>CM042695.1:390031455-394831455 GCA_023614405.1 Avena insularis
AAAACAATGGATATACAAAGAACCGACCAAACATGATATATAAATGAGTGTGATGTCGGTATACCTCCCCAACTTTTGGCCTAAGTGGGGCTCAATAAGCGGGTAGTAACTCCAAGCTGGTGGGTCATCATAGGAATGATCATAGTTAGGTGCTTGTGATGAAGAAGAAGAGCCCCAATCAAATGAGGGATCTTTGGTATGAAGACTCTCCCCAAGTTGGAGAGTGAACGAATTGTCTTAGGCATCCTCTTCGACATTATCTTCTTCTTTGGGGAGAGTTCCCCACATATGTCGACCTCCTCCTCAGTAGCGACCATCCTTGCACATTATCAAAATTAAACCAAGCGGTAGCGAACCCAAATCAAACTATTTCTCAGTCCTACCCTTTCTCCGAGTCTTGCTGGATGAAGTAAAATTCATACGGTAAACTTCTTATGTTGGTTGAAAGAAACAAAACCGTAATAGAATCATGGATTCAATATCAAACCTCTCAATAGGAGCAGATAATGCGTATAGTGGGGCTCTAAACATGGAAAAGTAGCAACCTAGAAGCAATGAGACCTTCACAAATTCCACCCTTCTCCACGGTTATTGGTAGAGACGATGAACTATGTCTCCGAGCACCCAGGCTATAGTCTGTTATTTAGAAATTTGCAATAAAAGCTAGATGGGAAGAGACAACTTTGTAGCAATCTTTACGCTTAAGAACACATAGTAATGAAATAGGCAGTATCAATATGCAGGGGTGAATGTTAAAATTTACCACTTTCTTGATCGAAAACCAGCAAATCTCAGCATAAATCAGCCAAAAGTGACTTGGGCCTTTCATCCAGTCTCTTCTCTGAATCACTAAGGTACTTTCAATACGTGCGAGAAATCAGCAAAATGATGTGAGATAGATTATATATTTTAGCAATGGACCATGGGATTAGAAGTAGACCAAGTGAATTGGAAGTCTGCACAAAATCCATGATTTAGCTTAACATATTGGAATGGTTCACCTTGACAAAAGTGTTCTAACCACGCATTTATATGTATAGTTTGGAAATCTTGGAGGATCATGACTCTCATAAATTCATGGCATGGATATATGGAAGGAAAAAGCGCCTCCTCACAATGAACCTTCATTTGGCTCATACTTTCCATCCAAGTCATATTAATGGTTCAGTGAATAAGCACTCATATTCCTTGCTGAAATGTTTAGACAACCATCAAGACCAAGTGATTTCTAGAGATTTGATAAATGAGTGAGCAACCCTTATAGGAACTTGCAGGGACTACACGCACATCAAAATAAAGTTTCTAAGGATAAGAACAAACTGTGCAAGGCTTTCGAACAGCTTTGACTTTTTTTAACGGCGAAAATACTCCAAGATACAATCTTTACTGATCACAAATCTAATTGGACAAGTGGAGAAGCATGCCTGGCAAGTGATCCTCAAAAAAGTCGGCACTTGAGATGGGCTGAACAAGAAGAAAGGATTCAATTTTGGGAGAGATAAAGAAAAGGTGGCTTTGAGGAGAGGATGCAGGAGGGCCTAGGGGGGGCAGACTGACGCGACACCCTCACAGTAAATGGCCGCGCCTACCGCTGGGTGTGAGGCCACAGGGGTGGCCTGAGGTCGCCGAGGTACCTCTCTGCCTTGCTTTTTTGAGAAAAATTTATTTGAATTTTACAGGATTTTTAAGGAAACTTTATTTTTTGGCCAATTTTGAGGTATGAAAAAGTGTGATTTTCTCATGAAAGCAGTTTTTTAGGAGAGAAGCAAAATCAAACCAAAATCCAAAAATACTGAGAGAGCTCCCTAGAAACTCAAACAAATAAACAACTAGCAAAACTAAATCCTAAAACAAAGACTAGGAAGGAAAAGTAAAAGAAAGAAAAGAATATACATAGTGAAAACATTATTTTGTTCATTAAAATCCTTTTGTTAATAAAGTTGATCAAGTCTTATTACCAAAACAATCTTAAGATGGAAAAGCAAAACTTTGTATTCCACCAAGTGATTATGTTACCTCAAGCAATGCTTAATGGTCCCAATCATAATAAGTTTCAACATTTTCTTGTGGAGCGCAAGGACAATATATTTCTTTTCCCAACCTTGATGCTCTCAATATTTTGTATGGAGATTCAAGCAATAGCTCTTACTTGGCCAACCTTCTTGAGGAAATACTCTGAGTATGTCTCTTTGTCATTAATATTGGAATGTTACTTTTCGCTTGACGTTGCAATTGATGATAGCTTGCTGCAGTATTAGAAAAGATTCTCCCAAGAATAATAGACATATTATCATCTTGAGCATTTTCAAACTACAGACAAAAATCAGTTAAAACCATGCAATTATGAGCAAGCTTCCGAACACTGAACATCCTCCGCATATACCAACAGAGAATAGTAATTTTGACTTGCTCATTGACCATTTGCAAAAGATATATATCGGGCTGGTATCAGCTTTTTCTAGTTGGAGTCTCTTATAGAGAGAAAAGGTAACTTACTAATTTCAGCTCTAAATCACATAAGCGATTCTAACATAATTATTCTTAATGGAGCAAGGAATTAGTTGGTATACCTCGATCACCAAGTTTCATTGGAACCTTACCATTGAAGGAGTAATTAGCAAGCAAGGTAGAAATATCCTCATTAGGAATCTTCCTTTATTAGAGACAATATCCTTCATATACTTTGAATAAGGAGAAACTTTAATAGAATCGAGTCAAAGGAATTTGCAAGAATAAAGGCTTCATCCACTCACAAAACTTGTTGTAGTGTTCTTCCTCCTTTGACTTGTGTTCCTTTTTACCCACAGAAAAGGCATAGGTTTACTGCACCCAAGGTTCTCTCTCTTTACCATGTTTATTAGCAATAAATCTTCCTTAGTGTACTCCAGTGTTCTTAGTAGTGCTTCCTCGCAGGTTCTTCCTCAATTTCTCCCTGGGAGACATCATTTTTTTATCATTACCACTATAGGTTTTACAATATCGGAAGACGAGATATACTATTAGGATCTACATACGGAGTTCAAGTGGTTCCTCAACTATCTTATGTTTCTTTTTCTTTCACTTACCAAAAGTACTACTAATAGCATAAAACATCCCCCGAAAATCATGATTTCAAAGCTTGCATATCATTCATGCATTCATAATCATTTTAGGATCATTTTCAAATGAGATTTCAAAATGAAGCATTTGAATGTCTATTATTTTATGTCCTTAAAGCAAGGCAATGGCCCACCCGCTACTCTCTAGTATGAGATTATTTGTTTTAAACCGTAAAGATTTGAACTTAGAGTTGATTGATATTTTCTAAAGCTTGGACAAAGTTTTCAAAACAAGGTATGGATTTAAAACCATTCATATGCCTTTATTAAACAAATGGCAAAGGGACCTTTTATTTTGTTGAAATTCCAATGGGCCAAAGTATTTTGAGTGAGCAACTTTGTTCTGTATCCAAAAGGTGCAAGTTCTACTTTACAAAAATTCAGAACAGGTTTGAATTCAAAACCATTATGAAATTGATTCCAGAAAATCAAATCATAAATAGAAAAGATAAAAGAAATGGCAGGAATTTGGCGCTAAAGATTTATCAATAACGTAACCAACCCACGGGGCGGTCCCTCTACCCCCCTCTCTCACCCGCGCGGAACGTACCCCACAGCCACTAACGCTGGGCCCTCTCCACATCAGCGTCGTCTTCCCCGAATCCTGGCAGACGCTCGCCATCTCTCTGCAGTGGCCTCATGATTAAAACCAGCGTAAATTCCATTGATTGTCCGCGTGATTGCCGCCCCTGCTCCGGCTCCAAAAATCCCTCTTCACCCCGCACTGTTCCCCCTCACTCCACTCGCTCGCTCCGCCACGAGGTTGCCCCTATTTCGCATTACACCGCCACAGCATGAGACGAACCCAACCCATGAGGTATTCAGTAAGCCTCATGTTCGCGCCCTCCTCGTTCACTCTGAGATGACCCCATGTACCATGCGCATATCATACCCTTTGCTCATCTATTTGTGATCCGGGCGTCGACTTCGAACACGTGTAGCATCCGCCGCCTCCAACTCCGGCGAGGGATTTAAAATTAGTAAACCCGACCACCCGTGCCTTCTCTTTGACCACCCTGCTGTTCGCTTTGGTGTTGTGCACACACTGATACCCTGTTTGTACTGGCCGTAAAGCCGCTTTTCGTCATTGCGTCGGACAAACCCAAACCATTGTCCCTAACTCCGACGAGCCCCAACAACCTGCAAGCCCCGCCCAAGCCAACAACACCTTGAGCAGGCGTGTTCACGTGAGTCCGGTAAGCCACTACCCAGCCCCTATCCCCTACGGAACCACCGGAATGTTGTCGGCGAAGCGCCGCCACCGCCAAAGAACCATTTGCCGTCGGTTTAGGTCAACACGATTTGATCCCTTTGGATCTAGATCCGATGGTTTAGATTAGATGCCGGTCGAAGAGGCGCAGGCAGATCTGAGCCGCTGGATTTTAATTAGATCTAACGGTGCGCGAGCGTGATCCAGTGTGAAGCGGTACCGTCCAATCAGACAGCGCTGCGTGGCCTGTGTTTTGATTTAAAATCTGAAATTAGATCTATTAGTTGTTCAAATTACAAAATTCATAACTTTTTATCTGCGTTCAAATATTGGCAAATTTTATATCATTGGAATCAGGAGAAAGAATTCTATCCAATTATGCTTTGTTTAATAAATTGCATCTGGAAAATGGGTTGTTTTTGCAGGAGACATTTATAAGCTTATTTTTTATATAAAAATTGTATGGAAAATGTTCTAAGGGCCAAATTAATTTTATTTAGTTTATAATTTTTTTGTTTATGATTCAATATTGTTCCACTTGTCTTGTTTGATTTAGAAAATCATCACATGGCATTTGCATGCATTCATATATTTTTTGCTTGTTTATTTTGATATGTGAATTTGGTGCTATCATTTTATGTGTAGATTTTGGTGCTAGTGGTGATTGTGATTGTGAGGGGAATTTATTGCTACTCCCAACTACCAAGGCAAGTGGTGCTTCATATTTTGTCCCAATATTTTGACTATGCATTAGAAATACTTTGTATAGGGCTTTCATGAATATTTTACTAAGTATCTATATGCTATGCTTGGGAAATCCTAGTAGTTGTAGAATTATTAGAATTATCTCTAAGCTAAGATACTTACTATTGCATGTAGCCTAGCTAGTAGCAACCAAGGGTGGAATATATACATGCTATGGAAAAATATTGCTAACTCTTTGACTTGTGTTTTGTAATAAAACAACTAAGTGAATGAAACACACAGGTGGAATGGTAATTGCTTGGTGGTTTTTTGGTTGAGTGGTTACACAAGGCCCATTTCTATGGTTTTTACTTACCTTGTGTATCTCACTTGTGGATTGTCACCAGAACAAAGGGATTTGAGATGCCAAATGTTAAGAAGCTTCTAGTCTTTGCCACATGGC
The DNA here is from genome assembly GCA_023614405.1 of Avena insularis. NCBI lineage: Eukaryota > Viridiplantae > Streptophyta > Magnoliopsida > Poales > Poaceae > Avena > Avena insularis. The sequence continues at coordinate 390,036,911 of CM042695.1, forward strand.
ATTATGGGCTCTGCACAGGATCATATAGGTTGAAATAACTTAGCCAAATGGACAGTTGGTGGTAGGGGAATGATAGGTTTGGAGCACGTCCATTATGGTCTAAGGGAAGGCTTCTGAAAGTTCCTATCTTGGTGAAACCAGGTCTTGTGGGGAAAGTGCACCACCTCTGCAGATGGAAGAAACTAAGTACTTAGCCGTGTCCTTGGTAATGGACAATTTTAGCATCAATACATGGAAGCTATCAAGAATCTCCTCATCCCAATTTTCTAAGTTAAACTTGTGGTTGAACAAGGGTGAAGGATTCACCAATTTCTATTGGTGGTTCTTGGGAAAGTTTTTGCCAAACAAAACTTAGTATTTTCAATCGATAGGTAAAATCTATTTTGAGCAAAGCAAGCCTACACTTAGCCAAATTCATGTAGTAACTAGATGCTAATATTCTACTAAGGTATCACTTGCCAATACTATTCCAATGTATTGACCCACTGTGGCTGTAACTTGTGATGTTGCAGGTTACTCTGATGATGATTAGGGGTTATGAGTCTACACTCAACATGCTTGCCTGTGGCACATGAAGATGAAGACTTCTATTTTTATATTGTTAAGTTAAACTCTTGTACTAGCCTATGACTATGGAGTTGTAAAAGACTATGTTATCTCTGGAATGACGATGTAATAATGACCTTTGTTTCTGTGTACTTCATCTTAAACTGTGGATGCTAGCAATTGATCCAGGGACTAGCATTGCAATCACAGGGATCTTTACCTTTATATAGGTGGGATCTTACAACCACTATCTACTTTTTGAGAGTCCTGCTCAATTCTTTTAGGGTGTCCTTCAGGATATAAAGGATCTTGAGTAGCCATACCACTCCTTGTTTTAATTCCATAAGCAAGTTTATCTCCTAAAGCATTAACTAGCATATCCTTTTGTACCTTAGCAAGTTAATCAAGTTGGGTTTGAACCATTTGAAAGTGTTTAAAAAGAATCTTAATATCATTAGAAGTTCTTTCCACAATATATTTCAACTCATTGATAGCTCTAGAGTTTTCCAATAAATGATTCTGAACTTGTTTATTAAAATTACCTTGTTTAACAATAAAAATGTCAAGTTTCTCTAAGCATTGGTCAGGAGGCTTACTATAGGGAATATCACCTTCATCAAAGTGTTGGAGAGTAATGTACCTCAATAGTAGATAAGTGAGAATTGGCTTGCATAATTCTTCTATAGGAGGTAGATTCTTCACATCTTCACTCTAACTCCTTTCTCCTTTAGGCACTTCTTAGCTTCCTTCATCACTTCATCATTTAATGCAATAACTCCCCTCTTCTTTGGTGTTGGTGTTGGAACTGGTTCAGGCACAACTGGTTCAGGAGTAATATGCTCAGGTGTATTTAGCTCAGTTGAAGTCTAATCATCATAATTCTTGCTTATTTTAGCCATTAATTCTTCAGCATCTCAGGAGTTCTTTTCACGAAAACACAATCAAGAAAGCTATCTAGGTAGGTCCTAGAATCATCGCTTAGTCCATTATAATAAATATCAAGGAACTCATTCTTAGGTAATGGACATCCAGGATATGCATGAATCAAGGCACATAACCTTGTCCATGAATCAGGTAATTTCTCTTATTCTCTGTTTAAAATCAAAAAGTCTCAAGAAAGCGAAGATGTCTAGCACTGGGAGGAAATATTTCTGAAAGAAAGAAGCAATCAAACAATCAGGGCTATCAATGGAACCAGGAGGTAATCTATTAAACCAAGCCCTAGATTCTCCTTTTAATGAAAAAGGGAAGATCTTAGCAACAAAGTACTTGCGCATCTTAAAATCATCTGAGAATAAAGCACTCAAGATCCAGAGCTTCTAAACTGATATTACAAGAAGCACACAACTCACCATATTCTCATTTTTAGTCCCACAGAAAGGTTCTTTCTCAACAATATCTAAATAAGACAAATCAAGAGAGAAATCATAATCTTTATCTTTAATATCTATGGGAGAAGTGGCAAACTTAGGATCAGAGGACAACTTAGGAATAATTGTGCGTCTAGCAAGGAGACTCTTAATAGCACTACTACCATGTGTGTTTCGACACTCTTCAACAAAATCATCAGTGAGCTCAATATAGCCATCATTAATATCATAACTTTCACTAGACTCAGGTGAGCTAACATGTGTAAAAGTGTCTTCACTAGGAGTTTTGGTATTTCCTAGACTAGCCATAGTAGCATCTAGAAAAGGACCTAATGAACCACTCGCATCAAGCATAGTAGAAGTAACATCATGAGTATCAAAAGCAGTTTAAGATTCAGCAGTAGTAGCAGTGTGTGTAGCATGATGTAACAAGCTTACTTATAACAGGCGGTGAATCAAGATCAGCAGAGGTGTTTAGGACTGTACCTCTTCTTGTAGTGGATGGTAAAATAGGGAACTTCCTATCACAGTCTTCCCCATGATGAAAGGAGTAGCAGTGAACAATAATAGATCCAAGTGAACTTACAAATAAAGCTATGCTCCCCGGCAATGGCGCCAGAAAATAGTTTTGATGACCCACAAGTGTAGGGGATCGCAACAGCCTTCGTAGGTAGTATTACCCAATTTATTGATTCAACACAAGGGCAGCCAAAGAATACTTGCAAGCCTTAACAACTGAGTTGTTAGTTCAGCTGCACCTGGAAATAGTTCTTGCTCATAGAAGTTTATCAGTAGCAACAGTTTGGTAGTAGCAATGCAAAAAGCAACAGAGCGATAATATCAATGCTGAAATAGGAGCAATGATAAAGAATTAACGATATAATGTAGAGGATTCGAAAAGGTAGGCATATGGTTCTATCACGAGTCTTCCCCATGATGAAAGGAGTAGCAGTGAACAATAATAGATCCAAGTGAACTTATAAATAAAGCTATGCCAACGCGCCAGGAAAATAGTTTTGATGACCCACGAGTGTAGGGGATGTAGCAGTCTTCAAGGGTAGTATTACCCAATTTATTGATTCAACACAAGGGGAGCCAAAGAATACTTGCAAGCCTTAACAACCGAGTTGTCGATTCAGCTACACCTAGAAATAGTTCTTGCTCATAGAAGTTTATCAGTAGCAATAGTTTGGTAGTAGCAACAGCAAAGCAACGAGAGCGTGAACATCATGATGAAACATGAGCAATGTGAATAAGAACGATAACAAGAGGGATTCGAAAAGTGTAGGCATAGGGATGGATGGACGCGCTGTATGGACAAGTCTAAACATGTAACTTCAAGATCTAGGGCATTGCAGATAAATCATAACAAGCATCCAAGTACTAAACAATCCTAGGCATGTGCTCCAAATATAGTCATACGTGCTCACAATGAGAACTTGCACAACATCTTCTATCCAACCAGCCTGTGGCAGCAGGGCCTCTAGGGAACTACTGGCAATTAAGGTGCTCCTTTTAATAGAGCACCGGAGCAAAGCATTAACACTCCGTGAACACATGTGATCCTCACACCACAGCCATCCCCTCCGGTTGTCCCAATTATTGTCACTTTGGGGCCTTTGGATCCAGACAATGATATGTGTACACAACTTGTAGATAATATCACAAACAATACTATCATAATGATTCAATAGTAAGTTCAGATCTGAGATCATGGCACTCGGGCCCTAGTGACAAGCATTAAGCACAACAAGTTGCAACAAAGTCAAATAGCACAAGAGATACTAGCACTATGCCCTAACAATCTTATTCGATTACATGATAGAACTCATCCAAACCCTACCATCCCCAAGCCTACAGCGGGGGATTACTCACTCATGGATGAGGGAAACATCGGTGGTTGATGGAGATGCGTTGGTGATGACGATGGCGATGATCCTCTCCAAATTCCCGTCCCCAAGTAGGTGCCGAACGCAGTTTCTAGATCCCGAATCTTGGTTTCGTGGCGCGGCAGGGGTGGAACTCTTTCTGGAAAACTATCGAACCCCTTTGGTTTTTAGGTCGAAAGGCAATTTATATGCGCAGAGGAGGCTATATCGCCTGGAGGCTGCACTTCTCCAGCGTCGAAAGGGCTCAGCACGGGGTGGGTCTAGGCCCCCCAGCCCCCCTCTACGTCTCTCCTTCTAGCTCCATGGATCTTCTGGTGAAATATAGTTTTTGGCATATTTGCCAGGATTTTTCCTGATAGTTGATTTTCTGCACAAAAACAAGACACCAAAGTAATTCTGCTGAAAACAGCGTCAGTCCATGTTAGTTGTATCCAAATCACACAAGTTTAGAGAATAAAAATAGCAAAGTGTTCGAGAAAGTAGATACGTTTTGGACGTATCAACATGATTGAGATACCTCGATTATTTGGATTGATTACTTGCATAAATTAACCGATTAAGATCTCCTGATTATTCCCCAATCCCCAAATCTCTAACCAAATCAAATACTGATCCCATCTACATATCGGTGCTAGTACTAACTAGGGAATTCATCGAAATATGAGATCTAACACAAGAGGATTAGCTACTATAAAATACCTAGCATCCAACGACTGAAAATACGAACAACCAAGCTCTAATAACACACGATCTAGCATCCAATGATGGGAATGGGGGAAGAACAAATGAAGGGGAGAAAACCCTAGTTACCTCCAACCATGGGTCAGCTAAGCTGGTGTCGTAGGGGTTCTCTGGCCTGATGTAATCATTCTCCTCGTGCGGGATCTGCCGGAGCCCTGCGGGGGCCTCCTCGCCGGCAGCTACGGCGGAAGCGGGGACGGGGGTCTGGATGGGGACGGCAGCTACCTTCGATGCCTCAACGGGGGCCTGTACAGGGACAGGGGCCTCCTCGCTGGAAGCGGGGACGGGGGTGTGGACGGGGATGGCATTGCCTTTGATGCCTCGACGGGGGCCTATACGGGGACGGGGGCCTCCTCACCGGTGGCCTTGGAGGCGATGATGGCCATCGCGTCATTCTTCTCCATCGCCGGTGTGTTTGGGGGTTTTCTTGGGGGTTTGAAGAATATGATAGGACAGTGGAGATGGTTGCGTGAGTGAGTGAGCGAGTGATGAGTGAGAGTGTGGAGGCCTGTATAAAGGTGAAGGGAGGAGACGTTTACTGAATTCACCGTGCACCGCACCGCGACACATCGCACCTAGACACGGCCACACGCATTCGCCATCACCAGAAACTGTGGCACGTGTACCGTAAGGCCACGCTTTCCCCTCATGTTCAACCTTGGCCACTTAGTTGTGCTCAGTTATACCCTTGAGTGTAACAATCGAAATTTGGTTGTACCCGCTTTTTCCTGCCTAATACTAACACTGCTATGTGCAATATACTCACTTTTACCTCACGGTAGATGGTCAATAGAGAGTCAACGAATGGGTTTTATCTATCTAATTGAGTCATTTTATGCACAACAAATTCAAAAAGATCAAAACATAGTGGCATCTACCCAGGAAGTCTTATTATGTGACCTGCCATCATAAGAAATGTATATAAATCAAGTTTTAACCTAAATCACCACTTCTCAAATCACCTACTATTTATGAAGGTTCATGGCTTTCTCGAAGCCTCTTCCCAAAACATCCCTCCCCAAAACATAATTTGTCTGAATGAGGCAATAATTGTCAAACTGATATATATATGTTTGAATTGCAAATAGTTTGATGTATGCCTAGATGTATTTTATTGTATAAAAGAAGCATTTTCTATTTTTTAAATCTCTTCTGCTTTATTTGAACCTTTTGTCGGTTTTGCCTTTGGTTTTTAAGTTTTACTGCTTTTGCCCTTGGTTTTTAAGTTCTACTCAGTTTTCTCCTTTCACTTAGTCATAAACACTCACACATGTGCTCATCTTGGTCTATGCTACGATTGATCAAGATGGTTGTCACGCAGATCGTACTCCACCAACTGCTGATCCTCCGATTGATCCTCTATGATCTAGCGGACGTGATAACCCCTATATACGTCGGGGCACCTCTATCCATGCAAAAATAACGAAGTTTGCCATCGATAGTTTAACTTCATAAACAAATGATTTTGAATATAATTTGAAGGAAAGTATTCAAAGGTGTATAATTTTTGTATATGCAAGTTTATGCATTATATTTCACTCTATGAAAATGATAAATGATCAGGAATTTATTAGCACAACATTATCATGTCCTAAGTGCGATTTCAAAGAGTTCAAAGGTGTATAATTTTTGCGATATGCAAGTTTATGCATTACATTCTATGAAAATGATAATCTCTCAAGATTATCTTAGAACATCATTATCACGTATAAAGTGCGATTTCACTAAAGGTTTAAAAGTTTATAATTATCGATACACAAGTTTAGGGATCATTTTTCATGCTCTAAAAATGGTAAACTCTCAAGATTTTCTTAGGATGCTATAATTTGAAAGTGTTCAAGAGTTGTGTCAATTATAAATACTCTTTTACATTAAGAGTTGTATAATTTTTCAATTTGAAAGTGTTTAAGAGTTGTGTCAATTATAAACACTCTTTTACATTAAGAGTTGTATAATATTTTTAATTTGAAAGTGTTCAAGAGTTATGTTTAATAGTTGTGTCAATTATAAACACTCTTTTATATTAAGAGCTGTATAATTTTTTTAATTTAAAAGTGTTCAAGAGTTGTGTCAATTATAAACACTTCTTTTACATTAAGAGCTGTATAATTTTTTTAATTTAAAAATGTTCAAGAGTTGTGTCAATTATAAACACTCTTTTACATTAAGAGTTGTATAATTTTTTTATTTTTAAAGTGTTCAAGAGTTATGTCAATTATAAACACTCTTTTACATTATGAGTCGTATAATTTTTAAAATTTGAAAGTGTTCAAGTGTTGTGTCAATTATAAACACTCTTGTACATTAAGAGTTGTATAATTTTTTTAATTTGAAAGTGTCCAAGAGTTGTGTTATTTTCTTATTTATTATACATCTATCTCCATATTTTTTAATTATAAACACTCTTTAACTTGATTGCAGCCGAGACATTAAGTCGATAAACCAATTAAATCATCGGAACGACTCGCCGGCCACATTCTCCACAGCAAGCGCCACGCCTAATTCCAACATTTTGGTGCGAGATCTAACCTTCTCTCGCATTTGCCATTTTTATCCTTCATATAAGTCAACGGGATGGCACCATACCAAGGCCCAGACTAACGAGGCCAAAGTGAAGCTCGACAAAGGACCGCCATCATTGGAGAAGGCCCACCATCGCCGGAGAAGTAGAAGAAAGGGGAGGCAATGACACGAGCGCGGGCGCGGGGTTGGCTCACGTGGATAAGTTGTGGATCCGACGATCACGTGGATAAATTGTGGATCCCATGCTGATCTGGATAAGTAGAGAGAGGTGTCCACTACGGGAACCAACTTAACGCTGTCCCACTTGTCATCATGTAACGGCAATGGTCCACTACGGGACCTGACAGACCGTAGCCCCTCTTGTCAGCACATAACGGTGAGGGTCTACTACGGACCCGATCACGGCCCCTCGTCACATGTAACGGCAAGGACGAACAACAAGTTTCATATCGTATAGAGTTTAATAATAGGAGATGGACAAAAATAAGAAAAAGCTAAGCGGCTGGGGAAAAGTGAATACAACTAAGCAACTAAAGGCACGAAAATAGAAATCTCTAAAAACTAAATATTTTAGTAACGCTTCAAAAGATATAAAATTACAAATATTTTGAAAAATCATGTAATCCAATATAAGTCTAGAATTTTGGAATTCGGTAAAAGTCTGGAATTAAGTAATCTTTTGAAATTATAATAAATTTATATTAATGACTTTTCTGAAGAATCGTTCAAACCAATCTTCTCTCTACTAGACTTTAGATTCAGTCATCTGTTTGTTGTGTTGTGAACTGACTTTTGTTTTGACTACTTGAATTGACATAGAAAACATTTTCATGCTCCTTAATTCAATTGTAATAAATTTATATTGAGTTTCTATTTTCCTTGTAAATATTTGTTAAAGCAGCAATTTAAATGTCCCCAAAAGCAGTTTCTTAATGGATTCAAGGTTTCCTGGAAAACCTTTTTTGTCTAAGTTGTATATATTTAAATCATCTCTCCATGATTTTCTTGAGAAACCATTTGACTATTAAAATTTTAAAACTAAAACTTTATTTTCCCTGATTATCATGATTTGTTTTACTGCATGGTCCAATACTTTATCTCTATTGTCGCAACATCCTCTCTTTTACTCTACACCACTGCAGCAACGCTTCGGTCCTAAGATGGCTGACCGCCGCTGTGCTGGAGTGAAGAGTGATTTATGGGGAGATCTGAGCAATTTATTTGAATAAATAATCCCATTTGCTTACAGGCTATTCTATTTGCTAATCCCATGTGAAAAAAGTTGCTGTCTTGGTAGTAAAAAGTTATTATTGTTATTTTTTACAGAAATTCTACGTGCGCTTTGTTATCGGAACTAGAGACTTCATGCTAACATATAGAAGATCTGATTCCCTATAAATAAGGGGTATTCAGATACAAATTTGCGGGATACAAAGATGGTATAAAATCCACGACAGGATATGTCTTCACTCTTGCAGGCGGGGCTATTTTATGGAGAAGTTCTGAACAGTCAATAGTTGCATCATCCACGATGTATGCAGAATTTATAGCATGTTATGAGGCCACGGGACAGGCGATGTGGTTAAAGAAATTTATATCCGACTTAAAAGTGGTAGATTGCATAGACAATCTGCTAAAGATGTAATGTGGCAACGAACCCACAATATTTTATGCTCACAACAACAAGTCGAGTAATGCTTCCAAACCAATAGAAATAAAGTATTATCTTGTGAAAGATAAGATCCAGGATCACACTATAAGACTCGAGCATATAAGAACAAAGGATATGCTTGCGGATCCGCTAACGAAAGGCTTACCACCCAGTGTGTTCAAGGAGCACTTAGCCGGCATGGGTTTAAGGAAAAGCTTATGATTCTTGGATCATAAGAGGTCCAAAAAAACAGAATTTGTTTCAAGAGAGAGATATTGTAGCTGTCTGAATCTATCGGCAATTGAGTTGTGACGATGAAACATGCTCTATGTACCGAACAGTGATGAAACGAGTAAAGTATAAAGAATAAAGTTGAGATCAAGGGGGGAATGTTAGGATGATCTCCACCCAACTGGGCCCAACGACCCTGGATCCCGCGCCATGATCGGGGGCGTGCAATCTCTTCATGGTTGGTGGGCCCCTATGGCAGCACTATATAAAGAAGGTGGGGGCCGGGGCATGCACTACGAGGTTTGTTGCACCTGAAAGAACATTTCTTAATCCCTAGTGTTTTGTGTGTTAGATAACAATACCAAGGATCATTTAATATGTGTTGAAGTGTTGCGGCTCTATTTGAGAATAAAGGGAAAAGAACTCTGCCTTTGGGGGCGGATAATCCGGCCCCACCAGGGGCGGATAATCCGCCCCTCCCTCTGCCCAAGCAGGCGCAAGCCCCAGAAGAGGGGCGGAATGTTGGCCGGATTTTCCGGCCCCGCCGGATAATTCGCCCCTCAGGGGGGCCGGATAATCCTCCCCCCTTGCTCATCGCCAAGGCGCAAGCCCCAGAGAGGGGGCGGAGTTTTGGCCGGACTTTCCGGCTAGGCCGGATAATCCGCCCCTCAGGAGGGCCGGATTATCCGCCCCCCAAGATCTTCACCAAGCTTCACCAAGGCGCAAGCCTCAGAGTGGGGGCGGAGTTTCCCCCGGAGAATCCGCCCTTGGGGCGGAGTTTTCCCAGGGGGCGGATAATCCGCCCCTAGTAGGGGGCGGATAATCCGCCCCCAAAGTTGTGCAACGGCCAGATCTGGGGAGGGGGTATTTAAGCCAGCCTTCCTCCTCCCGCGTAACTCTTGATTCATCTCAAAAAGACCAGATCATCTGAAAGCTTCATCCAAGAGTGCTCCACCGAGATCCACCCAAAGGCCCCATCCCTTGGGGAATCAAGTAGGAGAGCTCGATCTTCATCATCAGCAATCAAGCGATTCAACTCCTCTCCATTCATTTTGAGACCTTTCGATCTAGTATTCTTGCAAAATATCTAGATCCTCGTTTTTGTTTATATTGATATGCCTTGTTCTTGTGGCAGATTGTTGTCATCTCGGAGCCCCCAATTGCCAGTGGGTGTGTGCCTGATAGTGTTGTAAAAGGCACCGGTTCCCGCCTCAAGGGATCCAATAGTGGAGAAGGTGGATCAGCCTCTCGTGGCGAGATCCATCGAGAATAGGGTGAGGCCTATTGTATGGTGGTCTTAGAACCTCCCACCCTCCAACGCAGATGTACTTCCCTTAATAAGGAAGGAACTGCGGTAAAACAAATCCCCTGTGTCTCCGTGCTCCACTCACGGTTTCCTCGCCCTCTTTACGTGCTTAGTAGTTAGGGTTGTATATAGGGAAATTTCGTAGTTGCATATCTAGAGAATTTACTTTGTGTCAAGCCTAAAATTGAAAAGTATTAAAATTGGTTAGCACCTATTCACCCCCTCTAGGTGCCCATACGATCCATTTCAATTGGTATCAGAGCCCCGGCTCTTATTTCGGGCTTAACCGCCTAAGAGAAGTATGGGTTCCAAGGTATCAGAGGTAGTCACCATGAACGATCTCAAGACGTTGGAAACAACCTTGGTGAGTTCAATGGAGGCTAAGATGGAAGATAGCGCCAATTGATAATGCGCCTCTCCACATCCGCAGATTACCTCCATCTAACTTGAGGATACCACTCATAATCCAAGGAAACGGTAAACTGCTTCCAAAGATAACGAAGTGGTAGGTGATGATACTAGCAAGAGCTCCTCCTCGAAAAGGATAGCGGTAAGGATGGATACAATGAGGTTTCTCATGTGTATTCCCTGATCCGCCTATCCCTCACCCACATATCCATAATAGGGTGATCCACCCAAACTTTCAGCATCTACTTTCTCACAATGGCAATTTTGATGAAATCTCATGTGTGTAGTTCCTCCATAGAGTTGTGGAAGATCATCGAAATGGTCTTCATGTTGAAACCCCAACAATCTCACAAGAAGAGAAGTGGTTGATAGCCAACTCAACGCTACAGCTCTACACATGATACAGCTTGGTGTGGGTGACAAAGACATGCCACACATTCAAAGATCTTAGCACGCCTAAAGAAGCCTCGATGCCTCACCGAGCTCTTCATTGAAATGAAAGTATGAGAAGGAATAGATATGATGCCTTGAGAAATGAAGCCAAGGATTTTATATGCTGGATGGAGAAGACCACGAGGACATGTATAGAGGCTCAAGGCAATAGCCACAACCTTCGAAACCACGGTGCAGATCATGTTGATGATGCTTGGATCAAGCGCAAGCATGTCGCTGTTTTATGCCATTTGAGCCCACAGATTTGAAAAGTCTCCAAGGAAGGCATAACTATCACCTCATGTCATCCAATGAGGTTATGCAAGAAATGGCCGCTTTCAAAGTAGTCGCCAAGAATGTCAAGATGCTCGTGTTCGAGCTATGGGGATGCAAAAGGGTCAACATGGCCTTGAAGACTAGTGTGATTGATCATGATGAATATACGGTAGAAGGACCGACTATCCAGAGGATATAAAAGGATCCACGGCAATGCTTGGCTCTTTATGCAAGAAACTTTTGGAAAGATCCAGCCAAGGCTAAAGCTGAACTAGATCGCAAGAGTGGAGCCTATGGAAGAAAAGAAAATGGTCCCAAGCTGAGAACATGCTTTAATTGTGGTGACCGGCTGCATTTTGTAGCTGAGTGTCCATATCAAAGTAGAGAGGATAATGGAGGAAGACTCATTTTCAAGGACAAATCAAAAGCTCCACGAAGAAACAGCTTTGTTAAGAAGAATGCTCCGCTCAAGAAGCAACCAAAGATTGTTCTAGTGGCTCAAGAATAATATTCATCGGGAGTGAAGATGAGGACGAGGATGATAACTCAAGAGGTGGCTGCTATAGCCACCACATCTACATCAACATCTCTTTTCGACTCTCCGAACGAGAACATCATCAACAAGAATGCTACTTGCCTCATGGCACGAAGCTCCGAGGTAACTTCTAACTCTTCTTTTTCAAAGACTATGATAGACATGGATGATCCTACTAGTCTTAAGGTTAAAGAAGAGATTATTGCTTTGGATTATTTCTGCACTAACTTGCAAGGTGAGCACAAAGTTCGATTTGAGGCTCTCATGGATCACCGCCCAAAACGAAGCACTTCTCAAGAAAAGGGCAGAATTGAAAGGGAGGATGCAATGGAAATTGCATCTCTAAAAAATGCTCTTGAAGAAGAAGAAGCTCGGGTCTCTTGAAGAGAGACTTGAGTTCATGGAAGAGTCACATGAAGAAACCGTGACTAAACTCATTAAGGAACGTACCAATGCCATCACCAAGGAAAGAAGTTAAAGAAGGAAAGGATCGACTTTGGGGCTCATGATAGACTCTCCGAGGAATTGGAGAAACTTGACAATGCTCACAAGGCGTTGAAAAACGAGTTCTCTATTCTCAACGAGTCACATGATCAGCTTCAAAGTCGATTGGCCAAATATGATACTCCTAGTTCGTTAAACTCAACATATAGTAACAAAGAAAATGATAATGTGGAAAAAGAAGTGATCAAGGACGTCACTACCAAGGACAAAGGTGTGCTTGATGAAGTCCTTGGCAAGCAAAGGTCAAATCATAGTAAAGAGGGACTTGGGTATGTCACCAAGTCCAAGAAGAAGAAGACCAAGAAAAATAAGACCAAGAATGTGCAACTAAAGACAAGCACTGAGAAAGTTGTCACAAAAGACAAGACTAATGATATTATTTTGCAGGTCCCACAATCCGAATTATGAACTCTTTTGTGATGACTATGGTGATGTTTATGCTTATTATGTTGGTCCTTTTGATGAATATATTGCTTGGTCTATTTGGGTCCCAAAGACCCTTGTTACTAATATGAAAGGACCCATTGAAAATGGGTACCTAAAACCAAGAAGTAATTTTCTTGCAGTGGCTATGCTTCCTGGGTCGAAATGGGTGCCGGATAGTGGTCGACTAGTCATATGACCTAAGCAAGGAGATCATCACGGAGATGCGTCCAAATCATGATAATATCACGCCTCCTATGGTGATAAGTCTAAATCTCGTATTGGGTCTTGGCAGGTTGTGGTCGCCCACGATATCTCTCTCGTGGACGCTATGCTTGTTGAGACTCTTGGCTACAATCTTCTTCTGCTCGTGCCCTTGGCAAGATGGGTTTTGCTGTTTTTATCGATGATGATTTGGTGGTACTCTTATGGAGCAAGTCTCTAAAGGTCGCCGTTGGATACGCCGAAAATGACCTGTATGTGGTGGACTTCTCGGGAAAACCACTTTGGGTCCGATGTGTCTATTCGAAGGCCGACGTAATGGCTATGGCATCGCCATTTAGCCCATGTCAACATGAGAACTTTGCAAAGTCTCCAAAGGGTGGCCACATCCTTGGACTAAAAGACAATGTCTCTTTTGCCAAAGATCGTGTTTGCAGGGCTTGTGTTGAAGGAAAATGCATGACTCTCCCCACAAGAGGAAGACTATTGTGTCATCAAAGAGGATCTTGGAATTATCATGGATTTATTTGGTCCTCCTTCTCATGCAAGTCTTGGTAGGAAGAAATATTGCTTGGTCATTGTCGATGACTACCAAGGTATACTGTGGTATATTTCTTCAAGCTGAAAAGTGAGACTCAACAAATCACATCGACTTTGCCAATGAAGTTCAACGTCAACACAATGTTCCCATCTTGGCAATTAGAAGTGAAAACGGATCAGAATTCAAGAACTACACTTTAAACGAGTTTCTAAGCGAAGAGGGATTAGACACCAATATTCCGGCCAGACACCCTCAACAAAATGGTGTAGCCGAGAGGAAGAACCAGACTTTGATGGATATGGCAAGATCTATGCTTGCTGAATTCAAGTCTCCTTATAATTTTTGGGTCAAGCCATATCCACCGCTTGTCACTCATCAAACCGCCTACCTTCTAAGATCTTGGACAAGACTCCATATGAAATACTTACCGGTAATAAGCCCAACATCTCATACTTCAGGGTATTCGCGTAAGTGTTTCTTTCTTATTAAAGGTGTCCGCTTGTCAAAATTTGAATCCAAGGCTTTAGAAGGTATTTTGTTGGTTACGGTGTTGAATCCCACACTTTTAGAGTCTACAACAAGCTCACCGGGATTGTTGTAGAATCTTGTAGTGTGGAGTTCGATGAAAATAACGGCTCCTTTGTAGGGCAAGTTGATGTTTGTGATGCGATGTTGAAATACCCCAAGATGCCATAAGAAGAATGGGCGGATTTTTCCGCCATTGAGGAACCCCTTGTATGGATCGAAGGACAATGCTCCACACATGTGGAGCCCTCATCTACACAAGATCAACAAGCTCCTGTTGGAGACAATCCTGCACCAACACCACCATCTCCGAAGATCATCTGTCCCCGGACAAGTTGGTAGTCCCAGCTGGACTATCCGGCTTTCTCCAAGGGGCGACAATCCGCCGGCACTCCAACTGGTTCCAGAGGAGCCAAGGAGAAGTCAACAACTCGAAGCTCCTGTGCCGATTTCCGTGGGCCTGGAGTATCCGCCCTGGGTCTCCAACTCCAACAGCCTCAGAAGATGGTTCTGCATTCACCTTCAGCCGGATAGTCCGGCCCCTCCAAGGGGCGGATTATCCGGGTCTGAAGAAAATGTTCAGCATCAATCCTCTGGCAGTAACGGTGACATGGATGATCAAGGGCAGGGCTGTAATCAAGACAAGGATACAACTATCGAATCCACTCCTCCTTGAAACAATAAGGACATTGAGGCTCGTCGCAAGGCTCGTATGATCGAACCTTGAACTAAGAGGTCACACTCTTGACAAGGTTGTTGGTGATCTTCGACGAAGGGTATCCACTAGAAGAGAGCTTGCAAGCTTCTGTGATGATCAAGCTCACATTTCCATGGTTGAACCAAAGAAAGTTTTTGATGCTCTTGAAGACCCCGATTGGGTTGTTGCAATGCATGAAGAATTAAATAACTTCGAACGCAACAAAGTTTGGAAGCTCGTTGAAAAACCAAAGGATTGCCGCAATGTTATCGGCACCAAGTGGATCTTCAAGAACAAACAGGATGAAAATGGCATTGTTGTGAGGAATAAAGCACCCACTGTGGCTCAAGGATTCTCTCAAGTGGAAGGAATTGATTTGGCGAGACCTACGCCTCCGTGGCTCGCCTTGAGTCCATCCGTATCCTTCTTGCCTATGCAGCCCATCATAATTTTAAATTACAACAAATGGATGTTAAGAGTGCTTAATGGTCCTCTACATGAGTTAGTATACGCCAAGCACCCCGGGTTTGAGGACCCCAAATTTCCGAACCATGTCTACAAACTCGATAAGGCGCCTATGGCCTTAAACAAGCCCCACGTATGTGGTATGAGCACCTTAAAGAGTTTTTGACCGTGGATTCGAAGTTGGGAAAATCGACCCCACTCTTTTTACTAAGAAGGTTAATGGGGAGCTTTTTGTATGCCAACTTTATGTAGATGACATTATTTTTGGCTCTACTAACCAAGCTTTTAACGATGAATTTTCAAAGCTTATGACCGGTGTTTGAGATGTCCATGATGGGTGAGCTCAGGTTCTTTCTTGGATTTGAGATCAAACAACTTAGAGAGGGAACCTTTATTAATCGCTAAGTACATCCAAGACATGCTCAAAAGGTTCAAGATGACGGATCTCAATGGCGCTATACCCCAATGCAAACAAAGTGTCATCTTGAGCTCAATCCCAAGGGTAAAGACGGATCAAAAGGTATACCGATCCATGATTGGCCTCTCCTTTACCTTTGTGCATCTAGGCCCGATATCGTGTTATGTAGGAGTGTGTGCAAGGTACCAAGCCGCCTTAAAGAAAGCCACTTAGTGGCGCTAAGCTTAATCTTCCGATATTTGGTTCATTCCCCAAATTTTGGGCTATGGTATCCCAAGGGTTCAAGTTTCTCTATGTGGTTACACTGATTCAGATTGGCTGGTGACAAAGATGATAGGAAATCAACCTCCGTGCATGCCAATTTTAAGGTCTCTAGTGTGTTGGTCATCAAAGAAATGTAATTGTATTTCACTCTCAACCACCGGTTGAATATGTTGCTGCCGCAAGTGCTTGTACTCAATTGTTATGGATGAGGCAAACTTTAAAGGAATATGGTGTCAATTGTGACAAAGTGCCTCTTTATGCATAAATGAAAGTGTATCAAAATTGCTTACAATCTGCAAAGATACAAGAACAAAACATATAGAGATTCGCAACCACTTTATTCGGGATCATGTTGCTCGTGGAGATATTGCTCTATCTTTGTGAGCATGAAGAACCAACTTGCTGATATTTTCATGAAGCCTCTGATGAAGCAAGATTTTGTTATTTGAGGAATGAGCTAAATATCATATATTCAAGGAGCTTGGCTTGACTACCCTTGCACACTCACTTGCGCTTATTCATGTATTTGGTTTAGATGCGGGCATAGACATAGGGGGAGTGTGGTCCTAATTGATTGGGCCAACCCTCCCCCCATAATGCCGAAAGCAAGTCAAATCATTTCCCTTAATATCATTTTGTGATATGTGGGTCATCGATGAGCATTGGTTTTGAACTCAAGATACATCTTCATGTGTCATGCCATGCGCCCAACATGGTGGCTTCGGCCACCGCCCTCTTCCTTGAGAAGAGTTGGTTTTTCATGAGTTCCGTTAGATTTTCTTGCATATCTATTGTTCTTATGGAAAACACACTCAAATTTGGCTTTTGATTGCTTTGATTCTTGCAAATTTGGGTGTGTAGTACCATATCAGTTTGATGCTCTCAACCCAAGCCTTTCTCTCCCTCCCTGAACCATCTATTCTTTCACACAAGTCCTCTCAAACACCATCGAGAGGTTTGCTAGGTTGCTCTGGCTTGATTCTGCTCTTTACAGAATTTCTGGGGGGGGGGATTATCCGCCTTAAGTGGAGGGCGGATTATCCGCCCCGGGCGAATTCTGCCCCTTATAGGCTGGGTCGGGGAGGGCAGGCTCAAACAGAGCAGCCAGTCCTCCCCCAACCCTACCTCCGCCTCACTGGCCGAGCATTCTCCTGCCTCTCCCTGATCTTCTTCACCTCGCCTCCGGGTATCTTCTCCTCCGCGATTTTCCTCCAATGAGTGAGGGTAACTCCCTCATCTCTTCCCTTTTGTATGGGATGTATTTTGTTTGGTGGAAATCTCGTTGTAGAAGGTTCCTGGTGTTGTTCCTTACATGCTAGAATCAGTAGTCTTGCAACCCTAGTTCCCGATCTGTTTTGCCATGGTAGATCTGAGCCAGTCCAGAAATTTTCTGCGGGGGGCGGATTATCCGCCCCTCCCAGGGCCGGATAATCCGGCCTGGAGCGAAAATTTTGGTCTGTTCTGGTTCTGCTTCTGCTAGTGCACTTCATTGGTTATGGGGTTGCACTGCTACTCCTTCTTCATGCTTTTCCTCCTGGACTTGTGTGTATACTTATCTCCATGCTATCCCTCTAATGCTTTTCACATGTGGTTCTAAGTCACCAAGACCTTCGCCTGTCGTCCCGGCCCGCTATCTCAAGCCCACTGCAGACGGGAAATTCATTGACGAGACCGAGGTCAACAGAGCAACAAGAGAGGCTGAACAGATGGCAGAGGCAAGTAAGAAAACTAAGAGGACCACATCTCGCAAGGGCAAACAGTCTCGGCCCAATTACAAGGCTATGGACAGTCTTCAGTATGCCACCATTCGTCAAACTGATTATTATGATGAGGTCGATGTTGATGGTCCCCCTGAGGACGAAATGTTTTGGAATGCTCACTTTCGGGCTATCCATGATGATGTCTATGCTACTCTCAAGATTCGCCCCATGCGTCCCATCAGTTTGACTGAGGCTCAATCCAAGACAAGGCTCATTGAGGCGCTAGATGTGACCAACAAGATGGGGCTGCACCACCTCATGACTATCCAATGTAACTATGATTCCTCTCTCAGTGCGGCAGCTTCTTCTCAACTCTTGTGATTTGGTGATGAGCGCCGATTATGAAGTGGATGTGGACTACCATGATTCAGTCGGACTTTCGCACCTTTGGGCAGGTTCTTGGTTATGCTTTCCATGGATGCGACACTCCTTCAGGCCACCGCATCATTTCTCCTTTGAAGCCCTTCAAGGACACTGCTCTTGCTCCTTGCCTTTCCTCTGATGGAGTCGCTGGTACTTTCGTGGGTCTCTCTCCCGTGTATGCTGCCCTTGTTGACATTTTTAGGGACTGCATTGCTCCTAGTGGTGGCAACAATGACAGGATCCATGGTCACCTGGTTCCACTTCTTGCGTTTGCTCACGAGTGTGCCACTAACTCTGGATCAGCCACAGGTTACAAACTGGGTGTCATGGACTATATTTATCATGAGATGACGGATGCCATGATCAATGTGCTCTATTCCTTATGCTCCGCTCATAATGATGCTCGCTGCATATGTTGCCACTTGAGGATTTTGGTACTGCTCTGGATGGTGTTCATAAGCCCAAGAAAATCTACAACAAGGCTCAGAAGACCCATCACCCCTCCACTGCCCCGGAGTCCTTCATGCGTGATGCTCGGGCTAGTGGTCGTCGTTCCACGGTGTCCCCAATGGCACGTGAGGTCAAGCAGCTTAATTGGTTCCAGCGGAACATTCTTTGCATGGGTATTGACATTCACAAGGGCCAATATGAGGCATACTGCAGGGATCATGAGAGGGATCACACGCAGCAGCTTATCCTCCACCATGTCTCAAAGTGCCACCGCAATCCACCTCCTCCCATCGCCCGGATCCGTATGCTCTGGAACACCTCAGGATCAACTATGGCGAGCTCGAGAGTTGTCTCTTTCCTCCTCCGAGGGCACCCACTCCTCCACCGATGACGATGATGATGAGTATGACGAGGAAGGGGACGGGATGACTGACGAGGACGAGGAGGATTCTGTGGACGTTAGCATCGCTCTTCTTCCTTTTTGGCGTTTCGATGCCAAAGGGGGAGAAGTAGTTCTATTAGGTCTCATGGATTTGCAAGGGTCGGGCACAAGCTTTTCGATTTTAGTCGTTTTTATTTGCTTGCTTGTGCCTTTTCTAGCGTGAACTCTTGTGCTATTTGTGTTTGTCTATGTAAGACTATGTCGTACTCCACTATGTTTGGTATTCATGGAATTCTGATTTATCTATTTTGGACCTTATGGAATTCTGGAATTATGGAGCATATTTGATGGCTTATGGATTCATGGAATTATCTATGTATGCACCGGCTTTATTCTCATCACGGTGGTATGACCTTGTTTCCCAAACAAATAGTTCCAATTATCTTGGTTATGGAAGTAGTGTTCTCTCTAGTGTGTGTATTTGTATTCAAATGCAAATATTAAATATGCACACATCTAGGGGGAGCGTCTTTCATTATTTAAGGTGGCATTTGCAAGTTCATTGTAAATTTAGTATTGTCATCTAACACCAAAAGGGAGATTGAAAGAACATTTCTTAATCCCTAGTGTTTTGTGTGTTAGATAACAATACCAAGGATCATTTAATATGTGTTGAAGTGTTGCTCTATTTGAGAATAAAGGAAAAGAATCGCTTTGGGTGATAATCCGCCCACCAGGCGGATAATCCGCCTCCTCTCAAGGCAGCGCAAGCCCTAAGAGGGGCGGAATGTTGGCCGGATTTTCCGGCCCCGCCGGATAATTCGCCCCTCAGGGGGGCCGGATAATCCTCCCCCCTTGCTCATCGCCAAGGCGCAAGCCCCAGAGAGGGGGCGGAGTTTTGGCCGGACTTTCCGGCTAGGCCGGATAATCCGCCCCTCAGGGGGGCCGGATTATCCGCCCCCCAAGATCTTCACCAAGCTTCACCAAGGCGCAAGCCCCAGAGAGGGGGCGGAGTTTCTCGAGAATCCGCCTTGGGCGGAGTTTCAGGGGCGATAATCCGCCTAGTAGGGGGATAATCGCCCCAAAGTTGTGCAACGCCGATCCGGGAGGTATTGCCAGCCTTCCTCCCGCTGTAACTCTTGATTCATCTCAAAAAGACCAGATCATATCTGAAAGCTTCATCCAAGAGTGCTCCACCGAGATCCACCCAAAGGCCCCATCCCTTGGGGAATCGAAGGAGGAGAACTCGATCTTCATCATCAGCAATCAAGCGATTCAACTCCTCTCCATTCATTTGGAGAACCTTCGATCTAGTATTTCTTGCAAATATCTAGATCCTCGTTTTTGTTTATATTGATAAACCTTGTTCTTGTGGCAGCTTGTTGTCATCTCGAGCCCCAATTCGCCAGGTGTGTGCCCGATAGTGTTGTAAAAGGCACCGCTCCCGCCTCAAGGGATCCAATAGTGGAGAAGGTGGATCAGGCCTCGTGGCGAGATCCATCGGAGAATAGGGTGAGGCCTATTGTGGCGTGGTGGTCTTAGAACCTCCCACCCTCCAACGCAGATGTACTTCCTTAACAAGGAAGGAATCATGTAAAACAAATCGTGGTTCTCAAGGCTCCACCACGTTTCTCGCCTCTTTTACGTGCTTAGTAGTTAGGGTTGCATATAGGGAAATTCTCAGAGTTGCATATCTAGAGAATTTACTTTGTGTCAAGCCTAAAATTGAAAAGTATTAAAAATTGGTTAGCACCTATTCACCCCCCCTCTAGGTGCCCATACGATCCATTTCAGCACCGCCGCTCCTCCCCCCACCGACAACCCTAGCTGATCTAGGTTAGCGCTAAGCCACGGGAAGCTCCACCACCGCCGCCACCGCTTAGCCCACTCACTCCCGCCTCGTCAGAGACCACCATAGCTAATGGTTCAAGCTCGCGAGCACCCCAAGGTACTCTCTCTCTCAGATCAAGATAGATCAAACCCTAAAGTCTCTAAGATAAATATAGCCTAGTATTTTCTAAAGGGTACTATCAACATCTAGAATGTTGCCATGCAAAATGGTGTAATGCAATACCATGTTTTCTAAAAGGGGCCGCCATCTTAAAATGTGAAACAAGATTTCTTATTTTTTTGGAAAAGAGTATATATTAATATCACAGGGATACCAATTACACCCAGCCTCTGCAACAAGGCATGCCCTAGCGGCCCTACTTGATGCACACAACTCAAAAATAATAAAGAACAATTACAAAAATAAAAGTCTCGCCACGTAGAACTAATCCTCAAAGAAATAACATCGACACCATCGTAACAACACCAAGAGTCCTCCACTCAATAACGCCTTCAAGAAGGAAACACTACCCAAGTTGCCGCTGCTGTCTCGATCAAAGATCATAGGTTTTCACCGAGAAAGTCCTTGCTCACAAAACAATACCTTCAACAAGGTCATTGCCAGGCACAACCAGTTAAGGCCAGACCTTGGATTTTCACCCTGCAAGATAAGACTGGGAACTCCCCATGTATTGTCTTCCCACACCAACAATCGCTGCAACGAGTCCTAGATCACGCAGCTAGTTCTCCGTCGTCACAAGAACAAAAATCACCATCGCTACCCTCATATTTCCGCTTTCCTGACATTCTCGGTATCTGACTTCACCATGGCTCTAAGAATAACACTTGGTGGGAACAAACAACAAAGCTTCGCAATGCTCCCGCTGAAACCAAACAGCCAGAAAAACAAGGTGCGCACGACCGAATACCTTCTGAGCCAGCAATCTCCAGGCATGATACGCCCATGTGAGTTCGCCGGCGGAGCCTTCCGGAACCCGCCTCTCCAGACCAGATCAACGAGGGCAGACATCAAGAATATCTTTGTCTTCGTGCGAAAGAAACCAAAGGACCACCTCCTTTATTAGATCCGACACAACGATCCCCACACCGCAGGCCGGTTTCCGGAGAACGGATCAAGCAGGCAATTAGGGATAGAGAGCCGATCTAGGTCTTCCAACGGAATCCCATCGTCGGCACCTCCTCCACCAGATCGCCACCCGTCCCATTCCGGTAGAGGCCGCCGCCTCCAGATACAAGCTCCCACGAAGCCACCGCCGGCCGGAGCCGCTAAGACATTGATGGCGAGGGGGCCCCGTCCAGCGTCGGCGATATCCTCCCTACTGCCGCGCTGGGGCCAGGAGGCCAGATCCCCACCACCCCCATCACCACTACATGAAAGAACTAAGGCGCCGACGGTCGGCCGACTACGCCGACCATTAAAATGTCGGCCACATGTCTGTCTTCCCTAGCCACCGACCACTGCCTTCATGTAGGGATGGACGCTTGCAGATGATTTGCGGTGTAGGGTAGCCGCTTGAGCGTGGCCAGGCGAGTAGAGAGGGTTGTGCCGACGGTGGCCCTCAGCAGAGGGTACAGCCCTCAGAGCCCAGCTTAGACACAACATGGAAATAGCATTAGGCGTGACAGTGTGGGTCAAGACAGCCTTCTTTGGAAAATTTTTATTGTCATGACGGCTTAGGCCGTCGGCATAGGCCTCCAGATTTTCCCCCTTTTATCTCATTATTTTTTGAAAAATCATAACTAAATTATTCTAATTCAGAAAATACAAATAATATATCAAAATTTGCAGAAAAATAAGATCTATCGATCTACACTCACATATTACACATTTATAAAAATTTAAGTGAAACATAAAACATTATATATAGTTTAAAACGAGCATTATAAATTCAAAAACGATCCAAACAACGTGAAACCTTCGCGTGGTGTCATATTATGTGACATAGTTAAAAGGAAAAATATCAAACTTGGTATATTGATTATGTCTCAAAAAGCCTTCACAAAATGACCTATCTCGCTCGAGGTTTCTTGGCTTTCGTCAAATGACCAATTTTATGGCTAGAATGAAGGCATAGTTTAAGATAATGTGTCCATATTGTGCATAAGTGCATCATGGGATGACTAACAATGTTTTAGAGGAAGTTTTCCTTTTCACGCACAAAAACCGCTTTTCCATTTTTCAAGCAAAAAACTGACGGTTTTGTGAATCAACCACTAAATGTCTAATTCAAAATACTACCGCCACATTTTTCAAAAATACTAGACCATATTACATGGATAATGTCATAACAGGGGATCTCAAACATTTCCGCTCATCCCCGGTGAAAAGACAAATTCATGTCTAAACTAGAGGAAGTTGGTCGATATGAACTACGTGTACATGATCGGATGCTCATGATTTTTACAAAAATCATTTTTAGGTTCAAAATATGTTGTTTCATCATAGATCCACTTCAAGTTTAGCAAGTCTCAACCCCAAGCTAAATATCTTCATGCCCGCCCTTCGACAAAGTTTGACGCTAGTTTAAAACGGGCATCATAAATTCAAAAACGATCCAAACAATTTGAAACCTTCGCTGCTGTCATATTATATGACATAGTTAGAAGGAAAAATATGAAACTTTGTATATTTATTATGTCTCAAAAAACATTCACAAATGACCTATCTCGTTCGAAGTTTCTTGACTTTCGGGTGAAATGACCAATGTTATGGCTAAAATGAAGGCATAGTTTGTGATAATGTATCCATATTGTGCATAGATGTGCATCATGGGATAGCGAACAATGTTTCAAAAGGAAGTTTTCCTTTTTGTCGCACCAAAAAGCTGTTTTCCATTTTCCGAGTGCAAAAAATGGACGGTTTTGTGAAGCAACCACCAAATGGACAATTCAAAATACTACCGCCACATTTTTCAAAATACTAGACCACCTTACATGGATAATTTCATAACAGGAATCTCAAACATTTCCGCCATCCCCGGTAAAGATAAATTCTCGCCGAATCAGCAGGAAGTGGTCGACATGAACCATGTGTACATGATCGGATGCTCATTATTTTTTTAAAAAAATCATTTTTGGGTTAAAAATATGTTGTTTCATCATAGATCCACTTTAAGTTTAGCGAGTCTCAGCCCCGAGCTAAGAATCTTCATGCCCGCCCTTAGACAAAATTTAACGATAGTTTAAAACGGGCATCATAAATTCAAAAACGATCCAAACAACGTGAAACCTTCATGGTGTCATATTATATGACATATTTATAAGAAAAATATCAAACTTGGTATATTGATTATGTCTGAAAAAAACCTTCACAAAATGACCTATCTCGTTCGAGGTTTCTTGGCTTTCAGGTCAAATAACCAATGTTATGGCTAGAATGAAGGCATAGTTTGTGATAATGTGTCCATATTGTGCATAAGTGTGCATCATGAGATGTCAACAATGTTTCAGAGGAAGTTTTCCTTTTTGTCGCACCAAAAGCCGTTTTCCATTTTCCGAGTGCAAAAAACGGACGATTTTGTGAAGCAACCACCAAATGGCTAATTCAAAATACTACCGTCACATTTAAAAAAATTACTAGACCACCTTACATGGATAATGTCATAACAGGGGGATCTCAAACATTTCCATCTATTCCTGGTGAAAAAGACAAATTCTAATTCCAGAGGGAAGTGGGTCGATATGAACTATGGTACATGATCGGATGCTCATGATTTTTACAAAATCATTTTTACGCTCAAAATATGTTGTTTCATCATGGATCCACTTTAAGTTTAGCGAGTCTCAGCCTTTAATTTTAGCTAAGAATCTTTATGCCTGCCGTTTTAAACGGGCAAATGAAATTATGATAAGAATCACAGCATAGTTTATGATAAATTGATATTGATATCATATTTGGATTTCTCTCATTTTTCTAATCAATTTAGACATATTATTTGTCAATTATTTATTTACAGATTTAAAGATATTAATTATTCCATATTAAATAAAAAATACAAAAAAATCATTATATTTTTATTTTAATTCAATAATATTTTTACTTATTCATTGTTGTTTACTTAAATAATTGCTTGTAATTTCAAAAAATACAACCATGTGACATGATGATATAAGAGTTAATAGGAATGATATCATAGTATTGACAACAATGTATAAATTGCTTTGCGAGAAGAGATTCTGAAGGAACGAAGAAGTTAATCGCTCTAGAACCGGAGAAGTTAGGATGGGTGACCTAACGGGAACTTTGACTAAAACTGCAATTTAATCAATTATTAACTATAAATAGTGTTAAAATGATCAAAGCGAGAGATTAGGGAGTCAAACAATTCAAAATTTAAAAAAATAAAAAAATAAAATTTTAAAAAAATATTTAAACTATGCCGCTTGCCAGACGGCGCCTAAGCTCCATTCCCTGCACGGCCTGGCCATCGGCGTAGCTACAGACTGACACGCGGGGCTCGCTGGAAGACGCTATGCCCAGGGGGGAGGGCTGTGCCGACGGCCACGGAGTTGTGCCGACGAGGGCCGCTTGAGCAAATCTTTCTGTAGTGCACCGCGCCACGCACTTAGGCCCGCTGCCCTCCGGGACAACAAGGAGGGAGAGGGATGGAGGGGGAGGAGGTGGCGGCAGGGTAGGGCTTGACCCCCTCGGTCGCTAGGAGGGGGCGACGCGAGGGGAGGAGGTATATATTATAAGATTTCTTATAAGTTTGATAAAGTTGTTTAGAGATAGTAGGTAGAATCCTACTTGTATATTACATCTTGTACCGGACATACAGAAGTTAGTATCGCTAGCACCCCAACGTGACCAACATATAAATACGCAACACGGCCTATATATGGCAGTTGATCTAGAGATGGACCGAAGACAGGACTTTGCGGTCTGGGATTCAGTGTTTTTGTAATGTAATTTGTTTGTTGTTTTCCATCCGACGGTAGGGTTGGTGAGAGAGTGATAGCTAGATGCCCAGCTAGCTAGCAAATGCTTTTGGAAAGCAAGTATAATGAGCAGCACGTACGTACCGGTCGGGGTATGTATATTTGCCTTGACTACGCGATAGAGACGGATCTAGACGGAAAAAGAATCAGTCTGAAATCATCTAGCGCCACCCCCTGAACATATACTGCAGTGTGACAGTGCGGAGCTTCTCTGTTCGGTCACTATCGGATGATCAGGAGGCAAAGTAAGTAATCCATCAGTTGAATACACACATAACCATGAATGAATCTAGGAGTACTCCCTCACCGTCCATCGTCTGCTACTGCTCACAGACACGATAGTTGATAGTGAGGAGATGTTTGGAGAGACGGAAGACCAACAGTTGGGAACCACTTGTACTAGTACGCCCACAAACAGACGCATGGCTGGTGGTCATACTCCATTTGTTTGTCTTCAGGGAGACGAAAAAACAATAGATGACACGCACTGGCAAAGATCCATGGACGCACATCCAAGAAGGATTAGGGCATCTCCCACGCGCTCGACACAAACAGTCTACAGCGTGTACGAAACTGTTCGTCCGGACGCGCGGTGCGTGTGCGGTGCCCCAGCGGGCCGACACATCCGGCGAAACGAGTTTGGCTTGAACCATCCGTGCATCTAATCTGGGCTTGCTAAGGCTTACCAACACGCGACAGCGAGGGACTCGCCCACATGCCCACCCACCAGCCACCGCCATCGGGCGGCATTGATTCACGGTCACCGCACCGATTCGTGACGCAACCGTGGCAGCGGTTCAGAGGCGCTGCGCGGAAGGCTGACCGACGGCAGCATGCGCCATCAATGGCGACGAGATCACCGACGCCACTTCAGATTCCCGCGTGCATTGATGGCGGCGAGCGGAAGTTACGGCTGCTCACCAGCGGCTGGGCTATTTAACCTCGCGTTCGCTTGCCGCTATCCTCACCTCTCGCCATTGCAAAACCAGCCCGCCGCCGCCACCACCACAACCATCAACGATGAAGACCCTGTGGCTGAAGCGGAGCAAGAACGACCACGAATCATATGGCAGCCGCGGTTTTGGCCGCCTTCCGCCCTTCGGCACGCCCTGCCGCCCGCCACATCGGAGGAGTTCGAGCGACCCGCCGCCACCGCTGAACGCCGCGACCGGCGGTACTACCGCTGCGGTAGTGCGAAGCGCCATCGAGGGAGGGTCACGACATCCAACAGACGGATGTCTCCTCCTCCCCACCGGGTCGGCACTCTCAACCGGACCGTGTCCCGGCCGCCACCGCCAAGGCGGGCAAAGGGTCTGGAGGAGATCCGCCGGCGGATCAGCAACCTTCCCCGATCGCATCGATGGGAGAGGGGCTACCACTCAAGGCGATCGATCAAGTTCTCGAGCGGAGCACAAGGCGCGACACGACCACCGGCCGCCGCGACCGTGGAGGTCTACGACGCTCGACATCGCTTGGACGACGAGGGCGCCTATTAACTACTTCGACGCCGAATTCGGCAACGAGGACGGCGGGCGACGACACCATTGTCAAACAGAGGCGCCGGACGAGGTCGCCGCGAACCCGCCCCGAGTACTAAGAGGTGCTGGCTCGCCACGACGAGATGTCTTCACCGAGCAGGTCATTGCGCCAGCGCTGCATGGCGAGGTGGCCTGCTGGCGCTGCTACGGCGAGGCCCTCCACCACCCGCATGGTGGCGGAGACGACGACAACTACCTCCACCGCCGCTGCCGAGTTGGGCGCCACGATCGCGCCAGGGTGGGGATGGAGCCGCACACCTCCAACACGGTTGGGAGCCGTGGCCGGCAGGTTGTCAACCCACCCGCTCCCGCCTCCGCCTCCGCCCCGCCACGCCTAACCTCCGGACGCCGAGTACATCGACCTTGACCTGAGATGGTCGAGACGGCGCCGCGCTGTAGTTTAGCAATGAGGGCTAGTAGTACTTTAAATTCTGTTTTTTATTTTTGAATGTAAATTAAGTTTGAATCTTGCTTGTTTTCAACGCAAACTGTTTATGTTTGAATCTGAATTTTTTTTGCCTCGCCAAACGCAGACAAATGGATCGCGCTGCTGGGCGCGACTGGCCGGACATACCGGACCCCTTACCCATATTGATCAACCGACCCAAACAAATGTAAACGGACCATTTGGGTGACCATTTGGATCAGCCCAAAGATACCCTAAGGCCTGCAAAACAGTGTGTTCGTGGTTTGTTGTGTTTTCGGGTTAGGCAGGGATCAAACCCAAGAAACCCCATAAAAAATGTCATGCAAAACTCTCATGCTGTTTTGTTTTGCTATTTTCGTGTCAATGATGAGAAGTAAAATTACCATGGACATGTTAAGCCCTGACTCACAATCCCTCATGTAATTATGTAATTGTGTTAACATAAGACATATTCACATTGAGTGAGTCACACAAGATTGAAACAAAGAAACAAATGATCGACATATCATTTATGTATTAGGCGAAGAAAACGCTAATCAAATATATGAATTAGATTGTGTAGCATGTACATACAACTACTCAACCTAGTTCATGATAAGACTTTCCTGTAAAGAATCAAGCTGTCAATTCTTTCCGTGTTTGTAGAGAGAAGACCTTGGTGATTCTCTTCGTGCTTGAGGCTGGTATGAGCAGATTTCATGGCATTTTGAATCTCTTGAGAACCAAAAGCATTTAGTGTATGCACCAACACGCGTTTCTCTTCCCAAACACCTGATAAACCTTCAAATGATGAATTATTTGAACTGTAGATGTGATTAATTCTGATTCATTATGACTGTAATCTTGTAAGGCTAGATAACCGATTGGATTGTAGCTAAATTACTTCAAATGGCAAGCATAATTTAGAGGTCATAAAGTACTACTGAAAGACAAAATAGTATAGTACCAGCCATGCCTACGCCTCGATAAACTTATATTGTTACCACATTAGTGCCAATGGAATTCTACATGTTAAAATTAGTCAAGCCACATCGGGCTCGATGCACAATTTGTATTGCGTTATGCATGATAAATATACTTGCTAATCATATCCATACAAAAAATACATTATGAAGTCTCTAAGGTCTTTATAAATAACACATGAATGAGAAAATGACAGCTTGAATAGCTTGCCTAGAGAGCCTTGCAAATATGGCAACAAAACCTCACTGGTCTTGAATGGTCTCTGGCCGAGCACGTGTGCATCCCACCATGCACATCCGCATGCGTCACCATCTACTCTACGCCTTTAGCTCACTGATTGCATTCCCAAACTACATCGGTAACCAAAACAAAGCAGTGATCACAGTACCACAGAAACAAGGGCAACAAACAGCTCATCGACATGCATCGAACAGTGTCAAGAACATATCACCACAAGGAGAGTATGTACTATGTACCTTGTCAAGGTAATGAACCGAGTTCTTGTCAGCTGCCGACCATATCCTGAGCTGCCGATGACAACCGCATTGGCAGGATCTCGCGTACCCACCATGTAGATTATACAATGTAAAGGATAGTTACTTGGGAAAGAAAACAATCCATTTACAACATGAAAATTCATATATTTTGATGTCATTGAAAATCTAATTTGCCAAGCAAAATTGTAAACAAAAGTATGGACCTAGGCATTAAGTATTGATCTTCCTTTGTGTGTTACCTTTCATCCAGGATCCAGCTTTGTTCATGGCAGGTTGCATCAAACCCCATCACCCTAACAGCAATCCAAATTGTGCAAGGAAAAGGACATGGATAATGTAAATAAACAATAGTTGGATCCATGTTTGAAATTAATCATGTTGCACTTTCTTATTGTGCTAAAAGATGCATCTGGTTAAGTTTATGGACATCTAGAATAGAAATAAAATCTATTTTGACTCTCATGACTTAGTAGGTGCTTACATTAGACACTTTTCAGCTACTACCGACAAATACATAGTGCAGAATGGGTATGATCTTGGAAGCTAGTCTACTGTAGTTGAATGGATAATTGGTTTATATTATGAGCAGCTAATGTAAGCTGTAAGGGTAGGAACCACAAATAAGGCAAAATATCCATAAAATGTTTGTGAATGAATAACACAAAGAAAAAATACCAGATTAAACATGGCATACATCTCAACCTGGAAAGGATATCTGACCATCATAATAATATATTCAAGAGCTCTATTGCTTCTGGCTGACCAAATTGTACTTTTTTGCGAGGTACAAGTAAAGTGTTTGACAGGATCTTTGCACAAGAAACTATGCATGCATATGACAACAACACCACAAAAAAGAAATGTTTCAAAATGACTCACAGACTACATGTCCATGTATCAGGCCAGGGAATCATTAGCCAAGCATAATATGCCTCCCTTAATTTGTTTGATCAGAACATATGTGCAAAAACATCAGGTCTGGAGATCAGCTAAATGTCGAGAAAGTTACAAAATATTCAGAGGTTAAGCATCATACTTTTGTTTAATGTTGAAATGCATAAGTATTAGATATACTATGAAGATAGAGATTTAGTGCATTGGAAAGAAATAACACGAGTTAACACCCAGATTCTCTTCATATAAAACGCCGAGTAGTTTCATTACCTAATACTTCAATTAGTAAATGAAAGTTAATATATCGGAACAAAATTTGAAAAAGCCTCATGTGAACATGAAAGTGAGCTGGCATGGAAGAGAACTTGTTGTCCAATATTTGATTTGTTGATGCAGAGAATACAACCTTAGAGAACTGGTTGTCCAATATTTGACTTGTTGATGCAGAGAATACAACCTTATTGTAATGATTTTAGGTGTATTGGACGCAACACAGACCAAATCACTTTGTCTCTGCAGCTCAGAATTGTCTCTGTAAAGAGTATTTGATACAGACATACAAACTTTGTTTGTCTACATCTGATATTAGAGGAGGTGAGGCTTTCTTGATTAATTCAAAGAACTGGAAAATAGAAAAAGGAATTTGAGATTACATGGTAGCTTGCACGGGAAGTAGGGATTATGATTTTAATTGACTACTTGAAAGCCCAGCCGACGACAGCTAATCAGATACTATCGTGCAATGCACTTGAAAAATCTAGCTTGACCAAATTACAGAGCTAGTATCGACGTTCTAGACTGAGCATTAGACATAAATTAAGTAAATATACTGAGAATGGATTTGAATAGCCACCAGCAACCAAATCGAACATTCGCGCACCTATCCCCTTAGTAGTCCACCATAGTACTTTAGCTCCGCAACATCACCTAGCTACGGTGGCAGCAGTTGTTTGTCTTCTTAAAAAGTCGTCAGTATATACCTCCTCCTTGGCTGAATCAACCATCACGTGGTAAATTCATTTGATGGACTGCAAATTGAGATGGATTGCTCCAAGCTGAAGAGATTCAAAATTTTCAAATATTAGAGTAGAACAAAATCGTAGAGGGCCGAGCAGGCTAGATTAGATCGTACAATGTTCAACAGCCGCATCGGCGAGCGCGAGCATGGCTTCCAGCTGGCCACCGACCTCCGCAGGGCCTCAACGCCGCCGCCGCTGGCCGTCCCCGTCACTTTGTCCTCTTCCACCTGCACTGATGGCGCTGTCGCAGAGCGAAGGCGGAGGGTAGATGGGAGAGGTGGGTGGGCTAGGGTAGCTCGGACCCTCCTCTGTGTCCTCCGAGCGAGCCCGACGGCGCCTCCTACGCATGCTTGGGTGCGGCTGCAAGAAGTCGCCTGTGCGGCGGAGAGGAGAGGTGGGGGTTATAGGGCCTGGGTGGTGCACAGGGGAGCGGCACGAGAAAAGCTGGAGGGCAGATCTTGGTAATTTCAACGACGGAGTGGCCCTAATTGACGAGGTCTGGAAGGCACCCTCGTAGCAGACGAAGACCTTTGGTGACGAAGAACCTGACCTCAGAGGATCAAGAGGATGGGGGAATGGGGGAAAGGCGGCGCGGGGGTCGAGCTTGCCTCCTCGTTCTGAACGAAGCATGAACAAACAGGGCGCTAAAAGAAAAGGGAAAAGAAAAGGGATACGCGATTAGTGGAGACGTGATCAGCGGAGACTGAAAAAACCGAGTGGGGCGAGCGAGTCGGACGAAGCCATCGATGTATCAGCGACGACGGAACGCAACTTTCTTTGTAGGTAGTATACTAGCAAAATGCCCGTACGGCCAATTCATTATTATACGCATATATACTGCGGGATCTATACTATCGTCTTGGGTTCATGTGTGGTCACAACATATTTCATACAAAAATTATTTGATGACAGTGAAAATAAAGAAATGTTAAGCTACAATGTTGTATATTTTAGCTTGTGAAATTTACCGCAAAATCTCTATCCTGATGGTGCTTGTGCTCCATCTTACCACGGTCCACTCTCAATTTCCTGCTGGTGCTAGAAATAGAGAAAAAACTTCAGTAAATTCTCAACTTTCGGAATTTTTTTGGCAAGTCACTTTCCAACTACATCGAACCTACATAAATGCTTATGATTCTTTTGAGCAGCAGCTTTCGCCAACTCTGTATTTTGACCGTGTGCTAGTCACGCAGAGCCACTCATTGATCTCTATCTTTACGAGGATCCACTATAATCAAGCACACGATTCTTTTGTACATGATAAGAACATGCATCTCTAAGGAGAAAATTAATAGAGAGATGGGAGGTTGCAGCTTTCAGCCATCGAACAGAAGAACTGAAGAAGCATACTGACTGGGAGGTTTCTGGAAGGCCTGACTGACGAACTCTTGGACAAGAGACATGGCTGAGCAGCTTGGGTTCGTTCCCCAGGTCAGAGAGGCGGAGAGCCGCTGGCAGCCGCTTCTGGCCCGACAGGGTGGATGACGCCGCAACACGCGCTTGGTCGCAGTCGCAGGGGTCGGTATTGGCCGCCTCCACTGGGCATGGCATCCCCCGTCGCGGTTGTTCCCAAGCTCCAACCTCTCTACTCCCCGACTCCGAACTACAGCAGCCGTCGGCCCATCCCTCTGCCCTTCCTACAAGGGGAGCGCGACAACGTCCATGCTTGCTTCGGTCAGGGCCGTTACGTGTCCTCCTCCCATCGATCCATGTGCCCTTGTTTATTTCAGAGGAGGCTGATTCCTATCAACTGGATAGTGTATATAAAGCGGTAGAATCCAATTTATGAGAGCGAGGCGGTACTATTCAGTACCGCAAAACATCCAACCGGTAAACGAAACCTCGTATATTCATAAGTGGAGAGCCTTGGTTTTTTTCCTTTTTCCGTTCAAAAAAAAAAGTAGAGAGCCTTACTCGCGGCCCATAAGAGAAAAGCCTAACGGCTGACACTACAAGCGAGCCGGATCGTGTTTGATTACGTCCGGCCTCCCGCAAGGGAATCTGTTTTATTTACCGATTATCGAAACGTTTTTTTTAATTATGAGTGTCATTTGTGGTGATATTAGGATTGGTGGGAGGGCAAAACGGTCTAAAAAAGTGTTGGACCAGGAAAAACACTTCGTGCTTTATTATTAGGTATAGACTAATTGAATGCCCGTGCGTTGCCACGGATTTTTAAGATTTTTTTATTGCTCTCAATTACTTTTATTATTGCACATATGAAGATAATACACGTGTGGTCTTCCTATATTGGAACGAATTCACCTTTTTATCAATATTTTAATGACAACATCATTTGAGTCGAGGGGAATAGCACACAGCTTAGGTTACGCATACTATGTCATCCTCTTGATATATTTGAACACTGCAATATGAAGGGCATAGTTCTATTTTACACTACCTTTGATGTATTTTTTGGTTAGTTCCTACAGAATTATACGAAAAATGTATATTTTGTCCCTTAACTATTAGACCGAGTAAATTCACAAGTTTTAAAAAAATAAAGAAAAGTTTAAGAAACAACAAAACCTGTAAAAGTAATCCCAATTTATTGCTCAATAGGCTTTTCACATCACTCCTCGCCACTTCCTCTCTTCGCAACTTCATTGCTCATCTCTCTTCTCTATCCCATATTTATTTTACAAAAAACACGGTTAAATTGTACCTATTTTCACTTGTTGATGTAAGGGATTATGCAAACTATGAACAGAAGAGGAGAAATATCTTCTTGATTATTGTGTATTGGTCACCAATCCACAGCAAAACTGCATTCATGTGAACCCACTACATAGACATCATGC
This sequence comes from Avena insularis, assembly GCA_023614405.1. NCBI lineage: Eukaryota > Viridiplantae > Streptophyta > Magnoliopsida > Poales > Poaceae > Avena > Avena insularis. Next base: position 390,070,761 of record CM042695.1, read on the forward strand.
AAGTTTTCTTTTACCATTTTTCTAAATAGTATAAGATTAATGTGTATTACTATGGGAAAACAAGTCACCTCATACCGAAAAAGGTGTGGGACGCCCAGTGATTACTTCCACATCGACTCAAGCAAAATTATTGAGATTTATCCAATAACTTATATCTTTTAAGGACTAAATTCATAGATTCCAAAGAATCCACTTAGATTTATCCAAGAACAAATAAAACTCTACAATTTGAATTTTTCCAACGAGATATTCTCTAGTTAGAGAAATTTATAAGTAGCTTGACATGCCACACCTACAAATCATATCAGTAATACTAAGAAGGGCATCATAATATGATCTACCAACCATTTTAATACTAAGGTGTTTTGATACCATCTACAAACGCCTCGAAATTAAGCAGATAAAGTGATGGGCCATCAATAATGGTATGGAAGTTGTGCCATGGTTACTTGGCACACGGGCATCAACTAACTACAAATAGATGACAAGGATATTTAGTACTCCCCTATTTATCAATACAAATTTTTTGTCAAGCTAAATTGACTTGCCGTAAGGTCTTATATTGAGAACACTATGATGCACTTTCAAAATAGCTACAAGAGAAAACACTGAGCACATAACAATATGCAACTATAAAGATTATTTTTGGACGATGTCTTTCCAATGATCAGGAAGCAAACACCACAAAAGATACATAGTCTTGCCAAAACCAAGAATATTCCAATAACTGTCACATGGAAACTGCAATAAGACATAAGAATATTAGGCTATTTTTTAAATAATGTATTTTTATTCAATTTCACAAATACATTTAAATGCAAATGTTGCAAATGTAACGACTGTCGTCTGCTTAGCATTGGATAACGTTGTCATTTGAAGACACCGGATGATGTCGTCTGCTCAAAAGACGAACGTGCTGCATGGATGGACGCATGCGTTTCATCCATGAACCTGTGTATCGCCTTTTGAACGGACGTAACATGTCCGTTGTCTTTGAACGGACGAACATTGTCCATCGCCTTTTGAACGGATTTAACGTTGTCCATCGATTTTGAACGGATGACGGTCCGTTAGATTTGCAATATTTGCATTGCATTATTTGTAAAATTGAATAAAAAATGTATTATTTAAAAAAAATAGCTTAAAAAGAGTGGGATACTTACTACATAGTTTGGATTGTGATAATCCTCATTGTGCAAAGCCTAAAGAATCTAAAAAACATGAAAATTGTAAGTACCTCCCATGACAAATCAAGGTCTTGAACAAAATAAACTATTTTTCTCCTATTACTACCAACATCAAGTCACCCCCAAACTTTTCGATTAACTCAATTTATTTACGGAAATACCATGCGGGAAACCCCTACAGTTATTTTTTTACTATAAAATTGAAATGATATAATTACATGCCAAAGAGGAATAGTAAGCCCCTACGGTTAATTGTTTAACTCACTTGTTGAGCTAAATTCTAGATATAAAATAAGAATAACAACTTCTTTCTTACTCCTTTAGGCACAATGCCATTGAACATCCTTTCTCCTCGGGTACGGTATGATTCCATTTGAATCTACTTTTAATATAACGACTTGTGCCCACAAATAGAAGTCCTGTCAACAGGGAATGGAATATCAAACAATGATAACACCGATTTCATAAAAATCTAGCTCGGTTCGGATAGGACAAAATATTCAGACAAGCAAGTATAGCAAGTATTTCAGCGCATATGAAGATTATCCTACAAAGGTATAGCAAACTTACGGATAGGACCATGCATGCCATATGAAATCTCAATGGCAGCAACATTACAAGGTTAATCTGCTTCTTCCTAGTTTCTAGCCCTCCAAATCTAAATTTGTTAGCATTGTAGCTATCCTGGATAAAGCTAAATGATGTATGAGGTCTAACATCATATTTGTGTGGGGGAATCCTGCCTAGTGTTATTAGGACTCTAATCAAACTTCCAGCTGGCCCTTGAGAAGTCCATCTCCATGTGCTACAATTAAAAGCTCTATAAGATCCAGAAATGGGAAGTCAACAAATACATTTAGTAAAGATAAATATGTGGTTTTACCTCAGCAATGAATTTCTTGAGAATTTCATTTGTTTGGTAGTATAGGTTATGTAGGGTGTCAAGAAGTTTCTATTCACATAGTCAATGAATTCCACCCAAACATGGCATCATAGTCGTAAAAATATGTATCGGGAAACTCCTAGATAAACTTGTTGTTTGATGCTACTATGAACAGGATCAGATGTCATGTCAGAACGCGGTGATTTACATCTAGGCCTGCATCCTGTTGGATTTGGCTCGAAGATGCAGATTGTCATTGCCATGCTCATGCCTCCTGGACAAACCAAGGAAACACATAAGTACTCAAAAACTTGCCTAACAATACAAAATGCAAGTGATATAGAAATTATAATCGTTGCACTAACTCAAGGATAGCTCATTCTTAAAACTATACAGCTTATTGAATGATAGAATGGCTGATCACAAACTTATGCACAGCCTGGCAACCATAGCATATTATCTACAGTTCAGTGAAAGTTTAGCCACCAATTTTTATTTCAGAGTCTGCAAAATGCCTTGTTTGCATTAGCTACTTGCAAGTTCGCTCTAAAAAATACAGGACATACAAAATTATTAGCAATAGGTAAAGATTTTATTGGTTGTGCTAGAGTGCTCATGCACACTTACATATATTTTAAGTGTTCTTCAGGTTAACCTTGCAAGGTCCTTCATTGCCCTTGTATATGTAGCAGAAAAAGTAAAGTTCATACTTTGAGAACCTGAGAAAGATAAACGTCAACTTCAGATTGATCCTGATGAAGCACCCATATATGTCCCATACAAAAAGATACGATTCCAGATTATCTTTCAGTTCATAATTTGAACTTGCAATTAAGAAAAATCAAGTTCTGTCCAGTCACCTGGAGCTGTGACCTGTGAGCAATCGAAGTTTGAGTATAGCCGAAGTGCTGGACTGCCTAATACAGCTTCTATAACCTCCCAAAAAAATCATCGTAAGTCCACATCACTTTGCATCGGCATTTGCCATGATCATAAGATTAGCTGAATAGTCAAGATGCAATAAATTCCACTTTCCAGCGCAGAATTTCAGAGCTAAAACATAAGTGATAACAATTCATAGTGTTACCATTGGTCTTCCTCCGCGTTCCCAATAAGGCGAGGGTCTTGTCGCCTGCCGGACATCCGCAGAGCACGTGGGCAGGGCGGCACGACGTTTATCTCGCTAATCTCTTTCTAACCCGCCTTCTGCAATGCGTCTTTAGACTTCTCACCATAGGAATGCTGACTACGCCGAGGGCCGAAGCCGTCGGCACAGCCTGACAATGCCGTTGGCACAGGCTGTGTTGACGGTAATCATCGACGTATCCCTCTCGGCGACGTCCTGGTCGACACAGGATCATGCGGCCGCCGCATGTGCCCTCCCAGCATTTCCCAGCAGGCCCCGCTGTTAGGCAACGTTTGTCTACGGTAACGGCCCGTGGAGACCCTACGCCGATGGCCTGGCCGTCGACAGGACCAGCCTAGGAACCACCGCAGTTTGCCACGCGTTGTCTACGCCGACGGCCCAGCTGCCGCACAGGCCCAGCCTCAGGGAACCACCGCAGTTCGCCACGTGCCTGTTCACGCCGGCGGCCAGGCCGCGGCACAGGCCCATCCCCAGAGCTGCCACGCCGCCAGCCTTACGCCGACGGGTTCACCGTCTGCGACAGGTTAGGCACCAAACGGCGCTTATGTGCCGCAACGCGGTTCGAGCCGGATACACCAAGGGCTCAGTTTGCGCCATACCGGCCGGCGACAGATCGACCACGCCGACGGCGGAGCTTATGCTTTGGCCACCGTCGGCACTGTGTACTACGCCGACGGCCTGGCTTCGGGCTGGTCTGGGGAGGAAGTTACGCCAACGGCCCCAACGAGGTTCGTCGGCGCCTGCAAGATTTCCTGTAGTGTCTTCGATATCGTCAACTCGATCAAACCGCATGTACGCACCATACCCGAGTAATTCGAGCTGCCTTCTTTGCCGCTACACCTCGTGCACTTCTCCCAGCGTTGGCGGCGGAGGACCTGACGGGGATGAGGCTTGGTTCCTGGGAGGATTGCCAGCGTTTATCCATGCCTCGCTGAGCTCCGGAGATCCAACGCGGCTCTGCATGTCCAGAACGCACCGACGAGGATCTGGGAATCGAGAACATGGGTTAGGAACCTGGGACGCGGTTTGCCTGCGGTCTCTTTGGTGCAACGAACCGTGTGGGCGCTTACGATTATCTGTTCTCCGCCCTGCTCCTGCCCATCTCGTGAGTTGTGATTCCTGCCTTACCGAGACAGATGTAGTGGTCACCGACGATGATGTCACAGTGGAGCTGACCTGTCGCCGTCCTCCTCGTCGCCCCGTCACGAGGAAGGTAGTCGGTAAGGATCTCGTGCGGTGGATGTCACGCCCTCATCGCGCTGGTCGTAGAAGGCGTGTGGAGGTGGACGATGTGCAGACGGCGGACGCGGAGTAGCGCGTCGATCTCCTGCCCGAAGGCCCGTCGGAGGCGCCTGCTGCAGATGCAGTGGATCTTGACGGCGGCGAGCTGGGACTGGTAGATGCGGAGAGGCGTGCGAGGTACACGGTACTGAAGCTGCCTCACCGACGACGACAGTCGTGAAGCCGACCATCATGGCGTCCATCACGTATACGGCCAATGATAATCAAGTACGTCAGCTAGCATTCATGTATCAGACGTTTAGACTAATCGTCATTCCTTAAACGACAAGTCCAAGGCAAGACGAAGATTGCTCCTTTCAAGGAAATTTCATGAAGAAATATATAAAATCTTACCCCATCTCTGCATAGCAAACTCTCTCTTGATGAGTCCAGTCACCGTGGATGGTCGCGAAGAGGAAGACGACGGCATGACACCCGCAGAGACCGAGCCAAGGGTAAGGAAGTAGAGATGGAGATCGGGGATGCGCCCTGCTCTCTGGTCACCGTTCTTTGCGTTTGACGTAGAATGAGAGGGAGAGGACATACGGAATCGAGTATGGGAAGGAGGATAAAGTACGGAATTCGTTTCTTTACTTTTCTAACGGAAAGGAAAAACTGCAAGAAGCTGTCGCATAGATCACTGGAGTTATTTCGACGCGTTGTTTTCGGATTGTATTGCGGGAATCGCGATGGGGAGTCGGACGAAAGGACGACGGAGTGGCTTGGTGGCAGAAGACGGAACCGCGGTATTCTTTTAGATAGTAGAGATAGATATAGTAGAAGAAGTCCACATAACCCCTTACGACGTGGATTCGTGACGCTAACCCTTATGTTTAAATCCAACATTAACCCCTATCTTTGCAATACCAGACAACTAACCCCCCTGCCTGTGTAGGCTGTTTTGTTCGGTGGTTTTGGCCATGTAGAGATTGGGTAGTTGCCACGGTGGCAAAGTGTGTCTGGCTAGATACAAAATCATGAACCTGTTCTTTCACGTGTGGCCTCTTCATCCCTATTCTCAACGCAGCCGCAAATAATTCTCCTAGACAGCGCGATTAAGAACCATCAGCTTATATGGTGTCTTGATTAGAGTAAGAAAATAGGTGCACTGCCCTGTTTCTTGTATAGCTACACTCTCCAGATGCTCCGCCATCCTCCAGCGCATACATGTTTATGGTACATAATTTTCACTTCCTCCTGTTGGCCTCTACCAATGAGTACACATACGACGGATCGTGAAAGTCTCTGCTGGAGTGCAGGCAGGAAAAACGAGGACATGAAGGACCCATCAAACTGATCTTAGTCGCTTGGGGCTGAGCGGAGGCTCCGGCCCATGCCTCTCCATGGATATGTCCATTTACAATTGCGGGCAGCACGAAAGGAAAGCGTGTGCCAAGGTTCGATGACAAGGAGGCGAGATGCAAAGGCATCGTAGGTGGGTAGGCTCGGGATGGAGGCCGCAGCAAGGGGCATGGGCGCATGGTGGGGAAGCAGCCTGCCGATCACACCGGGCCGACACTAGGATTCGCAACAGGAGCCAGAGGGATGCGATTTGGACGGTGGACGCGCATCACCACCGTGGTGGGCGGCACTGGATTCGTGAGGCGCAGGAGCGGGCCGAGGAGTAGGGAGTAAGTCATGCGAGGGCGGCAAAGGGCACCAATGGCTACGCCGATGGCGTAGGGCGGAGCCGGGCGGGATTCTTCTGACCGAGCCGCGGCGAGGGCTGGCAACCATCAAGGATCACCGCTTGCCTAACCGGGAGTCCACCGATTCCAAACCAGTTCCATGTGCCCAAAACCACTTATCAAACAGCCATACACTGCCTGTAAGAAGGTCCCAATTGCAAAGATAGGGGGTTATTTGGCCCATTTAAACATAGGTGGTTAGTGCTCCAAACCCAATAGATAGGGGTTATTTGGACTTCTTTCTTTAGATAGTATAGGAAACATGCCCGCATGCTGCAACGAGAAAAAATTACTCCAGCTTCATAATACCTTGGCGTGTCGCTAAAGAGTCCATCCAAGTGTCGCCAATCATGCTGCCAAAGTAAGTTCTCATTCAGATAGCCTCGACGACGGTCGTGTGTCCACTTTTCCTCTAGACATCGCCTCAGCCATGTCACTAAGTACACACGCATTAGCATTACCACTACTGCAGATACACGCAATAGCGTTAGTAGATACATGCACCAATTATCGCCACCTCACCCGCTTCCACGGGTTGACTCTGCTGTTTCGGTATGTAGGAGTAGAAGAAGCATAGGAAGGCAGATAAATTGTTTACCTCGCATTGCCCGGGATGAGGCGGATAAATTGTTAGGGATCAAGGGTACACGATTGTACAACCTAAGAGTAAGTCTTAATCGCCCGCCGCATGAAGCCCTAGTCGAGGACGATCACGCCGACGCCCATGTCGCCGACGGATGCCGTAGCTGGTTTTCCTCCTCGCCATGGATGGCGATGGCATCGCCTCCTCGATCTCCTCCTCGCTTCTTGAGAGATCGATGACGGCGATGGAGGCGACGTAGCTCCTCCTCCTCGCGCTTCGGCTTGGCCTCGAAGCTCGGGCGAGGACGAGCGAGCGCTATGGGGTTTACCCTCCTCCTCCTCCTCTCATCTCTGCGTAAAGTAGCGAGCAAGAAGACGCGATTTGACAAGCTTCACGGAGGAAGATGCTCACGATCTTGAACCTGAAAGTCGGAAAGCCAAGAAGCGCATGACGGGGGCGAGAGAAGCTCGGGTTCAGCCTCGTCATTCAGCGCCAACAAGCGGCTTCTTGGCCCCGATGAAGCAAATGCGGCGCTGCCTTGTCGCCGCCGCTGCCGGTGCGCGACGCCACCCTCCTCCTCCTTCCTTCCCAAAGACGGGCCCTCCGCACCGCCTCCCGTCTTCGCTCACATGAAACATTAGAAATTTCTTTTGGAGTAAGCGTGGAAACGCTGGTGGTGGCTAGTCTTGAGGCGGAGGGACACGGTTCCACCTTCGCCGGCCGGCAGAGAAATAGGGCTGGAAACAGTGCCTCACAGCCCATGTGAATTTCGGACATGTGCCTGGCCGCCACAGTGTTATCACGAATGCTCGCCACCAGCCCGCATCCACCGGAAATTTAAAGGTGCCATGCTTCAAGGTGCCTTAGACTTGCTCCAAAAATACAAAAATCCCGCTGCCCTCTTGATTTTCACAGCCCACTCGCCTTGCCAGAATTCTAGTCTAGGGCAATGTCATAACCTTCTCTACTTATGCATAGTCAAAATACCTACTTGATTCTGATCCTAAAACTCCTCAGGATCTCTTTCTTTTAGGTAATGCACAACACCATCTATCATCTTAAATATGTTACAAACAATTTAATGATTCAGATAGAGCTGCCTCACAATGCCATTGCTACATAAACATCGCTACGATCCATCCACAATAACACTATCACAATTAATACACCATCCTTCATTGGAAACATGTTCATTACATGTAATAGTTCGTATGGAGTTGCTTCGCTCATTACAAGAACCACTCTTCCAAGACTAAAAGTATCCATATTAAAGCAATTTATCTCTATGATTAATTTCATGAACAATCGACCAAAACGACTACAAGAGTTGGTGATTTTAAAAATTCATGCCTCAATGATCTAGTTTAAAAACATTGTAGATACCAAGGTCTCAATTATCGTGCAAGCTTTTCAACTGTCAGTTGATGAAAACACATAGAATGCACCAGATTTCCGATTTTCTTTGCATCCTGATGAAGATCACTTAAATCTATCAATTTCACATTAAACATCTATGAATGCGCCCATCAATTACATATGTCAAAACTATAGACCGAAGGTTAAGAATACTTGCCTTAAGTACTTCAACACCAGCTTCATTAACCGACTAACTCCATGGCATATCTAGCTTGCATTTTAAAGAGATGTATCTAAGTCAGAGCTGAAAATACCATGTAGATATTGCCTAATTAAGAACATGCCATGCTACGATGCAGAAAATACTTATGGCTTAGCAATCTCTGCAATATCAAATCTAAGATCTAGACCTTTTCCAATACCATACAGATGTGAGAGAACAGAGACAACATAAGGAACCATGAAACTAGACTGTATGTTACAATCATGTTTCTTCATATGTAAAATTATCGAACGAGTATGCTCACAAAAATGTAAAGTTGGCAGGAACCGAATAATTGATCAACAGCAATTTCCAAAAGATCCTCTCCTCGTAGTATTTTGATTCAAGTTAAAACTAAAAGCAAAAGTAGTAGAAAACATGTCTATTGACATGCTTCTTTCTCTCACATTCCCTGAGATATTGCGTAAATCAGTGATGAAATACCCATAGCTGAAAGTCTCAGCTTCTTCTTTTCAAACTTTTCTTCCTTAGATAATTGTTTTTATATCTCATTCTTCCTATCCGCAGCAAGACGCTATTCAAAGCTACAAATACATAAACAAAATAAAGTAAGGCTAAGCTTTGTTGCTCATCTTATATAACAAAAAATACATGTAACTAATTAGAAGAAGCATCCTTCACAATTAACATGTTTATGTAACTAATTGCATGTGACTACCTATCAATCTAAAATTGAGCTGTTATTCTACTATCAAGTTGTCATATATCCAGAGGGAACAAGAACACCCATCCGGACCTTGCTTGAAGCACCCGCATCTAATGCACGCTTTATGTATTTTGGGTAAAGATTATTGGGCCAAATTGCACTCATTAGGTAAACTACCAAGAATTTTATCAGATCCTTTTCATAAACTCCATAAATACTTCAAGCAGCCATTCACGGATATTTGGATTAATACTACAAGTAAAAGAAGAATAAATATTAGATTAACTACATAAATGGACTTTTGCAGGACAAAATCGATAATATGCAACCTTCTCATCATGCCAAAGTCATATAACATAAGCTCTCCCAACATTGGCATCATCAGAAGCAATGTTCCTGTGGATGTAGCAAGGAAAATTTATTTAACTACGCCTGCTACATTTAATCGACGTATAAAAATGAGCAAAAGACAAAGAATATGGTTCAATATCATGGAATTTTAATCTTGGAGACAATGTTTTATTTAAATCCATCTCTAAAGTCGGAAGGAAGTACATGGAATGGTAAATAATCTGCTAGCTAAACATATAGAAGTGATGAGACATGCTATTTGCATTAAGAAAGGAACCTTGTGGTGGATATGACCCGGACCTGCATGAGGAGGTTCGGTGCACAACTTTTATGGAAGATTAATTGTTGAGCAACTTCTAACAACACTACTTCTTTGGCTCTTGTCGATGGTCGATGTAGATAAACAAAAGATTATCTTGAATAAAACAAGTGCCAACTTAACCTCGAATACCAGTAACTTCATATTTAAATTCCTAGTAATTCTTGCCGAGTAGCAGAAAAACATACTTGTTGTTATAATTCTGTAATACCGTAACTTCATGTATCCTTGAATAGGAGCCACCAAACATACTTGTTGTTATGATTGCATATGAAAAGAATCATGCCACCATCGAAATCATTGTCAGCTCTTATATTAATTCAAGAATTACAACTTTCAGTTGAGAACATGAAGAAAGTTCCTATAGCATTGGCTTATTTTTAAGGAGTGTCGTGATACATTACACACCACGCCTTTTGGTAGACAAACCTGCAGCACCATTCTTACCCTCGCTTCCAATGAACAATTTAGACAAGAATAAAATTGACACTTGAAAAGAAATGCAAACTGATGAACAATGACATCATTGATATTTTAAGTAGTTTGGTGAATGAGATTAACCGAGTGATATCTATGATGAGGTAATGAAACCGGGCAGAATAATCAATCACCTTTTTCTATAGTTGAATACTTCACTACATTGATCTCATGTTGTGCTGGAGGTTGACCCAATCGCCAGAGGGGTGTAGGGGATCTGCGGCTGCTCATGCGAGCTATCACATGCTACTCCTCATGGATGTCGCTAAGTACATAGCGTTGTTCATGCATCACCTCATTGGCATCATTGGGTCATGCCACCGCCGCCAAAGGTTTGCTATGTCCTGTATATTAGCCAACTAAAAATCAGATATATATATAGGAGAATGAGTGTAGAGGATGGAAGAAGGAGAGGTGCGTGGTATTAGCTAACCATCAGGACACCGGGCGTAATTCTTCAACAACAAATGTAATTCGTGTAAGTTTAGGTTCGCAGCGTATCCTCACTCCTCAAGGCCATTGTTATCATCCGCTTGGAAGAGGACGGGAAGAGAGCGATGAGAGGTGGCTGGTGAGAGAGATCTACGCAAGCGTAAAGGAAGTCCTCCTCCCGTCCCGACGAGCACGCAGTTGCCTTCCCAGCCTTCCTTCCACATGACGTGATTCCTATGGATCCGCGGAGGACCTCAAGCAGGTGATGCAGGCGGTGTCATGGATAGAATCACGGTGATGCGGGGATACGAGGCTAGACTTCGATTCTGTGGTCTAGCCGGGCTGAAGATCTCGATCTGGCCACACATCGGGCCATCTCGCGTTCTCGCGCGGAGGATCTCACGATGTGGGGTGGAGGATCTCAATATGTATGCGGTGGCTCGAGAGGAAGGCCGCCAGAACTGGAGGATCCGATCCAGAGGAGATGAGAACTTAGGTTCGTGAGGAAGGACGCGGACGGAGCAAGCAAGCCTCACAGCCGTAGTTTTTTTTCCCATCTCGGAAGGTAGCTTATTTTGACGAGCCACTTACCACTAAGGGATGCACGACGTAAAGAAGCTGACGGAGTAAGGTGAAACGGAACACTGATATTCTTTTTAGATAGTAGAGAAGTGAGACTAGAAATGCCCGTGCGCTATGTAATCCGGAGAGAAAAAAATTGTGAAAACGCACAATTAGGATGCAGACGCATGGCGTACCGACTCAATCATCTTGCTCGACGCCAAAGGACGCCAAAAACTCCGCTGGACGTGGAGATGGTGGATGGATCGCGAGGCCAAACCAAGATCGCCAAGGAGGAGCGGCTCGCAATATGTTGTGGTGAAGAAGGAGGTCACTGATGTTATGGGTCAGCTGACACAAGACACTGGCGCCGGGCCGAGGATGGTGGAGGAGGACACGGGTCCATCGACGGCGCCTATAACAGGATCGAAGCCGACAGCGATTCCTCCTCCTTTGTCTCCGGAGGAGGATTAGAATAGGTTTAGAGCTGGAAATCTGATCAAATTTAGTGAAATTCAATCCCACTTTTTAGGTGTAATTATGTACAACAAGTAAATGAAATAGTACGCTTTTCAAATTTAGTTTGAATCACCAAATTTGGTCAAATTTGATCGAGTTTGTGGGTGACTCATATGATCTTCTCTCCTCTAAGTTTTGTACTTCGTTAGAGTACTTTTGCTCCTCTAAGTTTTCCGAGTTTTACTTCTCTAAACTTTTGTACATTGTTACAGATGCCCCAAGGATCGGGAGTAAATTAAATTATCAGGATCGGTCGATTTATTGTCCCTTTACACTGAGGTGCTTTTTCGTCCTACATGAATCTCCGGAAAAAGATAGTGATATACACAACGAACTATGCGTTCATGGCAACGCCAGATTTCCAGAATTCAGGCTAGCTGTATGCGTTGGTATATGTCTGTAGAATCTGGCAGTGCTTTCATATCGTCCATGTAGGCAGCGGAGGATCATAGGCAGTGTATTTGTGTACCCACTGTGACTGGCAGACATGGCAGCTTAGGAGAAACTCTTCGGCTAACGGCTGTGGCACTGGTAGCAGGACCCCTCATTAGACTGCATATTGAGTTTGGATATGGTGAACATCCAAAAATAGAAGTACATGAAGCAGGAGATATGCATAGGTGGAAAAGGATCTCACCGCTGATCTAGGGAACATCGTAACCTTCATCAAAGCGAATATGAAGATGTCTCGTTGAAGTCCACAAGGAACAGTCTGCGAGTATATATATTTTGATCTGGACATACCAGCCTCATCCACCTTTGTTGATCCAGGAGAAAATGACTTTGTAAAGAGGGCATGTTGAGACTGAAATAGAAGATGCAAGTATTGGAGCAACAAATACTTCGCATGTTATATGGCATAGGAAAAAGGAGATGTCGAGATAGACCGATAGAAGACAGTTGTGTTGATAGTGAGGGAGACGGATAGCCCTCGTTGAGGGTTCCGGTTATACGGCTTACATGTTATATGGCGTAGTGAAAAGGCACAGCGCCACGCTGTCCCCCGGGATAATCTTTTCCTCATCCCCGGGTCCCCCTGCGCGACACGCATTTTTTTCGGCTCAAATTCCCGCTCATTACATGCTTATAAACGCCTATTTCTTTGCTACACGAGCAAAAAAAGCGTTTGGCGAGAAAAGTTAGAAAAATCGGATCTGGACCTCACTAAGATTTCACTGAGACTCACAAGCCATGCATCACAGAGAAAGTAAAAAAATTGTGCTAATGTAGAGATCCGGACTGGTCGAAGACTCTACCGGAGATCTCACGTGAAGTTTTGATTTTAAACTATGTAGCAAAAGAATTATGCTGGATGTAGCAAAATCAGAAACAATTATATGCAAACATTTGGTGCTAATGTAGCAAAACCGAAAACATTTATAGCAAAACCAGAATAATTCGTAGAAGCGGCGTACGGGCGGTGTAGTATAGGCGACGCGTTTATGCGGCAAGCGGTCATTATGAAAGTACCCTGGCAGTAGCGGGCATCTGTGTGGTGTAGCAATGCGGCGCCCTTCATGTGTGTAGCAAGTGATGATGACGCCGTAGGTAGCATAGGTTTCATCAAGGGGCAAATGACCTTGAAGTTAGCCTGGACTTCATTTCAGAATTTAAAGGGGTTACTGATGCGGCTTGGCCAAGACCACTCCCCATGTCGCTTCTCCCGCGACCATTGATTACTCCTTGTAGTTACCGCTGCACGCCCCATGGCAGCAACATGGTATTTGCTAGGTTAAAGCACTCTACGTGCCAATTGCTGGTAGCGCTACACGGTTTCTCCTTTTTTAGCACCGCACCATTGGCCGGTACTGATCACTGCATGATATAGCATCAGGCTTGCTCTCCCCTTTGTGTTCACTTAGCTGCCTTGGCCTCAAGAAATATAATTCTAGGTTTGTGAATTTTGCTTTAAGAATTTTTACGATTTATGCATAACATCGAGAGGTCTTGATTGTAGCAGTGTGACCTGAAAAAGCAATAGCAGAAGCTAATTAACGCTTTAACCAAAGCAAGTCATCAAGAAAAAAAACAGCAAGAATTTCATTGCAGGGAAGTGTGGTAGGAGTATTATGCGGCTGCGATGGGAGACATGAGGGAGGAGAGGGGAAGCAGAAGAAGAAGAAAACAAACCGGGTGGGAGGAGAAAACGCGAATTAGTGAGATAAGGCTTCGCTTCTCCGTGATGGTTGGCCCTTCACCTGCTGCTGACTCCCCATCCTCGGAGGGGGACGCCATGGCGCTGCTGCCATATGGAGGACGCTAGTAGTCGTGAAACTCTCCTTGAGGGATCAAGCTGCTTCATAGGAAAAGCCCTCACTGGCAAGGAGTACAAGAGTCGAGACAGATTGAGTACTACCTATACCTACACCCCGATAATAAATATGCTGCAAATATCTCTAACACCCCATCCCTTAATCTAAAGTTTGGAAAGATTTAGATTACGCTTTAAGCTCATCTAACTTCTTAGAGAAGAAACATATTTGTGAATCCATGAGCTATCCTCGATCCTTGGCCGCCGAGATAACCTCGACGCTGCTGTTATGCTTAGCAAACTCCGTCTCAATTAACAAAGTAAAAAATCAATCTCAATATGTTAAGCGAAAAGCAGTAAAACACATGTGGATTAGCAGAGAGAAATGTTGCACCAAGATTGTCAGCACCGTAGACAAGGTTTCAGTACTCCAAGCTCACTTGGACAAGAGAGAGTCAACCCAAATTAACTCTCAAGTAGCATTTGGTAAGAGACTTTTATCCGGCATTTCAAAGATTTGAGCATGACACAAGTAGGTTGTTTTCTAGCACTCCAAGATATAAGGTTAGGACATCCTCTCAGCAAAATCTGAGATTTCGATAGAGCGATTTGGCCATCTAAACTATCCGCCTACCAAATTGCGATTACAGAGAGAAGGCACTCAAGAGTCAAGGAGACTTCAAAATATGAGACTCTGGGTGAGTGTGTAAAGCTACTAATATACCTCAAAAACTTTTTAAACAACCTGGGTTCAATGAGAAGTTGCAGATGCATGAAAAAACTGACATACCTTATTGATCGAGAAAGATAACCCAATCGTCGTCGAGTTAAATATCAATTGGTGAGCACCAACAACACCTCCCCGTAATTAGTACTATCTCTTCGGGGACAAAGTGGATATCCATCATGCAAATAAAGAGGTCATTGCTGGACAATGGCGCTGGGACAGATATGCATGTTGTCATATTAACTTGTTTTAAAGAGATCTCAGAAAGATACTGTAATTCCGGATTTAATAGCAGCAAACCATATGATCCGCTGCATACAATCATTTCAGTACATGATGGACTTTCCCCTCACATGATGAAATGCCCATTACCATCGTAGTAGTATTTCCGGCCTGAAATTCCCCGGCCGTAATCACTCTAGAATTCCCATGGGGTCTGGGCTGGCCCGATCACATCAAACGGACTAGAGCCCCTCTAGTCCCGGCCATACGCCCAAGCGATCGAGCAATAGCCACGTGGTTATACTTAGCGTCATGGGGCAAGGAAACTTTCTAGGTCCCGCCGTAATACCACCCGGACTATAAGGTTTCCCCGGCGCAGCTATAGAATTGTGTGTTTCTCATGCCACAAGTAGATTGTGTATTTCCTTTTTTGCCATTTCATTCCTTTTTTTTTTCGCTTTTGTGTTTCACTATAATTCAAACATATATTTCAAAAGTATACATATTACACGTTACTACTACATGTAGGGTTTGGCAAAGATAGAAAACACAAAAATTTTCTCACGATGGGAACTATGTACCCATCTACTAGATATAAAACAAATGACGGATGTATATCCGTGAACGATATACATACCCTTGAAGACCGGACATAAAGCTTAACGAAGTTCGCTAACTCTGTGGGTTGATGTGGGGACGATTTATCTCTCTTGCCGATCTCAAGATCGAGAGGAAGTCCTAGCTACTGCAAAGCAGCAGAACAGCATCCGCGGCTCGTGATTAACACCGCATAAGACACCGCAACCTCCGCCTCGCCTCCAAGCCGATGCAATGCCGAAGCAATAACCCTTTTCTTGCCGACGGCACACTGGGGAACATGTATCTCGCTAGTCCTAGACTACATGGCGGATAAATTTCAGAGGGGAGAGATATCCTTTCACGAGGAGGTGTGAGAGACAAGGAGAGGAGGGGCTCTTTTAGTAGGGAGTGGAGGGGGCACTCAAGGGGTGGCCGGCTGCCATGGGGGCTGCCCCTCCCTCCTTCATTCATGTGGGTGGACACTCCACTACACAAAATGTCCTCTTCAATTTTCTCCACTCAAAAGTCTCACCTAAATTCCCATTAAATTTCCACCAAATTTAATGCAAACTCTCATTAAATAAAACTCTTTTATTTTATTCAGAATTTTGTCAATTACTTTAATGGACAAACACATTCACAAATAACCCCTTGCTAGAATTCCACTACATGCATAAATTACTTTATGTAATTTCTCACCCCAAAAACCTGCTTTTTGTGCATTCAGTGAAATAAATTCATGCTTGCTTTGTTTATCTTTCTAAGATGAAACATTTGGTTCTAACTGATGCTAGTGTCCCTTAAATGTGTCACCCTATGGTTCATGAATCAATGCGGGGTCATGATCGGTGACCTTCTCCGATCAATAATCAAGAGATGGGACTTCCAGAGATCCACATCGACTCCCACACATTCAACGATGACTTTTCCTCGTGGATCGTTTGAACCTTTTATGCTTGTATCTAATCCCTTTGTTTCACGATATATTACATGTCCGAGATTCGATCATCGGTACCTCCTGATACCTAGTTTCGATCTCAAGCCATCGATATGCACTCTTTTCTCGCTCCTCGTGATATAACATTCTAGTGATCAAATCACTTGCCGGCAAGCTAACCAATGCGTGATGGTCACCGAGAGGGCTCTGTAGCATATCTATCCGCCATCGGATGAACAAATTCCACTCTCCTGATCCATGATTTCTAACATAATGCCTTATAGTAGCTTTGAAGCCATCTTTTATAATCACCCGCCATTAAGGACGCTTGATGTCAACAAGAAACTCTTCCCAAGTGTTAGTGATTGGCATGATCTCACGGTTCAAGGATTAGGACTACTGTAGTTTGTTTATAGTAATATAAACTTAATGACTTTTTTTAGGGGTTCGTAGCATGTAAAACAAAAATTTATAACGCATGCAAACAAACAAGCCAAGATCTACTTCTCCATTAGACAGTAACGAAGTCAAGGGATGAACTCACCCTCAAGATTCCGTGCTACACCCAGGGCGATTCTCGTGGGTGATGAAGGTACTCTTCCCATCTCAAGATCGCGGTAGACATCCTTCCAAGGCCACATTCGGCAGCGCCTCCCGAGAATGTGGGCTCAAGCAGACGCTCTCAGATCACAGAATTTCCTTCCTTGTTCCAGCAGAAGTGAGGGTTGTAGCACTCTCCTCATGACCAAGCATTTACCTGCTGGTACCGAAGCAGAGGGAGATTCGCAGGCTTTTGGCCGGGTTTACATGTTGATTAGGGGTTTCCAAAACTAGGGCTTAGAGATCCCGGAGGAGGAGGAGGCAAGTGGCTAAGGCGGTGACGACAGACCGGGCGAGCAAGGCATACTGCTGCAAGGCTCGTGGAGAGGGCTTGAACTTGTGTTGTTTGGCAGCCTCCTCTATTTGGCTTAGAGTAGGCAGCTCTGGGAGTAGTGGGTTTGAATCAAACCAAACCTGTTGATTGAGTATACCTTGTTTCTTCTCCCACTAGGAAACCATTGTTCCAGCTTTGATCTTTCAAATTTCCTGCTTGACTTTCAATTTAGAGTTGTTCATTTCCTTGTATATGCCAACACCCAAGGACTCCTTGACATGAATCCAATCATTCCAACTTACAATGACGATACATTCATGGACCATTCTCCTTCTTGACCCCAAGTGAACCTTCTAGGACCTTTCTAGAACTCCTCTCAGGAATGTTCTTATGAAATCAATTTAAATCCATTCCCTCAAACTCAAATATTAGGACTTCTCCTTTATATGAATCTTTATTCTGGACCATTCCTGATTCTCCTCGCAGATATCCCGGATCCCATCCGGAGATCCAACAACATTCGGTCTCTTTACTAATCATTCCACAACTACTCAAACAACATCAATCCTTATGTGTCTCTCACGTTCGTGGAATTAAAGCGGACATGACCAAGACACTTCTCGATCAATAACCAATCAGAGGAATCTGAAATTCATATGGTTCCCACATATATTTCATTTATTTACTTATGAATCGAATGAACCACTCTTACATACACGATACCAATTTTCATCTCTGACGAGAAGAAGCTTACTTATCCGAGGTTTTGACTACTCCAGGCTTTATCTCCTGGCTGACCCCAGTTCAACCTCGTTATCGACATAAAGTACTCTTTTCTGCTCCGTCGATATGTGATCCCTTGTGAGCCACCACATGCTTGCAAGCTCAATTGGATGACATTTCAAATCGAGAGGGACCAGAGTATATCTATCCGTCATATGGATGGACAAATCCTACTCTTTGATCCATGTGCCTCAACCCATACTTTCCTGAACACTCAATGCCAATTTATAGCCATGCACTGGCTTACGGTGTGGTGTTTGATGTCATCAAAGCATCCTTCCGTGTACATGGAGATTAATACATCTCATGGCTCTAAGGAATTAGATAACTATTGCGTATCGAAAGCTTATAGCAAATGAACTATATTAAATGACTTCGATCTTTTATGCTACGCTAATCATAGGGAGTATGTCCATCACATCATTCTCTCCTAATGATATTTAATCCCTGCTGTTAATAATATCTTCTATGTTCATGATCGTGAAACCATGGATCATATATTAACCAACAAGCTTAGTTTAACAAGAGGCTTTATTTAGGAATTTTTATGTTTACAAATCACACACATTAATGTTTCAAGTTAATACAATTATAACATGGTATGTAAACATTTATCATAAGTACATAGATATGATAATAACCTACTTTATTATTGCCTCTTGGGCATGATTCTCCAACAGTCTCCCACTTGCCACTAGAGTCAATAATCTAGTTTCAAACTCTTTGTGTATTTAACACCTATGGCTTTCTCTAAGGTGGGCCGCACATGGGTTACTTCCATTGCTAGTGGTCAACCTGATTCTCCTGATCTCGAAGACTTCTGTGTCCGTGTGTAATTGCATTGTCTTTAAGGTTTTTCACGCATCACTCATTCTCTAATGAGATGGCTTTTGTATAAATTTGGCCTTTTCTCGGTGCGACCTTTTTAGTTCTTTTTGGGTTAAAATATGTTGATAATATTGTCGACAATATATTCTTCATAGTATTATCCACATCGTGAACTACACTTCCCTAGTTTTGATAACAAAATCTACTTGACACAAATGTTCTCTTTGGTCAAGTGCTATAATAGCAGCCGGCATATACTTAGGGGCTTCGTTGTAGTATTTCAATACTAATGTCTTAACTCTTGAAATTTATCCAAATTTATTATGGAACTTACTTTCCATTATATTGTGCCACCCTTAGTTTTAGATTGAGATAAACTGAATTTGTACTTTTGTGACAAAGCTAGTATCAATGTAGTACTTTTACAATGAACTAACCATCTTTTCAAGGCCACTTCTACAAATAATATACTCTTAGTTCTTCCAAAAGATCATAATAATATCATTCATTGTCCAATGATCATCTTATGAATCATTCGGGTATATATGCTCATAACATTTAGAGCATAGGACATATCCTCGATTTGCAGCATATCACAAAGATGATTGAGGGTAAATACTCTTTTGTAGATTTCTTACATCACTGTACATCAAATCTTATACTTGAATCTTACTTTCAACTTACCAAGTGTTAATATTAACTTGAATATATCATCAATATTGAACTTATTCAATCCTTTTCTCAAAAGTGATGTAAGAACCTTTCTTGTAGTTTCCCTATATTGAACTCATTCAATGCATCTCTGTTTAGTACTTTCTTGCACAAACCATATTAGCGCCTCATCTATGCCAAATATTTGGTTTTATTTCTTCTAAGTCTTCTTCATTAGGATGAAATTTCATATGTGTTAATAAAAAGATACATCATTTCCAATCAACAATATGTCTTCCCCTATAATGTAATAGAAAACATGTCTTAGCGCCTCCCCACTTAATTTCTTTGCAAATGCAAGCATCTTCATTGTTCTCGGCGAAATTAAACTCTTTTAATGCCTCTTCATCATAGTGAAGATTCCAACTCCGCTTATGCTTACTTCAACCATTGAAGTTGTATATGCATTTAGCATCCTTTTGAATTAACAGTAAACCCTTTGGACCGTGGTCATTGCACACGCCCTAGGTAAATCCATTCTATTAGAAGAACTTGTTTTGTTTATTCTCACTATACCCACATAACAAAAAATTATATGCAAGGGTACAGCAGCATTAATCCGCTGCCTCCAGGACTATTAAAAAAAAAATCGCTTATGAAAGATCAAATCTTGTCATATACAACCTTTCTGGAACATTGTTGTGAACTCTTTCCCAACATGTCGACTATTTTATAGATGTGAAAACATCCATGTTCATTTCTTTATAGATCCAACACACAATCGGCAAGGTTTTACACCTTTTCTCCGAGGGTCCTTCAAGTTCAAACTTGATATTCTCGGTATGGAACTATTTTCACGGATTTTATGGCTTCAAGCCATTTGACTTGAGTCGGGGTACCATCATCGCTTCTTTGCATGTAGTCGGATCATTATTCTCAACAATGATTCAACCTCAAATCTTGGTATTTGATTGTTTATCCGACCTACTTGTTTCAATAGGAACTTGGATCTCCGTGACCACAACCTTTGAGGCACGTGAGCCATGAGTTTTGTTGCCGCCTCCTAACACTTTTCAATCAAGCGTAACAAGAATTTCGCAGATATAGCTAAGGTTCCTTTAACCTTATCAAAGTTCTATCCTCCCACTTAACTTCTTCTTCTTTCACTTAAAAAATCCTTCTCAAAGAAACTTGACGCTCTAAGCGACAAAACACTTTTGTCTCCTGTTTATGGAGGAATACTCAACATTTATACAAAGACAAAGTTCATCCGACTTTTGTAACACATCTTTCTTATGCATAGTATACCAATGTTTAAGAAAGGACTACTTGGGTTTTATCCCAAACCATAACCTTATATGGTGTCATTTCAAATGATTATGATGGAGCTCTTTAGTGGAAAACGGTAGTCTCTAAAGCTTTTTAATCTTTAAAATATAATGGCAGTTTTATGAATTATACCTTTGATCTTACCATGTCAAACAAGGTTTAATTACATATCTTAATGCTCCATACTTTTATGGTGTTTCGAAATGCAACCACCGAATTCCTTAAATCTTAGGTATTATGCTAAACTTGTAATTCAAATATCTTCCTTTATGATCTTACATAAACTATTCATATTCTTGTTACAATGATTTTGCACTTCATCTTGAAAGTCTTTGAACTTTTCAAATATTTCATACTTCATCCTTATTAAGTAAATATTCATATATTCACCAAATTTTCGGAGAAAGCATATGAAGTTGAAATCCATCGCTTCTTGATCACACATAATGGAGTTCGTGACAACAATATGCACAAGTTCCAATAAGCTAGTCTTTTCGCTCCTTTTGGCCTATGAACGAAGTTTTAATTATCTCTAGGAAAGTTTCACAAACGCCATTTGATCAAAAATCAAAAGACTCCAAAATTCCATCCACATGGAGTTTCTTCCATGTTTTCTTCCAATATAATTTAAATCGCCATGTCACTTCCTATGATCTTTCAATCAATTTGTCTTTCGACAATTTTAGCACTAGTTTTATGGATGTGATTTCTCCAACGAGATTTGTGAATCATCCATCTTTTATGGATTACGGCAATTATTTGAACAACCCTTTTGTTTTCATAATACCTGATAAAACAAATCTTGAAGGCAAGCTTTGATGTTTTAACGAGCAACACAATAACCCTTTATTTGTTCTCATGAACATCATCACATATTCTTTTGCTAGTTACTTAGGCCATTGTAGTTATGAATTGTGTTGTTTCGTATGACGCATTCACACCAACAAATTCAGTATCAAATACTTAAGAACCACATTGTTTTAATAAGCAAAGAATATAGCCATAACACATATATCATCTATATACTTAAACTGAACAATTCTAGTCTTTTTCTTTTCTGCCATATACTTATGAGATTCTTTTCAAGATTTCCTATTCTGCTTGAAAGAATCTATCAACATCAATAGTGGAGTCATATATATGACACATAATCCAAAGCGTATAATTAAATACAAATGTCTTTTGACTTGCACTTAAGTAGATCACCATCATCAAATGTTTGGTGTTCTTCCAAATTCCTTTCTTTAGTAATCTCTTGGTGTAGTAAACATTTTACCTACATCAAATATTCACCTTATCATGGAATCGCCCATGATCAAGCTACTTTAGCTTATAACGATGAATTATGAGTATAATGTTGCTTTCCAAAACCTTTTGGAGGATTAGGACAACAAGTGTTCTAACCTTTTGCAAATTCTCATCAAAATATGAGAACATGAACTTTGCCATATTATACTCTATCATGTTGTAACCAAAACTTCGTTTTAGATATCACAATATCTTCCACACATCATGGTTTCTGAAACAACTCTTTCAGATCCTAGATAATCTTGATATTAAGAGAATCTTTGAATATCAAGAATCATGGAGACAAACATGATACTCAAACACTAACACTTGGAATTGTCACTCTTGTTTTAATACTAATTATTAAACTTTATGGAGTAACTGAACTTACCGAAAGTTTGCAATAGGACTTTTAAACTTTAGATTAACACTTCAAAACAATACGATACCAGTTAAGTAAAGTAACTAACCAGAATTCTATAGTTCTATCATCTCAATTATAACTAAGCCAAGGTGGTAAACGGATGCCAATGACTACAACAACTATGCAAATTCACTTTGATTTAGTTTATGATAAATTGAGTTCTAATTAATAATTAAATTAATCTAGGTGAACTCCCACCAAAAACAATATCCTCACATTGTTTTAGTGATCACCTAACCAAATCCACCACATCAAAACCGATCATCACGAGAGTTGATATAGCTTCAATGGTAACAATCAACATGTTCATCATATCTACTATATGACTCATGCTCTACCTTCGGTAATCCGTGTTCCCGAGGCCATGTCCAGACATGCTAGGCTCGCCAAGATCAAACCTTAGCTACCGATAAGCAAAATCTGGCTTGCTTACGTTGTATTCACCGCTGAATCAAAGACACCCGATCATCACGTGGTGCTTCAAGCAGCAAAGCTTTGGCAACGGTGCATACTAAGGGTGAACACTTTAGAACTTGAAATTTATAAAGATGAGGGATCATCTTATAATGCTACCGCTGCCTACTAAGCAATACAAGATGCATAAAGGATTAACATCACATGCAATTCATAATATGTGATATGATATGGTTTTCTTTGTGCTTCCGATCTCCATCTTCAAGCACCCAACATGATCTCCATCATCACCGCATAGCATCAAGGTCAATGACGCTTCTTCATGGTTGTCAGCCCACCAGCTTCAACTATTACAACTATTTTGAATAGATTAATGCAGGTCTTAACAGAAATTAAAGACAACCATATGGTTTCACGTTGCCGACTTACAATAAGGAACATTGCATACATCATATATAATCACAATCATGGCCATATCACATCATCAGACACCCCGCAAAACAAAGTTAGACGCTTCTACTTTCTTTGCATATTTTACGTGGTTTGGGCTTTCAATAAGTGTCGCCTAACTTACGTAACAAGAACCACAACATTGATACTAGCATTGTTGATCACCCGTTGTAAATTGGATCTTTACTATGCTAGGAGAAACAGCACCAAGAAGCCACTTATGCAATACAAGTTGCATGTCAAGCGTGGAGCAAGTCTCATGAACGGCGTCATGTAAGGTTAGCCCGCTTCATCCCAACATACCGCAAGATGCAAAGTACACAAAAAGCAATCTACAATAAAACATCAATGCCCACAATGATCATTGTGTTCTACCAGCAATGATCTACATATAGACACGGCTCGATACTAATCGTAGGGGTTCGAGTATGGAAAACAAAAATTTCTATCGCATACAAACAAACAAGCCAAGATCTATCTACTAGATTGTAGCAACGAGTCGATAGAGGAACTCACCAAGATTCCAAAGCGTTAACGAGCAGATTCTCGTGGGTGATGTAGTCGCATTCTTTCCGATCTCAAGATCGCAGAGACGATCCTTCCAGCGCCATCGCTAAGAAGCGCCTCAGCCGGTCACACGCTCGGTACTGACGAAGACCTTTCTCCCTTGTTCCAAAGAAAGTGAGGTTGTAGCACTCTCTCACGCATTCAAGAAGACAACGGCGTGGTACCTAAGCAGAGGGAGATCCCAGGCTTCGCTTAAGCCAAGTAGTATGGTGGAGCTTATGAGAGAGGCTATTAGTGGTCTAGTAATTAGACACACCAATTAGAAGGCTCTAAACCAATTAGAAGGCTCTAAACCGTCAACAAAGCAATTAGAAGCTCTAAACCAAAACGCTCTAAACCGGAGGTAGAAGATAGGAACTTATGTGTGCAGGAGGGAGCCTGCCCTCCTTATATAGGTGGGAGGGCTGGCCGCCAAGGGAGGAGAGTCCTCCCAAGTCGGCTTGGTGGGCGCCGCCAAGTGAGGAACCTCCTCCAATTCGGCCCACCAATCCTCCTCCTTCCACTTCCCAAAATTGTTGCTGACTTTCAAACTAGCCGCTTGACTTTTCAATTTAGGATTTAAATAAATCCTTTATTTTGGACAGCGAAGACACCTAGTACATGATGCAATCATTCCAACTTACAATGACACATTCATGTACCCTTCCCTCCGGAGTGCCGGACATTCCGACCTTCTAGAATGTTCCCGATGAAAACACCGAACCATTCCCCAACTCCGAAATGGGACTTTCCTTATATGAATCTATTCTCGACCATTCCGGATCTCCTCGTGATATCCCGATCCCATCCGAGACTCAACAACATTCTGCCTCTTTCATAATACCATAACTACTCAAACAACGCCGAATCCTTAAGTGTGTCTCACGGTTCGTGAATTATGCTGACATGATCGAGACACTTCTCAACAATAACCAATAGAGGAACTGGAAATTCATATGGCTCCCACATATTTCTACGACATTACTATGATCGAATGAACCACTTACATATGATACCAATTTCCCTTTGTCTCACGATAGTTTACTTATCCGAGGTTATGATCGCCGGTATCTCCGTGATACCTAGTTCAACCTCACATCGATAAGTACTCTTTTCGCTCGTGATATGTGATCCCTTGTGAGCTACCACATGCTTGCAAGCTAATTGGATGACATTTCACCGAGAGGGCCCAGAGTATATCTATCCGTCATATGGATGGACAAATCCTAATCTTGATCCATGTGTTTCAACCAATACTTTCCAACACTCAATGCCACCTTTATAGCCACCGTTACGGTGTGGTGTTTGATGACATCAAATCATCCATCTGGTAAAGGTGATATGCATGATCTCATGGTCTAAGGAATTAGATAACTATGTATCAGAAAGCATATAGCAATTGAACTATTGAAATGACTTGATCTTTATGCTACGCTTATCTATAGGAGTATCTCCATCACATCATACTCCTAATGATATGACCGTTGTTAATAACATCTCTATGTTCATGATCAGAAACAATGATCATATATTAACCAACAAGCTAGTTTAACAAGAGGCTTTACTAGGGACTCTTTTATGTTTACAAATCACACAAGTATTAATGTTTCCGGTTAATACAATTATAGCATGGTATGTAAACATTTATCATAAGTATGAAGATATGATAATAACCTACTTTATTATTGCCTCTTGGGCATATCTCCAACACGAGTATCTCGCCAAGATAAAGAGCCGCATCGCTCTTCAAAGATAGGCGACCACTTGTTAAAACAAATGTTATTGAAAAGTATACGGAGGACCCCACGAATAAGAGAGCACATCTTGAGGATGTCAAACATGGCAAATAAGCTCAAGCCCATGGATGAGGACCTGAGCTAAAGCCAAAGACTCTTGGTGCACCTAGTGATGGCCTCCCACTTCCATGTACCGCTTGAAAACTTTGTGATAACTATAATATGTCCCCTGAAAGTGGGACATAGAAAAGACCATTGGGATGTGCTCCCAAGAAGAGGAAAGGCTGAAAGCCCTTCACGGTGGTTCTTTGAATTTCGTGAAGGACAACAGGAAGAGAGGCTTCACAAGCGGCAACCATGGTGGCTCACCCTCCAAGCCACATGGCAAGGGTCCAATGCAGCACTAGTACCAGCATCACCAGTCCACCCCTGGGGAGAAAGATCGCGCTATCATCAGTAAAAGCCGGGCCACTACAAGAAAGACTGACGGCTAAAGTACATCATGGCCAAAATGGTAAAGATATTGTTTCTTTTGTTAATGAATCTCAGATGAAAAGTTTACTAGATCCACTTGGTGGATTGATTCTGAGCAACTGCTCACGTTGCCAACTCTTCTGTGGGTTCCATTCGACAAGGACCACGCCAAGAAGAGAAAGACACATTGAAGTGGCGTAATGGAATAGAAGCGTAAGTGGAGGCCATTGGTGACGCCCTCTCGAGTCAGCTGATGGCTCTTTCCTTTTGCTCAAAGATGTCCTTTTCGCTCCTCATTACATAGAAATTTAATAAGTGTTTCGCTTGGACAAAGATTCTTACGAATGTTATTTCGAAATGGCAAGTGTGCCATTTGGTTGAAAGACAAATGTGGGTGTTGCTACATTATTTGATAAGTTATATTTGTTATCCTGCATGAGAAAGTTCTTTCTGTGTGATGAATGAAAAGCCTTGTCGAACAAAGAACAAAAAGAAAAGAAAGCTTAACTTGACTCATCGAAACTATGGCACTGTAGACTAGGCCATATTTCGAGGGAAGAATAGAAAGCCTCGTTAAAAATGACATTCTTCCTCCGTTAGAGTTCTACATAGAACAATGCATAGATTGCATCAAAGGAAAGTATGTCAAACAAATTAAAAGGGTGCAACCGAAGCATAGCTACACTAGAAATAATCCACACGGATATTTGTGGACCGCTTCCAATGAAAAGTGTGGATGGCTATGATTCATTCATAACATTCACGGATGATCACTCTCGGTATGGTTATATTTATCCAATTAAAAAAAGATCTGAAGCATTGGACAAATTTAAAATTTTCAAAGCTAAAGTAGAAAATCAGCACGATAAAAGAATCAAAATAGTTCGGTCCGATCGTGGGGGGGAGTACTACGGTCGGCATACTCCATATTCTATGTCGGGTGAACCTCAGCAAAACGGAGTAGCTGAAAGGCGCATCGCATTCTCTTTATGGATATGGTGCGAGATGATGAGCTACTCCACCTCCCATTGGGATTATGGATGGAGGCGCTTAAAACCGCCATTCACATTCTCAATGTAGTACTAAGTAAGTCGGTGCCCAAAACACCGTATGAATTGTGGACAGGCAAAGTCCCTCTCGCACCACTTGAGGGTCCTGGGGAGCCCAAATTGAGGCAAAAGTTTTCAATCCAAACATTGCAAAGTTAGACCCCAAAACAGATCTTGCCATTTCATTGGCTATCCAGATAAGTCCAAAGGTTATCGCTTCTACCGTCCGACAGATACACAAAGTTTGTAGAAACGAGACATGCGCCTTCTTGGAGGACTAATTGATGAGGGGGAGCACGGTAGCTCGGCAAATTGATCTTGAGGAGAAGAGGGTGCATGCACCTAATCCATGATTCAGAGCCATTTTTCGCCACCAAGTTGTGCCACTATCTACAACCCCGAGGTTGTGGTGCCGCACTGTTGTGACTCCACACGTGACAACAATGGGCGACAAGGCTCGAACCTATCCATCAGAGCCACCGAACCCATCAAGTTGAGCGAAGGAGCCGAACAGCCACCCACTGTAAATGTGCGAACCCGAGGCAAGAAATAAGCAAGAGTCTGATGAACTCGGTCTAAAAGAGAACGAAGACCAGCCATTTCCAAAGAAATCTACAAAGTTTACAATGTAGTTCATATGGAAGGCGATCCTACCTCATATGAAGAAGCCATGAGTAGTCCTCACTCAGCCAAGTGGGTGGAGGCAATGGAAGATGAAATGAAATCGATGAGTTCCAACAATGTTTGGGATTTAGAGGAAATTCCCAAAGGAGCCAAAACAGTAGGATGCAAGTGGGTCTACAAAACAAAGTATGACTCCAATGGGAATGTAGAAAAGTACAAAGCTAGACTCGTGGCAAAAGGCTTTACGCAAAGAGAAGGCGAGATTACAATGAGACTTTTTCTCCGGCCTCATGTAAGGACTCTTCGTAATCATCATGGCACTAGTTGCTCATTTTGATTTAGAGTTACATCAAATGGATGTCAAGACGGCATTTCTAAATGGAGATTTAGAAGAATGTTTACATGAAACAACCCAAGGGTTTTTTCATGGAGGGAAGAACATATGGATGCCGCCTAAAGAAATCCATTTATGGGTTAAAGCAAGCCTCTAGGCAGTGGTATTTAAAGTTTAATGATACCATTAAAAGGTTTGGATTCAAAGAAAATGTTGAGGACAACTGCATTTATGCAAAGTTCAAAAGTGGGAAATATATTTTCCTAATTCTATATGTGGATGACATTCTGCTTGCTAGCAGTGATGTTAGTCTACTACTAGAGACAAAGAAGTTCTTGTCATCTAACTTTGACATGAAAGACCTTGGTGAAGCCTCTTATGTTTTGGGCATAGAAATTCACCGAGACAGAAAGAATGGAGTGTTAGGACTGTCGCAGAAAGCTTATTGTGAAAAGATTTTAAAGAAATACAATATGCATGCGAGTAATTCAACACCTGCTCCCATAGTCAAGGGCGATAGTTTTGGAAAATCCCAATGTCCAAAGAATCAATATGAGATCGATCAAATGAAGTCAGTACCATATGCTTCGGCTGTTGGAAGCTTACAGTATGCACAAGTGTGCACTCGCCCTGACTTAGCATTTATCACCGGGGTACTAGGTAGATATCAAGAGAATCCAGGCATAGAGCACTGGAAGATGGTAAAGAAAGCTTTGCGTTATGTGCAAGGCACAAAAGGCCTCATGCTTACATATAGAAGATCCGATTCCCTAGAGATAAAAGGGTATTCAAATGCAGATTTTGCGGGAGATAAAGACGACCGAAAGTCCACGACAGGGTATGTCTTTACTCTCGCAGGAGGTGCTATTTTGTGGAGAAGCGCCAAACAGTCGATAGTTGCATCATCTACGATGTATGCAGAATTTATAGCATGTTATGAGGCCATGGGACAGGCGTTATGGTTAAAGAAATTCTTACCCGACTTGAAAGTGGTTGACTGCATCAGCAGGCCACTAAAGATGTACTGCGACAACGAGCCCGCAGTATTCTATGCTCACAACAACAAGTCGAGTAATGCTACAAAGTCTATAGATATAAAGTATTATGTTGTGAAGGACAAAGTCCAGGATCAAACTATAAGACTCGAGCATATAAGGACAAAGGATATGCTTGCGGATCCGCTAACGAAAGGCTTACCACCCAATGTGTTCAAGGAGCACATAGCCGACATGGGTTTAACGGGAAGCCTATGACTCCTGGACTATAGAGGCCCAAAAGAAACAGGATTTGTTTCAGAACATGAAGGCATATAGTGGCTGTCTGATTCTATCGGCAATTGAGCTGAGACGATGAAACATGCTCTATGTATCATTCTGTGATGAAATAAGTAAAAACAAGGTTTAAAGTAAAGTCGAGATCTAGGGGGAGAATGTTGGATAGATCTCTCCCGCGTTCGGGCCCAACGGCCCGAACGGAGTCCCTCATCGCGCCCTAATCGGGGGCGCCCAACCCTATCCATGGTTGTGGGCCCCTGTCGCCAGCGCGTATATAAAGAGGTGGGGGGGCCGGACGCACACGGTACGAGGTTCACCGTGCGCCGCAGCCCCCCACCTACACACCCACCGATTAGGGTTCGCGCTAGGCCGACGGGAAGCTCCGCCGCCACCACTCTCAATCACCCACGCTCACGCCCACTCCCTTTTCCCATGGCTATTGACACCGGAGCTAGCTCCGGCATCCCCTCCGGTTCATGCTCGAGGAGCACAGGCGCAGGTAGTACCACTCTCTCTCTCTCTCTCTCTCTCTCTGATATCCTAGATCTAATCCCATAGTGCACCTACCAAGAATGGTCTAGCCCTAACATACTAATCATGTTCTCCACCTCTACGACAGGTTCTCCGAAGTAGCTAAGCTCCTAGGGGCTTGCTGGTTGGAAATACGTGGCAAGATAAATAGCAGGATGTTGTCCAAGAACTCGATGTATGGCTTTTACATGGTGTTCAAGCTAGATTTTGATGGATTCAACGAGCTGGATTTCCCATTTCAAGAGGCTTTGGTCAGCGTTGGAGGGAGTGAATCGACACGGCAAGTCTGCGTCCAAGGCTTCATGGAGGATGGGGATAGCGACCTGCCCCAGAAACGTATCTTGAGCAGTTATCATTGGAGGCCAATAGGTATTCCTCCTACGAATGGCGTTATGTTTGGTTGGAAAAGGGCTGATGGCTGGATGGAACTAGAGTTGGGTGAGTTCTACAATAAGGACGGCTATAGCGGGGAGGTGTCTGTTAGCCTAATGGAAACAATAGGAGCTTGGAAACATGGTCTTATTATTTGGGGCATTGAGATTAGAAATAAACAATGTTGTTGATGTAGGCTTCAAAAGTTTAAGAGTATCATAGATTGTTTTTCGTAATAGAACATGAAGTTATGTCAAATTAAAGAGCATTCCTCCCAATTTCTGCCATCAAACGGGTAAAACAGAATTAAGATTCATTCATCAGGTTTATTACATCCATCTATATGTGTGGATGGAAAAAAAAAGCCCAAGAGGCCAGGCATCAGTTCTGTGGGGTGACTCGCGAGGCGCCTCACAACCCTAGTGCCGCAACACACACTTTCTCGTGGGGAGTCAGTTGTGCCAAGATGTCGTGATGTATCATCATTTATACTGTATTACGATTAAGAGTCCGTGGGCAGTGGGAAAGTACTGACAAGATCTTCAGCCTTTGATTGTAGGAATTGTAGACGGTCATGGTTCCTTTTGCCACCTCCCACCTCCCTTCTCGGAAATAAAATGTACAACAGAATACATCATCTAGGAGTACTAATTTATCAAAACAAAATATGGAGGTCGGCATAATTAAGGACATACACATACGGAATGAAGTAAAAAAAAGCAAAATAGCAGATCAAGAAATCATCTGCCCTGCACATAAATCTGCACCGGTGAAGACAAAACATATAGAGACCCATATAGTGGATTTGTATACTATTGATGCTGTGGTGGAGGGAAGAGGAAGGGGCAGTAGCAATGGGTTTGTTCCTGCAGGAGAGTAATGAATAGATGGGCATAGGTTTCTCCTTCGACGAGTAGGATACACACCTCTGACACCAAAGGCTACATTTTCAGCCTTGTTGGCTTTGTGTTGTACCCTAACTCTAGTCCCTTTTATTTATAAAGCCGGACCCTATGTCTTTTATCTAAAAAAGGATGAGAGCCACCAAATGAATTCCTACAAGCTACTGCAGCGGTTCTATTTCATCGGAAGCTACTCATCATCCATGATATGCTAATTCTATTCGCATGTACCTTCATTGCATGGGTTTTATACCCGGTACAAATTAACAGTTAGTAAAACCTTTTCCCTCCGTCTCATTGTAAATTATGTCTTCTTTGTTGTATTTGTATTATTATAATAAATCTTGCAGCATTGCTTGCTGCACTTCCTCCACCGACCATTTAACCTACTTCCTCAGGCTCAAAATAGTTGTCTTAATTTTATCTAAATTTACATATATCTACACACTAAAAGTATTATAGATACGCACGGATTTAGACAAACACTGGTGGAAAAAGGGCCTCCAGTCCCGGGTCGCAACTGGCTCTAGTCCCGGTTTTGGGCCCGGGACTGCGAAAACGGGACTAGAGGCCCCCCTCTAGTCCCGGCTCGCTACGGCCCGCGACTGATAACAGCCACGTGGCTGTTTCAGCGCCGCGGGGGGCGGAAACCCTCTAGTCCCGGGCCGTAACACCACCCGGGACTATAAGGTTTCCTGCCGCGGCAGAGATTGTGTATTTCCTTTTTTTTTCATTTCGTTCCTTTTTTGTTTTGTGTTTCACTATAATTCAAACATATATTTTAGTATACATATTATACGCTAATACATACACACTACACGTCGATGCATTTATATAATTAATCGATCCCCTGCAAGCATACATATAATCAATCATATCAAAAGGAAGAAATATTTTGAAATTACATAGTCATTGATGAATATATATATCATATGAGCTACATGGAGATGACTAAGGCAAATTGAGTTCCACGTCATCCGCATAATGCTCTCCATGTACATCAAGGACTTCCTTCATCATAAATCCCGCCAGCTCCTCTTGAATTGCTCTTATGCGTTGGTCTGGCTCTAGTTTCTCCCGCAAATCATAAATATAATGTGAGTCAACTTTCCGCTCACTGGTCAACTCGCGAATGTACTCGCAGACGTAGTATCCACATAAATGAGTTCCCGGTGGCTGCTGTAAACTCTTCGCCATTTTATAAGTTAGCTCCTCTTTGAATGGACCTGGTATTTTCTGTCTGAACCGTGTCCAACACCTGCTCGGCAAATAAAATGAACAAATGAGTTATTAGTTACTTGATATCAGAAAATGAATGAAAGAGGACGATATAATGCGATAATGATTGAAATTACTTATGGAGCATTGTTTTATGTCGCTTCCACTTCTTGGTCCCAACTTAATGAGTCGTGGACTTCAACTAGGGACTTGTGAACTTGAATGTTTAGCAAGATCCAGTGAAATTCATGGACATTTACATAAGCATACATGCACAGCTCATCTAGTAAGCAAAAATAAAATGTGTACAAGATATAAACACCCACTTGAAGTTGTAAGGAAATAGTATTTCTTTAACAAAATTATTCTCGGTTAAGAACCTGCACAGGTCTTCCTCCACGTCCTTGGGGTGATTCTTTAACGTATATTCATTAATGATATATGGGTCAATGAACCCAACGTCGTATCTTCTTGATCTTTTGCATTCAAGCATCTTCATTTGCAGAATATAATATCATCATACAAAAGGATAAATAGTTAGAATAATATATTAAATGCAATGAACGAGCTAAAGCTACAAACTTAATTATAGAAATAAATAACTTACAGACAGTAGCAACCAATGATAGATTTGTCGAGGGCGTGCTGGTTGTATAACTGAAACAGTTCGGTCATTTGAACCTGTATCGAGTATGGTTTGAAGTGATGCTTTATTCTAACGTCCACCAGAAACCAATCTTTCTGATGCTTTTTTTGTGCTTGCGACATGTACCATTCGTGCAGATTTCGCATATGTGTGGATAGACGTGCGAGATCCTCATTACTGACTGGAGGCTCCCCTTGGACATACTGCCATACTATCTGACCCACTGGCGTATCTTCATAGCCTAAATATTGACCAAGAGACATATTTGCTTCGTTAGCAAGTGCTTTGGCCTGCGATACAGTGATTCCCATAAGTGCAACATTATTATGGGCTCTAGGGTTCATTATTTGCATGTCCATATCCATTTCAGCTCTAAAGGCCTTGTCGAGGTCTGAAATGACTTTGAGCGGGGCGACCGATTGATTCTTCTGTGCTCCGAGCTAGGCAACTTGCTTCCCGCTTTTTGCACTTGTGATTTTTTTCTTCTGTGCTTGCTTAATAATCTCCCGGTCATAGTCTGATTCCAGATTCATCGATATCTGGGATGGTTGCTCAAGAAAGGACTTAGCCCACTTTTTGGTTGTTTCATTATATACCGGCTTTGGCTCAGGATTTTTGGGTGCAAAATGCGCCTTAACTTGGGCAGCCACATCCGCGTTAGTTTCCTCATCGGTCTTGTCATAAGGTCTCTTTGGAAGAGCCGGCGGGATATCGACTATCTTCGGCGTTTGACCTTTCTTCGATGTAGGGCGCGGGGGACCGCCGAACTTCCGTTTCTTCGACGAGGTAGTAGTATTGCACGGAGGCGGAGGCAGAGATCGAGTTGATGTACTCCTGCTGCGGCGATCGTCGGCGGGGCGGGTGGACTTGGAGGTTGGCGATAATCGGGTTGGGGTGGACTTGGAGGTTGGCGATAATTGGGTTGGTGGACTTGGAGGTTGACGATATTCGATGCGGGGTGGACTTGGATTCCTTGGAGTCGGTGGCCTTGGCGTCAAGCCTGGAAACTTGATGTACTTCTTATTCCATAGAATGATGTTGCGCTTGACATCTCCTAGTTTCGTAAGGCTTTCAGGCGTAGCGATTTCAATCTCTAGGTCCGCAAAATCCTCCACTATGTCATCCACCGTGACACGAGCATAGCCTGGTGGAATCGGAAGTGAATGGTGGAGTGCTCCAGGTAGACAAGGTAAAGCAGTGTTGATCGTCACCTTGAAGGACAGGTTGTTCATTGGCTGATGTAGCTCACATTGTGCCATCTCTCTGACATCATCCACGGGGTAGTGAGGAGCCGGTGCATCATCCAGCAGTGCTTGATCATCAGCACGGACCTCCGTGGAAGCCACGATGCTTCTCCGTTGGCTAAGATCCAATGCAGGATCATCAGACCGCGAGTGAGTTGACGACGGCGGCCTTTGGCTAATTTCATGCATGAGGTTCTTCAGATCAGCAAGGTCCTGCTCTACCCTGAAGATCCGGTCTGCCTCCCGGTCCTTCTTTCTCTGACGGCTTCTGTAACTGGCATCGTACTGAGGAAACCCTTTCTTCCACGAGACACCGACGCCTTTGCTTCGTGTCCGTCCTCCCTTTTCAGGATTCCCTAGGGCGTGTGTCAGCTCGTCGTTCTCTCTCTCGGGATGGAACAATCCTAATTGAGCATCGTTCATTGCTTTAATAAGGTCTTGGGAGGTTTTAGAATTTTCTCATGAAATAATGTCTTCCCTGTTTCTGGGTCCAAGGATCCCCCGTGCCCGTACCACCAGTGCTTTGACCTCTCGGGCCATCCATCTGTACCCAGAGTGACGCCTCTAGCCCTCATTTCCTTCTCCATAGTTTTCCACTTAGGGACGGCACTCTTGTAGCCACATGTCCCCATTTTATGATGGTATTTCTTGTTGGCAGCATTTAACGTGTTCTTTGCCGACTTTTCCTTTGCTTTATCAGATTGCTTGTACTGTAAAAAATCGGGCCACTATTCTCTCAACTTCTCGTTTACTCCTTTGAAGTCTGGAGTTTTCTTTTTTGCGACATATTTCGCGTATAAACTTTTCTTGTGGTTCCGGTACAGTTCAGCCATCTTGCTCAGTGCCCACTCCTTGACTTTCGCTCTATTTTCAATCCCACCCGGCCTTGTTGTAATACCATCTACCTCAAATTCCTCATACTCTGAGGTAGTATGAAATGCGCTATGAGCTTCTGCCAAAGGTCATCTTTGGCATCATCGGTGACATAGTTGTTGGATTGTTCACCGGGTTTCTTTGACTTATTCAATTCTTGGATGGTGATCGGCAGGTTGTCCCTAACAAGCACCCCGCATTGATTTATAAACATCCTCCGGTGCTTGTCTGGAGAAATCGGTTCACCATCATCATCTATTTCTTCGATGATGAACCTCTGATTACCATCCAACTTTTTGTTTGGCCCTCGTTTCGTTCGAGCTGTCGATTGCTTCGATCTGATGGGCTAAAAGAAGAAGAGAGAGTGATTAATATATATCCAGATCAGTTAATGAATAGAGGTAACACGAGACTTTATATATATATATGTACCTCGTCGGATCCTGTTGAGGGGCCATCATTATTGTTGTTATTTGTTTACCCTTCGTCCATCTGGTCTTCCCCTTGGTACATTAGGTTTTCCTCTAGTCCATCACCGAATGGATTCAGATATGAGGATATCTCTTCCTCGAGCAAAATATCTTCGGCGCCGGTAGTAATATTAAGAGGAATTTCACCTCTTATCATGCCCTGAAGAAAACCTTCACTGATGCGACCAGGATCTTCGGATGGATCCATGACTTAATTATCTATAACAAAAAGAGAGTTAAACAGGTTAGAAAAAACAATAATCCTAATAACTAAAACAATATAATCCTAATTATAATAATCCTAATATTATTTGTGCTAAAACAATAATCATAATAACTAAAACAAAAAATAACCCTAATCCTAATCCTAATTCTAATCTTAATAAATAAAACAAAAAAATCACTAAAACAATAATCATAATCCTAATTCTAATATTTTAATTAAAACAATAATCCTAATACTAAAACAAAAAACCCTAATATAAAAAACTATAGAAAAAAACTACAACATTTCCTAACATTTCCTAATATTAATTGTGGTAAAACCTAATATTATTTGTGGTAAAACAATAATCCTAATATTAATTGTGGTAAAACAATATAATCCTAGCTAATAACTAAAACAAAAAAATAACCCTAGCTAATTATAATTAAAACAATAATTAAAAAATAACCCTAGCTAACTATAATTAAAAAAATAACCCTAGATAAATATAATTAAAAAATAACCCTAGCTAATTATAATTAAAATAGCCCTAGCTAACAATATAATCCTAATCCTAGCTAATTATAATTAAAACAATAATTAAAAAATAATATAACACAGATTTGTATTTGAAAAATACAAAGAGAAAAGGAAAATAGAAAAAGAAAAAAAATTGGAAAAGAAAAAGCAGAGAGGACCCCAACCAGGTGGCCCATCTCTCCCTCTTCCTTTCACCTGCCGTCATGCATGCCATTGAAATTTCAACGCCTTTGACCTCCAATACCTCTTTGCACCTTCCCCATCAGATTCCTCCTCTCGAAGCTGCGCTGGTGGCGCCCTCGCCGTCCGTCGCCGATGCGCCATGATCCGCGCTGTCGCCGCCCTGGAGAGGATAAGGACCACCCGAGCACGCCTCTCCCTCTCCCCTATCCTCTCATTCCCCTCAGGCTCGCTCCCTCTCTCGTTTCCTTTCCCTGGCCGAACCCTAACCGTCGTAGGCGCCATCGTTGTCGACGTTCCCGGCCACCTCCGAGCATAATCGAGATGCCTCGAGAACCATCTCACCTGCGGAGCAGCGGCGGCACGACGAAGCACGTCGCCGGCGGGCGGCAGAATCGGACAAAGACCTCCCCGCTTGCCTTCGTATGTGTGTGCTCCGTCTTCATCGAGAAATGCGAAGTGTTGGGGCAGCACCTCTCCTGGCGCCAGAATATAAAGGGACAGACCTTTAGTCCCAGGCTAAGCCACGGGACGGGACTAAAGAGTCTCTAGTCCTGGGTCGTGGCTTAATCCGCGACTAAAGGGGCGCGGGTTAAGCCACGGCCCGGGACTAGTGTGTATTTTTCGGCCGCTTCGTTTTCGCGCGCGCAGGCACCCTTTAGTCCCGGGTCTAGCCACGACCCGCGACTAATTGTTTTTTGTAAATTTTCTTTTTTAATTCAAAACTAATATAAAAACTTTGGAAAATCATATCTTTCATTGTAATAATCCAAATAAAACAAATAATATGTCTATTATTATCAGAAAAATATAAAGAATCTTAATATAATATCCATTTATCTGTTTGCATCATTTATAAATTATTTCGTTTGTAAATTTTCTTTTTTTAATTCAAATCAAATATAAAAACTTTGGAAAATCATATCTTTTATTGTAATAATCCAAATAAAACAAATAATATGTCTATTATTATCAGAAAAATATAAAGAATCTTAATATAATATACATTTATCTATTTGCATCATTTATAAATTATTTCATTTGTAAATTTTCTTTTTTAATTCAAATCAAATATAAAAACTTTGGAAAATCATATCTTTTATTGTAATAATCCAAATAAAACAAATAATATGTCTATTATTATCAGAAAAATATAAAGAATCTTAATATAATATCCATTTATCTGTTTGCATCATTTATAAATTATTTCATTTGTAAATTTTCTTTTTTTTAGTTCAAATCAAATATAAAAAACTTTGGAAAATCATATCTTTTATTGTAATAATCCAAATAAAACAAATAATATGTCTATTATTATCAGAAAAATATAAAGAATCTTAATATAATATCCATTTAGTCCCGATTGTAGTCACAAATCGGTACTAAAGATATTTCCCACTGCTTCCCGCCAAGTTTTCCTGCCTTTTCCTTTCTACGAGAGCTTTTAGTCCCGGATGTAGTCACTAACCGGGACTAAAGATATTTCCCGCCATTTCCCAAAGCTTCACGCCAAGTTTTCCCGCCCTTTCCCTCTATATTTAGGGCGATCGCGCCATGGCTATCCACACATCCACACCTTCCTCTCTTAGAACAATGGACAACGCTCTTTGGGTCATTCGACCCTCGAGGAGATCGAGGCTTGCGCCCAACTACCCTTGTCCGCGGGCTACCGGCCGCCCACTGGATGTCGAGCGGAGGGTTCTGTCCCTCCTGTCCCTCAAGGTTCCGCACGTCAGGCGGCCATCATAAACCACTTCTACCACGAGCTCACACCGGAGCAGCGGATGGATCCCAGTGGGATCCCGACAACTACGACACCTGGAATGTCTTCTTCGCTAATAGGTGGGAAAGGGAGCTCGCCAGGTACGAGGGTGATGGCCTGCCCCCGGTGAACCACAACGAAGCCGGTCGTCGTCGTCTGTGGTGGGTGAACCGTACTATCATCGGAGTGATGCGCTACATCGCCGGGGGAGACCATAGCTTCACAATGGGTACTCGAACATTATCTGGTAGAAGCCCCCTCAATGCAATCGGAAGCATTTGCATCATAATCACGTGGCAGTCATGAGACTTTAGGTTTTGGAACTTTTTTTTCTGCCATATTTATTATTCCCTTTATATTCGACGAGAAGCTAGACGGGACCTTAATACTGCTTAGGCATTCAAAAAATATTTCCTTCTCTTGTTTGGTAAGAGCGTAGCTGGCATGATCTTGAAACCATTCTGGATGCAGGCCATCTGGGTCTTTCATACGTTGATGGTCCTTTCGTGCTTCCGGTGTACCTTTTGTCTTCCCATACACGCCCAAGAAGCCTAGCAGGTTCACGCAAAGATTCTTCGTCACATGCATCACATCGATTGCAGAGCGGGCCTCTAAGAATTTTCAATATGGTAGCTCCCAAAATATAGATTTCTTCTTCCACATGGGTGCATGTCCTTCAGCGTCCTTTGGAACAGATTTTCCTCCAGGACCCTTTCCAAAGGTTACCAGTTGATCCAAATCTTTGACCATATCAAATATATCAGCACTAGTACGCTCCTTAGGCTTCATCTGGTGACATGCCAGACCGTTGAAATGCTTGCCTTTCTTTCTTAAGGGATGCTTGGCCAAAAGAAATCGACGATACTCATTGTATACATTCTTCTTACAATATTTCAAATATATAATTTCAGTCTCATCTAAACAGTGTGTGCATGCATTGTATCCCTTGTTTGACTGTCCTGAAAGGTTACTAAGAGCAGGCCAATCATTGATTGTTACGAAAAGCAATGCTCAGAGGTTAAATTCTTCCTGCTTGTGCTCATCCCACACGCGTATCCCGGGTTCGTGCCACAACTGTAAAATTTCTTCCACTAATGGCCTTAGGTACACATGAATGTCGTTGCCGGGTTGCTTCGGACCTTGGATCAACACTGGCATCATAATGAACTTCCGCTTCATGCACAACCAAGGAAGAAGGTTATAGATGCATAGAGTCACGGGCCAGGTGCTGTGACTGGAGCTCTGTTCCCCAAAGGGATTTATTGCCATCTGTACTTAGACCAAACCTTAAACTCCTTGCGTCATCTGCAAAGTCCGGGTACTTTCTATCGATTTTTCTCCATTGCGACCCATCAGCGGGGTGTCTCAACATCCCGTCTGACTTATGTTCCTATTTATGCCATCGCAACAACTTGGCGTGCTCTTTGTTTCTGAATATGCGTTTCAACCGTGGTATTATAGGAGCATACCACATCACCTTCGCAGGAACCCTCTTCCGGGGGCTCGCCCTCAACGTCATCAGGGTCATCTCGTCTAATCTTATACCGAAGTGAAGTGCATACCGGGCATGCATCCAAATTCTCATACTCCTCACCGCGGCAGAGGATGCAGTCATTAGGGCATGCATGTATCTTCTGAACCTCTAAACCTAGAGGCGTATAACCTTCTTTGCTTCA
Organism: Avena insularis; assembly: GCA_023614405.1. NCBI lineage: Eukaryota > Viridiplantae > Streptophyta > Magnoliopsida > Poales > Poaceae > Avena > Avena insularis. The sequence goes on from CM042695.1 coordinate 390,110,886, forward strand.
GACGTACTGGCGGGCAATACATTATCTTTTGGAAGCATATTCTTCATCATTTTCAGCAACTTTTCAAATGAGGAGTCGGGTATAGCACACTCAGCCTTCCATCGCAGCAATTCCAGTGTGCTGCCCAGCTTTTTCAGACCATTTTCGCAATTTGGGTACAATAACTTTTTGTGATCCTCTAACATGTGATTGAACTTCTCTCTATCCTTTTCAGTTTCACAATTTCTTCGTGCATCGATAATGGTCCGACCAAGATCATCAGCGGGTTCATCATGTGTCTCTTCTTCATCCTCCCCTTCAGCATCCCCCATGGAAGTATCTCCGTACTCAGGAAAACCATGATAGTTGTCATCCTTCTCCTCTTCTTTATTGTCTTCCATTATAACCCCTCTCTCTCCGTGCTTGGTCCAACAATTATAACTGGGCATGAAGCCGGACTTCAATGAGTGGTGTGAAGGGTTTTTGAGTCGAGTAATCCTTCGATTCCTACATCCATTACATGGATGAATACAAAACCATTGTGCTTGTTTGCATCAAGAACACGAATGAATTCATGCACGCCATTAATGAACTCGCCAGAGCGCCGGTCAAGACTGCATACATCCATTCCCGGACCATCTGCATTATAGTAAAAGTATATAAAAAACCATTACACAACATGATAAACTTATTACAAGTTATATTGAGAGCTTCTAGAGCATTAATTTGGAATTTTGAAAAATTTACATGCACCAATTTGTGAATTGGAGAAAACAATCAACATGATAAATGTGGAGTTTTTTATTATTGTTCTATCAGTGAAAACCTCATTCCATTCTAAGCTCTAAAACTCTAAAATTACACATTTCAATTTTTAGTAACTATGTGCCTAATCAAAATTTGTTACACATATATATCAAAATCCTTCTAGCTACTTCTAGAGCATGCATGCATTTGATCCATATCTCTATACTTTTAGAGCATTATAGAGCTAAAGTAGCAATAAGAGATGAAAGAATGAAGTTCTAACCTTTTAAAGCTTTGGATTTAGGTGTTGCAAACTAAATCTTGAGAAAAAAAATGGCATGAACTCTCTTGCTTTTTTGAGAAAAATGGCCACCATATACTTTAGGGCAGCAGGACAGGAGGCAGAGTATATAGTCGTGGACAACTAGTCCCGGGCCGTGATACGACCCGGGACTAATAGTCCACGAAAGGACCAGCTGGCCTGCTCCAGGTTATTAGGCCCGGACCGTATTACGGACCGGAACTAATGACCTGGTCCGGCCCGAGACTAGTCACTACGGTCGTTTCTAGCCGTTAGAGGCCTCACAGCCTGGAACTAGTGCTCCCACTAGTCGCGGGTTGTGCCAGGCCGGGACTGCTGGGCTTGTTCTGATCGAACCGAAGATGGTTTTTCCAGTAGTGAAAGCTGAGATAACTAATTTAAAAGAAAGCCGGTATATTATTTACGAAGACGCTAAGCCCATTCAGGAAATTTTTAATTATTTTTATAAGATTCTAATCATTGTTGAGCGAGTTGTTTTGTTTGGTCGGATTGCAGACATACAAAGCTGTCCTTGGAATTAGTTTGGGCCTGGCTGGCGCTCTAATGCTGGTCCGAGTGTTAGTATCATAAGATGTATCATACATACCAATTTGGTAAAAATCTAATGTGACATCATAATTAATAAAAAAATTTGGTTAGAGTATCATAGGTAGATACCGTATCATAACACGTAAAAACTAAAAATAGCAAGTAAATCTTATACACTTACATAAAAATTATACAAATCAATTACAACTATTATAATACTATTATAGTATAATACAATACACTAGAAACGTAGTATTATATACTAGTTTCATATACCGTGACGAGCCTAACGATAAGTCAAACGCTCATGGCTCGACGCACCGTGTGGGCTCGCACTCTCGCAGGCAGGCCCAAATGGTACTACTACGTGGTACTCCAATGTGCCCCGGACAAATACTATTAGAGTGGTCAGCGTGGCGCACGTGTCACCCACTCACCGTGTACACCAACGTGCCCCGGACAAATTCGTGTCGACAGTTTTTTCTAAAATACTGGACGTCTCCTTGGCCATCTGTTGCTTCGTCACAAATTAATTCTCATCAAACCGCTGCCAGCCAGCGGTGCTTCGTCGCTAAGCCTCCCTCTGTCCCGCCGACCACCACGAAATCGTACTACTACTAGTACTATAAGACGTGGGGATTCACACAACTGAACCAAATCCTCCTCGGCCATACCGATCTCGCGCTCACACCTCCAACCCCAACCGAATCGAACCGAATCGAATCGAATCAGCGGCGGAGCAACCGATGGAGGCCGAGGCCTGCGAGATCGGGCGCCTGCCGGAGGAGCTCCTCTCGGCGTCGCTCTCCCGCACATCCCCGCGCGACGCCTGCCGCGCCGCCGCCGTCTCCCAGGCCTTCCGCGCCGCCGCCGACTCCGACTCCGCCTGGGCCTGCTTCCTGCCCCGCGACCTCCCGCCGCTCGCCGACGGGGAGCTGACCACCGCCCCGCCGCCGCGCAAGAAGGACCTCTTCCTCCGCCTCTCCGACAGCCCCGTCCTCCTCTCCGACAAACTCGTGGTACGTGATACTATCCGGTGGATCCCCCCCCCCAACGCGTACACCATGTTTGGTTCCTCGCTGAGATCGACCCGTAGCGGCTTCCTCTGTTGATCGCTAATCAATTCCTGGCCGGTGGTTTATGTGCGCAGAGTATGTGGCTGGACAGGGAGACCGGGACCAAGTGCTACATGCTGTCCGCGAGGAACCTGTTCATCGTCTGGGGCGACACGCCGCAGTACTGGACCTGGATCCCACTCGCCGACTCTAGGTTCGTTACCTGTCTTCAGACTGTCTGTTTTTCGTTGATGTAGCTTGTACGAATTATTACTATATGACTAGCGTGCCAATGGCAATTTTTGGTTTGATTGTGCTGTCTTGTTGTGGTCTCACTCGTCCAGTCGCAACTGAATTGTATGTCAATTTAGCTGCAACTTGCATGTGAACCAAAGAGGCCAAGTTGAAGTGAATTTAATTGTGAGATTAGAATACCTGTTGAGTACATGCAAAGTGATCCCTGTTGTTCCTTCACACATATGCACAACTAAGTGCTACTAGTAGTATTTTTTTACTTTCCTTATTACTTCCAAGAGCAAAGTGCATGCCCTTTACAATGCTGTTTATCTAAACCGTAGGCAGCACATCATCAATGATACAATTGATGAAAACGATCTAGCGCACATCTTGGTGATGCATTCATAGAAAACATGGTTAATACTACTAAGTTACAGAGTTTTGCTGCAATGTGAATTTAATTGGGAAATCAGAATACCTGCTGTACATGCAAAGTCCCTGTTGCTCCTTCACACATATGCAGAACTAGGTTGTTGTTTATATAAACCATAAGCAGCACATCGGTGTCACTTTGCATAAAGAATGCGACTACTATGTAACTTCTTCACAGTAGTTTTGTTTGTATTTTGTGCCCTTTTTGCAGCCAACTAATGTAGACACATTCATGCAATGCTACATTGTTTTCAGCAACTCAGTGCTATTGATTGGTTTTGTGTTTGTTACAAATTCTAACACTATGTTCTGCCGCAGGTTCTCAGAAGGCGCTCAACTCATGAATGTTTGCTGGTTCGAAATCCGTGGGAAGATACACAGCAAGATGCTGTCAGAAGACACTGTTTACGCCGCTTACATGGTGTTTAAGCTCAACGAACATTTCCACGGGCTGGACTATCCGGTCCAGGAGGCATCGGTCAGCGTCGGAGAAACCAACTTAACACGCAAGGTTTGCTTCCAAGACTACGATGCCGAGGATGCGGCGGGTGCGGTGCCTGAGAACTACCTGCACATGAGGTTATTTCCGACACAAAGAGTCAGGAGAAGAAACCGCCGTGCAGTTCCTCATGGAGAGAATGTAGGGATCCCCAAGAAAAGGGCCGATGGCTGGATGGAGCTGGAGCTGGGCGAGTTCTTCAACGAGGGGGGCGACGACGGCGAGGTGTCCTTCAGCCTGATGGAGACGGAAGGAGGGAACTGGAAGAGAGGTCTCATCGTGCAGGGCATCGAGATCAGACTCAAGAAATCAAGCTGAAGAACAACTCCTAGTAGGATCAAATGCACATCTGGGCTTATAACTACTACATAAATAAGGGATTCATGGCTGTGATGTGTGTGTGTTTTGGAACGCTTGCTTTTGCTGTTGATCCTGTGCAGAACTACAAGCGTGTTGTTTAGCGTGTTGTTTCGTTCTTGATGGCGAACTGAGCTTTCTGTAGAAACTACTCCCTCCGTTTAGAAATATAAGATATTTTAGGTTTGTGAAGAAGATGTATCTAGACATGTTTTAGTGTACAGGTTCAAATGAATCTAGACACTAAAATGTGTGTAGATACATTTTCTTCACAAACCTAAAACATCTTATATTTCTAAACTGAGGGAGTATATGCTACCACAGAAGATGTATATATGCTTTATTATCAGCGACAACATTTGGTTTGTGAGAGTAGCTGCATTTCTAGTTCTTTGTTCAGTTTGAAATGTAGTTTGAGGTTGCAGCTTTGCATCTTGTTTGGTTGAAATCCAGGTTTCTGCATCTACCAAAATCTGATAATGATGTGGCAATGTACTCCCTCTGTCCACGAATAAGTGACTTAGATTTGTCTAAATTTATGTATATCTATACACTAAAACAAGTCTAGTTCATACGAATCTAGACAAACACAAGTTAGTTATTTCTGGACGGAGTGAGTACCATGTATTTGGTTTCCCTTCTAAGAGGATATGAAAAAGGCTTGTGTATCTACGAGGATTAGACTTCATGATAGAAAGGTCTGTCTAGAAGACGACCACAGACCGCACACGGCTACAGGGATGAACTCTTCGTAGCAAGCAGCGGTGTGCATATCTTTCTGCCAGGAATATGATAGGTCTCAAGTCAGGGCATCGAGATCAGACAAAGAAATCAGGCTGAGGAGCTTCTGGGATTAAACAGACTTCCGGGCTTATATGTAAAATAAATATGGGATTCATGTCATTTCGTTCTTGATGCCTTGATGGCAACCTGAATTTTCAGTACAAAACTAGGCTACCTAGATGCATGCCGCATGGTGAGCCACAGCATTTGGTTTGGAGGGTGCGATTAGAGGCATTAGCTGCATTTCTAGTTCTTGGTTCAGTTGGAAATGTAGTTGGAGGTAGCAGCTTTGCATCCTGCTAAGTTGAAATCCTTGTGACCTGCGGCTACTTCGCATCGTTGTACTGTTCATCGTAACCCTATTGTCGACAATAGTTAGTTTCTCGTCAGTTGAGTTCAAGACAGTTTCAGATAAACTGTCACCTGAATAAGCAGCCCTGTAAGATGTTTTACTTTTATCTTTGTGAAACAAATGAATGTTTTCGATTTTCTTTTTTCTTTTGTTTATGTTTTAGAAACATCACCTTTTAAAGATGTTCATTATTTTTAAAAAATAGTAAGGTTTTTGAATTTTGGTTCATGATTTCTAAAATTGGTTCATGATTTTTGAAATTTGGTTCACGTTTTAAATTTTTGGTTCATGATTTTTGAAATTTGGTTCACATTTTAAATTTTTTGGTTCATAGTTTTTGAATTTGGTTCATGTTTTTCTAAATTGGCTTATGATTTTCAAAAATGGTTCATCACTTTTTTTGAAATTGATTCTTAGTTTTCAAAACTGGTTCATAATTTTTGAATTTTTGTTCACGATTGTTGGTTCATATTTTATGAATTTTTTGAAATTGATTCATATTTTTCAAAATTAGTTCATAATTTTCTAATTTTTCAGGGTTTTTTAATTTAAAAATAATAATTTGAAAATGATATTAAAAAAATCTTTATAGATATTAAAAAATTCATAGTTATTAAATCATTATTATAGAGAATGCTTAGAGTTTAAATAAAATACAGAAAAAAAAGAAACACGCCTTAAAGCGTCATATAGCATGCCCCGCGTGGATTCTAAAAAAATATTAAGCATGCCCCTCGTGGCGTACGTGTCACCGACTCACCGTGTACAAATTATTGTCGACCGTTTCTTTTAAAAATGTTGGATGTCTCCTTCGCCATCTGTTGCTTCGTCCCAAATTAATTCTCGTCGAACCGCTGCCTCGTCTTCGTTGCGCCGACGACCACGAAATCGTACTAGTAGCATAAGACGTGGGGGGATTCCGGTTCCCCTCCTCACACACACAACTGAACCCCAATCCTCCTCGCCAGTCGCCCCTACCGATCCCCCACTCACCTCCAAACCCAATCGAATCGAATCAGCGGCGGAGCAACCCATGGAAGCCGAGGCCTGCGAGGTCGGGCGCCTGCCGGAGGAGCTCCTCTGTGCGGCGCTCTCCCGCACCTCCCCGCGCGACGCCTGCCGCGCCGCCGCGGTCTCCCAGGCCTTCCGCGCCGCGGCCGACTCCGACTCCGTCTGGGCATGCTACCTGCCCCGCAACCTCCCGGCGCTCGCCGACGGGGAGCTGCCCACCGCGCCGCCGCCGCCGCGCAAGAAGGACCACTTCCTCCGCCTCTCCGACAGCCCCGTCCTCCTCTCAGATAAACTCGTGGTACGCAATACCCGGCGGATCGTCAGACCCGTGCTAATCGATTGGTCGCTAATGAATTGGTTGTGCGCAGAGTATGTGGCTGGACAGGGAGACCGGGGCCAAGTGCTACATGCTGTCCGCGAGGGACCTCTTCATCGTGTGGGGCCGGGGCGACACGCCCCAGTACTGGACCTGGATCCCTCTCGCCGACTCTAGGTTCGCTCGCTCCATCTCTCCTATCCTCCTGATGCAGATCATCTGAATTGTTATCTACTACTAGCGTGTGTTGATGCAGATTGTACGAATCATTATACTCCTCCAATTGCAATTGGTTTGATTGTGCTGTCGTGTTGCGGTCTCACTCGTCCAGTCGCGATTGAATTGTAGTACGTAGGTGAATAGTAGTTGCAACTTGCCTGTGAACCAAAGTGGCCAAGTTCAAGTGAATTTAATTGGGAATTCAGAATACCTGTTGCTACTAATGTAGTATTTTTTACTTCCCTTGCTTCCAATAGCAAAGTGCATGCCCTTTACATGTTGTTTATACTACCATAAACCATAGGTCCATAGGCAGCACATCGGTGACACTTTGCATTAAAGAATGTGGCTATGATGTACTCCCTCTGCTAGGGATTATAAGGCCTATGGACCATTTTGATAGGATTAAGAAAAGCATTAACTCACCCTCTTGATTACTACATGCACCAATAGCTATACATGCATGAGAGAAGAGAAAGAAAAAGAAGACCATGCATTGGATAAGAGATGGTAATAAATAAGAAAGGACTTATAATTCCTAACATTTTAAAAAAGCTCTTAGGCCTTATAATCTCTAACGGAGGGAGTACTCCTACCTCCTTCACAGATCACAGTAATTTCCTTTGTATTTTGTGCCCCTTTTGCAGCCAACTAAGGTAAACACACTCATTGAAAAACAGGGTTATTAATACTAGTCAGTTACAGAGTTTTGCTGCAGTGCTACATGGTTTTCAGCAACTCGGTGCTATTGACTGGTTTTGTCTTCGTTACAGATTCTAACACTATGTTTCGCGACAGGTTCTCGGAAGCTGCTCAACTCGTGAGTGTTTGCTGGTTCGAGATCCGTGGGAAGATACACAGCAAGATGCTGTCAGAAGACACCGTTTACGCCGCTTACATAGTGTTCAAGCTCAACGAGCATTTCCACGGGCTGGACTATCCGGTCCAGGAGGCATCGGTCAGCGTCGGAGAAACCAGCTTAACCCGCAAGGTTTGCTTCCAGGGCTATGAAGCCGAGGATGCGGTGCCTGAGAACTACCGGCCCAATAGGTTATTTCCGATGCACAGAGTCAGGAGAAGAAACCGTCGTGCAGTTCCCCATGGAGAGAATGTCGGACACCCCCAGAAAAGGGCTGATGGCTGGATGGAGCTGGAGCTGGGCGAGTTCTTCAACCAGGGGGGTGACGACGGCGAGGTGTCCTTCAGCCTGACGGAGACGAAAGGAGGGAACTGGAAGAGCGGTCTCATCGTGCAGGGCATCGAGATCAGACGCAAGAAATCGGGCTGAAGAACTCCTAGTAGGATCAAACGCACATCCGGGCTTATAATGAGTACATAAATAAGGGAACCAAATCTGTGATTTGTGTTTTTTTTTTTAGAACGCTTGCTTTTGCTGTGCAGAACTAGAAGCGTGTTGTTTCGTTCTTGATGATGGCTGACTGAACTTTATTCTGCACAAGACTATGCTACGCATGTAGTACATGTTTGATGAGCGACAGCAATTGGTTTGGAAAGTGTAACAAGATGCCTTGCATCTTGTTAGGTTTGTGATTCTTCTGGACCTGTTGTGTTTACTTTGCATCTGGTTTGTTTTTTGATTCCGCCATGCAGAACAGGTTTTTGTACCTATCTATCAAGAAAAGAAAGTTGATACTATGTTAAAATGTCTCATTTGTACTCGTATCTGGTTCCTTTCTCCCAGAATATGCAAAAAGGTTTTGCATATCTTTGAGGATTAGATTGTAGGCCATATACAGTTAGGTGCTAGTAAAACAAACTGGCTTGTAGAATGTCTAGAAAACAACCACACACCGATAACAGAACTTTTGCTGCTATATAATGCAGCGTGTTATTTCGTTCTTGACGGCAAACTGAACTTTCTGTACTAGGCTACATAGATGTATACTGCTTGGTGAGAGACAACATTTGGTCTGGAGAGTGCGACTAGCTGCATTTCTAATTCTTGGTTCAGTTGGAAATGTAGTTGGAGGTAGCAGCTTTGTTGCACTGTTCCATCGTAACCCCTGTTGTCGACAATAGCTAGTTTCTCATCAGTTAAGTTCAGACAGTTTCAGATAAACTGTCACCTGAATAAGCAGCAAGCAGCAGCGGAGTAACGGGATGGAGGCGACGGCCGTGGCCTGTGAGATCGGGCGCCTGCCGGAGGAGCTCCTCTCGGCTGCTGGAGCTAAGTGCATGTGCGCGCAGAGCATGTGGCTGGACAGGGAGACCGGCGCCAGGTGCTACCTGCTGTCGGCGAGGGAGCTGTCCATCGGGTGGGGCGACACGCCGCGGTACTGGAGCTGGATCCCTCTTCACGGACTCGAGGTTCGCTCGCTGCCTCCTAGCTCCTATTCTAAATGCAGATCGTCTAAATTGTTGGAGTATCCAGGATTGGTTTGATTGGGCTGTTGCCTTGTGGTCTCACTCGTCCAATTGCAATTGAATTCACAAGGTTATTATAATGGTCGCAGCTTGCAAGTGGAAGGCGTAGTAGGGTGGTAGATGGAACTACCCTGTGAGTTTGTTCCAACTAGCAAATGTTAGAATAAAATCAGTTTTGGACACTGAAAGAGGCCAAGGTTAAAGTCAATTTCATTTGGAGATCAGAATACCCGTATTGCATGCTAAGGCCAAGGTCCAAGTGTTTGTTCACGCATATGCAGAACTAAGTGCATGCTAGTACTTTTGTGTTACTTACTTTGAAGAGCAAAGTGCATGCCCTTTACAATTCTGTTTCTGTAAACTATAGGCAGCGCATAAATGGTACAACTACTTTGTATAGAGCATGTGACTATGATCTACCTTGTTCACAGTACCGTCTTCTGAGTATTTTGCGCCCAGTTTTTACAATTCTAGCCAACTACCCAGTTTTTCTGCAATGCTAGATGGTTTCTCAGCAACTTATATGCTATTGATTTGGTTTCCGTCTTCGTTACAAATTCCAACCCTTCTATTGTTTGCGACAGGTTCTCTGGAGGTGCTCAGCTCATGGATGTTTACTGGCTCGAAATCCGTGGAAAGATACCTCGGAAGATGCTGTCGCAACACACTGTTTATGCCGCTTACCTAGTTCATAAGCTGACCCACAGTTACCTTGGGCTTAATTCTCCATTCCCGGAGGCAACGGTAAGCAGTGGAGGAACCAACTTAACCCGCAAGGTGTGCTTCAGAGGCTATGATGAGGAACCGGTGCCTCAGAACTATCGGCCGACGAGGATATTCCCGCAGCTAAGAAACAGGAGAAAAATCAGCGAGAATGTAGCACTCCCTCGGAGAAGAGGCAATGGCTGGATGGAGCTGGAGCTGGAGCTGGGCGAGTTCTTCAACGAGGGGGGTGATGAAGACGGCGAGGTGTCCTTCAGCCTGATGGAGATGGACGCGGGGTGCTGGAAGAGTGGTCTCGTCGTGCAGGGGATTGAGATCAGACGCAAGAATCAGGGTGAGGAGGTTCTAGTCTAGGATCAAATCCGGGCTTAAGTAAATAAATAAGCGACTCATTTCTGCTAATGCCGTGCGGAACTAGAAGCGTGTTATCTCGTTCTTGATGGCAGACTGAACTTTCTGTACAAAATCATGCTACGATAGACGTATGTACATGCTTGATCAACAACAACATTTGTTGGAAATGTAGTTAGAGGCAGCAGCTTTTGCATCTTGTTTACTTGTGGACCTGTGGCTAACTTTGCATCTTGTTTATCTTTCTCCGCAGAGGTTTTTGTATCTATCTATCAAGAAAATAGAGATAATCTGGTACAAATGCCTCATATTTTCACTAGCATCTGGTTCGTTTTCTCAGAGAATATGCAGAAGGCTTTGCGTATCTCTGAGAATCAGATTGCATGTTACAAAGATCGCACACTTCTACTTTTCTTGAAAAAAAGAAAAGGTAGCACACTTTTACTATCGGAACAAACTAGCTAGCAGAATGTCTAGAAAACGACCACACGCCGCAACAGAAATACGGATTGAGCTCTTCGTAGCAAGCAGCATTTCTGCAAAAATCTATCTCCCTTTTCCCTGGACGCGAGTGTTTATTCGGGTCGACCACGAACGGAACTTCTGCAGAAAAGGCAAAAAAGAAAAAAGTTAGGGTGAGAGAGGCTCGAACTCTCGACCTCAGGATCACTCAACACCAGAGAAGCTATGAGGCCTGGGCGCGGCGGCTCGAACTCTCTCGACCCCGCCCCACGGACACTCACTCTGTAGCTATGAGACCTACGCGCTAGCCAACTGCGCCACCACCCCATCGTTGCCAAACCGACCAACTCTGCTGTATTTATATTATATTACTGCTTGTTACCGTACCGCAGGTTTGTAAACTGAACCTTGTAAAGCGGTCGTGCAAAGAATCAGAAGTAGCAAAACAACCTTATACAGTTCTACATGACCAAATACGATAAGCAAGTACTCCCTTAGATTTATATTAGTTGATTCAAATTTGTCTAGATACAAATATATTCAACACTAAACTTTAATTAGATACATTTATATCTAATCTAATATGGATTGGAGGGAGTACAAGATTTATTATTTCCTGTTAGCTACCTGACTTGCCATTTCAAATACTCCCTCTAGTCCGTATTAATAGTCCCAACTTTGTATAAGATATGAATACATTTAGTCTAAATATTTAAATAGATACATATAAATCTAGACAAAGTTAAAGACGTTGATATGGACCGGAGGGAGTAGCTCAAGTAAACTGAAAGGTTTTTCTTCTACTATAGTGAAGTAAGAGAAGACAACTTCGGCGGAAATTGTCTTTGGCTCCCAAGGTACAATGCTTTTTCATTTGAAACAATTCAAAAAAAAACACTTACAAGCTTTCAAAAAACCTAATTTTTTTTGTCATAGTCAATATTGTATCCTACAAGCAAGCAAAATCGTAAAGTGAAATTCTTTATATTGTGAGCTACACAAAAATAACAAAATATGGTAAATTTTAGAGATTTGAAAATATGCATACCAATATCTATATTTTTACGTAGCTCATAATATAAAGTATTTGAAATTAATATTTTGCACGTTCGATACGTCGTTGGCTACATTAGAATATTTTTTGACTTTTCTAAAACTCATTTTTTTATAAACAGAATCACTCGTGATCATGTGCACCAAATCCACACACTCCAACTTTCGGACCAAATAGACGGTCTCGTTAGCTTTGAGGAGATATAAGCCTAGTTGTAGTGAGAGTAACTTTGGTAATAACATGCAACACTACCTGATATGCCATCATTAAATAATAAGAGAGATATTTGTGGTAACTAGCAATGTTATCACAACATCACACACTCTAAGACTAAGAGCATCTCCAATCCATCTCCTTTCATCCCGGAGCTAACTCTAATCCATCCCCGAACGGCTTTAGAGGAAAATAATCTTTAGGAATCTGCCTTGACGACTAGCAAATATACACCGGAGGCCACGATTCCCATATTGTTTCTCCTCCACCCCGTCTTCACTCCCCCGCCTCCCGGCCGCACCATTTCCACCGGTGTTTCCCCCGCCAGCCACCATTTTCCCTCCGTCGCCATCCCAAAGCACCGCAACCCCATTTCCCCCCATCCGCCCCTGTCGTGGTTGCTCGCCGTCACCGGAATCACCCCTAGAGCAGCCGCATCGAGGTGGATCCCTCCTCCGGTCGGAACCGACAGAAAGCTCTTCTCCGGCCACGGCAAGGTTGATTTCGGTCGGGAAAATCCTTGGGAGGGGAAGGAGGCGGTGTAGAGCGACCACGGGCGTCGAGTTCGTGGTCGTGGCCGTGGTCCGTGGCTAGATTTCGACGAACTTCTCCCGGCGGCGAAGACACTGGTTCTTGGTCGTCTGGTCGTCGCGTAGCCGCCAGGAGGGCGTTGTCGGCAAAGATCTTGCCGTCCATCCGTCCTCTAGCCCGCCTGGTCACCGAGTCCCCTTTTGGCCAGCGCAACTTCTCCGGTCGTGATCTGCCCCTTCATCATGCACAGGTACTCGACCGAATTCCCCTATGATATTTGGGTTTGTTTTTCGGCTTTGTTCGTGAACGATAGCATTCGGCTGTAGATGAAGAGGTTGTGAGAGATGGTTTTTGACGATTCTTTGGGCCATAGTATCTAAGGGCACCCAATGAAGAAGACATAGACATTCTTCTTGTTGAAAACAAAGAAAGAGGATGGCCTAGGATGCTAGGTTTAATTGACTACATGCATTGGACCTGGAAGAATAAGGAGGGCCAGTTCCTCGCAATGCACCGAAGCATTGAGAATAAGGAGGCACATAATCAGCTACAAGTTGATCTTGTTGAGCATCTCTGACGTCTCCACGAAAATTAGTTGTGTTTATTTTTATTGATTTGCTTGGAAACGATTCGACTTATTATATTTAATTCGGTTTATAATATTCAACTATTGGATTTATTACTTTTATTTGGGTTTGTAGTAATGAATAATTTTATTTATTACACTTAATTTAGTTTCTAATAGTAATAGTTTTTTTCAAAAGTCTTGATTTGCAAAAAACTAATTTTTACTCCTCTAAACTTTTTTGGGATCGGTTCCGCGGCGCTAAAAGGAAATGGGGCCGTTTTCTCCTCTAAAATAAAGGGGATGGGTTAGAGATGCTCTAAATGAGGTTACAACCTTATTAATAAGCATTTCATTAAACTATCCATAATCCCTCTATTCCAAATTACTCTGCATTCTAGATTTAGTCAAAGCCAAACGTTTTAAAGTTTGACCTACATATTCAATAAAATACCAACATTTATAATATCAATGTATATGCAATTGATATGTTGGTATTTTGTAGTATGATACTATGCATTATAAAGGTAATAATATAGGCTAGTGTCATATGCATGAACCGAGTCTATGGTACTCTCGACTTGCTGCCACAACGGATTCGTGGGCTAGGCTGGGCTATGACTGTGTTGATGTTCTACCATTGCGTCGGTAGCCATGTGGATTACGCAACAGATTTTTTTTCATGTTTTATAGTTGACAAGATTTGTACAATCTCCATGCTATTAAATTCCCTATAATAGTTTCTATAAAATTTGGACACATTCTATGTCAATTTATGAATTATGTTGTGTGAAGGAAGTTGGATCAATGCATTTGAGTTACAATGTTTTTGTATGTTAATTTGTAATGATTATTTTTTGGTCAAATACTCCCTCCATTTTAAAATATAAGATATTTTAGCTTTGTGAAAAAAAATGAATCTAGACTTCTTTTAGTGTCTAGATTCACTCCAAATGTAAGTGAACCTACATATTAAAAGAAGTCTAGATACATTTGCTTCACAAAGCTAAAACATCTTATATTTTGAAACAGAGGGAGTAGTAAATTGAGTTACTATTGAATTTATATGTGTTATAATCTTTTCCTTTAAATTTATATGTGTTGTCAAATATGGTGTGCAATAGAATACAAAATAGAAAAAATAAAGAAAAAAATAGATAGGGATAAATAAGGATGCCCTTGGGTAATCTTGTCAACTCCATTATCCATTTTAAGGACATTGTAATTCACAAAAAGAAGGTGGAACATAATATGTAGGGTGAAAGACAAGGGTGGGTTGGGAGTTGAGGTTTTAGAACTAAAAGGAATAAATGTTTACTTTCGCAAGTGGCTATTTAAATTGATCGACGAGTATCATATATGTCAAAAATGAAGGGTTTCGCAGCATAGTAAATCAAAAAAATTCTACGGATGCGAACGGGAAAGCCAAGATCTAATCTAGGAGATGCAAACAACGAGGGGGGATAGATGAGATCTTCATACCCTTGAAGATTCAAGCAGTGAACGTTCAACGGAACGTGGTTGATGTAGTCGTACTAGCTTCTCCTCCTCGCGATCCGATCCGATCCAACACCGAAAGTGGCGATGCCTCCGAGAGATGCACACGTACGGCACCTCGACATCTCCTTCTTCCTCGGTCCAGCAAGTTGGGTGGAGAGATAGATTGGATCTACAACACGACGGCGTAGTGCAAATGTAGAGAGTTTCTGCGGCAGGGCTTCGCCTACGCGCAGTCGGGAGAGAGAGAGAGATCTGGAGGGCAGCTGTATGGCGGCTAGGGTTGAAGGAGTGGGGGAGGAGGGCTGCGCCCCTGCCCTCTATATATAGGGGGCTGGTCGGCCCCCTTGGCCCCTCCTCCAAGCCCTAGGGCGGCGGCCCCAAGGGTTGGAGTGGGGGGCAAGTTTTCCCCCTCCTTCTAGAAGCTCTCCCTAAGGTTTCCCCTAGGGCTAGGCCGGCTGGGCCTATGGGGCCTTGTGACCCTGGCCCAATGCGGCCAGGGCACTCCCTCATAGGCCCACGCCCCCTCCCGACAAGTGGGGCCATGTTGGTCCCACTCCGGAAGGTTCTAGAAGCTTCCGGTACAATACCGAATAATCCGAAACAATTCCGAAATCCAAAAACTGCTTTGCCTTATATGAATCTTATTCTCCGGACCATTCCGGAACCTCTCGTGACGTCCTGGATCTCATCCTAGACTCCGAACAAAAACTCATAAACCAATTATCCATTCTATCCTAGCGTCGAGACACGTTAAGTGTGTGACCCTACGGGTTCGAGAATATGCAAACATGATCTTCTATCAATAATCAACAGCGGGGTCTGGAAACCCATATTGACTCCCACATACTCATCGATGATCATATCGGATGAACCACGATGCCAGAATTCAATTAATCCCATATATATTCCCTTCGTCACGCGATATTTTACTTGCCCGAGATTCGATCGTCGGTATCGGCATACCTAGTTCAATCTCGTTTACAGCAAGTACTTTACTCGTTCCGTAATCCGATATCACTTTGTGATTAACTCCTTAAACACGTGCTTGCAAGCGGTGTTGATATCGATTACCGAGTGGGCCCGAAGTATATCTCTCCGACTTGGGAGGGACAAATCCCATCTCGATACATACAACCCAACAGATACTTTCCGATCACCTGAGAGAGACCTTTATGATCACCCTCTCATAGGATGACGTTTGATGACCTCAAAGCCTTCTTCCGATACCAGGGAGTTGCATTATCTCATGGTCTAAGGAATACAATATTTGACATAAGAAAAAGCTTCGGGAAGATGAACACGATGACACGATCTAATTGCTCTGCTTGATTTGGGTCTGTCCATCATATCATTCTCCCAATGACATGATCTCATTATTAATTGACAACTCATGTCCATGGTTAGGAAACCTTAACCATCATTAATCAATGAGCTAGTCCATAGAGGCATACTAGGGACACGGTGTTGTTCATAAACCACACAAGTATCAAAGTTTCCGCTTAATACAATTCTAGCATGGAATATGAACTTTATCATGAACAAGAATTATAATAATAACATCTTTATTATTGCCTCTAGGGCATAATTCCAACAGTCTCCCACTTGCACTAGAGTCAATAATCTAGTTTACATCTGGCAACAATCTAACACCCATGGCACTAAGATGTTGATCATGTTTTGCTCGTGGAAGAGGTTTAGTCAACGGACCTGCGACATTCAGATCCGTATGTACTTTGCTAATCTTCAGATCTCCATATGTTATATAATCGCGAATTATATGAAACTTGCGGTTGATGTGCTTGGTCTTTGGATGATATCTTGGTTCCTTATCCAGTGCTATGGCGCCAGTGTTGTCACACAATATCTCCAGTGGGTCCAAGGCACTTGGAACCACACCAAGCTCAGTGATGAAGTTCCTGATCCAAACTCCTTCACTTGACGCTTCTGCAGCAGCCATGTATTCCGCTTCTACTATAGATCCCGCAATCACTCTTTGCTTGCAGCTTCTCCAGCTCACAGCTCCTCCATTCAAAATATAAATGTATTCTGTCTGAGATTTAGAATCATCCTTGTCGGTGTCGAAACTAGAAGCGATGTAACCTTTTACGACGAGCTGTTCATCACCTCCATAGACTAAGAACATTTCTTTAGTTCTATTTAAATACTTTAGGATGTTCTTCATGGCTGTCCAGTGTTCCACTCCTGGATCACTTTGGTATCTGCTCGTCAAACTAAGAGCATTGGACACATCCGGTCTAGTACATAGCATGGCATACATGATAGATCCTATGGCCGAGGAATAAGGCACTTTGCTCATAGCTTCTCTATCGTTTACAGAATGGACCTCGAGCCTGCTCAATATCTTACGACAACATAGGCCTTTGAACCTTTCTTTGCCTTATCCATTACGAACCTTTCGAACTTTGTCTAGGTATGTACTTTGGCTTAAAGCTATCGAGCGTCTTTGTCTATCTCTATAGATTTTGATGCCCAATATATAAGCGACTTCCCTAGGTCTTTCATTGAAAAACATTTGTTCAAATAACTCTTCACATCGTTAAGCATGTCAATGTCATTTCCGATAATCAATATGTCATCCACATAGTACCAAAATGTCCGAGCTCCCACTCACTTTCTTGTAGATACAAGCTTCGTAGCAATTTGGAACAAATCCAAAGCTCTTGATCACTTGATCAAAACGAAGGTTCCAACTCCGAGATGCTTGCTTCAGTCCATAAATGGAACGCTGAAGTTTGCACACCTTATCAGCATCCTTAGGATCAACAAAACCTTCGGGTTGCATCATATACAACTCTTCATCAATGTTGCCATTGAGGAATGCAGTCTTGACATCCATCTGCCATATTTCATAATCATTAAACGCATCAATTGCTAATAAAATCCGAATGGACTTAAACATCGCTACAGGAGAGAAAGTCTCATCGTAGTCAACACCTTGAACTTGTCGAAAACCTTTCGCGACAAGCCGTGCTTTATAGACAGTAACATTACCATCCGCGTCCGTTTTCTTCTTGAAAATCCATTTGCACTCAACGGCCTTTCAGTCGCTAGGAGGGTCCACCAAAGTCCATACTTGGTTTTCGCTCATGGATCCCAATTTGGATTTCATGGCCTCTAGCCATTTCTCAGAGTCTGGGCTCATCATTGCTTCCTCATAGTTCGCAGGTTCACTGTTGTCTACTAACAAGACAGTTAAGACAGGTTTGCCGTACCAATCAGGAGGGGCACGCGACCTTGTCGACCTGCGACGTTCAGTAGTAGCATCGTCCGAAGCTTCATGATCTTTGTCATTAGCTTCCTCTATTGTTGGTGCAGACGGTACTGGAACAATTTCAGGTGATGTGCTACTCTCCAACTCAAGAGAAGGTTCAATAACCTCGTCTAGATCTACTTTCCTCCCACTCACTTCTTTCGAGAGAAACTCCTTCTCAAGAAAGGATCTGTTCTTTGCGACAAACACTTTGCCTTCGGATCTGTGATAGATGGTATACCCAATCGTTTCCTTAGGGTATCCTATGAAGACGCATTTCTCCGCTTTGGGTTCGAGCTTGTCCGACATCAACTTCTTGACATAAGCTCCGCATCCCCAAACTATAAGAAACTACAACTTAGGTTTAGCACCAAACCAAAGTTCATACGGTGTCGTCTCAACGGATTCAGATGGTGCCCTATTTAAAGTGAATGCAGCGGTTTCTAATGCATAACCCCAAAATGATAACGGCAAATCTGTAAGAGACATCATTGATCGCACCATATCCAATAAAGTTCGATTCCGGCGATCAGACACACCATTGCGCTGTGGTGTTCCGGGTGGCGTGAGTTGCGAAACGATTCCGCTTGCCTTAAGATGCGTGAGAAAATCATAACTCAAATATTCACCTCCATGATCGGATCGTAGAAATTTAATTTTCCTATTACGATGGTTTTCCACTTCGTTCTGAAATTCTTTGAACTTTGCAAACGTTTCAGATTTATGTTTCATTAAATAGATATACCCATATCTACTTAAGTCATCAGTAAAAGTGAGAAAATAGCGATAACCACCGCGCGTCGAAACACTCATTGGTCCACATACATCGGTATGTATGATTTCCAACAAGTCCGTTGCTCGCTCCATTATTCCAGAGAACGGGGTTTTGATCATCTTGCCCATGAGGCATGGCTCGCACGTGTCAAATGATTCAAAATCAAGCGACTCTAAAAGTCCATTAGAATGGAGTTTCTTCATGCGTTTTACACCAATATGACCTGGACGACAGTGCCACAAATAAGTAGAATTATCACTATCTACTTTGCATCTCTTAGCCTCAATGTTATGAATGTGTGTTTCATTGTTTTCGAGATTTAGAAGAAATAAACCATTCATAGCAGGTGCATGACCATAAAAGATGTTACTCATATAAATAGAACAACCATTATTCTCCGATTTAAATGAATAGCCGTCTTGCAATAAACACGATCTAGATATGATGTTCATGCTCAACGTAGGAACATAATAACATTTATTGAGGTTTAAAACTAATACCGAAGGTAAAACTAAGGAGAGTGTGCCGACGGCCATCACATCAACTCTTGATCCGTTGCCAACGCGCATCGTCACCTCATTCCTCGCTAGCCGCCGTCTATTCCATAGCTCCTGTTTCGAGTTATAAATATTAGCAACTGAACCAGTATCAAATACCCAGACACTACAACGAGGGCTAGTAAGGAAAACATCAATAACATGTATATCAAATATACCTTTGATGGTGCCAGCCTTCTTGTCCGCTAAGTACTTAGGATAGTTGCGCTTCAAGTGACCCTTGTCCTTGCAATAGAAGCACTCAGTGTCCAGCTTAGGTCCAGACTTGAGCTTCTTCTCTGCAGGGGCAACGCGCTTGCCGCTGCCCTTCTTGAAGGGCTTCTTTGCACCCTTACCTTTCTTAAAGCTGGGGGGCTTGTTGACCATCAACACATGATTATCTTTCTTGATGTCCACCTCCGCAGCTTTCAGCTTAGCGAAGAGCTCAGTGATCGTATCAGTGGAACCAATCTGATTATGAGTAACTACAAAACCTTTATAGCTAGGAGGGAGTGATTGCAGAACTCTGTCAATCTTGAGCTCCTCTAGAATCTTGCAGTCCAGTTGCTCAAGGCGTTGAGTGTAGCCCGACATCTTAATGGCGTGCTCACTAACGGAACTCCCTTCCTCCATCTTGCAGTTAAAGAATTTCTCAGAGATCTCATATCTCTCAGAACGGGCCTGAGTCTGAAACATAGTTTTCAGTTCCTCAAGAATCTCAAAGGGCCCGGGGAACTCCTCAAAACGATTTTGAAGGTCCGATTCCATAGCAAACAACATGGTGCTCTTAATCACACCATAATCATCCTTGCGCGACTGATAAACAACTTTCTCATCAGCCGGCACATCTACAGCAGGGGCGTCACCTAGCGCTTTCTCAAAGACATAGTCCTTTTGTCCGCCAGAGAGAATGATTCTCAGATTGCGGAACTAGTTGGTGAAGTTAGACCCATTGTGCTTAAGCTTTTCTTTCTCAGCAAAAACGTTGAAGTTGAAGTTGGACTTAGCCATTTGATCTACAAAATTTGCAAGTATAATTTAGACTATGTTTATGATAACTAGTTCAACTTAATCAAATTACTAGATGAACTCCCACTAAATTCAACATCCCTCAAGTTGTTTAGTGAACATGATCCAAATTCATCACACCTAATCCGATCTTTACGAGAAGAGATGTTGTTTCAATGGTGGACAACAAAGTGTCGATCATATCATTCATATGACTCATGCTTAACCTTTCGGTTCGTGTGTTCCGAGGCCATGTCTGTATATGCTAGGCTCGTCAAGTCAAACCCAAGTATTTCCGCGTGTGCAAAACTGGCTTGCACCCATTGTATGTGAACGTAGAGTTTATAACACCCGATCATCACGTGATGCTTGAACACGAAGAACTTTCGCAACGGTGCATACATGGGGAGAACACAGTTTTATCTTGATCTTTAAGTGAGGAATCATCTTATAATGCTACTGTCGCGATCTAAGCATAATAAGATACATAAAAGGATAAACATCACATGCATATAATTTTATGTGACATGGTATAGCCAATATCCGCGCAATGATCTCCATCTTGTGCGTGCCAGCATGATCTCCATCACTCCACCATGATTGCCTCCGCCACGAATAGCAACTACAACTATTGCTAACTACTTAGCGATAAAGTAAAGCTATTACATGGCGTATAAGAAGTTGACACACAGGTCATACACAATTATAAAGACAACCATATGGCTCCTGTCGGTTGTGTACTCATCGACATGCAAGTCGTGAAACATTAAAAAACATGATCATTGCATACAACATACACATCACATCTTGGGCCATACCATATCACAGAAACACTCCCTGCAAAAACAAGTTAGACGCCTCTACTTTGTTGTTGCATGTTTTACGTGGCTTATGGGAGTAACAAGCTAAGAACGATTCTTACCTACGGAAAGCCACAACGGTGATATTATGGTTGCCAACATCCGGTGTAAATCCCATGACAACTATAGTGAGAGAACGACATCCACTAGCCGCATGTGGAACAAGCCACCGCGTCAAGTGCGAGCCGATCTATAAACGAGGTCGCGTAAAGTTGGCCTGGACCGCTTCGATCTCACTATCCCGCGTCATAAGAAGTACACAAACAAGAGGCTTGCAACAAAAAACATCAACGCACACAACAAGCATGTTGCGTTCTACTCGTGAAACACATCTACGCATAGATCTAGCTCTGATACCACTGAAGGGTTTCGCAGCATAGTAAATCAAAAAAATTCTATGGATGCGAACGGGAAAGCCAATATCTAATCTAGGAGATGCAAACAACGAGGGAGGATAGATGAGATCTTCATACCCTTGAAGATTCGTACAGCGGAACGTTCAACGGAACGTGGTTGATGTAGTCGTACTAGCTTCTCCTCCTCGCGATCCGATCCAATCCAACACCGCAAGTGGCGATGCCTCCAAGAGATGCACACGTACGGCACCTCGAAGTCTCCTCCTTCCTCGGTCCAGCAAGTGGGGTGGAGAGATAGATTGGATCTACAACACGACGGCGTGGTGCAAAGGTGGAGAGTTTCTGCGGCAGGGCTTCGCCTACGCGCAGTCGGGAGAGAGAGATCTGGAGGGCAGCAGTATGGCGGCTAGAGTTGAAGGAGTGGGGAGGAGGTCTGCTCCCCTGCCCTCTATATATAGGGGCTTGCCGGCCCCCTTGGCCCCTCCTCCAAGCCCTAGGGCGGCGGCCCCAAGGGTTGGAGTGGGGGGGCAAGTTTTCCCTCCTAGAAGCTCTCCTAGGGTTTCCCTAGGGCTTGGCCTGGGCCTATGGGGCCTTGTGCCCCTGGCCCAATGCGGCCAGGGCACTCCCTCGTAGGCCCACGCCCCCTGCCGACAAGTGGGGCCATGTTGGTCCCACTCCGGAAGGTTCTAGAAGCTTCCGGTACAATACCGAACAATCCGAAATAATTCCGAAATCCAAAAACTGCTTTGCCTTATATGAATCTTATTCTCCGGACCATTCCGGAACCTCCCGTGACGTCCTGGATCTCATCCGAGACTCCGAATAAAAACTCATAAACCAATTATCCATTCTATCCTAGCGTCGAGACACGTTAAGTGTATGACCCTACGGGTTCGAGAATATGCAGACATGATGTTCTATCAATAATCAACAGCGGGGTCTGGAAACCCATATTGACTCCCACATACTCATCGATGATCATATCGGATGAACCACGATGCCAGGATTCAATTAATCCCATATATATATTCCCTTCGTCACGCGATATTTTACTTGCCCGAGATTCGATCATCGGTATCGGCATACCTAGTTCAATCTCGTTTACAGCAAGTACTTTACTCGTTCCGTAATTCGATATCACTTTGTGATTAACTCCTTAAACACGTGCTTGCAAGCGGTGTTGATATCGATTACCGAGTGGGCCCGAAGTATATCTCTCGATTAAAAAAAATGGAGCATGTGTCCTAATTTCAGAAGGTGATTTTAGTTCAGTTCTCGATGTCAAAATTTACAATCTAGATGTACGCGCAAAAAAAAATGCTCGATGAGTTCTACATATGGTTTGGTAATTAAGTAGGCTAGGGTGGTGGTGGCGAGCAAATATTTGTTCCAACTCTCAATCTCGGTTGCAACGATGTTGATGACTCCTTGGTGTAGATTGTGATCTTGGATATTTGGATCTTCCAACGGCGGCAACTTCCGTGGTTTCTTCTCCAAGGTGCTGGTCTGGTAGGATAGTGCCTTGTTGATTTCCCGTGCGCGATCAACAAAGACTGGCTAGCTCCAGCATGGAGAGGTTGCGTCGGTACGAAGAAGACGATCAGAACCTCTTGGGACCTCTGTGTATTTTTCAGGGCTCTAATGGTCTCATCAATAGACAAGGTATTACCGTGCGACAAAGATTGTTTGCACTACTTTTCTCGAATAGAAAAGGTTTGCTCAATTTTACTACATAGTTTTAAAAATCGGACCGGCGATCGAACCGGTAAGATCCTCGGTTCGTGGTTTACTGGTTGGATCGCCGGTTCAAATCGGTTCGGTGCTGGTTTATTAAATAAAAAATATAGATAGAAAAATACCGATCTATTAAAAAAGAGAAGCATATTTAGAATATACATGAAATACTTTGGCACAAACACTTGGCTAGCTCATCAAAGTCTCCGTTAGCGTGAGCTTGTAGGTCTTGGGATCAAATCCCGATCTCAGCGTGATATTTTCTTTCTAGGACGGTTTTCTATCGGTTGGACCGCTGACTGGTTTTCCACTAAACCGCTGGTTCGACCGCTTTTTTCTGTTTTTTTTGTTCATTAGCTAAACGGTCCAGTGCGCTTAAAGAACCGACGAGGCCTCTGGTTCGGCTTTTCCTAGTTTAACCAGTGAACTGATCTGGTTTTTAATTTAAAACTATAGTACTAACAAAGCATTGTAGCTAGAACACCACGACAGACCACAACGCAAGTACGACTACATGAATGAAATCTTGGGTGTGGATATCTTTCTGCACGAATATGGTGGGGCTCAAGAACTCTTATTTATATTTTTCGTCACGTTCTTCTTTCCCTGAATGCTTTAGATTATGAGGTGTTTTATGGTACCCTTAAATAAATATCAACCATCCATTTTCGTGCATCTAAATGACCATATTAGTTTATACTAGTGTAAAAAACATGACTAGTACAATTTATACTAGTGTGAAAAATTGGAACCGTATAAGAAAAATTCCTTAATGGGCCCCGGCCCAGAAAGCCTCCTGGGAGAATACGCGTTCATCCACTCCAGAAAAAAATTCTCTAAAAAAAAAAAGAAACTCCAGAAAAAAAACAGCTAGTCCCTATTCTGCTATTCCCCATCTACACAACAGCGCCGTGCACATCCTGCCCGGGCTGAAGCTCCAGATGGAGAACAACTTTGATGCTCCTTCCGTCGCCATCCATGGCTGAACACGGAACTAGATCAATGTCCTAGTCCAAATGGACCTTCGACCGTGTGGCGGCGTGTGTGGAGATCAGCTAGCACTAAACAACCGGTGGCTAACTGGCTATGAATAAGAGAAGGAGAAAGCACGGGAGGTTGAGCAGTTTCTCGTAGCCAGGCAGGAACGCACGATGCGAGACGATTGTTGCAGAAGCCCTTGCCCTCTGCTGGTACTTTTCCCGCGACGACGGCGATGAAACTATAGCGAAATAAGCACGTACAGAATTTTGCCGGCGAGGCGAGCACGTACTTGAGCAGCTCGATTTAGTTGATTGATTAGCAACATGCCGCACATAGACAACACCAAGCAAGTCGGATTGCTACTACTAGAAGATCGATTAAGCTCCCAGGTTAGCTTGTTGTGTGCTCCTATACGTGCGTGTTGGCTGAAAGAGTGTTGACCGAGACAATCGGAGCTAGCTTTGGTAGTCATCGTGTTGTTCGATACGTTCATGTCTCTCGCCAGAAGCTTCTTTGTTGCGGTCGCCCGATGGCAATGGTCCAACAACGATAGGATACCATGAGTTGCGAGGGACGACAAGCGGGGCGAGATGGAGCGGTGCAAGCTAGTACGTGTGGCACGCGGTAGAGGCCAGCATCGACGGGACGGTGAGCTTCTGGCGGATGCTTGTGGCGAGACGCCGGCCAGCAACGCGTGACACGGCGAGCTGCCGTTGGATGCCTGCAGCAGCGGCTTGCGACTCCGGCGGTCAGCGCGTGATAATTACATCTTCATGGGCCAGCTTGGCCTAATCTCAGCCATTAAATCTGAGTCGTTTGTTCATTTTATACTACTCCGTCTTTTAAGACTAGTAAAAGGTACCATAAAAGTTGCCTAGATTAAAACTTCAAAAGAACATAAGATTCATGGGCCTTGTGAAAAGATGGAAAATTTCTGCCACGAAACAGTCAGAAAAATTACATGACAATAAAAAAAGGATGGGGTGAGAGAGGCTCGAACTCTCGACCTCAGGATCACTCAAATTAGCTATGAGACCTACGCGCTAGCCAACTGCGCCACCACCCCTTTTGTTGAACAAGCTCTGAATCGACCAAACTTAGTCTCACTGATGGTACCGGTTGTCATACCACAAGTTTGTACGGGATACTTTGTAAACCACTCGAGCAAAGATTCAGAAGTGCAGCAGCCTAGCAGGATGTGAGAAAATGTCCCTTCCTGATCTTTGTACATGCAGCGTAGCTGATTTGTGGGATGCCTGAGTAGAACCTTCAGAGGCAGTGTGGGCTAGCTTGTAGAGTACCTGACCAAAACCAACAATACGTACTAGTACAATATTACTCTTTCTCAGAAAACACGCAACTTGTGCCCTAATTAAATTAAGGGCAGCCTACGCGTCCCCCGGGATTTGTGCTTTTATCCCTCGGGTCCCCAGCCAACCACGTGTCCTCTTTTTGGATCTCGCTTTTGCTACAACTAGTCCCGTTTTTGCTACATGTAGTAGAAAACGGTCCGGCCTAAAAAAAATAGAAAATTAGACTGGACCTCGCCGGAGATTTCGTCGGAGATCTCGCCGGCGACCGTGTAGCAAAAAAGTTGTGTTAATGTAGCAAACCTGATCTCACCGAAGACTCGCTGGAGACTTTCGCCGGAAACCTTATAGCAAAAACTTTGCGTTAGTGTAGCAAAACCATACAACTGTGGTAGCAAAAAACATGTGCTAATGTAGCAAAAAAAGACCTCGCTAGAGGCTTCCGCCGGGAGACCTCGCCGGACACCTCGTAGCAAAGTCCCACGCCCATGGTAGCAAATGTTGTTGCCTCTTGTAGTGCTTGTAGCGACAAGATCGGCGCGTAGTAGCAATACGTCGACGTCGCAGCAGTAACAACAATCATGTGCTTATGTAGCAATGCCACCGTGAGCTTATGGCAGGTGTCGGGCACAAGTGAAGACCGCTATGAGCTTGTAGCAGGTCATCGCACGAGTAGCAGCGCCATTGGGGGCTTATAGCACGCCGCCGGGAGCATGTAGAAGCTCGTCGGATGCTTATGTAGTGCGTTGAGCGCAGTAGCCGGCCGACCTGTGCCGCAAATCCCGGCGCCGCAAGACGTGGCAAGGCACGCTACCCTTGTAGCAGAGCCCCGCACACCTAGCATGCGCCACCACTTCATGAAGCAATGCCCGATGGCTCGACGCCTCTTATGTAGGCGATGGTGACATGCATGTGCGATGGTGATATGGCCGTTGGTCTTTGTTGCGTGACGCGCCAATGACCGCCCTGAATCTTTGGGAGGAGCTTTGTTTTCCCATGGCTTCTAATTCTAGGTGGTAGATCAGGTGGTAGGCATTCTATGGGGAGAATAGGAACATGGAAAAAGCTGCGGAGGTCAAACGAGTGGAGTTGCTTGAGGGCAAAGCTCATCTGGCCATGGTTGTTGCTTGGAGATCAGGAGGTAGGCAGCTACTTTCTCGCTTGGGGAGAAGAGGAACAGGGAACGTTGGGAGGTCACGATGAAAGAGAAGGAAAAAGTAATGAGTAGAGGAGAAAGCTCGAGGGGAGATAAGGCTATCACGTGACGGTTTCTGTCTTCACCTGATGGGACACGTGGCGCACCACGAACCCAGAGGATGGAAGTGGCGGATCCCCTATTATTTCCCTTAAATTAAAAGAAGATAAATCCCTTAAAGAGCAGGGGAGAGGTGGTAGATATGGGCAGCGAGATAATATAACATCAAAGTTCGTCGACCCAGCTGTTTCTCCGGCCCATCTTGGAAAAGTGAGGGCATCATCAGTTTCTCTTGAAAGGAAGGAATTTTCGCAGCAGCTGATTGCTTGGTCTGTCTCGCGTCCGTGTCTAGGTGTGTGAACGCAGACAGCTTCACACCGCAAAGGAACACGTGGCGCAGCCTGCGCCTCGCAGAAACCAAAGACAGTCAGCAGTGATGGCATTCCACCGCGGTTCCATTCTGATTGACCCATATCTGACAAAATTAATACTCCCTCCGTTTTAAAATAGATGTCTTAAGTTTTTTAAAATTTAGATGAATCTATATACTAAATAGTATCTAGATTCATTTAAATTTTGGCAAATCTGAGACATCTATTTTGAGACGGAGGGAGTAGTACTCTCTCCATTTTAGATATCTTAAATTTGTTAAAATTTAGGTAAATCTAAAGACACTATTTAGTACTCCTTTCGTCCTAAAATAGATGTCTCGGATTTGTAAAATTTACTTGAATCTAGACACTATTTAGCATATAGATTCATCTAACTTAAGACATCTATTTTTGAACGGAAGGAGTATATAGATTTATTCAAATTTTTAAAAATCTAAGACATCTATTCTGAGACGGAGGTGGTACTACTCCATAGTCCTTGAAGTGATTCAAAATGGTGTGAACAGAAAACAAATTCCTAGAGTACCTAGTTCGAGAAGGGAGTTGCGTTCGAGTGCACGAATCGGAGCGGTTCACTATAGCCGCCTGATGGGAAAAGAAAAACGTCACGTCCACAAGAGATGCCTTGAAAGAAAAAAGTCTCATGTCAGGTCACTGCTGATGTAATACGCACCATTAATTAAGCAATAGTACTAATCTCGACCGGACGGACCAGAGGTAGGCTCGTGGAGCCGGGGAGAGCCAGAGCAGAGGTAGGCGAGCGCCGTGACGCGAAGCGGCTCCACGTCTGACCTGACCAGACCAGAGGAGAGAAGCTCCCGATTCTTCTTCTTCTTCTTCTCCATATACTGTAGATCGGCGAAGCCTAGACCACCAAGACCCCCCATTCCAAGGTTGGCTGACACCGTTTCTCCCCGCCCCTCCCGCTAATCCGCAGCGTACGGCCCGGGATTCTCTTGTTTTTTGTTTTGCCTGACTGATTCCGCGTCGTGCTCCTAGGGTTCTGTAGGCGCCCGGAGAATCCCATGGCGAGGAAGATGCTCAAGGACGGGGAGCTGCCCGCCGCCGGAGACGAGAGCTACGAGTACGATCTGTTCGTCATCGGCGCGGGCAGCGGCGGCGTCCGCGGCTCCCGCACCTCCGCGGGCTTCGGAGCCAAGGTTCGCGGCTCCCTGTTTCGTCTAGTTTCCCCCCATCCCGCACTGGGCGCAAAATTCAACTGAGGTTCGGTTTGGCTGTGGGATTTCCGTGCAGGTTGCCATCTGCGAGCTCCCGTTCCACCCCATCAGCTCCGAGTGGCTGGGAGGGCACGGCGGCACGTAAGCACCATCATCCCGACTATCTACCTTTATGCATTTTCTGGTTCTGGATGCTTGGATGTTTCGTCACTACGTTCTGAATCTGTGTGCTCACCGTGATTTGCCTGTCTGCCTGTCTGTCTGATCCACCTAGGTGTGTGATACGTGGCTGCGTCCCCAAGAAGATACTGGTCTACGGTGCGTCGTTCCGGGGGGAATTCGAGGCAAGTGGTCCAACTGTCTTATGTGAGCTAGTAACTGTTGTTGTTGCTGCCAAATTTGTCTTGGAAGCATCCATGTTTAAGTCCTCTGAACATCGTTGTTGTTACAAAAGACAGTGCTCCTTTCTTACTAGAGTACCAAACTTGCTGATTATTGCTCTGCACAGCCTCCATTTGAAGCTACTCAACTGATGTAGTAGCTGTTATTCTAGAGCTTGTATGTGCATTTGCAAATATATGCGTTGCTTGTTTTCATTTCTCCTGTTACGTGTTGCAGGATTCAAAGCAATTCGGGTGGGAAATCAATGGGGACATCAATTACAATTGGAAAAAGTTGCTGGAAAATAAGGTCAGAGATATGGTTGTGCACATTCATCATTATTACCCTGGACAAGCATTAGATGCCCATGACCCAAGATCATAATTCTTTATCCTGCAGACTCAAGAAATTGTCAGACTGAATGGAGTATACAAGAGAATCCTTGGTAATTCTGGCGTGACGATGATCGAAGGGGCAGGAAGTATTGTTGACGCTCATACTGTTGAAGTTACCCAACAAGATGGTTCGAAGCAAAGGCACACGGCAAAACACATACTGATTGCTACTGGTAGCCGAGCACAGCTGGTCAACATTCCTGGAAAGGTTTGACAAGCCATCCATCAGAATTTCTATATTGCTTGTATAACTGGGTGATGATAGTGCTAACATGTTAACTTATCTCCTTTGTGTTCTTCTGCTTGTTTCTATTTGGTTTCAGAGTGTTTTAATTTCTGTCATCTGATTTACTCATTGTGATTTTCTTGACTTGGTGCTGCTCATGAATTCTTGATATTTTCATGAATACTGAATTTAACAATAAACATCTGAAAGCTTCTTAGTTTGGCATTTTCCATCTCCCTTTGGGTTGTCGAGGAAACACAACATTTCATTTATTATTTTCTTTATTCTTCTGGATTGTTCCGACCTATAACTATGGGAATATTCACTTGCAGGAGCTGGCTATTACTTCAGACGAGGCTTTAAGTTTGGAGGAGCTACCGAAACGTGCTGTGATTCTTGGTGGCGGGTATGATTTTAGATATACCCTGTACCATATTATATAACTTATTACCAATTCTTGCTAATGTAACTTTTTTCATTTGGTGTTCCATTGCAGATATATTGCTGTCGAATTTGCTTCTATTTGGAGAGGGTTGGGTGCTGAAGTAGACTTGTTTTATAGAAAGGAACTTCCTCTAAGGTATGCCTTTTAATCTGCTGTCAGCAGGAACACTGCACACAATTTCTGGTTCCTTACGCAAACAAGATACTGCACAATTTCAGAAGAATATTCATGTAGTTTGTGCAGTTAGAGATGTCACGCTACCATGTACCTGAAATTTCAAGGGCCTGTTTGGTTCCCAGCCACACTTTGCCAGGCCTAAGTTCGGCAAGTCTGGGAGCCTCAAAAATTGTGGCTAAGAAATTGGGTGCGCCAGTGTACCGCAAAGGTGGCAAAAAATTCACTATGACAGGTGGACCTTATAGATAATAAAGTGTGGCAGTTCTGAAGCATGATAATAACCAAACACACGCTAAACTGCCAAACTGTGCTTGGCAAAGTGTGGCCAGGAACCAAACATGCCCTTGTATCAGCTTTATTGAAGTGCTACTTGTTTCTTACAGTACTCAGTTAGTTCTGTTGAACATCATGATCTTCCACTTGCACATGAACAGTCCATCCCAGAAATGTATTTGTGTGGTTTTGCAGTATACTGAAAAGTAGATGGTATGATTTTTGGCTGAGCATTTCCAGTTAGTGATTGCCATTGTTCAAATAGCTCGGGGCCTGTTATGTGCATGATAGCATTAGGAAATATCCAAATAGACCTAGAATATCATTGAAAATTGGAATTATAATTGTTTATACAGGAGAAGATTAGATATAGACTGAATTGATGTCCTGTAAGCTAGTACTCAGGGATCAAGTAAGTCCTCCTTTTTAAGGGAATACATATGTATACATAATCAGTAAGAAATAAGAGAGGAGTTCATCAATCTATTATCTCCCTTGTCCATCCTCCCAAACCTGAGTTTAACTGCTAGTTCCCTGTGTCATATGCCGTCCGGCCATTTTGTCGTGATGGTAGTTACCTAATTTATTCCAGACTCTAGAGCCTGGCCCGTGACTCCGATTATAAGTTCTATAGCAAGTCTGCATTGAAACAGAAATTCTGTCATTGCTATTCATTCTAAATTCCTCGCATACTTCAAGTTGTGGAATTCTCTAAAGATTGGAAAGGTGAATGTAACTATATGCTGCCACTTGCAGAGGTTTCGATGATGAGATGAGAACAATTGTTGCAAGTAACCTTGAGGGAAGGGGAATCAGATTGCATCCAGGGGCAAATTTAACTGAGGTGATTTACGCTAAATTCATAAATTCGCTTTCGTCATGTTCAGCCTGCAGTTTGTTTTGATCAACTTCATTTATGTAAACCAGTTGAGTAAAACGGCCGATGGCATCAAAGTTGTGACAGATAAAGGGGATGAGCTCATTGCAGATGTTGTTCTATTTGCTACAGGTATTTATTACCATGTTTTGTTTGTTTTGACGCTAATCTTATCTGTTCCGGTTAAGCATTTGTCCACATTGTCCAAGCAATTAATTGAAAACACTGACGCCTCTTGGTTATTTGATATGGACCTCTATGAAGGAAACATGTATTGTATGATAATTAGCTACTTAGTGCTTCCACGTTTTAATCTCTTGCGGTTATATACTGAAGATTCGGACACTTCTTCTGGTTATCTTGCTCTGTGTGGAATGTAATATTTATTGCAAGTTCTTTTTTGCAGTGAATGTGCCCCACATCATTCTCGTGCCTGGTTTTTAATTTGTGCAGGTCGTGCACCAAACTCCAATAGGCTGAACTTGGAAGCTGTTGGTGTTGAGGTTGATCAAGTAGGAGCCATCAAGGTTTATCTTCTTTCTTTACTTGTCCTTGCTGTACCTGTTATTTGATAGTACCATCTTTGTATCTGGAATTTACCTCTCATTTCTGTTTCTACCCTGACAAACCGTCCGTGTACTTTTGACTCTTTATAATATAATTTCTTCATTTTGACTTCATGACTGTTTAGGTTGATGAATACTCCCGTACATCAGTTCCAAATATATGGGCTGTGGGTGATGTAACAAATCGGATTAACCTTACACCTGTTGCTCTGATGGAGGCTACTTGCTTTTCTGTAAGTGGTGTCTGTAGTTTGTAATCCCTTCTCTATAACTGGTTATGTTTGTTTTGCTAATTATCTTTCTTTGTGCTTAATCAACACTGCTCATCCTTCCTTATCTTCTCATTGCAGAAAACTGTGTTTGGTGGCCAGCCAATTAAGCCTGATCACAAAGATGTACCTTGTGCTGTGTTCTGGTAAGTAATTACCTTGACTTCTGTAAAATGACTTACTTTGCACTTATGATATCGGCAATTAGTTTCAAGCTTTTCTGTGAGAAATCTGTGGTTCTGAACCTTGTGAATGTCACTACGATTAGAGAGTAGAATGAAAAGATGGCTCCTTCTGCATGAATGAAACCTGCTCTTTACCCTTAAACCTCTGCCAGACTGCCACTAGCTTCTGTGTTTTTCCAAACGTAATAGTATTTTATTGCACCATCATTCCCTCAATGTTATAATATGAGATTATGTTTTGTCAAAATAGCATTCCGCCACTATCTGTTGTGGGTCTCAGCGAACAAGAGGCTCTGGAGGAAGCCAAGAATGACATTCTTGTCTACACATCAAGTTTCAATCCAATGAAGAACAGCATATCCAAGTAAGTATCATATGTATGGCGGGATCAATCCTTAAACTGTAGTTTAACCTTTCACATCCTGTGCTCATCAAGAGATATTTCAGTGTTTTCACTAGTTTTGCACCACTGCACTCTGTCAACATTCTGTTTGTTGTCAAGTTCTTGTTTTTGTGGGGGAAGGTCTCTAATTTTGTTTTCATTTCAAAGACGACAGGAGAAGTCTGTGATGAAACTGGTGGTTGATGCTGAGACCGATAAAGTACTTGGTGCAGCCATGTGTGGACCAGATGCAGCTGAAATTATGCAGGTACTCATATCTGAAGTTGTTGTGTCTTTTTAAATAATATGTTCTTTCTTAGTTATATGCATTCGTCATGTTCTACCCCTGAGCCTCTACACACTAAAAAATGCAGGGCCTTGCTGTCGCACTCAAGGCTGGAGCTACCAAAGCCACTTTTGACAGCACTGTAAGTCGAAAGACCTTACAAGAGAGGAGCAGCCCTTGGTGTTTGAAGGTTCTAATCATAACCGTTGGCTTGCAGGTTGGAATTCACCCTTCTGCCGCCGAAGAGTTTGTGACGATGCGGACGTTGACCAGGCGCGTGAGCCCGGCTTCTAAGCCAAAGACGAACTTGTAAGCAAGATACGCGTTCTTTTGGACCTAAATTATACCACATGTTTGAAGTGATGCGCTAGAGGGAATTCTAGATGTAGAGACCTGTTTAAGTTTGGTTGCCCCACGCTTGGCATTTTTCACCCGAAAGGGTAAAAACGTATACTGTGTAATTGTTAGAAATAAGTGTTACATTATGTACAGAAGTCAGTGGGATTGTCACGATTTCGGATCGAAATAAGGCCTTCAAACATTATCCCATTTAGCTAAGGCAGTCGCTGAATATTACCGTCTGTTTCCTGGTTGCCTTGAGGTTGTTTGTTCAAGTGAGCCTTGGGCTCTAGGCCTGGGGCATACAGAGTTGGGTAATACTATATATTTTCTACTATAACTAGAGTTGCATCATCCTGTGGTGCTTTCTTATCTTTTCATGCATGCATGTTCCTAAATACAGTGGTCCTCTGTGTTTAGAACATCTGCCATCTGCCGTATTCAGCAAAACTATAACTAGAGTTGAAGCTGTCTTAGTCCCAATCTGACATAGGGCTCGATCGAGCTTACTTACTTATGTGCTGAACCGCTGGCCTCGGACATGGCTGAACCGCTGGAACTGGACCTCGTCGTCCAACTCGTTGCAGATAAGCTCCTTGGTGTCTCGTAGGAGATGACGACGCAGCAGATCTTGGTGTCCCCTGCAAGGCCAACGTACTAGTAACTAACGCATCATCCTTTGTAACCACACCACCTTGCTTCTCCTTGATGCATCCAGCTATCAGGTTATATACTGCGCCCCCGCCACACTTGTTTGACCACAGTGGCTTCTGGTATGGTCGCGCAAGCCTGATCAAGCAGAATATCGCCCGGCCGTGAACCTGTTCACGCACCACAAGAACATGTATCAGCTGCTCCCTTTGTTAGGGATTATAAGACCTATGGACCACTTTGATAGGATTAAGAAAATCAATAACTCACTCTCTTGATTACTACATGCACCAATAGTTACATATGCATGAGAGAAGATAGAGAAAAATGAGAACATGCATTGAAGGAAAGAGACTAATAAATGGAAGAGAACTTACAATTTCTTCATTTTAAAATACTCTCGGGCCTTATAATCCCTAACGGAGGGAGTACTGCATCCTACTGAAATTCAAGTAGTATGAGATTCCAGTCGTCACCTCTCAGTGAGAGATTTGTCCTCACAAAAACACATCGCAGTGTCTATCTCATCCGACAATGGCGTGCAGGAATTAAACAACCAAGACTATGTCATGCAGATGCAGGAATTCTTTGACATATTCATATTCGGACGTGTTTGTTAAAATCCATGACTGTACTCGTTCGGGCATTAAGACAAGAACAGAAGCAGGAGAGTAGTAGCGAAAATCAATCAAGCAGTAACGAGAGAGGTGTCCCGTGCGCTCTCCCGCGGGCTCCACCGTCGTTCCCCGCCGCCAGCAGCTGGAGCTGCCACCTTCTTCCGTCGGTGAAGCACCGTCGCCTCCCTCTCGCGAGCGTGTGCAAGCGACGCCTCCGTCCTCGACCCATTCGCCGCCGCCAAGCACAGGGCGCCCGCGGTCTTGACGGCCACACCCGGAGCTCCTCAACCGCCCCGCTTCCCTGCAGCTTCTCTGCCGCGGGACCTGTCTTCCCTCGCGCGTGGCCGTGTGACGCCTTTGCCCCAGCAGATTCACCTCACCGTCACTCGCGTGTCATGCGCCTCTCCATCCTCGGCAGCCGCTCGTCCTCGGCATCAAGCTTGGCGGCGTTAGATCGAACGGATTGAGGAGCGCCTCCTCGATCGGGGTGGGGCCAGGCGTGGACGCGCTTTCGGTCGGCTCAGGAGAAAAACAGAGGCGAAGCGATACAATGGCAATAGTACCTAATATGCAATTTAGCGGGAGGGCAAAAGCTTCATTTGACGTTAGTATAGATCATGCCAAACAATATTTCCTCCATCCCAAAATAAGTGTCAAACAATAGTTTCTCCTCTAAGAATAGAAACTGTCGGCACTTGAAGATGGACGAAGCAAAATTACCCGTAATATGTATCTAGACTTAATTTAGTGTATAGATACATAAAATCTAGATAATGTCAAGTCGCTTATTTTTGGAGAGGGAGAGTAATTTTCTTACTCCCTCCGTCCCAAAATAGATGTCTCAAATTTGTCAAAATTTGAATGAATCTAGACACTATTTAGTATATAGGTTCATCCAAATTTTGATAAACCTAAGACATCTATTATGGGACGGAGGGAGTATTAAAGATGCAAAGAAGTTCGTTACAATCTTGCTAAGGAGTTTCTTAGCACCCACTGTGGGCCGCTTGAGTGGCTAAGCGAGGAGGGACCTGTTCAAGATCAAGGATCTAGATGGACGACACGCATCTGGTCTAAGCCAAATTCCGGAGGAGCTAGACAACTTATTTAAGCCCAATTCTGGAGGAGCTTAAGGCTAGTTTTAGTGGTAGTATTATAAGGTTGTATCATGCATGTTATCTTGACAAAATATGATATTGCATGACAATTAATAAAAATAAAGGTGCTAGTATTCAGTTTCATAGCACATGTAACAATTTTTTTAATATTAAATACATCTTGTACATTAAATTGTACTGAAATTCTACAAATAATTAAATACTACCATAAAACTATGATACAACTAGCTGATACTAAACACTATAGAGATAGTGTCATACGCTAGTATCGTATATATGATATTAGTAATATGATATTCTTACTATGACTAGTCTTAAGCTGTGAGTAAAAATCGAAAAAATCCCTAAGCTAGCTACGTACAAACACTGGGGTCAAACGGGCTATGCTCTGAGACCAAAAAAATTGAACTCCAAGAAATTTTAGTTCGTGTAATACGAAAACTGTTTTCCTAGTGTATGGCGGGACTGAGATAGAAGATAGGTCACTACCAATACATTCTTTTTTTTTTTGAAAGTGGGCAGGTCTATGAAGACCCCAGCAGCTTCATCCATTCATACACGTGGCAGGTACATTTTACAAAGAGGCCCTTGACAAAGTAAGGCCTTAGTTTTTTGCGACAAAGACCCTAGCACAAAAATAAAAAAACAATCAGGTGCTTGGTCTTCTCTGCCACAGCTCACCGGCGATCTCAGGGCGCCGCCAACGCCAAGGTCGGAAGGAAGGTGCTCGAACGAATGCCTCCGGCGAGAGATCCCAGCCACCGGCCACCTCGCAATCTCCGGGGACGAAACCACTTGGAGACAGAGAGACGTCGAGCTCTGGCGCTAGATCAAGAAGGCCTCCATCATGGAGGTTAAATAACCCGGGCCGCCATTCCGGCCGAAGATCGCGGCGACTCCATTGTCGACCGCGTGATGCGCTTGATGAAGCAGAAAAATCCACCGGCGCCATCTTCTCTTCTTTCCGCCAACTCCAACCTCCCCCTCACCGCCATGGCCGGTCAGGAGGCTGAAGCACATCAGGAGGATAGGAAGACGATTCTGATTATTTCAATACGAAAAGCATTTAGACGGGACTGTTTTCGTAGTGTGCTCCGAGCCACAATTTAAGTTACTACTACTATATACTATGTACTATAGAGATAGTAAATAGTATCATATGCCTGCCACAATTCTATGTTAGTTCCCACTATGAGTAATCGAAAATGGTTTAACGGGTGTTTTGCCCGGTTATAAACTTTAGGGGGTTAGTTATCCGTTTTGTAAAACTTGTGGGGGGTTATGTGTACTTCTTTCTGCTAACGGCTAACAATCTGGAAAATTATGGATTCACATCTTTCATGTCAACAGGAACACCCAACACCTTCATCACATGAGAGTAATAAAATATATTCTAGAAGAGAGATAGAGAGTGAGAGGAGTGGCGGCGGCTATGGGTCAAACCTAAGTCAAAATATGCTAGAATGTCTTGTTCTACCTCTGGAGTAGATCTAGTCGGTTTATCTTGTATAAATGCAATCGATTTATCTACTCTGTTAGTTTACACGATTAGTTTAATTACTGTTTTATTAATCGTGCTTTATCGATTAATTTGGATTAAATCAAATGAATTGTTGCTCATATTTTCAACAAAACTCGTCATAGTGGTGGTAACATAAGTAGAAACTACATGCAATGCCAACTAAGTATTTTGATGATATGACACCTTGTTAAATGAGGTGAGAGATGACCATGGCATCACACTTTTCATGAGCGAATGAGTTTATTAATTAATGAATGAGCCAGTTTAAGTTACTACTACTATGTTACTATGCACTATAGAGATAACATAGAGTAGTATCATATGCATAACACAACTCTATGTTATTTCTCGCTATAAGTACTTTAAAAATGGCCTAGCGGGCGGTTTTGCAAACTATAGGGGGTTATCAGCCCGGTTTTAAACTTTAGGGGGTTATATAGTTGTCCGTTTTGTGAAACTTGTGGAGGTTGTTTCTGCTAATAACGGCTAACAATCTGGAAAATCATGGATTCACAGCTTTCGTGTCAACTGGAACATCCACCACCTTCATCACATGAGAGTAATAAAATACGTATGTAGTACTCTAGAAGAGAGAGAGAGAGAGAGAGAGAGAGAGAGAGAGAGAGAGAGAGGCGGCTGCGGATGAAAATGAAGGAGGGCAGATGTGAGCCTAGGGTTTTCTACTATGGGCGGCTGAGATCGCGAGGGGTGAAGATCTGACGTATAGTGGCTCTGAGCGAGTAGCGGCCCACCTACCTGCTGCTATATATGCTGTCCAAGAGAAAGGAATCGTCCGTTCAAAAAAAAGAGAGAAATGAATCGTCACTGCACTCTGCTAGTTCATGCCGTGCGTCGGGAACACACACTGACACACACAGACTTGGTCATGTTGGTGACAAGGCTACGTCCAGACCTCCGCCAGCCCGGAGGACGGCGGTCTGGCTTTTGTCTTCGTTACAGCTCGCATGCATGTCCGTCGTCTGGCAGCATTAATCTATCTGCTTCACCACCGTCACGGTGCCAACCAAAACCAATAGCCTTGCTGCCGGAGTTCGATCCGCCGGACGTGGGCGCCGGCCGTGGCCTCGTCGAGCGCCTGACCGTCGACGCCGCGGCGATCCAACAGGAGGTCCTGACAGAGATACATACACACTAAATGCGTGCAAATACATGAGTTTCATAAAAAGGCTACAATATCTTATATTTCGAAATGGAGGGAGTACTACTTTTATATGGTTTTGGTAGTCAAAAGAAATTAATAAATACATATTGACGGAATTTAGAGTTCACCGACACGAATAAGGTGAGAGATGTTTGTGGTAACTATATGTTACCATGATATCACATTTTCCAAGAGTGAATGAGTCTATAAATTAATAAATGAATCAGTTTAAGTTACTACTACTATGTTTACTATGCACTATAGAGATAGAACATAGAGTAGAATCATATGCATGCCACAACTCTATGTTACCTCCCACTATGATTAGTCTTAAAAATGGTCGGGTGTTTTGCAAACTATAGGAGATTATGAGCCCTTTTTTTTCGAGTACCCGCAGGAGATCTGCATGTTTTGTATTAAGCTTGAAGGGGAGGAAAACAACACAAGAATTTTACATCGGGGAGCCACCTGACTTGGCCTCTTAGGGCGCAAAGTCCATGAATTTATCGTCTAGGTCACTCCTCTCGAGATCCCACCTCTACAAGCTACCCAAGTTCTCCAGGTGTCGGTGATATCGGTAGCCACCCTCATGTGTGTAGCCGGGAACGTGCATCGAAGACACGGGCATTGCGCTCGAGCCATAGGCATCGCATGATAATCATGATCAGCGAGGCAACGCGGATTTCCCCAGCGTAAGTTGGACCCCCGACATCATCATAGCCGTCGATTAGTTCAAGATTCGTGCCAAAGTCTACTAGTCAATGGATCTAACCTTTTCGCATTTTAATCCTTGCATATGTATGAAATCAAAACCGTCCCCACCCAGACACCACCCAAAAAGGGGCTAACCCTAACCTGGGCGCACACGCCCCACGCCGCCTCCTCCCTCCCAGTGCCTCTCCGCCTCCTCCCAGCGCCTCCCCTCTCCAGCGTCGCCTCTCTCCCCACATCACCTCCTCCCCTCCCTTCCTTCTAGGCGGCGAAGATGCCGGCCTCAAGCGCCCTCCCATGCCTCCCCCGAGGCAGGGCCACCCCTCATCAGGAGCTCCACTCCTAGGTCGACATGGAGGTGCCAAATCGGGGCCTGTAGGGCATGGATATGACCTCCCCTATTTTTCCTTTTATTCTTGACTTTTTATTCTATGAATCTTCTGATATGATCTGTATATTTTTTCCTGATTTTCTTTTTGTGGATCTGCTGGATCTTGTCCGAGTTATGTTGCAGGTCGAAAGTATCTTGAGGTTTTCATTTTTATTCGGACAAGTTCTTTTGTTCTGTATCAAACAGGATGTATACTACCATGTAACTTGTTATTCAATGAAAACTTCTATGGATCTTGAATGAATCTCTAGGTCCCGGCTCTTTGATCCTCCTCCTTGGCCGTTGGTTTGAGATGCGGTTTGCTTGTTGAATCTAGATGGTCCCAGTTGAATCTATGTTGAATCGAGTGAATTGTTTTATATTCTTTCAAGTTCCAATGAAGTTTATTAGATGTCTTGTGAATTGTGTATGAAACACATATGTTTTTGTTAACTATGTATGAATATTTCTTGATACCGTTATAAATCCTGTAAGTTTCTTTCATATTTATTTCATGTTTCTTGCAACTTTCTTTTCCTAGATCCGGAAATGTTGGATATTCTTTTTCTTGATATTTCTTTAGAATTTCTGTGAGTTTGGGTATGAAACTGAGAGGGATTTTGTCATATATTCATGAATTCTCCAATGATTTAGCCCTAGAGAAACCGGATCTAGGCATCATCTATTTTGGGGGATTTTTTCATTTAGTTCGTGATGTATCTTGCTGAATCGGATTTTTTCTGTTAATACCGATCTAAAACTTTGCATTTTCACCTGAATGAAACTTTGTTGTAACTTTGATACATGTATGAATCTTTATTAATCTTCATTAGCAGGCCAGATCTGATCTTTTTTGTGTGTGCCATGACAACTACTGCCTAGGCGTGTCCATCATCCCGCTGTTGTACGCCACTGCACAGCTGCTGCGTGACCTCCACAGGCTCAGCTCCGGCCAGGACCTCGTCGCCGGGATTTTGTTCAGATGAATTTGTTCTGAATCGTGTATGAGGCATGAATGAAATATGATATTTTTTCTTTCCAGATCATCATGTATATGCTTTCCACATCATCATGTGTATGGAACTTGTATGAATCTCGTATCCATCAAAGAAAATTTATGAATCTTGTATGAAAACTTATGAATCGTGTATGAAGCATGACTAAAACTTTTGATACAGATTTCATTTATTGAAAAATGTACTGTTAAAAGAAATGTTATAAAAATCTATATTGTAGAATAAATAGTATGGTAATAACTTATTTTAAATTTGTATGAAAATTGCTTTAATCCCGAATTAAACGTCCATGAACTTAACAGTTGCAAAATGCTTAATGAAACTTTCCTTGACAGAATTAATATGATTTTTTGAAATATTATTTTTAGATGTATTTTTGTAATTAGATTGTACATAAAACTGGCTAATGAAAATTGGCTAATTAAAATCAACAAAGTAATATTTTCTCTGTGTGATAATTGGCGAAGCAAACAACGATTTAAATATGTAAAATTTGAAAAACACAAGGGCTGAGAAGCAAAAATGTAATGGACTCATGAAGTGAAGTGGGAGGGCTGTTTTGTAAAACACGTCGCACGAATCTCCAACAGATAGAAGGCAAAGATGGTGCCGAGGACCCAACTTACAGGGGGAATTGCATTGCCCATCAGCGAGGTGGCTTCCTTGCGGCGGCGCGATGCTGGCATGTTCCTATGAGCCTGGTTTTAAACTTTATGGGGTTAGTTGTCCGTTTTGTGAAACTTATGGGGGGTTAAGTATACTTCTTTCTGCTAACGGCTAACAATATTCTCGAAAACCATCGATTCACATGTTTGGTGTCAACAGGATTACAGGAACATCCACCACCTTCATCACATGAGAGTAATATAAAATATACTCTAGAAGAGAGAGAGAGAGATAGGTAGAGAAAGGGGTGGCGGCGGCTGCGGGTAAAAATGAAGGAGGGCCATATGTGAGACTAGGGTTTTCATCTATGGGCGGCTGAGATCGCGAGAGGTTGAAGATCTGACGTACGGTGCCTCTGAGCGAGTAGCAACCCACCTACCTGCTATATATATGCTGTCCAAGAGAAAGGAATCGTCATTGCACTGGAACATACACACAGAGACACACACAGGGAGCGAGACTTGGTCATGTGGCGTCCAGATCTCGGCCAGCCCGGAGGACGGCGGTCTGCTGGCAGCATTAATCTACCCGCAGCTTCACCACCGTCACCGTGCCAAGCAAAACCAATAATAGCCTTGCTGCCGGAGTTCGATCCGGCGGACGCGTGCGCCGGCCGCGGCCTCGTTGAGCACCTGACCGTCGACGCCGCGGCGATCCAGCAGGAGGTCCTGACGGAGATCCTCAGCCGGAACTCCCACACGGAGTACCTCGGCCGCTTCCAGCTGGGTTGCTTGCCGCCGGGGCCGGCCGGCTCCAACCTGCGGGCGGCATTCAAGGCGCGCGTGCCCGTCGTCGGGTATGAGGACATCAAGCCCTACGTGTACCGCATCGTCTCCGGCGAGCCGTCCAGCATCCTCTGCTCCGAGCCCATCACCGACTTGGTGAGAAGGTACGTATACGTAAATCATTCGTTTCATTCCCGCGGTCGATCGACGCACAAACCTGATGACTCTCGCGTGCTCATCTCGTGCATGTCATGGTGGGCATGCAGCTCGGGCACCTCCGGGGGGCAGCAGAAGCTGTATCCATCCACCGCGGAGAAGCTCGAGCAGAGGCGGTTCTACAATGCCTTGGAGGCACTCGTGCGAAACATGTAAGTACTAGCTAGATCGAGTTAATTAACCTGTCATTGTCCGATCCACAACAGGGCCAGCCATGGAGTGAACATATATACTAAAAAAAGTCTAGATACATTTACTTCACAAAACTAAAGCATCTTATATTTTAAAATAGAGAGAGTATATTTGTGATGAATTTGTTTGTTATCTACTCCCTCCGTTTTAAAATATAAGATGTTTTAGCTTTGTGAAAGGAGTGTATCTAGACCTCTTTTAGTGTCTAGGTTCATTTAGATTTAGAGTGAACCTAGGCACTAAAAAGGGTCTAGATATATTTTCTTCATAAAGCTAAAACATCTTATATTTTGAAACGGAGGGAGTAGTAAGTAGGTCACTTGTGTTGCAGACATTTGCATGCTGATCAGCAGCAAACGGCCGGCAAGGGAATGTACCTCATCGTCACCTTCCCTGGGAATCCCACCTTGTGTGGCTTGCCCGTCCAATCCTCCAGCGCCACCTACTGCCACAGCACCCATTTCAGGGACCATGACATCCGCAGGTACACCAGCCCCATCGAGGCGGTCGTCCACTGCCCAGATGTCAAGCAGAGCATGTACTGCCAGCTGCTCTGCGGCCTCATCCACCGCGGCATCGTCGACTACGTCGGCGCCAACTTTGCTCATGGTTTCGTGAAAGGAATCAGGTTCCTAGAAGATCACTGGCAGGAGATGTGCTCCAACATCCGCGCCGGCCATCTGAGCGACTGGGTAACGCATCTTCCTCTGCGCCATGCCGTCTGCTACCTGCAGCGGCCCGACCCAGCGCTAGCCGATGAGATCGCATCTCAGTGTGCCGGGTCCTGGGACGGGATACTGAGGAGGCTGTGGCCAGGAGCACGGTATATCCTCACCATCGTCACCGGCTCCATGTCGCAGTACCTTCCCATTCTCGAGAGCTATGGCGCTGGGTTGCACATTGTTTCGCACATCTACTCAGCTACAGAGTGTGCTGCGGGGATCAATATAAGGCCTCTTGATCCACCTTCCTGCGCGTCCTATGCATTGATTCCAAACATGGCCTACTATGAATTTTTAGAGGTCAAGCATGCTGGTGATGATGATGATCAAGAGGAGGTACAAGTAGCAACTGCTGATGACGACTTAGGCGGCGGGCAAAACCTTGTGGATCTTATGGATGTCAAAATTGGTCGCTGCTATGAGCTGGTCATCACCACCTTTGCAGGTTACTAGTTATTAGCAGCCTACTACACTCGATCGTTGTCTCCGCTGTGATTTCTTGATTTGACTTTGCGTTTTTTTGTGCATATATATAATATACCTGCAGGTCTTTACAGATACCGAGTGGGTGACCTTTTCACCGTGAGTGGATTCTACAACGCAACGCCGCTATTTCGCTACTCAGGGCGGCATGATCTTCTCATGGATTTCTTTGTGTCTAGGGGCGCATCACCCAGTCAGTACAAAACTCCAACAGTTATTCGATCAAAAGAAGCGCTGACGGTGTTGGAGGAGAGGGTATCAGGACGGTTCTTTAGCCAAGAAACACCCAGCGACCCTGTGTATGACTACGAGAGGAAGTTATAACAGGGGTGCTAGCTGAACGGAGAGGAAATGTGATGTTGGATTCAGAATAATTCAGTTTAGCTTGTTGTTGTAGTAGTTTCAATTAACTGCAGCAGTTCCTGCTGTTGCTGGATTTCTTCTGTCAGTTAATTGAACTGCTAGGTTAAGTTTCGTCAGAATAAATCGTGTGTGCATCGTCTGTGATCACGCATGCTTAGTTAATTTATGTCAGTTAATTGAACTGCTCTCTCTCTCTCTCTCTCTCTCTCTCCCCTCTCTCTCGTGCAGTGCTTAACTCAATATCGATCTGAGTGTGTCAGGAGTGCAAGGACAAATGATAGGACTAATATGAACACATAACGAGCACTCCTCAGGGATTGTGGGAAGCTAGTACGTCCATGCCATATGTTAAGTTGTGTCCTTCTCGTGATGTAATTACTACTACTAGCTAAATACCCGTGCGTTGCTACGGGTAAGCGTTATACCGT
The DNA here is from genome assembly GCA_023614405.1 of Avena insularis. NCBI lineage: Eukaryota > Viridiplantae > Streptophyta > Magnoliopsida > Poales > Poaceae > Avena > Avena insularis. Next base: position 390,154,866 of record CM042695.1, read on the forward strand.
GTTTGTGAATCAAGAAAAAATATCAGGATGATGAGGTGTGTGATATCTCTTTTCATGCAGCGCCGAGAGTTTACATGGTGGAAACCTACCATATTGATCAAGTTATTACAGGCTGCTCTAGAGCTAGGACGTATTGTCGGGCTGCTCTTCGAAGTGGATTTTTTTTAAACGGGAAAGACTCTGAAGGGCCTAGAAGCTGCATGTAGTAATAACTGGAGGAAACATTTTACAAAGAGGCCCCTAAGCATTCAAATCACATCTAAACCTAGAAACTAAAGAAAAGGCCTTGAAAACTACAAAAAGAACCTGAAGAAAAAATGGAAAACGAGATCCAGTCCTTGGTCCACTCCGCCACCGGGAGACCTACAACCGAAAAACGAGATCCAGTCCTTGGTCCACTCCGCCACCGAGAGACCTATAGCCGCTGGAGCCAGCGCCGTCGGGGAGCATGCCACTTGGGGCAACACCAGCTGTGAACGCAGCCGAACTGGATTTATGTCCGATGAGGTTTCGCATTGGCCACTCCGTTGGACTCCTATTTTTTCATTAGGACTGAGCGCATTTTTTTCCCGATCGGGGTGGGACGGAGCTGGGCCATCAGCCGCATATTGCTCGACATGGGAACCATCAGCACATAATAAATATTAATATAGTACTCCCTACATCTTAAAGTAGATGTCTCAAATTTGTCAAAATTTAGAAGAATCTAGACACTATTTACTATATAGATTCATCCAAATTTTCAAAAACGTAACACATCTATTCTGAGACAAAGGGAGTATAAACTTGAAATTAAAATGCCACATATCAAGAACAAATGACACAAATATCTGTAGAAACTCATATTTATGAAAAGGATTACCCTAAACATATAAACTTGTATGAAATCTTTACATGCATGATTAGTTTGCAGTTTATGCATCTTTGAATCTATACATGCATCATGTTGATTATTTTGCTCATGACCGATGGTACCTTTTAATTGCTGCTTTTCTTTTCTTTACTAAAGTGAACAAATGTGTATATGAATGTTATCATCATGCATGTCTTGTTATGCTATGGGGCCGATGGACAACACACAAAAGGCAACGCGGACGCAAATATGATTTACGATCCTATATATCTAGGGCGGGCCCTAAGCCTGTGCAGCCGGTGCAGCCGCACATGCCCCCAACTGCAAGAACCCTACCAAGGTAGGCACAAGCATATGCAAAAAAATTGATAAACCGATCAGCTAGTAGCATAGGGCTCTGTACATATTACATATGCAGCTATAGCAGAAGGGAAACTTCGTTTCAAAAAAATATAGCAGAAGGGGAAAAAAGGCACCGAGCGCTTTGCTTGAACTCCGGTGTTTGGTCTAGGTCGCCTTCCCATTCCCTACACCGCCGATGTTGGGGCTTGATTGAGAGAGAGAGAGAGAGAGAGAGAGAGAGAGAGAGAGAGAGAGAGAGAGAGAGAGAGAGAGAGAGAGAGAGAGAGAGAGAGAGAGAGAGAATGTGGAAGAAGGGTTCAAATGCAAGGAGAATTGCAGATATTTTAACTGATAATTTAGAGAGAAAAATTACTCTTGATAATTTAGAGATGTTCAATATGTAAGTTGCTATTCAAATTATCAAAAAACACTTCTTAACAATTGGTGCATAGGGATCTTTTTTTGTTGTCTTGCACCCGACCCATATCATATCAGGACCGGCCCTGTATATATCTTAGCAGAATGTCAATGATCTTCGCTGCTGATTAAGCAGTGGACGTTTATTAAGTAGTTATCCTTTAGCTGCCAATATATTTGCATCCGATTGCAGGACACCGAAGTAAGCTATGGACTATGCACCGCTTGGATGTTCAGGCAAAATTAATTCCTTTTGAACATTGTGTGACACCCCTGGCCAAGAGCAGAATGGTCAATGCAGCGCTCTCTAGTGTTTGAATTGACCGATGCACTAAAGTTTCAGTTCTAATCAGATGAAGAATAGACAGGCAAAACTCCACCGACAGGTATCCCACTCTTTTGACAGAAGTAGCACAATCAAGAGAGGGGAATATAGGGAAGCGGAGCGCTCATGTCTGAAGAAGAAAGGCAAATCGTGAATCATTCATCTCTTGTTCCTGACTAAACCAGTAGGAGCATTACGCCACGAAAGAGGAGGTTAGCAGAAGGCGGTGCCACCCTGCGAAGCCGGCCGCAGACGCCATGACGCCGATGGAAAATCCAGGCCCACGTCCCAGGCCTCTCTAGAACTCCATCTTATCCGCAGTTATCACCTCCTCCTTCCCCTTGCATCGGAGGAGAAGGGAGACGGTGGCTCGCATCATGAAGGGCGGCTGCCGGGGATCGAGGATGGCATGGCGAGGTGGCGGCAACCGACCATGGGCGCCCGCGAGATTGGGGAAGGCCGACGGAGATCGGAGACAATTAGGGGCGCATTGGTTCGGGGCACACGAGAGAGCTACTGGCGGCAGAGCTTGGCGACGAGGACATGGCGGCGACGCGCGCTAGCAGGGGAGGCGGTGGACAGGAGGCAGAAGGGGATCGCGGTCGCGGGATGAAAGCTCAGGGCAGAGACGCTGGTTGACTTGGTGGTGGCACTACTGGTAAAAACTCCAAACAGTGAGGGGCAAAAGAGTCCAAAAAACGGCAGACGGAAAATTCTGGACGAAAACGTATTTTTGGTGGACGGAAACGTATTTGACTAACCTACCTCAAAAAAAATTAGTAGATAGATAGACAAATAGACTAGGAAGGTTGGCACGGCGGCACGCTGCACCCCTGTACGCGGCAAATATATGAAGGTACTCTTAATACTTGAGAAGTCGATGAAATGGCAACCGAGCCATTCTTTATCAAGTCTCCAAAGACGAATAGTGTAATAACCTAGATTTTTAGCTATTAATTAATTTGAGTTAATTGATAATGACTTCAAATTGTTCGGATTTTGCTAATCTCCATAAATTTAGATGTTTTTGTTTGCAAGGAACATAAATTAAAGAACTTGATCATGGTGGTAAGAGGACCTAACTTGTTTGGGCTTGATAACTACTCCTGTTTTAGGTTTGTGAAGAAAATATATCTAAACCTCTTTTTGTGTGTAGGTTCATTGAGGTTTGGAGTGAACCTACACACTAAAAGACGTCTAGATACATTTTCTTCACAAATCTAAAACCTCTTATATTTTGAAACGGAGGGAGTAGCATCTATATATTGTACTACCAATGCATCGTGCATATGCCCAGGGAGCTGCTGCTTCGTACATGCATGTGCCGATGCATCGAACCATGAGTATTTTACTGGAAGGATGTCGGCCCACAGTTACTTCACTGGAAGGATCAGCTCCAGGCGGCGGAGACAGCTCAGCTATTTTAGTTCAACCGACCATTGTGGTTTCCTTTGATCCCTTGATCAGTATGCATGCATGCTATCCTTGATCGGTCGAGCATGCAAGCAGCCCCTCTGCTACTCCTTTGAATTATGCAAGTAGAACTCCTAAGTCTTTGATCACTGTGTTGTTGAAGAGACTTGACGGTCTCTCTGTCTTGATTGCACCAGTATAATCTGCAGGGAGTCGTGTGGAGCCATGATTATACTTTGTTAGCCTCATTTGATTTATATGTCACTCTTTTTTCCATATATCTCGGTCACTGCTTTGTATAGGTATCATGACGGCAAACGTATTGTGTCGGTCACAGTTTAGGTATGGGAATGTGTCTCTATTAGGGGCAGTAGGTCAAGGTGTCCCGGTTCTCGTGGGTATAAGACACTGCTCAACTAGCGCATGTATGGTTCTGGTTGAGACTATTGAGACGAAGTACCCATCTGCAGAGTGTAAAAGTGTGAAATTTCACCACATGTGACTCTCGGGTAGGGAAGACTTAGGGCATCTCTAACCGATTCGCAATAATCGCTCCTCTAACCGCACTTAACCGATGCCCAAACAACGTTAGAGGAGTAAAAAATTTACTCATCGGTGTAACCGATGAGTAAATATAGGAGTAAAAAGTTTCCCCTCGTTCCCCTTGCGTTCACACCACTCGTCTCTTGCTCTCCTCTGTCTTCGGCGACCACCGACACCCCCCGCCACTACCACAACCACCGGCGGAGCCCCGCGATGGCCGGATCCTCTTGCCGGCAGTCTCCACCACAAATCCCCAGCGCTCGCAGGCACCGCAGCCCCCCTGCCGCGAGCTCAAGCCTCTTCCTCTTCCCGCCGTCATTCCCCTCCTCCTCCGCGATTGGTGCCACCTAAGTGCTGGAGGCAGCCCCTACGCTCCGCCAGCACCCTCAACTTGCCGCTGCCGCCGACGCCGGTCTACTGCAGCTTGCGGCAACGGTCGTGGGGGGCGTGGGTCGCCGAAATCATCGGTAGCGGAAGGCCGACACGACAAAGAAGAAGGGGGTCATCGATGTTGCGGGGCCATCGATAGCTTCGGCGCCGACAAGGGTGAGGGAGGAGGAAGTCGGCAGCTCCGCTGGCCAGTCGACGGCACCGACGGTCATCGAGCTCGACATCGACTCCTCCTCCTTCGACTGGGATGAGGATTAGGTTAGGTTTAGTTGAAATCCGGTTGAATTTAGTCAAATTCGACCAATTTTTGGTTGTACTGTGTATATATTATGTTAAATAGATGTGTTGGATTCAAATTCGGTTTGAATTCGGTCGAATTTGATCGGATTTAGAGGTGATCGTTTCATTTACTCTGTTAACTTTAGGAGATCGGTTAGAAACTGCTATCGGTTAGAGGAGTATTTTTACTCCTCTAACCGATTCTGAGCAGTTTACTCCTTTAACCGATTGGGGATCGGTTAGATATGCCCTTACTTCATATGTGATACCAATACTAACCCCTTTATCATCTTGCAAACTCAATTATTTTGATCATTGTTCGTTAATTAAAATCCAGTATGTTCATGCTCTGTTTATGTCTTGTTGATTTTATTTAAATATATTTAATCCTTTATGAATGTATTTCATATATTTTTCATCTTTTGTTAATAAGTGAAGTACCTACTTTATGTCTTTTTCAGATGCAGTTGAGGCTAAGTACAACATGAAGATGCCGTCGTTTGAGAAGTGGGATGGACAGAAGCGACATAGATAATCTTTTTCAGATCCAGTTGGCTTGCAAGCATGTGACTGAATCACAAGGGATCACATATCACAGAACGAGTAAAGAGTACTTATCAGCAACGAGGTTGAACTAACTCTAGTTTGAATAGTCAAACTCCAATTTGAAAAGTCAAATCTCAATATTGAAAGTCAAACCAAGTGGAGGGAGAGGAGGAAACCTAGTGGAGGAAGGTTTACCCTCCCCTCCCCCTTGCCGCCTCTCCCTCCAATAAAAGGAGAGGTAGGGGCGCCCACTTTCCCCACACCCAAACCCTAGGCCGACCGCTGCCCCCTCTCAAGCCGCCGCCCTAGAGCTCCTCAAGTCACTGCCGCCTAGCCCTCCTCTAGCCACCGGCCATCTCCATCCCTTGGCCTCTAAACCCTAGTTGCCAAGGCCTCTCTAAATCCACCATACTCGCTTCGGCTTAGGCGAAGCCCTGCGGGATCTACTCCTCCGTTTCACCACCACGCCGCCATGCTGCTGGAATTGAGAGGAGATCTACAACCTCCGCTGCCTGCTGGAACAAAGGAGAGGAAGGTCTTCATCGAGTACCAAACGTGTGACCGACTGCGGGAGCGCTGCCGGAACATGACGCCGGAAGGATCATCTTCGCGATCTTGAGATCGACAAGTGAACGACTACATCATCCACGCGAGATCCGTATCTCGTTAAACACTTTGGATCTTCGAGGGTTAGTACTCTATCAACTCGTTGCACCGATTTAGTAGATTAAATCTTGGCTTGTGTGTGTTTATGCGATAGAATTTTTTTCCATGCTACAAACCCCTACAGATCTAATATTTGCATGAGCAACCAAACATGCAGATTTTTGCATCAAACAAGGCAAAATCAGTTTTGTTGCCAACCAAACAACTTGCCAAAATTACAGAAAAATTAGATATAAACAACCAAACTAACTGTCATACTTGGCCAAGCATGCCCCTTGTTGCGCGGGCTGCTGCGACCGTATATACGTAAGAGCATATCCACCCATGTTCCCAGGAAGCCGATCCCAGGGCGAAAATTACGTCTGGACGCCAAAATTCTGCCCAGTCGCGTTCTCAGGAACCTATTTCGTCCGAATTTGGCCGAACTTTGGTACGGACTTCCCAGGCCATTCCCAGGATCCTGGGAACGCCCTAGGAACGAAGCAAAAACAGACGTGGGCCAACTCTGTCGGTGACACAGTCCCATTTTCCTACACCGACTCGCCCAGTCTGCGGTGAAGAGCTCCCCGGCTGTCTCTGCCGCCATGGCTTCGCCCGCGGAGCTCCTCCACGCCGAGACATGCCCACGCCTCTAGATACGCTCGCCGTAGTCGCTGCCCATCTGCCGCCGCTTTTGCCGCCCAAACTTCGTCGTAGCTCGGCTTTGCTACGAGCTCCCACCACCTCGCCCGCCAAGTGTTTGGCGTTTTGCCGGTTCGTCCATGGACTCCGACAACGAGGAGATGCTCGCCGTGTTGCAGGAGGAGGAGAACGCCATTGTCGCCAAAGATGCAGAGCACATGCAGATCCTCACCTCCCTCGCCCAACTGTATTTGCAAACGGCGAAGCCAAAGCGCGGAGGTTCGGCGAAGGTTCGCCGGAAGTGCAAGGCGAGGCAAAGGATAGAGGGCTACTGCATGTTGTATGTCGACTACTTCGTTGACGAGCCGCTCCATGAAGAGGCCGTGTTTCGACGTCATTTCAGGATGAGCCGGAAGCTCTTCCTCAAGATCGTGCATGCCATCTGGGAGTTCGAACCCTATTTCGTGTGCAAGAAGGACTGCACCGGCATGGTTGGGTTTTCCTCACTACAGAAGTGCACAATGGCGATGAGGTTGTTTGCTTACGGAGCGCTGGATGACAGTGCCGATGACTATCGCCGCATGGCCCAGTCCACCACCATCGATTGCTTGTACAGGTTCTGCATGGCAGTGATTGTAGTGTTTGGGAAACAGTACTTGAGAACACCCACTGCTAAAGGCACTGCTCGGATTCTCGCAGTCAATGAAAGTAGAGGATTTCCTGGGATGCTTGGAAGCATAGACTGCATGCATTGGCAGTGAAAGAACTGTCCATTTACATGGCAGGAAATGTACAAAGGCCACAAAGAAGATTGCACTGTGATATTCGAGGCAGTTTCTACACATGATCTTTGGATCTGTCACTCCTTCTTTGGCATGGCGGGATCGAACAACGACATCAACGTCCTCAATCCTCAAATGTCTTTGCCAAGCATGTTGAGGTTCATGCTCCCCTGTGGACTTTGAGATCAACGGGCACCACTACAACAAGAGATACTATCTAGCAGATGGCATCTATCTAAGATGGCCAACATTTGTGAAGACTATCTCAAACCCAATGCTCCCCAAGCATTCTCAGTTTGCCAAGGAACAAGAAGCTTGTAGGAAGGACGTGGAGCAGGCAATTGGTGTGCTCTAACAGAGGTTTGCACTCGTCCGGTTCCCTGCTATGACCTAGTCGAAAGATCAGATGTGTAAATGAACTGTTGTGTGATCTTGCACAACATGATCATTGAGGATGAGAGGAAGGATCCAGTGAGTTTGGTCGAGCAGGACGCGACATACTATAGACAGGGACCTCTTGTCGAGCCTGATCATCAGGTGCCTCCAACCTGGGCTGCCTTCATCGCCATGCGCCAGGAGATTCGAGATCCGGCAATGCATCAACAGCTACAAGATGATTTGGTTGAGCACCTATGGATACGCAGGGGTTACACGTATATGCCGAGCATGAACTGGCCGAACTAGGCCGAAATATGTTGTATTTTCACCGTAGGCCGAACTATATTTAAATTTACGCCGAACTATGTTAAAATTACGCCGAACTATGGTCGACTGTATGTCAAACTAGGCCAAACAATGTTATGTATTCATATTATGCCAAACTATGCCGAAATCTGGATGAATTTGAACCGAATTTGGACGGAAAAGGGCGTCCCAAGAACTCGGTCTGAAAACATGAGTGAAAAACTTAATGTTCCCAAAACAAAAACGTGTTTCGTCTGTCCAAAGTTTGACCGGATTTCGTCCTAAAAACGGTCAACGAGTGGGATGCTCTAAGCCTGAACACCCGACCCCTTGACATGGCGGCATTTCCAGCTCTCACTCCGATCTCCCATCTCTATGACGTTGCCCATAAACCAGTCTAGATTACCACTCCCGTGTCGTGCAGTGCTACTAGCCTCGACCAGGAGATGGTGTGCATCGCACAAAGACGCGCTAGAGTCCTCCATTGGTGGATCCTTCTCCCCTCCTTTTTATTCTTCCTCGATGCTCCGCTATATAAATATAGCAACCAACTGATACAGCAGTACGACCACTGCTAGGACAAAGTATGCCCAAAAGAAACAAAAAAGAACAAGGAAGAGAAAACAATGCATCGGTGGATTGACGAAAAACAGAGATGACTCGCCATCCCTGCACCATCCAAGAATTCCCACGACGCTCCTAGCACCCGAAGCGCCTTCTACCAAGCAGCACCTCCAAGAAGGGGGTGACGACGACACAGCTGCCCAGACTGTTCTAAGGGTTTCCCCAGAGCAAGTCCTAGGGTTTCCCCCGGTACACTGGGAGGTGGACACGAGGTACCCCCGACGTCCTTCAGGAAGGATGGCGACACCCGCAGGCGTCGCCGCGTCAGTGCCGAGACGACTGGGATTTCTCCCGGACCCCAGAGCCTACCCCGCCCCTCCCGGACGTTCTGAACCGCTCCACCAATCTTTGCCAGCCGCCAATGCACGCCACCACGATCTTGAAGTCATCACCGTCGTATCTCCATGTACAAATTTGTGAGGCTGGTAAAACCTAGCGAAAGGAACTCAAGCAAGGGAATGCGATATGGTAGCACGCGGGAGGGAACAACCTCCACCACCTGAAGGCGGTAGCCGAGCAAATGCAGTAGCAGGTCAAACTAGGCCCCTACCGGCCCGACCGAGCCCAAAAGGGCCCGTAAAGTCCCGCCGCCGCATTGGAGCGAGGGTGCCACGCCACCACCATCCCAAGCTCAGGCCAATACCCCACAGTCCACCGGAGGCAGCGCCACCCCGCCTGCGCGACCCGCCCAAGCCTAGATCAGGCCTGATTGGGCCCAGATCTAGGCCGGGAGGGCACTGCCGACCGCACTGGGGCGACCAACCGGCCACCCGCATCTAGGCGCACCTCCCTGCCGCCAAATGGCCACGCCACCACTGCCAGGGACACCCGCCACACGCGGGCCAAAGTACAGCCAAAGAGCACCGCCTCGAGTCGCCGCGCCGCCGGAAGACCTCAAGGCTGAAAGCCGGCATGGCACCGGCGCCGGCAGCGCCGACCCGACAACGGCGGAGAGAGGGAGGGGGAGGGGTTTGGGAGGCGGCAGCGCTAGGGGCCCCTGTTCGCCCGCGCAGGGACAAGACATGGGTGGGTCTCGAAAGGTTTTTTCGCCACCAAATGGCCACGCCACCACCGCTAGTGACACCTGCCAGGCTGCCATACGTGGACCGAAGTACAGCCAAAGAGCACCGCCTCGCCGCGCCACCGAAAGAACCTGCGCGGGGAAAGACCGACCGACGCCGGTGGCACCAGCATCGCCCGGCAGACCGACCCGACGGCGGTGGAGAGAGGGAGGGGGAGGCAGGGTTGGGAAGCGGCAGCACTGGCCCCCTGTTCGCCCGTGTGGGAACGAGACAGGGGTGGGTCTCCAAAGGTTTTTTTTCGGGCCCACTACTAGGAAAACGGTCGTCTGTGGCGCACCTGTAATCATCATCTGTGGCGCACTAGGGGTGCGCCACGGCCTTCTCACGGCTATCTCAGCCGTGGCGCCTTTGCCTAATCTTGCCACGCAGTTGTGTCGAGATAGGCGTAGCACACCTGCTAGTGCGCCACGACTATGTGGGCAGGTGCTCTACGCGTTAGATCTTCTGTGGCGCACGTCCCAGTGCGCCACTAAGCTGCTGAGGTGCGCTTTAGACGTAGTGCGCCACAAAAGCTAGGTCATGTGCGCCACAAATGTTTTTTTTAATTTCAGAGCCAGATTATATACAATACAGATTATATACAATATTACAGGCAGATATACACACACAGATACAAGATATACAATTATATATATAAATACACAATTTGAAAAACAAGATTGAAACAAATACATATAGATAAGTCTCATACATGAATACATAGTATAAGTTACATTGTTTCGATCAAGTTACAAAGTAGTTGGTGACATGCGAATACATGTGTCGATCGAACAAGTTAGAGCTTGGAAGCTCGCCTAGATATCTAAACTAGCTAGACACAAACGCGGGATAAACAACCAAAGAAGATAAACATGATCATCGCCGCGACGAAGGTGTAGGTCTTCATCCGGTTCCTTGTCCTAACTCCCGCTAGATAGCGCGTGTATCTAGCTTCCGCCTCCGCCATAGTGTTGTACCCTTTGTAGCTATTGCCGCTGAAATGGTGCACCTGTCTCCGGCAGTCTTTCCAATCATCGTAGACTCCGGGAACCCGTCCCTTGTACACGACATACCACGTCATCTATAAGTTGACAATAATAATTAACCGGTGATTGAAAAAAACATATATAATTTTTGAACGGTAAAAGGGTCCAGAGGACCCGAGAAGCTGCAAATTAATAAACGAGGCAGGTACAAATTACGGTTAGGCCCTCAGCATTAAGAACTCTAGCCAGGCTAGACAAAAAAGAGAAGGGCCTAACACTTACAAAAAGCACCCTAGGACTAAAACATAGAAAGCAATCAAGTCCTCGGGGGCCTCCGCCACCAGTCTCCGGCGACCTCCAGCCAAACTGGCGAGGTCGAGGTCTCTTGCTCGTTACGCCTTCCGAACCGGAGAAGAAGCTAGCCGCCAGCCTTCTTGACAGCGACGGGGACGAACCACTTGTCAGTGTCAAGTCGTCGAGCTCTGCCTTCAAGCTTCGAGCAGGGCCTCCAATGGAGGTTTGGACCCTTGCCTGCCCTTCGGCCAGAACAGGCAGTGGCCCCGCAGAATCACTGCTAGAGAGCCACTGCGAAGAAGCTCTAAAAGGCGCATCTTCAACCATCTTCTGGAACATCGACAACTGCAGCTTACTTCCCAGCCCGTTCCTCGCCACCACGGCCGGCCAACGGAGAGGCGAAGAAGCAGAAGTCGAAGACGAAGCAGAAGACCAACAAAGCATTATGAACGAGCCTCCAACACTTCCCCTCGTCACACAGACTTCATCCACTGAAGCCAGGAGAGAGGGAAAGAGAAGAGACCTCCCGACGCCGCTCACCTGCGCCGCGAAGTAACTCGAGGTTGCACCTTCCTTCAGTCGAACAACAAGAACAGCCCCACTCCCCCTACCACCACGGCCGGCCAGAGAAGGGCACCAACCTTGCCATCGACGAAGAACCGCAACAACCAAGGCAGCTTTATTAGAGGAGGCGAAGCTCACCGCCGCCGTCGCCTATCCACCAAGGATGGAAGAAACACCGACGAGGAGCCCCAAGAGACGCCAGATCTGGCTGCAGAAGACACCGACGCCACACTCCACATAGGGCATATAGCCCACTACCGGCACATGGCCAAAACACCTACCTAACCTAACTACCCCGGGGCCCCCCTTCGCCCCCTCACACCGGCGGCACCGGTGGAGAGAGCTCCAGGAGAGCCCGGCAACACGGGCTGGGAGAACAAGGGAGAGAGGGGTCAGGAGAGAACGAGAGGCTTCGGGGGGGGGGGGGGGGAGGGTCCGGCACAACTCTGATCCAAAAAAAACATATATAATTAAAGTCGCATATGAAGATACACTTATAGAAAGTACTCCTAAATCAAAAATACCAAACTCAAAAAGCATGCCTCATATATAACTAGGTTGTTCGACACAGGAATATGCTACGATGGAACTATTCGCCAAGTAGGATGCACAACACTGGACACATGCATAGCACAAGGCGAACAATCCCATCGCAGCACATTCACATATAGTGTGCCACGACATTTCAATCATCGGCATTATTCTTGAAAAAGACCAAAGTAACTCAAAAAGAATGCCTCATATATATATACATAGGTCGTTGGACACAGGAATATGCTACGATGAAATTGTGAGCCAAGTAGCTATGCACAAGACCTGGACTTATGCATATCACAAGGCTCACAATCCCGTCGTAGCACATTCACATATATATTGTGCCAAGACATTTCAATCGTCGGCATTATTTTCGAAAAAGACCAAAGTAAATCAAAAAGAATGCCTCATATATATACATAGGTCGTTGGACACAGGAATATGCTACGATGGAACCGTAAGCCAAGTAGGATGCACAACATCTAGACTTGTGCATAACACAAGGCTTACAGTCCCGTCGTAGCACATTCACATATATATTGTGCCACGGCATTTCAATCATCGGCATTATTCTCGAAAAAGACCAAAGTAGCTCGAAAAGAATGTCTCATATATAACTAGCTAGGTCGTTGGACACAAGAATATGCCACGACGGAACAGTTAGCCAAGTAGGATGCACAATTCCTGGACTTGTGCATATCACAAGGCTAACTATCCCGTCGTAGCACATTCACATATATATTGTGCCACGACATTTCAATCATCGGCATTATTCTCGAAAAAGACAAAAATAACTCGAAAAGAATGCCACATATATATACATAGGTCGTTGGACACAGGAATATGCTACGATGGAACTATGAGCCAAGTAGGATGCACAAGACCTAGACTTGTGCATATCACAAGGCTCCCAATCCCATCGTAGCACATTCACATATATAGTGTGCCATGACATTTCAATCATCGACATTATTCTCGGAAAAAGAGTAAGGACAAAAAGAAGGACCAAAGTGAGCAAAGGACCAAAGAGTAAGCAAAAAAACCAAGCATTGATTGATATATAATAATAATAAGCAAAAGAAGTAAGCGATGATTCATAAACCTAATAAGATAAGTATAGTATCATGTACACCTGTCCACACACACACAAAGGTCATTTATAGTTTGTAACTACAACTAGGCCAACATCAAGCCTTCTGGCTCGGCTTAGGGAACGGGAGGACGCCTGTCTCGTCATGAACTTCCTATAGTCACCCTGCATCTCTAGGCGATCTTCTATGTCACGGTTATTCGGGATATTTCCTCCATAGAAGATCCCCCCTGAAGTCATGACATCACGAAAGATGATTGCCCCAAACCGCACCGGATGCGATCGATACATCTCTTGTCTAATATCTGAATCAGTGATCTTGGCCTTTGCTTCGGCCCACTGTTTGAGATGATCTGGCAGCATAGAATTCTTCTGGTCAAGTAGGAACGCCCTCATGTGATGGAGTGCGTAGTAGGCTTCCTTCTTACTGTTTTCCGGCTGCTTCATGCGGGGGAACTCCGTTACGTGGTTGAAGACGTGCCTGACGAACTTGACCTTCGTACGCACGAAGGTGGTGCCTTCCGTCGAGGCAAAGCCAGTGAGAGCATCATCCAGAACTTCCTTGATCTTGTCGTAGTTTTTCTTCTTTTCTAGACTCCCGAGTGAAATCGTGGCATGGGAATGCTTCGGCGATAAGGAGATGAGCATGCAGTGTTCATCTCTGCGCAAAAAATTCAAATGGAATGTGTTGGAAAAAGAATGATGATAATCTAATAAAGCCAATCGACGGTGGCAAGTGAATAATGACTTACTCGGGAAAGTAAGGCACGAGAATGTATTCCTTTGTCTTGTTCGCCACGAGGATTCTTTTTAGGTACGAGGCCACGATACGTCGTTCGGCGGGGGAACCCAAGTAGCCGTCACGCATGTAGTAGGGGTCCACTATAGCAATGCCCGGTGTGTTCTCTCTAATGATCTACATGGCCAGGCTGAGAGAAAACGGACGGACCATGGTATAGTGTAGCGGGTATAGGTGGAACATATTGAAGATGTCATCGAACCGCAGGAAGAACAGATCCGCAGGGGCATTGTCGACGAAGCCCAAGCCTGGTGGCACCTTAACCACGAATACCGGGTGCGAGGGATCTTTCTCCGATAGAAGGCGTCTCTCTATCGTCAGCACGCCGTCATGCACACTCTGCAGTTCCGAAATGGCGAGCTTCTGCAAATTCTTAGGTAGCATGGGCTCACCCACCACATGAATCCTCCACATAATACCCTCGGGTCTTGGTGGCCCGTCCCGAAACCTGATCGGATTCGCAGTTGTTGACGCTACCGGCTGGCTCGAGCTGCTAGATTTTCTTTTCCTGCCCTTTTTTCCTTTTGGAGAGCAGGCAGGCACCGCAATCTGAGCACCGGCCGCCCTATATAGTGTGTTAGGGCTTAGAATAAAGGGCCGGTTGGTTGTATCAGTTGGCTCTGTAAAGGCGCAAGCTGGAGGCGTCTCCTGAGAACCAAACAGACGCTTGGTGATAGTGGCTTTCTCTGTGGGGCCACCAGCTAGGTCTTCGTTGCTAAACTGAGTGTTGAAGAAGTGATCATTCCAGTCTTCGTCGTCCTCGGCCAGATCCTGCGCCATGTGCATATCATCAACATGATCATCCGACCCACCGCTTGGAGGTGACGGCGAGGGCGGTAAGGGGGCCTTGCCACTGCTTGTCGCTGGCACGATAGGCGGTGCTGTTGTCTGTGGCATGATTGCCCCCGCCGTCCCCAAACGGATCATGCTCTTTGGACATAGCAAGAATAAGCTGAAGCAAGTTCTGAGGACAACCGGCTCTTCTTCATCCGCTCCTGGGGGTTGAATGGGAGGTTCCAGGTCGTCGCAGCCCCTTAGCACCTGACTAATTTTAACCCTGTGCACGCTATCTGGCATCGCCCTTGAGTGGAACGTGCGCTGCAAAGGTTGAACGATGGTACCCTTGGCAACATCCCTGAGCTCGTTGTTCACGTAGAATAAGAGAGTGCAAGGAACATCCGTCTGCGGAAAACATGTACGGCGTCGTCAGAGATACCATAAGAGTAATAGATGGCATGAAAGGCGGTAAAACAATTTGTTTACCGTGATGGCATCGAGATCGGCTAATGTCGACGCACCGCATACGGCGACGGGCATGCAAGAGACGGAAGGGCTGCTTGATGGCGCAGTGCTGGCCGCCGGTGTATTCTCCCTACCGACGGGTGCTTGGAGCTCCGGTGCCGCCGCGACGATGGCGGGGCGGGGGCTCCAACATGTACTCCGGCGCCGCGGTGATGGCAGGGGGAGTCACCAACACTTGCGGCGCCGCGGTGCTAGCGGGCGGTGTCACGAACACGTAGTTCGCCTGATTCGTTGGTGCCGCGTTGTTCGAGTGGCTGCTGACCATGCTTGCAATCGGGCACGACCCTACTCGACCACCCGCACTCCAGTTTGCTATTGACTCCACCAAGGTAGGCAGGAAGGACATGAGGGTGATTGCCAGGTTGTCTTCGACGATCTGCGGGATCCGGGCCACTTGTTCCTTAAGTTCTTGAACCTCGCGGTTTTCCTCCTCGCTCCTTCCTGACGGCGCCACATGCGTCCTCGGCGGTGGACCAAAATGATCCACCCAATTCTTACCCCCGAGGCCGGCCAGATGGCCAGCCGACGACGTCTTCTTCGTAACCGGCTCTATTTTCTTGGCCCGGTTCATCGCCCTGTTAAAAGGGTTATCCCACCGGGTGGCCGCCGTCGACCCCTGGGATGAGGAACCCTGGGATCCATGACTAGCAACAATTTCCTCCTCCTGCAGAAGAAGTAACAGTGAATCGTTTAGATCATCGATTAGATTGCAATCGAGTTGATCCGCGGTAATTAGATTATACTTACCACAATTTCCTCGAATTCCTTCACCGCAGGATCCGCGGTGAGTTGTTTGGTTTTTGGTTCCACATGGTAACGGGCCTGATGAAGTTTCGAACCTGCGGGTTCGAATTTCGCATAAAGGGTTTTCTATCCTTGGATCTATACTCTTCGTCCTCCTTATTCCATTTGGCCTCCGGTTACGTATCCACCAGATCCGAGATGGTGATGACCTATATTCATCACTGCGGCACCTTTCTCGATTACTATTGGCGGGGCTCTTCAGTTCACACCTCTCCTTGAACTCCTGGAACTGATCTTCGGTGATCTGCGGGTCAATCTTCTGGATCTCCTCGAGACTTTTGCCTTCTTTATAGATCTTCTTTATTCGGGTTCTCCAGCTGGTCAGGGCGGTGCTCATCTTTGTGAGGGTGGATTTGTTTACTTCGTTCCCATGACAATTTGTGTTTTGATACTTAGCGGGGAACTTGTATCTTGCGTGCAGCTTCTCGAAGAGGAGTGTGCGCAAGTGGCCATTATCTTTATGCCGGAGATTCTCGGTGTTGATCGAGATGGTTGTCCGGGTGATCGCCGCCACTTGCCCATCGTACCCTTTGACAACAAGGGCAGGCTCCAAAGGAACCCCTGATGGGCTCACTTCGGTAATTTCCTCCCTAACGGTGCCGACCGTGTTTGGGCGCCAGTCCTTCGGCTTCTTCTTCTTCTTCTTCTTCTTCTTCTTAGGAGGATTGCTACCACTCCCCGTGCCCTCGCCGCCATCAGTTGTTTCATCACCCGCCGTTCCTTCGGCTTCTTCCTCCGCGTCTTCCATCTCATCATCCTCGCTCTCCGAAGGATGGTATTCTTCATCGTCTTCTACCTGCTAGGCCGCCTCCCAGAATGTCAATTGTTTATTCGGAGGTCTGAGTTCTCCTTCAGCGCTGATGCGCTTAGAACATCCAGCCTCGTCGTTGTCACACATCTTTGCACTAATAAAAAACACATAATTGGTTAAATGCACGGAAAAATCCGGCATGACCTTTGCTAATTTTCTTAAACTAGGAGTGCCCGATTTCTGCTGAAACGGAAGTTAATCAACATTCTGGCAAAAATCGGGACTCATTTCATACAAGAACCTGCATACACGACATAATAAAGTGCTTCATACATGCACAAGAACAGCCAGCACAGCCAGTACATTACCAGCACAACAAGCACATCAAGATCATTACTAGGTATATAAAAATAAATGGCCAGATCCAGCAACACATATAGTAGTAGCAGCATAGTAGTTTTTTGCAGCCAGATTTGAAGCTGGATCAAAATAGTGCAAAAACAGTAGCTCCAGATTTTGAACAACATGTTGATGATCAAAAACTGTAGCACATATAGTTTTCCATCAAGTCTAGCACAAGGTTATTCCTAGCATCAGGTTTTCCATCAAGTCTAGGAATTCTCACTGATTAATTACATCAGGTTATGCCTAGCATCAGGTTTTCCATCAAGTCTAGCATCAGGTTATGCCTATATTAATCCAGCAACTACATCCATTAAAATGAAATGCTTATCTGATGAGATAAAAACCTACAACCATCACAGTAAAAACTTGTGTTCTAGCAAAATAGTACCTTGACATTCAACTTGTGTTCTACCAATAATCCAAATTGTGTTCTAGCAAAACTATGAACAATTTACAAACAGTACCTTGACATTCAAGAATCACCTACCTAGCAAATTAGTTGGTATTCACAGGAGCAGATTTGGAGTGTGGTGTTCATTGGGATGCAATACATCAGGTAGGGCCTTATCTTTATGGTCATGTAGTAGCTACTTATCTTTATGGTCATGTAATATTGTTATGAAAAAAAAGACCAAGGTGTATGTGTGGCGATGTGAAGTTCCAGCGCACCAAGTCATATGGAGATCCTTAGTCATGATGACACTGTCCTATCATGGCATTTATACAAAGCATCAGAAAAAAGGGCAAATTCCCAGGAACAATTCTCTACTGTATTTTTAGAGGTGTATATGTAGACCTTTACAACCATCCGTCAAAGATAGGCATACCAGCATCTAGTGTTTCAAGGTGAACATGTATCCATGAGTTGCAGATGGCACACATCACGTGGGCTATGAAAGAGCAAGAAGATTTGCTATAAGGTGCATCACTATAGGTAAACAGGCCACCACTGATCTCAACTGATCAGCATTATGTTTACAGAACAGAGGTCTACATACCAATCTTTTGGTTGTACTTGTAGCCAACAATCTTTTCATGGGACTGAATAATACTAGCAGCACGAAAAATTGATAAATCGAAGCATTTTAGTGCCTACGGAAGGGCAAACATCAAAACAGGTCCAAAATATTATCCATGTGGCTGCTGTAATACTATGAAAATAATATAACCAGGGATGTATTGCTACAGAGTAGACATTTACATAGCAGATGGTACTGGTGTTTAAATCAGATCCAAAATATGAGAAACATGGTGAATTGGTGTTGCATCAGGATATGATCAACTACTCCAAATAAACCATGGCGAATCAAAGTTTATAGCTGCAACATAAGGTCTACATGTTCATCTGGATCTTGTAACTGGGAGAACTAATTAACACATGACACAAATAAATAGATAATCTAATGTTTGCTGATGACATTACTGTTTGGCAATTCATTACTGTTTAGGGCATGGTGAACACGTTAAACGTCAACCTCCCACAAGCCAGGTTCATCTACATCGACAACTTCGAGATGATCTCCGAGATCCTCAAACCCTAGCTAACCCGTGGAGATAGGGAGAGAGGGAGAGAGGGGAGGGGCTAACCTCTAAGACAAGGATGACGTTGGCGGGCGAACGACGACGAGCGAACGATGGCCTTCTCCTCCTCTCGGACACGGGCGGCCTCCTCCTCCACGGAACGAGCGCGACCTCCTCCTCCTGGCGTGGCGACTGCGAACTCCTGGGATGCGGTGGTGGCGGCAGATTGGCAGCGGCGCGGGCCTCCTGGGATGCGGTGGTGGCGGTGGATTGGCAGCGGCGGATCGACAGCGGCGGCGGGGGCTCGGGCTCGGGTGGGCGCGTGAGAATGGGGATGAGGGATGTGTGCCTGCGTGCACGTGGATAAGGCACAGATATGCGTAGCGCACTCTGGCATAGTGCGCTACAGATATCCGTAGCGCACTATGCCAGAGTGCGCTACGCCTATCTCCTCTAGCAACTGTATAAGAAAAGAGCCATCCCACTATCTAACAGAATCACTATCCTATCTCACTGGTTCTGCCCACTGGTCTATTCTAAACTTTTGAGCACCCAGGTTCGAATCCTGGTGCCCCCCTTTTTTTATTTCTATTTTAAAAATATTTTTAAATGTTCCAAAAATGCCCAAAAATGGTAATATATGCCATATTTGTTTTGTTTTTATTTTATAAATACTTTTAAATGTTCTGAAAATTCCCAAAAGTGATAATATATGTCATAAAAGTGGTACAAATAATGTAGGGTTTCGTAGCATGGAAAACAAAAAATTTCTACCGCATACAAACAAACAAGCCAAGATCTATCTACTAGATTGTAGCAACGAGTCGATGGAATAACTCACCCTCGAAGATTCCAAAGTGTTTAACGAGAGCGGATTCTCGTGGGTGATGTAGTCATACTCTTCCCGATCTCAAGATCGCGTGAGCGATCCTTCGGTCGCTGCGTTCGGCAGCGCTTGATCGATCTGACGTCGATTTTCGTGAAGACCTTCCTCTCCCTTGTTCCAGAGGCAGCGGAGGTTGTAGCACTCTCCTCATGATTCGGGCAGACAACTGGCGTGGTACCGGAAGTAGAGGGAGATCTCATGAGCTTCGCCTTGGCCGGAGCGAGTATGGTGGAGTATGAGAGAGCTCCTCGGCGATCTAGGTTTTAGACACACCAAGGAGGAGGTGCTAGAGCCGGTGGCTAGGGTTTGGGGCACCCCAAGTCAGCGGATAGGGCAACCCTAGGAGGCGGCGGCAGCTGCAGGAGGTGGTGGCGCCAAGCTAGGGTTTGGAGGAGAGGGACTTGTGTCTCTAGGAGGGAGCCCTGCCCCTCCTTATATAGGTGGAGGGGCCGGCGGCCAAGGGGAGGGAGTGGAGTCCCTCCCCAACTCGGCTTGGGTGGTGCGCCGGCTTGGGGAGGAGGGACTCCCTCCCCAACTCGGTTTCCCCTCCTTCCTCTTTTCTTCTTTCCAAATTTAGCCCTTTGACTTTTCAATTTGGCTATTTGACTTTTCAAACTAGGATTTGAATTAATCCTTTATTTGGAACAACGATGACACTTAGTACATGATGCAATCATACCAACTTGATACAACACATTCATGTACCCTTCCCCTCCGGAGTGCCGGACATTCCGGAACATTCTAGAACATTCCCGATGAAAACACCAAAACCATTCCCCAACTCCGAAACGGGACTTTCCTTATATGAATATTATTCTCCGGACCATTCCGGATCTCCTCGTGATATCCCGAATCCCATCCGGGACTCCGAACAACATTCGGTCTCTTTCTCATCATTCCATAACTACTCAAACAACGTCGAATCCTTAAGTGTGTCTCCCTACGGTTCGTGAATTATGCGGACATGATCGAGACACTTCTCCGAACAATAACCAATAGAGGAATCTGGAAATTCATATGACTCCCACATATTTCTACGATTACTTTGCGATCGAATGAACCACTTACATACGATATCAATTTCCCTTTGTCTCACGATATGTTACTTATCCGAGGTTATGATCGTCGGTATCTCTGCATACCTAGTTCAACCTCGTTACCGATAAGTACTCTTTTCTCGTTCCCGTGATATGTGATCCCTTGTGAGCCTGTCACATGCTTGCAAGCTAATTGGATGACATTTCACCGAGAGGGCCCAGAGTATATCTATCCGTCATATGGATGGACAAATCCCACTCTTGATCCATGTGTTTCAACCAATACTTTCCGAACACTCAATGCCACCTTTATAGCCACCCGATTCACGGTGTGGTGTTTGATGTCATCAAAGCATCCATCCGTAAAGGTGATATGCATGATCTCATGGTCGAAGGAATTAGATTACTATGTATCAGAAAGCATATAGCAATTGAACTATTAAAATGACTTGATCTTTATGCTACGCTTATCTATAGGAGTATGTCCATCATATCATTCTCCTAACGATATGATCTTGTTGTTAATAACATCTCAATGTTCATGATAGGGAAACCACAATCATCTATTAACCAACAAGCTAGTATTATATAGAGGCTTTACTAGGGACTTCAAATTAAGTTTACAAATCACACAAGTATTAATGTTTCCTTGTTAATACTATTATAGCATTAATGTAAACATTTATCATAAACACAAAGATATAATAATAACTACATTTATTATTGCCTCTAGGGCATATCTCCAACAAATAATATGATTCAAAGTATAACTAAATTTCATAATAATTTGTCCATAATAATATGAATCGGGCACGGCCCTACTCGACCACCCGCACTTTACAATCTTTTTCGACCACGCGTTTTACAATATTTTTTAAGCTAGTGTTTTACAATCTTTTTTCCCTTCTTTGTCGCGGTTGAATAATTTAGCCCCGGCACTTTATTGTTTCTTCTTTCGAACGGGCTACCTTGTTTAGGTAGGGTTGTCCTTTTTCTTCTTGTGATGTATGTTGCTGCATCGTAGTCGTCGTCATCTTCAATCTTTGGATCACCATACTGGTCGAAGTCTTGCTCGTTGGCGACTCCATCCATTCCGATGATGTTTCTTTTTCCTCTCCTCACGAAAACACGGCTAGGCTTTGTTGGGTCGGTAATGAAAAAACATTGGTCCACTTTGGTAGCCAGTACCCACAGTTCATTTTTCGCGGCCACGTTCGCACCGGCGGCCTTGGATTTGGCTGCTTCGGGTATAACCATGGTTGTGAAATACCGGTCTTCTCTTTCGACGCTCTTTGCCCATCTGACACGGAACATCGGCACCTTTTCTCCATAGTAGTCGAGCTCCCAGATCTCCTCGATTCTTTCGTAGAATCTTTCCTTCACGTTGTCATCGGTGTAGAATTCCGACGTTACGCCTGAGTTCTGATAATCACACTTGTTGTCTTTTTCCTCCATGTAGAATGTGTAGCCGTTGATATCATACGCTTGATAGGTCACCAGGTTTTGCATCGGTCCCTGCGACAAGGTGAATATGATCTTTTCCGTGTCAGAAGAATGCGATCGCGAGGGATTATCAAGGAGCGTCTGCCTAAACCAACGCGTGAAATCTGAGTTGTGCTCTTTGATTATTTCTCCCTGCGTCCTCTGTATGCCCCGGCCACTGTACTTCTTCTCGATTAACCTTTTGTGCTTCTGTACCCAAGGATCGACCAGTTCTAAATGCTGTAGCGCGACGAGGTTTGCTCGATAAAAGTCTGCGCGTCGAAAATCGAAGTCTGCATGCAGTATGCGACGATCCTCTTGGTGACCAGATCCGTCGAGCTTGCCAAGGTGCCTGTTGACGGGAAGACCGACAGGGTTCTCGATGTCTAGATAATTCGTGCAGAAAGAGATGCACTCTTCAGCCAGAAAGCCCTTGGCTATGCTTCCATCTGGACGGGACCTATTGCGAACGTATCCTTTGATGTGTCTGTTCATCCTTTCGAACGCCATCATGCTGCGGAGGAACATCGGCCCGAGTTGTACGATGTCCTCCATGACATGGACCAGCAGATGCACCATAATGTCGAAGAATGCGGGTGGGAAGTAGACCTCAAGCTCACATAGTATCACCACGATCTCCTCCTGTAGCCTCCCGAGCTGATTCACGCCAATCGACTTCCTAGAGATGACGTCGAAAAACTTGCAGAGGCCAAATAACGTTTCACGGACGTGCTCGTCCATTATCCCTCTTAGTGCGACCGGAAGTACCTGCGTCATTAGCACGACATAGTCGTGAGACTTCATGACACTGAACCTCTGCTTCGCCTCGTCTAGGTATCTGCTTATCTTGCCCGCGTAGCCATAAGGAAATTTGACTCCTAGAAGGCACTTGAAAAACTGTTTGATCTCATCCTGGCTTAGAGTGAAGCAAGGAGGGCAGTAATATTCGTTCTTCTTGAACTTTTTACCCTTTCGACAACCTTGTGTCGTCTCCGACTCATGATCATCGTCATCTTCCTGATCATCAGGAGTAGTGCATCCTCCGTGAAGCTCCTTCCGGATACCCAAGCATATCAGGTCGTGCCTTGCTTTCGGACCATCTTTCGTCCTATCTGGCATGTTGATTATGGTGGCGACCAGACTCTCGCACACGTTTTTCGTGATATGCATGATGTCGAGGCTATGAGGCGTGCGGAGAAACTTCCAGTATGGCAACTCCCAGAAAACAGACCTTGTTTTCCATACCTTCATCAGCGGCTTGTCTTGTTGCTGCCTCTTTCGCTTCTTTCCAAGCTTAGGACAATCTTTCCAGTTTTTCAGCAACTCTTCCACTTCTTCGCTGCTCCTACGCTCTGGGATTCCTCGGGTCTCGGATTTGCCATCGAACAGGTCTCCACGTTTTCTCCATGGATCATTCTTGCCGAGCCACCTCCGGTGCGCCATGAACACGGTTTTCGATGACCCTGGATCTTTCTCTAGTTGGAGATAGCTTGTGTTATCCATGCACCTAACGCATGAGCAGAATCCTTGGATAACTTGCCCCGAGATATACCCGCAACCTGGATAGTCTTGCACCGTAGTGACCAACGCGGCTCTCATAGTGAAATAATCTTATGCGACGGCGTCGTAAGTATTGGCTCCAGATTCCCATAACATGGCTAGCTCCTCTTTCATAGCCCGAGATACAGATTGATGTCAGTACCAGGTTGTTTCGGCCCTTGAATTAGCATAGTCATTTGTATGTACTTCTTCATGCACAACCATGGAGGGAGGTTGTACATCCATACAAACACGGGCCAAGTCTTTGTCGCGTGCTGCACGGCTACCGAACGGATTGAGTCCATCGGTGCTCGCTCCAAGCCTGATGTTCCTCGAATCTCCACCGAATTCTGGGAATTCGAGGTCCAATGCTTTCCACTGGCTAGCATCTGAAGGGTGCGTCAGCAACTCAAACTTTTCGGGGTCATCATCATCATCTCCTGGCTTCTTCCTTTCCGCATGCCATCGCATGAGCTTCGCTTCCTTAGGGTCCGCGAAATAGCGTCACAGACGAGGAGTGATAGGAAAGTACCATATCACTTTTCGAGGTGCTTTCTTCCCTTTCTTGTATCGACTCACACCGCACACCGGAATGTGGTTTTCTCCGCGTCCTCGCCCTGATAAATGATGCAATCGTTGATGCATACATGATATCTAACGTGCGGTAGATCGAGAGGACAGACGATTTTCTTGGCGTCCTCGATACTAGTTGGACATGTGTTCCCCTCCGGGAGACGGTCGTGCCAGAATGCCATCATATCGTTGAAGCTTGCGTCGCTCAATTTGTGTTTTGCCTTCATCTTCATAGCCTTGAGCGTTACATTCAACCGGGTATCATCGGGCCTGCATCCTTCATACAATGGAGTAACCGCGTCTTTCTCAAGTTGCGCAAGCTTGGCTTTCTCTCTAGCAGCAGCCCTGGCGTTACTCGTCTGCTTGAGAAGCAGCTCTTGCACATAAGGTTCCCGCACCCAGCCTGACGTTGTTCCATCGTCGTCTGCTCCTCCGGCATCTAGATCATCATCATCCCGGTCTGCTTCCGCACCTTCACCATCTCCAGGAGACTCTTCATCATCTCGCCCGTTCTTGCCGTGATGATGATCATCGTCATGTTGGCCACCTTCACTGTCTCCATCGTCTTCGTCATCGCTTATCCAACGAGTGTATCCATCCATGAAACCATGGCGGAGCAGGTGCGCCTGCAGATTCCCGGAATCTGGGTCGATCACCCAGTTGAGTTTGCATCTTCTGCACGGACATCTTATATCCGTCTTGTTATTTCGTATCATGTCGGCCGTCGCACATTTCAAAAATCTAGCCACAATGCCTTCGCTCATTATGCGGACCATTTTTTCCTGTATGGTGTACACGGTACAATTAGAAGTCTATTAGAACCACATAATGAGTGCATGCATGCAATGGTCGATAGAAATTTTCGGCATGACCTATCCTAAAATTAGGACCTTTGCGAAATGCCAAAGTCTTGCCAAAATGGAAATGAATCAACATTTTGGCAAAACAAATGGCAACTTGTTCACATACAAACACAAGAGAGAGAGACCGAGATCCATACACACATGAACATATCATTATCCTCTCCATACACACATGCATGAGCATCATCGATACTCTCCATATATACACACATATGACCATATCGATCCTCTCCATACACACATCATGAGCATCGATCATCTACATACATATGACCATATCATCCATATACACATGAACACATCCTTACATGGACAACTTACCGAGATGAGAGACCAATCGCGAGAAGATGGAAAGGAGAGGTGCGCGCGAGACCGGAGAAGGAGATGAGAGAGGAGAGCTTTCTCTATTACTTATGTAACATCCAAGGCAAGTTCTACATGCTAAAAATGGTGAATGGGTGAAGAAGTTGAGGTGGGAAGGACAAGGATCCCGACTAGATCTAAGGAGGAACAAGAAGGGGAAAGTGAAGTGTGTGGGGTGGTGGAGATGATCACATGACCACATATGTTTGTGCAGGTTGACACATCCGTGCCGCACATGGCCCGAGTGCGCCACACGGAAAAAGCACATCCGTGGCGCATCTGCCAGAGTGCGCCACGGATGTTTATGCTCGTGTAAGGAGCAGAGGGGGCTGGGCATAGGCGTAGCGCACTTGCCACATGTGCGCTACGGCTATCCCCAACAACCGTAGTGCACCACCCCTATGTGCGCTATGGGTATGCGGCATGCGGCCAACAGGGCCCTGGCCCACACATATATGTGGCGCACTATGGTCATGTGCGCCATGGTTGTTCTAGTTACTAGTAGGGCACTGTCCATAGGTGTGCCACACCTGTTTTAGCCGTGGGGCACTCCAGCCATGTGAGCCACGGATATGCTGATTACCTATAGCTGTTTTTCTAGTAGTGGCCGTCGAAAACAATCCTTTCCTTTCTCTTCTTAGATCAGATATATTTCTCTTTTCAGATCTGACCCGAGGGAGTTGGCAGCCAGATCCATGGTGATGATCCTCCATCTCCGCCACTATGTAGATGGCGCGTAGCACGACAAGATGTTCAAGAACATCGAGAAGAAAAGGAAGAGCTTGCCAAATCAGGGGCGCAGAAGTGAACAAATAGTTAGCTTGGTAGGTCTAGGATTTGCTGAACGAGTAGGGCTCAAAGCCCTTTTTTTTCCAAAAATGTAAGAGTATGAAATTTATTTGAGATATTAATGAAATGGAAATTTAGATTTGATACATTTTGATTCTCAACTTGAGCTGCTACTGTATCAGTAAATGAACACCCAACCGATCATCCTCAACGAGGGTCACCTCGCGAAGTCAGCTCGAGAATCTTGATGACAGCACTCATGTTTGCCCTGTACACGCGACAGGACAGCGCGAGTTGGGCCATCTGCTTACCAAAATACGACAAGAATCAGGACACCAACTGTTGATTGGTTAAAAAAAAAGCTAGAGTAGTACCCTGAGAGCAGAGGAGTGTTTTGGTAAGACAAAGAAAAAGGACACATGTTGGACGTAGAAAATGTATAACATGCAGGAGCATCAACTACTTATATGGTACGAACAAGATTTGGATGGCACGAATCAAATATGGTGATTTGCAGATCTTTTTTTTTTAACCAAGCTTCACGTGATTATATTTATAGCCAACCCACACGCACGCACACAGGCCAGGACATCTGTTCTGCGCACACCAATAATATACTTATTTGACCTTATTGCTAGTGGAACAACGAAGCATGTGACATGTCCGACATACTGACCCTAAAACCTAAAGATATTTTGCAGATAGGATGTCAAGCAAAACTAACAGGCG
This sequence comes from Avena insularis, assembly GCA_023614405.1. NCBI lineage: Eukaryota > Viridiplantae > Streptophyta > Magnoliopsida > Poales > Poaceae > Avena > Avena insularis. The sequence continues at coordinate 390,181,723 of CM042695.1, forward strand.
TAGCACATAAAATTTAATTGAGCAAACGAAGACCAAACAAGGGCAAACGAAGGCCAAACAAGGGCAGGCTGAAGTCTAACACCAGACAAAGTTGGGACTAAACACTCTGGCTTACGAACACCGAGCTGGATTAAGGTAGACAAGATGCGAGGAAGCAAGCAGGGCCAGAACAACACCCCCTTCCGAGCAGAGATAGAAACAGAAGCACCGAATGCGGCGGTGGAAGAGAAATGCTGAAGGGTACCGATGAAGAAATTCAGGAAGTGCAGAGATATCAAAACACATATACAAATGCTGCACATAAGTTACTATCTGCACTGTGCAGGACACCAAAGTTGCTATAGCAGAGTTCAGGTTCAAACTATACCTTGGCAACAGCCATGGGAGGGTAATTTCCTTCAAGTCTTGGATCCACCCACTGTCCCATCGGGTATTCAAGTCTTATTGAAGCCTGCATATCAATGTCATCATCAGTTTAACCAGTGCATCTTCTCGAGATATTATATCCATGATGAATGCACGCATAGGCATACCCATGACACGAGATCCCCCTGCTGGCCACGGCGCATTGTATGGTCGACTGCCTCGCGACCAGTTAACAGCTCCAGCAGCACGACCCCGAAGCTGTACACATCGCTCTTTGTGCTTGCATCTTTAGCCAGAACATACCTAACAGAACCAATCCCAGAGGTACATAAGTATGCGATTATACATCGCTCTTTCCGAGCCTGGTGGAAGAATCTGAAAGAAAAATTGGTTACATACTCAGGTGCATCAAAAGGAGACCGAGTAATTGCATAAGGGGAATCAAATGCAAGTTGTTCTCTGTAAGTAAGGGGCCATTTGGAGAAACCAGCATCTCCTATCTTTGCAACATCCTCGTCAAAGAGAAATATGTTGCGGGAGCTGATTCTGCCGTGGATGACAGGGGTTCTGCCTTCTGGTGGAGGAACGCAAGCCCATTTGCGGCACTCAAGGCAATCTTCACTCTCTGCTCCCATGATAAAACAGCTCCTGGCTGGTCTCCCTTGACACCCTTTTTACCTATCACCATAAACCAGAGGGATAATCAACTTTTCGTGGAACAGCACAGTCCTTTTTTACAGACCATATTAGTGTGCATACACACGCGCTAAAATACCAGACTAAGCTAATAATCATTATTATATAGCATTGTACATAGAAAATGTCCTAGTTGCAAATTTTCTTTCACAAGCTACACTAAATGTTGGTTCTAAGAGGGATTTAACTGGTGATAAATGGAATGACTGATTACATTTTTGTCAGAGGTTAATGATGGTACAGTTGTCCGATACTCGTGATAAATTTGTTTGCAAACTTACATCCACAATTCTATTTATTGTACTGTAGAGTCTATGTATTTAGAACTAATGAATGATCATACCCGGGTTTTAAGGTAAATATTTGTGGAAGTTAAAATCCCACTCAAAATAAAAATCTTCATGTAGTTTCGTAGTAATAAAGTTTTGCTAACAAAAGTAATCTAGCAAAGAAAGATGGAACGGAAGTCAGAATTGTTGCTTTTATGACTCAGTGTAGACCGTAGAACACTTATTTCCTGCATGTCCTTTTGCACGTATCATCTGGCGAATGATTTATTCCACCAGCAATATACCTTCTCCGACCAATATTACTAATATGTTTGGAAATGGTTAAATGGGATTGGTAGGAAGAATAAAGCTAGAATACGCATTGATGTTTTAGCTTTATATCGGTTCATTTGGACACGCAGAAACATTATTGTGTTTATAAAGATATTGGTGTTTTAGCTTTGTGCTTGCATCTTTAGTCAGAACATACCTAACAGAACCAATCCCAGAGGTACATAAGTATGCGTTTATACATCGCTCTTTCCAAGCCTGGTGGAAGAATCTGAAAGAAAAATTGGTTACATACTCAGGTGCATCAAAAGGAGACCGAGTAATTGCATATGGGGAATCAGATGAAACTTTTTATCTGTAAGTAAGGGGCTGTTTGGAGAAACCAACATCGTCGATCTTTGCAACATCCTTGTCAAAGAGAAATATGTTGCCGGAGCTGATTCTGCTGTGGATGACAGGGGGTTCAGCCTTCTGGTGGAGGAACGCAAGCCCATTTGAGGCACTCAAGGCAATCTTCACTCTCTGCTCCCATGATAAAACAGCTCCTGGCTGGGCTCCCTTGACACCCTTTTTACCTATCACCATAAACCAGAGGGATAATCAACTTTTCGTGGACCAACGCAGTTTTACAGACCATATTAGTGTGCATACACACAGTAAAATACCATCTCTAGTGCAAGCAACAAAAATCATCATTATATAACATTGTACATAGGAAAAATTTCCTAGTTGCAAATGTTCTTTCACAACATCCACTAAATGTTGGTTTTAAGAAGGATTTAACTGGCAATAAATGGAATGGATGGTTATATTTTTATCAGAGGTTAATGATGGTACAATTGTCCGATACTATTGATAAATTTGTTTGGAATCTTACATCCATAGGTCTATTTATTGTAGTCTATGTATTTAGAACTAATGAATGGTCATACCAGGTTTTTACATAAATATTTGTGGAAGTTAAAAATCTCACTCAAAATAAATGTTCATGTGGTTCCATAGTAATAAAGTTTTGCTAACAAAAGATAATCTAGCAAAGAAAAGATGGAATAGAAGTCAGAATTGTTGCTTTCATGACTCAATGGAGACTCTAGAACACTTATTTCTTGCATGTCCTTTTGCACGTATCATCCGGCGAATGATTTATTCCACCAACAATATACCTTCTTCGACCAATATTACTAATATGTTTGGTGAATGGTTAAATGGGATTGATAGGAAGAATAAAGCTAGAATACGCATTGGTGTTTCTGCTTTATGTCGGTCCATATAGACATGCAGAATATTATTATGTTTAAAAAAAAGGATATATTTTTTTTTGCAGGTTATTCGCTTGACTACCCATTGGATCCAACTATGGTCTTCTGTTCTCATGGCGAACCAATAGGATATCTACTGCCAGGCTATTGGCTGGCAATGTATTAGTAGAATTTAAAATGGGTTGCTTCTTCATGCTACCTTTTTCAGATAGTTGATACATATCTCCAACTCTTTGTGATTCATGATTGCAATATCTGAATATTTTGAACTGCGCAATAAAAAGGGTCGTGTGCATCACTTATGTAGAGGCCGAGGCTACGCTCCCCATTTCGTGAACAAACTAATAAGTATTCTATGCCTTCCAAAATGTAACATGTTTTAATTTTGTCCAAGTAATAAAATCAAGTTTGATAATGTATTGCGGTTACCCAGCATACCACTGCATGTGTAGTACACTATAGTCGTGGACATGACATCCATAGAACACCGTTCTGTAAATATCACATCCCTCAGAGTGGTACAACAGAAACATTGCGGGTCCATATTACAAACATTCACACATTATTATTATTACAATACCAGAAGTTCACGACTTCAAAAGGTTTCAAATTACAAACCAAAATATAAAGTGTTTCAGCGGAATTTAAAAGTAGCAACTCCAACTAGGAGTTGAGCTCAGCATCTTATTCTATAGGGTTCATGCTGCTCGGCTCCGTTCGTTACTACTAACTAGGATACTTAGTTGGACTCGTTATCATCGACACCATAGCGGATTTCGTAATCCACTCCTTCAACATCTCCTGATAGGTCAGGCTCCTCGTAGAACACATCTTCTTGACATTCAGCTGCATACATTGGCACGTCTTCGGGATCCTCAGAGTCTAAGCAAGGGATCAAAGGAAAGGATGAGTAACAGCGTTACCCAACAAGTTCATTATATGCAAGGTGGGAAGTTTGATGCTCTAACTACCACCTCGGACTATAAGTCCTTGGTACTATGCAGTTTTTGTAAATCTTTCTTCAAAGATTGATTTTATTATAAAAATCTATGACCACCAGCCTTCACAGGTTGACCAGAACTTTCATGGAGTTCCTTTCCTGCTGCGTTCAAAGCTCCTTCCCAACATGGAGTAACAAGTTACAATTTTTACACTCTGCAGAGGTGCATTACTTTACCCATGAGAGATCAACTCCTTGTTGCACAACCGGGCGTACTTTCCAGTCCACAATTCCATGATGTGGGGCCCAGTAGTTGGTCCAAGCCAATCATTGCCCCCTTCGCAACCTCGCATGCCTCCTTGGTGTATACCATGCCCACATAATGAATTACGGCAATGGTTTGTACAAACCGTTAGATGCCAGAACTATCGTGGGACGTTGAGGGTTCCCACCCATATGCTGCATATCCTCTATGAATTACCAATTAATATGCATGCTACGAGGATAACAACCACGACCTGCACATCCGGCTTCATGCGAGAGGAAGAAGATGCAGCTGACTTCTCTGTCCCATTCCAAATCTCATGGCTAACGCGTAATATACGGCGCTAGAATCACTCATTTCTGGGGTTATTAAGTCCCTAATTGATCATCATTATTGCAATTAGAACCCTAAGTTATATTGCTCCATTATATCATCACTTAGGATGATATCTAAAATTTCTTTATTTGTGAAAATGATATTTTCTTTCTTTAGAGTATATATGATAACACACCATTTGCAAATACTTTGATAAAGACTCTTCAAAGGATATGAGAAAGTGATGAACTTGCCTTGTGATGGCAAGGTAGTGAAGTCTGATGCTTGCACTGGACCTTGAGCTTCTATGTCTACAAAAACATCATTATTGCCCGGTAAGGATAATGTTTAAAGAAGCAAAATGATTATGCAAAGTAATGCATCATTTAACTTGATATGCATTCTCCCCATTATTATAAAAATTCTTTTTAATCATAAAGGATTTATAAATATTAATTCTTTAGTATTTATAATAGAATATTGTATTCTTTTTTTATATCCTTTTATTTGAATTTTATTGATTTAATAATTCCTTTAAGAATTATCACTTAAATATCAAAAATTGTTATTAAATATTTGTTTAGTATTTTTCTAAAATACTACAATATTAATATATAATGAAAGTGATTTTTATTTATTTTTATCATCTTTCAATAATTTTGTAAAATTCCATAAGGAATATATAAATTACAAAATTCTTAATAAAATTTATTTGTCTAAAATTTTATTTATTAATTTATTTGGATAGTTTGAATTGTTGTGAATACAAAAATGTTTTATTTATATTTTTTTGGATTTTTATTTTATTTTCTAGAATTTAATTAAGTTTAGGGGCATTTTGGTCTTTTCCAATTATTAAAACAGACTCTAAATGATTTGGGCTGGCCATTTGAGTTTATTGGGCCATTGTGGCCCAGTAGGGCAAGGTCAAAACAACACCCCAAAGGGTTTTCGGCCCACCCAGCCCAACTCACTCGCGGTCTCCCCCTCGTTCTCACCTCTCTTCTTCTCCTCTCCCGACCCCGTGGTTAGTGCTGCTGTCGCCGGCGATTCACAACGCCGTGGACCATCCTGGCCGCCGCCATGATGTGGGGCGTGGTTGTCGACCATGCTCGTCCATCTGGTCCAATTCGATTTGATCCTGGGGTCCTACCCTGGTCAGGCTAGCCCCTTCCCGAACCCTAGGGTTTGGGGATGGTGCTGCTGCCGCCGCCGCGGACCCTCCCGTGGTGAGGTGTGGTGCCCGTGTGCTGCTGTGGCCGCCGCCGTGGCTGGTGCAGGTTGCAGCGTCCTCTGGGATGCTCCCCGTGCCGCCGCGAGCTCATCGGCCATTCTGCTTCCTCTACAATTCGTCAGCGAGGACCCTGGTGAGTTATGCCTTCGTGGATCCTAGTTCATCTTACCACCTTGGATTCCTTTATGTGTATCTAGTGGCCAGTTATAGTTTTGTGCTTGTATTGCTACTAGGGTTCATCTCTGGTGCTTGTAAGATGCTCCTATGATATGGTTATGCTGTTTAGTGGGGATTTGGTTGGTCTGCACCTCAGTGCTTGTGGTCACCCCACCTTTGATTGTGTGGTGCTGTTGTTGGTTTGTGACTAAGGTTGGAGTAAATGCTAGGGTTGCATAGTATTGCCTTTGGTTGGTACTCTGGTGAATTGATGTGTTTATCTGTTGTCAGTATCTTGATACTGACAATGATCTAGTCAGTGAGGATTCACTGACCTAGTTATTGTTGGCTTGCCAGATTATGCTTGGTCTAAATTTTATTCAATAGAATCTAATGATTATTTGATCATGGATAAATAACTAGGATATGATCCCTGTATCTAGTTTCAGGGAGATGATTTGATAGATGATTTGTGTAGATTGGACTATTTGATTGTCTTTGTGATAAGGTCAGTGCTTATGAAACCTTCTTAAGATGGTACATAAGTAGATTTTGTTACTGACTATACTTATAGTCATTTCTGGTACATAAGTTCCTATGTTGCTGTCATTTTCAAAATTGGTTAAGACATCAGCTTCTTACTAGATCTTGGATCCTAGTTGGTTAAATATATATGGTTTTGTTTGTGGCTTATAAAATCTGAGGTGCTACTCCTTGGAGATGTGCCCAGATTTTGTAAGAACAAATGATAGAATATAGAAGTTGCCTTTGGTATCACCAATTCTGTGAGGTTGGTCTGAGAATTTGGTGTTATTAATAGAGTTTGATCCTGATCTTTATATTTAAAACCTCTAGGATAGTTTCACCCCACTTGGGTGATTATTGAGAGGTTGTCTTATGCATCAGCACATATATTTTGCTTGGATGAGATAAACAAATCATATGGTTGTTTATGGTACTCACCACAAAATATATGCTTCTGATGGTTTGATGTGCTGGTGGTGTTGCTGGTCTGGTCCAGTCCTTCTCCTCTTGATGTTGTTCTTGTGTTCCCTTGATGCTTGTGCTTGGCCTTGAGGAACTCTGCTCCTCCTAGCTCCTGTGAGCTTGGCCTTGCTATTCACCTGATCCTTCCCCTCCTTATGTCACCATCAGGTGATATGTGGCTTGATCTGGTGTGAGATGGTGTTGCTGGTTTATTTGGCTCTGGCTAAGCTAGCTGTTCTTGTGTGGTGTGAGCAGTGAAGAGATGCACTAGTGCTTCCCCACGGCTGTGCTGATCAGTTTTGTCTGATTGGGCTGTTGCTATGGTGCTGACAGCACACACCATGCAGTTTGGCGTGTGTGCTTCCTGTGTGCTTACTGCATAGTTGTGGATATGTTCTGAATTTTGGAAGTTACTGTTATCAGGTTACATGTTACCTGGTTGGTGAAACTTGCCCCTCCTTGCTATTTATTTGATTTATGGCTTGAAATTATGAAAGATTTATTCTTTCATATTGGTGAAACTTGCCCCTTATATACTCAATGATGAAAAAGTGAACAGTGCACTTTAGTGTCAACTCTGAGAGTAAAATAATATTAATCCTAACCTTCTTTTTCTTTTAAGTTTCTTTTTATTGTGCAGGTACCAGATTTGAAGATCAAGACTTCAGTTTAGGTTTTTATTTTCTTTATAGATTATTCACTTGTAATAACTCTCATATTCAATTATAACTTTAATTTGTTCTTTTGTACTCTTTATTTTTATTCTTTTATAATAAAGATTGTACTATTATCAATAAAGAAGTATTATTCTTTATTTATTTGCTATTGTAAAGATTGTTGATGATTTTCATAAGTTACATTTTTGTAACTTATTTATTGAATAAAATTATGAAATGGAGATTCATATACTTAATTGCTCTCTTTATATAAAGTTTGAGTTATTATTGGTTAACTCTTAATTAAATCAAATACTCAAACATTATTCAATAATTCTTTTGAATTATAATTCAAACACTCAAGTTTTAAATTCAAATTTCATTTCCCAAAACACATAAGTCCACAAAGATCATATCAAAGTCTATAACAATCATCCTTCAAGACTATACCTAATCTCAAAGTATGAAAGAAACCTTGATCACTTTAGGTTTTTTTTTGGCGAAAAATTTACCCACATTTTCATAGATAAATGCATGCAACATTTCAAATTCCTAAATCTACCCTTTGTTAGTTCCTAAATGCTGGGATGTTACATGTATCAATATCTACAATATCAAATTAGTATCACCATATCCATCATGAACTATATTTTTCACACAACATTTTTATGAAGTTCTACATGTTGCTATCTTTTTTGTATAAACTATGTCAAATTTAAATATATTTGTTTTAGGATAAACTAGGATATTTGTTTTAAAAATGTAGTAGCAAAATATTCCACATTGGGTGGGTCCTTTTGGGACCATTCCTTATAGGGCAGAGATTCATATACTTAATTGCTCTCTTTATATAAAGTTTGAGTTATTATTGGTTAACTCTTAATTAAATCAAATACTCAAACATTATTCAAAAATTCTTTTGAATTATAATTCAAACACTCAAGTTTTAAATTCAAATTTCATTTCCCAAAACACATAAGTCCACAAAGATCATATCAAAGTCTATAACAATCATCCTTCAAGACTATACCTAATCTCAAAGTATGAAAGAAACCTTGATCACTTTAGGTTTTTATTTGGCAAAAAATTTACCCACATTTTCACAGATAAATGCATGCAACATTTCAAATTCCTAAATCTACCCTTCGTTAGTTCCTAAATGCTGGGATGTTACATGTATCAATATCTACAATATCAAATTAGTATCACCATATGCATCATGAACTATATTTTTCACACAACATTTTTATGAAGTTATACATGTTGCTATCTTTTTTGTATAAACTATGTCAAATTTAAATATATTTGTTTTAGGATAAACTAGGATATTTGTTTTAAAAAATGTAGTAGCAAAAGGTTCCTCATTGGGTGGGTCCTTTTGGGACCATTCCTTATAGGGCAGACATTTTATTTTTTATAGAAAAAAGGGGATAACCCTAGGCTCTCCATTCAGAAACCTATAAGGCAGGCATTTTAATTGTGAAACATTTTTCTCGTTAATGAAAAAGGCATACAGCTGCAATGCATGCTCTCGTAATTTCTCACCGTGAAGAATATAGTGCAAGGAGCCCCACAATGAATACTCGTAAGCAAGAGCACGATCATTCACTAGTAGAAAACATGCCTTTCGTCCAGGCCATTAGTCCCGGCTGTGGCTGGGGCCGAGACTAATGGCCTTGGCCGGACGGCCTGAGCCACCCAGAACCATATGTCCCAGCCCGTTAGACCCCATTAGTCCCGGTCTGAGGCTCAAACCGAGTTTAAAGGTCCCTGGCCCTGCCGCTCGCTGGGGGCACCCCCTTTAGTCCCGGTTTGTATATCCAACCGGGACTAGTGTTCTGGCCCTATATATATGCACAGCCCCTCCCCCCTCTCAACTGTTTTTTTCCTGGTGGGAGAGAGTGTTGTTGTGCTAGTTTTTTTCTTGTTCATACACATGCACTAGAGGTGTTCGGTGAAATGTCCATTAGAGCGATGCAAGTTTAGGTCACACAAGACAGACATGATATGAGGTTCCTGAGCCACACTTAAGTTTTCTCATCTTTGTTTCCAAGTGTAATAAAAGGTTAGCAACTATTTTCTCGTTAAGACCGTCGTGCGGTACTATTTTTAGCATAGTGATTGTGTTTGACATATATTTGTATGATACAGATGAGCCATCCATGGATGTACGGTGACCGACGCTCTACCTCTTTCAAAGAAGGCGTGCGTTCTTTTTGAGTTATGGCCGAGGAGAACAAGCGACGGGATGGTTTTATGTGTTGTCGTGTCTTGACTGTAGGAATGAGAAGGCTCACACTTCCGCAAGAGTCATTCAGAGCCACCTGCTTCTATCTGGTTTTATGTTCGGCTATAATGTTTGGACCAAACACGAAGAAAGAGGGGTTGTGATGGAAGACGGCGATGAAGAAGAGAACGATGATGACAACTACCGATCTATGTTCCCTGAATACGCTGATACCGCAATGGAAGACAATGAAGAAGAAGGAGGTGAGGAACGGGAACCAGACCGGCCCGCTGATGATCTTGGTCGGGTCATTTCTGATGCAAAGCGAGACTGCGACACAGAAAAGGAGAGGTTGCAGTTTGAACAGATGTTACAGGACCACAACAAATTGTTGTACCCAACTTGTGAAGATGGCCAGAAGAAGCTGGGTAGCACACTGGAATTGCTGAAGTGGAAGGCGAGACCGTGTGGTGACTCGGGATTTGAAAAGTTCTGGTACTCATGAAGAGGTTGCTTCAAGAAATAACGAATTGCCCACCGGTACATCTGAAGCAAAAGCAAATACGCCCTCTAGGATTAGATGTGCAGAAGATACATGCGTGCCCTAATGACTGCATCCTCTACCGCGGTGAGAAGTACAAGAATTTGGATAAATGTCTGGTATGCACTGCATTGCGGTATAAGATCAGAAAAGATGACCCTGGTGATGTTGATGGCGAGCACCCAGGAAGAGGGTTCCTGCCAAGGTGATGTGGTATGCTCCTATAATACCACGATTGAAACGCTTGTTCAGAAACAAAGATCATGCCAAGTTGTTGCGATGCCACATGTAAGAACGTAAGAAAGACGGGATGTTGAGGCACCCCGCTGATGGTCGACAGTGGAGAAAAATCAAGAGAGACTTTCCGGACTTTGCTGGTGAAGCAAGAAACTTATGGATTGGTATAAGTACAGATGGCATGAATCCTTTTGGGGAGCAGAGCTGCAGTCACAACACCTGGCCCGTCACTCTATGTATCTACAACCTTCCTCCTTGGTTGTGCATGAAGCGGAAGTTCATTATGATGCCAGTGCTCATCCAAGGCCCGAAGCAACCCGGCAACGACATTGATGTGTAACTAAGGCCACTAGTTGATGAACTTTTACAGTAGTGGGCCGAACCAGGTTTACGTTTGTGGTATGAGCACAAACAGGAGCCATTCGACCTACGAGCATTGTTGTTCATAACCATCAATGATTGGCCTGCTCTTAGTAACATCTCAAGACATACGAACAAGGGATATAATGCATGCACACACTGTTTAGATGAGACTTAAAGTATATATCTGGATAAATCTAGCAAGAATGTGTACCCGTACAATAATGCGTTTTCTTCGCCAGACACCTTAAGGAAAAAAGGCAAGCATTTTGATGGCGAGGCAGATCACCGGAAGAAGCCTGCCCCCTGTACTGGTGCTGATGTATTTGGTATGGTCAAGGATTTAAATGTAATATTTGGAAAGGGTCCCGACGGACAACCTGTTCGAAAGACGCCGACGGACGCGCACCCATGTGGAAGAAGAAATCTATATTTTTGGAGCTACCCTATTGGGAAGTCCATGAGGTCCGCTCTGCAATCGACGTGATGCACCTGACGAAGAATATTTGCGTGAATATTCTAGGCTTATTGGGCTTGTATGGGAAGTCAAAAGATACACCGGAAGCAGGAGAGGACCAGCAACATCATAAAGGACGAGACGGCAAGCATCCAGGACAGTTTCAAGGGCCTGCCAGCTATGCTCTTACCAAGGAAGAGAAGGAAATCTTTTTTGAAGTCCTTTTTAGTATCAAGGTCCCGTCTGGCTTCTCGTCAAACATAAAGGGAATAGTAAATATGAAAGATAAAAAATTCCAAAACCTAAAGTCCCATGACTGCTACGTGCTTATGACGCAATTGCTTCCGTTTGCATTGAGAGGGATTCTACCGGAAAATGTTCGGCTGGCCATTGTGAAGGTATGTGCATTCCTCAATGCAATTTCTGAGAAGGTTATCGATCTAGAAAGTCTATCAGGGTTACAGATTGATGTGGTCCAATGTATGGTCAGCTTCGAGTTGTTGTACCCTCCATCTTTCTTCAATATTATGACACACCTCCTAGTTCACCTAGTCGAAAAGGCACACTAGGAAGGAAAACAATGGTATGTGTGGACATAGATTCTTTCAATAAAGCACACTACACAGTTCTACACAATTCCACCTTGGTGGCTCCGTATATCGAGAAACACAAGATTATTGTACGCTCGGAAAACCCGGGGATGCCTGACTCCTCGATTAAAGTGGAACACGAGGACACTTTCGACAGTTGGTTGCAGAAGCATCTCATGAATAACAACACTGTTGAAGATCAGTTGTACTCGTTGGCACGGTTACCATCTTCGACTATATGTACTTTCCAAGTGACGATGTTTAATCTCATCAATGCCCCTTGTTATGGACTTGGGTTTTGGAGAAGATGGGGATGCTGGAGATCGTGGAACGGTTAACAGACAAGCAACCAGGGGACACGAGATTTACCCAGGTTCAGGCCCCCGGAGGGAAAACCCTACTCCTGCTTGTCTGCTCTTGATTACGGCGGAACCGAAGGTTACAGGTGTGCAGATTCGATCTGGCGTGGAGGTGCGTGTGCAAAGGTACGAGTCGAGAGATCTAGGACATGCTCTCCTGGCCTTTATATAGACTTAGGCAGGTCCCGAGCATAGTCCTAGTCGGTTACAGGTTCTGGGGTTTTACCCCTTTGAATTTCCTATCTATGCTAGTCTTGTTCTCCAAGGACTCGAAGGCGTCATGGGCCTTGGCCACCCGAAATCCTCATGGGCCGGCGTACATCTGCCGTGGGCCTTCCTTGGGCTGGACCAGGTATGCTGAAGTCACGCACCCGTAGGGTATAACCATGTCAGTAGCCCCCGAGTGATCAGTCGAATCGTAGATTCGGCTGAGGACTCTTCAATCCTTCGGGTGCAACTAGGTAGTAGATGTATATGCGCGTAGGGATTTGTTGATACATGTGCCTGACTCACCCGACGGATCAGGGTCAGTTAACTATCTTAGGACGAAACAACATGATCTTCATCAGGTTCGAGTCCCTTAACTTGAACTCGGAACATATGCTGGCGTAATTCGACTCAGGACGCGGAGGACTTATAAGAGTGTAATTCCAGTGTTTTTAATTGATGTACCCAACGCGTCCGTCAGGATTTTCCATCACGCCTGTTGGCATGGATTTATACTAGCAGAGCGCAGTCAGGTGCGTTGCCAGGCCATCAGATGATATCTGTAGGTCTTATCTTTGCGTCGCAGACGCAGCATCCGAACATTTGTCACCACGGAGGTGCTTCGGGTGGCCAAGGAGATTGTCGCTCACTCAGCGTTTTGTTGGGGCAGAGTTGCGAAAAAAGTTTTTGCGTGTTGATCCGAAAGATCGCAGTCGAAGATTTCATAGGGTGCGCGACCAGCGCTCCCTATGGGAGTAACCCCCGAGTGTCTATTCGAGTCGTAGACTCGAGCGGAGACTTTAGTTCAAGCATTGTTCAGTTGTGAAGTCCGTAGGACCCGAAAATTTTCGGATGCTTAAATCCATTCTCCCTATGGGAGTAGCCCCCAAGTCCGTAGTGGAGTCGTAGACTCGACATAGGACTTGGAGAAGTACTTTGTCTTTATTCGTCTTTCGGGTGCGCGACTAGCGCTCCTGATAGGAGTAGCCCCCGAGTATTTAGTCGAATCGAAGATTCGAGTGAGTACTCTTAGCTCTGGAGCCTAAGAATTTGTGCTAGTATAGCTTTTGATGACGTCAGTGCTGACGATCGATGACCTCAAGCGTCTGCTGCGCCAGAGATGACTTGACTGGACGAACGTGGGTCCCATTTGATGACGTTGATTTGACCAGTCACGCGCGGCGTGGAGATAATTACGGCGCCTCCTCGATTTCCGCGCGTAGTGGACGGCGTGGTAGCGACGGTTCGTTAAGATGTTGACACGTGTACGGTCAGATCTACCGTTGGCGTTAGGTCTTCTGGATGGACGGCTGTCGTGCGTCGTCTTCGCTGTTATAATCATTGGGGAAAGCCGTGGTTTGTTTTCACCGCATCAGTTCTTGTCTTCACTGCTTCCTTGTGCTCTGGCGATTCTTGCTACGCGCTAGGATTTCCTTCACACTTCCGTCGCCGTCCTTTGCATTTTCACCACCACTGTCGTCGTAGCGCAATGGGGAAATCCAAGAAGTCCTCGTCCGCCGTTGGGACCAGCGCCGCCGGAGGGCAAAAAGGCGCCACCGTTACTCGCGTCACTGATGGTGGCTGGCGGCGATCAGAGATGCGGGAGAGTGATCTCCGCAAGCTTCGCGAGCGGGGCCTTATCCCGCAGGATAGGGAGGTTGTCAAACTCCCCGGCAATGAGGTAATCCCCCGTCCCCCACCTGGGTATCGGGTTATGTTTCTCGCCTTCATTATGCGCGGGTTTTCTTTCCCAGTCCACAACTTCCTTCGTGGACTGCTCTTTTTCTATGGGATTCAGCTTCATCATCTGTCTCCCAATTCTCTCCTCCACATTGCTTGTTTTATCACTTTTTGCGAGTGCTGGCTTGGCATTGAGCCGCATTTTGGTCTCTTCCGGAAGCTCTATTCCGTGAAGAGGCAGTCTGGTTCGGATGGTGTGTATCCCATTGGGGGTTGCATCATCTCTCTTAGTCCCAATCTTCTCTTCTTTTCTTTTTCCATGTACGAATCTGTCCGATCTTTGGAGGCGATGGTTTTATATCCGCGACTCCGTAGTGCCCGGACAAGATTTTGGTCTTGTTCCCTTTGATCCTTCCCAAATGATTGAGCCGAAAAGGTCTTGGAAAAACCAAATCCTGGACGGTGAGAAAGAGGAGATAGAGGCCCTTTACCGTCGGGTGGAGGATCTCCAGCTGATTCCGGAGAAGGAGGTGAACGGCGTGGACATCATCCGGACATTTCTTGAGCGTCGGGTACAGCCTCTCCAAGCGAGGGCTCATCCGATGTTTCTTTATTCGGGGCACCGTGATCCAACGAGGGTTTCGGCTGAGAAAATCTCCGTGAAGGATCTTGACAAGGATCTTCGCGCGTTGCTGAAGTTCAAGGCCGGAGAGGAAATCGCGGGGAAGTCGCTGACTCCTCCATTTTCTTCGATGTTGGCCGTACCACAGGTGTAGATTTACGCACGTAGTGCTTTTGTCGGCTGTGCATTTATTTCCTTTGTTTGCTAACAAAGTTTCTTCTGGTTTTGTAGAGCTTCAAAGTTCTGGGCATGGTACCGCCTTTGCCCGAAAATTATCCGAATGCCCCGGATAATGAAGTTGTTGAGTCCATGTCCGAGCTGCCGTCGGCGCGATCTCCGGTGGAGGATGCCGAGGAGTCGAGTGAGGATCATACACGCAAGCGAGCACGGAGCTCCAGCGAGTCTTCAGATGCCTCGACTCCTCCGACTCCCAGGAATCCTCTAGGCCTTGAACGTCATAGTGACGATCTTGGGGGTTCTTCCTCTCCCATTCCTGCCATTCCTGTGCGGGCTGTAGCGCCGCACCCGCCAGTGAAGCGGAAGAAGGAAGAAAAGAAGGAGGAGAAGAAGGAAGAGAAGAAAGAGGAGAAGAGGGCCCGAAAGGCTCCTCCCGTCTTCGACCTGAGCTCTCTCGGCTCGTAAGTTTCTTGTCGCGCTATTGTCCTTTTTTCCTTTATGATTTTTGTACTTGTGCTGATTGGTTCATATGCAGGCACTCCTCCCACGATTCTTCCAGTGATGGTGCGCGGGAGATGATGGGGGAGTCGAACATTGCGTCTCCTCCTCCGCAGACGGTGGCGACTTCGGGTGGCGCCGCTCCGGATCCTCCTGTGCAGGAGGTGCAGGTGGTTGCGCCTCAGAATTTCGCAGGCGGGTCTTCGGAGTCGCCATCGGAGCATGTAAGTTTTCTGCTTCATGTCACGGGGGGAGCCCCCGAGTGTCTTCATATGCTGATTTGGTTTTTTTTCTCCTTTGTGTTGGGCGTAGCCCCCAAGTCTTTTTCTTACTGTTATTTCTTTTTCTTCAGCCTTTTGTGCAAGAGGCCAAGTGGCTGGTGCAGGAGCGCCTGGCGCTGGAGGCGAAACTTCGGCGGCTTCAAGGTATCCATCTACCGTTTAATACCTCTTCTTATTTATCCTGGTCCTGTTCTTTTGATGCTCGCTTGTCTTAAATGCAGAGGAGCATAATGATTCTCTCCGTGAGGTTGACGCTCTTAAAAAGAGCCTTGGTCAATCGGAGGAGAAGACCGAAAGCGTTGAAAGGAGCGTCTGCAGTAGGAGGCCGCAGACCGTGAGGAGCAGCTGGCCACCGTTGCGGCTGCTCGTGAAAGAGGGGTGGCGGCGAAGCTCATGGCTGCTGCCAAGGCTATTTCGGGTGAGTGCTAGTTTTGCACTTGTTTCTTTTTCTTCGTGTCCTTTTCCATGCTGCTTTTCTTCATGCCTTACTTCTTTTTGTCTCAGATGCCGCGGGCATCGAGTTTGACCGCGGTGCTCTGGAGCACGGAAGTGCTCTAGATGATGCCACTGTGGCGGTCGAAGACCGCTGCAGCACCATCGTCGGCTCCCTAGCCAAGGCGAAGGAAGTCCTTGGCCACTTCTATCGGGAGCTTTTTCCTAAGGGTGTGGCCCTCGATGATGTGGATGCCCTGGCGGAGGCTTTATCTGCCGACGCGCCTGCGGAGTACAAGCGCAAGCAGAAGGGCATCGGTGCGTCCGTCGGACTGGCGATGGCCTTGGCAGCTGGGGCGGAGCTGGACCTGCCCCAGATCACCTCTCGGATGCCGACGACTGCAGATGGATCCGAGGTAGCCTTCGCTGCCTACTCTGCTCGCTGCAAACGATATGGGCCCAAGCTCATTGATTTGCTGTCTGAGTACGCACTGAGGCAACAGGGCGGGGCCAAGGCTAGGCAGTCTGGCTCCGAGGCGACTCAGGGTGCCGCATCATAGGCTTTGTAGTCATAGAATAGTTTGTAGTTTGCTTTTGCTGTAAATACTTTGAAGGAAACACCACCCTTGTGCCACGTAGTGGCCTTTAATGAATTCTTCTGAGTTGTGCTCGCTCTTGTCTGAATGTTTGTGTCCCTTTCTTTTTCTGCTGTTCTAGGTTCCTTCGGGTGCTGACCCTGTTGGCACCTCGTCCGCAATGCCGACGCGACCATCTTTGGATGATTCCTCATAGCTCGCTTTTCTTCGAGATCGCGTGCGTAGTCTAGAGAGGGAGTTGCTCGGGTTACGCGGCCATGCCGACGTTTGGAAATCCAAGGCGGATCGTGGTGCAGCCAGAGAGGAGTACTTGATGGCGGAGCTGGTTCGGCTGTCCGAGCAGCTGCAATGTAAGTTGTTCTTTGGTTCGAGCTGAAGCTTGGTTCTTCAGATGAGCCTGCTGGCTTTACTCTTACTTTGTCCATTTGTTGCAGGTGCGAATCTTGCTCCGAGGGAAGAAAAGGAGCGTGTCGTTGTTCGGGTCAATTGCTTGACTCAACAGGACATGGAGCCCGGTGGCTTCTTCTGGATGGATCGTGATCGCGCCATAGCCTTGGCGACGGTGCAGGATCGTGTTCATCAAGTTTCGCGGGTGCTCCGCCAAGTGCAGACATCGCTTGCCTCAGTGCTGCACATCATGTTTCCTTTGGATGCCATGCCGACAAGCCTTGCGGGTCTGCTGTCGAAATTTCGGAACGTAAGCAATGTCAAGGAGTTGGTGCGGCAGCAGCTTGTCGCGGGAGTGAAGGCTGCGTTGTCTCTTGTGAGGCTGCACCGGCCTGACGTGGATTTGGCTGCTGCGGCGGCTGGGCCACCTCTTCGACCGGATGGTGGCGAGTGGGACATGCGTCCGCATTACGCCGCTGTAAGGCAGAATGCCAAACAGATTATAGATTTGTTTGAGCAGCGTGCCGAGGTTATTCTTCAACATAGGTAGTACCTGTAAAAAAGAGAGGGATGTAAAATTTGTATATTTCGGCTGGGCACGTTGTGCCCTTTGTTGTAAAGGTTTGTTTGTGAGCACGCAGTGCTTTGATCGAGTGCGTGTCCTTTTCGTTTGCCTGACGTTGTCAGCTACTCAGGTGTACACGTTTGGTTCTCAGTCGATGAAATCGTGAGGTGGGGGGAGCCCTCGAGTGCGTTTTGTCCTCAGTCGATGAAATCGTGAGGTGGGGGAGCCCCCGAGCGCGTTTTTGTCCTCAGTCGATGAAATCGTGAGGTGGGGGGAGCCCCCGAGCGCGTTTGTAGCATATAGTAAATATCCAGGAAATAGTGAACCGAAGTTTTGGGGCGAGACACTTAGCTTTATTTATATCGTAATGGAGGAAGTACATTGTTCGGCTGAGTAGCCTTGGCTGAAAGCCTTATTGAAAGTAAAGGGGTAGGTTGCTACGGATAGAATCGTCGCAGGTGCGCGATGTTCCATGGGTTGGAGTATGCGACTCCAGACTCCACGTGCTTGAGGCGATAGGCGCCACCTGGGATCACTTCGGTGATGACATAGGGTCCTTCCCATGGTGACTCGAATTTATTCGGTCGCTTTTGCTTGAGTCGTAAGACGAGGTCTCCTTCGACGAAGGACCTTGGAAGCAGCCGACGACTGTGGTAGTTGCGGAGACTCTGCTGGTACACCGCTGATCGAGCTGCTGCTATGTCTCTTGCCTCGTCGAGTGTATCAACGGCATCTTCGAGTGCAGTCGTGGTTTCGGCTTCGTTGTAAGCGACGACCTGTGGGGCCTGGTGGCGTACTTCGGCTGGTAGCACGGCCTCGTCTCCGTGTACCATGAAGAATGGTGTGTAGCCGGTGGTGCTGTTTGGCGTAGTCCGTAAGCTCCACAGGACGGATGGTAGCTCTTTCGTCCAATTTCCAGCTTTGTGTTCTAGGGAGCTCATGAGGCGTTTCTTGATGCCGGCACCGATTAGGCCGTTGGCCTTTTCCACTTGTCCGTTTGTTTGCGGGTGTGCCACTGAGGCATACGTGATGTTGATCCCAAGGCCTTTGCAGAAGTCCTGGAATTCTTCGGAGATGAAGTTCGACCCGTTGTTGGTGATGATGCTGTGCGGTACGCCGAACCTGTAGACAATGGACTCGAAGAACTTGACGGCAGTTTTGCCTTTCTGGTTGGTGACCGGCATGGCCTCGATCCACTTGGTGAATTTGTCGACTGCGACCAGGAGGAAGACGTGTCCTCCTTTAGAGGATTTTGGCAGTTTGCCAATCATGTCGAGGCCCCATTGAGCAAAAGGCCAAGCTATGGGTATGGGTCTGAGCTCGGATCCTGGTGCGTGCGGTTTGTCGGTGAACCGTTGGCACCCGTTGCATCTTCGGACGATGTCCTTTGCGTTGCTCATGGCCGTTGTCCAGTAGAATCCTGCTCGTAGAGCTTTGGCGACAAGGGAGCGACTGCCTGCGTGGTGGCCGCAGATGCCCTCGCGGATGTCTTGGAGGATGGTTTTGCCGTCATCGATGGTGACGCACCGTTGTAGTACACCCGTGATATTGCGCTTGTACAGCTCACCATTGATAGTGGTGAAGGCCTTTGACCGACGAGATATGCGCCGGGCATCTGTCGGGTTGTCAGGCAGTTCTCCATTTAACAGGAACTAGAGGTATGGGCGCGTCCAGGTTTCTTCTACTGCCATGACCTGCATCAGGTTGACCATGGCGACCTCGGTGTCCAATTTTTCGGGTCCTTCATGACCTTCGGGTAGCGTGGCCCCCGAGTGTTCTGCTTCTTCGGGTGATCCCTTGGGGAATTTCCGCTTGATGGACGGCACGCAGATCTGTTCGAGGAACACACCTGGTGGCACCTTTGCGCAAGTGGAGCCAATGTTGGCGAGTCTGTCGGCTTCCTCGTTGCTTTCTCTTCCGACGTGTCGAATCTCGCAGCTGTCGAATTCTCCTTCGAGTGCATTGTAGAGCGCGCGGTACGCGATCATGTTTTGGGCGTGTGCGTCGCACTCATTCATCGTTTGTTGGACGACGAGGTTGGAGTCACCGTAGATGACCAGGCGCGTTGCGCCGCATATCTTTGCCATCCTCATGCCATGGATGAGGGCTTCGTATTTGGCCTCGTTGTTGGAGGCTCTGAATTTCATCCGAAGAACGTACGTCATCTTGTCGCCTTGGGAGGTCGAGATGACCCCGCCTCGCTCCCCGCTTCCGCTTGGAGCCGTCGAAGTGCATTGTCCATGACTACGACATGTCTGGTGTGTCTGGCAGCTGCAGCTCCATCCAATGTACCAAGAAGTCCGGAAGGACTTGAGATTTAATTGCGTGTCGCTTCTCGTAGATGATGTCCAAGGGTGACAGCTCGATGCCCCACAGGGCCACCCGTCCTGTGGCCTCTGGATTATTCAGGATGCTGTTCAGGGGTGCCTCATTGACGACCATCACCTGATGCTCCTGGAAGTAATGGCTCAACCATCGAGCCATCATGAACACGCCGTAGGCTAGCTTTTGGTAGTGAGGGTACCTCTGCTTTGTTGGTGTCAGTACCTCGCCGAGGTAGTAAATTGGGCGTTGGACTCCATGGGTCTTGCCCTCTTCGGGTCGTTCGACCACGAGTACTGTGCTGACCACCTGATGTGTGGCTGCTATGTACAGCAGCAGGGGCTCACGCTCCTTTGGCGTGACCAAAACGGACGAGGTGGAGAGGAGCCGTTTGAGGCTTTCGAATGCGTCGTCAGCTTCCGGTGTCCACTCGAACTTGTCTGCTTTGCGCAGCAGCTGGTAGAATGGTAGGGCCTTCTCGCCCATGCGGCTGATGAACCTGCTTAACGCCGCTACTCATCCTGCGAGCTGCTGGACGCCCTTGAGGTTTTTCGGCTTCTCCATCGTCATGATGGCTCTGATTTTCTTCGGGTTGACCTCGATCCCTCGTTGAGAGATGAAGTACCCGAGCAGCTGACCCGATGGGACGCCGAAGGCGCATTTTTCGGGATTGAGTTTGATCCTGTAGCGATCAAGATTGTCGAACGTCTCGCGGAGATCGTCGATAAGTGCCTTTGCCTCCTTGGTTTTTATTACTATGTCGTCGACATAGACTTGGACGTTGCGACCGATCTGGTCCTTGAGGCAGGCCTGCATGCATCGCTGGTACGTGGCACCTGCGTTCTTTAGCCCGAAGGGCATTGTATTGTAGCAGAATACTCCGAACGGTGTGATAAACGCCGTTTTCTCTTGATCTTCGACCTTGAGTCGAATCTGGTTATAGCCTGAGTAGGCGTCGAGGAAGGAGAGTTTCTCACAACCTGCAGTCGAATCGATGATCTGATCGATCCGAGGGAGAGGGAAGTGGTCCTTTGGGCAATGCTTGTTTAGTGACATAAAGTCCACGCACATCCGCAGGATGTCCGTGTCCTTCTTTGGGACCATGATTGTGTTTTCCAGCCACTCGCTTTCTTTGATTTCCCGGATGAAGTCTGCTGCGAGTAATCTGTTGATTTCCTTGCCGATGGCTTCGGCTCGTGGTTCGGACAGTCTCCGGATGGACTGTTTGACTGGCTTGGTGTCTGGAAAGACTTTGAGGGCGTGCTCGGCGAATTCCCTGGGAACTCCTAGCATGTCCGCAGGACACCAGGCGAAGATTTCCCAGCGCTCACGGAGGAATTCAACGAGCGCGCCTTCCTATGCGGGACTGAGGTCGTTGGCGATCAGCGCCGTCTTGGAGGCATCCGTCGGATGGACCTGCACCTTTTTGGTGTTGACGGTGGAGTCGAAGGACATGTCAGGTGCGTTCTGCCTTGTGAATGGGGGTGCCTCATTGTCCGTTACTTCACGGAGCCTGACTAGCTCGTCCTGCATGCCGAAAGACTGGGAGATTTTGTTGAAATCCCTGTCGCATTGGTCCGATCGGGTGAAGCTCCCGTGGATCGTGATGACGCCTCTCGGTCCTGGCATCTTGAGTAGCAGGTATGCGTAGTGTGGGACGGCCAGGAACCTTGCGAATGCTACACGCCCCAAGATGGCGTGGTATTGCGATGGCCAGTCCACCACTTCGAATTCGAGTCGTTCCTGCCAGAAGTTGTCCGGCTTCCCGAAGATTACGTCGAGCCCTATTTTTCCCAGGGGGAATATGCCCTTCCCTAGGACGATGCCGTGGAACGTTGTGTCTGACTGTTCCAGGCTGTATTGTGGGATCCGCATTGCCGCGAGAGTGCTTGCGAACATTAGATTGATTCCACTGCCACCGTCCATGAATACGCGACTCATCTCGAAACCTCCGATCTGCGCCTCCAGCACCAGGGCAGCATGACCTGGGCGAGGATCCGCAAGGTGATCCGCGAGTGAATCTGATGCAGGACTCCGATCCGCTGAGGTACTCAGGGATTGCAGGTGGAGTTGCCACAGCCAAGTTGATTTGTCGAGTGATTTTCTTCTATACCCTGTTTGTGGGGCGTCCCTTCTGGATCATATTTGGTGCTCCCTTTGGTGGGGGGTATCCGACCCCGGCGTTGTTCTGCGCTGGTGCGACTGGTTGGTTTGGGCCTCCGATAGGTGGCGGTGGAGGAGCTCCATGTGCTATTTCGCCTCCGATGACAGATGGTCGCTGAGCCACGATTTTGGATCTTGTGTGCCGTTGAACTTCAGAGTATCCGAAGGAAGCTTGAAATTGCGTGGCATCTGCATTCGTCGAACGGACATCGGGCTCCGCAGAGTTCTCCTTCGTCTTCGTCCATCTCGGATTCAGACGAGCATGCACGTTTGGCTCGTGCTTTGTCGATCTTGCGCTGTGTAAGCTTGTCTCTGGCGTCGTAGTCACGTTTATGGTGACGCGAGCTCTTCTTCCTTCGAGGAAGGTCATGTTCCTCCTCTTCTTCGGATGAAGGGGTGGGACTCCTGTCGTGTCTGGCCGGAGCTTTCTTCTTCGGCTCCGCAGGAACATCGTCGTGGAGCGCAGCTCCGACGAGTCCGAGTCCGGTGAGTGTGGACTTATGCATGGCTCTTTTCGGGTCCCCCTCCGGAGGAGGGTGGGCTGCTAGATATGCAGTGGCTGCCATGATCGCAACTTGCGGTGTCTTCGGGATGATGTTGTCGTCGGCATCCATATCCATGAACAATGTGTGGAGAGTTCGGGTCATGTCACGGCGCTCCTTGGGATCCATGTTCTCCATCCGAGAGCGATGCTTGTTTCCCTGGTTTCCGTTTGTGCTAGAGCCGGGTGCCATGGCGGAGAGCGCAGCTCGTCGCGCGCTGGACTCGGAAGCTGCTTGCTTGCGTTTGTCGAGTGTCTCCTGAATCTTGACTTGCTTCTTGTGCTCCTCGATGAGGTGGTAGTGGTATGCCATCAGTAGTTCACGTGAGGCGTCCGTAGGTAGGACTATGTCACCTGCGACGGCACGGCGCGCCTGTACCCATCCTTCTTTGCTAAGTTGGATGACGTGTCCGTTGTTTTCCCTGTTGGGTGGGGGGACTGGCTTCTTCTGTTTTCGTCGTTTCCGCCGTTTCGGTTGGGCGGCGGGTTAGGTGTTTCCTCGTCGCCTTGGATGACTACGGCACATAGATAGCGCTCGCAGATTGGTCGGTTGCTGCCGTAGCTTTCGGGTCCGGAACTGTAGGTCCCCTCATCCGAAGGTGGATCACACAGATCGGAGTTACAGCTGCTGCTGTCGTAAAACTCATCTGTTGATGGTGATGTGCGTAGCACATGGTGTGGAGCCCACGAACATGGCCTGATTGATGGCACGGGCACCCGCTCGGGGAGACGGAGGGTGCCAGTTTGACCCACCTAGAAGCAGAAGCTCCCGAATAGGATCTCGAGTCCGTCGCCTACGGGCTCGAAATCTTTCATGGTGGCCGGCGAGTGGGCGATGAAGTCGAAAGCGCCGAAGAGGAGGTGATTCTCCGTCGCCGCGGAGTTGTAGATCGATCGGGTCGGGACCGTCACGATCGCACAATCAGCAGCCCCGCTTCCCACAGATGGCGCCAATTGACGAGGTTTAATCTCATCAATGCCCATTGTTATGGACTTGGGTTTTGGAGAAGATGGGGATGCTGGAGATCGTGGAACGGTTAACAGACAAGCAACCAGGGGACACGAGATTTACCCAGGTTCAGGCCCCCGGAGGGAAAACCCTACTCCTGCTTGTCTGCTCTTGATTACGGCGGAACCGAAGGTTACAGGTGCACAGATTCGATCTGGTGTGGAGGTGCGTGTGCGAAGGTACGAGTCGAGAGATCTAGGACGTGCTCTCCTGGCCTTTATATAGACTTAGGCAGGTCCCGAGCATAGTCCTAGTCGGTTACAGGTTCTGGGGTTTTACCCCTTTGAATTTCCTATCTATGCTAGTCTTGTTCTCCAAGGACTCGAAGGCGTCATGGGCCTTGGCCACCCGAAATCCTCATGGGCCGGCGTACATCTGTCGTGGGCCTTCCTTGGGTTGGACCAGGTATGCTGAAGTCACGCACCCGTAGGGTATAACCATGTCACCAAGGGTACGAGATAAATGGTAATACATTTTACACGATCGCCCAAGATAAAAAGAGCACCAACCAAAATAGTGGTGTCCGCTTTGATGCAACAGATGACAATGGGCAGAAGGACACATATTATGGGTACATAGAGGAGATATGGGAACTTGAGTATGGACCTACTTTTAAGGTCCCTTTGTTTCGTTGCAAATGGGTCAAGATGACAGGAGGAGGTGTACAGTAGACGAAAAGTATGGCATGACAACAGTGGATCTCAACAATCTTGCGTACATGGACGAACCATTCTTCCTAGCCAATGATGTGGCTCAGGTTTTCTATGTGAAGGACATGTCTACGAAACCGAGAAAAATAAATCAGCAAAAGAATACAACATCCGATGAGCCAAAGCGCCACATAGTTCTTTCAGGGAAAAGAAACATCGTGGGAGTGGATGACAAGGCAGATATGTCAGAAGATTATAATAAGTTTCATGAAATTCTTCCCTTCAAAGTGAAAACCGACCCAAGCCTCCTGTTAAATGATGAAGATTCTCCATGGCTACAGCGCAGAAGAAAACAACAACACTAGATAGGGATGTTGGTGTAATATATTAAACCTTTTATGTAATCATATTATTAAATGATGAAGATTCTCCATGGCCATGATGGCCGCACTATAAATAGAGGTAAATGGCAGGGCAGGCTGGGCCAGGCAGCACCAATAATAGGGGTTGAATCTTTAGTCCCGGTTGGAGAAACCAACCGCGACTGAAGGGATTGCGGCAGGCTGGGCCAGGTAGCACTAATAATAGGGGTTGAACCTTTAGTCCTAGTTGGATGACCCTTTAGTCCCGGTTGGATGAACCTTTAGTTCCGGTTGGAGACAGCAACCGGGACAAAACATGAGTGAGCGCTAATAATAGGGGTGAGTGTCGACATTATGTCGTGAGTGTCAACACTATGCCGAGCTGCTTGTACTATAAATAGTGTTAGAATTATGCCCTAGAGGCAATAACAAAGATGTTATTATTATAATTCTTGTTCATGATAAAGTTTATATTCCATGCTAGAATTGTATTAAGCGGAAACATTAATACTTGTGTGGTTTGTGAACAACACCGTGTCCCTAGTACGCCTCTATGGACTAGCTCATTGATCAATGATGGTTAAGGTTTCCTAACCATAGACATGAGTTGTCAATTGATAATGAGATCATATCATTGGGAGAATGATATGGTGGACAGACCCAAACTAAGCGAAGCAATTAGATCGTGTCTTTGTGTTCATCTTTGCTTTTTTCCTATGTCAAATATTGTATTCCTTAGACCATGAGATAATACAACTCCTGATATCGAAGAAAGCTTTGAGGTCATCAAACGTCATCCTATGAGAGGGTGATCATAAAGGTGTCTCTGTGATCGGAAAGTATCATTGGGTTGTATGTATCGAGATGGGATTTGTCCCTCCCAAGTCGAGAGATATACTGGCCCACTCGGTAATCGATATCAACATCGCAAAGCATGTGGTTAAGGAGTTAATCACAAAGTGATATCGGATTACGAACGAGTAAAGTACTTGCGTGAGCGAGATTGAACTAGGTATGATGATACACGATCGAATCTCGGCAAGTAAAATATCAGACGAAGGAATATATATATGGGATTGATTGAATCTGGCATCGTGGTTCATCCGATATGATCATCGATGAATGTGTGGAGTCAATATGGGTGCCCAGACCCGCTGTTGATTATTGATAGAAGATCATGTACGCATATTCTCGAACCGCAGGTCACACACTTAACGTGTCTCGACGCTAGGATAGATTGGATACTTGGTTTATGAATTTTTGTTCGGAGTCTCGGATGGGATCCGGGATATCACGAGAGGTTCCGGAATGGTCCGGAGAATAATATTCATATAAGGCAGTGCGGTTTTGGAGTTGAATAGTTCGGTTAATCGGTATTGTAGGAAGCTTCTAGAACCTTCCGGAAGGGGCCAACGTGGTCCCACCTTTCGGGAGGGGCATGGGCCTATGAGGGAGTGTCCTGGCCGCATTGGGCCAGGGGCACAAGGCCCCATAGGGCCCAGCCGATCCTAGAGAGTTTAAATCGTTTAAACTAGAGATAAGATAAGATAGGATTTCTAGATAAGGGAGAGTTTAAATTGTTTAAACTAGAGATAGGCTTGGAGGAGAGGCTAGGGCTGGCCGAACCCCCCCTCTATATATAAGGGGCTGGTGCGCCCCCTCTCACACCCCCTTACACCTTCCTCCAAACCCAGTTGCCTGCCGCCTTCCTCTCTCTCCCGATTGCTTTGTAGGCGAAGCCTGCGTAGAAATTCTCCACCATATACACCACGCCGTGTCTGTAGATCCAATCTATCTCTCCACCATACTTGCTGGTCCGAGGAAGGAGGAGACGAGGTGCCACATGTGCATCTCACGGAGGCACCGCCACTTGTGGTGCTAGATCGGATCGGATCGCGAGGAGGAGAAGCGTACGACTACATCACCCACGCCCGATTTAACGTTCATTGCTGTAATCTTCAAGGGTATGAAGATCTAATCCAATATCTCTCGTTGTTTGCATCTCCTAGATTAGATCTTGGCTTTCCCTCGCTTCAAGTAGAAAATTTTGATTTACTATGCTGAAAACCCTTGATGGTATCGAGCTAGATCTATGCGTAGATGTGATTCACGAGTAGAACGCAACATGGTTGTTGCGGGCGTTGATGTTTTCTGTTGCAAGCCTCTTATTTGTGTTCTTCTTATGACGCGGGATAGTGAGATTGAAGCGGTCCAGGCCAACCTTACGCGACGTCGTTCGCGAGACCGGCTCCGCACTTGACGTGTGGCTTGTACCACACATGCGGCTGGTGGATGTCAGTTTCTCTCACTACAGTTGTCATGGGATTAACACCGGAGTTTGGCAACCATAATATCACCGTTGTGGCTTTCCGTAGGTAAGAATCTTTCTTAGCATCTACTCCCATGAGCCACGTAAAACATGCAACAACAAAGTAGAGGCGTCTAACTTGTTTTTGCAGGGAGTGTTTTCTGTGATATGGTATGGCCCAAGATGTGATGTGTATAATGTATGCGATGATCATGTTTTGTAATGTTTCACGACTTGCATGTCGATGAGTACACAACCGGCAGGAGCCATATGGTTGTCTTTATAATTGTGTATGACCTGCGAGTCAACTTCTTATACGCCATGTAATAGCTTTACTTTATCGCTAAGTAGTTAGCAATAGTTGTAGTTGCTATTCGTGGTGGAGGCAATCATGGTGAAGTGATGGAGATCATGACGGAACGCACAAGATGGAGATCATTGCGCGAAGATTGGCTATACCATGTCACATAAAGTTATATGCATGTGATGTTTATCCTTTTATGTATCTTATTATGCTTAGATCATGACGGTAGCATTATAAGATGATTCCTCACTTAAAGATCAAGATAAAACTGTGTTCTCCCCAAGTATGCACCGTTGAGAAAGTTCGTCGTGTCCAAGCATCACGTGATGATCGGGTGCTATAGACTCTACGCTCACATACAACGGGTGCAAGCCAGTTTTGCACACGCGGAAATACTTGGGTCTAACTTGACGAGCCTAGCATGTACAGACATGGCCTCAGAACACAAGAACCGAAAGGTTAAGCATGAGTCATATGAATGATATGATCGACACTTCGTTGTCCACCATTGAAACCACATCTCTTCTCGTGATGATCGGATTAGGTGTGGTGAATTTGGATCGTGTTCACTAAACAACTTGAGGGATGTTGAATTTAGTGGGAGTTCATCTAGTAATTTGATTAAGTTGAACTATTTATCATGAACATAGTCTAAATTGTACTTGCAAATACTGTAGATCCAATGGCCAAGTCCAACTTCAACTTCAACATTTTTGCTGAGAAAGAAAAGCTTAGAAACAATGGGTCTAACTTCACCAACTGGTTCCGCAATCTAAGAATCATTCTGTCTAGCGGACAAAAGGACTATGTCCTTGAGAAAGCGTTAGGTGACCCCTCACAGCTAATCAAGGCTGATGAGAAAGCCGTCTATCGATCAAGAAAGATGATTATGGTGTGATTAAGAGCACCATGTTGTTTGCTATGGAACCGAACTTCAAAATCGTTTTGAAAACTATCCGGGCCCTTTGAGATTCTCGAGGAGCTGAAAACCATGTTTGGACTCAGGCCCGCTCGAGAGATATGAGATCTCCGAGAAGTTCTTTAACCGCAAGATGGAGGAAGGGAGTTCCGTTAGTGAGCACGCCATTAAGATGTCGGGCTACACTCAACGCCTTTGAGCAACCGGATCTGCAAGATTCCAGAGGAGCTCAAGATTGACAGGTTCTGCAATCACTCCTCCCGGCTACAAAAAGTTTTGTAGTGACTCATAATCAGATTGGTTCCATCGATACGATCACCGAGCTCTTCGCAAAGTGAAGGCTGCGAGGTGGACATCAAGAAGGATAATCATGTGTTGATGGTCAACAAGCCCTCCTTTAAGAAAGGTAAGGGTGCAAAGAAGCCCTTCAAGAAAGGCGGGGTAAGCGCGTTGCCCTGCTGAGAAGAAGCTCAAGTCTGGTCTGAGCCGGACATCGAGTGCTTCTATTGCAAGGACAAGGGTCCTGGGGCGAATCGTCCAAAGTACTTAGCGGACAAGAAGGCTGGCACCATCAAAGGTATATTTGATATACATGTTATTGATGTTTTCCTTACTAGCCCTCGTTGTAGTGCACGGGTATTTGATACCGTTCGCTAATATTTGTAACTCAAACAGAGCTACGGAATAGACGGCTTTAGAGGGATGAGGTGACGATGCGTTGGCAACGGATCAAGAGTTGATGTGATGGCGTCGGCATGCTCTCCTAAGTTTTACCTTCGGGATTAGTTTTAAACCTTAATAAATGTTATTATGTGCCTGTGTTGAGCATGAACATTATTTCTAGATCGTGTTTATTGCAAGACGGTTATTCATTTAAATCGGAGAATAATGGTTGTTCTATTTATATGAGTAACATCTTTTATGGTCATGCACCTCTTGTGAGTGGTTTATTTCTTCTAAATCTCGAAAGGGATGAAACACACATCCATAACATTGAGGCTAACAGATGCAAAGTAGATAGTGATAATACTACTTATTTGTGGTAATCGTCTAGGTCATATTGGTGTAAAGCGCATGAAGAAACTCCATTCTGATGGACTTTTGGAGTCTCTTGATTTTGAATCATTTGACACATGCGAACCATGCCTCATGGGCAAGATGATCAAAACCCCGTTCTCCGGTATGATGGAGCGAGCAACGGACTTGTTGGAAATCATACATACCGATGTATGCGGACCGATGAGTGTTTCGACGCGCGGTGGATATCGCTATTTTCTCACTTTTACCGATGACTTAAGTAGATATGGGTATATCTATTTAATGAAACATAAATCTGAAACGTTTGAAAAGTTCAAAGAATTTCAGAATGAAGTGGAGAACCATCGTAATAGAAAGATTAAGTTTCTACGATCCGATCGTGGGGGCGAATATTTGAGTTATGATTTTCTCACGCATCTCAAAGCAAGTGGAATCGTTTCACAACTCACGCCACCGAACACCACAACAAGAATGGTGTGTCTGAACGCCGGAATCGAACCCTATTAGATATGGTCCGATCAATGATGTCTCTTACTGATTTGCCGTTATCATTTTGGGGTTATGCATTAGAAACCGCTGCATTCACTTTAAATAGGGCACCATCTAAATCCATTGAGACGACACCGTATGAACTGTGGTTTGGTGCTAAACCTAAGTTGTCGTTTCTTAAAGTTTGGGGATGCGAAGCTTACGTCAAGAAGTTGATGCCGGACAAGCTCGAACCCAAAGCGGAGAAATGCGTCTTCATAGGATACCCTAAGGAAACTATTGGGTATACCTTCTATCACAGAACCGAAGGCAAAGTGTTTGTCGCAAAGAACGGTTCCTTTCTTGAGAAGGAGTTTCTCTCAAAGAAGTGAGTGGGAGGAAAGTAGAGCTAGACGAGGTTATTGAACCTTCTCTTGAATTGGAGAGTAGCGCAGCACCTGAAATTGTTCCAAAGGTCCGCACCAACAATAGAGGAAGCTAATGACAAGGATCATGAAGCTTCGGAAGATGCTGCTACTGAATGTCGCAGGTCGACAAGGTCGCGTGCCCCGCCTAAGTGGTACGACAACCCTGTCTTGACTGTCTTGTTAGTAGAAGACAGCGAACCTACGAACTATGAGGAAGCGATGATGAGCCTGCATCGAGAAATGGCTAGAAGCCATGAAATCCGAATTGGGATCCATGAGCGAAAACCAAGTATGGACTTTGGTGGACCCTCCTAGCGACCGAAAGGCCGTTGAGTGCAAATGGATCTTCAAGAAGAAAACGGACGCGGATGGTAATGTTACCGTCTATAAAGCACGGCTTGTCGCAAAAGGTTTTCGACAAGTTCAAGGTGTTGACTACGATGAGACTTTATCTCCCGTAGCGATGTTTAAGTCCATTCGGATTTTATTAGCAATTGCTGCGTTTCATGATTATGAAATATGGCAAATGGATGTCAAGACTGCTTTCCTCAATGGCAACATTGATGAAGAGTTGTATATGATGCAACCCGAAGGTTTTGTCGATCCTAAGGATGCTGATAAAGTATGCAAACTTCAGCGTTCCATTTATGGACTGAAGCAAGCATCTCGGAGTTGGAACCTTCGTTTTGATCAAGTGATCAAGAGCTTTGGATTTGTTCCAAATTGCTACGAAGCTTGCATCTACAAGAAAGTGAGTGGGAGCTCGGTGACGTTTCTGGTACTATATGTGGATGACATATTGATTATTGGAAATGACATCGACATGCTTAACGATGTGAAGAGTTATTTGAATAAGTGTTTTTCAATGAAAGACCTAGGTGAAGCTGCTTATATATTGGGCATCAAAATCTATAGAGATAGACAAAGACGCCTGATAGCTTTAAGCCAGAGTACATACCTAGACAAAGTTCAAAAGGTTCAGAATGGATAAGGCATTGAAAGGTTCAAAGTGCCTATGTTGTCGTAAGATATTGAGCAAGGCTCGGTCCAGCTACGGTAAAATGATAGGGAAGCTATGAGCAAAGTGCCTTATGCCTCGGCCATAGGTTCCATCATGTATGCCATCTTTGTGTACTAGACGGATGTGTCCAATGCTCTTAGTTTGACGAGCAGATATCAAAGTGATCCAGAGTGGAACCTCGGACAGCCGTGAAGAACATCCTAAGGTACCTAAATAGGACTAAATAAATGTTCTTAGTCTATGGGGTGATGAACAGCTCGTCGTAAAAGGTTACGTCGATGCTAGTTTCGACACCGACAAGGATGATGCTAAATCTCAGACAGGATACGTGTATATTTTGAATGGAGGAGCTGTGAGCTGGAGAAGCTGCAAGCAAAGCATGGTCGCGGGATCTACAGTAGAAGCGGAATACATGGCTGCTGCAGAAGCGTCAAGTGAAGGAGTTTGGATCAGAAACTTCATCACTGAGCTTGGCGTGGTTCCAAGTGCATTGGACCCACTGGAGATATTGTGTGACAACACTGGTGCCATAGCACTCGCTAAGGAACCAAGATATCATCCAAAGACCAAGCATATCAACCAAGTTTCATATAATCCGAGATTATATAGCGATGGAGATCTGAAGATCGAAAGTACATACAGATCTGAATGTCGCAGATCCATTGACTAAACCTCTTCCACGTGTAAAACATGATCAGCACCTCGGCCATGGGTGTGAGATTGTTGCCAAATGTAAACTAGATTATTGACTCTAGTGCAAGTGGGAGACTGTTGGAATTATGCCCTAGAGGCAATAATAAAGATGTTATTATTATAATTCTTGTTCATGATAAAGTTTATATTCCATGCTAGAATTGTATTAAGCGGAAACATTAATACTTGTGTGGTTTGTGAACAACACCGTGTCCCTAGTACGCCTCTATGGACTAGCTCATTGATCAATGATGGTTAAGGTTTCCTAACCATAGACATGAGTTGTCAATTGATAATGGGATCATATCATTGGGAGAATGATATGGTGGACAGACCCAAACTAAGCGAAGCAATTAGATCGTGTCTTTGTGTTCATCTTTGCGAAGCTTTTCCTATGTCAAATATTGTATTCCTTAGACCATGAGATAATACAACTCCCTGGTATCGGAAGAAAGCTTTGAGGTCATCAAACGTCATCCTATGAGAGGGTGATCATAAAGGTGTCTCTCAGGTGATCGGAAAGTATCTATTGGGTTGTATGTATCGAGATGGGATTTGTCCCTCCCAAGTCGGAGAGATATACGGGCCCACTCGGTAATCGATATCAACACCGCTTGCAAGCATGTGGTTAAGGAGTTAATCACAAAGTGATATCGGATTACAGAACGAGTAAAGTACTTGCTGTGAACGAGATTGAACTAGGTATGATGATACCGACGATCGAATCTCGGGCAAGTAAAATATCGCGAGACGAAGGGAATATATATATGGGATTGATTGAATCCTGGCATCGTGGTTCATCCGATATGATCATCGATGAATGTGTGGGAGTCAATATGGGTGCCTGCACCCGCTGTTGATTATTGATAGAAGATCATGTCTGCATTCTCGAACCCAGGTCACACACTTAACGTGTCTCGACGCTAGGATAGATTGGATACTTGGTTTATGAATTTTTGTTCGAGTCTCGGATGGGATACAGGATATCACGAGAGGTTCCGAATGGTCCGAGAATAAGATTCATATAAGGCGGTTTTGGAGTTCGAATAGTTCCGGTTAATCGGTATTGTACCGAAGCTTCTAGAACCTTCCGGAAGGGGCCAACGTGGTCCCACCTTCCGGAGGGGGCATGGGCCTATGAGGGAGTGTCCTGGCGCATTAGGGGCACAAGGCCCCATAGGGACCAGCCGATCCTAGAGAGTTTAAATCGTTTAAACTAGAGATAAGATAAGATAGGATTTCTAGATAAGGGAGAGTTTAAATTGTTTAAACTAGAGATAGGCTTGGAGGAGAGGCTAGGGCTGGCCGCACCCCCTCTATATATAGAGGGCTGGTGCGCCCCCTCTCACACCCCCTCACACACCTTCCTCCAAACCCAGTTGCCCTGCTGCCCTTCCTCTCTCCCTCCCGACTGTTTGTAGGCGAAGCCCTGCGGCAGAAATTCTCCACCATATACACCACGCCGTCGTGCTGTAGATCCAATCTATCTCTCCACCATACTTGCTGGTCCGA
The DNA here is from genome assembly GCA_023614405.1 of Avena insularis. Lineage (NCBI taxonomy): Eukaryota > Viridiplantae > Streptophyta > Magnoliopsida > Poales > Poaceae > Avena > Avena insularis. The sequence goes on from CM042695.1 coordinate 390,215,111, forward strand.
GGAAGGAGGAGACGTCGAGGTGCCGCACGTGTGCATCTCACGGAGGCACCGCCACTTGTGGTGCTAGATCGGATCGGATCGCGAGGAGGAGAAGCGAGTACGACTACATCACCCACGCCCGTTTAACCTTCCATGGCGAATCTTCAAGGGTATGAAGATCTAATCCAATCTCTCTCGTTGTTTGCATCTCCTAGATTAGATCTTGGCTTTCCCTCTGTTCGCTTCCGTAGAAAATTTTGATTTACTATGCTGCAAAACCCTTCAAATAGGCCAGTCCTCCAGCCAGTTTGAGGCATCTCCAAGATCAATGGTTTTCGAGAGCAGGGACACCACTATGGCCAGTTTCAGGGAGATGCCGCCGGAGCCCAGTCCTCCGGCATCTCCAAGAAACTGGTCATACAGGCACTCCCTAATATGTGAAATTAGGTTAACTCCCAGGCATATTGATCTAGTTAGAGAAGTTACAAGATGCAAGATGGTGTTCGAGAGCAGGGACACCACGGCTGTTCGAGGAGATGCCGGTGAGCCCAATCCTCCGGCATCTCCAAGAAACTGGTCATAGAGGCACTCCCTAATATGTGACCGCACGTGTTTGGAGATCAGATCTTCATGGTAAGTACGAATCGGAACTAAAATTCCCCCTTTAGTCCCGGTCCAACCATAAAACAAGACTAACACTCAAGACATTTATTAATATTTAAAACCGAGACTACGGAATCGGGACTAAAGGCCCCCTTTAGTCCCGGTCCAGCCACAAACCGGGACTAACACTCAATACATTTATTAATATTAAAAACCGGGACAAACCGGGACTAGCTAACACACAGGACTAAAGCCGCCCCCTTTAGTCATAATCATGCCTAGTCCTATAGTACACAGCTTCAGGGTCTTCTTCGTCATCATCATCGTCATCATCATTGTCATCGTCACCTGCCATTCTAGGGATCCTGAGCCCAGCCATGGCATATACCGGGGGAACCTGCCACTCCGGCCTCGGATTCACGGCGGGCGGATGGACTTGTGGGCACCGCAGGCGAGGATGGTCTCCCCGATGATGTAGCGCATCACGCCTATGATAGTACGGTTCGCCCACCATAGACGGCGGCCGGCTTCATTGTTGTTCACCGGGGGCGGGCCATCACCATCGTACCTGGCGAGCTCCCTTTCCTGCCGGTTAGCGAAGAAGGCATTCCAGGTGTCGTAGTTGTCGGGATCCCACTGGGGATCCAACCGCTGCTCCGGCGTGAGCTCGTGGTAGAAGTGGTTCGTGATGGCCGCCTATCGGGTGGAGCCTTGAGGCACGGGAGGGACAGGAACACCTCCAACACTTAGCATCCAGCCGGCGGGCGGCCGGTAGCCTGGTGGGCAAGGGTAGCTTGAGGCGCACAGCGCCTCCGTCTCCTCGAGGGTCAGAATGGCCCAGTAGGCGTTGTCCATTTCTATGAGAGAGGAAGGTGTGGATGTGTGCATAATCATGGTGCGGTCGGCCTATATATAGATGCAAAGGGCGGGAAAACATGGCGGGATGCGGTGGGAAATGGCGGGAAATATCTTTAGTCCCTGTTAGTGGCTACAACCGGGACTAAAAGCTCAGTTCAGAGGAAAGGGCGGAAAAACTTGGCGGGAAGCGGTGAGAAATGGCGGGAAAATCTTTAGTCCCTCTTAGTGGATACAACCGGGCCCTCTCTCTCTACCGCTCGGCCACCGCCGCCACTCCGACGCAAGCCACGGCGCGAGCCCGCCAGCCAAAGGCCACCGCCGGCCGCCACCACCGCCGGTGAGTAGTTAGGGTTGGGATTAATTAGGATTAGGATTTTTTTTATTTAGGATTAATTTTTTAGTTTAATGTATATAGTTTATTAGGATTAATTAGTGTATATAGTGTATTAGTATAGTTTATTAGGTGAGTAGTGTGTATAGTTTATTAGGTTAGTAGTGTATATAGTGATGTAGTTTAGGATTAGGATTATTATATAGTGTATGTATTTTAGGATTAGTACATAGTGTATGTTCTTTTTTTTGTGTATATACTGTATATAATGTATGTAGTTCCTAATCCGGGTTGCTATCTCCCGCGGCCACCATCACCGGCCACCGCCCACCGCACCTTCGGGTTTAGGGTTTAGGGTGGTGACCGGAGTTAGGGTTAGGGTGGTGGTTCTCGCGGGAAGCCGCTTAGTCGCTCGCCTCTCCCGCGGCCACCATCACCGGCCACCGCCCACCGCACCTCCGGGTTAGGGGTTTAGGTTTTATTTTGTTAAGTTCGAATAAATATTGTGTGCATTTTGCAGGAACTATGGATCCACCTAGTCCCCCAGTCCGCAGAGACCTAGATTCGGAACACTTGCTCGAGGATATGATTCACGATGCAGATGAGGGATCTCTCTCGAGGTATCTGAACTCATCCGGTGAGGGAGATGAGACCAACAAACAAGAGGAAGAAGCCCATGGACACGTAACGCAGACCGATGAGGTATATATATATATGATGTCCGATGATCGTCACTAGATTTACCTAGTTGTATATATATAATGTTGACGAATGTTTCTTCTCTTAGGCCTCTACATCGAGCAAGAAAACCAAGCGCGGCCTAGCCAAAAAGTTGCCCCTGGGTACTGTATATGAAATTACAGAGGTTTCAGGAGATGGCGAACCATTGGAACCAAAGAAAACAAAACAACTATTTGTACAACAATGCGGAGTTGTTGCTAGAGATCGCACCCCGATCACTGTTCGGGAGTGGAATAAGCCCAAAGAGGCGGAATGGAGTGATGTGTATATTGACGATAGGTTCAAAGATGAACTTTTTAATGACCTAATGGGATATTTCAAGCTGCCAGAATGTGACACTAAGGACGAGACTGCTAAAATGAGAAAGAAAGTCAAGCAGTTCGCACTAAAGAAGATGGCCGAACTATTCAAGAACTGGAAGAAGTCATTATGGCAACAGTATCAGAAGGACAAGAAAACCCCATTATTTGAAGGCTATCTAGCGAAGCAGCAGCCTTACTGGAATGCATTTGTGTTGTATAGGAGGTCAGGAGTTAAAGAGGAAAAGTCAGAAAAAACAAGATAAATGCTGCGAAGAAGAAATATCACCATAATTTGGGACCAGGGGGCTACGCGGCTGCCATGCCTAAGTGGGATGCAAAAGAGAAAGAGCTTCATAATAAAGGGATAATTCCAGAACCAATTCGCGAAGAATGGGATTTGAGGGCAAGAAATTGGTTCCTTGGGTATGGGAGTACATATGACGAACTTACAGGGGACCTTGTTTGCAGTGACGGGATAAAGGTACCCAGGACTGCATGGCTAAAAGTGGTCAAAGATATTAAAGATGGAATAAAATAGTTTCATCCCGATAGAGAGAATGACTTGCTGACCTTGGTCCTCGGGAATCGCAAACATACAGGACGAGTCCGAGGCCTTGACGGGAGTTTCACGTGGGAGACTGGGTTTCCTAAGGACCAAGGTACCTATAGAAGCCGAGCAAGAGAAAAGCAACGACGGGAGGAGGAGGAGGCAGACAAGTTCAAGTAGCTGCTAGGAAGACTTGACAAGCAGCAGCAACAGATCGACGAACTTAGAGGAATAGCGCGCTTGCAGCAAGATCCTCCACTCGATATTACCGCCAACCCATCTCAGCGGAGAAGCAACGTCGCTGAATCGGAGGTCCCGTCTAACGATGCATCCTATACTACAGATGGCGGTCCCGGCTACCCCGTTGATGGAATTAAGGATCAGAGACCTTGTGAGCTCCATAAAAAATTGAAGAACGTATCTGTGAAGGTGGCGGTCGGATCGGCTTTGCCTTGTCCGCCTGAAGCACGTTGGCATGGCCGTGAGATTCCAACTGGCTATGCTAAAGTCGGGGTGGATCAAATCGTAAAGGAGTGGGAGTCAATGGAGCTTGACATCCCTGAACTTGGTGAGATCACAATGGGAGAAGTACTTGGTGGGATCATTCTCTGGGAAAAGAACAACATATAGTTTCTAGGCTCGGCTCCAAGGATAACACTACCGCCTCCGAGTCGTCGCAGGTCTCCTTCACCTCCACCTCCACCTCCATCACCTCCAAGAAGCCCACCCCATGATGACTACAACCACCACATCCCGAGTCCATCTCGATCTCCGCCGCAGGCTCAGCAGTCTTCGCCGCCCGCTAAGGACAATAAGAGGAAGCGTGCTCCGTCAGTGAGTACTAAAGGACGCGGCAGCCCAAAACGGAAAATGCCATCCCTCCCAACAGTACCTCATCAGAATCTTCCCATCAGACCTTACGATCGTACTGATACGGAATCTGCAGCGATATCAAAGGCCGAAGTGGTGGCGCATTTTGAGAAGAAGAAACCCGAGCCCGCTCCGGTATACACCGAGAAGCAAAAGGAATATGCACTTGATTTTCTAAACACACCATCGCAATATGAGTTGCACCATAAGACAGATGACTATCTACGCACACTTTAGGAAGAAGTGGCGAAGAGCAAATCCAGTAAATCAAGCAAATCAAGTGCAAGCGATAAAAAATCAGCAAGCACGGGTGCAAGCGGGACCAAAAAAGCAATCAGTAAAAAATCAGACGTTCCTCTTCTCGGACAACAGGCAAAACAAACGATCGCACCCCTCAAGGTGGTTTCACAAAACGTTCCACTCCTCACACAACAACCACTTGATATGTCAATAGCTGTGGAGTTGGCGGCCAGCATGGAAATTACACTTGATGAACTGTTAGGCCCCTAACTCGACCATCTACCCAAGATGCCACTAGCTCCTAAATATGTCGCATGTGAGGATTTGGTCAGCAAAGAGAGGCTAAGAGAAATGCCAACACAAATGCGGAATCTCCATCAATGGTACTCGGCGATCATGAAGCAGGGGAGAATAATGATCATAGCCAAAGTCCCACATGAGTACTACTTCAGACCCGAAGAGGTACATATTGAGTTTCCAGAACTGTTCCAGTTATACCATCTCGACGCCCTAGACAAATCCATCCTCGGCTGCTATTGTCTGTAAGTTGTTGAATTCATTGTCTACGTGTTCAGTTTTCAGTTGTTCAGTTCGGAACATGTGATTATCCTTATTATGCAGAATGAAGATCCTGGAATGTAAAACAAAAAGAATCTACAATATTGGGTTCATTGATCCAGATAAAGTGCATATAGCCACGCTAACGAATAACCCCGAGGAGACGGAAGAAAACCTTCTAAGGTTTCTAATGGAGCAAAATTTCTCTGACCACATACTTTTTCCTTACAATTTCAGGTGAGGGTCTTACTCTGTTGTACACATTCACTTTTGATTAGTCGATGCTAATAAGTTTAACTAATGTATATATAAATGTTTGCAGCTTCCACTGGGTTCCGCTAGACATTCAACTTGATAAGGGAAGAGTTGATGTCATGGACCCACCAAAGAGAAACCTGGAAGATTTCCGCAGCATGCAGGACATGCTCCAGAAGTAAGTTTCGCGCTATATCGATATCTTTCCTTGATTTACCGAGATATCAGGTAATGAATAACTCATTCATTCATTCATTTTCTTCGTCGGGCAGGGTTTGGATCCGGTTCAAGCGCGAGGTTACGTGTGTATTTAGTTAGAAGCTGACGTTTAAGGCGGTCTCGGTAAGTAGCACGTGATATGTCCGCGCATCTCTTTACTTCTAGTTTCAATACAATAATGATGCTCTAGATTATTATTTTGATTGAATTCTATTCTAGTAAAGTGCGCGAGGCAGCCACAGGGGTCGAATCTATGTGGATTCTACGTTTGCGAGTTCATTCGCACATTTACCACCGAACACAACGATTATAGAGTCGACGTAAGCAATGCATTCACACCATCATTTTATTGCCATCACCTTTTGTTATCATGATTGATACATATTGATCTCCTTTTTCTTATATATAGTTCGAGAGAATGCGGGATCAACTACTACCAGAGCAACGCGTACTAGCCATTGCGGAGGAGCTGGCGGGATTTATTTTCAAAGAGATCGTAGATGATGCCGGAGAATTTAGTGTGAATAGGCGCTACTGATCTCCATGTAATCGAACTATTTTGTGATCTAGTCCCGGTATTCTGTGATCTCCATGTAACTATGTAAATTGTATATATTTGTATGCTCGATTTCGTAATAAAAGTTACCATATATATGCAAGAACATGTACGATATGTGGTGGCGTATATTAAAAACCATTTTGAAATGAAAAATAAATAAATAAACAATACAAAATGAATTCTCTGCCGCGACAGAGAAATGACACAAAATGCTGCCGCGGCAGAAAAATCACTAGTCCATGGTAATGCTCTGCCGCGGCAGAGAAAAGGCGCAAAATGCTGCCGCGGCAATGACCTACTAGTCCCGGCCTGTGACACCAACCGAGACTAGTGGGGGTGCACCCTGGGCGCGCAGGGACAGCCACGTGGACACCCACTAGTCCCGGCTGGTAACTGGGCCGGGACAAGTGTTGGGCCTCTAGTCCCGCTTGATTAGTCCCGGTTCAAAAACCGGGACTAGAGGCCCTTACGGCCCGGGACTAGAGGCCCTGTCTTCACTAGCGATTTTCTTCGACACAGTATGGCAGTATGCGAGAAGTTGGACAACGTTCTTGTGTTTCAATCTTGATACAGACGGAACCAACATCCAAGCCTGAAAGACATTTACCCTCACATTACAAGAGCGCGTGAGCCCAACATCCAAGCCGAATACCAACTTGTAAGCAAGATACGCAATGTTTGGGCAAAAAATATACCGCTTGTTTGGTTTGCAGTGGCGGAGTGAACTCTAGACGCAGACTTTAGTTTCAGTTTGGTAGCCCCACGCTTGTCAATGTGACCCGAAAAGGTTTAAAAGGGTATTACTGTGTTACTGTGTATTTGATAGAAATAAGTTCTCAGCGGAAAATTGTGTTGTACAGAAGTCGTGGGATTGTCATGATTTCCGATCCAAATAAGGTCTTCAAATACGTTCCCATTTAGCCTGTATGCCATACCAGTCCTTGCTTGGAGATTGCTTGTTCATGTGAGCTTTGGGCCTTTGGCTCCAGGCCATATAAAATTGGGAATATTCTAGTTACTTCCTCCCAAGGCCCACAGACTATGGTTGTACTGGGGTTGCAGCGTTGGTGTACATCGTTTTTCAAGTGTATTTTCTACATTGTTTTTCATTGTACTAGTTCTTCGTCTTCAGTGTACTTATACTTAGTTGTAGATGTACATAGTACACTCCGCCCTCAGCGTCCTTACTTCGTCTTTCAGTTTTGTTGTCGTATACTACACCCTCCGTTTTCTGGAAGTCCTTGGCTCTCCTGGCTCCAGTTCTGCGAAGCTGGTAACTGGGAGAGCAAGACTGCATTCCTGCTTCAGTAACTGGGAGAGCATGACTGCATGCCTGCTTCAGTGCCCATGCCAACCAGCGAATCTCGAGCCTGCGTCTGTCTACCTTGCATCGCCGCAATAGTACTTAACTCACATGGTTTCCGTGCGAGCGATATCTGTTACTCACCCGTCGTTTGTTGAGTTTGATGATGCATCAATGCAAGAAGACACACATCAGGATTTCTGCTGCATCTGTCATGGGTTAGCAGCAGCAACAACAACAAAAGAAGCAGAATCAAACAAGCACATCGGGCCATAGGTGCATGCTGGCAACGACGCCGTGCAGAAAAAACCTGGTGTGTTCTTTTCTTGTTTTTGCATAAGATGCAAAGGACATAAGATGTAATCCCAGGTTACCTTGATCTCACGTCAGCTGCAAAGGTGCGAGATCTGATGGATCCACCACGGAATCGTCCGTGTAAAATGGTTGCAGTGTAAAAAAAAATAGTTACTCCTAACTTTTTATAGATGATGAAATGAAAATTTAGATTGGATCCATTTTGATCCTCTGTATAAGACAACTTCAGCAGCTACTCGATCTGTCAGTCGATGAAGACCCAACGGATCATCCTCTTCAGCAGCCCGTGGGCCCATGGCAGTGTCGCCGCGCGAAACTCAGCTCCCTTGCATTGCCAGCAATGGCCTCAGAGCCATGACGACAGCGTTCATGTTTGGTCGATCCTTCGCCACGAACAGCAGACATCTATCCGCGATCTGAGCCATCTGCTTACAAAATACGACAAGGATCAGGACATAAGCTGTTGATTTGTGAAAGGAGAGCCTACCGAGGGGACTGACTGTTTTTATGTAGTAACTAGCAAAGTGGCCCTCGCAAATGCGAGGGCATGCTGATATTGTAGTGTCATCCTTAACTTAATAGGCTCTTCGTTGTAAATATCTAGTTTTTAAGGTGGAGACATTTTTTGAGGTGTAACTTTGATATCTAGTTTTGTATATGATGGTCTGAAATACCTCAAAATAGTTTCATAGTTATTTTCTATGTATCTTTAGTTTTAGTATATATAAAATATGGTCTAGTGTCTACGTACGTGCATATATTTTATAAGAAATCATGATAAATTGTGATGTTCCAAATAGACTATTTTAAGCCCTTTTAGAACATTTATGTTTTGTGTTTTTTGACAAAACATCGAGAATGACATTTCAAGGTGACTGTTTGCACGTAAGTAGAATAATCAAAATTTATGTTTCCCAGGAGTTTCAGTTTCTTTGTGAACTCACTATTTGATTCCAAATGTTCTGGTTTATTGAATTTATTGTCCATGAACACGTTTATGAGCTTAGAAGCTGAGTTAAATTTCTCATTTTCTGTCAGGTCATGAAGATGCATATGAGCTAGAAGAGTCGAATTTCAATTTTTCTGGCATGTCAATTATTTCTTACTTTGTATCAATATGAGTTCATTTTCTGAGTTGTATACAAATTAATTTTTCAATAAACATGTTTGAGTGTCTATGTGGATGCATAGTTTCTTTTTGAAGAAATGACATTCTCGGTGATTCCTACAAATACACTCAAAATGGATGCGCTAAAAGGACATTAAAAATATTATTTTTGGAATACTATTTTTATAGTATCTATTTTAAAACAGATGTGATTTCATGATGAATTTTTCCCGGTAAGTAAAACTCGGACAATTTTGTTTCGAATAAGTTTAATCTATTAAATTTACTTTTGATGAAAAATTATGCATGTAAGTAGACCACTTGGATATTTTAACCAAAACAATCATTATTTTGAACTTACTGTTCAAGAGGGTGCATATAAACTCGTGAACCGAATTAAATTTCTCAATTTCTAGCATATATACATATACATGTATATTTGTTTTTCCTATGTATCTTATTTTTAGTATATAATAGATGGCTAGATTTATAGGTTGTGGGGGATACTTTTTTCATCACCATTTATTTATTAAACTTAGATAGTTGGTAGAATTATTTTTTTGCTAATATAAGATACATAAGATAATTATGGTTTATATGGGGCAATACAAATATTACTATCTCAAGCAAAAAATATAAATTGAAGAGATAAACTAAACTATTTACTTAGTAGTAGATTGAGAATTGTGAGTATTGTAAGATCGATGACAAAGTTTCATTGGATAACACAATAGTAATGATATGAAAAAACTACCGAGTAAAACATTATACTACACCAAAACATTATTTAACACTATTTCATAGGAGGAAACAAATTAATGATCTAAAAATTCAACCTCTGAAGAAGTGAACTGTCAATAAAACATTATACACTAAAACATTACTTTTCCATACAAAACAAAATGCATTATACACTAAAACATTACTTTTCCATACAAAACAAAATGCATTATCGTAATTCAACTATCAAAGTTATTTTATTAAATTTTGCCAGGCACACTGCTAAAACTCATGTATTAATGTCTATGTCTGTAAATTTAAACTCTAAATAACACTAAAATACTAAGTGCGATAAAATATATAGGATGTTCAAGCACTCACCATATAGCTGCATCATATTTTTTTGCTCTCATTGTGTGCCCTTGTACATGTTGTCTCACATTTTGTGTCGTCCAACATTCAGTAATTCCAAACAAATCATAGAGTCTCTATTATTTCAAATTTAGATGCACTTATACTACTACTCCACAACTTTTAGGAGAAAGCAATGAGTTTACCTTTGAAGTTTAATAATCAGGGAGATCAAATTTCTTCACTTTTTTGCGGGGTGAGCCGTTCATCCGGATGATCGCGATGCATGACGGGATTTATCTCATCAGTTCGGCTACAAACAGATCAGATCCACGGCCTTGATCATTAACCATCTCGTACTACCAACGGTAAAAGGGTCTGCACACCTTATGGTGTTATTATGTCAGAAGTTAAGCATGCTGGAAACAAATGAATTCAACATGTTGAATTGATAATATATAGACCCTTCTACTGAAAATTTTCTAATGGATCATTGACAATGTTTGTGAGTTCTTACGTTGGTAATTTTTGAAAAGCACTGAAACAAATAGATCAGCTTATCTTTCACATATCCAAACACACAAAAAATATTATCTTGCATATTCATATTGCAGTAGTGTATTATATAGAAATCAAGATATCAGAAAAGGAAAATACCTACCACATGCACCCAGCTTTCGGATCTGTACAGAAGATAGATATTGGATTAATCTTCCATGGGTGAGCGAGTGGGGCAAGATTTGAAGCTTCCCCTGCTGGCCTACATGCACCTGAAGCACACGAAGACATCTGACCGGCGGGCCAAGGGCGATCAAAAAGCAAAATTACCTACCACATGAACCTAGCCTAGCTTTAGGATATGTATAAGAGGCAAATCTGCATGACCGAGTGCATGGGGCAAGTTTGAAACTTCGCTGCTCACCGGCCGCTCGGAAACACCCGATCGAAAACAGCCGGCCGGCCGATCGAGGCCAGCGCCATGAGTCAGGAGTCGCTGCTGCTCATCATGCACAGAAAGAGGGCCGGCCGGTCAAGAATCAGGGTCAATCGATTGTAGCTTGCGTACGGACTCCGGAGATAATAAGCAGGGCCGAACAGTTTTTTTATGGTATCTGGTAGAATCATAACCGTAACATTTACATCTAACGGTTAAGATAATTCAGATGATGTGGCTCAACGTGGTGTCTCCTAAAAACCCCTTATATTGCTTTTAGTATATAATAGATAAAGGACAAAAAAAAGAAATACTACTATGATATGTTGGATGTTCGAGAAAATGTATAAAACGCCGGAGAGTCAACCATGGTCCACACATCAACTCATTGTGATACAGCAAAAGCCATATGGAAATCCTGGGCTCCACTTCATCGCAAAATCAATATTTTGCTGATAATCAGAGGCAGGGTATGGACGGTAGATCGACTTGCCAAAAGAGGACTTCCACATAATGATCATTGTGCTTTCTGCAATTCAGCAGAAGAGGATCACAAACATTTGTTTGTCCGATGCGCGGAGTTAATTTAATATGTCCCAAACGTAAACCAAAGCCTGAGAAGATGGTGGAACCAAACCTAGGGACAGGCTGCAAGGAGCTGAACTAAAGGGTTATGGTCATGCTAATAGTATGGAATATTTGGAGAGAGAGAAATTAAAGGATTTTTGAGAATAAATACAAGACTATGGAGCAGATCACCGATCAAATTAAACAGGAAACAAAGCAATGGGCTACAGCAAGTGGAGGTCGTCTTCGCCTTCTTGAGATCTAGATCAGTTTTGTCTTTTCTTTCTCCTTCCTTAAGGAGTTCTTTTATTTAAGGTTTTCAAGCAGGTTTTAGGCTTTCTTTTGGTCGTCTAGGTCAGGCTTCTCATGTAAAACCATGTTTGCTCTACTCAGGCTATTTTCTTTGGCCTTTCCTCTTCTTAACATATAACATGCAGCTCTTCTGCATGGTTAAAAAAAAAATCTGTTTGTTAGTGGAACAAAGAAGCTATGTCAGACCTAAAGATTTTTCAGATAAGATTTCAAGCCAGAAAAACAGGCGTAGCCTGGCTTAAAATTAATCGAGCTGTCAAGCAGCGTAGAGGATACAGGAAGTAGGCAAACAAGGGAAGCCTGAAGTCTAACGCCACACATAGTTGGGACTAAACACTCCGGCTGACAAACACCGAGCTGGACTAAGGGCGACGAGAAGCGAGCAGGGCCAGAACAGCACCCCCTTCTGAACAGAGATAGCAACCGAAGTACCGAATGCTGCGGCCGAAGAGAAGTTATGTAAGGGCATCGAAGAAGCACAGGCAGAGGCAATCCAAACAGATAATACTAATGCCGAATATAAGTTAGAATGCCAAGGTAGATATTCACGCGTGCACTGTGCAGGGCACCAGAGTTGCTCGGTAAGGCATGGCAGAGTTCAGCTTCTTCAAAGTATATACCTTGGCAACAGCCTTGGGAGGGCAATTTCCTTCGAGTGTTGGATCGATGCACCGTTCCACCATGCCTTTACATCTTGCTGAAGCCTGCACACCAATGCCATCAACAGTTTAACCGGTGCATCTTCTCAAGACTTCATATATATATATCCGTGAATGCACGAGTAGGCACACATACCCATATCGCGAAGAGGTTCTTCTGGCCAAGGGGCATTGTGCGGTCGACTGCCTTCCGACCGGTCAACAGCTCCAGCAGCACAATCCCGAAGCTGTATACATCGCTCTTTGTGCTTGACCCTTGGGCCAGAGCATATACCTAACAGACCAATCCCAGAGATAAGTATACGAGATTACCATTTCCTGATCCTGATGGAGTAATCTGAAAGAAAACTTGGTTGCGTACTCGGGTGCATCGTAAACAGACGAAGTAAGTGGGGGATCCAATAAAAGTTTTTCCGTGGAAGTAAGGGGCGATATGGCGAAACCAGCATCGCCGATCTTTGCAACACCATCGCCAAACAGAAGTATGTTGCAGGAGTTGATTCTGCCGTGGATGACAGGGGGCCTGGTCTTCTCGTGGAGGAACTAGAGCCCTTCCGCGGCACTCAAGGCAATCTTCGCTCTCTGCTCCCATGATAAAACTGCTCCTGGCTCGGCTCCCTTGACACCCTTTTTACCTGTCATCGTAAACCACAAGAGATATCAGCTTTGCTTGTGGAATAAGTGAAATCATTTTTATATAAGTACTATGTTAGTGCAGTTGAGCAATGTGATCTAAGAAACCGGTCTGAAATCTTGACTTGTCTAAAGTGCGCAAACAGACACACTAAAAGACCAGACTAAACTAATAGCTATTCCATTTGTTCCAAAATGTAAGATGTTCTAGTTTTGTCCAAGTAAAAATGAATCATGTTTGGTCATGCTTATACGATAAATTAGTTTCATAACATCCACCATCGAGTACATTTCCATACAATATTTATTTGAAGTCGTAGATGTTGATTGATTTTTTATAAAATTTGTCAAATTTAATGAAGTTTGACTTAAGACAAAGATATAGAATAGCTTACATTTGTAAGAGCAAATTCTGGTTTTTACCCCCCTAATTTACGGTTTTTGACACTAATTACCCAATTTAGCAAGTTTACATCTTAACTACCCCATGTAGTGAAAGTTGTGCCAAATTTTACCCCCCTTTGAATATTTGAGTTTCTCTAGCTTTTTCTTTTTGCGTAGGAATGTGTTGCACTAGCAAATTGCCCCTCACTGAATGGGTTTTCTCTTGGCTGAGAGCTTCCTGTCTGAGAGACGCCCCATGGACATGTTGTTCCTAAATCCAAAGCTCTTCCTTCTCGTATGATATGCAATCTTAAACTTTTCTCACGGTTACTCCTGGACCACGGCTCCGATGACCACATGAAAATCGTCTCGACGAGTCTCCTATTGTCGTAGACTGCAGCACAGTCTAGTCCTTGCCAAATGAACAAACTATGAGTTGATGTAACTGTCCCAACTGGAACGTGATTCACAATGTGGAACAAAACTGGCATAGCCACATATGCTCAGGTGGATCGAATGCGGCACAGGAGGTGAACCAGAAAAAGACCGCTTGGAGGAAAACTGCGTATGTGCCATGCCACATCGACCTGACGACCAGAACGCACCAGCAAGAATGCTGGCCATATCTTACAGGGTAAAAACTGGCAATTTTTTCACTGAATGGGGTAATTAGAATGAATACTTGTTAAATTGGGTTGTTAGTGTCGAAAATGTGAAACTAAGGGGTAAAAGTCGGAGAATAGTCCATTTTTAAAGGTTGGAGTACTTAGAGTAAAAGATTCCACAAATTGTGAGGCCCTTTGGGCCCATTCCTAGGGCACACATTTTTTTAGAAAGGGGATAACCCCGCCTCCACATCAGTTGATTCTCATAGCCATATGGCAGACGTTTTTATTGCCAATTTTTTTTTCTTCTTTGATGAAAAGGCGTAATTCCTCACCATGAAGAATATCATACAAGGAGCCCCACAAAGCATACTCATAAGCAAGAAAACGATCTTTTCCTTCGACACAATATCCAAGAAGTTGGACAATGTTCTCGTGTTTCAACCTTGATATAGACGGAACCTGCACCAGATGTGTGGCAGTTAGAAGGCAAGCCTTTGCATTACCAATACATGAGGAGAATTAACTGAAATAGTGAGAAGCAAGGAATGCAACCATGACCTCGAAATGAATTCTCGTCGAAGGATCGAGCTTCTTTACAGCACATTGCTGTCCATCTTTCAGCACTCCAAAGAAAACCCAACCATACATCCCCTCTCCCAGCAAAGCATCATTACTGAAATTCCTTGTTATCTGCCTCAGTTCATCCATCGAAATTCTTGGAAATGGTGCCACTGTTGGTGGAATTTTGCTAGAGGAATTCAAAGTAGGTGTAGTAGTGTTAGAGGGAGGTGCATTCTTTTCCTCTCCACTTATTGGAACACGAGCGTTGCTACCTGCAGCAATAAAAATCAAATATGATAAGATGTAGACAAGACTTCCATTTCTTTTGTTTTACTGTTTACCAAAACAAATATTTGTAGAGTAGAACAATTCTTTGCGTCACACAGAATTTGTGTTCTATGTGGTCTACCCTGTGGAGCTGAACAATCAGTAAGACACCTAGTAGCACAAAACGAATGAGAATGATCGAGCATTTTCGTGGTATATAACTAGGACTGTGGCATTACTTATATTTTGATTTTCACTTATAAATAGAAGAGTTAATTCAACTTTTTACCTCCAAAGTTTGTTTTTTTGACACATTACCCCCCTTATATAAATCTTGCCACTTCTTACCCCTAAGTTACAATTTTGTAACAGATTTTAGCCCTTTCACAAAATTTATTTGTTTATATTACATGCCACTCTACCAAATTGTTATTATATTATTAAGGCAGAAAATCTCAACGTGACAAGTTCGAATCTTCTCCCTTTTCAGCAGCGTCCTTATCTCTTTCAGCCACATCATTATTTTCTTAAGGAGGTAAAATGTGTCATAAAATTGAAATTCAGTGGTAGGAAGTGCCAAGATTTATAATAAAGGGGTAAAATGTGTCACAAACTCAATCTTCAGGGGAAAAAGTAAAGTAAGTCTAAATAGAAATAAATAGTGTGAATATAGACCCACGTGTTAATTGAAGGAGAAAACAAAATCTTAAATGGTCATGCTAATATGACAAGGAGTATTTCAATAACTTCCTGTTACCTGTAGAGCTTTCACACTTTCGTTGGGGAAGAGCTTTTCTGATCATCCTAAGTCTATCTGCTACTTCAACCATTTCTGGACGCATTTTCTCATCCATTCTCAAGCATTTAGCTGCTAGATTCGCAATATCCTCAAGCAACTTCATGTTCTTCTTTTCATTGGCAATTTCCAAATCAAACAATTGTCTCAACTTCTTCCCTCTTCCTAGAGCCTTCGTGAAACATTGAGTAAGGTTAGTATTCCCGCCTGCCACTTTCGGGTGATCATTTCCATTAAAACAACTCCGAAACTGTATACATCGCTCTTTGGAGTTAGAATCCCACTCTGACAGAACAAAGGATCCACATAACCTATACAACCAATAACAGTTTTGGTATGCTGAGCCTCATCGGTTGAAAGCAGTCTTGCTATTCCAAAATCAGATATTTTTGGCAAGTAGTTTTCATCTAACAATATGTTAGCAGGCTTGATGTCGCCATGAAGGACGGGATTATACATTGAATGCATGCTTGAGAGTGCTTCAGCTGACTGAATAGCGATGTCCAATCGTTTATCCAAAGGGAAGGGGACAGGGCCACTGCCATTGCTGCAGTGAAGGATGTTGTAGAGGTTGCCATTACAGATGAACTCCATAACGATCATAATAGCATTTTCCTCGGTGCAGTAACCTAACAGTCTGACAACATTCTTGTGGTTTATCTGGGAATGCACTATCACCTCCTTGGCAAACTCCTCTTTCTTTGTTCCATTTTTGTATCTCTTTACTGCCACTGGACGTTGTCCGTCTAATGTTCCTTTGTAAACATCACCGAACGAGCCATTACCAAGCAAAGTGCTATAACCGTTGGTGATGAGCTCTATCTCCTTTTCAATGAAGGATCGCAGTTTATGGTTGTTGTCCACTCTTTTAAGTATCAAACGCCCATTAGTTTCAAAGAAACCGCTAAGCTTGTTTCCTTGGCAATCCATGTGCAAGCAGTATAGGAAGACAGGCTTGCAAAAATAGAGAGCGGCAGCTTTCCTGCATCCGAATACCACTACAGGAATGGCCAGATGCGCCGACGGCCGTTTGCTATGCCGACGGCCAAACGTCGGGGCCGTCGGCGTAGCACCGGACTAGGCCAGCCCAACTGGCCAGCCCTCGGCGTAGCCAAGCCGTCAGCGTAGTATACACTACACTGACGGTCACCCTCGGCGTAGTGGCGGCCCTTGGCGTAGCAAGCGGACGCGTGGCACATGCCGGCCAGCACGGACGGCGCGTTAACGGTGCCGTCCGTTAGGCCGACGGCAACCCTCGGCATAGTATAGGCCGACGGCCACCCTCGGCGTACCAGCAACGTACGCCGACGGTCACCCTCGGTGTAGCCTTCTGTATTTTTCATTTATTTTGTATTTGTATCAATTATTTATATATTTTTTTATTAATTGGATAATTTCGTACCCTCTGAATAGCAGTCTACACGTCCACATGAAATGTCGTTGCGAATCTTCTCACACCCCGAGAAATTTCTATATATTTGTAAGTGTTATTATCGCATGTAGTTCTCAATAGCACTCACCACGACCACATAAAGTGCTTGCATGTGTCCCCCCTCGCATGCATGCGCTCTAACCTAGAGGCGAAGGTTCTGTACCCGTATAAGGAGGAATCTCCCCGTTTAGGTGAAACCGGGTAGGATAGTGCCCCAACTTGTGAACCAACATGGTTTTACATCACCCTATGACCTAAACAAACACAAAACAAGAGAGAGCTACGCCGGGCTACCCCTGTCAGAGGAACGTCTAGGGGGTTCGACGATCCTAGTGTGCACAGAGATCGTGGTTTCACGGAGGAAGACCACGAGAACATCGGAATCAGATGAGAACTTGCATGTGTCCCTAGCATATGTGTGTGAGTGTGGTGAGAGATTGGTATAGGTGCTTGCATGTGTCCCCCCTCGCATGCATGCGCTCTAACCTAGAGGCGAAGGTTCTATACCCGTATAAGGGGGAATCTCCCCGTTTAGGTGAAACCGGGTAGGATAGTGCCCCAACTTGTGAACCAACATGGTTTTACATCACCCTATGACCTAAACAAACACAAAACAAGAGAGAGCTACGCCGGGCTACCTCTGTCAGAGGAACCTCTAGGGGGTAGACGATCCGAGTGTGCACAGAGATCAAGGTTTCGCCGGAGGAAGACCACGAGAACATCGGAATCAGATGAGAACTTGCATGTGTCCCTAGCATATGTGTGTGAGTGTGGTGAGAGGTTGGTATAGGTGCTTGCATGTGTCCCCGGAGGACAGCTTTGCTAGGACCTACTACGCATCGACACCGGTAAGTTCTTTGCTAACCCACTGGTTATCGCTTTACTTTGCCTCGCAAGTTGCTAACATGTAGGCAACATGTAGGGAACGGGAGCTTCTGGGAACCGGCACTTTGGCCACGCCTCGCCGGATGGGCGTCAGATCACACCGCTTCATGACAATGGTCCATCTCCTGGCCATTCTGCAGGTGGTTCTCCCGAGCTTCACACTTCTCCTACTCCCTCGCCAGGTGGCTCTTCTGCTGCTTCTACTGGACGCAACCCTCGCCAGAGGTCGCCACTTTTCACCAGGGGAGATCTCGGGTACACCCCCTCTCCTCCAGAGTTGTAGACATGTGTGATGATGTATGAACGATGTATGGATGATGTATGAACAATGTGTGATATGACCATGTGTGATATGAGCAATGTTTGATATGAGCATGTGTGATATGAGCAATGTTTGATATGAGCATGTGTGAAATAAAGGTGAGCATTGCTGTGAGCTGTGAGCTGAAAAAAAAACTGGGGCTGGTCCTACGCCGACGGCCTTGCCGTCGGCGTAGCAGGTATGGTCACGCGTACCTTCTACGCCGACGTAGGGCCAGCCCGCTGCTGCCAGGTTGCTCCGCTGCCTCCACGTGGCGAGCCTACGCCGAGGGGGTGGCCCTCGGCGTAGCAGCCGCCCGCCTCACCGCCTCCACGCGTGGCGGCGACGCCGAGGGGGAGGCCGTCAGCGTAGCCGACGCGCCGTTAACTGGCCGTGTGACGGCGCTGTCGACGTTCGCCGACGATCTCTACGCCGACGGGCGTCGTCAGGCCGTCGGCGTTGACCTACGCCGACGGTCTTGTCCTACGCCGACGGCCGCGCCTGCTCCGCCGAGGGAGAGGTCCGCCGAGGACGGTACGCCGAGGGCAGCCGTCGGCGTAGCGTACGCCGAGGGTTTTCCTGGCTACGCCGACGGCAATAAGCCCTCGGCATACCAAGCTTCTCCTGTAGTGTACCAACCAACATCAGTGTGTGCCTGAGATTTAGATTTACCGTTATCTTATGTGAGAGGGAATTTTATCTGTGTAACTAAGGGCACAATCAGTGGATCTTCCAGACACGCGTAAGCAAAACTCCTTAAAAAACATGATTATATTGAACTTTGCAACTGAAAGGGTCATAATCTGTAGTTCTATAATCTACATGTAGATGCTTATTAGTAGAGGTGCGTTTCTTAGCTTGCCGCGAGAACAGAAAAGCACCACTAGGTGAGAAGATGGCGACAAGAATTAGTGGCAGAGGGCTAAGGTCTGTGGATTTCAATTCAAGAATTCCGAGTCGTGCGTCTAGTCACGACTAGTCTATGAGTCGCAACTCCAAGGTCGACTCAATGTGTCGACTGGACTCATTGGACAAGTCCAGCGATTCATTTGACTAGCCACGACTAACCTCGACTAGTATAGCTTTTTGAGTCAAACGACTAAAAAATGACCCCACTTGTTATATTTCTTTTCAATATTGGCCTGCCCAGTACTAAAAACCTAGATTGAGCTGCCCAGTTTTCCCTACAAAACCAAAAATAAATCCTGGTTATTTGTGCCGACCCAATCCTCTCCTCCGCTACTGCTGTTACTCCGGGGCTCACTGTCGTTGTTGTTCTTCTCTGCCGGCGGCTGGTTCATGGAGAAGAGAAAGGCCTTGATCGTTGTATGGAATTGCCAAGGTTTCACCCCACTTCCCTGTCCCCGGCCTTTTAGTGTACTCCCTCCGTCCCGGTTTAAAGGACACAATTTGCAATTCTCTGGGCCCTGGGTGTCATCTAATTGGTCCATTTAATAGTATGAAGTAGAACATGCATAAGGAGAAAAAGAGTTAGGAAAGTGTTCACATTTGTTCACACATGTGCATGCAAGCATTTTATTGCTTTCACACAGGAGTAATTACAGAAATTAGATGCTTTTGTGTCTAAGTATTTTGGGATTGCATGGTTTGCAAATTATGTCCTTTAAACCGGGACGGAGGGAGTATTACATTTTTTACAATTTACATACTAGTAATAAACTATTAGTAATTATATACTTTGGTATTTTACTGTACCTAGTACCTATTAGTCACGACTAGTCTATGAGTCAGCTACCCCAAATCAACTTATCCTTGCTACAGATAAGTCATAGCTCACACCAATTACTTTGATTTACCCTTAATTATCTCCTCAAAACAGGCTTCCGTCCAACTTTATAAATAAAGCAACCATTCACATCCATCTCCGGCTTCTCGGAGAAGCCGGTCTACTCCACAACGGAAAAGGCCATCCCAAGCAATTTAGAACAGTGATATGTCGACAGCAAGGATGCATAACCCATCAATCAGAAGGAGCAAGTAAGCAAATGGTTACCTCTTCTTTGGTAGTAGAGAAGTGCGAATCAAGCTAGCTTGCTTATCTGAGACGTTCTTCAGCTAGACACAAAATCTGATTCATCGCCTAGCGAGGGAAGCGACCTTCAATTTACAGGATACCTCAGATGCAAATGCTTCTCGTGTATAATTGGTACTAGTTTGGAGGTCAACGAGGGGAAATGGAAGAAGCATAAGGAAGCGAGCTATCTTCTGGTAGTAGGTTCTTGTGTCATCAGTCTTCCCGCTGCCGGCTTCCACGTACTAGTATTTCTTTCTATCAATGGCAAGAAAAGAACAGGGAAAACGCTTTAAAACCTTCGGAGGTTGCGAGCCTCCCGGTGCCACGCCTCGCGTCGCTGCGGTCGTGCCCACGCAAAATACAACCAGCACCACCACGTGGGTCCCACCCCTTTCCCTGATCACTAGAGCACCCACAGCGTTGGTAGTTCCAAATCTGACACGAAATTGTATTTGGCAAGAGTAGAATTTGGCGATGACCCCACAACATAGGTGGTTCCAAATTTCTGTATCGATATCGTGGGTCTCTATATTGAATAAAATGACATAACAAATTTGCTTTCTCATTCCTCACCTCATAAAGAAGAGTCTTATATGGTTGGCAACATGCATAGATAGAATATTTTAGGACGCTACTACCTAGCAAACGGTCTGCAGATTGCAAGACCGGACGGGCATTTCGACAGCTTAAACGCATGAGCTTCCTTTTTTTATAATGTGAGAGTCCAAATCGTTAATAGGTTGCTAAAGAGAGATACTCACCTCTAAACATGAGAAATTAGCTCACAAATATTAGAAGACAAAACTGCTGATATCGTCAGCATTTAATGCAAAAATATTAAAATTCAAAATCTTTTGTAGACCAAACTGATTATACGATTTAGGATCCGTTTTTACTGTTGGGTTAGTCACGACAAGATCTTCAAAACTAGATCCCATGTTGGTATGTTCTGATAACTTTTTTTCGGATCAAAAGTTATCCACTCGTAATATGTGAGTTATCCAGGGCATAGTATATAAGTTACCAACCTTATAAAACATCTTGTATCAAGACTTTTTTGAGTGGATGTAGAAAAAGTAACCGACAACCATTCTAAGAATTACATAACTTGGCGGGTGATCCAACGACCTACACTAGTGATGTCCCGCGTGCATGCTCTAGCTAAATACATGGCTTTTTGTCTAAAAAGTTATCTATCAGTAACATAAGAGTTATTTTAGGCTTTAACATGTAAGTTACACATCCAATAACATGTAAGTTATTTACCACTATAAAAATTTATCCACTAATAGAATATAAAATTTATGTGCTGGATAATTTATATATAGGCAAGGCTGCCGATGCCACGCCTAGCGTCGCTGCCGTCGTAGCCACACAAAATACAACCAGCACCACCACGTGAGTCCCACCCCTTTCTCTGATCATTTATCTCTCCTACGCCTCCTTCTCCATCCATCCTCCATGCCGAAAAGTGAGGCCGATGCCATGTAGAGATACAGAAGTGGGATAATTGAGACAAATGGGATACCAGTTTTAGACTACTAGACTAACTCAAAACTAAGTGGGGCAAGTGGAATAAGGTAGAATTGACATATCTCGCTTATCCCACATAAATTAGAGTTAGTCTATTAGTCTAAAAGTGGTATCACATTTATCTCAATTATCCCACCTCTGCATCACTAATAGGGCCGAGTCGGTAAAATCCGGGGCCATGTGCAAAATTATAAAATAGGGCCTTGTCTCGCTAGAAAATTTGCACCACTCAATAATGACAATAATGTGTATATATACATATACTAGCAGAATGACCGTGCGTTGCCACGTCATCATAGTTTGTTAATAAGTACATATTACATATTTATACAAATAATAAATACACGTGTATAGAAAAGATATCCAGAACCTTCATAAAACATTTACATTTAAAATTCACAAAATAAGCTTCATATATAGAAAAATATACAGACATATACAATATCAAATGTATATAATATAAATATATAATAATATATTCCAATGTGATTCTAATAATATAGATTTCATATTTTGGATTTTTATAAAAAAATTATACGCATCCTATTTTGAAAAGTAGCTAATGAGTAGAGCATGTGTGTTTGCTTAGATCTAAATTCGATGATGTTTCTTTCTCTGTTAAACTGTCATTTTACGAGCATCCACTAGTGGAAACGGGACCTTTGGTTGAGGTCGGAAATGGGCTTTAACACCGGAACCGGTGTTAAAGGGGGCGCCCGTACCAGCGGGGTCCAGAAAGCAAAAAGGAGCCCCCCTTTAACACCGGTTCGAGTCACGAACCGGTGTTAAAAGCCCTGCACCAGTGGCCCGCGCAGCCCCCCTTTTAACACGGGTTCGTGGCTTGAACCGTTGTTAAAGGGGGTGCGCCTATATAACCACCACAACCCACACCCCTCTCTCTCATTTTTTTCACTCTCTCATTTTGGAGCATAGCAAGAGGGTGAGAGGTGTGCTAGTTTGTGTTTTTTCCTATGCACAAGAGGTGTTCGGTAAAATGCTCGAGAGCTCGAAATAAGTTTTCTCGTTGCTCTTTCCTTCTCGGTGTAGGTCGGCAACTTTATCCTTTCATGTGTCATTGATGTACTATATAAATGGTCATCTCCCTATTAATTTTTGATATAATATATATTAATGCAGATGAACCAGCAATGAATGTATGGTGACCGACGCACTTCCGAGTACATTACGGGCCTCCAAAATTTCATCGTTGTGGCTAATGCAAACCGTGGTCACAATGGTTTTATGTGTTGTCCGTGTGTTCACTGTCAGAACAAGAAAGACTACTCAAATACCAGAACCATTCACGCCCACCTGCTTCGATCCGGTTTCATGCCCAACTATAATTGTTGGACCAAGCACGGAGAAAAAGGGGTTGTGATGGAAGACAACGAAGAAGAAGAGGATGATGACAACTATCATAATATGTATCCTGAATACGATGATACTGCAACGGGGGTAGATAATGAAGATCAAGAGGCAGCAGATGGGCCCGCGGATGACGATCTTGGTCGGGCCATTACTGATGCAAAGGAAGAATGTGAAACTGAAAAGGAGGAGAAGCTGGAGCAGATGTTAAAGGATCACAAAACATTGTTGTACCCAACTTGCGAAGATGGCCACAAAAAGCTAGGTACCACACTGGATTTGCTGCAATGGAAGGCAGAGAACGGTGTGACCGACGGCGCATTTTCAAAGTTGTTGGTAAAAATGAAAAATCTGCTTCCAAGAAATAATGAGTTGCCCGACAGTAAATATCAAGCAAAGAAGGTTGTCTGCCGTCTAGGATTAGACGTGCAGAAGATACATGCCTGCATTAATGACTGCATCCTCTACCATGGTGAGAAGTACGAGAATTTGAATGCATGCCCGGTATTCACTGCACTGCGGTATAAGATCAGACGAGAGGATCCTGTCGATGTTGAGGGCAAGGCCCCTAGGAAGAAGGTTCCTGCCAAGGTTATGTGGTATGATCCTATAATACCACGGTTAAAACGTCTCTTCAGAAATAAAGAGCATGCCAAGTTGTTGCGATGGTACATGGAAGACCGTAAGAAAGACGCGATGTTGAGACACCCCGCTGATAGGTCACAGTGGAGAAAAGTCGAGCGAGAGTACCCGGACTTCGCACGTGACGCAAGGAACTTAAGGTTTGGTCTAAGTAGAGATGATATGAATCCTTTTGGTGAGCAGAGCTGCAGTCACAGCACCTGGCCTGTGACTCTATGTATATATAACCTTCCTCTTTGGTTGTGCATGAAGAGGAAGTTTATTATGATGCCAGTGCTCATCCAAGGCCCGAGGCAACCCGGCAACGACATTGATGTGTACCTAAGGCCATTAGTTGAAGAACTTTTACAGCTGTGGGCCAAACCAGGTGTACGTATATGGGATGAGCACAAAAAGGAGCCATTTGACCTACGGGCGTTGCTTTTCGTAACCATCAATGATTGGCCTGCTCTTAGTAACATTTCAGGACAGACAAACAAGGGATACAATGCATGCACACACTGTTTAGATGAGACTGAAAGTGTATATTTGGATAAATGTAAGAAGGTTGTGTACCTAGGATATCGTCGATTTCTTCCGAACCTGCATCCCGTAAGAAAGAAAGGCAAGCATTTCAAATGTCTGGCAGAACCCCGGAGGAAGCCTATCCTCCGTACCGGTGAGGAGGTATTTGGTATGGTCAAGCACCTAGAAGTAATCTTTGGAAAAGGTCCTGACAGTCTATTTGTTCCGAATGACAATGCCAGACACGCGCCCATGTGGAAGAAGCAATCTATATTTTGGGACCTACCCTATTGGAAAGTCCTAGAGGTCCGCTCTTCAATCGACGTGATGCACGTGACGAAGAATGTTTGCGTGAACCTGCTAGGCTTCCTAGGAGTGTATGGAAAGACAAAAGATACACCGAAAGCACGGCAGGACCAGCAACGTATGAAAGACCCTGAAGAGCCTATGCATCCTGAGAACGAGAAGGGTAAACGATGTCACTTAACTCCTGCCAGCTACGCTCTTACCAAAGCAGAGAAGGAAATCTTTGTTGAATGCCTGAGCAGTATTAAGGTCCCGTCTGGCTTCTCGTCGAATATAAAGGGAATAATAAATATGGCGGAGAAAAAATTCCAAAACCTGAAGTCTCATGACTGCCACGTGATTATGACGCAATTGCTTCCGATTGCATTGAGGGGGCTTCTACCTGAAAATGTTCGAGTATCCATTATGAAGCTATGTGCATTCCTCAATGCAATATCTCAGAAGGTAATCAATCCAGAAAGCCTACCAGGGTTACAGACAGATGTGGCCCAATGTATTGTCAGCTTTGAGTTGGTGTTCCCACCATCCTTCTTCAATATTATGACGCATCTCCTGGTTCACCTAGTAGAAGAGATTGCTATTCTCGGTCCTGTATTTCTACACAATATGTTCCCCTTTGAGAGGTACATGGGAGTCTTAAAGAAATATGTTCACAACCGTGCTAGGCCAGAAGGAAGCATCTCCAAGGGCTATGTAACAGAGGAGGTCATTGAGTTCTGTGTTGATTTTATTCCTGACCTTAAGGCGTTTGGTGTTCCAGAATGACGACATGAGGGGAGACTGCGTGGAAAAGGCACCCTAGGATGTAAAGCAATGATATGTAGGGACGGGCATTCTCTCAATCAAGCACACTACACGGTTTTACAAATATCTATCTTAGTTTCCCTGTATATCAATGAACACAAGAATTTTATACGCCTCAAACACCCGGGGCAGTCTGATGAATGGATTATAAGTGAACACATGGCGAGTTTTGGCGGCTGGCTGCAAAGACTTCTCATGAATAACACCACTGTTGGAGATCAACTCTACTTGTTGGCCAGGACACCATCTTCGATTGTATGTACTTTCCAAGGGTATGAGATAAATGAGAATACATTTTACACAATAGGCCAAGATAAAAAGAGCACCAAGCAAAACAGTGGTGTCCGCTTCGATGCAGCAGAAGACAATGGGCAAAAGACCACGTATTATGGGTTCATAGAGGAGATATGGAAACTTGACTATGGACCTAATTTTAAGGTCCCCTTGTTTCGGTGCAAATGGGTCAAGCTAACAGGAGGAGGGGTTGAGGTAGACAAGAAGTACGGAATGACAACAGTGGATCTCAACAATCTTATGAAGGTAGACAAGAACTTAGACGAACCATTCGTCTTAGCCAATGATGTGGCTCAGGTTTTCTATGTGAAGGACATGTCTACCAAACCGAAAAAATAAAAAAATAAGCAAACAGATACATCACATGATGAGCCAAAGCGTCACATAGTTTTTTCAGGGAAAAGAAACATCGTGGGAGTGGAGGAAAAGACAGACATGTCAGAAGATTATAATAAGTTTGATGAAATTCCGCCCTCTAGAGTGAAGACTGACCCAACCATCATGTTAAACGGTGCTAATACTCCATGGTTACGGCCGACGTGATCATAAGATTGACTATATGTATTAATTGAGCCATTTTTGTCACACATATGTATCTCAACATGGAAATCAATGTCATATTTCTTCTGTTAACACTATATGTATTAAATGAGCCATTTTTCTTCCTGCCATTTTTTCCCGCCATTTCTTTCCGCCAGTTTTTCCCGCTTAACATTTATGTATATTTGTGTATGAATCTAAGTCCACTTGAATGTTTACTCTCTTACTCTAGATAATATTATTGTTTTAGGAACTATGGATCCACTCAATAGAAACCTTGAAGAGGAATAAATAATGGAGAACATGATCCACGAGGACACCTCACAATATCTGAACTTGGAGGGACATGATGAAAGCTCAAGTAGTCATGGAGAAGATAACGACTCCGGTGAATGCACTTTAGTGATTACAAAGTCTGTCGAGGTATATATATGCATGGATTAAGCCTCTGCTGACTTGCACCGATTGATTTGTATATATTAATGCTTCTTTCTTCTTTTAGCCCTCTGGATTGACCAGCCAGCAATAATCTTCTTCTATGAAAAAGAGCAAGCGAGGCGCGAGCCATTGGTTGAAAGATCGTGCAAAGTTCACGATCGAAGCAGGCCGTGTTGATGGCAGGCCGATGGAGCCCAAGAAGGCCGCAGACAAATTTATACGTCAGGCTGGAGTTCTTGTTAGGGACCAAATCCCAATCATAATTGAATATTGGAATAAGCCAAAGAAGGGCGACGGTACCTTTGTCGATGAAAGATCCAAAGAAACGCTTTGGATTTTGCTGTTTGTAAATTTCACCCTACCGCCAGAGGAGGATGAAAATAAACCGGTTATAAAGGAAAAGGTCAAAGAGTGGACTTTAAAGAAGATGGCTGACGCTTTCCGCAACTGGAAGACAAAATTGAACAAATTTGTCAAAGATCGCGAGACTCCAGATTTCAAAGACGCATATTATGCAAAGATAAGACCTCACTGGCCCGAATTTGTGGCGTACAAGGAAGGTGCTATAGCTACAAAGAGGTCAGAAACCAATACGCTAAACACCCAGAAGAAGGAATATCACCAGAGGACGGGGTCATGTGGCTACATATCTCAGAGGCCTAAGTGGGAGGAAGCTGAGAAGGCCCTGTGCGATAGAGGGATCACACCCCTGACACATGGGTGGGACCTACCTGCAAAGACTTGCTTCTACGGAATCGGGGCAAGGTTGGACCCAGAAACAGGATTGTGTATCTTCCCAACCCTCCTTGCCAAACCCGTCACTGAACTCATCATGACATACGAGGAAACAGCCGCTAGGACCTTCCATCCCGACAGAGAGAATGACCAGCTGACGCGCGCCATCGGTAAAAAAGAACACCCTGGACTTGCACGAGGCACAGGGGGTATGGAGTGGAAGGATGGGTTTGCCGAGTGGGGAGACTCTTACAGATGGCGCGGTAGAAAAGAAAAAGAGCGTACAAACCGGATGACACAGATAGAACATGCACTTGTGGCGCCGCAGGCGCAAGTGAATGCACAAAAGAGCCAGCAAGCTACTGGCCCATCTCAGCGGCACGAAGAGCCTGCATTGGAAGCTACCGGCGGTCCAGACTCTGTGCAGAAAAGCAGCATGGCTTCCACGGAGAACGTTCAGCCCATGCTTGAAATGGCGGGTCCTCGATACCCCATGGATGAGATCACGAAGAGCAAACACGCTGAGCTGCATGTGAGATTAATGGGATTATCCATTAAGGTGGCGGCCGGCTATGCCTTACCTCCTGTAGCTGGTGGAACTTACCACTGCCGACCGATTCCAGATGGCTATGCTATTGTCGGGGTGGATGGGGTTGTGAAGGAATATGAGGAAGCACAGCTTGACCATGCTACAGGTGAAGGGGAAACTCAACTCAAATTTGCAGTGAAAACAACCATTCTTTGGAAGAAGGAACACATCATGCTTCCAAATTGGAGGCCATTGCTGAGCCATCTGCCTCCAAGTCATCGAATCATCTGCTGCCTCCGGCGCTTCAGCCATCTCTCTTGGCTGCAGCCATCTCCGGCCACCATCTCCTACGTCCATCTCATCTTCGACCATACCATCTCTGCACGTCACCATCTCCGCGCTCACCATCTCCTCAGAGTAAGCGGAAGAGCACTGCCACGAAGAGCATCACTAGCATTGCCACGAAGAAATCCGTAGGAAACCGTAAGCCAAAGAGTTCAAGAAACTACGTCCCGCAGCCTTCCGCCAAGCCATTTCTGATATTACACTACAAGGAATCTAGCTATATATGACCCTCCATTTTCGTCACGAAATCGTCATAGTAGTCTGTTTATGACGATTCTGTGACAATTTTGAGATCGTCGAAAGCTAAGCGTCGCAAATGAACTATAACGATGATTTTGGTGAAATCGTCATAACCGTTTATGACGATATTGGATCGTCATAACCATCATGACGATCTCATATCGTCACGGGCAGTCTAGCCTCGCTAGGTCAGATCCTACGTGGCTGATCCGACGTGGCAAAATTATGACGAAACTAAATCGTTTTAAATCAAAATCAGCCCAGTCCACTTTGATGTGTATATGGGCCTAGCCCAGCAAATTCTGGTTTGTTTATGTTTTTTTTCTATCAATTCGGGTCCGTTACATGGGCACAACCCATCAATTATTTTCTAATTTTAGGCCTTTTTATAGACAATTTATTCCTATTTTCGGCCTTTTTGTCAAGCGAGTCCAAATTATCAATTCCTTCGAGAGTTGGTCCTAGTTGTCAGTACCTTCGAGAGATGGTCCCAATAGTCAGGTTTTGGTTTTTTCATAGCCAATTAACAGTCAATATTCCAATCAGAAATCAGAAAGAAAATACATGAAAATCTTTAAATAGGAGACAATACACAGTATCATAGTCAGTACAGTTATACACACATGGAATTCCCCACTTTACATCACAACCAATTCAACCATCGAATCTTTCATACCCTGGAATCTACAAATTAAACTCTTAGCAGGTACTCTGGAACTTCTTCAGCACGTAGCTCTTGTAAACAAGACGATTTTCTTTGTGTACTCGACCTCGGCCGTCTTTCAACAGGTCAACCAATCAACAGCCTTGCATTTCAAACAGCTAAGTACCATTAGCACATGAACAAATCACCAAAATGCGCATTATACAAAGCAATGGAAACGATGGAATTTGTACCAGGGGATAACAAGGAATCTTCCAAATAACAAGGAATCTTCCAAATTTGTTGTGTTTTATTGATGAAGTTATAACATCAAAGTGTCCTATATGAGTCATGATAGTAATCAGTTCTTATACTACTATAGGATGGAATCACCACTAAAATCTTAGCAGATGAGCTTCGACCTAGTCTGAATTGTCTCAGCATTCCACCTAGGCAGATTAATATCAATAACACACTACTAACCAGATATTTCTTCTTCTCATATTGAATCAAAATAGTATCTAACTGCCTGAGAGATTAAGTTTCCAGATGCATCAATCAACCAACAAGAATATAATATAGATGCAAGGGGAAGAGAGTTGCTTACCACAGGGACCAGCTTGTTGTTGGGGTGCTTCTCCTTGTAGTCCTTCCTAAACCCCTCCTTGCAGTCAAGAATAAATGTGAGGCTGATATACAACAAACATAACTGGCACAAGCAATATACAACATAGTTACTCAATTAAACAAGCTAGCAGACCTTTCACAACTTTAAGAACAACAAAAGTACTTGAAGTGCTGGGAGACCTCCATCTTCTTGATCTACTCACGCAAACTGGTAGTGTACCTGTAAAATACACAACACAGGTAAGAGTCACCTCACATTTGCAAGAATGAAGCAAGAAATCATACACAGGTAACATGTCGCTACGTCGATTTCCCTTTCTCATGCTGCTTTGCTGAGTGGTACCTTTCTACAAAATTCCCAGTGCATACTACTAGTTCTGTAGCATTTAAAAGTACTACCTACTGTTGTATCTTCCTTTGGTTTTGGTGAGGAAGGGACAAATGAAGACGATGTAGCGAGCATATTGGAATCAGGAAAAACATATCATGATTCATATCTATGAAGATCTTAAGCTAAGGAAATTAGGCTATCAAACAACATGGAATTTTGTATGCAATTATGTTGGTAGATCTTTTATTTATGTTTACAGTGAAGAAGAGTGACCACAACAGCAAGGTAAGAAAGCAACATTGTATCAACTCCATGAACACTTCATCTATGAAGAACATTGTATCAACATTGTATCTATGAAGAACATTGTATCAACATTGTTAGCAAGGTAAGAAAGCTAACAATTTAAAAGTCATTTCAGTACTTCAATGTATACTACGCTAGGAGCTTTTCAATCATTACTTATATACTAGTAGACCATTGTGCGGCGACACGCCGCACCCGTGATGGGACAATTCTCTCAAACAAATATCTTGAAGTATTTTTACCCAGATTCTTAAGCATTGGTGAACCAACAGACAACATTGAAATAATGCTACCTAACCAAGAAACCATTGTTAAGAAACAGTAAACAATAAGAACAAAGCCTGACACCATAGTGATCATCAACTGGCGCATTCAGTGGAACAACTGGTTCATAACTAATCGAAATATCTACTGAGCCAACTGTTTGAATATGGGAGCAGCCAACCGAATAAGCATCGACGGACGTCTTAGATCGCGCTGACCAAAACAAACTGGAGCGGAACCTTCTCCAAACAAAAGTGAGCACAAAAAATCTTTTGTACAACCATCTGTCCATTGTATGCTATGATAATGATGCAAGATTAGTACATGCAATCCTCTATAAAGCTATATTGCAGTAAGTTTGAGAAGAAAAAGATATTAAATATACTTTTCCACAATATATTCAATTGGGATAGCTCCATATTCACACCTTTGTCATGTATGTTTCCAATTAGATTGAAATGAGACTATATATTGTTTTCTCACTTCCTGGACATTTTGAATGAAAATATAGCAATTGAACATGGTATGCTCTATAGTTATAGCTTTTTCGTCATGGCTGACTTCACCAAAAGTTGGATATAATTGGAAAGGTGTATGGTGTTAAACTTGGAAAATACATTTAGTCCTTCATGAAGCCGAGTTGCTATAAATCTGAGAAGATAAGAGATTAGATATGCTTTGCCACAAACTGAATTTTCATGGAAAAATAGCCACTGAACTGGAGCAACTTCATATCCATTTTTATATGAAAATAGTAAATCAAGGGTATAGGAGTAAGTCATGCACTGAGTAAGATAGCCGACAGTCGATGACGGTAAAATCAAACTCATACCAATTCTTTTGTATTTCTAGGTCTTTGTATTCCCAGAAACATACGACAGGCACAAGAATTTTGCACTAATGACTCCAACATAATAAGTATTTTAGCTAGATGGGATGCATTTTTGTTCAAACCTTCATGTAAGTTATTGCCTTTAGTACAGGAATTTAGGTCTATAAGGCAAATCAGAGAGGAGGTCCCAATCCTGGCAGCAGACACATGATTTCTTTCCAGCATACAACCCCGTTTAGTTCCTACATCTTTATTTTCCAGCATACAGAATAGAGGATTCAATGAGAGAGGATTTGGTAGGAGCGAGGCGTGTACCTGGAGGAGCTTGGTGATGGTCTCGACGGTGGCAGTCTTGTTGATGCTGACGTCAGGGAGCATCTGACAGGTATCGACGGTGGTGGTCTTGATGAGGCCGACCTCGTAGGAACATACGACGAAGCTCTCCTAGTAGGAGAGGCCGTCCTCGAGGAGGCTCCCCATCCGCAGCCGCTCCGCCAAGTCGTGCCGCTCCCCAACCCCCACGCCTCCTGACCTGTCCATGGTCGCCACCACCACGATAACCTGCCGACGATGAGTGTGAGGGAACAGGATCGAGCAGGGAGGTTCGGGTGGTGGTTCTGGTGCTTACAGGAAGAAGGGAAATGCGTACGCGGATGGAGAAGTGGCGGCATGAGAGGATGGGGGAGGATGTGGATGAAAGACGGTGTTGATTGGGGGTGGGGTGGGGGTGGCGGCGGCGGCGTGGATTGGATCTTGGGAGGCAGAGGCGATACTCAGTGAAGGTGGGGATCTAGCTCTGGGTGGGAGGCGCGGGGTGGCTCGGGATCTGATGCAAGGGGAGAGAAGGGAGGAGGGAGGTGGTGGCGACAACGAGAAGCTAGGGTTAGGCGGATGCGGGAGGCGGCGCACAGCCATGGCGGCCCGGCCGCCATCCACGACCACGCTTCTCCCAGATTGAGAGAGAGTGAGGAAGGAGTGGCGGCGGGGTCTGCGAATAGGAGCGGCGGGGTCTGCGACGGGGCCGTCGTCGCTGGATCCCCCTGCATAGGGCCGCCATCGACGGCGTAGACGAGCAGCGGGACCCGGCCCACCTTGATGCCGTCAGATTCCTCGTAGCCGCCTCATCTGCTCTGGCCACTTCCTTTCGATCGCGTCCGGAACTAGGGGAGGTCACCGAGGCTGTCTTGGTGAGCTAAGCTCGTGGGGAGAGGGGAGGTAGACGGTGGATCGGCTGGAGGGGAGAGGGTGGTGGCCATGTTGTGAATCGGGGAGTGGAGAGAATCGGCGGCGCAGAGATAGGGCAAGGAAAGGGGCGGCGCGAGGGGGCGATCTAGGTTTTCTTGACAGATGGTGATGTTAGGATTGGTGAGGCCGTGGGCATGGTGGGGTGGTGTGCTTCTTCGGGTTAGCTACCAACCATTGGATCGACTTTGAACGGTCCATACAACGCACATAAGGCTGATCCATGGGAGGCAGCTTCCCGTGTTTTGATTGGTTGGTTCAGAAAACACCTCAATTTTTGGATGGGTCATATTATGACGATTTCAACCAACAAAATTACGACGATTCTGAGCCTATCGTCATAATTTTGAAGGGGTTTGGCCCTCCTGGAGTGGCTAGCGACGATCTGGTGCAAATCGTCATAAAATTTATGACGATTTTTGCCATCGTCAAAATGGAAACGTCACAAGTTGACACATTTCTTGTAGTGTTACCATGGAATCGCAATGACGAGGATACCAATAGGATCTCAGAAGAAGAGGTCAAGAAATTATTTGCACCTAGACGGGCCGAGCCAAAGGATAAACTAGATCCGGTGGTGGTGGAGAAGTTTTACAATAATCTTTTGAAACCTGAAACCCCACTTGTGCCAGACTACGAGCGCCAGATTATGAAGGGGGATGCAAGGTGGAGGGAGACTGAAAGTAGCAGTCGTGCGGCACCCCAAAAAACAGTTCCCATGCTCGGAGAGCAGGAAAACCAATCATGCGCCCCGCTCCAAGTGTTCTGCACATGGATAGCTCCTCCTATAAATGATTACAAGGCAGAGCTACAAAGAAAGGCCAATGAGATGGGGATGACTTGCATTGCATACTTGAACATCATGGGAGACAACTTGCCCAAAGGCGATGTCAACCCCATACAACCATGGAAGTATGGGGAGAATCTCGTCAAGAAAGAGGAGCTCAAGAATCTACCAATAAAGATGCGAGGATTGCACAAGTGGTACCTTGATTTCTGCAAGACGAGAAAGGAAGAATGGATCACGGCGCATATAAAAGATGAAATTTTCTTGTGCAGAGATGACGAGATCGCCTTCAACATTCAAGACTAGCATTTTCTATTCAATCAGAAGGAACTCGACAAAGCTGTCATCAGCCTTTATTGTGTGTAAGTACTATTTCTGTAATTTCTATCTCATCTCATTCAATTCATTAATTGCATGTATATATATGCTCACCATATATGTATATACTATTATGCAGGAAAAAGGTTATGGAATGCATGAAAGGAGGCCCTTTTGTCATTGGGTTCGTTGACCCAAATAGAGTTTATGAACAAGTGGTAAAACACAGACCCGGGCAAACAGAAGATTTCTTGCTAAGGTCTTTACTGAGACAACAAACCAAAAGGGAAATACTATTGTCTTACAACTTCTCGTGAGTACTGTTATCCTCTCTTGTACACATTCTGTTTCGGCTTACTCGATGTTAAGTGTAACTGATGATGAGTTATGCTTGCGCGGGTTCCACTTTATTCTGCTAGTCATTCAACCTGACTCAGGAAAAGTCCTTGTCATGGACTCGTTACGAAAAGACCAAGAGATATGGGCAGACTTTAAAGAGATGCTCCAGAGGTAATTTCAATCATATTATCGCACTAGATCGGCAACTTTCGTGACAATAAGTAATTAATTACTCTTTTATCCATTTTCTTTGTCGGACAGGGTTTGGAAAAGGTTCACGGGCAGGGCCGTGGGTGAATGGTCAGAAGAACTAAAATTTGTAGACCAAAATATAAGTAATACTAGCTAGCTCGGTCTGCGTATCTCTTTGATTCTGCTTCCAATTCCATTATATCATGCTTTATTGATTATTATTTTGATTGAACTCTCTATTCTCGTAAAGTGCGTGCATCAGGGACTCGGCAATAACTTATGTGGATACTATGTTTGCGAGTTCATTCGCAACACGATATGTGCGACGGGTCAAGCCGCACTAGAACAACTTAGAGTAAGTAAACAAAGTACACAATATTATTTTATTACCATCAATTGTGTTGAGTTTTATTCTTATATATATTGACCCCATTCTTCATATATATTTAGATCGAACGGATGCGAACCAACTCCTACCATTTGACCGCATACGAGCCATTCAAGAGGAATTGACGGGGTTCATACTTGATGAGGTCGTCACGCCTGGCGGAGAACTTTTTAGATATCCACCAAAATGAACGTTGTATATATGCTTGAACGTGTTTGTCTTGTACTTGATGCTTCAACGTTTACGGAGAATACTACAATGACGATGTTTGTGTATAATAATAGTTGCTTAATTATTTATGTACTCGTATGTACCGACGATATATGTGTATACCTCTCCCGATCGATTCCTCCCTCCCGTCCGTCGCCATGAATACGCCTGAGCATGGCAGAGATTTATGCCTTTTCTGCCTGGCAAGAGAGAACATTTAACACCAACCGGTGTTAAAGAGAGGCCATGGCAGCTTACGTCGCCACCCTTTAACAGCGGTTCGTATAAGAACCGTTGTTAAAGGGAGGGCTCTAACATCGAACCGACAACACGGTTCTACAGCCGCTGCTAGAGGTTGGTCCGAACCGGTGTTAGAGGCCTGTGTGTGCACTAGTGATCTCAAGTTAATATATATATGATCTATTATGGTCGGGCTCCAGTATACACGAAAGAGGCCCAATTAGGGGCTTAGCCCAAGTTATCTAGGGTTTAGAGGAGTTGTCCTCCTATATAAACGCATGTACCCCTTTGATTATAATCAGACAATAAACATATTCTGTTGTCGTCTCCCTCAGGAGACTGGAGCCCCAAACCCTAGGCGCCACCTCCTTCCTCTCGCAGCGACGGCGCCCAGCCGCCGGCGTCTGCGCCTCCAGCCTCTCCGCCCTCACTTCCACCCCTATAATCTACGTCCAAGATCTGGTAGAACCGTAGCCTCTACCAATTTGGTATCAGATTGCTCTGGTTCGATGAGTTCTTCCGGCCTCCCCACCACCGCTGCCGCCTCCACCGGCGCGGCCACCGCCACCTCGCAGCTGACGCCGCCGCCGGCCACATTGGGTACGCCCGCCTCGGGTGTCGTGGCCCTGGCAGCCGACGCGGCCACCGTCCTCTCTCTGGCGGAGATGTCGTCGGCGATCCGCGACCTCACCCTGGCGGTCTCGAACCTACGGACCTTCCTCCAGGCTCCCTACGCGCCCCCGCCGCCGCTGCACCAACACCACCGTCACCGGCGCCTGTGGAATCCCGATCACCCAGATCAGGTTCCCGTCGTCGCCGTCCCCGCTGCCGACGTGGATCAACACGCCGATCTACACGTTGGCGCCGCCATAGCCGGCGGTGCTGCCGCCACCACCTTCGGCGGGTATACTGACCCATACGCCGGGAGCTCCATGGTACCGCGGTACTCTCCTCCCACCACGATGGGTCGCCACGAGAGCGCCTACACGGCCTCACCGCGCGTACAGTAGCCGCCTCGCTTCACCAAGATGGAGTTCGCCACCTATGACGGAACCGTCGACCCCCTGAACTGGCTCAATCAGTGCGACCAGTTTTTCTGGGGGCAGCGGACCATGGCGTCCGACCGCACGTGGATCGCCTCCTACCACCTTCGTGGCGCCGCACAGACGTGGTACTACGCCCTCGAGCAGGACGAGGGCGGGATGCCTCCGTGGGAGCGCTTTCACGACCTATGCCTCCTCCGGTTCGGCCCCCCATACGTGGGAGCCGCCTGGCCGAGCTCGGTCGCCTCCCCTTCACCACCTCGGTGCAAGACTTCGTCGACCGCTTCCAGATGTTGGCCTGCCATACGCCTGGCGTAACGGCTCGCCAGCGCGACGAGCTCTTCGTCGGCAGCCTCCCCGAACACATCTGTGTTGACGTCGAGATGCGCGACCCCCAGGACCTGCAGACAGCCATGTACTACGCAAGATACGAGCAGCGGCCAACGCTTATGCGTGGCGTTCCCAGCCACGCAGCGCGTACCCGCCTCGCCGTGGCCGCCACCTGACGCGCTTTCTGCCGCTTCGGCCGCCCCGCGCCGACGCGTACCTTCCGGCGCTTGACGTCAGCCGAGCAGCTCGAGCGGCGCCGCATGGGCCTGTGCTTCAACTGCGACGAGCCGTATGCGCCGGGTCATACGTGCGCCCGTCTGTTCTACTTGGAGACCGTCGATGACGCGGAGGTAGAGGCCCTCACCGCGGAGCTCGACACCACCACACTCTCCGAGGCCGGTGTCACGACCTACGGGCCGGTCGATGCGACCGCCTTCGTCGTCTCCCTTCATGCCTTGGCAGGCATCAAGACGGCAAAGACGATGCTGCTTCCGGTGACGATCAACGGGGAGCGTCTCACCGCGCTCGTGGACACGGGCTCGACGCACAACTTCCTGTCTAGGGACGCCATGCGCCGCCTCGCACTTCAGCGTGGGCGCGAGAGAAGTTCAGCGTCACCGCCGCCAACGGGACCGCCTTACTGCACGGCGTGGCGCGGCAGTTCCTGTCCTCATCGGCGACGAGCCCTTCTCCATCAACTGCGTCGGCATCGACCTGGGCTGCTACGACTTCATCCTCGGCGTCGATTTCCTGTCCACACTAGGCCCCATCCTTTGGGACCTCGACGTACTATCCCTCATCTTCTGGCGTGCGGGGGGACGTCACGTTCAGTGGACAGGCATCGGCGGCTCCGGCGCCGCGACCCCGCAGCTTCAGTTGATGGCGACCGCACTTGACGAGGCGCATCCGCTCCTGGCCGACGTCCTGCAGCAGCATAGCGACATCTTCGACGAGCCACAGGGCCTCCCACCCGCACGACCCTGTGACCACCGCATCCACCTGCTGCCGGACACGGCGCCTGTCGCAGTGCGCCCGTACCGGTACCCCCAGCTGCAGAAGGACGAGCTCGAGCGCCAGGTGGCGGTCATGCTCGCGCAGGGCATCATCCGGATTTCGACATCGCCGTTCTCCGCCCCGGTGCTCCTTGTGCGCAAGACCGACGGCACATGGCGCTTCTGCATCGACTACCGCGCCCTCAACGCCATGACGTCCAAGGACAAGTTCCCCATCCCCGTCGTGGATGAGCTCTTGGACGAGCTACACGGGGCGCACTTCTTCACCAAGCTCGACCTGCGCTCGGGCTATCATCAGGTGCGCATGCACCCGGACGACATCGAGAAGACGGCGTTCCGTACTCACCATGGCCACTTCGAGTTCCTGGTGATGCCGTTCGGCCTCTCCAACGCGCCGGCAACCTTCCAGGCCCTGATGAACGACGTGCTCAGCCCATACTTGCGCCGTTTTGTGCTTGTTTTCTTTGATGACATTCTTATCTACAGTTCATCCTGGGCAGAGCACCTGCAGCACGTGGCCATCATCTTCAACGAGCTTCGAGCGCATCGTCTCCACCTCAAGCGCTCGAAGTGCTCGTTCGGCACGACCTCCGTCGCGTACCTGGGGCACGTCATCTCGGCGGAAGGTGTCGCGATGGACGCAGACAAGGTCACCGCCGTCGCCGCGTGGCCGACCCCGCGGTCCCCGCGGGCTCTCCGCGGCTTCTTGGGCCTCGCCGGCTACTACCGAAAGTACATCCGGGACTTCGGTCTCATCGCTGCACCACTGGCGCGCCTCCTTCGCTGCGACACCTTCTCCTGGGACGAGGAGGCGACTACGGCGTTCGAAGCTCTCCAGCGGGCGCTCACGACGGGACCCGTCCTCCAGATGCCGGACTTCGACATGCCGTTCGTGGTGGACTGCGACGCCTCCGGCATCGGTTTCGGCGCCGTCCTCCACCAGGGCGAAGGGCCGCTGGCCTTCTTCAGCCGCCCCTTCGCCGCTCGCCATCACAAGCTCGCGGCATACAAATGCGAGCTTATCGGGCTGGTCCAGGCAGTGCGCCACTGGCGACCTTACCTTTGGGGCCGGTCGTTCCGTGTGCGTACGGACCACTACACCCTCAAGTTCTTGCTGGACCAGCGCCTCTCCACCGTCCGGCAGCACCAGTGGGTCAGCAAGCTCTTCGGCTTCGACTTCACCGTCGAGTACCGCCCCGGCCGTCTCAACACGATCACCGACGCCTTGTCCCGCCGTGACACTGAGGATGTCACAGACGACGTTGCCACGGCGGGCGCCGTCCTGTGCATCCGCTCCGGGCCGTCCTTCGCCTTCATCGACGACATTCACCGGGCAACTTCTACTGCCGCGGACGCACAGGCGCTCCGCGGGCGCCTTGACACCGGTGAGCTGGGGACGCCCTAGTGCCTGGACGATGGGATGCTTATACACGGGCGCCGCCTCTTCGTGCCCGACCACGGTGACCTGCGCCACCAGGTCTTGTCCCTGGCACACTCTGCAGGACACGAGGGCGTGCAGAAGACCCTCCATCGCCTCCGTGCTGATTTCTACATTCCCGGTGATGGTGCGCTGGTCCGTGACTGGGTGCGGTCATGCGTGACATGCCAGCGGAACAAGACGGAGACACTGCGACCCGCGGGTCTGCTACAGCCGCTGGACGTACCCTCCCAGGTGTGGGCAGATATCTCCATGGACTTCATCGAGGGCCTTCCCAAGGTGGGCGGCAAATCCGTCATCCTCACGGTGGTTGACCGCTTCTCCAAGTACGCGCACTTCATCGCCCTCGGTCACCCCTATACAGCCGCATCCGTGGTGCGGGCCTTCTTCGACGGCATCGTCCGCCTCCACGGGTTTCCTTTGTCCATCGTCAGCGACCGTGATCCTGTGTTCACGGGTCACGTGTGGCGGGATCTCTTTCGGCTGGCGGGCGTGAAGCTCCGCATGAGCACGGCGTTTCACCCTCAGACGGACGGCCAGTCCGAGGTGGTCAACAAGGTGATCGCCATGTATTTGCGCTGTGTTACGGGTGATCGTCCACGAGCTTGGGTAGACTGGTTGGCATGGGCGGAGTACTGCTACAACACCTCCTATCACTCCGCCCTGCATGCCACGCCTTTTGAGGTAGTCTACGGGCGCCCACCTCCGGCGATGCTTCCTTTTGAGCCTGGCACGGCTCGGTCCGAGACGGCGGGCGACTTACTCCGCACCCGCGACGAGATCCTGACTGAGGCGCGCCAGCGTCTTCTCCAAGCACAACAGCTGGCCAGGAAGTACTATGATGCTCATCATCGAGAGGCGGAGTTCGCGGTGGACGATTGGGTGTGGCTGCGCCTCCTTCACAGGACCACGCAGTCCCTGGACCCGCGCTCCAAGCGCAAATTGGGACCCCGCTACGCCGGTCCCTTTCGTGTGCTGGAGCGTGTTGGCACACTCGCATACCGCCTTGAGCTGCCAGCTGGGTCTCGCCTCCACGACGTCTTCCATGTTGGCTTACTGAAGGCCTACCGCGGGGACCCTCCTGCAGCGCCACCGGCCCTTCCTCCTACTTCGGATGGCCGACTTCTGCCGGCTCCTGCGAAGGTGGCGAAGGTGATGCAGGCACAGCAGCGTCGCGGCGTGTGGCATGTCTTGGTGCAGTGGGCTGGCCTGCCCGAGGAGGAAGCAACTTGGGAGCAGCTCGACGATTTCCGCCAGCAGTTTCCAGATGTTCAGCTCGAGGACGAGCTGTTTGAGAAGGCGGGGAGAGATGTTATGGTCGGGCTCCAGTATACACGAAAGAGGCCCAATTAGGGGCTTAGCCCAAGTTATCTAGGGTTTAGAGGAGCTGCCCTCCTATATAAACGCATGTACCCCTTTGATTATAATCAGACAATAAACATATTCTGTTGTCGTCTCCCTCAGGAGACGGGAGCCCCAAACCCTAGCCGCCGCCTCCTCCCTCTCGCAGCGACGGCGCCCAGCCGCCGGCGTCTGCGCCTCCAGCCTCTCCGCCCTCACTTCCACCCCTATAATCTACGTCCGAGATCTGGTAGAACCGTAGCCTCTACCATGATCACTCAACTGTTGAAACCCTGAGGTGTTGATATAAGTGAGGAAAAGCCCCTCACGTATATTGGTATGTATATGATTGATGTACTACACCTATATTATACATGTCTAATATCAACAACTCTTTTGAAAGAAACAGTTCATTCTAAGTGACCAGTCAATTGATTCTGGATACCTTTTTGCGGAACATTACATGCACGATTGAGACAGACCGCTTGACTCAATCAATACACCATCATACGTGGATGTATGACAAAGTGAATTATTCGTGATTTAGGATGTACCAATCTACACAACTTATTGGAGAATCAGCTGCCGACATTTTTGTCTTCTAAACATTAAAGGCCTGCTCATCTATTAGGGTGCTTGTTTGCATGTTCCCCTGAAAGGCTTGCCACAAATATGTGACACAACGCCACCGCAAACGTTCATGCAGAAGTCCATGGCATGGATAGAGAGCAAGCCCGAGTTCCGTACTTTCTCAGGCCTGGCGACTTGACCGCATCCAGCAGAGGACGCATCTGTAGCAAGGAGAGAGGCCGTATGCTAGAGCGGGTGCGTCGAGGAAGGAGGAAGCGTTCCCCGCGAGAAGGAGTGAAATAGATTGACCTCAGCGACGGGAGCACCATCACCATGCCACCATGCAACGATAGTGAAGACAGCACGATGTGTCGACAACTGAACCCGTGCGTTGCCGATCCTCCTGTAATGGCCGCTGCGATGCAAACAACGCTGCAGATGCGGCGCTAATCTGCCTGTACCGGCCGTTGCGTGCGTCGCGAGAACATCCTCCTCTCTCTCTCTCTCTCTCTCTCTCTCTCTCTCTCTCTCTCTCTCTCTCTCTCTCTCCGCTTCCATCTGGTCCTCCTGGATCTCATCGATGGCAGCAAACCAAGCACAGACCAATCCTCCCGTGACCTGCCCATCACCGCTGGCCGGCAGCTGAGAACCACATATGCATGTGTGATAAGATGCGGAGATGATGGAGGTGGAGGCGGCTCGATGGCAAGCCGGCCCCGGCCATGCTTGGAAGATCGAGGCCGACACCCCTCTCTACTCTGCTTGATCTCTGCCCGTCCCCGACCGCCGCCGCCTCCCGCTCTCTAGCTCGAGCCTTCCCGCGCGTGGTCTCGAGTTGACCGCGCCTGTGTCAAGGACACTGCCGCCTGGATCTCCTGGTCGCAGAGCTCCCGTCCGACCTCGACCATGGCCCACTACCCTG
Organism: Avena insularis; assembly: GCA_023614405.1. Classification (NCBI taxonomy): domain Eukaryota; kingdom Viridiplantae; phylum Streptophyta; class Magnoliopsida; order Poales; family Poaceae; genus Avena; species Avena insularis. The sequence continues at coordinate 390,256,995 of CM042695.1, forward strand.
CGCTTGGAAGCCACGACCGCCGTGCTCCTAGGCTGGACTCCATCGATGCCACGAGACCGCTATCCCGCTCGTATTTTCCTCCGCTAAAAAAGAACGACCCGGTATGCAATTTGACCCGCTCGTATTTTCCTCCGCTAAAAAAGAACGACCCGGTATGCAATTTGACTCGCGGCTAGGATTGGTTAGTAAAATCTGCACCAATCAATAATGACAATAATGTGTATATATACATATATATCATAAAATCTTCATAGTAAATAGATTTATTAAAAATTATACTAATTCAACTCCCGCTTGCATAATGTTTATTTGAACAACATCATTCTTTTAGTGTTCTCTGAAATAAAATCTTCAGTTATATCGGCATAATCAATATTGTCCAACACTTCACTCATATATTGACTCCGAATTTGATTCTTCAAATGCTACCTACTAAAGAGATGAACAACACAATTAAAAAGATACGGCATTCAATTTATTGAAGTATTAACTGAGGAGATGAGGACCTAAATTGATGATTTCGGAATTGAAGTACACCTAGGACAGTACGACAAAGACAGGAGAAGGAAAGATGCAAGGATCAGGGATGCACGGACCTAGCAACAGGGTTGGATAGAAGATCGGATGAAGAAGGGAAACAGGCGGCGGGGATCGCGTGTCTTAGCGTCCAGTCTGGCATCGCGTCGGCCAGGAAACAGGAAACGGGATCGAGTTGCCTCCCTTCGCCTAGTCTCTCCAATCTAGCGATAAGGCCTAGGTAAGGCCGGCCTTTTTTACTTCCCAGGCGCTAGGCAGCCACGGGACAGGATCCCATCGAAGGAAAAGCTTTGATTCTTTTCCCGCTACATACTATATAGGCTTATACCAAAATTTGGGGCCCTAAAAAATTATGGGCCCTGTGTGGCCGCACGGGCCGCACTCCTGCCGGCTAATGCCATGGTTCAGTTCCTCTCCGCCCCCAGGGGCCTGGCCCCGTTCCTCTCTGCCTCCGCTGCTTCTCTCCCGCCCGAGCGTCGTCGCCCCACTGCCCTCATCTCTCATATTGTTGTCCCCAAATCGCGAGCACACGAGGCGACGACAACAATGCGGAGTACCATCCAGCGCCGCAGCCAGCTGTGGGGCGGCAGCAGTACGCAGTTGGTTGTCAGGACCGAGTCATCGTCAACTCCAGCTGGCTCTACGGTCCTTATGCGTGGATAACGTCTGTGTGTCTATCTAACGGGTGTATAATGAACTTAAGACAAAATGACTATTTAGCCAGCGCCTTGGATGAGCTCCGGTGAGGACCCTAGGGTCAATATTGTAATAAGGGTTGATATTCTAATAAGTTTGAGCCTGCCTTTAGATATAAAGAGCAGGTGGGATGGTCGGGAGGATCAAGCTAATAAAAAAACCAAATTATTTAAATGTATCTTATTTTCCTAGCTGTTGTAGATCTTAGCCCCGAGTGCTCCTCCTCAAACCCAATTTCTCACCGTCGACGACCTCTTGGTCGTGACAAGGTGGCACTAGAGCCGTTTGGCCATCGGACCGTCGTCCCACCGTCCGCTCCCCTTAGTTCTTCCTTCCTCCCTCGTGGTTTTTGAGGTTGTTGATCATACTAATCCGGTGGTAAAATCCCTTGTCAAGAACTTCCACCGCCGTTATGCCGAAAGGACCAAGATCCCGCTCTTCATCACCAAATTCGCATGGCACGAACGAGGACCTGGACAATGACCAGATCAGGAAGAATTTGCCACACGATGTCTGACACATCGGCCGCCGCCTCGACAAGCACCAAGCCAAAAACTTAGCTGCGTTGAACTCCATCCAAGGTGAGATGGCTCGCATGACTGAGATGATGTCTCTCCTCTCTGCAAATTTTGCTTAATTTACCACCCCAGAGGTCACGCTAGCGGTGGAAACCCCGCAAATTAGTCAAAGTTCCCACTTTTCCACCCCCACCACTGCCCAAACACTTGTTGCCGCCGATTTATAAATCCTCAACACCACTCCCCACCCCGACCTTCATCCCATCCGCAACCATCAACCCCAACACTACCATTCCACCCAAACTCGGAGGGTCCTTGTGCGGTGTAGCAAGACTGCGATCTCCAGCACTGGTGATGGGAGAAAGTGGCTAGGGCGGGCAACACTACTACTATCTGCAAATCTACATATTCTTTGTAGCAAGGTTCTTTTTGTATGATGCATCTGCTTTCTTCATGTGGTGCAAACTTTTGCAAGGTTTGTAGCAGATTTTTCCCTCTTCGATGCAAACCGATTGCACTATTATGGCAAAATTCTTCTTCATATGATGCAATTTTATCTTCACCAGTTGCAAATTCTTGGAAAGTTTGAAGGAGATTTCCCCCCTTTGATGCAAATCCACAAAACTTTTGTAGCAAAATTCTTCTTGATATGATGCAATTTTTCTTTCCAAGGTGCAAATTCTTAGAATGTTTGAAGCAGATTTCTCCCCTTCGATGCAAATCCACAGAACTCCTTTAGAAAAATCTTCTTGTATGATGCAATTTTTCTTTACAAGGTGCAAATTCTTAGAATGTTTGGACCAGATTTTCCCCCTTTGAAGCAAATCCACAAAACTATTATAGCAGGGATGCTCCAATATATTGATGCCGCAAGTAGGGCGTGGTGCTACCGGCAATAGCGGATGTGCTATGACCTGCCATAGCATATGCTACAAGCGGCTGTCGAAACTGCTATGAGAGGCCAACAAAAATGCTACGAGCTGCCAGGAAGGTGCAGTGGCGTCTTCTCCGGTGACTTATTCTCCGGTGACTTATTCTTATCGGTGGATGTGACAAGCCGCTTCAGGGCCGCGGTACGGGGGCAATCGGGGCACCTCGTCATCGGCACCGCACCATACCGAGACCATGAGCGGAGGGAGGCTTAAGCAGAGCTCGACATCCTTCGCCGGCGTTGCCGCACTTGCTCGCCGGAGAAGAAAACGGAAGGGGATGAGATGCTGGAACGGTGGCGGGAGGGCTCGGGTGCTGGGACGGATCGGGCCAACGGCTCTCTTCTACCACAGAGTAGGTCCCACGATATGAGGTGGACATCAGGTGGGTTTCGCCGTGACGTGGAGAGGCTGTGGGTCCTGCTCTACTCAGCTGATTCGAATTCGTTGACAGTCTCATGAGGTTAAGTGGAAGTGTCGCACGGGAGCTATTTGCCGCTTCAGAAGTGTCGCATGCGAGCTATTCTTTGCAACGATGTAGTGTTCCTTCCAATTCCACGTAAAGACGTCGCATGGAAGCTATAAGCCCGGCACGAAACCAGGAGAAGGACGCGGTGCCAAGGCGCATTTGACGACGGACGAAAACGGATTTATCTACCACAAACGAAAACCACCTTAAGACTTTTTATATAGTAGAGATAAGTTTTTTTCGAAAAAAACTTTAATATATACGCAGGTCAGATCGGTACTCTTTGGTACAAGGTACTGCCTCCTTCACGGTTTGCAGGGCGCCTAATCAAATTTGGGTTTTTCCAGAACTACAATGTTCCTAGACGCATAAGAATTAATTGTTAATTAATGTGGCACATTTTCTCCCAACTTCCTATACAGGCAACAGTCTCCCACTAATGCATGCGCCTTAACCGCTCACTAATAGGCCTAATTTTTAGCCAGTACGTTCACGTCTAGGTCCGTGAGATTTTTGTAGAGCGTCCTGCAAACCGTGAAGGAGAGAGTACTAGAAGTTTGGAGGATCAATCCTATGTTATTGTTGCAGAAACTCATGGTACGATTCTTCCTAGGATAGTACTGGCCTTGCATTAGATCCGATCATGGAGTGACCGAATCTTCCCGACTATTTCTAATCTCTATCTCTCCTACTTATAAAAAAGCAAACAAGAACTTTGATAAACATACCCCGTGATCAGATCAGATCCACTAATAGTTGGAGTAATTAGGCTAAACAAATCTTGGTGTGCATTTAGCAAACAATAACGTCGGACGGGATTACTCATCCCGCGGAACAATACGAAACCCGTCCCGTATCCTGCGATCCCTAAAGGAACGTAAAAAAAAAAGAACTGACAACAACTTCCACAATCCCCTAGCCCCGATCAGCGGCCTGGACGCCGCCCTCGCGAGCGACGCCCGCTGCCGCGTTCCTGATCGGCTCCCTAGCCGTGTCCCTCACCCTGATCGCTGGCTGTCTCGGCTTAGACAGCACCCTTGCCGCAACCCTCGCCCTGATCAATTGCCGTCTCGGGCTAGACGGCGCCTTCGCCTCGCCAACAACACAGATGCCTTCGCCGCGTTCCTGGATGGCTCCCACTCTGCCCCTCGACGGCGCCCTCGTGGACTCCCTGGACCGTTGTCTACATGTCCTCGGTCGCTCGCTCCACCGTCCTCACTACTGCAACATTGTCGCCATCCTGTAACAAACGTGCCCATGTGTCAACATAATTTCTCTTATGACAATGACAATTTAAACCTTCTTGATATTTACTGACCAACTGGAATGTGTATCTATCTTCTGAATTTATCTTGTTTTACTGACCAACTAGAATGTGTACCTATCTTTTAAATTTATCTTGTTTTGCTGACCAACTAGAATGTGTACCTATCTTCTGAATTTATCTGGGTTTTTTTAGTCTTTGTTTAGTAGAGTGCCTGGGCTACTGCCAGAACACTTGATTTTTTATTCATGAAAAATATGGTGAAAATAAAGCTTGTGCGATCAATCGAGTCAACGATCATGTTATGTACCTACATTTGCTAGACCTATAATCATATCTAGCTATAGATGGCATATCTTCTGATTAATTTGAACATTCCAGAAGAAAGCAGTGCCTATTGTCTTAAACCACTTCCTTTCATTATCATCACAATTCAACCATTCTAAGCCAACAAGTAATTCGACAGACTAAAAATTGAAAATTGTATGTATAAAAGATGCCAGGAGGAGGCATGGCAACATGAAACACATTTTCTAATGGTAGGAACCTTGATAGTGGCATTTATCATCTAGCCATTTACCCATAAAACGTTATGGTTGATGTACAAATAATTTCTTAATGGTGCCATAAATTAAGTCGTAGTGTTAAGGTTGCGGGACATTATAATTAGCATGTATGCCTACAATAGGACAATACCAGTTCCTTCTATTTCTACCACATGTTTTAACTTGGACCATCAACATGCTACACCTGGGAAATGCAGGGTGCTAGACCAAAAGATGTGCATGTTTATCTCTTCCTTCTGAGTCGAGAAGCTCAATTCTAGGGCACTATTAATCGTTGCATGAGAAGCAAGTAAGTATGAATGCACAAACATCATCGTATAAACCAGACTTTCAGATAATTAAAACGACAAAACCAACAGCTTTCAAGAAGTTCAGGAATGGCTCACACCATTTTTTCGTGATCTGTGATGAATTATATAATGAACAGAGAAGTTCCTTTCTTATCCTCTCCAACCTAGATGTAGTAACCATAAGGACCTTGTTTCAAGAAAGTTGTAGAATAGAACGAGCAACACTTCCTACCTGAGATATAAATAAAGCCACATACATTACAGACTGAGAAAAACCTACTGGCTTGTATGAGGCATGAGACTATATGTCACACTATCCATGTGTTTGTTGATTTAATGACATGCAAATTCATATGATAGGAAGAAGCTTTTGGTATGTCATCTCCAAGTCGTGCTAGGGAATGCACCACACAGCTTCGACTAAGAGGAAAAAGTAAAGTTCTAGTAGCAGCTTCAACTACAGAATAACAGAATTAGCTAATGATAGAAATGACCATGCATATTGTTCTCATGAATCTCATCTCAGATATTCAGAAATGACCATAGATGTATGATCTACATGTGTTTTTTGAGCTAGAATACCGATATTTACATGCATCACCATCCCTTGCAAGAGTGCTATAAAAGATAGTTCAGTTTTTGTGGTGCACAGAAAACTTAAACAAATTGATGCTTATCTGAGCTTCAACATGCAAATGACTGCGCATGAATCTCGAGTAAAGAGAAACCTTACCATCCATGAGCCCAATATTGCATGTTTTTATGCTCAAAATATAGTGTGGATGATGATATAAACTAGCAGCTGAACAATTATCATGGGACATTACAACAGAATAAATCAAGGTTTCAACTGGTCGGGTATGCATGCTGTTTTCCTTATTTTGTTTTTGATTTACTTATTTCATTGAAATGCAACCACATTCTCTGTACAGTTAGCAGGCTATTAGATGCAAAGACACTCTTCACTTCTTCGTTAACCTGTATGGGGCTATTCCCTTAAGCAGTGAGTAAAACTTTGGAACCAATGTCTTCAGCTAACTACAGTAAATGAAAAAAAATCTAAGCTTTACACGATTATTAATTGGGTTACAGTTTTCAGATTGAAAGTAAATCACTTAGGTTTTTGTACACAATGGAAGGAACTCAGGTAGTCCAAAAGTCTTAGTGTCCTACTCCCTCCATTTCCGTAGATGCTCTCTTTTTAAATTTGGGAAAAATTGACATAAATCATAAATTGCATCGATTGCTATCAAACTGTAGCTACTGCAACATAAACAACGGAATATTATGAGCTGAATCGAGACGAGAGGGGCGACAAATTACCAGTCTAGAGCGAGGTGGAGTGGGGGGTCGACCGAGCATGCCATACTTGTGCCGCTCGAGAAGGCTCGTGACACGGCTAACCCGCTGGAGCGGAGCGGTGTCACTTGTGGGAGACAGGAGGAGTAAGCGGCGCTATGGATCCCTCCAACGCATGCGCAGCCGATGGATGCATGGTCAGCACCTCCGTCGGCGCTAGCTCAGGGCTTCTTCGCCTGCCACGAGCATGCAAAGAGCGAGCGGCAGCGATGCAGGGGAGGGGCCGGTCGTCGCGGCAGCGGTGAGAAGGCTGGGTAGGGAGGAACTTACGGCAACTGTTTTAATTGTTTGCCCAAATACATGGACAAATATATGATTAGAATAGTAAGCGATGGTACATTAAATCGTTGAGAACTTTAGAAAAACATATTCAGTTAGTCACCTAATGATAGTCAGGTAGTCACTTCATACAAATTAATTCCACCCATACTTAATCAAGATTATATCTGGGCATGAAACTTTACGGCATTGATCTGTGACAACTTAAGCCCGTTCTCTTTCTGATGCCTAAGGAACATTCTGAATCCCTTTTCATAAACAAAAAATTAGACTACCTGAAATGATCAAAGATCTACTCTGAAGACTCTGAAGACCTGAAACGACCATCCACTCCAGGAAGCTCGCGACACGGCCAACCTGCTGGAGTTGGGTGTCCTCGCCAGCGTCCCTCCACGATTGCTCCGGTTCGTATACTTGTACAGCGGCAGTAGAAGGCCGTCTGTGTTTCTCTAACATGCGGTGGCTGCGGCAGCGGCCGTGAATCCGGCGGAGAAGAGGCCCGCGCCTATGCATCCACCTCCGTGTTTCCACAAATCCAGTGGGAAGGTGGCGCAGTAGCTTTCCGGGACGGTGCGAAGACAGGTGAGGGAGCGCATGAACTCGCCGACGCTGTGTGGAGCCAGGTGAGGGAGCCCTTGAACTCGCCGCCGTCGGAGCGGCCGGGAGACGGGGAGGGACGCAGGGCCTTGCCGGAGCGGCGGGGATGCATGGAGGGGCGCAGGAACTCGACGGGGAGGTGAGTACGCAGGTCAGCGGCGCGGCAACAGGTGAGGGGAGCGAGCGGGTGGTCTCCAGTGGTGGGGGAGACAGAGGGAGGAAGAGAACAAGGAGAGTGAGAGGCAGGAGAAGATGGGGTCGAGACTGTCAAGAACTCAGTCCTGTTTTGGTTTTTTTTTTGGCGTGTTAAAATGTGGCAGCATATCATGTGAATCCGCTCTACATCATGTACCAGTTTATCCATTCCTTTCAGCCACACGCATGGAAATCTGGTGAGTTAACATATTCTTGGTTTATTTTATTTTTCACTAACACGCCGGCTCTCTATGGCTCCACCACATACCAGAAATTATGTTTTTTTTTTTTCAGAAAACCCCTAGCCGTCGTTGGGAAGATCGCACCCACGTTGATGCGTTCCCGACGGCTACTGACACGCATGTTGTTTTGTTACAGTTGGTCCACGTTGATCCCACGTCCACTGACACGCATCCTCTGAGGAGAGAAAGAGAGATGTTGCACACGAGGGAACCTCTGACTGTGAACAAAATAAATAAACAAAGAGGGAAGCTGGACTTCATAGAATTGCAGTGCAGGGTTCGTCGGAGAAAAATTCTATCGGAACAGGTCCACAAAATAATCAGCGTGGACCAACTGTAACAAAACAACATGTGGTTCAGAGAGAAAATATGTGCGGGGATTTTGTGGAAAAAAAAGATCTGGGCAGCCAAGCGTCGACCAAGAAGTATGGTACACGCCTAAAATTCAGTGGACCAGGCCCGACAAACGTTTTTCCGGGTTTGTCGGGACTTCCATGAGTATGAAAGACTGAACTTGATGAATAGAGGAACACACGAAAGTAAGTGCAAGTCAAGGTGATTGATCGACCGCTCATCTTTTTTATAGAGGTAAATGTATGTACCTTCTAGAGTATATGGAGCTGTTGAGCAAGAAACTGAACAGTAAATTCAACAACCAATATTAAGTTCAAACAACAGAACGAGATGACATATTGGAGAAAATTGAAGGAAGGGCCTAACACCTTGAACATCCGATCTCAAGGCCTTTTTATTTAATGGAACACATGATATAAAGTAATATGATGCGACAAAACACATGCCTTCGGTATATCACGCATTCAAACCGTGTCACTGCTTTCTCTCTATAACCCCTCTGCTTGAAAAGAGGGCTGCAAGATATTAGCAAATAGAACACTCGGTATTCAGCAAACCTATCAGAGAACAGTCTACGTTTCAGAAAATAGAAAGTATGAATTTTGTCAATGCATTGTAATCTTGATTGTCCATTTGACGCATAATACCCTTTTTTAACATGCAGTACTCTACCAGGTTATTAGTTTTTAATCCCATGCATTTATGGAACCGTGGAGCGCTACATTTTCCAATACCAGAACCTGAGTATGTACAACATGCTCATTTTCCAATACCAGAACCGAGGAGGCGATTTTGATTCATATTTTAAAGTATAAAGGGAATGAGCCTCTAGACAGTAGAGCAGACATGGAGCATAACATAATAGAGCGCATAAATAATGGACCTTCAAGAAAGAAACATCATCAAAGAATAAATAGTAGAAAATGTTGTTTGGTTATTGTTTCTTAAATAGTTTTGCAACTCATGTTACTACATTTATGTGATCGTGTATTTTACGTGAAGGATTCATGAGAGATGTCTAAATTGTACGAATGCACCTCCGCCTTTTGCACTGTCCACCGGAGGTGCCGAATCCTAGGCTGTGGCTATTTTACTTCGTTTCAATTTTGAGATGAGTTGTGATTTATGAAGTTGAGGATTTCTCTTAGGATTGTGATTTGTAGATTTAGAAAGAAATGAAAAAACAATTAAAAAATAGTACTTCCTCCGTTTCGGATTATAGGGCTAATACGTACTTCAAAACAATAGTTTGACCGTAAATTTGGTCAACAATACGTGAATCATATATCACAAAAATTGTATCATTGAAAACATATTTTAAATATGAATCTAATGGTATATTTTTTTTGTTAAATATAGTTTATATTTTTGTTGACCAAATTTACGCTCAAATTATTTTTTTCGATGTACGTATTTGACTTATAAACCGGAATGGAGGTAGTAGATCAAATTAAAAGGTAATAAAAAAATTTAAAAAAATTTGAGTGGTACCAACGAATTTCATTGAAAAGTTACTTTTCTTTCTCCGGGTGCATTCGGATGTGTTTCTTATAAAAATAAAATAAAAAATAGATCAAACTAAAAGATAGTACTCCCTCCGCCCCGAAAAGGATGTCACAAGTTTATCTAAATTTGGATAAATCTATATACTAAAAAGTGTCTAGATATATTCGAATTTGAACAAATCAACGACATCCTTAGGGTTATGTAAGTTGACTTTCAGGCAAAATTTAAGTCGTCCAATGATTTTCATTCGAAAGTTGTTTTTTCTTTCTCCCGGTATGTAACACACGGGTATGTTTTCTAGTATATATATATATATATATATCGACGCGGATTTGCTACACACGGGCATAGCTGTGCATAGGCTTAGGACCGTTGGATAAAGAGATCACATACACTACTAGCTTAGATGGTAATGGCTGGATCTTGAAAATAGTAACGGTGTCTAACAGCGTTTGAAGCAGCGCGTGTGTGTACTTGCATGCGATGCCTAGGGGCTCGTGAAAACCCTAAAAAGTTTAGCTTGCTGTTGGCAAAAAAACTTTTAGCATCTAAAATGGAAAGATAAGTCAACAAGGCTTAAAATGAGTTCTACATAGTATGCAAACCCTAGTGAAGGTTTGTGGTACTATGCAAACCCTAAAATATCATCTAACTGGTTTAGTGTATTGTTTTTTTGGCGGGAGAGAGTTACTTGTCGCGCGCATCCCTCCACATTTTTTTGTGTTCTCCCGCCACATAGTACTATAAATAAAAGTGCACGAGGAGGGATGAGGTAGAGGGAAGAAAGCAATAACCGGTTCCACCTAGTTTTTCAAATGAGCAAGGAAAGTTGAAGAGAGACTAAATAAGTTAGGGTTTTTCAGCATGTTGTTCGTTAGAGTTTGCCTCACCTAAACGAAACTAGATAAGCTTTGTTTTGCATGTTGCTCCTTAGGGTTTGCCTCATGCAAACGAAATTAGACAAGCTTTGTTTTGCATGTTGCTCGTTAGGGTTTGCCTCATGCAAACGAAAATAGACAAGCTTTGTTTTGCATGTTGCTCGTTAGGGTTTGCCTCATGCAAACGAAAATAGACAAGCTTTGTTTTGCATGTTCCTCGTTATGGTTTGCCTCATGCAAACGAAATTAGACAAGCTTTGTTTTGCATGTTGCTCGTTAGGGTTTGCCTCATGCAAACAAAATTAGACAAGCTTTGTTTTGCATGTTGCTCGTTAGGGTTTGCCTCATGCAAACGAAATTAGACAAGATTTGTTTTGCATGTTGCTCGTTAGGGTTTGCCTCATGCAAACGAAATTAGACAAGCTTTGTTTTGCATGTTGCTCGTTAGGGTTTGCCTCATGCAAACGAAATTAGACAAGCTTTGTTTTGGTAGGGCTTCATGCATGCATGGCAAAGGAACACTAACGGCGTTAGTTCTTAGACAAATCCTAGGTCTGGATACATGTGCTCCCTATATCAAAAGAGGATAGAATCAACGGTGGATACGATATGCGCAGCTATGCCCGTGTTTAGCAGGCTATTTACGCTATGCGCAGCTATGCCCGTGTTTAGCAGGCTATTTCCCATATATATATATATATATATTCTACACCCAGGGTGGCGCTATTTGACACCCAGGGTGTAGAATAGTTAGTTATTCTACACCCACCCTCTATCTTTAGAACCATATGTTATTTTTACGTCAGGTAAATTTTGTATTACTTCATAAGTCGAGAAGAACATAATAAATTTTAAAAATAACATAATTTTTCTTGGTTACATGCCGTAAAAAAATCGACGTAAAAGACATATTTTTGGTGTTTTTTACACTATAATGACTCATAAACTTTATTTTTGTGTCAATTTTTTTTTGGTTATGATGAATATGTAAACATAATTATTCGTATACAAAACATAATTTTTTAAATCTAACAGCGTAAAAATATGTTGGGTGCGAAATAACTATTCTGCACCCTGGGTGTTGAATAGGATTTATATATATATATATATATATATATATATATATACTCTGGGTGTAGAAACCCTATTATACCCCTGGGTGTAGAATAAACTATTCTGCTCCCCGGTCGATCGCATGGAGTCAGAGACACCCTGCTCCACCGAACGTGGTGCGCCGTGGCCCAGACCAGCCTCTGACCACACCCGGTTGATTTTGTATTTCTATTTTTATTTTCTTCTTACATCGGCGGTTTCTTTCTTTTATTTCCTTTTTTTGGCATCGTGGGGTTAACCCGCTAGTCTCTGATTGTTTTTGTTTCTTCGATGGGTCAACACGCAGACGGTTCTGGGAACGGGATCTCGCCATAACGCCCCATGGAGCTCGCCGGCGCAGCTGCCCCCGGCGAGTCGAAATACCCGGCGTTCCCGAAGGAGTGGAGTAGGCGGATCCTGTCCGCCGTACCATCTCCCCTGCACCGTTCTTCTCCCCGGACAACGTCGGTCGTCCTCCACGGATCCAATCCCCACGGCTTAGAAGCGGCGCCATCCCAGCTCCTGCCGTCGAGTTCCAGCCGTCCTCGCCTCGTATGCCGCCGACCACGATCCTCTGGTGACCAGGTTCGCCGCCGCCCTTGTCTCGGACGCCGCCGAGCACCGCCCCCCGGCGACTAGGTACTGTCGTCACCGCCGAGCATGGTGCCAAAAATTCCTACCGTTAGCTCATTTGCAAAAAAGATAGTTCCTGCCATCAGCCACTAGCGCATGCCGCTGCCTCCTCGCCGTAGGAGCGCTGCCGACATCCTCGTGGTCAACCTCTATGGCTGCCACTACTCTCCAATCTCTCCTGTTGTCCACGTCGTCTGAGAAATCACCCCAGTCATACTCGACTCCTGCTGTGCATATTTCGACTTTGTTGGGTGATCCATAAAGTGGGAGAGTGGGAATTAGGAGAAGAGATCGTGTAATGCCTGATTGATTCTTTCTGCAATGGAGCATGTTGTTTTCTAACTTTATTGCTTCATGGATTAGCTACATAGTTTATATGAATTTTTTCCCCCAAAATTACAACTTAGATTTAGCCACTGAAGCATGACTGTGTGACTGGTAGGTTATGTTATTAATCACCTCCAACTAGTTCAGTAAGAACTATACACTTTGTCCGTTAATCTTGCTAATTTTATACAGTATGATGAACTACCAAAGAAGTTGGCTTTGGCATTGTCAATATTATGCAAATTTTAATCCAGTGATTTTTTATGTATCCTGAAACTTCAGAGGTACTAATTCCTATGGATTATTGTCTCTTTTATGTAAGAAGGTTGTATGTAAGTCCCGAACATTATAGGGACGGAGGGGTGGTTTACCTTGGTGTCAGGCAGCACGACGGGTGGTGTATGCAGACTGTGTGAGTGTCTAATCATCATCGTGGTGAGCTGCCGATGGAGCACGCCCTTGAATGTCAGGGTACGTGACTCGTTTGTTTCGCTAGGTCCGTTTGATATCAGTGTATGCTATGAAATAATCTTTTGAAGCACCAATTTATGTCCCATTCTTTTTTCTTTCAGGGAATTGGTGTCCGGGTTTTGTGGAGACAATACATGGTAGCTGGTAATTATGTCCTATTCTTGAAGATGGCCTCGACGGCATGTGGTAAAGATAGCCTCGATGGCATGTGGTGCTATAGGTCCGTTTGTTTTAGAAATACAAGTCATATATCATATTTCAGCCATGAAGATAAATCCAGCCAGTTGCTTGTTGACTCTTTTGAGTGTAATTGCTTAGTTAGAAGTCCCTTACGATCAGATTGGTGAAGTCTCATCGTGACTATTAAGTTAAGTATGTCCACCACACTAATGAATCAGATTCTTGAGTCCTGATTCAATCTTTTATGTTCTCCTAATCCCATCGGAAATAGTCTGTGGCACTTATTTTATATTATTCTCACTACAGCTCACATACCTCGCATTGCTCAACTGTGTTTTGTAGCTGGTTTTAAAAGGTTATTGGAAATGGCACTAATGTGATTTGAGTTATAATTGGTCTTTGGAAATAAGTATAAGTAGGAATAAAGAAGTGTGTTTGCCAAGTATTGTATCCGTGCTCAAACTAGGAGTAATGTGTAACAGAGATTTTGTTTGTTGAATGAGGCTATTGCATGTTAGTTTTCAGTAACATAAACAAAATATGAATGTGCTATTTTGGTGAGTATTCATTTGATTCTAGCTAGGCAGATGGCAATATGCTATTCAATATTTTTTATTGTCAGAGTGTTTGTTCTAATGCAAAATCTCATTGATAGTCTATGTATTATGGGAAAAGGCAAACCACTACATGGCCTAAGAGCTCTCAAACCCCTTCTTCCATTATTTGAACGAAACCAGATCTTTACCTGATTCCCTGGAGAAGTTCAGGCCTATGTAAAAACTCAGCTTTCAAACTCTACTTGTGCATCCTCTAAAAAAACGAAGCTGCACTTCTATACATAGTTGAATATGTTTTTTTACATACGCCCCTCTCCATTGATTGAACAATGCATTCTTATATTTAAGTATTCTATCGTACCATCTCCCGGTTGCCGCATGAAAAGTGGCAGTGCAAGTTATCTGCTTTACACTTTATAATTCAATTTTTATCTGCCAATTAATGTCATATTATGAATGCGATCTAATGTTTATGTGTGGCAACATGATACAGCTAGAAGAAGGATATCAGATGCTTCTTACAAGGACACGATAATATCCAGAAGTGTAAATCATGTATGATTCGCATTAGTTGATGTTAGTATACAAAGATGCCATCTTGTAATTTGTATACAAGGATGTCAGGTTGTAATTTGTATACAAGGCTGATCTGATTACGTCAGATTCTGATTGTAAAGTAGCTTAATACCTCTTTTGGTCATTGAGAATGTACAAACTTTACCTTCATGAATTTCAACCCTGAAAGCTTTGTCTAGTCAGTTTTTACTGCATTATCATGTTCCTTGTTCCAATCCTGGAAGATAAATTTACAAAGAACATGATTGTTAAAATTAGAATTAGGCATTGCAAAGAATATATTTTTGTTTACTGCCGGCATGATTTATTAATGGCTGATTAAGAATGTCTGTTAGCCCCAGCTTCTATAGTTCTCTTACATGGGACACCTTTTTATGCCACATGCACGTGAATAGCTGGTCAACATAATATTCCAAACTAGTTATAAATGTTTTGCTGCTTCGCATGCATAAATGTTTTGCTGCTTAGTCATAATTATCTTATGTCGCATGCATGCAGTCAGTTTAGGTAGCGCCAGTTTCTTTTCCGCTCAAATTCTTATGTCGCATGCATCTAGTTTTACGTCAATGCATCCAGTTTTACATCGCGCGGTGGAGGAGCGCGTGCGAGCCGACCCTCGGGCCTGGTCTGGCATGGGGGATGGGCGGGGTGCAGAATAATATTCTGCACCCAGGGAGTCAAATAGCGCGACTCTATATATGAAGAATAAAATCAAGACCGTGAAAATAATGCAAGAGTAGTAGACGACATGTAAAAAATGGATCCCATAAAAATGGTTGTAATGTAAGAAATTTAATTATATATATAATGAAATGAAAATTTAGATTGGGTCCATTTTTATTCTCTGTATAAGTAAACTTCAATAGCTAGGCCTCCTCTGATTCTCAGGATAGGGGATACCAATTATACAGGATTGACTTGTCTCGTCGAGTGGAATCCTACAAGTATAGTAAATCTTGGCAGGATTTTTTCATGAGGTCTGACCTCATGTTAAGTTTCCTGTAAAAATACGCTACTCCCTCCTATCTATATGAGTCGACTTACATTTATCTATATAAGGATCTTTCTAACACAATTATGTAAGTCAAATAATATGTATATGAGTCGGAGGGAGTACCGAATTTCTACGGAAATAGTTAATGCATGGTACAATCCTATGTATCAAACACAATCCAAAGAGAAAAATCCATAAGGTCTAAATCCTACATAATTCGTGAGACAATCCTATAAATCAAAAGAGCCTAGCTACTGTATCAGTCGATGAACACCCATCCTCTAGCGGGTGGAGTGTCGCTGCGTGATGTCAGCTCGAGCAATGGCCTCAGAGCCTTGACGACAGCACTCATGTTTGGCCGATCGTTCACCTGGTACAGCAAACAGTCCTCCCCGATTTGAGCCATCTGCTTACCAAAAGACGACAAGAATCAGGATAGCAACTGTTGATTTGTGAAAGGAGTTCTAGAGTGGTACTGTGAGAACTGAGAGGACTGTTTTTTTTGTAATGGACAAAAATAATACTCTCTCTGTCTTGAAATAGACATCTCAGATTTGTCAAAATTTGAATAAATCTAGATACTATTTAATATATAGATTCATTCAAATTTTGATAAATTTAAGACATTTATTTTGAAACAGAGGGAGTACTACCTCCGATTCATAATAAGTGTCACAGTTTTAAACTAACTGTAGTTCAAAACTGTGACACTTATTTGTATCGGAGGGAGTAACATTTTTTGAACTCGAGAAATATAACATGTTGAACGTTCGAGAAAATGTATAGCATGCCGGAGAATTAACTATATGGCCCACACAAGATCCGGGTAGCACGAATAAACTGTGGTGATTTCCTGATGTTTTTTTTAACCCAAGCTTCACATGATCATAACCTACTCCATAAATAAGTTGTTCAATCAGGCAAACCCATAATAAGCTGTTTTTCTAAGTGCAAAAATGAAACATCTATTTGAACATACTGCCAGCTAGTGGAACAAAGAAGCATGGGATATGTCCGTAGGATTTCAAGCAAGCCAAATAGGATTAGCTGGCGTAGAATCAGTCGAGAAATCAAGCAGCGTAGAGGATACATGAACTGGGCAAACGAAGGCCAAACAAGGGCAACCTGAAGTCTAACACCACACAAAGTTGGGACTAAACACCCAGGCTGACAAACACTGAGCTGGATTAAGGGCGACAAAAAGAGAGAGCAGGCCAGCAGGCCAGAACAAACAACAGATGCACTGAATGTGGCGGTGGAAGAGAAGTGCTGAAGGGCATCCATGAAGACATCGAGGAAGCGCAGAGACATCCAAACAAATTATATGCTGCGCATAAGTTAGAATCCCAACTTGGCCCAGGAGGGGCTTTTCTCTAGGGGAAACTCGGCCCAGGAGGTGTCGGGTCCTCTCCAGGATGTGCCAACCGGAGGCATTGATGATTCGGCCAGCAAGATGGTGTCACAGGAGGGGTCAGTGGAGACCCCAGCGTGCCGAAGCCTTTGACATACTTCAGATGCTTTAGAAGCATCTGCTACGAACAAGGACTCTATGGTCAAGGCTATGCGCAGGAAGGTGGAGTTGAATCTCGATGCTAAGGGTATTATCAATCTTTCCAAATCTTTTTTAACTTTTTCTATACCTATTATTGTTAAAAAGCTTGCAAATGTTGGAGTCAGTATGGTAACACTGTAAAGCAAGTTAATTTGTCTAGTTTTGTACTAAGGCATATGAAGGATGACCGTTTGACGGTTACGTTTAAGGCCCCGGTTTTTCCTGATTCTTTACCAACTGAGAAGGAGTTGCATGCCACAGTAGATGATCAACTACTCTCTAATTTAGATGGTGAAGTGTCAGATGTGGGCTTTGATGAGGCTAGGCTAAGTTCATTATTTGAGCTTAAGGCTTCTGGTTGTAAATTAAAGAACAATAAGTCTCGAAAGAGACCCTGTGTATCCAAATCTCCTATTGTTTCTCAATGAATAACATGTTTTCAAATAGCAGAGGTATACGTGACTTAGGTTAAACATTTGTTCTTTGTCAATTGTGTGAGAGACCATAGATTGGATTTTCTGGGTATTTCTGATACTGGTAGACGAGATTTCACACAAGCCCTACTCAATCGCCTATCGAGTGGAGTGGACTTTACATGGATATCACGTCCGCCGCATGGTAGATCATCCTGTTAGGCGTCAAAGATGAGACTGGAAGTCTTAGCCAATTCAGTTGGAGATTTTTATATTAAACTCCATATCCGCAATAAGGCTAATGATTCCATATAGTCTCTGGTCGCTGTTTACGGGGCTGTCCAGGATGTTTATAAAGCTGACTTTTTGCGTGAGTTGGTTAATCTGGATAAAGACAATCCTTACACTATGCTTATAGGTGGGAATTTTAACTTGCTAAGATTCCCTCATGAGAAACATTGGCGTTTCATATTTAATGCTGTCATAGACAGCTTGGACTTAAGAGAGGGTACTATGTTAGGGAAACAGTTCACTTGGGCTAATAGTCTTCCAGAGCCTACATATAGAAATTTGGATAGAGTGTTTATGGATATCGAATGTGAAGATAAATTCTCTATAGTAATTGTTTGTGCTCCAGAGCGTATTGAGGCTTTGTCGGATCATGCTCCATTATTTTTATCTATTAGAACACCACCACGTAAATCCAAACATAGTTTCAAATTTGAACTAGGATGGATTGAGCGTGATTGTTTCCATGAATTGGTGAAAGCTATCTGGGAGAAACTGGTTAGTGGTCAAACGCCTATAAAGTGATGGAATAACAAAATGCGTGCCTTACGCAAATTCTTTCATGGATGGGCCAGACGTATAGCTGGAATCCTTAAAAAAGAGAAAATATGACTTTCATCTATTATTAATGATTTAGAGGCTTTAACGGAAGTAAGGCATTTAACTGCATATGAGATTAAGCTTAAAAACCAATTGAATGCGAAAATTGCCAAACTACTTCGTGAGGAAGAATTCAAATGGTACCAACGCTCTAAAGCGAAATTCATCCTGAAAGGAGACGCGAAAACAAGATACTTCCATGTTCAATGGCAAGCATAAGAAACTTATTCATTCTTTAATTCAAGATGACGGTATGATTGAGTATCAGGAGCAACTGAAATCTTATATTACAAGTTATTACAAATCCTTGTTTAGGGCACCGTCAGAAAATTCTTTCTCGATGGATGAATCCCAAACAGCTGATGTTCCTCAGGTTTCTGTTGAAGAAAACAATTTTCTAACCGCCCCTTATACGGAGGACGAAGTCAAGAAAGCTGTTTTCCAAATGGAACATAACAAAGCACCAGGGCCTGATGGATTTCCAACGGAATTTTATCAAAAGTTCTAGGAAGTTATCAAGAAAGACCTGATACATTTGTTTGAGTTTTTGCATGATGGTTAGTTAGACCTTTTTAGGCTGAATTTTGGCAACATAATTTTACTTTCCAAGGTTAATAATACAGAACGTATACAACAGTATCATCCAATCTGCCTTTTTAATGTAAATTTTAAAATATTTACAAAAGTTGCTATGATTAGACTAAATTCAGTAGCTGATCATGTTGTACGGCCATCTCAAACCGCTTTCATGCAAGGAAGAAACATCCTAGATGGTGTAGTAATTTTGCATGAAACAATCCATAAACTACACTTAAAAAAGTTAAATGGTGTAGTGTTCAAGATTGATTTGATAAGGCTTACGATAAAGTTAATTGGTCTTTCCTTTAGAAAACACTCTGTATGAAAGGCTTTTCAGAAGAGTGGCGTGCTCTCATACATTCTTTTGTGTCTGGAGGTAGTGTTGCCATAAATATCAATGATGACACCGAAAAATACTTTCAGACCAAGAAAGGGCGGGGGATTCACTGTCGCCTATACTATTTAACATAGTGGCTGATATATTGACTATCCTTATTAAGAGAGCCAAGACTGATGGCCAAATTAAAGGATTAGTTCCCCATCTGGTCGATGGTGGTCTCTCCATTCTTCAATACGCTGACGATACAATCCTATTTATGGAACACGATCTAGAGAAAGCTAAGAATCTGAAGTTAATATTATCAGTATTTGAGCAACTCTCGGGATTGAAAATTAACTTCTGTCAGAGTGATTTGTATTGTTTTCGCGAGGCCAATAACGAGGCCCATCTATACGTTGATTTTTTCAGCTATGGTCAAGGGCAATTTCCAATCAACTATCTGGAAATACTGATACATTATCGACGTCTCATGATTGCTTAATGGAAACTCGTTGAGAAAAAACTCCAAAACGTCTTCATAGTTGGAAAGGTAAATTACTATTCCTTGGAGAAAGACTTGTACTCATAAATTCAGTGCTTACCAACATGGTACCGTATATGATCTCGTTCTTCCAACAACCGAAAGGTGTCTTGAAGAAAGTGAATTATTTTTGATCAAGATTCTTTTGGCAAGGAACAGTGAGAAAAAGAAATATCAACTGGCCAGATGGAATGTAGTTTGCCGACCAAAAGAATACGGTGGACTTGGCATTCATGATTTGTAAGTCAAAAACACCACGCTTTTGGGTAAATGACTTTTCAAACTTCTTACAGAAGGTGTCTGGCAAACCATTCTATGGAGAAAGTATGTTGGTTCCAAAGTTGTGTCTCAAGTGGTTTGGAAATCCGGTGATTCACACTTTTGGGCTGGACTAATGGCATCCAAAAAACACTTCTTCCGTTTTCGTGTTTTCAATATTAAGGATGGATCATAGATTAGGTTCTGGAAAGATAAATTTGGCCAAACTTCTCTTCAAGAACAATATCCAGCTCTATATTCAATTGTTAGACATAAAGGGGATACACTTTTCAAAGTAATGGAATCCAATCCTTCTAATGTGTCTTTTAGAAGGAGTCTCATAGGTCCTAGACTGGCATCTTGGAACAATCTCTTATTGAGATTGTCCACGGTACAGCTATCAGAGGGTGTGGACGAATTCAAATAGAAATTACTACAGAGTGGTAAATTTTCTGTTGATTCATTGTATAGAGCTTTGATCCAACCGGATATTCCAGTTGATGATAATAGTAAAATTTGAAAAATGAAAATGCCCCTTAAAACGAAGATATTCGCTTGGTATCTCCGTAAAGGGGTTATTCTTACAAAAGATAATCTTGTTAAGAGGAATTGGCAGGAAAGTGCACAATGTGTTTTTTGTCATCATAATAAGATAATTCGGTATTTATTCTTCTAGTATAAATTTGCTCGTGCTATATGGTCAATCATCCAAGTAGCCTCTGGTTTATCTCCTTCTTGTTCAGTAGCCAATGTATTTGGCAATGCATGGGACTGAGCATAAATATGGGATTTTGTTTAGGGTGGGAGCGCTCACTATTATTTGGTCGCTTTGGCTATATGGAAATGACAAATTTTTTAATAATATTGTGTCCTCTCCTTTGCAGGTCATCTACTGAGGCATCGAGCCACGGCTATCCTTCGATCATGGACTACTCTCCAACGTATGAAGTTCCGCGACTTGTTTGTGAAGGGATATATGCGATTGGAGGACACGGCGAGGGATATGTTCTCCCGACATGGATGGCAGCGTGATCTGCGGATAGATATGTCATAGCTAGAGGCCTTTTTGCTATTAGTATGATTTTGTAATACTAGTACTTTTTGCTTTTGTTACAAATTTTGTGGTTGATCGGCTGTGTGCATCCTAACTATGCAGAGGCCGGGTGTAAACATTACTTTACATAATAAAGCGCACATTTCTAAAAAAAAAAGTTAGAATCCCAAGGTAGATATTTACGCGTGCACTGTGGAGGACAACAAAGTTGCTCCGTAAGATAGAACAGAGTTCAGGTTCAAAATATACCTTGGCAACAGCCTCTGGAGGGTAATTTCCTTCAAGCCTTGGATCCATGGATCGTTTCACATAGTCTTCAAGTCTTGCTGAAGCCTGCATATCAATGTCATCAACATTTTAACCAGTGTATATTCTCAAGACGTTATATCCATGAATGCACGCTAAGGGCGTAGGCATACACAATTTTTATGGCCCTGGCCTTTTGCATAATGGCTTGCCTCGCGACCGGTTAACAGCTCCAGCAGCACAACCCCAAAGCTGTATACATCGCTCTTTGTGCTTGACTCTTTAGTAAGAATATACCTAACAGAACCAATCCCAGAGGTGCGTAAGTATGAGATTATGTCATTTTCCCAGCCTGGTGAAATAATCCGAAAGAAAAATTGGTTGCATACTCAGGTGCATCAAAAGGGGACTGAGTAATTGCATAAGGGGAATCTAATGCAAGTTTTTCTCTGTAAGTAAGGCGCCGTTTGGAGAAACCAACATCGCCGATCTTTGCAACATCATTGTCAAAGAGAAAAATGTTGCGGCAGCTGATTCTGCTGTGGATGAGAGGAGGCTCTGCCTTTTCGTGGAGGAACTCAAGGCCTTCTGCAGAACTCAAGGCAATCTTCACTCTCTGCTCCCATAATAAAACTGCTCCTGGCTGAGCTCCCATGACACCACTTTTACCTGTCACCATAAATCAGAAGAATATCAGTTTTTCTTGTGGAACAGCAAAATCATTTTTACAGATTATATTAGTGCGCATACAGACACACTAAAAGACCATACTAAACCAATAGCTATCCCATCCGTTCCAAAATGTAAGATGTTCTCTTTAGTTTTGTCCAAGTATAAAAATCAAGTTTGACCAAGTTTAGTCTACATGACGATACATTTTTATAAACTACGTCAAATTTAAGTAAGTTTGATTTAGGATAAAACTAGAATATCTTTTTTTAAAGGATGCAGTACTTAAAACAAAAGATTCTACAGACCATCAGCCCGTAGTGGTGACTCTGAGATCACCTGCTTGGGTTCGAGTATTGACATTTGAAGGAAACCTCTACTCGGTCATTTGAAGATAGTTTGATCTTCCTACGAGGAATGTTTCAGGAATTTGGCCACGGCCTAGATACTTGTTTGTGCTCCTTGACCCATCCTACGGGTGGATCAAGAGCTCGTGCAAGTAGTACCAAGGGGTGAGTCCTTTTGGGCCCATTCCTTGTAGGGCAGATGTTTTATTTTTTTATAGAAAAGAGGATAACCCCAGCCTTTGCATCAGTAGCCATAGACGTTTTATCGCGAAACATTCTTCCTCGTTAATGAAAAAGGCATGCAGCTGCGCTGCATGTTCTTGTAATTTCTCACCATGAAGAATATCGTGCAAGGAGCCCTGAAATGCATACTCGTAAGCAAGAACACGATCTTTTCCTTCGATACAGTATCCGAGAAGTTGGACAACATTCTCGTGTTTAAATCTTGATAAAGATGGAACCTGCAACAGAAGTGTGGCAGTTAGAAGGCAAGGCCTTTCTTTACTAATAAATGAGGAGCATTAACTGAAATGGTGAGAAGCAAGGAACGCAACCATGACCTCGAAATGAATTCTTGTAGAAGGGTTGAGCTTCTTTACAGCACACTTCTGTCCATCTTTCATCACTCCGAAAAAAACCATACCACATTCCCCCTCTCCTATGAAAGAATAATCATAGAAATTCCTTGTTATCTGCCTCAGTTCATCCATTGAAAATGTCGGACATGGTACCACTGTTGGTGGAATTTTGCTAGAGTCATTCAAAGCAGTAGGTGTTGTAGTGTTAGGCAGAGGTGCATTCTTTTCCTCTCCACTTATTGGAACACGATTGTTGCTACCTGCATCGGTAAAAAAAACAAATATGATATATAAGATGTAGACAAGACTTTCATTTCTTTTGTTTTACTGTTTACCAAAACAAATATTTGTAGACCAATTCTTTGCGTCACACAGAATTTGTGTTCTTTGTGGTCTACCTATGGAGCTGAACAATCAGTAAGACACCTAGTAGCACAAAATGAATGAGAATGACGGGGCATTTTCGTGGTATATGACTAGGATTATGCCATTACTTATATTTTGATTTTAAATTTTATAAAAAAATGATATAGATACAAGAGTTAATTCAACTTTTTTACCTTCAAAAGATTGATTTGTTCACACGTTTACCCCCTTATATAAATATTGCCACTTCTTACCCCTAAGTTCTAATTTTGTAGTAGATTTTAGCCCCTTGACAAAATTATTTGTCTATATTACATGCCACGCTACCAAATACTCTCTCCGTTCCAAAATATAGGATGTTTTATTAATGGAACATAATAAAACTTAATTTCTCTCCGTTGACAAAACTTCTTATATTATGGAACGGAGGGAGTAGTTATTATATTATTGAGGCAGAAAATCTCAACATGACAAGTTCATTTCTTCTCTTTTTTCAGCAGCATCCCTATCTCTAGCAACCACATAATTATTTTCTTAAGGGGGTAAAATGAGTCACAAAATTGAAACTTAATGGTAGGAAGTGCCAAGATTTATAATAAAGGGGAAATTGTGTCACAAACTCAATCTTCGGGGGGAAAAAGTAAAGTTAACTCTAAATAGAAATAACTACTGTGAATAGAGACCCACACGTTAACTGAAGGAGAAAACAAAATCTTAAGTGGGCATGCTAATATGACAAGGAGTATTTTAAGAACTTCTTGTTACCTATAGAGTTTTCACACTTTCGCTGGGGGAGAGCTTTTCTGATCATCCTGAGTCTATCTGCTACTTCAACCATTTCTGGACGCATTTTATCATCCATTCTCAAGCATTTAGCTGCTAGCTTCGCAATATCCTCAAGCAACTTCATGTTCTTCTTGTCATTGGCAATTTCCAAATCAAACAATTGTCTCAACTTCTTCCCTCTTCCTAGAGCCTCGGTGAAACATTGAGTAAGGTTAGTGTTCCCGCCTGCCACTTTCTTTCGGGTGATCATTTCCATTAAAACAACTCCGAAACTGTAAACGTCACTCTTTGGAGTTAGAATACCACTCTGACAGAACAAAGGATCCACATAACCTATACAACCAATAACAGTTTTGGTATGCTGGGCCTCATCAGTTGAAAGCAGTCTTGCTATTCCAAAATCAGATATCTTTGGCAAGTAGTTTTCATCTAATAATATGTTAGCAGGCTTAATGTCCCCATGAAGGACAGGACTATACATTGAATGCATGCACGATAGTGCTTCAGCTGACTGAATAGCAATGTCCAACCGTTTATCCAAAGGGAAGGGGACAGGGCCACTGCCATTGCTGCAGTGAAGGATGTTATAGAGGTTTCCGTTAGAGATAAACTCCATTACAATCATAAGAGCATTTTCCTCGGCGCAGCAACCTAACAGTCTGACAACATTCTTGTGGTTTATCTGGGAATGCACTATCACCTCCTTGGCAAACTCCTCTTTCTTGGTTCCATTTTTGTATCTCTTTACTGCCACTGGACGTTGACCGTCTAATGTTCCTTTGTAAACATCACCGAACGAGCCATTACCAAGCGAAGTGCTATAACTGTCGGTGATCTGCTCTATCTCCTTTTCAGTGAAGGATCGCAGTTTATGGTTGTTGTCCACTCTTTTAAGTACCGAATGCCCATTAGCTTCAAAGAAACTGCTAAGGTTGTTTCCTTGGCGATCCATGTGCAGGCAGGCGGTATAAAGACAGGATTTGTTAAAACAGAGAGCGGCAGTTTACCTGCATCCGAAAACCAACTAGCGTTAGTGTGCCTGAGATTTAAATTTACCGCTACTTATGTGAGAGGGAATTCTATCTGTGTAACCAAGCGCACAACCAGTGGATTTATCTTCCAGACACGAGTAAGCAAAAATCCTTAAAAGAACACGATTATATTGAACTTTGCAACTGAAGGGTCATAATATGTAGTTCTATAATCTACATGTACATGCTTATTAGTAGAGGTACATCGCTTAGCTTGACGCGAGAACAGAAAGGCACCACGAGGTGAGCACATGGCGACAAGAATTGGTAGCACAGGGCTAAGGTTTCTGGATTTCGATGTTTCATACCTACACATAAGTTATAGCTCACACCAGTTACTGTGATTTACCCTTAAATATCTACCACCCCAAGGAAGAAACTGCTCATATCTATCTCCGGCTTCTCGGAGAAGCGAGTCTACTCCACAACAGAAAAGGTGTTTGATGCACACGGGCATCCCAAACAATTTAGAAACAGTGGTATGTCGACAGCAAGGATGCATAACTAACCCATCAACAGAAGGATCAGGTAAGCAATGGTTACCTCTTCTTTGGTAGTAGAGGAGTGCGAATCAAGCTAGTTTGCTGATCTGAGACGTTCTTCAGCTAGACACAAAATCTGATTCATCGCATGTTCCTTCACAGCGAGGGATGGCCTTCAGTTTACAGGATACCCCAGATGCAAATGCTCCTCGTGTATAATTGCTAGTTTGGAGGTCAACCAGGGGAAATGGAAGAAGCATAAGGAAGCGAGCTATCTTCTTGTAGTTTGGAGGTTCCTGGGTCATCAGTCTTCCCTGCCGGCTTAGTATTTCTTTATATCAATGGCAAGAAAAGAACAGGGAGTTTTGTCTGCATCCATGCGGTGGGTGTTGCAGACTAGACTCGCACCGATGAGTAACACTACCCTTCCCGAGAAAAACACCATAGACAGCCATGTTTCACCCACCAACCGCAAATCACTTCCATCGAAACTCCCCTTCTCCCCCTCCGTCGGTCGGCAGCAAGCTCCACTACCAGCGTGCATTGGGTGGCGGCGGTGGTCCGCTTCATTGTTGGGCGCCCGCGCTGCCGTCCTCAACGCGTAGCCCGCGCCCTGTAGTAGCTAGAACATTGGGCCGGCGAGACTCACCGGCGGCTGGCAGATGGCAGGGTACCGTGCCCCATGTCAGCCGCCTCTGTGGGGAACGGAGGAGAGGCCGAGAGAGAGAGAGAGGGGGATGTGCGCACAGGCACACGGCGCACGCGCCTGGCTTGAGACGAGCGGCCCGTAACCACTTGGACTGGGTAGTGGGCTGCCGACTGTCGTCCTGGTGGGATCGTGGTTCACTTCAAGTCTGGGTGCTCGTGAATGCATTTCGGCTCCATGTTGGGCTCTCACCATTTAAGTACTTGCTACTAAGTACTCCATCCCTTTAGGCCTTGTTTGGATACCCAGTTTTAAGAGAACTAGTTTCCCGTAGGCTCGGCTAACTGTCTAACCACCTAAAACTATGTTTGTGTACGGCAAAAAAACGGGATTACACAAAATTCGGTTCCCACAAAGCCAGGAAAGTGAGTTTAGACAAAAACGGCTAATACTCGTTTTTCAGAAAACACGATTACAGAAAACTCAATCACAACCAACTCTTTTCATCGGCTCCTTCGCCAACAAACTTTTTAGCACCATTGTTTTCACTTCATCGGCGCCATATTTTTCATCGCTCCCACATATACGTACCTGACGCTGGGACATGATGATTAGGAAAAAGCAAAACTACGATCTGAAAACATTCCGGCCGGCCGCTGGCGCCGGTCTGTATCACCTCTGGCAGCTGACGCTGGCTGTGAAGACAAGGGCTCTTTTTCTGGACTTGTTTCGGCACAAACAATCAGACCACCGATTCATCGTATCCTACGCCATGATTAGAATTTATGCAACACACGGAAAAGGATTATTTTTCAAGTTCCAAACGGCAGGATCCACGCAACACAGCTATAGAAATGGCCATGTCTTCAGACCTTCAGCGCAGACGCCCATGAGCGGCAAGATCCGGTGGCTTGGTGATGATGTTCACCTCCGGGAGTAAGTCCTTGAATTCCTCCGCTGACGTCGGAACCACATTCACTTGGAGGGTACGCCGACAAGCTTCCACTTCAGGTCGACGCCGAGCCCATCTAGCGGCGGCTCAAGTGACAGCCAACTTCAAGGACCGCCGCGCCATGCTCATCACCCAGTGCACCATCGGTTGCGCCAGCGGCCAACCAATCTTGTGCTCTCCGTCGGTGTTATTGGAGTCGTCATCGGCGCAGTCGCCACGGTGCTCCGACGGTGGGGATGGTGGTCCAAGGAAGTGACTAGAAATCACTTGACCTGCCGTGCGATGAGTAAACCGAACACGTACTGCTAAAAACCAGTTAAAGGATTTCCTAATCCAAACATAGTTTTTCATACGGTTTTGCTAGTTCTCAGTCGCCTGAGAATTAGTTAAGTCTCAGTCATCTATTTAACCATTGGATCGGTTGCTTTATGATTCGTGCAAACAGCATTGTTTTTTCCGTCGCGTACGTCTATTCCAGGTTCTGTCGCGCGTCTGTTCCAGGTAGCGAGGTTTTTTTTTTCTTCTATGGGCCGTTGCGTGGTGTGCTCTATGTTGTCTGTTTGTGGGCTTCTTTCTCTATGGGCTGTTATCTTTTGTTTTCGCGTGCTTTTTTTCATGTGTCCTGTTTTTCTAGCACCACACGATGGGCTGATTTCTGGCTTTTTTTCTATGTTCTTTTTTGTCTGCTTTTTCTGTATCGTTTTGTGTTTTTTTGGGGGGTTGTGTGTTGTGTTTTTGTAGTTGTTATATGTGTGGTCATTTTATTATGGGCGGCAATTATTTTTATTTTTATTTTTACTGGCAATATAAATATGTTAACCTAGATTGCTAGGATATTTTAATGCGATTTTTTTTTGAAATTAAGATTTATCGTTTTAATGGTTTTTGAGTTGTCCATTCATTCGATTTTGAATTGAGTTTTTTTATTTGAGATTTTCAACTTGCTTGCAACCGGGGGGGACCTTATTGGCAGGCCAGTGTTGTAAGTTACTTGTGAGCACCCGTTCGGGTTCCAACTTGGTTGTAACAGGGAGGGGCCCGTCGGCGGGAACGAGGGAGCTAGTTGCAACTTGATTGTAACTGAACCCCGTCGGTGTGGATGAAGGGTTTCGCAGCATAGTAAATCAAAATTTTCTACGGAAGCGAACAGAGGGAAAGCTAAGATCTAATCTAGGAGATGCAAACAACGAGAGAGATTGGATTAGGTCTTCATACCCTTGAAGATTCGCATGAGCGTTAAATCGGGCGTGGGTGATGTAGTCGTGCTTCTCTCCTCGCGATCCGATCCGATCTAGCACCACAAGTGGCGGTGCCTCCGTGAGATGCACACGCAAAGACCTCGACGTCTCCTCCTTCCTCGGACCAGCAAGTATGGTGGAGAGATGGATTGGATCTACAACACGGCGTGGTGTATATGGTGGAGAATTTCTCTGAGGCTTCGCCTACAAAGCAGTCGGGAGGAGAGAGAGGAAGGCGGCAGGCAACCTGGGTTTGGAGGAAGGTGTAAGGGGGTGTGAGAGGCGCACCAGCCCTCTATATAGAGGGGGTGCCAGCCCTAGCCTCTCCTCCAAGCCTATCTCTAGTTTAAACAATTTAAACTCTCCTTATCTAGAAATCCTATCTTATCTTATCTCTAGTTTAAGCGATTTAAACTCTCTAGGATCTTTGGGCCCTATGGGGCCTTGTGCCCAATGCGCCAGGACTCCCTCATAGGCCCATGCCCCTCCCGGAAGGTGGGACCATGTTGGCCCCTTCCGGAAGGTTCTAGAAGCTTACAGTACAATACCGATTAATCCAGGAACAATTCGAACTCCAAAACTGCCGCCTTATATGAATCTTATTCTCGGACCATTGAACCTCTCGTGATATCCGGATCCCATCCGAGACTCGAACAAAACTCATAAACCAATTATCCAATCTATCCTAGCGTCGAGACACGTTAAGTGTGTGACCTGAGTTCGAGAATATGCAGACATGATCTTCTATCAATAATCAACGGTGAGTGCAGGCACCCATATTAACTCCACACATTCATCGATGATCATATCGGATGAACCACG
Source organism: Avena insularis (assembly GCA_023614405.1). Taxonomy (NCBI): domain Eukaryota; kingdom Viridiplantae; phylum Streptophyta; class Magnoliopsida; order Poales; family Poaceae; genus Avena; species Avena insularis. The sequence goes on from CM042695.1 coordinate 390,286,271, forward strand.
ATGCCAGGATTCAATTAATCCCATATATATATTCCCGTCTCGTGATATTTTACTTGCCGAGATTCGATCGTCGGTATCGTCATACCTAGTTCAATCTCGTTCACGTTAAAGTACTTTACTCGTTCGTAATCCGATATCACTTTGTGATTAACTCCTTAACCACATGCTTGCAAGCGGTGTTGATATCGATTACGAGTGGGCCCAAGTATATCTCTCCGACTTGGGAGGGACAAATTCCATCTCGATACATACAACCCAGATACTTTCCGATCACCGAGAGACACCTTTATGATCACCCTCTCATAGGATGACGTTTGATGACCTCAAAGCTTTCTTCCGATACCAGGAGTTGTATTATCTCATGGTCTAAGGAATACAATATTTGACATGAGAAAAGCTTGCAAAGACGAACACGATGAAACGATCTAATAGCTTTGCTTAGTTTGGTCTCATCCACCATATCATTCTCCCAATGATATGATCTCATTATCAATTGACAACTCATGTCTATGGTCAGGAAACCTTAACCATCATTGATCAATGAGCTAGTCCATAGAGGCGTACTAGGGACGGTGTTGTTCACAAACCACACAAGTATTAATGTTTCCGCTTAATACAATTCTAGCATGGAATATAAACTTTATCATGAACAAGAATTATAATAATAACATCTTTATTATTGCCTCTAGGGCATAATTCCAGTCTCCCACTTGCACTAGAGTCAATAATCTAGTTTACATTTGGCAACAATCTCACACCCATGGCAATCGAGGTCGATCATGTTTACACGTGGAAGAGGTTTAGTCAATGGATCCGCAACATTCAGATCTGTATGTACTTTGCTGATCTTCGATCTCCATCGCTATATAATCTCGGATTATATGAAACTTGCAGTTGATATGCTTGGTCTTTGGATGATATCTTGGTTCCTTAGCGAGCGCTATGGCGCCAGTGTTGTCACAATATCTCCGGTGGGTCCAATGCACTTGGAACCACGCCAAGCTCGATGATGAAGTTTCGATCCAAACTCCTTCACTTGGCAACCTGCGGCAGCCATGTATTCCGCTTCTCATAGATCCCGCGATCACGCTTTGCTTGCAGCTTCTCCGACTCACAGCTCCTCCATTCAAAATATACACGTATCCCATGCGAGATTTAGAGTCATCCTTGTCGATTCGAAACTAGCATCGACGTAACCTTTACTGACAGCTGTTCATCACCCCATAGACTAAGAACATTTCTTTAGTCCTATTTAGGTACCTTAAGATGTTCTTCACGGCATCGATGTTCCACTCTGGATCACTTTGATATCCGCTCGTCAAACTAAGAGCATTGGACACATCCGGTCTAGTACACAGCATGGCATACATGATGGAACCTATGGCCGAGGCATAAGGCACTTTGCTCATAGCTTCCCTATCATTTACCGTAGCTGGACACTGAGCCTTGCTCAATATCTTCCCTGACAACATAGGCACTGAACCTTTCAATGCCTTATCCATTCTGAACCTTTTCAGAACTTTGTCTAGGTATGTACTCGGCTTAAAGCTATCAGACGTCTTTGTCTATCTCTATAGATTTTGATGCCCAATATATAAGCAGCTTCACCTAGGTCTTTCATTGAAAAACACTTGTTCAAATAACTCTTCACATCGTTAAGCATGTTGATGTCATTTCCAATAATCAATATGTCATCCACATATAGTACCAGAAACGTCACCGAGCTCCCACTCACTTTCTTGTAGATGCAAGCTTCGTAGCAATTTGGAACAAATCCAAAGCTCTTGATCACTTGATCAAAACGAAGGTTCCAACTCCGAGATGCTTGCTTGATCCATAAATGGAACGCTGAAGTTTGCATACTTTATCGACATCCTTAGGATCGACAAAACCTTGGGTTGCATCATATACAACTCTTCATCAATGTTGCCATTGAGGAAAGCAGTCTTGACATCCATTTGCCATATTTCATAATCATGAAACGCAGCAATTGCTAATAAAATCCGAATGGACTTAAACATCGCTACGGGAGAGAAAGTCTCATCGTAGTCAACACCTTGAACTTGTCGAAAACCTTTCGCAACAAGCCGTGCTTTATAGATGGTAACATTACCATCCGATACATTTTCTTCTTGAAGATCCATTTGCACTCAACGACCTTTCGGCCGCTAGGAGGGTCCACCAAAGTCCATACTTGGTTTTCGCTCATGGATCCCAATTCGGTTCATGGCTTCTAGCCATTTCTCAGTCTGGGCTCATCATCGCTTCCTCATAGTTCGTGGGTTCATGTCTTCTACTAACAAGACAGTCAAGACAGGTTACCGTACCACTCGGGAGGGGCACGCGACCTTGTCGACCTGCGACGTTCGATGAGCATCGTCCAAGCTTCATGATCCTTGTCATTAGCTTCCTCTATTGTTGGTGCGGTGACCGGAACAATTTCAGGTCTGCGCTACTCTCCAATTCAAGAGAAGGTTCAATAACCTCGTCTAGCTCTACTTTCCTCCCACTCACTTCTTTCGAGAGAAACTCCTTCTCAAGAAAGGAACCGTTCTTGCGACAAACACTTTGCCTTCGGTTACGTGATAGAAGGTATACCCAATAGTTTCCTTAGGGTATCCTATGAAGACGCATTTCTCCGCTTTGGGTTCGAGCTTGTCGGTCATCAACTTCTTGACGTAAGCTTCGCATCCCCAAACTTTAAGAAACGACAACTTAGGTTTAGCACCAAACCACAGTTCATACGGTGTCGTCTCAACGGATTTAGATGGAGCCCTATTTAAAGTGAATGCAGCGGTTTCTAATGCATAACCCCAAAATGATAACGGCAAATCAGTAAGAGACATCATCGATCGGACCATATCTAATAGGGTTCGATTTCGGCGTTCAGACACACCATTGCGCTGTGGTGTTCCGGGTGGCGTGAGTTGTGAAACGATTCCACTTGCTTTGAGATGCGTGAGAAAATCATAACTCAAATATTCGACCCCACGATCGGATCGTAGAAACTTAATCGTTCTGTTACGATGGTTCTCCACTTCATTCTGAAATTCTTTGAACTTTTCAAACGTTTCAGATTTATGTTTCATTAAATAGATATACCCATATCTACTTAAGTCATCGGTAAAAGTGAGAAAATAGCGATATCCACCGCGCGTCGAAACACTCATCGGTCCGCATACATCGGTATGTATGATTTCCAACAAGTCCGTTGCTCGCTCCATCATACCGGAGAACGGGGTTTTGATCATCTTGCCCATGAGGCATGGTTCGCATGTGTCAAATGATTCAAAATCAAGAGACTCCAAAGTCCATCGAATGGAGTTTCTTCACGCTTTACACCAATATGACCTGAGCAGCGATTGCCACAAATAAGTAGTATTATCACTATCTACTTTGCATCTCTTAGCCTCAATGTTATGGATGTGTGTTTCATCCCTTTAGATTTAGAAGAAATAAACCATTCACAAGAGTTGCATGACCATAAAAGATGTTTCTCATATAAATAGAACATCCATTATTCTCCGATTTAAATGTATAACCGTCTTGCAATAAACACGATCAGAAATAATGTTCATGCTCAACACAGGCACATAATAACATTTATTAAGGTTTAAAACTAATCCCGAAGGTAAAACTAAGGAGAGCGTCCGACGACCATCACATCAACTCTTGATCCGTTACCAACGCGCATCGTCACCTCATCCTACATGGCGCCGTCTATTCCGTAGCTCTGTTTGAGTTACAAATATTAGCAACGAACTAGTATCAAATACCTGTGCACTACAACGAGGGCTAGTAAGGAAAACATCAATAACATGTATATCAAATATACCTTTGATGGTGCCAGCCTTCTTGTCCGCTAAGTACTTGGACGATTGCTTCGATGACCCTTGTCCTTGCAATAGAAGCACTCGATGTCCGGCTTAGGTCCAGATTTGAGCTTCTTCTCAGCGAGGGCAACGCGCTTCGCCGCTTTTCTTGAAGGGCTTCTTTGCACCTTTACCTTTCTTAAAGGAGGGCTTGTTGACCATCAACACATGATTATCCTTTTGATGTCCACCTCCGCAGCCTTCACTTTGCGAAGAGCTCGGTGATCGTATTAGTGGAACCAATCTGATTGTGAGTCACTACAAAACTTTTGTAGCTGGGAGGAGTGATTGCGAACCTGTCAATCTTGAGCTCCTCCGGAATCTTGCGATCCAGTTGCTCAAGGCGTTGAGTGTAGCCCGACATCTTAATGGCGTGCTCACTAACTAACTCCTTCCTCCATCTTGCGTTAAAGAACTTCTCGGAGATCTCATATCTCTCGAGCGGGCCTGAGTGCGAAACATGGTTTTCAGCTCCTCGAGAATCTTAAAGGGCCGGGATAGTTTTCAAAACAATTTTGAAGTTCGGTTCCATAGCAAACAACATGGTGCTCTTAATCACACCATAATCATCTTTCTTGTGATAGACAGCTTTCTCATTAGCCGGCTAGATTGCCAGGGGTTACCTAACGCTTTCTCAAGGACATAGTCCTTTTGTCCTTGCAGAATGATTCTTAGATTGGAACCATTGGTGAAGTTAGACCCATTGTTTCTAAGCTTTTCTTTCTCAGCAAAAGCGTTGAAGTTGAAGTTGGACTTGGCCATGTGATCTACTGAGATTTGCAAGTACAATTTAGACTATGTTCATGATAAATAGTTCAACTTAATCAAATTACTAGATGAACTCCCACTAAATTCAACATCCCTCAAGTTGTTTAGTGATCACGATCCAAATTCACCACACCTAATCCGATCTTCACGAGAAGAGATGTGGTTTCAATGGTGGACAACGAAGTGTCGATCATATCATTCATATGACTCATGCTTAACCTTTCGGTTCATTTGTTCCGAGGCCATGTCTGTACATGCTAGGCTCGTCAAGTCAAACCAAGTATTTCAGCGTGTGCAAAACTGGCTTGCACCCGTTGTATGTGGCGTAGAGTCTATAGCACCCGATCATCACGTGATGCTTGGACACGACGAACTTTCATAGCGGTGCATACATGGGGAGAACACAGTTTTATCTTGATCTTTAAGTGAGGAATCATCTTATAATGCTACCGTCATGATCTAAGCATAATAAGATACATAAAAGGATAAACATCACATGCATATAACTTTATGTGACATGGTATAGCCAATCTTGGCGCAATGATCTCCATCTTGTGCGTTCGGCATGATCTCCATCACTCCACCATGATTGCCTCCACCACGAATAGCAACTACAACTATTGCTAACTACTTAGCGATAAAGTAAAGCTATTACATGGCGTATAAGAAGTTGACCCGCATGTCATACACAATTATAAAGACAACCATATGGCTCCTGCCGGTTGTGCACTCATCGACATGCAAGTCGTGAAACATTACAAAACATGATCATCGCATACAATATACACATCACATCTTGGGCCATACCATATCACGAAAACACTCCTGCAAAAACAAGTTAGACGCCTCTACTTTGTTGTTGCATGTTTTACGTGGCTTATGGGAGTAGATGCTAAGAACGATTCTTACCTACGGAAAGCCACAACGGTGATATTATGGTTGCCAAACTCTGGTGTTAATCCCATGACAACTATAGTGAGAGAAACGGCATCCACCCCGCATGTGTGGTACAAGCCATCGTCAAGTGCGGAGCCGGTCTCGCGAACGACGTCGCGTAAGGTTGGCCTGGACCGCTTCAATCTCACTATCCCGGTCATAAGAAGAACACAGACAAGAGGCTTGCAACAGAAAACATCAACGCCCGCAACAACCATATTGCGTTCTACTCGTGAAACACATCTACGCATAGATCTAGCTCGATACCCTTTGAAGGGTTTCGGCATAGTAAATCAAAATTTTCTATGGAAGCGAGCGGAGGAAAGCCAAGATCTAATCTAGGAGATGCAAACAACGAGAGAGATTGGATTAGATCTTCATACCCTTGAAGATTCGCAAATGAACGCTCGCTTAACGTGGGTGATGTAGTCGTACTCGCTTCTCCTCCTCGCGATCCGATCCGATCTAGCACCACAAGTGGCGGTGCCTCCGTGAGATGCACACGTGCAGCACCTCGACGTCTCCTCCTTCCTCGGACCAGCAAGTATGGTGGAGAGATGGATTGGATCTACAACACGACGGCGTGGTGTATATGGTGGAGAATTTCTGCAGCAGGGCTTCGCCTACAAACAGTCGGGAGGGAGAGAGGAAGGGCAGCAGGGCAACTGGGTTTGGAGGAAGGTGTAAGGGGGTGTGAGAGGGGGCGCACCAGCCTCTCCTCCAAGCCTATCTCTAGTTTAAACAATTTAAACTCTCCCTTATCTAGAAATCCTATCTTATCTTATCTCTAGTTTAAACGATTTAAACTCTCTAGGATCGGCTGGGCCCTATGGGGCCTTGTGCCCCTGGCCCAATGCGGCCAGGACACTCCCTCATAGGCCCATGCCCCCTCCCGGAAGGTGGGACCACGTTGGCCCCCTTCCGGAAGGTTCTAGAAGCTTCTGGTACAATACCGATTAATCCAGAACAATTCCGAACTCCAAAAACTGCACTTCCTTATATGAATCTTATTCTTCGGACCATTCCGGAACCTCTCGTGATATCCCGGATCCCATCCGAGACTCCGAACAAAAACTCATAAACCAATTATCCAATCTATCCTAGCGTCGAGACACGTTAAGTGTGTGACCTCATGATTCGAGAATATGCGACATGATCTTCTATCAATAATCAACAGCGGTGCAGGCACCCATATTGACTCCCACAGATTCATCGATGAGCGTATCGTATGAACCACGATGCCAGGATTCAATTAATCCCATATATATATTCCAGGCGTCTCGCGATATTTTACTTGCCCGAGATTCGATCGTCGGTATCGTCATACCTAGTTCAATCTCGTTCACAGCAAGTACTTTACTCGTTCCGTAATCCGATATCACTTTGTGATTAACTCCTTAACCACATGCATGCAAGCGGTGTTGATATCGATTACCGAGTGGGCCCAAAGTATATCTCTCCGACTTGGGAGGGACAAATTCCATCTCGATACATACAACCCAACAGATACTTTCCGATCACCTGAGAGACACCTTTATGATCACCCTCTCATAGGATGACGTTTGATGACCTCAAATCTTTCTTCCGATACCAGGGAGTTGTATTATCTCATGGTCTAAGGAATACAATATTTGACATGAGAAAAGCTTCGCAAAGACGAACACGATGAAACGATCTAATAGCTTTGCTTAGTTTGGGTCTGTCCACCATATCATTCTCCCAATGATATGATCTCATTATCAATTGACAACTCATGTCTATGGTTAGGAAACCTTAACCATCATTGATCAATGAGCTAGTCCATAGAGGCGTACTAGGGACACGGTGTTGTTCACAAACCACACAAGCATTAATGTTTCCACTTAATACAATTCTAGCATGGAATATAAACTTTATCATGAACAAGAATTATAATAATAACATCTTTATTATTGCCTCTAGGGCATAATTCCAACAGTGGAGGGGGAGGGAGTCACAACTTGATTGTAACTGAGAACCTATCGGTGTGGAAGGAGGACCCCCGTCGGAGGGCCGGTCGCAACTTGATTGTAATTGAGCTCTGCTCCTAGTTGCAACTTGATTGTAACTGAGCACCCCGTCGGTGTGGAAGGGGGGCCAGTCGCAACTTGATTGTAACTGAGCACCTGTCGGTGTGGAAGGGGGCTAGCCGTAACTTAATTGTAACTGTGCTCCTAGCGGGTCCCAGTTGCAAGTTGCTTATTACTAGGGCCTCGTCGACGGGGGTGGCAGTTGCATCTTTACTGCAACAGGGGGAAGGGGGACCCCCGTCGGAGGGCCAGTCGCAACTTGATTGTAACTGAGCTCTGCTCCAAGTTGTAACTTGATTGTAACTGAGCACCCGTCAGTGTGGAAGGGGACCAGTTGCAACTTGATTGTAACTGAGCACTTGTCGGTGTGGAAGGTGGTCCAGTTGCAACTTGACTGTAACTGAGAACTTGTCGGTGTGGAAGGTGGGCCAGTTGCAACTTGATTGCAATTGAGCTCATAGTGCGTCCTAGTTGCAAGTTGCTTGTTACTAGGGCCTCGTCGAGGGGGGAGGGGGTGGCAGTTGCATCCTGACTGCAATCGGGGGAAGGGGACCCCCGTTAGAGGGCCAGTCGCAACTTGATTATAACTGAGCTCTGCTCCGAGTTGCAACTTGATTGTAACTGAGCACCCCGTTGGTGTGGAAGGGGGCCAGTTGCAACTTTATTGTAATGAGCACCTATCGGTGTGGAAGGGGGCCAGTCGCAACTTGAGTGTAACTGAGCTCCTAGCGGTCCCAGTTGCAAGTTGCTTGTTACTAGGGCTTCGTCGAGGGGGAGGGGTGGTTGTTGCATCTTGACTGCAACTGGGGGAAGGGGGACCCCCGTCGAAGGGCCAGTCACAACTTGATTGTAACTGAGCTCTGCTCCTAGGTGCAACTTGATTGTAACTAAGCACCCCGTCGGTGTGGAAGAGGGCCAGTCGCAATTTATTATAACTGAGCACTTGTCGGTGTGGAAGGGGGGTCAGTCGCAACTTGATTGTAACTGAGCTCCTAGCGGGTCCCAGTTGCAAGTTGCTTGTTACTAGGGCCTCGTCGAGGGAGGAGGGGGTGGCAGTTGCATCTTGACTCCATCCGGGGGAAGGGGGACCCCCGTCGGAGGGCAAGTCGCAACTTGATTGTAACTGAGCTTTGCTCCTAGGTGCAACTTGATTGTAACTGAGCACCCCATCGGTGTGGAAGGGGGGCTAGTTGCAACTTGATTGTAACTGAGCACTTGTCGATGTGGAAGGGGGGCAATTTGCAACTTGATTGTAACTGAGCTCCTAGCGGGTCCCAGTTGCAAGTTGCTTGTTACTAGGGCCTCGTCGAGGGGGGAGGGGATGTCAGTTGCATCTTGACTGCAATCGGGGGAAGGGGGCCCCCGTCAGAGGGTCATTCGCAACTTGATTGTAACTGAGCTCTGCTCCGAGTTGCAACTTTATTGTAACTGAGCACCTGTCGGTGTGGAAGGGGGCCAGTTGCAACTTGATTATAACTGAGCACTTTTCGGTGTGGAAGGAGGGCCAGTTACAACTTGATTGTAACTGAGCTCCTAGCGGGTCCTAGTTGCAAGTTGCTTATTACTAGGGCATCGTCGAGGGGGAAGGGGGTGGAAGTTGCATTTTGATTGCAACTGGGGGAAGGGGACCCCGTTAGAGGGCCAATCGCAACTTGATTGTAACTGAGCTCTGCTCCGAGGTGCAACTTGATTGTAACTGAGCACCCCATCGGTGTGGAAGGGGGGCCAGTCGCAATTTGATTGTAACTGAGCACTTGTCGGTGTGGAAGGGGGGCCAATCACAACTTGATTGTAACTGAGCTCCTAGCGGGTCCCAGTTGCAAGTTGCTTGTTACTAGGGCCTCGTCGAGGGGGGTGGCAGTTGCATCTTGACTGCAACCAGGGGAAGGGGGACCCCATCGGAGGGCCAGTCGCAATTTGATTGTAATTGAGCTCTGCTCCTATTTGCAACCTGATTGTAACTGAGCACCCGTCGGTGTGGAAAGGGGGTCAGTCGCAACTTAATTGTAACTGAGCTCCTACCAGGTCCCAGTTGCAAGTTGCTTGTTACTTGGGCCTCGTCGAGGAGGGTGTCAGTTGCATCTTGACTGCAATCGTGGGAAGGGGGCCCCCGTCGGAGGGCCAGTCACAACTTGATTGTAACTGAGCTCTGCTCCTAGTTGCAACTTGATTGTAACTGAGCACCCGTCGGTGTGGAAGGGAGGCCAGTCGCAATTTGATTGTAACTGAGCACATGTTGGTGTGGAAGGGGGGCTAGTCGCAACTTGATTGTAACTAAGCTCCTAGCGGGTCCCAGTTGCAAGTTGCTTGTTACTAGGGCCTCGTCGAGGGGGGAGGGGGTGGCAGTTGCATCTTGACTGCAACTAGGGGAAGGGGGACCCCCATCGGAGGGCCAGTCACAACTTGATTGTAACTGAGCTCTGCTCCTAGTTGCAACTTGATTGTAACTGGGCACCCATTGGTGTGGAAGGGGGGCCAGTCGCAATTTGATTGTAACTGAGCACCTATCGGTGTGGAAGGGGGGCCAGTCACAACTTGATTGTAACTGAGCTCCTACCGGGTCCCAGTTGCAAGTTGCTTGTTACTAGGGCCTCGTCGAGGGGGGAGGGGTGGCAGTTGCATCTTGACTGCAATCGTGGGAATGGGGACCCCCGTCGGAGGGCTAGTCACAACTTGATTGTAATTGAGCTCTGCTCCTAGTTGCAACTTGATTGTAACTAAGCACCCGTCGGTGTGGAAGGTGGGGCAGTCGCAATTTGATTGTAACTAAGCACCTGTCGGTGTGAAAGGGGGCAGTCGCAACTTGATTGTAACTGAGCTCCTAGTGGACCCCAGTTGCAAGTTGCTTGTTACTAGGGCCTCGTCGAGGGGAGTGGCAGTTGTATCTTGATCGTAACTGAGCACCCGAGGGACCCGTCGAAGGGCTAGTCGCAACTTGAATGCAACCGGGAGACCTTGTTGGCAAACAGTTTGCAACTGTCGGCATGACGAGTCCAGTCGCAATTATATTTGTAAAATTAGATAATTTTTTGGTTTGGTTTTAACTACCGGTGGCCCTCGTCGTCGCCGAAATTGTTTGATATGAAGTTTTTCCGCTCTTTTTCTTTTTCTTATTTGTTTTATTGTTTTGACAGTTTATCCATCGCGGTTGCCGAAATTGTTTGATATGAAGTTTTCCAGCTCTTTTTCTTTTTCTAATTTGTTTTGTTGTTTTGACAGTTTATCTATCGCCGTTGCCGAAATTGTTTTTCCATTTGTCTTGTTAGACTTTCCTATATTTAACACATGGACAACACATAAAACCATTCTAATTATAAGTATCGTAAGATGATGCAATGCAATAAGGAGGACATATACAAGATCATGTAATACATACATACTTACATACATTTTTTTGCGGGAATACATACATACATACATTTTTTGAAACTTAATTTAACCCTATTTGCAACTTGCTTGCAACCGAACCTTTTTTTTGTTTGTGTATTTTTGCAATTAAGCCAATCCAGCCACAAGTAGGATGCAAAACTGATGCCCGGCGAGACCATTTTTTTGCAACTTGATTTTGTAACTTAACCCTGTTATAACTTGTTTGCAACCGATCCCAATGTTTTTTATATTTTTGTAATTTAAATCAAGTCGGCCGCAACTAGTATAATTATTGATCAGTTGTTCAATAAGTTAGCAAAGTGACACGGAACCATAGTTATTATCAATTAGTTGTTCAATAAGTGAGCAAAATAAATAAATAAAGCGATCACTAATCAGCCTAAAAACAATGGCCCATGGGCCTTGAAAAGGGGTACGTAGCTTGCAGGCGGAACGATCCAAGTTAAAAAAGGAAGGAAGATCGCTGCAGATAAAGCAACAACCGAAAAAAAATAGAATTATCCCATATCGACTGAGAATTAATCGGTTCTCAGTCGACTGAGCCCTAGGCAGTCCCTTTTTCATATGCTTATTTCCAACTGAATTTTGGTAAAACCGGTTTTCCCAACAAATCTCCCTAAAACGTGCTTTACTAAAACTCAGCGCTAATCACCTTTATCCAAACAACCACTTAGAAATACTAGGGAACATGGCGCGGCGTCACGCCGAGTCCGTGAGGGGCAATGTTGTGAATTAATCGGTTAAAATTATTGTTGGAGAGTACGTCTTATGCAGTGTATTATTGTTGTCCAAAGTTGTGGCAGGAAAAAGAAGTAGTACTATTTGCAAATAAAAAAGGTAAATGATGGTACAATTAGTGTGGTAGAATGAAAAGGTATAATAAAATTGAATTATTGCTTGTTAATTATAGCTACAAAATTATTCACCCTTAGAAAAGTACAGAAGCTAACTACCGTATGAAAATTACAGATGGAAAAGTGCGAGGAAAAATTACTGCTGAAGAATTTAAAATAACCTAAAAGAAACACCTCCGAGCTAAAAAATATGAAATTACCCTAAAATAAATATTGCTCGTGAAGTTATACCGGTGAGAAGTTACCATGGGTTAACTACCAAAGTTATTTTGAAAAATTACCTTTGAATAACAAAAAATGGAATAAAAAATATCATCGAATAACTACCGCTACAAAAGTGAAGCTGAGAAGTTGTCTCCAAAAGTTAAGTAGAAAAATTAGGGCTAGAAAAGGTGTTCTAGAAAATTTAAGCGAATAGTTAGAAAAGATGAACGCAAAAAAATATCAATTAGCGCAAGAAAATTTTAGCCAAAAAGTTGTGTTGCGTCTATGTGATGTGGCATGCGATTGGGCAAAATTATTAGACAATAAATAGTACACGCGCGGGCAAGAAATTTTTTGCCGAAAAGTTATGTTGCGTCTATGTGACGTGGCACGCGTTTGGACAAAATTAGACGATGAATAGTACACGCGCGAACGCGGCCGCCGGATCGAATAAACGGAAAAGGTGTGTCAGAAAATTTAAGCCTAATAATTAAAAAAGTAAATAAAATATCGGTTAGGGCAAGAAATGTTTTGCCGAAAAGTTGCGTCTATGTGATGGGGCACGCGATTAGGCAAAATTATTAGACGATAAATAGTACACGCGCGGACAAGATTTTTTTTGCCAAAAAGTTATGTTGCGTCTATATGACATGGCACGCGTTTAGACAAAATTAGACGATGAATAGTAGACGCGCAAACGCGGCCGCCAGATCGAATGGATGGAAAAGGTGTGCCGGAAAATTTAAGCTAAATAATTAGAAAAGATGAACGTAAATAAAATATCGGTTAAGGCAAAAAAATATTAGCCAAAAAGTTATATTACATGTAACGTGGCACATGATTAGACACAATTAAAAAAATAACACACGCCTTCAAACATGGGCCGCCTTATAGGAGATAAATGGCTGAAAAAGCACACACACGGTTCATACCCTTGTCACTGTTCATCCAATCGATGAACAGTACTCAAAGCAAGGACAGGCCACAAAAACCACGCGCCTTAATATATAGGTATATATAGGACATTTTATCTTTGTAAAATGATATATCTAGATGTTTTTTAGTATATAGATTTACTTTGAATCTATAAACAAAAGTTATATAGATATATTCATTTCATAAAGCTAAAACTTCTTATATTTCTAGACGAAGGGAGTAAGCATGAACGTTTATATAAAGAGAATTCGACGCCAATTCTCAACTGGATATGAAAAGACTCTGGCACAGCCCAGATATATGAAAAAACGCTACCATAGGCGTTGACAACCCGATGAATAAATTTTAGAAGGAGCTGGTCCACAACCTATTTGCTGATGTGTGGGATATGAATGAAGAAATTGAGAGGCTCTTAGAAGAAATTGAGAGGCGGCTAGAAACAAAACAGAGCAATGCGGGGAGTGTAGAGTTGATGCATCATGAGATGAAGAATCAAGCAAATAAGATAGCCAACTTGGAGATGCAAGAGAAGGAGTGAGTAATTTTTTTATGATTTGGGTGTTCTCTATAGCTTTTGCTATATGATGAAATAAAAGTGTGCATCAATTGTGAAGTTTGGAAGCATTTTTTGAAGGGCTTCGCAGCATAGTAAATCAAAATATTTCTACGGATGTGAACGGGGAAGCCAAGATCTAATCTAGGAGATGCAAACAACGAGGGAGAATAGATGAGATCTTCATACCCTTGAAGAATCGCACAGCGGAACGTTCAACGGAACGTGGTTGATGTAGTCGTACTAGCCTTCTCCTCCTCACGATCCGATCCGATCCAACGCCGCAAGTGGCGACGCCTCCGAGAGATGCACACGTACGGCACCTCGACGTCTCCTCCTTCCTCGGTCCAGCAAGTGGGGTGGAGAGATAGATTGGATCTACAACACGACGGCGTGGTGCAAAGGTGGAGAGTTTCTGCGGTAGGGCTTCGCCTACGCGCAGTCGGGAGAGAGAGAGAGGAGGGCAGCAGGTAGGCGGCTAGGGTTGGAGGAGGTGTGGGGGGAGGGTGCGCCCCTGCCCTCTTTATATAGAGGGCTGGCCGGTTTCCCTTGCCCCTCCTCCAAGCCCTAGGGCCGGCGGCCACATGGGGTGGAGTGGGGGGCAAGTTCCCCCCCTTCTAGAAGCTCTCCCTAGGGTTTCCCCTAGGGCTTGGCCGGCTGGGCCTATGGGGCCTTGTTCCCCTGGCCCAATGCGGCCAGGGCACTCCCTCGTAGGCCCACGCCCCCTCCCTACAAGTGGGGCCACGTTGGTCTCACTCCGGAAGCTTTTAGAACCTTCCGGTACAATACCGAACAATCCGAAACAATTCCGAAATCCAAAAACTGCTTTCCCTTATATGAATCTTATTCTCCGGACCATTCCGGAACCTCTCGTGATGTCCTGGATCTCATCCGAGACCAACAAAAACTCATAAACCAATTATCCATTCTATCCTAGCGTCGAGACACGTTATGTGTGACCCTCTGAGTTCGAGAATATGCGTATGATCTTCTATCGATAATCAACAGCGGGTCTGAAACCCATATTGACTCCACATATTCATCGATGATCATATCGGATGAACCACGATGCCGGATTCAATTAATCCCATATATATATATTCCCTTCTTCACGCGATATTTTACTTGCGAGATTCGATCGGGTATCGGCATACCTAGTTCAATCTCGCTCACGCAAGTACTTTTCTCGTTCCGTAATCCGATATCACTTTGTGATTAACTCCTTAACCACGCGGCAAGCGGTGTTGATATCGACACGAGTGGGCCCAAGTATATCTCTCCGACTTGGAAGGACAAATCCATCTCGATACATACAACCCAACAAGTACTTTCCGATCACCGAGAGACACCTTTATGATCACCTCTCATAGGATGACGTTTGATGACCTCAAAGCTTTCTTCCGATACCAGGGAGTTGCATTATCTCATGGTCTAAGGAATACAATATTTGACATAAGAAAAGCTTCGCAAAGATGAACACGATGACACGATCTAATTGCTCTGCTTAATTTGGGTCTGTCCATCATATCATTCTCCCAATGACATGATCTCATTATTAATCGACAACTCATGTCTATGATTAGAAAACCTTAACCATCATTAATCAATGAGCTAGTCCATATAGGCATACTAGGGACACGGTGTTGTTCATAAACCACACAAGTATCAAAGTTTCCGCTTAATACAATTCTAGCATGGAATATAAACTTTATCATGAACAAGAATTATAATAATAACATCTTTATTATTGCCTCTAGGGCATAATTCCAACAGTCTCCCACTTGCACTAGAGTCAATAATCTAGTTTACATCTGGCAACAATCTAACACCCATGGCACTAAGGTGCTGATCATGTTTTGCTCGTGGAAGAGGTTTAGTCAACGGATCTGCGACATTTAGATCCGTGTGTACTTTGCTAATCTTCATATCTCCATCAGTTATATAATCTCGAATTATATGAAACTTGCGGTTGATGTGCTTGGTCTTTGGATGATATCTTGGTTCCTTAGCCAGTGCTATGGCGGCAGTGTTGTCACACAATATCTCCAGTGGGTCCAAGGCACTTGGAGCCACACCAAGCTCAGTGATGAAGTTCCTGATCCAAACTCCTTCACTTGACGCTTCTGCAGCAGCCATGTATTCCGCTTCTACTGTAGATCCCGCGATCACGCTTTGCTTGCAGCTTCTCCAGCTCACAGCTCCTCCATTCAAAATATAAACGTATCCTGTCTGAGATTTAGAATCATCCTTGTCGGTGTCGAAACTAGCGTCGACGTAACCTTTTACGACAAGCTGTTCATCACCTCCATAGACTAAGAACATTTCTTTGGTCCTATTTAAATACTTTAGGATGTTCTTCACGGCTGTCCAGTGTTCCACTCCTGGATCACTTTGGTATCTGCTTGTCAAACTAAGAGCATTGGACACATCCGGTCTAGTACATAGCATGGCATACATGATAGAACCTATGGCCGAGGCATAAGGCACTTTGCTCATAGCTTCTCTATCGTTTACCGTAGATGGACACTGAGCCTTGCTCAGTATCTTACCTGACAACATAGGCACTGAACCTTTCTTTGCCTTATCCATTCTGAACCTTTTCAGAACTTTGTCTAGGTATGTACTTTGGCTTAAAGCTATCAGGCGTCTTTGTCTATCTCTATAGATTTTGATGCCCAATATATAAGCAGCTTCCCCTAGGTCTTTCATTGAAAAACATTTGTTCAAATAACTCTTCACATCGTTAAGCATGTCAATGTCATTTCCAATAATCAATATGTCATCCACATATAGTACTAAAAATGTCACTGAGCTCCCACTCACTTTCTTGTAGATACAAGCTTCGTAGCAATTTGGAACAAATCCAAAGCTCTTGATCACTTGATCAAAACGAAGGTTCCAACTCCGAGATGCTTGCTTCAGTCCATAAATGGAACGCTGAAGTTTGCACACCTTATCAGCATCCTTAGGATCGACAAAACCTTCGGGTTGCATAATATACAACTCTTCATCAATGTTTCCATTGAGGAATGCAGTCTTGACATCCATCTGCCATATTTCATAATCATGAAACGCAGCAATTGCTAATAAAATCCGAATGGACTTAAACATCGCTACGGGAGAGAAAGTCTCATCGTAGTCAACACCTTGAACTTGTCGAAAACCTTTCGCGACAAGCGCGGCTTTATATACGAGAACATTACCATCCGCGTCCGTTTTCTTCTTGAAAATCCATTTGCACTCAACGGCCTTTCGGTCGCTAGGAGGGTCCACCAAAGTCCATACTTGGTTTTCGCTCATGGATCCCAATTCGGATTTCATGGCCTCTAGCCATTTCTCAGAGTCTGGGCTCATCATTGCTTCCTCATAGTTCGCAGGTTCACTGTTGTCTACTAACAAGACAGTCAAAACAGGGTTACCGTACCACTCAGGAGGGGCACGTGACCTTGTCGACCTGCGACGTTCAGTAGTAGCATCGTCCGAAGCTTCATGATCCTTGTCATTAGCTTCCTCTATTGTTGGTGCATACGACACTGGAACAATTTCAGGTGCTGCGCTACTCTCCAACTCAAGAGAAGGTTCAATAACCTCGTCTAGCTCTACTTTCCTCCCACTCACTTCTTTCGAGAGAAACTCCTTCTCAAGAAAGGATCCGTTCTTTGCGACAAACACTTTTCCTTCGGATCTGTGATAGAAGGTATACCCAATCGTTTCCTTAGGGTATCCTATGAAGACGCATTTCTCCGCTTTGGGTTCGAGCTTGTCCGGCATCAACTTCTTGACGTAAGCTTCGCATCCCCAAACTTTAAGAAACGACAACTTAGGTTTAGCACCAAACCACATTTCATACGGTGTCGTCTCAACAGATTTATATGGTGCCCTGTTTAAAGTGAATGCAGCGGTTTCTAATGCATAACCCCAAAATGATAACGGCAAATCTGTAAGAGACATCATTGATCGCACCATATCTAATAGAGTTCGATTCCGGCGTTCAGGCACACCATTGCGCTGTGGTGTTCCGGGTGGCGTGAGTTGCGAAACAATTCCGCTTGCTTTAAGATGCGTGAGAAAATCATAACTCAAATATTCACCTCCACGATCGGATCGTAGAAGTTTAATTTTCCTGTTATGATGGTTTTCCACTTCGTTCTGAAATTCTTTGAACTTTTCAAACGTTTCAGATTTATGTTTCATTAAATAGATATATCCATATCTACTTAAGTCATCAGTAAAAGTGAGAAAATAGCGATAACCACCGCGCGACGAAACACTCATTGGTCCGCATACATCGGTATGTATGATTTCCAACAAGTCCATTGCTCGCTCCATTATTCCGGAGAACGGGGTTTTGATCATCTTGCCCATGAGGCATGGCTCGCACGTGTCAAATGATTCAAAATCAAGAGACTCCAAAAGTCCATCAGAATGGAGTTTCTTCATGCGTTTTACACTAATATGACCTAGACGGCAGTGCCACAAATAAGTTGTATTATCACTGTCTACCTTGCATCTCTTAGCCTCAATGTTATGGATGTGTGTTTCATTGCTTTCGAGATTCAGAAGAAATAAACCATTCATAGCAGGTGCATGACCATAAAAGATGTTAGTCATATAAATAGAACAACCATTATTCTCCGATTTAAATGAATAACCGTCTTGCAATAAACACGATCCACATATGATGT
Organism: Avena insularis; assembly: GCA_023614405.1. Classification (NCBI taxonomy): domain Eukaryota; kingdom Viridiplantae; phylum Streptophyta; class Magnoliopsida; order Poales; family Poaceae; genus Avena; species Avena insularis. Next base: position 390,304,517 of record CM042695.1, read on the forward strand.
TCATGCTCAACGCAGGCACATAATAACATTTATTGAGTTTTAAAACTAGTCGCGAAGGTAAAACTAAGGAGAGCGTGCCGACGGCCATCACATCAACTCTTGATCCGTTGCCAACACGCATCGTCACCTCATCCCTCGCTAGCCGCCATCTATTCCGTAGCTCCTGTTTCGAGTTACAAATATTAGCAATCGAACCAAAGATCAAATACCTGTGCACTACAATGAGGGCTAGTAAGGAAAACATCAATAACATGTATATCAAATATACCTTTGATGGTGCCAGCCTTCTTGTCCGCTAAGTACTTCGGAGAGTTGCGCTTCTAGTGACCCTTTTCCTTGCAATAGAAGCACTCAGTATCCGGCTTAGGTCCAGACTTGAGCTTCTTCTCAGCAGGGGCAACGCGCTTGCCGCTGCCCTTCTTGAAGGACTTCTTTGCACCCTTACATTTCTTAAAGCTGGGGGGCTTGTTGACCATCAACACATGATTATCTTTCTTGATGTCCACCTCCACAGCTTTCAGCTTAGCGAAGAGCTCAGTGATCGTATCAGTGGAACCAATCTGATTATGAGTAACTACAAAACCTTTGTAGCTAGGAGGGAGTGATTGCAGAACTCTGTCAATCTTGAGCTCCTCCGAATCTTGATCCAGTTGCTCAAGGCGTTGAGTGTAGCCCGACATCTTCATGGCGTGCTCACTAACGGAACTCCCTTCCTCCATCTTGCAGTTGAAGAATTTCTCAGAGATCTCATATCTCTCAGAACGGGCCTGAGTCTGAAACATAGTTTTCAGTTCCCCAAGAATCTCAAAAGGCCCGGCGAACTCCTCTTGAAGGTCTGATTCCATAGCAAACAACATGGTGCTCTTAATCACACCATAATCATCTTTGCGCGACTGATAAACAGCTTTCTCATCAGCCGGCGCATCTACAGCAGGGGCGTCACCTAGCGCTTTCTCAAGGACATAGTCCTTTTGTCCGCCAGAGAGAATGATTCTCAGATTGTGGAACCAGTTGGTGAAGTTAGACCCATTGTTCTTAAGCTTTTCTTTCTTAGCAAAAACGTTGAAGTTGAAGTTGGACTTAGCTATTTGATCTACAAAATTTGCAAGTACAATTTAGACTATGTTCATGATAACTAGTTCAACTTAATCAAATTACTAGATGAACTCCCACTAAATTCAACATCCCTCAAGTTGTTTAGTGAACATGATCCAAGTTCACCACACCTAATCCGATCTTCACGAGAAGAGATGTGGTTTCAATGGTGGACAACAAAGTGTCGATCATATCATTCATATGACTCATGCTTAACCTTTCGGTTCATGTGTTCCGAGGCCATGTCTGTACATGCTAGGCTCGTCAAGTCAAACCCAAGTATTTTCGCGTGTGCAAAACTGGCTTGCACCCGTTGTATGTGAACGTAGAGTTTATAGCACCCGATCATCATGTGATGCTTGAACACGATGAACTTTTGCAACGGTGCATACTTGGGGAGAACACAGTTTTATCTTGATCTTTAAGTGAGGAATCATCTTATAATGCTACCGTCGCGATCTAAGCATAATAAGATACATAAAAGGATAAACATCACATGCATATAATTTTATGTGACATGGTATAGCCAATCTCCGCGCAATGATCTCCATCTTGTGCGTGCCAGCATGATCTCCATCACTCCACCATGATTGCCTCCACCACGAATAGCAACTACAACTATTGCTAACTACTTAGCGATAAAGTAAAGCTATTACATGGCGTATAAGAAGTTAACACACAGGTCATACACAATTATAAAGACAACCATATGGCTCCTGCCGGTTGTGTACTCATCGACATGCAAGTCGTGAAACATTACAAAAAATGATCATTGCATACAACATACGCATCACATCTTGGGCCATACCATAGCACATAAACACTCCCTGCAAAAACAAGTTAGACACCTCTACTTTGTTGTTGCATGTTTTACGTGGCTTATGGGAGTAACAAGCTAAGAACGATTCTTACCTATGGAAATCCACAACGGTGATATTATGGTTGCCAACATCCGGTGTAAATCCCATGACAACTATAGTGAGAGAAACTGACATCCACCAGCCGCATGTGTGGAACAAGCCACACGTCAGTGCGGAGCCGGTCTCGCGAACGAGGTCGCGTTAAGTTGGTCTGGACCGCTTCGATCTCACTATCCCGCGTCATAAGAGGTACACAACAAGAGGCTTGCAACAGAAAACATCAACGCCCGCAACAAGCATGTTGCGTTCTACTCGTGAAACACATCTATGCATAGATCTAGCTCTGATACCACCGAAGGGTTTCGCAGCATAGTAAATCAAAAAAATTCTACGGATGCGAACGGGGAAGCCAAGATCTAATCTAGGAGATGCAAACAATGAGGGGGAATAGATGAGATCTTCATACCCTTGAAGAAATCGCACAGCGGAACATTCAACGGAATGTGGTTGATGTAGTCGTACTAGCCTTCTCCTCCTCGCGATCCGATCCGATCCAACGCCGCAAGTGGCGACGCCTCCGAGAGATGCACACGTACGGCACCTCGACGTCTCCTCCTTCCTCAGTCCAGCAAGTGGGGTGGAGATATAGATTGGATCTACAACACGACGGCGTGGTGCAAAGGTGGAGAGTTTCAAGGCAGGCTTCGCCACGCTGATGGGAGAGAGAGAGGAGGGCGGCAGGTAGGCGGCTAGGGTTGGAGGAGATGTGGGGGGAGGGTGCGCCCCTTCCCTCTTTATATAGAGGGCTGGCTGGCTTCCCTTTCCCCTCCTCCAAGCCCTAGGGCCGACGGCCACATGGGGTGGAGTGGGGGGCAAGTTCCCCCGCCCCCCTTCTAGAAGCTCTCCCTAGGGTTTCCCCTAGGGCTTGGCCAGCTGGGCCTATGGGGCCTTGTGCCCCTGGCCCAACGCGTCCAGGGAACTCCCTCGTAGGCCCACGCCCCCTCCCGACAAGTGGGGCCACGTTGGTCCCACTCCGGAAGCTTCTAGAACCTTCCGGTACAATACCGAACAATCCGAAACAATTCCGAAATCCAAAAACTGCTTTCCCTTATATGAATCTTATTCTCCGGACCATTCCGGAACCTCTCGTGATGTCCTCGATGTCATCCGAGACTCCGAATAAAAACTCATAAACCAATTATCCATTCTATCCTAGCGTCGAGACACGTTAAGTGTGCGACCCTACGGGTTCGAGAATATGCAGACATGATCTTCTATCAATAATCAACAACGGGGTCTGGAAACCCATATTGACTCCCACATATTCATCGATGATCATATCGGATGAACCACGATGCCAGGATTCAATTAATCCCATATATATTCCCTTCGTCACGCGATATTTTACTTGCCCGAGATTCGATCGTCGGTATCGGTATACCTAGTTCAATCTCGTTCACAACAAGTACTTTACTCGTTTTGTAATCCGATATCACTTTGTGATTAACTCCTTAACCACGTGCTTGCAAGCGGTGTTGATATCGATTACTGAGTGGGCCCGAAGTATATCTCTCCGACTTGGGAGGGACAAATCCCATCTCGATACATACAACCCAACAAGTACTTTCCGATCACCTGAGAGACACCTTTATGATCACCCTCTCATAGGATGACATTTGATAACCTCAAAGCTTTCTTCTGATACCAGGGAGTTGCATTATCTCATGGTCTAAGGAATACAATATTTGACATAAGAAAAAGCTTCGCAAAGATGAACACGATGACACGATCTAATTGCTCTGCTTAATTTGGGTCTGTCCATCATATCATTCTCCCAATGACATGATCTCATTATTAATCGACAACTCATGTCTATGGTTAGGAAACCTTAATCATCATTAATCAATGAGCTAGTCCATAGAGGCGTACTAGGGACACGGTGTTGTTCATAAACCACACAAGTATCAAAGTTTCCGCTTAATACAATTCTAGCATGGAATAAAAACTTTATCATGAATAAGAATTATAATAATAACATCTTTATTATTGCCTCTAGGGCATAATTCCAACATTTTTTGCACATTTTGAATGTATCACAGTTGAGTAGCCAGTTCTTCCCCCTTTGTGAATCCAATCTCCTCCAATCCATTCAAAGGTGTCACCATAATGGAGTCGCATTGTCAAGTAGTCCAGACTCCAGAGGATTCATTGTTGAAAAATCCTATGAAAATTAACACGAAACAACAGATATATGATTCACAATCCAAACTGAATTTACTAAACTTTTGCCAAAAACTCTGCCTTTTCAGAGCAGCACCAACTGGTTACACAAACAAAACAAATCGTAATCAATTTCCACGTGCAAACATGGAAACATAGTATAACATTAACTCCTACCAACAAGAGCCCTGATCAGGCGAAATCATCTGCAAATCGCCCCCCCCCCCGCACACATGCATTAAACCCTAACCAAACCCCACCTCGACACTTTGCTAGGACACTTGAGGCGGCTAGCAGCCTAGTAGCAAACAAAATCAATAAACTAACGTCCATGCATGGATAGATAAGATAGCGCCAAGATGACCAAGAAGTGTTGCGGTGACCCAGCATACCACTGTATGATGTAGTACACTATAGTCGTTGAAATAACACCAATAAAACACCGTTCACTAGTATTACATCTCTCAGAGTGGTACAACAGAAACACAGCAGGTCCAAGACAAGACTATAGGTTACAACTCGACTTTTTACAAAAGATCCAGAGAACACTCTAGGCTAAAGAGAGAGAAAGAAACTTGTTACAAAAAAGAATCATAAATAATCAACTCATAACTATCATACTAATAGACTAGCATTTAAACTATTGGGCTTGTATTGCTGCTACTCTACAGAAATAGGTTCTATGGCTAGAAATAATATTCCTATCTAATCAGCAACTTCATCTTCACTTTAGTTGATGTATATGTTGACTTCCTTGACTTCATTGATTATTTTGATCTGTTGATGACAATTCTCTTGAGTATAATTTGATGTAGATGTCGTCTGTATTGGCTTCAGAATCTAGCAAGGGTTAAAAAGATATGTTGAGTACGAGCGTACTCAGCAAGTTCACTAAAAAAGATTGTTTGATGCACTAGCTACATCCACAGACCATAGGTTGTAGGCAATGCATGTTTTCGTAAACATTTCTTCAAAGGTTGCTTTTATTCTGAAAATCTATGTCCGTCCGCCTTCATAGGTTTATCAGAACTTTTATGAAGTTCCTTTTCTGTCGTGTTCGTAGCTCCTTCCCGAAACAGGGAGTAACAAGTTATAGTTCTTACACTCTGCAGAGGTGTGTTACTTTTCCCATGAGAGATCTTAGCTTTGTTGCACATCCAGGCCACGAACCCGTTCACACTTCCTTGGTATGAGGCCCAGACTAAGATCCAAGCCAATCACTGCCCTCTCCGCGACCCCACATGGCTGCACGGTCCTTCGGAGCTAACTACATCTCTGTTAAGCCCCCTTTCGGGCAAGCTACAACCGTGATGAGTTCCTGAAGACTCTATGAGCTGGTGATGCCCCTGACAAGCTCCATATAGATCCGACTATACCTTCGGCAGCCACTCATAGATAATCTAGACACCAAAATTGTGGGGCCTAAGGGTTCCCACCCATATGCTGGACCCTCGCAAGGAAACACAGTGTCACGTTAAGGTTATCTTGCCTACATGCGAAGGGAAGAAGATACATCTGACTTCTCCGTCTCATTCCAAATCTCATGGTTAACGCGTGATATTCGGCGCAAGAATCACTGGCGATATTGGTTGTTAAGTACTAGATAATATGTTCCTTTACCACCAGAACTTTTATAGTAGGTTATTACTTCATGGTAAATAACCTATAATCATATTATTATGAAAATAGTATTTTATGACCTTTTTGAAATGCAGGTGTTGACAACACTAAATTTGCAAAATATTTGATAACCAAAGGACATGAGCAAGTGTGAACTTGCCTTTTGTGATTGCAAGATTATGCACTCACGGTCTTCGAGACAATATAAGATCCAATATCTGAAAACAACATCATTGGTCCGGTAAGTACTAATGTTTAAAGAATCAAGATGCTATTATGCATAGTAATGTAATGCAATTTGATAAACTCGAATTCCCGGAATAAGCGTTGTTGATCTAGGGTTTGGAAACTGCAAATGGTTTCTTTGAAATGTGTTGCCCTTTTAGATAAGTTTCACACTTGTGCTTCTTATTAAGGCTTGTGAGAGTGTGTGTGAAACAATATGCAAGTATAATAAAGTACACACAAACATATAATACTCAAGTGCGAAATGTATCCAAAGATTGTGTATTTAAGGTTGTTCATCATTTAAAGCTTTCATAGGAATGCTTATGTCTTGCTTTATAATGTATCTTAAAAGAATAACTTTTGAAGAAAAGTGTTCTTAACTAAACAAAATCATTCAATCTATAAGTTAATAATCTTAGGGTTTCTAATTAACCATAGTTATCAAGAAAGAAAGAATTATTTTATTTGAGTAATGACCACTTTAGTACTTGAGACTTATCTATCTTGGTCATTATATGGTATTATAATTTATTCACTTCATAATGTTTCGTAGAGGTGAATTAAGAACGGTAACACCTCTATTTGATTCATGTTTTCTTAACAATATAATTGAATAGAATTTATTTATATTATTATAAATGAGTGGTTATGAGTTGTAAACAAGGATACAACATTACTTAATTTACTTAAGGATTATCTTTAAATTTTAGTATGTTTATAAAGTTGTGGTTGGAAGTAGTGGTAATAGGTTTTATTAAGTCAAAATAATAATCTTGAGGATTTTATATTTGATAACTCCTTTTGGAAAATAATCATTTGTGTGTGAATGATAATTTTATAAAATTGTATCTAAGATTCTTTGAACTATTTTTTACTTCATTTTATCAATTCTTAAGATTAATACTATTTATAAACCTCAAATGAACAATATTAGAGGTATTAGCAATTTTATACCTATTTTTATGAATTATCAACTAAAGAAATAAGTTTGAATTAAATTTCTTAGGGTAATAAATTTGTACTTACGTCAAAAGTGGAATGTTATATTTTTAATATGTAGATATTATTTTTGTGATCATTTTGGTATACTATATGTATTTTTGTGAATTTTAAAAAATAAGATATGATTTTTATAAGATTTATTACTTTATAAACACTTAATAAATAATACATATTTAATTAAGTGGAATAATGTTTTATTTTTACGGTTTTACATTTCAGTTCTTATTTTTCTAAGAATTTTAGTATATTATTTATATTTTTCTTATTTACCAATATTACAATATGAATTTTCAAAGTATTATTACTTATAAAATCTTTATTAAATAACAATTATTTAAATGGCTAACATAATAATGTTTGATAATAAAATTAAGTTATAGATTTTATTTTTCTGAAATTTTTCATATATTAAGCACATTTTTCTTAATTATAAAATAAAAGTTATAGATTTTATACTATTTACTCATTTTCTGAAAATAAATCTAAATAGGAAATTCTTTTACACCCGACCTAAACATACACTAGGTCACTGACCCGTGGGATCAGGATCACGTCAGCTGCCACGCGAGCAGTGGACTAGCCAACACGTGGACCGGTGAATAACGATGTATGCACAATGTCATGGTGATGTCGACACGGCTACCACCGTCGGTTGATGGTCATAGGCAACAATCTCGTACGCCCCAGAAAGCACGATTTCTTGTGTTCGAAGGGATTGACGAGGTGAACCTATCCATGCTAGTGCCGCTAGTATTTGGTGACTAGAACTTCGCCGGCGACGAGCCTCGACGGCGGCAGAGTTCGGACACGCACGAGTAGATCGCTACGAGGAGCGAGCCACGGATCGGAAAGGCTAGGATGAAGCGCACACTCACGAGGAACATGACGCTATGGTTGTTGAGGTGAATTGTGACTGGAGTCGATGACGAGAGCGGTGGCCGTACTTTGGGAAGATTAGGTCGCCGCATCGAATCGAGGCGCCCCAGCTCAATTCCTTCGGCTAGGATGCTCAGGGAGGTGAGGCGAAAACGTGAGCTTGATCAATGGAGCACGGAAAAGCTCAAGGCGGTGGCAACCGACGGCAACTTGAAGCTAGGGTTTCGGTGAGAGAGGGAAAACTCATAGAGATCGCGAGAGAGGATGAGATAGGTATGAGAGGATAGAGGAGGACACAATGGTCTTACCTAGAACTTTCAGGGGCACCGGCGAGCATCACGACGGTCGGATTTTGATGACGATGGCGGACGGCATTGGAGAGGTGCACGCAGGTGCCTGTGTGCGTGAGGATGACGATGACAGCAGTTTTGCAGAAAACCCCCTGCGTTTCTTCGGAACGAACCCGCAGTCCCTGGCGGTGCCCCACCTGTCAGCCAGAGAGAAAGGCGAGCTGGGCTGGTTGTTGGGCCTAAGTGGGATGCTGCAAAGTTTGCTAGGTGGACTTCTGCGGCTGCCCGTGGCGATAAATAAAGAAGAGGATAAATGGGCCACGGGCCAGATTTTGGACTAAGTTCTTTACCTTTTCTTTATTCTTTTCTATTTTCTATTTTAATAATTTGTTTTCAATTTGAATTTCCACATATTTAAAATGCCACAACTTCTGTACAGTATTTCAAATATTTCAAAGGTAATTATACTAGTTGGTTGCCCTAATCATGTTGGTATTTTTCAATACTCCTAATTATATTAGAAGTTATTTATTAAGTAGAATAAATAAGAATTAGGGTTTTATGGATTTATTTATTATATCAAAACCTTATAAAGATGGTTTTGTTTTCACCATTATCATTATAATGATAATGATTCTAAGTCAGTGATTGATATGTATGAAATATATTCACACCTGACACCATTTACCAACCATATTATATGGTGTATTTAAATTCTAGGATTCTTAAAGTTTGAAATCTCCTTTAATCAATTTCCTAAAAAATGATATTCATAACTATCCTACTTACTTTCAAAGTAAGCATGGATAATTTATTAACTAATGGTTCACTACCATCTGAAGTGTAATTATTGTCTTGATAGAATTTATCACATAAGGATTTGTAGCAAGAATTACTTAAGTGATCAAGATGATTTAATGTCATGTATTATGCTAGGGTTTTGAGCTACGAATACTTACTATAAGTGTTATGGGATTTGATATACTTATATCCTTTTATAGATGTGCTTAAAGATTAAGGGTTAAAACATATTGTCTTCATGCTTGTGTTCATGAATGATATCATCATCTCAAACAAAACAGTAAGGTTGTTATTTAGGCTGGCTTATGAGAAAGAGTTGATAATTATGGTTTATAAGCACATATGATTTTAATGTTTTAAAGTGACAAAGATGTGCTTAAGTGATTTGCTATAGGAAAATATTCCTACAAACCATTGGGGAATAAGATGATGGATCAAACATATGAGAAAAATATTAAGTTTGGTTATAGAATTAAGGTTGAATGTTTACCAAGAATTCCTCTATTCCATACTTCATAATTCTTGACTTCTAATTAAGGAATTCCTTTCCTAAATATACTACTTCTTCATATTCATCATCATGTGTTAACATGATGATCTTTACTTCACAAGAATATTCTTACCAATACTTCCTCCTTCGAAATCCATTTGTAAATCCAATGAGCTTGTCACTTAAGCTTTTCATAATCTTCGCATATCTATACTTGGTTATAGCAAACTACTCTACTATTGATAACCTCCCATCCAACAAGTGGTTACTGTTAACTCCTTTCATACTCTTCCTTTATCATCCATCACTAATATTACTCTAATAGATGTATATATCAAATCTACTTTCCTCAAGTGTTTACTATTGTTTAAGAGGAATATTACTACTTCTATATAACCCAAAGTTGTTCTAGCATTAGCTTAGACATACTATATTATCTTTAGTTACCTCATTAACTCATACTCCAACTTCACATTGTATTAATGGGACTTGTTATGACTAACCTAGGATAACATATCTATACTAGAGTTTAATAATGTTCTCTCCACCAATATCACTTATGCATGATATAATCATTCACTCTTAGTGACTTAAACATGATCATTATAATCCTTTGATTATTTAGGGTTTAGGTTTCCAGTTAGCTAATCAAGGCTTTCATAAATACAACATTACAGTTGTATTATAATTATCTTCGTAGTAGCTCTATCTGACTAGGAGATATTATTCATTGACTATGCCTACTTGACCCAATAGGATTACTCCTTGGTAACTATCTTCAGAATTCATCCTTATAATCCACTAGTTACCATTACATATCTTAATTCAAGATAACTCTTCTATCCATTTAGGAGTGAGTTAACCCATTAACCATCTTATTGAATTGATTCTCTTCAAACACTCCCATCCTATAGATGATATCTAAAACTAGCATTACTACTTACCACTTCTTAATTTTTTCTCTAAACGCTTTAAAATGAATGCTATGATAAGGACAAGAGTTAATAGATCAAGAATTGATATGCTAAGAATTGATAAATCAATAGTTGCTTACTCAACATTGATTTTCAGCAGATATTAGAATATGGTTCAATAGAGATGATAGGAATTGATATTGAAAGAAAGATATGTCGTGAATAGTCTTAACTTGGTTTCCTTCCTACTCAATAAGTGATAAGGAATTAGTATTTAAGAACTACCATGGATAAGAATAAGCTAAGTCAAGATTTGGTTATTAAATTCTTGTTACTTGAGTTATATTCTTAACTTGGTATTCTTGAGTTGTTGTAATGAATACCATGATATGATCCCTTAAGGATCTGATATTAATCGTTAAGCAATATGTGGTGGTTTAATTTATTATATTTGATCTATCGTTAGATCAAATCATCTTTACCCAAAATAAGGTTTTAGCAAAGGTCATATTGAAACTTGTCGCAATCAACTTGATGATTTATTTCAATTCCATCAAGTTAAGAGAAGCTTCAATCACTTTAACAAGTTTTATTCAAAAGCGCAAAAATTACTCAGATTTTCTATGCATGAATGCAATGCACACATCTGAGTTCAGCTTATTTCTAAGCTCTAATGTTGAGATGTTACAAGAGTTGGCTTAGATTTATCAAACCATGAGCGCAGGGCAGATAGTGGCCCACAAAACATAATCTCGTATTATAGCACAATAAATTTAACCAACGGCGGAAGCTTGTTTGGAAGTTAATATCATGTATATCTTTTCTTGCACTCTTTTTTGTTCTCTTTTTCTTGACATTTGATGTTACAGAAAATGTATTTGACGTACAAATCATAACCGCGTGAAAAACACGAAGGACGTAGAATAACTATTCTTTACCAGTGGGCGCCAAATAGTGTAACTCAATACTTATTTCAGTACACAATACTTCAGGGGTAATTACCCCTCCACCTGCCTTGCCATTTGATATCGTGCAAAATTTATTTCTTTAAATAGGCTTTCGTCCTGCTTTATAAATAAAGCCACAACGGCTGGAACCATACAAAGTGATGAGGATACCCTCTTACAAAACAGATCAAAGATAAACTACATGAAAGATACACATAGAACCAACACTTGCCACTGAAGACACCAAAAGCAAGACGAGAGGATTGGAGCTCCAGGACGACGCCCCCAAGAGGGTAACGATGTACTGCACCGTCGTCGTCCCGACCGATGGTCGAGGATTTTCACCTGAAGTTTTAGCGCGGAGAAGGTACCCACAATGACGCCTCCAAGAGGGTTACAATATCCGCAGGCATCATAGCCGTTGGCGCCAACGCGTTGAGCTTTCGCCCAAAAAACCCTCAAACTGTGCACAAGACCTCGACCTGTCTGTTGTCCTCAAGTCCGACCTCCACATCACGATCTCGAAGTTGCTGCACCAACACCAGGGGACCTGCCGCCCCGCTCTTCACCATCCTCATGACCGAAGGGAGAAGTCACCACCACCGCCATGTCGCTCGCCGTAGAGTCACACGCGCAGTCCACCTTTCGAGACCACCGCCCCGACATCCAAGGCCTAAATGTATGCATGGACCCTGGTCCACTACTATTTAGCAGTAGGGCCATAATATAACAGAGTAGTGCTGAGCTTGGCTGTAGTTTAGTTAGTTAGTTTTCGAGACAGCCAAAGCTAGAAAACAACCGAGTACCGAGCAACAGAAAAATAAAACCTCAGAAAAAACAAAGACAACAAGCTAACAATTTCAACGTATCCTGGGTGGTTCCATTGTAGTGCTTAGCACTTCTACTGAAGGAGATTAGTCGAACATGTCTAGTCAACAAGTAAACATAAAATCAATAGATTGGAACTGAGATTCCATGAGGGTATCCTTGTTGGACGATAGCAAGAAGTTTCATACAACGAGATACTATCTCCGTTCCAAATATAAGACTCTCTTGTAGTTCAAAAGGCTTACGTTTTAAAATAGAGGTAGTAGTACCCTTTGATGAAACAAGCAGTGCTCTGCTTTTTCTTTAATAAAGGGGTGGGAGGGAGGTAGCTGATTAAGAAACCAATAAATATAAATAGTTTATTCTAGAATATTCATGTAAATATATGTTGTCTTACACTCTTCTCAAATACCGATGCACCTTTTCAATGTGCGTTGAATATACTATATAAACCAATTCTCGTATAGTATTGTGTCACCAATTTTGTATTTCATTTAAATTGTCTTTGCAATATTGTGAGGTTACAAAAACAATAAGATACCTACAAATTATTATAACATTTACAAGCTAACTCGGTTTCTATATTTCAATTTTTAGAGTTGAAGAACATAGTTGAGAGAAATGAATTATAAAATATCTTAGTATTCGATTATCGTAATTGAGTTAGAACAGAATGTCTTATAAACTCATAGTATTTGATCAACTTATTATGGTCAACAAGGATTTGATGGATCTCACAAAATCCGCTCTTTTATAATTAGTATGTTGCCATTAAATGATTAGTGCACAACCAAGACACATGATTAGTTTACAAGGAGATGCCATAAAGTGTCTTTAATATGTTATTATTAATTAGTTAATATTTAATTTTATTTTATGCTCACATATAGATTAAAAAATTGTGAATTTTAATCCGAGAGAGTTGTAATATCTTAGCAGAAATTTATTCATGTTCAAACTTAAAGTCAAATGACTCAGACTAAAGCAACAAAGTAAGACGGGTAAAAAAATAACAAATATAACCGGATTAGCAACTGAAAAGAAGTTATTTTAGACAACTGGCGAGTTTTGTTGTAGATTTTGATTCAGAAAAAATAAAAAGTGGTATCAATCTGTAAATTTCGCTACAAATATGGTGGTTTTATGCTGTTAACTCTCACCTTGTCCAACAATCTTATTTGTCCACCCATGCCCCTTCTTAACACACTGGCCCCTCATTTTTTTTGCCGGCCTATATGTGTCTAAAAATAAAAATATATAATGTACATAAGCCAAAACCTTCTGGCTGGATACTACACACGGTTTATGCACCCGGTTCGGTGCCGCCTTGAATACCACCTGCTATTCGGCAGCAGGATTGCAGAGTCTCCCTCTCCCGGCTCAGCTGCGAGGCTGGCAACCTGGAACGCATGAATGCTCTGCTGCCTGCCTGCCTGCCCCGGCCAATCCCGGCGCCTCTGCGTCGTCAACTTGGCACCAGCGAGGTGAACCGTGGGCAGGAATATCAATGCCGATGCCTCGCCCGATCTCGCGCCTGCATCTGCACGTACCGCGCCGCAGTAGTACTGCCGGCCGGTTACTCCTAGTACTAGTACGAGCTATATATCGGCTCGGGGTAAAACCTCACGCGGTTTCGATCCGATGCAAAACAAAACCTCTGCTGCTGCTGGTCATCGCTTTAATTTCTTCCCTGGTAGTGATCCGATGCAAAACAAAACCAGGCAGGCAGGCACAAGTCGTTCACTTATGAAAAAAGTCCATTTCTAACCTTAAATTCGTAGGTCATAGACAAATCGAACCTTGAAATCGAAATCCCGGTCATTGGCACCTTGAACTTGTGACTCCCTGTCTAAATCAAACACTAGGCAAGTTTGGCGCACCGGGAAGGCCACAATCCCGACCGGGATTTCGGATTGCTCTCGCTTACAATGGGACCGACATGTCATATTCATATTCTTCTATAATTTCTTCTTGACAAGCTACTGAAGGAACTGCCCACTCGTCCGGTGCCGGTAGATCGGAGCAGGTGTCCTCGTGACGAGTCTATGATGCCGCGCGTGTTGACTTGTTCGTGCCCCCCAACCAAAGGCAGGCAAACACCACGAGGATTGGTGCACAATTTTGCTATCCCGGCCGTGCGAAAAATTCACCCCGAAAGGCAGAGCACGAGGAATCGTAACTCGGTGCAAAGTTAATGTGCTTCTGAGAAGTTAGAGTTGCTCCGTTGGTCTAATTAATATTGTTATTGGCCGATATAACTCGCGTTGACAAGCTAGCTCTTATAGATCGATTGATATCTATCATGTCCATAATTTCATTAGCCGGTGACCAATTTAAAAACCAGAAAAGGGGATTCTGATCATCGACAAGCTGGAGCCTAGAGAAAATCGTGCAGGCGTTCGAGCTGTAGCAGATTGGCGTCCATCTGTTTTTGTGGCGTGAGAGCGTGAAGAGTGGCTACTGCGTCAGGTGTTGAGCCGCCGCCTCGTCAATCTGCTACTCCGCCCTGTCCACTTCCCCTAGCTCGTTCTACTCTGTACGAGTCAGTCTCATGCACGAGAGAGACAGGGAGGAACGATGGGGATGGAGATACGGGAGACATGAAGAGAGGGGACATGAGGAAGAAGACATATGACAAGTGGGCCAACTTAGTCAATGAGAGTAAAAAAATTATTTCATATGTAATTTTTATTTCATAGCAAAGAAACTATGTCGAGGGTTCAATTTAGACCGGAATTTGTAAGTTTAGGATGCCAACGACCGGGATTTCGATTTTAGGGTTCGATTTGTCTAGCCTCTACGCATGGAATGCATGTACAGGCGGGAAGGCGAGAGTTGAGGACTCGATCCGTCGCAGTTATCGTGGCTCCGTCGGCACCAAAAGTCAAACGGGCATAGCTAGCGTTCGGGGTGGGTACAGTAAGAGTACGAGTACGAGTACGAGTACGAGCTAGAGGTTGGTGCGTTCAGAGTAAGTCACGTCGGTCGCTCCATCGATCCATGCATCAACCGCAGAGTGCCAAGTTCATGCATGGCTCTCCGTCGATCGCATTTATGGTGACAGACTTGATCGCCACCAAAGTCACGACGTAGTACAGCGCATATCCGTCTCGGATGTGCCATACCAACACCGCCGTGTCCAAAACAGGCTAGCCATAAGTATAACCCACGAGTTGATAGGTAAGGTAGCGAGAGATTAATTAGATGAAACACCCAATAAGTTCGATGGTCGACAGCAACAGACACTAGTCTCTCCTTTACAGCAACACATGCGTAGTTGATGGGCATATGATGAACAGACAGACAGACAACAATGAGACGACAGAGACACAACCCTTCTAGAGGCTAGCTAAGCAAAGCCACAGATCGGCATATGAACAGACAGGTGAACGAGCACACGGAGACGACAGACACAACCAATGCCACTGCCTATGATGCATGTCGATGTGAAGAGCTGGTGTCGCCACCCCCGTAGATGGATCGGTGCGTCCATGGATCTCATCAATGCGGCGTGTGTGTGTTGGAATTATTCCTAGCTAGCGGCTACCAGCAGAAAAGGCTGGAAGGAGGGCGCGCGCAAGTACGAGCGAAGTGCACGATGCGCGGACCGAAAAGAATAAAAAGGCAGCAGTTTATTAGGACATCTCCACCGGCCCTATCTGTCCGGTCGTTCTAAACGGTTTGTTTCTGTCCATTTGGGTTGGACTGCGCCATGGTCCGGCGTGTCCGACCAACTGCGCCCAGCGGTGCAACATATCTGACCATACCTGACCATCGCCAACGGGCGTATTTCTAGTGGCTTTCTACCGTCACGTCGTCTCTCGCCTTTCTTTCTCGCCGCTTCCAGCGAGTTCTGGGCCTTTTTCGCCGCGTCTAGGCGCAACCATAAATAGGGGAGGTCGTCGAGATATATTCGACCAGACAGACACGCACCATCCACAACACAAAAAACACCATGTCTGGCCACCGGCGTCGACCCGACGAGCTCCATGCTAACCCCGACGCCGGCAGAGTAGAGGGGGCCGAGCGGCCGTGGTGGTTGCCGAACCCGCCGTTGCCACGACGCTCTCACTACAACTACAATAGGACCACCGGCGAGCGTTTATCGTTCGAGGTGATAAACCGCGTCTTTCTACCAGAGCACCTCCGTCGTCTAGCGCTCGGGAAAGTGCGTGACGAGCTCCGCGAAGCATTGCGGGCCAATTCCGACGATGCATACATGCGTGCCTGTCTCGCCCAAGCGAAAAAGAACTGCGGACGCAGGAAACGATCTACCGCTCTCTCAACGTAGAAGGGGCCTTACCGACTCATAGGCGGCGCCTAGCTAGAACGGCCAATGTCGATCGACCCGTAGGCGACCTGTTGTACTCTTGTTTGTAATATATTTGTTGGTCGAATAAAGATTTTCATTACAAATGGCAAAAGCCTACATTGATAGATTATACATGCGCGCACACATCCTAGCCTACTCGTCGGAGTCGGAGGAGGAGTCGGAGTGGTAGCAACGGTGGTACATGGTATGGTCAAAGACGCTGACGCCAAACTTTCCTTCGTCGTCGTACTTGAAGACAAGGATGTTGCCTGTCTCGATCTGGTGAGAGCTGGAGAAGCACTCCAAGCCGTTCCCGAGGTACATCTAGCCGAGGTGGTCGAACTGATGATCGACCGGGTACCTTCTAGTCCTGAAGTTGTTCGCCCGAAGCATGACAAGCGGTGGCGGCTCGTCGCCGATCAGTGTCATGAGCCTGCGGGAGAGGAGCAGCCTGTCACACGGCATGCCGAGGTGGATGGCCATGGAGAACTGGGTGCCTGGGTTGAAATCTTCGGGCGATGACGACGGTGAGGGAGAGCATGGTGGCGCGGTGATTTAGCCGCGTGCTCCATGCCTCCCTCGACGTCCATGCCGTCGCGCACTCCCCTCGATCCATCGCTGCCGGCCATGGCTAGCTACATGTAGTGGAGAACGAAAAGGAGAAGGAGGGGAGGATGGTGTTCTGTGGGGAGAAGATGGCCGTGGGAAGGCCAATTAAAAAGGGCCGGCATCGGATGTCGGCGTGGAGGCTGAAGAGATGGCATTGAAGTGTCTAGCCAGTCAGTGTGTCGTCTCATCGCCATTGATGGCACAGGTTGCCGCCGGTCAGCCTTCCACAACGCCTCTAAATCGCTGCTTCGGTTGCGTCTAAATCGGTGCCGCTGCGCGCATCTGAATCAAAGCCGCGGTGGCTGACGGGTGGGCCAGCTACACCAATGGGCAGGACACCCGAGCTATCTCCGTGAATCCGGGCTGGCGTAACTGTTGCCCAGATTAGATGCACGGATGGGTCGAGCCGGACGCGTGTGTCCGGATGGGTCGGCCCGCTGGGGCGCCGCGTACGCCCCGCGCGTCCGCGTTGACAAGTTTGGACACGCTCGGACGGGATATGTCGGCCCGGTGGAGATGCCCTTAGGCAGGGCAACCGACAGTTGGCCGGCTCGACAGCTCCATGGAACTGCCACCCCGCCCCTTTTCCGGCGCTCCCTTTTCCCCTTCCGCCCGTCTCCACACTTGAAAGAACATTTTATAATCCCTAGTGTTTTGTATGTTAGATAACAATATCAAGGATTATTTAATGTGTGTTGAAGTGTTGCAGCTCTCTTTGAGAAAAAGGGAAAAGGATTCTGCCTTTGGGGGGCGGATAATCCGCCCCCACCAGGGGCGGATAATCCGTCCCTCCCTCTTCCCAAGCAGGCGCAAGCCCCAGAAGGGGGGCGGAGTTTCGGCCGGATTTTCCGGCTACGCCGGATAATCTGCCCCTCAGGGGGGCGGATAGTCCGCCCCCCTTGCTCATCGCCAAGGCGCAAGCCCTAGAGAGGGGGAGGAGTGTTGGCCGGACTTTCCGGCTTGGCCGGATAATCCGCCCCTGGAGGGGGCCGGATTATCCGCCCCCCCCCCCCCCCGAGATCTTCACCAAGTTCGCAGGCGCCAACCCCGGAGAGGGGGCGGAGTTTCACCCGGAGAATCCGCCCTTGGGGCGGAGTTTTCCCAGGGGGCGGATAATCCGCCCCAAGTGGGGGGCGGATAATCCGCCCCCAAAGTTGAGCAACGGCCAGATCTGGGGAGGGGGTATTTAAGCCAGCCTTCCCCCTCCTGCCAGACCTCTTGATTCATTCGAAAAAGACGAGATCTGATCTGCAAACTTCATCCAAGAGAGCTCCACCTAGATCCACCCAAAGGCCCCGTCCCTTGGGGAATCGAAGGAGGAGAACTCGATCTTCATCATCAGCAATCAAGCGCTTCATCTCCTCTCCATTCATTTGGAGAACCACCGATCTAGTATTTCTTGCAAATATCTAGATCCTTGTTTTTGTTTATATTGATAAACCTTGTTCTTGTGGCAGCTTCTTGTCATCTCGGGAGCCCCCAATTCGGTTGTGGGTGTGTGCCCCGATAGTATTGTAAAAGGCACCGGTTCCCTCCTCGAAGGGATCCAATAGTGGAGAAGGTGGATCAGGCCTCTCGTGGCGAGATCCGTCGGAGAATAGGGTGAGGCCTATTGTGGCGTGGTGGTCTTAGAACCGCCCACCCCTCCAATGCAGATGTACTTCCCTTAACAAGGAAGGAACTGCGGTAAAACAAATCCCTGTGTCTCCGCGTGCTCCACTACGGTTTCCTCGCTCCTATCTTTACGTGCTTAGTAGTTAGGGTTACATATAGGGAAATTCTCGAAGTTGCATATCTAGAGAATTTACTTTGTGTCAAGCCTAAAATTTAAAAAGTATTAAAAATTGGTTAGCACCTATTCACCCCCCCTCTAGGTGCCCATACGATCCATTTCAATTGGTATCAGAGCCTCGGCTCTTATTTCGGGCTTAACCGCCTAAGAGTAGTATGGGTTCCAAGGTAGATGGGAGTGATGCTCCGGAGGTAGTCACCATGAACGATCTCAAGACGTTGGAAACAACCTTGGTGAGTTCAATGGAGGCTAAGATGGAAGAGATGCGTCAATTGATAATGCGTCTCTCCACATCCGCAGCATCGCCTCCATCTAACTCTGAGGATACCACTCCGCAATCGAAGGAAACGGGTAAAACTGTTTCCAAAGATAACGAAGTGGTTGGTGATGATACTAGCAAGAGCTCCTCCTCGAAAAAGGATAGCGGTAAGGATGGATACAACGAGGTTTCTCATGTGTATTCCTCTAATCCACCTATCCCTCACCCACATATACATAATAGGGGTGATCCACCCAAACTTTCTGCATCTACTTTTTCTCAATGACAATTTTTGATGAAGTCTCATGTGTGCAGTTACTCCATTGAGTTGTGGAAAATCATAGAAAATGGTCTTCATGTTGGAAACCCCAACAATCTCACAAGAAGAGAAATTGTTGATAGCCAACTCAATGCTACAGATCTACACATGATACAGCTTGGTGTGGGTGACAAAGACATGCCACACATTCAGCATCTTAGCACAGCTAAAGAAGCTTGGGATTCCCTCACCGAGCTCTTCATCGGAAATGAAAGTATGAGAAGGAATAGATATGATGCGTTGAGCAACGAAGCTGAAGGATTCTATATGCTGGATGGAGAAGACCACAAGGACATGTATAGGAGGCTCAAGGCTATAGCCCCAACCTTCAGAAACCACGGTGCAGCTCATGTTGATGATGCTTGGATCAAGCGCAAGTATGTCAGTGCTCTTATGCCATTTGAGCCCACAGATTTGAAAATCCTCCAAGGTAGGCATAACTATCACCTCATGTCATCCAATGAGGTAATGCAAGAAATGGCCGCTTTCAAAGTGGCTGCCAAGAATGCCGAAGATGCTCGTGCTTGAGCTATGGGGATGCAAAAGGGGGTCAATATGGCCTTGAAGACTAGTGTGATTGCTCATGATGAATATGCGGTAGAAGGTCTGGACTGTCCTGAGGATATAAAAAGGATCCACGGACAATACTTGGCTCTTTATGCAAGAAACTTTTGGAAAGATCCAGCCAAGGCTAAAGCTGAACTAGAACGCAAGAGTGGAGCCTATGGAAGAAAAGAAAATGGTCCCAAGCTGAGAACATGCTTCAATTGTGGTGATCGGCTGCACTTTGTAGCTGCGTGTCCATATCAAAGTAGGGAAGATAATGGAGGAAGACTTATTTTCAAGGACAAGTCAAAGGCTCCACGCAAGAAACAGTTTGTAAAGAAAAATGCTCCCTTCAAGAAGCAACCAAAGATTGTTCTAGTGGCTCAAGAAGAATATTCATCGGGAAGTGAATATGAGGACGAGGATGATAACTCTCAAGAGGTGGCTGCTATAGCCACCACATCTACAGCAACATCTCTCTTTGACTCTCCAAATGAAAACATTATCAACAAGAATGCCACTTGTCTCATGGCAAGAAGCTCTGAGGTAACGACTTCTAACTCTTCTTTTTCTAAGGCTATGAGTGACATGGATGATCCTACTAGTCTTAAGGTTAAAGAAGAGATTATTGCTTTGGATTACTTCTACACTAACTTGCAAGGTGAGCACAAAGTTCGTTTTGAAGCTCTTATGGATCAGCTGGCCCAAAACGAAGCACTCCTCGAAGAAAAGTGCAGAATTGAAATAAAAAATGCTCTTGAAGAAGAAGAAGAGGCTTGGGTCTCTCTTGAAGAGAGGCTTGAGTCTATTGAAGAGTCACATGAAGAAATTGTGACTAAACTTGTTAAGGAACATGACAATGCAGTCACCAAAGCAAAGAAGTTAAAGAAGGAAAAGATTGACTTTGAGGCTGCTCATGATAGACTCTCCGAGGAATTGGAGAAACTTGACAATGCTCACAAGGCATTGAAAAACGATTTCTCTATTCTTAATGAGTCACATGATCAGCTTCAAAGTCGATTGGCCAAATATGATGCCCCTAGATCATCCAACTTAACATATAGTCACAAGGAAAATGCTAGTGTGGAAAAAGATGTGATCAAGGACATCACTCCCAAGGACAAAGGTGTGCTTGATGAAGTCCTTGGCAAGCAAAGGTCAAACCATGGTAAAGAGGGACTTGGGTATGTTACCAAGTCCAAGAAAAAGAAAACCAAGAAGAACAAGTCCAAGAATATTCAATCAAAAACAAGCACCGCTGAGAAGAATGTCACAAAAGACAAGACTAACAATATTGGTTTTGCAGGGTCTCACAATCCAAATTATGAACTCTTTTGTGATGTTTATGGCGATGTTTATGCTTATTATGCCGGTCCCTTTGATGAATATATTTCTTGGTCTATTTGGGTCCCAAAGACCCTTGTTACTAACATGAAAGGACCCATCGAAAAATGGGTACCTAAAACCAAGAAGTAATTCTCTTGCAGGGCTATGCTTCCAGTGGGTCGAAATGGGTGCTGGATAGTGGCTGCACTAGTCATATGACCGGAAGCAAGGAGATCATCACGGAGATGCGTCCAAATCATGATAATATCACAGTCTCCTATGGTGATAAGTCTAAATCGCAGGTATTGGGTCTTGGCAAGGTTGTGGTTGCCCACGATATTTCTCTCGTGGACGTCATGCTTGTTGAGACCCTCGGTTACAACCTTCTCTCTATTCGTTCCCTTGGTAAGATGGGTTTTGCTGTTTTTATCGATGATGATTTGGTGGTACTCTTGTGGAGCAAGTCTCTAAAGGTCGCTTTTGTTGGATACGTCGAAAATGACCTGTATGTGGTGGACTTCTCGGGGAAAACCACTTCGGGTCCGATGTGTCTATTCGGAAAGGCCGACGTGGGCTGGCTATGGCATCGCCGTTTATCCCATGTCAACATGAGAACTTTGCAAAGTCTCCAGAAGGGTGGCCACATCCTTGGACTAAAAGACAATGTCTCTTTTGCCAAAGATCGTGTTTGCAGGGCTTGTGTAGAAGGAAAAATGCATGATTCTCCCCACAAGAGGAAGACTATTGTGTCATCAAAGAGGATCTTGGAATTACTTCATGTGGATTTATTTGGTCCTCCTTCTCATGCAAGTCTTGGTGGGAAGAAATATTGCTTGGTCATTGTCAATGATTACTCAAGATATACATGGGTCTATTTCTTCAAGCTGAAAAGTGAGACTCAACAAACTGTCATTGACTTTGCCAATGAAGTTCAACGTCAACACAATGTTCCTATCTTGGCAATAAGAAGTGACAACGGCTCCGAATTCAAGAACTACACTTTAAATGAGTTTCTTAGCGAAGAGGGGATTAGACATCAATATTCCGCTGCGTACACCCCTCAACAAAATGGTGTAGCCGAGAGGAAGAACCGGACTTTGATGGATATGGTAAGATCAATGTTGGCTGAATTCAAGTCTCCCTATAATTTTTGGGCTGAAGCCATATCCACTGCTTGTCACTCATCGAACCGGCTCTACCTCCGAAAGATTTTGGACAAGACTCCATATGAAATACTTACTAATAAGCCCAACATCTCATACTTGGTATTCGGGTGTAAGTGTTTCTTTCTTATTAAAGGTGTCCGTTTGTCAAAATTTGAGTCCAAGGATTTAGAAGGTATTTTTGTTGGTTACGGTGCCGAATCCCACACTTATAGAGTCTACAACAAGCTCACTGGGATTGTTGTAGAATCTTGCAGTGTGGAGTTCGATGAAAATAACGGCTCCTTTGTTGGGCAAGTTGATGTTTGCGATGCAGATGTTGAAATACCCCAAGATGCCATAAGAAGAATGGGCGTGGGATTTTTCCGCCCCATTGAGGAACCCCTTGTGGCGGATCGGGAAGGACAATGCTCCACTCATGTGGAGCCCTCATCTACACAAGATCAACAAGCTCCTACTGTTGGAGAAAATCCTGCACCAACACCGCAATCTGCTGAAGATCATCTGTCCCCTGGACAAGTTGGTAGTCCCAGGCCGGACTATCCGCCCCCTCCAAGGGGCGGACAATCCGCCCCTGGCACTCCAACTCGTTCCAGAGGATCCGGAGGAGAAGTCAACAACTCTGAAGCTCCCAGGCCAGATTCTCCGGCCCCCGAGGGCAGATTATCCGCCCCTGGGTCTCCAACTCCTGTCAGGCACTCTCAAGAAGAAGGCTCTGGTGCTTCACCTCCCAGGCCGGATAGTCCGGCCCCTCCAAGGGGCGGATTATCCGGCCCTGAAGAACAAACTCAGCAGCGATCTTCTGGTGTTAACGCTAATCAAGATCAAGGGCAAGGCAGTGATCAAGACAAGGATACAAATACTGAATCAACTCCTTCTAGAAACAATAAGGACATTGAGGCTCGTCGCAAGGCTCGTGCTGATCGGAACCTTGAACTAAGGGGTCACACTCTTGGTGATTTACGAAGAAGAGTATCTACTAGAAGAGAACTTGCAAGCTTCTGTGATCATGAAGCTCACATTTCCATGGTTGAACCGAAGAAGGTCTTTGATGCTCTTGAAGACCCCGATTGGGTTGTTGCAATGCATGAAGAATTAAATAACTTCGAACGCAAAAAAGTTTGGAAGCTCGTAGAGAAACCAAAGGATTGTCGCAATGTTATCGGCACCAAGTGGATCTTCAAGAACAAACAAGATGAAAATGGCATTGTTGTGAGGAATAAAGCACGTCTCGTGGCTCAGGGATTCTCTCAAGTGGAAGGAATTGATTTTGGCGAGACTTATGCTCCTGTGGCTCGTCTTGAGTCCATCCGTATCCTTCTTGCATATGCAGCCTATCATAATTTTAAATTACAACAAATGGATGTTAAGAGCGCTTTCCTTAATGGTCCTCTACATGAGTTAGTATACATCAAGCAGCCCCCGGGGTTTGAGGACCCCAAATTTCCGAACCATGTCTACAAACTCGATAAGGCGCTCTATGGCCTTAAACAAGCCCCACGTGCGTGGTATGAGCACTTTAAAGAGCTTTTGCTAGACCGTGGATTCGAAGTTGGGCAAATCGATCCCACTCTTTTTACTAAGAAGGTTAATGGGGAGCTTTTTGTATGCCAACTTTATGTAGATGACATTATTTTTGGATCTACTAACCAAGCTTTTAACGATGAATTTTCAAAGCTTATGACTGACAGGTTTGAGATGTCCATGATGGGTGAGCTGAGGTTCTTTCTTGGATTTGAGATCAAACAACTTAGAGAGGGAACCTTTATTAATCAAGCTAAGTACATCCAAGATATGCTCAAACAATTCAAGATGACGGATCTAAATGGTGTTGCTACTCCTATGCAAACAAAGTGTCATCTTGAGCTCAATCCCAAGGGTAAAGACGTGGATCAAAAGGTATACAGATCCATGATTGGCTCTCTCCTTTACCTTTGCGCATCTAGGCCCGATATCGTGTTAAGTGTAGGAGTGTGTGCAAGGTACCAAGCCGCTCCTAAAGAAAGCCACTTAGTGGTAGTCAAACGAATCTTCCGATATTTGGTTCATTCCCCGAATTTTGGGTTATGGTATCCCAAGGGTTCAAGTTTCTCTCTATGTGGTTACACTGATTCAGATTGGGCTGGTGACAAAGATGATAGGAAATCAACCTCTGGTGCATGTCAATTCTTGGGCAGGTCTCTAGTGTGTTGTTCTTCTAAGAAACAGAACTGTATTTCACTCTCAACCGCCGAAGCTGAATATGTTGCAGCTGCAAGTGCTTGTACCCAATTATTATGGATGAGGCAAACTTTAAAGGAATATGGTGTCAATTGTGACAAAGTGCCTCTATTATGCGACAATGAAAGTGCTATCAAAATTGCTTACAATCCCGTGCAGCATACAAGAACAAAACATATAGAGATTCGCAACCACTTTATTCGGGATCATGTTGCTCGTGGTGATATTTCCCTCTCCTTTGTGAGCACGAAGAACCAACTTTCTGATATTTTCATGAAGCCTCTTGATGAAGCAAGATTTTGTTATTTGAGGAATGAGCTAAATATCATAGATTCAAGGAGCTTGGCTTGACTACTCTTGCACACTCACTTGCTCTTATTCATGTATTTGGTTTAGATGCGGGCATAGACATAGGGGGAGTGTGGTCCTAATTGATTGGGCCAACCCTCCCCCCATAATGTCGAAAGCAAGTAAAATCATTTCCCTTAATATCATTTTGTGATATGTGGGTCATCGATGAGCATTGGTTTTGAACTCAAGATACATCTTCGCGGTGTCATGCCATGCGCTCCAACATGGTGGCTTCGGCCACCGCCCTCTTCCTAGAGAAGAGTTGGTTTCTCATGGGTCTCGTTGGATTTTCTTGCATATCTCATGTTCTTATGGAAAACACACTCAAATTTGGCTTTTGGTTGATTTGATTCTTGCAACTTCAGGGGCGTTAGCATCGCTCTTCTTCCTTTTTGGCGTTTCGATGCCAAAGGGGGAGAAGTAGTTCTATTAGGTCTCGTGGATTTGCAAGGGTCGGGCGCAAGCATCTATCTTTCAGTCGTCTTATTTGCTTGCTTGTGCCTTTTTCGCGTGAACTTATTTGCTATTTGTGTTGATTTTGTAAGACTATGTCGTGCTCCACTATGTTTGGTACTATGTGTGGTGTTCATGGAATTCTGGATTTATCTTTTGTGGATCTCATGGAACTCTGGATTCATCTATGGAGCATGTTTGATGGCATACGGAATCATGGGCCTATCTAATGTATGCATCAATTTTGTTGGTATTGTTGGGATATGCTTGGAGGCTATCAAGCTAATTATACTCTTTGTCTATATTCTCATCCCGGTGGTATGACCTTGTTTTCCAAACCACCTTGTTTCAATTATCTCTGTTATGGAAATTGTGTTCTCTCTAGTGTGTGTATTTGTATTCAAATGCAAATTTTAAATATGCACACATCTAGGGGGAGCGTCTTTCATTATTTTAGGTGGCATTAGCCGGTTTCATTGCAAATCCTAATATTGTCATCTAACACCAAAAAGGGGGAGATTGAAAGAACATTTTATAATCCCTAGTGTTTTGTGTGTTAGATAATAATATCAAGGATTATTTAATGTGTGTTGAAGTGTTGCAGCTCTCTTTGAGAAAAAGAGAAAAGGATTCTGCCTTTGGGGCGGATAATCCGCCCCCACCAGGGGCGGATAATCCGCCCCTCCCTCTTCCCAAGCAGCAAGCCCCGTATAAGGGAGTTTGGCCGGATTTTCTCTGGCCACGCCGATAATTCGCCTTAGAAGGCGGATAGTCCGCCCCCCTTGCTCATCGCCAAGGCGCAAGCCCCAGAGAGGGGGCGGAGTGTTGGCCGGACTTTCCAGCTTGGCCGGATAATCCACCCCTGGAGGTGGCCGGATTATCCGCCCTCCTCCCAAGATCTTCACCAAGTTCGCAGGCGCCAGCCCCAGAGAGGGGGCGGAGTTTCCCCCGGAGAATCCGCCCTTGGGGCGGAGTTTTCCCAGGGGGCGGATAATCCGCCCCAAGTGGGGGGCGGATAATCCGCCCCCAAAGTTGAGCAACGGCCAGATCTGGGGAGGGGGTATTTAAGCCATCCTTCCCCCTCCTGCGAGACCTCTTGATTCATTTGAAAAAGACGAGATCTGATCTGCAAACTTCATCCAAGAGAGCTCCACCTAGATCCACCCAAAGGCCCCGTCCCTTGGGGAATCGAAGGAGGAGAACTTGATCTTCATCATCAGCAATCAAGCGCTTCATCTCCTCTCCATTCATTTGGAGAACCACCGATCTAGTATTTCTTGTAAATATCTAGATCCTTGTTTTTGTTTATATTGATAAACCTTGTTCTTGTGGCAGCTTGTTGTCATTTCGGGAACCCCCAATTCGGTTGTGGGTGTGTGCCCCGATAGTATTGTAAAAGTCACCGGTTCCCGCCTCGAAGGGATCCAATAGTGGAGAAAGTGGATCAGGCCTCTCGTGGCGAGATCCATCAGAGAATAGGGTGAGGCCTATTGTGGCGTGGTGGTCTTAGAACCGCCCACCCCTCCAACGCAGATGTACTTCCCTTAACAAGGAAGGAACTGCGGTAAAATAAATCCCTGTGTCTCCGCGTGCTCCACTACGGTTTCCTCGCTCCTCTCTTTATGTGCTTAGTAGTTAGGGTTACATATAGGAAAATTCTCGAAGTTGCATATCTAGAGAATTTACTTTGTGTCAAGCCTAAAATTGAAAAAGTATTAAAAATTGGTTAGCACCTATTTACCCCCCCTCTAGGTGTCCATACGATCCATTTCAACGCTGACCTTTCGTCCCAACAGTCGGCATTGATTACGGCGGGAACGCACAGACTGATGATGGTTCAGGGAATCGGGATCGGCCGACCAGAATGGGCATCACTTGGGGGGTGATCTCCGCGCGAAGCAAGGGTGTGTTTGGTTCTGGAATTCGGTGAAACGGAACCGGTCCATTCTGCGCCTAGCGTCCATTCGTGTGTTCGGTTGGAACAAAGTAACGGAACCAGGTAGTCCCTCGGAACGGAATATTCCTCTAATATGCGTAACGAGGTCATCCAAGCGAATCGGCCAGATCGCGCAAAACGACTCGCTAATTCGTGAACAACCTAGCTGAGATGATTAGTTACCGAACCAGCGGGGATTTTAAGACAAAAAAATATTTGCTATCGTTAATTACAATTATTAAATTTAAGCTCAAATTATTAGAATTTTAAACATCATTATAGCTATTCTGTTCTGGCCCCAATTCTCTCGACCGAACATAATATGAGACCATTTCGTTCCTTGTTCTTTTCTGAGCCAAACACAAGATCGAAACCATCCCGTGTCCTTGGAATGGACCCATTTCGTTTCGTTCCCTCTTATTCTGAAACCGAACACACCCCAAAGCACCGAGTTTGGTGTAGAAATCCACGGTGCCGCCACGGCGTTTCGGTGGATATGCACGGGGGCGGCTGTACCGTAACGGTCGGCCGACCGGCCACTTGCGGCGCGGCGGCAGGGGCCGTCAATCCCACATGCGGCCACAGCCCGGCCGGACTCATCCGTCCGTGGACGCGCATATACCGTGATCCGCTCCGCCCGTGCACCGGCCGAGCGGGGAAAATCTTGCCGGAAACCGAGCACCGAGCAACAGAAAGATAAAAACCGAGCACCGCACAAAAACAAAGACTACAAACAGACAATTTCAATGTATTCTACATTGTACGTAGTGCTTAGTGCTTGGTCTTTTATTTTTAAATGTTCGCACCCCTACTGAAGGAGATTAATTAGTCGAACATGTCTACTCAGCAGGTAAACATAAAATCAATATATTGGAATTGAGATTCGATGAGGCTATCCTTGTTGGACGATAGCAAGAAGTTTCATACAACGAGATACTATCTCCGTTCCATAATATAAGACTCTCTTGCACTTCAAAAGGCTTACAAGTACCGTTTGATGGAACAAGCAGTGCTCTGCTTTTGCTTTAAGAAAGGGGTGCGAGGGAGGTAGCTGATTAAGAAACCAATAAAAATAAGTATTTTATTCTATAATATTCACGTAAATATTTGTTGTCTTACACTCTTCTCAGATACTGATGCACCTTTTCAATATGCGTTGAATATACTATATAAACCAATTCTCATATAATATAGTGTCACCAAATTTGTATTTCATTTAAATTTGCTTTGCAACTTTGTGAGATTATAAAAATAATAAGATACCTAAAAATTATTATAACATTTCCAAGCTGAATCTGTTTATATCTTTCAACTTCGATAGAAATGAATTAGAAAATATCTTAGTATTCAATTCTCGTAGTTGAGTTAGAACACAATGTCTTATAAACTCATAGTTCTTGATCAACTTATTATGGTCAACAAGGATTGGATGGATCTCACAAAATTCGCTCTTATAATTAGTATGGTGCCATTAAATGATTAGTGCACAACCAAGACATATGATTAGTTTACAAGGAGATGTCATAAAGTGTCTTTAATATGTTATTATTAATTAGTTAATATATAATTTTATTTTATGCTCATATCTAGATAAAAAATTGTGAATTTTAATCTGAGAGAGTTGTAATATCTTAGCAGAAACTTATTAATGTTCAAACTTAAAATCAAATGACTCAGACCAAAGCAACAAAGCAATATAACTAGATTAGCAACCAAAAAGAAGTTATAAAAAACTAAGGGGTTTTAGATGGATGGCCAGAGCCTGGGTAGTGACATGGCAGGTTGAGTCTTGAGAATCATAGCGTCAAATTATAATGTTCTAGAATTACTTTTTTTGCTTTTGATTACAACTTTCACTTTATCGGTGCACATTGAACCTTACAATACTAGAGGAACATAATTGTGAATGTGTCAATGCATATTGTCAGGGGTAACACATCATGGATGAATTATCATGGTTCCTCTCGATCTAGCATGCATTAGAGGAATTATCATGGTTGCTCTCGATCTAGCATGCATTAGAGGATCGGGTGACACGAAGTGCGCTAATCCCTCTAGTCTCAAAGTTGCTACTCCCCCCTTCACGGTTTGCAGGGCGTCTAATCAAATTTAAGTATTTTCAAAACTGCAACGTTCCTAGGCGTATAAGAATTAATTATTGATTAATGTGGCAGCTTTCCTCCCAACTTCCTATACATGCAACAGTCTCTCACCAATGCATGCGCCTTAACCGTTCATTAATAGGCATAATTTTTAGCCAATATATTTACGCCTAGGTCCGTGAGATTTTTGTAGAGCGTCCTGCAAACCGTGAAGGAGGTAGTAGTGCATGCTACATTGTCCCCTCCACATTCAATAAAAAAACTACATCTATCCTGCATGCCATGTTATTAGTCCTTAAATTTCGATATGGGAGTTGCTGGAAAATTGTTTGTCCCAATGGGCTGGTCTTAGGCTTTGGGCCTTTAGCTACAGGCCTTGGCTTACACAGTTGGGCCAGATTTCCGGATACCAGCTACAGCCCATCTAAAGCCCACAGAAACTCCATTGTTAAAAAAACAGTTCATTTTTTTCTAGAATTTGAGAAATTTGTCCCATGTTCCAGGCTTCCAGCAACGCATACTCCTTTTCTTGTATATGTGCTTGTCGAAACGAAGCCAGTACCATCTTGCGTCACCTTGCCCAACTATCTTGTCTGTCCACCCATGGCCCCTCTTAACACGCATGGTCCCTCCTGTTTTCTTGCCGGCCTATATATGTGTGTAAAATAAATAAAAAAATATAATGTACACGATTTTTGCACCCGGTTGGGTGCCGCCTTGAATACCACCTGCTAGTATTCAGCAGCATTGCAGAGTCTTGCTGACCATGGGTCTCCCTCTCCCGGCTCAGCAGCGTGGCTGGCAACCTGGAACGCATGAATGCGCTGCTGCTGCCTGCCCCGGCCTGCTCCGGCCAATCCCTGCGCCTCTGCCTCGTCAACTTGCCACGAGCGAAGTGAACCGTGGACAGGAATATCAATACCATCGATGCCTCACCCGATCTTGCTCCTGCGTCTGCACGTATACTGCCGGTTCACTCCTGTACTATACTACGCTCTATCGTCGTTAGGAGTAAAACCTCACGCGGTTTCGATCGGATGCAAAAAAAAAAAAAAAAAAAAAAGCTCTGCTGGTCATGCATCCCTTTAATTTCTTCCCTGGTTGGTAGGTGTGTGTAGTACCATCCCGTCCCTTGGTTTGTTGGCTTCGTTCGTTCCATATGCATCACAAATAATGCAGGGCGTCTCTGTACACCTGGCACATGCAGGGCGTCGCATTGATCGTCACCTGCATGATCGGCACCAAAGTCAAACAGGCACACGACGCCACTGTTAGAAATCGAGATGTAAACGAGAGAGATCGCAAACAAATGATTCAACTGTGTGTTTATTCCATTGATAATCAGTGCTTATATACAAGGAGAACATGCGCGAGCGAAGAGGTGCGTCGGTTCGAGGGGATGCGTGGTATGACGGTTGCCATATGACAAACCGACATAGAGAATTACAAGGAAGGAGTATCCATCTAATTAATTTATTAATTAAATCCTAACACTTCCCCTAATCATTCCTTGTCCTCGTTATTGATCATCTTTGGAATTATCTCCTCTAAAAACCATGTGGGAAAAATGTGACGAGAGTAGTGTATGATATGTTGCTAAAACTCCTTTAAACCCAGTGGAAAAATAAGGAGAAAATGGTGCAACATATAATAGTTAGATATGCTGTTAAAACTCCTTCAAACCTAGTGGGAAAATAAGAAGAAAATGATACAGCATATAATAATTATTGCCTCCGTGTTAACTTTATATGAGAAAAACCTTATAAAAGGGAAAAACCCATAGAGTTTTTAAAGGACAATATATATGTCGTGTATACTTTCCTAAAAACCCGGGCGGGAAAAAAGAAAGTATGACATATGATCTTGTGTTGATATTACCTCATTAAAAACCTTGATGAGAACGTGGATAGTAAACTCATAAAAGAAAAAAGAGTGTAATATGATACTTTGAATAGGAGTAGTCCAGGGTGATACTCCCCCTGATTCTTGCAAATCCTGAAGCCGTCAAATACCAATTCCATAAAAATATTTATGGAATATGAAAGTTGGTAGAGACTTCATGAATAGGTCAGCGAGGTTATCACATGATTTGACTCGCAAGACGTTTATTTCCTGACTCTTCTGGAGTTCATGAAGATAAACCAATTTAGAGCCAATATGCTTAGTGATATTGCTCTCGATGTATCCTATTTGCATCTATGCAACACAAGCAACATTATCTGTATATATAATGGTCGATGATTCAAGAGAACCAATACCACATGACTCATGTATGTGGTTTATCATTCTGTAAAGCTACACATGGCAATGTGGCTTTGTATTTCAGAATGATTGGTAGGTGTAGTCACCGAAGTCTATTTCGAAAACATCAGTGGAGTGACACTTCTACCATGTAGGTACACATTATAGGGATCATTCAAGTAGCCAACATTAGTGTATTATGATGATATTGGAGTTTAGATTTCTCTAAAATTACATGAACATATCAAATAATGTGTGGTGCGTTGGAGATATCGAAAGATATTCTTGATTCCAAACCAATTGTGTTGGTGGGTCCAATGGCACTGGGATATGGAACTTCAAGTCTCAACATCCCTTCTACATCATCCCGTGGTTTGAGTGAAACTTTCTTTACGTCTAGAGATCGAACAACCGGTCATGGGAGATGGATATGACTTGTCTATTTTAGGTTTCTCCAATATTTATAATATAGGCAACTTGGTGTACCATAATACTTGAGTGGAGGAGTTCGAGTTGTGGTCTCTAGAACTATTTGGTTTTATCCAAATTCTTCATCTCAAATTCCGTCTTTTAGATGATCATGTGCTTCGTCATTGTAGGAGTGATCCTTGAGCATGACAAACACGCATGGGTAATCATCATTGTAGGAGTTTTCCTTGTGTATAAGGAACTCACTACGTCGGTTGTACCAAAATATGCCGACAACAATAAGCCATATAGTGACTCATTGATTTTACATAATCATGTTGCATTTATATTTTGATTTGGATAGAGATTCTATCGGGAACCATACATGTCCAAATCTAGTGATCCACACGAAATGTAGTCACTACATCTATCAACTGTATAGATAGATGATTTTGCACTGCCAATGATATAATTATCGGATTTTTTTTAAGGATTCCACTCATGTCTGGAGAGTAGGTCTCGGATCTCTGCGGAAACCCGAACTTGTGCTACAAGCCTTCCTTTCTCACCACCTTGTTCTCATTCTATTTCTAGAAGAAAACATATTGAATCCCATGTAGGAAATTTAGTTGGAAGAGCGAGGCTATTTTCTGCTTGGATTGCACCCTTTGATTGTTTCAGTCCGAGTGAGTGGTTTGCACTCTGCCATGGCCATGGTCTATGGATCTGAATCATTGTGAAGGTTTTGGCAATCATACAAGAGAAATGTTTGTCGACAGTTGTAGGCTTTTGTTGTATGATTCTCCAGAATCAATATAGTTAGAGGAAATCATATCTACCTATGATGACTCTTCGTGATTTCCCAATACGCGTGAGTCCAGGTGTTCTGATGTTTCAGCCAGTGTGTGCAAGCTGAAGCTGGGTTGTGGAGGTTTCCTTTCCACTGGGTGTATACTACCCATAAGGTGTTTGTCAATGCTAGGTTGACTTGCATTTACTGATTTAGAGGATTTCTCCCAAGTTTCCTTTGTTGCTTTCAAGAAGCTAGATCATGGTTAGAGGCCGTACTACTCCCCCTCTTCTCGGGTACGGGAGCTGAGTGGTTTTTATTGGTACCTCCACTCTTTCGGGCGCATTTCTAGCCGGACTAAAGGATTTTGTAACACCTTTGAGATCAGTAAATGAATCTGGCAGGTTATTTGCAATATGTTGCAAATATATGAATTCCGGACGTAGTCCAAATTCTTGAATACGTGGATATAAGGTGGAACATGGAGTCCCAATTGATTTCCTGGCATTCTGTGTGGTACATGAAGTCTCCCCCTAATGCCTGGAAATAATCCATCATTTAATATAAGCAATCAACATACTGGGCTATGAATGTATCCCTAATGAGGTGTTCAAGGTACATGTTGCTCGAAGGAGATCTGTACCCCACATAGATCCCAAGTATGTGGGCCCAATGATGTATGTTGTGGTGGATCGGATGATGCGGCACGCTTCCAAACTTAGGGCAGATGGGAAATGCTCGGAGGATTTCCACGTATCAATTACAGAGGAGGAGTACTGCGATATGCAGTTAGTCATTGAGCAGTGTGTAAAGCTTCATGACTCCAACGTCAAGTTGGTAATTGCAATTCATTAACAAAGGACTTGCAATGAGTTTGATCCTCTTAATTATGGATCCAGCCAAACCATTTTGAGTATGGACGTATGAGACAAAGTGCTGAACTTCAAACCCCAAGGCCATGCAAGTCATTGAAACCACATGAGGAGAATTCTACATCATTGTCCATGCAAATTGATAAAATTTGACTTTCAAGATAATGGGCATATAACTTAATTACTTTCCTCATTATCATGGTAAATGCATGGTTTGTGTGGACATAAGTCACACTTGTGACCATCGTGTAGATGGATCAATGAATACCATTAAAATACCTAATATGGTCCACACGATGGTTGAAAGAATTTTGAGGTGTGAAGGCCTCAAAATTGGCTTCCCAATAGTGGTGCACGAGGTGCACACAAAGTCTATTGAGGGAATTTGAACTCGAGCAAGTTGTGACCAATGGAATTGCTTTATATGCAACATGTGCTACGAGTTGGATGCACGTGTAGTACAATCCAAACAGTAGAGAGGGTAATTTTTCAAATACTTGTTCCTCATCCATCGGATTGAATCCCGTAGAAATCTATATAGAGTTTCCTTAGATATATAGAATAAAATCTTATTTTATATCAGAGTGATGATACAATATATTGTGATAACAATACTTATGTTCTATTACAACATCACAAATGGACATGACTAAAATTGATCATTAAGGAGATAGTGGGACTAGTTGAAGTCTCCAAACACGTCGTTTGAGGTATACTCAACGATCATGTCCTCCATGCTCATAGAGTCCTCTGACGGCTGGAGAGTCATGGTGTTGCTGGGTCCGAGAGGAACATGTTGGAATTATGCCCTAGAGGCAATAATAAAGATGTTATTATTATAATTCTTGTTCATGATAAAGTTTATATTCCATGCTAGAATTGTATTAAGCGGAAACTTTAATACTTGTGTGGTTTGTGAACAACATCGTGTCCCTAGTATGCCTCTATGGACTAGCTCATTGATTAATGATGGTTAAGGTTTCCTAACCATAGACATGAGTTGTCGATTAATAAAGAGATCATATCATTGGGAGAATGACATGATGGACAGACCCAAACTAAGCGGAGCAATTAGATCGTGTCATCGTGTTCATCTTTGCGAAGCTTTTCCTATGTCAAATATTGTATTCCTTAGACCATGAGATAATACAACTCCCTGGTATCGGAAGAAAGCTTTGAGGTCATCAAACGTCATCCTATGAGAGGGTGATCATAAAGGTGTCTCTCAGGTGATCGGAAAGTACGTGTTGGGTTGTATGTATCGAGATGGGATTTGTCCCTCCCAAGTCGGAGAGATATACTTCGGGCCCACTCGGTAATCGATATCAACACCGCTTGCAAGCATGTGGTTAAGGAGTTGATCACAAAGTGATATCGGATTACGGAACGAGTAAAGTACTTGCTGTGAACGAGATTGAACTAGGTATAACGGTACCGACGATCAAATCTCGGGCAAGTAAAATATCGCGAGACGAAGGGAATATATATGGGATTGATTGAATCCTGGCATCGTGGTTCATCTGATATGATCATCGATGAATGTGTGGGAGTCAATATGGGTTTCCAGACCCCGCTGTTGATTATTGATATAAGATCATGTCTGCAGATTCTCGAACCTGAAGGGTCACACACTTAACGTGTCTAGACGCTAGGATAGATTGGATAATTGGTTTATGAGTTTTTGTTCGGAGTCTCGGATGGGATCCGGGACATCACGAGAGGTTCCGGAATGGTCCGGAGAATAAGATTCATATAAGGCAGTGCAGTTTTTGGAGTTCGGAATTATTTCGGGTAAATCGGTATTGTACCGGAAGCTTCTAGAACCTTCCGGAGGGGGACCAACGTGGCCCCACCTGCCGGGAGGGGTAATGGGCCTATGAGGGAGTACCCTGGCCACATTGGGCCAGGGGCACAAGGCCCCATAGGGCCCAGCCGGCCAACCTAGGGCAAAACCCTAGGGGAGCTTCTAGAAGGGGGGGAACTTGCCCCCCACTCCTCCCTCCTTGGCCGCCGGCCATAGGGCTTGGTGGAGGGGCAAGGGCTGGCCGCCCACCCCTATATATAAAGAGGGCTGGGGGCGCACCCTTCCCACACCTCCTCCTCAAGCCCTAGCCGCCCTGCTGCCCTCCTCTCTCTCTCCCTCCAAACTACGCGTAGGCGAAGCCCTGCTGCAGAAACTCTCCACCACTTGCACCGTGCCATCGTGTTGTAGATCCAATCCGTCTCTCCACCATACTTGCTGGACCGAGGAAGGAGGATACGTCGAGGTGCCGCACGTGTGCATCTCTTGGAGGCATCGCCACTTGCGGTGTTAGATCGGATCGGATCGCGAGGAGGAGAAGCGAGTACGACTACATCACCCATGTTCCAGGAACGTTCATGCGAATCTTCAAAGGTATGAAGATCTCATCTAATCCTCTCATTGTTTGCATCTCCTAGATTAGATCTTGGCTTTCCGTCGCATCCGTAGAATTTTTTGATTTACTATGCAAAACCCTTCAGTGGTATCGAGCTAGATCTATGCGTAGATGTGTTTCACGAGTAGAACGCAACATGGTTGTTGCGGCGTTGATGTTTTCTGTTGCAAGCCTCTTGTTTGTGTTCTTCTTATGACAGGATAGTGAGATCGGCGGTCCAGGCCAACCTTACGCGACGTCGTCATGAGACCGGCTCCGCACTTGACGTGTGGCTTGTTCCACACATGCGGCTGGTGGATGCCAGTTTCTCTCACTATAGTTGTCATGGGATTTACACCGGAGTTTGGCAACCATAATATCACCATTGTGGCTTTCCGTAGGTAAGAATCGTTCTTAGCATGCTACTCCCATAAGCCACGTAAAACATGCAATAACAAAGTAGAGGCGTCTAACTTGTTTTTGCAGGGAGTGTTTTCTGTGATATGGTATGGTCCAAGATGTGATGTGTATGTTGTATGCAATGATCATGTTTTGTAATGTTTCACGACTTGCATGTCGATGAGTACACAACCGATAGGAGCCATATGGTTGTCTTTATAATTGTGTATGACCTGTGTGTCAACTTCTTATGCGCCATGTAATAGCTTTACTTCATCGCTAAGTAGTTAGCAATAGTTGTAGTTGCTGTTCGTGGTGGAGGCAATCATGGTGGAGTGATGGAGATCATGCCGGCACGCACAATATGGAGATCATTGCGCGAAGATTGGCTATACCATGTCACATAAAGTTATATGCATGTGATGTTTATCCTTTTATGTATCTTATTATGCTTATATCGCGACGGTAGCATTATAAGATGATTCCTCACTTAAAGATCAAGATAAAACTGTGTTCTCCCCATGTATGCACCGTTGCCAAAGTTCGTCGTGTTCAAGCATCACGTGATGATTGGGTGCTATAAACTCTACGTTCACATACAACTGGTGCAAGCCAGTTTTGCACATGCGGAAATACTTGGGTTTGACTTGACGAGCGTAGCATGTGCAGACATGGCCTCGGAACACATGAACCGAAAGGTTAAGCATGAGTCATATGAATGATATGATCGACACTTCACCAATGGGTCTAACTTCATCAATGGGTCTAACTTCACCAATGGGTCTAACTTCATCAAACGTCATCCTATGAGAGGGTGATCATAAAGGTGTCTCTCAGGTGATCGGAAAGTATCTGTTGGGTTGAATGTATCGAGATGGGATTTGTCCCTCCCAAGTCGGAGAGATATGCTTCGGGCCCACTCGGTAATCGATATCAACACCGCTTGCAAGCATGTGGTTAAGGAGTTAATCACAAAGTGATATCGGATTACGGAACGAGTAAAGTACTTGCTGTGAACGAGATTGAACTAGGTATGACGATACCGACGATCGAATCTCGGGCAAGTAAAATATCGCGAGACGAAGGGAATATATATATGGGATTGATTGAATCCTGGCATCATGGTTCATCCGATATGATCATCGATGAATGTGTGGGAGTCAATATGGGTGCCTGCACCGCTTGATTATTGATAGAAGATCATGTCTGCATATTCTCGAACCCGCAGGGTCACACACTTAACGTGTCTCGACGCTAGGATAGATTGGATACTTGGTTTATGAATTTTTTGTTCGGAGTCTCGGATGGGATCCGGGACATCACGAGAGGTTCCGGAATGGTCCGGAGAATAAGATTCATATAAGGCAGTTTTTGGAGTTCGGAATAGTTCCGGGTTAATCGGTATTGTACCGGAAGCTTCTAGAACCTTCCGGAAGGGGACCAACGTGGCCCCACCTTCCGGGAGGGGGCATGGGCCTATGAGGGAGTGTCCTGGCCGCATTGGGCCAGGGTCACAAGGCCCCATAGGGCCC
This sequence comes from Avena insularis, assembly GCA_023614405.1. Classification (NCBI taxonomy): domain Eukaryota; kingdom Viridiplantae; phylum Streptophyta; class Magnoliopsida; order Poales; family Poaceae; genus Avena; species Avena insularis. The sequence goes on from CM042695.1 coordinate 390,342,714, forward strand.
AGATCCTAGATAAGTTTAAACTCGTTTAAACTAGAGATAGAATTTCTAGATAAGGGATAAGTTTAAATCGTTTAAACTAGAGATAGGGTTTCTGGATAAGGGAAAGTTTAAATCGTTTAAACTAGAGATAGACTTGGAGGATGGGCAAGGGCTGGCCGCACCCCCCCTCTATATATAGAGGGCTGGTGCGCCCCTCCCCCCAACCTACACATCTCCCTCCAAGCCCTAGTAGCCCTGCTGCCTTCCTCTCTCCCTCCCGACTGTTTGCAGGCGAAGCCCTGCTGCAGAAATTCTCCACCAAATACACCACGCTGTCGTGTTGTAGATCCAATCCATCTCTCCACCATACTTGGTGGTCCAAGGAAGGAGGAGACGTCGAGGTGTGCACGTGTGCATCTCACGAAGGCACCGCCACTTGTGGTGCTAGATCGGATCGGATCGCGAGGAGGAGAAGCGAGTACGACTACATCACCCACGTTCCGACGAACGTTCTTGCAGGCGAATCTTCAAGGGTATGAAGATCTAATCCAATCTCTCTCGTTGTTTGCATCTCCTAGATTAGATCTTGGCTTTCCTCTGCTCGCTTCCGTGAGAAAATTTTGATTTACTATGCCAAACCCTTCAAAGGGTATCGAGCTAGATCTATGCGTAGATGTGATTCACGAGTAGAACGCAACATGGTTGTTGCGGGCGTTGATGTTTTCTGTTGCAAGCCTCTTGTTTGTGTTCTTCTTATGACGCGGGATAGTGAGATTGAAGCGGTCCAGACCAACCTTACGCGACGTCGTCATGAGACCGCTCCGCACTTGACGTGTGGCTTGTACCACACATGCGGCTGGTGGATGTCGTTTCTCTCACTATAGTTGTCATGGGATTAACACCGGAGTTTGGCAACCATAATATCACCTTTGTGGCTTTCCGTAGGTAAGAATCGTTCTTAGCATCTACTCCCATAAGCCACGTAAAACATGCATCAACAAAGTAGAGGCGTCTAACTTGTTTTTGCAGGGAGTGTTTTCTGTGATATGGTATGGCCCAAGATGTGATGTGTATAATGTATGCGATGATCATGTTTTGTAATGTTTCACGACTTGCATGTCGATGAGTACACAACCGCAGGAGCCATATGGTTGTCTTTATAATTGTGTATGACCTGAGTCAACTTCTTGTACGCCATGTAATAGCTTTACTTTATCGCTAAGTAGTTAGCAATAGTTGTAGTTGCTATTCGTGGTGGAGGCAATCATGGTGAAGTGATGGAGATCATGCCGGAACGCACAAGATGGAGATCATTGCGCGAAGATTGGCTATACCATGTCACATAAAGTTATATGCATGTGATGTTTATCCTTTTATGTATCTTATTATGCTTAGATCGCGACGGTAGCATTATAAGATGATTCCTCACTTAAAGATCAAGATAAAAACTGTGTTCTCCCCGAGTATGCACTGCTATGAAAGTTCGTCGTGTCCAAGCATCACGTGATGATCGGGTGCTAGAGACTCTACGCTCACATACAACGGGTGCAAGCCAGTTTTGCACACGCGGAAATACTTGGGTCTAGCTTGACGAGCCTAGCATGTACAGACATGGCCTCGGAACACAAGAACCGAAAGGTTAAGCATGAGTCATATGAATGATATGATCGACACTTTGTTGTCCACCATTGAAACCACATCTCTTCTCGTGAAGATCGGATTAGGTGTGGTGAATTTGGATCGTGTTCACTAAACAACTTGAGGGATGTTGAATTTAGTGGGAGTTCATCTAGTAATTTGATTAAAAGTTGAACTAGTTATCATGAACATAGTCTAATTTGTACTTGCAAATATTGTAGATCACATGGCTAAGTCCAACTTCATCTTCAACGTTTTTGCTAAGAAAGAAAAGCTTAAGAACAATGGGTCTAACTTCACCAATTGGTTCCGCAATTTGAGAATCATTCTCTCTGGCGGTCAAAAGGACTATGTCCTTGAGAAAGCGTTAGGTGACGCCCTGCATCAGGCTACGGCTGATGAGAAAGCTGTCTATCGATCACAAGAAAGATGATTATGGTGTGATTAAGAGCACCATGTTGTTTGCTATGGAACCGGAACTTCAAAATCGTTTTGAAAACTATCCCGGCCCTTTGAGATTCTCAAGAGTTGAAAACCATGTTTCGCACTCAGCCCGCTCGAGATATGAGATCTCCGAAGTTCTTTAACTGCAAGATGGAGGAAGGGAGTTCCGTTAGTGAGCACGCCATTAAGATGTCGGGCTACACTCAACGCCTTTGAGCAATCGGATGCAAGATTCCAGAGGAGCTCAAGATTGACAGGTTCGCAATCACTCCCTCCCGGCTACAAAAGTTTTGTAGTGACTCATAATCAGATTGGTTCCATCGACACGATCACCGAGCTCTTCGCAAAGGCTGTGGAGGTGGACATCAAGAAGGATAATCATGTGTTGATGGTCAACAAGCCCTCCTTTAAGAAAGGTAAAGGTGCAAAGAAGCCCTTTAAGAAGGCGGCGACAAGCTTAATGCCCCGCTGAGAAGAAGCTCAGTCTGGTCCCAAGCCGAAACTGAGTGCTTCTATTGCAAGGACAAGGGTCATCGGAAGCTTAATCGTCAAGTACTTAGCGGACAAGAAGGCTGGCACCATCAAAGGTATATTTGATATACATGTTATTGATGTTTTCCTTACTAGCCCTCGTAGTGCTCGGGTATTTGATACCGGTTCGGGCTAATATTTGTAACTCAAACAGAGCTATGGAATAGATGGCGGCTTGCGAGGGATGAGGTGACGATGCGCGTTGGCAACGGATCAAGAGTTGATGTGATGGCCGTTGGCACGCTCTCCTTAGTTTTACCTTCGGGATTAGTTTTAAACCTTAATAAATGTTATTATGTGCCTGCGTTGAGCATGAACATTATTTCTGGATCGTGTTTATTGCAAGACGGTTATTCATTTAAATCGGAGAATAATGGTTGTTCTATTTATATGAGTAACATCTTTTATGGTCATGCACCTCTTGTGAGTGGTTTATTTCTTCTAAATCTCGAAAGGGATGAAACACACATCCATAACATTGAGGCTAAGAGATGCAAAGTAGATAGTGATAATACTACTTATTTGTGGCAATCGTCTCAGGTCATATTGGTGTAAAGCGCATGAAGAAACTCCATTCTGATGAACTTTTGGAGTCTCTTGATTTTGAATCATTTGACACATGCGAACCATGCCTCATGGGCAAGATGATCAAAACCCCGTTCTCCGGTATGATGGAGCGAGCAACGGACTTGTTGGAAATCATACATACCGATGTATGCAGACCGATGAGTGTTTCGATGCGCGGTGGATATCGCTATTTTCTCACTTTTACCGATGACTTAAGTAGATATGGGTATATCTATTTAATGAAACATAAATCTGAAACGTTTGAAAAGTTCAAAGAATTTCAGAATGAAGTGGAGAACCATCATAACAGAAAGATTAAGCTTCTACGATCCGATCGTGGGGGCGAATATTTGAGTTATGATTTTCTCACGCATCTCAAAGCAAGTGGAATCGTTTCACAACTCACGCCACCCGGAACACCACAGCGCAATGGTGTGTCTGAACGCCGGAATCGAACCCTATTAGATATGGTCCGATCGATGATATATCTTACTGATTTGCCGTTATCATTTTGGGGTTATGCATTAGAAACCGCTGCATTCACTTTAAATAGGGCTCCATCTAAATCCGTTGAGACGACACCGTATGAACAATGGTTTGGTGCTAAACCTAAGTTGTCGTTTCATAAAGTTTGGGGATGCGAAGCTTACGTCAAGAAGTTGATGCCGGACAAGCTCGAACCCAAAGCGGAGAAATGCGTCTTCATAGGATACCCTAAGGAAACTATTGGGTATACCTTCTATCACAGAACCGAAGGCAAAGTGTTTGTCGCAAAGAACGGTTCCTTTCTTGAGAAGGAGTTTCTCTCGAAAGAAGTGAGTGGGAGGAAAGTAGAGCTAGACGAGGTTATTGAACCTTCTCTTGAATTGGAGAGTAGCGAGACCTGAAATTGTTCGGTCGCCGCACCAACAATAGAGGAAGCTAATGACAAGGATCATGAAGCTTGGACGATCTTGCATCGAACGTCGCAGTCGACAAGGTCGCGTGCCCTCCCGAGTGGTACGGCAACCCTCTTGTTTGTCTTGTTAGTAGAAGACGGTGAACCACGAACTATGAGGAAGCGATGATGAGCCCAGACTCGAGAAATGGCTAGAAGCCATGAAATCCGAATTGGGATCCATGAGCGAAAACCAAGTATGGACTTTGGTGGACCTCCTAGCTAATCGAAAGGCCGTTGAGTGCAAATGGATCTTCAAGAAGAAAACGGACGCGGATGGTAATGTTACCGCCTATATAAAGCACGGCTTGTTGCGAAAGGTTTTCGACAAGTTCAAGGTGTTGACTACGATGAGACTTTCTCTCCGTAGCGATGTTTAAGTCCATTCGATTTTATTAGCAATTGCTGCTTTCATGATTATGAAATATGGCAAATGGATGTCAAGACCGCTTTCCTCAATGGCAAGATTGATGAAGAGTTGTATATGATGCAACCCAAGGTTTTGTCGATCCTAAGGATGCCGATAAAGTATGCAAACTTCAGCGTTCCATTTATGGATCAAGCAAGCATCTCGGAGTTGCAACCTTCGCTTTGATCAAGTGATCAAGAGCTTTGGATTTGTTCCAAATTGCTACGAAGCTTGCATCTACAAGAAAGTGAGTGGGAGCTCGGACGCTTCGGTACTATATGTGGATGACATATTGATTATTGGAAATGACATCAACATGCTTAACGATGTGAAGAGTTATTTGAACAAGTGTTTTTCAATGAAAGACCTAGGTGAAGTCGCTTATATATTGGGCATCAAAATCTATAGAGATAGACAAATCGCCGATAGCTTTAAGCCAAAGTACATACCTAGACAAAGTTCAAAAGGTTCAGAATGGATAAGGCATTGAAAGGTTCAAGGCCTATGTTGTCGTAAGATATTGAGCAAGGCTCTGTCCAGCTACGGTAAATGATAGGGAAGCTATGAGCAAAGTGCCTTATGCCTCGCCATAGGTTCCATCATGTATGCCATGCGTGTACTAGACCGGATGTGTCCAATGCTCTTAGTTTGACGAGCAGATATCAAAGTGATCCAGAGTGGAACATCGGACAGCCGTGAAGAACATCCTAAGGTACCTAAATAGGACTAAAGAAATGTTCTTAGTCTATGGGGTGATGAACATTTCGTCGTAAAGGTTACGTCGATGCTAGTTTCGACAATCGACAAGGATGATAGTAAATCTCGAGGATACGTGTATATTTTGAATGGAGGAGCTGTGAGTCGGAGAAGCTGCAAGCAAAGCGTGATCGCGGGATCTATGAGAAGCGGAATACATGGCTGCCGCAGAAGCGCCAAGTGAAGGAGTTTGGATCAAACTTCATCATCGAGCTTGGTGGTTCCAAGTGCATTGGACCCACTGGAGATATTGTGTGACAACACTGGCGCCATAGCACTCGCTAAGGAACCAAGATATCATCCAAAGACCAAGCATATCAACCGCAAGTTTCATATAATCCGAGATTATATAGCAGATGGAGATCTGAAGATTAGCAAAGTACATACAGATATGAATGTCGCAGATCCATTGACTAAACCTCTTCCACGTGTAAAACATGATCAGCACCTCAGTGCCATGGGTGTGAGATTGTTGCCAGATGTAAACTAGATTATTGACTCTAGTGCAAGTGGGAGACTGTTGGAATTATGCCCTAGAGGCAATAATAAAGATGTTATTATTATATTTCTTGTTCATGATAAATTTTATATTCCATGCTAGAATTGTATTAAGCGGAAACTTTAATACTTGTATGGTTTGTGAACAACACCGTGTCCCTAGTACGCCTCTATGGACTAGCTCATTGATCAATGATGGTTAAGGTTTCCTAACCATAGACATGAGTTGTCAATTGATAATGAGATCATATCATTGGAGAATGATATGGTGGATAGACCCAAACTAAGCGAAGCAATTAGATCGTGTCATCGTGTTCGTCTTTGCGAAGTTTTTCTTATGTCAAATATTGTATTCCTTAGACCATGAGATAATACAACTCCCTGGTATCGGAAGAAAGCTTTGAGGTCATCAAACATCATCCTATGAGAGGGTGATCATAAAGGTGTCTCTCAGGTGATCGGAAAGTATCTGTTGGGTTGAATGTATCGAGATGGGATTTGTCCCTCCCAAGTCGGAGAGATATGCTTCGGGCCCACTAGGTAATCGATATCAACACCGCTTGCAAGCATGTGGTTAAGGAGTTAATCACAAAGTGATATCGGATTACGGAACGAGTAAAGTACTTGCTGTGAACGAGATTGAACTAGGTATGACGATACCGACGATCGAATCTCGGGCAAGTAAAATATCGCGAGACGAAGGGAATATATATATGGGATTGATTGAATCTCGGCATCATGGTTCATCCGATATGATCATCGATGAATGTGTGGGAGTCAATATGGGTGCCTGGACCCCGTTGATTATTGATAGAAGATCATGTCCGCATATTCTCGAACCACAGGTCACACACTTAACGTGTCTCGACGCTAGGATAGATTGGATACTTGGTTTATGAATTTTTGTTCGAGTCTCGGATGGGATCCGGGACATCACGAGAGGTTCGGAATGGTCCGGAGAATAAGATTCATATAAGGCGTGCAGTTTTGGAGTTCGAATAGTTAGGTTAATCGGTATTGTCGGAAGCTTCTAGAACCTTCCGGAAGGGGACCAACGTGGCCCCACCTTCCGGAGGGGGCATGGGCCTATGAGGGAGTGTCCTGGCGCATTAGGGGCACAAGGCCCCATAGGGCCCAGCCGATTCTAGATAAGTTTAAACTCGTTTAAACTAGAGATAGAATTTCTAGATAAGGGATAAGTTTAAATCGTTTAAACTAGAGATAGGGTTTCTGGATAAGGGAAAGTTTAAATCGTTTAAACTAGAGATAGACTTGGAGGATGGGCAAGGGATGGCCGCACCCCCCCTCTATATATAGAGGGCTGGTGCGCCCCTCCCCCCAACCTACACATCTCCCTCCAAGCCCTAGTAGCCCTGCTGCCTTCCTCTCTCCCTCCCGACTGTTTGTAGGCGAAGCCCTGCTGCAGAAATTCTCCACCAAATACACCACGCCGTCGTGTTGTAGATCCAATCATCTCTCCACCATACTTGCTAGTCCAAGGAAGGAGGAGACGTCGAGGTGCTGCACGTGTGCATCTCACGGAGGCACCGCCACTTGTGGTGCTAGATCGGATCGGATCGCGAGGAGGAGAAGCGAGTACGACTACATCACCCACGTTCCGATTTAACGTTCCGCTGTGCGAATCTTCAAGGGTATGAAGATCTAATCCAATCTCTCTCGTTGTTTGCATCTCCTAGATTAGATCTTGGCTTTCCCTCTGTTCGCTTCCGTAGAAAATTTTGATTTACTATGCTGCGAAACCCTTCAGAAATATGGCAGATGGATGTCAAGACTGCATTCCTCAATGGCAACATTGATGAAGAGTTGTATATGATGCAACCCGAAGGTTTTGTCGATCCTAAGGATGCTGATAAAGTATGCAAACTTGAGCGTTCCATTTATGGACTGAAGCAAGCATCTCGGAGTTGGAACCTTCATTTTGATCAAGTGATCAAGAGCTTTGGATTTGTTCCAAATTGCTACGAAGGTTGTATCTACAAGAAAGTGAGTGGGAGCTTAGTGACATTTCTGGTACTATATGTGGATGACATATTGATTATTGGAAATGACATTAACATGCTTAACGATGTGAAGAGTTATTTGAACAAATGTTTTTCAATGAAAGACCTAGGTGAAGCTGCTTATATATTCGGCATCAAAATCTATAGAGATAGACAAAGACGCTTGATAGCTTTAAGCTAGAGTACATATCTAGACAAAGTTCTGAAAAGGTTCAGAATGGATAAGGCAAACAAAGGTTCAGTGCCTATGTTGTCAGGTAAGATATTGAGCAAGGCTCAGTGTCCAGCTACGGTAAATGATAGAGAAGCTATGAGCAAAGTGCCTTATGCCTCGGCCATAGGTTCTATCATGTATGCCATGCTGTGTACTAGACCGGATGTGTCCAATGCTCTTAGTTTGACGAGAAGGTACCAAAGTGATCCAGGAGTGGAACACTGGACAGCCGTGAAGAACATCCTAAAGTACCTAAATAGGACTAAAGAAATGTTCTTAGTCTATGGAGGTGATGAACAGCTCGTCGTAAAAGGTTACATCGACGCTAGCTTCGACACCGACAAGGATGATTCTAAATCTCAGACATGATACGTTTATATTTTGAATGGAGGAGCTGTGAGCTGGAGAAGCTGCAAGCAAAGCGTGATCGCGGGATCTACAGTAGAAGCGGCATACATGGCCGCTGCAGAAGAGTCAAGTGAAAGAGTTTGGATCAGGAACTTCATCACTGAGCTTGGCGTGGTTCCAAGTGCCTTGGACCCACTGGAGATAATGTGTGACAACACTGGCGCCATAGCACTCGCTAAGGAACCAAGATATCATCCAAAGACCAAGCATATCAACCGCAAGTTTCATATAATCCGGGATTATGTAGCAGATGGAGATCTGAAGATCAGCAAAGTACATACAGATCTGAATGTCGCAGATCCGTTGACTAAACCTCTTCCACGTGCAAAACATGATCAACACCTTAGTGCCATGGGTGTTAGATTGTTGCCAGATGTAAACTAGATTATTGACTCTAGTGCAAGTGGGAGACTGTTGGAATTATGCCCTAGAGGCAATAATAAAGATGTTATTATTATAATTCTTGTTCATGATAAAGTTTATATTCCATGCTAGAATTGTATTAAGCGGAAACTTTAATACTTGTGTGGTTTGTGAATAACACCGTGTCCCTAGTATGCCTCTATGGACTAGCTCATTGATTAATGATGGTTAAGGTTTTCTGACCATAGACATGAGTTGTCGATTAATAAAGAGATCATATCATTGGGAGAATGACATGATGGACAGACCCAAACTAAGCGGAGCAATTAGATCGTGTCATCGTGTTCATCTTTGCGAAGCTTTTCCTATGTCAATATTGTATTCCTTAGACCATGAGATAATACAACTCCCTGGTATCGGAAGAAAGCTTTGAGGTCATCAAACTTCATCCTATGAGAGGGTGATCATAAAGGTGTCTCTCAGGTGATCAGAAAGTACGTGTTGGGTTGTATGTATCGAGATGGGATTTGTCCCTCCCAAGTCGGAGAGATATACTTCGGGCCCACTCGGTAATCGATATCAACACCGCTTGCAAGCATGTGGTTAAGGAGTTGATCACAAAGTGATATCGGATTACGGAACGAGTAAAGTACTTGCTGTGAACGAGATTGAACTAGGTATGACGGTACCGACGATCAAATCTCGGGCAAGTAAAATATCGCGAGACGAAGGGAATATATATATGGGATTGATTGAATCCTGGCATCGTGGTTCATCTGATATGATCATCGATTAATGTGTGGGAGTCAATATGGGTTTCCAGACCCCGCTGTTGATTATTGATATAAGATCATGTCTGCAGATTCTCGAACCCGAAGGGTCACACACTTAACGTGTCTAGACGCTAGGATAGATTGGATAATTGGTTTATGAGTTTTTGTTCGGAGTCTCGGATGGGATCCGGGACATCACGAGAGGTTCCGGAATGGTCCGGAGAATAAGATTCATATAAGGCAGTGCAGTTTTTGGAGTTCGGAATTGTTTCGGGTAAATCGGTATTGTACCGGAAGCTTCTAGAACCTTCCGGAGGGGGACCAACGTGGCCCCACCTGCCGGGAGGGGGCATGGGCCTATGAGGGAGTGCCCTGTCCGCATTGGGCCAGGGGCACAAGGCCCCATAGGGCCTAGCCGGCCAACCTAGGGCAAAACCCTAGGGGAGCTTCTAGAAGGGGGGGGGGGGGAACTTGCCCCCCACCTCCTTGGCCGCCGGCCATAGGGCTTGTGGGAAGGGCAAGGGCTGGCCGCCCACCCCTCTATATAAAGAGGGCTGGGGGCGCACCCCTCCCACACCTCCTCCTCAAGCCCTAGCCGCCTCGCCTCCCTCTCTCTCTCTCCTCCAAGCTGGCGTGGCGAAGCCCTGCTGCAGAAACTCTCCACCACTTGCACCGCGCCGTCGCGTTGTAGATCCAATCCGTCTCTCCACCATACTTGCTGGACCGAGGAAGGAGGAGACGTCGAGGTGCCTCACGTGTGCATCTCTCGGAGGCATCGCCACTTGCGGTGTTAGATCGGATCGGATCGCGGGGAGGAGAAGCGAGTACGACTACATCACCCATGTTCCGACGAACGTTCCGCCGTGCGAATCTTCAAGGGTATGAAGATCTCATCTAATCCCTCTCGTTGTTTGCATCTCCTAGATTAGATCTTGGCTTTTCCGTTCGCATCCGTAGAATTTTTTTGATTTACTATGCTGCGAAACCCTTCAGAACATCTTGCGAACAACCAGCTCCATTGGTGCCATTCAGATGAAGGTTGAAGTTAGTTTCAAACCTTTTCCCTTGAGGTACTTTGTGTCCTTGGAATTGCTGATAGAGAATTACCAGATGCTTTCGGGTCTTGCACTTATTAGTAGGGTGCATGTAGCACCCACACTTATCACAAAGCTTAGTTTTGTCAAACTTGGATTTGTGGTGCCTTTCCCATGGTCCGAGTTTCGAGGCTTGTTGTTCCGGTTGCGCTTACGATTACCCTTGAAGTTTGATTGGTTGCCGTTGAAGGCACCACCAAACTTTCTTCCATTCGCGACATTCATATGAACTTCCGACAAAGGTTGGGAACCAACCGGGCGCTGAGAGCCATTCTGAGCAAGAATCTCATCATGCTTTTCAGCCTGAAGTAGGATATGAATAAGGTCTGAATAGACCTGGTAGTCACAAGCGCGGTATTTCTGCTGGAGGAGCCTTTCAGATGGGAGCATAGTGGATATATTTTTTTCTATCTTTTTCGCATCTGTAGGCTCCTTCTCGCGAAAGCGCAGCTTAGAACTTATCTTATGACCTCATGATTGTAATCCCCGATGGACTTGAAGTCCTGGAATCAAAGATGGGACAAATCATGAAGTGCTTCAGGCAGGACAACTGCCTTCTACTTTTCATACCTCGTTTTGAGGGCCTGAAACAAAGTAAATGGGGATTCCTCCTCCAAATACTTAGACTTAAGATCCTGGTGGATATGGTGCCTTATAATGTACAAGGCAACATATTTCTGCTCTTCTCTCAGCAGTGCGACTCCAGCCGGAAGGGGGTCCTCCTGGTTCTGGATGGCACGCGCTATCCCACGGGACGCAAGGGCGGTCTTGATGTCCATGGCCCAGGTAGGGTAGTTGTGGCCATCGAGAGCGAGTGCATCGAACTCTCTTCCAGCCATCGGTTACCAACATGGTAAACCAGAGGTTATTGAATTTACCCCTTGGTAAACCACAAACCGTCATGGTTATGTTGTAATGAATTATGCAAAAAATAATGATAAGTTCAAGAAGTGGGCTTGAAAATCATTAGTGTGAACTTCAAATTATTAAGTATGACACATTGTAGATAATCTCCAAAAGAATATTCGAAGTCCGTCTCGCAGCACTAGAGTATAATCTGATGAAATCAATAGATACTCATACTTCTAATGCCTTATGTCATGACTTAATAAAATGTTTGGGAGAGCACATTGTTAAGCAATCATAATGTCAAATATGACAAAATGTAGGCTTTAAACATTAGTGGTGATAATCTGCAGTGCAGTAGATCTAGCCACTACCTTGTGTTCCCGAAACATCAATTTGAAGAAATCACTTTGAATTTTGCATACCGATTCGTGCTCGTATCAAGTCAAAATGACTCAATTAAGACGATGAATTGATCTATTTGCAATAAATTGAAAATCTCAATTTGCAAACGGTGAATATAATAAATCTCAACATGTGCATACACAGAAATATATTACAATATATATTTTTTGGAATACATATAGTACTCGACAGATAACCAGTACTAAAAAAATACTGAAATTTAACAGTCTAAGACAGACAAAAAAACTGCTAATTGTCAATAGACTAATTAGCTAATGTGCTGAAAATAAAGCAACTTATTAATTAGCAGGACCAAGTCATATTGTAAGGGCCACGGTTGGCAGCCTACTAAATAGGTTTTCCATGTACCGTACTAAGATAAGGAAACTGAAAAAAAAAAATCGTTCCCAAATCCTCCAGGAGCGGCGGCGATATCCTCCAGGTTACAGGAGCGGCTCTTACGGGCGGCGAGCGGCGCTCCGGCCACCCTCTTCTTCGTCGGAGGATCCTCCAGGGAGCCTGGTCCCCGGGGCGACATCGTTTGCGAGCCCGAGCCAGGCCGGATTCCATGTGCCGGCACGGCGGCTGCGGCTGCTCGAAGGCGAGTTCGTCGGCGGGCTGCCCAGCGGGAGGCCGAGGGCCAGGAGGCGGCGGCGAGCGCCAGTCCACGGCGAAGGAGGAGGAGTTGTAGGGGAGCCCCCGGTGTTCGGGCCAAGCGCGGGCGCGTCCAAGACCAAGTACGCCGCTAGCGCGTGCAGTGTGTTGCGCGCTAGAAATCGGCATAAGCAACCTCGTCGCAGGGAGCTGCGCCGGGAGGTCGCGGGCACCGGTGCCGTTGCGTGTGGGCTCGCCGTCCGTCCTTGAGTGGAGGCGGCGGATTGATGAGCACCGCGCTGAGAGGTCATGGACACAGGCCCTGTCGCACCACATGGGTACGAGCCGTCCGTCCGTCGCTGTAGGTATTAATTCCTGCTAGAATTTGTTGTGTGAACAAAATTGGAAAAGGGGCACCTTGTTTCTTGTAGCGATCTAGCAAGCAAACTGAAGATTTGGGAGTTTCTTCTCAATTGAGTGCCTCGTCTTTCTTCTTTGTTCGATTTGCCTTTACTTCCTGTCTCTGGTTTTCTTTTTCCTCTGTTCTTGTCGGAAGAACCAAATCTGCCCAGTGGCGAGCGTGCTGATAACGTGTTAGAAATCGAGATATAAACGAGAGAGATCGCAAGCAAATGATTCAACTGTGTGTTTATTCCATTGATAATCAGTGCTTATATGCAAGGAGAACAGACGCGAGCGAAGAGGTGCGTCGGTTCGAAGGGGTGCGTGGTATGACGGTTGCCATATGACAAACCGACATAGAGAATTACAAGGGAGAGTTATCCATCTAATTAACTTATTAATTAAATCCTAACAGCCACGACGTTCGGTTCGGGGCGGGTGTAGTACGAGCGAATGTTGGCGCGTTCAGGACAAGTCATCTTGCTCCATCCATGCATCAAAATGCAGAGAGTGCCAAGTTCATGCATGGCTCCGTCGATCGCATTTATTATTGTGACTTGATCGCCAACCAAAGTCAAGCCGAGCACGACGTAGTACAGCGCATATCCGTCTCGTACGTGTCGTGTACCATACCAACACCGCCGTGTCCAAAACCCCGAGCTTGACCTCTCGTGAGAACTAAGCAAAGCTAGAGGATACGTAGTACCGAGTCCAGAGTGGCCCGCCCAGCCAGCGGAAATACAAAACACATATGTTGGGCCTAACGAACATATCTCACCGTTTATTTGTTTGTTGAAGATTTGTGCTACTCGTTTCACAGGACATCTCTCTCACCTCACTTCTTTAGTCTGCTGCTATTTTGTTTATTAGACCCTGGTGTTTTCAAGTTTTATATAACTTTCGTCGTCTTTTTCTTGGAAGACTATCAAATCATATACTATGTTTCAAGTCTAACTAAAAACAGTACCAGCGCGTACAAGTTTCTTATAAGATTCGTACAAAATTCATATAACATTTTTCAAAGAATATTCAACATAACTATATACAAAGTTTATAAATATCAACATATACTTATTTTTTACTGAATATTCAACAATATCCATAAAAGGTTTCGCACGCACTACTAGGAAAATGGCCTTTAGTGGCGCACCATAAAACATCATCTGTGGCACACTAGCAGTGCGCCACGTGCCTTGCGCCACGGCTATCTCTCAGCCGTGGCGCACTGCCTAGTGCGCCACAGAAGTTTAGATACAGGCGTGGCGCACATGCCAGTGCGCCACAGGAGTTTGGGCAGGTCGCCACGTATGAAGCGATAACCGTGGCGCACTAGGTGCTAAAGTCCAGATATAAATTTCAAAATTCAAAAAAAGCAGCAGATCTGGATCTCAAAGCTTGCGTCATGGCGTCGGTGCAGGTCGCCATCGTCGCCTCCTCGTCGTCACCTCGTTGTCGTCGTCGGAACTGCAAGGAGGAGGAGGAGAATAGGAGGAAGAGGAGGAGAAGAGGAGGAGAAGAAGAAGAGGAGGCAGAGGAGGAGAAGAAGAGGAGGAGGAGAAGAAGAGGAGGAAGAGGAGGAGAAGAAGAAGAGGAGGCAGAGGAGGAAGAGGAGGAGAAGAAGAGGAGGCAGAGGAGGAGAAGAAGAGGAGGAGGAGAAGAAGAGAGGGAGGTAGGAAGAGATGGAGGAAGAGAGGGAGGAAGGGAGGTCGACGTCGCCCGTTGTCACTGCGAGGAGGAGGAGAAGGAGGTCGACGTCGCGCCGTCACTGCAAGGAGAGGAGAAGGGGAAGGAGGAGAAGGGAGAAGGAAGAAGGAAGAAGGAGAAGGGAAAGGGAGAGGAAGAGGGAAAAGGGGAAGGGAAAAGGGGAAAGGAAAAGGGGAAAGGAAAAGGGAGGAGGGCGGGGTGGGGATTCAAATTTGAATCCCGCCCAAGCTTATCCGTGGCGCACTAGGTGTAGGTGCGCTACGGATAAGTCGCCCTGTTTTTTTTTTCTGCAGGAAAAAACGGTTTTTTGACCGTAACTTTTTACTCTTTTCGAATTTTGAAAATCTAAAAAATCGCTAAACGACCGTAGGTGGTTGCGAGCAGATGCGAAATCTCGTTCTCGTCATTTTGGTATATTATACGATTTTTTTCGATATCGTATGCAAAAGTTACGGCCTTTTTACCGTGGCATGACTTTTTTTTGCAAATAAAGTCGAAACTCATTTTTGTTAATTTTACTAGAAGCTATACCACATTACCTACCTAAATATGAAAGGATTTAATTTTTTGAAGTGTTTATCATTTTCTTTTATTTTTTGCAAACCCTAAAAAGGTGATCCACGGGGGGTGGAGTTGGTGCATGCCACTTAGCCGTAGGGCACTATGCCATGTGCGCCACGGATGTTTGTACTCCCTGTGGCGCACTAGGCCGAGTGCGCCACAGATGTTTGTGGCCGTTTCACAGCAGAGGGGGGCGTGCGCTTAGGCGTAGCGCACCCCCATGTGCGCCACAGATGGCACTAACAACCGTGGCGCACATGACTATAATGCGCTACAGATGTTTGGCGTGCGTCCAACAGGGCTCTGGACCACACACATCTGTGGCGCACTATAGTCATGTGCGCCACGGTTGTTCTAGTTACTAGTAGGGCACTGCCCACAGGTGAGCCACGCCTGTTTTAGCCGTGGGGCACTTCAACCATGTGAGCCACGGATGTGCTGATTACCTATAGCTGTTTTCCTAGTAGTGACGGTCTTGTTTTAAGCTAAAACCGTTCTAGGATTTTTCGTATAGCATTTTTCACACAAATTTCTTTTGTATCATACCATTTATTAAAAATATACATCTTCCATAATATTTATTTTGACAGTACGTTTTTTAACATAATCCGTATCATATTTTCCCATTCATGTTTCATCCCACGTTGAAAGTTTTCATACAATATTCATAAGTTTAATTTGTGTTTCATACATGTTTCTGCAAGGAACACAAGATTCATAAGAGAAACACCAAATCATAAGTTTTCTCAGTATTCATAAGTTTAATTTGAGTTAGTTTTACCAGTTTTACACCAAATCAAATCCAGATTCATAAGAGAAACACATCATACATCCAAACATAAAGAATCTTTTTCTTGACACATTTTTCAGTTTACTTTATGAAGTTCACATATTTTGTTTTTAGTTTTTTTCAACACAGGTTAATGTTTGTGTTTACCTCAGATTCTTACCCCCAACCGTGTTTTTTTGCATTTCATTTTCCTCTTTTTTTTTAAAAAAAATTCTTTGATGTTTCAAATGTAGATCCATACAAGATTCATACAAACATCCATGCAAGATTCATACTCAAAATTCATATCATACAAGATACATACACGGTGTAAACCAATGTTTCACATGTTATCATAGTTTCATGCATGTTTCA
Source organism: Avena insularis (assembly GCA_023614405.1). NCBI lineage: Eukaryota > Viridiplantae > Streptophyta > Magnoliopsida > Poales > Poaceae > Avena > Avena insularis. Next base: position 390,359,002 of record CM042695.1, read on the forward strand.
CAAGATCCATATGATAAAAACTATAAACAAACAAATTTGCACACCCGAATCATCCCAAATCCAATGAAGATTACCTAAAAAAATGAATTAGCATGCATATTTCTTCTGTGTCATCGCAGATCCAATAAAGATTCATAGATTAACTAAAGAAAAAACGAATCAAATAGGTAAAAAAAGGAAGAACAAAGAGGGAGAGATGGATCGGGGCACTCCAGGCCCAGATCGGGGCACTGAGCATGCAAGATCGGGGGTAGGGGTGCAGAGGCGGGTCGATGGTGAGCTTTTGGTCGTCGTCGTCGTCGCGGTGCGTGGTCGTCATCGACAGGGAATGGTGCAGGGGCAGGGGCGGGTCGATGGAGAGCTCTGGATCGCGATGCGTGGTCGTCGTCGCCAGGGAACGGTGCAGGGGGCGCGTGGTCGTCGTCGTCAGGGAACGGTGCAGGCCGCGCGTGGTCCTCCGCGTCAGCGCTGGGATGAGGCATGGCGGACGCGGTCGTTCTCGGGTTAGGTGATAGTACGGGTGGGGACTGGGTGCTTATCCTCTCCCCTAGGCAGCATGCTGAAATCTAAATAGCACTAGGGCTAAAAGTGCAAATATACGTCACACGATGACTTTGACTTTTGCACGAATCTTCAACTAACGTGTGGATATGATGGTGCCGGGAGCCCAACCGCCTTGTGATAAATCCGCTCTCGCCCAGCCAGCCCTAGCCTGTGTCGTCTCTAGCTTCTTCGATCTCTTCAGCCCTAGCCCTCGCGTGAGGTTGGTCTAGGCCTGCTGTCTGGCTTGTATAACCCACGAGATTATAATATGTAAGGTAGCGAGATTAGATGAAACACCCAATAATTTCAATGGTCGACAGCAACAGACTAGTCTCTCCTTTACAGCAGCAACGTGCATACTGGATGCATGGTCGGCATTCGACAAGGTGGCTAATAAACAGCCCTTCTAGCTAGAGGCTAGCTAAGCAAAGCTACAGATCGGCATATATATGAACAGACAGGTGAACAAGCACGGAGACGACAGACAAAACTAATGCCACTGCCTAACCTAACCTAATAAGATCATGCATGCCGATGGGAAGGGAAGAGCTGGTCTCGCCACCAAACGTAGATATATGGATCGGTGCGTCCATGGATCTCATCAATGCGGCGCGTGTGTGTTGGAATTATTCCTAGCTAGCGGCTACCAGCAGAAAAGGCTGGAAGGAGGGCGCGCGCAAGTACGAGCGAAGTGCACGATGCGCGGACCGAAAAGAAGATCATGCCCCCAGCCAGCAGCAGCTTATTAGGCAGGGCAACCGCCGGTTGGCCGGCTCGACAGCTCCGCCAAACGGCCACCCCCGCCCCTTTCCGGGCGCTCCCTAGCTTTCCCCCTTCCGACTCCACGCTGACCTTTCGTCCCAGCAGCCGGCATTGATCACGGCCGGAATGGGCGTCGCGTCGGGGGGGTGGTCTCCGCGCGAAAGAAAATCACCGAGTTTGGTGCGGAAATCCGGTGGCGCCACGGCGTTTCGGTGGGTATTGCACGGGGCGGCTGTACCGGTCGGCCGGCCGGCAACTTGCGGCGCGGCGGCAGGGGCCATCAATCCCTCCCACCTGCAAGGGCCCCGTGCATGCATGCATGCGGCCGCAGGCCCACCGTAAATGCGCGGCCGGACGTTCCATCCGTGGACGCGCATATGCCGTGATCGGCACCGCCCGTGCACCGGCCGAGCGGGGAAATTTTTCCCCAGAACCGAAACCATACGCCGTAAATTTCCTGCGGAATTTACCCTCAACACGTTCCCAAAACAGAGCTTCACTCACGCCAGCTCGCAGCGTTTCAGCGCCCCTCCAACCTGTACGTACTCGAAGGAGAAACAAACCTCCTCACGCGCCGCCCGCGGCAATATATTGGCTGGCTGGGTGGCGCCGCGCCACCTACCTCGCCTTCAATTTGGACGACCGCAGGCACGCCATTCCGCGGCGGCCATTTTCGATTCAAATCTTTGTACAGTACTAGTACTACCGGGCGAGCGTGCTGTTGGGCGCAGTTATGGGGGACGCAGGCCCAACATGCATGCTCCAGCTGCTGACTGAGTCTAGCACCGCTGACAAGTTGCAGGGAATTCAACGTGTTTACCCTAAAGCGCGCATTTAAAAGCCAACCAATCCGTGCTAGTAGTACTGCTGCTATTTAGCAAAGACAATGGGGGTGTGTGCACTGCATGGCCTGCCAAAAACATCTGACTTCAGGCCTCCAACAACAACACATGCTCCAAGATGGAACAAAAATGTTGCTCCAGCAAATTTTAGATCCTGTAATACGAAAACTGTTTTTGTAGTGTATATATGACGGGATTGACAGACAGAAAAAGGTCACTACCAAAACATTTTGATTGTTTAAAAAAAAGTATGACCATATTTGACTCCAACAATGTTTATACAATTTAACACTTGTCTTAAGTTTTATTAATTATATTATGGTTGAATTAATGTTCAAAATTATGTTTTAGAGACCATGCCAATGTCTAAAACATCAACTAAAACTTTAGACTAGAGAAGTACAGGTGGAATAAGCAAATGAAAAAAAGAATGTAGCTAAGTCGAGAACATTCGCGAGTCATAACACATATCTATTGTTCTATTTCTCCCCACCAACTAACCTCGTCTTCAAGTACAATGAACATATGCATGTTGTGTGAACCATATAAAACTATCTGTCCAAAAATACAAAACCACAACTTTCTTAACCTTTTCTTCTCTTTTGTTGAATAATGTAAAACTATAATGTTCTTGCGATATTATGTAAACAATATTGCATCCCCAAATTGCATAACAATTTCAAATTAACGCAAGTTCAAAATTTGGGCTCTTAGAGTTCATGATTGTGCTCATAATGGATAAGATCACCTTTCGATATTTGACTTTTGTAATAACATAAAAAATCAATCCTTCAAATATCATCTAGGTTTTTCATCTAATTCATGGACATTGAAGATTTGATGGTTCTCGTGAAATTCACACCTTTATAAGTAGCGTGATTTATTAGTGGACTGAATATGAAATTTAGACATAATTGCAAAGAGATGCTATTAAAAATAAATAATATGGTTGTTTAGGATTAAATGTGTAGTTAATATATAATTTTATAAGATGATTGGATAGCGGATTTAAATGGCAAGCCTTGTGTTGCACCACTTGTAGAAAAAGGGCATATAGTTCCGGTTTGTAAGGCCCTTTAGTCCCGATTTTGCACCCGGGACCGTGAAATCGGGACTAAAGGCCCCTATCTCTAGTCCCGGTTTGTTACAACTCGGGACTAGAGGTCACCGCATGGCCTTTTTTATAGGGGGCGGACGAAGGATCTTTAGTCCCAGGTCGTAATACGGCCCTGGACTAAAGATCTTTTTCAAAAAAAAATTTAATCTTTTTGATTTTTTTTTTGAATTTTTTCTTGAACTTTTGAATTGTTTGACTCGTATTCCTCTTACTTGGAACATTTTTAGTACTAAGTATATCTAATCTTAGGTCAAATTACACTTACGGTAAACTTTCCAGTCGGTCACCCATCCTAGCACTACTCCACCCTCAACATGCTTAACTTCTCTGTTCCATCAGTATGTCCTCGCGCCAAGCCCATTTGTACCTTGTTGTCAACACTACCATATCTATCCTATTAGCCCATATCAATATGCCATACATCTTTATTTTTTGAAATTACAAATAACTATTTTAGTAAACAACAATAAATAAGTAATAATAATATTTTAATCCAATGAAAGTAAAAAACCAAATAAAATAATATTTTATTCTTTTTTTGACATTTATTCGTTTAATATGGCATAAATAATATCTTTAAATCTGTAAATCGAAATTTGACAAATAATATATCCATAATTATCAGAAAAATGTGAAGAGTCCAAATATGGAATAAATAAAATTGTAAAAAAATTTAATTTTTTAAATAACTTTCTTTTTCTTTTCGAATTTTAAAAATCTAAAATAATCTAAAACGGCCTAAGGCTGTTGAAATCGAACTCACAATTTTTTTCACACATTTTGATAGATTGTACATTTTTTTCGATATCGTACACAAAAGTTATATCCAATTTAAGTTTTCCTGCCGGGACCCGCACCCCTTTAGTCCCGGGCCGTATCACGACCCGGAACTAAAGGGTGTTGCCCGTGCTCGAACCCCTTTAGTCCCGAACCGTATCACGACCCGAGACTAAAGGTCCGAAACGATCCGGGACTAGAGTTTCCTCGGGCTCCTAGCCACCAAAAACGGTACGAACCGGGACTAGTGCTCATACTAGTCCCGACCCGTAACAAATCGGGACTAGTGTTAGACTCTAGGTCGAACAGAACACCCTTTTTCTACTAGTGCACTAACTATGTGAAACCAACAATTTATTGTCACAGTAATGTTACATTTTATATAGAGAAAACTAATGCAAATGCCCTGGAAAATAGTAACAAAACATTTATGTAAGACTTGCATAAGCAAAAAGATAAAATCAAAACAAATAGCTTCCAATATAATTCTATGGGTACAATAATTAACTCCAAAAAATAATGAAAATTTCATATGCGACAACATAGAGTTCACTTATCATCTTAACATAATAGTTTATGCATTTTAGCTTTTTGGCTAACTAGTAGCCATTATAACTAACGAATGGTGTGGTGATATGAGTATCTTTGTGACATATGATTGTGTTTTTACTAGAGTGATCATTTTTCTATTGTACCCGGGAGCAAATTAGTAAACGAACAACATGACTGGGTGTGTCCGCGTAGGTGCGACTTGCGCTTTTACAAAAACCCCATGAGTACACTCACGAAGTGTCACTAACACTATTAAATATCCACCCCTAAACAGAACACTATTAAATATACTTCCCTAAACACTAACACTGTTTAAGACTCGTTAGTACAATAATACAGACCCACCCCTTTTGTTATACCCACATTTTGAGCACACCCCGCCCTGAATTTACACGACTCTTCTCCACCCACAAGCCATAACCACAATCTGCCCATAGTGGTCTTATAACTCCTATTTAGCAAATGCCCTTCTCCATGTCTTGACGTTGACTATGTGGTGACCACTATCATTCAGATTCATATGTCTTCTAATTCAAGTGACTAGTTGTTGTCCAATACGACTAGTAGCTCTTTACCGACAACCGCCCACATACATTGTCCTATCAATGATTTCTCGAAACAGGCTTTCCCCCTGCTTTATTAATAAAGCAATCATCCATAACAAGTACCAAGGTTCGAAAGCGACAACACAACAACTGCTGGGGCCACACCACAAGACGGCACAACACAAGAAAAAGAACACCTCGCCAAGCGAGGACACACCAAAAAAAGAAAGAGCTAAGCCGGACTAAGGAGGGGAGCGCTGAGTCGCCTCCAAGAGAATCCGAATAGTCGCGTCCAGCTTCGCCTTGTCCCGCTGTCCACACAACGGGTACCAGAGCTACAGAGAGGCTAGAAAATAGAAAATCGAGTCAGAGGCACGTCATGGTAGAATCTTCTCAATAACCATCTTATTACGGATGTTCCATAGTGAACATGACATCGCGGCAAACACTAGCCAGAAAAGGCGGCAGCCCTTTCCTGCACGATTCGCCTGGGAGGATTTCTTGAAAGCATAGAAGGAATTTGAGATTCTCAAAATATAGAGTTGAGCCTTCAATCATGATCATTGTGTCGTTTGCGTATTGGAGCTGGGTGAGGCCACTCCCTGGAATGAGGTGGCCGACCACCCCGAAGATGTGTCTAGCTCCCTTGGCTTTTTCAAGCATTTCCATGAGGGCGTCCCCCACCGCGTTGAAGAGTAGGGGAGATATGGGATCCTCCTGTCTAACACCGCAGGAGGGGCGGAAGTAAGGCCCAATCTCGCTGTTGATGTTGATCGCGTTGCTTCCTGTCATTATGGACTGCATTATCCAGGTGATCAGGCGGTCGTCAAATCATCGTCTAATTGGACCTGCCGAAGGAACCGTCAGTCCAGACGGTCGTAGGCCTTCTGGAAGTCTAGCATCAGGAAGACGCCTTTCAACTTTCTAGACTTGATCTCGTGGATAATCTCATGGAGGGCGAGGACCCCATCATTTATGAATCTGTCTTTGAGGAAGGCAAACTGATACTGGTGGATGAAGCGCTCCATGACCGGATCAAGGCGAGAGGCGCAGACTTTCGCGAAGAGCCGTTGAATGACGTTCAAGAACGTTATGGGCTAAATTGGTGAATGTCCAAGGCCCCTATCACTTTAGGGATCAATGTGATAACGCCAAGGTTCAACCGTCCCAGCACTAGGGTCCCAGTGTAGAACTCCTGAAACATCGGCATAATGACCGGTTGGAGCTCCCTCCAGAAAGTCTGAAAGAACGCTACCAGGAGGCCATCAGGGTCCGGGGCGGAGTTGGCCTACCTCCCTAGGCAGGAATGGGAGGGTGGGTTCCGCATTCTTGTTGTCCGCCAAAACATCTGATATTTTAAAACAGAGAAAGTATATATGACCTTCCGAGTGTGAAATTCCACGGGTCCTTCTCTCCCTTGTCTTGCCTCCACGAGTCAACCCACCGGTTTCATTTGCCAATGCTCTGCTCTGCCCTTAATCGTGCGTACGTGCACTGCTTGTAGTACACGGCGGACAGCAGGAGAGTGTACACAAGTAAGTACGATATGAAAGACCTGCCGTTCAGCGTGAGCGTCGTGATCTCGGAGAAAAGTCGTGTCCGTCAGATCAGATCGGATCATCAGTGCAGCGGCGGTCACGGAGAGTACGTGTGCGGGGCAGCGGTGGCGGACAAAGGCCTCAACAAATTCATCGTAGTACCGCGCGTAGCGGCCACCCGTCGTTGCCACTTCACTCCAATCGGTCGAACATTTACCAGCGGCAATCTGGCTAGCGGCCAGCTGACACTTGCTGCTTCCGGTATCTTCGTTTTGGTGGAAGGACAGACACAGCCTGCAAAGAAAGTTCCTATGAATTACTTACTACGTTAACGATTCAATCATGGAGGGTGCCTGTCTATTCACACTTAATCCCTTGTTTAATAATTTTTGTCGTGTTTTAGTTTTTTTTTTGAGAAGAGGGCAAAAAGTTTTGTTGTGTTTAACTATAGTAACTAAGATACAGTAGTAAAAAAAATTAAAAGGTGTCAAAAATACTTTAAAGCCCTACTCCCGCGACATCAAATAACTAATGCGCTTTGTGCCCCTCTAAAACCCACAACATTGCCTCTTGCTTGACCTTAACTAAGATAACCGACGGTAGAGCTTGCTCGTTTATGAAGACTCCACATTGTGTTCATTCCAAATTTTCCAAGATGCGAGGATGATGACGATGATGGAGGCCACATCTTTCCACTTTGTGAACAAAGACCACCACGAGTGGTTTGCGCTGACCAGGTGTCGAGGCCAATGAAATGTAGTGCTAGCCAATCTTTGATGAGGCCCCAAAGGCTAATGGTGTGACCACACTGAACAAAAATAGTGTTCATCACCAACTCTGGCAGACACTTGTATAGAGGGCGAGTCCGACAATTTGTTCAACCCCTCTTCTCAAGGCGTTTGACGGTCAAAAGCCTATTTTCAATGGCAAGCCAAGCAAAAAACACGTTTTGGAGAGCAGAGGGAGGGGCAAATCTTCCAAACCGTGGAGCTTACGCGGGCGGGAAGAAATCGCCCCACAGAACCGAGCCTTGTAAGTGTATCTAGTCGAGTATTGGCAGCCATCTTTGGTTTCGTACCAAACAATTTCATCCACATCCTCTCAGAGGTTGACTTGCCAAAGATAGATCCAAGGTGATATGTACTAGCGAATGTGGTCCATGGATAAGTTTGGGTTCATGTTGATTTTGTAGATCCATCCTTCATTTTGCAAAGCTTGCTTAACATTCCACTTACTCCTTAGACAAACTTTGTGGCGGCATAGAAAATGGGTTCGTGTTCGTGTCGTTGCATGGGTTCTCCAATCCAACTGAAAACTTGGATAGGTCCTTCGCCTCATGCCATGGCCGTCTCAAACAAAGTGGTCTTTTTTTAAAAAATTGGTTAAAACCTATGAAATCGAAGAGAGTATTTCCCATCGATTTTATTACTAGTACATAGAGTATAAGTAAATTTAGGGCTTGTTTGATCCGTAGTATTCACCAAACATAGGAATAGGAAAACCACGAGTTTGAGTGGCTTGAGTGGCGTATCCACTTGAATCCTACTACAGGATTTTGAATCATGTTTGATTGCATGAAAAGACAAAGAAATTGTATAAAAAAGTTGGAGTGGATGTAAATTTTCATCCAAAATAGAGTGCAAAGGAATCCCGTGGAGGAATTTCTAAGGATTGCAAATCTTTTGAACCAAGCAACACTTATAGAAAAAACAATTAAGGATTGCATATTTTTTTTGTCCGATTGGCTGGCTGGCAGGCTGGTCTGATGGACACAGCGTGAGATGACAGGCGTAGCTGAGCTTTGCCTCGATGGGAGGCCTGAATTGGTTGGGCGTTGGCCTCCCAAATCCCAATCGGTGGCGCGTCCGCCAGATCGAGCTTACCGGCCGGCTGGGCTGGCCGGATCGCATTAAACCCCTCACCATCACATCACCTCGCCTCGCGGCGAGGCCATGTTCGCCACCTCCACCACCACCAGTACCAGTAGTTGAGCCGCGTCGCCTGCGTGAGGGAGCGTACGTACGTACGTGAAACGTGACCCCGTCCACGTACTAGTACAGTATACTACATATACACCACCGTTGCACCACCAACCGCGTGCAGCGCCACACGTTCTATATATCGCTCACTCCCCGTCAGGCAAACCCACAGTCAGCCAGCCAGCCACTGCCGCCCCGCGCGCACTCTCGCCGCCGGCCGCGACCTCAAACGGACCATGGAGCTGCTGCCCCTGCTCACGCTGCTGCTCCTGGCGCACGCCACGGCCTACCTGGCATGGCACGCCCTGGCCCGCCGCCGCCGCGAGCGCTGCTACCTGCTCGACTACGCCTGCCACAAGCCATCCGACGACCGCAAGGTCACCACCGAGATGGCCGGCGCCGTCATCGAGCGCAACAAGCGCCTCGGCCTCCCCGACTACCGCTTCCTCCTCAAGGTCATCGTCAACTCCGGCATCGGCGAGCACACCTACGCGCCCCGCAACGTGCTCGACGGCCGCGAGGAGTGCCCCACCCACCACGACGCGCTCCACGAGATGGACGCCTTCTTCGACGACGCCGTCCGGTCCCTCCTCGACAAGACCCGCGTCTCCCCGCGCGACGTCGACCTCCTCGTGCTCAACGTCGGATCCTTCTCCCCGGCCCCCTCGCTCGCCGCCAGGGTCGCGGCCCGCTTCGGGATGCGGGAGGACGTCATGGCCTACAACCTCTCCGGCATGGGCTGCAGCGCGGGCCTCGTCTCCGTCGACCTCGCACGCCGCGTCATGCTCACCCGCCCGCGCACCATGGCGCTCGTCGTCACCTCCGAGTCCTGCGCCCCCAACTGGTACAACGGCACCGACAAGTCCATGATGCTCGGCAACTGCCTCTTCCGCTGCGGCGGCGCAGCCGCCCTCCTCACCAACGACCCGGCCTACAGCTCCCGGGCCAAGATGGAGCTGCGCTGCCTCGTGCGCGCGCACATCGGCGCCCACGACGACGCGCACGCCGCCGCCGTGCACAAGGAGGACGCCGACGGCAGGCTCGGGGTCTGCCTCAGCAAGAACCTCCCAAAGGCCGCCGTGCGCGCATTCAGCGAGAACCTACAACGACTCGCCCCGCGCATCCTCCCCGCCGCCGAGCTCGCGCGCTTCACCCTGCGGCTCCTCGCGCGCAAGCTCCTCCGCCGGAAGATCAAGTTCGAGGGCCCCAAGATCAACTTCAAGACCGGGGTGGACCACTTCTGCCTCCACCCCGGCGGGACGGCCGTCATCGACGCCGTCAGGAAGAACCTCGGCCTCAGCAGCTACGACGTGGAGCCGGCCACCATGACGCTGCACAGGTGGGGCAACACGTCGGCCAGCAGCCTCTGGTACGTGCTCTCCTACATGGAGGCCAAGCGCCGGCTCAAGGCAGGGGACAGGGTGCTCATGGTCACATTCGGCTCCGGCTTCAAGTGCAACAGCTGCTACTGGGAGGTCAGCAAGGACCTCCACGACGCCGGCGCCTGGGAAGACTGCATCGACGACTACCCGCCGGAGACCATGGTCAATCCGTACACCGAGAAGTTCGGATGGGTCAACGACCTGCAGGGCGGGGGAGGCATCCTCCCGTTCTAACATTTGCCTCATGGTTTTCTTTTTACCTTCAGAAAAAAAAATGATTTATTCAGAATTAGAAGCTCATAAAAAGATAATTTTTTCAGTAATTATGTGTATGGTGGTTTTGTTTTCTTTTCCTTCACAATTCTTCTGTTCGTCCTGCTGATACGGATTTGTATACTTGTAAAAATAGGGTAGTTTCGTACATCAAGTGTCGGTGTTTCAGTATTAGAAGAAAAAAAACTATAAAACCGGGTGTGTACATGAAAATCAACAAGGTCATTAGTGTATGCATATATGTGCGGCGTTCTACTTTGTGTAAATTCTTAATGGCAGTTGCTTCACATGGATGCTCACCGCGTGAGGAGAACAGCAAAAGGATGTACAAGAGGGTCACTTGGCACGCGCCATTATTTATTACCGTATTGGCTATTTTGTGTTTGCTCAAAATTTTGGAATCCAGGTTTTACCCAACATTTCACTTTTCAAACCCCACCGTTTTTGTATGATGTTGGTCAAATGTTAGGGGGTGATTGGTTTCAAGCCACACTTTGCGAAGCCAAAGTTTGGCAAGTTGATGTTTGGTTTTTGCCACTTTATCACTACTACACTTCATTATACAGAGGGCCCATCTATCATATGGTCATTTTCTTTGCAAACTTTTACCATATTTTGTGGCGTTCAATTTCTCAGCCACACTTTTAACGCTCCCTTAATCCGTAGGCTATATATATGAAATGTCTTTCATTTTTCTCATGTCAACCTGTAAATGGACAATGGAAGAATTTTACTCTACACATGCATGACAAATAACTATTGCTTTGCATTTTTCTCAACTAGCTATGCAGAAATTTCAAGATAAGTATCCATTTCTTACATTTATCTCAACTAGCAAACCTATACCTTGAATACCCTTGTATCCTCTATATAAACTATGTCCCTTATAATATAGTGGCACCAAATCCATAGTATTTTATATTTATCTTCAAAAATATTGTTACCTTGGCACATTTCTAAACAATATTGTTGACAAAATGCTGAGGTGAATAAATTTTTGAAGGGATATGACTTCTAGCCCTTAAAGTTGATCTACATGGTTTTGAAATGGATTAGATAAAATTTATGTAAATTCTACTTTGTGTAAATTCTTGATGGCAGTTGCTTCACATGGATGCTCACTGCGTGAACTTGGAGAACAGCAAAAGGATGAACTAGAGTATAAGAGGGCCACTTTGTCTAAATCCTGATTGGCTATTTTGCCTTGGCTCAAATTTTTGGAATAAATGTTTTAACAAACATTTCACTTTCCAAACCCCACCGTTTCTATAAGACGTTGACCAAATGTTAAGGGTGCTTGGTTTTCGAGCCACACTATGCCAACCCAAAGTTCGACAATTTAGTATGTGTTTGATTTTTGCCACACTTTATCATTGCCACACTTTACTATACAGAGGGCCCATCCGTTATATAGTAATTTTTCTGCAAATCTTTACTAGAGTATAAGAGGGTCACTTTACTAGAGTATAAGAGGGTCACTTTGTCCAAATCCTGGCACGCGCCATTATTTACCAAACTTTTCACATTTCAAACCCCACTATCTTTATATGTAGACGTGGGCCAACAGAAGGACAGATATATATATGCCCATGGGTCGATCTTCTATCCGTCGCCACTATATGTTGATACTTTTCTTGTTCAAGGACTCTCGTGCCTTGAACAGATACTAGAAAATGGCCCGATTGATTCTAAAAAAAAATCCTGATATATTTATCCAGGCCGCCCGATATCGGTCCGCACCACCCTGATATACTAGGGTCAGAGGGGGATATCCAGGTCCAATCTGCAAACCCTATGCCACATCTCTCGCCTCCACCACACCACCCAAAAACCTCCTGCGAGCAATTCATGGCCGGCGGCGGGACATGAAGAGGGGCTTCTCCGAGCGACCGGAGGCCACGGGAAAGCTCCAGCGCACCCACGATGTGAAGGCTGAGAGCTCGAGCACGGAGGCGACCAACAACAACGCCGACGAGTGCCACTGCCAGTCCTATGTAGGGTTAGGGTTTCTGCTAGGGTTAGATCTAGATAAGTGTCTAGATAAGTCTATATCAATTAGTTTGAATGAATGACTCACTAGCGGTGATGAATCAAGAACTTGTTTGTTGATTTTTTGGCGCCAATTCATTTTTTGAATTTGTCGGTTTGATTTTGTTGTACTCCATCCGTTTGGAAATACAAGATGTTTTAGATTTGTGAATGAGATGTATCTAGACACCTTTTAATGTCTAGATTCATTTGAACCTATACACTAAAAGATATCTAAATACATCTATTTTACAAAACTAAAACATTTTATATTTCTAAACGGAGGGAGTATCTACTATGCGTACTCGATTTCTCATACTGGAACCATTATCCCGCTTCTCGGACCCGACTTTTCCTGGTTTGGATTATGCTGCATCCGCTAGAGATGCCCTTACCATGATACGCGGACCGGAGATTTATCCTAGAAAGCAACATGCTAGAAACACTCTAATGGAAAAGCTAAGCTTCCAGGCCTTATATGTAGACGAAGCCACTATCAAAGGTAGTAGTTACATTTTACCTCTTGAAATGCTAGAGGCATTGTTAGTTTATTTACCTCCAAAAAAGAATTGGCAGTTGAACTACTAGTAGTAACAGAAAGGAATTAGGGCTAGCTAGTTGTTGTTCAGGCCTAATTAATCAGAAAGTGGTTCCTACTAAAACCCACTTAATTTGCACTGGACAAATGCAACATGGACAGCTACAGGGAATCGACGTACTACCATGCATGTCAGTACTTTGTACAGTGGCAGCTACAGCGTACGTCCTTCAGACTGAATTGAAGCGTGTCTCTCCAGGTGACAGGCGTAGCGTAGCAGTTATTATACGTGGTACACCCCCCCAGAACATAATTGATCGATGAAACTCGGATTCCGTTAGGTTTGCTTCACTGGCAGCGCACCAACATATCCGGAGATCTGAGAATCTCTGGTTCACCCCAAGAAGAAGAACCCTCTGATTTCCATTAGCTATTGCTTTCGTTGGTATGGTTTGTCGATCATCCATGTTTTTCATGTTTCTCTGCATGACCCTCATACTAATCAAAAATATAGAATGAAGCAAGTATATGTTTGAGTTGAAGCTATGGTGAGCGGAAAATAATTCTATAGAACCCGGCCCACATATTTATATGCGTGGACCAACTCTAGCAATCGACACGTGTCCAGAAGAGAGAAAAATCAGAGAATTTTGTTGTCTATTTTTAGATCTAAACTACCATGCATGCCATGTGTCAATTGCAGGAGTTGGTCCACCCACATGAATCCGCGGACCAGGTCCCATAGAATTATGGCGTTGGCCCAGCCCGTCAATAGAAATAGATAAGGCAAGAACTCCTTGAAAAATGACAAATCTGCCCCTTATCATAAAATTCAAAATTAATTCCGGATCTAACCCTCTTGTTACATTGCCCACATCTAGGCATTCAGCTTGCACCACTTCACTCCATGGATTAAGGCGTTGAGGTCCGGGCATGACCGGAGGTGCAAATTCCACATGCTCAATGCTTTGATCTGGGTGTCGAGCTTAGCGGTCCCATAGCTCGGATTGGGGCATTGACCATGGGAGTTTCAACGCTCCGGATCTAGGCGTTGAGCCCATCCACGCGACCACACTAGACTAGCGTGCTAGGTGGGCACAACACCTCAACGTTTTTATTCGGGGTGTTGAGGAGAAAAGGGTCAAATGAAAAATCACTTTTAAGAACAGTTGGTCGAACCAACTCGCATGGAGCAGAGACCTACCTGTGTGAGACCATGAGGGAAAGGACAACTACTTAATCAACGTTTGATTCCAGTTGGATCTCACGTGGGCGGCCGGGTAGAATCATTGAATTATTTTCAGAAAAATATTTATTGGGAGAACAAGAAAACAAAAAATATCCTTAATTAAGGGATTATATGTGGTGTTCGCATATATATGTACGTTGATCGATCATGTCCTAACGTAAGCTTCTCTTATGGCAGGGAACGCAAGAAAAATTAAGGCATTAATTTGTTCATCAATACATGATTCATCTTTTCGAATTATTACATGGTTTCAACTTTGAGTGAATTTTGCAACAAAACAATTTCCTTAAATTGGACATTAGTTGGCTTAACAGCACACTAATCAAAATGATCATTTTTAGTTTACTGCTATGCACAATGTTTAATCTAAATGTTACATCTAATAACATGCGAATAGTCATACTTTGCTCCTAAAGATATTAAAAAAATAGGCAATCTCAGATATTACTAATGACTATCAACTATATTTCAAATGTACATGCACAATTGCATGTAGAGTTGTATGCATAAATCCATGTAGAGGCTAGGGGTGTACACTAGTTTTTGGCAAAAAAAGGTAAGAGCCTATTTGGCTCAGCTATTTTTTCTCTGTATTTGAAAGATACCGTAGTATAAAAAAATACCATATTTTCAAATATTTTGAGCCGTTTGGCCACACTAGAATACCAAAGTTTCAAAATCGAGGTATTTTGAAAACTGATATTTTACACGATTAAAGAAAGAGGTCTGGACCATTTTTTCTCAAATATTGTGGTTTGTTTGCCTGGGTGTTAATATACCATGGCTTTAAAATACATTGGTTTGACAAAAGCCAACCATCCAAACCGAGCCTAAAGCTTATTCTATTCTAGAACATTCATGACATATCGATTATCATGTATCTTTTTCTCAACTATGGAACATACATAATGGACAGTGAGTACACTATATAAATTAAGTATCCTATATTATATTTAGTCATGTTATATTATCACAATATTTAAACTTCATTTTGTTTTCTTTGAAATATGAGATTAAATATCTTAATAATATTGTAGAAATAAACCGACAAACTTTTCTTGATGCATTGGTTGATAAAATATATGGCATTTTAACTATTGATTATTATGGAATTCTTAGTGTGGATGGTTGTCACAAAATTTATACAGTTATAAACACTATCCGAGGATTACATATGCAATTAATATATAGTTTTACAATATCTTTAGGTGGAGGTAGATTTTGTCTATCAAATATGTATAAAGATTAGAAGATCATGAAATGAAAAACAGAAATATAAATTGTGTGTATTCACCAAGTATAAGCATGTATCGCGTAGTCGATAGATCCACACCACCACATACTCTACTGAGATGCAAATTTCAACAAAACACAAAAATGGAGCATCACTTTGTACTGGATTTTGACGCCATCGACGTGTGGAGAGCGCAAAAAATGAAAATAAAGTTAAAATAATTCTAAAGTAGTATCCTATATTTGGAAGGATCTGAAATTTTCAGAAGTGATAAGTTGAAGCCCCCAAGATTTGAAATCACGTGAACAATGTTTATTTATAGAACTTGTTCATTTAAATAAATAAATTGTTAATAACATGAGTATGTGTAGGTTAACATTACAAGATTATTACCTACTGTTGATTATTTAATAAAAAACTTGTTGTGCATGAAAAGTTAATGAGAACATTGGTATTGTTTTTATTGAGTTGAGGATACCATTTTCACGCTGAAAAAAAACCCAACTTACACATACTCGTTGCCTGTTGAAGTTCGAGTCACAAAACTTTAGTATTGAAGAATTCACCACATGTGATTCACTATCAAAATGCCATCTCCTTTCATAAGTTAATGTAAACGCACACACATTACCACATTGCAAAGCCCAATGAAGATAACTTATGTATAAGAAGAGTTACAAACTTTCAAAATTGACGAAGCCACCGTTATCGGTAGGAACATTGCCTCATAATAAAAGAATAATTTGTACCAGAGAGACACACATGAAGGAAAACATGTTATTTTACCTGTGGCGGGCTCGCCCATCTCAGTAGGCCCCCAACCTAAACCTAAGGTTTGTTCTCAAGGCCACTGCTATTTTTATTTCATGCGTTAGTTTGAGTAAACCATTATCGGTTACCTTTTTTGAAAGAGAAGCACCAAATACAACATAACACACATACACACTGAACTCTAATAGGCTTGGAACACAACTAGTTCTCTATATTCACTAAAACCAATACCGTGTTCTCATTTAAACTCTTATGGTGTCACTTTGTTTTTATTCCTTTATTGAATGTGAAATCTTTAAACTAGCTTTATACTGTTTTTTTTCTAAAACAAAGGGTATTTGATTCTGATCAGTTGACTGCAAAAGGCCATATTCACTTTTTTTTGCTTGTATATTTAGTTTGCATTTTCAAACTTCGATTGGTTCTTCTGTTGCACTTTGAATATACACTAGTTGAGCATTTTAAATTGTGCAACGCGTGTACTTACAATGTGCGACTTTATTTATTCTTATACTTGCAATGTGTGTTTGATTGATTGGTTATTTTGAGTTCTCGGTCGACTGATCGGCAGTCTGACCCAAAAGAAAATGCATGTATGCCGTGGGATTTATTCATCACACTTCCGGTTTCGTTCCTTCAAAGTATAGACGTGCTGCCGGCCTCTTGGGCCCTAGCTAAAAGTTGATCTTATCTCTCGGCCTCCAAGAGTCAACACGCACAGCAATGGTCACACATCTAGTAGGTACATGATGCACATGGCGTCCCTGTCCATGGTTCAGTGTCACGGCGACGAGGCATTAATTTGGCCTACAGCCTCGAGTTATCTACCTTTGCATTGTTCTAGTTTCGTCCAGTATAGTAAGATGGTCTCAAACATACAAAAACATATAATATGTCCATCGATCAACCTTCTCTCAAGTCGTCAATGGCGACGTTTTTTTTCCTGTTCGGGGATCTGTTATCTCAACATCGCAATCGCCCGGTACGCAAGGTCAGACTATCATGCATGCAAACCAAACGGTGATTAAATTCTAGAAAGCAACGAGTAACAAGAAACAAGGTCTTCTGGCTCTGACGTGATAGTTGGACAGGTCTGGTCTTACACGTATGTGTGGACACTTCATATCTTCTCCTGTATATAGATGGACGACAGATCAAGCCATCATCAGGTAGTAAATTTCCCTATGGAAATGAAAGAGGCATTAGAAAAGAGTCGGCCAATAACCCAGTAATAGTAAGATGAACAGGATGACGACTGGCTGCTCCAAACCTAATTCACATGACAACTCCCTGCAAGGAATGGATTGGGCTACTTTTAAGTGCACTTCATGAATGCTGGGTTCAAATACAACTTTCATACAAGAAGTGAAGTGTCTTTTTATTTTTATTTTGACAAGAAATTGAACTGCGTTCCTCCTCAAGGTGATCGAGCATAACCAACTAGGAGGTAAGCATAAAATCGATCGATGGAACTGAGGTTCGATGAGGTCATGTTGGCTAGACATTAAGCATTTTCCGTACAACAAGATAGTGCTCATCTCTTTTTGTGTTATTCAAGAGTATTCGTGGTAAATATCTATTGTGTTGTGTTCTTGTTGAATACTGAGGACTCTTTTGATTCAATGGAATCACATAGGACTTTTGGAGGATTTTAACCATCGGGACTTTTTCCTGTGGGCATCGTTTAATTCGTAGGATTGGATTCTTAGGAAATTTCCTCACAGGATTGCATTGCACTATGTTTTGGAGGAGAATTTTCATCCACTCAAACCCCATGTACAGTTTCTTTATTTTCTATGATTCAAACACTGCTTACAGAATCGTTTCGGGGAGTAGTAATATATGATAGCGGGTTCCTATTGGATAGGCTGTCGTGAGTTGAGTTTAAACTGGACAGCGTACTCCAGGTTGACTACATGATTCTTGGCCCTAGCTAGATAGCAAAATGTAGAAAATGGATGTCATCCCTTGCCCCCAAGAGTCAACACATCGAAGGCTCAGCATCATCCACACATGATGTACCCCACATCCATATCCATGATTTGGTGTCACGAAGCTGCACCATTAACACACGATGTGACGGCTTGAGTTATCTGCACTATACGTCACCGGCCCTGATAACGCCAGCCATGTACATGGTCAACCGATGAACGCATGGTCACTGATCACATATGCCAATGGATCGATCTTCTTCGTCCCATCACCAATGTTCACGCTTACCCGGTCGAGATCCGTGACTGTCAAGACGTGTCCAGGTCAAATGATCAGTGTTTTCACGTAGCCAAATGGTGATTAATTATAGAAAGCAACAATTTGGAAAATTGGGTTTTCTAACGTGATAGTTGGTGGAGGCTTGGCCTTACATGTGTGCATATGTAGTACACAAACTTTACATTTATAGATGACAGAGATCAAGCAGCTATCAAGGTTGTTTTATCATTTAAGGCCGTGGTTGTTGAGCTATTTGTTGGCACCCCTATAGTCGTTTAGGTGATATAATGAAATTTATGCGCCTTAATTTTGCTTGTTGATTGTCTTGGGACTTTAGGCTGGTCATAGTACAAGTATCATATTACATGCATATGATACTAGCGAATGATAATACCCCTATAGTGCTTAGTATCATCTAATGTATCATAGTCTCACGTTATTTAATTATTTGTAGAATCTTAATGCAATTTGATACATAAGATGTATTTGATATTAAATTTTCTTGATACATATGCTATGATACTGTATCATATATAATACCACTACCACCTCTCTCTTCATTAATTGTTATGCCGTATCATTATTTTGCCAAGATGACATGTATGATACACCACTAGGGCCAGCCTTAGGATGCCTGTTTTCGCATGTTAGTTTTCTCCACCTCTATAATTATTGGGTAGAGTGTTTGCTTGATTGTTTACATGTGGGGAGATCAGTGCGTACAGCTCTTTATTTTGGAAAAGAGATCTCTTGAGTTGAGCCAGACAAATAGCAATATTCATATCTACAGGAAAGCGAGGTACCACTTGACTACTTGAGTAGGTACATGAGTACAGTGGTAGCAACCTGTTTCGACCGTCTTTGAGGCCGAATTGAAGTGTAATGGTTTCTCCATGCATGTTAGCTAGAGTTAGCATGGGCCAGCCAGCTAACAGGTCGCATAGTAGTTATTTCAGTGGTGGTACCATCGTAAACACACAATTGTCAATTGATCTACAGAGGAAGCAGGCAATCACATCACGATAATGACATGGAGATTTGTTGAAATAGTTCGGCGGACTCTCCTACTCTTGGGGGCATGACTATGAGCGTTCCACACCTTTGATACCAATGCATCGGCCGGCTTGGTCGCTGGCACATGCCGTCGGCTCACCTTACATATTTTCTATATCAAGTCGTTATAGGTTATATTGCGTGGCATTCCTACACTAGGCTACACGAGTTTAACCCTAGTAGTACATATCTTATCCATAATATAATATAATTCTAATTGTAAGCTAACTCGTGTTGGAATTATGCCCTAGAGTCAATAATAAAGATGTTATTATTATAATTCTTGTTCATGATAAAGTTTATATTCCATGCTAGAATTGTATTAAGCGGAAACTTTGATACTTGTGTGGGTTATGAACAACACCGCGTCTCTAGTATGCCTCTATGGACTAGCTCATTGATTAATGATGGTTAAGGTTTTCTAACCATAGACATGAGTTGTCAATTAATAATGAGATCATGTCATTGGGAGAATGATATGATGGACAGACCCAAATTAAGCAGAGCAATTAGATCGTGTCATCGTGTTCATCTTTGCGAAGCTTTTTCTTATGTCAAATATTATATTCCTTAGACCATGGGATAATGCAACTCCCTGGTATCGGAAGAAAGCTTTGAGGTCATCAAACGTCATCCTATGAGAGGGTGATCATAAAGGTGTCTCTCAGGTGATCGGAAAGTACTTGTTGGGTTGTATGTATCGAGATGGGATTTGTCCCTCCCAAGTCGGAGAGATATACTTCGGACCCACTCGGTAATCGATATCAACACCGCTTGCAAGCAAGTGGTTAAGGAGTTAATCACAAAGTGATATCAAATTACGGAACGAGTAAAGTACTTGCTGTGAACGAGATTGAACTAGGTATGCCGATGCCAACGATCGAATCTCGGGCAAGTAAAATATCGCATGACAAAGGGAATATATATATATGGGATTAATTGAATCCTGGCATCGTGGTTCATCCGATATAATCATCAATTAATATGTGGGAGTCAATATGGGTTTCCAGATCCCGCTGTTGATTATTGATAGAAGATCATGTCTGCATATTCTCGAACCCGTAGGGTCACACACTTAACGTGTCTCGACTCTAGGATAGAATGGATAATTGGTTTATGAGTTTTTGTTCAGAGTCTCGGATGAGATCCAGGACATCACGAGAGGTTACGGAATGGTCCGAAGAATAAGATTCATATAAGGCAAAGCAGTTTTTGGATTTCGGAATTGTTTCGGAATGTTCGGTATTGTACCGGAAGGTTATAGAAGCTTCCGGAGTGGGACCAACGTGGCCCCACTTGTCGGAGGGGTGTGTGGGCCTACGAGAGAGTGCCCTGGCCACATTGGGCCAGGGGCACAAGGCCCCATAGGCCCAGCCGGCCAAGCCCTAGGGGAAACCCTAGGGAAACCTTCTAGAAGGAAGGGGAAAACTTGCCCCGCACTCCAACCCTTGGGGCCGCCGCCCTAGGACTTGGAGGAAGGGCCAAGGGGGCCGGCCAGCCCCCTATATATAGAGGGTAGGGGCGCAACCCTCCTCCCCCACTCCTTCAACCCTAGCCGCCATACTGCTGCCCTCCAGATCTCTCTCTCTCCCGACTGCGCGTAGGCGAAGCCCTGCCGCATAAACTCTCCACCTTTGCACCACGTCGTCGTGTTGTAAATCCAATCTATCTCTCCACCCCACTTGCTGGACCAAGGAAGGAGGAGACGTCGAGGTGCCGTACGTGTGCATCTCTCGGAGGCGTCGCCACTTGCGGCGTTGGATCGGATCGGATCGCGAGGAGGAGAAGGCTAGTACGACTACATCAACCACGTTCCGTTGAACGTTCCGCTGTGCGATTTCTTCAAGGGTATGAAGATCTCATCTATTCCCCTCGTTGTTTGCATCTCCTAGATTAGATCTTGGCTTTCCCGTTCGCATCCGTAGAATTTTTTTAATTTACTATGTTGCGAAACCCTTCAACTCGCATAGTAATATGCGACATAAGCTCCACCTTGGCGAATATTTTCAACCATCTTGAGTTCTTCAAAGCGTCGAACTTCCATGTACTCTGGACTTGGTTGTCTCCATGAGTTTCGCTGCTACTCCCAGACTTCATGTGACTCCACCTGATAGATTCGCAGTTGTCTCATCACTGTTTTTGCAGATTCTTCATATGGCCGACTCTTGTTCATCAGTTGAGGTCAATCCTGATAGACCCAGACACCAACTTGAACCTATTACTCATCAACACTGCTTCACCGCCTCCTCACACTTGTAAAACCATATGTCTGACCGTGAGTGCCCTGATCTGTACATGTGTCCTGTGTTTACCGCACACCTCGTCGCTATTATGTCATCGAGCATCCACAATCTTGGCCAGGATCTACTTGGTAGGTAATCCACACCACCTCAGGCCCCCACTGCAGATAACCACCAGTCATACCGACCGATGCCAAGTTCCACGCAACATTGAACCCTGAGCTCCAATTCAAACAATGTGCTTCTGGCCTTCCCGATGACTAGGCTTCGATTCTGCGGATCCTTACATGGTAGCCCCTCCATCAACATGAGCAGAATCTTTTGCCAGACTCTAGCTCCACCTTCAACATGACTCCATGGATGATCACTCCACCCGTGCCCCATTGATTTCAAGGTCTCTTGCGTGCGCCCTCTTGTTGAATCAACCCCGCACCTTCGCCATGTTGAACCACGCAACCTCGGGCATGCACCACGTGTTGCCACACCATAGATTTTGGACACCATGAGCCATCATGCTCCTACATCGTTGTCGCCAATCTTCCCCGTCTTCTGCTCCATCAGGTTGTTCAGTCCGACCAAGGCAACCATGCTCCACCCTGCGCCTAGTTCACCCACCATGTTGGCGCTGCACTATCTTACACCCTGTATATGCATGATCCTCCGCGACGCACTACATGCTCCTCCGAGCTTTATGCGCATGTCGCCATCCCACCATAGAATTTACGGTACACACCTCTGTACCTCACGTGAACGATTATAGCGTCGACCGCAATTATCTAGACATCCGCAGCCTTTTTTGTGTGCATCTAGCAAAACTGATCTAATGCATGCCACACCACTGGTCTGGTCACGCCTTTGTACCAAACTCTCCACGATTCCATCTACTGTCATCTTCACGTAAAAGCTGAAGCCCGTACGTCCTAATTGGAGCGTGCCAATTAAGTTCTCCAGCGAGATACTACCATAGTAGCATAGCATGGCCAGCTGAAACCATGGGCCGCACAAGGGCTTTGCCAGCATTTTCAAGCGCTTTCAGTACGCACAGCAGCGGTGGCTCCTCTCGGCCACTTGCGGCATGGCCACATATACATGTGATGTGACGCCGTGTGTTCTCGTTTCTCTACTTGCATAATACTCAGACGAGACGGTCTTCATGCATGCACGTGGTTGGTATTTTTTTCTAAAAAAAGGCAAAAGATTTCTCTGAGTTCAACAAATAATGAGAAGTTTGGGTACAAAGTTTAGTCTTACAAACCACCATTGAAGGCAAAAGCGTACTCTACCGAAACTAACAGACCCAAAATGCTTAGTTCCCGCTAAAACCAAATCTCTAGGTTGTATCTTGATTTTATCAAAGACAACAACGGGCATGGTGTGATCACATTTCTGAAGGTCCTCGCGTTCGTTCATTCCGAAGCTCCCAACATAGAGCATCAGTAGCGAGGCCATGGCTTTCGTCTCCCACACCATGGGCAAGGGCAATCTTGGTCCAACATTCCTCAACCTTGTCAAAGGCACTACAAGTTGTTTGCTCGAAGTTGGGGAGCCATAGACAGTCTTTTATCGTATTCAAAATGCACAAGGGGTGTCTACACTTGAAGAGGAGATGACACACCATTTTGTTTTGGCATCGACAAAGGGGGCAAATTCAACCATTAGGCCGTTCTCGGTGCTCTAAGAGGTCGTCTGTCGTCCAAACTCGGTTTTGAATGAATAGTCACTTTCGAGTAGCCCGAACTTTCCAAACGACGGAGTCCATACATCAACAAATTGTCCCGACGGATTGCGCTTTGTATGCCGAAGTGCAAGAGTAAGCCCCGGTGTAGGTGAGCTTCCAAAGAATGGATTCTGGAACGCCATTGCGCAAGATGAGTTGCGAGATGACTTGCCATAATTTATTGAAATTTGGACCGAAAGACCCACCACTTTTCGAACATTCCAAGTCTTGGGCTTGGATATGGCATAAATGGAAGGAGCAATGCATTTAGGGCGGTGGCCATCCGCCCATGGTGCACCACGGCGCCTTAGCATGTGGTTGGTTTAACATGTAAGAGAATGTACACCACCCGTATACGGTTCTGAATGTGCAGGCTAGCTAGTGTAGTGGTGGTTGGTTTGACATGCATGTAAAAGAATCTACACCCACCGTATACCGTTCTAAATGTGCAGGCTGGTGTAGTGTAGTGTGGGCTTCATCATCATTGCGTGTGCAAGTCCTGTCTCCTACACATGGGCATGGACGCGATCTCCTTTTCTTCCGTTAGCTAGCTTACATGTCAAACCAACCACAGCCTCAAACAAATGTCACAGATTTATTTAGCTAGCTTCAGTGGTGTTCGGATCAGTACTCCCTCAGCCTCAAACAAATGTCACAGATTTATTTAAATTCATATGTATTTATACATTAAAACATATCTAGATAAATACAACATACTATGTGGATAAATTTGCGATATCTTTTTTAGGATAAAAGGGAGTACTTATCACGAGCTCTTTGTTCTACTAAATGACCCTTTTTGCCGGTGGCGGACCCAGGAATAAATTGGAGGGTGGGCACACTCCAATTTTTTTGCGCTGATCCATGTGAAATACAAAATCTGCCTAAAAAGTAATGTAAATAGCATAGTGAAATCTTATAATATTATATTTCTATAATATGTTATAATTTTCAGGTCAAAAATATATTTTTAGTTTGTAAGTTATGGTACACCATAGACAAGTAAACAGTAGAATTAAACAATTAGAAAAATTATACTTTTTAGCTACTGGACCTGTGTAAGTAGAGCTTATCCCTTGCTAGATTTTTTTTACAATAACCCATATGGCACACGAAATCTATCTAAAAAGTCTTATATTGTTTTATTGATAGGGGATTACAGAGTTTATATACTTCCTTCGGTCCAATTTAATGACTCAGGTCCATTTAGATATGAATATTTCTAGCACTAAAATATGTCTAGATATTCGTATTTAGACAAATCTAAGTCCATTAGTTTCGATCGGAGGGAGTAGTCATGTGATAACTGTCTAAAATGTGATATTTGTTAGAATACGCAGACGGTAGTAAAGAATGTATGATTTGTATGTTTAGTAGAAACTACTGGCCCGACTTGAATCTCTCCCATCCTCACGTAGATTCTAAATTTCCCCGGGATCCCACGACTTCCACCGTCCGGGTCCCCCGCATGCGTGCACCATTTGCATCTGTGGTGGCCCTCCTAAAACCTCATCTCTACCATGACTTCGGTAAGGCTCTCAAAAAAATGTCTCTAACAAGATATGTCTCTTAATTTTTGTCCCATGGGTGAACTTTTTGCTACATGCAAAAGCGAGACATTTTATAATAAAAATGACACATTTTAGGTGGGGTGGGGCGTCGGAGGTACGCCGCCCTCGACTGATGATCCGGTGGCCCAGGCGGGGCTGCTGCCTGATGTGGCCCAGGTCTTCTATGGGCTGGACGCGGGCCTCGGACCCGTGGCCCAGGAGGGGTCGCGGGAGGACGCTTGTCCTGCGCAGGAGAGGCACCATTCTGGGGGAAACCTGGCTCAGGCGGGGCTGGGTGTTTCCCTGGAGGTGTTTTCGCCACTTCAGGAGACACCGTCGCGGCGTAGTTCGCGCCATGGGGTCGATGCTCTTGGGGCGACGCCCACAGATGAAGACTCGATGATCAAGGCAATGCGCAGGAAGGCGGCAATAAATCTTGATTCAGATGGTATGAAGTCTTCGAAATCATTTCTTTCATTTTCTACACCTGTATTGACTAAAATACTAGCAAACGTTGGTGTTAGTCTGGGTTATTCTGTTTAACAGGTAAATTTATCTAGTAATGTACTTAGGCGTATGGAGGTTGACCGTTTGACGGTTACTCCTAAGGCCTCTTTTATTCCTGATTCTTTATCAGCTGAGGAGGAGGAGTTGCATGCCACAATAGATGGTCAACTGCTCTCTCATTTAGTTGGTGAAGTATTAGAGGTTGGCTTTGATGAGACGGAGCTGGGTTCAATGTTTGAACTAAAAGCTACTCGTAAATCAAAGAGCCAAAGGTCTAAGAAAAGGACCCGTGTATCCAAAAGCATTAGTGTTTCTCAATGAATGGAATGTTTGCAAATATCAGAGGTCTTCGGGACTTGACTAAACATCTATTCTTTGCCGATTGTGTAAGAGAACATAACTTGGATTTCTTGGGTATTTCTGAAACCGGTCAACGTGATTTCTCACAAGCTCTGCTCAATCGCCTTTCTGGTCGAGTGGACTTTACGTGGGTATCAGTCCTCCACGTGGTAGATCCGGGGGATCCTGTTAGGCGTCAGAAATGAGACTATGGAAGTCTTGGCCAGTTCAGTTGGAGATTTTTTTATTAAACTTCATATACGTAACAAGGCCGGCGATTTCACATGGTCTCTAGTCGCTGTATACGGGGCTGTCCAGAATGTTTATAAGGCTGAATTTTTGCGTGAGCTGGTAAATCTAGCTAAGGATAATCCTTACCCTATTCTTATAGGTGGGGACTTTAACTTTCTAAGATTCCCTCATGAGAAAAGTCGGGGCAGGTTCGATGAACATTGGACTTTTTTATTCAATGCTGTCATAGATAGCCTGGATTTAAGAGAGGTTAATATGATTGGGAGACAGTTCACTTGGGCTAATAGTCTCCCAGAGCCGACATACGAGAAATTAGAAAGAGTACTTATGGATACACTGTGGGAGGAAAAGTTCCCATTAGTAACCGTTCGGGCTCTAGAGCGTATTGAGGTTTTATCAGACCATGCTCCATTACTTTTATCTGTTGGAACACCATCACAAAGATCCAAACATAGCTTCAAGTTTGAACTTGGATGGATTGAAAGAGATGGTTTTTTTGATTTAGTGAAAGACGTGTGGGAAAAATCGGTGGCTGGTCAAACGACTATACAGCGATGGAATAATAAAATGCGAGCTCTTCGTAAATTCCTTCGCGGTTGGGCTAGACTTACTGCCGGTATATTGAAAAAAGAAAAATACGTCTTTCAAATATTATTGATGATTTGGAGGCTTCTGCGGAAATAAGGCTTTTAACTGCATCTGAGATTGAGCTTAAGAAACAATCGAATGCAGAAATTGCTAGAATTTATCGCGAGGAAGAACTCAAGTGGTACCAACGCTCTAAAGCAAAATTTATCCTTGAAGGAGATATGAATAGAAGATACTTCCATGCTATTGCCACTGGCAAGCATAAGAAGAAACTTATTCACTCTTTGGTTCAGGATGAAGGTATGATTGAGGGACAGGAGCAGCTAAAATCTTACATTACAAAGTATTACAAATCATTGTTTGGGGCACCACCAGAAAATTCCATATCACTGGAGGAATCCCAAACATATGATATTCCCTAGGTTTCTGTTGAGGAAAACAAGTTTCTAACCGCCCCTTATACGGAGGAAGAAGTTAAGAAAGCTGTTTTTCAAATGGAACATAATAAAGCACCAGGACCTGATGGCTTTCCTGCTGAATTTTATCAGAAATTCTAGGAAGTTATTAAGGAGGATTTGATGCACTTGTTTCATGTTATGCATGAGGGTCAGCTTGATATTTTCAGACTGAACTTTGGCAATATTATTTTGCTTCCTAAAGCTATTAGTGCAGAGCGAATACAACAATATCGCCCGATCTGCCTTCTTAATGTGAGTTTTAAAATATTTACAAAGGTGGCAACGATTAGGCTTAATTCAATAGCTGATAATGTTGTGCGCCCTTCTCAAACGGCTTTTATGCAAGGAAGAAACATCTTAGACGGTGTAGTAATCCTGCATGAGACAATTCATGAACTACATTCAAAGAAATTGAATGGAGTAGTGTTCAAGATTGATTTTGAGAAAGCGTATGATAAGGTTAGGTGGTCTTTTCTTCAGCAAACACTCCGTATGAAAGGTTTTTCTCAGGAGTGGTGCAATCTCATTCAGTCTTTTGTTTCTAGGGGTAGTGTTGCTATAAATGTCAATGATGACATAGGCACATATTTTCGGACAAACAAAGGATTAAGACAGGGGGATCCACTATCGCCTATATTATTTAATGTAGTGGCGGATATGTTGGCTATCCTTATTGAGAGAGCTAAGGCTGATGGTCAAATTGAAGGATTAGTTCCACATCTAGTAGATGGTGGACTATCAATCCTTCAATATGCCGATGATACAATACTTTTTATGGAGCATGATCTTGAGAAGGCTAAGAATCTGAAGTTAATACTTTCATCTTTTGAGCAATTATCAGGACTGGAAATCAACTTCCATAAAAGTGACTTGTATTGTTTTGGCGAAGCTAAAGATGAGGCACATTTATATGCTGAGTTATTTGGCTGTGTCCACGGGCGCTTTCCTATTAACTATCTGGGTATACCGATACATTATCGGTGTCTCACGATAGCTGAATGGAGAGGGGTTGAGGAAAGACTACAAAAACGTCTTAATAGCTGGAAAGGAAAACTACTTTCCCTTGGTGGAAGACTTGTAATCATTAATTCAGTACTAACTAATATGGTACTATATATGATTTCATTCTTTCATATACCAAAAGGGGTTTTGAAGAAAGTGGATTATTTCCGCTCAAGATTCTTTTGGCAAGGGGATGAGGTGAAAAATAAATATTGGCTGGCCAAATGGACTGTGGTTTGCCGACCAAAGGAATACGGTGGACTTGGCATACATGATTTGCAAGTCAAGAACACTGCACTCCTAGGTAAATGGCTGTTCAAACTTCTTTCAGAAGAAGGAGTCTGGCAAACCATTTTGTGGAGGAAATATATTGGATCCAAAGCTTTGTCCCAAGTGGTCTGGAAGTCAGGAGACTCACACTTTTGGGGGGGGCTGATGGCAGCCAAAAAACAGTTTCTACGCTTTGGTTCTTTTAATATTAAGGATGGACCACAGATTAGGTTTTGGGAAGACAAATGGCTTGGCCAAATGCCCCTTAGAGAACAATATCCTGCTCTATATTCGATAGTTAGGCATAAAGGGGATACACTTTCCAGGGTAATGGAATATAATCCTCCTAATGTCTCTTCCCGTAGAAGTCTAATTGGTCCTAGATTACTATCATGGAACAATCTCTTATTGAGACTGTCTATGATACAGTTGTCGGATGGTGTGGACGAATTTAAATGGAAACTATTATATAATGGTAAATTTTCTGTTGATTTGTTTTATAGAGCTTTGATTCAACCAAATATTCCAGTTGATGATAATAGTAGAATTTGGAAAATGAAAATACCCCTGAAAACGAAAGTATTTGCTTGGTATCTTCATAAAGGGATAATTCTTACAAAATATAATCTTGTTAAGAGAAATTGGCAAGGAAGCAAACAATGTGTCTTCCGTAATCATAATGAGACAATTAGACACTTATTCTTCCAATGTAAATTTGCTCGTACTATATGGTCAATCACCCAAGTGGCCTCTGGTTTATCTCCCCCTTCATCGATTGCTAATGTTTTTTGCAATTGGTTGAATGGGATTGATGATAAATATGGAACTGTTTTTAGGGTGGGAGCGCTTTTCATTATTTGGTCGCTATGGCTATGTAGGAATGACAAGATTTTTAATAATATGATGTCTTCTACATTGCAGGTTATCTTCCGGGCCACGACAATCCTGCGATCATGGATAATTCTTCAACGGATGGAGTTCCGAGACTTCTTTGCGGAAGTGATTAGGCGTTTGGAAGCCGTGGCGCGAGATATATTTTCTAGGCATGGTTGGCAGCGTGACTTATGATTAGAGATATCATAGTCACAACCCGTTGTGCCATGTATACGTTTGTACTTGTTTTTCGTTTACTTCTGGTTGTAACTTGAGAGGATTTTCGGCTGTGTGCATCCTAGTTATGCAGAGGCCGGGTGTAAACATTGCTTTGAGTAATAAAACGCCCATTTCCAAAAAAAAGTGTCAGCAGGAGAACCAGAATGATGGCAGCACGCCATCAACCCGGGGACACTTAGTGTTGTTCCTATTTCTATATAATCAACTATTCTTACGATCGAAAAATGAATACTCCCAAACTCACTACAGGAAACGCTAAATAGGCCGACCCTAAATAGGCCCTGATCCCCGTCAGCGTAGGCTGGCCCGACAGGGATCGTCGGCGTATGCCCGTCGGCGTAGTACCCCATAGGCGTATGCCAATAACCCGTCGGTGTATACATTCCTGTCGGCCTAGGCCCACCTGGGGCCCACCTGGAGCAGGTAACGGCCGTTAGCGCGGGGATTTCTACAGCCGTCGGCCTAATATGCCACGTGCCACTGTGCGGCTGTCTACGAGTTTGGATACGCCGACGGCTATGCCGTCGGCCTAAGATGCCACGTGCCACTCTGTGGCTGTCTACAAGTTTGGATACGCCGACGGCATTGCCGTCGGCCCTACTCTGCCAGCTGGGCCTCTTGCGTACTGACGCCGATGGTGCTACCGTCGGGCAACCTTAATCTGTGCCATATGGTACTGTCTACGCCGACGGCATTGCCATCGGCTTAGGCCCTGGTATTTTTTTCTTTTTTTGCATTTTGTTTTATTTATTCCCTGCAAATTATATATTCCCGCATTCCTAGATTCTAGACACACATTCCAGACACAGCACATGCACAAACATAAGATCATCATCGTCAAAAGAACATAACTAGATCATCCATACATAGGATCATCCATACATAGGATCATTCATACATAGGTACATCCTCATCCAAACAACATAGCCATAGTACATCCACACATAGGTACATCGCTAAGTGCATCCTAACACATGCACATCCCTACACCTCCGAAGAGCTGCTCGAGAGACCCATGTCTCCCCACGCGAAGAAAGGTGAAGCTTAACGTCGAGTAGCCGCTGTCAAACCAGCACCGGAAGAAGGAGAAGTACCGCCATGACCACCACCACCGGTAGAAGGAGAAGCACCGCCACCCTCAACACGATGGAAAGAAGGAGAATCACCGCCACCGCCACCGCCACCAACACCAACACCACCACCTCCAGCGGAAGCACCATGAGAAGCATGGCCGGTATGAACTGGTGCCGTCACACGTGAGATAGTCGGCGAGGCATCAGGATGACCAAAGTGTGCATTGCTGGAGCATCCCGGTCCCTACATGTTTGAGGCAGAGTTAGCAACCACCAAGGCACATGTTTGTTGTAACAACTGGTTTGGCAAATAAATTACCGGGGTCCCTGAGTAGAAGGTCCAAGCATATTCGTCCTTCGATGGGAAGATTGGCTGCGGCCCTGGCCTAGGTGGTCGTGGCGGTTGAATTTCCCGCTCTCCAGTGCCATAAAACTTCTCCAAAATCTGCAAGATAGTTTAGATGTGAGGCGTTGCAGAAATAAAGATTCAAACTAGTAAATGCGAGACTTGTCATATTTTGCAAAAGTAAAGGTGGAAACTTACATCATCGCGTAACTCTGCCCACTTCTCGTAGGACGCTCGGGTCTGGGACTGATGTCTACGCACTTCTATTCTAGACAGTTGTTGGGCCTCCAAGTGCAGAGGTTTGTAGAACAGCAGCAAGTTTCCCTTAAGTGGATTACCCAAGGTTTATCGAACTCAGAGAGGAAGTGCGCAAAGGTATTCCCTCTCAAGCAACCCTGCAATCAAGATACAATAAGTCTCTTGTGTCCCCAACACACCCAATACACTTGTCAGGTGTATATGTGCACTAGTTTGGCGAAGAGATGGTGAAATACAAGTGGTAACGGTGCCAGAAAAGAGCTTCTGACTTGTTGTTGACGTGGGGTAACGATGCCAGAAAAGAGCTTGACGTGGAGGAAAGGTAACCTCCCCGGCAAACGGAATAAATATGGAAGCAAGCAAACATGCAACAGATCTAGAAGCAAACGGTGTTTCAATGTTTAGAAACAAGGCCTAGGGATCATACTTTCACTAGTGAACACTCTCTCATATAAATATCCTCTCTTCATGATACTACTCTTAACTACTCTCCGGTAGAACACTCTAATCATTGGTAGGGCTATAGCAGCTCACCTCAAAGTCCGCCTTCCCCAATCTAGATAACCCCACACTGTCACCTTGAGCACTAGATGGTTCCAACAAACACCACAATTTCATAGAGACATCCAACTCCAAATATAACTCATAAAAAATATTCAATCTAGCCAGAGTGCCACACACGGTATGCCCGCTGTCACTTTCACACACGTGGGGAAACGCATAGATCTATTAAAGCACAAAGAGTATTTATGTAGACTCAAGCCTAAGTGCCACCATGGCATGCACGCTGTCACTATCACACACATGGGGAGAGCAGAGATCTAATGAAGCACTTGAGTAGCAAGGTAGATCTACTTGATTAGAAAGCTCATGACCACAAGATCATGCATAGAGAGAGATGAACACATAGCTACCGGTAGAGCCCTTAGCCCTGAGGAAGAACTACTCCCTCCTCATCATGGGAATCAGCAATGGTGATGAAGATGGCGATGGAGATCGATGGAGATGGCTCCGGGGGCACTTCCCCATCCCGGAAGGGTGCCAAAACAGAGACTTTCTGTCCCCTGAATCTCCCCTTCGGCAGCAGCGGTGCTATAGAGGTTTTCGTGGATTTCTTCTAGATGATTTAGGGTTTTCTCATCGGGGGGCTCTTATAGGCGCATGAGGTAAGGTCGGTCAGGGGGGGCCCACCCTTGGCGCCCTTAGGGCTTACCCGCCTTAGGGGTTTGGCCACCTGTGTCCCGGCTCTTCGCCCGTTGTTCCGTGTTGCTCCGGGAAAAATAATAACTTTGTCTTTTGTCCTGTACAATTCCGAGAATATTGCTTTTCTGCCTTTCTGGAACCAAAAACAGAAGAAAACAGGAACTGGCACTGTGGCAACTTGTTAATAGGTTAGTTCTAGAAAAGATATAAAAACACATCAAAGTATAGACAAAGCAAGGCAAAGTAGATACTAAACAAGCATGGAACATCAAAAATTATAGATAC
The DNA here is from genome assembly GCA_023614405.1 of Avena insularis. Lineage (NCBI taxonomy): Eukaryota > Viridiplantae > Streptophyta > Magnoliopsida > Poales > Poaceae > Avena > Avena insularis. Next base: position 390,391,597 of record CM042695.1, read on the forward strand.
GTTTCTGACGTATCAAGCATCCCAAAGCTTAACTCCAGCTCGTCCTCGAGTAGGTAAGTGATAAAAAGAATAATTTTTGAGGTTACATGCACCATCACAATAAAGATCAAATCACTTGCAAGCATTGAAAGATGGGATCAAAGAACTCTAAACATGTGCATGAAAGAATGGAGTTCTAACAATAGGACATAGTAACTATGCATGCAACATGAAAGGCTACAAACAAAGATCATGAATAACATGCATTGAAAAACGTTTGTTTGTTTCACATACAGAAAACATGGCATAGTGGCAATCAGCTTGTCCCTCATAGAGTAGCAATATAGATGCATAGGACACCTTCAAAGTTCACAAGGGTGACTAGAAACAAATAACACAAGAACAAGTAATATCACAATATGCATCAATCAATAAGCTTTGGAACACTGCACACAAAATGACAACTATGCTCTCTTAATGGTGCCTAAAGGTAGAAGGTGGAGACTCAATAATGGTGGAAGAAAGGCCTTTTTGTAAAGGAAGCAGAGATTACAAGTTTCAAAAAGAGCTTCCAAAAATTATGGCACTTGTTAGCTTTCAGCCCTCATTGCCCCTATCATAAGCATCTTGAAGTGATTAAGGTTAAAGTGGAAAATATGGAGTATATGCTGGACGAATTATAAGTTGGCAATCTCAAGTCCCTTGAATATGAGGGCCACACCTAATGGATACTCAACTTAGGGCCCATGAAAGTTCTTGTCATTTTAAGTATTTGCATATCATTGAGAACCACCAATGGGGTACCCCTTGCACATGGTACAAGAGCTTTACCATATCCAAAATGACAAGGCAAGCAGACAATGAGCATCTCAGCAATCTTTTTATTTACCATATGCATAGCTTTTTATTGAGGATTCTTAGTAGATAGCTCACTATGGTGATGCTGCAAGTTTCCACCATGATTAGGCATGGCTTAGGCTAGCGGCCCAGGCGTTTCTCTAACACAGAATACAAACTCCATGGACTTACAAGTTCCCACTTCATTTCACACCGGTTACATCCATAGACAAAAGAGCATGATATCAACGGAGTACAAAAGTACAAGTGCAATGTTAAAAACGTTCCCCGTGACAGCACGATTCTGCTAATCCCAACTTATAAGTGCAAGCATATACAACAAAGTTGTCACAATGGTTCAAGTTTATTAGGGGCAAAGAATATAAAGTGTGCCATCAAGTTTGTGAGGGCTTTAATCACTAAGTTTTCACATAACAAAATACTTTTAATTGGAAGATAGCTTAAAACAAGAATATACTTGGAATGGTGTAACACACCATGCATAGGAGTTTATAGTGGACACTTTGTAATAACTTGGTTTCTTGGGAGTTGGAAGCATGAGTAGAACTTACTCATACAAGTGGAGGCTAGCAAAAGACTGAGAGCAACCAACTAAGAGAGCAATAATGGCTATAAACATGCAGAGCAACAAAGCATACTAATCAAAGCAAAGAGTAGTACTACAAGTCAAGGACTAAATGATCATAGAGGCTAATGGTGACTTTTCATAGTCATAACATGGTGTAAGCATGTGCCAAGTCAACCCAAGCAAAGCATCAAAGGAGAATACCACAATACTATGCTTTTGCATGCTAAAACAACGCATGATTCCTTCAAGGCATACTAAGCAATCCCAATTGTTTGGAACAAGACATGCTACAACAATAATCACTAAGCATAAGGTCAAAACAACACCTAGCATGACATGATAAAGTGTAAGTGACAGTCAATGCAAGCTCCTCTTGCACTTCCAAGCAAGAACTTTCTACTCCTTTCTAACACCAAGCAACTTATTTGAAACAACTCACAAAGATAATAATCAATAAAGATCAGTGAGCATGTCTCACAAATCCACAGAGAAGAACTAAAAAGTTCTAAGCTGAAAGCACAAGAAAACTAAGGCTAAACACAGTGCTAGCAAAAGAGAACACTCACAAGACAATAAGAGCAAAAACTGGAGTGTTCTAGGCCATGAAAACAGAGTGTGTCTCTCTCTCCAAAAGAAGTGTGGTGTAACCAACCAACTTACTCAAGCAAACTAAGAAAACTAAAACCAAAAACAAAAACTAAGACGCTCCAAGAACAACACAACTGTGCATGAAACAATAAAAACGAAGTGTCTAGAAAAACCTAAGATTTTTATTGATGAAGAAGGGGATGCCTTGGGCATCCCCAAGCTTTGATGCTTGTACATCTTGAATATTTCTTAGGGTGACACCATGGTGGCAAGTAACATCCCAGCATTTAGGAACTAACGAAGGGTAGATTTAGGAATATGGATTGTTGCGTGCATTCATTTGTGAAAACGTGGGTAAAATTTTTGCCAAATAAAAACCTAAGTGATCAATGTTTCTTTCATACTTTGAGATTAGGTTTAGCCTTAAAGGATGATTGTTATAAACTTTGAGATGATCTTAAGGAGTCATGTGTTTTCAAATGGATTTAAATTTTTAAACTTGAGTGTTTGAATTATAACTCAAATGAATTAGATATAAGTTTTGAATCTTAATTCAGTTAAGAGATAAATATTACAACTTGAATTCTATCCAAAGAAAAACAACCATGAATATAAAGTTTATTTCTTATCATCAATATATATAATCAAGTTATAAAATTATAACTTATTTGAAACCATCCACATAACTTACAAAAGTAAATATACAAAGAATAGGAATATTCTTTATTAAAAATAATATAATCTTAATTACAAAAGAATAAAATAAAGATTACACAAATATTAAAAAGAAAACTACAAAAGAATAAAGAAGATTACAATGGACTATTTACTAACTATCCTATAACTAAACCTAAACTAAATCTTCATCTTTATAATTGTACCTGCAAAACAAACCGAAAAGATATAGAGAAATAAAAGGTTAGTGTTAGTATTATTTCTCTCAGACATGTCAGTGAAATGCACTTGAAAAATTCATCATTGAGACATTTTATAAAAGGGGCAAGTTTCACCATTATGAAAGAATCCATCTTTCATAAATTTAAAGCCATAATTCAAATGACAGCCAAGAGGGGCAAAATCACCAGCCAGATGAAAGTAACCAGGTAAAAGTAAATATCCAGATTCTGAACATATCCACAGGTGCATAGCAGGCACATAGGCAGGACACACACCAACATGCATGTGGTGTGCTGTCGACCTCACAAGCACAGCCCAATCTCACAAAACCACAAGCACAGCCGTGGAGAGGCACTAGTGCATCTCTCCACTGCACAACACACAAGAACAACCAGTGTAGACAGCAGCTAAACCAAGCACCACAACCAGCAACCAAACCAACTAAGGATCAATCAAACATCACTAGGATGGTGACATAAGGAGGGGGATGGATCAGGTGGATAGCAAGATCAAGCCCAGGAACTAGGAGGAGCAGGATCAGCTCTAGATCAAGCACAAGAGTCCAGCAAAACCAGATCAAGATCATTAGCACCAACTTACTACACCATCATCAGATTTTGTGGTGAGTTTCATAAAACCTTCACATAAGCTAATCATCTTATTTAGAGAAAAGCATGTGTTGTTTTATAAAGCAACCCCTTAGAAATCACCCAAGTGGGGTGAATCCATCATAGGGATTTTTAAAACTCTAAAGGCAAACAGCACAATACCAGGATCCAACCAGAGCTCAGAGCAACATCCTTGCTCTGGTTGTCCAACTATACTTTACAATTCAAGCATGCATATACCTATGATCTATTTCTAGGCACATCCCTAAATGAAGGGTAGCACCTTAGGAACAAATCCTTAGGATCCATAACAATAGCAACCTCACTATCAATTTTCCAAGCTTTGATTCAATCAAGAATAACTGGTACCACTACCAGGACTATCTAGATGAACCAATTAGATAAGATCTAAATTCCTAAGCCTCAGACCAACATCATTGGTCTTAGAGAATTCAGAAAAGAAACATCTATGTTTATCTCTCAAATCCAACTTTCTCATTAAGTATCAAACAACCCAATCAATGGATTAGAGTTATTCTTGTGTGCCATACCATGATGGTGACACAAGGACAGTCCAATATGAATCAGGAAAAATAGTAAATCATCATAGATTCAGACAATCAACTAACTAATCATCTTCCTGTTAACACAGGAATCATAACTAGGAGATTCCTATGTTACACTTTACTGTTTGAGATCATCATGCTAATTCCCAAGCTAATAGCACTAAGAAAATAGCTGTATCCTATCATAATCATGACCATGAATCAAATAAACGGTGGAAAGTTATCAGATCATTAGATTTGCCAAGCATGCTTCCCAAACAATCACATCATCTGAATCAGATGCAATCTAAGCATCAAATCATCTAGTAAGCCACCAGAAACATCATCTATCATTTCAAGCAACAAGCCTCAGGCCAATAATCATTTAGCATGTATACAGATGAACCAAACACGATTCAAATCATCCAGTACATGATCAATCACATAACAGGAACCCTAAATGGATAATCATCCTAAACTGAATAAGACAATAGACAGAGAAGACACTGCCAGACTCTAGCATCGAATCAACAAGCATAAAAAGCACCAGGGGGAAGGAATCAAACTCACCATAGGTCCTCGCTGAAGAAATTGAAGAGGAAGCAGATTGGTAAGCGAACCCGGCATAGGGGGGAGCCTGGGGGGCTACAACCTGCACCAGCCACGACGGAGGCCACAGTAGCACACGAATCCACCACATCACCATAGGCGGGACCACGGTGATGGCGGCAACACTTGAACACATGCCAAACCCCAAACCCTAGGGATTCGGTGTGGCATCGATCCATTGCAGAAGAGTCCCATGCTCAAATCCAATTGGATGAAACGAACAAGCGTCATTGACAACCCCCTAGTACACCACGGCGGCGAACGTCCAATGAGGAATGGAATTTGGCGGCATCCTAGCCATAGGGAGACGGAGAAGGAGAATAAGCTCGAGGGAGAGAGAGAGGCAGTGAGGAGTGGGACGAACTGGGCCAGACCCTTCGGGGTGGTCCTTTTGTCTAAAACTAAATGGGTCACTAGGGCCCAATAAGAATAACCAGCCCAGAAACAATTCCAGGCATGTTTTAATAAACAGGAAAACACCAAAATACCCCTAGACTTAAATAAATTCTAGAAAATAAAATATAAGTCCAAAAATTATAAATTAAATACTTTTGGATTCACAATAATCCACTCTATTCAAATAAAATAAGACATGAAATTTTGGACATTCAAATTTTTATAAGAATTTTGTAATTTATATATTCCTTATGGAATTTTACAAAATTATTGAAAGATGATAAAAAATAAATAAAAATCACTTTCATTATATATTAATATTATAGTATTTTTGAAAAATACTAAATAAATATTTAATGACAATTTTTAATGTATAATTGATAATTCTTAAAAATAATTATTAAATCAATAAAATTCAAATAAAATAAACTAATTCAATATATGTTATAAATATTATAAAGTAATATTTATAGATGCTTTATTAAAAGACACCTTATATAGGCAAAATGCATATAGAATTACATAATGCATTACATTACTTGCATAATCATTTTGCTTCTTTAAAAATTGTCCTTACCGAGCAATAATGATGTTTTTGTAGACATAGAAGCTCAAGGTCCAGTGCAAGCATCAGACTTCACTACCTTGCCATCAAAAGGCAAGTTCATCACTTGCTCATGTCCTTTGAAGAGTCTTTATCAAAGTATTTGCAAATTGTGTGTTATCATATATGCTATAAAAGAAAGAAAATATTATTTTCACAAATAAAGAAAATCATAGATATCATCCTAAGTGATGATATAATGAAGCAATAGAACTTAGGGTTCTAATTGCGAACAATGATGATCAAATAGGGACTTAATAACCCTTAACATCAGTAATTCTAGCGCCGTATATTACGCGTTAGCCATGAGATTTGGAATGGGACAAAGAAGTCAGCTGTATCTTCTTCCTCTCGCATGAAGCCGGATGTGCAGGTCGTGGCTGTTATCCTCGTAGCATGCATATTAATTGGTAATTCGTAGAGGATATGCGGCATATGGGTGGGAACCCTCATCGTCCCACGATAGTTCTGGTATCTAACGGTTTGTACAAACCATTGTCGTATTTCTTTATGTGGCCATGGTGTACACCAAGGAGGCATGCGGGGTCGCGAAGGGGGCAGTGATTGGCTTGGACCAACTACTAGGCCCCACATCATGGAATTGTGGACGGGGAAGTATGCCCGGTTGTGCAACAAGGAGTTGATCTCTCATGGGTAAAGTAACGCACCTCTGCAGAGTGTAAGAATTGTAACTTGTTACTCCCTGTTCCGGGAAGGAGCTACAAACGCGGCAGGAAAGGAACTCCATGAAAGTTCTGGTCAACCTGTGAAGGCTGATGGTCATAGTTTTTCATAATAAAATCAATCTTTGAAGAAAGCTTTATAAAAATTGCATAGTGCCAAGGATTTATCATCCGAGGTGGTAGTTAGAGCATCAAACTTCCCACCTTGCACATACTGAACTTGTTGAGTAACGCTTCTACTCATTCTTTCCTTTGATCCCTTGATTAGACTCTGAGGATCCTGAAGACGTGCCAATGTATGCAGCCGAATGTCAAGAAGATGTGTTCTACGAGGAACCTGATCTGTCCGGAGGCGTTGAAGGAGTGGATTACGAAATCTTCTACGGTGTCGAGTATAACGTGTCCAACTAAGTATCCCTAGTTAGTAGTAACCAATGGAGCCGAGCAGCATGAACTCTATAGAATAAGCTGTTGAGCTCAACTCCTAGACGGAGTTGTTACTTTTAAATTCTGCTGAACACTTTATATTTTGGTGTTTAAGTTGGATCTTTTGGAAGTCTTGAACTTCCGGTATTGTAATAATAATAATGTGTGTACTTTTGTAATATGGACCCGCAATGTTTCTGTTGTACCACTCTGAGGGATGTGATATTTACGGAACGGTGTTCTGTGGATGTCATGGCAACGACTATAGTGTACTACACATGCAGTGGTATGCTGGGTCACCTCAGTTGGTATCAGAGCAAATTTCTTTGGCCTTAGGTTGGAAACCTAGTAAAGGGTATTACTTGTAGGAAAAATTTAGCAACGATAAAGAATTCTCTAAAAGCGATATAATGGGTATTCAAATGAGAATATTCCGTTATATATTTTAGTGTGATAATTATTTGTTATGATGCAATATATTATTGGATACTAATCAAAATTATTTTTCTGATATACAGAGTTATGGCACCAAAGTTTCCAAAACAGACTATGGTAAGGAAAGAGGAGACTCTTGATGATTATCAAGGAGCATTCACAGACCAACTTCGCCAACTTTTAAAGCTTTTTAGTTGTCCTACTAGAATTCCAGTAAACACTATCACTTACCTGGATGGTCGGATGTTATCCAAGTATCGTGTGAGTATCCAACTTCCAGAGAAGCTTGGATTATATCATGATCTACCTATAGGAGAAGGTAGAAGTTATTTAGCAGCATATCATGTTGCAGTTGTGGAGGCGATAGCTAATATCCGGGAGAAGAAAACCAAGGAGCTAGAAGGTAGCACATTGTATGTGATACCTCATGATTCTATAGACTCAGAGCCTATACTGGATCATCTTAATTTGGTTAAGAAGCATCCTAAGTTAGCTTCCAAGTTTATGGATAGATACCAAACACTCGTTGCGTCTTTTTATAAGACACATCAAGTGATTGTCGAAGACAGAAAATGACATGTTAGAGGATCTAACTGATCCGGAAAGAAGGAAGCAGTTAGCATTCCAGTTAGAGAAAGAAGCATGTAGTAGTGCAACACCTATTTTTAAGGATATACCTATAGACCCTGAATCTTCTATACCATATCCTTATTCACCAAGACCTGAACCTACACATGATCCTACTATGGATATGCGGTATGCAGTACCACAGGGCTCTGAGGATGGTTCTGACTCAGAACTTCCTATTGAGAACTCGGATGGTTGGAGGATGGGATCATACAATGGATCTCATGAATACTAGATGTCCATAGATGGTTCTGACAGAAATGTTGGACAATCTAGTTGGATGGGTGTAAGGATGAACCCTAATAACAGTAGTAGGAATACCATGTCATTAGATAATCAGGATGAGGAAGAAGATCCTGAGGAGAGAGTGTTTGAATCATCAACATCTTCTCAAAGCCCAGGGAATATACATTATCCAGTGTTTAACTATCTTGCCCACAAGAGTACCTAGGAACCAGCAGGATCTGCGTATCCTGTTGACAACTCAAGAAATGAATCTCAGGAGATGCAGGCTGGAGATAATGTTGAATATATTTCTAAAGACTTTTTAGCTGAGCTAGAGGGAGTCAATATGCTCAGGTTGAGTAATGACTCAAGTCCTAACACTTCAGATACAGAGTATATTCCTTCTGGAAGGCCATATGTTCCACAAACTGTGCGACGAACAACATGTCATGGTTGGACATCAGGCATGTACGATGAGCGTAGTTACTACTAGAAGGAGACAATTAGTCAGTAGTATCAAGTACCGTGTATTGTACCCCAAGTAATAAGGTAGTTTTGTGATTATACCTATATGGTATATGTTGTAATGACTTTGTATCATTATGATATTATGTAAAATATGTGAAATGCATATTAGGATTTTTCTTTGGATCTTCATTGTGTGACTAGTTCTGTGCGTAAAGTCGAGCTCAGAACACATGTGCATGATGTAATTATGAGTATTCACTTTATGTTGCAGGACTAGAGGGTCATGGATACGGAGGTAGAAATGGAAACTGAGCAGCAGCGGATGGAGCGAGAGGCCAAGGAGAAGGCCGATGCAGATACAACAAACCAAGAAGCATTACCACCACCACCAATGAGGCCGTTAATGGAGCAGAAATTTATGCAATGCATGCAAATGATGGAAGAGACCCAGAACAAGTTCATGGGAGAGCTGCTGGGATGAGCAAATCAGAGGGCACCTGAAGGTGGATGAGTGAGTCTATCTGATTTGCAGAATGCAAGACCGTTACCTTTTGCATCAGCTCCTGAACCAATGGATGCAGAAGACTGCAGCTTGATACCGAAGGAGCTGAAAGCGTAAGTTGCAATGATGAGGAGAAATTGAGGTATGCAACTCATCTGCTGACTGGACCTGCAGCATCATGGTGGGAAAATCAGTTAGCCATGCAACAGCCAGGGAGGGAGTTTACCTAGGAGGAGTTCAAGCAGAGATTCCATGAATATCATGTTCCAGAAAGTGTCATGGAGTTGAAGCGGAGAGAATTTGAGGAGCTTAAGCAAGGATATACTAGTGTCATGAAGTACATCCAGGAGTTTAGCCAACTGTCTCGTTATGCTGAGGAGGATGTCAACACTGAAGAGAAGCGGAAGAAGCGTTTCTTGCGTGGATTAAATCCGTTTGTGAAGATGCAGCTAAGGTTAGCCAATAAGCAAACTTATCAGCAGTTGTTGGATGCAGCAATTACTTTTGAAGATGACTACAAAAATGTCCAAGAGGATCAGAGGAAGAGAGCCAAGAAGGAAACCAAGAGAATTCAGGCAAGCAAACCTAAACCTAACCTGGAGTTTAAACCTCGGAATAGGAATTATGGCAACAATAACAATAACAAGGGAAGTGGTGGAAATCAATCCAATCCGAGAAGGAATGTTATCTGTAACAACTGTGGAATTCCAGGTCATTTCCAGAGGGAATGCAAAAAGCCTGTAGTGATTTGTTACGGTTGTGGTCAGAAGGGGCATATCAAGCCCGATTGTCCGAGTAAACCACCTGGAGGATGGCCTACCAAGGGAGGAGGACAAGCCAGTGAAGGAAATGGACAGCCCAATAAAGGACGAAATAATGGCAAGAACAACAATGGCAAAAGGAACCGACCTACCGGGAAACTGAATTGTGCAACCCTCGAGGAGGTGAATAATTCGGAGCATGCCGTGATAGGTATGCTCAATATCCTTACCAATCCCGGAAAAGTTCTATTTGATACTGGTGCAACTACTTCATTCATTTCTGAAGAATTTTGTGATAAGTTTGGGATTAGAAGGGCAATGTTAGAAAGTCCTATGACCGTAATTACAGCAGGAGGGAATGTGATTGTACGCCACATAAAACAAGATCAGGTTATCTCGATCTATGGTTGTACATATTTCGCAGACCTTTATGTGATTCCTTTGAAGGGAATTACTGATAGTCTTTGAGGATGGATTGGATGATGGAACACGGAGCTCAGATAAATTGTGAGGAGAAAACTGTCTCAATCAAAACTCCAAGTGGAGCAAGGATAGTTTACCAAGCAGATAAGCACAATCATATCATGGTGGATCTGCAATTGAATTCAATGAAAGAGGTTAAATTGGAAGATATTCCTATAGTTAATGAGTTCCAAGATGTTTTTCCAACAGAGTTACCGGGAATGCCACCAGACCGGGAGATAGAATTCACCATTGACCTAATTCCTGGTACAACACCAATAGCTCAAGCACCATATAAAATGGGACCCAAAGAGTTTAAAGAACTTAAAGAACAAATTGATGAGTTAGCTAGAAAAGGATTTATACAGGAAAGTGTATCTCCATGGGGAACACCAGTAATCTTTGTGGATAAGAGAGATGGTGGAAAACGGATGTGTGGTGATCATAGAAATCTGAACAACGTGACTATCAAGAATAAGTATCCTTTACCAAGAATTCAAGATCTATTTGATCAGGTAAAAGGGGCTGGAGTATTTTCAAAGATCGATTTAAGATCTGGATACCATCAAATAAAAATCAAGCCGGAAGATGTTCCAAAAACAGCATTTGTCTCAAGATATGGACACCATGAGTATCTGGTAGTACCATTTGGTTTGACCAATGCACCGACAATATTCATGAATCTGATGAACAAGATCTTCATGCCATATTTGGACAAGTTTGTCATAGTCTTTATTGATGATATTCTGATATATTCCAAGGATAAGGAAGAGCATGTTGACCATTTGAGAGTAGCATTGCTGACCTTAAGAGAACATCAGCTTTATGCTAAGTTCAGTAAGTGTGAATTTTGGCTTGATGAGGTAGAATTTCTCGGTCATGTGATCAGTAAGGATGGAATTGCTGTGAATCCATCTAAAGTTCAGTCAGTACTAGAGTGGACTGCACCGACCAATGTGAAGCAAATTCGAGGTTTCTTAGGAATGGCTGGTTATTATTGGAGATCCATTGAAGGTTTCTCCAAAATAGCCGGACCTATGACCAAATTATTAAGGAAAAATACACCATTCAAGTGGGATGAGAAATGTGAAGCAAGTTTCCAAGAGTTAAAGACTAGATTAACCATAGCTACAATCATAGCAGTTCCTGAAACAGGGAAGGACTTCACCGTATACTGTGATGCATCTAAAGAAGGTCTGGGTTGTGTATTAATGCAAGATCGGAAAGTGATTGCTTATGGTTCAAGACAATTGAAACCACATGAAGTCAACTATCCAACTCATGATTTAGAGTTAGCAGCAGTAGTTTTTGCGCTGAAAGGATGGAGGCATTTTCTTTATGGAGACAGATGTGAGTTATACACAGACCATAAAAGTCTCAAATATTTCTTCACTCAAAAGGAGTTGAACATGAGGCAGAAGCGTTGGTTGGAACTAATCAAGGATTTTGATTTAGCAATCAACTACACCCTAGGAAAAGCAAATTTTGTGGCATATGCTTTAAGCAAAAAGAGTGCAGATATTCAGCCTAGCAATAGGGAGCTACCAAAGGAGTTACAAATGGACTTGGAAAGATTAGAACTTAAATTCATCAGAACAGAGGTTCTTGGAGGATTAGCTACTATGCAGGTAGTTACAGAGCAAGATAGTGATCTTAAGCAAGAAATTTTTAGACATCAACCAGAAGATCCTTTCATTGCTGAGGAAGTTCGGAGGATATCTCAAGGGCAAAAATCAGTTTTTCGCCTTGGGGATTATGGGTCTTTATGGTTTCAAGACCGTCTATGTGTTCCAGATGTGACGAAGATTAGAGATGTCATACTCAGAGAAGCACATGATACTCCGTATTCTATACATCCAGGGAGTACTAAGATGTATATGGATTTGAAAGAACTATTCTGGTGGAATAACATGAAAAGAGATATTGCTAAATATGTATCTGAATGCCATACTTGTCAAAGGGTGAAAGCTGAACATCAAAGTACAGCAGGACCATTACAACCCTTAGAAATTCCTGAATGGAAATGGGAGGAAATAGGTATGGAATTCATTACAGGATTGCCTATGACACCAAAAAGGAAGGATATGATATGGGTAATTGTGGACAGACTCACTAAGAGTGCACATTTTATTCCGATGAATCAAAAGGATAATGTCGAGAAGTTAGTTGAATTATATGTCAAAGAGATAGTAAGTAAGCATGGAGTACCCAAAAAGATCGTAGCTGATATGGGATCAGTGTTTACTTCAGCATTTTGGAAGCAATTGCATGAAGCACTTGGTTCAAAGTTAGATTTCAGCACGGCATATCATCACAGGGCAGGAGGTCAAATGACCGAAGAACAAATCAAATACTTGAAGACATGTTGAGAGCATGTGCACTAGATTTTGGAGGAACATGGGAAGATCACCTACCATTGACAGAATTTTCTTATAATAATAGCTATCAGAGTAGTCTGAAGGCAGCTCCATATGAGGTTTTGTATGAAAGGAAGTGTAGATCACCAATATGTTGGTATGAACCTGGAAGCAGCAAAGAATTTCCGCCAGATTATATCAAGGAAAGACAAGACATCATTGATAAGATCAGGGATAGACTGAAAATAGCCTAGAGCAGGCAGAAAAGTTATGCGGATCAAAGTCGAAGATCATGGCATCCAGAAGTGGGAGATATGGTCTATTTGAAAGTAAGTCCAATGAAAGGGGTGAAAAGATTCGGAGTTAAAGGGAAATTGAGTCCAAGATACATCAGACCATTCAAGATACTGAGTCAAAACAGAACTATAGCTTATGCTTTAGAGTTACCATCAAGGTTGGCTCAAGTGCATAATGTTTTTCATGTGTCACAACTTCGTAAATGTTTAAAAGTTCCAGATGATGCAATCACACATCCAGAGATAGAACTACAAGCAAACCTGACTTATATTGAAAAGCCCTGTAAGATTCTGGAAGAAAACTAGAAAAGATTGAGGAACAGATCAATCAAATAATGCAAGGTACAGTGGGAACATCACCCTGAAAGGGAAGCCACATGGGAGAAAGAAGAGGATTTAAGAAAAACCTATCCAGAACTATTCAGGTACATCTCCACAAAACTTCGGGACGAAGTTTAATTTAAGGGGGGAAGTTTGTAACATCCCAGCATTTAGGAAGTAACGAAGGGTAGATTTAGGAATATGGATTGTTGCATGCATTCATTTGTGAAAATATGGGTAAAAATTTTGCCAAATAAAAACCTAAGTGATCAATGTTTCTTTCATACTTTGAGATTAGGTTTAGCCTTAAAGGATGATTGTTATAAACTTTGAGATGATCTTAAGGAGTCATGTGTTTTCAAATGGATTTGAATTTTTAAACTTTGAGTGTTTGAATTATAACTCAAATGAATTAGATATAAGTTTTGAATCTTAATTCAATTAAGAGATAAATATTACAACTTGAATTCTATCCAAAGAAAACAACCATGAATATAAAGTTTATTTCTTATCATTAATATATATAATCAATTTATAAAATTATAACTTATTTGAAACCATCCACATAACTTACAAAAGTAAATATACAAATAATAGGAATATTCTTTATTAATAATAATATAATCTTAATTACAAAAGAATAAAATAAAGATTACACAAATATTAAAAAGAAAACTACAAAAGAATAAAGAAGATTACAATGGACTGTTTAATAACTATCCTATAACTAAACCTAAACTAAATCTTCATCTTTATAATTGTACCTGCAAAACAAACAGAAAAGATATAGAGAAATAAAAGGTTAGTGTTAGTATTATTTCTCTCAGACATGTCAGTGAAATGCACTTGAAAAATTCATCATTGAGACATTTTATAAAAGGGGCAAGTTTCACCATTATGAAAGAATCCATCTTTCATAAATTTAAAGCCATAATTCAAATGACAGCCAAGAGGGGCAAAATCACCAGCGGATGAAAGTAACGGTAAAGTAAATATCGATTACGAACATATCCACAGGTGCATAGCAGCACATAGGCGGACACACACCAACATGCATGTGGTGTGTCATCGAACCTCACAAGCTGACCCAATCTCACAAAACCACAAGCACCGTGTGGAGGCACTAGTGCATCTCTCCACACACAAACACACAAAACGGACAGTGCGGCGGCTAAACCAAGCACCACAGCCAGCAACCAAACCAACTAAGGATCAATCAAACATCACTAGGATGGTGACATAAGGAGGGGGATGGATCAGGTGGATAGCAAGATCAAGCCCAGGAGCTAGGAGGAGCAAGATCAGCTCTAGATCAAGCATAAGAGTCCAGCAAAACCAGATCAAGATCATCAACACCAACTTACTACACCATCATCAGATTCTGTGGCGAGTTTCATAAAACCTTCACATAAGCTAATCATCTTATTTAGAGAAAAGCATGTGTTGTTTTGTAAAGCAAACCCTTAGAAATAACCCAAGTGGGGTGAATCCATCATAGGGATTTTTAAAACTCTAAAGGAAAACAACACAATACCAGGATCCAACCAGAGCTTAGAGCAACATCCTTGCTCTGGTTGTCCAACTATACTTTACAATTCAAGCATGCATATACCTATGATCTATTTCTAGGCACATCCCTAAAGGAAGGGTAGCACCTTAGGAACAAATCCTTAGGATCCATAACATGAGCAAGCTCACTATCATTTTTCCAAGCTTTGATTCAATCAAGAATAACTGGTACCACTACCAAGACTATCTAGATGAACCAATTAGATAAGATCTAAATCCCTAAGACTCATACCAACATCATTGGTCTTAGAGAATTCGGAAAAGAAACATCTATGTTTATCTCTCAAAGCCAACTTTGTCATTAAGTATCAAACAACCCAATCAATAGGTTAGAGTTATTCTTGTGTGCCATACCATGATGGTGACACAAGGACAGTCCAATATGAATCAGGAAAGACAGTAAATCATCATAGATTCAAACAATCAACTAACTAATCATATTCCTGTTAACACAAGAATCATAACTAGGAGATTCCTATGTTACACTTTACTGTTTGAGATCATGACCACAATCTAATTCCCAATCTAACAGTTGTATCCTATCATAATCATGACAATGAATCAAATAAACAGTGGAAAGTTATCAGATCATTAGCTTTACCAAGCATGCTTCCCAAACAATCACATCTGAATCAGATGCAATCTAAGCATCAAATCATCTAGTAAGCCACCAGAAACATCATCTATCATTTTAAGCAACAAGCCTCAGGCCAATAATCATTTAGCATGTATACAGATCAACCAAACACGATTCAAATCATCCAATACATGATCAATCACATAATAAGAACCCTAAATGGATAATCATCCTAAACTGAATCAGACAATAGACAGAGAAGACATTGCCAGCCTCTAGCATCGAATCAACAAGCATAGAAAGCACCAGGGGAAGGAATCAAACTCACCGTAGGTCCTCGCTAAAGAAATTGAAGAGGAAGCAGATTGGCTGACGAACCCGCGATGACACAGGGAGCACCCAGGGGCGCTGCAACCTGCACCAGCCATGGCGGCAGCCATAGCAGCACACGAATCCACCACATCACCACAGGCGGGACCACGGCGACGGCGGCAACACTTGAACACATGCCAAACCCCAAACCCTAGGGATTCGGTGTGGCATTGATCCATTGCAGAAGAGTCCCAGGCTCAAATCCAATTGGATGAAACAAACAAGCATCGTCGACAACCTCCTAGTACACCACGGCGGTGACCAGAACGACCTACAGCAGCGGGAATCGCTGGTGGCGGCATCGCCGGCCACGGGGTCGGGGACAGAAGAGGAGAGGATAAGCTCGAGGGAGAGAGAGAGGCAGTAAGGAGTGGGCCGAACTGGGCCAGACCCTTCGGGGTGGTCCTTTTGTCTAAAACAAAATGGGTCACTAGGGCCCAATAAGAATAACCATCCTAGAAACAATTCCAGGCCTATTTTAATAAACAGGAAAAGAACAAAATACCCCTAGAATTAAATAAATTCTAGAAACTAAAATATAAGTCCAAAAATTATAAATTAAATACTTTTGGATTCACAATAATCCACTCTATTCAAATAAAATAAGATATAAAATTTTGGACATTTAAATTTTATAAGAATTTTGTAATTTATATATTCCTTATGGAATTTTACAAAATTATTGAAATATGATAAAAAATAAATAAAAATCACTTTCATTATATATTAATATTATAGATATTTAATAACAATTTTTAATGTATAATTGATAATTCTTAAAAAGAATTATTAAATCAATAAAAGTCAAATAAAAAGGAAATAAAATAAACTAATTCAATATATGTTATAAATATTATAAAATAATATTTATAGATGCTTTATTAAAAGACACCTTATATAGGGAAAATGCATATAGAATTACATAATGCATTACATTACTTGCATAATCATTTTGCTTCTTTAAAAATTGTCCTTACCGGGCAATAATGATGTTTTTGTAGACATAGAAGCTCAAGGTCTAGTGCAAGCATCAGACTTCACTACCTTGCCATCACAAGGCAAGTTCATCACTTGCTCATGTCCTTTGAAGAGTATTTATCAAAGTATTTGCAAATTATGTGTTATCATATATGCTACAAAAGAAAGAAAATATTATTTTCACAAATAAAGAAAATCATAGATATCATCCTAAGTGATGATATAATGAAGCAATAGAACTTAGGGTTCTAATTGAGAACAATGATGATCAAATAGGGACTTAATAACCCTTGACATCAGTGATTCTAGCACCGTATATTACGCGTTAGCCATGAGATTTGGAATGGGACAGAGAAGTCAGTTGTATCTTCTTCCTCTCGCATGAAGCCGGATGTGCAGGTCGTGGATGTTATACCCGTAGCGTGCATATTAATTTGTAATTCGTAGAGGATATGCAACATATGGGTGGGAACCCTCATCGTCCCACGATAGTTCTGGCATCTAACGGTTTGTACAAACCATTGCCGTAATTAATTATGTGGGCATGGTGTACACCAAGGATGCATCTTGGGTCATGAAGGCGATGATTCGCTTGGACCAACTCTGGGCCCCACATCATGGAATTGTGGACGGGAAAATGCCCGGTTGTGCAACAAGGAGTTGATCTATCATGGGTAAAATGCTTTTCTGCAGAGTGTAAGAATTGTAACTTGTTACTCCTGTTAGGGAAGGAGCTCTGACAGCGGGGAAAGGAACTCCATGAAAGTTCTGGTCAACCTGTGAAGGCTGATGGTCATAGTTTTTATAATAAAATCAATCTTTGAAGAAAGCTTTATAAAAATTGCATAGTGCCAAGGATTTATCATCCAAGGTGGTAGTTAGAGCATCAAACTTCCCACCTTGCACATAATGAACTTTTTGAGTAACGCTGTTACTCATTCTTTCCTTTGATCCCTTGCTTAGACTCTGAGGATCCCGAAGACGTGCCAATGTATGTAGCCGAATGTCAAGAAGATGTGTTCTACGAGGAACCTGATCTATCCGGAGACGTTGAAGGAGTGGATTACGAAATCTGCTACGGTGTCGAGGATAACGATTCCAACTAAGTATCCCTAGTTAGTAGTAACCAACGGAGCCGAGCAGCATGAACTCTATAGAATAAGCTGTTGAGCTCAACTCCTAGACGGAGTTGTTACTTTTAAATTCCGCTGAACACTTTATATTTTGGTTTGTAAGTTGGATCTTTTGGAAGTCTTGAACTTCGGTATTGTAATAATAATAATGTGTGTACTTTTGTAATATGGACCCGCAATGTTTCTGTTGTACCACTCTGAGGGATGTGATATTTACGGAACGGTTTTCTATGGATGTCATGTCAACGACTATAGTGTACTACCCATGTAGTGGTATGCTGAGTCACTGCATGGCATCCCCAAGCTTGAGCTTTTGTCCATTCTTCATCTCATTGCATCATTCTCTCTCTACACCTGAAATTTTCCTTCATATAAAACTTCACACAATCTTCATTAGCAACATTAGTGTATTCAAAAGATATTATACCACTTGGCAAAGCTTTGGAATAGCAAGACTTTTCACTAAAAACACAAGCTACTGTAGCAACTCCTTCAAAAAGTTCAACTTACCTGAAGAGAACTCAAAAAGGAATCAATAAGAAGCAAATGCAAATAATGGCAGAAATCTGTCAAAACAGACCAGCAGGTAGAAACCAATTTTTTCGAACATCTTATGTTGCTCAAATCAAAAAGTGTTTATCTAACAAAAGTTAGCTAACGTATTGGGGGATTTATTAGTAAATTTTCAGCTCATTCCGAGTTACAGAGACTCCTCACGAATTTTTTTGGTGGAGGAAAGAAATCTGTTTCGGGACAGCAACTCCCCAAATCTTACTTCCCTCTCATTAGAGGTCATTCTTGGCACAAAAAGCAAACAAAAAGGATAAGGAGAGGTCATTACTGAAGTAATAACTTCCAAGACTCAAAAAAACTCTTGGGTTATCTCCCAACAAGTACTTTTCTTTAACGCCTTTAAGTTAGGCTTGATAGCTTGAGAAGATGCTCACATAAGAAATATGAATTGAAGTAAAAGAGAGAATCGAGAAGAAAATTCAAAACACATTTAAGTCTAACCCACTTCCTATGCATAGGAATCTTGTAAATAAACAAGTCATGAAAGCACAAAGCAACAAGCATAGGAAAGCAAAACAAGTGCAACTTCAAAATTTTCAACATAAAGAGGGGAATCTTAATATTTTTGAGATGCATAAGACCATGTTTCCCTCTCTCATAATAACTTTCAGTAGCATCATGAATAAAATTAACAATATAACTATCACATAAAACATTCTTACCATGATCCACATGCATAAAATGATTATTACTCTCTGCATAAGAATAATCATTCTTATTAATTGTAGTAGGAGAAAATTCAACAAAATAGCTATCATTGTTATTCTAATCACCATAATCATCAAATATAGGAGGCATATTCTAATCAATATTAATTTTCTCCTCAATAGTACGTGGAATGAAAATATCATACTCATCATTGTAATCATCATAAATTGGAGGTAAACTATCATCAAAGAAAAGTTTCTCCTCTATGCTTGGGGGACTAAAAATATCATGCTCATCAAAACCAGCTTCCCCAAGCTTAGACTTTTCCATAGCATTAGCAACAATGGTGTCCAAAGAATTCATACTAATAACATTGCTATTAGCATGCATATGAAGTTCCATAGGTTTTTTAATTTTCTCTTCAAACACTTCATGTCCTAACTCAAGATAAACACTATATAGCTCTCTAATTTTGTTGTTGTTTTCCCTCTCAAGCAACCCTGCAATCAAGATACAATAAGTCTCTTGTGTCTCCAACACACCCAATACACTTGTCAGGTGTATAGTGAGTGCACACTAGTACGAAAAAGAGGTGAAAATACAAGTGTAGCGGTGTGCAGAAAAGAGCTTACGACTTGTTGACGGGGTAACGATGTTTAAAAGAGCTTGACGTGGAGGAAAGGTAACCTCCCCGGCAAACGGAATAAATATGGAAGCAAGCAAACATGCAACAGATCTAGAAGCAAACGGTGTTTCAATGTTTAGAAACAAGGCCTAGGGATCATACTTTCACTAGTGAACACTCTCTCATATAAATATCCTCTCTTCATGATACTACTCTTAACTACTCTCCGGTTGAACACTCTAATCATTGGTAGGGCTATAGCAGCTCACCTCAAAGTCCGCCTTCCCCAATCTAGATAACCCCACACTGTCACCTTGAGCACTAGATGGTTCCAACAAACACCACAATTTCATAGAGACATCCAACTCCAAATATAACTCATAAAAAATATTCAATCTAGCCAGAGTGCCACACACGGTATGCCCGCTGTCACTTTCACACACGTGGGGAAACGCATAGATCTATTAAAGCACAAAGGGTATTTATGTAGACTCAAGCCTAAGTGCCACCATGGCATGCACGCTGTCACTATCACACACATGGGGAGAGCAGAGATCTAATGAAGCACTTGAGTAGCAAGGTAGATCTACTTGATTACAAAGCTCATGACCACAAGATCATGCATAGAGAGAGATGAACACATAGCTACCGATAGATCCCTTAGCCCTGAGGAATAACTACTACTCCTCATCATGGGAATCAGCAATGGTGATGAAGATGGCGATGGAGATTGATGGAGATGGCTTTGGGGGCACTTCCCCGTCCCGACAGGGTGCCGGAATAGAGACTTTCTATCCCCTGAATCTCCCCTTCGGCGACGACGATGATACAGAGGTTTTTGTGGATTTCTTCTGGATGATTTAGGGTTTTCTCATCATGGGGCTCTTATAGGCGCTGGGTTGGGGTCCAGGGGCCCACCCCTCGGCCGCCACCCCTCGCTTAGGGGGGCCCGCCAGGGGGGCGGGCCCCTCCACCCCCCCAAATCCTTTTGTTGTTCATGTGTTGTTCGGGAAAATAATAACTTTGGCTTTTTTTCCCGTCCAACTCCGAGAATATTGATTTTCTGACTTTCTGGAACCAAAAACAGGCAACTGGTACTGTGGCAACTTGTTAATAGGTTAGTTCCAGAAAATATATAAAAACACCTCAAAGTATAGACAAAGCAAGGCAAAGTAGATACTAAACAAGCATGGAATATCAAAAATTATAGATACGTTTCCGACGTATCAGGGACCACGTCTCGAGCATCACCAAGTGTTCCGCAAAAGCGGCCTTGGTGTGCGGGCCCAAAACGAGCTAAGCAAAAGCAATTTCAAAAACAATGAATCTCGCCAACTTAGCCACCACAAGCGATTTTCGGAAAGATGATGGAAATGAGAAAACTTACATCATCATTACATCGGGAAGGCCCGTCGTAGGTATAGCGAAATCGTCGGCGGTGTGAGAGCCTTGATCCCCGTGAGGCTCAAAGCGAGTTCAGGATCACCCTATCGAGAATCTTAGGCAGAAGCGGCCATGCTCCACGACCACCGCTCTCTCGTCGGTCTCCTCTACTCTAGGGTCTTCCACCTCCGGATGAAAACCACTGAATGCCTCGAGGTAGTCAGCACCATCCTCCTTGGCAGTGCCATAGAACTCTAGAAGCGAGGGCTGAGGCTGGGACAGATCAGGCCTCTTCTGCTTCATCCTCTCCCATACTTCATAGTCAGAACAAGGCCTCTCTAGATTGTCTCCTACATGGCCTCTTCTTGGTGGTTTAGGTTTGTTTAGGTCATATCTACATAGAAAACCAAGGATATGCCCAAGGTTCCACCGGTTTCACCGATATCTACCCCCGTAGCATTCTTCTACATGTCCAACACACTTCTATAAGTGTTATCGCATGTACGAGGGTTTACCAATATACTTTTTTGGTAGTTTAGGTTTGTTTAGGTCATACCAATATACTTTTTTTGGCCTTTACAAGCGTACATGCGATAACCTTCACTCGGTGGAGGGTTTCTACAAATAGTGGGTTCGATGCCCGAGGGTCCCCAAAAGAGAGGGGTTTCTAGGGTTTCCCCAATAGAGAGGTTTCGGTTCCCCGTGGTCTGTAAAAAATGAGATATATCTTTAATATTTTTGTTGTAGATGTGTATTATATGTGTATTTTGTTTTTTTTGTATTTCACATTTATGCTTAGCATCGTGTTCCGGAAGATTCGCGTCGTTATTCAATGCGGGTGGCGGGATACATGTTGTTATGTTACAATCATCAGGTTATTTATAAATTACATCTACATTAAAATTATAGTGAGAAATAAATTATGCAACTATTTGAATTTTATAATTTGGAGAAAAAAAGGAAAAGCATCTACCTAGGCCGACGGCAATGCCGATAATGGCGTCTTTGGCCTAGATAGGCCGACGGCTTTGGCGATAACATCTTTAGCCTAGATAGGCCGACAGGCCCGCCAGCGTGTCGGCCGCCTAACGCCGTTGCCGCGCCCGTTAGGTGCAATGGTTGGCAGGGACATGTGGCCCCTTACGCCGACGGCATCTTTACGCCGACGATCACCGTCAGGAATAGGTCACTTGTTATCTCGCCGGTTTTGACGGTAAAACGGCGGTGTAAAGTGTTTCGCCCATACGTCGTGCCACTGGCCCGGTGAAACCCGATTCGGCCACGCCGGACCCGACCTTTAGCCATTGGTGTTTTTTGTTATTCCTATAGTGACTGGTCTGCGATCTGAACATTAGATTATTTTTCTAATGCTAAACATTAGATTAGTGATAGTCTATTTATTCTCTGGAATTCTGGGTAGGCCATGGCCCACTCAGCCCCACCCCTTCGTACGTCCATGCCTTTTGCTACACTTATTGCTAGACACGCCCCGATAAAACTTATGCTACTTATGGTCTCCCGGGTAACATCATTTAGTTTGGCAAGACTGAAGTGTAAGACACGCCATCTGAATCTGATTTGGCTATACCAGACCCTCTGGGTGCTGAAAAGTTTCTAGGTCATTTGGGTCCAGCCAACATAAACGGTATGAGATTTTTTTTAAGTCATTTGAGTCCAGCCAACCGTAAGTTCTAAACCGCGTGTAGTTTCTAGGGTCACAAAAGAGATTTCACTATGGTACGCAATAAACACACCAAGTACTGTGGCGGATGAGTCGGCCAAACCAGATCAAAATATCAATGCGGGCAATATCGCCATAGACACACGGGGGATCAATACAAAGGGCCCGATTCTCACATTCGCATCGAACTTCGCAGCTAACGACCACGAAGCTGGTTCTCTAGGAGAGGAGCATGCTGCCCCTCCTAACGTCTGATCCCATTAAGCTAACGACCATCCCATTAGTTCTAGGAGTACCACGTAGTACTCCCTCCGTCTCAAAATGTAAGACGGCTAAGCTTTAGTCAAAAGTCAACATATTTTAAATTTAATCAAATTTATATGTAAAAATGTAAACATCTATAATATCAAATCAATATCAATAAATTCATTATAAAGTATAGTTTTCCAATATGTCCATTCGATGTTGTAGATTTTTGTTTTTTTGTATAAACTTGGTTAAACTTAAAAGATGTTGACTTTTGACTAAATCTTACGCGCCTTATATTTTGGAACGGAAGGAGTATGAAAATTAGGCCTAGCTGTGTTCATTATCAGGAGATAAACAAAAAGCCCACCAAATAAATTTGCATACACCGGGACAATGCAACATGGACAGCTACAGGAAACTGACGTAGTACTTGAACATGATGAGCACTTAAGCGGACAATGCTAGCCGTACGTGCGTCATTGAAGCGTGTTAACCAATTTGTCCAAGAGAGCTCGGATATGCTATAGCTTGGCCAGCTAACAGGTAGCATAAGAGTTATTATCAGTGCATGGTAACGTGGTGCATGCATGCGTGTACCTGTTCGCATGGCCAGCTAACAGGTAGCATAAGGACTTGATTGATTGACCAGCTAACAGTTATTATCAGTGGAACATGTGTATTCGATAAGGTTTGTTGCATCATTCGTACATAAGTTTATAGAGAGTGATTGTCGCATTTGACATCAACAGTGCGCAATAAGTGTGAACCGAGCTGCAAGCCGCCGCCCCTCCCCTCCTCCCCCTCTTCCCCCGTCGCCCATGGCGTAGCTGGGAAAAACCTAGCTGGCACCGTCGGCGGAGGAGGCCTCCTCGCCCCCTTTCGCAAATGATCGGCATGGGTCGTCTTCTCCAAGCCGGGGTGTGGTCCGGCGGGGCACCATGGAGTGGTGTCTCCTCGTCCAGTTACGTGATGGATCAGCACGATGGTTTGCGCTATGGACAGATGGTGGCTTCAGCCCCGATCTCTGGGCGGCAAGGAGATGGACAACGTGGGATGCATTATCACTGGTCACTTCGAGGCGGTGGTGTGTTTGCGGCTGTATCAAAATCCAACCAGCCGGTACGAATTTTGTGGCTATGACAATGACAGTGCCTCTTGGCGTTGTTTTCCTTGTTGAAGGCATCGTTTAGCCCATTTTTTCTTGCTTGAGTGCTCTAGGGGAAACCTTAGATCCTGGTCTTCGGATCACACATTGGCAACACTATAGTGATGTTATCCCTACTAGGGACATCGTCTTTGGAGCATTATCTTATTGGAGTGGTTTGGAGGTGAAGCGGTGTTGCTCCTATTGCATCAATGGCGACGAGTTTCGGTGGCCGCAAGGCATAGTGGGTCTCGGCGATAGACACATTGGTGGATGCGACAAGCGTAGGGGCAGTGCTCCTGTACGATGTCCTGGTGGCGTAGATAGTAGGCCCGACAAGGTCAATGTCTTGATCCCTGTTCGGAAGATGGGCCATGGAAAATGGCGGTGGATACTTCTGGAGCGTGTGTGCTGGTGTGTGCTGAAGGTTCTGGATTGATTTGTGCTCCCGGCTCGCCGTTGGACGGTTGGGCGAGGCCTCCGGTTTTACGATGATGTACATATGTGTGAAATGGTCACCCCTGCATCAACATTATAGGTGTTGCGACAACTATCATAGTGAGGTAGCTACATGTTGATCTTTATTTTTTATAAAACTATGTGTTAAGTAATAAATAAAAAACTGTGTATATCATTTTGGAGATGCTAGGATCACTACAGGAATGGGAAGCTACGCCGACAGCCAAACGTCGGGGCCGTCGGCGTAGCCATCGTCTAGGCCAGCTCCGCCAAGCAGCTGTCGACGTAGAATTGCCGTCGGCATATCCTATGCACCTCGGCGTAGCTATTTTTTATTTTATCTCATTAAACTTTGAAAAATCATAACTAAATCATTCTAATTCGGAAAAATATAAATAATATATCAAAATTTGCAGAAAAATAAGACTTATCTATCTACACTAAAATATTACACATTTGTAAATACAAATTAAGTAAAACATAAAACATAATATATAGTTCAAAACGGGCATAAAAAATTCAAAAATGATCGAAACAATGTGAAACCTTCGCGTGGTGTTATATTATGTGACATAGTTAGAAGGAAAAATGTCAAACTTGGTATATTGATTATGTCTTAAAGAAACCTTCATAGAATGACCTATCTCATTCGAGATTTCTTGGCTTTCGGGTCAAATGACCAATGTTATGGCTAGAATCAAGGCATAGTTTGTGATAATATGCCCATATTGTACATACATGTGCATCATAGGATGGTGAACAATATTGCAGGAGGAAGCTTTCCTTTTTGTCGCACCAAAAAGGCATTTTCCATTTTCCGAGCATAAAAAACGGACGGTTTTATGAAGCAACCACCAAATGGCTAATTCAAAATACTACCACCACATTTTACAAAAATAATAGAGCACCTTATATGGACAATGTACTAACAGGGGGATCCGAAACCTTTCCGTCCACATTTGGTGAAAAAGACAAATTCCTGCCGAATCGGTAGGAAGTGGGTCAGATATGAACTACAGGTACATGATCCGATGTTCATGTTTTTTTACAAAAATCATTTTTAGGTTCACAATATGCTATTTTATCAAAGATCCAATACAAGTTTAGCGAGGCTCGGCCCTGAGCTAAGAATCTTTATGCCCGTCGTTCGACAAAGTTTGACGATAGTTTAAAACGGGCATAAAAAATTCAAAAATGATCGATAATGCGGAACCTTCGCATGGTGTCATATTATGTGAAATAGTTATAAGTAAAAATATTAAACTTGATATATTGATTATGTCTCAAAAAAAACTTCACAAAAAGACCTATCTCATTCGAGGTTTCTTGGCTTTCGGGTCAAATGACCAATGTTATGGCTAGAATCAAGGCATAGTTTGTGATAATGTGCCCATATTGTGCATACACATGCATCATGGGATGGCGAACAATGTTGCAGGAGGAAGTTTTCCTTTTTGTCGCACCAAAAAGCCATTTCCCATTTTCCGAGCACAAAAAACTGACAATTTTGTGAAGCAACCACCAAATGGCTAATTCAAAATGCTACCACCACATTTTATAAAAATAATATACCACCTTATATGGACAATGTCCTAACAGGGGTATCCGAAACCTTTCCGTCCACCTTTGGTGAAAAAGAAAAATTCCTGCCGAATCGGTAGGAAGTGGGTCAGATATGAACTACAGGTA
Source organism: Avena insularis (assembly GCA_023614405.1). Classification (NCBI taxonomy): domain Eukaryota; kingdom Viridiplantae; phylum Streptophyta; class Magnoliopsida; order Poales; family Poaceae; genus Avena; species Avena insularis. Next base: position 390,417,892 of record CM042695.1, read on the forward strand.
CATGATCCGATGTTCATGTTTTTTTACAAAAATCATTTTTAGGTTCATAATATGCTATTTTATCAAAGATCCAATGCAAGTTTAGCGAGGCTCGACCCCGAGCTAAGAATCTTCATGCCCGCCGTTTGACAAAGTTTGACGATAGTTTAAAACGGGCATAAAAAATTTAAAAACGATCGAAACAATGCAAAACCTTCGCGTGGTGTCATATTATGTGACATAGTTATAAGTAAAAATATCAAACTTGATATATTGATTATGTCTAAAAAAACTTCAAAAATGACCTATCTCATTCGAGGTTTCTTGGCTTTCGGGTCAAATGACCAATATTATGGCTAGAATCAAGGCATAGTTTGTGATAATGTGCTCATATTGTGCATACACATGCATCATGGGATGACGAACAATGTTGCAGGAGGAAGTTTTCCTTTTCGTCGTACCAAAAAGCCATTTCCCATTTTCCGAGCACAAAAAACGGACGATTTTGTGAAGCAACCACCAAATGGCTAATTCAAAATGCTACCACCATATTTTACAAAAATACTATACCACCTTATATGGACAATTTCCCAACAGGAGGATCCGAAACCTTTCCGTCGACCTCTGGTGAAAAAGACAAATTTGTGCCGAACCGGTAGGAAGTGGGTCAGATATGAACTACATGTACATGATCCTATGCTCATGTTTTTTTATAAAAATCATTTTTAGGTTCACAATATGCTATTTTATCAAAGATTCAATGCAAGTTTTCCTTTTCATCGCATCAAAAAGCCATTTTTCATTGTTGCGTAAAAAGGGAATTTTCTAAAGCAACCACCAAATAGATAATTCAAAAACGGAGGGTTTGTGATTAGTTGATATGGATATAATATTTGGATTCCTCTCATTTTTCTGATCAATTGAGACATATTATTTGTTAAATTCCGATTTACAGATTAAAGATATTAATTATTCCATATTAAATAGAAAAATACAAAAAAGTAAAATTATTATATTTTTATTTGAATTCAATAATATTTTTACTTATTCATTAATGTTTACTTAAATAAATGTTTGTAATTTCAAAAAAATACAAACATGTAACATGTTGATATAAGGGTTAATAGGATTGATATCATAGTATTGACAATAATGTATGAATTACTTTGCGGAAACAGATTCTGAAGGAACGAGGAAGTTAAGCGTGCTGGAGCTGGAGTAGTATTAGGATGGGTGATCGGCTGGGAAGTTCAACCAAGACTGCAATTTAATTAAATATTAAGTGTAATTAGTGTTAAAAATGTTCAAAGTGAGAGATTAAGGCTGGGAAGTTCAACCAAGACTGCAATTTAATTAAATATTAAGTGTAATTAGTGTTAAAAATGTTCAAAGTGAGAGATTAACGAGTCAAACAATTCAAAGATTCAAAAATTGAGAAAAAAATAAAAATAAAAATTTTAAATTTTTTTGTTTTTTAAAAAATATTTTTACAACATGTCGACAAGCTATGCCGACGGCCGCTACCCTCGGCGTAGCATACGCCGACAGCCTCTATGTGCTTCGCTGAGGCAGCCCTTTGCCAAGGAGGCTACGCCGAGGACAGCCGTCGGCGTACCACGCCGAGGGCATTTTAGCCTACGCCGAGGGCTTTGCGTGCGCGTCCTGTAGTGGATATCACCTCCGTTTCGAAAAAACGTGGTGCATGCGTGTACCTGTTAGCATGGCTAGCTAACAAGTAGCAGAAGAACTTCATTGATTTGTGTTTGTTGCACCATTCGTACATAGCGCTGGAGAGAGTGATCATCGCGTTTGACGTCGACAGTGAGCAATAAGTGTGAACCAGCCGCGGCCGCACCATGCAAGTTGGTGGAACCCAGAGCGGAGACCGGGCAAACAGCGAGAGAGGGCGCAGATCGGCGGCACACCAAGGAATAGGTTACTCTATTCTGGAGTATTCGTGAAAATATGGATTGTTGTGTAGTTTTTTCTCACATATGTAGCGTACTCATACAATGGCCAATGAGCCTATTATATAAACTAAGTCACCTACAACATAATATCACAAGATTTAAAACCTTATTTAGATTCTATTATCTGTGTACATCCTTCATAATGTTATAAAAGTAACTCAACAAACTAATCTTTATTTAGTCTCTTAAACTTGATGCTCTTAGTTATTTTTTTCTTATTTGACTTCCGTTGAATTAGACGACATGGATTCGAAAATAAATTCAAAGCCTTTCATTTGATTATTATGGGAAGCTGAGTATGGGTGGTTTTGCCACAATTCATACTTTCTAAGTACTACCATAGAATTAAATATGCAGTTAATATATAATTTTTGTTGAAGGGTGTGCAATAGCAAATATAAAGAAGTGAAGGGTGGAAATGTAAAGTTGTAAAGTAGTACAATAGTCAGTATAGATCGAGAGAGAACTAGAGAGCTCGGTGTGTGAGTAAAAAGGGAACATCCTGAAATCCTTCTTGGTACTAGCTTGGAGAGTAGAAAAAGAAAATTCTCCACCAATTTTAGTGATATCTTGATCCCTAATTACAACATGGTATCAGAGCGGGACAAATCTGGTGCGATTCAGCCGCGATTTTGAGTGGATTTAGGCCTTCAAAGAGGATTCAAATCGAGGCAGAGGTGTTGGAGGTGCTGCTCGCCGTCTTCACGGAGTAATCGTCACCGATTTGGTCGAGTTACATCAAGGTCGCTGGAGTTCCTGCAAGATCTTCCCTAATCCTTTGAGATTAGGCTAGGGTCAGATTGATATTCAATTAGTGGCAGCACACAAGTTGTAGTTGCAGCTTGGATTTGGCAGGGGTGAAGGTATTGTTCCTTTAGTACTCCTGTGATTAAGGTACAATCTTGAGAATCTCCTATGACTAGTGCTCTTTGGCCATTGTGATGTAGCAAGGGTGACATATTTGTGATCTGTCTGTTGGTGTGTTTGGTACTGTGAGTATGGGAGACGCATACAAGGAAAAGAATGGTGATGCTAGTGTGGAAAAACTTTGTGAAAGTACTCAGAAAATGTTTGCTCAGCTGATGGATTAGGCACAAGCAAAAGCAAGCAATGCAACTGAACTGCACAAAATCACCATGGAACCGAATCCTATTAGGTTGAATGGTCCAGGTGACTACTTCAGTTGGTCTCGCAATGCCCTATTGATTTTGGAATCACATGGACGGCACAAGTATTTGAATGAGGACGAGAAGAAAGCAGAGAATGTAACACATGAGCAGTGGGAGTAGAACCAGAAGTGGGTTATGGTATGGCTGTTGAGCTTAATGGAGAAGACTATTAGAGAGCAGGTTGAAAATTTTCAAAGTGCAGCTGAAGTATGGTCAAGTATTGAAAAACAATTCTCTGGCAAATCCAACAAGATGCAGGTTATCAGGATTCTCCATAAGATGCGCCATATTAGACAAGATCAGAAGACTGTTATAGAGTATGCCGAGGAGTTAAAGAAACTCTATCGAGATCTGGAGTTTTTCAGGCCGTTCAAACCACAAGATACAAGGGACTTGGCTCTCTTTAGAGAATGGTTTGATACAATATTGGTACAAACTTTTCTAGAAGGTTTAAATGAAGAATTCCATTTACGGTCTGAGATGATATTCGCATTAACAACCTAGCCTACTTTGGACGAAGCTATTGCAAGTATTTTGGAGGAAGATACTCGTTTGTCTAATCAGCCAACAACACACCAATTAAATGTAGATACACTGGCTGCTATGTCTTCTTCTACTCAGTTACAATCTATTGGTTCTTTTTTGCGTGAACAAGCTAGTGCTGCCAAGATGTATTACATAAAGAAGACAAAGATAATATTGTTGAATAAAAGAGCAATTTACCAAGTGAATTATCCATAATAAACGCTGGATAAAACATGATTAAAATAATAGACAATATACTAATCATGTGGAATAGCGAATACATATTAAGGCATATAACCAAACAAACTGCAAGGCGTAAAACTTTAGAAACGATCAGAACAAGATTGAGAAAGAAGATATACACGGCAGTAGCAGAAGAGGAACCGCCGGTGTTGGAACCGTCGTTGGCCATGTCGTCGAGGAAGAGGATGCTGATGTCGGGGAAGAAGTCCTCTCCGTCGCCGAGACGGCGTCGCATCGCATAGGCGTGTCCGTCCGTGTGAGTGATTCACGTTCAAGCCGATAAGCCCCAAAAAAAAAAATCCTTCTCTCTTTAGTATAGGACTCAAGGCAGGGGGGTCTTGAGCCTCTTGTCGGCGGCCATGTGCACGCCTCAAGACGGGATGGGGAAGATATAAGTAGCGCAGTGCTCTGAAACTGGAGGCGCAAGGGATGTGTGTTAGTATGTCTGAGAGGAGGCACGACCTCTCTCTTATATAGACACAGAGGGGTAGGCAGACAGGCTACACAGAAGGTGAAACGAATGGACAGAAGTTGAAGCGAATAGGCGGCAGTCCACCGGACAGCCTCCACTCAGTTTGTATTTATTTAGCTCGTATTAAAAGTCCAATAGAGCAAAACGTTTCAAGTTCTGTACGACTGTTCATATACCATTCATGTGTGGTAAAATAAAGCTCGGCTCATGAGATTTCCATAACCAAGGCAAGGCTGCGATGATGAGGCGAGGAGGAGGAGCGCGCGTGTGGAACTCTCTCCTTCTCATTCTCATCCTTTTTACCAAGTGGTAGGAGAGCTCACATTATAAGCTGGTCCAACTTCCACTCAACTAGCAATGTGGGACTAAACATTTGTCTCAGCTCTTGCCTTGCATGAATGGGTCAAATGGGCCTCTAGGATTTCAGGAATTTATTGGCATAGAATAAATGGGCTTGGCCTATTTAGGCAAAAATTCCAACAATCCCCCACCAGATCCCAGAGGCACATGAAGTTTGCCTTTGGTTCCAAAACATTGTTTATATACCGGTACTGTAGTGGAGACTATTAAGTTAAACTTCCACCTAGAGCTTTATGTTATACTAGACTACAACTTGTATAGTGGACTATGCCTTGAACTGCAAGTTTGCTGCGAACCTAGCTTCACAAAAAGTCTTGACCGATACTAGGATACCGTGGGACTTCCCCGCGGGTGGAGCGTATATGTCATACTCCATGACCTTTCATGAGTTTATTAGAGAGCATCCTACTCTCATAGACTACGACGTTTTAACAGTCAGACTCATATAGGTGTGTTCTTCAAAAGATGTTCTGTAAGACAACATCTTTGCTTAGGATAAGCCACTTAGAACTCATTAAGAGAATAAATCAATCTGCCGTGCAGAATAGGAAAGTATTGCATCTTTATGGAGTGGTGTTTATTAAAGTAGGGATACTTTCCTCTCATCTAACCAACATTTTGTCTCCCAATTCTAATTCACAGGATCTCCGATCACATAGAGTGGTTTACCACTCTGGAAAGCTCAAATTGTGGGTCTCATACCCATCTCCTTCGATGCATTTTCTATCACGTTGCGTGATAGACCCTTTGTGAAGGGATCTGCCAAGTTTTTAGATGTTTGGATATAATCCAATGCAATAAATCTGGAGTTTCTCATTTTCTTGACATATTTCAGTCTCCTCTTCACATGTCTTGATGACTTCATATTATCCTTAGAACTATTTACCTTGAAAATCACAGTTTGATTATCGCAGTTCATAAGGATTGCGGGTATTGGTTTTTTAACCACAGGAAAGTTCATCAAGAGTTCACGAAGCCACTCTGCTTCAACAGTGGTTGTGTCTAATGTTGTGAGTTCTTCTGCCATAGTTGACCTTGTTAAGATGGTCTGCTTGCAAGACTTCCAAGAAATAGCGCCACCAGCAAGTGTGAATACATATCCACTCGTGGACTTCATCTCGTCAGCATCAGATATCCAATTTGAATCACTATAACCCTCTAGTACCCTCGGATACCCGGTATAGTGTATGCCATAGCTCGCAGTGCCTTTTAGATATCGCATAACTCTCTCAAGAGCATGCGGTGATCATCTCGGATTTGAAACAAATCGACCGAGTTTGCTTACAAAAAGAATGCATGTCAGGCCTCGTGGCACTAGCTAAATACATAAGCGAGCCAATGATTTGAGAGTATCTCAGTTGGTCTCTAGCATTTCCTCGATTCTTTCGAAGCAACACACTAGGATCATACGGTGTAGGAGAAAACTTGAAGTCGCTATACCCGAAACGACTCAAGATCTTTTCCACATAGTGGGACTGAAGCAGTGTAATCCCACCATCATCATCTCTCAATAACTTGATGTTCAGGATGACATCACTCCTGCATCCTTCATCTCAAAGGAACGAGATAAGAAATCTTTGACCTCCTTAATTGCATTAAGGTTGGTTCCAAAAATCAGTATGTCATCAACATACAAACAAAGGATGACTCCCTCACCCCCACCATGGCGATGGTACACACATTTATCAGCTTCATTTACAACAAAGCCTGCACCAGTTAAAGTTCTTTTGAACTTCTCATGTCATTGCTTAGGGGCTTGTTTTAGGCCATATAAGGACTTCAACAACTTGCACACCTTTCCTTCTTGACCATTTACCACAAAGCCATCTGGCTGATCCATGTAAATTTCCTCATCCAATTCTCCATTAAGGAAAGTTGTCTTAACGTCCATTTGATGAACGAGAAGACCATGAGAGGCAGCCAATGAGAGTAATACTTGAATGGTGGTCAATCTGGCAACAGGTGAGTAAGTGTCAAAGAAGTCTTTACCTTATTTTTGAGTATATCCCTTGGCTACAAGCTGTGCCTTGTACTTCTCAATAGTACCATCAGGTCTAAGCTTTTTCTTAAACACCCACTTGCACCCTAAAGGTTTGCACCCATAAGGGCGATCAGTGATCTCCCATGTCCCATTAGCTAAGATGGAATTCATCTCACTATGGACGGCTTCCTTCCAGTAGTCAGCATCAGGAGATGCATATGCTTCTGAAATGGAAGTGGGAGTGTCATCCACAAGATACACAATGAAATCATCACCAAAGGACTTTGCAGTCCTCTGTCTCTTGCTCCTTTTAGGAATTTCATTATCATCCTCCTTAGGACTTTTAGAGTGTTCAATTGGAATGGTAGGTTCAGAGAATATAGTAAATTCCTGATTAGATGAACTAGGTATCTCCGGATTTGATGAGTTAGGTTTATCTTTCATTGGAAAGATATCCTCAAAGAAAGTCGCATCTCCGACATGAATGTCAGGCACTTCAGATTTTACTATCAAGAATCTATAACCAATGCTATGAAAAGCATAGCCCAGAAAAACACAATCAATGGTTTTTGGTCCAAGCTTGCGCTTCTTGGGGATTGGTACATTAACCTTTGCCAAACAACCCCAAGTACGTAAGTAAGAGAGTTTTAATATTTTCTTCTCCCATTCTTCGAATGGAGTAATTTCTTTGTTCTTTGTGGGAACTCGGTTTAGGACATGACACGCAGTCAATAGTGCCTCCCCCCACCATTCCTTAGAAAGACCCGATGTGTCTAACATGGCGTTAACCAAATCTGTTAGAGTACGGTTCTTTGTTTCGGCTATTCCATTTGACTGGGGTCAGTAGGGAGGCATCCTCTCATGAATTATTCCATGTTCCACACAAAAAGAATCAAAGTCGTTGGAAAAATACTCTCCACCACGATTAGACCTAGGCCTCTTAATCTTTCAATCAAGTTGATTTTCTGCCTCAGCTTTATAGATTTTGAAGAAACTCAAAGCCTTATCTTTCGATTTCAGAAGATACACATGACAATATCTCGTAGATTCATCGATCAAAGTCATGAAATATTTCTTTCCACCTTTTGTCAACACACCATTCATCTCAAAAATATCAGAATGTATGAGCTCTAGTGGTGTTAAATTTCCCACTTCTGCAGTCGTATGTGACTTGCGAGGTTGTTTAGCTTGCACGCAGACTTGGCACTTAGATCCCTTAATAGTTGTGAAATCAGAGATTAAATTCATTTTGGCTAGCCGCGTCATACAACCAAAATTAATATGACAAAGATGAGAGTGCCAGACATTTGATTCAAAATTCGTGTAAATATGATTAACAACTTTATTACAAATGTCTGACAGAGATAAGCGGAACAAGCCTCCGCACTCATAGCCTTTACCAAAAAAGGTTCCATACTTCGAAATTACAAATTTATTGGACTCGAATACAATCTTGTAGCCATCTCGACACAGAAGAGATCCGCTAACAAGATTTTTATTTATTGAGGTAACATGATGCACGTTCTTCAAGACGATCTTTCGCCACGATCTTCAGATCGACTGCATTCAACACCATGAATAGAAGCATGCGAGCCGTTACCCATCAGCACGGTTTGAGTCCCTCTGACCCAACATCTTTCATCTCAACGTCGCCCATGATAACATTAGCAGTCTTGCTGCTCTTCCCATGCTGGCGCTTGTCAAAGCGGTTGGGACAAGCAGGAGCCCAATGATTAGGATCACTGCATGACAACTTTCCTCTTTTCTTTTTTCTCTTCTTGAGAAGGTGGTGCTGTGGAGGCGCCATACATGACAAAGCACCTTTCCTCTTTTTCTTCTTCTGAAAAGCTGTGGGAGTGGAGGCCTTGTTCTTTCCATCGAACTTTCCTTTGTCGTCAAACTTGCCTTTGTTCTTGAACTTGTGAGGCTGGAAGTTCCTTTTATGTACCAGATTGGCATTAGAACCTCCCTCAGTACCTCGAGCATGTGTGTCTTTTGCTCTCGCCTTCTCTTCCACATCAAGAGTCCAAATGAGATCCGTCATGGAGAACTCTTGTCTCTTATGCTTCAGAGAAGTAGCAAAATTCCTCCATGACTGGGGAAGTTTGGCAATAATGCCTCCGGCAACAAACTTGTCCGGTAACACACAAGTGAAGTGCTCAAGCTCCCTGACAAGTGACTGTATCTCATGAGCCTACTCCGCAATGGGGCGGTCCTCAACCATCTTATAGTCATAGAATTGTTCCATGACATACAGTTCACTGCCAGCATCGGAGACTCCAAATTTTCTCTCGAGCGCATCTCACATATCCTTTCCATTGATAAATGACAGATATGAATCGACAATATTGTCGCCAAGAATGCTGATCAAGGCAGCCTTGAAAGTGGTATCAAGTTTTTGGAACGCCTCCCGAAGGGATTAAGTTCTCCTCAAAAGCCATAGATGGCGTTATAGCAGCTCATGTTCGGAAACTAGGGCACTGCTCTCGCACGCCATCGTTAGTAATTCACACCTTCAAACACAGGTGGCTTCATAGAAGCAACAAAGCCACTTGGGGCAAATTGCCTGAAATAAGGTTTTTGGATTGTTGAATAAAAGAGCAATTTACCAAGTGAATTATCCATAATAAATGCTAGATAAAACATGATTAGAATAATAGACAATATACTAATCATGTGAAATAGCGAATACATATTAAGCCATATAACCAAACAAACTGCAAGGCGTAAAACTTTAGAAACGATCAGAACAAGATTGAGAAAGAAGATATACACGGCAGTAGCAGAAGAGGAACCGCTGGCGTTGGAACCATCGTTGGCCATGTCATCGAGGAAGAGGGTGCTGATGTCGGGGAAGAAGTCCTCGTCGGGGAAGACGTCGCCATAGTCGCTATCCGTGAGGGAGTCTGTGACGAAGCCAGTAGTCGCGCCGGTAGCGCTCCCCAAAAACCTTATCGCTCTTCTCCCGTACAGGACTCGAAGCAGCGGGGTGTCGGAGGCCTACTGTCCCGGCTCGCGGTGCACGCCGCAAGACGGGATGGGAAAGATCTAAGTAGCGCAGTTCTCTGTAACTGGAGCCGCAAGGGATGTGTGTTAGTATGTCTGAGAGGAGGCGCGACCTCTCTCTTATATAGACACAGAGGGGTAGGCAGATAGGCTGCGCAGAAGGTGAAACGAATGGAAAAAAAGTTGAAGCGAACAGGCGGCATCCCACAAAACAGCCTCGACTCAGTTCGTATTTATTTAGCTCGTATTAAAAGTCCACTCGAGCAAAATGTAAATCTCGGCTCGGGGAGATTCCTGCAACCCGCAACCCACGGCATGCGCGCGTCGTGTCGTGACGAGGCGAGGTGAGCGAGGAGGAGGAGCACGCGTGTGGAATTCTCTCCTTCTCCTTCTCCTTCTCATCCTTTTTACCAAGTGGTAGGAGAGCTCACTGTAGGGGTTCGTAGCATGGAAAACAAAAAATTTCTATCGCATGAACACACACAAGCCAAGATCTATTTACTAGATTGTAGCAACGAGTCGATAGAGTACTAACCCTCGAAGATCCAAAGCGGTTAACGAGAGCAGATTCTCGTGGATGATGTAGTCGTACACTTCCGATCTCAAGATCGCGTAGACGATCCTTCCGGCGCTGCATTCGGCGGCGCCTCGCCCGATCACATGTATTATTTTCGGATGAAGCCGTCGCAGACATTCGCGCTGCCTGAGCGCTGGCGGTCATACATGTTCTCTACGATGAAAGACCGTCCTCTCCCTTGTTCCAGCAGGCAGCGGAGGTTGTAGAACTCTCCTCGTGATTCCGGCAGCACGACGGCATGGTGTCAGAAGTAGAGGGGAGATCTCGCAGGGCTTCGCCTTAAGCCGGAGCGAGTATGGTGGAGTATGAGAGAGTCCTTGGCGATCTAGGGTTTAGAGGCACCAAGGGGAGGTGGCTTGGCCGGCGGCTAGGGTTTGGGGAAACCCTAGTCGGCAACTTGGGAGATCCCTAGGTGGAGGCGGCTGCACTTGTGGTGGAGGCGCCAGGAGCTAGGGTTAGGTATGTCTCCCTATGGTTCGTGAATTATGCGGACATGACCGAGACACTTCTCCGATCAATAACCAATAGAGGAATCTGGAAATTCATATAGCTCCCACATATTTCTACGATTACTTTGTGATCGAATGAACCACTTACATGCGATACCAATTTCCGTTTGTCTCACGATAGTTTACTTATCCGAGGTTTTGACCATCGGTATCTCTGCATTAGTTCAACCTCGTTACCGATAAGTACTCTTTTCTCGTTCCCGTGATATGTGATCCCTTGTGAGCCAGTCACATGCTTGCAAGCTAATTGGATGACATTCCACCGAGAGGGCCTAGAGTATATCTATCCGTCATATGGATGGACAAATCCCACTCTTGATCCATGTGCCTCAACACATACTTTCCGAACACTCAATGCCACCTTTATAGCCACCCAGTTACGGTGTGGTGTTTAATGTCATCAAAGCATCCTTCCGGTGATGGTGATTAGCATGATCTCATGGTCGAAGGAATTAGGTTACCATGTATTAGAAAGCATAGAGCAAATGAACTATATTAAATGACTTGATCTTTATGCTACGCTTAACTATAGGAGTATGTCCATCACATCATTCTCCTAATGATATGACCCTGTTGTTAATAACATCTTCTATGTTCATGATCAGGAAACCATGATCATATATTAACCAACAAGCTAGTTTAACAAGAGGCTTTACTAGGGACTCTTTTATGTTTACAAATCACAAAAGTATTAATGTTTCCGATTAATACAATTTTATCATGGTATGTAAACATTTATCATAAGCATGAAGATATGATAATAACCACTTTATTATTGCCTCTTGGGCATATCTCCAACAGTCTCCCACTTGCACTAGAGTCAATAATCTAGTTTCAAACCTTTGTGTATCCAACACCTATGGCTTTCCGGTGTTGTATGTACACGATTGCTAGTGGTCAACTGATCTCCGGATCTGACACTTCCAGGTCCGTGTGTAATTGCATGTCTTTGCGTCTCTACGCATCACTCATTCTTTAATGAGATGGCTTTGCATAAATTTGGTACTTTGGTGAGACCTTAGTTCTTTGGGGTTAAAACATGTTGATAATATTGTCGTACAATATATCTTCATAGTATTATCCCTGTTGTGAACTACACCTAGTTTGATAACAAACTACTTGACACAAATGCCCTCTTTTGCTGCTATAATAGCAGTCATATACTTAGCCTTTTGTTGTAGTATCTGTCACAATGTCTTAACTTTGGAACTCATCCAAATCCATTATGGAACTTACTTTCCATTATATTGTGCCACCCTCAGTTTAGATTGAGATAAACTTAATTTATACTTTGTGACAAAACTAGTATCAATGTAGTACTTTTACAATGAACTAACCATCTATTTGTCACTTCCAAAATAATATATTCGTAGTTCTTCCAAAATATCATAAGAATATCCTTACTATCGTCCACGATCATCTTATGAACCATTCTGGTATATGCTCATAACATTTAGAGCATAGGACATATCTGGATTTGTACATATCACAGTATGATTGGTATAAATAATCTTTGTGATTTCATACATCAAGTATCAATCTATACTTGAATCTTTGTTTCACTTACCAAGTGTCAATACACTTGAATATATCATCAATATTGAACTCATTCAATTCTTTCTGTGCGACAAGAACCTTTCTTGTAGTTTCTATATTGAACTCATTCAATACATCATCTATGTACTTTCGGCACAACCATATTAGCGTCTATTGATGCCAAATATTTGGGTTTTGCCTAAGTCTTTCATCAGGATGAAATTCTTAATATGTGTTAATAAAAGATACATCATTTCCAATCAACAATATGTCTTCCACATAATGTATTAGAAATATGTCTTAGCGCTCCCACTTAATTTCTTGCAAATGCAAGCATCTTCATCGTCTCTAATGAATTTAAACTCTTTTAACAATTTCATCATGGTGAAGATTCCAACTCCGCGATGCTCACTTCAACCATTGAAGTTTGCATATGCTTTTAGCATCCTTTGAATTAACAAAACCCTATGGACCGCGTTATGCACATGTCCTAGGTAACAATTCTATTAGAAGAACTTGTTTTGTTTATTCAACTACCACATAACAAAATTATATGTAGTGGTTGCTACATTAATCCGTCTAGACTAAATATCGCTATGAAAGATCAAATCTTATCATAGTCAACCATTGAACATTGTTGTGAACTCTTTCCCAACATGTCGACTATTTCATAGATGTGAAACATCCATGTCTATTTCTTTATAGATCTAAACACGACTGTAAGGTCTTACACCTTTATCGAGGGTCCTTCAAGTTTAAATCTTGATTTCTCGTGTATGGAACTATCACGGATTTTATGGATTCAAGCCATTTTATGGAGTCAGGGCCCATCATCGCTTCTTTGCATGTAGTCCGTTCATTATTCTCAAATAATGATTCAACCCTCAAATCTTGGTATTTGATTGTTTACCCGACCTACTTGGTTCAATAGAAACTTTGACCTCCATAACCTCAACCTTTGAGTCACGTGAGCCATGAGCATTGTTGCTGCCTCCGGAACACTTTTCGGCGCTGTGCAACTTTGCACATACAGCTAAGGTTTTTTTTAACCTTATCAAAGTTTTATTGTCCTCCCACTTATCTTTTCACGGAAAATTCCTTCTCAAAGAAACTTGACATTCTAAGCGACAAACACTTTTGTCTCTGATGTTATGGAGGAATACTTAACAGTTATTCAAAATAACATACAAAGACAGGTTCATCCGACTTTGCTTGCAAACATCTTTCTTATGCATAGCATACCAATGTTTAAGAAAGGACAACTTGGGTTTTATCCCAAACCATAACTTTATATGGTGTCATTTCAACGGATTATGATGGAGCTCTTTTCAGTGCAAAAACGGTAGTCTCTAAAGCTTTTAATCTTTAAAATATAATGGCAGTTTTATGAATTACACCTTTGATCTTACCATGTTAAACAAGGTTTAATTACATATCTCGAACGCTTCATACTCTTATGGTGTTTCGGGAAATGCAAATCCACGGAACGATTCCTTAAATCTTAGGTGTTTATGCTAAACTTGTAACTCAAATATCTTCCTCTATGATCTTATCATAAACTATTTATATTCTTGTTACAATGATTTTGCACTTCATCTTGAAAGTCTTTGAATTTTTCAAATGTTTCATACTTCATCCTTATTAAGTAAATATTCATATATTCACTCAAATTTTCGGAGAAAGCATATGAAGTTGAAATCCATCGCTCTTGACTACACATAATGGACTTCATACAACAATATGTACAAATTCCAATAAGCTAGTCAATCGTTCCCTTTTGGCCTATGAACGAAGTTTTAATTATCTCTAGGAAAGTTTCACAAGCGTCATTTGATCAAAAATCAAAAGACTCCAAAATTCCATCCACATGGAGTTTCTTCATGTTTTCTTTCCAACATAATTTAAACGGCGATGTCACTTCCCAAGTGATCTTTCAATCAATTTGTCTTTCGACATTTTTAGCACTAGTTTTATGGATGTGATTTCTCCAACGAGATTTGTAAATCATCCATCTTTTATGGATTACGGCAATTATTTGAACAACCCTTTTGTTCTCATAATACCTGATAAAACAAATCTTGAAGGCAAGCTTTGATGTTTAACGAGCAACACAATAACCCTTTATTTGTTCACGATGAACATCATCACATATTCTTTTGCTAGTTACTTAGGCCATTGTAGTTCATGAATTGTGTTGTTTCGTATGACGATTCATACCAACAAATTCAGTATCCAATACTCAAGAACTACATTGTTTAACAAGCAAAGAATACAATCATAACATGTATATCCTCTATATACCTAAGCTGAACAATTCTAGTCTTTTATTTTCTGCCATATATTTATGAGATTCTCTTTCAGTATTTTCTTTTCTGTTTGAAAGAATCTATCAACATCAATAGTGGAGCCATACACATGACTCATAGTCCAAAGCGTGTATAGTAAAATACCAATGTCTTTGGACTTGCACTTTGAAGTAGATCACCATCATCAAATGTTTGGTGTTCTTTTCAAATTCCTTTCTTTAGTAATCTCTTGGTGTAGTAAACATTTTCCCTACATCAAATATTCACCCTTATCATGGAATTATTCATGATTAAGCTACTTTTAGCTTATAACAGTGAATCACGAGTATAATGTTGCTCTCCAAAACCTTTTGGAGGATTAGGACAACTAGTGTCTCCAATCTTTTGTAAATTCTCATCAAATATGAGAACATAAACTTTGCCATATTATACTCTATCATGTTGTAAACAAAATATTGTTTCAGATATCGCAATATCTCCCATACATGATGGTTTTTGAAACAACTCTTTCAACTCCTAGATTACCTTGATATTGAAACTATCTTTCGAATATCAAGAATCATGGAGATAAACATGATACTTATATACTAACACTGGAATTGTTACTCTTGATTTAATACAACCTATTAAACTTCATGGAGTAATCGAAACTTACTGAAAGTTCGCAATGGGACTTTTAAACTTTAGATTAACACTTCTAAAAAATACGATACCAATTCGTAAAGTAATTAACCAGAATTCTATAGTTCTATCATCTCAATTATAACTAAGCGTAAGGTGGTAAACGTATGCCAATGACTACAAAAACTATGCAAATTCACTTTGATTTAATTTATGATAAATAGTGTTCAACTTTTAATCATATTGTTGTTGAACTCCCACTCAAAACAATATCCCTCACATTGTTTTAGTGATCACACGAACCAAATCCACCACATCAAAACCGATCATCACAAGAGTTGATGTAGCTTCAATGGCGAACAATCAACATGTTCATCATATCATCTATATGACTCATGCTTTACCTTTCGGTATCCCGTGTTCCGAGACCATGTCTGTACATGCTAGGCTCATCAAGGTCAAACCTTAGCTTCCGAATGAGCAAATCTGGCTTGCTCATGTTGTATACACTCGTAGAATCTAACACACCCGATCATCACATGGTGCTTCAAAACAACGAGCTTTAGCAACGGTGCTTACTAAGGATGAACACTTTAAAACCTGAAATTGTGTGCTTGAGGGATCATCTTATAATGCTACCGTCGTGAACTAAGCAATACAAGATGCATAAAAGGATTAACATCACATGCAATTCATAATATGTGATATGATATGGCCTTTCTTCTTGTGCTTCCGATCTCCATCTTCAAGCACGAACATGATCTCCATCATCACCGGTGTGGCGTCAAGGTCAATGGCGCCGCTTCATGGTTGTCTTCCACCAGCATCAACTATTACAACTACTTTGAATAATAGACACGCAGGACTTAACGGAAACAACCATATGGCTCCTGCCGGTTGCCAACTTACAATAAGGAACATTGCATACATCATATATAATCACAATCATTGCCATATCACGTCACTGCACACCCTTGCAAAACAAAGTTAGACGCCTCTAATTTTCTTTGCATGTTTTACGTGGTTTTGGGGCTTTTAATAAGTGTCGTTCTAACTTACGAACAAGAACCACAACATTGATACTAGTATTGTCAATCACCCGTTGTAAATTGAATCTTAACTATGTTGGGAGAAATAGGCACCCGCAAAGCCACTTATGCAATACAAGTTGCATGTCAAGCGTGGAGGAAGTCTCATGAACGATCTCATATAAGGTTAGCACAGGCCGCTTCATCCCACCATCCCGCAAGATGCAAAGTAAACAAGAAGCAATCGACAACAAAAACATCAACGCCCACAATGATCATTGTGTTCTACTCGTGCAACAGATCTACATATAGACACGGCTCTGATACCACTGTAGGGGTTCGTAGCATGGAAAACAAAAAAATTCTATCGCATGAACACACACAAGCCAAGATCTATCTACTAGATTGCAGCAACAAGTCAATAGAGTACTAACCCTCAAAGATCCAAAGCGGTTAACGAGAGCAGATTCTCGTGGATGATGTAGTCGTACACTTTCGATCTCAATATCGCGTGGACGATCCTTCCGGCGCTGCGTTCCGGCAGCGCTTCCGCAGTCGGTCACACGTTCGGTACTCGATGAAGACCGTCCTCTCCCTTGTTCCAGCAGGTAGCGGAGGTTGTACCACTCTCCTCGTGATTCCGGCAGCACAACGGCATGGTGTCGGAAGTAGAGGGGAGATCTCGCAGGGCTTCGCCTTAAGCCGGAGCGAGTATGGTGGAGTATGAGAGAGGCCCTGGCGATCTAGGGTTTAGAGGCACCAAGGGGAGGTGGCTTGGCCGGCGGCTAGGGTTTGGGGAAACCCTAGTCGGCGACTTGGGAGATCCCTAGGTGGAGGCGGCTGCACTTGTGGTGGAGGCGCCAGGAGCTAGGGTTAGGTGTGTCTCCCTACGATTCGTGAATTATGCGGACATGACCGAGACACTTCTCCGATCAATAACCAAAAGAGGAATCTGGAAATTCATATGGCTCCCACATATTTCTACGATTAATTTCGATCGAATGAAACACTTACATACGATACCAATTTCCCTTTGTCTCACGATAGTTTACTTATCCGAGGTTTTGATCATCGGTATCTCTGCATACCTAGTTCAACCATGTTACCGATAAGTACCCTTTTCTCGTTCCCGTGATATGTGATCCCTTGTGAGCCAGTCACATGCTTGCAAGCTAATTGGATGACATTCCACCGAGAGGGCCTAGAGTATATCTATCCGTCATATGGATGGACAAATCCCACTCTTGATCCATGTGCCTCAACACATACTTTCCGAACACTCAATGCCACCTTTATAGCCACCCAGTTACGGTGTGGTGTTTGATGTCATCAAAGCATCCTTCCGGTGATGGTGATTAGCATGATCTCATGGTCGAAGGAATTAGGTTACCATGTATTAGAAAGCATAGAGCAAATGAACTATATTAAATGACTTGATCTTTATGCTACGCTTAACTATAGGAGTATGTCCATCACATCATTCTCCTAATGATATGACCCTGTTGTTAATAACATCTTCTATGTTCATGATCA
This sequence comes from Avena insularis, assembly GCA_023614405.1. Lineage (NCBI taxonomy): Eukaryota > Viridiplantae > Streptophyta > Magnoliopsida > Poales > Poaceae > Avena > Avena insularis. The sequence continues at coordinate 390,435,707 of CM042695.1, forward strand.
GGAAACCATGATCATATAATAACCAACAAGCTAGTTTAACAAGGGGCTTTACTAGGGACTCTTTTATGTTTACAAATCACACAAGTATTAATGTTTCCGATTAATACAATTTTAGCATGGTATGTAAACATTTATCATAAGCATGAAGATATGATAATAACCACTTTATTATTGCCTCTTGGGCATATCTCCAACACTCACCTTATAAGCTGGTTGTGGTGACCCATCATACCACTGCATGTGTAGTACACTATAGTCGTTGACATGACACTCACAGAACACCGTTCCGTAAATATCACATCCCTCAGAGTGGTACAACAGAAACATTGCGGGACCATATTACAAACATTCACACATTATTATTATTACAATACCAGAAGTTCAAGACTTCAAAAGATTCAACTTACAAACCAAAATATAAAGTGTTTCAGTGGAATTTTAAAGTAGCAACTCCGACTAGGAGTTGAGCTCAGCAGCTTATTCTATAGAGTTCATGCTGCTCAGCTCCGTTAGTTACTACTAACTAGGTACTTAGTTGGACTCGTTCTCATCGACACCGTAGCGGATCTCGTAATCCACTCTTTCAACTCCTCCGGACAGATCAGGTTCCTCGTAGAACACATCTTCTTGACATTCGGCTGCATACATTGGCACGTCTTCGGGATCCTCAGAGTCTAAGCAAGGATCAAAGGAAAGAATGAGTAACAGCGTTACCCAACAAGTTCATTATATGCAAGGTGGGAAGTTTGATGCTCTAACTACCACCTCGGATTATAAATCCTTGGCACTATGAAGTTTCTGTAAATCTTTCTTCAAAGATTGATTTTATTCTAAAATCCTATGACAATCAGCCTTCACAGGTTGACCATAACTTTCATGGAGTTCCTTTCCTGCCGCGTTCGTAGCTCCTTCCCGGAACAGGGAGTAACAAGTTACAATTCTTACACTCTGCAGAGGTGCGTTACTTTACCCATGAGAGATCAACTCCTTGTTGCACAACCGGGCATACTTTCCCGTCCACAATTCCATGATGTGGGGCCCAATAGTTGGCCCAAGCCAATCACTGCCCCCTTCGCAACCTCGCATGCCTCCTTGGTGTACACCATGCCCACATAATGAATTATGGCAATGGTTTGTACAAACCGTTAGATGCCAGAACTATCGTGGGACGATGAGGATTCCCACCCATATGCTGCATATCCTCTACGAAATACCAATTAATATGCATGCTACAAGGATAATAGCCACGACCTACACATCCGGCTTCATGCAAGAGGAAGAAGATACAGCTGACTTCTCTGTCCCATTCCAAATATCATGGCTAATGCGTAATATACGGCGCTAGAATCACTGATGTCATGGGTTATTAAGTCCTTACTTGATTATCATTATTGCAATTAGAACTCTAAGTTCTATTGCTCCATTATATCACCACTTAGGATGATATATATAATTTCTTTATTTGTGAAAATAATATTTTCTTTCTTTTATAGCACATATGATGATACACAATTTGCAAATACTTTGATAAAGACTCTTCAAATGACATGAGAAAGTGATGAACTTGCCTTGTGATTGCAAGGTAGTGAAGTATGATGCTTGCACTGGACCTTGAGCTTCTAGTTCTACAAAAACATCATTATTGCCCGGTAAGGACAATATTTAAAGAAGCAAAACGATTATGCAATTAATGTAATGCATTATTTAATTTTATATGTATTTACCCCAAAAAGTTCCTTTTTAGTAATAAATGATTTATAATTATTACTTTTTAATATTTTATAACATATATTGAATTATTTTATTTTCCTTTCATTTGAATTTTATTGATTTAATAATTCTTTTAGGAATTATCAATTATACATTAAAAATGGTGATTAAATATTTATTTAGTATTTCTCTAAAATACTATAATATTAATACATAATGAAAGTGAATTTTAATTAATTTTATCACCTTTCAATAATTTTGTAAAATTCCATAAGGAATATATAACTTACAAAATTCCTAATAAAATTTAAATGTATAAAATTTTATATTTTAATTTATTTGGGTAGTTTGGATTTTTTTGAATCCACAAATATTTTATTTATAATTTTTGGACTCTTATTTTATTTTTTAGAATTTTATTAAGTCCAGGGGTATTTATGTCTTTTCCTTTTTATTAAAACAGGCCTGGAAATGTTTCTGGGCTGGTTATTCTTATTGGGCCTTGGTGGCCCATTAGTCCTAGACAAGAGTGCCACCTCAAGGTCTCTGCCCCAGCTCGCCCACCTCTCTCTCTCCGGTTCATATTTTCCTCTCTCTCCGAGCCCTCCGGTGGCCGATGCCGCCATGGCGATTCCTTGCCGTCGGCCATTCTAGTCGCCGCCGTGGTGTAACAGTGGGTTGTCGACGACGCTCGTTCGTTCTATCCAATTAGATTCGAGCCTAGGGCTCTCCTACGATGGATCGATGCCGTCGCGAACCCTAGGGTTTGGGGGGTGGCATGGATTCAAGGGCTGTCGTGGTCGTCATGCGTCGAGGTGACGCCTCGCACCTGTGTGATGTGAGGGTTGTCGTGGCGTCGTAGGGTTGCAGCACCCTCTGGTGCTCCGTCTTGCATGGTCGCTTGCTTCTCTACTATTCTCCAGCGAGGACCTACGGTGAGTTTGATTCCTCTCCCCTGGTGCTCTCTGTGTTTGCCGGTTCGATGCTAGACGCTGGCAGTGTCTTCTCTGGCTACTATCTGATTCAGATTGGAATTATTATCTAGTTAGGGTTCCTGTTATGTGCTTGATCATGTACTGGACGAATTGATTCATGTTTGGATGGTCTGTATACATGTTGAATGATTATTGGCCTGGGGCTTGTTGCTTGAAATGATCTATGATGTTTCTGGTGGCTTACTAGATGATATAATTGCTTGGGAATCATGCTTGATTAAGTCAGTAAGTTTTCACTGTCATCTGATTTATGATCCTGATTATTACATGAGGAAATCATTGTTCTGGTGCTGTTGGCTTAGAGCTAGTGTATGGTTTGAGATCATCATGATCTCCAACAGTGAAGTGTATCATAGGAATATCCTATTTGTGATTCCTGTGTTAACAGGAAAATGATTAGTTAATTGATTGTCTGAATCTTATGATGATTTACTGTCTTTCCTGATTCATATTGGATTGTTCTTGTGACACCATCATGTATGGCACACAAGTTTAATTTTAAACCATGGATTTGGTTAGTTTATGCTTAAGACAATCTTGGATTTGAAAGATAAATAGAAATGCTCTTATCTGAATTCCCTAAGACCAATGATGTTGGTCTGAGGCTTAGGGATTCAGATCTTATTTAATTGGTTCATCTAGATAGTCCTGGTAGTGGTACCAGCTATTCTTTGTTGAATCAGAGCTTGGAAAAAATGATAGTGAGCTTGCTCAATCTATGGATCCAAAGATTTGTTTCTAAGGTGCTACCCTTCCTTTAGGGACGTGCCTAGAATAAATCATAGGTATATGTATGATTGAATTGAAAAATATAGTTTGACAACCAGAGCAAGGATGTTGCTCTAAGCTCTGGTTGGATCATGGTACTTTGTTGTTTGCCTTTAGAGTTTCAGAAATCCCTATGATGGATTCACCCCACTTGGGTGCTTTTTGAGGGTTTGTTTTATAAAACAGCACATGCTTCTCTCTGAATAAGATGATTAGATCATGTGAAGGTTTTGTGAAACTCACCATAGAATCTTGCTGTGTGTGGAATAAGTTGGTGATGATCTTGATCTTGGTCTACTGGATTATTGTGCTTGCTCTTGAGCTAGGATGCTCCTCCTAGCTCCTGGGCTTGGTCTTGCTGTCCACCTGATTCTTCCCCCTCCTTATGTCACCATCCTGGTGATGTTTGGTTGATCTGGGGTGGTTTGGTTTGGCTGCTGTTCTTGGTTTAGATGCTGTCTACACTGGTTGTTCTTGTGTGTTGTGCAGTGGAGAGATGCACTAGTGTGCTCCTCCACGGCTGTGCTGCTGGTTTTGTGAAGTTGGGTTGTTCTGTGAGGTCGACAACACACCACATGCATGTTGGTGTGTGTCCTGCTTGTGTGCCTGCTATGCACTTGTGGATATGTTCAGACTTTTGACACTTACTCTTACCAGGTTACTTTCACCTGGCTGGTGAATTTGTCCCTCTTGGATGTCATTTGACTTCTGGCTTTGAATTTATGAAAGATGGATTCTTTCATATTGGTGAAACTTGCCCCTTTTATAAATTTCTCAATGATGAATTTGTCAAGTGCATTTCACTGACATGTCTGAGAGAAATAATACTAACACTAACCCTCTTTTGTTTCTATTTGATCTTTGTTTTGCAGGTACATATATATAGATGAAGGTTTAGTTTAGGTTTAGTGATAGGATAGTTATAGAATGTTCTAATGTAATTTTCTTATCCTTTTGTATTTTTTAATTTTTTAATTTTCATTTTCTTCAATTGTAATAAAGATTATATTATCAATAATAAAGAATATTCTTATTCTTTATTCTATTGTAAATTGTGAAGTTTGAAAATAGTTTCAGTAAGTTACATTCTTTGTAACTTGTTTATATATTGATAATATGAAATAAGTTTCATATTCATTATTGCTTTTTTTTTCTTTGGATAGATTTTAAGTGGTAATATTTATCTCTTAATTAAATTAAGACTCAAACTTATATCTAATTCATTTGAATTATAATTCAAACATTTAAGTTTAAAATTCAAATTCATTTTCAACACACATAATTCCTTAAGATCACATCAAAGTTTATAACAATCCTCCTTTAAGACTAAACCTAATCTCAAAGTAAGAAAGAAACATTGATCACTCGAGGTTTTATTTGGCGAAAATTTTATCCACATTTTCATAAATGAATGCATGCATCAATCCATATTCCCAATTCTACCCTTCGTTAGTTCCTAAATGCTGGGATGTTACACTGGTCCAACTTCCACTCAACTAGCAATATGGGACTAAACATTTGTCTCAGCTCTTGCCTTGCATGAATGGGCCAAATGGACCTCTAGGATTTCAGGAATTTATTGGCATATAATAAATGGGCTGGGCCTATTTAGGCAAAAATTCCAACAAATATATGACAATTGTAACAGACCAAGACACATAAAAAGGGATTGCTTTGAAATAATTGGTTATCCTCCAGGGTGGTGGCAAAGGCAACAAAATGGGTCACTTGGTGGCAATAATCGAGAGAGAAGGCAGAATCAGGTGCATTACACCTCAGCTTCTTCTACTGAGGAATCATCATCAACTTCTTATACTGGGGAATCATCATCAGCAAATACAAAGGCACTTGATAAGTACAAGTCCATGCTTGCATCTGTTTCTACCGCCAAACCCGCTGAACATGACTCTACCTTTCATGCAACCAGAAGTATGAATAATGTCCATAAGAAAAATAATAGTGCTAATGATTACTGGATAATTGAGTCTGGTGCTACAAATCATATGATTGGTTCATCAAGAATTTTTACATCATACATTCCTCGATCTCGGAGAGATAAAGTGTGTATCGCTGATGAAACTAAAAATCAATAATGGGTTGCAGGATAGTCAATTGTACACCTTTCTTGTCCTTGGACCCAGTTTTACATGTACCAAATTTTCCTGTGAATTTGTTATCTGTTAGTGCAATTACTAAGTCACTAAAGTGCAGAGCATGCTTTGAGCCTGAATCTTGTATGTTTCAGGAAATGAAGTCAGGGAGGATTCTTGGGACTGGCATAGAGCATGATGGATTATATTATCTAAACAAAAATGCATCTCCCCTTGCTTTCTCTGCTACATCCTCGGTATCCACATATGAGTTAGTACTACTTCATCGTCATCTTGGACATGTTTCCTTTCGGGTCCTAGGTCGGATATTCCCAAAGTATTTTGCTTATTGCCAGAGGAAAAAGTTATTTTATGAATTGTGTGAAGTGGACAAACATACACGTGCCAACTATCCTAGCAGTAGTGAGAGGAGTCCGGATCCTTTTGAAATTGTTCACTCGGATGCAAGGTTGGAAAAAGCGTTAGGCGTAGGCGAGGCGTTTGGCCTTCGCCTAGTGCCTAGGCGGTGCTTAAGCGCCCTAGGCGTGGCCTAGGCGAGCATATAGTTTTTACTATCAAGGGTATATATGGGTTATTATATGTGATATACATTAATTTAGAGCATGTAAATCAGTAAATAACCAACGACCTCCATTGGAATATGTCCCAGCTAGCTAAAAAGTGAAAATAATTCATGATTTCTTGCTCGATAAGAAAATTTATTAGTTATCCTGCCTAGACTTCTGCTTATGCTCTAGGCGAGGCGTTTGTCTACCGCCTAGTGCCTAAGCGTTGCCTAGGCGTCGCCTAATCCAACAGTGCTCGGATGTATGGGGACCTTCCGTCGTGAACTCTCTTTTAGGAGAGCGGTGGTTTGTAACCTTTATCAATGGATTCAGTCGTTGTACTTGGCTTTATTTGCTTAAACATAAGTCTGATGTGTTTTCTGCATTTAAAGATTTCTATGCCTTAGTGCGTAATCAATATGATGCCAAGGTGAAAATATTTTATTCAGATAATGGAACGGAGTATGTTAATTATGACTTTGATAGTTTCTTGTCTTCTAACAGTATCATACATCAAACTACTTGTGTGAATATTGCTGCTCAAAATGGAGTTGCGGAGAGGAAAAATAGGCATTTATTAGAGGTATCTCGGTCTCTTATGTTCACAATGAATGTACCAAAGTTCTTGTGGGGAGAAGCTGTTAAGACAGCTGCTTATTTGATAAATCATATGCCATCAAGAGTGTTGGATTACAAGGCACCAATCGAATGTTTAACGGGTACTAACTCTTTCATTGTTCCACCTAAAGTTTTTGGATGTAAATGTTTTGTTCATGACTATAGGTCATCAGTAGGGAAGTTGGATCCCCGTTCTATCAAATGTGTTTTTGTTGGATATTCTCCCACTAAAAAAAGGTTATAAATGTTGGTGCCCATCTGAGAAGTGATTCTTTGTGAGCATGGATGTTACCTTCGAGGAGAAGGAACCATTTTATTCATCATCTATTAGTTATGATCGTACCGCTGGTCGTCACGGGGAGAAGGATGGTGGAGATATTACTCCTATGCAGATACCTCTCTTCGAAAAGGTGCAGTCAAGTTCTACAACACATGGGGAGAATAATAATAATAACGAAATTGAAGGAAATCCTACCGATCATGAGGTATGTGACTTGTTACCTCGCCAACAAAACATACAAATACAATCTGAGGCCCCATTACTTCTTGCTCAAGTACATGATGATGTTATAGAAGAAGGCATGGATAATGTTCCTACTACTACTGCTCCTATGAATTCTAAAACTACAGATGATTCAACACATCATGGAAATAATGAAGATACTACACATTTAATTGTACCTTCTAGTTCATCATCTACAGAATGTCCAATTGCACTTAGAAAACCAATAAGAAAGACTGGTGTACCAGCTCGTCTAAAAGATTGTGTTGGATATAGACATGATATAGCTAAGTTCGTATGTTATGATCATTGTAGTCCTTCATTTAAGAGCTTTATTGCATCCTTGGATAGTATTTCGATACCAAAAGATTGGAAGGAGGCATATCAAGAACCTAAGTGGAAGGCAGCTATGTTGGAAGAGATGAAGGCTTTGGAGAAAAATAGAACTTGGGAACTCTTAATTGCCACCAGGTAAGACACCGGTTGGCTGTAAATGGGTATAGTCAAACAAAATCCAGATGGTAAAGTAGAAAGATATAAAGCTCGTCTAGTTGCAAAAGGGTATACACAAACATATGGAATTGATTATGAAGAAACTTTCGCACCTGTGGCTAAAATGAATTCAGTAAGAATGTTGATATCATGTGCAGCCAATCCAGGATGGAATTTACACCAACTGGATGTTAAAAATGCTTTTCTCCATGGAGATCTTCGGGAGGAGATTTATATGCATATTCCACCTGGTTTTGAAACAGATCAGACCAAGAATAAAGTTCTAAGGCTACACAGATCCTTCTATGGTCTAAAGCAATCACCTAGAGCTTTGTTCGATCGTTTTAGAAAATCCATACTTCACATTGGTTACAATCAAAGTAATGCTGACCATACTTTGTTCTATAAACATAATCAAGATAAGCTAGCCATATTAATTGTTTATGTAGATGACATCGTTATCACATGAGATGACACTGAAGAAATAAATCATTTGAAGGCTCATCTGGGAAAGGAATTCGAGGTCAAGGATTTAGGACAGCTAAGATACTTTCTTGGAATTGAGGTGTCACGGAGTTCAAAGGGTATCTATCTCTCTCAGAGAAAATATGTTATGGATTTATTATCTAAAACAGGGCTTTCTAATTGCCGTCCCGCCTCTACTCCAATCGTGCAAAACCATAAGCTGGTTAGTGATGCCGGATCTCCGGTGGATAGAGAACGTTATCAAAGGTTAGTTGGACGGCTAATTTATCTCTCACATACTCGTCCTGACATTGCATTTGCAATAAGCGTTGTTAGTCAATTCATGCATGATCCCCGCTCTCGTCATTTGGATGTCGTAACCAGAATCATTCGTTATCTCAAGGGATGTCCTGGTAAAGGTTTGTTATATACATCACATGGAAACTTGCAAGTTGAATGTTATACTGATACAGACTGGGCAGGATCAATTGACGATAGAAGATCCACATCTGGATATTGTACTTTTGTAGGTGGGAATTTGGTTTCATGGCGCGGTAAAAAACAAAATGTGGTAGCCATGTCAACCGCAGAAGCAGAATTTCGGGAAATGGCACATGGAATATGTGAGATATTGTGGATGCGAATTATATTGACGGAGATAAGGCTATCTCAACCAAGACAGTCGATGTTGTATTGTGATAATAAGGCTGCACTTGATATTGCTCATAATCCTGTGCAACATGATAGAACAAAACATGTGGAGATTGATCGAAACTTCATCAAGGAGAAGCTGGATAAAGGTATCATTTGTATGCCCTATGTAAGTTCTGAAAACCAATTAGCTGATATCTTAACTAAGGGTCTTCCTGATAAGTTGTTTTCTAATTTGTATACCAAGATGGGACTATATGATACATTTGCCCCATCTTGAGGGGGAGTGTTCAAAGGTGTGCAGTAGCAAATATAAAGAAGTGAAGGGTGGAAATATAAAGTTGTAAAGTAGTAGAATAGTCAGTATAGATCGAGGGAGAACTAGAGAGTTCGGTGTGTGAGTAAAAAGGGAACATCCTGAAATCCTTCTTGGTACTAGCTTGGAGAGTAGAAAAAGAAAGTTCTCCACCAATTTTAGTGAGATCTTGATCCCTAATTACAACAATTTTACAGAATGTTTGTATAGAGATAAACTTTCTCGGTCAAATCTATTAAAAATTGAGACATGTCTTGGTTGTGTACTGGGCATGTCTAGCATTCTAAATCTATTCATGTAGCCACCGATACATCAACTTAGTCAAAAAAAAACAGTCAGTTAGTAGTGAGTTTTTATGCACAACGTGATGTTTTGCAATGAGAAGAATGTATGAGCTGGTGAGATCGGGGTGCAACAACTAACTAGTAAACATAAAACATATGGTTGGTTGTGAAGACCATGCGTGTTTTAATTTACATGTCTACACATTTTAATTTCGAGTGAACTTGATTGTAAACAACTAGTTGTTACTTTTTTTGAATTAGAAACACCAAATACAACATAGACACAAGCATTAATACTCTTATATTTCTACTAAATATTAGAGTCGTTGACCTTTGAGATCGACGGTGCCATTCAATCGACATAAACATTAATTATTGAAGAAAGAACATACCGGCCGACAAACCTAACGTTTGATTTCTAATGGTCTAGAATATAACAATATGCTATAGTCATTCAACCAATACTTGGTTCTCACAAAAGTGAGTTCTTGGCATGGCAGGTTCAACCTCCCACTGTGTTTTCTAAAGGAAAATGGAACTGAGTCTGATTAGTCGACTACAAAAAATATTCATTTGATTTTTCGGCACGTATATAATTTGCCTTTTGAAACTTTGTCTGGTTATGTTGCGCTTTGAATATACAATAGCTGCACATTTTAAAATGTGCAACGTATTGTTTTTTGTACATGTAATAATGTGTATTTTGGTGATTGATTGTTTTTAGTTCGCAGACTGATCGGCAGGAAAAATGATCAAATGTCTAAGCCTCCAAGAGTCAACACGCACAGCCAAGGTCGCATATCAGTGCACATAGCGTCCCTGTCCATGGTTCGGTGTCACGGTCATGCGGCATTAATTTGGCCTACAGCTTATGAGTACTTTTGCATATATCTGCCCATCGATCGAACTTCTTTCCATTGCCAATGGCGACGTTTTTCCTGTTAAGGGGTTTATTGTTACCTAACACATCGTGATCACGCATTATGCATGCCCAGGTCAGACGATCATACATACAGAAAGCAAAAGTGTGATTAAATTCTAGAAAGCAACAGGTAACAAGAAACAGTGTCTCCAAGCTGTGACGTACTTAAGTGGTCGTTGGAAAGGCTTGGCCTTACACGTATGTATGTACTCTAATTCAGCCTGCTGTATATAGATGGATGACAGATCAAGCAATCATCAGGGTAGTTAGTTAAATTTCCCCATAGAAACGAAAGAGGCATTGACTTGCGAAAGAAGTCGGGCGATGGGCCAGTTATAGTTAGAACGGGATGACTGGTAGATTGCAGAAGTATAGATTGTATTGATATTGCAAGAGGTGATTACATTGAGAGCCTTTAGGCTGTTTATATAGTACTAAGATTTGGAGGGCAAAAAGACTACTAGAGATAGAATCGGATTATAATATAAAAACTATCAAATATGCCTAACCGACATATACTCTCCCCCCCCCCCCCCCCCCCGGCAGCCGGATCGGTAGTGACGCGGACGGTCTGACTGGAGCATAAGCCGGAGGTGAGGTGGTAGCCCTTGTTGCCGATGTAGCCAGGAGTGAGGGCGTTGTGGTCGATGGTGCCGTTGGGGAAGTTGTCGCTGTTGATGAAGTCGATGAAGTTGTGTGTTGTGGTCGATGTCGTCGTTGAGAATTCGCTGTAGTAGTTGAGGCAGACGTAGTTTGAGTCGAAGTAGCTCGACCCGCAATGCCGAGCTTGCCAGACTCGGGAGCGTGTCGGGGACGAAGGCACGCATCGATGTTGCCAATACCGGACGTGCGAATACAAGGACCATCATGAGCCATGCGTGCCAGAGCCGGATTGAGGAACAAAGAAAATTTTCCGTAAACGGTCGTGTAGAAGTTGTCCGTCGTGTCGGAGTAGATGAAGTGGTTGCTAGAAGAAAATTGAGCACATACTTGTGCAAATAAAAACTAGACTGCGGCTCTGACGACAAGGTCGTGGTGGACGAAGACGACGGTGGTAGTTGTTGATGGCGATTGAATTGTAGCGGTAGTCGATGTTGGGGATTAGAACCATATTTTACGCTTGTATGAGCACGGCGTTGCTCGTGGAGAAGAACTTGTTGGCGTTAATAATGACCACGACCGTTGGTGGCGGCGACGATGTGGCGATGTTGTTGGTGTAGATGGTTGTCGGCGATGATGACCGCGGGTGATGAAGGTGCATCCCTTTGTTGACGGCGAGTTGCGTACTCGGGGACGTGCGTCCCGGTTGATGTTTGCGAAGACGGGCCGACATGGTGACGACGTGAGGACGGAGAAGCCGACATAGCGCGTGAAGGCGAACCGACCTACCAGTCTAGCCTGCACATCGAAGAAACGCAACGGCTCAAATATAATGATGCACAAAATGGAGAGAACTGTCTAGTAGTTAAATAGGAACCAATGAGTACCAAATTCTCATCTTCCTTGGTATGTGGTCTAGTCATAAGGCGGAAAATATAAAGGAACATAAGAAATATTAAAGTGGTCCATGAAATTTTAAAAATTATCATTGTTTCTAGGGTTGGCTAGTTGCTCCTTTCCCATCGTCGATCTCTAATTTTCTGTCTCTAGTTGTCCCTGGTTTTTCAAATCTTGTCACAAAGCCACCTCACCATTGACCTAGCTTGGAGATGGTGGAGAACCACATCCAAAATAGTAGAGATCATAGATATTATTCGGACAAAATCTATGTGATTCTTCTTAAAAGCTTATCGCTTCAATAGATTAGATTATTAATTGGGTGTCTCTAACACCCAGTCGACTAAGAAATAACCTAATTATCAGTCGACTGACGTCAGCATCATTGATTTGGCCTGTGTCCCCTCTAGATCCTGGGTTTAGTTGTCGGGCTGATTCTTGTGTCTTATTTTGTTTTTTCTTTTGTTGTCGGGCTTGTAGTTCTCTCTTATTTGGGCTTTAGCTTGGAGTTGTTGGGCTGACTTTTTTTACTTGCGGGCTGACGTTATTGCCGGTGTATCGGACCGAAAAGATAGGAAGCTGGACTGAGGAAAACATAATAACAGAGATAACGGCAATTGGCACGGAGCAGTGGGTCCAACAGTACAGTGTACCCTGGAGTTTTGTCCGTTAGACGAGTGACGGAAAAACAATTAAACGTGGTCTTCCCCATTGACAGACAGTAGCCGTTACAGCCTCCAGTTTGTCTTATTTATTTAGTTGAAATACATTGATCCTCGGAAAAAATGAGCTATATTTAAAAGTGAAATGTTTCTTCCTGATTCTTGTCATATGTTAATTAAATAAAAATAAAGAATTCAAAAATTTAAGGTAATCATGGGGTAATTCGAAAAATTAAGTTCAAATTTTCAATTAGAAAAAAGGTGAGTTTCGAGCGCAGTTCCAACTAGCAAAGATTGTGTCACCGGTTGTATGTGTAGTTTTAATTCATCAGTCAATTTAGAAAATGAAAAAAATCAAAACACAAAGGTTTGTTAAAAAAGCCAATTGTGTATTCTCTATCATCGAGTAAAAGGCCAATTGCTTGTTCATTTGCAAATCAGGGCAAAAAAAGACGACGACGATAGAAACTTGATACAAGAACCATGGAAAATGCAAGAACTAGGGTTGCAACCGTAGTTGCGACTCTGTCTATACCATCAGGGGATCAGTTACTTGTCGAGATGCAACTCGATACAAAAACTTTAAACCACATTCAACACAGGTACTCAATTGCAATCATAGTTGCTTTTATACCATCAAGGGAGAAGGCCAATTGCGTGTCGACATGCAACTCGAGGGTAAACAAAAAAAAGACGAGGGCCATTCAACACGGGTACTCAGTTGCAACCGTAATTGCAACTCCATCTTTATATAGGGTAGAAGCAACCGTAATTGCAACTCCCTCTTTATATAGGGTAGAAGGCCAGTCGCGTGTTGAGATGAAACTCGAGGCTAAAAAGACAAGAAACATGGAACACAATCCTCAGTTGCAAACTCCCGCTCTATACGATTAGGGGAGAAAATCCAGTTGCGTGTCGACATGCAACTCGAGGCAAAAAACACACAAGGACCTTTCGATTAGGGAGAAGGCCAAAAAAATACACGTGGAGATGCAACTCGAGGCGAATAAGATAAGAATCAACACGGTACTCAAGTTGCAACCCTAGTTGCAACTCACTGTCTATACCATCAAGGGTCGGTTGCGTGTCGAGATGCAACTCAAGGATAGTCCTCAGTTGCAACCCTAGTTGCAACTTTCACTCTATACCATCATAGGAGAAGGCTGGTTGCGTGTCAAGTTACAACTCGAGACTCATAATTTAGTTGCAACCCTAGTTGCAACTCGCTCTCTATACCATCAGGGGAGAAGGCTGGTTGCGTGTCAAGTTGCAACTCGAGACTCATAGTTTAGTAGTAACCCTAGTTGCAACTCCCTCTCTATACTATCAAGGGAGAAGGTCGGTTGTGTGTCGAGATGCAACTCAAGGCTAGTCCTCAGTTGCAACCAGGGTTGCAACTTGCTCTCTATACCATCAGGGGAGAAGGCTGGTTTCATGTCAAGTTGTAACTCGAGACAACCCTAGCTGCAACTCACTGTCTATACCACAAGGAGAGAAGGCTGGTTGTGTGTCAAGTTGCAACTCGAACTCCTAGTCCAGTTGTCGATATGCAACTCACGGCTAGTCCTCAGTTGCAACTCGCTCTCTATACCATAAGGGGAGAAGGGTGGATGTGTGTCAAGTTGCAACTCGACAACCCTATTTGCAACTCCCTATCTATACCATCAAGGGAGAAGGTCGGTTGCGTGTCGAGATGCAACTCAAGTCTAGTCCTCAGTTGCAACCCTAGTTGCAACTCCCTCTCGATACCATCAAGGGAGAAGGCCGGTTGCGTGTCATGTTGCAACTCGAGACTCATAGTCCAGTTGCAACCCTAGTTTCAACTCCCTCTCTATACTATAAAGGGACAAGGCTAGTTGCATGTCAAGATGAAACTCAAGGCTAGTCCTTAGTTGCAACTTGCTTTGTATACCATCAGGGGACAAGGCCGGTTGCGTCTCAAGTTGCAACTCGAGACTCATAATCTATTTGGAATCCTAGTTGCAACTCCTCCTCTATACTATTAGTGAAGAAGGCAAGTTGCGTTTCAAGTTGCAACTTGAGACTTATAGTACAGTTGCAACCCTAGTTGCAACTCGCTCTCTATACCATTAAGCGAGAAGGTCAGTTGTGTGTCGTGGCGCAAGTCAAGGCTAGTTCTTAGTTGCAACTCTAGTTGCAACTCCCCCTCTATACTATCAGTGGAAAAGGCCAGATGCGTGTCAAGTTGCAACTCGAGACTCATAGTCCATTTGCAACCCTAGTTGCAACTCCCTCTCTATACCATCAAGGGAGAAGGCCGATTGCGTGTTGAGATGCAACTCAAGGCTAGTCCTCAGTAACAACCCTAGTTGCAAATCGCTCTCTATACCATCAGGGGAGAAGGTTGATTGCGTGCCAAGCTTCAACTCAAGACAATCCTAGTTGCAACTCCCTCTCTATACCATCAAGAGAGAAGGCCGGTTGCGTGCCGAGATGCAACTCAAGGCTAGTCCTCAGTTGCAACCCTAGTTGCAACTTCGCTCTCTAAACCATCAAGGGAGAAGTTCAGTTGCGTGTCAAGTTGCAACTCGAGACTCATAGTCCAGTTGCAACTTCGCTCTCTATACCATCAAGGGAGAAGGCCAGTTGCGTGTCGAGATGCAACTTGAGAAAAAAGTTCAGTTGCGTGTCGAGATGCAAGTCAAAGCAAAAAATATAAGGACCATTCAACATGATAGTCAGTAGCAAAAACCCTAGTCGCAACTCCCCTGCCTATACCATTAAGGAGAATGCAAGTTGCCTATCGAGTTGCAACTCAAGGCTACACAGGTCTCAGCTGCAACCCTAGTTGCAAGTCCCTCGCTATAACATCAAGGAGAAAATCCGATTGCATGTCGAGATACAACTCAAGGCTATTAAAAAAGACAGTCAACCATCAAACTATATGCTAAAAACAAAAAAGTTCAAAAAGACGACCATCAAACTATACTATGTGATTTGTTATTGCACATCGCGTCTGCGCTAGAGGTCAATGTGCGCCTCTACTTCGCGGACAAATTCAGAAGAAAAAAGCACAAAAAAAATAAAAAAATATTAGATCAAAAATAAAATGAATAAAAGATCTGCTCCAACCTAGCTCATCCACCGAGCTACAAAAGATTGGACAAAAAACAAAATCCCACGTCGGAGCAAACAAAAATGGGCTGATTCCAAAAGAAAACAATGAACAGAAACCAGCCTGCTAAATACAAATCATGCCTCAGACAAACACAAAAATTTTGAATTTGTGTTTTCGTCGAACAAACACAAAAAATACAAACAAAATCACCTCTAAAATTCTTACTAAAAAATGATTTGAAGCGGACACTAGCTAAAATTCTTAGTAAATTTGGTTTGAAGTACAACAAAATCCCAATTGCAAAAAATCTGATTACACAACTCGTAGATGAACATCTAACTATCGGAAAAAATATAGATTATCCCCCATGCTACCTCTCCTAATAAAAAACGATAAACCATCAACTCGTCACTATCAAAAAAGAAAAAAAAAGAAAACCAAATAAACAAAGACGAAAAATAAAGCCAACCAACTGATCTTGGCCCTGTCCACACAGAATCTTGGCCCCCGTCTTAACTACAAATGCCTAGAAAAACAAGACACGCAAAAACAAATAGGGCCCTGACCCCTGGCTAAAAAAAGCAGCCCACGAAGATACAAAAGGCTGGAAGGAACAACAGAGAATCGTTGATTCGGCTGGACACGAGCCAAAGCAGCTCAACCCAGGCAATACGGATCTTAACACGCGGGATGCAATTAGACGGCTGCAGAGTTGACTGTGCTATAACTTATTTCTTAGCTAGCTGAGAAATAGCAATTCCCATATTAATTTGATAAATGAGAAGTGGTATAACTTTTCATGTTCAATTACCTTGAGAAAATTATTAACCCTATTATGACTTATGTACTATTTATTTTGTCCTTAGAGATATGTACTTGTAAATATTTGGGCTACATGTGTATATATGTGGTTAGCATGTGTGTTGTGTAAAACTTGTTCTAGTGGCAAGAATTAGTTCTCTAGCAAGGTATGGCCACTCCGCTGAAAGTAAAGTTTGGGAAACTACTCTTTTAAGTAGGATGACCCTTAGGCTTTATTATAAAAAAGTCATTTTATAATGATAAAATTCTTTGTACTAGCCATGACACTAATACCACCAAAATAACACCAGGCGAGGCGTGCATCCATGATTTCCGTCTCCATCTCCTCCTCCGTTGTTGAGCGACATCGCTAGTTTCTTACAGTTGTCATGTGGGCTCTGTCCCTCTCCTCCTGCACCACTGCTATCTCGGTGTCCCACCGATCCCTCGCCTCGTGCGCTGCCAAGTCCTCCTGCGCTGTGTTGTACGACTCCCCGTCATGTCAATCGTGTGCGCCTTGATCAACATCGCCGTGCAATTGTGCTGATCTTGGCCTAGGTGGTGGCACGATAAATGACTGGCTACACGTTGGAAACTAGAGGCCACGCACGAGAAACTGACTACACGTTGGAAACTAGAGGCCACGCGTGAGAAACTACCTGTTGCATCCTTGCACCAGTATTATGTCGTGCTAATTACGGCGTGAAGTCTACATAACCCCCTATCTATTGGGTTTGGAACGCTAACCCCCCATATGTTTAAACTAGGTTACTTAACACCCCCCCCCCCCCCCCCTAACTATCCAAAACCGGGCATATTACCCCCTCAAGGTGTAATGGCTGTTTTGACAGTGGTTTTAGTCCACGGTGGACTTTGGTTTTAGCCATGTGTACATATGCATTAGTCAATCAGTACACGCGAGTTGCTACACAGCCGGCCTGCCAAAAACAACATTTTGACATTGCCTGATCAGTTCACTTGAGTTTTCGCACACTCGGCTGCTAAAAACAAGTAATTTGGGTCAGATAAATCAATCATATGGATAGTAACAAGGTTGTCGTTTTATCTACTAAATCATCTGTGTCCTAATATGTCAATAATAACTATACAAAAACATTGCAGCTAGCGATGTAGAGGTAAAGTAGAGCAATACATTTGAACCATAATAAATCGCAGTCTTGGCATGGTTGTATATGTGCATAGTCCCCAACGAGAAATAATTGTTTCCTGGCCATATTTTACAGTATACAAATAACCCAGTCTTTTCTGTCAAAACCCAGTCTTTTTTAGTATATGTGCAAGAGTTAACTGAATTTTCTGTCAAAACCCGGCCTTTTTCAGTCCAAACGGATCATAACTTCACCACCTAATCAAGCACAAGAACATTAACTTGTCATCACTGTCTACTTTCCCTTGCCCTAAATCAACACCTCAGATTTGTTTGGGAGAAAACGGGATTCCACCAGTTCATACACCTGCTGCTGTCGGTGCCAGGAAAGAAAACGGGATTCCTTTGGGGGTTTGGGGGGGGGTGGGGGGGGGGGGACAGAACAAAAGTGGAGACCTCGTGGCGCTGCCCTCCAATCTTCAAATTCAGGCGCCTATAATGTGCCTAGCCGTCGCCTTCGTAGACGGGCGAAGCAGAGAGGAGAGGCCGAGGTGTCCTCACGTCAGGAGATCGCGATGCGACACATATGGCGGCGTGGGGTTTTGTGCTTCCACCAGACCAGGTTTCGGTCCCTGACTAACGCATGCATTCGTACACATGGCTAAAACCATGTACTTCCACCATGGACTAAAACCGCTGTCAAAACAGCCATTAACACCTTGAGGAGGTAATATGCTTGGTTTTAGATACTAGTTAAGGGGTTAAATGATCCAGTTTAAACATATGGAGGGTTAGCGTGCAAACCCAATAGATAGGAGGTTACATGGACTTTTTCCATACAATTTACTCCCTCCGTTTAGAAATATAAGATGTTTTAGGTTTGTGAAAGAGATGTATGTAGACATCTTTTAGTGTATAGGTTCAAATGAATCTAGACATTAAAATGTGTCTAGATACATCTTCTTCACAAACCTAAAACATCTTATATTTGAACCTATACACTAAAAGATGTCTACATACATCTCTTTCACAAACCTAAAACATCTTATATTTCTAAACGGAGGGAGTATTTAGTAGTGTAGTGTAGCTAGCTGTAAACATTGACGAGGTCTCCTCGTAGTGGCAAGTTGGCCCGTCGATCGAATTCGGATCGCCGTCGTCGGTTAAATGCCCCGTACGCGATACGCGACTCTATATATGAACATGGCAATTCGCGTTTCAGTGTTGCCACTATTTTTTCCTCCAAAATCTCTCCGATCTTTTAACAATCATCAACATCAGTAGTAGTACAAAGAGATCTAAACGCAGTATATAGTAACAAAAATCACAAAGGTCTGCTTGAACTGAAACGTCGTTCGCCTTGCACTACGTCGTCAGAAAATAAGACCGGACTCATTCATGCATGCAGCAGCAGGAGTAGCACGTTTAATTAATTTATTGACAAGAACATTTGCGCGCTAATTAACAATGCCGCATGCTCATACGCACAGATCCATCGAGCTTCTTCACAAAGTAGGTATCATTATTATTTGCGGACGACTAGCTCATGGCAGTCTTCCTGGGCGGCGGTGGGCGTCGGCGGGGATGGGGCAGCAGCAGTACATCTGCATGTCGTGGAAGGTGCAGAAGCCCTGGTAGGCGCCCAGCCCGATGTTGAGGCACAGGTCCGTGCACGAGTCCAGAGTGCACATCGCCGTCATCACCTGGCACTTGGGGTCAAGCATCGCCTCTAGCACATATAAGAAAACCAGATTAGGATCGAGAGGAAGAAGATGATGCGCAAAGTACAGATCAAGAAAACAATAACACTGCGGTGGGGGAATTCGATCGATCGAGCGGTACCTGCAGGGCCGTCACGGGCTGAGCATTGCGCGGCGACGAGAAGGGCCACGAGGAGGAGGAACAGCGGCGCCGCCGATCTCGAAGACGCCGCCATGGATATTGATGATGGGTTTCTCTAGTGTGTGCGTGTACATTGCTTCGTTTGCTTCTCGTTATATAGGGGGGCACGTCCGAATAATCTGGGATTCATGTGCTATTTGGTAAAACGTAATTATTACGCAGAGATTTGCCTCCCTTCCTGATTGATGCATTCAGAATCAAGGTTTTCCATGTATGCTTCCAATTAGCCATCATGAGAGTAATGATGCGTGTAGGATATCCCTCGGCCGGGATCCTAGGATCTTTGGAAAATATCGTAGGACCGGTGCCAAAGGCCATGGAAATACTAGATTGGCCCAAGCCCAAACTGCTACGTACATGGGCCAGACAGTTGATGTTTTGTTTTTCTCTGTGGTCCTTTTGCTCAGTAATTTCCTATTTTTTTTCTCTCAGCAATTTCTATTTGCTATCGGAAATGCCTCCGCCGGTTCTAGACAAGTTCTAATATGGGTGATCGCGTTTTTTTTTCTCTCGCCTCTTACATATTTTATCTTTATTTATTTTTCTTCTTAGTTGGTTTATCTGATTTTCTTTATTCTCTATTAAAATGCTTTATTTTCTACCTTTTCTTTTTTTACGTTCTATTTCTTCAGTTTTCATTATCCACTTTTCTTCAATTCAATACATAAACGTGGTTTAAAGATAGATAGAACTTTAATTAAGTGCACATTTTTTTCATACTATAAACATGGTATTTGAGTTATATGAATTTTTTTTTATGAATGGAAACTCCTTTTTTACATCATAGATTTTTTTTATATTTGTGTGAATATTTACTTATCGGTACGTGAACTATTATTTACAGGTACGTGGACATTTATATTTGACAACATACTTTTTAAAATTATAATGATTTATGAAGAGTAAATATCAGTTTCTAGATTTACATGTTAATGGGTCTCATCGGATTGGGCCACATGTAAGAAATCCTTCACACAAAGGAAGCTCCTTTTGCCACTAGGAGCCCCATGTTGCGTCAATACTTTAGGTGCTAGTTAGGATTTGATCCCACTACCTATAGATGCTAGACTCTTGTTTTTTCAAGTAAGCCGTATCCATTTTTAACCTATATATTCGGCGTGGTGGCAGCGATTATATTGTCAAGCCCGTTTTTGTCTCAAATTCTCCTATTTCAATCTGTCATAGTCCTTATTTTCTTTATTTCTGAAAGTTCACTATGATCTTATGCCAGTGGTTCGATAACTTACATTGTGAGTGTTTTATCCTTGACCACTGCACATTCAATGATCTTATGTTCTCACCTACTTGGGTTGGCAATTCATGCAGCTTTATACAACCAACTTTTGCAGGTTTATTCTTTTGTAGTTTACTTATCTAACTTATGGTGGACGTTTCATATACAAAAGTTGAAGCTAGCATAAAAAATAAATCTTGATGTAACTTTTAGTTTTAACAAAGATCTTTGTTTTTTATTTTAAGTTGCTTTAGTCACTTTACTTGACAATCAAGCATTCCAGATCATTTTTCTCAAGTACATTGCTTGTTGATTTTACAAGAACGTTCACATTGATTGAAAAATACCCACAATATTCTTAAAAAAAAATCTAGGGCAAAAGAAAACAATGTTTCAGCCAGCTGGAAAATAAGAATTTATAGACCTATGAATATTAACCATGTATTAATAATTTGATCATCTAGTGTAAATATATTTGTATAGAGTTTATAAATTGTATAATTTTCCACGGATCTGAAAATGGAATCAGCAACACTGTATATGTGCTGCCAAAGAGGGAAAAAAACTTTATTGGTGGCATACGATCGCGTACGTGCCCAAATCAATCTTAGTTTACACAAGCATGTTTGCAAATATGAGGAGTGCTATATAGATCACCCAGACGCACGGATGAAGAAGAGCTGGCCGGCAGAGAGCTAGTAGATTAAAGTGCTTGTTTGACTGAGGAGATTGGGATCTTGGTGGCGGCGCCTGCCGGTGGCGCTATGGGGCAGCAGCATTCGAACTGCATGTTGTGGAATCTGCAGAAGCCCTTCTCGTTGCCGAGCCCGATCCGGACGCACTTCTCCGTGCACTTGTCCACGCTGCACGGCGCCATCCACTGGCACGAGGCCGGGTTCGTCGACGTCGGCACCGTCACCGCCGCCTTCTCCTGCGACGATGTCTCGCCACCTGCACACACGCACGCACAGAATCGCACACGTCAATTATCATCGATGACATATGGAGTATAAAGGATACCTACAGTATGTGTTTTGCATGTAGCATAAGATAATATTAGGGTTTTAAGTGGGATCGTATTAAAATCCCACTTCTAATTCACTTGACACCTTAGGTGATATAGAGCCAGAGATCAGGAGCTACGGACGTGCCTGTGGCGAGTGATGATCGTGATGCGTAGCAGCACGAGACCAGGAGAGCGGCGGCGAGGAGGAGGAGAGCAGCCTTGGGACTGGCCATTTTTGGTGGACACGGTTGAAAGGACAGATCTTTTGCTCGAAAAACTACTCCCTATTTGTCTTTTGTTCAGCTTGGGGTCGTTTTTCCGTGTCAATACTGTCATTTGGTGTCAGACGTGGCGGCATATATATCGACGCGCGTGGGTGAAAATTGCCACAGGGTTGATCTTGTGATTGGCTTGGAAAATCTTTTTGAGATCTTATGATTCGCTTGGAAAATCTTCTTGGGATTTGCTTGGTATATTAATTAATGCTAAGATTTTCTCTCTACCTTCGGGTGATTTTTTCTAATTATTGAAAAAGACCGCTCGTCTCGTCCCCCCACGGGCGACGGGACGAGTGTCGCCGCGCTTTCCTCCCCCGTCCTCCCTCTTCCCTTCTTCCCCCTGCCGCCATCGTCGCGCACCGCCGGGCAAAGCCCGGGCGGGGCCGGCGGCGGTGGGCGTTCTTTTCCCGGCGGCGGTTAGGGGTCCGGGTGGCACCCACTGGTTCGGTCCGGTCCTGCCCCCATACCGCACCGCCTCATTTCCCGCCCGACCCGGCCCGATTACATCGGCGGGTACAGATCCCCACCATACCCGTCACCCGCCGGGTAAACGGGGCCCCAACGGGTATTTTAACCCGCCAAAAAATGACAATAATTAGGCATTTTTGACAATAGTTTCATAGCAAAATAGGCTATACAACAACAAACAATACATTTAGCAACAATATATTTGGGATTTGCTTGACAGCTGACACTTACATGTAGGGTCCACTTATCATATGCGGGTACGCGGGTATGCGGGTTCGGGTTTGGCACCTCCATACCCGCCTCCACTAGACCCGGTGTGTATGATTTCTAACCACTAACTAGCCCCACGGGTATTATTTTTTACCATACCCGCCCCGTTTAAAGCGGGGCCCCGTCGGGTACGCGGGTATCGGGTACCCATTGCCATCCATAGTTAGGGGGCGCGCGACCCTTCCCTGGCGGCGGCGCTCCATGACGGGCTCGGCGGGGGTTCTGCAGGACGGGGCGGCGGCGTCTACGGTTGCTCCATAGCGCGGGGGTGGTGGGCAGCTCGGCTGCGAGGCTGGCGAGGCCGCAGGTGCGACCGGCGCCGAGCTCTGCAGGGCCCGATCTGGCCGTGCAGGCTCCGGCCGGGGCCCTCGGTCGTTGGCAAGCGGCGAGCGGCAGCAAGCCCCCCTCCCTCCCCGACGATGGCTGCGTGGCGGCAGGCCCCTCGGCATGGAAGGGGACGGAGGCGCTATGGGTGCTCCCATCGGTGGCCCTTGCCAGATCTGGGCCAGATTGGGCCCGATCTAGGCTAGGCGGGCCCCTTGGTCACCAGCGGTTAGGCGCCTCCTCCGGGCTACGAGACAACTGGGATTCCAGATCTAGGCTACCGGGCCTGGATCTGGTGGTCTCCTGGTCTCCGTGCTCGGGGGTCTCGTGGGCAGCACGGAGCTGCAGTGTTCGTCACGCTCGTCTCTTAGCGCCCTTGCAGGTCTAGGTGGTGCTTCCCAGACCGATGGTGGTCCGGAAGTCCCGGGTGAGCGCGGTGGTGATGGTGCCGCCACTTGGCGGCAGGGATCGACGGTGGCAGTTGTCCCCCTGGTGGACGGATCAGTAGGGGCTAGTGTGGGGTTGGCGTGGTCGACGGTTCCCTTGCTGCAGTGTGGCGGTGGGGCTTCACAGGCCCTCGGGGCTCGTCCGGGCTAGGTGTGACGAGGTTTAATCTCATCAATGCCCATTGTTATGGACTTGGGTTTTGGAGAAGATGGGGATGCTGGAGATCGTGGAACGGTTAACAGACAAGCAACCAGGGGACACGAGATTTACCTGTGTTCAGCCGGAGGAAAACCTACTCTGCTTATGCTCTTGATTACGGCGGAACCGAAGGTTACAGGGGTGCGCAGATTCGATCTGGCGTGGAGGTGTGTATGCGAAAGTATGAGTCGAGAGATCTGTAGATCTGTTGTGGTCTAGTCTATCGAGGGTGCCCTCCTCGTTGGCCCCTCCTAGCCTTTATATATGGGGAGGCTAGGTCTCAGGTACCGATGCGAGTAGGTTACAAGTTAGATTCGAACTCTAGTCTTGAGGTTTCCTTGTCTTGTGCGCTTGGGACTCCGTGTCCATATGGGCTTTATATCAGCCGAATCGTCATAGGCGTCATGGACCCTGGCAGGTCGTCGAGTGGGCCTTCCGTCGGGCAGGACCAGGTAGGCTAACATCAGGTACCCGTAGGGCATATCCATGTCAGTAACCCCGAGTGTTCAGTCAAATCGTAGATTCGGCTAAGGACTCTTCAATCTTTCGGGTGCAGCTATTTAGGAGTAGAATTCCAGTAATTTTCAAATGATGTACCCAACGCATCCGTCAGGATCTTCATCGCGCCTGCTGGCACGGATTATTACTAGCAGAGCGCAGTCGTGTGCATTGTCAGGCCATCAGATGGTATATGTAGGTCTTATCTTTGCGTCGCAGACACAACATCCAAAATTTTATCACCGCGGAGGTGTTTCGGGTGGCCAAGGAGGATGTTACTCACTTAGCGTTGACTGGGGCAGAGTTGCCGAAAAGTTTTTGCATGCTGATCCGAAGGATCGCAGTCGAAGAATTCATAGGATGCGCGACCAGCGCTCCCTATGGGAGTAGCCCCCGAGTGTCTGTTCGAGTCGTAGACTCGAGCGGAGACTTTAATTCAGCCGTTTGTTCGACTTCCGGTCCGTAGGACACAAATTTTTTCGGATGCTTGAATCCATCCTCCCTATAGGAGTAGCCCCCGAGTCCATAGTGGAGTCGTAGACTCGACGTAGGACTCGAAGAATCAATGTTGGTGTAGTACCTTAATCATGCTTCAGGTGCGCGGCCAGCGCTCCTGATAGGAGTAGCCCCCGAGTGTCTGGCGGAGTCGTAGACTCGGCCAGAGACTCGAGCCTTGTATCTGGTAGACGCAGTCGACAATCTCGTGGGCATGCAGCTGACCGAAGTACCGGGTGTGCGACCAGCGCTCCGATAGGGAGTAGCCCAGTGTATAGTCAGTCGCTGGGAAAGTGGAGACTCATCGGAGGAGAAACCACCGAGGAAGTGCATCGAGTCGGCGTCTCATGCATAAGGAGCCAAGAATCGATGATGCGTCGGAGTTGACGTGGGCGGAGTCATGCGGCGCGAGAAAGGACTCGACGTTGCGGATGAAGTCGACGCCGTTGCTTCTGTCGGGTGCGCGGCCATCGCCGCTTTTGTCGATGATTGATGTGGTCATCCGAGGAATGCTTCGACTCGGGTCTTGGCGTCTGTTGACGTGACTAGCGCTGGTCGACTCTGTTGGAGGACCCGATAGAATAGCTTGACGCAGTCGACGTCCTTGTAAGCTGCAGAAAACATAAAGAATTATGAAATACTTGTATCTTGTAAGAAATATTTGCCTGTCGGCTTGTATAGTAAGATTCTGGTGCCAATCGAGTCGACACTTTTGCCTGTATGTTAGGCCTTTTCGTTAGCCGATTACCCTTAGTCTCGATTACCTTGCCGAGGCACTTTCGCGGAGTTTAAATTCGGATCGAGGCCGGAATCAGCTACTCGGCTATCGCGTTCGAGGTGCTAGTGCGTGGAGCCGATGGCACATTAGGTTACTCGGAGGCGCAGGCCCCGAGTGTTTCGAAGTCTTGAGTTAAAAAATCAGCTCTAAGTAGAGGAAACTTAGCTTTATTGGTAGTTGTCGTGGAATCGTCGCGGTAGCGGTCACACGGTGGGCGTAGTCGGCGCGGACCACCGCAGTCATAGACGGGTTCACCCGGGTCGATGGCGGCAGCGAATTCCGCATCCGAAGATTGTCGCGGTCGAAGACCGCATCGGGTCGCCACATCCGAAGGATGTATCAGGTCATCGCAGCCGAAAGCCGCATTGGGTCGCCGATGTCGATGGAGCCCTCGAGCCCCCGAGTCGTTGGAGCCGAAGATCGTAGTGGATTGCTATAGCCAAAGATTGTAGCGGGCCGCGAGATTGACCCCAGATGTGTAGTCAACGTGGCGGTCGAGAGTTGTACGACGGACATGTAGTTGACGTGACAGTGGGTCACGCGGCAGTTGCCTTTGGTCTAGACATGCGTCGCGAGTTCGGCTGGGTGCGCTGCCCTCAGGTAAAACCAGACATGCAATGACTAGCCAGACTTGGATAGAATTAATCCAGCAAAAACAGCTTGCACCACACGAGTAAATCATAAGCTAGTATCTTCATTAATTTTTTCTTGAGCTGACTTGATCGGAGTTGCAGCTGCTGCTGTCGTAGAACTCATCTGTTGATGATGATGTGCGTAGCACAGGGTGTTGGAGCCCATGAGGCGGGCCTGATTGATGGTAGGGCACCCGCTCAGGAAGGCGGAGGGTGCCAGTCTGACCCACCTGAAAGCAGAAACTCCCGAATAGGATCTCGAGTCTGTCGCCTACGGGCTCGAAATCTTTCATGGTGGCCGGCGAGTGGGCGGTGAAGTCGAAAGGGCCGAAGAGGAGGTGACTCTCCGTCGCCACAGAGTTGTAGATCGATCGGGTCGGGACCGTCATGACCGCACAATCAGCAGCCCCAGTTCCCACAGACGGCGACAATTGACGAGGTTTAATCTCATCAATGCCCATTGTTATGGACTTGGGTTTTGGAGAAGATGGGGATGCCGGAGATCGTGGAACGGTTAACAGACAAGCAACCAGGGGACACGAGATTTACCCAGGTTCAGGCCCCCGGAGGGAAAACCCTACTCCTGCTTGTCTGCTCTTGATTACTGGCGGAACCCAGAAGGTTCTGAGGTGCTGATTTGATCTGGCGTGGAGGTGTGTATGCGAAAGTATGAGTCGAGAGATCTGTAGATCTGTTGTGGTCTAGTCTATCGAGGGTGCCCTCCTTGTTGGCCCCTTCTAGCCTTTATATATGGGGAGGCTAGGTCTCAGGTACCGATACGAGTAGGTTACAAGTTAGATTCGAACTCTAGTCTTGAGGTTTCCTTGTCTTGTGCGCTTGGGACTCTGTGTCCATATGGGCTTTATATCAGCCGAATGTCATAGGCGTCATGGACCCTGGCAGGTCGTCGAGTGGGCCTTCCTGTTGGAGATATGCCCTAGAGGCAATAATAAATATAGTTATTATTATATCTTTGTGTTTATGATAAATGTTTACATTCATGCTATAATAGTATTAACAAGGAAACATTGATACTTGTGTGATTTGTAAACTTAATTTGAAGTCCCTAGTAAAGCCTCTGTATAATACTAGCTTGTTGGTTAATGGATGATTGTGGTTTCCCTATCATGAACATTGAGATGTGATTAACAACAAGATCATATCGTTAGGAGAATGATATGATCGACATACTCCTATAGTTAAGCGTAGCATAAAGATCAAGTCATTTTAATAGTTCAATTGCTATATGCTTTCTGATACATAGTAATCTAATTCCTTCGACCATGAGATCATGCATATCACCTTTATCGGATGGATGCTTTGATGACATCAAACACCACACCGTAACTGGGTGGCTATAAAGGTGGCATTGAGTGTTCGGAAAGTATTGGTTGAAACACATGGATCAAGAGTGGGATTTGTCCATCCATATGACGGATAGATATACTCTGGGCCCTCTCGGTGAAATGTCATCCAATTAGCTTGCAAGCATGTGACTGGCTCACAAGGGATCACATATCACGGGAACGAGAAAAGAGTACTTATCGGTAACGAGGTTGAACTAGGTATGCAGAGATACCAACGATCATAACCTCGGATAAGTAAACTATCGTGAGACAAAGGGAAATTAATATCGTATGTAAGTGGTTCATTCGATGTAAGTAATCGTGAGAAATATGTAGGAGCCATATGAATTTCCAGATTCCGCTATTGGTTATTGTTCGGAGAAGTGTCTCGATCATGTCCGCATAATTCACGAACCGTAGGGAGACACACTTAAGGATTCGACGTTGTTTGAGTAGTTATGGAATGATGAGAAAGAGACCGAATGTTGTTCGGAGTCTCGAATGGGATTTGGAATATCACGAGGAGATCCGGAATGGTCCGGAGAATAAGATTCATATAAGGAAAGTCCCGTTTCGGAGTTGGGGAATGGTTCCGGTGTTTTCATCGGGAATGTTCTAGAATGTTCCGGAATGTCCGGCACTCCAGAGGGGAAGGGTACATGAATGTGTTGTATCAAGTTGGTATGATTGCATCATGTACTAAGTGTCATCGCTGAACCAAATAAACGATTAATTCAAATCCTAGTTTGAAGAGTCAAACAGCTAGTTTGAAAAGTCAAACGGCTAAATTTGGAAAGAGGAAAAGAGGAGGAGTGGGAAACCGAGTTGGGGAGGAGTTCCCTCCTCAACAGCCGGCGCCCACCAAGCCCGAGTTGGGGAGGCTCTCCTCTCCCCTTGGCCGGGGCCCCTCCACTATATAAGGAGAGAGGCAGGGGCTCCTCCTGACACATTTCCTTGCACAAGTTCCTGCCCTAACCCTAGCCGCCGCCGCCTCCAAGCCGCCGCTTAGGGATCTCCTTGCCGACTTGGGCACCTCCAAGCCCTAGACGGCCCTTTCACCTCTTCCTCGGCGTGTCTAAACCTAGAACACGAAGGACTCTCTCATACTCCACCATACTGCTCGGCTTAAGGCGAAGCCACGAGATCTCTCCTCTACTTCGGTACCACGCCGTTGTCGGAATCGCGAGGAGAGTGCTACAACCTCCGTTGCCTGCGGAACAAGGAGAGGAAGGTCTTAAAAATGCGACGTGTGACCGACACGGGAGCGCTGCGGAGCAGGCCGGAAGGATCGTCTACGCGATCTTGAGATCGGGAAGAGTACGACTACATCACCCACGAGAATCCGCTCTCGTTAAACACTTTGGAATCTTCGAGGGTGAGTTATTCTATCGACTCGTTGCTACAATCTAGTAGACAGATCTTGGTTTGTTTGTTTGTATGCGGTAGAAAATTTTGTTTTCCATGCTACGAAACCCTACAGTGGAATCAGAGCCAGGTTTATAAGTAGATCTGTTGCACGAGTAGAACACAATGGTCATTGTGGGCGTTGATGCTTTTATTGTCGATTGCTTCTTGTGTACTTTGCATCTTGCGGGATGTTGGGATGAAGCGGCCCGGGCTAACCTTACATGACATCGTTCATGAGACTTGCTCCATGCTTGACATGCAACTTGTATTGCATAAGTGGCTTTGCGGGTGCCTGTTTCTCCTAGCATAGTTAAGATCCAATTTACAATGGGTGATTAACAGTATCAATGTTGTGGTTCATGTTCGTAAGTTAGAACGACACTTATTGAAAGCCCCAAACCACGTAAAACATGCAAAGAAAGTAGAGGCGTCTAACTTTGTTTTGCAGGGGTGTGCTGTGATGTGATATGGCCATGATTGTGATTATATTTGATGTATGCAATGTTCCTTATTGTAAGTTGGCAACCGGCAGGAGCCATATGGTTGTCTTTAATTTATGTAAGACTCGCGTGTCTATTCAAAGTAGTTGTAATAGTTGAAGCCGGTGGACGACAACCATGGAGAAGCGTCATTGACCTTGATGCAATGCCGATGATGATGGAGATCATGTTCGTGCTAGAAGATGGAGATCGGAAGCACAAATAAGAAAGGCCATATCATATCACATATTTTGAATTGCATGTGATGTTAATCCTTTATGCATCTTGTATTGCTTAGTAGACGACGGTAGCATTATAAGATGATCCCTCATGCACATAAATTTCAAATCATAAAGTGTTCACCCTTAGTTAGCACCGTTGCTAAAGCTTGTTGTTTCGAAGCACCACGTGATGATCGGGTGTGTTAGATTCTGCAAGTGCATACAACGTGAGCAAGCCAGATTTGCTCATGCGGAAACTAAGGTTTGATCTTGACGAGCCTAGCATGTACAGACATGGTCTCGGAACACGGATCACCGAAAGGTAAAGCATGAATCATATAGTAGATATGATGAACATGTCGATTGTTCACCATTGAAACAATATCAACTCTCGTGATGATCGGTGTTGATGTGGTGGATTTGGTTCGTGTGATCACTAAAACAATGTGAGGGATATTGTTTTGAGTGGGAGTTCACCTAGATTAATTTTATTATGAATTTGAACTCAATTTGTCATAAACTTAGTCTAAACTATTGCAAATATGTTGTAGATCAATGGCAGCCCCTACCATCAATTTTAATGCGTTCCTAGAGAAAGAAAAGTTGAAAAACAATGGAAGCAACTTGGATTGGTTCCGCAATTTGAGGATTGTCCTCACAAATGGTAATTTGACCTATGTGGATGCACATTGGGTGACCCACCTGCGGTGATGTCGCCGATGAAGTAAAAATGTTTACCTCACTCGGAAGACTCGGTACTCCACGATTCAGTGTGCTATCTTGTATGGTTTAGAATCGACTTGAGAAAAGGTTTGAGAATTCAGACCCATATGATATTGTCGAGGATCTCAAATTGATCTTTGAGACTCATGCGGCAATTGAAAGCTATGAGGCCTCTGAAAAGTTCTTTAACCGCAAGATGGAAGAGGGCGACTCTGGCCGTGAGCATGTGCTTAAGATGTCTAGGCACGCAAACAAAACTTCAAAGCTTGGGTATAGTGATTCCCAATGCTTTGGGGATTTACCGTGTCCTCCAATCACTGCCACCAAGTTACAAGAACTTTGTGATGAACTACAACATGCAAAACATGAACAAGACGTTGCGTAACTCTTTGCCATGTTGAAATCTGCAGAAGTGGAGATCAAGAAAGAGCACCAAGTGTTGTTGGTCAATAAGACCACAAAATTCAAGAAAGGCAAGTCTAAGCAGAAGGGACACTTCAAGAAGGGTGGTAAGAAAGTTACCACACCGACGAAGAAAACCAAGGCTGGACCTAAGCACGTCTTGAGTGCTTTCTTTGCAAGGAGAAGGTCCTTTGGAAGCGGAATTGCCCAAAGTACTTGGCGGATTTGAAGAACGGCAACATCAAGAAGAAAGGTATATCGATATACATGTTATTGATGTGTATCTCACTAGTACCGTAGTAGTGCACGGTATTTGATCTTGGTTCGGTTGCTCATATTTGTAACTCAAACAGTCTGCCGAATAAACGGAAGCTAGCGAAGAACGAGGTGACGATGCGCGTTGGAAACGGATCAAAGGTTGATGTGATCGTGGTCGGCACGCTACCCCTTCATCTACCATCGGGATTAGTTTTATACTTAAATAATTGTTATTTGGTGCCTGCGTTAAGCATGAACATTATATCGGGATCTTGTTTATTGCGAGACCGTTACTTATTTAAGTCCGAGAATAATGGTTGTTCGATTTATATGAGTAATATGTTTTATGCACATGCACCTTTGATAGATGGTCTATTCTTATTGAATCTCGATAGTGGAAATACACATATTAATAACATTGAGGCTAAATGTTTGAAATCGAGCGATAACTCGACCTATATGTGGCACTGTCGTCTTGGTCACATTGGAGTGAAGCATATGAAGAAACTCCATTCTGATGGACTTCTTGAATCACTTGATTTCGAATCACTTGATAGATGCGAAGCATGTCTGATGGGTAAAATGACTAAGACTCCATTTTCTGGTATGATGGAGCGAGCTACGGACTTGTTGGAAATCATACATACCGATGTGTGTGGTCCAATGAGTGTAGCATCGCGCGGTGGTTATCGTTATGTTCTTACCTTCACGGATGACTTGAGTAGATATGGGTATATCTATTTCATGAAACATAAGTCTGAAACTTTTGAGAAGTTTAAGGAATTTCAAAGTGAGGTAGAGAATCAACGTAACAAGAAGATTAAATTTCTACGTTACGATCGTGGTGAATATCTAAGTTCTGAGTTTGGCGAGCATTTAAAGAAATGCGGAATACTTTCATGATTGACACCGCCGGGAACACCACGTAATGGTGTGTCCGAACGTCGTAATCGAACTCTCTTAGATATGGTTCGTTCTATGATGTCACTTACAGATTTACCGCTATCATTTTGGGGTTATGCATTAGAAACAGCCGCATTCACTTTAAATAGGGCACCGTCTAAATCCGTTGAAACGACACCGTATGAATTATGGTTTGGAAAGAAACCTAGATTGTCGTTCCTTAAAGTTTGGGGGTGCGAAGCCTATGTAAAGAAGTTACAGCCGGACAAGCTTGAACCCAAAGCGGAAAATGCGTCTTCATAGGATACCGAAGAAAACTATTGGGTATACCTTCTATCATAGATCGAAGGCAAAATCTTTGTTGCCAAGAATGGATCCTTTCTAGAAGGAATTTCTCTCGAAAGAAGTGGTGGAAGGAAAGTAGAACTTGACGAGGTTGTTGAACCTTCTCTTGAAATTGCGAGTGCGCGACCGGAAGAAGTTCTGTGGTGCCCGCACCAATAAGAAAGGAAGCTAATGATGATGATCATGAAACTTGTTGAAGTTGCTACTGAGCCTCGCAGTCGAGAACTTCGTACCACTCCAGATTGGTATGATCCCGTTATGAGTGTCATGTTGGTGGACAACACCGATGACCCTGAGACATATGAGGAAGCAATGATGAGCCCAGATTCCAATAAATGGCAAGAAGCCATGAAATCCGAGACTGGATCCATGTACGAAAACCAAGTATGGACTTTGGTGGACTTACCGGATGGCCGGAAGGCTGTCGAGAACAAATGGATCTTCAAGAAGAAAATAGATGCTGATGGTAATGTTCGCATCTATAAAGCTCGACTTGTCGCAAAAGGGTTTCGACAAATTCAAGGAGTTGACTACGATGAGACTTTCTCACCAGTAGCAAAGTTAAAGTCTGTGAGGATTATGTTAGCAATTGCTGCATATTATGATTATGAGATATGGCAGATGGATGTTAAAACAGCATTTCTCAATGGAGACATTGATGAAGAGTTGTATATGATGCAACCCAAGGGTTTTGTCGATCCTAAAGATGCTAACAAGGTATGCAAACTTCAACGGTCCATCTATGGATTGAAGCAAGCATCCCGAAGTTGGAATCAACGTTTTGATAAGGTGATCAAAAGTTTTGGTTTTATACAAACTTATGGAGAAGCTTGTATTTACAAGAAAGTGAGTGGGAGCTCTGTAGCATTCTTAATACTATATGTAGATGACATATTGTTGATTGGGAATGATGTAGACCTTCTTAATAGTGTCAAAGAATATTTGAATAATAGTTTTTCAATGAAGGATCTTGGAAAGCTTACATATTAGGCATAAAGATTTATAGAGATAGATCGAAGCAAATATCATTGTCACAAAGTACATATTTGGACAAAGTTCTAAAGAGGTTTGGAATGGAAGATAGCAAGAAAGGGTTCTTGCCCATGTTTCCCAATACGACCTTGAGTAAAACTCAAAGTCCGACATCAGCAGAAGATAGAGAAAGGATGAGTAAGACTCCCTATGCCTCAGCCATATGATCTCTAATGTATGCCATGCTATGTACTAGACCCGACATTGCATATGCTGTTAGTTTAACTAGCAGATATCAAAGTGATCCGAGTGGATCATTGGACATGATCAAAAACATCCTTAAGTACTTGAGAAGAACTAAGGATATGGTTCTTTCTCATGGAGGTGATGAACAGCTCGTTGTTAATGGTTACACCGATGCTGGTTGGAACACCGATTCGGATGATTCTAAATCACAATATGGATACGTATTTATTTTGAATGGTGCAGCAGTTAGCTGGAGGAGTGCAAAGCAAAGCGTTGTGGCGAGATCTTCAACTGAATCGGAATACATGGCTGCTTCGGAGGCTTCACAAGAAGCGATATGGATGAAAGAGTTCATTACAGAGCTAGGTGTGGTTCCTAGTGCGCTGGACCCAATGTCTATCTACTGTGATAACATGGGCGCCATAGCCAATGCGCAAGAACCAAGGTCACACAAGAAGCTGAAGCACATCAAGCTACGTTTTCACGCTATTCGAGAACATATCCAAGATGGGGATATAAAGATTTGCAAAGTACACACAGATCTGAATGTGGCGGCCGTTGACTAAACCTCTCCCGAGGGCAAAACATGACCAGCACCAAACTGCCATGGGTGTTCGGTATATTACCATGTAATCTAGATTAGATGACTCTAGTGCAAGTGGGAGACTGTTGGAGATATGCCCTAGAGGCAATAATAAATGTAGTTATTATTATATCTTTGTGTTTATGATAAATTTTTACATTCATGCTATAATAGTATTAACAAGGAAACATTGATACTTGTGTGATTTGTAAACTTAATTTGAAGTCCCTAGTAAAGCCTCTATATAATACTAGCTTGTTGGTTAATGGATGATTGTGGTTTCCCTATCATGAACATTGAGATGTGATTAACAACAAGATCATATCGTTAGGAGAATGATATGATGGACATACTCCTATAGATAAGCGTAGCATAAAGATCAAGTCATTTTAATAGTTCAATTGCTATATGCTTTCTGATACATAGTAATCTAATTCCTTCGACCATGAGATCATGCATATCACCTTTACCGGATGGATGCTTTGATGACATCAAACACCACACCGTAACTGGGTGGCTATAAAGGTGGCATTGAGTGTTCGGAAAGTATTGGTTGAAACACATGGATCAAGAGTGGGATTTGTCCATCCATATGACGGATAGATATACTCTGGGCCCTCTCGGTGAAATGTCATCCAATTAGCTTGCAAGCATGTGACTGGCTCACAAGGGATCACATATCACGGGAACGAGAAAAGAGTACTTATCGGTAACGAGGTTGAACTAGGTATGCAGAGATACCGATGATCATAACCTCGGATAAGTAAAGTATCGTGAGACAAAGGGAAATTGATATCGTATGTAAGTGGTTCATTCGATCGCAAAGTAATTGTAGAAACATGTGGGAGCCATATGAATTTCTAGATTCCTCTATTGGTTATTGTTCGGAGAAGTGTCTCGATCATGTCCGCATAATTCACGAACCGTAGGGAGACACACTTAAGGATTCGACGTTGTTTGAGTAGTTATGGAATAATGAGAAAGAGACCGAATGTTGTTCGGAGTCTCGAATGGGATTCGGGATATCACGAGGAGATCCGGAATGGTCTGGAGAATAAGATTCATATAAGGAAAGTCCCGTTTCGGAGTTGGGGAATGGTTCCGGTGTTTTCATCGGGAATGTTCTAGAATGTTCCGGAATGTCCGGCACTCCGGAGGGGAAGGGTACATGAATGTGTTGTATCAAGTTGGTATGATTGCATCATGTACTAAGTGTCATCGCTGAACCAAATAAACGATTAATTCAAATCCTAGTTTGAAGAGTCAAACAGCTAGTTTGAAAAGTCAAACGGCTAAATTTGGAAAGAGGAAAAGAGGAGGAGTGGGAAACCGAGTTGGGGAGGAGTTCCCTCCTCCAACAGCAGCGCCCACCAAGCCGAGTTGGGGAGGGACTCCTCTCCCTCCCCTTGGCCGGCCGGCCCCCTCCACCTATATAAGGAGGGGCAGGGCTCCCCTCCTTGACACACAAGTTCCTTGCCCCGAAAACCCTAACCCTAGCCGCCGCCGCCCTCCAAGCCGCCGCCTAGGGATCTCCTTGCCGCCGACTTGGGCACCTCCAAGCCCTAGCCGCCGGCCCTAGCACCTCTTCCTCGGCGTGTATAAACCCTAGAACACCGAAGGACTCTCTCATACTCCACCATACTCGCTCCGGCTTAAGGCGAAGCCCTGCGAGAACAAGGGAGAGGAAGGTCTTCATCGAGTACCGAACGTGTGACCGACTACGGGAGCGCTGCCGGAACGCAGCGCCGGAAGGATCGTCTACGCGATCTTGAGATCGGGAAGAGTACGACTACATCACCCACGAGAATCCGCTCTCGTTAAACACTTTGGAATCTTCGAGGGTGAGTTATTCTATCGACTCGTTGCTACAATCTAGTAGATAGATCTTGGTTTGTTTGTTTGTATGCGGTAGAAAATTTTGTTTTCCATGCTACGAAACCCTACACTTCCGTCGGGCAGGACCAGGTAGGCTAACATCAGGTGCCCGTAGGGCATATCCATGTCAAGGTGGGCCTGGTTTTCCCTGCAACTGTACCCGGCAACCCCGCCGAAGCTTGCTCTTTTCTGTCCTACTGGCCTTACTTCGTGGGTCACGGTGCAACGGCGGTGGCTGCTGCAAGACCGTGGGCGTGCATTCGCAGGCGACAATCTTGGTGGAGCACTGCGTTAGCGTCTGGGAGTGTGTGTTTTTCTGAGGGGTCGGGAGAAATCCTTGTCTTCTTGGCACCGACGCGGTGACGCCTGCGGGTGTCACCGTCCTTCCTGAAGGGCGTCGGTTGTACCTGTTCCCCACCTTCCGGAGCGCACCGGGGGAAACCCTAGGACTTGTCCGGGCAGCAGCGTCGTCATTGTCGCTTTCCTTCTTGGAGGTGTTGCTTGCTGCTTGGCGCTTCGTAGTGGTAGGCATGCGGTGGGACTTAATTGGAGGGCGCAACGGTTGCGGGTCGTCATCGTTTTTGTCAAGTCATTGTTATCGGCTTTGCTTTCTTTTCTTTTTGTTTTGTGTTTCTCTTTGTTATTTCTTGGGCGATGTGTTGTCTGGCCCAGCTGCGGTCTCAACTGGTTACTATATTTATATAGCTGGGCATATGCCTATTTCGAGGATTTTTTCTAATTATTAGTAGTATTTCGTCTGTGGTGGAATTCTCTTGTTCGCAGTAAAAGGCATGTGTTTCTTCTCTCTCTTTTTTCAACAGAAAAAAAGGAGATGCAACGAAATGAAGTTTCGGCGCACTTCTTCGTTACCAAAATGGACTATTGTCGTTTTCTCTTCTCCGCCAAATACAATGGCGCTAGGGTTATCTCTTTCTTCTCCTGTTAGGTCGCCGTTCTCCTTGGTCTCCGGTCACCATTGTGCGGAGAGAGGAGTGGAAGTTCTTCCTCTGATGTGTACTATCTTTTCGTGCAGGTCTTTGCATCGTGGCATCGGAATAAATCCCTCCAGCCTACATCTCACTCCAAAATTATTTGCTACTCCCTCTGTTCCAAAATAGATGTCTTAAATTTGTTAAAATTTGGATGAATCTATATACTAAATAGTGTCTAGATTTATCCAGGTTTTGACAAATCTGAGACATCTATTTTAGGACGGAGGGAGTATGATTTTTGCACTAAGGAGGTAGAGATATCTGTCGGCTCAATATATCACATGGTGTTTTCTACAAAGTGCAGAAGGGGATGCACAAATCGCCAACCATGATTTGACGGCCCAGGATAAGCCCGGGACCCTAACGTATAGGTAGAGTTTGTTTTTTGCCTTTTATTTTGCTTGGTGACCGATGACTGTGCACGAAGGTTGGTTAGTTGTTGTCTAGACTCTTCGCGAGTGGTTTCTTCGGATCAAAGCGCCGATAAGATTGGGGCATGGCTCTGCCAATGTTCAATCAACCTTGTATTTGTTCGGCTAGGGACGAGCTTTGGTTTGAGTTTCAGTATCCACGAGGCGATTGGAGTTTATTAGTTGTTGTTTGTGGTTGTTAGTTGATTTTTATTTATTTTGGCGTTGGTTGTTTTCTCCTCCTAATTGTTCCTTCAAATGAATCAGATCTAAAATGTTTTCGCATGTTCATGTATAGTTCCTGCAAAAAAAACATGTGAAAAAGCAAAGTTGTAAGATAAAACACCGTCATTTCTTTATGCCACAATAGGATTACAATGAGCACTCAATGCATTACTAATTAAAAAAGGCTTTGTTGCAGAAGGTTTTCTATATGTCGTCAGCTTTTTATTAGGGCCATCGGCATATACGTCCATATGCTGAACGACTTTAAAAATACATTGGCATATAGAAAGCCATCGTTATATGCCTGGGTAGGCCGAGGGTGGCCTTCGACATACATAGGCCGTCGGCATATACATATTATGCCCATGGTGGTTGTCGGCACTTGATGAACTTACTATGGTTGAAAAACCAATACCCACTATCTTAATAAACAATGATAATCAAATTGTGATCATCAAGGTGAATAGTTTGAAGGATAATATGAAGTCATCAAGTCACGTGTAGAGAAGATTAAAATCTTTTAGAAAAATAAGAAACTCCGGAGTTATTGCATCGTATCATATTGAAACATAAAGAAAACTGGCAGATCCCTTCACGAATATTTCGTCACTCAATGTGATAGAGAATGCATAAGAGTAGATGGGCATGAGACCCATACTATGAGTTGTCCATATTGATAAAAAAAACATTCTATGTGATCGAATATCCCGTGAATTAAAGATGGGAGACAAGTTGTTAGTTAAGTGAGAGGAGAGTATCCCAGTGTTAGATTATTGCACTCTGTGAAGATGTAGTACTCTCTTAACCTGCATGGCAGGTGATCTTAATGTGTTGTGAGTGTCTTATTTATATAAGCTGAGATGTTGTCCCGTGAAGCATCTTTTCAAGAATACACCTATACAAACTTTGGTGTCAAATGTTGTATTTCATGAGAGTTGAGTGCTCTCTAATAAACTCATGAAAGTCACTGGAATATATCCACCCGTAGAGAAATCTTACTGTAGCGCAGTATCGGTCAAGGAATTATGTGAAACTAGTGTGCAAAAAAACTTATAGTTCAAGGCATAGTCTAATGTCCAAGTTGCAAACTAGCATAGAATAAAGTTCTAGGTAAAAAATTCAACTTAATAGTCTCCACTAAGCACCGGTATGAACATTGTTTTGAAACCATAGACAAACTCTATATGCATGTAGAATCTGGTGAAGGATTGTTGAAATTATTGTATTAGGCCAAACCATTTAGTAATAGCCTAACAATTCCTACTGAAAATCTTGAAGACCCATGTGACTCATTCATACATAGCTGCAATGCATGGTACTAAAGTTTAGTTTTACATTGCTAGTTTATAAAAAGCTGTACCTTCTTATAAGGAATACTCTTGTACCACTCGTATGAGCATGAGAAAAAGACACCTACACACGTGCTTCTCCTCCGCCGCCTACCCGCTCGTCTCGCCGGTTTCGAGAATGAGACAAGCCGAGATAGGACCTATGCCACTTGTGCGCGATATATTTATTATGCCACCCATGTTGGGAGAATCTAAATGGTTTGGTATCGGAACATGAAACATTTTGGTGTTAACACGAGCGCGATGCATCTGATCAGACGCACACAACACATGAGACTTTCTCGTCGTAGAACTTTCCGCCACCGCCCATGTCTTCCCCATCTCGTCTTCCGACATGCACCGAAAACGGGATAGTAGGCCTTCGAAATCCCGCTTCTCGTCATGCTATATGGGAGAGAGGTGATCATGTTTTTTTGGGAGCGCACTAGCAACAAGTTATTCCCTTGACAACGACTACATTCTACTTCCTCCGTTTAGAAATATAAGATGTTTTAGGTTTATGAAAGAGATGTATTTAGACATATTTTAGTGTATAGGTTCAAATGAATCTAGACACTAAAAGATGTCTAGATACATCTCATTCACAAACCTAAAACATCTTATATTTTCAAACGGAGGGAGTAGGTATCAACAACCCTTTCAGCAACATGAGCGACGACAACAACCTGTCCTTCTGTTTGAGATCATGCTAGTTGATGCCGCATCAGATATGCTAGTTTTTGTTCCGAGATGACGGCAATTACATAGTATGTTCTGTCGCAAGAAGGAAAGCTTTATTGACACTCCCTTTCCGTGTCTCTTCGTCACACCATCTCTCTGCGTTGCGTTTTAAAGGAGCAGCTTATTTATTCACAATCACCGCCACGCACGCAGGAAGAAAGAGCTACTACGAGGAGATGGTGGGCGTCTTTGCGGCGGAAGGGGACGGAGCAGCAGCAGTAGAACTGCAAGCCGTGGAAGGTGCAGAAGCCGTTGGTGCGGACCAGCCCGATGAGGTTGCAGTAGTCCATGCACTGCGCCGGGGTGCACCGCACCATCTCCGAGCACTTGGGGTCCGCGATCTGCCCCATGGTCGCCGCCGCCGCCGCCGTCTCCTTCTCCTCCGGCGTCTCGCCACCACCTGCACGCACGCACCCACCACAGAATCGCACGTCATGATCGACCATACGAGCTAGAGAAATCGTATGTACGTGTAAATGACTAAATGTTTGTAGCAGCAGCCAAGAACAACCGGAGTTCCATGCCTGCGGCGGTGACGTGCGGTGGAGACGCGTAGCAGGACGAGGCCAGGAGGGCGGCAGCGATGAGGAGGAGAACGGCCGTCCTGGGGGCAGCCATTTTTGGTTGGGACTTGGGAGTGGATATTCGGCCTCGTCTGTCCTGTGCAAGCGCTGCCTGTGTGTGATCTGCGGTGTCGTCTGGGTGGATCTTTCTTGTATGTAAATGCAGGGATGCAAATCAGGACGAGTAATGAAACGGAACAGAGAGATTGCATGCCATTATATACTCATCATGATTGTAGAGGAAAACGGTGTCTTGGTTATGCACGTGCGACCCTGCTACTAGGCGTGGGCATTCGGTTCTAACTGGAAATTCAGTTCAGCTTTGGTTACATTAGTAAATCCAGATAATAAGAAATGAGCACCGAAATTGTATCAGTTTTCTTCAGGCAAATCTTTGCTAGTACAGAGCAAAGATCGAACCCACCATGCTTTGAATATTGCATAAGTGATCAAACTGACATTGCAAAGCTGCTGTCATACTACGTATGATGTAGCATGATTTATCGCAGACTGCAAAACCTAACAGTTCGGAGTAGGCATCGCCAGAGTCGCTGCCATCAGCATGGCAGCGTACCACTTAACACAGAGCAAACAGGAACAACAGAAACAATTCAGAACTAAATTACTTCATATGTCAGCTCGCAAGACTCAGCGACTTCACAACCGTCACGAGGCTAATTGCAGTGAGTTCCAGTAAAACGACGGAATGTTACATTTTACATTTGAGAAGCACTAACAAGATGGAACAGGGGAGGCAACTTCTAGGCCTCCCTTTTCTTCTATGTTTTGTTTTTGGCTACACACACCTATCGAGATAAAGTACAGTTCCTCCGCAAACTCACCGCAACCAGCACTACACAGCTCAACCGCAACAGGGAACCAGCTACTCTTCCTTATTCGCCTTGGAGTACAACACAATGGATAACCGATAACATCGCCGAGCTCAACTCATTCTATGACTCGGCTGAAGAAATACCAGTTATCTGGAGAAGAAAAAAGAAACTATCTAGGTGCATTGCTTATTATTGTTACTTCCACAACTTGACAGAATTGTCGTGGCTCGCAGAAGCCACCATCCCAGTTACTGCTGATTGCGCCAAAGCCGCAATCAGACCTTCGTGGGCCTGTACCGTCATGCTTTGGTTCTTTACCATGTTCCATAGCTCCAAAGACTGCACCAATAGAATGTTGATGAGAAAATTATAGTAAGCACGCAATAAACAACAGTAACGTCAGAGTTGATGTAAATATGTTCGACGCTAACAAGACACGGACATTACAAAACATATCAATTAGAGTTTCTGCGTTAAATAAGAAATCCAAGTTGTATGTATTTGTAAATTAGAGTAACTTCTTGTAAACAAAGGAGAAGAAAAATACTTAAGAAAGGTAAGTTTTAAGGCCTTTACACAGAATACAAATAAAAGTTACTCCCTCCTATCCATATTACTTGTCATTTAAATGGATGTATCTAGCACTAAAACATGTCTAGATACATTCATTTTAGTGACAAGTAATATGGATCGGAGGGAGTATTAGAAGTTTAAAACTCAACGGAAGAGCAAATACTACCTGGTAGCCTCCAATCACCAACAGATTGGTATAACTTGGGTGGAACACACAAGAATGGAACTTATTTCCATTTGAGCTGACCTCATGAATACACTCTCCTGATGATATTGACCAAACCTTAACTAGATCCTGGCTGACAGACGCAAGGTACTCTCCAGTATTGTCCCAGCAGACTGACTGCACATCAGTGTTATGGCCCTGAGATTAAAATGAAATGCTTAAGTTTCAAGATTACTTGGCACAACTTCATTAACAAATCTCTCAATGACAGAATGTTAAATGTGCATGCGCAGAGGAAATAACAGAAGAAAGGATTGCGAAAGAACTTCTCAGTGCAAGGAATGAAACATTGACGCATTGGTGTTTAATAACAAACCTGCAAGATATACTTCTTGGTATGTGTGTCAACATCAAATATAGAAACAACATTTTCAGAAGCAGCTGCGATAAATTGTCCGGTGTTAGGTTGAAAACGAACTTGAGCAGTACCACCCTGTCCAGAGAGAAGTAGTCAGACTTAAGAAATGGCAAATTATTCAATCATATTTTTTGTTTATTACATAAGTTATTAAGAAGATTTAAAGGGGCCAGAAAGAAGAGTACTAACCTTCATAACACGCACACAGGAAGGTTGAGTCACATTCCAGTATCGGATTTCACCATTGCCATCACAAGAGCACAAAAGTTCTGTCCTCTTTGGATGAAAATCTAGTGATGTGACCTGGCCATTATGCCCAGTAAATGTATGCTGAGAGTATCCAGGCTGCCAAACAAGAAAATCAAGTTTCAAGCAATATACAAATGCAAGCACACATACAGCCAGTTCTAAACTCAGGTGTATGATAGTGGTACAATTAAACAATCACAACAGAGTGGACATACTGAACTCTGATACTCCCTCCAGTCCAGTTTATTAGGCACACACGTAATTTAAGAACAACTTTGACCATCAATTTTGGTCAATAAATTTTACATAATATGTCATAAAAATTATACCATTGGATCTTCAAATGTATTTTTCAATGGTATATTTTTTGTGACATACATTACATATTTTATTGGTCAACATTGATGGTCAAAGATTTTCTTAAACTACGTATGTGCCTAATAAACTGGACCGGAGGGAGTATTCTTAATAGCATGTATATATGTCTCTAATTTATTTTTACAATGATCATGCCTCATATTATATCTGAGTCATAAATAATATGGATAACTTGATATAACATGTACTTGCACGCGGAGTATGTGAGCATATGTTGCTATAGGAGGCAGTGAGGCACAACAAAATAGCCCCTTAGGCAATTGTTTGCCAATAGTAGGACATAACAGTGACTACTTGGGATGCAAGTGCAGGACATGCCAGGCCCGAATGTAATGGGTAAGTACAAAATATACTAGAAGCATCAATCTCCGCTAATGAAATATGAATGCCAGCTCAGGCGGGCCGCGCTTTGCATCCCTAGTGAGTACAATAGTGGGCACATTTTGGCTAAACTCACTGCAAATCGATTTCAGCACTAAAAAAGTTAAACTAGACAACCTTGTTCCTATTTGTTTAATGGTTGCTAATAAGGAAAACAACATTATGAACTACGCCGACACATGAGCTAGCCTGTGGCCAAGGCTTATATGCTGTATCGCTTAGTCTGGGTTCCGAATCCCATCACTGTCCAGCCTTGTCTCACAGCATAAGAGTGTGAAAAAAGAAATGCCTTGAGTGGGAGTCGAACACGGTATATTCTGGCTGTGCTCGTGCAATCTTGCCACTATGCTAGATGCATTCAATAGATACCAATGTGATTCAGTTCCATTCATATACCAAACTAATTAGATCAACATTCAAGTTTCATATACCAAACTAGACAACCGTGTTCCAATTTATGAACGGTTGCTAAAAAACAAAAGAAAATTACGAACTACGCCAACACATGGGCAAGCCTGGTGGCAGC
Source organism: Avena insularis (assembly GCA_023614405.1). Classification (NCBI taxonomy): domain Eukaryota; kingdom Viridiplantae; phylum Streptophyta; class Magnoliopsida; order Poales; family Poaceae; genus Avena; species Avena insularis. The sequence continues at coordinate 390,479,306 of CM042695.1, forward strand.
GCTTATTTACTGTATCACTTAGTCTGTGTTTCCAATCCCATAACTGCCCAGCCTGCTTTGTCTATTTCTTTATCACTGACGTGTTGTTTCACACCTTAAGAGTGTGAAAACAGAAATGCCTAGCGTGGGAGTCAAACATGGTATATGCTGGTTGTTCTCATGCAATCTTGCCACTCTGCTAGATGCATTCAGTAGATACCAATGCGGTTCAGTACCATTCATATACCAAACTAAGTAGAACAACATTCAATTTTTATTCACAAAATTCGAACATATTTTCTGAACTCCCAGAAATCTCAGTGTTATTTTTAACAGATATTTTTCCTGGCACATATATAAACTGACAAGCATAACTTACATCTGCAGCATTCCATAGTTTAATTGTTCCGTCAAAAGATGATGTTGCCATCTGTGTAGAGATAGGTCTGAAACGGACATCGGTGATAATGCCAGTGTGCTCTTCTGGTAAATAGTGTGTCTGGAAAGTGTCCATGTTCCAAAGTACGGCCTGAGGAACAAAAATCAAGGAACCATGCTCATAAACACCAATGGTGCAAAAGGGCTCCACTCTTCATAGGAAAAGGTTCATCATAGTATGCTGGTACCTTCTTTTCATGTCCAGCACTAGCCAAGATCTTGCCATCGTAAGAAAAATTGCAGCAGACTACCTTGCTGTTGCTGGTTCGCCAACAATTAACCTCACTGAAGGTAAAACCTAAAGAAAAAGAGCACGTCACACGATGTTAGGAAAATATTAAAAACATCAGAAATACTACGGGGTTGTTTGGAACGCAGGTTTTACGTAGGAATTTGGCAGGAAAGTTTCCCTATGTCCCGTTTGGAACGTAGGAATAGGAAACAGTACTTCGCAGGATCGATTTCCTATCCTTCACGATTTCACAGGAAAAGAAACATGCAGTCAGATCTAATGGAAACTTTCCTGCGCTCGTTCGCGCGCACCGCAGACGCTGGAATGCCCGCTTAGAACCAGTTATTAATTAACGCTTAGCACTGGTACGGACTGTATACTACAGGCTAACGAAAACAGCCAGTTGGTGCTAGCTTTCTTTACTTCCTAAAATTACATGGCATGGTTCTACTTTTTGCAATTTGCTGTACCACGTTGATTGACCGTAAGAATCTTGTCATGTGTGTCAGCACAATTATCTTGCATAGTAAATAAACTAATTAATATGCGATGATATGATGATCTTATAGTTTTGAACTCAAAACTTTCCTGTATTTTTCCTATCCTCCGTTTCAAACGGCAACACTTCTCAATTCCTAATTCCTATGTTTTCAGATTTCATAGGATTTGAGAGGTATGTCATCCCAATTCCTGTGTATTTCCTATTCCTGTGTTTTTCCTATCCTGTGTTCCAAACAGGGTTACCTTTTGAAGCTGCTGGGTTAGGCTCTGTTGGGCTTCTTTTAAGTGCAGCAAAAATATCCCTTGCATCTCCATCATCATTAGACAGGAAAGATTCCACATTATCATCCAATGAGCCAACATCACCAAAAGGTTCAAGATCATCCTGTCAGAAACAACAACCACCTTACATATTTATCTGATATAGGATGATCATTAGATACATCGAGGAAAACATATTAGATGGAAAGGTATATGAGCTACCATTTGATTTGAAGAGGATGCTAGTCCAGTTCCATCCACACCGTACATCATTAAATTTTTGGGAACATGACGAATATTGCCAGCCATTCCAAGTCCTTCAGGTGTATGTGTGGATGGAGTAGACGGTGGAGAGTTGGCTGAAGGGCCCACCGTATTTCCAGTTCCAGTACTATTTGCTGGGCCTGAAGATGTAGCTTGCTTTCTTTTTCTGTTGTTCTGGAGACGAACAATAAAATACAGTTACATAACACCGAGCAGATATAAGATAACCACAAGTACATCAGAAAGAAGCGATTATAAAGTTAATCATACATTTAAAAGTTTTTTCTCGAAAATCAGTATATTACTCGACATTAATTATTTCAAGTTGAAATACACACAAAAATGGAAAATGACTCAGAGGTCAACAACTTGACAGGAACATGTGAAGTTAGGGAGACACTTGGGTTGGGGATTGGAGTAGCCACCAATTTATTTGAAATAGTTTGATAAAAGAAGGAAAGAAAACAAAATATAACTTATCAGTAGACAACCCCCATCACCACTGCACAGGTGTGCACCCAGGTAAAAATTGGAAAAAAAGGGTAAAGATGACATTTGAAACCGTTAATGCCATAGAGTTGGATATTTGAATTATCTAAATGGAATAATTAAGTCAACAGATTTTATAGTCATCTCCATACAGTTTTCTTTTGTGGTCCTACCCCCTCCAGACATCAGTCCAAGAAAACTGTTCCAAAAAAACAAAAAGGAGAAACAATGGTGCCTTTTCCTGGCTTGTACTGGTAAACATCTTAATTCATATTGTGTCCTCTATTTCTCATAAATTCATAATACAACTGCATTCATATCTAGCCTACTCGAACTTGATTGGGACAAAAGGCTTGGTTGTTGTAGTTGTCATAATACAAATGCAACTTGTGACAAAAGTGCAACAGTAGAGGCAAAAGGCTTTGTTTTTCTAGACAGGTATACAGTTCTAACTTTGTAAGAGTAAATCTGCACACGAATACATTTTCAAGAATAGAATATAAATGCGAGGGGTGAATGAACGTTGTACAAGTAAATTTATACATGGATTAACTTTCAAGAATATAAGACATCCCAGAGATTGGGCAAACTGGCAATACCTGTTGCATTTGCTGCTGTTGATTTTGCTGCTGCTGTTGCTGGTTCTGTTGCTGCTGTTGCTGCTGCTGCTGCTGCTGAAGTTGTTCCTGTGGTTGCTGAGAAGATGTTTGCTGCATCTGGATTACTTTCAGCTATAGTTAGATTTCAACAATCTAGAGACAAATAAAATAAGATCTCAAGATCAAACTCCATGCAAGGGATATACACTTCCAGAATAAACGAACCTTCATGAGATACTCTTGGTCTGGTCTAACTTTTGGTGAACTGGATTGCATTGGGGAACTAATGCAGCCATCAGTCCCACCAGGTTGTCCGTCTTTACCATTCATGCCACCTCTGGTTAGTGTTGTAAATCTGCGGGGGTCCATATCCCCATAATGAGTTGAGTTGCTAAGGCTCCCTTGTACTTGAGCCTGTGCTAAGAGTTGCTGCTGTTGCTGTGGCGACATAAGTTGGAACTGTGACTGTGTTGAAAGAAATGGCTTTTGCATTTGAGCACCTAAATTTGGTCGAAGTTGGTCTATTCCCTGTAAGATGATTATTAGATTCCAGAACAAAACATGAATGGCAGGCAATAAATATACAGAGAGCTTACAGTTAATGGCCAGCCCTTCAAGGGTAGACTACTCACTGCTTGGTTCAATCCTGTTGACAAGAAAAGATATCTCACCACAAAAGTAGAATGGACGAAACGAGAGAAGGATAACTTTCATCTTGAACTTGATTATGAATATCTCGCATTATATTCCAGAGATGGTCCAATTGCAACCAAACAGAAAACCAAGTAAAACAAATTTAGTATGGCTTCCAATTCATTAGCTTCCAACATTATACTGCTAGTGCACAACTTAAGCCATAAGCTATACAAAGATGAAATACAAGTTAAGAGAGTTACTGGAAGTCCCATCCAAGCCATTACGCAACAAACACACTAGGTTAGCAAGCGTTTAGAAGGTTATTTATCAGGATAGTTAGAAACAGTGGTAGCAATGCCATTAATGCAACTTTGAAGCATAAAAATTGCATAAAGTAAGATTCCATCCAGAGCTTTGGTTCCTGCAACTCTATGACAGAAAGACACAAGTACAGTAGGTTCGACAGAGTGATGCATTTCTTGCCAATAGTTGACTCAAAGGAAATTATAATATATAGGAAAGCTACCTGCACCACCTAATCCAGGTTTTTGCTGAATTATTCCCTGTCCATATAAGGACGACGGATCCATGGGCATAGATCTTTGGGCTACACCCATGTTACCTTCACTCTTAATATCCTGTTGGCAGTGTATTCATTCAATCAATGGACAAACGGAAGGAACTGTAAATTGAAATAACACGACAAGGGATGCTATAACCCACAATTGTTTGCTGATTCCGAGCCTGAATCTGTTGCAGTGTAGTAGATACATTTCCAGGATTTCCAGGAACTAATGGCCTGATTGCAGGAAAAAACTATTTAGTGGGAATACTAGTAAAACTCTCATATTTAATGTGACTTCTCCTTTTCGAAAAATCTATCAAGATGTGTAGTTGATATCTGGAAGATCACCCTGTATGGTTTGTTGCTGCCGACTTAAGAAGAGCCATCCTACTTGCATCAATAAGCTGTGATCCCTCAGAGTCAATTGAATGAGGGTGCTTAAAGCGCTCTTCATACATCTTGGCAGCCAAAGCACTAGCTGTCGATGGCCCCAAAATGCCATCGGAGTTCAGGCCATTTATTGGGCCGTTAAGCGAAGGGTGGCCTGAATTAGTCCGCTGCATTTGAGCATGCCTTTGTTGGATGAGTTGCAATTGTTGCATCTGCATCTGCTGCTGGTGCTCTCTTGCTTTTATTTGTTGTGCCTGTATCAAAAGAATATAGATTGGGCCAGAATGTGCTATCAATAATAGTTGAACACATGCATGGTGAATGATTAAGCGATTCGGAAATCCCAATCTACCTCTAGGTAAGCTGCTGCAACCTCAGAATGCTTCTCATTTGTCCTTGCAATAAAAATATCCCAAAAGACAGACCACCACTCAAAGAGAAACCCCCCTGGAGCATCAATTGCTGCACGACAAGTCAAATTTTACCACAGTGAGTACTGCTATAAATTTACAATTAGCATATACAAGTGTATGTTCTTTGAAATCCATCTGTTTCATTCAGCAGGGTGAGCAGGCAATTTGGCTGTTTCAGATTTTAGACAAGTAAATTCCAAGGAAACCACTTGCATAAGGCGTTGGGGAGGGCACACAAGGTACTGCTAGTTAGCCCTTTATACTCCCTCCGGTTCATATTGATGGCCTCAACTTTGTCTAGATACGAATGCATCTAGTCTAAATACTTAACTAGATACATACGAACCTAGATAAAGTTGAGGCCATTAATATGGACTGGAGGAAGTAACATATGTAGTTGTAGTAAACAATTAGCTTGTTTGGAACTAAAATGGCAATTGTTCTATTTCATACCATTTACTAAAGATATGAGTTCATATCCTGTGTATGGCATATGTGCCTGTCCAGTTGGCTCATGTTATTTAACGTACCATGCATGTGGCAATGAACAAAATTATATCAGTGCCGTTTTCCACTCTAGTTTTCTTTCCAACAGTGTATATGTGTCACTAGCCATGTTATGGTAGATCAGGTCCTTTAGGATACACTGATTAGCTGCTCAAATCACGATATAAAATTTATATCAATTCTAGAAGTTGTGTGTGTATAGTTCCGCTATACAAACTGCAGTATCATTATTGGCTAGTCAAGTTTGGTAGTTACCAAATAGGTATGCTGCCCATGAAAAAACTCTTATTACTCGAGATCTAATTAGGTCGGAGTGTACTTTTTAATTTCTATTTTATCCTGTTTTCTTGTTTGGTACTGTTCAGTAGAAGCATGGGTGAAAACTCGACTTTCATAAAGTACATCTCCAACTCATTTGTATATCTTTTTGTTTCCTCGAAAAAAGTCAGATAAGTAATAAAGCCTACATTTGGCATGACCCAATTCATTCAGTGTTCAAATCTATTTATAACTAATAGTGACATTTAGCCGAACCGCCATTAAGAATCTCATTAGTGGATGCAGAATCAAACATAGTTCCCGTATGGACAACACCACAATTAAAATATACATGTATTTTTTCTTTGCATGCATCCGCAACACTTATAAAATCATCATGTGCTTGACAACTGAAGACGATGCTAGTTATAGTAACATTTTGTTTGAGAACACAAAACATATTAAGCTTTAGCCGAATACTAGAAAAACAGATCAACACAAAAAAAAAAGTTAGTAATACCATCGAACGTGGGTATAATAAGTTCTAGCCTTGATCAAATAAGATGAGTACAAGCAGGTCCGGAGCCACACCCCGGGCAACCTGGGCCATGGCCCGGGGTGTAGATTTTTTTTACCTAGGATTTAGACCAATTACAACGCTTAATACAAATTTGGCCCACGGTTTGGTTGGATTCTGGCTCAGCGCCTGAGTACAAGCATGAAAAAACCGTCGGAAGCACGAATGTGCCGAGGATGACTCCTTTGGAAGCTGCGTGCCCAACTTAACCATGAATCTCTCAAACCCCTCTCTGAATTTGAAACTTTCCACCTTACGTTTGCTCGAAGTCTCATAATCCACTCCGAGCCTCCAGCATATGTGCTGAAGTTTGCCCCAAACACTGCAAAACCACCTTCAAGGCTTGAACTCCCTGCCCTGACATGGCACTAAAACTGCCAGCTAGATCAATTAAGGATACTAATCATCTGCCCTATTTACCATGAACCCTACATTAAACTCGAAACACAAATTCTCAGAGCAATTTAAACCAATTACATTAGTTTGCCTATACATTAGTAGAAATCATCGATTTTGCCTGGGATTTAGACCAATTACAATGCTTAATACAAAGTTACACGGGGTTTGGTTGAATTCTGGCTCCGCCCCTGAGTACAAGCATGAAAAAACCATCGGAAACACGAGTGCGCCAAGGATGACTCATGTGGAAGCTGTGCGCCCAATTTAACCATTAATATCTCAAGCCCCTCTTTCAATTTTAAATTTTCAACCTTACTTACTCTCATAATTCACTCCAAGCCTCCAGCATCTGCGCTGATTTTTTCCCAAAACTCTGCAAAACCAGGTTCAAGGCTTGAACTCGCTGCCCTGACTTGGCACCAAAACTGCCAGCTAGATTAATTAAGGTTACTAATCCTCTGCCCTATCTACCACGAATCCTGCATTAACTTGAAACTCGAATTCTCAGAGCAATTTAACTATTTTTAAGCTCCCAACACCGCGAACCACTTCCCGTCGCCCCTTGTACCTATACGCACACTCGCTCTTTCAAACCAACTTGACCCCAGAAAACACAATAAGGATTCAGACAGATAAGATGAGTACAAGAATAATAAAAGAAGTCGAAAGCACGAATGCGCGCCATAGCTTGGAGGATGACTCCTGCGGAAGCTACGCGCCCCAACTTAACCATTAATCCCTCAAACCCCTCTCTGAATTTGAAAATCTCCACCTCAATTTAGCTCGAACTCTCATAATCCACCCCGAGACTCCAGCGTATGTGCCCGCAAAACCAGCGTCAACGCTTGACCTCCCTGCCCTGATTTGGCACAAAACTGTCACAACTAGATCAACCGAGGTTACTAATTCCCAGCCCTACTACTCAGCAGGAACCGTCCGTTAAACTCGAAACTCGAATTCCCAGAGCATTTTAGGCACACAGCACTGCCATCCACTTCACATTGCGAATTCACATCCCTACTTATAAACACCCACTCGCTCTTCGCAGATAACCTCGACCCCAGAAAACACCAGGAGGATTCAGATAGCGGAGGAGTAGCGGGGGGACACTACTCACCAACCGGATCAGCGGCGACCTTGCCCTCCGCCATGAACGCCTTGGCGGTCGTCTGCAGGTTCCTCTTGAGCAAGTAGTCGTAGATATACACATCGAGCCTGCACCACGAGCACCACCGGAAATTAACCAAAACAGAGCAGCGGGATAAAAACCAGGCCAAAGTAAGCCCATCGAGGAAAACACATCGGGGGGTAGCGTGGCTCACATCTTATCCGCTTCCCAATTGCTCTGCGCCATCCTGCAGCCGACCCGGGGGAGGGAAAGAAAAACATCAGAAATCAGGTGGAATCGAGCTCGAATTCGCGGGACGCGAAGGGATCAGAGGCCACATTACCGGTTGGGGGCGATCCCGCGGCTCCGTGGGCCGAAAATCCGTCAGAAATCGCGCGAGGGGCAGCCGCCGGGAGGTGCCGGCGCGCGGGGAGGGATCCAATGCTCGATCGGAGACGGCGCGGCGCAGCGTGCCGGGGAGAGGGAGGCGCGGCGAATTGGGGTGGGTGGTGTCAGGTGAGGTGTGTGTGCCCCAGCGCGAGCGAGCGAGCGAGCGAGCTCGTGGCTGGCTGGCTGCAGCTAGCACCGCCTCGGAAGAAGAGAAGAGTAGGGGTAGAGTAGATGGGACAGGGGGGGAGAAAGAGAGGGGAGAGGGGAGAGGGGGGAGGGGGAGAGATGAGGTACGGGTGGGGGTTTGCGTCTGGCTCGGAATCGTGGGCCGGGAGCCGGTTCAGGAAGGTTCGGATGACAGGCAGGCGCCGGAATTTTGCAGAACTGCGCTCCAGGAATATACTATTTTAACGTTTCTTTAGCTTTGCTGCTGCTACTAGTAGAAACTCCCTAGTACTGTAGAATATGGCAAAGGATGGCCAGAATTTTCAGCCCCCAAATTCTGAAAACGGTATCAAATACTAGTGCATGTGCTAACAGTTTTTTTTATTGCACCCTAAGAAAACTATATGTGGGTTAAATAACCCGCCATAATATATTTTTACGGGTGGCAAGTACTCCCTCCGATTCCTAAATATAATGTGTTTTGAAAAGCTAAGTCGACTTGATAAAACATTGTATATCCTTCTAGTCAAAAAGCGTCGGACATTGTGCTATATTTATGAGGGGTGGTTCAGTGCGATATTTGAAAGGATAAACCTTATCTCTGTTCGGAAATAAATCTGTTTTGCATATTGTGTGTCATGACCACGGCCACTTTTGAATTCTTTCTCCGAATGGGCATAGTCATAGATAGGGATAAAAAAGGCGCGCGGAGTCTCCGACTTTTCCGCGGGAAACAGAAACAAAGAGATAACATGGAAACGGAAACGAAATTTGCGGAACGAAAAAAGGAAACGGAAACTTTAACGCGGGTAAAGAAGTGGAAATGAAGCGGTCTTTTCGCGAACCAGCCATAGAAACGGAGTTTCCTTTTCCACCAAGTACGGAACTTTCCATTTAATGTCGTTGTCATGTTGTGTTTGGACTACTCTAGCAAACCCTTGCCCTTTAAAACAAGCCTAAGATAACCGAGATTCTACTATCTAATCATGTAATCATTTCAGCCGTCTCCCCTAATCGAGTAAGCGCAAGACCTCAACCTAGGGTTAGGTGCGCCAGAACATGCGTAAATAATCCTTCAAGTCAAAAAGCATTGGACATTGTGATGGTTAAGTGCGATGTCTGAATGGATAAACCCTATCTCTGTTCGGAAATAAATCTGCGTGCGTATGTTGTGTCATGAACACACCCACTATTGACTTCTTGTCTGAATGGGCATGGTCATAGATATGATGGAAACTGCACGGGGACTCTTCGACTTTTCCGTGAGAAACGGAAACGGAGAAGATAACATGGAAACGGAAACGGGATTTGAGGAACGAAAAAAGGAACCGGAAACTTTAACACAACTCAATAAGTAAAAAAAAAGCGGGTCTTTTAGCGAAACATTCACAGAAAGAGAGTTCCGTTTCCGCCAAATGCGGGACTTTCCATTTAATGTTATTGTCATGTTGTGTTTGGACTAGTCGAGCAAACCCTTGTCAATCTTTGCGAAACCAAGCCTTAGATAACCAGGGCAACTATCTAATCATGTAATCAAGTATTCCTGCCATGTTTTGAGTTGGCTTGTGAAAGATGAGTGAAACGTTATTGCTTATAATATATAAATTTACTTTCCATGCAAAAACTTCAGTTACGATCATGCAAACAAGAATCACCCAAACCGGTCCCTACTCCCGCGCTCACAATAAGCATGGAACCCAAGGACGTCCAAGCGAATCCGTCCGACTAGGCTCGGACCCGAAGCGGGAGGGTCGGGTGGCGTGGGGATTGGAGCACTCGATTAGGTCCGGATTACCACGGTCCTTCCGCTGCTCCGCCCCGGAACACCAAACACGGGAACCGTCCAACCCGGCGCGAGCAAATGATGGCGCGGGGCGATCCAGTGGATCCCCCGCGGTGCCCGCTGCGCGCGAGGGGATCCGCGAAAGGGACGGGTGAGAGGTGGTGAGCTTTCGCCAGTGACGATGCCTCGCACGTTTCCGGTTCCTCTGCGGCTCGCCCCCCGTGTCGCCCCCGCTGCTGCATGCTGCGTGAAGCCCTGGCAGTTTTGTGCTTGCGTTCACGGAAAGCGGGGCAGCTGTATTGCCTTGGACTTTTTCGGCCCGGTCCGGTAGCACGGTGTTTCATGGTTTTGGTGTATCGTTCGGAGAGTACGTCCTGCTCTGGTGGTACAGAAAGGTCCGTCGCGTGTGTGCCGATGTTCTCATATACGCATACCACAAAAAGAGAATGCGTACATGGATATTGAGGTGGTATCGTAGTACAGAAAGGGTATTGTGGCTAAAAGAGGTATGGATACAGGATGTCTAGTCTGTTATAGAAATGGGGTAGTATTCTATTTGCAGGAACTCTGTGGTCCTAGATAGTAAAATAAGTGTAGACATGATGTGTCAGCGTCCTGGCCCCTCCTGCTGGCGAGCACTCTACTCCTACCAGCCAGGACAAGGCCCAAGCCTCCGAAGTCGCGACGAGGCCCAAGAGGAACACGCGTCTCCCAGGTTGGCTTGCAGGCCATGATTTGGGCCGACGGCCCGTGTAAGCATCGAGTGTCTATTTAACATGTGTAGTAGAGAGAACGACGAGGAAAGGAAGGAATTGACCGGACGGCGGTGCCGTATGTACTGAACCTACTCGGGGGTGGTTGGGAGGAACGAGCACCGACTCTAATTCCTAGTGTTCTTGTGAGATCTAGATAAGAAACGATCGGGATCTTACATCTGGTACCAGAGCCAAGTTATTTCCGTAGAATTTCCACCTAATTCCGCTCTGGATCTACCTCTCCACCACCGCGCCACCCGCTACGCCACCGCCGCCGAGCCGAAGTCATGGAGTCCATGTCCGTGGAGGCTCGGAAGCTGTACGAGATCCTCACCGCCGAGACGCAGGAGTTGTACGAAGCCCGTTTCCTCAAGCACAAGAAGGAGGTCTTGGACCTGGTCCGAAGCTACACAGAGGACACAGGAAGGCGCATCAGGGAGATCAACGAGAATATCGATGTCGTCCATGCCGATGTGGGCGCGGAGCTTGCCGAAGTCAAATCAGGGCTCGGATCGAAGATGGAGGCAATCAAGAACAAACTCAGCGGCGATATCAGCCAGCTGGGAGTGACTCTGGATCGTGCCCTTCAAGCGATGTCGCGCGGCCAGGCGGGCGACAACCCCGTCAGGGAAAACGGGTAGCAAGGCGCTGCTGTTGGCCCCCATGGGCACCGTGCTGCAACATTGAACCCGGGGCAGGCATGTGGATTCTCCACGCCTCCTCCAGGAGGAGGTACGAATTGCCACCACAAAAAAATTTCCACCTTGAATACTCCTTGTTCTATGCACAATTCTGATGCATCCTACTCTGCGTCGCGGGTGGAACTGCTGTCGTTTGAGGGTACAAATCCTCGACTCTAGCAGCGCCACTGTGAAGAGTATTTTCAGTGATGGGGTATGCCAGAAGAGCTATGGATTTCTTATGGATCTAGTCAATTCATTGGAGCAGCAGCGACTTGGCTGGAGGCATACTTGAACAAGTTTCCCCAATCTAGTTGGCCTGATTTTGTGAAGGCAGTGCAAGCTCGTTTCATGCGCAACCAACATTAAATCCTTCTCCGTCGACTGTACCATATTCAGCAGACAGGGACAGTAGATGATTATGTGCAGAGATTTTCTGATTTGATCGATAGGATTTCAGCTTATGAGTCTCTTCCAGATCCCTTGCATTACCTGACACGATTTCTTGATGGTTTAAAACCTGTTGTCAGGGTGCTTGTTGCATTACAGCAGCCCAATGATCTGGACACAACATCCTCCTCAGCGCTGATGTATGAAGAACTAGCAGATGGCATGGATCCTTGGATGGCAAAGCAGAGTTACAGTCCAATCCAACATAAACAGCAATTCCAACAAACCCTACAGGCCACGCAACCACCCATACCTCAACCTCCAGCCCGCTGGGTGTCCAAATTGGTCGAAGAGAAAAGGCAGGCCCAAGCAGGTCGCTCTGGTGGTGACGATCGATGGTCTAGCTTGAAGGCATACCGCAGATCGAAGGGGTTATGTTTCCTTTGTGGCGAAAAGTGGGGCAAGATCACACCCGCAACAATCTATTCAGTTGCATGTCATCCAGGAGATGCTAGAGTGTCTGCAGGACCAGGAAAATGACAGTAGCTCTGAACCTGATGAAGAACCTCCACAACCCCAACAGTTGATGATGCTGTCAGTTGCGGCTGCTTGTGTGACGGCCAATTCCGTGAAGTCCATGAAGATCCAAGTGGAAATCCAAGGGCATCAGTTGTTGTTTCTGATTGACTCTGGTAGTTCCTCCTGTTTCCTTAACAAGAAGATTGCATCCTTGTTGACAAGGGCACAAGGTTTGAGTTCTTCTGCTCGTGTAAAAGTGGCTGGGGGCAGAGTTCTAGCATGCACTGAATATTTTCCTGAGCTTCAGTGGACAGCACAAGGGTCGACATTCACCGACACATTCCGAGTTCTAGAACTCAACAACTACGATGGTATTATTGGCCTGGATTGGCTAGCAAAGCACAGTCCGATGATCACACACTGGGCACAGTAGTGGCTTGCGTTTTAGAGCGGGAAGGACATGGTGGTATTGCATGGGGACGATGCTCAGGGAATCACTCATGCTCTCATCGAGCTCCATGTGGTTCGACAAGATGACAGTGAGCATAACACTGAACAGAGAGCTGATATACAGTCCCTTCTTGATAAGTTTGCTTCGGTCTTCGAGGAACCTACAGAACTACCACCCAGGCGACAGTACGATCACCATATTCCTCTAATTCCGGGAGCCCGGCCTGTCTCAATGAGACCATATCATGTCGCACCAGCCATGAAGTCTGAAATCGAGAGGCAAGTGCGGGAACTCTTGGCCCAGGGTGTCATCACACACAACAACAGTGCATTCGGGTCGCCGGTTATCTTAGTGAAGAAACCGGACAGGACTTGGCGCCTAGTGGTTGACTACCGCCATCTAAATGCGCTCACTATCAAAGGAAAGTACCCTTTACCAGTAATTGATGAACTCCTTGACAAATTGTCTGGAGCAAAGTGGTTTTCCAAGCTAGATCTCCGGGCAGGATATCATCAAATTAGGTTGGCCCCTGGTGAGGAATTCAAAACTGCATTCCAGACACACAACGGACATTTCGAGTTTCGTGTGATGGCATTTGGCTTGACTGGAGCACCGGCCACGTTCCAGCACGCGATGAATGCATCCCTCGCTCCGGTCCTGCAGAAATTCGCTTTGGTTTTCTTCGACGATATCTTGATATACAGTGTAGATTACACAGAGCACCTCCAGCACGTGGCCGTCGTCCAATGGCAGGTGAAGTCATCGAAGTGTGCTTTTGCGCTACAGAAAATTGCTTATCTAGGCCATGTAATCTCGGGAGAAGGTGTCTCTACCGACGATTCCAAGATCAGTGACATTACCAATTGGCCTGTGCCTGCTAATTTGAAGGAATTACGCGGGTTCCTTGGCATCACTGGGTATTACCGGAAATTCTTCCGCCACTATGCTATTGTCAGTCAACCGCTCACATCCTTACTCAAAAAAGGGGTGTTGTTTGTTTGGACTGCAACTGAGCAGGTTGCTTTCGACACTCTGAAGAAGGCATTGGTTACGGCTCCTGTCCTCGCGCTTCCTAATTTCACATCTCAGTTTGTCATTGAAACTGACGCTTGCGACACGGGAATTGGAGCTGTCCTTTCTCAAAAGGGGCATCCCTTGGCTTATGTTAGCAGATCTCTTGGTCCCCGCAATTGTGGCCTCTCAGTTTATGAAAAGGAATATCTTGCCATTCTTCTTGCGGTGCAGCAATGGCGCCAATATTTACAGCTGGGTGAGTTCTTGATCAAGACTGATCACAAAAGCCTGGTTCACCTCACTGGCCAGCGCCTACACACTGAATGGCAGCAGAAGGCACTAAGAAAAATGATGGGGCTACAGTTTAAAGTGATGTACAAGAAAGGGACTTTTAATGGGGCTGCGGACTCTCTGTCCCACAAATCCCAGTCCGATTCCCATCTATTTTACGTTTCAGAAGTGCAACCAATTTGGCTTGAGCATGTGGTGTCCAGCTATGCATCCGATCCTTATGCTCAAAAGCTCCTGCACAACTGACTGTAGCTCCAGGATCGGGTGCCGGTTACACATTGAGTGCTGGTGTGATTCGCTTCAAGAAGAGAATTTGGGTGGGTGCTGATCCAGTGTTGCAAAGACAGATTATTTCCGCTTTTCATGCCAGTCCAATAGGAGGGCATTCTGGGTTTCCTGAACTTATCACCGGCTGGTTGCTCTGTTAAAATGGCCTGGTATGAAGTATGTTGTCCAGGAGTTTGTCAGTACTTGTTTGCCCTGTCAACAAGCCAAGCCTGAGCATGTACCTTCTCCCGGGTTGCTCCAACCACTTCCTATTCCATCTGAGCCATGGGAGATGGCAACTATGGACTTCATTGATGGTTTGCCTGCTTCCCGTGGTTACAATTGTCTGATGGTGGTAGTGGACAAACTGACAAAGTACGCTCACTTTATTCCACTCCGTCATCCCTACACAGCAAGTAAAGTGGCTGACCTTTTTGTCGATCATGTGTACAAGCTGCATAGTATGCCCAAGATTTTGGTGTCAGATAGAGATCATGTGTTCACCAGTAACTTCTGGCAAGCGGTGTTCAAATTAACAGGTACTGATCTTTGTATGAGCACTGCTTATCATCCTGAGACTGATGGTCAAACGGAACGGGTCAACCAATCAATTGAGTGTTTCCTTCGGTGTTTCATCAACTTACATCCTACACAATGGTTGAAATGGATTTCTCTTTGTGAAGGGTTTCGCGGCATAGTAAATCAAAATTTTCTACGGATGCGAACAGAGGGAAGCCAAGATCTAATCTAGGAGATGCAAACAACGAGAGAGATTAGATTGGATCTTCATAACCTTGAAGATTCGCAAAGCGGAACGTTCGTCGGAACGTGGGTGATGTAGTCATACTCGCTTCTCCTCCTCGCGATCCGATCCGATCTAGCACCACAAGTGGCGGTGCCTCCGTGAGATGCACACGTGCAGCACCTCGACGTCTCCTCCTTCCTTGGTCCAGCAAGTATGGTGGAGAGATGGGTTGGATCTACAACGCGACGGCGCGGTGCAATTGGTGGAGAATTTCTGCAGCAGGGCTTCGCCTTCAAGCAGTCGGGAGGGAGAGAGGAGGGCAGCAGGGCGGCTAGGGTTGGAGGGGAAGGTGTAGGGGGTGGTGCAACCCCAGCCCTCTTTATATAGAGGGGTGGGCGGCAGCCCTAGCCCCTCCCCCAAGCCAAAGGAGGAGGAGTGGCGGGCAAGGAACCCCCCTTCTAGAAGCTCTATCTAGGGTTTTACCCTAGCTGGCCGGTTGGGCCCTATGGGGCCTTGTGCCCCTGGCCCAATGCGGCCAGGGCACTCCCTCATAGGCCCATGCCCCCTCCCGGAAGGTGGGGCCACGTTGGTCCCCTTCCGGAAGGTTCTAGAAGCTTCCGGTACAATACCGATTAACCCGGAACAATTCCGAACTCCAAAAACTGCACTGCCTTATATGAATCTTATCCTCCGGACCATTCCGAACCTCGTCATGTCCGGATCCCATTCGAGACCAACAAAACTCACAATCCAATAATCCAATCTATCCTAGCATCGAGACACGTTATGTGTGACCCTTCGGGTTCGAGAATATGGACATGATCTTCTATCAATAATCAACAGGGTGCGGAAACCCATATTGACTCCCACACATTCATCGATGATCATATCGGATGAACCACGATGTCGATTCAATCAATCCCATATATATATTCCCTTCGTCTCGCGATATTTTACTTGCCCGAGATTCGATCGCTTGACCGGCCATACCTAGTTCAATCTTGTTCACGGAAGTACTTTACTGCTCGTAATCCGTTATCACTTTGTGATTAACTCCTTAACCACATGCTTTCAAGCGGTGTTGATATCGACACGAGTGGGCCCAAGCATATCTCTCCGACTTGGGAGGACAAATCCCATCTCGATACATACAACCCAACAGATACTTTCCGATCACCGAGATACACCTTTATGATCACCCTCTCATAGGATGACGTTTGATGACCTCAAAGCTTTCTTCCGATACCAGGGAGTTGTATTATCTCATGGTCTAAGGAATACAATATTTGACATAAGGAAAGCTTCGCAAAGATGAACACGATGACACGATCTAATTGCTTCGCTTAGTTTGGGTCTGTCCACCATATCATTCTCCCAATGATATGATCTCATTATTAATCGACAACTCATGTCCATGGTTAGGAAACCTTAACCATCATTAATCAATGAGCTAGTCCATAGAGGCGTACTAGGGACACGGTGTTGTTTACAAACCACACAAGTATTAAAGTTTCCGCTTAATACAATTCTAGCATGGTATATAAACATTATCATGAACAAGAATTATAATAATAACATCTTTATTATTGCCTCTAGGGCATAATTCCAACAGTCTCCCACTTGCACTAGAGTCAATAATCTAGTTTACATTTGGCAACAATCTCACACCCATGGCAATCGAGGTGCTGATCATGTTTTACACGTGGAAGAGGTTTAGTCAATGGATCTGCGACATTCAGATCTGTATGTACTTTGCTAATCTTCATATCTCCATCTGCTATATAATCTCGGATTATATGAAACTTGCGGTTGATATGCTTGGTCTTTGAATGATATCTTGGTTCCTTAGCGAGTGTTATGGCGCCAGTGTTGTCACACAATATCTCCAGTGGGTCCAATGCACTTGGAACCACGCCAAGCTTAGTGATGAAGTTTCTGATCCAAACTCCTTCACTTGACGCTTCTGTAGCAGCCATGTATTCCGCTTCTATTGTAGATCCCGCGATCACGCTTTGCTTGCAGCTTCTCCAGCTCACAGCTCCTCCATTCAAAATATATACGTATCCTGCCCGAGATTTAGAATCATCCTTGTCGGTGTCGAAACTAGCGTCGACGTAACCTTTTCTGACGATTTGTTCATCACCCCATAGACTAAGAACATTTCTTTAGTCCTATTTAGGTACTTTAGGATGTTCTTCACGGCTGTCCAAAGGTTCCACTCGGATCACTTTGATATCCGCCGTCAAACTAAGAGCATTGGACACATCCGGTCTAGTACACAAAGATGGCATACATGATAGAACCTATGGCCGAGGCATAAGGCACTTTGCTCATAACTTTCCTATCATTTATCAGCTGGATACTGAGCCTTGCTCAATATCTTACCGACAACATAGGCTTGAACCTTTCTTTGCCTTATCCATTACGAACCTTTTCGAACTTTGTCTAGGTATGTACTCGCTTAAAGCTATCAGCGCCTTTGTCTATCTCTATAGATTTTGATGCCCAATATATAAGCAGCTTCACCTAGGTCTTTCATTGAAAAACACTTGTTCAAATAACTCTTCACATCGTTAAGCATGTTAATGTCATTTCCAATAATCAATATGTCATCCACATATAGTACCAGAAATGTCACCGAGCTCCCACTCACTTTCTTGTAGATACAAGCTTCGTAGCAATTTGGAACAAATTCAAAGCTCTTGATCACTTGATCAAAACGAAGGTTCCAACTCCGAGATGCTTGCTTCAGTCCATAAATGGAACGCTCAAGCTTGCATACTTTATCAGCATCCTTAGGATCGACAAAACCTTCGGGTTGCATCATATACAACTCTTCATCAATGTTGCCATTGAGGAACGTGGTCTTGACATCCATCTGCCAAATTTCATAATCATGAAACGCAGCAATTGCTAATAAAATCCGAATGGACTTAAACATCGCTACGGGAGAGAAAGTCTCATCATAGTCAACACCTTGAACTTGTCGAAAACCTTTCGCGACAAGTCGTGCTTTATAGACGGTAACATTACCATCCGCGTCCGTTTTCTTCTTGAAAATCCATTTGCACTCAACGGCCTTTCGGTCGCTAGGAGGGTCCACCAAAGTCCATACTTGGTTTTCGCTCATGGATCCCAATTCGGATTTCATGGCTTCTAGCCATTTCTCAGAGTCTGGGCTCATCATCGCTTCCTCATAGTTCGTAGGTTCACTGTCTTCTACTAACAAGATAGTCAAGACAGGGTTGCCGTACCACTCAGGAGGGGCACGCGACCTTGTTGACCTGCGACGTTCATTAGCAGCATCGTCCGAAGCTTCATGATCCTTGTCATTAGCTTCCTCTATTGTTGGTGCAGGCGGCACTGGAACAATTTCAGGTGCTGCGCTACTCTCCAACTCAAGAGAAGGTTCAACAACCTCGTCTAGATCTACTTTCCTCCCACTCACTTCTTTCGAGAGAAACTCCTTCTCAAGAAAGGAACCGTTCTTTGCGACAAACACTTTGCCTTCGGTTCTGTGATAGAAGGTATACCCAATAGTTTCCTTAGGGTATCCTATGAAGACGCATTTCTCCGCTCTGGGTTCGAGCTTGTCCGGCATCAACTTCTTGACGTAAGCTTCGCATCCCCAAACTTTAAGAAATGACAACTTAGGTTTAGCACCAAACCACAGTTCATACGGTGTCGTCTCAACGGATTTAGATGGTGCCCTATTTAAAGTGAATGCAGCGGTTTCTAATGCATAACCCCAAAATGATAACGGCAAATCAGTAAGAGACATCATTGATCGGACCATATCTAATAGAGTTCGATTCCGGCGTTCAGACACACCATTGCGCTGTGGTGTTCCGGGTGGCGTGAGTTGCGAAACAATTCCGCTTCCTTTAAGATGCGTGAGAAAATCATAACTCAAATATTCGCCCCCACGATCGGATCGTAGAAACTTTATCTTTCTGATACGATGGTTCTCCACTTCATTCTGAAATTCCTTGAACTTTTCAAATGTTTCAGATTTATGTTTCATTAAATAGATATACCCATTATCTACTTAAGTCATCGGTAAAAGTGAGAAAATAGCGATATCCACCACGCGTCGAAACACTCATCGGTCCGCATACATCGGTATGTATGATTTCCAACAAGTCCGTTGCTCGCTCCATCATTCCGGAGAACGGGGTTTTGATCATCTTGCCCATGAGGCATGGTTCGCATGTGTCAAATGATTCAAAATCAAGAGACTCCAAAAGTCTATCAGAATGGAGTTTCTTCATGCGCTTTACACCAATATGACCTAGACGACAGTGCCACAAATAAGTAGTATTATCACTATCTACTTTGCATCTCTTAGCCTCAATGTTATGGATGTGTGTTTCATCCCTTTCGAGATTTAGAAGAAATAAACCATTCACAATAGGTGCATGACCATAAATGATGTTACTCATATAAATAGAACAACCATTATTCTCCGATTTAAATGAATAACCGTCTTGCAATAAACATGATCCAGAAATAATGTTCATGCTCAACGCAGGCACATAATAACATTTATTAAGGTTTAAAGCTAATCCCGAAGGTAAAACTAAGGAGAGTGTGCCGACAGCCATCACATCAACTCTTGATCCGTTGCCAACGCGCATCGTCACCTCATCCCTCGCAAAGCCATTGCCTATTCCGTAGCTCCTGCTTCGAGTTACAAATATTAGCAACCGAACCAAGATCAAATACCCAGCACTACAACGAGGGCTAGTAAGGAAAACATCAATAACATGTATATCAAATATACCTTTGATGGTGCCAGCCTTCTTGTCCGCTAAGTACTTGGACGATTGCGCTTCCAAAGGACCCTTGTCCTTGCAATAGAAGCACTCAGTGTCCGGCTTAGGACCAGACTTGAGCTTCTTCTCAGCAGGGCAACGCGCTTGCCGCCGCCTTTCTTGAAGGGCTTCTTTGCACCCTTACCTTTCTTAAAGGAGGGCTTGTTGACCATCAACACATGATTATCCTTTTTGATGTCCACCTCCGCAGCCTTCAGCTTTGCGAAGAGCTCGGTGATCGTATCAGTGGAACCAATCTGATTGTGAGTCACTACAAAACTTTTGTAGCTGGGAGGGAGTGATTGCAGAACCTGTCAATCTTGAGCTCCTCCGAATCTTGCGATCCGATTGCTCAAGGCGTTGAGTGTAGCCCGACATCTTAATGGCGTGCTTACTAACGGAACTCCCTTCCTCCATCTTGCAGTTAAAGAATCTCTCAGAGATCTCATATCTCTCAGAACGGGCCTGAGTCTGAAACATGGTTTTCAGCTCCTCGAGAATCTCAAAGGGCCCAGGATAGCCTTCAAAACGATTTTGAAGGTCCGATTCCATAGCAAACAACATGGTGCTCTTAATCACACCATAATCATCTTTGCGCGACTGATAGACAGCTTTCTCATCAGCCGGCGCAGTTGCAGCAGGGGCGTCACCTAACGCTTTCTCAAGGACATAGTCCTTTTGACCGCCAGAGAGAATGATTCTCAGATTGCGGAACCAATTGGTGAAGTTAGACCCATTGTTCTTAAGCTTTTCTTTCTCAGCAAAAACGTTGAAGTTGAAGTTGGACTTAGCCATGTGATCTACAATATTTGCAAGTACAAATTAGACTATGTTCATGATAACTAGTTCAAATTTTAATCAAATTACTAGATGAACTCCCACTAAATTCAACATCCCTCAAGTTGTTTAGTGAACACGATCCAAATTCACCACACCTAATCCGATCTTCACGAGAAGAGATGTGGTTTCAATGGTGGACAACGAAGTGTCGATCATATCATTCATATGACTCATGCTTAACCTTTCGGTTCATGTGTTCCGAGGCCATGTCTGTACATGCTAGGCTCGTCAAGTTAGACCCAAGTATTTCCGCGTGTGCAAAACTGGCTTGCACCCGTTGTATGTGAACGTAGAGTCTATAGCACCCGATCATCACGTGATGCTTGGACACGGCGAACTTTCGCAACGGTGCATACTTGGGGAGAACACAGTATTTATCTTGATCTTTAAGTGAGGAATCATCTTATAATGCTACCGTCGCGATCTAAGCAAAATAAGATACATAAAAGGATAAACATCACATGCATATAACTTTATGTGACATGGTATAGCCAATCTTCAAGAATGATCTCCATCTTGTGCGTCAAGCATGATCTCCATCACTCCACCATGATTGCCTCCACCACGAATAGCAACTACAACTATTGCTAACTACTTAGCGATAAAGTAAAGCTATTACATGGCGTATAAGAAGTTGACTTCATGGGTCATACACAATTATAAAGACAACCATATGGCTTCTGCCGTTGTGTACTCATCGACATGCAAGTCGTGAAAAATACAAAACATGATCATCGCACATTATACACATCACATCTTGGGCCATACCATATCACGAAAACACTCCTGCAAAAACAAGTTAGATGCCTCTACTTTGTTGTTGCATGTTTTACGTGGCTTATGGGAGTAGCAAGCTAAGAACGATTCTTACCTACGGAAAGCCACAACGGTGATATTATGGTTGCCAAACTCCGGTGTTAAACCCATGACAACTATAGTGAGAGAAACAGGCATCCACCAGCCGCATGTGTGGAACAAGCCACACGTCAAGTGCGGAGCGGTCTCGAACGACGTCGCAGAAGGTTGGCCTGGACCGCTTCAATCTCACTATCCCGGCCATAAGAAGAACACAAACAAGAGGCTTGCAACAGAAAACATCAACGCCGCAACAACCATGTTATGCTCTACTCGTGAAACACATCTACGCATAGATCTAGCTCTGATACCACTGAAGGGTTTCGCGGCATAGTAAATTAAAATTTTCTACGGATGCAAACAGAGGGAAGCCAAGATATAATCTAGGAGATGCAAACAACGGGAGAGATTAGATTGGATCTTCATACCCTTGAAGATTCGCGACAATGAACGTTAATCGGAACGTGGGTGATGTAGTCGCACTCGCTTCTCCTCCTCGCGATCCGATCCGATCTAGCACCACAAGTGGCGGTGCCTCCGTGAGATGCACACGCAGCACTCGACGTCTCCTCCTTCCTTGGTCCAGCAAGTATGGTGGAGAGAGGGGTTGGATCTACAACGCGACGGTGCGGTGCAATTGGGGGAGAATTTCTGTAGCAGGCTTCTACCACAAGCGATCGGGAGGAGAGAGGAGGGCAGCAGGGCGGCTAGGGTTGGAGGGAAAGGTGTAGGGGGGTGGTGCCCCCCCCAGCCCTCTTTATATAGAGGGGTGGGAGGCAGCCGTAGCCCCTCCCCCAAGCCAAGGCCGGCGGCCAAAGGAGGAGGAATGGGGGGCAAGGAACCCCCCCCTTCTAGAAGCTCTATCTAGGGTTTTACCCTAGCTGGACGGTTGGGCCCTATGGGGCCTTGTGCCCCTGGCCCAATGCGGCCAGGGCACTCCCTCATAGGCCCATGCCCCCTCCCGGAAGGTGGGGCCACGTTGGTCCCCTTCCGGAAGGTTCTAGAAGCTTCCGGTATAATACCGATTAACCCGGAACAATTCCGAACTCCAAAAAACTGCACTGCCTTATATGAATCTTATCCTCCGGACCATTCCGGAACCTATCGTCATGTCCCGGATCCCATCCGAGACTCCAAACAAAAACTCACAATCCAATAATCCAATCTATCCTAGCGTCGAGACACGTTAAGTGTGTGACCCTTCGGGTTCGAGAATATGCGGACATGATCTTCTATCAATAATCAACAGCGGGGTCTGGAAACCCATATTGACTCCCACACATTCATCGATGATCATATCGGATGAACCACGATGTCAGGATTCAATCAATCCCATATATATATTCCCTTCGTCTCGCGATATTTTACTTGCCCGAGATTCGATCGCTTGCATCCATACCTAGTTCAATCTTGTTCACAGAAGTACTTTACTCGTTCAGAATCCGATATCACTTTGTGATTAACTCCTTAACCACATGCTTTCAAGCGTGTTGATATCGACACGAGTGGGCCCGAAGCATATCTCTCCGACTTGGGAGGGACAAATCCCATCTCGATACATACAACCCAACAGATACTTTCCGATCACCTGAGATACACCTTTATGATCACCCTCTCATAGGATGACGTTTGATGACCTCAAAGCTTTCTTCCGATACCAGGGAGTTGTATTATCTCATGGTCTAAGGAATACAATATTTGACATAAGGAAAGCTTCGCAAAGATGAACACGATGACACGATCTAATTGCTTCGCTTAGTTTGTCATCCACCATATCATTCTCCCAATGATATGATCTCATTATTAATCGACAACTCATGTCCATGGTTAGGAAACCTTAACCATCATTAATCAATGAGCTAGTCCATAGAGGCGTACTAGGGACACGGTGTTGTTTACAAACCACACAAGTATTAAAGTTTCCGCTTAATACAATTCTAGCATGGTATATAAACATTATCATGAACAAGAATTATAATAATAACATCTTTATTATTGCCTCTAGGGCATAATTCCAACAGTCTCCCACTTGCACTAGAGTCAATAATCTAGTTTACATTTGGCAACAATCTCACACCCATGGCACTGAGGTGCTGATCATGTTTTACACGTGGAAGAGGTTTAGTCAATGGATCTGCGACATTCAGATCTGTATGTACTTTGCTAATCTTCATATCTCCATCTGCTATATAATCTCGGATTATATGAAACTTGCGGTTGATATGCTTGGTCTTTGAATGATATCTTGGTTCCTTAGCGAGTGTTATGGCGAAGACTTTTATTCAAGCGCTTGTTCATTTTTAAGTCCACAGGACACAAAAAAATTCGGATGCTTAAATCCATCCTCCCTATGGGAGTAGCCCCCGAGTCCGTAGTGGAGTCATGGACTCGATGTAGGACTCGAAGAAATATTTTGTCTTTATTCATCTTTCGGGTGCCGCCTCGATAGGAGTAGCCCCCGAGTATTTAGTCGAATCGAAGATTCGAGTGAGTACTCTTAGCTTTGAAGCCGAAGAATTGTAGTTGGTGCTAGTATAGCTTTTGATGACATCAGTGATGACGATCAATGACCTCAAGCGTCTGCTACGCCAGAGATGACTTGATCGATCGAACGGGTCCCACTTGCTGACCTTGAATTGACCGGTCACGCGCGGCGTGGAGATAATTATGGCGTCACCTCGATTTCCGCGCATAGTGGACGGCGTGGTAACGACGGTTCGTTGTGATGCTGACACGTGTATGGCCAGATCTGCCATTGGCGTTAGGTCTTCTTGATGGACGGTTGTCGTGCATCGTCTTCGCCGTTATAATCATTGGGGAAAGCTGCAGTTTGTTTTCACCGCATCTACTCTTGTTTTCACTGCCTCCTTGTGCTCTAGAGGTTCTTGCTGCGCGCTGTGATATCCTTCCACATTTCCTTCTTCCCGTCTACACTCTCACCGCCGGTGCCACCGGAGCGCGATGGGGAAAACGAAGAAATCGTCATCTGCGGTTGGTACCAGCGCCGCCGGAGGGAAGAAAGGCGCTACCACCACCCGTGTCACCGACGGTGGTTGGCGGCGATCAGAGACGCGGGAGAGTGATCTCCGCAGGCTTCGCGAGCGGGGCTTGATCCCGTAGGATAGGGAGGCCGTTAGACTCCCCGGTAACGAGGTAATCCCCCGTCCCCCGCTGGGTATCGGGTTATGTTTCTTGCCTTCGTTATTCGTGGGTTTTCCTTCCCAGTCCACGAATTCCTTCGTGGGCTGCTCTTTCTCTATGGCATCCAGCTGCATCATCTTTCGCCCAATTCTCTTCTTCACATTGCTTGTTTCATCACTTTCTGCGAGTGCTGGCTCGGTATCGAGCCACACTTTGGCATCTTCCGGAAGCTCTATTCCGTGAAGAGGCAATCCGGCTCGGATGGTGTGTATCCCATTGGGGGTTGCATCATCTCCCTTAGGGCCAATGTTCTTTTCTTTTCCTTCTCTATGTCCGAATCTGTCCAGTACTGGCGGAGGCGATGGTTTTACATTCGCGACTCCACAGTGGCTGGGCAACAATTTGGTCTTGCTCCTTTCGACTCCTCCTAGATAATCGAGCCAAAGAGGTCCTGGAAAAATCATATCTTGGACGGCGAGTCAGCAGAGATAGAGGCCCTTTACCGTCGGGTGGAGGATCTCCAGTTGATTCCTGATAAAGAAGTGAACGGCGTGGATATTATCCACACGTTTCTCGAGCGTCGGGTGCAGCCTCTCCAGGCTAGGGCGCACCCGATGTTTCTTTATGCTGGGCGCCGTGACCCGACGAGAGTTTCGGCTGAGAAGCTTTCCCAGGGTGATCTCAACAAGGCCCTTCGTACGCTGTTGAAGTACAAGGCTGGAGAGGATATCCCGGGGAAGTCGCTAACTCCGCCATTTTCTTCGACGCTAGCTGTTCCACAGGTGTAGATTCGTGCGCGTAGCGCTTTTCGTCGACTACGTATTTATTTTCCTTTGTTTGCTAACAAAGTCCCTTCTTTTTTGCAGAGCTTCAAGGTGCCAGGCATGGTGCCTCCATTGCCCGAATTGTTTCCGGATGCGCCGGATAATGACGTGGTGGACTCCGTGTCCGAACTTCCTTCGGCGCGATCGCCAGCTGAAGAGGCCAACGAGTCGAGCGAGGACCATACTCGCAAACGATCGCGGAGCTCCAGTGAATCTTTGGATGCATCGACTCCTACGACTCCCAGAAACCCTCTGTGCCTTGAGCGTCACAGTGACGGGCATGGAGGTTCTTCCTCCCCCATTCCTGCTATTCCTGTGCGGGTTGTAGCGCCGCACCCGCCAGCGAAGCGGAAGAAGGAAGAAAAGAAGGAAGAGAAAAAGGAGGAGAAGAAGGGGGAGAAGAGAGCCCGAAGGACTCCTCCTGTCTTCGACCCGAGCTCACTGGACTCGTAAGCTTCCTTTATACTGCTTTCTCTTTGCTGTTGACTTTTGTGCTTGTGCTAATTTTTTCTTGTGCAGGCATTCCTCCCACGACTCTTCCAGCGATGGTGTTCGGGAGATGATGGGAGAGTCGAAGGTTGCGTCTCCTCCTCCTCAGACGGTGGCAACCTCGGGGGGCGCCGCTCCGAACCCTCCTTTGCAGGAGGTGCAGGTGGTTGCGCCTCAGAATTTCGCCAGCGGGCCTTCAGAGTCACCATCAGCGCATGTAAGTACCTCTGTTTATTGTCACGGGGGAAGCCCCCGGGCGTCTGAAAAAATTTCTTGTATTGTTCTTTAGTCTTCGGGGGGAGCCCCCGAGTGTCTTCATGTGCAAATTTTGCTTTTATTCCTTTGTGTTGGCCGCAGCCCCCAAGTCCTTTTCCTTACTGGTAGTTCTTTTTTCTGCAGCCTTTTGTGTAGGAGGCCAAGCGACTGGTGCAGGAACGCCTGGTGTTAGAGGCTAACTTCCGACAGCTTCAAGGTACCTGTGTGCTTTTGGTGCTTCCTTCATTTATTCATGTCCTGCTTTCTGACGCTTGCTTGTGCTGAATGCAGAGGAGCATAATACTTCTCTCCGTGAGATCGACGCTCTCAAGAAGAGCCTTGGTTAATCGGAGAAGAAGAGCCGAGCATTGCTGAAAGGCGAAGGCACGCCTCGTTGGGCTGGCCAAGGCAGCCGAGGCTAAGGAGCACCTGCAGCAGGAGGCCGCAGACCGCGAGGAGCAGCTGGCCACTGTTGCGGCTGCGCGTGAAAGAGAGGTGGCAGGCAAGCTCATGGCTGCTGCCAAGGCTGTTTCGGGTGAGTACCTTTATGTTTGCTTCTGTGTTTTCGTTTTCTTGTCTTTCTTCTGTGTTACTTTCTTCAGTCCTCTTTTTGGTTTTTCGCAGATGCCGCAGGCATCGAGTTTGACCGTGGTGCTCTGGAGCACGGTAGTGCTCTAGACGATGCTACTGCAGCGGTCGAAGATCGCTGCAGCACCATTGTCATCTCCCTTGCCAAGGCGAAGGAGGTCCTTGGCCGCTTCTACAGGGAGCTTGTTCCCAAGGGCGCGACCCTTGATGATGTTGACGCCCTGGCGGAGGCCTTGTCAGCCGAAGCGCCTGCGGCGTACAAGCGCAAACAGAAAGGCATCGGCGCGTCCGTCGGGCTGGCGATGGCCTTGGCGGCTGGAGCAGAGCTGGACTTGCCCCAGATCACCTCCCGGATGCCGACGACCGCAGATGGATCCGAGGTAGCCTTGCTGCCTACTCTGCTCGCTGCAAGCGATATGGGCCAAAGCTCATTGATTTTTGTCGAGTATGCGCCATGCGCGCAAAGGAGGCCAAGGCTAGGCAGTCCGGCTCCGAGGCGACTCAGGGTGCCGCGTCTTAGGCTTTGTAGATGTAGGGTAGTTTGTAGTTCTGTTTTTGCTATAAATATTTTGAGGAAACGCAATCCTTGTGCCATGTAGTGGCCTTATATGCTTAATGAATTCTTCTGAGTTGTGCTCTACTACTGTCTGAATGTTTGTGTCCTTTGCTTTTCTGCTGTTATAGGTTCCTTGGTCAATTTACCCCATTGACACCTACGCCGCAGCTGCAGCTAAGCCATCTTTCGATGATTCCTCGCAACTCGCTTTTCTTCGGGATCGTGTTTGTAGTATTGAGAGGGAGTTGCTTGGGTTGCGTGGTCACGCCGATGTTTGGAAATCCAAGGCGGATCGCGGTGCAGCCAGAGAGGAGTACTTGATGGTGGAATTGCTTCGGCTAACTGGGCAGCTTCAATGTAAGTTGTTCTTTGTTTCGAGCTGCAGCTCCGTTCTTCCAATGAGCCTGCTGGCCTTGCATCTTATTTTGTACAATTGTCGCAGGTGCTAACCTTACTCCGCGGGAAGAGAAAGAGCGTGTCGCTGTTCGGGTCAATTGCTTGACTCAACAGGACATGGAGGCTGGCGGCTTCTTCTGGATGGATCGTGACCGTGCCATGGCTCTGGCGACGGTGCAGGATCGTGTTGCGGTTGTTGTCGTTGTGGCGGTCGGCGTAGCCGGCCGCGACCATGTCGGGTCCGTCGCGATCGTCGTAGACGCGCGATCTCCTCTTGCTACGGCATTCCCGTCTTCGGCCGTAGTCGTCCTCTTCATTCGATTGTGCTTGGTGAATGGAATCTTCGCCGTCAGCCCACCTGTTGGCGATGTCCATGAGATGGTCAAGTGTTTTGGGCTTGACGCGCCCAAGTTCCTCCTTGAAGTCTTGACGCTTGACGCCGTCCCTAAAGGCGTCGATGGCCCTCTCTTCGGAGATGTGTGCTGCGGAGTTCTTGGTGTTGGACCAGCGTAGTATGTACGAGCGAATAGATTCGCCCGTTCTTTGGGTGTAGGCCCACAACTCTTCGATTGAGGCGGGTCTCTTGCTGGTGCCCTTGAAATTTCAGATGAAGCTGTAAGCTAGCTCCTCCCAACTTCGGATGGACCCTGATGATAAGCTACTGAGCGGATCCGTGCGCGCTGTCACCGGTGAAGGCATTGCATGGCGTTTCTTTGTTACCGCCGTGCGGCAGCGGATGACAAATGATCATCGAGCCATGCTTTTGGATCTTGCGTGCCGTCGAACGGAGTATCCGAAGGAAGCTTGAAATTGCATGGCATCCGTGTTACAGATCTCGCCAAGCATCGGCCCGCAGAGTTCTCCTTCGTCTTCGTCCATCTCGGATTCAGACGAGCATGCACGCTTGGCTCGCGCTTTGTCGATTTTGCGTTGTGTAAGCACGTCTCTGGCATCATAGTCGCGTTTATGGTGACGCGAGCTCTTCTTCCTTCGAGGAAGGTCGTGTTCCTCTTCCTCTTCGGATGAAGGGGTGGGGCTCCGCTCAGATTCCGGCCGAGCTTTCTTCTGGCTCGCAGAGCGTCTTGGTGGAGCGCAGCTCCAACAAGTCCGAGTCCGGTTAGTGCGGACTTATGCATGGCTCTTTTCGGGTCCCCCTCCAGAGGTCGGTGGGCCACGAGATACACAGTGGCTGCCATGATCGCAGCTTGCGGCGTCTTCGGGATGACGTTGCCGTCGGCATCCATCTCCATGAACGATGTGTGGAGAGTTCAGGTCACCTCACGGCGCTCCTTGGGATCCATGTTCTCCACCCGAGAGCGGGCTTGTTTCCTTGGTTTCAGTTCGTGCTAGAGCCGGGGGGCCATGGCGGAGCGCTTGGCTCGTCATGGACTCGTGAGGTCGCTTGCTTGCGTTTGTCAAGTCTTTCTTGCATCTTGACTTGCTTCTTGTGCTCCTCGATGAGGAGGAAGTGGTATGCCATCAGTAGTTCACGTGAGGCGTCTGCAGGCAGGACTATGTCGCCTGCTACGGCGCGGCGTGCCTGGGCCCATCCTTCTTTGCTAAGTAGGATGACGTGGCCGTTGTTTTCCTCGTCGGGTGGGGGGACTGGCTTCTTCTGTTCCCGCCGTTTCTGTCCTGCGGGTTGGGGTTCGAGTTGGCCGGCGGGTTGGGAGTTTGCTGCTCCACGTCCTACGGCGCATTGGTAGCGCCAGAGATTGGTCTTCTTTGCCGCCGCAGCTTTGGATCCGAATCGTAGGGTCCTTCATCCGAAGGTGGATCGCCAGATCGGAGTTGCGACTCGCCGTCGTAGAACTCATCTGTTGATGACGATGTGCGTAGCACAGGGTGTGGAGCCCACGAGGCGGGCCTGATTGATGGTAGGGGCACCCGCTCAGGGAGGCGGAGGGTACCAGTCTGACCCACCTGGAAGTAGAAGCTCCCGAATAGGATCTCGATTCCGTCGCCTACGGGCTCGAAATCTTTCATGGTGGCCGGCGAGTGGGCGGTGAAGTCGAAAGCGCCGAAGAGGAGGTGACTCTCCGTCGCCGCAGAGTTGTAGATCGATCGGGTTGGGACCACACGACGCACAATCAGCAGCCCTTTTCCCTGACGCCAATTGACGAGGTTTGATCTCATCAATGCCCATTGTTATGGACTTGGGTTTTGGAGAAGATGGGGATGCTGGAGATCGTGGAACGGTTAGCAAACAAGCAACACGGGGACACGAGGTTTACCCAGGTTCAGGCCCCCGGAGGAAAAACCCTACTCCTGCTTGTCTGCTCTTGATTACGGCGGAACCGAAGGTTACATGGGTGCTCAGATTCGATCTGGCGTGGAGGTGTGTATGCGAGAGTATGAGTCGAGATCTAGGTCGTGCCCTCCTAGCCTTTATATAGACTCAGGCAGGTCCCGGGTATAGACCTAGTCGGTTACAAGTTCTAGGGTTTTACCCCTTTGAATTTCCTATCTACGCTAGTCTTGCTCTCCAAGGATCCGAAGGCGTCATGGGCCTTGGCCACCCGAAAATCTTCATGGGCCGGCGTACATCTGCCATGAGCCTTCCTTGGGCTGGACCAGGTATGCTGAGGTCACGTACTCGTAGGGTATAACCATGCCAGCAGTTGGTGCTGGCCTCTGTCAAGTAACACTTGTTGCGTATGCAACAACGTATGAAGCATCAAGCTGATAAGAACAGATCTGAGCGTGTCTTTGTTGTGGGTGATATGGTTTTCTTTAAGCTCCATCCATACGTGCAATCGTCAGTTGTGAATCGTGCCAACCACAAGCTGTCATTCAGATTTTTTGGCCCTTATCATGTTCTGCAGCGCATTGGGGAGGTAGCATATAAGCTGGATCTGCCTGAGTCAAGTAGAGTACACCCGGTCTTCCATGTGTCACAACTAAAGCGGGCGCTGGCGCCAGGACAACAGGTACTTCCCGCTCTTCCACATCCAGATGCTACTCACCAGGTTCCTATGTTGGTACTGCAGCGCCGTGTCCGGCCGAAAGGGTTGGCAACGGTGGTGCAGGGCCTCATCCAGTGGAGTGGTGCATCGACCGCAGAAGCTACATGGGAGGATCTTGACTCTCTCCAGCAGCAGTTTCCTCGTGCGCCTGCTTGGGTACAAGCAGGTTCTCAAGGGGGAGGGGATGTCAGCGTCCTGACCCCTCCTGCTGGCGAGCACTCTACTCCGACCAGCCAGGACAAGGCCCAAGCCTCCAAAGTCGCCACGAGGCCCAAGAGGAACACACGTCTCCCAGGTTGGCTTGCAGGCCATGATTTGGGCCGACGGCCCGTGTAAGTGTCGAGTGTCTATTTAACATATGTAGTAGAGAGAACGACGAGGAAAGGAAGGAATTGACCGGACGGCGGTGTCGTATGTACTGAACCTGCTCGGGGGTGGTTGGGAGGAACGAGCACCGACTCCAATTCCTAGTGTTCTTGTGAGATCTAGATAAGAAACGATCGGGATCTTACATGATGCCTGCCTAGAGTTACTTTTTATGATGTTTGCACAAGTATTTCTAAATTTCTTAGCATGTACTACTATGATTTACCTTGTCTGGATGTATGTATTGGCCGTAGTATCGTAATAATGTTTATTTAGACGAGCATAGATGATCTATCTCGTCTCATTAATTAAAGATGAAAGAGTGTTTAGGAGGACACTACTCATATATAGGTGAAGATGATTTGAACTTGGGCGCACACTACCTCTTGTGCTAGCTAGAAGACCCCCAAGTCTTTCTCCTCGTCTCATTAGTTAAGAAGAGTGTATTAAGGAAACGGTTAGAAAATTCCGGAGACTATTACAAATAAGCTACTCTCCCGGCATAATTGCATGCAGATACTTACCCCGTGTGATCAACCTACTTTTGACGTCATTCATGGTCTTGGAGATGATGATGATGATGGTAGGTGTGTAGTGATAAAAGTGTGAGTGTTCCTCTAGTTTCATAATTCCCATGAGTCTTTTTTTAAAGTATAATAAAGCCATATATTGTCAGGCCTTACAACAATATCCTCAGAAAAAGAAATAAAACACAAGTCCTTGAAAGTTCAATACCATCTGCCTTCAGCGTCCGGAAAGTCGTAGAAGCAGCGGCCGAAAAGTCGTCGACATAGACCAGATGATGTCGACGACCATGATCTCGAGAGGTCATCGTCGTCCGAGCGAAGCCGGTAGCGAAAAGGGCCAGGAGATAATCTCATCTCCAGCCAAGCGGAGATGGGGAACACCAAACTCGCAAGTTTTCCAACGAAGCCGTACCTGGCTAAGCTTCATCGGGCGGAGAAGGAACTTGAGGACACACCAATACACTGCGACATCATCCCCTCCATGTTGTCACTGTGGACAAACCTTTATCGCGCTAGGCGTAATGTCTAGCAAATGATACCAAACTCCAGACTTTTGACGCTCCTCCGGTGAAGAACACCGATTCAGGATGTGCTGAAGGACCTTGATTCTCATGTCGCCAATAACCCCACATCGGATGCGAAGTATCTCGGTATGAAAATTTTGGTTGTGTTAACCCCTATTTTGGCTAGTTTTAGGGAGAGCACTAGCTATACTCCTCCTAGACAATAAAAATATCGTAAGGTTCGTTCTGTTTTCAATGGGAGATGGAAAGGGGGTGATCCCCCGCATGTTGCTCCACCCACGGTGTGCTTGATATATCCTATTCAGTCTTAGACTTTTTTCAACCAAAATATGATTTACGACCTCAGAGCTTTGAACATTGTTCGGGTTGCACGCATACTATGCGGACACTTCTCCAATGCTATTTATCGAGATTTATCAAACAATACCTACACTTGTTCCTATGTTTAATTCGAAGATTAGGCTATTGCATTCAATTCTCTTCTTTTTTTTCAAGGGAAACTGCGATTGAGGAACTGCTCTTTGCGGATCATATTATCACCGCGTTGCACGGTAATATCCGGCCGAAGTTGCAGACAGCGCGGAGGCCACATGAGCGACCACAGGGATCACTGGAGTTGGAGGCACAGAGTGAGGGGACAGCCTTGCGGTGGGCTGGGCGAGCAGCGGGCCCACCCGACGCGGCGGCGTGCGTGTTTAGACGTTGTAGAGACCAGAGATAGGCCACGCGGAGATCTGGACCGTCCATTGCTCTAGCGCGCGTACGGTCGTGATGAACTGCGCCGTTCGGCACCGCGACCGGACGTCCAGCGACCAGAGCGCGGCGCGCGTGAGGCGCTGGCGCACGAGCCGTCGTCGTTCTCGTTCTGGTGGCTGGGTGGAGATCAGGGCCCCACGTGCCGTTTCTGTTCTGTTTGAGGTGGTTAACGGCACGGGCCAACGTGAGCTGTATTGGTCTTTTTGTTTTCGTTTTCCATTTACGGACTACAGTAGTCCGGCTATATACAACATATGGCGTGCTGGACAGGATATCTTTAGGATGTTGCTACATAGCAATTGGTCTCATGAAGTTAAAGTCTGACGGGCGTTTGGAAAGAATTGGTCCAGTATATACATGTATGGTATCTTGCTAGACACTAAAAGATAAAAAAAAAATTTAGCCAGTTTCATTCAAATATGAAAATTTAAAATGTTTTCTGGATCAAACCGTTTGATCGAATTAAAATCCGTTTTCACCGTTAGACTAGTCGTGACGAGATTTTCGAAACTAGATCCTATGTTGATATATTCTAACAATATTTTTTTTGACAAAAAGTTATCCAACCGTAACACTCGAGTTATTCAGACTTAAGCATGTAAGTTATCTATGTAATAACACATAAGTTATCCACTACTATAAAATTTACCTATAGATCATGTGTTAGAGATGGATAACTTTTTTATTTATCAATAAGTTATCCATCAGTAACACGAGAGTTATCCAGACTTCAACATATAAGTTAGCCATCAAATAACATGTACTTCCTCCGTCGCGGTTTGGAGGGCGTTTTAGAGAGATTGTTGGAACCTAGGTGGACGCTGATTGGGGCCAGATTTGTGCCAAAAACATGCAAATTTGCTGGAAGAAAATAGGCACATTAATTATTCGGCGCCTTATTAAACGTAATTACTCGATGAAAACGAGGAGTTTAGGCGCATGCATTGGTTGAGTTGCATGCAAGAATTAATTTCTTGGCTGCATCGAGTAGGAAGTGACGAGGAAAAAGAGGGCATTAATTCTGTGATTAAGTATAACACGCCTAGGAGGAGAGGAGTTTTGGAAACGCATGGTTTTTGTAAGACGCCCTCCAAACCGTGACAGAGGGAGTAAGTAATTCACCACTATGAAAATTTACCCACAGATAGAATATAAAAAGTTTTTTTAACTAAACGGCCTCGTTGTCCATCGCTCTCTCGCAGCGTATGGACTACTCAACCTCGAAAGACTATCATGTCAAATATCAAATATAATTTTTTAAAGGAACTAAATCTAAGCTTTTTTGCATACTATATAAATTAATAATGTCTTATGACCACCTACAACATGCAACCAGTAACCTAGCGACTCGACTTAGTAGACATCCATCGCTGCTACCGTAGTGGACAGGTGACGAAGCCTCGAAGGGTTTTAAGATACCGAGCCTTAATTGCTCGTCGACGCTAACACATTGATGGCAATAAAGTCTCAGTATCCTAACAACTAGCCTACCGTATTCTAATTAAACTTGTTCAACACATATGCGAGAACATTTATACCCAATATGTTTATATGGTGAGTAACTTATGTGTTAGGCTGGTCATAGTGGAGACTAACATAGACTAGTAACATGCACAAGTTACTACTCAATGTTACTACCTTCATAGTGGAGAGTAACATATAAGTGATGTCATGCAAAGTATTATTAATTAGGTGATAGACTCATCTTGTATTGGTATGTGTGATGTTACTCCATCTTTCTTTCTCTTCATTAACTCACTGTCACATAAGAAATTTTGCTGAGTTGGACTTTTAGTTACTCTTGAAGTTAGTTGCACTATGACCAGCCTTACTGGGTGGATAAGTTATATATTATGACATGGATAACTCACTATAAGGTTCCCAACCTTTAATAAGGTAGGGTCCCCTGTGTTTACAATGCTAGTCCCTGGATCAATAGCTAGCATCCACAGTTAAGATGTAATATCAAGAAACAAAGGTCATAATACAACTTTATAATTAGGAATAAAATAATTTATTACATCTTTCATAGCTCATTTGGCTATTACATTACATTGCAGCAGAATATCTATAAGCATGGGGTCCTTCATCTTCAAAGTGCCACAGGCAGACATGTTGGTTGTAGACTTGTAATCCTAATCATTAAACTTCACTAATATCAATCAAACCTGCAAAATAACAAGTTACAGCCACAAGGGTCAATACGTTTGAATTGTATTGGCAAGTGATACTATGATAGTATAGTGGAGTCTATCATCTATATGCTTTTGGCTAAGTGGAGTTGAGGCTTGCATTGCTCAAAAATAGATTTTTCCTTAGCATTTGAAAACACTAAGTTTTGCTTTGACAAAAATCACCCAAGGCATCTACCAATCAAAGATTGAAGATCCTTTAACCCTTGTTCAACCACAAGTTTTTAACTTAGAAATTTGTATGATCAGATTCTTGATAGCTTCCATGTCTTGATGCTCAAATTGTCCTTTTCCAGAGACATGGCTAAGTACTTAGATTTTACACTCTGCAGAGGTGGTGCACTTTCCCCACAAGACTTGGTTTCACCAAGACAAGATCTTCGAAGCCTTCCTTAGACCAATGGACGTTCCAACCTATCATTCCCCTACCACCAACTGTTCATTTGGCTAAGTTATTGCAACCTATATGATCCAGGCAGAGCCCATAATGCCAAGTGGCTGCACTTGAAGCTTCTCAACATTTGACATCTCAAATCTCTTTGTTCCTGGGTGGCAATCCACAAGTGTGATACACAAGGTAAACCATAGCCATGGGCCTTGTGTAACCACTCAACCAAAAACCACCAAGCAAGTCCCTTTCCACCCAGGTGATTCATTAACTTAGTTGTTTTATTAAACAAAAACACAAGTCCTCAGACTTAGAAATTTTTCCATAGTATGAATGTATATATTCCACCCTTGTTTTCTATTAGCTAAGCTAAGCATGATAGCAGTAGGAATCTTAACTTAGGAAATTCTACTAAGGTTTTCATCTACTAGGTTTTCCCATAGCATGGTTTATACTTAGCAAAATTCCATGCAAGTCCTACTTAGAAATATCACTAATGCATAGTAAAAATAATGGGACAAAGTATGAAGCATCACTTGCCTTTTGGTAGAGGGTATAAGTTCACTCCTTGATCTTTTGAAATGTTCACACACTTCAAGTCACTACATTTCAATCAAGCAAAAAATATTTCAATCTACCATTCAAGCAAAACATCACATAAAATAATAAAACAAAACAATACATGCAAACATGCAAAAGGGTTGTTTTATTTGTAAAAGTGGTTTCTAATGGGTCATAAACATTTGAAAACACCTAATGGTCATTTTATAAAGTGGCAAAGTCATTTGCAAAAGGTTTCACTTTATAAACCATTTTTAAAACAAGGTATCATTTTATGTGGTGTAAAAATGTTTTAGTAAGGCATTAATCTATAAAATTCACAAAATATGTTTTCAAACCATAAAACTTTGTGTTTAGGGTCAGAGAGTTTAAAACAAAACATTTCCCAAAGGTTTTCCTTCAAAACCATTTTTAATAAATAAACCATATTTTTATTTGACTAGAATTGGTTTAAATCAAGGATTCATTCTTTTGTTTCTCCAAATACATTTTTGAAACCACAAAGTGTTTCCTATGGTCAGTAGGTTCAAAACACACCATTTGCAAAAGATTTTATCCCCAAAAACATTTTAGAATAATTTCTATAACCTAAACAAGCATACACAAGTTTCTGCAAAAACAAACAATTTACCAGAAGCTTTTTACTAAACAAATGGCATGGTTGGCTAGGGCTTGTTCCACTGATTCCATTGATATAAAGTTTGCAAAATTTGGACGTGTAGAACTAAAGTTATGGAATTTACAAAATTGAATCTCTAATAGAACATAATTTTTGTTTTAAATCAACTCTGGCCACGTGGTGAGTTCTGATTCGTCCATACCGCTTCGCTCGGATCGGCTACACGGTGCGTTGGATCTAAGTGGGACTAGACGGTGCAGATTAGCTCGTACCTCTTCGCTTAAGTGGTTCTGTCTACGCCACAGGATGAGGATCCAACGGCCCACGTGCGTTTGACCAAAGGTTGGCGGCGCAGCGACGGTGGCTGGCGGCGGCGCGGTCAGATGGTGGCGGTGCTGGTGAAGAAGGAAGCGAGAGTGGCTGGGGAGATGCTCACAGTGTTCGCGGCGTCGTGGGGAAGCTCAAGGCGGTTGTCGTTGCTGAAGGGGCGCACAGAGTTGGCCGGGATTCCTCGCCGTAGTTCTCGGCGTCGTCGGACACGCACGGGTTCCGTTGGTGGCGACGTTACTGAGCGCGGGAGAGCAAGCAAACAACACCGTTAGATGCACAGAAGAGTGGGAAGTATCGGAGCATCAAAGAGAGAGGGCGGCGCAGTTGGATATTACCAGTAGAGTTCGTCGGAGTTGGAGCAGACAGTGGCGGAGCTCGATCGAGCGATTCTTGCGACGATGGGGGCACGTGAGCTTAACGGAGGCCACTGGGAGATGCGCAGAGGTCTGGGGAACTCGCTTGTGTGGTCAAGAGGGCGAGGCATGGTGGAGAATGGCCGGAATCGACGGAAGTGCTCGCCGGAGACTGTGGTGGTTCGGAGACGATTCCGAGCAGCCTGGTGGCCGAGAGAGCCGGGCGAGAGAGGGGAAATGGAGAGGAGGAGCAGGCGCTTTTACCTTGCGTGATGGCTGGGCGAATTAACGCGGCAGTTAATAGGGATTGAAGGAGCTATCAACGGGCAGAAACGGCAGCGCGACGGGGTCGTGCTTGAAGACAATGAACAGGAGGGTGGGGCATGCTTGTCAGTGAGGAAGAAAGATAGGGAGAGGGGGTCCACGAGTCAGTGACTTAGTGGGTTTCTTTCGCGGTGCAAAGCGTTTTTCTGCGGGGTGAGAGGAACTGGACCGTTGGGCTTAGTGGGCTGGGCTGGTTGGGTCGAGTCCATTTCATATTTTTTTTCTTTCTGATTGCTTTTCCCTTTTTCTGTTTGAATTTCCTGTTTTGAATTTCAAAC
Organism: Avena insularis; assembly: GCA_023614405.1. NCBI lineage: Eukaryota > Viridiplantae > Streptophyta > Magnoliopsida > Poales > Poaceae > Avena > Avena insularis. Next base: position 390,517,314 of record CM042695.1, read on the forward strand.
AACAAATCAAACATCCAAAACAATTCAAACCTCCTCCAAACTTGTATTGAGTTTTTGGTTCTGTTTAACAACATAAACCAAAGTCCCAAAATAAAATAATATTTTTATTTTAGGGTCCATTAATAATTAAATAAATAGACCTTGATTATTTAATTCAAATAGAATTTGTTTTATTAAAATCTTTATTTTGAAATCTAAAATAAAACCAAAAACACTTCAGTAGGTTTTATTTGAGAATATAAAATACTTGGAAAACCTGTTTAAAATAATTTAACAAGTTTTGATGTTTAATTAAAATGGAAAAAAGTCTTCACTTTAATAAATTTGGTTTATTAATAAATCCTTATTATTTTATTTAAATAAACCTTTACTATTTTTATCAAATAGAAATATTTTATTTCAAGGGCTTGGCCAAGTTTTAATTTGGCTATTAAAATAATCCTTATTTATATTTCTTCCTTTTCATTTGAAAACCAAATCTTTTTATTAAAAGATCCAAAAATAGTAATTTCAATATTTTTAACTTTATTGTTTATTTATCTTTTTAAATCTCTTTAGGATTTTATTTGATCAAATAGGTTTGAAGGTTTCCAATTGGAATCAAAAAGTTTCTTCTCACCCAGAAATTCAACAAAGTTTTATTTTATTCATTTATTTTTCACATTACAAGATTTGGAAAATCTTGGGATGTGACACTCACGTGTTTAGAATGGATAACCTTTTGGTCTGAAATTTTGTTCATCGAAACATACCAATATGGGATCTAGTTTTGAAGATCTCGTCGCGACTAGTCCAACGGTGAAAACGACCGGTCTGAAAATAGAATTCTCGTATCTTCATAGAGTATTTCATCCGTTTCAAAATATAAGATATTTTAGGTTTATAAAAAAAAATATTTAAACTTTTTTTAGGGTATAGATTCACTCCAAACACGAGTAAATCTACGTACTAAAAGAAGTCTAGATACGTTTTTTCACAAATCTAAAATATCTTATATTTTTAAAACAGAGGAAGTAGTATTTTCGATTTTGTCGACACGAACGACGCTAAGAGAAGGTTCTTTTTTTACGCTAGACACGAAAAGGAGGTTGGGCTTCCACAATGCATTCAGAGTCAAAAGTGTGTTGGAGCTAGTGGAGGATTAGTCCTTCACTGGAATAATGATTCAGATGCTACAGTTAAATCCTTTAGCCATACAAACATTGATGCAATGGTGGAAAACTCTCTTACGGTTCAAACTGAGTGGAGGTTTATGGCATTCTACGGAACCCGATGCGATCAGCAGGAGGCGGAAGTTCGGAACCATTTAAACATCTAAGAAGAGAATTTGACATGCCGTGGATGCGTGCAGGAGATTTCAACGAGAGCCTTTGCTCGTCTGAACAGATAGGAGATAATAACGGAGAAGAATGGAAGATGGATGGTTTCAGTGATGCGCTGGACTATTGCCGCATGACTGATCTGGGCTACTCTGGATTACCGTATACATGGGACGATCCAGAAATAGTTATCTGCATTGCGTGACAAGTTGGAGAGAATACGTACGTGCAGACCGGACATCTATGGAAGAGAAATCGCTAATGAATAAGATTTCAGAACTATTAGCAAGAGAGGAAACTATGGCTAAACAGAGATCACGTGCCCTTTGCTTGGCCAAGGGTGAACGAAATACGTACTCCCTCCGTCCTAAAATAGATGTCTCAGATTTGTCAAAACTTAGATAAATCTAGACACTATTTAGTATATAGATTCATCCAAATTTTAACAAATTTAAGACATCTATTTTGAGACAGAGTAGTCGTCGGCTCAGTTTTGCCGACGGCAAAATTGGGCCGACGGCCGTCAAGCTCTCTAACTCATGTTGAGTAGCTTCACCAGTGTTTTTTCGCGTATGTTCACAACGCCGAAACAAACAACACCGGAGGTGATCACACAATTTTTTCCTCAGAAGGTCACCACAGAGATGACTGATGATTTAGAACCCATTTTTTAAACCTAAACATTTAAAAAATCTATTTTTAAATCTAATTATTTTTGAAATCTGATTTTTTTAACTAAACTTTTTATAAATAAATAAAAACAGAAAAATAAATCATAAGAAACGAAACAAAAAAAACCAAAATTAATATGAACCAAAAACTAGTAGCCGAGAGCCCGAGACATAGCCACGTAACGAAAAATACGAAGAAAAAACATACCATACCTCACGCTGAAACAGAAGAGAATGTACAAGGGCAAGGCTGGATGCATGGGCTAGGCCCAGACCACCGAGGGAGTGCGCCGAGCGACGATAGCGCCACGCAACAGGCGGCAAGTAGATTCCCATGGATGGTGATCCACACGCACAACCTTTTTTTGTTTTAAGTATGAAGGCCAACAATTCACCAAAACATGATTCGCGAACAATTGGGAAGTAGTACCTTCTTTTTTTAGAGAGAATTCTTTATTTGACAATGCTTAAAAATATGATTTCCGATTTAACCCTGCAAAAGTTAAGGAATTCTCTCCCTTTTTATGTGCGAATACCTTCAATGTACATGGTACGTCCTAATGCTAATGTTGTTACATACTTCTCAAGAAAACCACTTCAGAAAAACAACAATGCTGCTTCTTTTCTCCATCAGCACATGAAAATAGTCATGCTACTGCAACAATCAACTAAACAAAACCAAAGTCTGACTCGCCGCATTCTTGGGGGCCCAATGGGACTACATAATTTGAGATTGAGAAAGTCATATATTGCTAGTTGATTGGGCTGTGGTCAAACCGATCCCGATCCCGGGATTTGCACTTGTTCCTGCAGATGCAGAAACTGGAAGCCACACCGTACATAAAGTCGAAACTCTCACGATGTTGACACTTCTGGTTCTATCTCCGAATGGGTCGCTGGGGTCACACTCCATGGTTCTTCTCTTTGGTTTGAAGACCTGAGGGCATAAAGGTTACCAAATTATGAATATCTATCAACGGTACATCTGTTTGTTTTGCTCCAATATCTCATACGAATTTCATAAGGGTAGCATGTAGAACAAAGGATGCATGCGTGTCTCTCCCAAGTCTCACGTATTTATAGCAATGTGATTTCTCATGGGTGGTGGGTAGTTCATCCACTTTTCCCCTGTGATCATGCATGTGCTGGCCTACACTGGTTTATGTCATTTTCTCTTACCAAGCCGTTATAATTTTTAGGAGGAAGTACACCATGCGTGTTCCTACCCCGTCACGAGTTCTCGAGGGACAGCGATGGAAATACCATGAGCAAAAGTGGGGTTCAACACTTTTCATTTGTAAATGATGAGTATTTACAAAGTAAAGCAACAAAAGGAGATAACAGGAGCAGTGTCAATATCTCTATTGCTTAAAAATAATCTAACAGTTCTGTTTTCTTTCACTACTTCTCCTCCTTCGCCGAATGATCCGTCCCGCACACATCCAGATGGGCCAATCCCAACACAAAACAACATTAATTTACTGTTCACACGCGTATCACAATTTAACTTCTAAAAACTAACTTGACAAACCCGCAATCTAACCCTTCGTCCTGCTATCACATTACCAAATTCATCTCACGACATTCATTCATGCTAAAATTCAATTACTTAATCACATTGATTCCGTGCTGCAGTCCAACCCTTCGTCCTGCTATCGCGCTACCAAATTAATCTCGTGACATTCACATATGCTACAACTCAATTAAATTATGTAATCACATTGATTTTGCACCAGAACCACAATTCCTCTCTTCGCTCTCCCACGAATTTCTCTAGCCCGGTGGCATATAGGTGTTCTCTGATCCCGTCTCACTCAAACTTACCTAGACCCTTGTCATACTCGAGCTTACCCAGACTTCGTTTTCAAACTAACGCCATGCCCATGGTGACATAGTAGAACCTCGAACGCCCTGACTCGAAGAGGGTGATGGCATTGAGACCAGACCCGACTCCCTTCGTATGGCCTCCAATCCGCAGGGAACTTCATATGTTTCCCGCATCAATGTTTTTGTTATTAACAAATTATCCAAATCATTCATGCATGTGTTTCTCATATTTTATTTCTCCTTTAAATATCAGGAATGTTATAGCTTCCGATTTATTGAAACCATGCACGTGCACAAAGGATCCTGGAAGACATTTCTCCTTAAAAAATCAGGAATGTCAGCTTCCGGTTTATTGAAACCATGCGCGTGCACAACAGATCCTGGGGGATAAAAGCGAAAGTTGTTTCAGTACGAATCAAAGAGACTTGAACGGAAGATGTTATTTATCGTATCATCGTTGCCGATCGAAATGTGAGGAAATCTCCCAGTACTAAGTTACATGCATTCTTATTTGCTATGTTAATTTGACACAAAATCGAATGGGTCAAGTGTAGTATGATTTTAGACTATGGGCTAATTGCATTCTGTTTGAGCCTCTTGTGATTGGGCTCTCGTGGGCCATACCTATACATCTCATGTTTTGATAGTGCCCTTCCTGTCCTGGTAAACAATGTAGAAGACTCTGGCTCACTGAACATGATCCACATATTACGATGCAGTCTCTCTAGGATCGTTGGTCCATTGCTAACATGGTATTTTTTCATGCAAGCCTCTCCTGATCTTCACCCTACATAAGAAGACAAAATATACTGAATTTGGTAGTAGAGATTTGGACATCACATCCCTATGTAAATATGTAAAGGGAAAAATGGAAAGTTGCAATACAAGTCTAACAGTAGATCTATCTAGATATGCAACTTGTTTGCTGCGTGACCAATGTTTTGTGTTGGGAATGTTTGGCTATGCCAAATTAGAGATGTGAGTGAAAATCTAGGATAAGACTTTGACTTAGTGGGACAACATGATTGGTTTGGCATAGTAAGTGAATCGGCTGGGAAGAATGGAGGAGAAGATTTTCTAGGATTGAGTTCCATGGTAAGGGCCATGGCATGCCTTACTGACATGTTGAGCTTAGTGATTGGATGAGTTGCATGGTAAGGGCCACAGTCTGACTTACTGACATGTTGAGTTGAGTGGTAGGATGGAGTGCATGGTAAGGGACACAACCTAACTTACTGATATGTTGAGAATTGGGGGTTTGATAAGTAGCATGGTAGGAGCATTGAGTCTAATTTACTAACATGTTGAGAATTGGGGGTTTGACAAGTAACATCTTAGGGGCATTGAGTCTAACTTACTGGCATGTTGAGCTTGGCCTTTGAGGAGGATCATGTTAGGGGTAATGAACCTGACTTACTGACATGTTTGGAGTAGTGGAGTGAGGAGTGACATGGTAGGAGGCTTTGGACTTGACCTACAAACCACTACGCTAGTAGATAAGAAAAGCTATTTGATTTTACCCTGTTGGATTTTTATATTCCCATAGTGACACTTGCTAATAGATTCAAATATTGACCACTCGTCTTGGCACCTCTGATCTTCAAAGCGTCTAGAAGGAAGAATCGAACAGTTCAGGATGCTCTCAATGGCCAAAGTTGGATTACCGATATTGCGGTTAACTCTTTCACTGCCGAAAACATCGCTCAGTTCGTTCAGCTTTGGGGTATTTTGTCAGACTTTCAACTATCCCCGGGCGTAGAAGACTCCATCACTTGGACCTTGTCTCCTGACGGATGCTACTCGTCCAGCTCTGCTTATAAGGCCCAATTTATGACCTCTCTACCTTGCTCCTTCAGATCGATCGTTTGGAAGACCTCGGCCCCTCCCAAATGTCGCTTCTTCGCCAGGCTTGTTGTTCAAAACCGGCTTTGGACCGCTGACCGCTTGGCAAAACGCTGTTGGCCTCATCACCCTACATGTCAGCTATGCAGGTGCACCCTGGAGACGTCCCGCCACATCCTTTTCGAATGTCGGTTCTCCAAGAGGATTTGGTCCACAGCGGCCAACTGGCTTTCTTGCCCAGATTTGTTGTTTAATATGGGCTCCGGTCGTCCTAAGGTGCTTGACCATTGGCATGCTATCGCCAGGTCGCCCGCTTCCTCTCCCAAAGGCCTAAAGAGTACAATCATTCTCATCACTTGGGAGATCTGGAAGGAGAGAAATGAGAGAGTCTTCAATAACAAGTCGTACATGCCTTCGGAAGTCATGCACAGGATCAAAGAAGAAGGGAAGGCTTGGGTCCTAGCGGGTGCAAAAAACCTAGCGGAGCTCTTGGATTGAGTTGTTGTTTTTGGGTTGTTTCTTTTTTTTAGGGCTTAGGCCCACCCCTGTTTGCTTCTTCTATATCAATATAAGGCAAAGCTTTTGCCTCGTTTCAAAAAAAAAAATTGACCACTCGTGGCTACAACGTTTCCTATTGTAGGTTACCTTGAAGATGGATGAAGTATGATGTTAGGGTCGCGAGTCTTCACTCAACATGATATCACTTGTGGCTCTTAATGGAGCTCTTTAGCATTATTTGTCTTCCGCTGTTGAACTATGTTTGTGAGGAGCTAGCCCTTCTTCTATGCAACTTGTATGAGACTGTTATATTTTGTATCATTCGCTATAATAGAGTTATGACCTTTGTTTCATGATATTTCATCCTGAACTATGTGTGCTAGCGAGTCGATCCAGTGACTAGCACTAAATAGCACTGAGACATGGACCCGTACTAGGTCAGGTCACTTCATTTCGAGACCCAAGGACATAGAGGTCGCCATATTATGAATATATATCAGTGATGCACTTGTTTGTTTAGCTCCAATATCTTTATAAAAATTGGCTACACGTAATATGTAGAACAAAGCATCCGTGTATGTTTCTCTCAAGTGCCAACTATTTATATCAATGTGAATTCTCATTAGTTCGTAGTTCATCCAATTTACCTTGTGATCATGCATGTGTTCCTACACTTAGAGATGGTTCATCTCATTGTCTCTTACCAAAGCACCGTACCACAGATTTCAGGAAGGAGCTCGCCATGTCTACCTCTTCATGAGTTCCTGATGGTGCCCTCCGCCCGTAGTAGTCACACGAGATTCATCTCCTCTTTCGCTCCGTAGTAGTCATATGATTTATTTACTCCTCCTACTCCCTCCCTCCTGACACCCACCCCTCCCGAGCGATCTAGGATTACCCATCTTTATCCCCTCGCGCAGCGATGGCGGCTGCGGGGCATCCATCTACCACAGTTTGGAGGCGGCGCCTCGGTTTGGCGCATGTGTGCCCATAGCTCCGGTCACGCAGCGAGGTGGCCTACTACGCTATTGACTATCTTCCTCGATGGTGTGATGGGATCCGATCGGTGTAGGCGTTGCCTCACGGTGGCTTCCCAACGCCTGATTTCTTGCCTCTGGGGTGTGGCGGTCCACGACAAGAAGGGGATGGTTCTCCAACTCGTGAAGCGGGTGAGGATGCCACCATCAATGGCGGAAGCTTGCAAAGAATCTGTTTAGTTGAAAGGTTTATATGCTGAGCTTGGTGAAGATAATTCTTCATTAGTTTGTTCTATGACGGTCAAAGTGACATATACCTCATTAAGGATCAAATGTTTTATGAGAGAACTAAGCACATTGATTTCAAGTACCATTATGTAAGATTAATACTCATCATAATCATGCACAAGGTAAACTAATGGTATGAAATATTAATACTCATCATAATCATGCTGATATGATGACAAAGCTAGTTCGTGTTGCCAAGTTTTAGCTATGATCGAGCTTGGTTGGTTTAACTGATTATCCTAAGTATTTATTGGAGCCAAAAGTGTTTTTTGTTTAGTGAGATGTTGTTGTTCATGCTATAATAAGGATTTTGTATCAAAGTGAATTTGTTAAATTTTTTATCCAAATTCATAAGAAGGCTAACTTTTAACGACACCTGTTACTAATCAGTTGCTTAATCATTTTCGTTCCAATCTTAACCTTGTATACAATGGTTTAGACGGAGGGAGTTTTCTTCATATACCTAGCTTGCTTAGTCATTTTCTAAGACTACTCATAGTGAGAGTAACATAAGTAGTAACATAGATGCCACCTAGGAATAAGAGCTGATGTGGCAAGTAATTAATGAAGATAGAGACAAATGGAGAACATAATATGTTACCATCACATCATGATGCAAAATGAGTGTATAAAGTAATAAATGAGTCTTTCTTTGCTACTTAAATTATAAAACTATCACTATGAAGGTAGTAACTTAGACTAGTAATATATGTATGTTACTGCTCTAAATTACTATCCACTATGACTATCATAGGTATCTAAGAATAAATAGCTCTAGCCACAAAATCATTCACCGCAATTTCTAACTAGAGACCGATCATGGCGGTCACAGTTTGTTGGCTTTCTCCTTGCTTTCATGGCCTGATGGCATGAAGGTTGCCATGTTATTAACATTATTTGGCGATATTCTTGTTTGTTTTTCTCCAATATCTCAATGGAACTAACTAAGAGCAATATCTATAACAAATCATGCATGCATCTATCTCCCAACCTTCATCTATTTATATCGATGTGAATTCCCAATGGTGGTTAGTTCATCTACTTTTCATTTCTGGTCATGCATGTTTGTCCTACACTCCAATATGGTTTATGCTACATTCGGTGATGGTTTACACGCCATGTTCTCTTCAAACCATTATATTTTCATTCAGGAGGATGCACAACATGTATTCTGGACGGACAACAATGGAAATATGTCTAGAAAAAGATCCATTTAAGTGCAAAAGTAGCAGGTACACGAATGATGGTAAAACACATCACCCTGTGTCCGTACAAAAGGGTTGCAGACACCTTTCAACTCGCGGGAACACCCATGTCTTGCTTGGTGCATGCTCAATAGCCAAGTGCGACAGACAATTTGACTTTCATAGTCGGAGACAAGATACTTTTTATTTGAATGTTTCATATGAATTTTCTATAGTTTACATTTTATTTAGGCCGAATTTGTTTGAAGGTCCTTTTTGGGGTGTCGCTGGTGTGTGGAACCCCTCCAAAATGATGAACACTATAAAAGGTTTCGACGCTACTAGAAGACTAAGATAACCACAGATCAAATGAATCCGCCATCAAAAACTTAAGATCGACCGGCGCTTCCCGTGGAGAAGATGATATTTGATCGATGGAGGATGACTTACCACTCCTGGTGGCTAGGCCATGAGCGCAGTCACTGGTGCAGCGGAAATGTGCCATCTTAGTATGCCATGGATGGAGCGGTGAGTGTGGTGGATGAAGTACAATGTGTGTAGGCTGGCTGTGTCGAGAGAAAAGAGCACCGCAAGTATATTTATCTACGACCAAGGAGAGGAATAGAATGGAGTTGAAATTGCACAAGCAAAGCAAAGATCCAAAGGTCTCGACTTAGAGTCAGGTTGCGAGCTAGGGGCATGTTTTGTTGCTCGTAGACTTTTTAAGGTCTTCTCCACGCATCTCGTTTGGTCACCCATAACAGACCCATAAGAAAAAACGGCATAACATGAGGCATTGTGGTGTGTTGTATTTAACTAGCATACTTTCTCTTAATTTATTTTAATTTACCTAACCGTACTTCCATTCAAGGTAATGTCTACATGAATAAAATGCTCCTTGACGTTATGATTTTATTCCTGCATTCGGTTCCTAGTTTTGTTGAGTGTTTAAAACTCTATTTTGTATTCATATTTGGAGCTTTTTCAATGAATTTTTCCCGTAACATTTATAACTAGGAACTCTGAATAATGAAGTTACTAGAAAATGTGTTGTTTTAGTTTGAGGACACGTTCTGAAGGTAAATGTCGCAGCTACTTCTCATGAAAATGATTGCTGCAAAAACAGGATACAGTCATGCTTTTGTTTGACAACACATGAAAATAGTCCGCTATTATGGTAATCAACCGACAAAAAAAATCGGTCTCACTGAAGACTAGGGGGCCTGATCTCCACGGCCTCTCGGCCGAGGAGTGGTCCCATAGATACTCCCTGGAGACCTCCATTATGGAGATCTACAAGGGGAGGAGGCGTTCTGACGTCAGCGGAGCCGCCAGAACTGGACGGTCCAAGGGAAATCAAACACGGCCTACTTCCATGCCGTCGCGAACGGTAGGAGGCGGAAGTGCTCAATCCCCTGCCTCTGGGCGGGCGAGGACCTGTTGGAATCCCCACAGGCCCTCTCCGCCCATATTTATTCGTTCTACCGGGACCTCTTCTCGGCAGCCCAGCCGTCGGGTCTCTCGCTGGCCCCGGACTTCTGGTCGGCTGCCGCGCTGGTCTCCCAGGCCGAGAATGAGGACCTCACCCGTCCTTTTCTCTCGGAGGAGGTGGCGGCGGCCCTGAAGTCCATGAAGGCTGGCTCGGCCCCGGGTCCTGATGGGTTGCCCGTGGGCTTCTTCCAGACCTTCTGGCCCCAGCTTCAGCCGGTGGTTCTCCAGATGTTCCAGGAGTTCTATGTTGGGACCCTGGTGATGTCTCGCTTGAACCTCGGCGTTATTACCCTGATCCCCAAAGTAGTGGGGGCCACGGACATCCGCCACTTCCGCCGGATTACTGTGATTAACGTCATCCAACGCCTGTTCGCCAAGGTCTGTGCTCTCCGCCTCGCTCCGGTGTTGGAGCGGCTTACCCACCCCCTCTAGTTCGCCTTCTTGAAGGGACGCCTCATTCATGACGACGTCCTGGCTTTCCATGAAATTATTCATGAAGTCAAGACTCAACGTCAACGAGGGTCTTTCTCAAGCTGGACTTCCAGAAGGCCTATGACCGCTTGGACTGGGCTTTCTTGAGGTTGGTGTTGGAGAGGCGGGGTTTCGATGACCGCGTGTCCGTTGGATCATGCAGTTCGTGATGAGTGGGCAGACGGCGATCAACATTAATGGGGAGATTGGCCCATACTTTCGCCCTTCCTGCGGGGTTAGGCAGGGGGACCCTATTTCCCCCCTCCTCTTCAACGCGGCGGTGGACGCCCTGGCTGAGATTTTGGATAGGGCCAGAGTAGCTGGCCACATCTCGGGGGTGGTGGGCCATCTGATCCCGGGTGGTGGAATATCTCACCTCCAGTACGCTGATGACACCATGATCATGGTGCAGGGCTCGGACCTTGACATTATTAACTTGAAATTCCTGCTGCTGTGTTTCGAGTCTTTGTCCGGGCTGACGATCAACTTCGACAAGAGCGAGGTGATGGTCCTGGGTTATTCCGACGCGGATCGCCAGCGGATAGCGGATAACCTGAATTGTAAGCTGGCGGACTTCCCTATTACCTATCTGGGAATCCCCATCCGGGAGACTAGAGTTCTGATCAGGGATTTGGCTCCCTTGGTTTCGAGGGTATGCTCGCGCGCGGAGCCATGGCGGGCACGCCTTACGACCAAGGGGAGCAAATCCATACTGATTAACTCATGTCTCTCGAGTCTGCCCATGTACCAGATGGGCCTGTACCTTCTGCCTGAGGGGACCCATGCCGACTTCGCCAAGGAGTTATCTAGGTTCTTTTGGGCCGCAAGGGATGGCCATCAGAAATATCATATGGTCAAATGGGCAGATGTTTGCGCCCCTAAATGTCTTGGGGGCTTAGGGATCCTTGACTCCCGACGCTTTAATGTGGCGCTGATGCTGAAGTGGGTGTGGCGCATCCTTAGGGATGATGGAGGGCTCTGGCTGCAGCTTATCAAGGCCAAGTACCTCCGGGGCCGACCACTTTTGGCATGTGAGAGGCGGGAGGGCTCTCAGTTCTGGAGAGCCCTCCAGGAGATCAAACACTTCATTGGCTTGGGCATGTCCTTTGGGGTGGGGAGTGGCTGTGGGGTGCGTTTCTGGCTTGACCCGTGGCTTCTACCTATCCCGTTGGGGGTCCAGTTCCCCGAGCTGTTCGCCATCTCTTCCTCCCCAGCGGCGCTGGTGGCGAGGTCTTTGACGATGGTCGCTGGAACATCCTGTTCCGGTGCTACCTCGGCGTGGACGAGGCCGCGGACTTGTTGCAGCTTCGGAGCTCCCTCCCGGCTGCCTTAGCAACTTCCCCGGATTCGGCCGCATGGCGGCTGCAGCCGTCCGGGGAGTTCTCTGTGGGCTCGGCCTACTGGGCCCTGTTCCAGGGCCCGGAGCTGACCTGGACCTCCCCCTTGTGGAAGGCCCCCCTTCCACTTAGTATTAGGATCTTCGTGTGGCAGCTGCTTCGGGACAGGCTCCCCTCGGGGGTCGAGGTGGCCAAGCGTCACGGCCCGGGCACTGGTTTATATCCCCTATGTGGGACTCCGGAGACCTGTTCTCATATTTTGTTCTCATGCTCGGCGGTGCGAGCTCTGTGGTCCTTTGTCCAGGAGGCGCTGGGGCCTGCTTGGCAGGCGCAGGAGCTCGGGGAGTTCCTGTAAACCCAGGCAAACAGGGCCGGAGGAGGGCGCCGCCTCTTCTGGCTCGTGTTTGCGGGCATCTCTTGGACCTTGTGGAATGTGCGTAACAAGATGGTGATTGATAAGATCTTCCCCTCCCGCGTGACTGACCCAGTTTTCTCCTTTCTTGGCTTCCTTCAGCAGTGGTCTCCCCTGGTGCGGCAGCATGACCGGTCATCCTTCGACGACACTCTTCGGACCTTGAGGACAGCGGTGCTCCCCCTCTCGGCTCCTGCCCTGTCGACCCCTTCGGTGGCATGAGTGTCCCTCCAGTCGTCTTGCCGTTCCTTTTTGCTTTGCTTTTGGGCTTGTCTGTGCTGTGGCCCCAGCGGTCCGTCGTTCCCTTTTATTTCTTGTTTGGCTTCGGCCTGCTTGGATGATGTATAAACCTTGTTTGTGGATGTTGCTTTATTTATAAAGCGGGGCGAAAGCCTATTTCGAGAAGACTAGGGGGCCCAATTCGACAACACAGTTACATTCAAACTCATGCAAAGTGGTAAGAGAAATTTCATATGCTGCTAGTTGATTTGGCTGTGTTTTTTTTAGAAATGGTTAAACAAATCTTGGAGTTTCCATAAGTACCTACAGAAATTAAAAGCCCCAAACGGTCATACATTAAGGAGCCTAAACTTCGGCGATGCCTTCTCTGCTTCTATGGAGGTTATTATCGGAGGAGTGACACTTCATTGTTTTTCTCTTTGCTTTCGAGACCCAGGGGAACAGAGGTTTCCATATTATGAATATCTATCAGCGATACACTTGTTTGTTTCGCTCCAATATCTCTGTACAAATTGGCTAGCGTAATATGTAGAACAAAGCATGCATGTATGTCTCTCTGAAGTCCTCGAAATAGGCTTTCGCCCCGCTTTATAAATAAAGCAGCCGTCCACAACAAATATTACAATACAAAGTCACACACACATCACATGCTAGGGCCACAGCACAAGACGACCCAACTCGGACAAAACCCAACGAAAAAGAGGAACCACGCCTCGCCAAGGGAGTGAACGCCGAAGACACTATGTCGGGCTATGAGGGAGCCGCTGAGCTGCCTCTAAGAGCCGGCGGAGAGTCGCGTCCAACCTCGCCTTGTCCCGCTGTCTACACAACGGGTACCAAAGCTGCAGAGAAGCCAGAAAGTGGAAAACCGAGTCAGACGCACGCCTAGGGAGAATCTTCTCAATAACCATCTTATTCCGAATATTCCAAAGGGACCACGACATAGCCACGAACACAAGCCAGAAGAGGCGACGACCCTTTCTAGCTTGGTTTGCTTGGGTTTCTAGGAATTCACCGAGATCATGGGCCAGCCAGTCCGGGCCTAATGCCTCTCTGGTGAAATTCCACAGAAACCGGGCCGCGGGACAGGTGAACATTATGTGGGTGCCCGTTTCAGGGACCCCACATAATGGACATAATCCGTTCCCCGGCCCATGTCTCTTGGCCACCTCAACTCCTGACGGGAGCCTATCACGTAAAAGTTGCCACACAATTTTTTTTGTCTTCAGCGGGAGAGGTGCTTTCCAGAGATGCTTGGTCCATGGGAGTACTGCCTGGCCAAAGAGGGCCCGATATGCCGAGCCAACCGAGAAGGATCCGGACGGGGTGAGGGTCCAAAATACACTATCGGGTTCGTTGGCCAAGGAGGCCGGGAGCTCCGCCTGAGTTCCCTCCATGCTTCCGTTTCCTCCGGGCCGAAGGTACGACGGAATGAGATGTTCCATGTACCTCCATGTGCCGCGTTGGATACACGAAGCGCTGGGTCGGAACAGATGGCTAATAGGCTCGGGAATGCCTCCTGCAGCGGGCGCTCTCTGAGCCAGGGGTCCAGCCAGAACATGGTCCCCTCCCCGTTCCCAATAGAAAAGGCGAGACCATGCCTGATCTCACGCTTGATCTCCTGAATGGAGTGCCAGAATTGGGACCCATCGCGCCGATCACAGTCCAGAAGGGGCCGACCTCGCAGGTACTTGGCCTTGATGAGTTTGAGCCACATGCCACCATCATCACGCAAGATACGCCATACCCATCTAAGCATTAGGGCCTTGTTGAACTGACGGGATGCAAGGATACCTATGCCCCCAACATCCTTGGGGGCGCAAATGTCTGCCCACTTGACCATGTGGTATTTCTGGCGACCCAGGGAGTCTTGCCAGAAGAATCTCGACAGCTCCTTGTCAAATGTCCCATGCACCCCCTCGGGGGGGGGGGGGGAGGTACATGCCCATCATGTACATGGGCAGGCTAGAAAGACATGCGTCGATCGGGACGGTCTTGCTATCTTTAGAGGTAAATCTACCACGCCAAGGTTCGGACCTCGAGCGCACCCTATCCGCGAGCGGGTCCAGGTCCCTGATAAGGATCCTGGTGTCTCGGATCGGCATCCCCAGGTAAGTGATGGGGAAGGAGGTGAGCCGACAGTTGAAATTGTCAGCTATCCTCTGCTGCTCGTCCTGGGAGAACCCTAGTGCGATGATCTCGCTCTTATCGAAGTTGATACGGAGGCCAGACATCTCCTGGAAGCAGAGGAGGAGGAATTTGAGGTTTGCAATGTCCAGAGTCGAGCCTTCAATCATGATCATAGTGTCGTCTGCGTACTGAAGCTGGGTGATGCCGCCCCCGGGGATAAGGTGGCCTACCACGCCGGAGATGTGGCCGGCCGCCTTCGCTTTCTCAAGCATTTCCGCGAGGGCATCAACAACAGCGTTGAAGAGGAGGGGGGACAGGGGGTCCCCCTGGCGGACACCACAGGAGGGGCGGAAGTATGGCCCAATCACGCCATTGATGTTAATTGCGTTGCTCCCGGTCATGACGAACTGCATTATCCAGGTGATCAGGTGGTCGTCAAATCCTCGCCTAATGAGGACCTGACGTAGGAACCGCCAGTCCAGACGATCGTAGGCCTTCTGGAAGTCCAGCTTCAAGAAGATGCCCTTCAATCGTCTGGACTTGATCTCGTGGATAATCTCATGGAGGGCCAGGATCCCATCATGTATAAATCTGCCCTTGAGAAAGGCAAATTGATACTGGTGGGTGAGGCGCTCCATGATCGGGGCGAGACGAGAGGTGCATACTTTTGCGAGGATCCGTTGGATGACATTGAGGACCGTGATGGGCCTGAATTGGCGAATATCCGAGGCCCCCAATGTCTCTCTGAAGTGTCAACTACTTATATCAATGTGAATTCTCATTAGTACGTAGTTCATCCAATTTTCCCCTTTGATCATGCATGCATGTGTTCGTACACTCAGAGATGGTTCATGCCATTGTCTCTTACCAAAGCAGTGAAGCACCATAGATTTCAGGAAGGAGCACCCATGTCTACCTCTTCATGAGTTCCTGATGGCGACCCAACCCGCAGTAGTCATATGAGAGTCATCTTCTGTTTCATTATCGACAAAAATCGCAGCAGGCAGCCGAGCCCCAAGAAGAGGACCATGGTGAGATCCATGGAAGATTTTCTACCGGACCTACATGTCCAGCGTCCTCATGAGCCAGGGGATGGGATGTCCAGCGTCCTCATGATAGCATGACGGGACGGGTTTCTTGGTCTAGGGGAGTCGGTCAGGGCCATAGAGATTGCCCGCTTCGTTGACCTGCCATACATCTCCGCCGATGGCTCAGCCATACTCGTTTCTTCTACTGTAATTTCTAAGTATCTAAGAATAAATAGCTCTAGGCATGGAATCTTTCACCGCAGCTTCTAACTAGAGACCGATCACGACGGTCACAGTTTGTTGGCTTTCTCCTTGCTTTCGTGGCCTGATGGCATAAAGGTCGCCATGTTATTAACATTATTTGGGGATACGCTTGTTTGTTTTTCTCCAATATCTCAATGGAACTAATTGAGAGCAATATCTATAACATCATGCATGCTTATCTCTCCCAACCTTCACCTATTTATATCGATGTGAATTTCCAATGGTGGTTAGTTCATCCAGTTTTCACTTCTGGTCATGCGTATGTTGTCCTACACTCCCAGATGGTTTATATGCTACAGTCGGTGTTGGTTTACACGCCATATATTCTCTTCAAACCATTATATTTTCATTCAGGAGGATGCACAACATGTATTCTAGACGGACAACAACGGAAATATGTCTGGAGAAAGATCCATTTAAGTGCAAAAGTAGCAGGTACACGAATGATGGTAAAAAAACATCACCCCGTGTCCGTACAGAAGGGTTGCACGACACCTTTCAACTGGCGGAAACACCCATGGTTTTGTTTGAAATCATACGGAAATAGTGATGTACTACCTCCATTTCAAGGCTTAATGCCTATATTTTTTTTTTCAAAAGTCAAACTACCTCAAGTTTGACCAAGTTTTTAGCAAAAATATTAATATTTATAATACGTAATTCATACCCTTTCATATACCATGAAACATTTTCACATGATATCTATATAATATAATAGTTTTTGATACTCCCTCCGTTCCGGTTTAAAGGACACAATTTGCAATTCTCTGGGCCCAAGGTGTCATCTAATTGGTCCATTTAATAGTATGTAGTAGAACATGCATAAGGAGAAAAAGAGTTAGGAAAGTGTTCACATTTGTTCACACATGTGCATGCAAACATTTTATTGCTTTCACACAGGAGTAATTACAGAGATTAAATGCTTTTGTGTCTAGGTATATTGGGATTGTATGGTTTGTAAATTGTGTCCTTTAAACTGGGACGGAGGGAGTAGTTTTTTCTAAAAGTTAGGTTAAACTTTCCGTGTCTTGACTTTTCAAAAAAATAAAATCCTTAAGGCTTGGGATGAAGGGAGTACTATAGTAATCAACCAAACAAAACCAACGTCTTGCTTGACGCATGCTCAATAGCCAAGTGCGACAGTATTCAGAGAACAATTAATAAAGCGGCCGACATCCAAACGAAACACACACAAGGAAGATCGATGATGATATTTCTTGCAACCTGATATGTTTCATCGTTAAAATAAGAAACCGAGCTATTCAATCTGTAGACAATTTTTACTCATGATCCGTAAATTTTAAGTCTGGTGTTTCATTCAATCTCAGTTACAAGCTCACTTACAATTAGAAATATCTGAATTACAATCTCACTTATAACTAAAAAGTCTCACTTGCAACTCCACTTACAACCGAAAATTCCACTTGGTACTTGGAAGACACACTAAGCGCGATACAAACAGGGACGAAGCCAGGATTTCAGCATGAGGGGGGCGAAGAAGACACCTATATTTTTATCTCGATACTTGCATTAATTCGTGTCATTTTAGTATTAGAAAAAAACTTGTGGAGATAAACATCACAATATATAAGATCTTAATATCATAACAAGAAATACCGTTTGAGAATAAAAAGTGAAAGTTTGATTTTTACTAAATTAAATTTAGCTCTAGGACTATAAAACTCACCGAATCGATTCAATAATCTCGTTGGAGGTGATCTTCTAGCAATTTCTTTTCCGGTGAAATTATTGTGTAATTATCTCTCAATGAATGAAAGGTACGTCTAATATAAAAATTAATCAACTTCCCTATAAACAAATTGTAGATGGTGATCCAATTAATTATACTATAGGTTATGAACTAGAGAAGTGCTTGAACCAATTGGTTTACACAAGCACGAACAGACAACCGACGATTTTCTAATTAAGTTTTAGTTTCTACCATTCTACTTCCATGGTTTAGAAAGGCAAAAATTGACCTAATATTAAGAGCTAAGGCCTAAAACTATAAGACAAATCAGAGTTAGATAGACGATTAAAATACCCTACCCCATGCCTCGTCGCCGCACAAACCATGCGGCCGGCCGTGCGCCCGCGCGTTCAGCTGCGGACATTTCAGACTTTCAGTTTCAGCTTCTTTGTTCTTTTCAGGGTTCTAATACTTCTCAATTTTCAGTATCTGAATGTTCAGTACAAGACACAGCCGAGAGCGTACACAGCGCTTAGTGTTGAATGGCTCGTTGGAGGTTGTTTGCATTCGCCGAGTTCTCTTTTCACAGCCGTTGCTAGAACAGATTGTTGGTTTAGGCTTTGTTCGTGATGCCCGGATGATCAACAAGACTACAAAAGTTGTCACATGGTCCAAGTCTAAGTCCAAGTTTCAGTACATGAATGAGTTCATAGTGACGATGTTGCTAACAGATAAATTGCAATAATACTGCACTACAAACCCTCCTTCCAGTTTGATATATTAAACGGAACTTTGGAAATTTTCATGTCAGCTACATCTTTATTATGATTTTAGAGTATGTTCTGTTTACTGATTTCATATGTACTCCCTCTGTTGAAAAATAAGTGTCGTGGTTAACATGAAATGAGTTCAATGTAAACAAAAAAGCTTTTGCATGATATGGGTGTTATTTTGTACTTCTGGATAATCGTGATGCAAAAAAATGGAAACTAAATGGTGAGTTTTTATGTCTTTTGAGATGATAGCTGCATAGAAGAACGATGAAACTAAATCTGAAGTGAAACCTAATCATATTTCGAATAACATAAAACAAAAAATACTCCCTTCATCCCAAAATAGATGTCTCAAATTTGTCAAAATTTGGATAAATCTAGACACTATTTAGTATATAGATTTATTCAAAATTTAAAAAACTTAAGACATCTATTATTGAACGGAGGGAGTATGAAACTTAAGATGTTTAAGTCATAAAATTACATTATACTATTTCTTGAAGACAAATTGATTTATTTTAGGGCCGTTGCAATACATGATCATTTTACTAGTATCTGTTATTCCTGTCTTTGTCTACCACCTCGTAAAAATTTATAGTTCTTCTACTAGTGACTACTCCCTCCTTTTGGAAATATAAGATGTTTTAGGTTTGTGAAGGAGATGTATCTAGACATCTTTTAGTGTCTAGATACATCTACTTCACAAACCTAAAACATAGTGTCTAGATACATCTACTTCACAAACCTAAAACATCTTATATTTCTAAACGGAGGGAGTATGTGTCAAGCTGCAGCGTCGTATCCTGCATGGTTTCAAATAACTTCGTGTATGCCGCAAAATAGATCCTAGATGCGCGTGCACACAGACATTTAGCATCACCGATGCAAGGTTCTTAAGGTAGATGTTTAAAATAACAAATCAGTATTTTAAGCACCACTAACCATTTTTATAGTTTTCTATGGTTAAAAAACAAGGGTGCTTAAAATTATCTGTTTATTTTTATCAATTTGCTAATTCTAAGTCGACTGAGAATTAAGTTAGAACTCGGGCAGATTTTACTCCATTGGATTTGTATCCAGGGACGGAGATAGAGGGGGACGAGCGGGGGCGAGACCCCCCTATCGATTGGTTTTTCTCCCTAACAAAGATTAGCGAGAGGATAATTTCAGCCTCTATCGCTTAGTTGAGGACAATAGATTTGTACAAAAGCTATGATTTTGCATGGCAGGCCACTGATCATCGATCTTCCACTGTCATGCGCCAAAGGTTACCTATCACTTACATCATGTAGTTTTGCAATGATATTTCCCATTTTGAAATGTATATCACATAACCGATGGCTCAAAAATAATATGATAGATAAGTAAAAACTTACAACATCACAGTACAAATAAGTCCAACCCGGAGTACCAATAGTTTTGTGCCGTCAAGGTCTAAGGCATGGAGCATATTTTGTGCTGTCACACAGTCACAGTCTACCGGAAGGACCACCTAGCAAAGGACATAAGGTGAGATGTAGCCGCCAGATTATACAGTATTAGACATGCTGTGATTCCAACATCCACGTTCGATCAAGATATAAAGTTTCACAGTTATCTTCCTGAGCCGTGTTCTAATTGAGTGAAAACTGATAGTGCGACAAAGTTTCTAACCCTGAGTACCATTATTAGCTTTGTGCCGTCACGGTCTAAGGCAAGGAACTGCTATTTTTTTCCGTCACGCAGTCTAATAGAAGCAAAATCTACCAAATGGCATAAGCTGAGATGTAGCCATGTGATTATAGATTATTTAGACATGGTGCGGTTTTAGAGAAGCACTTGTGTAATCTGTTTTCTCTTCCTTGGACAACGTCAGTAGCCGATCCACCGGTCCTCTGAGAAAGACCATGCTAACGCATGAATAACACACGACTAGATCACTACTCGCTCGTGTTTATGTCAATTTTGAGTTTTCTTGCGTCGGTCGATATTTTGGGTTTTTCCAGATGGTCTCGACTCTCATGTGAATAACATTTTGTTCTTCCTCAAATAATACAAACACATAATTCTTTTATGAGACCCAGTTCGTCGAGCATACCGTCTGCTTGCATGCGTGGCCATCAATCACCCCCTCTCTCACTCACAACTAATGAAATTGCCAACGACGCAGATCCGGGTGAAACTGACAATTTAAAAAATTTCCGAGAGCTCATGGCTCGGATATTACAAATCAGATTTTATTCATTGTCCATGTTTCAACATGTTGTAAAAGATATCAATCACCCCCTCCTCTCACTCACAACTAATGAAATTGACGACCTTTGTTAAGGCCGTTGACTATATGGAAAAACTAGGTCCAGTCGGAATCTAGGACAGGTCCTTGGTGCAAACAATAGCCACGTACTACAAGTATTAGCTAAAAACAGATATCATTCTCTCAGCCTAAAAATACAGCAACACGCATCACCACAGATACACGAGATCTTACTTGGAAAAACCCCAGGTTGATGGGAAAACCCATGGGCCGTAACAACTAAATTTTATTCCACTATTATCAAATGAAGATACAACTTATTCTTTTCTAAAAAGCACTAGAGGATCTCATACATAAAGACATACGAAGATCTTTTAAAACAAAAACAAGATTGAGAAACAAGAGTTAGGGATTGAAACAATCTCACCAAGGATGTCGGTGAAAATTGATGTGAGAAATATTGGTAGGCGTAGGGACTGTTGAGCCAAAACGACCATGTTCTCTGGTGTATATATACTGAACTGTACAAGGAAAGGCCGGTTACATGACATGTAGGCAAAGACTTGACAGTCCGTATACAATAAGTTGTCTAATTAGTTTCTAACTATAGTTAAACGTGTCAACGTGACAGGCATGCTGTTTATCAGCTGAAACCACAGCTTAAAGGAGACAATGTAGTGGATCTGGACTTGACCTTGTGGGAAGGACCCAGTGCTTGATCTCAATCTCTTTCTTCAACTTTCTCTCATTCCTTTCTCTCTTGGTTTTTCTTCTTAATTCTGCAATGGAGGCTAACATGGGATTATCGACACTCCACATAGTGGTGGATGGATGGGTGGCTTAACACCCCCGTTCCCTCATGTGTGATGTCCAAAATGACCCTTGATCATAACCTTAATGGGTAGTGGGATTTTGCATATGTTTGGGCCACCTAAAAGGCTTCGATAGACCATCTACTCACGACTCACATGCGAAGGATTCCCCAATGTAACATATGTGGGGTGACACAGTCATGCCCATGGACTTACAACGTACAAACATTTTTCTCACTTGATAATATCTTTGTCATCATATCTGAGCCCTTCTTGTTGGTATGGATCTTCTCAAGTTTTATCAACTTGGGACTCACAACATCCTGAATCTAGCGATACCTCACATCTTGGTTCGAGAGTGAAAACTTGAATTCTCAGCAACATGGATATCACTCTGACTACTGCAAAACATATTGATGTAGTGGATACTTCCTCTAAGGTACTGTATATCTTCCACTTCTCCGCATGTTGCACTGGTGGTGGGGAATTGGGTGGATTAACATCACTATCATCATCTTCTTCTTCTTCATCAAATGGATGTTTATGTCCCTCACTCATACTACCTTGTTCAGTTGCATCTCATGAGATTCACAACATAGAAAATAAATGTTTTCCTGCGAAAGAGAGCAAACAAGATCCAAATGCAATCAAGGAGATGCAATAAATGAGTGAGAGATGAGATCTACATACCCCTATAGAAACCGAGCAGAAATGTTTTAATAACATGGATGATGTAGTCATATTTTCTTCCAGATCCAATCTGATCCAGAGAAGCACATGAACGACACCTCCGAGATGTACACACACACACGGCTTGAAGACGTCTCCTCCTTCTTCATCTAGTAGGGGGGAGGAGAGGTGGATGAAATCGACTCTAACAATACGACGACATGGTGGTGGAATTACGGTGGAACTCTGGTAGAGCTTCGCTATGTATTCCCCTGGAAGAGGAGATAGTGGGAGGGGCAGCCACTAGGGGATGAGGTGGGATGCTTCCAGCGCTCCCCTCTTTTTAAATAGGGGTGGAAGGCCGTACAAGGGGGGGTGACCCCTATCCCAAGGGAGTGGGCGGCGGCCAAGGGGATACTCTGCCCCAAGTTGCCCCCAAGTAAACCCTAGGCGCATGGCCTATGGGATGTGTCACCTTGGCCCATCTAGGGATGAGTTGCATCCGCCGAGTCCATGTGTCCCCGTTGTGATAGGTGGGCCCCATGGTGAGATTCCCGAAACATTCTAGAAGGAAACATATGCATCTAATGTATATAGAAAAACTAGATTCAGCTCGAACCTAGGACAAGTCATGGATGCAAACAGTAGCCAGGTAGTACTAGTAACTCTCAACCCAAAAGTGCAGCAGCAAGAATTACCATAGAGACACCACATTATACATGGAGAACACCTCAAATTGAGGGGCCCCGGGCGTCATGGGCCAAAGCCACCCAAATATTCTTCCACTATAATCAAATGGGGATAGTATTTTTTCTTCTCTAGAGAGAAATAGAGGATTTTATACGTAAAGATACACATGGATCTTGAATGCGAACAACAAGATTTTGGCACAATAGTTGGGGACTAGAACAATCTAATAATCTATAGCTTGAAGGAGACAAGGTAGTAGATCTGGACTTCATAACCTTGTTGGCAACGCTGGTGCTTGATCTCAAGCTCGTCATTAAACTTCTTTCCTTCTCTCTTCATTTTTCTTATTTTTTATCCAATGAGGCTAACCTAAGATTTTCATCACTCCACCAAGTGGTGGCTGGATGGGATGTTTAACATCCCCTTCCCTCATGTGCAATTTATAAAATGATCCTTGGTTGTAACCTTGATAGGTAGTGGACCCACACGAGGAGGATACCCAACAGTTTTAAGCTTGGGTGATTTGTGGTAATATGGAGGCGTGCCTTTCTCATCTACCTGTTAACATTATTATATGGTATTTATATCAACTGATTACATAGCCTAACCTTTGCAAATATTTTAGTTTATGCTTCTGTGGTTGAGTTTAATAGGCTAGTTATATTAGTCGCTATTTGTATAGTCGAGGATAATATTCAGTTGTGTGTCGTATTCGATAACTAGAATGCATATGGATCCTCACATAATAAATTAACTTTCAAATAAAAAGATTGTACAATTTTTTTTACCTCAGAATGGTTCTTCCGATAATACCATGCGACGATATGGAAATGCATGCATTTTTAAAGGAAATAATTGTTTCTAGACCTTTTGTACATGAAAAGTGAAATCCCGACAATTCATGGTTGGGCGGTGTATGAAAGGTAAGTCACATTTATCTTATACTTCATTTTTGTTTGTATTATAAACCTTGTCACAAATTTACTCCTTTTATAAATAAGTGTATTTTTCTAAGTTTTGTCCGTTTAGATTTGACCAATTTAATCGAAAAAATATCAATATGTATGACACCCTATTAGGATATTATGAAACTACACATTTCAAAATGGATCCAGTGATACCAAATTAAGTAAAAAATGATGGTAAGTTTTTCAAAAAATTTGGTCAAACATTAAAAAGTTTGACTTAAGCCAAGAGATATAAGTACACTTATTTATAGAAAGAGGAAATATAAGTCAATTTTTTAATAATTGGATCAGGCAAATTCACGATATTAAAGAAAATCAAAATGAATCAATTCACTATCTTCCATGTAGTACTAGCAAACTAGCCAAGTAATATATATTGATCATGTAAAAAAAGGACAAGTTGTCTAGTCCTTAAACTATTAGTAAAAATCATTGTGAATACATGCACCTATTGTTTCAGCCCTTTTGAAGGCCTTAGGATAGCCATAATGATAGTATCATAAGATGTATCATGAGAAATGAAAGACACATTTAGGTGTATCTTTCAAATTTACTACATGCACGACTAGAATTATGAGACGTGCTTGTAGTAAATTTGAACTAAAACCATACAACCACTTACAATCTGATGTCCGAATTGAAGTTCCTATACGCGATTATTTCCACTTCAAAAAATAATTTCTTAGTGGTCAAAGAAATCATCCAATTGATTAATTAACGTATTGAAGGTCTACAATGTATGGTGGTGCATATGTAGGGCATAACGTTTGGGGCGGTGGACAACCCGCCAAATGTGGTGGAGTGGGCGCTTGCGGAGATGATGAACGCACCAGAGGTGATGGCGAAGGCGGTAGAGGAGATGGACCGTGTGGTAGGCCAGGAGCGTTTAGTGCAGGAGTCGGACATCCCACGGCTCAGTTTTGCCAAGGCATGCATCCGCGAGGCTTTCCGGCTGCACCCTGTCACGCCGTTCAACGTGCCGCACGTCGCATTAGCCGACACACCACCGTCGCCGGCTACCGTGTGCCAAAGGGCAGCCACGTCCTCCTCAGCCGTATAGGGCTAGGCCGAAACCCGGCCGTCTGGGATGAGCCGCTTCGCTTCAAGCCGGAACGCCACATTGATATGGCCAGCAGCGGCGACGTAACGCTCGCAGAGAACGAGCTGCGGTTCATCTCCTTTAGCACGGGTCGTCGTGGATGCATTGCGACGACACTCGGTACGATTCACCTGGAGCAAGCCGGCTGGGATGGCAGCTGTCGATCTCAGCGAGTCAGAGCATAAACTATCCCTCGCAAATCCGCTGCTGCTACACGCTGAGCCACGCCTGCCCGTGCATCTTTACCCCGCCGCCGGCATCTAATCGATCGATTTTCTGCCGGCAGTTTAATGGTATAGTATAGTAAATAATGAGTCCCGTAGATATTGTCACAATGCACACTCTTCATGGTGGAACAAAATTCTTCCTCTCGCTTGATCGATCACATAGTGTGCCTCAAATATTTATCATCAGAAGTAATTATGATCATCTTCTCTGTTTATTCTTGTGTTTGGTTTGTGCCAGTTTGCGCCGATTCACATTAGGCCAAGTTTCGAAACGTGTTTGGTTTGTGCTATCTTGCGCCGATTCACATTAGGCCACGTTTCGAAACGGTATTTTTTGTTGCACCATGCTAATAATAAAGGGCATATAGCCCTAGATTCTCTTTTCGTGGACACAGTCAAAATGTAATAACTCCATGCATGCATGCATGTATACAGCCACGCAGATTCATTTTTGGTTTCAAATTTAAAACATTTTATCTCACAAACTTTAAGTCAAAATTGAGATATGTTTTTACGGCTGGTTCAGTGTGTTGAAATACAAATATCTTAAGCATTTAACGGTGGCATGCCTATTTGTTATGCTCCAATAATATCTCACTCAGCTCCGTATCATTTTCCATACATGTGGCAACTATCAACTATGTTTACAAAAGAGGCTTAGGCAAAACAATCTTATATGTCTCTGCCTAGCTCCTCACCTATTTATATTGGTACTTCCTCCATTACATAATTTCTTTGGTGGTTTTAGATTAAATTTAAACTACAATCACGGCAAAACTTTATGGAACGGAAGGAGTAGCAGATACCTTTGTCCTATAATAGCCGGTTTATCCAACTATATGCACTGAGGTCATGTGGCTCTAGATGTACACGTCTAATTACTGATATTGTTTCATTTATTATCTCCATTTATATTGCAGAGGAAACATGCATGAGATTTAGCATTCCATTCCTTCGCTCTCTCAATTCGCGTCAAGCAACATTGCGACCCCTCGCCGCCGTGGTGGCTCACAACAGTCTACGGACCCTTTTCTCGTGATGAAAGGCTATTGTTCTTCCAAGAGCTACAACAATTCTGTGCCACATGTAGAAGGATAGAGAGAGATTGACGGAATATGATGAATGTATCATTGAGCCTCATGGATGATTATATATAAACGCACAAGGGATCATCTTAGAGTACAAGTCAAGTTAGGCTAGAATCCCAACTATCCTAAACTACCGTAACAATCGTATACGTACAATACTCTAACATCCCCCACACAGTCGTAGCGGTAGCTCCGTGAATAAATGGAACGTCGCGGATGGTCACTAGAGATAAACCGAAGTAGAACCAGTGGGTTTACATCCCCCCGTAGTAGGAGCGGGAACATTGCGGACGATGTCGCATCGCGATAGCTTGGACTATAGAGGAAACCGATGATGCTCAAGCGAGGTGGTAGCCCTTGTGCTGATATCGAGGGAGCCGAGATCATGAGGCTGTGCCGAGCTCGAGGTAGCCGTGCGAGGGGTCGCCATGGTCAATGTCGTGGTCGGGGATGCCGATGTTGAGGTAGCCGCACGTGAAGCCGCATGCACATAGTGCGCGAGGAGGATGACGGATACACGTCGAGGGTGTCGATGCCGAAAAGCCGATGCAGTCCGAGCCGTCGAGGACGAGGTGCGGCCATAGTTTTTTTAGAACTAGGCGCACATCAGGGACGAACGCACACTCCGGTTTACCAGAACCAAGTATGCAAAGAAGAACTCGTCGGTGACGCGGTCGAGGTAGTCGTAGAGGAAGGGAGCCGATGCCGAAGAATACCATGTAGAATCCGATGAAGATGATGCATCGATCCGAGCTTGCCAGACTCGGGAACGCATCGGGGACGAAGGCACTCCCGGTGTTGCCAGTACCAGGCGTCTGAGAGGAAGGGACCATCGTGAACTAGTCGCCATGTTAGAGAGACTAGTAGAGAAGGGAGAGATGCCGATGCTGTCCGCGGTTGTCGGAGTAGAGGAGCAGGTGGTATAGTCGGGGGAGGCGATAACGCTGGCCGCGAAGTTGTAGTGGACGAAGAAGTAGAGGGTGACGAAACCAGCGACGACCCGGAGTAATCATGCTGGGTGCCTAGAGAGGCACGACAGCGGTACTCTATGTAGGCGAAGAAGAACCCGGCAGCGTGACGAAGACCATGCGCAGACATCCATGCTGTAGGAGATGGCATGGTGGAAACCGAGGACGTCGGTGCAGGGACGGTGAAGTAGACTGCGCGCAGCGATGCTACGATCCGAAGGGGCGGCATAGCTGCAGGGCACAAGTCGGTGCAGCGGCTGGGAGACCGACATACACACCAAGGAAGGCGCGTTGGAAGCCGGTAGCTTGGACCAAAGGCGGCGACACTGCGGCCCGAAGGGACGACGTAGCGGCAATCCGTATCTCGATCAGTGGTAGGCGCGTGCTCGGGGATGTGTTAGGAATAGTAATCCTGATAGGACACGGAACGGTGTCGTGTGCGTGTGTGTGTTCCGAGTAGGACTAGTAGTCCAACACCTATTCGTATTGACGCTACGTCGTCTTGCCGAGTATATATACACCCATGTAGTAGCCTTGTAAGACAACCGTGAGATTCAATACAACAACAGGACCGAGAGGGCCCTGTAGCCATCAACATTGTTTTTCCTGGTACGTACTCGTGTGAGTTGAGAGAGCTAGTTCTTTTGATCAGGCTAGATAGCTAGCTTGCTGATCGTTGTTAGCTGGTTCTTATACGTGCGCGCAACTCGCCGGAATACTTCGCCGCCGTCACACCGGACTGCACTCGGCGTTTGGGGCTGGGCCAACAATTGGGGCGTGGGAGACACTCAAGACGTTGAATCTTGGGCACGAGCGCGTCCGCAGGGCGACCCTACAAACCTTGCAGAAGAAGTACGAGAACCTGGAGATGGAAGGAGATGAGACGCTGGACGCTTTTGCCTCGAGGGTAGCCACAATTGTTAACGGGATTCGCGCGCAAGGTGAGAAGCTGGAAGATATCTCAGTCGTAATGCGTTTCCTTCGCGCGGCGCCGCCGCGGTACATATCTGTGGTGTCGGCAATCGAGCAATGCGTTGATCTCACCACCCTCACGATGGATGACCTGGTTGGACGGTTCAAGGCGCATGATGAGCGGATGAAGATCACCTACGGCGACGCGAATCAAGATGAGCACCTCATGCTTACACGTGCCCAGTGGCAGGCAATGGTCGCCAAGGAGAGGAGCGATAAGGCATCTGGCAGTGGCGATGGTTCGGTCCCGGCGAAGAAGTCGGACAGCAAGCCGAAGAAGCCAAAGAAGAAATTCGATAAGAAGAATCTTCGCTGCCATAAGTGCAATCAGCTCGGGCACTTCAAATCGGAGTGTCCCAACCGTTCAAAGGAGAAGGCTCTCATGGCGAAGGAAGGAGATGATGGACCGATGATGCTCATGCTCGAAGCTTGCGAGTTAATGACCACCAAGGAATCAACTCCTTAGGAGTCCGCTATGGAGATCGTCACTCTCGTGGAAGAGAAGGTCTTCCCGCGGAGGATGCAGACGCCTCACGACGTTTGGTACCTCGACACGGGCGCTAGCAACCACATGACCGGCGACAAGGCTCAGTTTTCTGAGTTGAACCTCACGGTTGGAGGCTCCGTTCGATTCGGCGATGGGTCGAAGGTAGAGATTGCAGGACGAGGCACTGTCCTGTTTGAGTTGAAGGATGGAGGTCACAAGGTACTTACTGACATGTACTGTATTCCCAAGCTTAAGACCAACATTATCAGTCTTGGTCAGCTCGCGGAGCGTGGATGCAAGATCGTGTTGGAGGACGAGTTCCTGTGGGGATATGACCGCCAAAGGCAGCTCATCATGAAGGTGGAGAGGTCGAAGAATAGACTCTACATCCTCAATCTCAATCGGGCGGATCCAGTATGTTTGATGACAAGCATGGAAGACTCGGCGTGGAAGTGGCATGCACGCTACGGACATCTAAATTTTCAAGCTCTACGACAACTTGGACAGAAGGAGATGGTACGTGGCTTACCGTGTGTTGATCATGTTGAGCAGGTGTGCGACGGTTGTCTCATTGGAAAGCAAAGGCAAGCCCCGTTTCCAAGGGAGGGACAATATCGAGCAAGTAAGGTTCTTGAGTTGGTGCATGGAGACTTATGCGGACCAATCACGCCGGCGACCCCTGCCGGGAACAAGTACTTTTTGCTCATCGTCGACGACTTCAGTAGATACATGTGGGTTGTGTTGCTGAAGAGTAAGGATCAAGCTTTGCAAGCATTCATGATTGTGAAGATGGCAGCCGAGGCGGAGTCCGAGGCAAAGTTGAAGGCCTTCCGTACCGATCGGGGTGGGGAGTTCAAATCCAATGAATTCAAGGCGTTTTGTGAAGCTCATGGGATCCGGCGGTATCTCACCGCACCATATTCACCGCAGCAAAACGATGTTGTGGAAAGAAGGAACCAAACCGTGGTGGCCATGGCACGCAGCATGATGAAGAGCAAAGGCATGCCAGGTAGGTTTTGGGGTGAGGCAGTTAGTACAACTGTCTATTTTCTGAACAGGTCGCCAACTAAGAGTGTAGTTGGTATGACGTCGTACGAAGCATGGTACGGGCGCAAGCCCTCGGTTGATCATCTTCGCACTTTCGGGTGCGTGGCGCATGTGAAGACGGTGACCGGGCATACTAGCAAGTTGGCGGATCGCAGTACTCCAATGGTCATGATCGGCTATGAATACGGTTCAAAGGCGTATCGTGTGTACAATCCAGTGAACAAAAAGTTGGTGGTGACACGCGACGTCGTCTTCGAGGAGGAGAAATCATGGAATTGGGGCTCTGCGGAACCGGTACAATCAATTTCTGATGAAATATTTACTGTAGTCTACAGTGATTCGCATGCAGATGATCAAGAAACGGCGTCCCGTGGCGTTACGGATTTAGGCGCTGGTTCAGAAGATGGAAGTCCGGAAGTGAGCAACAGCAGCGCTACGCCTGGAGAGGTATCTCCGCGTGGGAGTCCCGGCATGAGCAGCAGCTCACGCGCTGCACCTGGAGGCTCGGCGTCGCCATCCAGTCCACGCGCGGACGAGAGCCCTGGCGCAAGTGGCCCATCAGCTGCACACTCCCGTCCAGGAGGGACTAGCGGTAGTCCAGAAGTGGACGCGGGCGACGATGTCACGTCGCCAACATGCAGTACACCGACAAAAACTGCAGGAAATTCAGTAGACGCTGAAACAAGTACTACGTCAGCTTCCACGTCTCCTCCAAGTGCACAGGAAGAAAGGAGACGGCCACCTACTCCAGAAAAATTCCGAAGTGTACTGGAGTTGTATCCGCCGGAGACCCTTCGCAGCTCGCGTGCGCGAGGGAGAGGACAAGGTCGGTGTTTACTCACCGAGGAGCCGACGAAATTCGAGGACGCTAATACGGAGGAGTGTTGGCGTCGTGCTATGGATGAGGAGTTGGGATCGATCAAAGACAACGATACATGGGAGCTTGTCGATCTACCCAACAATCATAAGGCCATAGGGCTCAAGTGGGTGTACAAGATCAAGAAGGATGCCGAAGGGAAGTTGGTGAAACACAAAGCTCGACTAGTTGCCAAGAGGTATGCGCAAGAGCAAGGTGTGGATTTCGAAGAAGTGTTTGCTCCCGTTGCAAGGATGGAATCAGTGAGATTACTTATCGCTCTCGCAGCTCAAGAATTTTTTTAATTATTTGACTCATTAATCTCACAAGTATTTTTTTAACTCTAAGTATAATTAATTTTCAGTTAAATTATACTAATGGTCAAACTTCCCCATCGGTCACCCATCCTAGCACTACTCCAGCCCCAACACGCTTAACATCTCTGTTCCTTCCAGATAAGCTTCCATTCAGAAAACTAGACCTTGCTGATAATATTACCATATCAATCTTATTAACCATTGGAGGATGGTATCACACGCCTTTATTTTTAAATTTTCAAACATTTATTTAATAAAACAACAATGAATAAGTAATAATAATCTTGAATTCAAATTAAAATAAAACAAATTTTATTTATTTTGCCTTTTTCCATTTAATATTGAATAATTCACAACTACAAATCCGTAAATCGTAATTCAACAAATAATATATCCAAATCGGTCAGAAAAATAAGAGGAATCCAAATATGACATCCCTATCATATATTTAATTATGTATCATATCTTTTTAACACTAGAACAATCGAAACTATGTTAGAATTCATGAAACACCCTTTTTTGCACTCGGAAAAAAAGGAAAATGGCTTATTGGTACGACAAAAAAGAAAACTTGAAGTGGATATCTAATGAAATATAATATTGTGAGTATAAAAATGATTTTTTACAAAAATTATGAGCATCAGATAATGTATATATAGTTCAAATCAGACCCACTCCCTACCGATTTGGCATGAATTTGTCTTTTTCACCAGGGGTGGACGGAAAGGTTCGAGCTCTCCCGTTTTAAAAATTGTGCATGTAAGTTGGTCTAGTATTTTTGAAAAATGGGGTGATAGCATTTTTAATTAGCCATTTGGTGGTTGCTTCACAAAACGCCCCGTTTTTGGCGCTCGAAAAATAGAAAATGGCTTTTCGGTGCGACGAAAAGGAAAATTTCCTCCTGCAAAATTGTTCACCATCACATGGTACACATGTGTGCACAATATGGACACATTATCACAAATTACACCGCGATTCTAGCAATAACATTGTCAGTTGACCTGAAATCCAGAAAACCTTGATTGAGATAGGTCATTTTGTGAAGGTTTTTTTGAGACTCAATGAATATACCAAGTTTGGTATTTTCCCATGCAACTATGTCATATAATATGACACCGCGCAAAGGTTTTGCATTGTTTCGATCGTTTTTGAATTTTTTATGCCAATTTCAAACTATCGTCAAACTTCCTAAATTGAGGGGCATGATGATTCTTAGCTCGGGGCTGAGTCTCACTAAACTTGCATTATATCTCTGATGAAATAGAATATTGTGAACTTAAAAATGATTTTTGCAAAAAATCATGAGCAATATATCATGTACCTGTAGTTCAAATCTAACTCATTTCCTACCGATTCGGCAGTAATTTGTCTTTTTCACGAGAGGTGAACGAAAAGGTTTGAGATACCTAGGTTGGGAAATTGTCCATTAAATATGGTCTAGTATTTTTAAAAATATGGTATTATCATTTTGAAACTTTCATTTGGTGGTTGCTTCACAAAAACACCCCGATTTTTGCACTTGGAAAATGAAATATGGCTTTTCGGTGTGACGAAAAGGAAAACTTTCTCCTGCAACATTGTTCACCATCCCATGATACACATTCGTGCACAATATGAACACATTATCGCAAACTATACCGCGATTCTAGCAATAACATTGGTCATTTGACCTGAAATCCAGAAAACCTCAATTAAGATAGGTCATTTTGTAAAAGGTTTTTTAGACTCAATGAATATACCAAGTATGGTATTTTTCCATGCAACTATGTCATATAATATGACACCACACGAAGATTTTGCATTCTTTCGATCGTTTTTGAATTTTTTATGCCCATTTGAAACTATCGTCAAACTTCCTAAATCGAGGGGCATGATGATTCTTAGCTCGGGGCTGAGTCTCACTAAACTTGCATTAGATCTTGATGAAATAGCATATTGTGAACCTAAAAATGATTTTTTCAAAAAATCATAAGCAATATATCATGTACCTGTAGTTCAAATCTAGCTCATTTCCTACCGATTCGGCAGGAATTTGTCTTTTTCACGAGAGGTGAACGGAAAGGTTTAAGATACCCAGGTTGGGAAATTGTCCATTCAATATGGTCTAGTATTTTTAAAAAATATGGTATTATCATTTTAAAACTTTCATTTGGTGGTTGCTTCACAAAAACACCCCGTTTTTTGCACTCGGAAATTGAAAAATATGTTATATGAAAGTATTTGTATTTTTTATGTATTTTTTGAATGAAAATATATAATATTTGAGTTTATATAGATAGATCTTATTTTTCTGCAAATTTTGATATATTATATGTATTTTTCTGAATTTAAATAATTTAGTTATGATTTTTCTAAGATTAATGTGGCAAAAAAAGAAAAATAGCTACGTCGACGGCTTTGCCGTCGTCATAGGTGATGCCGTTGCTCTGCCTTTAGCCCAATGGGCTACGCCGACGGTCCTGTTTACGCCGACGGCGGCCGTCGGCCTATTTATTCTACGCCGACGGCCCGTCAAGCTACGCCGACGGCCCCGACATTTTGCCGTCGGCGTATAAAAAGGCCGTCGGCCTATTTGGTTATTCCCATAGTGTAGGATGCATCAACAGTGGCTCTTGCACGTCACCCATCTCCTCCCCTCCTCATCCGATTCAGTCTTGCCCATTTCCTCCCACTCTTCTTCCGACGGTGGAGAGCGGAGAAGTTTGCGTGATATTGGTTAGGCGGCAATGCATTCTGCCGACAGAGGATAGGAAAGGGCAGAAGCGGATGAAGAGGCGGAGGATAGGCAAAGAAAATGTGAAGCTCTCCTCTCCCTCGCGGAGGGGGATTATTTAATGGCAGCAGCACCGTTGCATTAACGATTGTGCGCGTGGAAAGTAGCGTCGTTGCAACAAGTGGAAAGTAGAGTCATTTAATAAATCTAACTGCCCCGATGTTGTTTTAGTAGCTAGCGAGTCCATGACTCTGATTTTTGCAGACACGCATCGCGTTGATGCCAGGTTGAGTTTTTTTTTTGAAATTCCACCGATCTATTGAAAATCATCAACATTAGTACAAAGAGACCCAAAAGTAATAAAACTTACAAATAGACCATTAAATCACCTAGCGATGACTACAAACACTAGCACGAGCTGAAGGCGTGCCGTCGTCCTTGTCCCTCCTTCATCGGAGCCAGACAAAACTTGTCGTAGTAGAGCTTGTTGTAGTAGATAGACGGGAAGTCGTCGTGCTAAGGTCATAATGGACCAGCTGAAACGATCGTATGGGCACCTAGAGGGGGGGGGAGTGAATAGGTGCTACTTCAAATTTTCTTCTTTTTCAATTTAGGGTTTGACAAGAAAGGTAAATTCTCTAGATTATGCAACTAAGGTGAATTTACCTATATGTCAAGCAAGCAACAACTAGCACAACACTAAGCAAGAACAAGTAAGTAAAGTGCGGTAAATGATAGAAGTAACCAAAGTGGTGGACGCGGAGACACAAGGATTTGTTTCTCGTAGTTCCTTCCTTTCGAGGGGAAGTACATCTACGTTTGGAGAGGGGGTGGTTTCAAACCACCAACGCCACGAGAGGCCTCCCTTGTTCTCCGATGAACCCCACCCCAAGGGGATCAATTCACCTTCCACTATATCGGCAACCTTCGAGGTGGAAGCCGACACATTTACAACAAGTTCGGGGCACACATCCACAACTTAATTGGAGGCTCTCAAATACAAGCAAGCTATCAAAACAATCAAAGACAAGCTTGTAAGAACCAAATCAAAGTTAGGGTTTCCAAAGAAACACTAGAGCTTGGGGGCCCTCAAGTGAATGAGGGGGAAATAAAGATCTCTCTTGATGAAGCTGTAGATCAAGGCCTCCTCCTTCGATTCTCCAAATATCAATGACTTTGGATGGTTGGATGAAGAGATCTTGTAGATTTGGTGGCTCTAATGGAGGTTATGTTCTTGAGCAGGTCGAGCAGCTGGAGGAAGGGTATAAGGGTCCCTATTTATAAGCAGCCCCCTCCGCGAACCGTTTTCTGACCGTTGGAGAAAAGCACCGGAGTCTCCGGTCTACACCGGAGATTCCGGCCTACCTCTAGTCCAGCCTTCGGACCACCCTTCCGATTGACCAGGTTCTGTCACGAGCTGATAGGACCGAAGACTCTGGACCATCAGCACCGGAGATTCCAGTCCATCTCCGGTCCAGCCTCCGGACCACCCTTCTGATTGACCCTGCCTTGTCACGAGCCTAGTGGGCCGGAGACTCCAACCACCAACACCGGAGACTCCGGTAAGAGCCCACACCGGAGATTCTGGTGAAGCCTCCGGACCTTGCTCCGCACCCCCATACAGATTCCGGTCCCCACCGAAGACTTCGGTCTAGCTAGATTCCTGATGACACCACCGGGGACGCCTACGGAAACTCCGGTCCACACCGGAGACTCCGGTCTAGCTAGACTAGAGACTCCAGTCTGGAATTTCCAGAACATTGTCAAACTTGCAGGGATCATTCCAAAGTGTGTGTGCACTTTTCCCTTAGTATTTTAACAACTTGTGGACAGTGACAAACTGTAAAATGATCTATTTGTTGTTAACGAACACCAAAAGTGATTATGACAGTAAATGTCCTTTCACCAGCGCACCAGAGCAGCGACCATCACCAATGATGATAACCGTAGATCGGAAGAGACTGGCCCGAAAACACACCAACGAACACAAAAACGGACTGGATCCCAAGAGATCCGCCGGAAAAACGACTCCACGCGCCATCCGTTGGCGCTAGATACACCATCGGAGCGAGGATAGAGCGGGGAGGATCTTATTCTGACTCCAGGACGTAGGCATCGCCTCAACATCCTGAAAAAAACACTAAAAACAGGCTAAACAAAGATAAAGAAAAACCTCCCGCAGGCGAGAGGCAAGACCCTAGGGCCACTGGAGACGGAGCGGACCGGCGACGTCGCCGGCAAGGGGCACAAAACCCTAGATGAGATTTAGCTGGCTCCTTTCCTGTGGCGGCTGCTACGTGCCTATTCGATGGCAGCGTTTTCAGGTTGAGGTTCTTCATGGCGTTGCTTGACCGGCGCAATGCTACCAGCATCAAAGTATCAACATCTCTTTATGATACAACAGTACGTCACCGCTAGGAACCACCTCCTTTTTATCAAAGCTAGCGCCACCGTGTAGATAATAATAGTGGCGCTTGTTAAAGCCTCCATGCTATTGCTATGTTCGATTGGCCAAGACGATGTGTCATACTCATTGGCACATATCAACGCCGGGACAATGCTGCTAGTAACCATGTACCTAAAGCTTTCTGGTTTTGGCCACGCCGCCAATATTTTCTGATGTTACCAGCAGCGTAACCCTTTCCCGGCCTAGGGTTTCTCTACTAGTATTGGTGACGGCTTGGTCTATCCTTGCTAGTGCATCTGGTTGGCTGGCGTCGATGGTAGTGGAGGTTGGTCCCTCAAGCGTGGCTACTGTATTGCTGCCCCTCGTCGAATGTATTTCTTCTCGGTCTTGCGGATCTTGCTACGTTGGCGCCGGTGAGACATCGTTGGTGACATCAAGACCACAGTGGAGTGTGTTGGTGGGTAGAAAGATTGGTGGATAGCTAAGGATCGTCCGTGATGGTGGTCTTTTAGGGTCACGAGAAATCCTTGTCATCTTGGCACCGACGCGGTGACACTTGCGGGTGTCGATGTTCCTTCCTGGAAGACGTCAGGTGTACCTCTTCCCCACCCCCGCAGTGTACCTAGGAAAACCCTAGGACCATGGTGGGAATACCATCACCATCATCATCATCATCATCATCATCATCATCATCATCATCATCATCATCATCACTACTTTCCTTCTTAGAGTTGTTGCTTGGTACGCGATGCTTTGGCACTAGGAGCATGGTGAGAATACTTCGGAGGACACATGGTCATCTTCATTTTCATCGAGCCGCTGGTGCTGGCATTTTTTTCTTTTCGGCTTGTTTGTGTCGTGGCCCTAACATGCTTGTTGTACGGTGTCGTCGCTATATTAATATAGCAGGACACAAGCTTGTTTCGAGAATACAATCTACATGATGTGGTCAGGTGTTAGTTGTATTTTTGTTTGAACTTATGGCACGTAAAATATCTACTCTCTCCATTCCAAAATATAGGATGTTTTAGCATTTTTCTGACACACATGTATCTAGACGTCTTTTAATGTGTATATTCTAAGCAAAATTAGTGAATCTACACACTAAAAGGCGTCTAGACACATGTGTTTCAAAAAAGCTAAAACAACTTATATTTTGGAATATAGGGAGTACAAAATTTATCCATGCTAATATGCTAATTTTCAAATGAGAATATTTTATGAAATAAAGAAACACAAAAGATGTTACTTAAGATCATGTTTGAGGCAATTAGTCATTTGAATATCCTAAAAGATATAAATCAATGGAAGCAACATGCACATAATTAGAAATGACCGCTTATGATGGGAATAATTTAGTGCTCAAGTGATAATATTTTAGTAACGGTTTATAGACAAGGGAACCATGTACTGAAGACTTTTGAGAGATGATGTTAATCAAACAAAAACAAACTACAATAGCACCAAAAACATACACACACAGTTTATGTGCCATAAGTGTTTTAATTTCATTTGTGATGGAAAATTTATTTGAACATAAGATTGAGGACAATAGATCTGTACAAAAGCTATGTTTTTGCATGGCAGGCCACTGATCATCGATCTTCCACTGTCATGCGCCAAAGGTTACCTATCACTTACATCATGTAGTTTTGCAATGATATTTCCCATTTTGAAATGTATATCACATAACCGATGGCTCAAAAATAATATGATAGATAAGTAAAAACTTACAACATCACAGTACAAATAAGTCCAACCCGGAGTACCAATAGTTTTGTGCCGTCAAGGTCTAAGGCATGGAGCATATTTTGTGCTGTCACACAGTCACAGTCTACCGGAAGGACCACCTAGCAAAGGACATAAGGTGAGATGTAGCCGCCAGATTATACAGTATTAGACATGCTGTGATTCCAACATCCACGTTCGATCAAGATATAAAGTTTCACAGTTATCTTCCTGAGCCGTGTTCTAATTGAGTGAAAACTGATAGTGCGACAAAGTTTCTAACCCTGAGTACCATTATTAGCTTTGTGCCGTCACGGTCTAAGGCAAGGAACTGCTATTTTTTTCCGTCACGCAGTCTAATAGAAGCAAAATCTACCAAATGGCATAAGCTGAGATGTAGCCATGTGATTATAGATTATTTAGACATGGTGCGGTTTTAGAGAAGCACTTGTGTAATCTGTTTTCTCTTCCTTGGACAACGTCAGTAGCCGATCCACCGGTCCTCTGAGAAAGACCATGCTAACGCATGAATAACACACGACTAGATCACTACTCGCTCGTGTTTATGTCAATTTTGAGTTTTCTTGCGTCGGTCGATATTTTGGGTTTTTCCAGATGGTCTCGACTCTCATGTGAATAACATTTTGTTCTTCCTCAAATAATACAAACACATAATTTTTTTATGATACCCAGTTCGTCGAGCATACCGTCTGCTTGCATGCGTGGCCATCAATCACCCCCTCTCTCACTCACAACTAATGAAATTGCCAACGACGCAGATCCGGGTGAAACTGACAATTTAAAAAATTTCCGAGAGCTCATGGCTCGGATATTACAAATCAGATTTTATTCATTGTCCATGTTTCAACATGTTGTAAAAGATATTAATACCTGCATGTAATCACTGCCCCTAATACAGATCGACACATAGTGGAAATGTGCATTGTTCCGCCTAACATCAACACCGAAGACGTTACTTCTGACCATTCGTCGAACTACCACGAGAAAAACACACGAAAGGAAGAGTCATGAGAACCAACGACTCCATGGAATAGGGCATGCTGATAGACACATCGACTTCGATGCAGCCAAGAGTCATTTTTTCTATGTGGCACCTACTCAACAATCTAGAACACGAGCTTAACGTACCAAAACTACACACGAGCGCCTTTGTTAGTACATCCCCCAATGTCTTATTACTTGTATAAGATGAAAGGAAACAATGAGATGTTTTAGAACATTTGGCGAACGCATGTGTCATGTAGTTACTGCTCCCTCCGTTTCAAAATATAAGATGTTTTAGCTTTATAAAACAAATGTATCTAGTTTTTTTAGTACGTAGGTTTACTCGGGTTTAAAGTGAATCTACACACTAAAATAAGTTTAGATATATTTTCTTCATAAACATAAAACATCTTATATTTTAAAATCGGAGGGAGTAGTAGGGAACGAGATAAGTGTTTGCTCGGAGTTAACTAATAGAACAAGCGAGCTCTGAGCTAATTAGTTGAACAAGGGAGAGCTTTGGTGTTTGCTCAGAGCCAGCTGGGGGACTCCACAATGCTAGGAGCAGCTTCATTCTCAACTCTAGCTGCCAAAGCTATGCTGCTAGTGATAACGTTCATGTATCTCGTTCTTAGGGTCAGGCGCCCCAGGAACAAGGTTGTATGCGGTGGTGGTGGTGGTACATGCTCGTCGGCAGCGCCGTCGCTTCCGCCGGGTCCGCGGCCATGGCCTGTGGTGGGCAGCCTGCCGGAGATGATGTTCCACAAGCCGGCGTTCCGGTGGATCCACGGGATGATGAAGGAGATGGGTACCGATATCGCCTGCGTTCGCCTCGGTGGCGTGCAGGTCGTGGTCGTAACCTGCCCCACTATCGCCCGCGAGATCCTCCAAAAGCAGGATGCCAACTTCGCCTCCCGCCCCCTGAGCATCGCCTCCGCCACCTTCAGCGGCGGGTACAGGAACACCACATTGTCGCCCTTCGGCGACCAGTGGAAGAAGATGCGCCGCGTGCTCACCTCTGAAATCGTCTGCCCGTCACGCCACAATTGGCTCCACGACCGGCGTGCCGACGAGGCTGACAATCTCACCGGTTATGTCTACACCCTCGCCACCGCCGCCTCGCCATCGTCGGGCAGCTCCTCCGACGCCGTAGTGGACGTGAGGCACGTGGCGAGGCATTACTGCGGAAACCTAATCCGGCGGCTCATCTTCGGCCGGCGGTACTTTGGAGAGCCTCGGCTAGACGGCGGGCCTGGCTCGACGGAGGTGGAGCAGATGGATGCCGTGTTCACGTCACTCGGGCTCGTCTTCGCGTTCTGCGTCTCCGACTACCTCCCATGGCTGCGCTGCTTCGATCTCGACGGACACGAGAAAAGGGTCAAGGAAGCCAGTGCTACGTTGAACCGGATCTACGACGTGGTCATCGACGAGCGATGGAGGCTGTGGGAGTCCGGTGAGAAGAGGGAGATTAAGGATCTCCTCGACGTGCTCATCACACTCAAAGACGCCAAGGGGATGCCCCTGCTCACCATTGAGGAAGTCAAGGCACAATCTCAGGTTGGTGACCACTCTTGCATCTTCCATCCATGCACGGTATCTAGGAATTTGAGCCCAATCCCGAAATAATGCAAAATGGGACACCAAAATCGGAGTACCGTAAGATTGAAGAGCATAATTGAGCAGATTAAAGGTCCAGGTTTGTCAATACTTGGAGGAAAAGATGACTAGTACTCCCTCCAATATAAGTGTTTTTAGTTTAGTATATAACTTTGAACTAAATTGGCGACACTTATTATGAATCGGTTGTTTTCATCTAAAAGGAAACAATTGGTACAAAAGTGCTGATAAACCAATCCCGGCGGACATCAGAATTTTTTAAAATATTTTTTATTACAGAATCAAGAAATAATATCTAGAAAAAATCAATTTCAGAAATATTACTTTGTTGTAGTCTTGGGTCAAGACAATAGATAGTATTCATCTTAGCCCACGATCCGGACGGCACCCGCTAGGTTCGAGGCAGGGATTGGCCCCCATACTCGCACCCGACCATCCTCCCCGCTCCCCGAACCCGTCGTCAGGTCTAGATCTCCAACAGACCCGCCACCCGCCGGGTACCCAGGCCCCGACGGGTACCCTCGTCGTTCTTCATGATCAGCGCCTGATGGCCATTGTCGGAGTCGG
Organism: Avena insularis; assembly: GCA_023614405.1. Classification (NCBI taxonomy): domain Eukaryota; kingdom Viridiplantae; phylum Streptophyta; class Magnoliopsida; order Poales; family Poaceae; genus Avena; species Avena insularis. Next base: position 390,558,226 of record CM042695.1, read on the forward strand.
GGCTGGAGGGAGTGCGGTGGTCAAGGGTTGGAGGGAGCGCTAGCAGCCGACGGCCGAAGGGAGGATGGTGGTGTCAAGATGAGTGAGCGTCAGTGACGCAAGATGCCAATTTGGTGGCGGTGCGAGATGCGCAGGCGGCGACGCAAGGAGCAGGTGGGGAGAGAGGGAGAGGTAGAGAGTACAACAACGGCGGGCTAATGGAGGTGCAGGGCCTATGGCGGCACAAGCCCGATGGTGGCAATGCATGGAGCATATGGGATGGGAGGGAGAAATAGAGACCATGCGGGGGCGGCCGACCACGCACACACGGGGTGGGAATTGTCGGAATTGTGTTGGCCTCGCGAGGGATCTAGGGATTAGTGGGTTATGTCAGGTTCCTATGGTTTGCATTTGCAGAATGAAAGATGGGGTCCATATATCATAGCCGGGTATGCGGATATGCTTGTACGGGTGCACTACCTCTAGACCTGTCCTGTTAGACCCGATGTGTCCGAATTTTAACTAGTAAGTAGACCTGCCGGTTTTTTTCTACCAAACCCTTCCCATTTAATGCGGTACTCATCAGGTTAGCGGGTTTTGGATACCCATTGCCAACCGGAGCCCACAATACTAGGTGGTGAACGCGACCAGGGACTAATCATCATGGCTAAAGATGATAAGTCCTTTCGTTCAAGGCCAAGAAAATATGTGGATACCATAGTATATAATGGCTTGAACGATTATTACTTTTGTTAAGGCCGATGACTATATGGAAAACTAGGTCCAGCCGGAATCTAGGACAGGTCCAGGTGCAAACAACAGCCACGTACTACAAGTATTAGCTAAAAAGATATCAGTCTCTCAGCCTAAAAATGCAGCAACACGCATCACCACAGATACACCAGATCGTACTTGGAAAACCCCCAAGTTGAGGGGAAAACCCATGGGCCATAACAACCAAATTTCATTCCACTATTATCAAACGAAGATACAACTTGTTCTTCTCTGAAAAGCACTAGAAGATCTCATGCATAAAGACACACAAAGATCTTCCCAAAAAAAAAAAGACACACAAAAATCTTTCAAACAAACAACAAGATTGAGGAACAGGAGTTAGGGATTGAAACAATCTCACCAAGGATGCTGGTGAAAATTGATGTGAGAAATATTGGTAGGCGTAGGGATCATTGAGCCTAAACGACCTCTCCTCTGCTGTATATATACTGAGCTGTACAAGGTGTCAGTTACACGACGTGTAGGCAAAGACTTGACAGTCCGTATACAATAAGTGGTCCAATTAGTATCTAACTAGAGTTAAACATGTCAACGTGACACGCATCGCTGTTTATCAGCTGGAACCACAACTTGAAGGAGACAATGTAGTGGATCGACTTGACATTGTGGGAAGGTCCTGGTGCTTGATCTCAATCTCTTTCTTCAACTTTCTCTCATTCCTTTCTCTCTTGGTTTTTCTTCTTAATTCTGCAACGAAGGCTAACATGGGATTATCGACACTCCACATAGTGGTGGATGGATGGGAGGATTAACACCCCCGTTCCCTCATGTGCAATGTCCAAAATGACCCTTGGTCATAACCCTAATGGGTAGTGAAATTTTGCATATCTTTGGGGCACCTGAAAGGCTTCAATAGACCATCTAATCACAACCCACACGCGGAGGATTCCCCCATCTAACATATTTGGGGTGGCACACTCATGCCCGTGGACTTACAACATACAAACATTTTTCTCACTTGATAATATCTTTGTCATTATATCCAAGCCCTTCTTGTTGGTATGGATCTTCTAAAGTTTTATCAACTTGGGACTCACAACATCCTGAATCTAGCGATACCTCACATCTTGGTTCGAGAGTGGAAACTTGAATTCTTAGCAACATGGATATCACTCTGACTACTGCAAAAAAATATTGATGTAGTGGATACTTCCTGGAAGGTACCATATCTCTTCCACTTCTCCTCATGTTGCATTGGTGGTGGGGAATCAGGTGGATTAACATCACTGACATCATCATCTTGTTCTTCATCAAATGGATGTTTATGTCCCTCACTCGTACTTCCTTGGTCAGTTGCATCTGAAGGGATTCACAACATAGAAAAGAAATGTTTTCCTGCGAAAGAGAGCAAACAAGAACCAAATGCAATCCATGAGATGCAAGAAACAAGTGAGAGATGAGATCTACATACCCCTATACAAACCGAGTAGAAATGATTTAATAACATGGATGATGTAGTCATACTTTCTTCCAGATCCAATCCGATCCAACACCGCATGAACGACACCTCCGAGATGTACACACGTATGGCTGAAAGACGTCTCATCCTTCATCCAGTAGGAAGGGAGGAGAGGTAGATGAAATCGACTCCAATAGCACGACGACATGGTGGTGGAATTATGGTGGAACTCTAGTAGAGCTTCGCTAAGTATTCCCCGGGAAGAGGAGATAGTGGGATGGGGCAACCACTAGGGGATGAGGTGGGATGATCCCATCGCTCCCCTCTTTTTAAATAGGGGTGGAAGGCCGTACAAGGGGGGTGACCCCTATCCCAAGGGAGTGGGCGGCGGCCAAAGGGGAGAATCTTCCCTAAGTTTCCCCCAAGTGAACCCTAGGCGCATGGCCTATGGGATGTGGCCCCTTGGCCCATCTAGGTATGAGTTTCCCCCACCTAGTCCATGTGGTGGTACCCTTTGTGATAGGTGGGCCCCATGGTGAGATTCCCAAAATATTCTAGAAGGAAACATATGCATCTAACGTATATAGAGAAACTAGGTTCAACTGGAACCTAGGACAAGCCATGGGTGCAAACAGTAGCCAGGTAGTACAAGTACTAGCTAAAAACAGACAACAAGTAGTACAAGCAGTAGTAACTCTCAACCCAAAAGTGCCGCAGCAATAATTACCATAGAGACACCATATTATACATGGAGAACACCTCAAATTGAGGGGGGGGAGGCATGGGCCAAAGCCACCCAAATATTCTTCCACTATAATCAAATGGGGATACAATTTTTTCTTCTCTAGAGAGAAATAGAGGATTTCATACGTCAAGATACACACGGATCTTCAATGCGAACAACAAGATTTTGGCACAAGAGTCGGGGACTAGAACAATCTAATAAAACATGGTGGAACTACAACTTGAAGGAGACAAGGTAATAGATCTGGACTTCATAACCTTGTTGGCAATGCTGGTGCTTGATCTCAAGCTCGGCATTAAACTTCTTTCCTTCTCTCTTGATTTTTCTTACTTTTTATCTAATGAGGCTAACCTGAGATTTTCGTCACTCCACCTAGTGGTGGATGGATGGGATGTTTAACATCCCTTCCCTCATGTGCAATTTCTAAAATGATCCTTGGTCATAACCTTGATGGGTAGTGGACCCACACGAGGAGGATACCCAACAGTTTTAAGCTAGGGTGATTTGTAGTAATATGGAGGCGTGCCTTCCTCATCTACCTGTTAACATTATTATATGGTATTTATATCAACTGATTACATAGCCTAACCTTCGCAGATATTTTAGTTTATGCTTCTTTGGTTGAGTTTAATCGGTTGGTTATATTAGTCGTTATTTGTATAGTCGAAGATAATATTCAGTTGTGTGTCGTATTTGATAACTGGAATGGATATGGATCCTCACATAATAAATTCACTTTCAAATAAAAATATTATACAAAAGTTTTACCTCTGGGAATGGTTGTTCCGATAATACCATGTGACGATATGGAAAGGCATGTATTTTAAAGGAAATAATTGTTTCTAGACCTTTTGTACATGAAAAGTGAAATTCCAACAATTCGTGGTTGGGCGGTGTATGAAAGGTAAGTCACATTTATCTTATACTTAATTTTTGTTTGTATTACAGACCTCTTCACAAATTTACTCATTTTATAAATAAGTGTATTTCTAAGTTTTATCGTTTTAGATTTGACCAATTTAATAAAAAATATCAGTATGTATGACACCCAATTGGGATATTATGAAACTACATTTCAAAATGGATCCAGTGACACTAAATTAAGTAAAAAATGATGGTAAGTTTTTCAAAAAAATTGGTCAAACATTAAAAAAGTTTGACTTAAGACAAGAGATATAAGTACACTTATTTATAGAAAGAGGAAATATAAGTCAATTTTTTAATAATTGGATCAGGCAAATTCACGATATTAAATAAAATCATAATGAATAAATACACTATCTTCCATATAGTACTAGCAAACTAGCCCAGTAATATATATTGATCATGTAAAAAAAGGACAAGTTGTCTAGTCCTTAAACTATTAGTAACATATATTGATGCACATGCACTTATTGTCTTACCGCTGAGCTGAAGGCCTTATGCTAGCCATAATGGTAGTATCATAAGAAATGAAAGACACATTTGGTGGGTGTATCATATATAAGAAATGAAAGAAACATTTCATATAGTAGTATCATAAGAAATTACGAGCCGTGTTTGTAGTAAATTTGAACTAAAACCATGACAACCACTTACAATCTGATGTCCGAATTGAAGTTCCTATAGGCGATTATTTCCACTTCAAAAAATTATTTTCTTAGTGGTCAAAGAAATCATCCAATTGATTAATTAACATATTGAAGGTCTACAATGTATGGTGGTGCATATGCAGGGCATAACATTTGGGGCGGTGGACAACCCGCCAAATGTGGTGGAGTGGGCGCTTGCGGAGATGATGAACGCACCAGAGGTGATGGCGAAGGCGGTAGAGGAGATGGACCGTGTGGTAGGCCGGGAGCGTTTAGTGCCGGAGTCGGACATCCCACGGCTCAGTTTTGCCAAGGCATGCATCCGCGAGGCTTTCCGGCTGCACCCTGTCACGCCGTTCAACGTGCCGCACGTCGCATTAGCCGACACACCACCGTCGCCGGCTACCGTGTGCCAAAGGGCAGCCACGTCCTCCTCAACCGTATAGGGCTAGGCCGAAACCCGGCCGTCTGGGATGAGCCGCTTCGCTTCAAGCCGGAACGCCACATTGATATGGCCAGCAGCGGCGACGTAACGCTCGCAGAGAACGAGCTGCGGTTCATCTCCTTCAGCACGGGCCGTCGTGGATGCATCGCGACGACACTCGGGACGACCATGTGTGTGATGCTATTTGGCAGGCTCCTGCATGGATTCACCTGGAGCAAGCCGGCTGGGATGGCGACCGTTCATCTCAGCGAGTCAGAGCACACACTATCCCTGGCAAGTCCGCTGCTGCTACACGCTGAGCCGCGCCTTCCAGTGCACCTTTATCCCGCCGGCGGCATGTAATAGATCGATTTTCTGCCGGCAATTTAATGGTGTAGTATAGTAAATAATGAGTCCTGTCGATATTGTCACAATGCACACTCTTCATGGTGGAACAAAATTCTTCCTCTCGCTTGATCGATCACATAGTGTGGCTCAAATATTTATCATCAGATGATCATTTTCTCTGTTTATTCTTGTGTTTGGTTTGTGCCATTTTCCGCCAATTCACATTAGGCCAAGTTTCCAAACGTGTTTGGTTTGTGCTATCTTGCGCTGATTCACATTAGGCCACATTTCGAAACGGTATTTTTGGTTGAACCATGCTAATAAAGGCACTACAGAAATGGAAAGCTACGCCGACGGCCGATCGCTACGCCGACGGCCAAACGTCGGGGCCGTCGGCGTAGCCATCGTCTAGGCCAGCCCCGCCAAGCAGCCGTCGGCGTAGAATTGCCCTCGGCATATTCTATGCTACGCCGACGGCTGCCCTCGGCGTAGCTATTTTGTATTTTATCTCATTAAACTTTGAAAAATCATAACTAAATCATTCTAATTTGGAAAAATACAAATAATATATCAAAATTTGTAGAAAAATAAGACCTATCTATCTACACAAATATTACACATTTGTAAATAAAAATTAAGTAAAACATAAAACATTATATATAGTTTAAAACGGGCCTAAAAATTCAAAAATGATCGAAACAACGCGAAACCTTCGCGTGGTGTTATATTATGTGACATAGTTAGAAGGAAAAATATCAAACTTGGTATATTGATTATGTATTAAAGAAACCTTCACAAAATGACCTATCTCATTCGAGGTTTCTTGGATTTCGGGTCAAATGACCAATGTTATGGCTAGAATCAAGGCATAGTTTGTGATAATGTGCCCATATTATGCATACATGTGCATCATAGGATGGCGAACAATGTTGCAGCAGGAAGCTTTCCTTTTTGTCGCACCAAAAAGCCATTTTCCATTTTCCGAGCATAAAAAACGGACGATTTTGTGAAGCAACCACCAAATGGCTAATTCAAAATAATACCACCACATTTTACAAAAATACTATACCACCTTATATGGACAATGTCCCAACAGGGGGATCCGAAACCTTTCCGTCCACCTTTGGTGAAAAAGACAAATTCCTGCCGAATCGGTAGGAAGTGGGTCAGATATGAACTACAGGTACATGAACCGATGTTCATGTTATTTTACAAAAATCATTTTTAGGTTCACAATATTCTATTTTATCAAAGATCCAATGCAAGTTTAGCGAGGCTCGGCCCCGAGCTAAGAATCTTCATGCCCGCCGTTTGACAAAGTTTGACGATCGTTTAAAACGGGCATAAAAAATTCAAAAAACGATCGAAACAATGCGAAACCTTCGCCTGGTGTCATATTATATATTATGTGACATAGTTATAAATAAAAATATCAAACTTGATATATTGATTATGTCTCAAAAAACCTTCACAAAATGACCTATCTCATTCGAGGTTTCTTGGCTTTCGGGTCAAATGACCAATGTTATGGATAGAATCAAGGCATAGTTTGTGATAATATGCCCATATTGTGCATACACATGCATAATGGGATGGCGAACAATGTTGCAGGAGGAAGTTTTCCTTTTCGTCTCACCAAAAAGCCATTTCCCATTTTCCGAGCACAAAAAATGGACGGTTTTGTGTATTAACCACCAAATGGCTAATTCAAAATGCTACCAGCACATTTTACAAAAATACTATACCACCTTATATGGACAATGTCCCAATAGGAGGATCCCAAACCTTTCCGTACACCTCTGGTGAAAAAGACAAATTCCTGCCGAATCGGTAGGAAGTGAGTCAGATATAAACTACAGGTATATGATCCGATGTGTAGGGTTCGCAGCATAGAAAACAAAAATTTTCCTACGATGGGAACTATTACCAAGATCTATCTACTAGATACAAACAACGGGCGGATGTATATTCGTAGAGAACATACCCTTGAAGACCGACAAAGCTTAACGAGTTCAACTCGTGGTTGATGTAGACGATCTCTTGCCGATCTCAAGATCGAGAGGAACTCCTAGCGCCGCAAAGTAGCAGTGCATCCATGCTCGCACACACGTACAAGACACCGAGCAACCTCCACCTGCTCGCTCCAGCGATGCAGCGGAAGCACAACTCTTTCGTGCCGAATAGCCACCGGGAACATGTATCTCGCTAGTCCGAGACCATGGGGGATAAATTCTAGAGGGGGAGAGAGATCCTTCACGAGGAGGTGTGAGTGAGAAGTGAGAGGAGGGGCTCCTTATATAGGGGAGGGGGGGCAGCCCAAGGGGGCATGGCCGCCGGCCATGGAGGGTGCCCCCACCTCTCTCTCATTCATGTGGGTGGACACTCCACTCACAAAATGGCCCTTCAATTTTCTCCACTAAAAAATCCACTGAAATTCCCATTAAATTTCCACCAAATTTAATGTAAACTCTCATTAAATAAAACTCTTTTATTTTATTTAGAATTTTGTCAATTACTTTAATGACAAACATTCACAAATAACCCCTTGCTAGAATTCCATTTCACATGCATAACCTCTTTATGCAATTTCACCCGAAAACCTGTTTCGGTATCTAGTGAAATAAATTCCTGCGCTTGTTTATTCTTTCGGCATGAAACATTTGCTCCAACTGGATGTCAGTGTCCCTTAAGTGTGTCACCCTACGGTTCACGAATAAGGCAGACATGATCGAGACCCTTCTCCGATCAATAATCAGTAGCGGGACCTGGAGATCCATACTGACTCCCACACATTCAACAATGACTTTTCCTGTGATCGTCGGAACCTTTTACGCTTGTATCTTAATCCCTTTGTTTCACGATATGTTACATGTCGGAGATTCGATCATCGGTATCTCCATACCTAGTTTGATCTCGTTACTGACATGCACTCTTTTCTCGTTCTCGTGATATAACATTCTAGTGATCAAATCACTTGCTTGCAAGCTAACCAATGTGATATCACCGAGAGGGCCCAGAGTATATCTATTCGTCATCGGGATGAACAAATTCTACTCTTGATCCATGATTCTCAACATAACACTTTAGTAGCTTTGAAGCCATCTTTATAATCACCCAGTCACGGTGTGACTTTTGATGTCAACAAGAAACTCTTCCGGTGTTAGTGGTTGGCATGATCTCATGGTCTAAGGATTAGGACTACTTCGTAAGTTGTTTATAGCAATATAAACTCAATGACTTTGATCATAATGCTATACTTCGGATGAATGTTCATCACACCATTACACTAATGTTGTAATCTCATTATTAACAACATTCAATGTCTATGATCAGGAAACTGTGATCATCTTGTTAATCAACGAACTAGTTTATGAGAGAGGAATAACTAGGAACTTTCTGTTTGTTTATTAAACACACATGTATTAACGTTTCTGTATTAATACAATTATAGTATGCAAAATAAACATCTATCATATACTTGGAATACACATAATAAACATTTTATTTTTGCCTCTCAGGGCATATTCCCTTCAGTCTCCCACTTGCACTAGAGACAATAATCTAGTTACATAGTGATGTATCTAACACCCATGGAGTTCTGGTGTAGATCATGTTTTGCTCTAGGGAGAGTTTTAGTCAATGGATCTGCTACATTAAGATCCGTATGTACTTTACAAATCTTTATATCTCCATCCTTGACATGCTCGCGGATGGAGTGAAACCGGCGCTTAATATGCTTGGAATGCTTGTGAGACCTTGGCTCTTTGGCATTGGTAATGGCACCATTGTTGTCACAATAGATCACCATTGGGTCCAACGCGTTTGCAACCACTCCTAGTTCGGATATGAACTCCTTCATCCAAACTGCTTCCTGAGCCGCTTATGAAGCAACAACATATTCGGCCTCCGTTGTTGATCCCGCCACCACAGGTTGTTTGGATCTCCTCGAACTAACCGCTCCGCCATTTATGAGAAATACGTATCCGGATTGAGACTTAGAGTCATCCGGATCGGTGTCAAAGCTAGCGTCGACATAACACTTAGCGACGAGCTCTTCTTCACCTTCGTATATAAGAAACATATCCTTAGTTCTTCGCAAGTACTTAAGGATATTCTTGACCGCTTTCCAGTGTTCTGAACCTGGATCCGATTGGTACCTACTAGTCAAACTAATAGCATGTGCCACATCCGGTCTTGTACATAGCATGGCATACATTATAGAGCCTATGGCTGAAGCATAGGGGACTTTGTCCATTTTCTCTCTTTCTTCCGCCGTAGCCGGACTTTGAGTCTTACTCAATGTTGTGCCTTGTGTCATAGGTAAGAACCCCTTCTTACTATCTTCCATTTTAAACTTCTTTAAAATCTTATCAAGGTATGTACTTTGCGATAGCCCTATTAGGCGCCTAGATCTATCTCTATAGATCTTTATGCCTAATATGTATGACGCTTCACCTAGGTCCTTCATTGAAAATTTGCTGTTTAGATAACTTTTAACACTGTTTAAAAGATCTATATTATTTCTGATCAATAATATGTCATCCACATATAATATCAGAAATGCCACATTGCTCCCACTCACTTTCTTGTAAATACAAGCTTCTCCATAAGTTTGGACAAATCCAAACTCTTTGATCACCTCATCAAAGCGGAGATTCCAACTTCGTGATGCTTGCTTCAATCCATAGATGGATCGCTGAAGCTTGCACACCTTGTTAGAATCCTTAGGATCGACAAAACCCTTTCGTTGTATCATATACAACTCTTCTTCAATATTACCATTGAGAAACGCGGTTTTGACATCCATCTGCCATATCTCATAATCGAAATATGCAGCAATTGCTAACATAATCCTAACTGACTTTAGCATCGCTACGAGAGAGAATGTCTCATCGTAGTCAACTCCTTGAATTTGTCGAAATCCCTTTGCGACAAGTCGAGCTTTATAGATGGTTACATTACCATCAGCATCAGTTTTCCTTTTGAAAATCCATTTGTTCTCCACGGCCTTTCGGTCGTGAGGTAAGTCCACCAAGTTCCAAACTTGATTTTCATACATGGATTCCATCTCGGATTTCATGGCTTCTAACCATTTGTTGGAATCCGGGCTCATCATCGCTTCTTCATACGTCGCAGGGTCATCATTTTCATCAACCATGAAATTCATGACATGATTTCCGTACAGCTCGGGAGCTGCACGCATCCTGCTAGACCTGCGAGGTTCGGTAGTACTCTCTTTCGGAGTTTCATGATCATTATCATTAGTTCCCTCTTCAACTGGTGGAGCCAACTCCGGAACGACTTCCGGCGCTGCGCTACTCGCCATACTTTGAAGAGAAGGTTCAATAACCTCTTCGAGTTCTACCTTCCGACTACTCACACCTTTCACGAGAAACTCTTTCTCTAGAAAGGATCCATTCTTGGCAACAAAAACCTTGCCCTCGGATCTGTGATAGAAGGAATACCCAATAGTTTCCTTAGGGTATCCTATGAAGACACATTTTTCCGCTTTCAGTTCGACTTTATCTGGTTGAAGTTTCTTCACATAAACATCGCATCCCCAAACTTTAAGAAATGACAGCTTAGGTTTGTTTCCAAACCACAATTCATACGGTGTCTTTTCAACGGATTTAGATGGTGCCCGATTTAAAGTGAATGCAGTAGTTTCTAGTGTATAACCCCAAAATGACAACGGCAAGTCCGTCAGAGATATCATAGATCGAACCATATCTAATAAAGTACGATTACGATGTTCCGACACACCATTTCTTTGTGGTGTTCCGGCAGGTGTGAGTTGTGAAACAATTCCACACTCTTTCATGTGAGTGCTAAACTCGTAACTTAGATACTCACCTCCACGGTCGGACCGTAGAAATTTGATCTTTCTATTACGATGATTTTCCACTTCATTCTGAAATTCCTTGAACTTTTCAAAGGTTTCAGACTTGTGTTTCATCAAGTAGATATAACCGTATCTACTCAAATCATCCATGAAAGTAACAAAATAACGATATCCACCTCACGACACACTCATTGGACCACATACATCGAATGTATGATTTCCAATAAATCCGCCTGCTCCATTGAACCGGAAAACGGCGTTCTAGTCATCTTGCCCATAAGGCATGGCTCACATGTATCAAATGATTCAAAATCAAGTGATTCCAAAAGTCCATCCGAATGGAGCTTCTTCATGCGTTTAACGCCAATATGACCTAGACGGCAGTGCCACATATATGCAGATATATCATCATTTAGTTTAATCCTTTTAGCATCAACATTATGAATATGTGTAACATTATTATCGAGATCCAATAGAAATAAACCATTCATCATCGGTGCATGACCATAAAAGATTTCATTCATATAAATGGAACAACCATTGTTCTTGGATTTAAATGAATAACCACTTCGCATTAAACACGATCCAGATACAATGTTCATGCTAAGTGCTGGCACCAGATAACAATTCTTCAAGTTTATTACTAATCCCGATGGCAAATGGAGAGGCAGCGTTCCGACGACGATCACATCAACGCTTGATCCATTGCCGACACGCATCTTGACCTTACCCCTTGCTAGTGGTCGCTTGTTCCGCAACCCCTGATTCGAGTTACAAATATTATCAACTGAACCGGTATCAAATACCTAGGTGCTACTGCGAGCACTAGTCAAGTACACATCAATAACATGTATATCATACATACCTTTGTTTGCCTTGCCGGCCTTCTTGTCTGCCAAATACTTGGGGCAGTTGCGCCCAAAGGGCTCCCCTTACAATAGTAGCACTCAGATCGACTTAGGTCCAACTCGGGTTTCTTTTCAGCGGCAACCGCTTGCCGCCTCTTACTTCCTTCCGCTTTCCCTTCTTGTCTTTCTTGAAACCAGTGTTCTTATTGATCATCAACACTTGATGTTCCTTTTGATCTCCACTTCGCAGCTTTTAAGCATTGGTAAGCTCGGGAGAGACTTCTTCATGCCTTGCATATTATAGTTCATCACGAAGCTCTTATAGCTAGGTGGCAGAGACTGCATAACACGATGGATGCCTAAGTCAATGGGAATCGCTATTCCCAAGGACACAAGCTTATCGGTGTAACCCGACATCTTGAGTACACGCTCACTAATGGAGTTGTGCTCTTCCATCATGCAGCTAAAGAACTTTTCTGAAGCGTTGTAGCTCTCTACAGCAGCATGTGTGTCGAAAATCATTTTCAGCTCACCCATTGTATCAAATGCATTGCCGTTTTCGAAACGCTTTCGAAGTTCCGGCTCTAGCCCATACAATATGCCGCAATGAACTAAGTTGTGGTCCTCCTGACGAGTCTGATAGACATTCTTCTCCTTGTCAGGGGCATCCTCAAAAGGTGGGGGGCCTAGCGATGCTTCTAGCACATATTGCTTTTGTGCAGCAGAGAGGAGAATCCTCAAATTCATGGCCCATTCGGTAAAGTTGCTACCGTTCGTTGCAAGTTTCTCTTTCTCCATGAACACATTGAAATTAAAAGCAGATGGTGCCATCTACAACAAAATTTGTAAATCTTTACACTAAGTTTATGATATATTGAGTTCAACTAATCCATATTACGAATGAACTCCCACTCAAAAACGACATCCCTCGTACCCTTTTGGTGATTACATGAACCAAATCCACTACACTAAGTCCGATCATCACGTGAGTCGGTGTAGCTTCAAAGGCGAGCATCAAATGGGCATCATATCTACTATATGACTCATGCTTAACCTTTCGGTCCGTGTTCCGAGGCCATGTCTATACATGCTAGGCTCGCCAAGTTAGAACCTTAGTATTTGCGTGTGTAACTGTTTTACACCCGAAATATGGTCGTGGATCCAAGAACACCCGATCATCACGTGATGTCTTGGAGCCATTTAAAAACATAATCGGTGCATACTAAAGGAAGAACACATTCTTATCTTGATATTTAAAAGAGGGATCATCTTATTATGCTAACAAAGCACTAAACAAGCAATATAAGATGCTATCAAACATCACATGTTTATTAGTGAAATGATATGGTTCCCGCATATGATCTCTATCATGTGCACCGTGGTATGATCACTATCACACCTTTATGTGTAAGTCCAAGGTCTATGGAGATTACACGTTATGTATGTTGTAAGAGTATCATCTCATACTTCTACTTACAACATCACCATATCATAACACTAGCCCAGCAACAATCTAAACTAGACGCCTCTAATTTATCCATTGCAAGTTTTACGTGGCTTAGAGCTTTAGAGATAGAACCGTTCTTACCTACGAACATGAACCACAACGAGGATAACCAAATTGTTGACAACTCGTTGCAAAATAGATATTGACTATAGTAGGAGAGACAGACACCCGCTAGCCACTTATGCAAACTAGTTGCATGTCAAGCGTGGAACAAGTCTCATGTGCGAGGACATGTAAAGTTTGTCCGGGCCGCTTCATCCCACTATGCCACCAATATCCAAAATTACAACTAAGGAGCAACAACATGATCATCATCGCCCATATACTCATATGTGTACTACCCGTGTAAAGCATCTACGCATAGATCCGACTCTGATACCACTGTAGGGTTCGCAGCATAGAAAACAAAAAATTTCCTACGATGGGAACTATGTACCAAGATCTATCTACTAGATACAGACAACGGGCGGATGTATATCCGTAGAGAACATACCCTTAAAGACCGACAAAGCTTAACGAGTTCAACTCGTGGTTGATGTAGACGATCTCTTCCCGATCTCAAGATCGAGAGGAAGTCCTAGCGCCGCAAAGCAGCAGCGCATCCGTGCTCGCACACACGTACAAGACACCGAGCAACCTCCACCTCCTCGCTCCAGCGATGCAGCGGAAGCACAACTCTTTCTTGCCGAATAGCCACCGGGAACATGTATCTCGCTAGTCTGAGACCATGGGGGATAAATTCTAGAGGGGGAGAGAGATCCTTCACGAGGAGGTGTGAGTGAGAAGTGAGAGGAGGGGCTCCTTATATAGGGAAGGGGGGAAGCCCAAGGGGGCATGGCCGCCGGCCATGGAGGATGACCCCACCTCTCCCTCATTCATGTGGGTGGACACTCCACTCACAAAATGGCCCTTCAATTTTCTCCACTCAAAAATTTACTCAAATTCCCATTAAATTTCCACCAAATTTAATGCAAACTCTCATTAAATAAAACTATTTTATTTTATTCAGAATTTTGTCAATTACTTTAATGACAAACATTCACAAATAACCCCTTGCTAGAATTCCATTTCACATGCATAACCTCTTTATGCAATTTCACCCGAAATCCTGTTTCGGTATCTAGTGAAATAAATTCCTGCGCTTGTTTATTCTTTCGGCATGAAACATTTGCTCCAACTGGATGTCAGTGTCCCTTAAGTGTGTCACCCTACGGTTCACGAATAATGCAGACATGATCGAGACCCTTCTCCGATCAATAATCAATAGCGGGACCTGGAGATCCATACTGACTCCCACACATTCAACGATGACTTTTCCTGTGATCGTCGGAACCTTTTACGCTTGTATCTTAATCCCTTTGTTTCACGATATGTTACATGTCCGAGATTCGATCATCGGTATCTCCATACCTAGTTTGATCTCACATCGACATGCACTCTTTTCTCGTTCCCGTGATATAACATTCTAGTGATCAAATCACTTGCTTGCAAGCTAACCAATGTGATATCACCGAGAGGGCCCAGAGTATATCTATCCGTCATCGGGATGAACAAATTCCACTCTTGATCCATGATTCTCAACATAACACTTTAGTAGCTTTGAAGCCATCTTTATAATCATCCAGTTACGGTGTGACGTTTGATGTCAACAAGAAACTCTTTCGGTGTTAGTGATTGGCATGATCTCATGGTCTAAGGATTAGGACTACTTCGTAAGTTATTTATAGCAATATAAACTCAATGACTTTGATCGTAATGCTATACTTCGGATGAATGTTCATCACACCATTACACTAATGTTGTGGTCTCATTATTAACAACATCCAATGTCTATGATCAGGAAACTGTGATCATCTTGTTAATCAACGAACTAGTTTGTGAGAGAGGAATAACTAGGAACTTTCTGTTTGTTTATTAAACACACATGTATTAATCTTTCCGTATTAATACAATTATAGCATGCAAAATAAACATCTATCATATACTTGGAATACACATAATAAACATTTTATTATTGCCTCTCAAGGCATATTCCCTTCACGATGCTCATGTTTTTTTTATAAAAATCATTTTTAGGTTCACAATATGCTATTTTATCAAAGATCCAATGCAAGTTTAGCGAGGCTCGGCCCCGAGCTAAGAATCTTCATGCCCGCCGTTCGACAAAGTTTGACGATAGTTTAAAATGAGCATAAAAAATTCAAAAACGATCGAAACAATGCGAAACCTTCGCGTGGTGCCATATTATGTGACATAGTTATAAGTAAAAATATCAAACTTGATATATTGATTATGTCTCAAAAAAACCTTCACAAAATGACCTATCTCATTTGAGGTTTCTTGGCTTTCCGGGTAAAATGACCAATGTTATGGTTAGAATCAAGGCATAGTTTGTGATAATGTGCCCATATTGTGCATATACATGCATCATGGGATGGCGAACAATGTTGCAGGAGGAAGTTTTCCTTTTCGTCGCACCAAAAAGCCATTTCCCATTTTCCGAGCACAAAAAATGCACGGTTTTGTGAAGCAACCACCAAATGGCTAATTCAAAATGCTACCAACACATTTTACAAAAATACTATACCACCTTATATGGACAATGTCCCAACAGGGGGATCCGAAACCTTTTCGTTTACCTCTGGTGAAAAAGACAAATTCCTGCCGAATCGGTAGAAAGTGGGTCAGATATGAACTACAGGTACATGATCCGATGCTCATGTTTTTTTTACAAAAATCATTTTTAGGTTCACAATATGCTATTTTATCAAAGATCCGATGCAAGTTTAGCGAGGCTCGGCCCCGAGCTAAGAATCTTCATGTCCGTCGTTCGACAAAGTTTGACGATAGTTTAAAATGGACATAAAAAATTCAAAAATGATCGAAACAATGCAAAACCTTCGCGTGGTGCCATATTATGTGACATAGTTATAAGTAAAAATATCAAACTTGATATATTGATTATGTCTCAAAAAAACCTTCACAAAATGACCTATCTCATTCGAGGTTTCTTGGCTTTCGGGTCAAATGACCAATGTTATGGCTAGAATCAAGACATAGTTTGTGATAATGTGCCCATATTGTGCATACACATGCTTCATGGGATGGCGAACAATGTTGTAGGAGGAATTTTTCCTTTTCGTCGCACCAAAAATCCATTTCCCATTTTCCGAGCACAAAAAACGGACGGTTTTGTGAAGCAACCACCAAATGGCTAATTCAAAATGCTACCACCACATTTTACAAAAACACTATACCACCTTATATGGACAATGTCTCAACAGGGGGATCCGAAACTTTTCCGTCCACCTCTGGTGAAAAAGACAAATTCTTGCCGAATCGGCAGGAAGTGGGTCAGATATGAACTACAGGTACATGATCCGATGCTCATGTTTTTTTACAAAAATCATTTTTAGGTTCATAATATGCTATTTTATCAAAGATCCAATGCAAGTTTGCCTTTTCATCGCACCAAAAAGCCATTTTTCATTATCCGACGCAAAAAGGGAATTTTCTAAAGCAACCACCAAATAGATAATTTAAAAATGGAGGGTTTGTGGTTAGTTGATATGGATATCATATTTGGATTCCTCTCATTTTTCTGATCAATTTATACATATTATTTGTTAAATTCCGATTTACAGATTTAAAGATATTAATTATTCCATATTAAATAGAAAAATACAAAAAAGTTAAATTATTATATTTTTATTTGAATTCAATAATATTTTTACTTATTCATTAATGTTTAATTAAATAATTGTTTGTAATTTCAAAAAATACAAACATGTGACATGTTGATATAAGAGTTAATAGGATTGATATGATAATATTGACAACTATGTATAAATTACTTTGCGGAAACAGATTCTAAAGGAACAAGAAAGTTAAGCGTGCTGGAGTTGGAGTAGTATTAGGATGGGTGACAGGCCGGGAAGTTCGACCAAGACTGCAATTTAATTAAATATTAAGTATAATTAGTGTTAAAAATATTCAAAATGAGAGATTAACGAGTCAAACAATTCAAAGATTCAAAAATTGAGAAAAAAAATTAAAAAAATATTTTTGCAACCTGTCGAAAAGCTATACCGACGGCCGCTACGCCGAGGGCACGCCGACGACATTTTGATACGCCGAGGAAGTTCTTTGCCGAGAAGGCTACGCCGAGAGCAGCCGTCGGCGTACCATACGCCGAGAGCATTTTAGCCTATTGCCCTCGGCGTAGCGCGCGCGTCCTGTAGTGAGGGTATATATATACCCCTAGATTCTCTTTTCGTTGACACAGTCAAAATATAATAACTCCATGCATGCATGTATACAGCCACGCAGATTCATTTTAGGTTTCAAATTTAAAACATTTTATCTCACAAACTTTAAGTCAAAATTGAGATATGTTTTTACGGCTGGTTCAGTGTGTTGAAATACAAATATCTTTAGCATTTATCGGTGGCATGCCTATTTGTTATGCTCCAATAATATCTCACTCAGCTCCGTATCATTTTTCATACATGTGGCAACTATCAACTATGTTTACAAAAGAGGCTTAGGCAGAACAATCTTATGTCTCTGCCTAGCTCCTCACCTATTTATATTGGTACTTCCTCCATTACATAATTTCTTTCGTGGTTTTAGATTAAATTTAAACTACAATCACGATAAAACTTTATGGAACGGAAGGAGTAGCAGATACCTTTGTCCTATAATAGCCGGTTTATCCAACTATGCACTGAGGTCATGTGGCTCTAGATGTACACGTCTAATTACTGATATTGTTTCATTTATTATCTCCATTTATATTGCAGAGGAAACATGCATGAGATTTAGCATTCCATTCCTTCGCTCTCTCAATTCGCGTCAAGCAACATTGCGACCCCTCGCCGCCGTGGTGGCTCACAACAGTCTACGGACCCTTTTCTCGTGATGAAAGGCTATTGTTCTTCCAAGAGCTACAACAATTCCGTGCCACATGTAGAAGGATAGAGAAAGATTGACGGAATATAATGAATGTATTATTGAGCCTCATGGACGATTATATATATAGACACACAAGGGATTATCTTAGAGTACAAGTCAAGTTAGGCTAGAATCCCAACTATCCTAAACTACCGTAACAATCGTATACGTACAATAAATGGAACGTCGCGGATGGTCACTAGAGATAAACCGAAGTAGAACCAGTGGGCTTACATCCCCCCGTAGTAGGAGCGGGAACATTGCGGACGATGTCGCATCGCGATAGCTTGGACTATAGAGGAAGCCGATGATGCTCAAACGAGGTGGTAGCCCTTGTGCTGGTGTCGAGGGAGCCGGGAGCATGAGGCGATGCCGAGCTCGAGGTAGCCGTGCGAGGGGTCGCCATGGTAAATGTCGTGGTCGGGGATGCCGATGTCGAGGTAGCCGCACGTGAAGCCGCATGCACATAGTGCACGAGGAGGATGACGAAGACGCGTCGAGGCAGTCGTCGATGATGTCGATGCCAAAGCCGATGCAGTCCGAGCCGTCGAGGACGAGGTACGACCATAGTTTTACCAGAACTAGGCGCACATCAGGGACAAACGCACACTACGGTTTTACCAGAACCAAGTATGCAAAGAAGAACTCGTCGGTGACACGGCTGAGGTAGTCGTAGAGGAAGGGAGCCGATGCCGAAGAATACCATGTAGAAGCCGAGGCACGGCGGCGGTACTCTATGTAGGCGAAGAAGAACCCGGCAGCGTGACGAAGACCATGAACAAACATCCGTGCCGTAGGAGATGGCGCGGTGGAAACCGAGGACGTCGGTGCACTAGGACGATGAAGTAGACTGCGTGCAGCGATGCTACGACCTGAGGGGGCGGCATAGCTGCAGGGCACAAGTCGGTGCAGCGGCTGGGAGACCGACATACACACCAAGGAAGGCGCGTTGGAAGCCGGTAGCTTGGACCAAAGGCGGCGGCACTGCGGCCCGAAGGAACGACGTAGCGGCAGTCCGTATCTCGATCAGTGGTAGGCTCGTGCTCGGGGACGTTCTTGGCGTAGACAGGCACGGGATCGATTGATAAGACTGACGGTGCGCCATATGTGCCATTGCGTGCACGACGTGTAGATCATGGTCGATGGTAGCGTTGTCGATGAAGCCCTGTACGATGATAATGAATACGATCTGAGGGGGGCGGCCGCGGGCCTTCCAAAGAAGGTGTATAGCAGCCATCCGTGGTGCGTGGCAGCCTATCGTGAGGCCGCAACAGCCTGCCGATGCAGGCGCGACAGCGGAGAGGCAGGCGCACAGGCGTGGTGTAGATCGTCGATGCCGATGGTCGGAGTAGAGGCGCAGCGATAACAAAGGCGGTGGACGACTCAATCCAATCTAAAATCGGTAAACCAAAAACGAAAACCGATCAAGAGATCGGAATAAAAGACTTACAGGACAGCCGATCACAGATCGGCGGACAAACCCTGCATACGGTTCCGCTCTCTCGGCTGGGCGTGGAAGAGCACGACGCCAATATAGACGAGTTGGTGGCCACCACGATCCTAAATGTGGATGACAGCACTGGGAAGCTACACTGGGAGGACAGCGACCTAGGTGGAGAGCAGAAGCAGTAGGATGGGAAGCTGATGATGTCTACTCCTACATGCGATACGGATCTGTTGTTAACTTAACTAGCATGGTGGCCCTCGTAAATGCGAGGGCATCATCTTTGGTACATAAAAAAATTTAAATCTTTATTCTCTATCTTATACTACCTCCGTTCTAAATAATAAGAATTAAAAAAAGTCAAACTATGTAGAGTTTAACCGAGGTTTTAGAATAATTTGTTGATATGTATTATATAAAATTAGTATCATTAGATACATCACGAAATATATTTTTATATGGTATCTAATTTGTTGATATTAATTATATATAGTACTATTTTTCTGAACAACCTATTTTCTAAACTAATGTATAGGAAACATCTTTACTTGTTCATACTTTTTCTAGGAAATTAAGCAATAACTCATAGTTCAACAATTTATTTATTTATTTATTAATGTTGTTTCACTATTAGCTCTTGATAGATCCCCATGGTCGTAAAGACGATCCCTATATTTTTCAACAACTCAAGTGTCACTTGATGTCGATCATCTCTACCCCATGCAAGAAGTAATTGCAACGTGTTCGAAAACAATTGAATTAATTTTCTATACTAACTAGCATGGAGGCCCTCGCAAATGCGAGGGCATCACCTACTATTGATATCTTTGTTGTGGCAAAATTGATTAAAAACATTAATACCTTCTCAAATTCAATAAAAAATAATAATTATATAGCCATTATCTATGCCTAATATATATCACATGCATAGAAGACGTCTTTGGTCGCTTTTAATTTATGGGTGAAACATTATTTGGATATTTCCAAAATACTACTCACTCTGATCTATAATAAGTGTTCCTAATTTAGTAGTACAACTTTGTACTAAATGAGCGACACTTATTATGGATCGGATCGGAGTATATTATTGACTATAAGTGAAGTTTGTGTATGAGATTAAATTGGTTTATATAATGTTTAGGCCGTGACCTAGCCGGCAGTTTTTATGCGATTTTGAAGGCAACATTAACTTTCATATTGTTAAATAATTAGGGTTGGCTTGAGAAATGAGTGCGTGATGGTTAAGTCATTTTGAGGGAACAAAAAATCTTCTTAATTTAATGTAAAACAAAAATATTATGTGCTCACTAATATAGACCGAAGAAAGAGCAAGAATTTTATCTCTACTTTTATATGATCTTTCTACCTCTTCTTTCTTTCATTTGTTGTAAAAATATATGATACTATCCTGTTGTTAAATACATAACATCTTAGGTATGAACATTCTATGATATACAACTTTGACCATGTATCTATACTTAAATAATTTTATTAACACATTTATCACAAATATATTGATCTTACATTTTTTGTCATTTTTTGGTACTATATTTTACATATCGTTAACAATAGCATACCATTAATTATAATGGATGGAATAGTATGATAAATTTGTTTTACTCTAT
This sequence comes from Avena insularis, assembly GCA_023614405.1. Lineage (NCBI taxonomy): Eukaryota > Viridiplantae > Streptophyta > Magnoliopsida > Poales > Poaceae > Avena > Avena insularis. The sequence continues at coordinate 390,579,706 of CM042695.1, forward strand.
GAAATTTATTTCTACTCTTCAATCCAGACACTCTGCACTCTCGCTGACTTGTATTTGTCGTTTGGTGTAACATGACTACACTGTCATGGATAACAAAGTTTTGACATCTTGGTGGGTTGCCATCATTTCTACATGATTGTAAATTCCAATGAAGTGTGTCAAGGAGTTTGCCTTTTCATCGGTGTGTGTCAGACGGCTTAGGTCTAATATGCATTTTCAAAAAAATACAAGGTCAACTTAACCGTTTACCATTGTTTCAATATTTTATTGTTCATGGTTTCGGACAAAGTTTTTGTATTAATCGAGGATTTTATTTTTTGAGAAAATGTATTCGGTAATATATGTATATACGTATGTATAAATCAGTACAATTTTAGAGCCTCTCATATATTTTCTTGAGGCTGCCACCGTGTTGTACATAAATTATCTTAAGCTAAAATTGAATCATCTAAGTATGCTTTGGAGTTTTTTTTCATTGCCTATCAGCTTTTTGGGTTGATTTCGCGTATGTATCCATTATTTTTCCTTCAAAAAAAGTATCCATTATTTTGGAGTTCTTTTTCAAGACCGGTCAGCTTTAGAGTTAGCTTCTTGTAGGTATGTACACAACACATATCGCATCGGCATAGATCTAGTAAACCGAAATCAGGTGGTCGTTGTATGACTATTGATTTCGATTTCAATGTAGATTATATTCATCTACTTTGGAGTCCTTTTTTCCCATCGCCTATCTTTTGCTAAGTAATACAGTATAATTTTATTTCTCGTGTCTTCTAATTCGTGCTGAAATTGTCACGTGTGATGCAAAACCTTTTTTCTTTCTAGGTAACTTGTGTAGGCTTGTGCAATTGTCCTTGTTATCCCCGCTTACGTACTTTTTTTTAATTAATCCATGTGGACCCGGTCGTCACCTATGCAGCCCTGGTTGTTTGCACCGTGGATTATGGTTAGGCATATTGAAAATGGGACGTGACAACTCAGATTAAAAAGTTACATAACTATTTATCTTCTGTTAAGTCAGGCATATTGAAAATGGGTCGTGACAACTTAGATTAAAAAGTTATGTAACTGTTTATCCTCTGTTAAATCCTAGCCATAAATTTTAGATCCAACTATCAAATTAATTTTGGATGATGTGGCTTAACGTGGTGCCTCGAAAAACACTCTTATATTACTTTTAGTATATAATAGATAAATGAATTATAAGTTTAAATTTAATAGTGGATTTGTATGCATGATCACATATATAAATGTATACTGAAGCAATAACATGCCATCTAACATTGTTTGGACAAAAAAGAGTACAATAACATATTCTCTTCTGTATTCGAATTAGTTTTTTTCCGTTCTTTTAAATAATAGATATACATAAAATTTGTTTCCATCTATATGAATGGTAGAGAATTTGGGTTGGCACCTGCGAGGAAAATGATACTACAACTCGTGTATATATTGATTTTCTACTTTTTGGAAATTCAAAATCTTAAATATTGAAAACTACTCCCCAAAAACCTAGGCTATTTTCATTTGCTTTAGCCTACCCTGTTTTGTTGTCTGTCCCAACTGCGCGACGTCATAAATTTTCATTGTGTACCCACATGAGATCCTAATCTAGAATATATGTAGCACAGTCCTATCCACATGAGTCATCCAACGTTTCAATCTAACTGTTTCGTTCTCTGTTAGGAGCCAATTAGGTGGCTGAATACGTGTGTAGACTTGGAATGAAGATTTAAGTTGTATGATGGTTTCCATCACCACCATCTATTATAAGACAAAATAAATATGGGTAAGAGCTTGCACCTTTTCGATCTCGGTCGGGATTGGATCTTTCACCTGTAATAGTCAAACGACCGGATGCACAGAGTATTTGATATGTGTTTATAGTCTAATCACTAATCCAAGTGTCTTTCGGTTATATTCTCTGCTCTACACATTGATATAGGAATAAATAAATTGACATTGTATAGCTGAAGTCGCAACAACTATTTTGGAGCCTAGATTTCACCTGCTACGTCCTAGAAAGGTTGCTATATGAATTTGTTTGTTCGTATAGACGTATATATACTAATGAACACGTTTGTATCAAACGCAGGTTGATACTTTTGCCAAGGTATGTCGTCAAGATCAACCGCGAGAAATTATCCTGGACACATGTACTAATCTAGCTAGCCGATGGTATGAGCTTACTTTAGCTGATACAAATCGTCGAAATCTAGCTACATAGCTAGCAAGATGGAATTGTTCGATAAGTTTGGTGGCAGCAATATAATATCCACCTTTTCCGTTTGCAGTATTTTCTTTATATACTCCCTCCGTCCCAAAATAGATGTCTCAAGTTTTTCAAAATTTGAATGAATCTATATACTAAATAGTGTCTAGATTCATTCAAATTTTGATAAATCTGAGACATCTATTTTGGGACGGAGGGAGTAGTTTGAATACGGACCTAGACACAGACTTCGGGACCTAGATTTAAGTTTATCGATTTAGGTATGGTTTCTATTTTGGTTTGATTTCTCTTAGAGTTATTATTATAAAGAAAAGCATGTATATGCCTAATTATTTAGTTGATGGAGAAGTGCCACCGCGTTGCAAAAGATAGAACCTAGGAGCAGTTTTAAAAATATCTGACCTATTGATCCCGAATGACCGGCGTGAGCAATGTCCAATAATACTAACATAGATTCAAGCAAAGCTTCGACCACAGTCCCAATTTGCTCATAGATTTTGGCCTTATTTCCGATTGCCCATCCCTGCGTTCAGGTATAATTGTTGTTGGAAAAACAGCATTGACCACGTGCATTGCTGGTTGCAGGTTTGCAGCCGAGGTCTATTTTAAGTTCACGTCCAAATCAACCAATAGGGAAAATTGTGGTTGTATACCAGTTCATCAACTCTGCTGCAACTTTAGCTCGAACATTAATTTTATATATACTTTTTTTTGTCTCGAAATAGATGCCAAAGATTCGTCTAAATTTGCATGAAAAAAATAGATGCCGAACTTAACCGAAGTTTTCCGAAAAAGAATAGGAGTACCTGACTCGAGAATCGACCGGGCATCTGTCTCGATGTGGAGGTTTTTTAATTTCTATAGCTGCGCTCATTGCCGTCAGCGTATATACGGAGCAAGGAGGAAGGGCACCGGTTAGGAATATATATGGCCGGGACGTTGCAGACGGCAAGGCCATGGTGCAGAGATGGGGATATGACATCAGGCGTGTATGTTTGTTCAAGCAAACGTACTCCCTCTGCTTGTTTAAGAAAGAGAATATATAATACGGCGTGGAAAATTAATTACGTATATGTTTCAGGTGTCAGCTTCCTAGCTAGTTTGTATATCCTTGTACGTGTACAACAATATGTGTAACGTGACAATAGTTTGCGTAACGTTTGATCTTTTAAATCTTGGCCATGGTAATTGAAATCAATGGTGTATATAATTTTAGTATATATGGATCAACCTCAGGCCTCAAAAAACATCCTTATATTGTTTTTAGTATATAATAGATATTTTGTTAATGGCCATCATGCCCTCGGTTACGAAGGGGTACGCTGCAATCTAAGCAATTGTTATGGAAGTTGGGAGTGTTGTCTACCGAATCAGAAGCCTAACTTGCACACCAGCTTTGCAACAGAATGCATGAGATTCACCGTTCATTGTGGATGCATCCTCTCCCTTTAGACAAGTTCATTTGGTCACAATTATATCAAGGCGATCCATTAATGCAAACATAATTAAACCGAAGTAATTAAGCAGTTTCATTTCCAAATTAGATCAGTTTACAATTGGGTCTAAGCTATTATTCGACCACGGATGTCCAATAGTTCTAGGAGCCACCCATTGCTTTCCAACCACGGTGGCGTACCATGATGAGGAGACTCGCCTTCTCTCCTGCCGGCACTAGTGGAAACGAGGTCTTTTGTTGATCCCGAAAAAGGGCTTTAACACCGGTTCTTCTACGAACCGGTGTTAAAGGGGGGGCCGTACCAGCATGGCCCCTGCGGCAAAAAAGGAGCCCCCCTTTAACACCGGTTCGTGCCACGAACCGGTGTTAAAGGTCCCTACAGCAGTGTTTTACAAGATTCTTTTAACACCGGTTCGTGGCATGAACCGGTGTTAAAGGGGGGGCTATATAAGACACCACCCCAGCCCACACACACCCCACTCTTCCATTCTTTCACATTTTGGAGCCTAGCAAGAGGGTGTGAAGAGTGCTAGTTTGTGTTTTTTTCATATGCACAGGAGGTGTTCGGTGAAATGCCCGAGAGCTCAAAATAAGCTTTCTTGTTGCTCTTTCCGTCTCGGTCGAGGTCGGCAACTATAGTTTCATGTGTCATTGATGTACTATATATATAAATGGTCATCTCCCTATTATTTTTTGATATATACTACATATTAATGCAGATGAATCGGCAATGGATGTACGGTGACCGCCGCACTTCCGAGTACATTACGGGCCTCCAAAATTTCATCGTTGTGGCTAATGCAAACCGTGGTCACAATGGTTTTATGTGCTGTCCGTGTGTTCACTGTCAGAACAAGAAAGACTACTCAAATACCAGAACCATTCACGCCCACCTGCTTCGATCCGGTTTCATGCCCAGCTATAATTGTTGGACCAAGCACGGAGAAAAAGGGGTTATGATGGAAGACAACGAAGAAGAAGTGGATGATGACAACTATCATAATATGTATCCTGAATATGATGATAATGAACGGAGGTAGATAATGAAGATCAAGAGGGAGCAGATGGGCCCGCTGATGACGATCTTGGTCGGGCCATTACTGATGCAAAGGAAGAATGTGAAACTGAAAAGGAGAAGGAGAAGCTGGAGCAGATGTTAAAGGATCACAAAACATTGTTGTATCCAACTTGCGAAGATGGCCACAAAAAGCTAGGTGCCACACTGGATTTGCTGCAATGGAAGGCAGAGAATGGTGTGACTGACAACGCATTTTCAAAGTTGTTGGTAAAAATGAAGAATCTTCTTCCAAGAAATAATGAGTTTCCCGACAGTACATACCAAGCAAAGAAGGTTGTCTGCCCTCTAGGATTAGACGTCCAGAAGATACATGCCTACATTAATGACTGCATCCTCTATCGCGGTGAGAAGTACGAGAATTTGGATGCATGCCCGGTATGCACTGCACTGCGGTATAAGATCAGACGAGACGATCCTGGCGATGTTGAGGGCGAGGCCCCTAGGAAGAAGGTTCCCGCCAAGGTTATGTGGTATGCTCCTATAATACCACGGTTAAAACGTCTCTTCAGAAATAAAGAGCATGCCAAGTTGTTGCGATGGCACATGGAAGACCGTAAGAAAGACGCGATGTTGAGACACCCCGCTGATGGGTCACAGTGGAGAAAAGTCGAGCGAGAGTACCCGGACTTCGCACGTGACGCAAGGAACTTAAGGTTTGGTCTAAGTACAGACGGCATGAATCCTTTTGGTGAGCAGAGCTGCAGTCACAGCACCTGGCCTGTGACCCTATGTATCTATAACCTTCCTCCTTGGTTGTGTATGAAGAGGAAGTTCATTATGATGCCAGTGCTCATCCAAGGCCCGAGGCAACCCGACAACGACATTGATGTGTACCTAAGGCCATTAGTTGAAGAACTTTTACAGCTGTGGGCCAAACCAGGTGTACGTATGTGGGATGAGCACAAAGGGGAGCCATTTGACCTACGAGCATTGCTTTTCGTAACCATCAATGATTGGCCTGCTCTTAGTAACATTTCAGGGCAGACAAACAAGGGATACAATGCATGCACACACTGTTTAGATGATACTGAAAGTGTATATTTGGATAAATGTAAGAAGGTTGTGTACCTAGGGTATCGCCGATTTCTTCCGAACCTGCATCCAGTAAGAAAGAAAGGCAAGCATTTCAAACGTCTGGCAGAACCCCGGAGGAAGCCTGTCCTCCGTACCGGTGATGAGGTATTTGGTATGGTCAAGGACCTAGAAGTAATCTTTGGAAAAGGTCCTAGTCTATCTCATTCGAATGACGATGCGGACACGCGCCCATGTGGAAGAAGCAATCTATATTTTGGGACCTACCCTATTGGAAAGTCTTAGAGGTCTCTTCAATCGACGTGATGCACGTGACGAAGAATGTTTGCGTGAACCTGCTAGGCTTTCTAGGAGTGTATGGGAAGACAAAAGATACACCGGAAGCACGGCAGGACCAGCAACGTCTGAAGGCCCCTGAAGAGCCTATGCATCCTGAGAACGAGAAGGGTAAACGATGCCACTTCTCTTACCAAAGCAGAGAAGGAAATCTTTTTTGAATGTCTGAGCAGTGTCAAGGTCCCGTCTGGCTTCTCGTCAATATAAAGGAATAATAAATATGGCAGAAAAAATTCCAAAACCTGAAGTCTCATGACTGCCACGTGATTATGACACAATTGCTTCCGATTGCATTGAGGGGCTTCTACGAAAATGTTCGAGTACCCATTGTGAAGCTATGTGCATTCCTCAATGCAATATCTCGAAGGTAATCGATCCGTAAAGCCTACCAGGTTACAAACAGATGTGGCCCAATGTCTTGTCAGCTTTGAGTTGGTGTTCCCACCATCCTTCTTCAATATTATGACGCATCTCCTGGTTCACCTAGTAGAAGAGATTGCCATTCTCGGTCCTGTATTTCTACACAATATGTTCCCCTTTGAGAGGTACATGGGAGTCTTAAAGAAATATGTTCATAACCGTGCTAGGCCAGAAGGAAGCATCTCCAAGGGCTATGTAACAGAGGAGGTCATTGAGTTCTGTGTTGATTTTATTCCTGACCTTAAGGCGATTGGTGTTCCAGAATCACGACATGAGGGAAGACTGCGTGGAAAAGGCACCCTAGGATGTAAAGCAATGATATGTAGGGACGGGCATTCTCTCAATCAAGCACACTACACGGTTTTACAAAGATCTATCTTGGTTGCCCGATATCAATGAACACAAGAATTTAATACGCCTCAAACACCCGGGGCAGTCTGATGAATGGATTATAAGTGAACACATGGCGAGTTTTGGCGGTTGGCTGCAAAGACTTCTCACGAATAACATCACTGTTGGGGATCAGCTGTACTTGTTGGCCAGGACACCATCTTCGACTGTATGTACTTTCCAAGGGTACGAGATAAATGGGAATACATTTTACACGATAGGCCAAGATAAAGAGCACCAACCAAAATAAAGTGGTGTCCGCTTCGATGCAAAGAAGACAATGGGCAAAAGACCACGTATTATGGGTTCATAGAGGAGATATGGGAACTTGACTATGGACCTAATTTTAAGGTCCCCTTGTTTCGATGCAAATGGGTCAAGCTAACAGGAGGAGGGGTTGAGGTAGACAAGAAGTACGGAATGACAACGGTGGATCTCAACAATCTTATGAAGGTAGACAAGAACTTAGACGAACCATTCGTCCTAGCCAATGATGTGGCTCAGGTTTTCTATGTGAAGGACATGTCCTCCAGACCAAAAAAAAGAAAAAATATGCAAACGAATACATCATATGATGAGCCAAAGGCCACATAGTTCTTTTCAGGAAAAGAAACATCGTGGGAATCGAGGACAAGATGTATATGTCGAGGATCATAATAAGTTTGATGAAATTCCGCCCTTCACGGTGAAAAACTGACCCAAGCATTCCGTTAAGTAAAGAAGATGCTCCATGGTTACGTCAGGCGATCATAAGGAAGGACATATGCCAAGAAGTTCATGCTCATATTATGTAACTCTAGTTCATGTTTTAATATTAATACATGTCTTGAGTGTTAGTCATGTTTTGTGGATGGACCGACTATGAGAAGAAGTTGTCCCGATTCGCACTTACCATTAAGATCTGATCTCCAAACGCTACGGTCACATATTAGGGAGTGCCTCTATGACCAGTTTCTTGAGATGCCGGAGGACTAGGCTCCGGCATCTCCCCGAAATCGGTCGTAGTGGTGTCCCCGCTCTCAAAACCATCTTGCAGCTTTGTAACTTCTCTAACTAGATCAATACACTGGGAGCTAACTAATTTCACATATTAGGAGTGCCTCTATGACCAGTTTCTCGGAGATGCCGGAGGACTGGGCTTCGGCATCTCCTCGAATCGACCGTAGTGGTGTCCCCGCTCAAACTGGCCGGAGGATGGACTCACAAGGATGCCTATTTATAGTACAAGCAGTCGACATAGTGTCGACACTTACGACATAATGTCGACACTCACCCCTATTATTAGTGCTGACTCGTGTTTTGTCCCGGTTGGTGTCTCCAACCGACTAAAGGTTCATCTTTAGTCGGTTGGTGTCTCCAACCGGGACTAAAGGTTCATCTTTAGTCCCGGTTGGTGACACCATCCGGGACAAGGTACACGCCGCACGACATAATGTCGACACTCACCCCTATTATTAGTGCTGACTCCAACCGGGACTAAAGGTTCATCTTTAGTCCCGGTTGGTGACACCATCCGGGACAAGGTACACGCCGCACGACATAATGTCGACACTCACCCCTATTATTAGTGCTGACTCGTGTTTTGTCCCGGTTGGTGTCTCCAACCGGGACTAAAGGTTCATATTTAGTCCCGGTTGGTGTCTCCAACCGGGACTAAAGGTTCATCCCGCCATTTTTTTTCCGCCATTTTTCTTCCCGCCAGTTCTTCTTCCCGCCATTTTTCTTCCCGCCAGTTCTTCCCTCCAGTTCTTCCCGCTAGTTCACTATATATATGATAGGGGGTTGGCCTCCATTGTCATTGCACATCTCTAGACTCATATCTGCAACCTCATCACTCTTTCCCATGGCTTCCACCGTAGCACTAACCCCAGTGGAGGCGAGGCGCTTGCCTCGAACTACCCCTGCCCGCCGGGCTACTGTGTCCCCGTCGGCTAGATGCTGAGCGTCGGAGGCGTGCCGGTTCCTCCTGTCCCTCTAGATGTGGCGCGCCGGATGGCCATCACGAACCACTACTACTTCGAGCTCACGCCGGAGCAGTGGAGGAATCCCAGATGGCATCCCGACTATTTCCCTACTTGGGAAGCCTTCTTCGTGGATCGGCGTGAGAGGGCGCTCGCCAGGCACGAGGAGGACGACCCACCTCCTCCTAACTTCAACGAGGCCGGCCGTCGGCTATGGTGGCACGGTCAGACTCTCCAGAGCGTCATGGCCTATGACACTGCCGCCGACTCTAACCCCCGTCTGCGCTACCCTCAAGTCCAGCCCACGCGCTACCGTCAAGTCCAGCCCACGCGTACTCTCCAGAGGTTCAATTACGGCGACCCCGACGACGACAGCGATGACGGCGACGGCGAGTACGACGACTACAGTGGTGAGTATTACAGGTGTAGGCAGGAGCCTGACTGAATCACTCCAACATTCCGAAACAAGTTCGGCCAATTGTTACTTAATCTGGCCATGTATCTTAATTTTCAGTTCTTTTATGTATCTTAATTTTCAGTTCCAGTTCGGCTTTATGTAACTGTCTCAAAATGACCTATCTCATTCGAGGTTTCTTGGCTTTCGGGTCAAATGACCAATGTTATGGCTAGAATCAAGGCATAGTTTGTGATAATATGGCCACATTGTGCATACATGTGCATCATGGCATGGCAAACAATGTTGCAAGAGGAAGTTTTCCTTTTTATCGCACCAAAAAGGCATTTTCCATTTTCCGAGCATAAAAAACGGACGGTTTTGTGAAGCAACCACCAAATGGCTAATTCAAAAAACCACCAACACATTTTACAAAAATACTAGACCACCTTATATGCACAATGTACCAACAAGGGGATCTGAAACCTTTCCGTCCACCTCTGGTGAAAAAGACAAATTCCTACCGAATCGGCAGGAAGTGGGTCAGATATGAACTACAAGTACATGATACGATGCTCATGATTTTTTACAAAAATCATTTTTAGGCTCACAATATGCTATTTTATCAAAAAACAATGCAAGTTGAGCGAGGCTTGGTGAGATTCAAGTGTATACAAAAGGTGCGACATTTAAATATCCAATCAATTCAAAAATGTTAATACAAAAGATGTGGCATTAAAATATGATTTGATCTAATAAAAATCATTTTTTAGATGCTTAATATTTCTTATGTTCAAAGTTTTAGGATTTAACAATTTAATTTTGTTTGAATTGAATAATCAAAATTTATATGTAAGTGTTTTAATTATTTTGAAAATTTTCATGTAAAGTAAATATAAAATGATTTACATGAATGGATAGATATTATTTTTATGAAAATTATGATATATTATTCATATTTTTCTGAGTTGAATGAAAAGATATGAATTTTCTAAATTCATATCATATTTTTGAATTAAAAATGCCCTTTAGTGCATGAAATAAATGTTTCACACCGGTTCCGCATAGAACCGTGTTAAAGGTGAGCATTTATTTCGTTCACATACACCCCTTTAACACCGGTTCTGGATGGAACCGTGTTAAAGGGGGTGTAATAAATGCTGGAACGGAATCTCTTTAACACCGGTGCCAGCCACGAACCGGTGTTAAAGGGGGGATATTTAATTCACCTTCCCCTTCCTTTCTTCCCCCCAGATCCAGATCGATCGAACACCGCCCGGCACAGAGAGAGCGCCACCGCGCCCACAGCGCCTACGCCGCCTCTGAGTAAGGAGGAATCGCCCATCTCGCCGCCGCCGCTTGAGCTCGAGGTCCGCCGCCCGACCTCTCTTCCTGATCCTTCCTCCTCCCTCCGTGTAGGGCTGGCGCGATCATGCTTCCGGGCGGGTGGGCGGCGGCTGGTCTCTACTCACAGGGCTTCAGCCCGGGAGAAAGCTCTGGCGGCGGTGAACCTCGGTTGGCGTCGAGTCCGGCACACTCTGGGTGGCGAGGCTGCGGCGGCGCTTCCCTTTGGCTTCGGGGCAGAGCTGGTACGGGGCAGAGCGGCTGGAGCACCCTCCCAGCCAAGATCTAAGCCCTCGGGCTCCATACGGGCGGCCTCAGGGCCGTGCTCAGCGATGTTCCTGCGGGATGGAGGGCGGGACTGCGTGGACTAGGGACTAGGGATGGCTATGGTCCTTCTTTCTTTTTCTCGTAGGCCTCGTAGCGTTGGCACAGTGAGATGACGATGATGACGGTGAGACCATGGTGGCGCGTGCTGGTGGATGGCAAGTTGGGTGGAGTGCTACGGATCAAGTGGGGTCGTGGTTGTTTGGGGTCGGGAGAAATCCCTTTCGGCTCGTCCGACATCGACGCGGTGACACCTGCGGGTGCCGTCATCCTTCTTGAAGGGCGTCGGATGCACCCCTTTTCCACTCCCCTCCGTGTATCAGGGGAAACCCTAGGACAAGTCCGGGCAACAGCGTCGTCGACGTCGCATTCCTTCTTGAAGGTGTTGCTTGAAACATGGTGCTTCGAAGTGCTAGGAGTGAGGTGGGACAACTCCGGAGGGCGCAGCGGTCACGGTCGTTGCTCACGATGCTCGATGTCGGCATTTGTTTCTTTTATTTTTCTCTTTATTTTCTTTTGGGTTAGATTGTGCTGTTGCTTTTCTCTTGCTCTAACATTGTTGTTGTATCTTGTGATTTCTATTTTAATATAGCGGGGCGCAAGCCTATTTCGAGGAGCCCTGACCACCTTGCTCTCTTCCCCGTGCAGGAGCGTCTCGCCGCCGCCGCTTCGGAGCTCGTAGGCCACGCCTCAACGCCGACGCCGCCCGCCGCCTGACGAGCCCGCCGCTAGCACCGCCGCCCGACGAGACCGCCGCATCCGTCCGACGAGCACCGCCGCCCGACGAGACCAACGCCGCCCGACGAGCACCGCCGCCCGACGAGACCAACGTCACCCCACCGGTGAGCGCCACGTGTCTGCCACGTCAGCCTGAAAAATAGAAGAAAAGATAAAAATTGCAGAAAATTGTATAATCTTGCAAAAATCATATAAAAAGATTTGTCGATCCAAAAATAGCAAATTATGTATCAATGAATTCAGAAAATTGAGTAGATTATTAATATCAAGTTGGATTTAACTTTTATAGTACGTGTTTACTGTAATAATTTAATTAATTTTAATGGTCTTTTAGGTTAATAAATTCATAGTAAAATATCTCCTGGTCCAAAAATCACAAATAATATACCTATGGATTCACAATTGTGTGTAGATCATCAATATGCAAATGGTTAAGCCAAATAATATAAGGTTTTTCAGAAATTAAATAAATGGTAGAATGGCTTATTTAGAGTAATAAATTCATAAGAAAATAAATAATGTTCAGAAAATTACAAATAATATGTCCCTGGAATCACAACCCCTGCTCGATAGATTGCGAGGAGTGCAACGTGTGTGATTGCTGACTCATCCTGATTAAAACTTGTTTGCTCGATAAATTGTACTACATGCATAGATTAAAACTTGTATACAAATTGGACCTCTGACTCATTTGTGTATTTATTTGTGTATTTTTGTATAAATAATATGTATATTGTGTATGAATCCAAGTCCACTTGAATGTTTACACTCTTACTCTAGATAATATTATTGTTTTAGAAACTATGGATCCACTTAGTAGAAACCTTGAAGAAGAAGAAATAATGGAGAACATTATTGATGAGGACACCTCACAATATCTGAACTTGGAGGGACATGATGACGACAGCTCAAGTACTAGTCATGGAGAAGATGAAGACTCCGGTGAACGCAATTTAATGGTTACAAAGTCCGGCGAGGTATATGCATTGATTAAGCCTCTGCTGACTTCCACCAACAATCTTCTTCTACATGTATTAATTAACGCTTCTTTCTTCTTTTAGCCCTCTGGATCGACCAGCCAGCAACCATCTTCTTCTACGAAAAAGAGCAAGCGAGGCGCGAGCCAGCGGTTGAAAGATCGTGTCAAGTTCACGATCGAAGCAGTCCGTGTTGATGGCAGGCCGATGGAGCCCAAAAAGGCCACAGACAAATTTGTACGTCAGGCTGGAGTTCTTGTTAGGGACCAAATCCCAATCATAATTGAAAATTGGAATAAGCCAAAGAAGGGCGACGGTACCTTTGTCGATGACAGATCCAAAGAAACGCTTTGGAATTCGTTGTTGGTAAATTTCACCCTTCCGCCAGAGGAGGATGAAAACAACCCGGTTATAAAGGAAAAGGTCAAAGAGTGGACTCTAAAGAAGATGGCTGACGCTTTCCGCAACTGGAAGACAAAATTGAACAAAATTTTCAAATCTGGCGAGACTCCAAATTTCAAAGACGCATATTATGCGAAGATAAGACCTCACTGGCCCGAATTTGAGACATATAAAAAAAGTGCTATAGCTAAAAAGAGGTCAGAAACCAATACGCTTAATGCCCTGAAGAAGGAATATCACCAGAGGACGGGGTCAGGTGGCTACATATCTCAGAGGCCTAAGTGGGAGGAAGCTGAGAAGGCCCTGCGCGAGAGAGGGATCACACCCCAGACAGATGGGTGGGACCTACGTGCAAAGACTTGGTCCTACGGAATCGGGGCAAGGTTGAACCCAGAAACAGGATTGTGTATCTTCCCAACCCTCCTTGCCAAACCCGTCACTGAACTCATCACGGCATACGAGGAAACATCCGCCAGGATCTTCCATCCCGACAGAGAGAATGACTAGCTCACACGCGCCATCGGTAAAAAAGAACACCCTGGACATGCACGAGGCACAGGGGGTATGACGTGGAAGGATGGGTTTGCCGACTAGAGCGACTCTTACAGATGGCGCGGCAGAAAAGAAAAAGAGCGTACAGAGCGGATGACACAGATAGAACATGCACTTGCGGCGCTGCAGGCGCAAGTGAATGCACAACAGAGCCATCAAGCTACCGGCCCATCTCAGCGGCACGAAGAGCCTGCATTGGAAGCTGCCGGCGGCCCAGACTCTGCGCGGAAATGTAGTGTGACTTCCACGGAGAACGTGCAGCCCACGCTTGAAATGACGGGTCCTCGATACCCCGTGGATGAGATCACGGAGAGCGAACACGCTGAGCTGCATGTGAGATTAATGGGCTTATCCATTAAGGTGGCTGTCGGCTATGCCTTACCTCCTGTAGCTGGTGGAACTTACCACTGCCGACCGATTCCAGATGGCTATGCTATTGTCGGGGTGGATGAGGTTGTGAAGGAATATGAGGAAGCACAGCTTGACCATGCTACAGGTGAAGGGGAAACTCAACTCAAATTTGCAGTGAAAACAACCATTCTTTGGAAGAAGGAACACATTGTGCTTCCAAATTGGAGGTCACTGGCACCCCGCTGCCTCCAGAAGGCCAGTCTGAGCCGCTTCAGCTATCTCCTGCGCGGCAGCCATCTCCGGCGCTTCAGCCATCTCCTGCGCGGCAGCCATCTCCGGCCCGTCAGCCATCTCCGGTGCTTCAGCCATCTCCTCAGCGTAAGCGGAAGAGCACTGCCACGAAGAGCATCAGTAGCACTGCCACAAAGAAATCCGCAGGAAACCGTACGCCAAAGAGTTCAAAAAACTACGTCCCGCAGCCTTCCGCCAAGCCATTGCCGGTTTTACCGTGGAATCGCAGCGACGAGGAGACCAATAGGATCTCGGAAGAACAGGTCAAGAAATTCTTTGCACCTAGACGGGCCGAGCCAAAGGAGAAAATAGATCCGGCGGTGGTGGAGAAGTTTTACAAAAATCTTTTGAAACCTGAAACCCCACTTGTGCCGGACTACGAGCGCCAGATTTTGAAGGCGGATGCAAGGCGCCGTAGGGAGACTGAAAGTAGCAGTCGTGAGGCACCCCAGAAAACAGTTCCCATGCTCGGAGAGCAGGAAAACCAATCATGCGCCCCGCTCCAAATGTTCGACACACGGGACGCTCCTCCCGTAAATGATTACGAGGCAGAGCTACAAAGAAAGGCCAATGAGATGGGGATGACTTACATTGCATACTTGAACGTCATGGGAGACAACTTGCCCAAATGCGATGCCAACCCCATACAGCCATGGAAGTATGGGAAGAATCTCGTCAAGAAAGAGGAGCTCAAGAATCTACCAACAAAGATGCGAAAATTGCACAAGTGGTACCTTCATTTCTGCAAGACGAGAAAGGTAGAATGGATCACGACGCATATAAGAGATGATATTTTCTTCTGCGGAGATGACGCGATCGACTTCAACATTCAAGACTTGCATTTTCTATTCAATCAGAAGGAACTCGACAAAGCTGCCATCAGCCTTTATTGTGTGTAAGTACTATTTCTATAATTTATATCTCATCTCATTCACTTTATTAATTGCATGTATATATATGCTCACCATATATGTATATACTATTATGCAGGAAAAAAGTTATGGAATGCAGAAAAGGAGACCCTTTTGACATTGGGTTTGTTGACCCAAATAGAGTTCATGAAGAAGTGCTAGAAACCAAACCCGGGCAAACAGAAGATTACTTGCTAACGTCTTTACTGAGACAACAAACCAAAAGGAAAATACTATTGCCTTACAACTTCTCGTGAGTACTATTACCCTCTCTCTTGTACACATTCTATTTCAGCTTACTCGATGTTAAGTGTAACTGATGATGAGTTATGCGTATGAGGTTCCACTTTATTCTGCTAGTCATTCAACCCGACTCAGGAAAAGTCCTTGTCATGGACTCGTTACGAAAAGAAAAAGAGATATGGGCAAACTTTAGAGAGATGCTCCAGAGGTAATTTCAATCATATTATCGCACTAGATCGGCAACTTTCGTGACAATAAGTAATTAATTACTCCTTTATCTATTTTCTTTGCCGGACAGGGTTTGGAAAAGGTTCACGGGCAGGGCCGTGGGTGAATGGTCAGAAGAACTAAAATTTGTAGACCAAAATGTAAGTAATACTAGCTAGCTTCCAATTCCATTATATCATGCTTTATTGATTATTATTTTGATTGAACTCTCTATTCTCGTAAAAGTGCGCAGATCAGGGACACGGCAATAACTTATGTGGGTACTATGTTTCAGTTCATTCACGACATATGTGCGACGGGCCAAGTCGCACAAGAACAACTTAGAGTAAGGAAACAAAGTCCACAACATTATTTTATTACCATCAATTGTGTTGAGTTTTATTCTTATATATATATTGACGGCCCATTCTTCATATATATTCAGATCGAACGGATGCGGGACCAACTCCTACCATTTGAACGCATACGAGCCATTCAAGAGGAATTGGCGGGGTTCATACTTGATGAGGTCGTCACGCCTGGCGGAGAACTCTTTAGATATCCACCAAAATGAACGATGACGATGTATGTGCCGATGACGATGTTTGTGTATAATAATAGTTGCTTAATTATTCATGTACTCGTATGTACCGATGACGATTTATGTGTATACCGCTCCCGATCGATTCCCCCTCGCTCCCCCCCCCTCCCGCAGAAATACGCCCAGAACGGGGCAGAGGCAGAAGTCTACCGTGGCAGAGATTTAGGCCGTTTTCCTGCCGCGGCAGGAAAACGGCCTAAATCTCTGCCGCGGCAGAAGAACCTTTAACACCGGTTCCAGATACGAACCGGTGTTAAAGGGGAGGCTAAGACCTGCGGCAGCCCCACGTGCGCCACCCTTTAACACCGGTTCGTACTCTAACACCGAACCCTCAACAGCGGTTGGAAAACCGCTGTTAGAGGGTCCTCCCAACCGGAGTTAAAGGGGGGCTCTGCACTAGTGCGGACGCGACTCTCTATGGTCTCCCAAAACAATCATAACAGTTCCTCGCAGGCTTTTGCCCCTCGAACTCCAGAGAGGGTCAACCTCTATGGCGGACTGAATCTCCTTGTACACCATTTTTGTCATACTGCATGGGCAAAGAACCCTCGGTCTCCACGCTCAGACTTGTAGCGGTAGCAGTAGTGGCACTAGAAGCCCAAAAAAGCTTGCCAACGCCCTCGCTCTCGCAAGTGTCAGGTCTATCATCTAGTTCTGGAATCTTTCCACTGTGGCACACTAAATTGAAACCTGCAAGTCTTCTCACTCCTGACCATATTTGCAAAACCCATCAATTTCCCTATTGTTTGTTCTGCTCCAATGTCTCAAATCAACTCTTTCCAAACAAAAAATGGAATACCTCAAATCAACACCATATCAGCTGTAGTTGGAAAGCATAACAGAAAGAAAACTACAAACTGCCGAAGAACAATATACGCAGAACAAAGCACACCTGACTCTCACTTGCCGTCTCACGTATTTTATAAGGAAAGGTGCCTTTCCATCCCAAGTGCTGGCTAGTTCATGCATGCTCATCCTATTTTGGCCCGCCGTCATGCAAGTATGGTTTTTGACTCTGCCGTCCGTCGAGCACAACATGTGGGTTGCAACGTTTTAACGACTAGAGCCTACAACATTATTACAAAGTTTCTAGCAATTACCAAGTAGTTGGCGGTGTCAAGAAAACGACGACTCGGAGGAGCCAACCTGAGTAGGCTGATATTGGTCAACTCTGCTGTCATCGTTCTCAGTTACAGTTTCGGTAGATTCAGTTCACAATTAGCTCTTCAGTTAGTCCTAGTAAGCTATATTTTAGCCAACTTCAGTTAGTGTCATAGCAGGGAGAGAATGCGGCCGATCTTGGGATGGCACGCTCCGGTAATGGGAGACAATCTGTCTGAGTAAATTGAGAAAGAAAACAGAAAAGCAGCAAGAAATCACGTTCTGCAAAACCACTGCCTGTCTCTTCAGAAACTACTCCATTGCCCGTTGGGGAGGACCGAGCACGGCGATAATGTGCTAAAAGGATTTGAGTACAATATTGGACGAAGTCACCCGCAAATAAGGCTATCCAGGTCGTCTCCACTTGCACCGTGAGTATATATGTTTAACGGAGTAATATTTCGTTAGTGGCCATCATGCCCTCGATTATGAAGGGGTACACAGCAATCTAAGCAATTTTTATGGAAGTTGGGAGGGTTGTCTACGGAATCAGAAGCCTAACTTGCACATGCACACCAGCTTTGCAACAGAATGCATGAGATTCACCCCTCACTGTGGATGCATCCTCTTCCTTTGGAGAAGTTCATTTGGTCACAATTACATCAAGGCGATCGATTAATGCAAATATAATTAAACCGAAGTAATTAAGCAGTTTCATTTCCAAATTAGATCAGTTTACAATTGGGTCTAAGCTATTATTCGACCGCGGATGTCCAATAGTTCCAGGAGCCACCCATTGCGCTTTCCAACCACGGTGGCGTACCATGAAGAGGAGACTCGCCAGATCTCGTGCCGGACGCGACTCTCCATGGTCTTCCGAAACAATCATAACAGTTCCTCCCAGGCTTTTGCCCCTCGTACTCCAGAGAGGGTCAACCGCTATGGCGCACTGAATCTCTCTGTCCACCTATTTTGTCATATTGCATGGGCAAAGAACCCTCGGCCTCCACGCTCAGACTTGCAGAGAGCCCAAGCAAGCTTGCCAACGCCCTCGCTCTCGCAAGTGTCAGGTCTATCATCTAGTTCTGGAATCTTTCTACTGTGGCACACTAAATTGAAACCTGCAAGTCTTCTCACTCCTGACCATATTTGCAAAACCCATCAATTTTCCTATTGTTTGTTCTGCTCCAATGTCTCAAACCAACTCTTTCCAAACAAGAAAAATGGAATACCTCAAATCAACACCATATCAGCTGTGGTTGGAACTTGGAAAGCATAACAGAAAGAAAACTAAAAACTGCTGAAGAACAATATACAGAACAAAGCTCACTTGTCTCTAACTTGCCGTCTCACATATTTATAAGGAAAGGTTCCTTCTCATCCCAAGTGCTAGCCAGTTCATGCATGCTCATCCTATTTTAGCCCGCCGTCATGCAAGTATGGTTTTTGACTCTGCCGTCGAGCACAACATGTGGGTTGCAACGTTTTTAGCGAATACAGAATACAACCTTCGTACAAAGTTTCTAGCAACTACCAAGTAGTTGGCGGTGTCAAAGACTCGGCGGAGCCAACCGGAACAGGGGCCTATATTGGTCAACTGTGCTGTCATAGTTCAGTTAGTTCCGAGTAAGCTATATTCTAGCTAAGTTTAGTTAGTGTCAGAGCAGCAACAGAATGCGGCCAATCATGGGATGGCACGATCTGGTAATGGGATGGTCTACATGGCAATCTCTCCGAATAAATCGTGAAAGAAAAGAAAAACAGAAGCAACCAATTACGCTGCGTGAAACCACTACTGCCTCTCTCTTCAGAAATTACGGAGATAACGTGCTACAAGGATTTGGGTACAAGGATCAATCTTAACGTGCTACAAAGATCTCCCAGCTAAGCTCTAGCAATGAAGATAGCGGCATTTACGAGCTCAAAGCCATACCCAAGCGAAACAATCAGCCAAATAATATTGTCCTGGTTAGGTTCGTTGCAACGCGAGGCAGCACAAGCAAAGCAAGCCAACAAGCAAGCAGTGGTTTCCCAATTGCAATGAATTAAAGATGGGATCCCGCTACGAGTCTCATATTTATTCTTTTTTCTTGGCGGTCTCTGGTTACGCCCTACTACACGGCAACGTCACCGCGTGGCGCTCCATGACCGGGCGCATTTCCATGGTTGCCTCCTTGCCCGCACACAGCCCCGCTCACCATGATCGTTGTACCCTGTTAAAAAAAAAAAACCATGATCGTTGTAGATTTTCTCCTCACATTTCCTTACAAAGTTCTGAACAGTGGAGAAAAGATGAGAATTATTTATTAACGTGACACGATCATGCTCCATACTTTATTTTTTTCAGTGTGAAGAAAATGCATGGTACATACTTCGCGGAAAAACCAAAAACAGATATACCAAAAGCATTCTACAAGGGCATCCAATATAGAGTTAAACAAATAACACACCCAAGTGCCTGACTCAAATGTCTTTTACCGACAAATCTAAATGACTTCATATCTATGGTCTGGACTTTCCTATTTTTACTTCAGGGATCTTAGCGTGCATACACAAATGTTCTGTTTTTCAGGCTGGACAGTAGATTCCCTGACACGTATTTTTTTGTATTTTTATAAAAGTGTTTTGGTACAACATTGTAATAATGAGTTTAAAAAACAAGATTGTACAAGGAGTAGAAAGAAGAAAACTGATAAAATGAGCTACGCTGATAACACAATAATTACATGAAATAATCGCCCCGCTACTGAAAATATTTGTATTGCTTTTCTGGTAGCTCTATAAACAAGAAGCTTGAGCTCCTCCTTAAATTTACTTCTGCAACTACAAAGACTGGGTGGAATGCCTTTGAAGATCCATTCGTTTCATGTTGTCCAAATTTTCCAAGGGAAAATGATAATGATATCCATATAAAAAGCTAGGTCCAAAAGCTACTTCAAGATTTGAATTATGCCGTGTATAGAGGGAGATTGAAGAGTCCATGCAGGGCAAATAGAGTAGTAACCGCAAAAGGACAATGGAAGAATAGATTTGGTATACACATGGGTCAGTGAATGCTGGCCAAGATGCCTATAGCAACAATCAACTATGACGAAGAAATAAAACTACCTGTGCCAAGATGCCTCACAATTTATATATACTTCAAGGAGATGCCTTCTCACTTTACTAGCAAGTAGCAAGTTCATCCAATTCTGCACTGCGCTCATGCATGTGACTATGTACATTCAGATGTAGTTAATGATTTTGTTTCTTATACCAAATTGGTATATTAGGGAGGAGGTTTAGTACATGTGTGTTCACGCTCTTTCCATATCTATGTCATCCAGCTTTCATAGTTATTCTCAGTTCTTAGTATGCAAGCGATAGAGGCAACAACCAAGAAAACAGAGTAAGCGGTAATGGATACTGGCTACATTATTTACCAGCATATGTTCTTTCTATGTAGTTATTGTTCAAGAATTTGTCAAAATACATCCATGCGCATCTCGGTTTCTCAAAAAAAAAAAAAAAAATTGACAGGCTAAAGACAACAGCCTAGCATTTTTTAGGGCCATGTTGCTAGTAGAAAATATGAATATCAAAAGTATTCTCATAGTGTGACACCACCTTTAATGATGACCCCCTTTGCCTTGTGAAGTTTACGTGTTACCCTGTATGTAATTTATGGAAAAGCCAAAAACACAAAAATCACGATCACACTACAAGGGTATCAATATCACGAACCAGTTAAAGACACAAAAAATATCATACAATATATGTTTAGTTGCGATGTAGCAACCTTAATTGATCTCACGATATGTGAGTTTACATGTGTACGTACAGCCATACATAGTATACATACTACATAAACCAAAGAGCCAAAACATGGGGAAGTACTCACCATGCTCTCGCGGTGGGATGGTCTCCGCATCTTGACTTTTCACCGTCCCTTCAGCCGCTCAAGCAATGGTGAGATTTTTCCACCATGCCAAACTCAATTGGCCACTCCTACGATCTTGAGATTTTTCCATGGTGCGAGACTCAGTTTGCCACTCGTATAATCTTCAAATTCTTCAACAGTGTCAGACACAATTGGCTTTAAGACTCCTGGAATCCTTCTGTGATGCTAGGGTGGATTGACCTCAAGATTCTCCCTCGGAGAAGACTCACATACCAGACTCATATAGCCCAAGGTTCCCCACAAACATCGATGGTTTGCTATTTTGTTATCCCCCAATATCTCGCACCAAACTTCATATTGTATTAGTTTTGACACCTACAACAAGTATACCTCAACTATGATTAATAAAAGAAACTACATGTGGCTGTAAGAGTAGTAAACAAACCATGTCTCTGCGTAGCTGCCTGAACTATGATTTATATTGGATGAAGATGGCATTGTAGTGTATAGCCACTTCATCCAATTCTGCAGCGCGGTCATGCATCTTTCGATGTATACTCACATCTGATTGATGATATGGTTTCTTAGCAAACCGTGTTGTTTTTCGGGAACAGGCATAACATTTGTTTTCTTTCCTGGCTGCCACCATATTTTTATGGCGGCAGCGGTAGAATTAGTACTCCATATGTGTTTTGCAGGCCGGAGACCGTATGCCAGCATAGGGACGAGCTGTAGAGCTAGCACTATAAGAGGGAGCAGAGTTACCACTTACCATGCCTGAGAAGAAGTGGACGCGGCTGGTGAGTAGATGCCATGTAGGTCTATATATATTCTTCCATGATCACTGCCGATTCGTGGTCGATACCCTCGTGAGGCTTTTCCGATGTTAAGATCGGTTTTCCTCTCAGCTAGTCTCTCAACCGGTAATTTTTTTGGTTTGTTATTATAGATTAGATTGATTCGCTTGTCACCCATCACCGTCCTTGCATTCCTCTACTCCAACATCGGCGTCGACAGTCTACACCATCCCTGCAGCCACTCGTCGGGTTGTCGCAGCTTCTACAGAGGCTGTAGCGGTTGACTGCCACACCTGCCTTGGCAGGCTGCAGCGATCCTCTTCGCCACGTCATTGAGCATGCACACCTATCTTCCATAAAAGAGAGGGGGTTCACTCAGAGAGAATTTTTTTAGTAAAGCAAACCCATGCTTCGAGAAGGTGAGGTGAATTCCCCTTTGGGCTGTAGCGCTGCCGCGCTGGTCCACACCTGCTGACTACCAACCCGCCTCCCAAGCATGTAAGCGTCGGTGGCCTCAAGCCGCTACATCTTTGCCATCCCCACGCACCAACGTCCCATGCTACCACCGTGCCGCCTCCCTCGGTACGAGCCGCCACGGCCACGCATGGTCTTCATCACGTCGTTGGGTTCTTTCTCGTCTAATTCGAGAACTGCTAGTGTTCCTCGCTGGGCGCCCACCAAGATCTCCTTAGATCGCGGCGGGTTTCTCCTACTTCTACGTCTTCTTCTACCACGATCACTAGGGTCATATCGCCTCGTCCCCGACTACACCTGTACCTCTCCCTCTTCGCTTCTATGCACCTCGCAATCTCTCAGAAGCCACCTCTTATAGTCACTCTGGCATGGATAAAGTTCATGATGATCCCTGCTCTCGCACGACCAGTATTGGCAACACAGAGTTGACATAGAGCGGCTCGCCGACAAAGAAGAAGTCGGCAAAAGGCGGCCAGAACTGCGTGAAGAAGCTGCGAAAGCTGACGTAGAGCAGCACACCGACAAAGACGAAGTCGGCGAAAGGCGGCCACAACTGTGTGAAGAAGCCACAAAGTTGATGTAGAGCGGCGCGCCGACAAAGACAGCGTCGACGGACAAGGACCAAGTATCGAAGGAAGGCCCAAATGCCGGACATGGACGACGGAAGAATCATCCGCAACAAACAAAGGAGCTGACATTTTTTTCAATAGCCGATCTGGATCTCGGAACAAATATCAGGAACAAAGCACGCGATCGGTGGAGAAGCAATCACGTATGCCAGGAGCAATCAACAGAGATGCATCGGCCAGCAATCATGCACGCCAGCAGTGAGAGAGATGCAGCGGCCAGCAACAGACAAGCGGCGGCCGACAGCGGCGGGTGACGGGCGGCGGTCAGAGACGGACGGTGACCGGGTGGCGGCCGGCTGCGGAGGGGTCGAAGAGCACCACAGAAAGAATTTGTCGGCGGCGGCGGTGGAGTCTGGATATCATGTTAGAGGAATAGCAACTTGTATTTCAGAGGGGCCAAAGACCATAATATATCGTACATGTACAAGTATAAATACGCAGGAAGCCCCCTAATCTAGCAGGTCAAAATACTATAAAAATAAATATAACAACGGCCTCAGGTCTAGCAAACTCGGTTTGATACGTCGTCTTCATCGGCATCGACAACATCCTCTCCAACATTGACTGCCTCCTCTATGACTGCCTCCATCGTATCACTGATGAGTTTTTCTTTACGTGCTGGTAAAATAGGTGTATGCCTTCATCCCCGACGTGTGCCAGGTTCTGGAAAAACTATAGCCGCATCTCGTCCTCAATGACTCGGACTGCATCAACTCACTCGACGACTGCCTTGATGCGTTTCCTTCATTCTCCTCGCATACATGCAATCATGGCTTCATGTGCGACTATCGTAACCACGACATCGACCACGGCGATCCCTCGCACAGTTACCTCAACCAAGGTTGCAGCGCCCAATGTTCTTGGCTTCCTTGACATCGACACAAAGGGATGCCACCTCGCTTGAGCACCTCATCAGCTTCCTCTCTGTAGTCCAAGCATCCACGCCGTGACACCATCCACGACGCTCCTGCTGGGACTACGGGGATATCGGCCTGCTGGGTTCTACTTTGGTTTCTCTCCAATCACATCGTCCGCGACGTTCCAGTTGTTTACGATACGTTTACGACTGCGGAGGTGGGGGGAAGGGTGTTAGAGGATATGCATATATGGTTATCATGCTAGTTTAGGATAGAGTTAGGATGTCAATTCTACCTTGACTTGTACTTCAAGATAATCTCATGTGCGTCCATATATACTGCCTCACAATGCTCAATAATATATTAATATATATTACATCAATTTCTAATTTTTACATGGATAAACACACAAACAAAAGTGTACATGACGATACAAATTTAGCTATATTTTTCACCGAACAAGAGTGGCCAAAAAGCCTCCGATTGTCATTATTAGGAAATGATATTAATACATTGATTAAAAACTTCCAACAAAAGGGTGATTAATACGCCGAGCAAAAGTGGCATCAAGTCCATAAAAGGAAATAGAGTGATCCAAACAAATATAGCATTTGATCTGTAGAAGCATCTCCCATGCTCAAGCCAAGGTTTTTCTTTTGGTTGTGACTTCAATGATGTCAGAACATCTAAAAATGTGTACACCATTAATTTTGTTTACCGTGAACCAAATCTGCTGGATATAGAAATCTGTGAGGATAATATCACAGCGCTTTGATCCACATAGTAGAAATCCCATTCTTGCTACGAAATCCATCTTGTCTGAAAGAAAATAGTAAAGTTTGACAAATTACTCGCTATTAAATACACGATTACTTGAATCAGGGTTTTTGGAAAAAAAGATTCCACTATCCGTCAAGTGGGGCACTATGGTTAATTTGTTATTTCACATAGAAATAACTATACAGGGTGAAACAAAAAGCCATGGTCGGAAAGGTCACTATAAAAAAGGCTATTGGAATTATAAGGCAGAGACATTGAACAAAAAGGCACTACAGGAATGGGAAGCTACGCCGACGGCCAAACGTCGGGGCCGCCGGCGTAGCCATCGTCTAGGCCAGCTCCGCCAAGCAGCCGTCGGCGTAGAATTGCCCTCGGCATATCCTATGCTACGCCGACGGCTGCCCTCGGCGTAGCTATTTTTTATTTTATCTCATTAAAATTTGAAAAATCATAACTAAATCATTCTAATTCAGAAAAATACAAATAATATATCAAAATTTGCAGAAAAATAAGACCTATCTATCTACACTAAGATATTACACATTTGTAAATAAAAATTAAGTAAAACATAAAACATTATATATAGTTTAAAACGGGCATAAATTTTTTAAAAATGATCGAAACAATGCGAAACCTTCGCGTGGTGTTATATTATGTGACATAGTTAGAAGGAAAAATATCAAACTTGGTATATTGATTATGTCTCAAAGAAACCTTCACAAAATGATCTATCTCATTCGAGGTTTCTTGGCTTTCGGGTCAAATGACCAATGTTATGGCTAGAATCAAGTCATAGTTTGTGATAATGTGTCCATATTGTGCATACATATGCATCATAGGATGGCGAACAATGTTGCAGTAGGAAGCTTTCCTTTTTGTCGCACCAAAAAGGCATTTTCCATTTTCTGAGCATAAAAAACGGATGGTTTTATGAAGCAACCACCAAATGGCTAATTCAAAATACTACCACCATATTTTACAAAAATAATAGAGCCCTTATATGGACAATGTCCCAACAGGGGGATCCGAAACCTTTCCGTCCACCTTTGGTGAAAAAGACAAATTCATGCCGAATTGGTAGTAAGTGGATCAGATATAAACTACAGGTACATGATCCGATGCTCATGTTTTTTTACAAAAATCATTTTTAGGTTCACAATATGCTATTTTATCAAAGATCCAATGCAAGTTTAGTGAGGCTCGGCCTCGAGCTAAGAATCTTCATGCCCGCCGTTCGACAAAGTTTGACGATAGTTTAAACCGGGCATAAAAAATCAAAAACGATCGAAACAATGCGAAACTTTCGCGTGGTGTCATATTATGTGACATAGTTATAAATAAAAATATTAAACTTGATATATTGATTATGTCTCAAAAAAACCTTCACAAAATGACCTATCTCATTCGAGGTTTCTTGGCTTTCGGGTCAAATGATCAATGTTATGGCTAGAATCAAGGCATAGTTTGTGATAATGTGCCCATATTGTGCATACACATGCATCATGGGATGGCGAACAATGTTGCAGGAGGAATTTTTCCTTTTCGTCGCACCAAAAAGCCATTTCCCATTTTCCGAGCACAAAAAACGGACGATTTTGTGAAGCAACCACCAAATGGCTAATTCAAAATGCTACCACCATATTTTACAAAAATACTATACCACCTTATATGGACAATGTCCCAACAGGGGTATCCGAAACCTTTCCGTCCACCTTTGGTGAAAAAGACAAATTCCTGCCGAATCGGTAGGAAGTGGGTCAGATATAAACTACAGGTACATGATCCGATGCTCATGTTTTTTTTATAAAAATCATTTTTAGGTTCATAATATGCTATTTTATCAAAGATCCAATGCAAGTTTAGCGAGGCTCGGCCCCGAGCTAAGAATCTTCATGCCCGCCGTTTGACAAAGTTTGACGATAGTTTAAAACGGGCATAAAAAATTCAAAAACGATCGAAACAATGTGAAACCTTCGCGTGGTGTCATATTATGTGACATAGTTATAAGTAAAAATATCAAACTTGATATATTGATTATGTCTCAAAAAAACCTTCACAAAATGACCTATCTCATTCGAGGTTTCTTGACTTTCGGGTCAAATGATCAATGTTATGGCTAGAATCAAGGCATAGTTTGTGATAATGTGCCCATATTGTGCATATATATGCATCATGGGATGGCGAACAATGTTGCAGGAGGAAGTTTTCCTTTTCGTTGTACCAAAAAGCCATTTCCCATTTTCCGAGCATAAAAAACGGACGATTTTGTGAAGCAACAACCAAATGGCTAATTCAAAATGCTACCAACACATTTTATAAAAATACTATACCACCTTATATGGACAATGTCCCAATAGGGGGTTCTGAAACCTTTCTATCCACCTTTGGTGAAAAAGACAAATTCCTGCCGAATCGGCCGGAAGTGGGTCAGATCTGAACTACATGTACATGATCCGATGCTCATGTTTTTTTACAAAAATCATTTTTAGGTTCACAATATGCTATTTTATCAAAGATTCAATGCAAGTTTTCCTTTTCATCGCACCAAAAAGCCATTTTTCATTATCCGAGCGCAAAAAGGGAATTTTCTAAAGCAACCACCAAATAGATAATTCAAAGATGGAGGATTTGTGATTAGTTGATATGGATATCATATTTGGATTCCTCTCATTTTTCTGATCAATTTAGACATATTATTTGTTAAATTCCGATTTACAGATTTAAAGATATTAATTATTCCATATTAAATAGAAAAATACAAAAAAGCAAAATTATTATATTTTTATTTGAATTCAATAATATTTTTACTTATTCATTAATGTTTACTTAAATAATTGTTTGTAATTTCAAAAAATACAAACATGTGACATGTTGATATAAGGGTTAATAGGATTGATATCATAGTATTGACAACAATGTATGAATTACTTTGTGGAAACAGATTCTGAAGGAACGAGAAAGTTATGAAGGGGTTTCGCAGCATAGTAAATCAAAATTTTCTACGGAAACGAACAGAGGGAAAGCCAAGATCTAATCTAGGAGATGCAAACAACGAGAGAGATTGGATTAGATCTTCATACCCTTGAAGATTCGCACAGCGGAACGTTCGTCGGAACGTGGGTGATGTAGTCGTACTCGCTTCTCCTCCTCGCGATCCGATCCGATCTAGCACCACAAGCGGTGGTGCCTCCGTGAGATGCACACGTGCAGCACCTCGACGTCTCCTCCTTCCTTGGACCAGCAAGTATGGTGGAGAGATGGATTGGATCTACAACACGACGGCGTGGTGTATTTGGTGAAGAATTTCTGCAGCAGGGCTTCGCCTACAAACAGTCGAGAGGGAGAGAGGAGGGTAGCAGGGCAACTAGGGTTTGAAGGAAGGTGTAGGTTGAGAGGGAGGGGGCGCACCAGCCCTCTATATATAGAGGGGGGGTGCGGCCAGCCCTTGCCCATCCTCCAAGCCTATCTCTAGTTTAAACGATTTAAACTCTCCCTTCTAGAAACCCTATCTTATCTCTAGTTTAAACGATTTAAACTTATCTAGGATCGGCTGGGCCCTATGGGGCCTTGTGCCCCTGGCCCAATGCGTCCAGGACACTCCCTCATAGGCCCATGCCCCCTCTCGGAAGGTGGGGCCACGTTGGCCCCCTTCCGGAAGGTTCTAGAAGCTTCCGGTACAATACCGATTAATCCGGAACAATTCCGAACTCCAAAAACTGCACTGCCTTATATGAATCTTATTCTCCGGACCATTCCGGAACCTCTCGTGATATCCTGGATCCCATCCGTGACTTCGAACAAAAAGTCATAAACCAATTATCCAATCTATCCTAGCCGAGACACGTTAAGTGTGTGACCTCGGGTTCGAGAATATGCATATGATCTTCTATCAATAATCAACAGCGGGGTCTGGGCACCCATATTGACGCCAACACATTCATCGATGATCATATCGGATGAACCACGATGCCAGGATTCAATCAATCCCATATATATTTCCTTCGTCTCACGATATTTTACTTGCCCGAGATTCGATCGTCGGTATCGTCATACCTAGTTCAATCTCGTTCACAGCAAGTACTTTACTCGTTCCATAATCCGATATCACTTTGTGATTAACTCCTTAACCACATGCTTGCAAGCGGTGTTGATATCGATTACCGAGTGGGCAAGTATCTCTCCGACTTGGGAGGGACAAATCCCATCTCGATACATACAACCCAACAGATACTTTCCGATTACCTGAGAGACACCTTTATGATCACCCTCTCATAGGATGACGTTTGATGACCTCAAAGCTTTCTTCCGATACCAGGGAGTTGTATTATCTCATGGTCTAAGGAATACAATATTTGACATAAGAAAAACTTCGCAAAGACGAACACGATGACACGATCTAATTGCTTCGCTTAGTTTGGGTCTATCCACCATATCATTCTCCAATGATATGATCTCATTATCAATTGACAACTCATGTCTATGGTTAGGAAACCTTAACCATCATTGATCAATGAGCTAGTCCATAGATGCGCATTTAGGGACACGATGTTGTTCACAAACCACACAAGTATTAATGTTTCCGCTTAATACAATTCTAGCATGGAATATAAACTTTATCATGAACAAGAATTATAATAATAACATCTTTATTATTGCCTCTAGGGCATAATTCCAACAGTCTCCCACTTGCACTAGAGTCAATAATCTAGTTTACATGTGGCAACAATCTTACACCCATGGCACTGAGGTGCTGATCATGTTTTACACGTGGAAGAGGTTTAGTCAATGGATCTGCGACATTCAGATCTGTATGTACTTTGCTGATCTTCAGATCTCCATCTGCTATATAATCTCGGATTATATGAAACTGGCGGTTGATATGCTTGGTCTTTGGATGATATCTTGGTTCCTTAGCGAGTGCTATGGCGCCAGTGTTGTCACACAATATCTCCAGTGGGTCCAATGCACTTGGAACCATGCCAAGCTCAGTGATGAAGTTTCTGATCCAAACTCCTTCACTTGACGCTTCTGCAGCAGCCATGTATTCCGCTTCTACTGTAGATCCCGCGGCCACGCTTTGCTTGCAGCTTCTCCAGCTCACAGCTCCTCCATTCAAAATATACACGTATCTTGTCTGAGATTTAGCATCATCCTTGTCGGTGTCGAAACTAGCATCGACGTAACCTTTTACGACGAGCTGTTCATCACCCCCATAGACTAAGAACATTTCTTTAGTCCTATTTAGGTACCTTAGGATGTTCTTCACGGCTGTCCAAAGGTTCCACTCGGATCACTTTGATATCTGCTCATCAAACTAAGAGCATTGGACACATCCGTCTAGTACACAAAGATGGCATACATGATGGAACCTATGGCCGAGGCATAAGGCACTTTGCTCATAGCTTCCTATCATTTCATCAGTATGGACACCGAGCCTTGCTCAATATCTTACTCGACAACATAGGCACTGAACCTTTCAATGCCTTATCCATTCTGAACCTTTTCGAACTTTGTCTAGGTATGTACTGCTTAAAGCTATCAAAGCGCCTTTTGTCTATCTCTATAGATTTTGATGCCCAATATATAAGCAGCTTCACCTAGGTCTTTCATTGAAAAACACTTGTTCAAATAACTCTTCACATCGTTAAGCATGTTGATGTCATTTCCAATAATCAATATGTCATCCACATATAGTACCAGAAATGTCATCGAGCTCCCACTCACTTTCTTGTAGATGCAAGCTTCGTAGCAATTTGGAACAAATCCAAAGCTCTTGATCACTTGATCAAAACGAAGGTTCCAACTCCGAGATGCTTGCTTTAGTCCATAAATGGAACGCTGAAGTTTGCATACTTTATCAGCATCCTTAGGATCGACAAAACCTTCGGGTTGCATCATATACAACTCTTCATCAATGTTGCCATTGAGGAAAGCAGTCTTGACATCCATTTTCCATATTTCATAATCATGAAACGCAGCAATTGCTAATAAAATCCGAATGGACTTAAACATCGCTACGGGAGAGAAAGTCTCATCGTAGTCAACACCTTGAACTTGTCGAAAACCTTTCGCAACAAGCCGTGCTTTATAGACGGTAACATTACCATCTGCGTCCGTTTTCTTCTTGAAGATCCATTTGCACTCAACGGCCTTTCGGTCGCTAGGAGGGTCCACCAAAGTCCATACTTGATTTTCGCTCATGGATCCCAATTCGGATTTTATGGCTTCTAGCAATTTCTCAGAGTCTGGGCTCATCATCGCTTCCTCATAGTTCGTAGGTTCACTGTCTTCTACTAACAAGACAGTCAAGACAGGGTTGCCGTACCACTCAGGAGGGGCACGCGACCTTGTCGACCTGCGACGTTCAGTAGCAGCATCGTCTAAAGCTTCATGATCCTTGTCATTAGCTTCCTCTATTGTTGGTGCAGGCGGCACTGGAACAATTTCAGGTGCTGCGCTACTCTCCAATTCAAGAGAAGGTTCAATAACCTCGTCTAGCTCTACTTTCCTCCCACTCACTTCTTTCGAGAGAAACTCCTTCTCAAGAAAGGAAACGTTCTTTGCGACAAACACTTTGCCTTCGGTTACGTGGATAGAAGGTATACCCAATAGTTTCCTTAGGGTATCCTATGAAGACGCATTTCTCCGCTTTGGGTTCGAGCTTGTCCGGCATCAATTTCTTGACGTAAGCTTCGCATCCCCAAACTTTAAGAAACGACAACTTAGGTTTAGCACCAAATCATAGTTCATACGGTGTCGTCTCAACGGATTTAGATGGAGCCCTATTTAAAGTGAATGCAGCGGTTTCTAATGCATAACCCCAAAATGATAACGGCAAATCAGTAAGAGACATCATCGATCAGACCATATCTAATAGGGTTCGATTCGCGCTCGAGACACACCATTGCGCTGTGGTGTTCCGGTTGGAGTTGTGAAACGATTCCACTTGCTTTGAGATGCGTGAGAAAATCATAACTCAAATATTCGCCCACGATCGGATCGTAGAAACTTAATCTTTACTACGATGGTTCTCCACTTCATTCTGAAATTCTTTGAACTTTTCAAACGTTTCAGATTTATGTTTCATTAAATAGATATACCCATATCTACTTAAGTCATCGGTAAAAGTGAGAAAATAGCGATATCCACCGCTCGTCGAAACACTCATCGGACCGCATACATCGGTATGTATGATTTCCAACAAGTCCGTTGTTCGCTCCATTATACCGAGAACGGGTTTTGATCATCTTGCCCATGAGGCATGGTTCGCATGTGTCAAATGATTCAAAATCAAGAGACTCCAAAAGTCCATCATAATGGAGTTTCTTCATACGCTTTACACCAATATGACCTAGACGACAAAGCACAAATAAGTAGTATTATCACTATCTACTTTGCATCTCTTAGCCTCAATGTTATGGATGTGTGTTTCATCCCTTTCGAGATTTAGAAGAAATAAACCACTCACAAGAGGTGCATGACCATAAAAGATGTTACTCATATAAATAGAACAACCATTATTCTCCGATTTAAATGAATAACCGTCTTGCAATAAACACGATCCAGAAATAATGTTCATGCTCAACGCAGGCACATAATAACATTTATTAAGGTTTAAAACTAATCAAGATAAAACTAAGGAGAGCGTGCACGGCCATCACATCAACTCTTGATCCGTTGCCAACGCGCATCGTCACCTCATCCTCGCAAGTCGCCGCTCATTCTGCAGCTCCTGCTTCGAAGTTACAAATATTAGCAATCGAACCGTATCAAATACCCAGGCACTACAACCAGGTCTACTAATTAAAAAATCAATAACATGAATATCAAAAATACCTTTGATGGTGCCAGCCTTCTTGTCCGCTAAGTACTTGGACGATTGCGATTCCAAAGGACCCTTGTCCTTGCAATAGAAGCACTCGTTTCGGCTTGGGACCAGACTGAGCTTCTTCTCAGCAGGGGCATTGCGCTTGCCGCCCTTCTTGAAGGGATTCTTTGCACCTTTACCTTTCTTAAAGGAGGGCTTGTTGACCATCAACACATGATTATCCTTCTTGATGTCCACCTCCGCAGCCTTCAGCTTTGCGAAGAGCTCGGTGATCGTATCAGTGGAACCAATCTGATTATGAGTCACTACAAAACTTTTGTAGCTGGGAGGGAGTGATTGCAGAACCCTGTCAATCTTGAGATCCTCTGGAATCTTGCAGTCCAGTTGCTCAAGGCGTTGAGTGTAGCCCGACATCTTAATGGCGTGCTCACTAACGGAACTCCCTTCCTCCATCTTGCAGTTAAAGAACTTCTCAGAGATCTCATATCTCTCAGAACGGGCCTGAGTCTGAAACATGGTTTTCAACTCTTCGAGAATCTCAAAGGGCCCGGGATAGTTTTCAAAACGATTTTGAAGTTCCGGTTCCATAGCAAACAACATGGTGCTCTTAATCACACCATAATCATCTTTGCACGACTGATAGACAGCTTTCTCATCAGCCGGCGCAGTTGCAGCAGGGGCGTCACCTAACGCTTTTTCAAGGACATAGTCCTTTTGACCGCCAGAGAGAATGATTCTCAAATTGCGGAACCAATTGGTGAAGTTAGACCCATTGTTCTTAAGCTTTTCTTTCTCAGCAAAAACGTTGAAGTTGAAGTTGGACTTAGCCATTTGATCTACAATATTTGCAAGTACAAATTAGACTATGTTCATGATAACCAGTTCAACTTTTAATCAAATTACTAGATGAACTCCCACTAAATTCAACATCCCTCCAGTTGTTTAGTGAACATGATCCAAATTCACCACACCTAATCCGATCTTCACGAGAAGAGATGTGGTTTCAATGGTGGACAACGAAGTGTCGATCATATCATTCATATGACTCATGCTTAACCTTTCGGTTCATGTGTTCCGAGGCCATGTCTGTACATGCTAGGCTCGTCAAGTTAGACCCAAGTATTTCCGCGTGTGCAAAACTGGCTTGCACCCGTTGTATGTGAGCGTAGAGTCTATAGCACCCGATCATCACATGATGCTTGGACACGACGAACTTTCGCAACGGTGCATAGTTGGGGAGAACACAGTTTTTATCTTGATCTTTAAGTGAGGAATCATCTTATAATGCTACCGTCGCGATCTAAGCATAATAAGATACATAAAAGGATAAACATCACATGCATATAACTTTATGTGACATGGTATAGCCAATCTTCGCAATAATGATCTCCATCTTGTGCGTTCCGGCATGATCTCCATCACTTCACCATGATTGCCTCCACCACGAATAGCAACTACAACTATTGCTAACTACTTAGCGATAAAGTAAAGCTATTACATGGCGTATAAGAAGTTGACTCGCAGGTCATATACAATTATAAAGACAACCATATGGCTCTTGCCGGTTGTGTACTCATCGACATGCAAGTCGTGAAACATTACAAAACATGATCATCGCATACAATATACACATCACATCTTGGGCCACACCATATCACAGAAAACACTCCCTGCAAAAACAAGTTAGACGCCTCTACTTTGTTGTTGCATGTTTTACGTGGCTTATGGGAGTAGATGCTAAGAACGATTCTTACCTACGGAAAGCCACAACGGTGATATTATGGTTGCCAAACTCCGGTGTTGCCAACCGCATGTGTGGTACAAGCCACACGTCAAGTGCGGAGGCGGTCTCGCGAACGACGTCGCGTAAGGTTGGCCTGGACCGCTTCAATCTCACTATCTCGCGTCATAAGAAGAACACAAACAAGAGGCTTGCAACAGAAAACATCAACGCCCGCAACAACCATGTTGCGTTCTACTCGTGAATCACATCTACGCATAGATCTAGCTCTGATACCACTGAAGGGGTTTCGCAGCATAGTAAATCAAAATTTTCTGAAGTAACAGAGGGAAAGCCAAGATCTAATCTAGGAGATGCAAACAACGAGAGATTGGATTAGATCTTCATACCCTTGAAGATTCAAGACAGCGGAACGCTCATTTAACGTGGGTGATGTAGTCGCATTTCGCTTCTCCTCGCGATCCGATCCGATCTAGCACCACAAGCGGCGGTGCCTCCGTGAGATGCACACGCAGCACCGACGCCTCCTCCTTCCTTGGACCAGCAAGTATGGTGGAGAGATGGATTGGATCTACAACACGGGCGTGGTGTATTTGGTGAAGAATTTCTGCAGCAGGCTTCGCCTACAAGCGATGGGAGGGAGAGAGGAGGGCAGCAGGGCAACTAGGGTTTGGAGGAAGGTGTAGGTTGGGAGGGAGGGGGCGCACCAGCCCTCTATATATAGAGGGGGGGTGCGGCCAGCCCTTGCCCATCCTCCAAGCCTATCTCTAGTTTAAACGATTTGAACTCTCCCTTCTAGAAACCCTATCTTATCTCTAGTTTAAACGATTTAAACTTATCTAGGATCGGCTGGGCCCTATGGGGCCTTGTGCCCCTGGCCCAATGCGTCCAGGACACTCCCTCATAGGCCCATGCCCCCTCCCGGAAGGTGGGGCCACGTTGGCCCCCTTCCGGAAGGTTCTAGAAGCTTCCGGTACAATACCGATTAATCCGGAACAATTCCGAACTCCAAAAACTGCACTGCCTTATATGAATCTTATTCTCCGGACCATTCCGGAACCTCTCGTGATATCCCGGATCCCATCCGTGACTCCGACCAAAAATTCATAAACCAATTATCCAATCTATCCTAGCGTCGAGACACGTTAAGTGTGTGACCCTGCGGGTTCGAGAATATGCAGACATGATCTTCTATCAATAATCAATAGCGGGGTCTGGGCACCCATATTGACTCCCACACATTCATAAATGATCATATCGGATGAACCACGATGCCAGGATTCAATTAATCCCATATATATATTCCCTTCGTCTCGCGATATTTTACTTGCCCGAGATTCGATCGTCGGTATCGTCATACCTAGTTCAATATCGTTCATAGCAAGTACTTTACTCGTTCCGTAATCCGATATCACTTTGTGATTAACTCCTTAACCACATGCTTGCAAGCGGTGTTGATATCGACACGAAAGTGGGCCCAAAGTATATCTCTCCGACTTGGGAGGGACAAATCCCATCTCGATACATACAACCCAACAGATACTTTCCGATTACCTGAGAGACACCTTTATGATCACCCTCTCATAGGATGACGTTTGATGACCTCAAAGCTTTCTTCCGATACCAGAGAGTTGTATTATCTCATGGTCTAAGGAATACAATATTTGACATAAGAAAAACTTCGCAAAGACGAACACGATGACACGATCTAATTGCTTCGCTTAGTTTGGGTCTATCCACCATATCATTCTCCAATGATATGATCTCATTATCAATTGATAACTCATGTCTATGGTTAGGAAACCTTAACCATCATTGATCAATGAGCTAGTCCATAGGCGATTAGGGACACGGTGTTGTTCACAAACCACACAAGTATTAATGTTTCCGCTTAATACAATTCTAGCATGGAATATAAACTTTATCATGAACAAGAATTATAATAATAACATCTTTATTATTGCCTCTAGGGCATAATTCCAACAAGTTAAGCGTGCTGGAGCTGGAGTAGTATTAGGATGGGTGACCTTCCGGGAAGTTCGACCAAGACTGCAATTTAATTAAATATTAAATGTAATTAGTGTTAAAAATGTTCAAAGTGAGAGATTAATGAGTCAAACAATTCAAAGATTCAAAAATTGAGAAAAAAAAATAAAATATTTTTTTTAAAAATTTTTTTTTTGCAACCTGTCAACAAGCTATGCCGACGGCATTGCCCTCGGCGTAGCATACGCCGACGGCATTTTGATACGCCGACGGCCTCTATGTGCTCCGCCGAGGGAGCCCTTTGCCGAGGAGGCTACGCCGAGGGCAGCCGTCGGCGTAGCATACGCCGAGGGCATTTTAGCCTACGCCGACGGCTTTTTGCCCTCGGTGTAGCGCGCGCGTCCTGTAGTGAGGCTTCCATTTGCCAAACTATAGAGGTACTTATTTGAGACTATCATTCAATCATGAGGTTTGTTTTGACCTGCATTAGGTGTGGCAAACTATCAACATGACAAAACACAATGAAATTGTAAGCATGTACTATTTCCCTAGCCCTCACCAATTAGCGCTGTGACATGCCTTTGCGTTCCAAGTACTGGCTGGTTCATCCAATTCTATCATATATGTAGTGATGTATATTCAGAACTGGCTTATAATATTGTGGCCTACAACTGCGTAACTTTTAGCATTTTTTCAGCAGAAACACACACAAATGTGTCGCTGCTGCGTCTTCCAGAAAATACACACAAATGTATCCATGTATTTCAGTGAGTTGTAGATGGACACCTTCCAATATCTGGCACGCATGCGCTTGGCCGTTGCCCGTTGGCACAGGGGAGCAGGGCGGAGCCAGGATTATTTGACGATGAGGGGGCGAAGATGACAATGATGTATATAAGATTTTTTTTTCTCGAAGATACACCGCATGTAATTTTCTTATAAGATTGTTATGGTGATAAAAATATCATAATATATCAAGTCTATCTAACCATATACACAGCGAGAGGTCTTGGGCAATGCAAAATAGAAGCTCTATTTATATTATATCAAGTATATCTTTACGACTACAAACCTCATCGCACAACTTGATAATTTTACTGGAGATTACCTTTGTAGCATTTTTTTTCAAGCAATATTATGTGATAAATAATCTCCCATCAATGAATGATGCATCTGATTAGTAAATTATCCAAATGTGTTATATACAAATACAAGATGAATCAATCAATTGGATTATTTGTCACACAATATAATCACTCGACAAATCTCTAACTCGACATGGTACCTTTAGTTTGATTTTTGTGCAAGACAGACTCGATTGCACGGGCGCACGGCACACCGGTCGGTGGCAGGCATAGATAGTGGCCCTGCTAGCATGGTGGACGCGTTTGCGTCTGGCCACAACGACAGCGGACCGAACATGTCCAGTTTATCGATCTAAAGGGTTCATGACGGTGCTAGATCTAAACTAATGAAAGATATATGGAGCAGTTTATGGTCCAAAAGTAAAACCTGGGCTTGTTCTGGGCTTAGTTACATACAGAGAAACATCACTAATGCGCTAGGTTTGGGCTGAAATACTAGCTAATTAAGTCTCTAGGGTCATTACTGTTGGAATTTGGTGAGTTTTGGGTTGTTGGCCCATTAGAAAATTCTGAAATTCTCTTTGGCCTACTTGTGCATGGCAGCATATGGCTGTGCTAGTGGTGCTAAAGTCTAGTCATACATTGCTAGTTCAAGGGGATTTGAACCACCTTATATAGTAGAGTGTTGCACCACTCACTAAGGTGTGACAAGGAGAAAAACCCTCGCGCACTCCTCCTCCGACGCCGCCCGCCTCGACTCGCCATGCCTCGTCACGACGCGCGCACGCCGCGGGTTGCAGGAATCTCGCCGAGCCGAGCTTTATTTTGCGTTAATTACAGACGTTTCCAGTTTTTATGGACGTGGCTGTTACCGACTCGGACGTGGGCTGAACCCACGATCTTCCTAACCTGCACTATATAAGCGTCTGCGCTAAACCTAATCGGTGAATCAATCCACACACGCGCCTACCTCCAGAACCTTGCGTCGCCGCTTTCGTCTTTCCCATTCCGGCTTGCGGTGTGCACCGTAGATCGGGACAGTAGGCCTCCGGAACCCCGCCTCTTGTGAACCTGTACGGGTGAGGGGCGATCAGGTTTTTAGGGAGCGCTCAAGCGCGACTACTGGCAACCACGACGTCGTCCGACGACGAGTTCCCGAACGACGACTTCTTCCCGGACGTCACCAATCTCTTCGACAACCTTAACATGGGCGGTGCTGCTGCGACCGCTGCAGCTGCTATTCAGCCTACACTGTATGTGATTCTCAACTGTCTTTTTCGGATTATGCTAGAGTTCTTTGTTCTAGCGTTTGGTGTAGATGCGATAGGTTTATCTCCTATAGATGTAATCTGTTCATCTACTTTGTTGATCTGCATATTTGGTTTTAGTACCGTTTGTATGATCATGCTTTATCAATTTATTATTCGGATTAAATCATATGAGTTATTGCTTATATTTTTAACAATCCAAAAACCTGATTATAGGCAACTGAATTCCACTGGTGTAGTCGCGGCTACTAGGCCACCTCCTTTTGATGGCATGCACTATAAGAGATGGCGCAAGAGAGCAGTTCTCTGATTTGAAAACCTAAACTTCTATAGAGCCACTCTTGGCAAGCCTGAAGGAGATCTTTCTGCTGAGCAGGAAGCAAACTTTAAGAAAGTCGATACCATGTTTATGGCGGCTTTGTTCAGTGTTCTTGGGGACAATATTGTTGACCCGTATATGTCATTTGATAATGGCAAGGACGCGTGGGAAGCGCTCGAGGACAAGTTTGGGGTCTCGGACGCTAGCACTGAGTTGTATGTCATGAAGCAATTCTATGACTACAAGATGGTTGATGAGGGCTCCATCGTTGAGCAAGATTATGAGATACAATCACTTGCCAAAGAACTTGAGCAGTTCAAGTGTACCTTACCGGACAAGTTTGTAGCTGGTGGCATTATTGCCAAGCTTCCTCCCTCGTGGATGAACTTTGCTACCTCTCTGAAACATAAGAGACAAGAGTTTTCCGTTACGATCTCATTGGGTCTCTTCATATGGAAGAGAAGGCGAGAGCAAAGGATAAAACTGCTCGAGGATTTGATGGAGGTTCTACTGCCAATTTGGTGCAGAGGAAAAACTTCCAATCCCACAAGTTTAAAAACAAGAACAAATCTGAAGGAAAGGGGAAGTTCGATGGCAAAAACAAGGCCACGCACTCAACCAACTTCAAGAAGAAAACTGATAAGAGGAAAGGCTCTTGCCACGTCTGTGGTGAAATGACTTGTCATTGGGCTCCTAGCTGCCCTAATCGCTTTGACAAGCGTCAACATGGGAACATCGGCAATGCCGCTAATAATGTTATTAGCGATACTAAGATGAAGGATGTTGGGTACGGTATTTTACCTACTATCCTTTCAGTATGTCATTCTCCTGATTGATGGATAACACGGGTGCTAATACACATGTATGTTCTGATATTTCCATATTTTCCTCTTATCAGGTCTCAAGGACCTCTTCCATGCTGATGGGAAACGGCTCACGTGCTTCTGTTCATGGTGTTGGTACGGTAAATCTGAAGTTTACTTTGGGGAAGACCGTACAACTAAAGAATGTGCAGCACGTTCCCTCCATCAATAAGAATCTCGTCAGCGGATCGCTTTTATGTCGAGATGGCTTTAAGTTGGTCTTTGAGTCCAATAAAGTTGTAATTTCTAAGTATGTACAATTTGTTGGAAAGGGTTATGAGTGCGGAGGTCTATTCCGCTTGTCTTTGTCAGACTCATGTACTAAAGTTATTAATCATGTTTGCAATGGTAATGAGTCCAATGTTTGGCATTCATGACTCTGTCATATTAACTTTGGTTGCATGACGCGGCTAGCCAATATGAGTTTAATTCCGAAATTTATCACTGTCAAAGGTTCTAAGTGCCAAGTTTGTGTGCAAGCAAAGCAACCCCGTAAGTCTCATACGGCTGCGGAACCGGGAAACTTAGCACCGCTAGAACTTACACATTCGGATCTTTGTGAGATGAATGGTGTGTTGACAAAAGGTGGATAAAGATACTTTATGACGTTGATTGATGACTCCACTAGATACTGCTATGTTTATCTTCTGAAATCTAAAGATGAAGCTTTGAACTACTTCAAAATCTATAAAGCTGAGGCAGAAAACCAACTTGATCTTAAAATCAAGCGGCTAAGGTCGGATCGTGGTGGAGAGTACTTTTCAAACGAATTTGATTTATTCTGTATGGAACACGGTATTATACATGAGAGGACGTCTCCCTACTCACCTCAGTCAAATGGGGTGTCCGAAAGAAAGAACCGCACTCTAACTTATTTGGTTAATGTCATGTTAGATACATCAGGTCTTTCCAAGGAATGGTGGGGGGAGGCGCTAATGACTGCGTGTCATGTCCTAAACCGTGTTCCTGTAAACGATAAAACCATGACTCCATTTGAGGAATGGGAAAAGAAAAGGCTTAAACTCTCTTACTTACGAACTTGGGGTTGTTTGGCGAAAGTCAATATTCCAATACCCAAGAAGCGAAAGCTTGGACCAAAAATCATTGATTGTGTTTTTCTGGGATATGCTTTTCATAGCATTAGCTATAGATTTTTTGATAGTAAAATCTGAGGTATCCGACATGCATGTTGGTACAATTATGGAGTCGAATGATGTGAATTTCTTTGAGGACTTCTTTCCTATGAAAGTTATGTCTAGCTCATCAAATCAGGAGATGAGTAGTTCATCTAGTCAGGAATTTTCTATAATTCCTAAAACCACTATGCCGATAAAACACTCTGATGATCGTGTGGAGGATGATAATGAAGCTCCCAAAAGGAGCAAGAGACAAAGGACTGCAAAGTCATTTGGTGATGATTTCATTGTGTACCTTGTGGATGATACTCCCACTTCTATCTCAGAAGCCTATGCATCTCAAGATGCTGACTACTGGAAGGAAGTTGTCCGAAGCGAGATGGAATCCATCTTAGCTAATGGTACTTGGGAAATCACTGATCGTCCTTATGGGTGTATACCTGTAGGATGTAAATGGGTGTTCAAGAAAAAGCTTAGACCTGATGGTACTATTGAAAAGTACAAGGCACGTCTTGTGGATAAGGGTTATACCCAAAAGGAAGGTGAAGACTTTTTTGATACCTACTCACCTATAGCCAGATTGACCACTATTCGAGTACTACTTTCCTTGGCTGCCTCACATGGTCTTCTCGTTCATCAAATGGACGTTAAGACAACTTTTCTAAATGGAGAGCTAGATGAGGAAATTTATATGGAGCAGCCTGACGGATTTGTAGTAGATGGTCAAGAAGGAAAGGTGTGTAAGTTAGTGAAGTCTTTGTATGGTGTTAAGCAAGCTCCTAAACAGTGGCACGAGAAGTTTGAAAGAACTTTAACTGCTGAAGGTTTTGTTGTAAACGAAGCTGACAAATGTGTGTACTATCGCCATGGTGGGGGCGAGGGAGTAATTATGTGCCTCGATGTTGATGACATATTGATATTCGGGACCAACCTCTCTATTATCGAGGAGGTCAAAGAGTTCTTATCTCGCTGCTTTGAGATGAAGGACTTGGGAGTGGCTGATGTAATTTTAAAAATCAAGTTACTAAAGGATGACAATGGTGGGATTACACTGCTTCAGTCTCACTATGTGGAAAAGATATTGAGTCGCTTCGGGTATAGCGACTGCAATTATTCTCCAATGCCTTATGATCCGAGTGTGCTACTTCAAAAGAATCGAAGGACTGCTAAAGATAAATTGAGATATTCTCAAATTATTGGCTCGCTCATGTATTTAGCCAGTGCTACTAGACCTGACATCTCCTTTGCTGTAAGCAAACTAAGTCGATTTGTGTCAAATCCTGGAGATGATCATTGGCATGCTCTTGAAAGAGTTTTGCGCTATCTGAAAGGCACTGTGAGTTATGGTATTCACTATACTGGGTATCCACGGGTACTTGAGGGTTATAGTGATTCAAACTGGATATCTGATGCTGATGAGATTAAGGCCACAAGTGGTTATTTGTTTACACTTGGTGGTGGCGCTGTTTCC
Source organism: Avena insularis (assembly GCA_023614405.1). Lineage (NCBI taxonomy): Eukaryota > Viridiplantae > Streptophyta > Magnoliopsida > Poales > Poaceae > Avena > Avena insularis. Next base: position 390,622,162 of record CM042695.1, read on the forward strand.
TGGAAGTCTTGCACGCAGACTATCTTAATGAGGTCAACAATGGAAGCAGCACAGCATTAGACACAGCCACTGTTGAAGCAGAGTGGCTTCGTGAGCTCTTGATGGACTTACCTGTGGTTGAAAAACAATACCCGCCATCCCGATGAACTGTGATAATCAAACTATGATCGTCAAAGTAAACAGTTCTAAGGATAATATAAAGTCATCATGGCATGTGAAGGAGAGATTGAAATCTGTCAGGAAATTGAGAAACTCCGGAGTTATTGCGTTGGATTATATCCAAACATCTAAGAACCTGAAAGATCCCTTTACAAAGGGTTTATCACGCAATGTGATAGATAATGCATCGAGGGAGATGGGTTTGAGACCCACGCTATGAGTTGATCCCAATGGCAACCCACTCTATGTGATCGGAGATCCCGTGAATTAGAGCTGGGAGACAAGCTGTTGGTCAGCTGAGAGGAGAGTATTCCCATATTATATTTATATCTCCATAAAGATGCAATACTCTCTTAATCTGCATGGCAGGTTGATATTTATCTTAATGTGTTCCAAGTGGCTTTTATAAGCGGAGATGTTGTCCTGCAGAACATCTCTTGAGGAACACACCTATATGAGTCAGACTGTCAAACGTCGCTGTCCGTGAGAGTTGGGTGCTCTCTAATAAACTCATGAAAGGCCCTGAAGTATGACGCATAAGCTCCAAACCGCAGGGAAGCCGACGGTAGCCCTGTACCGGTCTAAATTTTGTGTAAAACTAGTGCGTAGAAAACTTGTAGTTTAAGGCATAGTCCACTATTCAAGTTGCTAGCTAGTGTAGCATGAAGTTTAACGTGTAAGTTCAACTTAACAGTCTCCACTACACACCGGTATATAAAACAATGTTCTGAAATAAAAGTGATGTGATGTGCCAATGAGACTTTGTGGGGGATTGTTGGAATTTTGTGAGTTTTGGGCTGTTGGCCCAGTAGACAAATTCTGAAATTCTCTTTGGCCCACTTGTGCATGGCAGCATATGGCTGTGCTAGTGGTGCTAAAGTTTAGTCCCACATTGCAAGTTGAAGGGGATTTGAACCACCTTATATAGTAGAGTGTTACACCACTCACTAAGGTGTGACAAGGAGAGAAGCTCTCGCGCACTCCTCCTCCGACGCTTCCCGCTTCGCCTCGCCACGCCGCCGTCACACGCACAAGGCCATGCTGGTTGCGGGAATCTCGCCGAGCAGAGCTTTATTTTGCTGGTTGGGAAAACTGATTATGAGTCATTAACTGACGCGTTAATTACAGCCGTTTCCAGTTTTTATGGACGTGGCTGTTACCGACTCGAACGTGGGTTGAGCCCACGATCTTCTTAACCTGCACTATATAAGCGTCTGCGCTAAACCTAATCAGTGAATCAATCCACACACGCGCCTACCTCCAGAACCTTGCGCCGCCGCTTTCGTCTTTCCCATCCCGGCTTGCGGCGTGCACCGTAGATCGGGACAGTAGGCCTCCGGAACACCGCCTCTTGTGAACTCAGACGGTGAGGGTGATCAGGTTTTTAGGAGCTCAAGCGACCATCGGTAACCACGACGTCGTCCGACGACGAGTTCCCGAACGACGACTTCTTCCCGGACGTCACCAATCTCTTCGACAACCTTAACATGGGCGGTGCTGCTGCGATCGCTGCAGCTGCTATTCAGCCTACACTGTATGTGATTCTCAACTGTCTTTTTCGGATTATGCTAGAGTTCTTTGTTCTAGCGTTTGGTGTAGATGCGATAGGTTTATCTCCTATAGATGTAATCTGTTCATCTACTTTGTTGATCTGCATATTTGGTTTTAGTACCGTTTGTATGATCATGCTTTATCAATTTATTATTCGGATTAAATCATATGAGTTATTGCTTATATTTTTAACAATCCAAAAACCTGATTATAGGCAACTGATTTCCACTGGTGTAGCCGCGGCTACTAGGCCACCTCCTTTTGATGGCATGCACTATAAGAGATGGCGCAAGAGAGCAGTTCTCTGGTTTGAAAACCTAAACTTCTATAGCGCCACTCTTAGCAAGCCTGAAGGAGATCTTTCTGCTGAGCAGGAAGCAAACTTTAAGAAAGTCGATACCATGTTTATGGCGGCTTTGTTCAGTGTTCTTGGGGACAACATTGTTGACCCGTATATGTCATTTGATAATGGCAAGGACGCGTGGGAAGCGCTCGAGGAAAAGTTTGGGGTCTCGGACGCTAGCACTGAGTTGTATGTCATGAAGCAATTCTATGACTACAAGATGGTTGATGAGGGCTCCGTCGTTGAGCAAGATTATGAGATACAATCACTTGCCAAAGAACTTGAGCAGTTCAAGTGTACCTTACCGGACAAGTTTGTAGCTGGTGGCATTATTGCCAAGCTTCCTCCCTCGTGGATGAACTTTGCTACCTCTCTGAAACATAAGAGACAAGAGTTTTCCGTTACGATCTCATTGGGTCTCTTCATGTGGAAGAGAAGGCGAGAGCAAAGGATAAAACTGCTCGAGGATTTGATGGAGGTTCTACTGCCAATTTGGTGCAGAGGAAAAACTTCCAATCCCACAAGTTTAAAAACAAGAACAAATCTGAAGGAAAGGGGAAGTTCGATGGCAAAAACAAGGCCACGCACTCAACCAACTTCAAGAATAAAACTGATAAGAGGAAAGGCTCTTGCCACGTCTGTGGTGATCCTGGTCATTGGGATCCTAGCTGCCCTAATCGTTTTGACAAGCGTCAACTTGGGAACATTGGCAATTCCGCTAATATTGTTATTAGCGATACTAAGATGAAGGATGTTGGGTACGGTATTTTACCTACTATCCTTTCAGTATGTCATTCTCCTGATTGATGGATAGACACGGGTGCTAATACACATGTATGTTCTGATATTTCCATATTTTCCTCTTATCAGGTCTCAAGGACCTCTTCCATGCTGATGGGAAATGGCTCACGTGCTTCTGTTCATGGTGTTGGTACGGTAAATCTGAAGTTTACTTTGGGGAAGACCATACAACTGAAGAATGTGCAGCACGTTCCCTCCATCAATAAGAATCTCGTCAGCGGATCGCTTTTATGTCGAGATGGCTTTAAGTTGGTCTTTGAGTCCAATAAAGTTGTAATTTCTAAGTATGTGCAATTTGTTGAAAAGGGTTATGAGTGCGGAGGTCTATTCCGCTTGTTTTTGTTAGACTCATGTACTAAAGTTATTAATCATGTTTGCAATGATAATGAGTCCAATGTTTGGCATTCATGACTCTGTCATATTAACTTTTGTTGCATGACGCGACTATCCAATATGAGTTTAATTCCGAAATTTATCACTGTCAAAGGTTCTAAGTGCCAAGTTTGTGTGCAAGCAAAGCAACCCCGCAAGTCTCATACGGCTGCGGAACCGGGAAACTTAGCACCGCTAGAACTTACACATTCAGATCTTTGTGGGATGAATGGTGTGTTGACAAAAGGTAGAAAAAGATACTTTATGACGTTGATTGATGACTCCGCTAGATACTGCTATGTTTATCTTCTGAAATCTAAAGATGAAGCTTTGAACTACTTCAAAATCTATAAAGCTGAGGCAGAAAACCAACTTGATCTTAAATTCAAGCGGCTAAGGTCGGATCGTGGTGGAGAGTACTTTTCAAACGAATTTGATTTATTCTGTATGGAACACGGTATTATACATGAGAGGACGTCTCCCTACTCACCTCAGTCAAATGGGGTGGCCGAAAGAAAGAACCGCACTCTAACTGATTTGGTTAACGCCATGTTAGATATATCAGGTCTTTCCAAGGAATGGTGGGGGGAGGCGCTAATGACTGCGTGTCATGTCCTAAACCGTGTTCCTGTAAAGGATAAAACCATGACTCCGTTTGAGGAATGGGAAAATAAAAGGCTTAAACTCTCTTACTTACGAACTTGGGGTTGTTTGGGGAAAGTCAATATTCCAATACCCAAGAAGCGAAAGCTTGGACCAAAAATCATTGATTGTGTTTTTCTAGGATATGCTTTTCATAGCATTAGCTATAGATTTTTTGATAGTAAAATCTGAGGTATCCGACATGCATGTTGGTACAATTATGGAGTCGAATGATGCGAATTTCTTTGAGGACATCTTTCCTATGAAAGGTATGTCTAGCTCATCAAATCAGGAGATGAGTAGTTCATCTAGTCAGGAATTTTCTATAATTCCTAAAACCACTATGCCGATAGAACACTCTCATGATCGTGTGGAGGATGACAATGAAGCTCCCAAAAGGAGCAAGAGACAAAGGACTGCAAAGTCATTTGGTGATGATTTCATTGTGTACCTTGTGGATGATACTCCCACTTCTATCTCAGAAGCCTATGCATCTCAAGATGCTGACTACTGGAAGGAAGTTGTTCGAAGCGAGATGGAATCCATCTTAGCTAATGGTACTTGGGAAATCACTGATCGTCCTTATGGGTGTATACCTGTAGGATGTAAATGGGTGTTCAAGAAAAAGTTTAGACCTGATGGTACTATTGAAAAGTACAAGGCACGTCTTGTGTCTAAGGGTTATACCCAAAAGAAAGGTGAAGACTTTTTTGATACCTACTCACCTGTAGCCAGATTGACCACTATTCGAGTACTACTTTCCTTGGCTGCCTCACATGGTCTTCTCGTTCATCAAATGGACGTTAAGACAGCTTTTCTAAATGGAGAGCTAGATGAGGAAATTTATATGGAGCAGCCTGACGGATTTGTAGTAGATGGTCAAGAAGGAAAGGTGTGTAAGTTAGTGAAGTCTTTGTATGGTGTTAAGCAAGCTCCTAAACAGTGGCACGAGAAGTTTGAAAGAACTTTAACTGCTAAAGGTTTTGTTGTAAACGAAGCTGACAAATGTGTGTACTATCGCCATGGTGGGGGCGAGGGAGTAATTATGTGTCTCTACGTTGATGACATATTGATATTCGGGACCAACCTCTCTGTTATCGAGGAGGTCAAAGAGTTCCTATCTCGCTGCTTTGAGATGAAGGACTTGGGAGTGGCTGATGTAATTTTAAACATCAAGTTACTAAAGGATGACAATGGTGGGATTACACTGCTTCAGTCTCACTATGTGGACAAGATATTGAGTCGCTTCGGGTATAGCGACTGCAATTCTTCTCCAACGCCTTATGATCCGAGTGTGCTACTTCAAAAGAATCGAAGGACTGCTAAAGATCAATTGAGATATTCTCAAATTATTGGCTCGCTCATGTATTTAGCCAGTGCTACTAGACCTGACATCTCCTTTGCTGTAAGCAAACTAAGTCGATTTGTGTCAAATCCTGGAGATGATCATTGGCATGCTCTTGAAAGAGTTTTGCGCTATTTGAAAGGCACTGTGAGTTATGGTATTCACTATACTGGGTATCCACGGGTACTTGAGGGTTATAGTGATTCAAACTGGATATCTGATGCTGATGAGATTAAGGCCACAAGTGGTTATTTGTTTACACTTGGTGGTGGCGCTGTTTCCTGGAAGTCTTGCATGCAGACCATCTTAATGAGGTCAACAATGGAAGCAGAACTTATAGCATTAGACACAGCCACGGTTGAAGCAGAGTGGCTTCGTGAGCTCTTGATGGACTTACCTGTGGTTGAAAAACCAATACCCGCCATCCCGATGAACTGTGATAATCAAACTGTGATCGTCAAAGTAAACAATTCTAAGGATAATATAAAGTCATCAAGGCATGTGAAGGAGAGATTGAAATCTGTCAGGAAATTGAGAAACTCTGGAGTTATTGCGTTGGATTATATCCAAACATCTAAGAACCTGGAAGATCCCTTTACAAAGGGTTTATCACGCAATGTGATAGATAATGCATCGAGGGAGATGGGTTTGAGACCCACGCTATGAGTTGATCCCAGTGGCAACCCACTCTATGTGATCGGAGATCCCGTGAGTTAGAGCTGGGAGACAAGCTGTTGGTCAGCTGAGAGGAGAGTATTCCCATATTATATTTATATCTCCATAAAGATGCAATACTCTCTTAATCTGCATGGCAGGTTGATATTCATCTTAATGTGTTCCATGTGGCTTTTATAAGCGGAGATGTTGTTCTGCAGAACATCTCTTGAGGAACACACCTATATGAGTCTGACTGTCAAACGTCGCTGTCCCTGAGAGTTGGGTGCTCTCTAATAAACTCATGAAAAGCCCTGAAGTATGACGCATAAGCTCCAAACCGCAGGGAAGCCGACGGTAGCCCTGTACCGGTCTAAATTTTGTGTAAAACTAGTGCGTAGAAAACTTGTAGTTCAAGGCATATTCCACTATTCAAGTTGCTAGCTAGTGTAGCATGAAGTTTAACGTATAAGTTCAACTTAACAGTCTCCACTACACACCGGTATATAAAACAATGTTCTGAAATAAAAGTGATGTGATGTGCCAATGAGACTTTGTAGGGGATTGTTGGAATTTTGTGAGTTTTGGGCTGTTGGCCCATTAGACAAATTCTGAAATTCTCTTTGGCCCACTTGTGCATGACAGCATATGGCTATGCTAGTGGTGCTAAAGTTTAGTCCCACATTGCTAGTTGAAGGGGATTTGGACCACCTTATATAGTAGAGTGTTACACCACTCACTAAGGTGTGACAAGGAGAGAAGCTCCCGCACACTCCTCCTCCGACGCTGCCCGCTTCGCCTCGCCACGCCATGCCTCGCCACGACGCGCGCGCGCCGCGGGTTGCGGGAATCTCGCCGAGCCGAGCTTTATTTTGCTGGTTGGGAAAACTGATTATGAGTCATTAACTGACGCGTTAATTACAACCGTTTCTAGTTTTTATGGACGTGGCTGTTACCGACTCGGACGTGGGCTGAGCCCACGATCTTCTTAACATGCACTATATAAGCGTCTGCGCTAAACCTAATCAGTGAATCAATCCACACACGCGCCTACCTCCAGATCCTTGCGCCGCCGCTTTCGTCTTTCCCATCCCGGCTTGCGGCATGCACCGTAGATCGGGACAGTAGGCCTCCGGAACTCCGCCTCTTGTGAACCTGTATGGGTGAGGGGCGATCAGGTTTTTGGGGAGCGCTCAAGCGCGACTACTGGCAACCACGACGTCGTCCGACGACGAGTTCCCGAACGACGCCTTCTTCCCGGACGTCACCAATCTCTTCGACAACCTTAACATGGGCGATGTTGCTGCAACCGCTGCGGCTGCTATTCAGCCTACACTGTATGTGATTCTCAATTGTCTTTTTCGGATTATGCTAGAGTTCTTTGTTATAGCGTTTGGTGTAGATGTGATAGGTTTATCTCCTATAGATATAATCTGTTCATCTACTTTGTTGATCTGCATATTTGGTTTTAGTACCGTTTGTATGATCATGCTTTATCAATTTATTATTCGATTAAATTATATGAATTATTACTTATATTTTCAACAATTACTATTGCATACTAAACCGTATTTTGGGGGGGGGGGGGGGGGGCGTCTCCCCCCCAAAGGGGAGTACATACAGACGGAAGAAAAAAATACATATTGTCGATTGGTTGATCTCAAGTATCTCTGTCTTGCAAAGAGCCTACATGCTTCCCGGACTGACAGAAGGTCCTCAGGCATACTCACCGTGCATAGAGTTCTATTTCAGCAATGTGTTCCTTCCACCATGCTAGACTTGACTGTTTTTCACTAACAGTTTTGGACGACTTCCTATCCATGGCCAACACTCTGTTGTTTCGACTTCAGGGATCACCGAGTATAGAAATACAAATATCTTTAGCGTTTTATAGAGACATACTCCGTACTTGTTTCTTCTGCTCCAATATCTCAGAATAGCCGGATATCAGTTCTAATACCTGTGGCACCACAAAATCTTGTCTCTGCCTACCTGCGCCACCTATTTATATTGGTACCAGATACCTTTGCCCTGTACTAGCCGGTTCATCCAACTATGCACTAAGGTCATGCGTCTCTAGATGCACATTCACACCTAATTAATCATACTGCTTCATTTATCTCCGTTACTTTTGCAGAGGAAGCATAAGAGCATCTCCACTCGTTGGCCGAACTCAAGCCACAAACGGTCCGTTTTTTGGTCAGACGGAACTAGTTTTCGGCCTGGGTACGCCTTTTTCCCACTCGCGTACCCAGGCCGAGTTTTCAAGTTTGTCTAAAATTCATTAAAGATGGACGAATTTCATTAAGTTGGGCGAATATAGGCGGATTACATTTAAACTAAAGTAGTACATAATAAACTTAAAAAAGGTCGCCGCCATGGCCTCCGCCGGTGCCTTCGCCGTCCTACATGCCGAAGTTGTTACAGAACGCTGTGTAGCCGGGGTCGGCGCGGCCGTCAACCTCGCCACCGTCGTCGTCGTCGTTGCTTGGCGGTTGGTTCTGGCGGGAGCTCCGCTGGCCTGGGTCGCCGCACCTCCAGGGCTGGAAGGACGGGCCTACGTCCTCGAGGACGTAGAGCGGGGCGCCCTGGTAGGCGAGCTCACGCCCAGACAACGCCCGACGCCGGGCGGCCTGCTGCTGCAGGCCGAGGATGCGCTGCCGCTCCGCCTTCTCCCAGTCCATCCTGGACCACTCCAGGATGTCCGGCGAGGAGGGCTCCACCGGCGGCGGCTGCGGTGCCATGTCGCGAAGCGACTGCTCCAGCGCCATCTTCAAGGCGGCGTCTTCGGCCGGCGCCGAGTCTTCTATCTTGGGGCGGCGGAGACGCAGGTGGCCGGTTGGCGACGCCGTTGTCCGCGGCTCGCCGATGACGATGCCGCGCGAGCGCGTTCGCGGCGGTGAGCGCACCGGCGAGACCGCTTCGCGCTTGACTGCCATCGGCGTGCGAATCGGCGCCGAGCCGGAGGAGTGGGACGCCGAAGCGGAGGAGGACGAGCTCATGCTCGCCATCCTCCTCGGCGTCCAGTTCGCCGGAGGCCGCCGACCCGTCCTGGCCGCCGGCGTCGGGTTGCGCGGGAAGCCGAGCCGCGGCGTGTTTCCGCGGTTGATGTGCTCCATCACCGCCGCGAGCGTCCGGCCTGGCGCGCTCCACCAACGCCGGCGACCCGCCGAGTTGTTGCGCTTCGGCGGCGACTCGTTCGGCGGCCTCACGTGGCGAGCGAGCTCCTTCTCGCGCCGGTCCGCGAAGAAATGCTCCTAGTACAGGAGGTTGTCGGCGCTCTTGGCTTCGGCGGGGTTGTCCATGCCGCCGATGTACTCTTGCACATCGTACAGCAGCTCGTCCGGCGTCGGTGCCGGCGGGATAGGGATGCCGCCGGCGCTCAGCTTCCACCCCGGAGGCATCCGCGTGTCCAGCGGCGCCATGTAGCCGGCGTCGTACAGCATGCGTGCCTCCCAGGCCTGGAGGGTGCGCCGGCCGAAGCCGTTCGCCGCACCACCGTCGCCGGGGTAGCGTTCGGACATTGCTGGGAAGGGGGAACGGTGAGAGAGGGTTCGCCGGAGTTTGGGCTTGTGGGGGGAGCTGTGAGAGAGTGTGTAGATCTCGAGCGAGGGGTACGGCTTATAAAGGCCGAGGTGGGCGGCGAGGGCAGGAGGGGTGTAGCGGTGAGGGCGGGAAAAGGGAAAACAGCGGGAAGTTAGTGCCCGTCGGTCCGTCGCGGGAGCCGAGGCGATGACGGTGGCGCCGTAAATCGGCAACGCGTGGCCGACGCGACAGACAGTTAATGTCCGGCAGTCGCCGCGTGGTTCCGAGGATGACGACGACTCGACTTCTATCACTGACTCGGCAGGTCCACGCGCCGCTTCGGTTTTTTTCGCTGAATTCGCTGGTCCGGCGTTTTCAGGGCGTACCCGGAAACCTGGATTCGGTCTGGGTAGTCCGGACCAAAATTGGCCCAAATCCAGCCGAAAACAGGTCCTTAGGTATGCGACTGGACAAATTTTTGGTGTCCGGATCAAAATTCGGCGTCCAAATCGGCCTGGCCTCCTGGTAGGCGAGCAGAGATACTCTAACATTGTGTTTCGTACATTTTCCATGTGGTCTGGATTGGCACCATTCAGCTTTCATATTGTATAGGTGTTGTACCTCGTAAAATCTGCCGTCATATCCAATCCAAAGGTCCTCCTCACTCGCTTAACGCTATTCTATTGCGAATTGTCGATTGGGAAAAAAAAGCATCGGCCGCAGAGGGCGTTGGAATTCGTCCACAGATCGATCACGTCAATTTAGATAAACAGAGACGAACACAAATCTTATGGCCAGGGTACGTATCGTGTCCTCTATTTTTCTCTTTATTTCTTCTTTTCTCAACTTGCACGGTTACAAAACTTACGCGACCTGCTCGTGTATAAATACACGGTCAGACTCTAAACCGAACTAATCCTAGTAGAACACGGACATACCAAACTAGGATAAACTTAATCTAAACTAACACCAACTCATACTACCACACGGGCAGAGCCAAATTAATACTTAGAAGCTAACTCACGTATACTACTACTACGATTTTCTACTAACCTGTTATGATACAGACTCAACACATACTCTAGATTACTACTAACAATCTCCTCCTAATCTTGACTCTTTGTCTCTTCGCGCTCGTCCCGATCTCGAATCACCGCAGCTTCATGACCTCTTGACTCAACTCAACGTATGATCCAGACTCCTAGTCGCGCCGCTATCAGGTAGACACCATAGGCCACCCCAGACGCATACATGCCAACGGATCACACACCGTCCCATGTAAAGACATGTCCTCATTGAAGAGGCTCCCCTTCACTGGTCATTGCCCCACCATACGCTTAAGCATCATCCTTCCTGTCGAGACCCTTGGTCGCACCTAGCACCAGACAGCAACACGACGTGACACGCTTTCACTGCAACGTATCCTCACAAAAACAAGCACTTGGACACGACAGCGACTCACGAACACGACACTGACTCAACGTGCCAACCCGCACGTCTATGACTCCTTGACTCTTCTAACTCCCCGGTTGACGATCTTGACGAGACTCCCGGCACCGCACCTCAACACCTCCTCTCCCATCAACGATCATCCACCTCCACCGCTTTTCCAACGACAACGCCCTACCGCCTCCCTCGTGTCGCTCCGCCGGACCACCACCGCCCGCCATCTTTCCTCCTCGTCGCTCTGCCGAGCGACAATATCGCCCGCCGTCTTCACCAAGTCGCCCGCCCCGAGGCGCTAGTCGGTTCGCCTCCCCGGGGCAAGCATGGCTTCAAATCTTCGACCTTGCTCTGATATCAATTGTTGGAATTCGCCCACAGATCGATCACATCAATTTAGACGAACAGAGACGAACACAAATCTTATGGCCAGGGGCACGTATCGTGCCCTCTATTTTTCTCTTTATTTCTTCTTTTCTCAACTCGCACGGTTACAAAACATACGCGGCCTGCTCGTGTATAAATACACGGCCAGACTCTAAACCGAACTAATCCTAATAGAACACGGACATACCAAACTAGGACAAACTTGACCTAAACTAACACCAACTCATACTACCACACACACGGGCAGAGCCAAATTAATACTTAGAAGCTAACTTCACGTATACTACTACTACTACAATTTGCTACTAACCTGTTATGATACAGACTCGACACATACTCTAGATTACTACTAACAGCTCAGCTCAGTTGTAGGCGTAGCCGCACAAATGAAGCACACACGGGATCGCCCATTCGCCCACCTCATAGATGAGCTGCACAACAAAGTGCCGCATAGACTTGATTCGGGCTGGTTTCATGTTGAATGGAACCGGGCTCCCTCTTTTGGGGCTCTTTTGATCTAAAAAAATAAACAAGGTTTTTGCTGGAGCCACAGAAATTGTTTAATCAATTCTCCGTAGTAATGTATTAGTTATTCGGCACCCGATTGGAAAACTGAAAGATAACGTCTTCTATTGCAGATCATGTATCAACATTTTTCTTTACACCAATTCCTCCACCGCTAGTTCACTAGCTAGCTTTTTTCTCCTCCATGATCCAGCTAGTTGGTCTTTCGTAATATCCTATGTTTTTGAACATAATTGCAGACATGTGAGCTATCCTTATTGCACGGGCAAAGGATGATGACCAAATTGGAAGTTTTATCCCTCATTTGCTTGAAAGCGGCATTATGCAATATGATGATGATACCATTTTGTTTATGGAGAATGGCCTACAGAAGGCTGTCGATATAAAGTTTATATTATGTATCTTTGAACAACTTACGGGTCTTAAGACCAACTTCTATTAGAGTGAAATTTTCTGTTTTGCTAAGGCAAAAGACGAGAAATAAACCTACAAACAAATATTTGGATGTGAGTCTGGTTCTTTACCTTTTAGATACATAGAGGTGTCTATCCACTATACAAAATTTAACAATTCAGATTGGTAACTAATAGAAACTTGCTTCGAAGAAAAGTTGGGTTGTTGGGAAGGAAATCTATTATCATACAAAGATCGCTAAGTCCTTATCAATTCTGTTTTAACGAGTTTACATATGTTCATGTTGTTCTTCTTGTAAATCCTGGAGAGGTTAAGGAAACGGCTTGATTTTTATAGGGCACGTGTTTTTTGTTTGCAAAGTGATCAGAATAAACAAAAAAGACTAAAAAAGCGGACTATAATTTGTAGAAGGAAAAGATCATGGAGGTCTAGGGATTGACTTTAAATCAAAAATGAGTTCTTATTAATTAAGTGACTTTATAAATTGCTTAATGGGGAAGGGGTGTGGCAGGAGTTGCTACACAGTAAGTTTTTTCAAAATGTGCTACATAGTAAGTATCTGAATGAAAAAACACCATCTAAAGTCAAACCAAAACCTACGGATTTCCCCTTCTGTAAGAGGCTTATGCGGGTGAAGGATGACTTCTTTACTAGCGGTTGCTTTGTAATGAGATATGGTTTTATTATAAGGTTTTGAGAGGACACATGCAGTGGCGGAGCTACAATAGAGTGGAGTATGGTGCCACAACAGGTAAAAACATTTGTTTCAGGGTGCACACATGGTGAAAATCTGTCAATTAGCAAAGGAAATCGATTTTTACCTGGGTCTTGTGCACCCCTTGGTCCTACAGGGATCACCCCTGGACACATGGTTGGGTGACACTCCATTAGCTCGGTAATATCCATTATTGTATAACATTGTGCAGTGAAAGAATGTCTCTGTTGCGAATGTCTTAGTTCATAAACAATAGTTGTTGGGTTTAGAAGGATCCTAACTAGTGATAAGTGGACATCATGGCTGCACTAATACTAAATACTAATAACGGTACAGTTATCTAATGCTCGAGTCCTTTACAAAGACTAGACCAGATGATCCACGGCGGCATTCGTGGTGCAGGATCGAGCCGCCCCTTCTAGATGTGCACGTCACCGGGAGGGATACTGCACGTGTGAGAATGGGATTAGCCACTATCGGCGCACGGGCTTTGCCTGGCGGCTGGCTCAGATGGTCTAGGGAGTGGGGATGGTCACGGGTCACGGCATGCAAGGAAGTGCAAATATACTCTCTTGTTGAAGATATATGAGCTTGCCGTTAATCAATATATTTTCTACAACCTAAATACTTAAGTATATGAAGATGACCCAGCTCGGATAATCCTCTACACACTCGATGTTACACATTATTATCATGGGGCATTTGGCCAACTTGTATCAGAAACTTTTTAGTTCATACATTTTAGACACGAGGTGTGCTTCGGTCCCCCCCCCCCCCCCCCCCAACTTAAGTTGTATGAGCCGTTTTATTTTTTTGACCCGTCAAAAACCCATATCGAGGCCACGTATATCTTCGCATATGTGTACTCAGTCGAACTGGGTATAATCCATGTTTCGATCGGCTGATCCCACCTCCCATTATCGCGATCTACGTCTTTGCATGCCATATTTTAAATGTTTTTGTTGCTTTATATAACTTCCGATTTTCTCCTTCCGCAGGCACATGAGTATACGTATACGGCGAGTATACATCTAAGAGGACCATACGGACTTCGAATGTGTTCGTACGGTCCTCTAAACAATCAGTATCGAGTTTTTGTTTGTCAAAGTTTGAAAGAGGGGGGAGGGGGGACCGAAGCAAAAGTGTTTAGACACATCTATGATAGTAAAACTATTAGATAAGTGGAATCACCTCGGACCTTGGTCCTTGGTCCATTAAGCCGTTTCAGTGCACGAACCAATGCACATAAGCAATTCCCCAAAAGCATTACAACACATATGTTGCATGGTTGTTGGGTCGTCATGATAATTCCCCAAAACAGGTGCATCGTCGTGAGCGCCTTGGCCTTGCTCGCCCTCACCATGCATATCAACATCTTGCAGCAAAATCGCATGTTAAACGCGAATTTGGTACGGTGAGATATAAAATAGAATCTTCCATATTTCACAAGGGATGAACTTATCTTGAGAACATCAGAATCAAAGCCATGTTACAACACTTCTTAACCAAGCAAACCAATATTTTTGTAGTGCAAAATGTGGCCAAATGAGGCGTAGGCATGCAGTATTGCGCCATGCTTAGCTTGGTTGTAACTTCTGTCAAACTTCATGCACTAACCATGTATAAGGGGGAAGACAAGTCAACGGCCAATACGCCAATATGTGGACGGAGAGGGCACGGACAATTTTTTAGAAAATAATTTATCACACGGGACTCAAACTCGAGGCCTTAACTTTGATACCATGTCAACAAGCATTGATACCATGTCAAGCTTAATGCGCTAACCAACTATTTCAGAAAACCGATCTAGTGAAAAGGACTAGGCATTCGACTTATATACTTCAACAACTTCAAAGTATCCTTAAAACCCGGGATCCCTCCCTATGATTAGGCTATAGGGACATCAACAAATTTTCTTAATAATCTACAATTAATTAGCTTGTTCGCTCTTATAGAATATTTCTGCGGAAAAAGATCCAGATCTATTTCATGAGTTCACAAGAAGTACAAAGCGTCCTAAATATAATAAAATTACATAGAGGTTCTTGGACCAGCTAACGACCACTATTGCCGCCAGAGCGAGCCGTCGATGCGCTGTTATAGCCGCTCTCTTATTTGAGTACGTTGTTGAGGACAGTAGTTGTTAACTGTGACAGAATATCTGGCATCAACCACCGTGTTAACTGTCAGCTTTGACAAGGCATTAAGAACCTGCACACAAGTCGATCCCTAGCCTCATCAATTAATACTGAGATATTCTTCTGCATTGCAAGTACCGGCCCGTTTATATAATTTATTATATATATTCGACTTGCGCATGTTTTTGATTTTCATTCACATCCGTTTATAGATTGTGGATGGACACCGTCCAAATTTTGGGAAGCAGTCGCACGCCCCCAAGCTCACACAAGTGTTTACAGGAAATCAAAGAAAAATACATATCGTGTCTTAACTGATCCTGCTGGAACATCTCAAACCCGCACAAGTGTGTGTATGCCATTGAAACAGAGAAACCCAAACTCCATGCATGTCGGTGCGTCACGCTCTCACGTTGCATGGTTCTCTCCTTCAATCTCGAGTTCTTTCCACGGTGCCAAACTCAAACGTATTTGTCACTAACGAATATGCAGGGCCTGCAATCCATGCCCGGCAATTCCTCTTTTCTCCATTAGGGACCTCAAAGTACAGACATACACGTACACGTAACATCTCGCGGTGGCCGACTTGTTTGTTTTCCCCCAATATCTCACATCAGCTGCATATTAGTTTTGACACCTGCGGCATATCTATCAGCTGTGTGATAAGAAAGCAACAAGGAAACTACAAAAGGAAGGCTCGCCAATATATATTGAAACAAAGATGTATTTCCACTGTGTACCCCCTGCTCATCCAATTTTGCACAACGACCATGCTTGTGTTGATGTACACTCATATCAGATTTGTGATATCGTTCCTGTCCTTCTTCCACAGTGTCTTTCACGCACAGAGCATGGCAAGGCAAGCAGGGCCGGCTCTATATTTTATGGGCCCCTCGTGCGAAGTTATGAAATGGACCCCTAAGGCTAATGTATATGTAGGCATATCTAAAAAAAATATGTATATACTTTCAGTCGCAAAATATTAAAACTTAACATCCAACTAGACATTCTTAATCTCAGAGTATATCAAGTACTATTTTCTGCTAGCTTGATTACCTCAAATAAGAAATAATGGATCGACTAACAATAATGCTTCAGAAAAAAGCTTCTTTGAACATTTCTGGATGCAAACTCGTTGAGTACAATCTCAAGATCAATTTTATCCTCGTTTGATCAACATTTGAATTATTATCATCATTTTTTCGGGCTTAGACTCTCCCAAATCCACTTTCTAGTATGAAGTGATATGCTCTCTTAGCTCTTTTGGAGAATGTATAGATTTCTCACCATCTTCCTTGATAGAAATGCTATTCTTTCTTTTCCTCCCATTTGCTTTTTTATGGAAATAAGCAGTGTCCCTGTAGCAGCCACTTCTTGACTTTAAGTATCCTCGTTGACATCAACAGTACTCGCCGCCGGAAAATACCTTTTTAGAGTACCTTTTTTGTGATTCAATAAGTTCATATAACAAGTAAAAGATAGAACCCTAACAATTCTCTAAATCGGTTGACTAAAGAATTAAAGATTAAGGCCGGAAGATTGTACCAGGGCGGGCGGGCGCACCGCTGACGGCTGATTAGGAAATCTTGCTGATTGTAGGCAGGCAGGGGAGACGAGATCGATCGGGAAATTGGAATCAAAATACAGCTCGTATCGTATCCCATAAGTAGTCATGTCGCTATAACTAGATCAATCGTGTGCCACCAGGGAATAAAGGGGCGGGGGCGGGGCCTTCGTTGGAGCAGCTGGACGATACTCGATTGCGAGGGAATCGATCGATCTGGGTGTGGTGGCTCGTTTCTCTCGCTAGTAACTGGGAGTGAGATTAGTTGCCGGCTAGGCTGAGTTTGGTTTTTTTTTAAATGTAATATAGCATATAGAATTATAAATTTATGGGCCCCTGGGCCCTTGGCCTTTGCCAAGGTCGCCATAGGCCAAAGCCGGCCCTAGAGGCAAGTTGACGAGGAGAAAGTAACTCTCTCGAATCAGGCTTTCGCCCCGCTTTATAAATAAAGCAACATCCGTCCGGTCGGTCCACCACACAAGACGGCCGCAGCCAAGGGAAAAAGAAAAAGGTATCACAACACCGCTGGGGCAACAGTACATAAGCGCCCAAGAATAAAGACAAAAGAAGGCCAGGTAGCAAGAGAGAGCGCTAACGACCACCAGGCGACACGTGCGACAGAGGAGGAGGAGGGGGCGAGAAGGGGAGTGCCGCCGTCCTCAGGGCCCGCAGAGCGTCGGCGAAGTCGGCCCGATCACGCTGGCGCATCAGGGGAGACCACTGCTGAAGGAAAGCAAGCAAAGCAAAAATAGAGTCAGAAGCGCGAGTGGGATAGATCCTCTCAATCACCATATTGTTCCGAACAATCCAGAGAGTCCAAGAGATGACCGCAAACACGATCTAAAAGAGGCGGCGGCCTCTACCGGCCCTATTGGCCTGGGACTGAAGGAACTCCCCAAGATCCTGAGCCTGCCAGGCCGGACCCAGAGCCTCCCAGACAAATATCCAAAGGAACTGGGCCGCCGAGCACGAAAAGATAATGTGGGCGCAAGTCTCCGGAGTCCCACATAGGGGGCACCGGCCGGTGCCAGGTCCATTGCGCTTGGCCACCTCCACGCCGGAAGGCAACCGGTCGCGCAGCAACTGCCACACGAAGATGCGAATACTAAGGGGGAGGGGGGCTTTCCAGAGGGGGGTTGTCCACCGCAGCTCTGGGCCCTGTAAGAGGGCCTGGTAAGCCGAGACCACCGAGAACTCCCCCGAGGGAAGGAGCAGCCAAGAGACCGTGTCGGGGGCTCTCGAAAGAGATACGGGGAGGGAAGCCATAAGCTGCAGGAACTCCGCTGCCTCACCCGTATTGAAGGTACAGCGAAACAAGAGGTTCCAGCGACCCTCACTGAAGGCCTCAGCAGTGAGGGTCGACGGGGCTGCGGAGATAGCAAAGATGGCAGGGAACCGGACCCCCAACAGGATCTGAGATATCCACGGGTCCAGCCAGAAGCGGCACCCCTGACCATTCTCGACGGCAAAGTCAATGCCCAACCCAATGAAATGCTTGATCTCCTAGATGGCTCGCCAGAATTGGGAGCCCTCCCGGCGATCGCAAGCCAAGAGTGGCCGGCCCCGAAGGTACTTGGCCTTAATGAGTTGCAGCCACAGACCCCCGTCGTCTCTAAGGATACGCCAGACCCATTTCAGCATCAGGGCCACATTGAAGCGGCGAGAGTCAAGGATCCCAATGCCCCCAAGGGATTTGGGGGCGCAAACATCCGCCCATTTCACCATATGGTACTTCTGGTGACCGTCCCTAGCTGCACAAAAGAACCTAGACAACTCCTTGGCGAAGTCGGCATGGGTACCCTCGGGGAGAAAGTACAGCCCCATCTGGTACATAGGTAGGCTCAAGAGACAGGAGTTGATTAGAACCGACTTGCTGCCCTTAGTCGTGAGCCGCGCTCGCCAGGGTTCCGCCTTCGAGCGAACCCTCGTGACCAAGGGGGACATGTCCCTAATCAGCACCCGCGTGTCCCGAATGGGCATCCCCAAATAAGAGATGGGGAAATCGGCTTAGCCTGCAGTTGAGATTGTCAGCAATCCGCTGACGCTCCTCCTCCGAGTACCCCAGCACTACCACTTCACTCTTGTCAAAATTGATCTTTAACCCTGACATGTCTTCAAAGCAGATGAGAAGGAATTTAAGGTTGATGATGTCAAGATCTGATCCCTGCACCATGATCATAGTGTCATCCACATATTGGAGGTGGGAGACGCCCCCTCCAGGAATAAGATGCCCTACCACACTAGAGATGTGGACAGAGATCTTGGCTCTATCCAAGATTTCTGCCAGGGCATCAACTGCAGCGTTAAACAGGAGAGGGGAGATCGGGTCCCCTTGTCTAACCCCGCAGGATGGGGCAAAAAAGGGGCCAATCTCGCCGTTGATGTTGATCGCTGTCCTCCCGCTCATCACGAATTGCATGATCCAGCAGATCATGCGGTCATCAAAGCCCCTCCTCTCCAATACTAACCTCAAGAAAGCCCAATCCAGACGGTCATAGGCTTTCTGGAAGTCCAGCTTAAGGAATACCCCTTTCTGTCGACATACCTTGACCTCATGAATGATCTCATGAAGTGAAAGTACGTCGTCATGAATGCGGCGTCCCTTAAGGAAAGCGAAGTAGAGGGGGTGCGTGAGTCTCTCCATGACCGGGGCCAGCCGGATGGCATAGACTTTCGCAAAGAGCCGCTGGATGACATTTATGACTGTGATCGGGCGGAATTGGTGAATATCAGTGGCCCCCACTACCTAGGGAATCAGAGTTATAACACCAAAGTTCAACCGGGACATGACTAGCATCCTGGTGAAGAACTCCTGGAACATCGGTAGGATAACCGGCTGGAGATGCTCCCAGAAGGTCTGGAAGAAGCTCACTGGCAGCCCATCAGGTCCAGGAGCCGAGCCAGCCTTCATGGATTTCAGGGCCTCCGCCACCTCCCCCGGGAGAAAGGTCCTCATTCTCCGCCGGGATGACCAGGGCCCCTACCGACCAAAAGTCAATAGCCAAGGAAAGGACAGAAGAGGGCGACGGCCAAAAGAGGGCGACGATGAGAAGAGATCCTTGTAGAATGCATAAATATGGGAGGACAAAGCCTGGGGGGATTCCAAAAGGGAATCCCTGTCCTAGAGGCAGGGGATCAAGCACTTCCTCCTCCTGCCATTAGCGATGGCATGGAAGTAGGCAGTGTTCGACTCCCCCTGGACAGTCCAATTATGGCGACTCCGTTGTCGCCAGAACGCCTCCTCTCCCTTGTAGATCTCCATAATGGAGGTCTCAAGGGAGTACCTATGGGACCAGGCCTCGGCCAAGAGGCCCACCAGATCGGCTTCCCGATCCAAGGCCTGAATCTTGCTCAAGATGGCGTCCTTTTGGGCCCTGAGCTCAGCCCCCACGTTGGCCCCTAGCCCCTCATGAATTGGCGCGTCAGTCTAGCACAGTGGTGCCAGACATCCACCGCACAATAAACACGAGGGGGGTGGCCGCCGCCGCAAGCCACTTGGCTCGAACAGCCTCCACGAATCCCTGCTTCTGCAGCCAGAAGGACTCAAAGTGGAAACAGTTGAGCCGTGGTGTGCGGCCCCCTCCGGAGGAGAGAAGGAGAGGCATATGATCAGAGCCAATCCGCGTGACAACCTTCAACGAGTAGAGGGGGAAGGCCACCTCCTAGTCGACAGACACAAAGACATGGTCCAGGATGCACCGAATAGGATCTAGCTGCTTGTTCGTCCACGTATATCTAGCACCCACCCGCACAATCTCGTGGAGAGCGAGATCGGCAATACGGTCATTAAACAGTCGCATCCTAGGGAGGTCCACATTTGCCGAGCTCTTATCGTCAGCGGAGCGGATTAAGTTGAAATCACCGGCGATCACCACCGGGATCTCCATCCGTTCCACTTTCAACTTGAGCTCATGCAGGAAGTCAGCGGACCTCCGATGGTCCGCAGGGCCATAGACAACAACCATCTCCCAGCGGAAGCGGGATTGTCTATGGGTGAGAGCCATGCTCACAAAGAATTCCCCACGGTCCATATCCTCAACCTCAAGAGAATCTGCAACGGCTCAGACCCTCTAACTCAGCGATGGAAAAATCCTGGTGAATCGTCTCCTGAAGGCCGACAATATCCTGCGCTTCCAAGCGGATGTATTCCTTGATCTGATGGCGGCGGCCATTGTTCCCGAACCCTCGGATGTTCCAGATGAACGCCCGAAAGGCCTGCAAGAGGTCCATAGTGGACCTCAAGCCTGGGGGGTCCCCTTAGCGGGGACCGAGCGCGCATGACTGGCAGGGGAGCGGAGCGGAGCAGCCTTGGGGGGTCGCCCCCGAGGCCTACCCTGGGGGCAGGTCTCAGGGGTACCTCCCGCTCAACAGGCGTCAGAGGGGGATCCTCACTGGGGTCGGGTCTCATGGACCTAGCCTCAGTAAGGATCTCGCGCCCGGGCAGCAGTGATCACACCCGCATACCCCTCCCGCGCCTTAATGGCCGCAATCTTCTCAAGGCGGGGGCATTTATCGCCGCGGAAGACAATCCCGCAGTCCTCCGCAACATCGCCCAAGTGGGCGAGAGACACCTCAGAGAGTACACAGAAAGCAGAGCCAGGAATACCGGACGGACCGGGGTCAGCAGAGATAGAGGCAGAGGGAGTGGAGGAAGTACTTGTGAGCTCATCTCGGGCTGCGATGCGACGAGACGCCCGCTCTACCACCGTCGGCTCCGGCCCAGACATGCCCGTCCTGGCATCAACAAGGCGGGTGCTATGGCGGGACGGAGGAGGAGGCGGGAGGCGGGGTCCCCAGGGACGGCGGAGCTTGGAGGCAGCAGCCGGGGAGTCAGAGTCGGAGGTAGCACACACCACGACAGAATGTCAGGAGTGTCGAGGGCGAGGGAGTAGCACACCACCCCCGGCGAGCGCGATGAGGGGGAGCACAAACCACCAGTCCCACGCTACCCGAAGTCTCCGTGGCGGGAGAGGGAGATAGGGGGCCTGGAGAAGACGCCAATCCCAGGGAGAGGTTGGAACCGGACTGGGCGATGTCTATCTCGAGAGACGGCGGGGGGTCAGGGCGGTAGCAGCGAGGGAGGTCCACCGGGGCAAGCTTGGCCGGAGCGCTCAACGAGAGAGGGCGCCGGTCCGGGAAGAAGGGACCAACCTCCGACCCGTCGAACACCAGCGAGCGAGCCGCAGCGCCCCCGGTGGTCCCACCCGTGGGGGGCAGGGGGCGGGGAGGTGTCGGTGGCCAGCGGTGAATCCGGGTCAGTCCCGGTGTCACTATCGTCCGACCCCCGGGCCCCAGCGTCTCAGCCGCTGTCGCCCTCATCGGTGGGAGACACAGGGGGGTGGGACGAAGGGCTAGTATCCGAGGTGACCTCCTCGTCCATCTCCACCAAAAGGTACCTGCCCACACGGTCGAAGAAGACCCGTGGCAGGGAGACCGGGAAGACCGAGGTGTCGGGGCAGAGCAGACGCAGGCGGATCGGACCGTGGCCAGTGAGAGATCCCACATCCACCTCTGTGAGCTTGCCCACCGTCTGAGCCACGAGATCCACCACCGCAGGGGTCCTGGCCTCAGACGGCAGACCATGGAGGCGAACCCACAGCTCCGAGAGAGTGGCCACCGTCTCCTGGGCTGTAGAGGAGGGCTGGATGGAGACCTTCAGCTGGTGAAGGGGGAGGGTGAAGGACGTGCCACAAGCGCACATGCGAAGGATCGCCACCGAAGGGAAGGAGACCACAAACTTGGACTCGGAGACGCGACAAACCGGCCACTCGTGACCGGGCAGGACCGCCCGCAGCTCCTCCTGGATGAGGCCCTCCGTCACCTCCACCGAGAGTGGTGGGTCCTGAGCCGGGAGGATCTTCACCATGGCCAGGGTCTCCGAGACGGTCATGGGGACACCACTCATATCGATGAAGTAGAATCCATCGTCCACGCCATGCCCGTAGTACTCCAGGGTCTCCCGGCGACGGGGAGGGACCGCCGCCGAGATGGAGCTACCCCCAAGGGCCAGGAGCATCCCAGGGTGGGTGCCCAGTAGGCCAGGGGCAGGGTCCACCACGGGGCGCAGCCGGGGTCTTCTGTTTCTTCTTGCTCTTACGCTTCTTCTTCTTGGGGGCCGCGGTATCGCCAATCTCCCCCACCTGTCGCTGACCCGCGCTTGTCACCACATCCGGGACAGGGGGCGGCTGAGCCCTCGCCGCGCGCCAGGAAGGTGCGTCCGCCCGGCCCTGGGAGGGTCAGGGAGCTGGCAGCGCGTCCCTGGCCTGCATGGCCAGCAGGGCCTCCTCCCGGAGGCGAGCTTCCCGCTCCGTCTCCTGGGCGGGAGGGGCGACCGGTGCTGGTCCGCAAGGCGGCGACGAGCCCGAGGCGGGGAACGGGACCCCAGGAAGGTCCTGGGAGCCGGCGGCGGGGGGAGCAGGGAGGGAGGGGGAACGCCCGAGGGGGGGCTGGGGGATTCGGGGGAGGCGGCGGGGGACAGGGAACCGTTCCCCACGGGGCCCACCACTAGGGTTAGTCCCTGGCTCGGAGGGATCTACGCGGGATCGACGGGTCTTGGCCCAATGGGCTTGGCCACGTGGAGGGGAGTGGGCGGGGCCTGCCAGGGGGTCGACCTGGCCAGATCGCCAGTGGGACGAGGCCCACGAGCCATCCGGGGAAGGAGCCCACCCGCAGCCCTATCCACGCCCTCAGCGGCCCACATGGGCCCTCTCCCCACCCCACCTGCTCCCTATTGCGGCGCCGCCAGGGGCCGCCACGCCTGGAGCTCCCTCCTCCGGCGAGGCCGCTTGGGGGCAGCCCGTGCCAGAAGGAAGAACTCCGCCAAGGAGGGGCGCAGGAGGGAGGAGGCACATCGCGGTGTCGGCACGCCGCGCTCACCATCGGAGACCTCGCCGGCGGCGCGAACTCCGAAGATCGTCTCGCCCTCCGGGGTGGAGATGGTCTGCCCCGCGTCCTCCTCGACGTCGCCCCAAGCCTGGCCATGGAGGTCGGCCAGCTCAGCGACGACCGACGGGTCCAGCGGCCGGGGGAGGGAGGGGGGACTCACGGGAGGTGGGGGCATCAGCCGCCGGCAGAGAGACGCGGCAGCCCACCCGCACCGCATGGGCGGGGAAGGACAGGGATGAGCCCTGCCGGATGAACTCGCCGCGACGGCGATCCTTGGCGTCGATGACCACATCGGCCTTGGAGAGGAGCACGAGCCGGCCCTCCGCCGGCCGGAGCACCACTGTCGCCTCCGACCAGCCAGGACGGCAGCCCGCGAAGACGGACGCCGACGACATGCGCCACCGCAGCGGCGAGGCCTCGGGAGCAGGAGACCGTGGCATGGAGGCGGGGGCGCCGCCGCGCCGGCCGGGGAGCCGCCGAGAGGTTGAAAATTGAAACGGCCTCAGGCCAGGACGAGGAGAAAGTATGCCGAGCAGTGTGGCAACTTGTGGTGTCAATCTAGACGATCTAACAAAAACCTGTTAGAACATACGTCCCATGCTAACATGAGTCCCATCTAATATATTAGCCTTAGGTAAACCACATATACGCATGTTGCTCTGGATCGCCGTGACCTCGAGGTTCTGGATCGCATGCTTGACATGACCTCGTTGGGGGTGTGGAGGTACTGCGCCACCTCTTTGCCCAATTCATGATGAGATAATCACGAGATAATGTTATCGATTGCTTTTCCTTTTGGAGCGTCAAAGCTCCATCAAAGATTACTAAAAAAATAAAGCATCATGAAACGAAGAGACCCCCGGCCCTTGATGTAGATACAATAGTAAATATTAAAGTGGTTTCAATCTTGATTAATTTATCCGTGCTTTTTCATCTAAAGCACCTAGCAGGCACATGCATCACGGGCACGCCACGCTCTTCCCTGTATTTGGGAAGTTTGACACTCTTGGCCTTTTGTTCCCATACCTCGTGAGCTTCATTTGCAAAGTAAAGGTGGTAAAGTAAAACCATGTAGAGACCTTACTCTACTTTTGCCACACCGGGTACAGCCCAGATCCACACCTTCCCATTGAAAACGTTATCTCATCCTAACCTTGGTGATTATTTTAACTTAGCATCTGATTCTCATACCCGATCGATCCTTGCTAGTTTTTTCTCTGCAACGGTGATATAAATGGCCAGACTTGCTCTACTTGTAATTAGGGAGAACACAGCTTGGCCAGATAGGAGACATGGCTATTATGAACCGCGGAAAAAACACGGTCGCCGAACTCGCAATACGCGTAAGAAACCGGCGAACCCGGGTCGTCGCCATCCATCGAAAGGTGAAGCCTGTGCTGCCGGAAGACAAGCTGTTCTACAGTGCTTTCCAGGCCGTGCTGTTTTACAAGGTGGTAAGCGGCCTCGGCAAGCTGGCGTTAATCTGGGCCACAGTTGTGCTCCTTGGTGATTTTGTCTCGCTGATAAAACCGCTTGACTTGTGGATCGTTGCGTCCATCGTCTTCATCGAAGCAGCAAGGTATTTGTGCTAATTAACTATTTTTTTAGCATCAAATTTTTAGCCCCATTCACCCGTAATTGAAGCATCTTCCATGCTGTCTAGTATGATTATATTGTTATTGTTATTAGTATCGCCATTCTAGACGCCCTAAGCTTGACATCCGAGAGGTTCTAAACTTGGTTTTTAGCTTCAACTTCTGGAAGTTCTGACATCTTGTCGAAGTAACCTATATTACACATCCTAGACTGTTAGATCGAAGGGTTCGGCATTGTGGTCGGAGCCTCTGACTTCAGTCCTGAAATTACTTTGCTTAAAGGTAGATGTGTTCTTGACAATGGGGTCGGGAAGTCCAGGTTGATAGTATCTCACGTGTGGCTCTAATAATCTCGAGATCTTAGTGCTTAAGGTGTGGGTGTGATGTGCCCTAGTGTGAGCTTTTATTTTTTGTGAATGCATAGAGATCCTATGTTTAATTACATGGTTTTTTTGAGGAAAATAAAATGAATCTTATGATGGTCATAGTACAACAACATTATCTTAACATTTTTGTTTTTCAAACACCATATGGTGCACACGTCTAAGTGATGACAGTTAACCGAATACTGCGCAATAGAGAACCAACCAGTTGTTGGATGGTCATGAGTGTGGTTGGCCACCACAAGGGTCAAACCATAGGTTTGATGTCATGCATGTCTCATCAGATCGGAATATCTTTTCAAGTGGAAATCATAAAAGATGAGTATTCTTTTAGTAGGATGTGACATTCTAGTCGATATTGAAGTGCATGTGCTGAGTCAGTCTCAAAGTTGTACGCCACTAATCTCTAGTAGAAATTGTGTGGTGGTGTTTGGGTGTGCGCATAGAATGTAAACGTTGTTTCTACAAAAATACTGTGAAGTACATAATAATTTTTTCTCTCCTTTTAATATTCACATTATACTATTAATTTGTTTTTTCTTGCTTTCCTTTCAATTTGACAGTATATTCATCACTAGCGAGGACCCAGAGGAGGAGTTTTTTAGCCGTACACCGGAAGTCATGGAGAATATTAAAGTGACCCCATCCAAGTGTGCTTTTTTCTATCGCTTCTTCTTTGCAGACATATTCCCGATTGCCCTTATGATTACACAGCTAGCCGCAGTCACCACATCCACTGCCCTATCTTTGTGGCGTCTAATAAAGCAAGATTACGCTGACCAGCAGAAGCCATGTGGAAAAGATAATTGCAAAGTTGAACAACAGAATATTAAGGTGTCCTTGAACATCTTCTACATATTCGTAGTTGTGCAAGGCATAGTTGTCTTCACAAACCTAGCAAGCCCGATGATGAAACAAATGAAGGATATCTCCGAGAATTATGGACTTGATGGAAAGCAAGGTTTCCAGTTACTAAATCGATATATATTGGACAACCACATGAAATGTGTCGGTGGAAATGTTCGTGCTGCCTTCAATAATGACTTGGTAACCCATGCAATGGAGTTGGTAATTTCTGATGCAACCGAGGACCAGCATCTGGGAGTTTGGACTCTTGACCGAATCTTGAAGAATGGCAATGACAGAGGATATTTCCTCCGGAAACTCCGGACTTCGGGTGATGCAATTGGGAGAATACTGGTCTTGCTTGGTTCAAGGAACAAAAGGGGGTTTGTGGAGGAAGAAGATGATATTGATACGAAAGCGTGTGCGGCACAGGTGCTTCTGGAGCTTGCTCCTTATCTCCTAGTAGAGTGCTTTCCTGGTATGCTTCAACTGGTATCTTCATTGCTTCCAATCGGGAGTGTAGTTTACAATGTTTCTGTAGGCGACGTTGAGTCAGGTCAGAGTCATGAATTCAACTTCACCTTTTACGGAGTGCAAATTCTTGAGAAGCTTATGGATAATACAGATAATTGTAGGCATGTGGCACACACAGTGAAGTACCTTCTGTCAGAGATCATACGTCTCACAAGTAGTGACGATGAACAAATACTTGCAGCATCGGTCGCTCTCTTACGCAAGCTAGCTTGCTGTGCTGGTGAGGTCGGAGACGTCCTCAGGCGTTCCATCGCCAAGGATATTCATATGCTTGGCAACATCACAAATATCATAGAGCATCAAGTGGGAAGACCCTCGGTACAAGCTGAAGCAGTTGGTATGCTTGCATGCTTAGCTTTGGACAAGACCTGTAAGAAAGAAATTTGTACTTCTCGTCGAATGATCAGGTCACTTGCTTCTATCCTTGTCGACGGAACAGAGATTCATGAAGACGGAGATGGATTTGATAGAGCAAGACTTACTAAATACGCTGCTCAAGCATTGATTTTGCTTACCACCGGATCTAGCAGCCAAAGCAGAAACACAGTGAGAATTTTGCTAGAAATCAAGCCAGAATGTATTCAGCGATTTGTTAGCATCATCTCTCACGAGGAAGCACAACACAGAGATCTGATCGCAAAAGTCTTATCTAACCTGCGAGCATACTCAGATGTGAACCAGTATGCTCATCATCTTAAGAAAATTGACAGCACTTTACCAGAGGTAAAGCCCCATCTTTGGTCTGTGGCTTTATGTTCATCTTTTTTGTTAGTATACTATTACCGTAATTCTAATACTACTTGCACAGATACTAAAAGCAATCTATGATGGAGTGGAAATGCTTAAGAACCCAGTGTATCTTCCTGAAGATTATGCTGATCAAATTGTAAGCAAAAGCTGTATCATTCTAACTGTTCACGTTACAGTGCACTGATCTGACTTTGAAATTTTTAATATTCTATCTGACCAAACAGAGGAAAGAGCTGGAGAGTTTTGCTGGCCTCGGTGTTCAGATCTGCACATTGGGTGGAGCGGCTGATCATTTCGCTCATGCGCTCAAGAGTGCCAATCTTGAAGCTGGTGCATTTATTCAGAGCCTCAAGGACATGCTTGTTTTCAATAAGTCACCAACTACCGAGTTCCCGGGGATAAGAAGAGTCACGGTCATGCTGATAATTTGGATGAGACAAAATAACGAAAGCTACATCGAGCAGTTCGCGCAGTGCGGAATGGACGAGGCACTGCTACAAGTAGCAGATACAGAAACAAAGCTTGAAAGCTTTGAGCTGTTTCAATGTGGTGTTGGAGTTTGTAAGCACATGGAGACAGTTTCTTCTCTCATTGAAGTCGCAAAGGCATGTGATGATTGATATTTTTATCAGTGTTTATGTATTTTACTGTTATCTCTCTATGTGTTTTATGCTCAAAACATTGCATTGCATGGTATGGTTGCCCGCATGGTGAGACGACGATGGTGACTGCAATACCGTGATTGCGTGTGCTGGTGGGCGGTGAGTTTGGTGGAGCAATTCGAAGCGTCCGGGTGTGTGGTTTTTTGAGGGGTCGGGAGAAATCCTTGTCGTCTTGACACCGACATGGTCACGCCTTCGGGTGTAGCCATCCTTCCTAAAGGGCGTCGGGTGAATCTCTTCCCCACCTCCCGTAGCATATCGGGGGAAACCTTAAGACCAGTTCAGGCAGTAGTGTCGTTGTCGTCGTTTTCCTTCTTGGATATGCTGCTTGATACGCGATGCTTTGGAGTGCTAGGAGCGTGGTGATATTTCTTTGGATGGC
Organism: Avena insularis; assembly: GCA_023614405.1. Lineage (NCBI taxonomy): Eukaryota > Viridiplantae > Streptophyta > Magnoliopsida > Poales > Poaceae > Avena > Avena insularis. The sequence continues at coordinate 390,650,777 of CM042695.1, forward strand.
GCAGCGGTTGCGGGTCATCGTCGTTTTTGTCAAGCCACCGTTGTCGGCTTTATTTTCTCTGTTTTTTCTTTTTTATTTTCTCTATTGTTTTTTGGGCGTTGTGTTGTCTGGCCCAGCACTTGTTTCAACCGTTGCTATACTAATATAGTTGGGCGTATGCCTGTTTCGAGGAGGAGGAGGTTGCCTGCATCTATGGGCCGATTGTACTCTGTTCTATGATCCAACAAGTTTAGTTTCGCATGGTAACTGATGACAGCTGAAGTTGAAATAGAATATTTTTTTTGAGGGTGCAACGGGGGGCGATAGCCCACCTGAACGCGGTCTCATATTTCGGTAAAGGAGGCATAGTACATGGTAGCAACGTCGTGGGGGACAACGCGCGGGGGTGGCATACCACCGACCCAGGGGTACAAAGAGAGGGGGGATGGTGGGCGTGCTAAGCTACACACACGCACCAGCTGTGAAGAGGGCCGAGGTCGATCCTGCGGGGAGCTCGCACACACCACAGGCTCAGGTGGTCTCTGATCAGAGCAGCGATCTCACCGGCGCCAAGGAGAACGCCGTCAAAAACCATGCTATTCCATGACTTCCAGATCGACCAGAGGGTCGCCAGCACGGTGGTGTTGAGGGCGGACGCGTGCATGCGGGGGAGCTTGGCTGAGAGGGCTGACAATAGCGCGGCGATGTCCGGGTTGGGGGGCAGCCGGAGCCCGCGAACGAGGTGTTCCCACAGCGGCAGGAGGCGTGGACACTGAACAAATAGGTGGTACGTAGTTTGTGGGAAACCAAAAAAAAAAAAGTTCCCAAACATGTTACGAGCGCAATAAACACCCTAAACTACATGCATTTCATCTTTAGTTGGGTCGTGCCTTAAGTAAGAAAAACTCGAATTCGCACAAGTCACAGATTATCTTTGAAACCAATGGCAACTGCTTTGCCTAGACCACTCACCAATTTAATGATTTCTTTGCATTGTACTAGCTAGCTAGTTCATCCATCTTTGATGTGCAGTCACGCATGTGTTGATGTATACACACATCTGGTTGTTTCTTACCGAACCATTAATTAGTGGCACAATTAATGTCACCCTTACCCAGGATTGCCGCACAGGAAAAGAAATGGTCGCAAGCGACGACTGCTCCGGGGAAGCCGGTTTGGTAAGACCTCGAGCAGCCAGTTTGGACGCGACTTCTTCGGACAGCTACCATAGCGTACGGCCACACTAGCTACCCTGCTGTAGAAGGATATATTTGTCACTCTTAAATATACAAAGGGCTAATATGTAATTCTGTATGTATAATAAACAGAGAGGAGAGAAGTGTGTGGCTGTACTTTTTGACAGCCAGAAAAATCCCGAAGCTTCCTCTATTCACTCCGGCGACCTGTGAGAATCCCGGATTTCCGGCGATTTCTTCATGGTATCAGAGCATAGGGACGAATCAGCTGTCAGCGGGTGTGCCGGTGGTGGTCGGTGGTGCTGAGGCAGTGCAGGAAAGCGGGGGATCGATTCGATCTGAAGGCTGCAGGGGCGATCCGGCGACCGGCCGGAGTTCAGCTCAAGAGAAGGAGCTCCGAGCTGCGTGGTCTAGTGTGGAAGTGAGACACGGCAGCTGGCTCAATCAACAACACGCTGCACCAATAGGTACGTGTGGTCTGGATAAAGGGAAAAGAGGAAATTGGCATAGGGATTGTGCAGGTTTGTGAAGCACACAGTGCGACCGGTTCCTGGAAGAAGACTGCAGGTAGTAGGCTGTGTAAGAATTAATCTGAGGAGATGGGTGATGGTGATGAGTCTGGGTCTACTTCTGGGGTGACGGCGAAGGAGCTGGCAGCTGTGCTTCAAGCCATGGATGAGAAGTACAGATTGTTGTTTGATGCTATATGCAAGCAGGGTGAGAATTCAAGACCTGAGATTGAAGCCAAGGAAGATGTTTATCCGTTGCAAATGCCGCTTGTCAAACTAGAGGGAGCTGAGAATTATTCAAGCTGGGCAGAACATGCAGAGACTATTCTGGTCTCTAGGAAGTTGGAGGGCTATGTTTTGGGCACAACTCAAAAGCCAGCAGAGGAGGACTCGAAGGAAGGTCAGAGATGGAAGACAAGCAATGCTTTGGTAAGAGCTTGGCTACTCAGTTCCATGTCTCCCCAAATTGCTAAACAAGTTGAAAGGATCAAGGGAGCATCCGAGATTTGGAGGTTGTTGAAGGGCACATATTCAGGTGTTGGTAATGAAATGTTGGCCTGCAAAATTCAGAAGGAGCTACGAGATTTGAGTCAGGGGGAGAAAACAGTAGTAGATTATGTGTCTGAGTTGAAGAGGTTATGGAGTGATTTGGAGTTTTATGATCCTATTGATCTGGAGTGTGGTAAATGTATTGAGAAGTACCATAAGTGGATTGAAAGAAGACATGTTAGAGATTTTCTGAATGCTCTCAATCAAAAGTTTGAGCCAAGAAGGGCAGCTTTGTATGGTAGTGGCAAGCTACCTGGTTTAGAGCAAGCGATATCAGCTATAATAAGTGAAGAGACAAGACTAAAGTTGGAGGAAGGAGCTGCAAGTGTTAGTCATGGACGCTCTGCACTATTTGCTGGTGAGATCACGCGCTCACAAGAACATGTGATGAATGTAGAGGGGCGAACTTGCTTTGAATGTGGGCAGCCAGGGCACTTGAAGGCCTCATGCCCTGAACTGTTTGGAAGTGGTAACCGTGGACGCGGACGGGGACAAGATGGCTATGTAAGAGGACGAGGACGTGGCTTCTATGGACGTGGTAGTAATCGTGGACGTGGTACTCGGACAATTGGTAGAGCCAATCTCTCATTTAACAATAGCGAGGAGCCACAAATAATTAATGTCCAAATGACTCCTGATGACTTGGAAAAATGGCGTCGGTTCAAGGAAGCTAGTATGGGTGAGAACCCAGTAACTGAAGCATCTTCAGCATCTGCTAGTCTTTCTGGTAATAAATCCCAACATGCTAAGCTTAATTATGGTGATTCATTATGGCTAATTGATTCTGGTGCATCCCAACATATGGCTGGTTCGTATAAGCACTTCATTAATTATATCCCATACTTTAAAGGACAGAATGTTAGACTTGCTGATGGCTCCACTCAACACATTCTCGGGTCTGGAATGGTCAAGTGCAATAATAAATTAATTCTTCCAGCCGTGCTACATGTTCCCTCGTTCCCAATTAACTTGTTGTCTATTAGTCGCATTACCAATGAGTTAAACTGTGCTGCTATCTTCCTCCCATTTGGGTGTATATTTCAGGAGCTTGGGACTGGAAGGCGGCTTGGGACTGGGACCATGCGTGAAGGACTGTACTACCTAGATGATGATCTACCATTTGTAGCAGCAACACATGTATCATGTTCTCCTACAGATGAGTTTTTACTGCAACATCGCCGCCTAGGGCACCTATCTTTTGTGAATCTGAGTAGAATTTATCCTAGATTGTATGATAAAGTTGACAAGACTAAGTTGGTGTGTGATGCATGTGAGTATGGGAAGCTTACTAAGAGCTCTTATGCATTATCTGATAATAGAAGTATGGAGCCGCTTCATACCATACACTCTGATGTGTGGGGCCCTAGTGGAGTTTACTCAGTTAATGGATATCGCTACTTCGTAACTTTTATTGATTGTTGCACCAGAACCACATGGATCTATGTACTGAGACACAAGAGTGATGTTTTTGATTGCTTTAGGGACTTTCATAAGTTAATTATGACTCAGTATGATGCATGTGTTAAAATATTGCGCACCGACAATGGCACTGAGTTTGTGAACAAGAACTTTGATGAATATCTCTCGAGTTTTGGGATTCTTCATCAAACAACTTGTCCAGGTACTTCAGAGCAAAATGGCTTAGCCGAGAGGAAAAACAGACATCTTTTGGAAGCCACTAGATGTTTGATGATGATTATGAATGTCCCTAAATATTTATGGTGTGAAGCTGTTATGACAGCTGCATATTTAATAAATAGAATGCCATCTCGAGTACTTGATTACAAAACACCTATAGAGTGCTTAACGGGGAAAACAACATATGTGGTTCCACCAAAAGTTTTCGGATGTGTATGTTTTGTCAGAGACCATAGACCATCTGTAGGGAAACTGGATCCTAGAGCATTGAGATGTATATTTGTCGGTTATTCTGGGACTCATAAAGGCTATAAATGTTGGTGCCCAACAGAGAAAAGAATGTTCGTGAGCATGGACGTCACGTTCAGGGAAAATGAGACATTCTATGGAGAATGTCCTGATTTGACTAATGTATTTCCTGACTTATTTACTGATGATGCTTCATGTTTAAGTCATGATATAGGGGAAGAAGGGACGAAGATACAAGATACAAGTGAAAATGTAATTGTTGGTGTAATACCAAGCAAGGGTGTTTCAAATGATACTCAAGAAAAGAACTTAACAGAAGCTAATCAAGACCCAAGACAGGGGGTGGAACTTGAACATCTAGGAGAGGGACAAAGTGATGCAGATCCAGTTTTGAATCAAGAGAGTTCGGAAGATACTTCAGTGGTGCCAGTTGTTGAACATGCTCCATCTACCTCGGACACTGGTAATCTCATATCTCCCTATAATGATTTGGATGTGCCCATTGCATTGAGAAGACCATTACGCACTACTGCTGGAAAATTGCCTCCAAATTTAAGTTGTTATGATATGTCAAATCATGTGTCATATTCATCTATTGGTCCTATGTATAAATCATTTATTGCCGCCTTGGACTCTACAATTCCTATACCACATGACTGGCAGGAAGCCAAGAAGTACCCTCAATGGAGAGCGGCCATGTTAGAGGAAATGGCGGCTCTTGATAAAAATGGCACATGGGAATTATCTTCGCTTCCCATTGGTAAGAAAGCAGTAGGGTGTAAGTGGGTTTTCACTATAAAGCATACAGCCAATGGGAAAGTTGAAAGGTACAAGGCTCAATTAGTGGCTAAAGGTTACAGTCAAACGTACGGAGTGGATTATGATGAAACATTCACACCGGTAGCAAAGATGAGTACCATAAAAACTTTAATTTCTGTAGCAGCAAACCGAAGGTGGAAGTTATTTCAACTTGATGTTAAAAACGCCTTCCTCCATGGTGATTTACAAGAGGAAGTCTATATGGAAATTCCCCCAGGTTTTAACACTAAAAAAACTGAAGGAAGAGTATGTAAATTAAAGAAATCTCTATATGGTTTAAAGCAATCACCTAGAGCCTGGTTTGGTAAATTTAGAAAAGAGATTTGTAATAAGGGATTCTCACAAAGTAATGCGGATCATACCTTATTTTACAAGCATCATCGGGGCAATGTTATTATCCTGATTGTTTATGTTGATGATATTATAATAACAGGCAATGATGAACAAGGGATGGTGCAGCTCAAGAATGATTTGGCAAATTCTTTCGAAGTCAAAGATTTGGGGTATCTCCATTATTTCCTGGGAATTGAAGTGGCATATGGTGCTCAAGGTATTTACCTCTCTCAAAGAAAGTATACTCTTGATTTATTGAAAGAAACTAGAATGATGGATTGTAAACCGATTGCCACACCAATCGAACAAAATCATAATATACAAGCAGCTTCAGGAGAACCGGTGGATAAAATGAGATTTCAAAGATTAGTGGGTCGATTGATATATCTGACACATACTCGACCTGATATTACATATGCGGTCAGTGTAATAAGTAGATATATGCATGATCCCCGGACTACCCACATGAATGCAGTAAATAGAATCCTTCGATACCTCAAAGGTAGTCCTGGAAAAGGAATTATGTTCTCTAGCTATGGACATCTTAATGTGGAAGGATTCACAGATGCAGACTGGGCTGGGAGTATTGATGATAGAAAGTCTACTTCAGGTTATTGTGTATTTGTCGGTGGAAATATTGTTAGCTGGCGAAGCAAGAAGCAAACCGTGGTAGCTAGATCTACTGCTGAAGCTGAGTTTAGATCAATGGCATTGGGCATATGTGAACTAATGTGGGTGAAAATATTGCTCTCTGAATTGCAACTATTTAATGGTGTGCCACTTAAATTATATTGTGACAATCAAGCTGCCATCAATATAGTGAATAATCCTGTTCACCATGATAGAACAAAGCATGTTGGGATAGATAGACACTTCATTAGAGAGAAGTTAGATGTGGGAGTCTTGCAAGTGGTATATGTCAAGTCATCCGATCAGCTAGCTGATATGCTAACGAAGGGCATTGATGCTGTATCCTTTATGAAACTATGTAACAAGATGAGGTTGTGTGACATCTTTGCCTCATCTTGAGGGGGAGTGTAGAAGGATATATTTGTCACTCTTAAATATACAAAGGGCTAATATGTAATTCTGTATGTATAATAAACAGAGAGGAGAGAAGTGTGTGGCTGTACTTTTTGACAGCCAGAAAAATCCCGAAGCTTCCTCTATTCACTCCGGCGACCTGTGAGAATCCCGGATTTCCGGCGATTTCTTCACCTGCCATGGTCGTGGATGCTTAAATCCCACTGGTTCTGATGGGCCAATCCCCATCTGGCAAAGGAGATGCCCAGTCTAGCTATGCAAAATTATACAGAAACTTGTAGACGTGAAGAGGTTTACAAACGATATTTAAAGTCGGTTTCTCATCTGAATCAACGTCATTGTCATGGATAGCTTGAAAATACAACAGTAATAATAATAATCCTCCGAGCCCTCGGGTTCCCGAGTGCTGATGTTCACGTGCAAATGTGGCCAAGGATGGATTCCCAGCTGGTAAGGAACACAAGGCAAAATTCTCAGGTGGTAAATCAAATCAGAATACGGCGAAAGCAACAGTCTTCGCTAGATTGAATGGGGAAAGCTACTATATGCAACAAAGCACCTCCCACAGCGAATCAAAACACTGTTCGTGAACTGAAATATGGTATAGAATAAACCATCATGCGCGTATAACCGCTCGCATGGATGCTGTGTGTGCACCCTCTAGCTATTCCAAATGAAAAGAAGTCATGGCACTGCCTTCGTTGTCGATATCCATGAATGATATTAAGCCGTCTCGTTCAATCACAATCCTGCCAGACAAAAGACACCGTACTTTACAAGCTTGACATAATAAAAAGTGAGAACAATGTTAAGAAGCGTGCCATTTCTCTATATAAATAGTGGTAGTGCCAAAAAATCTGACATATCTTACGCCAGATGTATCTTGTGCATGTATACGCTTCAGTAATTAATAGTGGTATGTGAGACCACTTAGGTTTAATTAATTCTAATTTGTAGGTGGTTGGGAATTATAAAATCAGACTATATATAAATACGAATGTATTAGTAGCAAAACATGAGATAATTATGGAAACACCTGCAGTTCTTCAATTAATGTAGTTTGTACTGGAGTGTGTTTCAGTACTTATAAGTATTCTCATGTGATAAATAACTATATGAGCTACTTTCTCTGTCCACAAATAAGTGAACATATAGGAATTTCAAGTCATATAATGGAGTGGAGTACAAAATGAATTGGGAATGTGCCAGCCACCATCTCTCTTCTTTTTAATTCCCCGACATCCAATGAACTAATTACATGCAGAAAATGAATAGACCATGTGATAAATGTTATTGGGCTTGATTCTCGTGTGATAAAATAAAATAAAAACATTTTTTTCTTGTTTTAAAGTGCATTGTGAAGATAGAAGTATACACTTGTGGGAAAAAAATTATGCTAAATATATTCATTTATATGTGGACGGAGGGAGCATGTGCAGTTAGTCTAGTCATGTCAGTTAACACCAATGGCTTAGCGCAAATCCTTTGGAGACTTAACTATGACAATTATTATATACTCCCTCCATTTCAAAATATAAGATGTTTTTAGTTTTGTGAAGAAAATGCATCTAGACTTGTTTTAGTAGGTAGGTTTATTCAGATTTGGAGTGAATCTACACACTAAAATAAGTCTAGATACATTTTCTTCACAAATCTAAAACATCTTATATTTTGAAGCGGAGGGAGTAGTAACTATGATAGCAAGACGAAGGAAATTATCCCGACGCTCTTCTGGGCCGTCTTCCCCACTCATGGGCGGCGCTGGGGGTATGCCCCTGTATTCACGTGAATACCAAAGAATCTGAGAAAAAAATTATATATACATATAATCGAGTTGTCATCAGGCGCCTACAGAGCTTAATCTGAGAAAAAACTATACGATTAACCATAGATCGGGGTGGGACTGCCATGGCTTGTAGGACCTATTTGTTGTAAAGATTTTTTGCCTACAAGAAGTTTCCCAGGCGTATGTCATATCTCTAACATAAAGGAGTATTTGGCACAAGGAGTATCTAAGGAAAATACGTTGTTAATTGTATAGTTTGCGAAGGTACTTCTAGCCTGCATGCGGATAAAATCTTAAATTACTCTTTGTATGTTTCAACAATGAAGAATTCTTGCTTAATTGTAGGTGATGTGCCCTTCAACAGCAAGGAGCCTCCCTTGATCTAGGATAGGAGCTCTACCTAGATTTTGTATGCTTGCAAAATACACATAATTTATCATGAAGCCTGCCACCGCAGTCCAGCAGGAAGTCATCCCTTACTTTTTATTATGCAAGCACGAGAGCCTCCATGAAAAAAGTGGAGATAAACTACCACTCAGACACTTGAAAAAATAACACAAAAGAGTAAAATGCAATTAAGTTGGTAAAGTGGTTAATTACCTTTTTGGTCCCATCAAATGGAGATGCGGAACTTCTTCTCTATAATCCAATCTTACCATGCGCTCAAGCCTGCGAATATGAAGCAATTGGTCAAGAACTTTCTGAAATTGTTATTACAACATATTGGAAAAGATAAAAAAGAATGGGTAGAGCTCGTATTCTAGAGATGTGTGCACATTTCATGCACAAGAGGACCGAGTTTGTTGATTAGTTACCTGGAATTTCTGTAGTTCCATATATGAATAATGCAATCGTGTGTACTTAAAACTAGATATGGAAGATCTTGGAGGGAAATGACAGAAATGACCGGAGACATGAAAGCTCTCAATGTATGAACACATGTCTTTCGCTGCAAGTCCCATATCTGATTACACGAATACAAAATATGCAATATTTTTTAGAAAAATATAATCATCATTAAAAATGATGTGCGTACCAGAATATTTTATTTGTGAATGAAAATGGCGTACCGTACCTTGGCGGTACAATCATTGGACCCACTAAACAAATAATGTCTATCATCACGTTTGAAGAATTCCAAGCAGTTCACTTTGCCAGAATGCCCAGAGAAGGTATACTCAGATCTTGGAGAATCAAGCATTGAAAACTAATCAGAAAGCATTGAATTCACAATCAGTGTCACAAGTAGAAAAGCATATGTTCATCATGTTAAATTTGTGTTGGCATAAAATAAAAATATAAACTTTGACCTTTATTGTGTAATCACGTGAAGCGAAAGCAGAACAGTTGATATCCTTTCGGTAAAATACAACAGCAGACTCAAGACAAGACTGTACAGCCTCAAATGTTTGTTTGCTCTTCCAGTCCTTGAATTCCTTTATGAGATCTGGCGAGCCTTTGTTCCAGTCCCAAAGTTTTACCAGGCCTTCTGATAGTGAGCTCACGTACGATTTGAGTGAATGAATGGCCAGTCTTATATCATAGTAATAATTAGACTTGAAACTAGTTATTTTTCGAATACCGGTTCCATACTTATACTTGTACACATGGATGGAACCATCATACAGAGCTACAAACCGTTGTTTTTGTGCGACAAATTTGATGGAATAAGCTGCAGGTAAAGTCTTCATCTTATTATTATTGCAGGAATATGCCACAAAAGACACCTCTAATTAGATACTTATGTTAGAAGCTTGCCTGGTTCACCGGTTACTGTGTACATCATGCCCTTGGCCTGCAGGTAAATACACATGAATTTGTCAGATGAACTCAAACAAAAGAAGGCTACATTTTTATCTGCCAAGATAAGTTGAGTTTTTTCATAAAATTAATACATGTATCTAGTAATGAAAATGGAAAAATGGTGGTTATTTTAAGGTTGACACAAAAAGGAGCCATCACCAAACCAAAACATATATTATGGTAAATTAATATGTATACGCATTTCATGGGTAAGAAGTACGTTCATACTGTGGGCTTCTTTGGTTTACGCCTGCACCAGCCCGACCAAATCCTGGGCGTGACCAAATTATTGGTGAAGGAATCTGCTGTCCATGGATTACCCACTGGCAGAAAAATGAACTGTATCCGTCGGACTGGTCTGGGCTCGCCAAGAAATTGGATACCAACCAAACAGGAGCCAAAGGGCAGGGGGCATACCAACTTTTTGGTAAGGTTGTTGTTGGCTCAAAAACAAACATACCCATATAACTTTGGAACTAGAAGTACATGCAATAAGTATAATGAACGAATGTGTTGACTTACCGGCATGTCATAGTTCCACAGTCGAATTTCGCTGCGAGAGCTTCCCTTGTTGTGACTTGTTAAAATCCTGTGTGACCAAAACAAAAAAAAAGTTGCGCAGGATAATTACATCCCCAACATTCACTTGAACAGACTATTAGACCTTCCAGTTCACATACTGGGGTATATATATACTCACAATAGTTTTGTTGGATGTGCATCCAGAGAACAAAATCTTCCAGAGTCATGACTCTCCGCGCGCATGGTGATCTGATTTTCAACAGAACTGTAGTCAATATTCGATAAACTAGCTCAAAGAAGGGATCTCTCTATGCAAGAGAAAAAAAAGACTCGTGCGTACCTTTGCTACAGGTGGGATTGCCTGCCACATCATAGCACCATGAATGTAAAGGCCAACAGCAGAAGTGAGATAAGATAAATAAAACAGAAACATGAGCGTATATGCAACTATTTTACCCCCACTAAGTTGGGCAGGAAGGTTAGGAGGCTGCTGCAGTAGCTAGGGTTTTGCCAGACGACCCCTAAGCGACCGGGGCGTCCTTTTTTTAGATGGATAAAAAGACATCACGATTTTGTAAATATGTGAATCATTAAAAAGCTTGTAACCAATGTTTCTTACTTTGTCTACTAAATATATATAATAAGTACAAAGATTGAAAATGGCATTATTATATTTGTCATAAAATATACCTTTATTATATATAGTTTTTCTAATTCACAACTACACGTATGAAAAGTAACCGCAAATATAAATATTAAAGACCACGTCAATATAAAATGCCGTTATCTACAAATGGAGGGTGTATTACTCATGAAACTTTTTCTCCGTGCGAAAGAGTAATACATGCAAACATAATTTTATGAGATAATATTATAAAATACATGTCTTATTTTTATCAAACTATACAACATGTTTTTGGATGTTTTTTAGTAGAGAAAAACCTATGGTTTCTTGCTTGCTATGAATCAAACCACTCAGTTAGTTTTCGTTGTTTTCTTTTTGCATCGTCCACAAAATAGAACTGTGGGGAAAAGACACAATCGACACATGTTTGACTCAGCTGGTTTTTAGTTGAGTCTCTGGTGCCAGCTCAACATATAGCTGGACAGACATAAGTAGCAGCTTTGGATAGAAAATACTGAGCACAGATGTTTGTTTCAAATAGAGGAACTAACTCACCGGAAATAATTTGTCAGCTTTTTTAGACTTTATTTTGTAATTGTTAAAGACAGCTGATGTATTCTTATCATGTACTATTTTCTACAATAAATATATATGGTATTGATTGTAAATAAAAACTCGCCGGAAATAAAGTCTCTCCTTGGCGAGCAAAAATAGCTTCCAGCACCAGCTCATGCAGCGCATTCCCTATCTCTTTGGCTTCCTCAAAAAACTCACTACACTCATGTTTGTCTTTGAATGGCACGTATCTATCCCCTGATATGCTGCTCTTGAGGATTGCTCCCTCTGTGTATCCACCAATGAGAGTGTAAGTAGATTTGGCAGACACAATACCGCCCATCCCCATGACCTCAAAGGCCACCGATTCATCTGTATTATTTATTAGCTCGAGTGAGTCCGACATGAGATGGACATCAAGTAGGCTGCTACTGCCGATCGCCTGCATCAGATGAAAATTTACGGTTAACAATAATCTTGATTAACAAATTTCCATGCTACAGTACCGGACACATAAGGAAGCATTGGGTAGCCAAGTAAACCTCTGACAGATAATTAACTTCCATCAATTTCTCCTGAGCAGACACGCTAGAGTCCGGCATGCAAGACACTATATATCATGAGTATACCTCCTCAGAATTTAAAAAAACTGTTGCAGATGCAAATACTATGGGAAACAAGGAAAGAGATGCTAAATATTCACAATATTCTTACCCTTCTCCTATCTATAATATGTCTGGTTAACTTTGATACATTAAAAGTCAAAATAGCAAAATTTTCCTCCTTTGTCCGCCCATCCTGCCATCCACCAACCCACCTCTACTTGTCATCCTTCACAATCATTTGATGTTCCTCAATCAATGGTAATTTGGTTGGGCGCAGAAATATTCGATGTGGCAGGATTGACTGGGTTTTAATTGAAGCATACAATTTAATGGCGACATAGATGACTTGATTACATTCAGAAGTGATGCCCGGGCAGGGGCGGAGGAAGGGATAGTACAAGTTAACCCATCCCCAATTGCTATCCTGTTTTTTTTACCATTTTGTGAAAAACATATCTGAAGGTTTGGGACATAGGTAACTTTCCTAGGCCTGTCTCCACCTTTCTGCGTGAGGCTGGATATATCGAGTGCAATATTGATCTAAAAACCAGTAAAATTCGCCGAGGGTCGAGAACCAGGCGCTGGCCTGGTGGCTGTTGCTCCGGGTGTGGAGCCAGCCGGCCCGGGTTCGAGTCCCAGCTATGGCAATACTCGAAAAATCGAGTCCCAGCTGTGGCATACTCGAATAAACCGGGAGTCTCACCTACCTAACAACGTATAGCCCGCGAGAGATCATTCCCCGGGGGTCAACATTTTTAAAATTCGCCGAGGGTCAGGTGAGTAGGTGACTACTATTCTCTTTTCTCCCTTAATATCCGTTTGTTCTAGTTTTCTTTGCTCCATTTGAAGGTCTATTTGGAGTGGGTTGTATCACAATCCATCGAGAACTACCAAAATATTAGTTGAAATTTAGGGGCCTATGTAACTGAAAGCAAGTGATATTTAGCTAAACTCATCCATCGTTGGGGTATTTTAGAGTGAGACAGAGAGGGGGGGGGGGAGGGGGGATTACAGCCACCAGTTGAGATCATATGGCTACGACACTACCCCAAATAACTCTCCCAAAGCCAACTTGGCCCGAACAAAGTTAATATTGATTTCTATATTTTGGCGCGGAGATTGTCAGCGGGATTATCCGCATTGTACAACATGATTGTCAGCGGGATTTCTATATTTTGACGGCATACCTGACAATTGGCCGATGTTATTCCCGCAAAACCTATTGCATCCATCAAGTCTCGGCAACATGATTGACCACTCTATTAAGCTTTGACACTAGATCGATACTGGAGATTACCAAGAGAGAAGATTATGTCTGAAGTAGCGTTTATTATTTCCTTAATTATTTGGCAGTTGAATGAACAGTTCGCCATCGGATAGCAGTTTGTCAATGGCGTGTAGCATGTCCGCGTTGCGGTTGAACGAGCAGCTTGAAGTGTTGGGAAGATGTCCCTCGCACTAGGTATGGAGCTCGGATAGAGCTCTCAAGTTTTTCCAAGGCCGCCTGGGAAGCCGGGGAATGGGGATCCCCCTTCGCTAACGATGTTGAGGCATCGGGCTCCAGAGAGGGTGTGCACGCCAACGAAGCAGAGGAGTCACGCACCAGCAGCGAAGCCAATGAGGATGACATCATCGGCATGTCTACTATGAGGTTGATGTTTAGTATGTAGTTATCGGAGGTAATTTAGGTCTCATATACATCTATGTAATATGAACTTGGCAATTTTTTGTAAAGTTGGTGATTTTTTTGTAATAGGAAGGGCAACCATGTTTAATTGGAGCTCTTCTGCATGCCCTATGCCTAAATATTATTAGTTGTTCTTAAAAAATTGAGTATGAGTGTCAACCAATATTATTATATGTTACTATATTTCTTCGGAAGTAATTCTACTAGCGGCATGAACAAAGACACGAGCGGCATCGGAGTACATGGCACACGCTTTTACGTTAAAAACATGTGCCTGGAACACGAGCTGAATCTAGTAACATCTGAGACGATTAAGCATGGAAAAAACCGTATACGATGTACAATAATTGAGTTCCAAATTTTTATTTGACAGGAAAGATGCCACAATTAAGTATTTACAATCTATGAGGTTATTATAGTGATTAAAAAATATTAGTTAAGAGGACATTCACACATGATTTAGTCTAGGTTATACATGGGCGAAGCTCCTTTTCACACATAATTTGTGTAGTACAAATGCATGCACCGGATCATTTTCCTTATAAATTGAGGAGTGAATCTTAAAGAACCTAAGCGGCGTGAATAATAATCTTGAAATTTCATATGAATGGCAACCACATAAGTTGCACACATTTTAACTTTCTAAAATTTCAAATCACCTATCGCACATGGTTTTGCATGAGAAAATCATGTGTGATAGATGGACCCGTTAGGGCTCATCAGTCTCAACACTACCAACTTTCTTGTATAAATAAGGACCAACATGACCTCTTCCTGCCTCACTCCACTCGAGAGCCGCCGCCCCTCTTTGGGACCCCTGGTCTTCGAAATACTTACCTGGTCGGTGAGGCAAAAACTAGTCAGATTTTGCATGTTCTTCTACGTTGGAATGTCGATGATCTCCCTGGTGGCTTCTTTGCCGTTCACTCGTCCTGATGCGGGCCTTCGAAGGTGTAGCCGATAGTGTCGGTTAAGCCGGCTCCGTCTCGCTCTCCACCATGGCCGCTACGCCTGCTCTCCAAGGTATGTACGTCGGTACCATGAAAGTTTTACTTCTATTATACTATGGATATACACTCCATGCACACTTAGTAAGGCCATATTCATTAGAATATTGAGATCTTAGGCCGTGAGTGTACTAGTTCTAGTTTTATGCTCATTAGTTTCAGTGTCTTCGACCAGCCGGATCCATGAGTTTGCTTTCTCCCATATCTTATTGTGTTCGACCGGATCTATGTTGTAGATGCATTATTTTTTATGGACGGATTTGACCTTGTTGGTCATTGTATGTATCACCGGAAGTGTTCAATGTACTAGAATAAGTGCTATGTCTTATAAATTGGAACAGAGGAATGTGTTACTATACTTATGAATTTGTGTTAGCTTATTGAGTAGAAGTTTGTGGTTAGACTAGAATGTAAGTGTTAGGACTTGCATAATTGGGTTCTTATGTGGTTTCTTATATGTGTATAGTGATCTATTTCTACCACAACACTATGTGTGGTTGCTTGTATGGTTTTTTATGTGTCTGCTTATACGGTTTATGTGGTTTTGCTTATGTGCACAATGATGTTTTTCTGCTACAACTTAATGTGGTTTCTTTTGTGTATAATGATCTATTTTTCTATCTTTATTAATGTTATTTCATTTTATACTTGTATAATAGTGATCTTATTTTGGTAGCGCTGCATAAGAAGAAGGCAAGGGGGTGTGCACCGTCGTGTTATCGCTACTCATTTCTCTTATTGTACTTAACCTCCAAGTTCCCCGGTATAGTCACTAATCATTTAAATGAATATTTATATGTAAATCTATATATATATATATGTGTGTGTGTGTTACTTTCCTCACATTAATGGTAATTATGTGCAAAAAACCTGGGCTATAAGAAAATAAGGAGGCTCACATCTCTTCCTTT
Source organism: Avena insularis (assembly GCA_023614405.1). NCBI lineage: Eukaryota > Viridiplantae > Streptophyta > Magnoliopsida > Poales > Poaceae > Avena > Avena insularis. The sequence goes on from CM042695.1 coordinate 390,666,594, forward strand.
GCCTTCTCCCATGGTAAAAAAACAATAGGATGCAATACAACATGTGTGATGCCTTGGATAACAACAACGAGTGGGTGGATCCTAAGCGGTTGCGACAAAACAAAACAGACACACATAAACGAAATTAAACATTTGTGATTTGACATATAAGCATACGATTATGGCAAGATAAATCATGTGAGATGTGTAGATAATCACACACGATTTCACATAAAGAACCGTGGGAAAACATTTGTGCAATGGGGAAACGTGTGGGATGTGCGATTTCAGCCGCGTGCAGTGGCTTGATCTGTACTAGTGAATATTTCTACAATCTTCATGTTGTGTAAGTTTAAACATAATGATTATGCTCATGATTAAAAATGTTTCCACAGACTAAATAGATCATTTGTAAACACCATGACTAAAACTCATCAAGTCATTATAAATGTAGTACAATGAGCTCACCTCGGACGTCTTGTTTCCTAGTACGCTATCTACATTTAGCTGGTGCTCACACAAGTACGTTGATCCCGTCTCACAGCCCACATTACCAATGTACATGACTGAAATTTCTTCATCATGTCGAATGACAGCCCTATCAATTGAAGGAAATGTCATTTACATGTATAGGCGGATTATTCTAGAACATGGTGAAAAGTAAATGAAATGTATCTTCCATGGAATAATTAATTTTAATGTTAGTAACTTTCCATTTTTTGACAAAAGGTTTAGAGCCATTTAAATGTGATTATGTATTTCATTTAGTATACTCAAACCGATAAAGTATCACATATATGTCCGTATGGTAGTATATATATGAGACATGGTGCAACTGTACCTTTATATATAGTATCTATATACTGTATACACCAACGTGTATTTTATACTAGCTAGTGTGCATCTAGCATAATTTGGAGTATGTAGGGATAGTTTGTGAGTATATAATACCGCATAGATAGATAATATAGTCTTTTTATGTGGTATGTCCAAATTCTTTTCCATTATATGTTTTTTCTGATATGATAATATGTTGAAAATATGCCAAAGTTATGAGCTCACTTGCAATTTTCACATGTAGTTTGCTCTGTGTATCTTTAAAATAGTGCATGAACATGCTCAATCTGATAAACTAGTATGGTTATATATGAGACCATGGTAATAGAGCAGGAAGTTACTATATATGCATCACATATTCTATTCCACCTATGCTGGTAACGAAGCAACATTCAAAAAAGGTAGAACAAGGGGGGAACTATTGATTACCTTCTTGGACCCATCAAACAGGAGAGGCGACATACATCTCCTGGAAAATGAATCTGAAGGACTTGCTCAACCCTGTCGAGAGGAAGAACTCACTTAAAAGTTCCCTTGAATGTTAGTACAGGGAAAAATGATACTCCCTCCGGTTCAAATTAATTGACTTGAGTTTGTCTAGATTCGGATGTATCTAGACTTGTTTTAATACCAGATACATCCAAATCTAGGCAAATCCAAGTCAATTAATTTGAATCGGAGGAAGTAGAGGAATTAGAGAAAAAATTACCCAAACTAGGAAATCTATGTGTACGCACATATGGTACCACAATACATGAATGTACTAGTTGACACATGTTAAACAAGAAGGGTGGGAGAGGAAAATTAGCCATTTAGCCTAACTTGCCAATCCTCTGTGCCAGTAAATATCTGAATAAAGGTCTGCAGTAAGGTATGTTCGAAAATATTGGAAACTTCTTGTGTCCAGTATTTTTTCTGCATTTGTTTGATAACAAATGCATTGCAAAAATATTGACATGGTAAATACTGGTAAGTTAGGGCAACTAACTTTGGTGGTTACCTGAAATTGGCAGAGTTCCACACATGGACAACACCATCCCATGAACATGTAAATAGGATCGGGAGATTTTGAGAGGATGAAACAGAAATAACATTAGACGTGAAAGCTTCAAGTGTATGAACACACATCTTTTTCTGCATATCCCATATCTGCTTCACAAAAACAGACCATGCATCAATGAAGTAGTGTACTATTCATTTAAAATGTTACTCCCGCTCCGTCCCAAAATAAGTGACGCAATTGTTTGTACATACGTATGTATCTAGACACTAAAATACATCTAGATACAAGTGTATCTAGACAAAGTTGCGTCACATATTTTGAGACGGAAGGAGTATATGTATACGATGAATGTATATATGTACCTTGGCAGTACAATCATCAGAGCCTGTAATCAAATATTGATGATGATCCCGTGTGAAAAATTCTAAGCAGTTCACGGTTTTCGAATGCCCAGACAAAGTATACTTTGATTCAGACGAATCAGGGGCCCATATCTGCACATAAAGCAAATAGCACTTTGTAGCAAAGGTCTAGTAGCAAAACTCTTATATTAACAACTTTTTTAGGGCGAGAATGAGAATTCCAAACCTTAACTGTGTGCTTTGAAGCACTAGCAATGGTAATGTCTATTGGGTTAAACACGAACATGATTTTAGCAGAGTATTCCGTCATAAATGTTTGTATGCACTCCCAGCCCCTGTTCCAGTCCCAAAGCTTTGCATTGGCACACTTAGCTGACACTGACAACATATACGACTGAGTTGGATGAACGGCCAGTGATTTGACAGACTCAGCGTTAGTATTAGCTCTGAAACTTTTGATCTTTTTCATCTTATCGTAACTGTATACATGGATGAACCCATCTTTTGTCCCAGCGACAAACCATTTCTCCCGTTCAATAAATTTAACTGAGGAGACTGTAGAGTGATAATGTTAGTATGATAAAAGAAACATCAGGTTAATAGATAAGTGAAGGATTACCTTTTTCCTTTGAGACCTTAAACGAACCTACTAGCTTCTGCCGGTAAGTAAAAAAGGTAGTTAGCCTATGCAATAATATATTTTTCTTAGTTTAGCAATGACTAGATGGGTGCCCTCTCGTTGCTGCGGATCTCTCTCAAGTTTTGTGTTCAGCTATGTCTTTACTATAGTATTGTTATGCAACAAATATAACTCGGGCATCATAAACCTTAAGATAAGGTTGTATTCTTCTCTCCTTCGCTATCATCTTATTCATGAGGTTCGTTTCTGACTCCATAGCTACTATTAAGTATATGGACAAAATGACCACAAAAAGGTAATGTATATTAAGTAAGAAGAATATGCCTAGTTAATTAGCCGAAAACCAGAAGAAAACCATACAACAACGCAAACACCACAGGATGCCCACTCTCGCCAAAAGGCTAAAGCCACTCAAGACCCGAGAACAACAATGAACAAGATCAAATCTCCACTCCAACACTTCACCAAGACTAGATGGCCTCCCATCAATGACGGAGGAAGACGCGGTGACTGCTATGAGAGGAACACAAACGGGACGTTACAATCTAGACGAAGAAAACAATGTGTAACTGAGGATCAACATTTGGGCACCTCTTCGCCTATATGACACGAAGCCAACGCCCTCAACATTGAAAAACATTCGGTGTCACCACCCCGACGTCCAGTTGCTCCGTATCACACCCAGTAGACTGCCAACACAACCTTTTCGGGACCACCATGCGACGCTCGCGCTCTAGCTGCACAGGGCAAACCACTCACAGAGAATGGTTGTCGAACCAACATCCGGGCCGCCACCCCAGCATAAAGTGGATCCGCCTCTGCTAAGGCGCCTTGACCGAGCCGACAACCTCCCTGCATTAGTTACACAAGGTCTCCCAATCCACACAAGCAACTACCCCAACGCATGAAGATATTAAACACCATGGATCCCTAGGCTGTGCCTCGATGCCGAAACACCATATGGGGCCGTTGCCTCAATGTCCACCGACGTAAACGCAATAGAGGCCATGCACAACCGCCAAATCTGACTCTCCATGGCAACGCCCACAAGAGAAAAGTGATGCTGACATTGTCGATGCCTGCTCCGGCTAAGCATAGCTTGGTTTTTCACCTGGAGAGCCCAATCCAAACTCATCGGAAGAAAGGGAAAAGCTCCACATCGATGTCTCCAAAGAGGGAAACGACGCTCCTAGATGCCGACATCATCTGCACCAACCCGAGGGTCAGGGAAAAGTTATCACTCGGATTTTCTCCTCTTCGGGAGAAAGGCTCCTTGTACTAGCTTAGAACACACGAGGGATCCCATGCCATCAGAGCTAATGTCATGCCACACATCCCCGTAGTCGACCGCGAACCAAAAGGCGGCGTCCACAACAACACCTCACGCCGCAAAGAACCATGCCACACATCCACTGTGATGGCCCATTATGTTGTCGTCCTTGTTCCTGGGCCACCGCCCTAGCTTCCTCTCCGCAATGATACCAGCAAGGAGAAGATCAGGCCAGAGGAAGTAGCCCAACAGGAGGGAGGCCTGAAAATCTCCCGTTACGTCCTGACACGAACGTTAGGAGCTAGAACTGGGAGCCCCCTTAGTCAGATCCAGTACTCATGCCTCAGCATATCAGATCGACACCCAAGACTCTAGCGCCATCACTCCTCGACTGAAGATATTGTATTTCAAATACCCGCACGCTGCCATGGACGACCTTTGCTGCTAGCCGAGCCATTCCTTGCACCAGAGGCATCAACCAAGATCGATGCGCATGACAAAGCCGTTGGCCGACGCTGGCCTTGTCTCGAGGCCACCACCCTGCTGCCATCGTGACCCCGAGCAGTCGAACAACCACGCTCCGCTAGTGCACAATGCCACCGGTGCGGATCATGATTCGAATGTTGCCGCCCTAGAGCACCCAAAAAAAACAGACTCCTGCACTCAGGAGTCCAGCGGGCTACCCGCTCCCTTAGGAAGTAGAGCACTGCTTCCACCGCGGTAGACTAGCGGCAAGGAGGCGGGCTGAAAGGTATGGAGGCTAAGGTTTCTGTCGAACCCAGGTCTTCCACACCTTGGCAACTTGGGAGCCAATGCTCACTTGATAGGTTAGTTGACCTTAGGTCTTTCCTCCCTCCCTTCACCTCTCATCTCCGGCCTTGTCGGTATTTCATGTCTATTTTTGGTGCCTCCCATGTTGCGTCCCTCCCAGGGTTGTCCCATACGGCGGGGCAGAGGGCGGTCTCCCTGGCCCCCCATGAGGTAGGGGCCGGGCAAAAGACTTTTTGTATACTCATCGTATTCTACTTCTTCTAATAATCAGCGATGTAGAATAATTCAAAAATATATAGATGGTCCATATTGTAGCCTACCATGGTCCCTGACTCCTATTTTTCTCGAAAAAAAACATTGTTTCTAAATATTTTTTCTCGATGCCATGATTTCTCTGGCCTCTCCAAGTGCGCAGAACAACGTCGATCCTCATGGACGCTCCAAGTATTCAATTTTAGCATAAATATTAAATATATCTTTACGGTGTTTTCTGGAGTACCGGGAGGGAGAGTGTGTGTGGGTGGGGAGCAATGGCCCCCTTGAGCCTAAAAACTCCGCCACTTTAAACAAGGGTCCCTTAGTGTCGTCTTTCCCTAGGGCCCCTGAAATCCGTGGATCAGCCCTGGTCCCTCCCTGTCAACACCAACGCTGGAGTTGAGGTGAGAAAAATAGAACCATCCCAAAACTTAGATAGTAGAATATTTTATAGTATCTTGTTTCTCAGACTTCTAATTACTAGTACTTTTTATTAGCAACATAAGTAATCTTATTAATAAGTGATGGACATTGCTTAAATGTTAATGCGGTGGTCTGGACTCGCGATGAATCATGAGCCGTCCCTCGGACCAATGGACTGTGCATTATGCAACATCAAACGTGTATCCTGATCAGTTGCTACAGGAACCTTGCACGGTAAGGTTTATGTATGAAATAAGTCCACATAACCCCCTATCTATTCAATTTAGGATGCTAACCCCCCTATGTTTAAACAGGGCCACTTAACCCCCCTAACTATCCAAAACTAGGCATATAACCCCCTCAGACGCTAATGGCTGTTTTTTGGGGCTGTTTTGGCCATGGTGGACTCTGGTTTAAGCCACGTTGGACTTTGGTGCCTGGTGATCGTAGGTTTAAGCAGTTGCTGGCGCTCCACACTCTCGCTAGGAAAAGTTGGAGGCGTGAGAGACAGACATGTGGGTCAGACGGTGCTCTATAGCGACCTGGAAACTAACTCCCGTAACCGTAGCTAGCCTTATGTTCATGATCATAAAATATTTTCAGTCTGATCAAACAGTCAATTTCACATTAAGGATACTTGCTAGCAGGATGAGCCGGTATGTGATTTTGACTCATCTCTGTCAATCAAGTCTGGTCCACCTAAATGAGATTGTTCATCACTTCATCTTGGGCGATTTTGTGCCAAGGCTGAAGTTTACAGGCAGAGAAAATCAGGAACATAATGGTTCAGTATAAACTCATAGATCATTCTTGAGCTGCACAATTTTTGAGCAGGCTAACCGAAACAATAGACTATGCTCTCTTGAAACCCAAAATGTTTAAGGTCATACGGTTGCACATTCAGATGTGTACATGATAATGCCAGAAGCTAACAACCCCTGTTATTCCTGGAAGTCTCCTGACAGCATAGTTTGAAATTTGGACTTACTGGAAGTCTTCCTTGATACTGCCCACCATCTTCGGCATGTGGTTCAGCACCACCTCCTACAACTCCTTCATCCTGGCCAGCGCCTCCAGGACCATCTCCAGTTCTGACGGTGGATGACGATGGAGTTGATCATTTCTCTGCAATACCGGTGCATGTTGAGAACAACAGGTGCAGGCAGAGAAAGTGCAGCACAACTTCGGAAGCATGCGCAGAATCTGTTTCTCTTCCCTTCTAAAAGAAGCACGGGGGGTTTTGAACCTACATTTTACTAGCGATTTTGTTGACTTTCAAATTAGACGCTCTTTAAAACCCAAACTACCTTTGTTCGATACAGTTTGAGAACTGAAACTAGTTGTCGATACACTGAACTTTCTTTAGAATAAAGCGGTACAGCACCCCAGCCATACAGAGCTAGCAGGCATAAGCACGATAAGGCCAATGACTGGGAGCCCACAAAATACATAATCTGACTATAGTTCAAACATTTTAAATTTAGTTGAGGCACTCTGATCAAGCAGTCAACTACACTACTTTACATTCAGAGACGGCCGACGATCACCAGGCACCAGACCAGAGTCCAACGTGGATTAAACCAGAGTCCACCATGGCCAAAACAGCCCGAAAAACAGCCATTGGTGTCTGTGGGGTTATATGTCTGGTTTTGGATAGTTTGGGGGTTAAGTGGCCCTGTTTAAACATAAGGGGGGTTAGCGCCCTAAACCCAGACATAGCGCCCTAAAGTAGTGTAGTTGGCAATCGAGTGCCTCAACTAAAATTTGAAATGATTTGAATCCAGTCAGATGTTTCAATGGTGAATAAGATCAGTGGTTTCAATGATCTATGAAAAATTGGGTGAGAACCTAGATATTAGATCAAACTAGATACGACCACCGCCAAACATGGCACCCAGCCAGCCTATCTACCGAGACAAACACCGCACACACCACTAAAAAGAAATGAAACCCTCAAAGCTGTCATCTTCGTCAAGGAACCTCTCAATGACTACCGAGATCCAAATCAGCCTATGCAAAACAGTTGGTCACGGCGCCAATGGAAGACAACTCCAACTTCAGTGAAAGTTTCATGGGAGCTTCATGGGTGTCATCTTCGTCGGACTGGCTGCCACAACGAAGAAGCCGACAACACAACACTTGTCTCCCCACTGCATGCCTAGGCTCCACTCCAAGAACGACACCCCCATGAGGGACATGATGAGAGACCCCATAATATCGTGTGATCCAGGAACCTGGGTCCGATATTTCCCAACAGAGTGAGCGAACCGACTACCTGTAAGCATCCAACTACTAACTCAACTCAACATGCAAGATTCAAGGAATTGTGTAGGAATTTGGGGATCTGGCCCGTTCCTCCCAACCACCCCCGAGCTAGTTCACGGCACTGTCGTTCTAATCATCAATTACAAGCCAAACACTCTCAGAAGCTATCGTCTCGCTTAATAGCTCTCTCCTACGTTCGCCGTTGTTGTCGGGCTTCACTGGGCCCAATCTTCTGTTGCCATCCAGCCCGGTACTCGCTTCACCCGCTGTGGTCTTGAGTTGCTGGTCTTGGCTTCCTCCCCGCTGCCAGGTAGGGCAGGGACGCTGACAATCCCCCCTTCTTGAGGACCTGCTTGTCCCCAAGCAGGCGCGTGAGGAAATTGTTGCAGCAGAAAGTCTCGGTCCTCCCAAGTGGCCTCCGAAGCCGGCGAGCCGCTCCAGTGCACGAGAACCTAGGCCACCATTCGCAACCCATGCTGGCGCACCCTGGACTGCAACACACGCAATGGAATGCGGAAGATAGAATCAGGCTGAGGCAATTGTGGAGATACCTGGGGACCTGAGCCAATACACGGCTTGAGTTGGGACACGTGAAAAACAGGATGAATTCTGCTAGTGGCTGGAAGGTTGGGCTTGTAAGCAACTGGCCCAATCCGCTCCAGCACACAGAACGGACCGAAAAACTTGAACGCCAGCTTCTGATTTGGCCGGCGGGCCACCGAGCTCTGGATATATGGCTGTAGCCTTAGGAAAACCTCATCTCCGACAGCGAATTCGCGCTCCGTACGATTCTTATTTGCTTGGAACTTCGTACGCTGTTGTATCCGAAGGAGATGCTGACGGACCGATGCAATTATGAGTGCTCGCTCGTCCAACCATGCTTGAATGTCAGGTGCCGCTATCTGATCCGACGCAGTGATGCCAAAGTACCGCGGCTGCCGCCCATACACGAGCTCAAAAGGAGACTTACCAATCGAAGAATGCCAATTTGTGTTGTACCAGAATTCGCAGAGGGAAATCCACTTCGACCAATGTGTTGGATGCGCGCTGATGAAACAGCGAAGGTAGCATTCAATGGACTGGTTAACATGCTCCATCTGGCCGTCCGTTTCTAGATGGTTGCTGGTGCTCATTTTCAATTGCGTGCCAGTGGCACGGAAGACAGATTGCGAGAACTGACTAGTGAACACAGGATCGCGATCCGAGATCAAGGACAGAGGCAGATCATGCAGCTTGTCGATCTTTTCCACAAATACTTCAGCAACTTTGGCAATAGTGTATGGGTGCTTGAGGGGTATAAAGTGGGCATATTTGGTTAACTTATCCACAACGACCAAGATCCAAGAGGCAATCAAAATGATGAGACTGGGGAAGACCGTCAATAAAATCCATTGTGGCAACCTCCCAAGGTTGAGAAGGAATGGGCAATGGCTATATCAGACCATGCGGATGCACCCATTCTGGCTTGGCTTGCTGGCACACATGACAGCCACGGACTGTATCACAGATCAACTATTTCATACCTGGCCACTTAAAGAGGGAATTGACACGGCTGTAAGTGACAGGAAATCTCGAGTGACCACCATGCGGACTGTCATGGAAGACTGAAACAATCTGTAACCGCAAGGATGTGTCTAGACCCACCCAAATAGGCCCCCGATACCGGAGAATACCTTGACTCAGTGTGTAATGCTCGTCAGAATTGGGAGCCACAACCAATTTCCTCAACAACTGCTGAGCAAATTCGTCTGAAAGATAGCTCGCTTGCACTGCCGACAACCAAGTAGGGTGAAGAGTGCTGATAGCCAGCAATTGCGAGTTAGTAGTAGGTTTCCTTGAGAGGGAGTCAGCAGCACCGTTGTTAATTCCTTTTTGATAAACAACCTTGTACTGGAGACCCATCATCTTGATTAACGCCTTTTGCTGCCAGTCTATGTGCAGACGCTAGTCTGTGAGGTGCGTCAGACTCTTATGATCTATCTTGATCACGAATTCCCCCAATTGCAAATAAGAGCTCCATTGTTGAACTGCCAATAGGATAGCCAGATACTCCTTCTCGTAAACTGATAACCCACGGTTGTGAGGTCCCAAGGCACGGCACACATAAGCAACCGGGTGCCCTTTCAGAGATAAGACTGCCCCAATGCCAACATCACAGGCGTCAGTCTCGATCACAAAAGGTAAACTAAAGTCTGGTAGAGAGAGGACCGGAGTCGTCATGAGTGCATGCTTAACGGTCTGAAACGCAGTCTCAGTAGCATCAGTCCAAATAAACAGCGCGCCCTTCTTCAGCAAGGCAGACAATGGTTGGCTACAGCATAGTGTTTGATAAACTTGCGATAATAACCAGATAGTCCCAGAAATCCTCATAGTTCTTTCAGTGTAGTAGGTGTGGGGTAGTCTTGGATAGTTTGTATCTTGGAATCATCAGTTGCTACTCCCTTAGATGAGATAACATGACCCAGATAAGCTACACGTGTTGAGCAAAAGCACACTTCTACAACTTCACTTGCCACTTGTCTTTCTACGAAATCTCCAAGACAGTGGTCAAATGCTCCAAATGTTCCAAGTAGGTTTTGTTGTAGATGAGAATGTCGTCGAAGAAAACCAAGGCACACTTCCTGAGTATAGGGGACAAAGAAGCATTTATTGCATTCTGAAATGTAGCAGGAGCGCCAGACAACCCAAACGCCATGACATTGAATTCAAAATGGCCATTATGGGTCTGGAAGGCCATCTTGTGCTCCTCCCAGGGGCTAAGCGAATCTGATGGTAGCCTGCTTTCAGATCCAACTTGGAAAACCACTGTGCACCACACAACTCGTCCAGCAATTCATCAACGACAGGTAGTGGGTACTTGCCTTTGACTGTCAGAGCATTCAAGTGTCTGTAGTCAACAACCAAACGCCAGGTCTGAGATATCTGATCCTGCACTGTATCAAATTTCTTGACTAGGAGAACTGAAGGCACTCTGACTTTTAACAATGACACCTTGCTGCAACAGTTCCTAATCTGCTTTTCCAATGCATCCTTGAGGTGAGGAGCAACCCTATAGGGTCGAATAGAAAAAGGTATAGCTCCTGGGATGACGGGTATATGGTAATCATATTGTCTCCTGGGAGGTAACCCAACTGGTGCCTAAAAAATAGAGGCAAATTGGTCTAGCAACTTCTGTACCTCAGGAAGAACAGGTATGCTGCTGCCAGAGTGTTGGTCCTCCAATAGTTGCAACTCAACCATAGCATGTGTACAGAATTGTTGGTCCTCACCATGTAGAACAACTGTCTTGCCATTTAGAAGAAAGGAAATCCAACCCTGTGCCCAATGTGCTGTCATGGGGCTGTGTTTGGCTAGCCAGTCTAACCCCCACAATCCCATCATAGCTACCCACCAGAATTCTGAAGGAATTAGTAAAAACCGTATCATTAGCAGACTACTCCTGCCGAGGAAAGAATTCTGAACATTGCATGACAGCCCCCCAGCTACTTGTACACTGATAGGTTGCTCCAATGCTTGTTTCCCTGACAACTGACTGGCCCTCTGCAAATCAAGGAAACAAGACGAGCTACCAGAATCCACAAGAAACAGGAGTTGTTGTCCCTGTATCTTCACTAGCAACTGCATGGATCTTGGTGTCGACACAGACGAATTCAAGGCAGCAGCTGAGAGCATCATTACATGAGGATCAAGAGACGGTGGAGGTTCAGTTTCAGAATGTTCACTCTCAGAATCCCCAGATGCTTGCATATACTCGATCCTTTCCTGCACAACATGCAATTGGATCGCATTCTTGCACTGATGGTCCCGGCCCCAACGTTCTCCACAAACAAAACAGAGCCCCTTGGAACGGCGATATGCCTTCAGGTTTTGCCATTTATCCTCAGTAGATACTCTCTGATTCTCGGCTGCTCTCTTTTCCTCAACTGTCTTCGACACCCACCTGGATGGTGGCAGAGGTGGTGGTGTCGTTGGAGAAAACCGGCGAGAGGGAACATACGACTGATGAGTGACAGGTGTTGAGTTGCAATCCTCCCCTAGCTCTTCATACAGCAATGCTAGAGAGTACATTGTGTCCAGCGTTTTCGGCTGCTAAAGGGCCACCAGAATACGAACACTAGGAATCAACCCATCAAGAAATTTAGTGGTGTAATGCACAAGGTCTAGGTTAGCTCATAGGCAGTAATCTGATCCATTAGCTGCGAAAACCGAGTAACATAATACTCAACCATGGTTTCTTGAGTGATGTGAAGCAGATGGCGTACCAGAATTTGATGTTGATTACGACAGAAACGAACCTGAACTGCAGCAACAAAATCTGACCAGACCAGCCGCTGGTTTTGCCGCAGGTACGACTCCAACCAAGTCGCCGCTGCACCCACGAACTGATATGATGCATACGAAGCCCACATCGCCACGGGAGTACGCCAACACTGAAAATATTCCTCGCACCGATGTTGCCACAATTTTGGGTTGGACCCGTCAAATTGCGGTAGTTCGACTTGCGGACCATGACCAGAATCAATACCATGCGGAGGCCGAGCAGTGCTGGTCGATGAATTAAAGAGATCACGGCCGGAGTACGTACCTCCGATCGGAGGAGCCATGTGGTCAACACATGATTTCCCCCAGTTGGTGAATTCACACCAGCGCCCAATTGGGCCGGCGGTTACCCCTTTCTGAATCGCGGAGTAGCAGAACAGAGGATCGCCCCGCCATGGCGCCGGAATCAGGACAGGGTAGGAGCTCCACGGCTGCCATCAGCTGCGTGATGTTCGAGCTGAGCGCGTGCCTGACGGAGTCGAGCTCACCCCCGATCTGCGACCTGACCGCCTCTAGATCGGCGCTGACGGAGGACTTGATTTCCACCACCGCGACGTTGACGGAACAAAGCTGCTTGGTGGTGTCGTCGACGAACGGCTTGAAGGCATCCAACACCTTCTTGTAGTCGAGGAAGCGCTGCTCATACTCCTCCTTCGAATCAGCATGAGGAGATCGTAGAGCGCCCATGACTCCGGCGACAAAGACTCCATCAACTCCGAGCGACGGCGAGACAAAAATCGGGTGGGGTATCGGTGGTTCGGGATCTCCAGGATAGTGGATCGAGTGGCTCTGATTATCAATTGTAAGCATCCAACTACTAACTCAACTCAACAGGCGAGATTCAAGGAATTGAATTGTGTAGGAATTTGGGGATCTGGCCCGTTCCTCCCAACCACCCTCGAGCCAGTTCACGACACTGCCGTTCTAATCATCAATTACAAGCCAAACACTCTCAGAAGCTATCGTCTCGCTTAATAGCTCTCTCCTACGTTCGCCGTTGTTGTTGGGCTTCACTGGGCCCAATCTCCTGTTGCCATCCAGCCCGGTACTCGCTTCACCCGCCGTGGTCTTGAGTTGCTGGTATTGGCTTCCTCCCTGCTGCCAGGTGGGGCAGGGACGCTGACACTACCCGAAACCATGTCCCAAGGACAACACCGCAGCTGGAACATCCCTAGCCGCTTCTAGCGAGCAAGAAGAACACGCGCCACTCCACGCTCGAGACCACCGGACATCAGGATGTAAGTGGCACTCCTGTGGGATTATGTGGGGGTAGCCGCTTTGACCGCATCTCAATTAACTGGGTTTTTGCTTAATGTGTTTCACGACTTTATGTGGTTAAATGGTGCCACGACGCCACATTATGCTATGTTGCGTCTCATTATTCCGATTGCACTCTTTGTACTGGTGCTATACACATTTCGTGCTCTGATGTGATTTCTGTTGAAACAAAGCCAATTAACCAGCGCATGGTAACTAACCCATACGCTCCACATGGAGAGACCATGGACTAATCACGGATTTATTGCAGTAACCCGCTTATTCTACTAGCTATAATGATTTTTTCTGACAAAAGCTATAGTGAGTTAGTGCCGAGCGAAACTTGTGACTAAGAGCATCTTGTTCACATTCCCGGCGGGGCCTTCCTAGGCCGATATTTTCATCCGGACGACGGAAATTCACCCACTCATGTTATCAGGCACCTAGTTTTCGCCAAATTTGGCCCAAATTACATCTAGGATTCCTAGGCCGACCCGGGGCGTCGGGAGTCGCTTGAGAACGCCGAACGAAACGGAATTGGCGGGAAAGAAAAATCTGCACTGGCGGCCCCCGTCCTGTAAGCGTCTGAACTCAATCATCCTCATCCTGTTGCCTTGGCTCCCGTGACGGACCACCAGGGAACGACCGCATGTCCACTCGCCCACACGTCGCCGTAATGGCGCGAATCCGCCCGCCCACCTTCCTGTCGTTTCCACTTTTCCCGTCCTCGCTGCTACACCCCTCCCGCCCTCGCCGCCCTTTCCTCTTCGGCTATAAATGCTAGACGCTCTCGCCGTCTCTAGAGCACAGACTCTCACCCCCATTCCCCAACCCACAAGCTTCACTTTCGACGACGATAAGAGCTTGGCGGCAGCAATGGCGGCGCGGGGCGTCCTCTTGGATGCCGAGAAAGATGGCCGGCTCGTCGTCGCCTTTGGCCTCGCCGTCGCGGTTGTCCGGCTCGGTGCCCTCGCCGCGTTACATGGCGCCACTCCGGCCAGTGAAGAAGGAGCCAAAGTCCCGGCCTCGTCACCGACGAGCGCCGAGCGGCGTCTCCACTGAGAGACCACCTACGTGTCATTAGGCCGAAGAAGGAGCCCGACGTGAGCTTGTCGAGGGTCACCGACCCGACAGAGTGGGTCGTCCCCGTCGCACGAGTACCTCTGGAGCGCACTCAAGGTGGACGTGCTGGAGGACCCCGAGGACACCCCTGGCTAGAGGATGGCCGTGTAGACGTCGTCGATGGACGACGTCCCGCTGATGTCCCTAGAGAGGGCGCTCGCCTAGTCCAAGGCCGAGACAAAGCGCGAGGAGCCCGACGCCAGCAGCGGCTGCTGGATCGCGCCTCGTGCTGCTTGGCTTAACCGTGACGTCATCGTCCTCAACGACGACGACGACGACAACGGGCCGAGCAGTGCTCCTCCACGAAGGCGAATCGGCTACACCGGCCAGGGGAGCCACCAGGGGACGATCCGCCGAGCGACGGCGACTACACGTCCTTCTACCGCCGCCTCAGCATGTGCTAACTTTATAGTCTTGTTTTATTTTAATTTCCGTCGAAAACATATACATGGCCCCGACCACTGCTAGTTTTAGATTTACACCTCCGGCCGGCCGCCTCACTCACTCAGGCCAGGTTGTCGCCTGTGGAAGAGATGCTACGCAATACTTTAGCACATGGCCAGGCCACAGTTCTACGGCATCTACGCAGCACGTGGAAAAACCGTCGGTGCCGCTGGACTATATGTCATTTTTCGCCGCGGTAGCCATATATGTCCGCTTCAGCCATTTAAATTCAGCGGCTCGCCGCGGTAGCCATATATGTCATTTTTCGCGGGCGGCGTAAACGGGATCGCTGGATGTCGCTGCCACTTACATCCTGAACCGGACCACAAGCGCGCTGCCTAAACCGTCGCTAAGTCAAGCATAGAAAGCGGATCAACAGGAGGTCGTTGTGCCTCATCTGGGCAGACTTGCTGCATCATCGGCGCCGTGCAAAGCAGGTAAAATGATCCCGCAGAGGGGCTTTGCCTAGCGACGCCCCTCTAGCTACGGAGATGGGAGGTGGTTGGCGATGTGGGATAGGGTTTGGGCCGCCCTAGTGTTGCTCGTAGTTGCATAGGGTGTATAAATTCGTTCCTTATTTCATATATCTTCTACTGTTATAAAGTGTCACTAGTGATGATGGGGACATAGCATCATCGCGGAGGCGCTTGCAAGGTACACAGTGGAGTCTAGTGCTCGAATAAGATCCTTTTGTTGGGTCAGGAGGTAATAGAAATGGTGTATTCTTCAGACCTCACATCTAGTAGTGCATATACCATCTCAAGTCTCGAGGGCTACAGATAGCTACAGAGAACAGAAGGAAGAAGAGAAAAATAGCATTGATTGGAAGCCATAGTGCAGAGCCGGAGGGAGGTGCCTCCGGAGTCACATCGTGTGACAATAATATTACGGCATCTTCACTGGGCTAATCCATCTGGTCGGAGCGTGTTCGAACTTGTCCACGCGGGCGGGCCGACCCATCCGGACAAACGCGTCCGGCTTGAACCATCCATGCATCTAATCTAGGACTCGGTTGCGTCGGCCCGAACGCACGCGGACAGCGTGGGTGTCCTGCCCGCGCGTGCCACTGGCCCACCCGTCAGCCACCGCGACCCGTGGCATTGATTCAGACGCGGCCAGCGGCACCGATTCAGACGCAACCGCGACAGCGATTCAGAGGCGCTGGCGGAAAGATGACCGGCGGCAGCCTGCGCCATCAATGGGCATTGATGGTGAAGGAGCGGGATGTTGCGCGTGTTAGTGGGCGAAGGGGCTATTTAACCTCGTATGTGCCGCCCTCCTCACCTCTCACCATCGCGAACCCTAGCCGCCGCCACCAACAACGATGAAGACGATGTCTTGGCTGAAGAAGGGGAGGAGTAAGCACGACCACGAGGCGTCTGGCTCTAGCAGCCAGCGCTCCTGGCTGCCGGCCTTCCTCCGCGGCACATCCCTGCTGCCTCCGCCACGGGCGAAGGATTTCTGGGGCCGCCCCGTGGAGGTTCACCCGCCGCCGCGGGAGGGGGATCGCCTCACGTGGCAGTACTTCCGCATCATGGAGTGCGAGCGCCGCTAGAGGGAGGGCCGGGGCATCAGGCACAACGACGTGTCCCTCCCCACCGACTGGCACCTCAACCGGGACCATGTCCTGATGCCGCCTGTGCCCAAGGCGGGCATAGGGCTGGAGGAGGAGATCCGCCGCCGGATCAGGAGCCTCCCGTCGGCCCAACGGTGGGAGGCTGGCTACCAATCCGAGACGTACTTGAAACAGTTCCTCGAGTGGGAGCATAAGGTGCGGCGCGCCACCACAATCCGCCACGATCTGATGCCGGGGGAGGTCTACCCCGTCCCCGACATCGACTCGGATGACGAGGGCGCCGTCAACCACTCCGACGCCAAGCTGGACAGCAAGGACGACAACGACGAGGAGGAGGACAACATCGTCGTCAAGTAGGAGGCGGTGGACGACGTCAGCGCGAACCTGCCCCCGGAGTACGACGAGGTACTGGCGCGGGCCTACTACGAGGATGCCTTCACCGAGCAGGCCATTGCGGCCAGCGCGCGGGAGGAAAAAGCCCAATGGGTCGGCTTTGAGGAAGCCGACCAGCTCACCGGCATGGTGGCGCAGATGAACGGCACGATCCCTACACCGCCGTCGCTGCCCGGTTGGGCGCCTCCGATCGCACCGGAGATGGGGATGGAGTTGGCGCACCTCTTGCACGATTGGGCGCCGTGGCCTGTGCGGGCGATAAATCCGCCTGCGCCCGCTCCCGCTCCGGCCCTGCCGCCCAACCTCTGGACGCCGCCGGAGTACATCGATCTCGACCCGTAGATGGACGAGGCGGCACCGGCGCGTGAAGATCGGTAGCTAGGGCTAGGAGTAGTTTAATTTCTGTTTTTCTCTATTTTGAATGTAAATTCAGTATGAACTTTGCTTGTTTTTAGCGCGAACTATTTGGGTTTGAATTTGCAAAAAAGAAACGCAGCCAGGACCGACAAATGGATTGCGTCGCTAGGCGCGGCTGACCGGACATGCCGAACCCCCTCCCCAAATCGATCGGGGCCCAACCCAAACGGACAGAAATGAATCGTTTGGGTCGACCGGATCACTACTAAGAAAACAGCTATTGGTAATTCACACATCCGTGACGCACGTGCTAGTGGTGCCCCACGGAAAATAGGTGTGACGCACTGTCCACAGGTGTTCTACGGTTAACTGCCGTAAGCGTGACGCACATGGGGATGGTGCACCACGGCTATGTGTGGGCCTGGGCACAGGTGGCCGCAAACCACATACCCGTAGCGCACTAGGTCGGGGTGCGCTACGGGTGTGAAACTTAGTCGTAGCGCACCCTGACCCAGTGCGCTACGGGCATGTGTGTTGCGTCCTGCTGCAGCAGCTAGGTCAAGTTAGGTGGCCTGCACCAACTCCCCCCCCCCCTCCGGATCGCCTTTTTAGCCTTCCAAAAAATAAAAGAAATGAAAAACACTTCAAAAAATAAAATCCTTTCACATGTAGGTAGGTAATGTGGTCTAATTTTTAGGAAAATTAACAAACAAGAATTTCGACTTTTTCTGCAAAAAAAGTCTTGCCATGATAAAACGGCCGTAACTTTTGCATACAATGTCGAAAAAAGTTTAATATACCAAAATGACGAGAACGAGATTTCGCATCCGCTTGCAACCACCTCTGGTCGTTTAGCGATTTTTAAGATTTTCAAAATTTGAAAGACCGTTTTTCCTTGCAAAAAAAATAGAGGACAACCCTAGTGCGCCACGAGTAAATGGGCAGGATTCGAAATTCTAATCACCACCCCGCCCACCTAGACACAATCATAAAAATAAATTGGCCACTTAGGCCTTAGACACAATCGCCTAAGCTACGAAGTCCGTGACCTTGTAAACAGATCTATGATCATATGGTGAGTTATAGCAGGAGTAGGGATTCTGCAACGAAGGAGATCCGAACCTACATACATCATATGTCAATCTTGCTCCTGGATTCTCCTACATCATCTTGTCATACTCTATTATTCATTAGCCACCCCCGACGCCTAGTGTCATGAAGAAACCACGACAATTTCCCACTAACACACACTCAAAAGGGTATAAAATATATTTACCAATGAAATTAAGTATTTGTTTCTCTATTATTCTCAAGTATATATACATGACATATTTAGTTATGGGTTAGTCTATTAAACAGAATAGACGATGCACTTACACTTGGTTGTGTCTCATAGCTCCAAATGCGAATGCGTCCACCATATTGTCCCGTTATTATCCTGTACCAACATATTTATGTAAATAAAAATGTCTAAATCGTATAAGGAAGCACTCGTAGGAAATGAACGAAGCAATTATATAACTGTTCGATAGGAAGTGCATTCACCATTCCTTGGCCCGGAGTATGTCCAAGCAACGTAGCTTCTTGCAAGGTATATCCATATGTAATATCTAAGCAACAAGGTTGTGATTAAATTTGAAAATAATCTACCTAGAAAATCTACTGCACAGACACTAAAAGTTATACACGTGTGCACCAAGGAACAAGAATACCTTGATTCCAGGCCGGATTATTGTTATGCAAATGATGATCATGCCAACACAAACACATCATATTTGTCATGTGAATACAATGAGAAATTATTTATTTTTCAAATCATGCAAGAGAACATATTAATGCCCCTTTTTTAGAAACATTTTGATTTTCTGTTGCGAGTCCTCCTGTTTGAACTGAAGTACTTGATATGTTTTAGAATATAACACCTGGTTAATTAGACCCATGAAAAAATATGGTACCACAAAGGTAAGAGAACATTTCCTTATCATTTTCCACCTTTCATCAAGAGTAACAAAGGAAAAAAAGTAACAATAATTGATGGAAGAGTTCTATTGTGCAATTCTATCTGTATCTGTGAAAAAAATAAACAAATAACACTAACATACCAATATAAGGTTTTTTATCACTTATTGCATGATTTGAATTTGTGTAAAGAGGCGGATATTTTGGGCCATCTTTGAATTGCATGAATAAAAATATGATGACGGGTAAAAACCCATGATATGTACACTGCTTAGTGTGACCAATGTATATACATCTTTTTCTGACCAACTTACCTCAGACGTTATTATCCCTCGTCGCCTGGTACAAACAGCTTGTAGTGTCACCACATGTCCTATCCGCCCCATCTCCTTGTTTTTCTCAAAATTTTCATCTTGCTCATATTCTCTGGATGACCAGTTGTACTCATCACCTAATATAACACTCTCCAGGATCAACTCCAAGTATTTATTTTCTAGTAGCTGCTCCTGCTTACGTGTTGCCACAACAAGAGTGTAAGGAGACCTCGGCGGCACAACGCCGAATAGTGGCAGCCTCAAGAAGGACACCTGACTCCCGTTATTTTCTTTGAGCCGAAAATGCACGTGCTCATCTGTGTTATTTGTTAGTTGCAGTGAGCACCCTATAGACTTATTTGGCTCGAATGGAAATCGGAGAATAAACGGCTTGACGTCAAGTAGCTCGCTTGAGCCTGGGTTCACCTGCAGGAGTAAAGAACCTGTGTTGTTATTTGTTAACATCTCATTGTTTTCTACTTGAGTCGTTTCCCTTCATCTGGGCATGCTTGACTAAAGAGGTAGCTGACCAATCATCGGTGGCATTCAATATCACGATCCAAAAATTGCTCCGTATATATGAAGACTTTAATTAGCTGGCTAGGCATAACGATGTTTTACATGACATAATACGCATATTTATAATATTCTGGGCATGTCGACATTAACTTCAGCATGAAAACCAGAGGCTTTTTTCCTTTTAATATCATCAGACTGGATTGACAAATACTCTTTGTCCTTATTGCTTGGCTAGTCTTACCTGATTCTTGTGTATAATCGTAAAATAATTGTTTGGGTTTATTCCCATATTACACTGGACATAGTACAGCCTTAGTTGTCCCTTCTGGCTGCACAGAGACACGTTGTGTGACGCCTATAGCTAGATTTCTCCAACAAACATTCTTCGATGATATTACATTATGTCAATAAAAGTTGACATAATTCAATTTTAAGCTAGGATTAAAAAATATTAGTTCATTGAATTCAAACACATAAAGGAACTAATATCAACCATTAACAGTGAAAATATAATTCTTAATTTCAAAGAAAGAATTTGCAGTTTAAAATATGCATAAGGATCATATCCTGAAACATTGTCTAATAAATGTTACATAAACCCATTCAAAAAAATGATACATGATAAAGAATTGTAGTTTGAAAAAAATTAGATCTGCTAATGAAGTACAACAGGACATTGTGCATGGCGAATCCATTTCTACTAAAGTAATAAAAAAGTTTATATCAAACATCCCACAAATAAAATTTCTGATAATTGCTTAGCCAAAAAATGCTCTAGATAGAGGTTGTCCAGTTGTGTGTTCACTCTCATGTAGTCTGACCTTTAGCTCGGAAATTATGGATGAAAGCATAAATATACGAGCTATGAAGTATTTAACATATATATCTGACTACTTAACGTTTCATTCAGCTGAGCGACAATATGATGTATGCTAAGTGGTCGCTTGTCCGGGTTGGGGTCAATGCACTCAATCCCTATCTCTGCGCATACTCGAATTTGTTCAAAACACGTGTCTCCTTCTGATTTGTCCAACCTATTACTCCAACTTTCAAGTACCTATAAAATTTAAACCGTTACTTACAACTCATAAAACTATGATTAAATACATTCATATAGGTACAAAAGCATGTATGTATAAATAGCACATGCAAACTCCACACTAAATGACATGTAACAGCACTGGCTCCAACATCAAACTACAAATAATCATAAAAGTTATATTGACCTATAGTTTATAGTCCAATTTAGCACCATGTAAAGTCAATGGATGAGTTTAAATATTTGTCCTGGGATGATATGATTTCCATCGAACTTGATAGGCTCATTTGATCACCCAATAACAAAGGATTTTAGTAATTATTATAATAAAGAAAAAACAAAAGTGCGCGTTTCTGCAAAAAATTGTAATGAAGTTGAACCTCACTCCCATGATTAAAACTTTTGGATGATTATTACTTCATTCGTTGATTATTTTTGCAAAATAATCCAATAAATTTAATTACGATGGATGACAAGTCATTCAAAATTGTTCTATATAGTGCGACAGAATAAGTTGGCCATTTATCTGCATAGTATACTTCGTATGTTATTTGATACACCTTTAGCTTCAGTTGCAAACTGAAAAGTTTAAGCAAAGTACAAAGCAAACTGAATAAAATAGCAAGGTGCAAGGAAGAGCTACAACATGAAATGAGCTTTTATGAAACATAGAGTTGTTCTTTCCTTACAGTCAGTTTTATGTAATTAGTGCTTGTATTTCATCATATTTAATTATTTGTAGGTTTATTATAGGAATTTTACACTAGTGTATAAAATGGCTATTGCAAAAAAAATTCTAAGCTAGTTGTAATGATAGGTTTCATTAATAAAATTTTGGGTCTAATCAATTTTATACCAAAGCAACATCTCTAATCAAGAAAGGCACGGTAATAAGAATACATTCCTTCGTGCAAATTATAACTTACATTCCTGAATAATATTGTGGATGTTTACTTTAAGGACTGAATTAATATTTGTGACAAAAGTTTAGTTTTATCTTGATACGCATGGAACATCTCGTTTTTTTTATATGGATGTAAGTGGGTCACCATTGTGGTACTCTCTACCCTATTTAGTTCAAAATTCAACTAAATTTTCCAATGACATCAGCATTTTGAAAAAGTTAGTTTAGTTTTTTGAACTAAAGAGAATAAAGGGTACCCTAATGGTGACCCACTTACATCTCTATGTTTCATTATTTTCTAGACAATTCTTGCATTAGAATAGACCTTGTTTGTAAACTAATGCCAAACAACATGTACTCCCTCTGTCTAGAAATAAGTGACTTGAATTTGTCTAGATTCGCATGTATCTCGACGTGTTTAAGTATATAGATACATGTGAATCTAGACACATGCAAAACACTTGTTTTCAGACGGAGGGAGTACAAAATAATGAATGATACTGGACCACGTTAAAGTGTAAACAAATATTTTAATATGGAAGTACATCAAATTTTTATCTTATAACCGTGATACAAAAAGTCCTTACAGTCTCGACAGCTTGATATCCCTTCTTTCCAGTCAACATCTCGATGAGTATAACACCAAGACTATACAAGTCAAACTTGTGTGTGATTTCATTACTAGTGAATTCCGGAGCCAAATATCCACTGCATGAAAAAATATAGTCAAAAATTCTTTTTAATAGGATGAATGGCCGTAATGGATGTTGTCTCAAATTGTAAGGAAACTATGCTGCCATCAATGATTTTTCAGAGAAATTGCAACATGAATCACACTGAACGATAAGTGTTAGCTTTCTAGAAGCTTAGGTATCTTACAGCGTTCCACCCACTTTTGTAGCAACAAACCGGCTCTTATCTTCCTCAAAGATTCTTGATAGACCAAAGTCGGAGATTTTTGGTATCATATTCGCATCTAGCAATATGTTCGCGGGTTTCAGATCTAAGTGGAAAACATTTTTTTGGTGTAGATAACTTAACCCCTCGCAAACCCCTTTTATAATTTTATACCGCTTGCTCCAGTCAAGACCACTAGACGCATCTGCAAAAAAGGAGATGAAAATGAGGGGTTTGTATATCAGACTTTCAGGCACCTGGCATCCTCAATTTATGGATCACAGAAAGTATATGAACAGATAAGTAATCTCTACTGGAGGCATGGGGTGCCTGGATAAACGATCTCCATTAGTTCAGGTTATTTCTAACTCCCCACATCCCCACAGAAAACATCTAGAAATTTAATATCAATTTGGAACATGGAAAAACTCTCGTATTGAACCTCATGGTCCAAAAATCCGGAAACGTCAGATCTATCTTCAGCAGCCGAGTACCATGGTGTTGCAATAGTTATGCTCTAGATATACACCAAACGAGAATTTCAAAATGATATTCGCATTTGCTTTGAATTTGCGCATTCGAAGTCATTGCATATTCAGTTGTGCTATTGACTAACCGAGGGTAGAATAATACACCATAAACGGAACAAAATCTGTGGAAACTATTCCCTCCATTTTAAAATTTAAGATGTTTTAGTCTTTTTCTGAAACACATGTATGTATTTAAACGTCTTTTATTGTGTAGGTACATGTGTAGATACATATTTTTTCAAAAAAAGGGCACAATATATTGTTATTTGGATAGGAGGGAGCAGAAAAATGTTACCTTTGATATACTCGTCGAGACTTCCTTTAGCCATATAGTCAAAGCAGAGCAACCTCTGTTGCACATCTGCCATGACAATCTGTCCATTGAAATCTGCTGCACTCCCTTGCGTGTCTGCACAGTATCCGAGAAATCTCACTATGTTGGTGTGCTTCACCTTGAGCAAGCATTCAACCTCTCGTTGGAATTCCTTCTCGTGCATATAGCAATGGGATAGCCTCTTCACAGCGACAGTCAGCCCATTATTAAGCGTTCCCTGCAGGGAGAGTCACAAGGCGTCAACGCCAATGCTTGGAGGACCTTCATCGATCTGCATCCAACCCAAAACATTGACTCTCTAACCCAATCAAGACCAAATCAATACATAGAAATTTTGAGCCAAACCAAAGGGTCGAAAAACAGTCCTAACGCCAAAATCTGGCTGCAATCTTGAGACGGTAAAACTGATAAAGATGGAGAATGAACAGATGTGGAAATAACTCAGAACTGGCCCGAGCGGCGTTGGCTGCGTCGCTGCAGCCAGCCGCACAGCACCGGTGACGCCCGAATGTTCCGAGCTCCTGGCATAGGCGGCCAACCCCATGTCCCCATCGCGTTCTCCATGGTTGTGCACTTGATGATTTGCGCACAGGCTCCGCTGCCGTTAACGCCTCGGCCAGCTCGACGGAGATCCAGGGGCGGAAGGGCCGAAGGATCCCGTGGCGGACGAGGACGCAACTGTGGCGGCAGAGATCGGGAAGGAGATGGTCGTCGATTTGGGGGAGTACAATACATCCACGGGCTCACCTACGGTTTGAACCCGTGAGAAACGAATTCATTCGAGCCCAAAGTGCAAACCAAACAGCCCATTTCGCTAAAACCAGACGATGACCATGCCCATTTATCAGCTCAGCTGCTAGTATTAAAATTCTACTCGTCTGTCTCGAAATTGATGTCAAAGATTTGTCAAAAATTGAATGTATCTATAGACTAAATAGTGTCTAGATTCCTTTAATTTTAGTAAATCCGTGACATTTATTTTGAGACGAAGAGAGTAGTAAAATCTTATGAGTTGTGTCGTAATGGATTACCTTGTAGACCACCGCAAACCCTCCTCTACCAATCTCCTTATCAGGAGAGAAAACATTTGTGATATCCTCCAAAAATGATAGTGGCAGGGCCTTGGGCTCTGAGGTTTCATCTAGTAGCGCGCTCTCCAGGTCACTTCTGCTGCTGCTAACTTGCCGATCCATAACGAAAGTCTGAAACAAGAGCAAAGCTAGCGCATTACAAGCTTAGAATCGAAGTAAGTGCCCCTACTACTTAAGGATAATTACAGATGGGAGATCACTCTGCTACTTTGCAAATAGTATGAAATCATTTATCACTATCATTTGCTGCAGCAAGCACCAATCTTAAACTAGAGTGCTGGTTATCTTTCTTACCTAGAGAAGATGTGCCTACTCTGCTTGGCAGATCGAGTTTCAGATCTTGCCGGCGGAGTAAGGCGAGTTTCGATCAAGAGGAGAGGCGAGGGGAGGTGGAAGGGATGTTGTATGAATATGATCCTGCAGCATCCAGCAGTAAACAGCGAGCGGACGCTGGACGGAACATTTAACAATAATTCAGTTGACCCTATAGACATGTGGATGCATGTGTCATGCAGGCATCCTATAGACCACCAGGCATCTCTCAGAGTTTTCACTAAAGTATAAGAAAGAATACACCATCTTTCTCTATTTCGTAGCACTGAACAGTTTGACAAAGTACGCAGCTATGGGGAAGAACAAATGAAAATGCAATAATTTCATTTTTCTTCAATCAAATGGCCTGATTCCCTGTAGTAGTATAAATCCGAGAGCAACGACTCTTATTTTTTAGGCGACCCGGATGCAACGACTGAGATGCCCATCGATCACCGTCATCTGCCAATTCTTATTGAGATGCACGGTGCCACTTGGGCCTTCGGTTGGGGATTAATTAGTACTACAGTAGTTGTTTGTAAATCTGATTGCCGAGCGTGTTTGCCTCTATCCTGACAAACTTGACCAAGATGCACGCCGCGCAGTATTATACTACGAACCTGCAAGTGGCATGGCATCAAAGTGAATGTAACATCAAGAAGCAAGGCTTCATATTCTGTTGCTCGAAAAAATAACAGTTGGGAGCAAAACGATCCGACATATGAAATCATCCCGGTTAAACCATTGCAGCACAAACGAACATGTTGAACGGCGGATGTGACGCCGTGGCTCGCCATGACCTGGTGGTCACCATTGTCATGGCCTTTGCTATGGTCGCATCAAACTCGGTCACCTACACCTCGTATTCGATGTATACGAAATGGAAGGGGAAGAATAATACAAGCAGCATCCCTAGCCATTAACAGTACAATCGCATCCTCGAGTCGAGCCAATCCTCGCCGCTTGAATCAGCAACAACCGTGGCAGCTGTCAAATTTTTTCTTTGGCAACTGTCAACTTTGATAAAACACTATAATGCAGTCGTGTATATTGACATACATTCACATAGATTATGCAATTATCCAATACCGACTTGTATTTATTTTTTAAGTAATACCTCTCTCGAAACAGAGTTAATAGCATAAAACTATCACATTTCGGCCGAAAGTTCGAATAACCACCATTTTACAAAAAAAATCACAAAAAACCACCACTTTACGGCAAATTTGTTGCAAATCGCGCTAAAACGGAATTGATAGTCAATTGACACCAAAACTGACAGTAGGACCCACCTGTCGAGCTGACATGGCGACGCGGGTCAACCGCGCTGACTACTATTTTGCATGCAGGTCCTTGAGTTCCACAAAAAATTATTAAGGGTCCCTGGAACCTCACGTTTTTTTTAAAACCTGTTTATTTGAAACGTTCATAACTTTTGAATACGGATTCAAATGGAAAAACTTTTAATATGAAAATTGCTCAGAAATGTTTGAATATTTTGAGTATAAAATTGGTTCACTATTTTCAGATACCTAAAATATGCAAACTATTAAAAATGCTTCTATTAATAATGCAAACTTTTAAAATTCATAACTTTAGTTATATGACTCCGGATAATATAAATAATATGTCTAAATTTATTATAAAAATCCAACCAATCCATTTATGACATCCTTCATGCATGTATCAGATCCGTTTTTTGTTTATGTTATAATCGGATTGATATATATATATATATATATATATATATATATATATATATATATATATATGTACGTACAAACCAGTCTACCATTATAAACTTTAAATATTCATAACTTTTGTTATATAACTCGAAATAATATAAATAATATGTCTAAATTTATTAGAAAAAATCAACCAATCCAGTTTTGACATCTATTATGCATGAATCACATCCGTTTATTTTAGATGTTATGATCCATTGATATGGGTATATATGTACGTACAAATACAACCTATCTTAGAGCCTCTTTCTATTTTTTTTGCATGCTACGCCATACATGACTGATATGTACGTGTATATATCTTGAGGCCGGCAGGTACATATAGATCGATAGACTATCGATTTGTATTTAGATCACATATGTCCGGTCTACATAAATCGACAAACAAACTATCGATTTGCATAGTTAGAGCACGTTCGTACGGTCTAAAGGAAGTCATCATGCGTGTACATGTAAACAAACAATTCATCACCCGAGTTATGCCCTCGACGTTGTGCGCACATCACATGTTTAGTTTGCAGTCCGCATATTTTAAAAATAATGCATCATGCTCGTGTATATATGCTCTCTCGATCAAGATGGATCGACGAACCGATACCTAGCGCGCGGCACATAGGAGACGTCATGCTTGTCTTCAATTACTGATTCAAATACATATTCAATAATAATGTTATAGCGTGCTAGTACTATAAGGACATTGTTTTGTACATACATACATACATACATACATACATACATACATACATACATATACCAATATTAATCAATTATAACATCCAAAAGAAATGGATCAGATACATGCATGAAGGATGTTATAAATAGATCCGTTGGATTTTTCTAATAAGTATAGACATATTATATATACCGTATCAATGAATCATAACATCTAAAATAAACGGGTATGATTCATGCATAATGGATGTCAGAAATGGATTGGATGATTTTTTCTAATAAATTTAGACATATTATTTATATTATTTCGAGTTATATAACAAAAGTTATGAATATTTAAAGTTTATAATGGTAGACTGTTTTGTACGTACATACATATATATATATATATATATCAATATCAATCCGATTATAACATCAACAAGAAACGGATCTGATACATGCATGAAGAATTTCATAAATGGATTTGTTGTATTTTTATAATAAATTTAGACATATTATTTATATTATTCGAAGTCATATAACTAAAGTTATGAATTTTTAAAGTTTGCATTATTAATAGAAGCATTTTTAGTTGTTTGCATATTTTAGGTATCTGAAAATAGTGAACCAATTTTATATTCAAAATATTCAAACATTTTTTAGCACTTTTCGTATTAAAAGTTTTTCCATTTGAATCCATATTTAAAAGTTATAAACGTTTCAAATAAATAGGTTTTTTTTAAAAAACTGCGAGGCGCCAGGACCATGTATAATTTGTTTGCGGAATTCGAGGACCTGCATGTAAAATAGCAGTCAGCACGGTTGACCCGCGTCGCCACGTCAGCCCGACGGGTGGGTCCTATTGTCAGTTTTGGTGTCAATTGGATCTTAATCCCGTTTTAGCGTGAATTACAAAAAATCTGCCGAAAAGTGGTGGTTTTTTGCGATTTTTTTGTAAAGTGGTGGTTATTCGAACATTTGGCCGAAATGTGGTAGTTTTATGTTATTAACTCCTCGAAACAGGCTATTCGCCCTGCTTTATAAATAAAGCCACAACGGCCAAACCAATATAAGGTGTTGAGGAAAACCTCTTACAAAGCAGATCAAAATAAAGAAAAGAAAAACAGGGAATGACCAAAACTTGCCACCGAAGACAGAGAAACAAAACCGAGAGGTATCGGGGCTCCACGACGACGCCCCCAAGAGGGTAACGACGCAAAACGCCGCCGCCGTCGAGACCACGAGGTCAAGGATTTTCACCCGGAGCCGCAACACGGGAAGGATATCCACAACGACACCCCCAAGAGGGTAACGAGGCAAAATGCCGTCGCCGTTGGCGCAAAGGCGCTGAGCTTTCGCCCGAAAAAATCCTCACACCGCTCCCGAGAACTCAGCCACCCGCTGTCCCCGAGCCAGGTCTCCGAACCGCGATCTAGGAGCTGCGAGAGCCGGAGCACCGCCAACACCAGGATCCCCCACCGTCCGCTCCATGCCGTCCCATGACCGAAGAGAGAGACCACCACCACCGCAACGTCGCTAGCCATAGAGCCGTCCGCGCAGTCCACCTTCCGGGGCCGCCGCCCCGGCATCCACGCACTTGAGCCCATGGCTCGACAAACATCACACCGCAAGACCGGCGGATATGACAAGGTAAAGCAGCACCATAGCCAGCAGCCATCGGGCTGCACGGCAGCCCGAGGAAGGGGATTCGCCCTCCACCACCCGGGGTGTTCGCTGTCCGGACACAATAGCAGGGCAAGTAGGCCTGGATCCGGCCCGGCCGCCTGCCAGGCCATGAAGAGGTCCTATCGGCCCCGCTAGCGCGCTGCTGCGCTCAAGCCACCGCCGTCGTCCACCTGCCACTCCGTGTCAAGCCATCCCTCGCCACCACCAACCAAACCCGCCATGTTCGGTCGTCCGCAGCCATGAGCGGCGTCACTACCGTCTCACTCCTCGTAGGCCGGTCCTAGGCCAGAACCGTTGACCGCCGCAAAGAAGCACCCTGGCCACAACACCCCGGGACAGGCCACGTCGTCACCAACGCGACACCGCCGCCGGTCAAGCCCGTTGTCGTGGTACCCAAGGACTCGCCTTTGCACAACAACAGAACATCGCCGTCGTCAACCCTCCCAGACTAGAACGGAAAAGCAGCATGGGTACGCTCCTGCAGCCACGGGTCACCAGATTAGGGCCAAATGGCCCCAAAATCAGTGTCAGTAGGGGCTATTGCCGCGAGAGGCTCTCCGCCCGCTACAAAGAGCATCGGCGCCTGCCCCGACGAGCCCCTTCTGGCCAAGGTCGGGGCCCGCCCGACCCAGATCGAGGCCTGCCTGGCCCAGATCTTGGGCCGCCTCGCCGGCCGCCCCTTCCGCTACTGCGCTCCTGCACCCGTCGCCGCTGCTCGTCGCCGCCCGAGGAGGCCGCCGCCATGCCCTGACTGCGCCAAAGGACGGAGTACCTGGCCCACCTGGGAGCACCGTCGCCAGCCGGCCGCCCCGCGCAGCCCCTCCGAACGAGCCGGTAGAGAAGAGCCCGCCGCCGGCGGCACCACGCGGGCTTCGCCCGGCGGCGGTCGCCGCCGCCGGCGGGGAGAGGAGGGGAGGGGAGGAGATGTAGGAGGCGGCGGCTAGGTTAGGCCCCTGCGTCGCTCGCGGGGAGGGAGCGCAGGAGCGTCCCGTGGTTTTCCCCTGCGTAGCCGGTAGAGATCCCAGTGATTGCAATCTTGAAGTAATACCGACTTGTATTTTTTTCAGAAGAAGCACAACAGTTGTGTCCCTATGCCGTTCTTGATTTGTGAACACTCTCCAGACAACCATGGCCGCCAGAGTTTGCACAGGTTCGTACAAACATAACAAATATGCATACTGTGGCTCAATTGATCCTAGAGCATCCCAAATTTGCCCAAGTGTGTACATGTTGTCCGAAAGGAGAAACCCACAGCCGAGTTGTCCGGTGTCCCTCTCACAGTGCATGGATCCCCCCTTCAATCTTGAGATACTTTGGGAGTGCCACACTCGACCTAACGAATTTGCAAGGTTTACAATCCACGTCAAGCACCTTCTTCCGTCTACTTGAGGGACATCAAAATACATACATACAGATACTCTAAGCCTGGATACTCTCAACATCTAGCGTTGACATGCTTCTTTGTTATCCCCCAATATCTCATATCGACTGCATATAAGTTTTGGCACCTACGACAACTGCTCTGCCTAGCCGTCTCACCAATTTAAAGAAGTCTTTGCATTGTTCTCCCTCCGTTTTAAAATATAAGATGTTTTAGCTTTGTGAAGCAAATGTATCTAGACTATTTTTAGTATGTAGGTTCACTCGTGTTTGGAGTCTACACACTAAAAGATGTCTAGATATAATTTCTTCACAAACCTAAAATATCTTATATTTTGAAACGGAGGGAGTACTAGCAGCTCATCAAAATTTGCGGTGCAGTCATCCATGTGTGTGTTAGGATAATAGACTTATTGTATTACCAAAGGGCCAAATGCCACAATATATAGTACATGTACAGGCGCAAATATACAGGAAACCCCTAACACACGGGGAAACTACAATATACAAATATATACTCTAACACCCTCCCTCAAACTCATGGTGGATCCATAACACTGAGTTTGGAGAGTAAGAAGTCATGCTGCGCTCGAGTTTATGTCTTTGTAAAGAAATCCGCCAACTGCAAATCTGAAGGCACATAATGAAGCGCAACAACCTGATCCTGCACTTGAGCACGTGCATAAAAAGCATCAACACCAATATGCTTGGTCAGCTCATGCTTGACCGGATCACGTGCAATACTGATAGCACCTGTACTGTCAGACAAAAGTGGAGTGGGTGTCATAACGGAGACCCCAAAATCTGTAAGCAACCACCATAACCAAGTCACCTCAGCAATCAACAAAGCCATAGCCCGCAGCTCAGCCTTAACACTCGAACGGGAAACCGCTACCTGTTTCTTCGTCTTCCAAGAAACAAGCGAACCACCAAGAAACACACAGTAAGCAGAAAGTGAACGACGATCCATAGGATCACTCGCCCACGTAGCATCCGAGTAGCACTGGAGCTGGAGAGAGCTGGAACTAGGAAAGAGAAGGCGACGAGTGATCGTGCCACGGATATAACGAAGGACACGGAGGAGATGACTGTAGTGAACGGTGGTAGGAGCTGAGACAAAGTGACTCAGAATATGAACAGTATAAGAGATATCAGGACGAGTGACAACAAGATAAACAAGACTCCCAACAAGATGGCGATAACGCGTGGGATCAGGAAGAGGATCCCCATCAGTAGGACGAAGCTTAACATTAAGCTCCATAGGAGTCTCAACAGTGCGCTCATCCCCAAGAGCAGCACGAGCAAGAAGATCCTAAATATTCTTTTCCTGAGAGATAGAAAAGCCATCATAAGTGGAGGAGACCTCAATCCCAAGAAAATAGCGAAGAGGACCAAGATCAGTCATAATAAACTGATCACGAAGACGAGCCTTGACAAAGGCAATATACTCAGGATCATCACCAGTAATGATCATATCATCAACATAGATAAGAAGAAGAGTGCGTCCACGAGGAGAAGTGTGAACAAATAGCACTGGATCATGAAAACTAGGAGAGAAACCAGCAGCAGCCACCACAGAGGCAAAATACTCAAACCAGGCACGACGGGCCTGTTTCAGGCCATAAATGGAACGTCGAAGACGACAAACCATCCCATCGGGAACAGAATACCCAGGAGGAGGCTGCATGTAAACCTCCTCACTCAACTCGCCATTAAGAAAAGCGTTCTGAACATCAAGCTGGGACACAGACCAGCGTCGAACAAAAGCAACAGCAAGAAGAGTACGCACAGTGGTCATATGAGCCATAGGGGCAAAAGTCTCATCATAGTCGCGGCCGTGCTCCTGCTGAAAGCCACGAGCCACAAGACGCGCTTTATAGCGCTCAAGAGATCCATCAGAGTGGGTCTTAATTTTAAAGACCCACTTACACGTGATAGGACGAACACCAGGAGGGGGAGAAACAAGATCCCAGGTTCCAGTGCGCTCAAGAGCAGCGATCTCCTCAGCCATGGCAAGCTGCCATTCAGGATGACGCCCGGCATCCCGATAAGAAGTCGGCTCGGAGACGACAGAGAGACCATACTGACTAGGAGAGTAACGGTCTGGAGCACGACGCTGACGAACAGGCTGTGAAGAGGGAAGCTCATCGGCGGAGGATGACTCATCAGAAGAAGAGGAAGAAGGAACAGCAGATGAAGGGTTCGAAGCCGGAGAACGAGGTGGAGAAGAAACTAGGGGAGAACGAGGAAAACTAGGGTAACTAGACGGAGGAGAGGATGGCGCCGAAATCAAAGGGGGTGCATCAGAAGTAAGGGGTGGAGAAGAAGGGACAGCAAGAGGTGCATCAGGAAAAAGAAGAAAAGAGATATCATCCACCGGGTAAGTACCAGAGGTGGGGCGAGGATAGAAGGGACGCGTCTCATCAAACGTGACATCACGAGAGATGCGCATCCGACGACCAACGGGGTCCCAACAGCGATAGCCCTTATGCTCATCACTGTATCCGAGAAAAACACACTCAACAGACTGAGAGGTCAGTTTGGTGCGTTCGCGAGGAGGTAGAAGGACATAGCAAACGCAACCAAATAAACGAAGAGTCGAATAGTCTGGAGATCTACCAGAGAGACGCTCGAGAGGAATACCACCTTGAAGGGCAGCAGAAGGCTGAATGTTAATGAGGTAAGTCGACGTAGCGATAGCCTCAACCCAGAAATGCGGCGGAAGAGAGGAAGCAATCATCATAGCACGGGTAGTTTCAAGAATATGACGATTCTTACGCTCAGCGACACCATTTTGAGCATGGGCGTCGGGACACGAGAACTGAGCGAGGGTGCCCTGCTCAGCAAGGACACCACGCAGGTGCTAGGAGATATACTCTCCTGCAGAATCAGCACGAAACACATGAATAGGCGTGGAATACTAAGTATGAACCATGGCCGCAAAACGCTGATAAATAGAGAGCACCTCACTGCGAGAGCGCATAAAAAACAACCAGGTGTACCGTGAAAAATCATCAATGAATAAAATATAGTATCGATGGCCCACTTTGGAAGCAAAGGGAGCCGGACCCCAAACATCTGAATAAACTAAATCAAAAGGTCACAGACATACAGACACACTAGTAGGATAGGGAAGCTGAATCTGTTTGCCTAACCTACAACCCTGACACGAATGTAAAGACACATCTCCTGAGACAGACCCCAGAAGACCACGACGAACTAAGGACGATAAACGGGAGCCACAAAGGTGACCCAGCCGATGATGCCACTGCTGAAAAGAGCCAGTGACAGAAGCAGCAACCGCAGAAGAACTAGTAGATGAAGTGTCAGTGGATGGAACGCGAAGCCAGTCTAACTCCCATAGCCCCGGAGACTCAAGGCTGCGAGGACCAGCTCCAACCAGGGCCTGGGTACGGCGGTCCTGAACCGCACAAGAATCAGCGTCAAGAATGACACGACAACCAGAATCAGTAAGCTGACTAGCAGAGAAAAGGTTCATCTTAAGACTAGGAACATGAGAAACGTCAGGAACAGAGAAAGATGAAGTAGAAAGGGTGCCTCGACTGGAAACAGGAAGAGAGGTACCATCAGCCGTGATAACACGGACATGAGAAATAAGAGAGCAAAGAGCAGAAAGAATAGAAGACGCAGAAGTCATATGAAAAGAAGCTCCAGAATCCAGATACCACGGGGATGACGTACCTGACTGTGTAGAAGGTGGTGGTCGCGCGGTGCCAGAAGAGCTAGGCACAGAACCAGCAGTACCCGACGAGGAAGAGCCTGTAGCAGCGAGTAGACCACGAAGAATGTCCTGATCAGACAGTGCAACAGCAGAAGATCCTGAAGAACCAGCCTGCCTACGAGCATGGTACTGCTGACGTAAGCTAGGATCCCTCCTCCAGCAGCTAGAGACATCGTGGCCAGGCTTGCCACAGTAGGCACAGGGAGGACGAGGAGGTGCTGTCATACCACGAGGCTGCTGAGGCTGACTCTGGCCCTGGACCGGAAGAGTAGAGAGTATCAGCGGTACTAGAGACCGCAACGAAGCCGACGACATAGGAGGACCATGAGCAGCAAGTACAGAGGGAACCTCACGAAGACCAGCACCACGAAGACGAGTCTCCTCAGCACGAAGCTCAGACAGTACCTCAGAGAGCGAAACACGACCACGGGCAATCAGCTGGGCACGGCGTGGATCAAACTCCTTAAGGAGCCACGACAAGAACTCAACAACACGCTGAAACTCCAGATCCGCGCGCACAGTCAGACAGCAGGGACAGGTGGCACACACAGCTGTACGAAGAGAATCAAGCTGACGCCAAATAGCAGCACTCTGAGTATAGAACTCATCAACAGTAGAGTCACCCTGCTGAAGAGCATGCTCCTGGCGAACCACAGACAGGTAAAGAGCATCCCCAGACGACTGATAGCGCTGGCGAAGAAAAGCCCACTGAGCAGCAGCAGTGGAAAGACCCATGAACTCAGCTGCATACTGAGGCAGGACACTGGAAGTGAGAACAGCAACAACACGAGCATCCTCATCTATCCACTGAGTGTAGTCAGTCAGATCCTAAGGAGCATCGGGGGCAAGGGCAATAAGCGACGTAGGACCAGCGGGGCGCGGCGGACAGGAGACCTCGCCAGAAAGCACACCCCAAAGACGAAGACCGCGCATGTGGACGCGCATAAAGGCAGCGAAATCAGGATAATTCGCGCCATCAAAAATCACCAGGCAGTTAGGAATCGCAAGATAGCCCGACCAGGAAGACATTTTTTTTTGCTCTTTTTTTTTCCTTTTTTTTTACGAAAATCAGATCAGAACAGATCTGATCAGATCCGCAACACGCAGCAACAGCCGCGGCGGACGGGATCGACAGGCCTGGCGGCGGCCGGGAGGCGGCGGACGGGCGGCGGACGGCGACAGGCCGGGGCGGATCGGACGGGCGACAGCGACCGGGGAGGACGGGGCAAGCTCGCAGGAGGCGAGAGAGAGGTAGCGGCGGCGGCCGGGCGCGGCGGCGGCTGCGAAGAGAGGAGCTACCTTACAGCTCTGATACCATGTTAGGGTAATAGACTTATTGTATTACCAGAGGGCCAAAGGCCACAATATATAGTACATGTACAGGCGCAAATATACAGGAAACCCCCTAACACACGGGGAAACTACAATATACAAATATATATATACTCTAACAGTGTGATGTACACTCACATCTGGTTTGTGATAGTGTGGCTGAACATCCCAAATTTGTTCAAGTCTGCATATGTTGTGCAAACCTAAATATGAGTTGTTCGTCTCCTCACGGTGCACGGCCCGCCCCTTCAATTCTGAGATACTAAGAATGTGTTCGGTTCTGGAATTTGAAGAAACGAAATGGATCCATTCCGTACTTAGTCATCATTCCTGTGTTCGGTTGGACAAACGAGATAGAACCAACTAGTTCTTCAGAATAAAATATTCTCCTTAGATACGAAATCACCTGGGAGAACGGCTCGCTAACAGAAAAATTAATTAGCCCCTCTCTCTTGCTAGTCACGCACGCGGGCGACGCACTTGCGGACCTGCCGGCGCTGCAAAGCGGGCCCGGCAGCAGCGGCCAAGCACGCACGGGTAGCGGGCGGTGGCCATGCATGAAGCAAGCCCAGTGGCGCGAGCACCCGGTGGTGGCGGCATCCAAGCAAGGCACGCGCGGCCGGCGGCTTCCGATTTTGGCTGTGATTGTGGTTCCGATTTTGGCACGAGGCAAGGCAGCAGCAAGGATTTTCCTTCTAATTTTGACCTCCAATTTTTGACTCCGATTATGCCTCAGATTTTGACCTCCAATTTTTGGCCCGATTATGCCTCAGAATTTGAGCTCTATTCGTTCTAATTGACTCTTGTCACTATTAATTATGATTTGAAAAGAGGATTAAGTTTAGACTCCAATCAATAAAATATTTAGCAGTGTTTGTTTCTACGTTCTGTTCTCCGATTCCACCAACTGAACAAAAAATGGAACCATTCCGTGCCTCAATTTTTTTCTAAACCGAACATGGGGTCGAAACCGTCACATGACATCGAAACATCGGAATGAAACCATTCCGTTCCATCCTCTCCATTTCTAGAACCGAACACACCCTAAACGTCTAGCATTGGCACATATGTCAACCGCTTAGACTAGCCGCCTCACCAATTTATTAAAGAAGATATCTTTTTACATTTCACTAGACAGCTAGCTCATCCAATTTTGCACTGCAGTCATGCATGCGTTGATGTACATTGATATATGGTTCATAATTTTTTTAGAAACACGGTACAAACGCACACGCTCATAATGCGTACACTCACCCCTACGAACACACGCACGCACACCGTACCCTTATGCGCACCTCCGAAAAACTGAGTCGGCGGGTCTTAAGATTGACGAAGACCGCAGGCCTCTCGCTATCGAGGAAAACATCGCCTTTCACTAAAAAAATTTCCGTCTTTATGAGACACCAAAGCGTCAAAC
The DNA here is from genome assembly GCA_023614405.1 of Avena insularis. NCBI lineage: Eukaryota > Viridiplantae > Streptophyta > Magnoliopsida > Poales > Poaceae > Avena > Avena insularis. The sequence continues at coordinate 390,703,723 of CM042695.1, forward strand.
ATGGGGTTTAAACTCTGATAGGCTGGGGGTACCACTGCCCTCCTAACCATCCAACCACGGGTTGGTTCTCATATGGTTCATAATTTTTTCCTTGGTGATCCATCTTTTTTATAGAGGAGGCATAACATGTGTGCCGTTTTTATTAACATGTGTGCCGTTTTTTATGGAGGAGGCACAACATGATTCGTAATGTTTTTATGGAGTAATTGACTCTTTGTCACTATTAATTAAATTTGAAGAGAGGATTAAGTTTAGACTCAAATCAATAAAATATTTAGCAGTGTTTGTTTCTACGTTCTGTTTTTTGATTCCACCAACCGAACAAAAGAACCATTTCATACCTCGATTTTTTCTAAACCGAACATAGGATCGAAACCGTCTGTCAAGCTGTCACACAGTTTTTGAGAGACAGAGCGTAGCGAGGCTAGCCATTGGCAGCGGCAATGATACAGTCGGATGCCCTCGGAGCAGGTGAAATTTCTCGTAGAAGTTTTTTTTATTTCTGAGAAACCTACGTCGTGCTCAAGGATGGCCAGAACCATTTCTTAAAAAAAAGACAAAGTTCTGTATAAATACAAACAAGAATAAAAAATCCGAATACACGGGAAAACTGGAAAGAGAAACAAAGTGAAGAAATTGCAGCCAGAACATGGAGAAAGCTATTAGTTTAGAAGAAAAGTAGCAAGGACGAACGTAAATACTCCTTTCGTTTCAAATTATAAGATGTTTTAGATTTGTAAAATAAATATATCTAAACTTCTTTTAGTACGTAAGTTTATTTAAAATTAAAATAAATCTATACACTAAAACAAGTTTAGATATTATTTTTTAAATCTAAAACTTCTGGCCTTTTGGGGCCAGGGTCAGGGGTTGCGTTGGCGCATGACTTCTGGCCTTTTGGGGCCAGGGTCACAGCTGACGAGAATGCGGAGCTTACCCTCCCATTCCTGCCGGAGGAGGTAGAGCGGGCGGTGAAGGCCATGAAGGCCAACTCCGCCCCGGGCCCTGATGGCCTCCCGGTAGCTTTCTTTCAGGCCTTTTGGAAGGAACTTCAGCCGGTCATCATGCCAATGTTTCGGGAATTCTACATGGGGACTCTAGTGATGGGGCGCCTGAACCTGGGTGTAATCACCTTGATCCCTAAAGTTACAGCGGCCTCGGACATCCGATAGTTCAGACCCATCACGGTCCTCAATGTGATTCATAGGATCTTTGCGAAAGTCTGCGCCTCACGCCTTGCACCGGTCATGGAGCGGCTCACCCACCAGTATCAGTTTGCCTTCCTCAAGGGCAGATTCATACATGATGGGATCCTGGCCCTCCATGAGATTATCCACGAGATCAAATCCAGAAGGCTAAAAGGCATCTTCTTGAAGCTTGACTTCCAGAAGGCCTACGACCGCCTGGATTGGCGCTTTCTTCGTCAGATCCTCATTAGACGGGGATTTGATGATCGCCTGATCACCTGGTTAATGCAATTTGTGATGTCCGGGAGCAACGCGATTAACATCAACGGCGAGATCGGGCCCTATTTTCGCCCCTCTTGTGGCGTTAGGCAAGGGGATCCCCTATCCCCCTCCTCTTCAACGCGGCGGTGGATGCTCTCGCGGAAATGCTTGAAAAAGCCAAGGGGGCGGGCCACATCTCCGGAGTGGTCGGCCACCTCATCCCGGGAGGGGGAATCACCCAGCTCCAATACGCAGACGATACCATGATCATGATTGAAGGCTCAACCCTGGATATTGCGTACCTCAAGTTCCTCCTTCTTTGCTTCCAAGAAATGTCGGGGCTCCGTATCAACTTCGACAAGAGTGAGATCATTGCACTAGGGTTCTCCCAAGACGAGCAGCAGAGGATAGCTGACAACTTTAATTGTCGGCTTGCCTCGTTCCCCATTACCTATCTGGGGATGCCGGTTCGCGACACCAGGATCCTCATCGGGGACCTGGATCCGCTCGTGAACAGGGTACGCTCTCGGTCTGAACCTTGGTGTGGACGATTCACGTCGAAGGGTAGCAAGACCGTCCTGATTGACTCCTGCCTGTCTAGCCTGCCCATGTTGTTGGAGATATGCCCTAGAGGCAATAATAAATATAGTTATTATTATATCTTTGTGTTTATGATAAATGTTTATATTCATGCTATAGTAATATTAACAAGGAAACATTAATACTTGTGTGATTTGTAAACTGAAATTGAAGTCCCTAGTATAGCCTCTATACATCACTATCTTGTTGGTTAATAAATGATTGTGGTTTCCCTATCATGAACATTGAGATGTTATTAACAACAAAATCATATCATTAGGAGAATGATATGGTGGACATACTCCTATAGATAAGCGTAGCATAAAGATCAAGTCATTTTAATAGTTCAATTGCTATATGCTTTCTGATACATAGTAACCTAATTCCTTCGACCATGAGATCATGCATATCACCTTTACCGGATAGATGCTTTGATGACATCAAACACCACACCATAACTGGGTGGCTATAAAGGTGGCATTGAGTGTTCGGAAAGTATTGGTTGAGACACATGGATCAAGAGTGGGATTTGTCCATCCATATGACGGATAGATATACTCTGGGCCCTCTCGGTGAAATGTCATCCAATTAGCTTGCAAGCATGTGACTGGCTCACAAGGATCACATATCACGGGAACGAGAAAAGAGTACTTATCGATGTGAGGTTGAACTAGGTATGCGGAGATACTGACGATCATAACCTCGGATAAGTAAACTATCGTGAGACAAAGGGAAATTGTATCGTATGTAAGTGGTTCATTCGATCGTAAGTAATGTCGTAGAAATATGTGGGAGCCATATGAATTTCGATTCCTCTATTGGTTATTGATCGGAGAAGTGTCTCGATCATGTCCGCATAATTCACGAACCGTAGGGAGACACACTTAAGGATTCGACGTTGTTTGAGTAGTTATGGAATGATGAGAAAGAGACCGAATGTTGTTCGGAGTCTCGGATGGGATCCGGGATATCACGAGGAGATCCGGAATGGTCCGGAGAATAAGATTCATATAAGGAAAGTCCCGTTTTGGAGTTGGGGAATGGTTCCGGTGTTTTCATCGGGAATGTTCTAGAAGGTTCTGGAATGTCCGGCACTCCGGAGGGGAAGGGTACATGAATGTGTTATATCAAGTTAATATGATTGCATCATGTACTAGGTGTCATTGCTGAACAAAATAGAGGGTTTATTCAAATCCTAGTTTGAAAAGTCAAACTCCAAGTTTGAAAGTCAAACAGCTATTTTTGGGAAGTGGAGAGGGAGGTGGAAACCGACTTGGGGGAGGAGTTCCTCCTCCCACCGCCGGCGCACCACCAAGCCGAGTTGGGGAGGGACTCCCCTCCCCTTGGACGGCCCCCTCCACCTATATAAGGAGGGGCAGGGCTCCCCTCCTAGACACAAGTTCCTACACCTCAAAACCCTAGCCCCAAGCCGCCGCCTCCATAGCCGCCGCCGGCCCTAGGGCACTCGCCGCCGCCTAGGTGAAACCCTAGCCGCCGGACTAGCCCCCTCCTCGGCGTGTCTAAACCCTAGATCATTGAGGGCTCTCTCATAGTCCACCATACTCGCTCTGGCTTAAGGCGAAGCCCTGCGAGATCTCCCGTCTACTTCCGATACCACGCCGTTGTGCTGCCGGAATCACGAGGAGAGTGCTACAACCTCCGCTGCCTGCTGGAACAAGGGAGAGGAAGGCTTCGTCGAGTACCGAACGTGTGACCGACTGCGGGGAGGCTGCTTAGGAGCATAGCGCCGGAAGGATCGTCTACACGATCTTGAGATCGGGAAGAGTACGACTACATCACCCACGAGAATCTGCTCTCGTTAAACACTTTGGAATCTTCGAGGGTGAGTTATTCCATCGACTCGTTGCTACAATCTAGTAGATAGATCTTGGCTTGTTTGTTTGTATGCGATAGAAATTTTTTGTTTTCCATGCTACGAACCCCTACAGTGGTATCAGAGCCGTGTCTATATGTAGATCTGTTGCACGAGTAGAACACAATGGTCATTGTGGGCGTTGATGCTTTTATTGTCGATTGCTTCTTGTGTACTTTGCATCTTGCGGGATGTTGGGATGAAGCGGCCCGGCCTAACCTTACATGACATCGTTCATGAGACTTGCTCCACGCTTGACATGCAACTTGCATTGCATAAGTGGCTTTGCGGGTGCCTGTTTCTCCTAGCATAGTTAAGATCCAATTTACAACGGGTGATTAACAATATTAGTATCAATGTTGTGGTTCATGTTCATAAGTTAGAACGACACTTATTTAAAGCCCCAAACCACGTAAAATATGCAAAGAAAGTAGAGGCGTCTAACTTTGTTTTGCAGGGGTGTGCAGTGATGTGATATGGCCATGATTGTGATTATATTTGATGTATGCAATGTTCCTTATTGTAAGTTGGCAACCGGCAGGAGCCATATGGTTGTCTTTAAATTCTGTTAAGATCAGCGTGTCTATTCAAAGTAGTTGTAATAGATGAAGACGATGGACGACAAACATGGAGAAGCGTCATTGACCTTGATGCAATGCCGGTGATGATGGAGATCATGTTCGTGCTTGAAGATGGAGATCGGAAGCACAAAGAAGAAAGGCCATATCATATCACATATTATGAATTGCATGTGATGTTAATCCTTTATGCATCTTGTATTGCTTAGTAGACGACGGTAGCATTATAAGATGATCCCTCATGCACATGAATTTCAAATCATAAAGTGTTCACCCTTAGTTAGCACCGTTGCTAAAGCTTGTTGTTTCGAAGCACCACGTGATGATCGGGTGTGTTAGATTCCGCAAGTGTATACAACGTGAGCAAGCCAGATTTGCTCATGCGGAAACTAAGGTTTGATTTTGACGATCCTAGCATGTACAGACATGGTCTCGGAACACGGATCACCAAAAGGTAAAGCATGAATCATATAGTAGATATGATGAACATGTCGATTATTCGCCATTGAAACTATATCAACTCTCGTGATGATCGGTGTTGATGTGGTGGATTTGGTTCGTGTGATCACTAAAATAATGTGAGGGATGTTTTTTTGAGTGGGAGTTCACCTAGATTAATTTTATTATTAATTTGAACTCAATTTGTCATAAACTTAGTCTAAACTATTGCAAATATGTTGTAGATCAATGGCAGCCCCTACCATCAATTTTAATGCGTTCCTAGATGTAACTACCTCGGTGAATTACGCTCCTAGTTACAAGCCTGGATGAGCGGAAATGGTTAAAATAGTACGGTGGGGCCCAAATGCCACTCACAGGTAGACCTTTCGGCCGTCCTAACCATTTCCAAACATCGGGACAAGAGCAGTGGCGTAATCGGCGAAGGGATCAACTACATACACAAATGAGTATGTATGCAAGCCACCATACAACGTACATCGAGCCATTCCATCTAGAAAGAAAATATATAGCATCATACGGCAAGATCCAAATATCCTAGATAGATATAATAGTTTAGGATATCTCCTCATACATCAAACATCGAGTATCGGTGAGCGGAAGACAAAATCCGAGTACGGATAAGAAGCAAATCGGCATAAGATGCCCTATAAATAAGCACATCCCGCCCACAGATCTCACGGATCCCCATTCCCGGAATCTCTACACCGAATAATCGTTGCCCACATCGTCCGTCTCCTCCACCCAGTATCCATCTTGCGAGCTTACCTGTTCATCTGAATCAAACAATTTATCGTGTGAGACCCTAGGGGTACTCAGCAAGTCTTTATGCTTCTAAAGGGGACACAACCTGGGGTGACGCAATTGCAGCAAAAGATAAACCCTAACAATTCTATAGATACTCGCTAACCATCCGCCTAACCATAGATAGACGGATGTCCGTGAATTAAGGACAACAGTTATAACGGTAATATCAACAGATCCATCCTCCTCCTCGCTTACCGATGAGGAAGCGGACGAACAACCCCCCTCCATCCGTTGGCAGTTTTATTATCCATTCCATGAGTGTTGCACTATTTACTAGTCAGTTGCTTAGTCAAATTAAAAGCGGTACTTTAGTTATTCTTGTCTATGATCGAGAAACTGTGCTCCAAGTCGTCCATAAATGCGGACACGGCTTTCAGAAAGTTTTACCCTGCAGGGGTGCACAAATAGCAACACACACTCGATCAACCTCGGAAAAACCAAATCAAAACCCAACGAGGCAGTCACGACAAAGCGATCACAGGATTCAGAAATATTTGAGGCCACCCCATTGAGCTACCGCAATGGAGTTAGCTGACTCAGACGGACTCAAGGTTTGTGGAGCCATTTGTGAACGGCCAGGAACCGAAAGTGTGGTGGGCTTGTCGTCTGGTAGCAGGTCACGGCCCTAAGCGAGATGTGATACCTCGCACAATTTAAATAAAGCAGTAAAGCATGGCATAAGTACAGGATAGTAAATAAAACCTCAAACTAGTTTGTGGCCCCAAGAATAAGAATGAATCAAGCTCTGGCTCAGGGGGGTTCATAAGCCTCCCGGATGTGGATAGCGCGAATATTCAAGGAACAGGAATCAAGTACTCGGGGTCCTACGGGACACAAGTGAGCCTGAAAAACCAAATAGCGAATATGGCTCACCGATGCCACTTTCATTAGTTATCCCATTACTACTCAGGTTAAGTTGTTTAGGTACCTCGTTATCCATCCGACACTCACATACCCTACACATGCTGTTCTACGACTCGCATGGCTCAAACAACTCCTGTAGTAATGGCTCATGGGAAGGAGGAACAAGCTTCGGTGGGGTTTAAAAGTAAAGGCTATGCAATACTTGGGATTCAGATTAATGCAATCGCGACTCAATGATGCAAGAATAAGATAGAGGCAATAGGTACTATATGTATGCAAGCATGTGGTAGTGCTTGCACAGCAGCTCGATTGAAGCGAGAGAAGGATCTGGGTAGTGCTCCTGGTTCTCTTGGTACATCCCCTGCTCAGCGTCTATTCGAAGAAGAACCAAACAAACAAGGGACAACATAAATAAAGTGCACAAGCATATGAATCAAATGCGACAAGCAACAATCATGCCATGATGAGTGATGCACAATTTGCATGGCAATAAAGTAGCATGGCATGGGTGAGGTGTGGAATACAGGAATAAATCATTTTATTGAGTTTTGGCCCCATTTTAACCTCATAATAGTTGCTGTACACATTATATTTATATGATGCATGCTTCACAACAACACATAGAATGCATAAACAGAAAGGTCTCGTCGAGCTAATCATTTTAGACATATTATTTGTGAAATTTGGAGTTATAAAACAAAAGTTATTAATTTATTAAGGGAAAAGGGCATTTTATTGTAATTTAAATCAACTTGGAAAATAAAGTGTTCAAAATATATTTTGGATGGCATAATTGAATTCCTCACATTTTTCTGATTTGAAAACATATATTATAGGTATTATTTGGATTTGCATTTTAAAAGTTATTTAAAACAGAATTAAATTTGAATTTGAATTAATTTGGAAAAATTTGAATTTAAACAGAATACAGAAAATACTTTTTATACTCAAGTTAAGCTAGCCACAGCCAATTACAGGTGGGGCCATGCTGACTGACGACCTGGTAAAGCAGAAAGTTTACATCACCGTGAGCTAGTCTGGCCAGAGAGTGACAGTGGGGCCAGGCACACCAGGTCCGCACGCCTTGATGGGCAGTCTTGGGCTGCCACGCTGCAATGAGGAGCAGTTGAGGCCAGAGAAACAGGGGGGCTCTTTTGCAAGATCGTCGGGTGGCTGGCAGGTGGGCCAAAAGGTACCGCGGGTTGAGACGAGAAAACCAAAAAGGGGTTATCTACAAAACGACACGGCTCGCACTGTGCTTCTTCTCTGAAATAACTGACAACAGATCGATGCTAAATGCGCGGCGCGCAGTGCGTGGGGGTTCGATCCGGACCTAGGGCTACATGTGGCGGCTACTGCTACGGTGGCTTGGGGTTCTTTGGTAGGGAGGCTGCACGGCTAGATAGGGTTACGTGCGAAGCGACGGCGAGCAGCTGACAGCAGCGCATAGGCAGCTGCTCGGCAAGCGATCGGCGGTACCCGGCGGCAATGAGAGAGGAGTGTCACGAGGCTTAGGGCTCACCGAGGGAGGTTGGTGGTGTTTGATCGGCTTAGAGGCGTCGCGTGAGGATCTGAGACGGACCGGGCTAGGGTTTCACGTCGGCCTCGGCGTCGACTGGGCTCAGTCCTCCTCCTCGACAGCGTGTCTGGAGCGGATCAGAGGAACTCCTCGTCCTCCTCGCCCACCTCCACGTCGAGCTTGTCGTCTGGATCGAAGCGGCCTTGGGGAGCAGACAGTGGCGGCGTTGGGGGGTGAGCGGTGGTGGAGAGGAAGGGAGGAGAGGGCAGGTCTGGGGTAGATCTGGGGGACGAGAGGAGAGCCGGGGATGGTGGTAGATAGCGAGAGGAGAGGGAGGTGCGTGCGGGAGTGGGCGGTGGAAAGGTGGCTCGGCCACCTTTTCTCCTCCTCCTTCACGTGCTTTCGGGCTCGGCCAGGCGGTTGGTGGCTGGTGGGGTCAAGGCGAGGCCAGGAAGGCAGGGGAGGTTCGGGCTGGTGGGGCATGCAGGACAGAGAGAGAGCTAGAGGGAGAGGGGGTATGGCTCGGGTAGATGTTAGGGTTTGAGGAAGAGGGGGTATGGCTCGGGTTAGGGCTTGGTTTGGTGGTAGCTAGGTGGGCCAGGGTGAGGTACCAGGTGGGGCCAGCTAGGAAGAGAGAAGAGAGGCCGAGAGGGGGTGAAGTGGTGGCTAGGGTTTGTAGAGAGGGGGTATGTTAGATTAGGTATAGATGGGGTGTGTGGTTTAGAGAGGGGAAGATGGTTTAGGGTTTAGCTAGGATCCACATGATCAAGCATGGATGTAGGTGAAAAGGAGAGGAGGATGTGGAAAAGAGATAGAGAGGGATGTGGTGTGATGATGGATTTTAGCAAGACAACTAGATCAAGCCAAAAGAGAAGGAGAGAAAGAGATGAGAGATGAACCACTCAAGAATTCAAATAAAATCCAAAAGACATAAATGTGGTGGTACTTGCATGGGCCATGCATAAATAATTCATACCATGCTTATTTTTGTGAAAACAAGATTATTTACATGGCATTATTCCTATGCATTCCAAAATGTGGAGTAAGGCCTAAGCAAAAGAATCTAAAAGGAAGTTCCAAGTGGAGTAGATGGAGATGATCACATTTGATTATAATTGGGACTTGCTAGTGTGTATATTCCACTAGATGCTTACTATTCCCAAAAATATCCCCACATGATCATAAACCCATAATAATCCATATGGAAGCTAGGAAAAGGGTTCCACTCACAAGGCATGCAAAGGTGGCCATGTGGCTCTCATATATCAATGATGTGAAAACAACATGATGCTAAGATGAGAGCATGTGGAAATAGAATTGGATCCATCCCAACCCACATGAGCTAGAGGTAAACTCAAATAAAGTGCAAAGCTCATATTTAGTTGGATGGTGGAATTATAAGGTGGTGAAAGAAAAGGTGGTGGAGTGGAATAAAAGATATGCCCCCAACTCAACTTGGGCATTAACCAATATATCAACAACCAAATACAATATCAAGAGGCAAATACAATTTACAATGCATATGAGAGAAGAACCAAAACAAAAAGGGTTTTATATGATGCTCAAATGCAAGGAGGCATGATTACATGAGCATGATATAATTATGATGCAACAATTATATGTAGGAAGTAGCATTTATATAGACTAGGCTAGTAGCATTGTAATTGTAAGACAATTGGGATGCTACAACTCTCCCCCACTAAACAAGAATCTCGCCCCGAGATTCCTAGGAAAAAGAAAACAAGAAAGTGAGTGGGACTTTGGTGGACTTACCGGATGGCCGGAAGGCTGTCGAGAACAAATGGATTTTCAAGAAGAAAACAGATGCTGATGGTAATGTTACTGTCTATAAAGCTCGACTTGTCGCAAAAGGGTTTCGACAAATTCAAGGAGTTGACTACGATGAGACTTTCTCACATGTGAAGCTAAAGTCTGTGAGGATTATGTTAGCAATCGCTGCATATTATGATTATGAGATATGGCAGATGGATGTCAAAACAGCATTCCTCAATGGAGACATTGATGAAGAGTTGTATATGATGCAACCCAAAGGTTTTGTCGATCCTAAAGATGCTAACAAGGTATGCAAACTTCAACGGTCCATCTATGGATTGAAGCAAGCATCCCGAAGTTGGAATCAACGTTTTGATAAGGTAATCAAAAGTTTTGGTTTTATACAAACTTATGGAGAAGCTTGTATTTACAAGAAAGTGAGTGGGAGCTCTGTAGCATTCTTAATACTATATGTAGATGACATATTGTTAATTGGGAATGATGTAGACCTTCTTAATAGTGTCAAGGAATATTTGAATAATAGTTTTTCAATGAAGGATCTTGGCGAAGCAGCTTACATATTAGGCATAAAGATTTATAGAGATAGATCGAGACGCCTAATATCATTATCTAAAGTACATATTTGGACAAAGTTCTAAAGAGGTTTGGAATGGAAGATAGCAAGAAAGGGTTCTTGCCCATGTTTATATCGACCTTGAGTAAAACTCAAAGTCCGACAATGGCGGAAGATAGAGAAAGGATGAGTAAGACTCCTATGCCTCAGCCATAGGATCTCTAATGTATGCCATGCTATGTACTAGACGACATTGCATATCTTTGTTAGTTTAACTAGCATATATCAAAGTGATCGAGAGTGGATCATTGGACAGCGGTCAAAAACATCCTTAAGTACTTAAGAAGAACTAAGGATATGGTTCTTTCTTATGGAGGTGATGAACAACTCGTTGTTAATGGTTACACCGATGCTAGTTGGAACACCGATCCGGATGATTCTAAATCACAATCTGGATACGTATTTACTTTTAATGGTGCAGTAGTTAGCTGGAGGAGTGCAAAGCAAAGCGTTGTGGCGAGATCTTCAACTGAATCGGAATACATGGCTGCTTCGGAGGCTTCACAAGAAGCGATATGGATGAAAGAGTTCATTACAGAGTTGGGTGTGGTTCCTAGTGCGCTGGACCCAATGTCTATCTCTTTGTGATAACATGGTAGCCATAGCCAATGCAAGAACCAAGGTCACACAAGAAGCTGAAGCATATCAAGCTACGTTTTCACGCTATTCGAGAACATGTCCAAGATGGGGACATAAAGATTTGCAAAGTACACACAGATCTGAATGTGGCGGATCCGTTGACTAAACCTCTCCCGAGGGCAAAACATGACCAACACCATAATGCCATGGGTGTTCGGTATATTACCATGTAATCTAGATTAGATGACTCTAGTGCAAGTGGGAGACTGTTGGAGATATTCCCTAGAGGCAATAATAAATGTAGTTATTATTATATCTTTGTGTTTGTGATAAATGTTTACATTCATGCTATAATAGTATTAACAAGGAAACATTAATACTTGTGTGATTTGTAAACTGAAATTGAAGTCCCTAGTATAGCCTCTATACATCACTAGCTTGTTGGTTAATAAATGATTGTGGTTTCCCTATCATGAACATTGAGATGTTATTAACAACAAGATCATATCATTAGGATAATGATATGGTGGACATACTCCTATAGATAAGCGTAGCATAAAGATCAAGTCATTTTAATAGTTCAATTGCTATATTTACGATACATAGTAACCTAATTCCTTCGACCATGAGATCATGCATATCACCTTTACGGATGGATGCTTTGATGACATCAAACACCACACCGTGGGTGGCTATAAAGGTGGCATTGAGTGTTAGGAAAGTATTGGTTGAAACACATGGATCAAGAGTGGGATTTGTCCATCCATATGATGTATAGATATACTCTGGGCCTCTCGGTGAAATGTCATCCAATTAGCTTGCAAGCATGTGACTGGCTCACAAGGGATCACATATCACGGGAACAAGACAAGAGTACTTATCGATACGAGGTTGAACTAGGTATGCGGAGATCTGAAGCGATCATAACCTCGGATAAAAACTATCGTGAGACAAAGGAAATTGGTATCGTATGTAAGTGGTTCATTCGATCATAAAGTAATGCGTAGAAATATGTAGCCATATGAATTTCAGATTCCTCTATTGGTTATTGATCGGAATGTCTCGATCATGTAGCATAATTCACGAACCGTGGAGACACATAAGGATTGACGTTGTTTGAGTAGTTATGGAATGATGAGAAAGAGATCGAATGTTGTTGGTCTCGGATGGGATCCGGGATATCACGAGGAGATCTGGAATGGTAGGAGAATAAGATTCATATAAGGAAAGTCCGTTTGGAGTTGGGGAATGGTTAGGTGTTTTCATCGGAATGTTCTAGAAGGTTAGGAATGTCACACTCCGGAGGGGAAGGGTGCATGAATGTGTTATATCAAGTTAATATGATTGCATCATGTACTAGGTGTCATTGCTGAACAAAATAGAGGGTTTATTCAAATCCTAGTTTGAAAAGTCAAACTCCAAGTTTGAAAGTCAGCGACTATTTTTGGGAAGTGGAGAGAGGTGGTGAAACCGACTTGGGGAGGAGTTCCTCCTCCACGGGCGCACCACCAAGCCGAGTTGGGGAGGGACTCCCCTCATGGGCGGCCCCTCCACCTATAAGGGAGGGGCAGGGCTCCCTCCTGACACAGTTCCTACACCTCAAAACCCCTAGCCCCAAGCCGCCGCCTCCATAGCCGCCCATGACCCTAGGGCACTACGCCGCCGCCGCCTAGGTGAAACCCTAGCCGCCGGCCCTAGCCCCCCTCGGCGTGTCTAAACCCTAGATCGTCGAGGCTCTCTCATAGTCCACCATACTCGCTCTCGGCTTAGGTGAAGCCTCTGAGATCTCCCTCTACTTAGGTACCACGCCGTTGTCTTTGAATCGCGAGAAGAGTGCTACAACCTCCATTTTCTTTGGAACAAGGGAGAGGGCGGTCTTAAATCAGTACGAGCGTGTGACCGGCTGTGGGAGCGGCTGCAGGAGCCTTAGCCCGGAAGGATCATCTGGCGATCTTGAGATCGGGAAATCTGCGACTACATCACCCACGAGAATCCGCTCTCGTTAAACACTTTGGAATCTTGAGGTGAGTTATTCTATCGACTTCGTTGCTACAATCTAGTAGATAGATCTTGGCATTTGTTTGTATCACGGTAGAAAATTTTGTTTTCCATGCTACAAAACCTCTGATGTGTCGAGCGTGTCTATATGTAGATCATTGCGAGTGTTTAGCGAGGCGGATTCGTGGGTGATGTAGTCGTACTCTTCCCGATCTCAAGATCGTGACAATCCGATCTAGGGTTTAGACGAAGGGATGGCTAGGGTTCACCAATGGCGTGAATGCCCTAGGACAGCCGGATTGGAGGCGGCGGTGCTGGTACTAGGGTTTGGAGGAGAGGATCTTGTGTGTCTCTAGGAGGAGCCTGCCCTCCTTATATAGGTGGAGGGCGGCCGGCCAAGGAGGAGGTTCCTCCCCAACTCGGCTTGGAGGGTGCGCCACCGGTTGGAGGAGGGAACTCCTTCCCAACTCGGTTTCCCACTCCTCCTCTTTTCCTCTTTCCAAATTTAGCCGTTTGACTTTCAAACTAGCCGTTTGACTTTTCAAACAAGGATTTGAATTAATCCTTTATTTGGTTCAGCGATGACACTTAGTATTGCACTCCAGCTAATCGCTGCACCATTCAAAATAAATACGATCCAGATTGTGATTTAGAATCATCCGGATCGGTGTTCCAACTAGCATCGGTGTAACCATTAACAACGAGTTGTTCATCACCTCCATAAGAAAGAACCATATCCTTAGTTCTTCTCAAGTACTTAAGGATGTTTTTGACTGATCCAATGATCCACTCGATCACTTTGATATCTCATGTCAAACCAACAAAGTCAAACTAACGACATATGCAATGTCGGGTCTAGTACATAGCATGGCATACATTAGAGATCCTATGGCTGAGGCATAGGGAGTCTTACTCATGCTTTCTCTATCTTCGCGATGTCGGACTTTTGAGTTTTACTCAAGGTCGTATTGGGCAACATGGGCAAGAACCCTTTCTTGCTATCTTCCATTCCAAACCTCTTTAGAACTTTGTCCAAATATGTACTTTGTGACAATGATATTTGGCGTTTCGATCTATCTCTATAAATCTTTATGCCTAATATGTAAGTGCTTCGCCAAGATCCTTCATTGAAAAACTATTATTCAAATATTCCTTGACACTATTAAGAAGGTCTACATCATTCCCAATCAATAATATGTCATCCACATATAGTATTAAGAATGCTATAGAGCTCCCACTCACTTTCTTGTAAATACAAGCTTCTCCATAAGTTTGTATAAATCCAAAACTTTTGATCACCTTATCAAAACGTTGATTCCAACTTCGGGATGCTTGCTTCAATCTATAGATGGACCGAAGTTTGCATACCTTGTTAGCATCTTTAGGATCAACAAAACCTTTGGGTTGCATCATATACAACTCTTCATCAATGTCTCCATTGAGAAATGCTGTTTTGACATCCATCCGCCATATCTCATAATCGTAATATGCAACAATATAATCCTATTTCTTCTTGAAGATCCATTTGTTCTCGATAGCCTTACCATCCTAAGTCCACCAAAGTCCATACTTGGTTTTCGTACATGGATCCAATCTCGGATTTCATGGCTTCTTGCCATTTATTGGAATCTGGGCTCATCATCGCTTCCTCATATGTCTCAGGGTCATCGGTGTTGTCCACCAACATGACACTCATAACGGGATCATACCAATGGAGGTGTACGAGTTCTCGTTGACCTGCGAGGCTCTGTAGCAACTTTAACCGAAGTTTCATGATCATCATCATTAGCTTCCTCTCTTATTGGTGCAGGCACCACAGGAACTTCTTCCGGTGCTGCGCTACTCGCAATTTTGAGAGAAGGTTTAACAACCTCGTCAAGTTCCATTTTCCTTCCAGTCATTTCTTTTGAGAGAAATTCCTTCTCTAGAAAGGATCCATTCTTGGCAACAAAGATTTTGCCTTCGGATCTATGATAGAAGGTATACCCAATAGTTTCCTTCGGGTATCCTATGAAGACGCATTTTTCCGCTTTGGGTTCAAGCTTGTCCGGCTGTAACTTCTTTACATAGGCTTCGCACCCCCAAACTTTAAGGAACGACAATCTAGGTTTCTTCCCAAACCATAATTCATATGGTGTCATTTCAACGGATTTAGACGGTGCCCTATTTAAAGTGAATGCGGCTGTTTCTAATGCATAACCCCAAAATGATAGCGGTAAATCTGTAAGTGACATCATAGAACGAACCATATCTAAGAGAGTTCGATTACGATGTTCGGACACACCATTACGTTGTGGTGTTCCCGCCGGTGTCAATTGTGAAAGTATTCCGCATTTCTTCAAATGCTCGCCAAACTCGTAACTTAGATATTCACCTCCACGATCAGAACGTAGAAATTTAATCTTCTTATTACGTTGATTCTCTACCTCACTTTGAAATTCCTTAAACTTCTCGAAAGTTTCGGACTTATGTTTCATGAAATAGATATACCCATATCTACTCAAGTCATCCGTGAAGGTAAGAACATAACGATAACCACCGCGCGATGCTACACTCATTGGACCACACACATCGGTATGTATGATTTCCAATAAGTCCGTAGCTCGCTCCATCATACCAGAAAATGGAGTCTTAGTCATTTTACCCATCAGACATGCTTCGCATCTATCAAGTGATTCGAAATCAAGTGATTCAAGAAGTCCATCGGAATGGAGTTTCTTCATACGCTTCACTCCAATGTGACCAAGACGACAGTGCCACATATAGGTCGAGTTATCGCTCGATTTCAAACGTTTAGCCTCAATGTTATCAATATGTGTATTTCCACTATCGAGATTCAATAAGAATAGACCATCTATAAAAGGTGCATGTTCATAAAACATATTACTCATATAAATCGAACAACCATTATTCTCAGACTTAAATAAGTAACCGTCTCGCAATAAACAAGATCCCGATATAATGTTCATGCTTAACGCAGGCACCAAATAACAATTATTTAAGTATAAAACTAATCCCGATGGTAGATGAAGGGGTAGCGTGCCGACCGCGATCACATCAACCTTTGATCCGTTTCCAACGCGCATCGTCACCTTGTTCTTCGCTAGCTTCCGTTTATTCTGCAGCACCTGTTTCGAGTTACAAATATGAGCAACCAAACCAGTATCAAATACCTAGGCACTACTACGAGTACTAGTGAGATACACATCAATAACATGTATATCAGATATACCTTTCTTCTTGATGTTGCCGTTCTTCAAATCCGCCAAGTACTTTGGGCAATTCCGCTTCCAGTGACCTTCTCCCTTGCAGTAAAAGCACTCAGTATCAGGCTTAGGTCCAGCCTTGGTCTTCTTCGTCGGCGTGGTAACTTTCTTACCACCCTTCTTGAAGTGTCCCTTCTGCTTAGACTTGCCTTTCTTGAATTTGGTGGTCTTATTGACCAACAACACTTGGTGCTCTTTCTTGATCTCCACTTCTGCAGACTTCAACATGGCAAAGAGTTCTGGCAACGTCTTGTTCATGTTTTGCATGTTGTAGTTCATCACAAAGTTCTTGTAACTTGGTGGTAGTGATTGGAGGACACAGTAAATCCCCAAAGCATTAGGAATCACAATACCCAAGCTTTGAAGTTTGTTTGCGTGCCCAGACATCTTAAGCACATGCTCACGTGAGCTGCCCTCTTCCATCTTGCGTTAAAGAACTTTTGAAGCCTCATAGCTTTCAATTGCCGCATGAGTCTCAAAAATCAATTTGAGATCCTCGACAATATCATATGGGTCTGAATTCTCAAACCTTTTCAAGCTCGATTCTAAACCATACAAGATAGCACACTGAACTATGGAGTACTGAGTCTTCCGAGTGAGGTAAACATTCTTTACTTCATCGGAAGCATCAGCTGCAGGTGGGTCACCCAGCGGTGCATCCAGCACATAGGTCAAATTACCAGCTGTGAGGACAATCCTCAAATTGCGGAACCAATCCGCAAAGTTGCTTCCATTGTTTTTCAACTTTTCTTTCTCTAGGAACGCATTAAAATTGATGGTAGGGGCTGCCATTGATCTACAACATATTTGCAATAGTTTAGACTAAGTTTATGACAAATTGAGTTCAAATTAATAATAAAATTAATCTAGGTGAACTCCCACTCAAAACAATATCCCTCACATTGTTTTAGTGATCACACGAACCAAATCCACCACATCAACACCGATCATCACGAGAGTTGATATAGTTTCAATGGCGAATAATCGACATGTTCATCATATCTACTATATGATTCATGCTTTACCTTTCGGTGATCCGTGTTCCGAGACCATGTGCATACATGCTAGGCTCGTCAAGATCAAACCTTAGTTTCCGCATGAGCAAATCTGGCTTGCTCACGTTGTATACACTTGCGGAATCTAACACACCCGATCATCACGTGGTGCTTCGAAACAACAAGCTTTAGCAATGGTGCCAACTAAGGGTGAACACTTTATGACTTGATATTTATGTGCATGAGGGATCATCTTATAATGCTACCGTCGTCTACTAAGCAATACAATATGCATAAAGGATTAACATCACATGCAATTCAAAATATGTGATATGATATGGCCTTTCTTCTTTGTGCTTCCGATCTCCATCTTCTAGCACGAACATGATCTCCATCATCATCGGCATTGCATCAAGGTCAATGATGCTTCTCCATGGTTGTCGTCCACCGGCTTCAACTATTACAACTACTTTGAATAGACACGCGGGTCTTAACATAAATTAAAGACAACCATATGGCTCCTGCCGGTTGCCAACTTACAATAAGGAACATTGCATACATCAAATATAATCACAATCATGGCCATATCACATCACAGCACACCCCTGCAAAACAAAGTTAGACGCCTCTACTTTCTTTGCATGTTTTACGTGGTTTGGGGCTTTCAATAAGTGTCGTTCTAACTTACGAACATGAACCACAACATTGATACTAGTATTGTTAATCACCCGTTGTAAATTGGATCTTAACTATGCTCGGAGAAACAGCACCGAAAGCCACTTATGCAATACAAGTTGCATGTCAAGCGTGGAGCAAGTCTCATGAACGATGTCATGTAAGGTTAGCCCGGGCCGCTTCATCCCAACATCCCGCAAGATGCAAAGTACACAAGAAGCAATCGACAATAAAAGCATCAACGCCCACAATGACCATTGTGTTGTACTGGCAACAGATCTACATATAGACACGGCTCGATACCAATTGTAGGGGTTTCGTAGCATGGAAAACAAAATTTTCTACCGCATACAAACAAACAAGCCAAGATCTATCTACTAGATTGTAGCAACGAGTCGATAGAATAACTCACCATCGAAGATTCCAAAGTGTTTAACGAGAGCGGATTCTCGTGGGTGATGTAGTCGTACTCTTCCCGATCTCAAGATCGCGTAGACAATCCTTCCGGCGCTGCGTTCCGGCAGCGCTCCCGAATCGGTCACACGTTCGACTGACGAAGACCTTCCTCTCCCTTGTTCCAGCAGGCAGCGGAGGTTGTAGCACTCTCCTCGCGATTCCGGCAGCACAACGGCGTGGTACCGGAAGTAGAGGGGAGATCTCGCAGGGCTTCGCCTTAAGCCGGAGCGAGTATGGTGGAGTATGAGAGAGTCCCTCGACAATCTAGGGTTTAGACACGCCGAGGAGGGGCTAGTGCCGGCGGCTAGGGTTTCACCTAGGCGGCGGCGGCGAGTGCCCTAGGGCTGGCGGCGGCTTGGAGGCGGCGGCGGCTTGGTACTAGGGTTTGGAGGAGAGGATCTTGTGTGTCTCTAGGAGGGAGCCCTGCCCCTCCTTATATAGGTGGAGGGGCCGGCCGGCCAAGGGGAGGGAGAGGAGTCCCTCCCCAACTCGGCTTGGAGGGTGCGCCGCCGGTTGGAGGAGGGAACTCCTCCCCAACTCGGTTTCCCACTCCTCTTTTCCTCTTTCCAAATTTAGCCGTTTGACTTTCAAACTAGCCGTTTGACTTTTCAAACAAGGATTTGAATTAATCCTTTATTTGGTTCAGCGATGACACTTAGCACATGATGCAATCATACCAACTTGATATAACACATTCATGTACCCTTCCTCCGAGTGCGGACATTCCGAACCTTCTAGAACATTCGATGAAAACACCGGAACCATTCCCCAACTACGAAACGGGACTTTCCTTATATGAATCTTATTCTCCGGACCATTCTGGATCTCCTCGTGATATCCCGGATTCCATCCGAGACTCCGAACAACATTCGGTCTCTTTCTCATCATTCCATAACTACTCAAACAACGTCGAATCCTTAAGTGTGTCTCCCTACGGTTCGTGAATTATGCAGACATGATCGAGACACTTCTCCGAACAATAACCAATAGAGGAATATGGAAATTCATATGGCTCCCACATATTTCTACGATTACTTTGCGATCGAATGAACCACTTACATACGATACCAATTTCCCTTTGTCTCACGATAGTTTACTTATCCGAGGTTATGATCGCGGTATCTCGCATACCTAGTTCAACCTCGTTACTGATAAGTACTCTTTTCTTGTTCTCGTGATATGTGATCCCTTGTGAGCTAGTCACATGCTTGCAAGCTAATTGGATGACATTTCACCGAGAGGGCCCAGAGTCTATCTATCCGTCATATGGATGGACAAATCCCACTCTTGATCCATGTGTCTCAACCAATACTTTCCGAACACTCAATGCCATCTTTATAACCACCCAGTTACGGTGTGGTGTTTGATGTCATCAAAGCATCCATCCGGTAAAGGTGATATGCATGATCTCATGGTCGAAGGAATTAGGTTACTATGTATCAGAAAGCATATAGCAATTGAACTATTAAAATGACTTGATCTTTATGCTATGCTTATCTATAGGAGTATGTCCATCATATCATTCTCCTAACGATATGATCTTGTTGTTAATAACATCTCAATGTTCATGATAGGGAAACCACAATCATCTATTAACCAACAAACTAGTATTATATAGAGGCTTTACTAGGGACTTCAAATTAAGCTTACAAATCACACAAGTATTAATGTTTCCTTGTTAATACTATTATAGCATGAATGTAAACATTTATCATAAACACAAAGAGATAATAATAACTATATTTATTATTGCCTCTAGGGCATATCTCCAACAGATGGGCATGTACCTCCTACCTGAGGGGATACATGGGGCTTTTGACAAGGAGCTTTAGAGGTTCTTTTGGCAGGACTCCGGTGAACGCCAGAAGTACCACATGGTCAAGTGGGCAGACATTTGCGCCCCCAAGGATTTTGGGGGCATAGGTATCCTTGCTTCCCGCCAGTTTAATAAGGCCCTGATGCTTAGATGGGTGTGGCGGATTCTTAGCGATGATGGGGGCCTCTGGCTCAAGCTTATTAAGGCCAAGTACCTGCGGGGGCGACCCCTCCTGGATTGCGACCGGCGGGATGGCTCCCAGTTTTGGCACTCCGTCCAGGAGATCAAGCACGAGATCCGGTTAGGGGCCAGGATGTCTATTGGGAACGGGGAAGGGACCATGTTCTGGATGGATGCCTGGCTTGGCGGACGCCCCCTTCGGGAGGTATACCCGAACCTCTTCGCTATCTGTTTCGATCCTACGGTTCGTGTATCCACCACGGCTCGAGAGGGTACATGGAACATCTCATTCCGTCGTACCTTCGGCCCGGAGAAAACTGAAGCCTGGAGGGAACTTAGAGCGTAACTCCCGGCCTCCCTGGCGGAGGAGCCCGACAGGGTGTCGTGGAGTCTCGCACCGTCCGGGTCCTTCTCGGTGAGCTCAGCTTACCGAGCCCTGTTTGGCCACGCCGTTCTCCCATGGACTAAACCCCTATGGAAGGCTCCCCTTCCGCTGAAGACGAAATTTTTTGTGTGGCAACTGCTTCGTGATAGGCTCCCCTCGGGAGTGGAGGTGGCCAAGCGACATGGGCCAGGGGATGGGCTTTGTCCACTATGTGGGGTTCCGGAAACGGGCGCCCACATAATGTTCTGTCCCGTGGCGAGGTTTCTTTGGATTTTCATCAGAGATGCATTGGGCCTAGCCTGGCAGGCCCATGATCTCGGTGAATTCCTCCAAACCCAAGCAAACCATGCAGGAAAGGGCCGCCGCCTTTTCTGCCTGGTGTTTGCGGCGTTGTCTTGTCATTATGGAACATCCGGAATAAGATGGTCATTGAGAAGATTCTTTCCCGACGTGCCTCTGACTCAGTTTTTCACTTTCTGGCCATCTTGCAGCTCTGGTACCCGTTGTGTAGACAGCGGGATAAGGCGAGGCTTGACGCGACTCTTCAGCGTCTCTTGGTGGCGGCGCGGCGGCTCCCCCCTTAGTCAGGCGTAGCCTCTCTGCCTTTCGGTGTGTCCTCGCGTGGCGAGATGGTCGTTTTTCGTCTTTTTTGGGCCGTCTTGTGCTGTGGCCCCAGCACGTGTTGCGTTTGTGGTTGGAACCTTGTAACTTGTTGTGAACGTTTGCTTTATTTATAAAACGGGGCGAAAGGCTATTTTAAGAGAGAAATCTAAAACATCTTATATTTTAAAATGGCGTAAGAATCCCACACAACAAAAACACCACGACTCCACGAGCCACCCCATACCGACGCATTTGAGTCTGTGTCCGAGCCGGCTCACGACCACGAGGCGCTCAACGCCGGACGACGCGGACGCGAAGGAGTACAAATCACTGTAAACAGTAATGCTACACTTACGAGGAAGTTTTTTACGGAATAGACTACGCCTGATAGCGTTGGCTAAACCTGAAACTCTCGGAGTACGACACAGACACGAAAGACTCAGTGCTTTGCATTGCGTACTCTCGCTGCAACTTTTCGATTATCTCTCGTCGCTACTTATTCAGCTTACAAGGAAAACGGTGGCCGGTAGAGATCCTACCTTAGCGCCACGATCCGGTTATGCGCTTGTGCCATCCCACAAGCCCGGAACTGACCCAGCCACAAACTACGCGCACGACCCGCCTAACAAGTTGCGTGATCGTGCCTATCTGCTAATTAAAAAAAACTCAAACAAAGCTAGGCTAATTTGACCAACGACTAGATTAAGATAAGCTAACAAATCACCCCCTTAAGCTTGTCGTGGTCGATTTATTCCTGTCATGCCGATCCTCCTCCTCAGCTCCTGGAACACAGTGCGCCCAAGTGCCTTTGTCAGCAGATCGGCCAGCTGATCCTCTGTCCTGATAAAATCAATGTCGATCTGTCCCTTCTCCACACACTCACGGATGAAGTGGTACCTGAGCTCAATATGTTTGCTTCTCTCGTGGAAGACAGGGTTCTTCGACAGTGAGATTGTGACTTATTGTCAACCAATAGCTTTGGCTTCACCGGCTTCTCGTTAAGCATCTCGCCGAGGAGCCGTGCAAGCCAAGTCCCTTGACAAGCAACAGTGGTGGCTGCCATATATTCGGCCTCACAAGATGATATTGCCACCACCCGTTGTTTCTGAGACTGCCAACTCACCGGGCTTTTTCCGAGGAAGAAGATGACGCCCGTCGTGCTCTTGCGATCATATGTATCTCCGGCGTGATCAGAATCGCTGTACCCGATCAGTTCTAGCTCTCCTTTGCCACGCACATACGCGCAGCCATGATCCAGGGTCCCTGTGACATACCTCAGTAGATGTTTCACCGCAGCGTAGTGATTAGCTGCAGGGGCCTCCACGAATCTACTTAGATACCCGACAGCAAACGTGATGTCGGGCCTGGTGTGCGTCAGATAGCGCAGACCACCAATGATGCTCCGGTACAGAGTCACGTCCACCGGATCACCACTTCCCTGCTTACTCAATTTGAGCCGTGCTTCCATGGGAGTGTTGCAGGGATTGCAATCCGTCGGTCCTGCCCGTTCTAGCAGTTTCTTGGCATACGCTGCCTGACAGACCGTGGTGCGGTCCTGCTCTTGAGCCACCTCGATGCCAAGGTAGAAGCTCAGCTTTCCCAGATCGCTCATGCTGAAAAGCTCGGTCATCTGCTTCTTGAACTTGTCGATCTCCTTCAGGTCTAGGCCGGTGATGACAAGGTCGTCCACGTACACTCCAACGAGCAGCAATGATCCGCTCGTCCCTCGCCGGTACACAGCGTGCTCTGATGGACAGCGCTCGAAACCGAGAGAGGCAAGGCTATCATCGAGCTTTGTGTTCCATGCCCTTGGAGCCTGGCGCAGCCCGTACAGTGCCTTCCGCAGCCGAAGAACCTTCCCTTCGTCGCCGGCCTTGACGTAGTCCGGCGGCTGATGCACATATACTTCCTCTCGCAGATCGCCGTTCAGGAATGCTGACTTCACGTCCATGTGATGTACTTGCCAGCCGTGGTGAGCTGCGAGAGCGACGAGCATACGCACCGAGTCCATCCGAGCAACTGGTGCGAACACATCGTCAAAATCCACACCTTGCCGCTGGACATAGCCTTTCGCCACCTCGCCTTCCGCTTCACCACCATGCCACGTGCGTCTTTCTTCAGTTTATAGACCCACTTTAGCCCGATTGCACGGTGCCCGGGTGGAAGCTCACACAGCTCCCAGGTGCGATTGTTGTTGATGCTCTGCATCTCCTCGTCCATGGCCTTGCACCAGCCAGGTTCTGTCTCGGCGTCGCGGAAGGAAGCAGGCTCCTCCCCTGCAAATAGACAGATGTCGTCGTCGTCCACCTCCACCTTCTCCGTGACGTCCAGGAGGTCGTTCAGTGCACGGTACCGGCGTGGTGCCTCCTCGCCAGGAGATGGCACCGACGCGCCAGTTGGTGGCGACACGAACTCGACCACCGGTGCCGGCGTGGTGTCCGTTGGTGGAGTCCTTGGCGTTGGTGGTGCAGGAGCAACTGGCGTCGCTGCCAGAGGCGTGGCAGAAGACGGCGTGGCAGGTGGCGTAGTGGCTGTGGCATCCACCGGAGCGGACATGCTGGTGCTAGACCAGCTCGTTTGCTCGACGATGAATGTGTCGAGGGGCTTCTCCTTGTCTGCCGCTGATGCGTCCTTGCTCCAGTCCCACGCGCCGCTCTCGTCAAAGACCACGTCCCTAGTGACATGGACGCGTCCTGACGGCGGGTGGAAGACACGGTAGGCCGCCGAGCCTGGCTCGTAGCCAAGCAACACCATCGGCATGCTCCTGTCGTTGAGCTTCGTCACGTCCGGGTGTGTCACTTTCACGTGTGCGATGCACCCAAAAGTACGGAGGTGGCTGACGTTCGGCTTCCTGCCGCACCAGGCCTCGAGCGGCGTCATGTTCGCCACGCTCTTCGTCGTTGCACGGTTCAGCAGGTACATCGCCGTCGTGACAGCCTCGCCCCAGAAGCGAGCGGGCATGCCTTTTGCCTTCATCAGGCTGCGCGCCATCCCAAGGATGGTCTGGTTCCGCCGCTCGACCACGCCGTTTTGCTGCGGCGTGTAGGGAGCGGTGAGCTGCCGTTTCACCCCCTGATCGGCGAAGTGCTCGCCGAGGCTCCTAGAGTTGAACTCCCCTCCACGATCGGTACGCAGAGCCTTGAGTCGCCGTCCTGCTTCGACCTCAGCGCTTGCCTGAAATTTCTTTAATTGCGCAGCGGCCTCGTCCTTGCTCGTCAGCAAGCGCAGCCACATGTGCCTGCTTTTGTCGTCGACAATAAGGAGGAAGTAGCGTTTCCCCGCTGGCGTCGGCGGAGAGATGGGTCCGCAGAGGTCGGCATGAACGAGTTCGAAAACCTCCTGTGCTCGGTTCAGGGCCTGACGAGGGAAGGGCGCCCGCCGGTGCTTGCCGGCCAGACATGCCTCGCAGATGCGTTCCGCCTCGTCGACGAGAGGCAGTCCGCGCACAAGCTCCCCTCTGGCAAGCTGGCGCAATGCCTGGAAGCCGATGTGTCCGTAGCGGGTGTGCCAGCGCCATGCATCGTCGCCGTCGTGCACGGCCAGGCACACTGGGCGTGTCGGGCTGAGGTGCAGCACGTACAGCCGCCCATGTGTGCGAGGCACACGTGCGATCAGACGACCTTCAGGATCACGTAGCTGCAGAAATCCATGGCGGATCCTTGTCTCGTACTCGATCTCGTCGAGTTGTCCCAGACTGACGATGTTGCTCTGTAGACGCGGAATATAGTACACATCTGACAAAACAAGATGCTCACCATTCCGACACTGGAATAGGACCGTGCCCCTCCCTTCGATCTGCACGGCCGAGCCGTCGCCGAGCTTGACGGAGCCGTGGACGCCGGTGTCGAGGTCGGAGAAGATGTCACGGCGCCCGGACATATGGTTGCTGGCACCCGTGTCCAGGAACCACGAGGTGTCGCACTCCTTCCCCACCGCGGCAGGGCGTGCCTGCGATTTCTCCTGGTTCAGCAGTACGTGCTTGGTGGCGTGCTCCGTGGTGATGGTGAGCGCGCTCAGGCTAGCAATGAGGAGCGCGGGCTCCTCCTTCTCTTCCTGCGCCAGATTCACGCGCTCCTTTCGTTCACGGCGAGGCTCCGGGCAGTCCCTGGAGAAGTGATTGGCGTACTTGTTACAGTTGTAACATTTTACCTTTGACATATCACGTTCGCCATTCTTCTGGCCTCTGTCACGACCTTGGGCTAGCTGTTTCTCCTTTCCCTTGTTCTTGCCCTTGCCGCCGTTCGAGCTGGAGCCCTGCCCCTGCTCGCGTTGTTTGCCGCGCGCCATCCACTCCTGCTCCGTGAGGAGTACCTGGCCGCTGGCACTGTTCGTGGTGTCGATGTTGCAGCGCTGCACCGACGAGCGCAGCCTTCCGATTAGCTCCTCGACGGTCATGGTGTCAAGGTCGAGCATTGTCTCGATCGAACATGCGATCTGCGCGAACTGGCCCGGCAGCTCTCTCAGGATCTTCTGGACGACCCGAACCTCGTCCACGGTATCGCCCAGTGACCGCAAGTTGTTGACGAGGGCGGTGATGCGCATGCCGAACGAGTCGAGGGACTCGCCATCCTTGAAGGAGATGTCCTCGAACTCCTTGCGGAGTCGCTGCGCCGTTGCCTGACGCGCGCGGTTCACACCGACACGCATCAGCTTGATCGCCTCCCACGCCTCGTTCGCGGACTCCTTGATGGCGAGGACAGGTACCATCTCCGGCGGCACCGCACGGATCAGCGCCGAAAGCGCCGCCATGTCCTCGCGATCGCCCGGCTCTCCCATGCCAGACACGGCCTCCCAGAGACCCTGCGCACGGAGGTTGATCTTCATGACCAGAGCCCACTCAACATAGTTGGTGGTCGTCAGCGTGGGGTAGACGATGTTGCCGCCGATCTGCGACTGCACGATGCGCTCGTGGATGACGATCTCGTTGCCGCCCCTCCGCGCCAGGCTCCGTCCTCGCTCCCGTGACGCGTTCCGCGCAGCACCTCCCTGTGCGACATTGGGCGGCACCGAACGAGCGCCGTTGGACGCGCCGTTGGACATGGTCACCAGGATCGAAAGATCGCTCTGATACCAAGTGATAGCGTTGGCTAAACCTGAAACTCTCGGAGTACGACACAGACACGAAAGACTCAGTGCTTTGCGTTGCGTACTCTCGCTGCAACTTTTCGATTATCTCTCGTCGCTACTTATTCAGCTTACAAGGAAAACGGTGGCCGGTAGAGATCCTACCTTGGCGCCACGATCCGGTTATGCGCTCGTGCCATCCCACAAGCCCGGAACTGACCCAGCCACAAACTACGCGCACGACCCGCCTAACAAGTTGCGTGATCGTGCCTATCTGCTAACTAAAAAAAAACTCAAACAAAGCTAGGCTAATTTGACCAACGACTAGATTAAGATAAGCTAACAAGGCCTTGTTAATCTATCTACTAATTTACGTAGAGATAGTCCTAAAATTTGGTTCCGATTTTTTCTAGACGATTTTGCCCCTGGCTGAGCCTGGCACCATGAAGTGAAGAACAGAAGTCAACCCCCGATCCCTTCGCCCCTTCTTCCTGTCGCGTCTGCCTCATCCTCCCGATCCCTCCGCCCCTTCTTCCTGCCCCGTCGTCCGGTGTCCAGCCACCGGTGCTCCTCCCCTCCCCTGACTCACGCTGGTGAGAGCCCTCCCCTCCGACCCTGATCCTCCTCCGCGTGACCCCGCCCATGGCTATAGAACGGGGAGGCGGCGGCGCCCCTGGGATGACAAGGAGCGGGCGAGCTGTGCATGATGGTGGCGCTGCAGGGAGGTGGCCGGAGAATCAAGAAACGGGGCGGCACGCGTAGGCCGGGAAGGAGAGGCGGCCGGCCGTCGCGATGGGGGCTCTGCGGGGTTCGATCGGGAGAGCAACAGAGAAAGAGGGAGGAGCCGATTGCTTTTGAAAAGGGAAAAACAAGGGGGTGGCTGCAAAAGATCCAGGGGAGTCTAGGGAGTCAAAGCGGTGAGCAACAGAGGGCAGACGCAGAAGGAGAGCTCAAACGAGGCCTGGCGCACTCGGTGCGGATGCTGGGGCATGGTCCTCGTATAACCCTCTGTCCTCAGTTCTTTACTTTCAGTTTCAAGTTTGATCGCTCACCGTCGGTATGGATTTGATGGTGTAAGAGCAGGTGAGCCATCCTCACCAATAGCAAATTCCCATATGAGATCGACAACGCTGCTGTTTTGCTCTTCTCTTGTCGCCGACTTCAAGACGTCCAGCTTCTACGAGTAGCGATCAGATATTCAGTTGGCACCAGTGCACACCTATCTCTACCTGCTGGAGGACTGCTAATATTGATGCTTTATTTTCAGAAAAGCGGTAGCAAGAACAATACTTAAGTCATCACCATTTTGTTTGGCGATTTAACAAAATTATTTAATTAATCTTTCACCTTCTCAGCTCTACCGTTCACGGAAGGAACACGAGCCTGCGCTGATATTATTTAATTTATCTGAACTCTTGTGTCGTACGGGAAGATCGGAAATTATTTGACCGAAAGATCATTATATCGGTGTCTATTAAAATTACTGAAATCCAGTGATTTTTAATGATATTTCATTAAAATTGATTTCCATGCAGATGACATCTCTGGCCCGCGCCCGCGTACGACGACATCCAATTACTCGACTAAGTTTGTGATCGATTGCCAGTCATGATCATCGTCAGTCCGCTTGCTTTTTTTGCTTCAGGTAGTTTCCTAGCTAGGTAAATCTCAAGCAGTGAATCAAAAGCATGTGTTCCGAGTTCTAAAGATGATTTTCTTCAGTGTACTCTGAACTCTCACTGAATCATGGGTGTGCGGATGTTTTCTCGTAGCTCTTTCTAATTGAATACAAAACCGTTTCCATTGTTCATTGCATGGTCTAACACTCGGTACTACAATCACAAACATCTTTTCAGACTCAGCTCTTTTACTTTTTATTTATTTTTGGTATAACTCTGAAATTTACAAAGGTGAAGTTCATTAAGTAGTTCGAGCTTTACAGCATAGAGACTAGCATTTACAATAACACGAGCTGAATTTTAGAAGCAGACACCTTGATCGACAAGCACCAAGTCAAATTAATTTTGTAATGTTATCACAGTGGTTTGGTAGACCGTAGCGAAGCACGGGCAGTGTGCTAGTTTGGATAAAGAGTTTTTATAGAACTGGTTCCTCTAACCATGGTTTCTGGTGTAACTAACCAAAATCATGTTTGGATGGGTTGAGAAAATCGTGGATGAGTAAAACCGCGTTTCCGTAACACCCAAAATCCGCGTTTTGCGAAAAACCACTCCGAGACGTTTTTATCAAAACGCATCTTAGTTAAACTTGATTTCCAGGGGTAGCGACCTGTGCGGCCACGACGAGTCGTGCAACCTCATCGGAGCATCCCGGGAGGCCTCTGCAGGATCGAACGCTCACGCCCATGAACCTGCAGGAGAAGTCCCTGTCCGAGGCGATACCGTCGGACATCGGCGCCATGGCCAGCCTCGAGGTGCTCGATCGTGGCGAGCGCCGAGCTCCTGAACCTGAAGACCCCGATCTCATGAACACCAGCATCTCCGAGCGCGTCCAGCGCACTCGCCATGACCTCATCTCCGAGGTCGGCAGGCTGCCACAGGTCAACATCCTGGTGCTCTTCGACGACAATTACACCGGCAGCGTCCGGGTCGACCTGTGCGGCTGCGGGAGGAGGAGTCATCTTCTAGCTTCCAGCACCCTTGCCCTCGACCAACAGCTTCACTAGAGAGATACCAGCAGGCAGGCTGTTTAGGTGCCGCAAGCTGACGGAGCTCGACCTTCGCCAACAATAGACTCTCCGGCGAGCTGCCGCCCGAGCTCTTCAACCTCACAGAGTTCCATCCCTCACTTTGTATCACAAAGAACCCACCGGCATCCGGCGGCTTCCCCGACTACATCTGCAACCTCGGGAAGCTCGAGGTGTTGTACCTGTAAGAGAACCAGTTCGCCGGCGAGATACCGGAGAACATCTGGGACTGCCTGAGCTTGTAGAATTCTGCAGGAACCAGCTGAACATATTGGCGTCCATCGTCTTGTACCCCAGATTGATTTGTATCAGAGTCCAAAGTTCCAAACAAGGATGGGTACAAACGTGTTGTAGAATTTTGGTGACCCAAATATGATTTTATGTAAACTTGTTCCTAACCGAAAAAATGGTAAAACCCGTTTTTCTAATAATCCTCTAAAAACTTGTTTTCTCAAAACTAATCACTAAAACTCGCTATCCAAACACTCAATTGGCTCATGTGTAAACGGTTGCTCCGAGAGTTCAGTCCACGAGGAACATCAGAACGCCACGTCTGTCCGTAAGGAAATTTCTGTAACAAAGAGTCCGTAGACATAACATTATTGCACTGTAAATAGCACCTCAGCTTTTTTTTTGCAATGTATATTTTGTAAGAACCCGTTTGATGCAGTTTCACCATGAAAATAATAACACCAGCTGATATTATTTCCTATGCTACAGAAATTCACGAATTCTGGATAACCTTATTATCCTACACTGCATCTGCTGAACTTTTTGTGTGCTACTGTAACTCAACACAGAGCAAATACCAGCGCATGCGTGGCATGCCACTGCGCCACCCTTACAAGTAGTCTTACGGGGTGTTTGTTTGGGCTTTTGATGGCTTTCCAGTAGAAAAAGCCAGAAAAACGAACCAAACGGCATAGCTGTGCTGTGGGCTTCGGCCGAAATGGTTGTCAAAATAGGCAAACCGGGGAAGCACGTCCGGAGGTGCTTCCCGCGGCTTCCCGCACAGCAGCGAACCGTTTTCTTTCTTTTAGACATATCGTTCGTCAAAATTACTATTGGAATACCACCGCGCGCGAGCGACCAAACCTGATCAGAAAATCGTTCGCCACTGGAAAAAAAAAGAACCTTATCTCCTCACCCGACCCCGTTCGTCCTCCCCACCCGACCCCGACCCCGTCCGTCGCCAGCGCTTCCCCCGCCGCCAGCGCTTCCCCCACCGCGTGAGATACTCCCTGCCCGACCTCCTCCCCGCCACCATACCTCCCCCTACCGCCGAGCTCCTCCCGCTAGCAAGCCCACCGTTCGTAATGGAACAATTCCGGCCATCGAGCTCGTCCCCGCCGTCGAGCTCGTCCGCGTCGGCGACTCTCCTCCCTCCGCTGCACTCCTCCCTGTCGTCGAGCTCGTCCGCGCCGGCGACTCTCCTCCCTCCGCTGCACTCCTTCCCGCCGTCGAGCTCGTCCGCGCCGGCGACTCTCCTCCCTCCGTTGCACTCCTCCCTGCCGTCGAGCTCGTCCGCGCCGGCGACTCTCCTCCCTCCGCTGCACTCCTCCCCGCCGTCGAGCTCGTCCGCGCCGGCGACTCTCCTCCCTCCGCTGCACTCCTCCCCGCCGTCGAGCTCGTCCGCGCCGGCGACTCTCCTCCCTCCGCTGCACTCCTCCCTGCCGTCGAGCTCGTCGCTGGCGACTCTCCTCCTCCGCTGACTCTCCTCCTCCGCTGCACTCCTCCTGCCGCGTCAGCAACTCTCCTCCCTCCGTTGCACTCCTCCCTGCCGTCGAGCTCGTCCGCGCCGGCGACTCTCCTCCCTCCGCTGCACTCCTCCCTGCCGTCGAGCTCGTCCGCGCCGGCGACTCTCCTCCCTCCGCTGCACTCCTCCCTGCCGTCGAGCTCGTCCGCGTCGGCGACTCTCCTCCCTCCGCTGCACTCCTCCCTGCCGTCAAGCTCGTCGCGCTGGCGACTCCTCCCTCCATTGCACTCCTCCCTGCCGAAGCTCGTCGCGCCCGGGCGACTCTCCTCCCTCCGCTGCACTCCTCCCTGCCGTCGAGCTCGTCCGCGTCGGCGACTCTCCTCCCTCCGCTGCACTCCTCCCTGCCGTCAAGCTCGTCCGTGTCGGCGACTCTCCTCCCTCCGCTGCACTCCTCCCTCCGCTGCACTCCTCCCTGTCGTCGAGCTCGTCCCTGCCGGTGACTCTCCTCCCCCATCGTTCGTCATGGACCGTTGCCGGCCATTCCAGACCTCCCAGATCGACAACGCCATTCACTTCTGTGTCGTCCGTGCCGGCAACCCTCCTCTCGGTTGAACTCGTCCTTGCCGTTCACCAACCGAGAGATGGGATAATTGATTGTATGGAACAAAACTGATTTTAATAAATTTTGGATAATCTATATTCATTTTGGATCAATTATTTGGTTCGTTCACTGCTGTGTATTCATCGAATTTTTTAGTGACAGATATTATACATGTTGTAGAAACTTTGAGGGTATTCCGGACAATTCCTTAATGCACAGCTAGACAACCAGCCAATTCGCCAAACATTGAAACTCAGAATAGCAGCTTTCCCTGCACAGCAGCTTTCCCTGCACAGCAACAAGCCAGCCACAGTCAGCCAGCCACAACCCAAACAAACAGGCCCTTAACATCTAGCAGTGCCACGCTTGTTTGTTTCTCGCCAATATCTCAATACTCCTCATTGGCTCCATATCAGACCTATAACAACTATAGTCTATGATCATGCATACCCACGGCCTAACTAAGCAATTTATACTGAAAGAAGATGGCTCTGGCTAGTTCATCTAATTTTGCATTCTTGTCATGCATATGTTCATGTGTGCATTCACATGTAGTTTATGATATATTGTACAGTCACAAAACCCTTGATGGATTTTACCTTCATTATAGACCTGCATATGAGCTTGATCATAATTTAGATGTTATAGAAGAACTTGTAAAATTCAACTTAAGTTGTGTTAGCGAAATAATCATTGCTTCAAAACACAATGCTCAACTCTGACCTAAAAATGTCGGTTTGCACGCCAAAAGAGCTCGGTGGCCTAGGGGTGAAAAATTTACGGCTGATGAATCATGCCCTGCGCATGAGGTGGACACTGGAGATGGATGGCCATGACAGACCAAGAGAAACCGTGACAGGGTTTAGAGTTCTCCATTGCAAAGGAAGCAGAAGATATGTGCAAATCATGCACTAAGTGCGAGTTGGGAGATGGGAAAAGACTCGGCTTCTGGAAGGATAACGGGGTGACTAATTCTAGCATTGTGGAGCTAGCGCCAAATCTCATTCAGTTTGTCAAAAAATGTGACCTAAAAAATGTCGATTGCAGAAGCCCTGGAGAATCACAAATAGGTTGCTTCCATATCTGGCTCCCTGTCAATCCCGTCGATAGCTGAATTCACAGACTTATGAGAAACAATCAGAGGGCAAGAACTCCATCAGACAGAGGAACCAGAAACGGCAGTGCATCTGACGTTGCTTGTGGTTAGAGTGGAACAGTAGAGTTTTCGAGTGGTCAGCGAGCATGCCTGTGCTAGTTTGTCATAAGATTATCGAGGAATTCGACCAGTGGAAGAGAGCTAAGCTCTGTGGATCATTTGGAAATATAGAATAAGGTGTGTTGTGGACTTGTGCCTGGTCGCCTTATCAGAGACACTACTAACTCTTGTAATCTGGTTGCTCTCTTTACCTTAATACAAAAGACCAACAAAAAAAATAGCGCGCTATTTCGGCATTATAGTGCCGCTATAATGTTTTTTAGGAGTCAGACGCTGCGTTATGCATAAAATGCTCGCTATGACGCTAATCGTGTTTTAGCGACGCTAAACACGCTATACATTATACCGTTATAGCGGCGCACAAAATCTTAAAATTATCGGCAGTCTATCCGACACATTCAGCTCGCATGGCTCAACAAACCTAGCTAAACCAACTCCCAATCCCACGTCGCATCTCATTCCCCACCACGCGACGGTGGTGGCGGCTTCAGCCGCCCGCCTCCATCCGGCACATCCCTGACCAAAAGGAGTGCAACTAGCAACGCTGCGTCCAAGGATCTCCCACAGCAGCAATCGACACCATGCTTAGCTTCATCCCCACCGATTCTCCACTTCCCCTCCATCTTGGAGAGTACTGAAAGTCTTGGAACATGCACGATATCTGCCTCGCTCCCCCAAAGAAGTCAGCTTCATCCCACCGATTCTAAATAAGTAGTTTCTCCTATGTTGATGGTTGGATGCCTTGTTGGCTGTTGATGTAACTGTCTGAAAAATATGTCCTTCACTTTTCAATCATTTTGATCCGTACTCTATTATTTAGTCACCATTTGACCATCACTGGTTAATTGGCTATGCATGTATTACTTTGGATAATTTTTAGCTACCAAAATCCTTAGTATACAGACTATACCTATCAAAAAATTATTTTTTTGGAAAATAGCATATGCTATTAGGTGAACTTGGAACGTGTGTTATATAAGCAAAGTACGCATGAAATTTGTTCCCAATTCTTATCAGTTTGCCATTCCATCAAAA
Source organism: Avena insularis (assembly GCA_023614405.1). Taxonomy (NCBI): domain Eukaryota; kingdom Viridiplantae; phylum Streptophyta; class Magnoliopsida; order Poales; family Poaceae; genus Avena; species Avena insularis. Next base: position 390,737,529 of record CM042695.1, read on the forward strand.
GTTCAGAATCCTAATTTTGATGGTTGCGGGCCACTAGGCCTGCTGCATACTGGTGGTGGCTCCACGGCGCTCCGTGACCTGGCGCAAACTCCTTCATCACCTCTTCTTGCACCTTCCCTGCATGTTCCCAAGTGGGTCATCTGTAGTGGCCGTTGCCTTGGCCTTCTGCTGAGTCTCCTTCACCTCCTCTTCTTCTTGCTTTGAAAAGGAGAGTCCGGGCCTGCCGCTCTGGAAACCATGTTTGATCTTCCAATGTTAACTCAGAAGTCCTAAAAACTTAGGGGTTGTTTGGTTGCCAGCCACATTTTGCCAAGTCAAACTTTGGCTAGCAAACTTTAATTGGCATGTATTTGGTTTGTGCCACACTTTGACTTACTATATGTTATGTTGGGAGAGTGACCCCGGATAGGGTCAAGATAGGGGAAAGAAGGGAGGAGTCTCCCTTACCTTAAGCCGAATTATGAGCTGAGTCGACCGAATCATGCAAGATCCGGCCGAGGTAAGCTGAGGCTTGGCAATTATAGAGTGATTAAGACATTACTCGGCCGACGTGTGAGCTAAGTCGGCCGAATAAGGTTGATTGGCTTGTATGCAGGTGAAGGTCGACCCGAGTTATGCAAGATGAGGCCGAATAACAGAAAACTTGCAGGAGAAGGAGAAGGAGCCTATAGTCAAACCCTAGTTGTTGGATAGGAGGAATCTACACAGAGCCAAGAGCTAAGGACAAAGAGCAGAGCAGCAGAGGGGTAGACAAGCGTCACGGAGGTGACAGTGAGGAAGCCCGAGGCACAAATGTGAGGGCCTCTGGGTCTTTGCCGCCGATAGAAGGGGGACAAGGAAAGGAGTCCGCCGAGTTACCACTTTGGGACAAGCATATTCCAAGAATATGCTTGCCATGTCAGCCCTAGGAGGAACCAAGGGACCCCTTTATAAGGAGGGGCACGAGCTCCTGAGAGGGGGATCGATTCATTTGACATCAAAGGGCTCGTGTTACAGTCTTCTTCTTCTTCTCTATGATACAGCTCTAGGAGCACTTGTAACTTTTTAGAGGAGAAATAAATATCTACTTATTAGTCAATAGTGTGTAGAAATCACTACATCTTCCCTCCCCGGATCCCTCTAGCATCTATTGGCCCCATACTTTAGCCTACCCATGGCATCTGCCGTGCCACCACCACGACAGTTGCCGCCCATCGTGGGGCCAGCAGCGGTGCTAGCTGGAGTCAAAATCCGGATGGGAAACTTCATCCACACCGACGAGCGGGTTGTTTCTGACTTAGTCCAGAGATTTGATATCTGGGACTACGTCAGCGATAACGCTGGCAGCTTTGGGAGGAAAGCACCCCCGCGCAACGGCATCTTCATCAACCTGGGCCCTCACAAGGTCTACGCCGGCGTCCACACCTCCTGCATCTACCCGCACCGAGTCATCGAGGCGGGAGACCCTCCCCTCTGCGCTGCAAGCGGTCAGCGTGGAGTTCGCCCCGCTGGCAGCGTCGAGGTGATGATAACGGCTTCGGCACCAGCAGCAGGAGCAGGCGCCGGACCAAGCAAGGACCTGGCGACAGGAGGGCAGGTGGCCACGAAGCAAGCAGCTCCAAAGCCCACCGAGGTAGATCCACCAGCGACCAGGGGTGCAGGAGGTAACTCCAAAGGCGGCAAGGGTAAGATGGCCACCTCTAGAGAGACCAGAGAATATCCTTCAGGCAACTATAGATAGAAGGCCACAACAGCTCACGATGTGCAAGCAGAAGCCGAATGAAACAGATAGAGAATTCTTGACTCGGTGGTGCAACCTCAGAAACTCATGCGAAGGGGTCATCAAATCTCAAGCGATAGCCTGGTTTGCTCAGGGCTGCAGATATGCAAGCGTACTATGGCAGAGGTTGCAGAGAGATATGCCAACCACATTGGCAGAAACCATCAGGATAGCAGACTCATATGCCTTAGGTGATCCGACTCAACCAGAGTTAATGTCGGTAGAGCATTGGGAGCAGCATGATCATTATGTTAGAGATGGTGCCGGATCATCGCGGCGCAATGAATACCAAGGTAGAAGAAGGGACGAGAGGCCGGATTACAGATACGCTTCCAATCAAGTGGCGGTGGTTGTGTAGGATCAGCCGAGTCATGGGAACAATCAGCGACAGAAGAATGGTCCTCAGCAGTGGACACCGAGGAACGAAGGGAAAAGGCAGTGGACGCCAGAACAGAAGAAGCAATGGCAGGAGAGGCCAAAGTACACATTTGAATCCATGCTGGATCAACCGCGTAAATTCCACACGCCTAACCCGGCCAAGCCAGCCAATCACACTACTCGCCAATGTGCTTGGATGAAAATTGCAATGGGGAACCCGGCGGGCATACAAGCACCTCCGCATCAAGTACATCAACAGCAGCAGCCACAGTTAACCGGGGGAAATGCGCAGCAGCTAATGTTACCACCCCCCTCCGAGGTATGATAACCCAGACCGATGGGATGCAGTGCACCAAGTGGTAAATCAGAATCAAGACGGAAGGGGAAACCCCGGGAATAATGGACGCAATGATTACAGAGAGCATCACCAATCATATTGTGTGTTCACAACAGAACAGCAAGATAGACAGAGCGTACAGCGCCAGCATATAGAAGTGAATGCAGTTATGCCGGTAGTACCGAGATACGTGCCATGGTCCGATCAAGAGATAACCTAGAGCATAAAGGATCACCCGAAGATAATGCCGAGCCTAGGGTCGTATGCCTTGGTACTGGATCCGACATTTGTCGGGCCTAGCATCAAAGTGAAGTTCTCGAAAGTACCCATAGATAATGGAAGCAGTATCAACATCATGTACAAGGACACAATGCACAAACTCGGAATAACACAGAATATGCTGCAGCCACAAGGACCACATTCCATGGGATAGTTCCGGGGCTCTCATGCGAGCCTATTGGGAAAGTCCGTGTAGATGTGTTATTCGGCACAAGGGAGAATTGTAGAGCCGAGAATCTGGAGTTTGAGGTGGTGGACCTAGAAAGTTGCTATCATGCTTTACTCGGATGGCCGGCATTGGCTCAATTTATGAGCAGCTGTCACATTACTTACTTGAAAATGAAGATGCTAGGGCCTCAGGGGGTAATAACAGTAGCTGGGGATTACAGAAAATCAATGGAATGTGCTTCAGCCGGGTCGAACCTGGCTGAATCATTGGTAATTGCAAGGGAGAAAAGAAGAATTCAGGAAGTAGCAGCTTTGGCTCAGTCGGCACATCTTAATATGTCGGCATTAGCCAGCCCGCATGGAAGTGTATCTTTCCAGCCGACTAAAGAGACAAAAAAGATCCATATTGATGATCAGTTCCCAGAGCGCACCATCACGATTGGTTCTGGCCTAGATGCCAAATAGGAAAGCGAGCTCACCAACTTCCTCCGTGAGAATCGGGATATCTTTGCGTGGTCAACACAGGACCTGCAAGGTGTACCGAGGGAGTTGGATGAGCACTCTTTGCATGTGAGGCCAGGAGCAAGGCTGGTGAAGCAACCTCTCCGCCGCTTCGCCGAAGACAGGAGAGAGATAATAGGGGATGAGATAGCTCGACTCCTTGCGGCCATGTTTATTATGGAAGTGCTTCACCCGGATTGGCTATCAAATCCGGTGTTGGTAGAAAAGAAAAAGGATGACCCAAATGTAGCCGTCGTATGGCGAATGTGCATCGATTACACGAACCTCAATAAGGCGTGTCCCAAAGATCCTTTTCCTTTACCTAGGATAGACCAAGTCATTGATTCGACCACAGGCTGTGAACTATTATCGTTTGTAGACGCGTATTCCGGTTTCCACCAGATACCGTTAAACCCGGCTAATCAAATAAAGACTGCGTTTATCACCCCGTATGGGGCTTATTGCTATCGCACCATTCCATTCGGCCTGTGTAATGCAGGAGCAACATACCAATATATGCATGCAAAAATGTCTGGATGACCAAATAGGGAAAAATGTGCAAGTATATATTGACGATGTGGTTATAAAAACCAAAGAGAGCTAAACGCTCCTAGAAGATATTCGACAGACATTGGCGAACCTGAGAAGGTTCTGAATGAAACTTAACCCGAAAAAATGTACCTTCGGTGTGCCGGCTGGAAAATTACTCGGTTTCCTCGTATCCAGCCGAGGTATAGAGGCAAATCCGACTAAGATCCGAGCAGTTGAAAGAATGGAATTGCCGAGGTGCCTGAACGATGTACAAAAATTTACAGGGTGTCTTGCCTCTCTAAGTTGATTTGTATGTCGGCTAGGGGAAAAAGCATTACCTCTATATCAATTGATGAAAAAGTCCGACAAGTTCATCTGAACACCGCATGCTGATAGTGCATTTCATGAGTTAAAAAAGATGCTGGTCACGACATAGATTTTGGCTTCTCCATTGTCAAAAGAGCCTATGCTACTCTATGTGGCAGCTACTAACAGAGTGGTAAGTGCGGTAGTTGTTGTGGAACGAAATGAAGATGATAAGTCGATACAAAGGCCGGTATATTACCTAAGTGAGGTATTATCGGCCTCAAAGCAAAACTACCCGCACTACCAGAAAATGGCTTATGGAGTATACATGTCGGCGAAAAAACTCAAACACTACTTCGAAGAACATCCGATAAAAGTGATTTGTGAGGCACCCATAGCCGAGATATTAAGCAACAAAGATGCGAGTGGCCTAATAGCAAAGTGGGCAATCGATTTATCGCCTTATGCTCTGCAATTTGATAGGCAAGATGCAATTAAGTCTCATGCAATGGCCGACTTCTTTGTGGATTGGGCCGAGGCACAGTATGAGCCCCCATTGCCAGATCCAAACTATTGGACGATGCATTTTGACGGGTCCAAGTTAAGAAATGGACTAGGAGCAGGAATAGTGCTAACTTCACCGAAAAAGGTCGGCTGAAATATGTGCTGCAGATATACTTCGCTGCATCAAACAACGTGGCTGAGTATGAAGCACTCGTCTATGGCCTAAAATGGCGAAAGAGATTGGCATACGTCGGATTCTATGTTATGGCGATTCAGACCTCGTAGTACAGCAAGTATCAGAGAATTGGGACGCACTAGATGCGAATATGGCCCTGTATAGGTTTCACGTGCAGAAGATCAGTAGTTATTTTGATGGGTGTGAGTTCCATCACATACCCCGGGCGGAAAATGATGCTGCAGATACACTGTCAAAACTCGGATCAACCGGGCAGTCAATTCCACCCAGCATAGCTCTAGAACACCTGAGAAAGCCATCGACTACGCCTTCACCAGAATCCGAGTCAATTCGTATCTCGGCAGAACAGATAGAAGGAAGTGTCCCAATGGAAATTGACAAAGAATATGACCCGAACTATTCGAGGGTTAATTAGGCTGACCCACAGGTGAACAGGGAAGAACCCAAAGATGTTATGTCGGTGGAAGTTATGGAAGTTGACAACATAAATTTCCACGAAAAAATCACGCCAACATGGGCACAACCCATATTCTCATTCCTTAAAGAGGAAATATTGTCGTATGATGAAGTCATGGCCAGGCAGATAGTCAGAAGAGCAAAAGCCTACACAATCATAAACAATGAGATTTATAAGAGAAGTGTCACGAACATACTGCAACGATGCGTTGACTCGGCAGAAGGGCAGAAAATTCTTTTGTATATACATCAAGGAGAATGTGGGCATCACGCCTCGCCCAGAGCCCTAGTGGCCAAAGCATTTAGGCATGGATTTTATTGGCCAACTGCGCTTGCGCTGAAGGAAGCAAAGGAATTGGTAGCAAGGTGTAATGGTTGCCAGCGATACGCTAGCAAGGTACATCTGCCTTCGTCCGAGTTAAAAACAATACCAATCACTTGGCCCTTTTCTGTGTGGTGTTTGGATATGGTAGGTCAATTCAAGCCTGCTCGTGGCAGAATGACTCATATTCTGGTCATGGTGGACAAATTCACAAAGTGGATAGAAGTAAAGCCAATAAGAAAATGTGACGGGCCTACAACGGTGAAATTCCTCAAAGATATTATCTTGAGATATGGATACCCACACAGTATCATCACTGATAATGGCACAAACTTCGCTGAAGGAGCTTTTGCTAGATTCTGCCAAGAGAAACACATAAGACTCGATGTTGCCTCGGTGGCTCACCCGGCATCGAATGGGCAAGTAGAAAGATAAAATGGACTAGTATTGTCAGGGATCAAACCTCGGCTAATTGAACCGCTGCAAAGGTCGGCATGATGCTGGATTGAGGAACTTCCAGCAGTGTTGTGGAGCCTCAGGACCATGCCAAATAGATCGACGGGGTATACCCCGTTCTTTCTTGTATACGGGGCAAAAGTTGTACTTCCAGCCGACATAATGCATGACTCGCCAAGAGTGGCCCAATACACAAGTGCCGAGGTAAACGAAATATCACGGCAAGACGATGTGGACTTGCTAGAGGAAGCAAGGGAATTGGCGTTATCAAGATCAACTATTTATCAACAAGAGCTCAGACGATATCATAGCAAAAAGGTTAGTCCAAGAGTTCTTAAAGAAGGATATCTAGTTCTTCGGCTAGTGCAACGCACAGCCGGCATGCATAAGCTCTCACCCCCATGGGAAGGATCATTTATCGTGAGTAAAGCATTACACAATGATGCATACTACCTGATCGACGCTCAGACACCAGAAAAGAACAAGGCAAGCAAGGCCGGAGATGAATCAAAAAGACCATGGAACGTAGCCTTACTTCGTCCGTTCTACACTTAGAAGCCTTGTATTGCATCTTGTGACGTGATGCACCAAATCAGTGTATCAAGCATGTATCAAAAGTGACTCGGGGACTGCCCCATGTTATTCCTTATTTTGAACTATGTATCACACTTCGGTAACTCGACCAGTGACTTAGGGACTGCCTCATGTTATTCTTCATTTTTAACTATGTATGAAATTTCGCCAGCTCGAGCGATGACTCGGAAACTGCCCCAATTGGTTGTCATTTTTTAACTATGCATGAAACTTCGGCGACCCGAGCAGTAACTCGGGGACTGCCTCATGCTGTTTGTTATTTTTTGAGCATGTGTGAAACTTCGGCAACCCGAGCAATAACTCGGGGACTGCCTCATCTTGTCCCTTGTTTTTTGGCATATATATAAAAGCTCGGTGACTCAAACAGTAACTCGGGGACTACCCCGTATTGTTTATTCATTTTGGTATAAATGGGACCTCAGGAGCCCAAGCAATAACTCGGGGACTGCCCCGACTAATCTGTCATCAATCACAAATGAGATATAAACTTGCCTCTGCAACCGGAGAAATAACACGGAGGAAACAACCAACAGTTTATACTATCATAGTAACACGAATGACAACATCAGCAATTCAAGGAGGAAAGTACCCTACTTATATCATTTTACCAACAGATACCTCGGAAAGGTAGTAAGGCCATGAGTTTAAAAAAAATGTATGGGCTTAGGATTCATAGTCCTTCAAGGAAAAATTGCAAAACCAACAGTTCTACAACCCGAAACAGATAAGAAACACAAGGTGGATGCCAAACGAAAATCAGTCATATGGAAAATATGATCTAGATTTACGAAGTTAAAGTTTGGCAAAGCAAAGATACGATTCACATAAACTCAGTTAGATAGAGTAACAACAATTACCAGGGCATCAGAGGCCAAAGGAAAAACGATTCACATTGTACCAAAAGGCGGATAACTGTTTCAAAGACATCATACACCCGGTATACCGGGGACTTAAATAAGTAGGAGTTGTTGAGCCTAAACATCGGCAGAGGCTGAATCACCCATGGGAGGGATAGTAGCAGCACCAGGAGTTTCGGACATGGGTGTCTCGGACGCAGTCAGGATGACCTCGGTTTCCTTCAGAGGTGTATCCTTAAGAACTGGGCGCTCCGAGGTTGTTTGGGCCTCTGCAGAGGTTACCTTGGCATCGACGGAGGCCGTAGTAATGCCTGGGGCAAGCTCTGGCTGCTGGGAGACATCACCTTGGGCTCGAGAAGCTTCAGTTCCTTTGGAAGATGACCGAGCATCGCCATACCCATCTGAGATGTCATTGGAATCATTGGCATTATCAGAGCCATCCTCCGATTCATCTTGATCAGCCGAATCACCACCAGATGCATCTTTAGCTTCGGCATCATCGGTCGGGTTGGGAAGAAAACTTGGCCACTCGATCCAATGATGCATGTCAGCATACTCGATAAGCTGGAAGGCACGGGCTTGACGGCGAGCAACGAATTCCGGGTTCTCAATCCAGGGAGAGTCAGTGCGCAAATTCATCAGAATATTGAGGGAGAGATCCTCGTACCATGACAAAACAGCCGTAAGCGCCATATCAGCACTAGCCCTTCCAGCAGATTCCCTCCAGAGATTAAGTTGAGTCTAAGACTCCATCAATCTCGCCACAAGCACTTATACCTCATCAATATCCGGTTCATTCGGCCAGAGAACATGGTAGGCTCGAATAGCCGCTTTCACCAAGTCTTTTCCCATAATTTTCATTGCCCAATAGCAGCTCCAACGGCAATCAGAAAATCTTCCATGGAATATTCTTGATTCTGAGCAACGGGAACACCTCGGCACTCGCGAGCAGAAATCACAGCCTTGGAGCTGACAGGTTTAGCTTCTGGGAAATGATCTACACGAAAGGACGTCATATAAGTTGAGATGAGCAAGAGTAAAGAATAACTCGATGAGAGACAGAAACTTACGATGGATGTAACTCAGGATTTTCTGGAGATCTCGGGACCAGTCCGTCCTACTCTTCTCAAAACGAGTGATTTCCTCGCTCATCGCCTGGTTCTTTAATTCGGCAGCATCAAGAAGTTCCTTGCCCTTCTGCAGCTGCAGACTTAGTCGATTCTTTTCTTCAGAGAACTCTTGATCAACCTTCTCTAACTCAGAATTTTGGGAAAGCTTAAGAGATTCAACCTCGGCGTGTAACCGGGTTATCTCGTCATCCTTTTCCTTGAGTTGCGCCGAATGAGCGGCAGTTTGTTCTAAAAAATGCAGCATCATATCAGGCATAGATATGCATTCTTGATGCGACGTTGCAAGTGTTCGTAACTCGGCTATAGCAAAGTCGGGAGGTCGTAAGATACCCAAGTTTTACCTCGAACAAAAAGTCGACAAACTAAAAGACAAAAGGACTGACTAACCTTCAAGAACACCGACTTTCTTGGTAAGACGGGTATTCAAATTGTTGACACTAGCTGCATAATAGCAAGATAAAAGTTGGTACAACAACTAAATCTTTTACAAGGGTAAGATAAACTAAACGAACCAGGTAGTTTACCAGTTTTCTTCACAACGGGGACAATTTGCACAAACTTATCTTGAAGTTTCTTGTGCGCAAAGAGAAACCTTTGAAATTCAGCTGTCCGCCGATCATTGGCAACCTGGAGATGACAACGAGTTACACAAAGTAAGACAGATTCGAATCAAGTAAAACTTAACTCGGATCTAGATGGCTGGATATTCAAAAGTAAGACAGGTCCGAATCAAGTAAAACTTAACTCGAATCTAGATGGCTGGATATTCAAAAGTAAGACAGATCCGAATCAAGTAAAACTTACCTTGGATCTAGATGGCTGGATATTCAAAAGTAAGACAGATCCGAATCAAGTAAAACTTAACTCGGGTCTAGATAGCTGGATATTCAAAAGTAATACAGATCCGAATCAAGTAAAACTTAACTCGGATCTAGATGGCTGGATACTCAAAATTAAGACAGATCTAAATCAAGTAAAACTTAACTCGGATCTAGATGGCTGGATACTCAAAATTAAGATAGAACCGAATCAAGTAAAACTTGACTTGGAGCTGGATGGCTGGATATTCTAGACCACGGCTAATCCAAATGACGAAGAAAAGTGACTTAGCAAGTAATGTATTTGAAACAAGTTGAAGCTTCCAAACGAATAACAAATCATCCGGTTGCAAGCTTCGGGGACTAGTATGTGTATAGTATCATCTGAATAATAGACAAAGTATCAACGAAGGCGTTTACCTCGTTCATCTTATCACTTTCAAGGACAATTTTAGCATCCATATGCAAGCGACTACTGACGTCGGAAAGCTAAAATGGTTGGCTACTCGGATTGCCTTCAAGTTGATCGGCGGCATTCCAGTTGTTGGCATACTCCACCAGTGAGCCAAGGTTGTTCCCGCTCTCAGTACGGGTCAACACTTTACCTCGGGCCTGTTGTGTAACTGCCGCCACTGCCGGACTCTTATGAAGAATAAGCTGAGTGTCGGCAGCAATGGCGACACCAGGTTTAGCGGTGGAAGCTCCCTTACGAAGTATATCAGCAATGCTGGACTGAGAAGAGCTTGGTGGCCCCTTCTGAGAGGGCAGGGATTTAGTGACAACAACTTTCTTGCTCTTCACAGAGACTTCGACAGGGGCAACGACTTCAGCACTGGGGGCCACATTCTTGGCAGCAGGAGGAACAACAGTCTCCGAAGGGGCCGAGGTAGTGGTATCCTCGGTGGGAATTGGAGCAGGAGCTGGAACTGCGGTGGTCAAAGGATCGTTGGGGGAAACCTCGGGAGTCTTAAGGGGGACGGCAGGATCGGCCGGGTGATCCAGCGTAGGGGTATCGTCGGCGACAACGGGGGTAGCAATGGGCTCGTCTTGTCAAGGTGATACATTAGTCAGCCTAGGAACATAATCATCACGGGAAAGACTAGGAACGCGAACATCCTCCGGAGGAGGGGGTGAAGGCGGTCGAGTAGTATGAGATGTCATACTCGGACCGCTCGGCTTTGCAGAAAGTGGAGCTCTGCAAAGAAGGTAGAAAATAATTTAGAAATATAAAGAGAGAAATAAGAAATACAAATGAAAACATAAAGGGAAACTTACCCAGCAACCCCAGGCATAGTCTTACGCCTCGGAATGTGCTGAGAAGATTTCTTGGTTCGCTTCTTGGGGGAAGCATCAGAAGGGTCTGTCGAAGCGGTACGCTTCTTCGAAGCAACAGGAGCTTCGGAAGCAAGAGGCTCGACATCGTGCACCTGGCCAGCTTGATTAGCTGGGAAAGAAGGAGCCGGAAATGCGTAAGAGATAGGCACCACGGCAACTACCTCAAGAATTTGGACGTCGTCCGAATCACCGTCATTCGCACGGCGCGAGGTCTTGCTCTGGGGACGAACAGGAGCAGCATCCGACTTAGGGACAAACTCCTCCGGATCAGGCTCTCCATTGTCTGGGGTATTGCGGTCAGCGGTCCAAGGAAGAGTCAAAACCTCCGCATCTTCTGTCTTCTGCTCCGCAAACCTCTGCGAGAAAAGTAGATGAGGGTTAGCAAAAGGAAATGGAAGAACAACTCGGAAGAAAACACATGTGTTTAATTTACTTGAGGAGGAGGATTCCCGCGAGAAAATGGTCTCATCCCCACGTCCATTCCTCGGGCATCTCAGTCTTAAAAATAATCTGGACATGTTTATAGAGTTGATAATTATCAAGATCAACCGTAGAAACTCGGTTGGGATCCAAAGGACCACTCATATAGCAGAGCTTATGGGAGCGGAGCTGGAAGGGGCAGATTCAGCTGCTAACAAACGCAGTCATCAAGTCTTCACCTCGGATCCCAACACGAGTCAGTTCCTTAAGCCGGAGCTCGAAGGCCTCGGCAAGAGCATGGGTATTCCTCGGATTATAGATACAGTTCTTCTTTGAGGGAGGACCGATGGAGAAAGCGGGGAGCCGAATCTTATCTTCTTTCCCAGTGTTCTTGACATAGAAAAATGATCTATGCCACTTCTTACAAGATTCGAGGCCTGCAACGCGGGGGAACACGGAGTTCTTCCGAGGTGTAACGGAGGCAGCCCCACATTGGGTGAGAGATTTCTCAAAAGGATGAAGAGATTTATCCGGCACCATGTTAGTTTGGATCTGAAAGAATTTGGACCAAACGTCTACAGAAGGCCAGAGGACAAAGTACCCCTCCGAAGCCGAGATAAAGGCCGACAAAGAAGCTACGGCGTTAGCCGGCAGGTGATGCGGCTGAAGGTCGAAGTAATCTAAGAAGCTCCTAGCGAAGTCACTAAGAGGGAGGCCGAATCCGCGAGCAAAGTGGGACATAAACACTACGAACTCACCCTCGTTAAGTACTGGGGAGGATTCTTTGCCGGGTAAGCGACAACTTACCTCGGCAGGGATTCGGCGAGTCTTGATTAGCCATTTGACCTCCCGGCGAGTAACCGTGAAACCTTGCTAGGAACCACGTTCTGGACCCGCCGCAAAGTCCTCTTCCCTAGCGAGAGCGCCGCTGGCGGAGCTAGACATGGGCTCGTCGGAGGAATCAACCGAAGAGTTACTGGCGGCAGGGAGAGGCCTAGAGGTGCAGGGCCCCGTCGCGACGGTAGCGGAAGCAGCGACGGAACAAAGAAAGAACCGCCGTAGGAAATCGAGGAAAACTAGAAGAACACCTAACGCAGGAACCCAGCGGCAACACTGTAGAGAAACTCACCGGCGAGAACACAAAAGCGGAGGTGCTGCGGCGAGGTCGCAGGGGCCAGAGAGCCGCAGCGTGTCCGTCGAAGGGAAATAGCGGTGACGCGGCCACTGGAACACGAACGGTGGTGGCGGCGCGAGGAAGAAGACGAAGGGAGTAGGAAGGGGAAAAGTGAATCGGTCTACCCCCACTCCCCTCTTTATAACCGCATAGGGTAAGCCATAGTAGGATCATGGTTGTGCCACGCTAACCGCATAATCGCGTGTATCGCGTAACCGCGCACAAAGAGTGGAGCCACAGCAAGGGTCACACGGCGCGGGAGGAGATCGGGCCATCTAACCGTTGCAGTACTCGAGGCATCACTGCGCCGACGCGACGGGCGCAGTAATCACTGTAGCATGTCAGTAAACACTGTAGAGGAACAAAAAACTAGGGAACAATGATGATTGGTACACGTAGGACGAGGCTTACTCAGGAAGCCCAGCAAATACTCCGAACGAGAGAAAATAACTCGAAACGTAGTTCATAGCGGGAAAAGGTAGAGATGAGGAAGAGGATAATAGAAAAAGAACGTCGGCTAAGAAATACCTCGGACAGAAAGTGAGAAAAAATAAATGTCTGGAAACTGATGTGGTCCAGCTGAGGTTTCCGGCAGGACCGCACCAACTTCGGGGACTAATGTTGGGGGAGTGACCCCGGGTAGGGTCAAGATAGGGGAAAGAAGGGAGGAGTCTCCCTTACCTTAAGCCGAATTATGAGCTGAGTCGGCCGAATCATGCAAGATCCGGTCGAGGTAAGCTGAGGCTTGACAATTATAGAGTGATTAAGACATTACTCGGCCGACGTGTGAGCTAAGTCGGCCGAATAAGGTTGATTGACTTGTATGCAGGTGAAGGCCGACCCGAGTTATGCGAGATGAGGCCGAATAACGGGAAACTTGCAGGAGAAGAAGGAGCCTATAGTCAAACCCTAGTTGTTGGCTAGGAGGAATCTACACAGAGCCAAGCGCTAAGGACAAAGAGCAGAGCAGCAGAGGGGCAGACAAGCGTCACGGAGGTGACAGTGAGGAAGCCCGAGGCACACATGTGAGGGCCTCTGGGTCTTTGCCGCCGATAGAAGGGGGACACGAAAAGGAGTCCGCCGAGTTACCACTTTGGGACAAGCATATTCCAAGAATATGCTTGCCACGTCAGCCCTTGGAGGAACCAAGGGACCCCTTTATAAGGAGGGGCACGGGCTCCTGAGAGGGGGATCGATTCATTTGACATCAAAGGGCTCGTGTTACAGTCTTCTTCTTCTTCTTCTTCTTCTTCTTCTTCTTCTTCTTCTTCTTCTTCTTCTTCTTCTTCTTCTTCTTCTTCTTCTTCTCTATGATACAGCTCTAGGAGCACTTGTAACTCTTTAGAGGAGAAATAAAGATCTACTTATTAGTCAATAGTGTGTAGAAATCACTACATCTTCTCTCCCCGGATCCCTCTAGCATCCATTTGCCCCATACTTTAGCCTACCCATGGCATCTGCCGTGCCACCACCACGACATGTTATTATCCCTATCGTCTATTTGTCATAGAGTCATTATTTTTTCCAAAATTTGGCTTCAAAATTTGCAGCCACACTTTTTATGGTTACCACACTTTTATAGATTGCCACACTTTAGCTTGGCAAAATGTGGCTGAGAACCAAACAAGCCCTTAGCAAAATTCAAGACGTGCTATATTATATAGACTATAGTGAACCTGCAAGTATTTAAAAAATGTCCATTAAGAAGCAATTCTTCACCCACCATTGCTGGGAAAAATGAAGAAGTTGACAGCGAAAAATCATCCCGATTAGACCGCTGCGCTGCAGCAAGAACATATTGCTGGAGATTGCAAGTGGGACAATATTAAGATACCCTCTGCCATTTTTAGTTCAACAAAATAAACTGACTTTTGCAATGACATCATTTAAAAAAGTTGGTTTATTGTTTTGAACTAAATAGGTTAAAAAGTATCCTAATTGTGACCCATTACATCATTACATGTTACATGCTCTCCATGACCCGGCGGTTACCAGCGTCGCGGCCTTTGCTATGGTCGCATCAAACTCGGACTCGGTCACATGCCCCCCGTTTCCGATCAGACGGAATAGAAGAGGAAGAATCAAACTCGGACTCGGTACATGTAGCAGCATATGGCTTCACGCATCAATCTCGCCAAATCATGTTGATTTTTTAACATTTAAAAGAATCAAAAGCCTTGAACATGTGATTTTTTGTGACAGGTCTCATTTAATTTGCTGCAAAATAAAACACAAATATGACAATCATTCTATAAGATTGGTCATTAAATCATTCGAACAAATAAGAACACGCAAAGAAGCATGCATCACATCTTTAGTTGGGTTGTGGCTTAATTGATCTCACAATGTCTAAATTTTGCCCAAAGATATGTAAATTTGCCCAAGCGGATGCATGTTTTAGAGCCGAAGAGCCCCAATGTCAAGAAGATTATGTAATCCTTCTCGTAGTGCTTAGTCCTCTCCTTCCATCTTGAGATCAAAGGTAATGTCCTCGCTTGTCATTCTTGCAGTGCTCAGCCTTCTAGCTTGACACTCTTCTACTATGCCAAACCCAATAGTTATTCACTAGTAGTCTCATGATTTTTTGTTTTTCCCCAATACCTCATCAACTGCATATTAGTTTTGACTCCTATAACAACAATGAAGATGGAAAAATGAAGAGAACTACAAATGGCTCTTCCTAGCGCCCTAGCCGTCTCAGCATATATTGAAATCAGATGAGGCATTTCCATTTTACTATCAGGTCATCCGATTTTACGATCAGCGTATTCGTTACCGGTCCGGAAATCTAGTTACCGTCCAGTAACTGGATATCCCGAGCACCTTCGGCAGACTGGTTTAGCAGGAAAAAGTCCTGATTTTTAAAATTTTAACAAAGTTCATCTGTAAATTGCCACATCACAACCTTGAAAAAATTGCCACATCAGATAATTTTAATTTTTAAATTCGTCCGATAACCGATCAGAATTTCTAGTAACCACGGTAACCGGAAATCCTGACCCATCTACGGAATTTTTTTTTTTGTCCGGAACAAAGACTTTAGTTGTGATACAAGCAAGCAAGCAATTTGTTCCTAGTTTTTATCAGGTTACAGTGGTTGCAACTGCATGAAAAGATTACAAGTCCATGTCTGATAGACTAAGGCTCTGCATACTGGTGGCGTCTTCGTGGCGCTACATGACTCGGTGCATGGCCAGCGCCGCTGCCTCCCATGATGTAACGTCCTGCTCGCCATGATGGCCGCACACACCTTCATCCGTTCGTGCCCACTCTCTTCTCTCTTCGAAAAAGAGCCCGCAGCCACTACACTAGTTGTGACGGCTGAAGTGGGACTAGCAGGAGCTTTGCTAGCCGTTGTCAAGGGCGTCTCGGAGACGGATTCCGGAGTGGGCACGGTCAGCGGCGTGGTGTTGCTCCGGATTGTGACCTCGAGGTTATGTATCACCGGGCATGATGAGAGTCCCCATGGGGCTTGACATGACGTCGTCGGTGTTAAATCTTGTATATACCTAGTCATGTACGCCTCCTATTTCGGTCCTGGTTGGTTGTATCACGTCAGGTTATGAGACGTGTTGGTATACACCAAGGACACGGAAAACACTTGTATGTCAATCGTTATATATACACCACGTAAGGCCCTGTCAAGGGTACGCTTCCAGAAATCCCAATCGTGTTTACATGGTACCAGAGCGAGGGTCTTCCGATCGCATCTGAATTGCTGTCGACGCCAATCGCTAAAGTCGCCAGTTCGCTCGCCCCCAAATCGCTAAGTCGCCACCATGTCGCTGGGTTCTTCCTCAACGCCGACCGACGGTGGCGCCCTGAACGTCACCCTGTCTGATAAATTGACAAGGGACAACTTCCTCCTTTGGCAAATCCAGATCCTCCCTGATGTTCGAGGTGCTCAGCTAGAAGGCTATCTTGACGGATCGGTAAAAGCTCCAGAGAAGGAATTGAAGACTAAGGATAAGGATGGGGTAGAGGTGACGATCCCTAACCCCGAGTATGCGAGGTGGATCTCGCAAGATCAAAAATTACTTGGCTATCTCCTGCGGAACATGTCTAGGGAGGTGTTGACACAGATGGTCGGACAAACCACTTCAGCAGGCGTTTGGAATCATGTGATGGAGATGTTTTCCTCGCAGTCCAAAGCGCGTATAGTTCATCTACGCACAAAACTCAACCAGACCCGCAAGGAGAACAAGACCGGCGCAGTCTATTTCAGTCAGATCAAGAGTTTGGCGGATGAGATGGCGACTGCCGGCAAACCTCTTGATACAGAGGATATCATCTCTTATGTGCTCGCTGGACTTGATGACGAATACAATGGTTTTGTTGTTGCAATCACGGCCTTGATTAAGGCCCAACAGTCCATCAGTTTGGGTGATCTATATTCCCAATTTCTCTCTTATGAGGCTCGGCTAGAGTCTCAAAATCCTACCAGCGAGTCATCAGTTAATGCTGCTACTCGAGGAGGTGGTGGTCGCGGTGGATATCGTGGTGTCCGAGGAGGTGGTCGCTATGGTGGACGTGGAGATCAACGTGGTGGCTATGAATCACGTGGTAATGATCAGCGGAATAGGGGCAATGGTAATCAAAATTACCAAGGCTATCGTCAACAATACGGCGGTGGTAATCATCAAGGAGGCCCAAGACCCATATGTCAGGTGTGCGGCAAAGAGGGACACATTGCACTAAATTGTTGGAAGAGGTTCCAAAAGAGCTATCATGGTCCTGAAAAAACTGCAGGAGCAGCTACTGGATCATATGGAGTTGATACAAATTGGTACAGTGACTCTGGAGCAACTGACCATGTCACAGGGGAACTTGACAAGCTACATGTGCGGGATCGCTACCATGGAAACGATCAAATTCATACAGCCAATGGTACAGGTATGGATATACGTCATATTGGTCACTCGTTAATTCATACCCCTAATCATGATTTGCATCTTAACAACATCTTGCATGTTCCTAATGCCACTAAAAATCTTGTTTCCACTAGTCGCCTTGCCAAAGATAATCATGCCTTTGTTGAATATTGGCATAATTCCTTTTTTGTCAAGGATCAGGACACGAGGGAGGTCCTTCTTCAAGGTAGATGTGTGGACGGTCTTTATCCCTTGCCATCGCCACTCTCTATATCATCTGGCCGGCAAGCGCATGGTGTCGTCAAGTCTTCGTCTTCACATTGGCATAGGCGTCTCGGTCATCCGTCTTTATCAGTAGTCCAATAAGTTCTTAGAGATAATAATATTTCTTTTAGTGAGTCAAATAAAGAGTCTGTTTGTGATGCCTATCAAAAAGGCAAGAGTCATCAACTCCCATACCCTAAGTCAACTAGTGTGTCTACTTTTCCTCTTGAGCTTGTATTTTCTGATGTTTGGGGGCCTGCCCCATCATCGTTTGGGAGATATAAATATTATGTTAGTTTTATTGATGATTACAGCAAGTTTACATGGATATATATGTTGAAAAATAAATCTGAGGTGTTTCAGAAGTTTCATGATTTTCAGCATCACGTTGAGCGACTCTTTGATAAGAAAATAATTGCAATACAAACAGATTGGGGAGGTGAGTATCAAAAACTCAATTCTTTCTTTCAGAGGATAGGTATATCCCATCTTGTTTCTTGTCCACATGCACATCAGCAAAACGGACCTGCTGAACGCAAACATAGACACATTGTTAAAGTTGGTCTTTCTCTTCTTGCTTATGCGTCTATGCCTCTTAAATTTTGGGATGAAGCTTTTCTCAGCCGTATATTTGATTAATCGCCTCCCTAGCAAGGTTATTCAATCTCAAACTCCCATTGAGCGTCTTTTTGGAAATAAGGGTGACTACTCCTTTTTACGGATTTTTGGTTGTGCATGTTGGCCGAACCTTCGTCCATATAATAATCGCAAATTGCAATTCCGTTCAACTCAATGTGTCTTCTTAGGATATAGTGGTCTCCATAAAGGCTACAAGTGTCTTGATATTTCCACCGGTCGTGTCTATATCTCGCGAGACATTGTTTTTGACGAAACGTTGTTTCCCTTTGCTTCACTTCATTCCAATGCTGGAGCCCTTCTCCGTGCTGAAATTAATCTTCTTCCTCTCTCTTTGCAACCTGTTAATTTGCATGATCATGGGGGTTATGAGTTACGTGCTGATCCTGACGCTAATCCTGCTAATAGTAATTTGGCTGAGTCGTTTGTACAGGAAACAAATCAAGATTTTATGGAGGAAATAAATTCCAGTACTGGTGCTGGACACGAGGACAATCTTCCTGAAAATTCTGCTGGCTCGTCAGTTCAACATGAAAATTCTGGGCAATCTGTTTCTAAATCAGGCCCAAGGTCCTTGTCTGGTGCAGAAACGGACGTTTCCTCCGCCATGCACCCCGTGCCCCACGCGCTTTCTCCCATCGCGCCATGCACAAGAGGATCCTCTGCGACCGCGTCTTTCTCTCCTGGAAATCACACCGGATCAGGTGTGGCTGATACATCCGACTTGTCAGATTCCTCTGGATCTTTTGCAAATAATGTGCCGGTTACTACTTCTGCGGCTGATCCTCCGCGTGCACGTACACGCCTACAGCATGGTGTTGTTCAACCGAATCCCAGGCTCCAGCTTGATAGCGATGGTCGTGTGCATTATGACCGCATTAAATTTGCGAATTTCTGCAGTACCGGCGAACCTGATAGTGTCCATGAAGCTCTGAGTGATTCTAACTGGAAATCTGCAATGGACGAGGAATACACTGCATTAATGAAAAATAAGACTTGGCACTTGGTTCCAGCTAGTCATGGAAAAAATGTCATTGATTACAAGTGGGTCTATAAAGTCAAAAGAAAGGCTAATGGCACAATTGATAGATATAAAGCACGACTGGTTGCTAAGGGGTTTAAGCAGCGTTTTGGAATTGATTATGAGGATACCTTTAGTCCTGTTGTCAAGGCGGCGACTATTCGTTTGGTGTTGGCGCTTGCTATTTCACGAGGATGGCAGCTTCGTCAACTTGATATGAAGAACGCGTTTTTGCATGGTGTTCTGGAAGAAGAGGTCTATATGAGACAACCTCCTGGATATGAGGATGGTGCTCGAATGGGACATATCTGTCGATTGGATAAAGCTCTATACGGGTTAAAACAGGCTCCTCGGGCGTGGTATTCTCGACTCAGTTCTAAACTTCAGTCTCTTGGTTTTGCTGCATCCAAGGGTGATACTTCTATGTTTTTCTACAACAAAGGGGGAGTCTCCATCTTCATGCTTATATATGTAGATGATATTGTTGTTGCTAGCTCCTCAGAGAAGGCTGTTGATGCTCTTCTTCATGATCTTGGACTGGATTTTGCTCTTAAGGATTTGGGGACATTGCATTATTTTCTGGGCATTGAGGTAAAAAGGGTACGTGATGGTATTATTCTATCACAAGAAAAATATGCCAATGATTTGCTTAGCCGTGTGACTATGAAGTTATGCAAACCAGTTGATACTCCTTTGTCAGTGTCTGATAAGTTGTCTCTAACTGATGGAGAGGTGTTGAGTAGTGAAGATTCTACTCGCTATAGGAGCATTGTTGGGGCTTTGCAGTATATTACACTGACTAGACCGGATATTGCATTTTCTGTAAACAAGGTTTGCCAATTTCTACATGCGCCCACTACAGTTCATTGGACAGCTGTCAAGCGGATCTTGAGATACTTACGTGGTACAATTTCTCTAGGATTGCGCTTGAGTAGGTCTGATTCTACGTTGGTTAGTGCCTTTTCTGATGCTGATTGGGCTGGTTGTCCAGATGACAGGAGGTCAACAGGTGGGTTTGCAGTGTTCTTGGGGTCAAATTTGATCTCGTGGAGTGCAAGGAAACAAGCTACAGTTTCCAGGTCTAGTACAGAGGCTGAATATAAAGCACTAGCTAATGCCACGGCTGAAGTCATATGGATGCAGTCCTTGCTTACTGAGTTGGGAGTACCGCAATCTCGAGCTGCATGTCTGTGGTGTGATAATATTGGAGCTACATACCTCTCTGCTAATCCAGTGTTTCATGCTAGGACAAAACACATTGAAGTGGACTATCACTTTGTTCGTGAGAGGGTGGCTCGAAAGCTTTTGGACATACGATTTATCCCTTCAGGAGATCAACTGGCAGATGGCTTTACAAAGTCACTTGCGACACTTTACAAAGTCACTTGCGACACGACAGTTAGAGGTGTTTCGTCGCAATCTTAACTTAGATAAGTTATGATTGAGGGGGAGTGTTAAATCTTGTATATACCTAGTCATGTACGTCTCCTATTCCGGTCCTGGTTGGTTGTATCACGTCAGGTTATGAGACGTGTTGGTATACACCAAGGACACGGAAAACACTTGTATGTCAATCGTTATATATACACCACGTAAGACCCTGTCAAGGGTACGCTTCCAGAAATCCCAATCGTGTTTACAGTCGGGATGTCGGCGCTCACAAGGAACTTCATGGCCTGAAGTTTTTACAGTTGGGTAAGCGGGCGGTAGGTGTTGGCGGTGTAGTGTGGCCCATCACGGTCGCGGAGGTCCTCCCTCCGATTCTAGGTTTTGTTTAAATCAAACTTTATTAAATTTGATCTAGCTTTTAGATAAATATATTAGTATATCTATATATTATAGAAAATTATTATATTATGAAACTAGATTTGAAAATAAATATAGTGGTATCAATTTAGTGTCATAAATATTGCTATGCTTTTCAATAAAGTTAGTCAAAGTTTATTAATTAAGTTTGATTTAATATAATGCTAAAAGTACACTTATTTGCAGATAGTCCTCAAGCACCTCCCGTGGTAGGGCATCATGCCTACGTCCACCACCAGTTGTAAGGCGTCGCGCCCACCACCGTTTCTTAACAAAACGTGTACGAAAACATGTTCCTTGATTTTTTTTCTCAAATCTTTTGGCGACATGGCCAAGTGGGAGGCAGGGAATTTGTCCGTGGATCAAATTTAGGTGTCGTGTATAGAGGGGACTTGGATTAGGTATGTACCAATTTCAGTGAGGCCGTTGATCCCACCCCCGACGGGATCAAGGTCGAAACCCCGTGGATCAGCCGGGGATTTCAACCCGCCCACACTCTCTGATGCGTTCGGTTACACATGCCATGGGTTGTATCCCCGTCTAATCCCTTCCAAACCCCGCCTTTCCACCGGGGAAAAAACAATCGTCTCCCTCCCTATGGAATCTATCCCGAATTGGTGCGACGAAAGTCAATCGTAGCGTCCCCCACCTTTCGTCACGCGACTGGGAGGTGACAACATCGGCGGGCAGCAGGGACGGAGGGATCAACGGCAGCAAAAGTAACAGGAGGAGATGAAGGCCGTTGCAAGCCCCCTCCTTACTCCATCCGTGTCGGTGTTAGTCAGAGGCATCTCCAGGTAAAGTGGAGCTATAGCGGCGCGAGCTTGACGGCGACCTATAGGGGGCTACGGTGCGAGCTCGGCGGCCAATAAAACAACCCATCACGGGCGTCCCCCTCCTATCCAAAGGCGTCCTTCTGTGAGGTAAATCAACTCCTCTTCCTTCACCTCTCCTCTCCCCTAAACTATGAATTTTTAGGGTTCTTGGTTGGTCTTGCTCTTGTTCTTTGATGTGAGGGTTGAACAGAATGTATACAATTATATTACTTTGCTTGCAGATTAAAGATTGATGATTTATCTTCTCCCTGTTGATATTTTGGTATTCTAATTAATACAATTTTGACTGGTCAATTTCATAAATGTTGATGAGGAAAAATGGAATAACAATGACAAAAATCAGTGCTAATAATTATTAATTTAATATTTGCAGTGCTAAATTACTATAGCCTTGCAACGCCTGCCCAATTGTGGTCACTTTGCTGCAAAACTTGGTGTACATGAAAGCTCAGAAAAGTTCTGTAGAAGTGCATCTCTTAATACAAACAATTTTTCTAATGCAAATGAGCCAATCAAATATAACTAGGTACAAGTAGTACATCACTCCAAAGATCTTAGATTTGTTGGATGGTAAAAACTGAGCAGGGATATCCTCTGTCAATAACATGTAGATATCATATACGTCCAACTTGTTCTTAGTTCAGATGGTCTGGTTAACTTGTTCTTTGTTTTTAGTTGATGGTAGGATCTTATGTTGTTGGATCTAGTTGCCGCTGCCATGGATTCACAACATTATACTCAAGAACAAGAACAACTAAATGAAATCACAGCATTATGACATATTCTGTACATATATTACGACAAGAACAGCTAGATGAAATCACAACTAGTTTATACTCAAGCATGTCTTGTCTATATTTCTGGACATATTCTTGACATCCCAAATAGCTTACTGCTATTTCTCTGAAAAGATAGATCAACATACCATGCTTGAGTTCAAAAATTGACAGTACCACTTGTACTTGTACCATCAGGTCAACAATTCCTCTTCTCTCCTTTGTTAATTCACTAAACGTGTACTTGTACTAGCATGTCAACAATGACAGTACCACTTGTTCTTCTAATTCACTAATTACTGGATTTTCATAATATTGGAGTAATGCTTATACTTTGTTATGGATTAGAGATACAACCCTTCCTTTTATTCAGAGATACCTGGACTACGGTCATCTATATTCTGCCTTCACTTTTGAAAGTTTATTACCACCCAAACATGAAATGCATCTTAGTTACATCTAAGGTAGTATTTCTACCAGTAATTGGCTAGCTACTTATGAATTAGTTATATTAGTGCTAGCATCAATTGGGTACAGTACTGCTTCTTACTGACTAGTTATAATGTCTGGCCTACTTGCTTGACTACATTTCTTATCACCTATAACTATGATTGCCTTCATCTAGTGGATACACGGTCAGGGAAACAAACCTACAGAGGATGGTTTACACTAAAATTTATACTGAACAATTGGTTCTAGCACTGATCCTTGTTCTAGCACTTCAAATTATCTTCTAGCAATTGAGTTGACATACATGTTTGATGTAACTGATCTTTAAGAAAATGCAAGCATGTCTGTTTGTTGCATTTTGTAAGTTTTTCAATGCCCTCCGTGTAAGTTTTTTAATGCTCTCCGTGTTGGCTAATAAAAGCTAAAGAAGCTCATGAATGGACTTCTATGTATGCAGGAAAACCATTTATCCTATATCAGGAAAGGAAAGAGCCAATTCACAAACTGCACATCCTAAAGTTATATCAGGTATGTCATACTTTCGGATGCAACTTTGCACCGTGATGAGCTTGGTCAGGTAAGAATTACTACAGGTCACCGCATTTAGGCAGTCGAAGGATGATCGGCTGTAGTAGAAGTATGATCAGACAAAGATACATATGCATTATGGCTATGTGGTTCAGTTTAGACATGAACATCAAGCTACCAGAATTAGCAAAGGAACCATGACTATGTGGTTCAGTTTCAGGTGCCAATTCAAGCGCCAATTTAGACAGTAATAACTGTAAATGGCTATCTGGATTGCAGGTACGGAAACTGCCAATTCAAGCACCAATTTAGACAGTAATAACTATAAATGGCTATCTGGATTGCAGGTACGGAAGTTCTTGCCGAGGCAAAGGCGTGTCCAGGGAGGGCGCCGACGACGTCCCAAACCACGACGTGGAGGGGCGCGGACAGCGTGGTCGACAGTGGCGGAGTGGGTGTCGAAGAACAGGAGGCCGAAGCTCGACGGCCGATGGTGGCCGTGCTCGATGATGGAGGCGCCCTCAGGGCCGAGCTCAATAAGGTCGCCCACGAGGCCGGCCTGGGCCGGCAAACAGTAATCCGGACCGGAGGAAGTACATTTTTAGTGTTGAATAATATATATCATTTTCTGACATTATATTTGCCAAATTGCTTGATCGGCAAGGGTGACAACACTTAAATTTTAGTGTACAAAACTTACAAACTAGTAATGCGTGTTCATTATGTAAATATTTTAGCTAATCTGACTTGGAGCTAATGGAATTCTCCTCCGAGCCATGCCAACCACGTGGTGTAACCGAACGAGATAGGATAAAAGACATGAAGTGGGTAAGGAGTGGAAGGGATTAGGGCGATGGTCCGGGATCACCAAAAATCTAGGCGGATTAGTTCCCTGCAGGGGTTATACTTCCCTAAAAACCGAACATAGCCTGAAAGGATTTAAATTAGTTAGGTATATCTCAAAAAAGTACAGTATATGATTGGCTTGAGGAACGTCTCGAGATTCAGGCAAATGATATAACTAGTAATGGCTTCCTCCCGATGTCAACCTATTCTCTCTATTGTTCAGGAGAAATTACACTTAGGGCTTGTTTGATTCATAGAAATTACATAGGAATTGTGTAGGATTTGAATCCTATGGGATTTTTTCCTAGGTTAGTGTTATTCATAGGAACACATTCCATAGGAATTAATCCTATAGGACTCTTGTAGTGC
Organism: Avena insularis; assembly: GCA_023614405.1. Lineage (NCBI taxonomy): Eukaryota > Viridiplantae > Streptophyta > Magnoliopsida > Poales > Poaceae > Avena > Avena insularis. Next base: position 390,762,453 of record CM042695.1, read on the forward strand.
AATTTCTATAGGAAAATAACATTAGGTCACACCTCATGGAAAAATTCCTTTGCCCAGCAAACAAAATCCCTCTTCCTATAGGATTCACATTGGCATGACAGCTCAATCCTATGTTTTTTCTATTCCTATACTTTTCCTATCCTATGAATCAAACAAGCCCTTACTTGTTAATGATATAACTAGTAATTGCTTCCTCCCGATGTCAACCTATTCTCTCTATTGTTTAGGAGAAATTACACTTACTTGTTTTCGAGTACAACTCGCAACCGGTTGCTATGACATTTTACTACCACCCTTTTGACATCACCTTGTTCCATTTTTATCAACGAGGGGTGTCCTACTCTGTTCGCGCTCTTGCAGCGACTAGTATCTCTTCAGGGATCTCGAAGTACAAACATAGTAGTCTTGACATCTAGTAGTGCCACTCTTGTTTGTTTTTCGCCAATATCTCAGTATTCCTCATCGGCTCAATGTAATTTTCAAACCTATGACAACTAGTATAGACTATAGTAAATGGATGCCTCGGCCTAACAGAGCAATTTATACTGAAAGAAGATGGCTCTGTCCAGTTCATCCAATTTTGCATTGTTGGCATGCATAAGTTCATGTGCATTCACATGTGTAGTTTATGATATTGTACACTTACTAAACCGTTTAAGGATTGTACCTTCATTGATCATTATATACCTGCATATGACCTTGCTTTTTTTTTTTGCAGGGCTGCATATGACCTTGCTGCTTATCTAGATGGTTCTAGAAGAACTTGTAGAATACACCATAAGTTGTGTCAGCAAAATAATAGTATGTACTTCAAAACACAATGCTCAACTCTAGCAGACCCAATGCACAACACAACAGTAACTCAACTATAGATAAAAGGTACTCAGCCAAAACCATGATCCAGTAGCACCAAGTTTTCAACAGTTATTCGTCAGATCAGTAGTTCATTCGGTCACAAGCAGCATCAAAACAAACGTAAAAATAAAATCAGGTGTACTTGCAACGTGCTGTTAAACAAGCAAAAGCAAGCAATCATGCAATTTGTTCCCAAATTCATCTCAGTTTGCCATTCCATCAAAAGTTCAGAATTCCATGTCGATGGCTGCGGGCCACTAGGCCTGCTGCATACCGGTAGCATCGCCGTGGCGCTCCATGACCCGGCGCATGGCCAGTGCAGCCGCCTCGCTCGCCCGCAGAGTCCCGCTGGCCATGATGGCCGCGAACTCCTTCATCACCTCCTCCTGCACCTTCCCCCTCATGTTCCCGAGAGGGTCAGCTGCAGCGGCCGTGGCCTTGGCTTTCTGCTGGGTCTCCTTCTCCGCCTTCTTCTCTTCTTCTTGCTTGGTGGGAGAGTCCGGGGCTGCCGCTCTAGAAACTGGAGCTGTAGTAGTACTAGCAGTAGCTTTGCTGGCCACCGCTGCCGCGGCCGGGGGCGTGACAGAGACTGAGGCGGGCGTGGGCACGAACTGCGTGGTCTGCGGCGCGGTATTGTTCCGGAGCGTGGCCTCGAGGTTCTGAATCATGGGCATGATGAGCGGGCCCATGGGGCTGGACATGACCTCGTTGGGGAGGCTGAGGATGTAGTCGGGGATGGCGGCGCCGACGAGGAACTGCGCCACCTCGTTGCTGAAGTTGTTGCAGTTGTGGCTCATGAGGCGGTATGTCTCGGCGGTGTAGCGCGGCGCGATGTCGCGGAGGTAGTCCTCGAAGACCTCCCGCGGCAGGTGCGTGACGCCGAGGTCCACGACCCGCACGGGGCGGCCGTACTGCGTCGCGCCCGCCGCCGTCGACTGGATCCCGCCCCCGAAGAAGTACTCGTTGCCGTACACCACCACGCCCGTGTGCCTGAGGAGGAGAAAATCCAAATCCAATCCAGGGACGCGTCAGACCGGGTCAAAATCGAATCTGGTTTGGAGCCGCGATTCGGTTGGGGGAGAGGGAGGAGAGGAGGGGGGGGATACTGACCAGATGGCCTCGATGGGCTTGCCGAGGAAGGAGGTGGAGAGCTGGCGCGCGAGGCCGTTGCTGAGGTCGTACACGTTGAGCGACACCTTGTGACCCTCCTGCCATTGTCGAGCGGCGTCAGATCCCGACCAGACTCGATCGACGACTGCGACCAAACGGCGTACGGAAACAGACGACGAATCGAGAGAGGGGGGAGCGAACGGATTCATACCTCTGCCATTATTCTCGCGTAGAAATCGCACTGACCACTGGTCGAATCTGGAGGAGGAGGAGGAAGACGACGCCGGAGAGGAACAGGAGAGAGTAACGAAACACGCGCGGATCTGGGAGGACGAGCGAGCGACCAGAGGCGGAAATACGGAGCGACAAGAGGCGCGAGCGAGAGATAAATAAATAATAATGAAAAACAGGCGAGAATTAAATTAATGGCGGAAGCTTCTGGACCCGTTCCGTTTCGGAGCCGTGCGGTGCAGTTCGGGGCTCTCCGGGCCGTCGGATGGTGCACGTGGGCGACGTGGCCGCTGATGCCGTAGGGGTGCGGGGAGGAAGGGGGCGGCTTTCACCGAAGATTCCGAGCGTGTCGCGACGGGACGGGGATCTTCTCGAAGGAGGGGTCGGTTCGCTGACCGGGTCCGGCTCGAGGTGGAGTCCGACGCGTGGTTGGTCCGGAGGGAGAGGCAGCGGTTGCGTGCGTTGCGTTCGGGTCCGTCCGTCATGCTCAGGCGTGACGGCTCGAGACTCTTCGCGGTTTTTGTTGGAGACGGAAACGAGGAGAATTACGTGTGACGTGAGATGATGATGCCTCACCATATTTGTCTTCCAAGTAATTCGAAGAGGAATAAACAAGTCTGGTCAAATGATCACGGATATGTGGTGAGATATATATACAGAAAGTTCACTAGTACATTTTCTGTTTTCTAGAAATCAATACCACGATATATTCGTAGTAGCGTACAGTACATGGTAAAGATATATAGACTGTCTCCAGCAATTACAAAATAAATTTTAAAAACAAACTAATAAAACACTGATGTTTTCAAACTCTTCTCGTCGTCGAACGAATGGCTGAAGATCACATATTGTAGACAAAGTCATCTTCATCGAATATAGATCAAAAAATATGACTACCAAAATTCTAATCTAATCTTTCAAAACACTAATTTTACTGAAAACTTCATCCATAAATCGAGTTCCTCGCCCCTCCTGATACCGGCGAAGCCGGCCGAAGGAGGGGGAACCGATTTGTGGAGGAGACGAGGGAGAGGCGGCGGCTGAAGGTTTTCCGTATGTCTACACACCACAACAAGTTGCTTCGCTAGTACATTTTATGTTTAGTCTCTGTCGGTTTCCAAATCCTCTACTTCGTAGGGCATGTATAGTGGTATCCAGTCAGCCGTCAGTAAGAGAGACCATCTAGTAAATTATGTGGAGGAGAGAGGAAATGAGAAACTGCTGAGTCCGTCTATTGAGGTATTTTTTGTCAAATCTGTCCAAATATGAAAACTTTAACCGAATCTGACCCCTTCTTGAAACTAATTCGGAATCTGACCCCTAGGGTCAGTGCCGTTTAAAATGACGCCGAAGATGTGCAATGTCAAGACGAAGCAGCTAGGAGGAAGTCTCATGAGGTCGGCACCGACCTCCTGAGGCTATCTCCCAGCTGCTTCGTCTTGGCGCCGTTTAAAATGGCACCAACCCCAGGGATCAGATTCCATTAGTTTCAAATAGGGATCAGATTCGGTTGAAGTTTCGCAAAAATTTCGCCGTTTAAAAAGCGAGGTGAAGGATGCGCGCGGCGGAGATTCCGGCGTGAGCTAAGACTTGTAGAGGGCGAGTAGAGGCAACTCGCGAACTTGATGGATCGATTAATCAAGTCGGCTTTTGATGGAAAGCATGCAAAGAATTGGGATCGATTTGTTTCATGCTCTTTGTCTCTTTCCTTTTTTCCTTCCGTTCATTCTTGCCGCCGGCGTACAGCTCTAGCCGCCGCCCGTCGCGTGAACCAAGTTCGGCCTTCGTCTATGCTTGCAGGACCTCACTCTGTACGCATCACTAGCTTGGTTGTTTTCTAGTTTGGAATCATCAATTTTGGTGAATTTCGAAAGCTGAATTAGGGCACCCACAGCGTTGTACCAAAAGTGGTTCTATTTTAGCTTTTTAGCATTTGGAACTAGTTCCCAACGCTGCAAGGGTAGTTCCATTTTGGAAGAAATAGGGAATCGGCGCAACTCCGTGCTCTGATGCCAAATCCGACTATGGGATAAAAAATCATTCTCTCCCACGCCTCCAAACGTTGCTGCATCTCGCGCTTTGGGTTGGAAGTCTCCGACGAAGCCACAGCTCAGGCGGCGACCTTGGATGAGTTGGTGAGAGATGCACGGAGTTGGACAAGGGACACCTTGCGTGGCCGGCGCACCCGAAGGAGGTGGTGGCTGAAGCGTGTCGAGCGCGTCGACCTGGATCGGAGCGCGCGTGCCGGCGGCGCGGGACAGTGGAGAAGTCAATCCCAAGATAAACAGTGGAGCACAGAGGCAGAGTACATGGACAAGATGGCCGTGCTCACGACATGAGCTCAATCCATGGCCGGGTTCTTGCACGACGTGACTTCAATCCTCTGAGGAGAAGCAGCCCGATGAGGATTTTTCTAGGAGAAGATAGCAGTTAGGTGTGGGAGATAAGATAGGTGAGGTGAGAGAGAGACGAGTAGGAAATAAGAATTTTTTCTAGTATGTTATTTGTGTCAGTATAGGGACCCACAAAACAGATATTTGGAATAGTGACGTTGTAGAGCTCTCCCTAAATTCCACCTCGTTGCCAAATAGTACCGTGTGTTAGATTTGGCGACAATAACATTGTGAGTGCCCTTAGCTCTATGCTATGGCTAAATCTTTACAACAAAAACGACAACCCATTGTATTTGCTATCTTTAGGACCATCTACAGGTAACATGGACATGTGTTACAGACAACCACTGTCTAGACCACTGTACATGCCCTTACATGCACTTGATGATGTGATGCCTTTGCGCTCTTACCACGGAGCTAGGGAAACTCAGTTATATATACATGTACCTTGTACTAACTTTTTTTGCAGCGCATTCTTCATAGATGAGCCAGAGCAACAAAAACATAGTAATGATTACAATCATGAGATATAATATATAGTGCCATAGTGGTAATGTGTTGGCAAACGCAAATTTCCATCTTGGTGCACATTCAAGGTCCGGACACCGAGATGGACAACAAGAATTAGCATTCAACATCTACGACCTCAAACCAGTGATCTTGCACTATACATGTACAGACATAGGCGACTTGGCCTCGGACAGGACCCTCATCGCCTTTGGTTCCCGTTTGATTTTGACTTCCATATAGTCTCAGTTGTTTCTCTCGAAAATGCTTACACGGCGTCCTGCTATTGGTTGTCATGTTTCTGTCTTGGCCTCGCGCATCTCGGGTTATAGAGCACAACTGATCTTCATGTTCATGAATGAAAAGCTTGTTTGTTCTTCCCCAAGACCTCACCATGTTGCATATTGCCTTTGTCGACCATGCCAACTATCAACTTCCATAACATAAACAACTAGCAATGGCTCAAGAGCAACATGTATAACAAAAACGTTTCGTGGCCTCACCAATTTATATTGAAACTTGACACTATGTGTGAAGCACTAGGTATATCATCCAATCTGGCCCACGCAGTCTTGCATATATTGACGTATATTCACACACTATTTGTGATATTATTTCGTACCAAACTAACGTTCTCAAGGAGGATATCACTAGATATATCTGAATCACTATTTGGCATCACCAATTTATATTGAAAGATGACACTATGTCTGAATCACTAGCTATATCATCCAATTTGGCCCGTGCGGTCATACAAATATCGATGTATATTCAAACATTGTTTGTGATAATATATTTCATACCAAAAAGGGATATCCACTTTGGCTCGCAGGTGCAAATGCACCCATTGTGACAAAACATATTTTGAAATGTCAAAAAAAAATAAAAAAAATCCGCATATATATTAGAACATTGTATGTTGGTTCACAAGTTTTCAGCATGAAAGACCATTTTATGTATCGTATATAAAAAGATAAAATGTGTCACGGGAATACGACTACTCACATGACATTTTTTGTCTTTTTATACACAACACATAAAATGTTCTTTCATCCCGAAAACTTGTGAACCAACATAAAATGTTCGAATGTATATACAAAGAATTTTTCGATTTTTTTAATATTTCAAAATATGTTTTCTCACAATGGGTGCATTTGCACCTATGAGCCGAATTGCCGCCTCCAAAAGATTTTGAAATGTCAAAAAATTCAAAAAACTAGTGTTCTCCGGGAGGAAACAAGACATTATGAGAAAAAATATTTTGAAATGTCAAAAAATTCAAAAAACTAGTGTTCTCCGGGAGGAAACAAGACATGATTTTTTGCACTCTAGAAACTTTCCATTATTCAGCTATGCAATGTAAGTAGTAACTAAAGCCTACCTCATTGAAAACGTAGCAACACCATTTAGAATAATTCCTATTCATTGTCATTTTTCTAGTGTCATACCTCATTGTAGCCTCATGCTTATACTATTGAATGGAATTTATGATGTTTCTAACTTCACATACTCACCATGCAACTTTGGTGCTGAAAATTTCTTGTTGTCTCGCTCGGGGAACTTAACCTCACTTGGAAGTATTGGTCATATCTATGCAACCTTTTGAATGTACCCTCCTTTCAAAAAATAATTATTATTATATACATAATCTTCTAGTCTAGAGTCAAATTGTTGAACTGTTATTTGCTCCAGTGCTGCATCACCACCCGGGATTGCGCATGATTGAACTAATTTCTAGCTAATGTTTACTCCCGGGTCGATTTCCTCTGCTCTACTTATTAGAGCATCTCCATCGGGGCCCCAAAGCTGCCCCCAAAGACTTTAGCGCATGCTAGGCAAAAATTGCCCCATATCGGGGCGTTCCAAAGACCACCGACAGTACAAGACAACCCAAATTATTGTCCGATGCCCCCTGCTCCACCGCAGGAACTTAGAGTTTCTAGTGGGAGTGCCGGCAGCACCGACAAGTGAACTCCACATAGCCATAGGTTTGTGTCGACTGCCATGAACTCAGAGATCTAAAAGAGTGACTAGGCGTGTGTCCACATGGAATAAACGTGTGGTTCCTAAATAGTACAAAATTGTAAGTGCTCCTCGAGAAACATAAAGTAAACATGACCTGAAAGTGAAAGCTCAAAGGTTTACATCAACGGTCATAAAAATGTTATCCTTTTTGTTTTCTTTTAAAATCATTTTCAAATATTTTTAAATAGAAAAAATAAAAAAAGTAGATATTTATTTTGAGGTAAAGCAGAGGGATAATTTTAGGAACAAGTGGTTTAACAAGAAATAATTTAGTACCAAAAGATGCAATGTATAATGTCATGATGATTCACAAAACAAAAAACAACATCTACATTATAATATATGGGATTTTCTGGGACGTTACGTTAGGCCTCGGTCCTTATCATGCGAGGAATACTCACACATGATTACTTCAACAATCATAAACATTGTATTGAAATACTTAAAAGATGAATAGCAAATAGTCTTACAATGTCATTAATTGTGAAGAAATCAAGATTACAAGTATTGAACTATGGCTATCAGAGGGAATGTATGTGGAAATGGTGGTGATGGTGATGGTGATGTGGAATAATGAAGGTGTGGTGACTGAATGGGGTTTCTCTTCTCCGCGGTGGCTTTTCCATCTCCTCATATAATGCATCAGATGTGATTAGGTGTTTGGAGGCTTCCTGTTACGAATATGAAGGCATTGTTTTGCGAGAGAGGACTTTCTCCAGGATAAAACCTATGATCTTTGATCAGGCAACGACGGTGCTTGTGCACTGTTTTCTTCTTAAATGCGTTGTTATTGGAGTGGTGAACTACTGATGTTGTTCTAGTGGTGTTAGTGTAGTTGTTATTAGGAATAGTTCCCTGTAGCGGGACTTTCTTTTTTATAATTCTTTTTTTTCTGGGCTATGTGTATCCGTAAGGCTGCTAGGGCATGTGTTGTTACCGAGGCTGGATATAATTGGTATTTTCGTGATATTAATATATACTCCTCTAAAAAAAATACTTTACATGATCAGTTCATAATTATTATTGCTGGAATTGTGTATATACCCTAATGTGATCATGCAAGATGACCACACTTGACTTTGCCCGGATATTTTGCCCCAGCAGAACACGGATTGATCGAAGAATATGGCACTATAGCAGAGCACCTCGTAGAGTGCATCACAATGTCACATAGATCGAAGAACTATGCTGGCGACACCAAACTGCGTGATAGTTATCAGACTGATAAAAAAAGATAAAAGAGTGTCTATAAAAAACTAAACACTACTTATATATATAGAAGAAGGTGAGATCTAAACTTGGATTGTCTAGCACACCATCTCATTCTCATGTGCTAGCCATAAGACTCCCAAATCTTTCTCATAGTTATCAGACTGATGTAGAACAGGTCGATCGGTCGGTGCACTTCGTTCAGTTCGCGTCCGCATTTGCCTGCACTTTCGTTCCGGCGGCAGCGACGTCGTGGTGTTGGCTCTTCAGACATGTCTCGCCCAACCAAATGATTATTCTATCATCCGTGACTAGTTCCTAGTCTGAAATGCAACGATCGGCCAATGTAGATTGTTTTTTTTTTTGACAAACATGTACTGTAGATTCTTCTCGTCAGAGTTATTATTTTGTTCTGAAGAAAAATAGTACTTCCTCCGACTCATATTACTGACTTAGATTTATTTAAATATGGATGTATCTAGGCAAGTTTTAGTGCTAGATTTATCCATATCAAAATTTGAGTTAACTAATATGGATCGGAGGGAGTACTTCCTCAGTCTTAAAATAGATGTCTTAGATTTGTTAAAATTTAAATAAACCTATATATATTAAATAGTGTTTAGATACATTCAAATTTTAACAAACGTGAGACATCTATTTTGAGATAGAGGTAGTAGTAGAGGTAATACCTCAACTCCTAGTTCGCACAGGCCTGAGCAAGAGCACGCACGGCCAGGCTGGTCCCGTCGACGATCCTCGTCTTCCTAACCCTGCACGAACACATCAGTTAATTCCATTTCCAAAAAAAGCAATGAATGTCAGCAACTCAATTAATTCCATTTCCAAAAAAAAGCAACTCAATTAATTAGTGTCACTTAATTTCTCTCAACACTACCAAGTCAAAGGCCCTAACATCGTTTTCCCTTAGTGAGTATGTGTGTGCTCTTTAATCTGAAGATGTTTTGAAAGATCTTGATCACTTATGCAAACTGCATATATAAAGCCTAGGAACCTGTTTTCTATATACCCACTACTACTTTCTCCGTTTTAAAATAGATGTCTCGGATTTTTCAAATTTAGATGAATTTAAACACTATTTAGTATATAGGTTCATCAAAATTTTAATAAATCTAAGATATCTATTTTGAGACGGATGAAGTAACTTTGTTTCTCAGCACATACTTCATAGGAGAACCAGCCAGAGTGGTAAAAGATAACAAATTAAAATCATGATATATGGTGATAGTCAACCCAACAAGTGCAAAATTCATTGTCAAAAAAGAAACAAATGTCAGGTTCCGCTCGGCGCACATTCGAGCTCCAAAGTCCAAACACACATGGATGGAGATCAAAATTTGGAATCCAACATCATACTACACGAATGGTCATCTCGTATTTTTACATATAGAGCCTCAAACAGTGTGGGCTCGAGTAGGTTTTTCATGGTGGTTTGTTCTCTCATTCCACTTTGAATTCCCTGGACGGCAACCTTCTATTTTGTTTTCCTCAAATGAACTTGCATGCCTTCCTAATTACTGTTGTCACTTCTCTTTCTCAACTTCATGGACCTCAGGTTACAAGCACCAACAAGTTCGCAACCTCGATGGACAAAAGTCTCATTTGTTCTACCCCAATATCTCAGCCATGTTGCATATTGGTTTTGTCAACCATGCCACAACTTCCATAAGAAAAGACAACTAAGAAGGCGTTTTGGTTACAGAGTTTGGGGTCGTTTTGGGGCTGCAGCCATGATGTGTTTAGCAAGCTTTGTACTCGTATTCTGTCACTTTGGGCTACTACGGACTTTGTTTGTTTACATACCATATGTGTACCAATGTTTTCGCTTGATACAGTTATAGAACGGTATAAAACTATTATAAACTAATGAAATATGATAATAAATATCGTTTATTATTTGCCTCTAGGGCATATTTCCAACAAAGTCTATCCATGTCAATCTATTGACACACGTTTCATTCAGTTCGCATCTGTATTTGCCTGCTTAGCATCCTGATGGATGTGGTACAAGAATTTTAATTTTAGAAACTAGTGGGAGGACTCTTATATGCTAGATAGCAATACGCACAATGCATGTAATTATAGTATTATGTTTTGTGGATGACGACATCATCTTATGCTTATTGGCATTTACTATTATGGATGTTATTTTGAGGTTAACTATAGAGCATGCCATGTTGTCAACTTACCGAACCAGCCACAACTTTTAAGGCATGTTTAACTAAGAAAATGCTAGAAAATAATTATCCCACCAATTTAATATATACTCTAGAATTTTCAATAAATATGAATAATATACTAGAAACCACTATTACCATATTTGTTAGGCAGTACATCTAATCGATCATTAACATAAATAAATGCATGTACACTATAGAGGTTATCAAATTATTTAAAATAATCAATAAACTTTTTTTTACAAAATATGGTTTAGAAGTATGTATATTACAAGTTTAATTAAACATATAAATTGCAACTATATAACAAATAATATTTCAACTAACATTAAAACCATTGAAGTGCGGTTAAATGTGTCAAAAAATAATATAAAATTATACTCATTGACTCAACCCTAGAAAATAATTTTAAAAAAGTATAAAAGTTCTGTACAAATTGTATTTACTTTATTTCTCCCCATGTCCAAATTTTTATCACACCGTCCTTAGCCTTCCAGTAGTGACCGCGACAACAAATAGTGAAATAACCCATCCATTTGTGGTAGCTTGTCATATGTTGATCTTGATACTGAGTGAGTTGAGGCATTGACATTGAGAATTCTAGTGATGTTCACTCCAAGAAATAGTTGACCGATGGCGCGATGATTTTTATCAAGTCCGTTAGTTTATGATTTCACGGTTATATTGATGCACCCAGTTTGCTCTCAAGTAATATTGTTGGTGTGTACATGGCTATTCTTCTGAAGGACAATGTAGAGCTTGAAATTTATTTTATCATCGATTAACGAGAAAAATACTATATTATAAATATATATTTTTAAAGAGTATGTCCTCAACATCTCCTTTTGGTGATCCACACAACCATTTATATTGTGAAGTCATCATTCATAGTGTTATATACTACAGAGAGTGGATACTGAGCTCATCCTGGAAAAATGTGTTCCACCTATTCATCATAATTCTATCACTAGATGGACAACCCCACGTGTTGAATATATCCTGAGCGACAATCTCCAAACAGTTGCAGCAAAAATTCCATGGACTACCGATACACCTCAACATGAACATATCCTTGAGGACAATCTACTAAAAGTTAGAAGCTCTTAGCCTTATTAAAAACAGTAATATCTTTGCGACAGGTCCATATAGCCAAACACAAAGCACAAGTTCTCACATGAACTTAGGCCTGATTTTTTGTTAACCCTGTCAACCAATTCCCCAACATATTTGTTTTGTTAGTTGGAGGAAGTAAGTTGAAATTCACATGAACTATTTGCCAAACAAAATGAGCAAAAGGACACGTTGTGGTGACCCATAATACCACTGCATGTTGTAGTATACTATAGCCGTGGACATAACACTCACGGAGTATCATTCCGCAAATATTATATCCTCAGAGTGGTACAACAGAAACAATATAGATATAGGATAGAGATCTATGCTACTGTACTTGATCACTATATGTGATACATCTACTCTTCAGATACTTCGGTCTCCATTTCATAGATGTTTTCGTAATTGTCCCTTCGACGCTTCTGGATACTTCTGGTTCTTCATAGTGGAATTCTTTTTGGTCGTCAATTGGATATAGTATTTCCTCTTCCTGATCTTTAATGTCTTCAGAATCTAGCAAGGGTTAAGAAGATACATTGAGTATGAGCGTACTCAGCAAGTTCACTAAAAAGGAGTATTTGATGCACTATATCTATAGCCACAGACCATAGGTCATAGGCAATGCAGGTTTTCGTAAACATTTTTTCAAAGGTTGCTTTTATTCTGAAAAGCTATATCCGTCAGCCTTCACAGGTTTACCAGAACTTTCATGGAGTTCCTTTCCTACAACGTTCGCAACTCCTTCCCTGAACAGGGAGTAACAAGTTACAGTTCTTACACTCTGTAGAGGTGCGTTAATTTACCTATGAGAGATCAAATCCTTGTTGTATAACCGGCCGAATCTTTCCTGTCCACACTTCCTATGGTGTGGGGCCCAGTAGATGATACAAGCCAATCACTGTCCTTCTACGTGACCCTGCATACACCACAATTGTTTTATGCCCAAACTCAAGGTAGACATTTCCTCGTATAAAACGGCTATACCTTAGTTGGATACACACAACAACTATTAACACTAGAAATCTGTCTTTTGTAAGCCCATATCCACGATAGACCTTTCCCCGTATAAAACGGCTATACCCACGATCTGCAACTTATAAAACACCTAGAACAGTGTCCAATGCATGCAAAAGGGATCCGATTCAGCTGAGTTCTCCGTCCCACTCCAAATCTCATGGTTAACACCTAATATACGGTGCGAGAATCACTGGCGACATTGGTTGTTAAGTCCTAGATGATATATTCTTGTGCAGTGGTATTCCAACTGCCAGACTTAATAGATTAGCTGATCACCCTGGATCAGTAACCGATACTTCAAGTTAATTGTGAAAATAGTATTTTCGACCTTTTTGAAATGCAGGTGATGACACAATAGTTTGCAAATACTTTACAGAAAATAATCAAAGGACATGAGAAAGTGTGAACTTGTCTTGATATAGCGAAGTATTGTAGTCGAATGTATCGACTTGACCGTGGACCTCGGGTTCTACAAAATACCATCATTGCCCGATAAGGACAATGTTTAAAGAAGCAATATGCTGTTATGCATAAATAATGAGATGCATAATGTAAATTCCCAAGTAATTCTTCAACATTACAAGTGGTTTATATTTAGATGATTGGTTTAGGATTTGATTTATTTTAAGTTTACTTCATAAAAAGGTATAGTTCCTAGGAGTCTAAGATAAACACATAAAATATAAAAAGTAAAGTACAATCATAATAGAATTTTAAGGTTCAATGGTATTATGTAATTATTACAAAGTTCATGTTTTAAGTTGTTATGGCTTTAAAGAAATGGTATAGTGTTTCTTTTGAAGTGGAAAAAAGAATAACATTTGAAAAAAAAATTATTTATGTTAGGTTATTCAACTCTGAAGATTAATAGGATTGAAGCTATAGTTTTGTAATAAGGTTTAAATGATCTTGAGTCATTATATATCTAGCTTAGGGTATATTAGACCAAAGTAATCTATAAAAATATAATTGGTCTTGAAATAGAACACTTGTAGCATTATCAACTATTAGGTTTTTTATAAGCATAATAAAAGATGGAATATTAGAGTTATGAAACTTTGTTTTAAATATTTAATTCTAACATGTATAATATTTATAGATTGTACTATAAGATTTTTCTATATAAAGAAAAATAGATGAATTTATTTTATAATTTATTTAGTGAATACCAAGTTTGCTAAATATGATTATATATGAATTGAGATTATTTAGTTCTAATATAAGTTAATGATTTGAAAAATAACTTTGTAAATCTTTGACTTATAATTAGTTAAAGATTTTAAAAGAATATTATAAATTAAGTGTTTACATCTGGATTGTATTCTAAATTATAATTATAGGTTTAGATTATTTAGAATTAAAGTATTGTGTTTTGAATAAGATCATTTCTTACTTAGGAAAGAATTTTAAATAATTAACAAAACAACTATCTTATTTAATAATTTAGATAATTGAAGTTATACTCCCTCTGTTCCATTTTAGTTTGCGTCTAAGGCGTGACCCGCATACCAAGGAAAGCTGGTGGAGGGCTGTTTACTTTTCCTCCTGTCTGTTTTGCCCCTGCGTTTGCGTCAGACAATGGACTTTGCATTTACGGTAGTGCATGCGTGGTTGGTTCTTGTTACTCGACGTTCGTTTTTCTCGCCCAAGACGCCTAGGTCTTTCTGCATCCAGGCTGTACACACAAAAAAGCGGAGGGACAATTTCGGAAACTATCGCTGATAAACGGTAGCGCGCAGACTAACATGAAAATTCTGGAAAAAAGTTATGCGCAGGGTAAATTGAAACATAGGGAGTATGATATAGGGACTTTAAGATGCTTTTGGAATAATATACTTAGTATTTTTCTAGTAAATATACTTACTTATAATCTTAAAAATGAATTTTATTTATTTTTAGATATAATCTTGATTTTTTTATAAAATTTCTCAATTATTGAATGTCTTTAAATATTTGTTTTATGTTTTATTTGTAAAATTTTAAGTTAGTATTTTTATGAGATAAGAGATTTTTTTTTGCATTAAAGTGATTTTTATTTATTTTTTGGATTTTTTCTAAATATATTAAATTTCATTTAGATATTTAAGGGTGTTAATATTTATTTGCATTTTATTAAACTTAAATAAATATGATTATATTTTTCTTAGGTGGATATTATTTTAATAAACATTTTGATGTATTAAATATATTTTTAGGATTTTTCTACATTTTTCTAGAGCTTAAAATGTTTAGAGGGTATTTTGATCATTTAATATTTAGCTTAATTTTATTGGGCCAGGTTCTTGGGCCAGCCCATTTGGTCGGGCTAGACCACATGGTCCGGTCCACTGGGTCGGGTGTGACCGACCACACGCTCTCCTCTCTCTCTCCCTCGCTTCGACTCCTCTTCCCCGCGATGTCGTGGCGCTGCCGCCGTCGCTGCACAATCATGGCCGCCGCCATTGGTCGCCCTCGACGCTCTCCCCTGCACTACTCCTTCCTATCCAA
Organism: Avena insularis; assembly: GCA_023614405.1. Lineage (NCBI taxonomy): Eukaryota > Viridiplantae > Streptophyta > Magnoliopsida > Poales > Poaceae > Avena > Avena insularis. The sequence continues at coordinate 390,777,595 of CM042695.1, forward strand.
TTCGATTTGTTATTTGAACCCTCTTTCGTTCGTCCCCGCTGCATTCCTGTTGCTAGGGTTTCGGCCTTCAACTCCGATGTGCTCTGGTGACCCCCGGATGGTGATGGTGGCGAGATGGTGGTGCTGTTATGGTGGTTGTCAACCATCACCGCTGTGACGACTATTTAGTGCTGCCAGAGCGGCTTGGCGCAGGTTGAGCGTCGTAGTGCTCCTTATGCCGCTGTGCTTGGCTCTCCTCAACCGCCCGGCTACTACTCCGGTGACCTATGTCTCGCCTCCTGACGAGGTACGATCTCGTCAATGCCCATTGTTATGGACTTGGGTTTTGGAGAAGATGGATATGCTGGAGATCGCGGAACGGTTAACAGACAAGCTACGCGGGGACATGAGGTTTACCCAGGTTCAGGCCCCCGGAGGAAAAACCCTACTCATGCTTGTCTGCTCTTGATTACAGCGGAACTGAGGATTACAAGGGTGCGCAGATGCAATCTGGCGTGAGGTGCATATGAGGTGAGTTCCAGGCCTCCTCGCTGTGCCCTCCTATCCTTTATATAGATAGGCAGGTCCCGGGCATAGGTCGAGTCGGTTACAAATTAGGGTTTGTCCCCTTTGAAATTCTATCTATTCTAGTCTTGTTCTCCAAGGATCTGAAGACGTCATGGGCTTGGGCCACTCGAAATATCCACAGACCGCGTATCTTGTCGTCGACATTCCTTGGACTGGACTAGGTATGCCAATGTTGTGTATCCGTGGGGTATAACCATGTCAGTAGCCCCCGAGTGTTCAGTCGAAACGTAGATTCGGCTAAGGACTCTTCAATCTTTTGGGTGTAGTTGGACCTGTTTGTAAGAGAAAATGATTTAGTCCGTAGGGATTGTTGATGCGTGTGCCTGACTCTCCTGACGGATCAGGGCCAGTTAACTATCATAGGACAAAACAACACGATCTTCTTCAGACTCGAGTCCCCGGAACGAATGTTGGCGTAATTCGAACCAGGCCGTTGAGGTCTTATAGGAGTCGAATCCCAGTGTTTTTCAAGTGATATACCCAACGCGTCCGTCAGGATTTTTCGTCGTGCCTGTTGACACGGTATTTTACTAGCAGAGCGCGGTCAGGTGCGTTACCAGGCCATCAGATGATATCTGCAGGTCTTATCCTTGCGTCGCAGACACAGCATCCGAAATGTTATCACCACGGAGGTGTTTCAGGTGACCAAGGAGAATGCTTCTCACTTAGCGTTGGTTTGGGAAAAGTTGCCAAAAAGATTTTGTATTTTGATCCGAAGGATCACAGTCAAATAATTCATAGGGTGCATGGCCAGCGCTCCCTATGGGAGTAGCCCCCCCGAGTGTCTGTTCGAGTCGAAGACTCGAGCAGAGACTTTAGTTCAGCTATTTTAGCTTAGGGTCCGGAGGACACAATTTTTTCGGATGCTTGACCAATCCTCCCTATGGGAGCAGCCCCCGAGTCTTTAGTGGAGTCGTAGACTAGACGTAGGACTCGAAGATAGTCGAGAGGTGCAGTTCCTTAATCATGTCTCAGGTGCGCGACCAACACTCCTCATAGGAGTATCCCCGAGTAGTTGTTCGAATCGTAGATTCGAGTAAGTACTTTATTTATCAGTCGTACATTTCCAGCCGTTGCTAAATTGGTTTTTGATAACGTCAGTGCTGACGGTCGGTGACCTCAACCATCTATGGCGCCAGAGGTGACGTGACATGACGAACATGGGTCCCACTTCCTGACTTGGAGTTGACTGGTCATGCGCGACGTGGCGAGAATTACGGCGTCTCCTCGATTTTCGTGTGTAGTGGACGGCGTGCTGGCGACGGTCCGTTCCTATGCTGACACGTGTAGGGTTGGATCTCGCTTGCATGATAGGGCTTCTGAATCAACGGCTAGGGCTCGTCGTCTTCGTCCTTTAATACCGTGGGTAAACAATGATTTCGTTTTTACCTTTTGCCCTTTGCCTTCTTTCCATTATCTCCATTTTCACGAGCGCTACCTCTCTCGCGTGCACTGGAAGTTCTCTGGTCGTTTCCTTGTTCCTTCCTTCGCATGCACCGCCGTCTTCGACGCTACGCAATGGCCAAGACGAAGAAATCCTCCGCCGATGCTGGCTCCAGCGCCGCTGCCGTCGGCAAGAAGGATGCCATGACCACCCGCGTCAGGGACGATGGGTGGAGGCACACAAAGGCGCGCACTGGGGATCTGCGCAAGTTGCGCAATTCTAGGTTGATCCCCCAGAATAAGGAGGACGCCATCCTCCCCGGAGATGAGATAATCCCTCGTCCACCCGTAGGGTTTCGGGTGATGTTCGTTGCCTTCGTTCTTCGTGGTCTTTCACTTCCTGTCCACGATTTTATTCATGGACTCCTTTTCTTTTACGGGATCCGGATTCACCATCTCTCTCCCAATTCTCTCCTTCACATTGCCTGCTTTGTCACTTTCTGCGAGTGTTGGCTCGGTATCGAGCCACACTTTGGCCTTTTCCGAAAGCTCTATTTCGTGAAGAGGTAGTCTAGCACCGACAGGGTTTATCCTCTCGGCGGCTGCATCATCTCTCTTTGATCTTCCATTCTTTTCTTTTCCTTTTCGATGTCCGAGCCCATCCTGTACTGGCGGAAGAAATGATTTTACATCCGCGACACCAAGGTGGACGGACAAGGTTTTGGCCTTGCTCCCTTCGACCCCTCCCAGAAGATCGTCCCGAAGAGATCCTGGAAGAATCATATCTTGGAGGGCGAAGTAGCGGAGGTGGAGGAGCTCTACCGTCGCGTGGAGGCACTCCAGATGGTGGCTGAGAAAGAGGTAAATGGTGAGGATATCATCCGCGTCTTCCTCAAGCATCGGGTGCAGACGCTCCAAGCGAGGACGCATCCGATGTTTCTTTATACTAGCCGCAACGACCCGACGAGGGTCTCCTCTGAGGATTTGTCCAAGGGTGACCTCGATAGGGCTCTTCGGCCTCTACTGAAGTACAAGGCTGATGAGGACCTCCCGGGGAAGTCCTTGACTGCCCCCTTCAGTGCTTCGAATGCAATCCCTCAGGTGTATAATTGCGTCATGCGCGTTGCGCCTTTGTTCGAGTGCTATTTTCTTATGACTTTGTAACTAATTGCGATCTCTTGACTTCTTTGGTTTGCCGGATCTCAAGATAGCTGGGATGATGCCCCCGTTGCCTGAGAAATTTCTAATTGCGCCAGACAACGAGGTTGTGGACTCTGAGTCTGAACTTCCTCCGGCGCAATCTCCAACCCAGGAAGCCCCCGAGATGAGCGAGGGGCAGACCCGAAAGCGCTCTCGGAGCGAGTCTTCGGATGCGTCGACTCCACCAACTCCCAGGGGCCCTTCCTTCTTGGAGCAGCATGGTGAGGATGAAGGTGCTTCTTATGCACCTTTCCCTACTGTGCCGCTTCGGGCGATGGCGCCGCATCCGCCGACCAAGAAGAAGAAGAGGGAGAAGGCCGCGCTTGTCTTCAACTTGTCAGATATTGACTCGTAAGTTGTTCCGTCTGTGCTTTGTTTTGTAATTTGCGTGTGTAATGTAGTGTGTTGTCTTGATCGGTGTTTTCCTTGTAGCCACTCCTCGGAGGGTTGTCTTAGTGAGGGCACTCAAGAGGACGTAGGGGAGTCGAAGCTGACGGATCCTCCCTCTCAGGTGGTGGCCAACTCTGAGGACGATGAGCTGAACCTCTCCAAGCGAGAGGCTCGGGTAATTGTGACTGAGAAGACCTCACGCGGAACTTCGGAGTCCCCGCCTGAACATGTAAGTAGTTTGCACCTTTTGTAGGGGTTCGTAGCATGGAAAACAAAAATTTTCTATCGCATACAAACAAACAAGCCAAGATCTATCTACTAGATTGTAGCAACGAGTCGATAGTGGAACTCACCCTCGAAGATTCCAAAGCGGTTAACGAGAGCAGATTCTCGTGTGTTATGTAGTCGTTCTATTTCCTATCTCAAGTTCGTGTAGACGATCCTTCAGCGCCACGTTCAGCAGCGCTCCCTTGATCGATCCTGCGTTTGGTACTCGACGAAGACCTTCCTCTCCCTTGTTCCAAGAAAATGGAGGTTGTAGCACTCTCGCGATTCCGCAGCACAACGGCATGGTACCTAAGTAGAGGGAGATCCCAGGCTTCGCTTAAGCCAAAGTAGTATGGTGGAGCTTATGAGAGAGGCTATTAGTGGTCTAGTAATTAGACACACCAATTAGAAGGCTCTAAACCAATTAGAAGGCTCTAAACCAAATAGCTCTAAACCGGGTTTAGGTCTAGGGTTTAGTTTAGAGGATAGGAACTTGTGTGTGCTAGGAGGAGCCCGCCTCCTTATATAGGTGGGAGGGGCTGGCCGGCCAAGGGAGGGAGTGGAGTCCTCCCAACTGGCCTTGAGTGGGCCGGCTTGGGAGGAGGAATCCTCCCCAACTCGGTTTCCACTTCTCCTCCTCTTCCACTTTCCAAAACTTGTTGCTTGACTTTCAAACTAGCTTTGACTTTTCAATTTAGGATTTAAATAAACCCATTATTTTGGACAGCGAGAACACTTAGTACATGATGCAATCATTCCAACTTACAATGACACATTCATGTACCCTTCCTCCGGAGTGCCGGACATTCCGGACCTTCTAGAATGTTCCCGATGAAAACACCTAACCATTCCCCAACTCAAACGGGACTTTCCTTATATGAATCTTATTCTCGGACCATTCCGGATCACCGTGATATCCCGGATCCCATCCGAGACCAACAACATTCGCCTCTTTCTCATAATACCATAACTACTCAAACAACGTCGAATCCTTAAGTGTGTCTCCCTACGGTTCGTGAATTATGCGGACATGATCGAGACACTTCTCAACAATAACCAATAGAGGAATCTGGAAATTCATATGGCTCTACATATTTCTACGATTACTTTGCGATCGAATGAACCACTTACATACGATACCAATTTCCCTTTGTCTCACGATATGTTACTTATCCGAGGTTATGATCGCTCGGTATCTCCGCATACCTAGTTCAACCTCGTTCGATAAGTACTCTTTTCTCGTTCCCGTGATATGTGATCCCTTGTGACCAAGTCACATGCTTGCAAGCTAATTGGATGACATTTCACCGAGAGGGCCCAGAGAATATCTATCCGTCATGTGGATGGACAAATCCCACTCTTGATCCATGTGTTTCAACCAATACTTTCTGAACACTCAATGCCACCTTTATAGCCACCCTGTTACGGTGTGGTGTTTGATGACATCAAAGCATCCATCCGGTAAAGGTGATATGCATGATCTCATGGTCGAAGGAATTAGGTTACTATGTATCAGAAAGCATATAGCAATTGAACTATTGAAATGACTTGATCTTTATGCTACGCTTATTTATAGGAGTATGTCCATCACATCATTCTCCTAATGATATGACCCTGTTGTTAATAACATCTCTATGTTCATGATCAGGAAACAATGATCATATATTAACCAACAAGCTAGTTTAACAAGAGGCTTTACTAGGGACTCTTATTTTATGTTTACAAATCACACAAGTATTAATGTTTCCTGTTAATACAATTATAGCATGGTATGTAAACATTTATCATAAATATGAAGATATGATAATAACCACTTTATTATTGCCTCTTGGGTATATCTCCAACACATTTGTCTTGTAGGGGGAGCCCTGAGCCCTTTTTCGGACTATCTGTTAGTCAATTTTTGCTCTTGCGGGGCGTAGCACCGAGCCCTTTCTGACGTTTTCCTTGGTCATTTGCTTCTGGTTCTTTTGCAGCCCTTTGTGCATAGAGCTAACCTCCTCATCCAGCATCATCTGGCGCTCGAGGCCAGCATGCAGTAGCTTTGAGGTACTCACTTTGCTCATTCCTGTTTATTTCATCTGTCACATGAACGATGCTTGTGTTGCTCATGTGTTTCTTGGTGTGTTGCAGATGAAAAAAATGTGGCCCTTCATCGGATGGACGCTCTCGAAAAGAGCCTCGGCCGAGCAGAGAAGAAGGCTGCGGATGCTGCAAAGGTGAAGGAGCGCCTGCAGAAGGAGGTGGCTGATGCTGCTGAAGCTAGGGAGCGCCTACAGCGGGAGGCTTCCGATCGTGAGGAGCAGCTCGCAACTGTTGTGGCTCCTCACGAGAAGGAGATGGCAGATAGGCTTATGGCTGCAGCCAAGGCCTTCTCTGGTAAGTTTCCCTTGCTTGTTTTGGTCTTGTTCGGCTGCTCCTTGTCTTGTTCTTATTCGGGTCTTTTTTCCTTACCTATCTCAGATGCTTAAGGCATCGCGTTTGATCATGGTGCACTGGAGCATGGGAGTGCTCTAGATGATGCCACCGCAGCGGTCGAAGATCGCTGCGGTACCGCTGTTGGTTCTCTGGCGAAGGCCAAGGAAGTTCTCCGTCGCTTCTATAGGGAGGTTGTCCCCAAGGGCGCTGCTCTTGAGGATGTCGACGCTCTGGCGGATGCCCTGTCGAACGAAGTTCCGACGGCATACAAGCGTAAGCAGAAGGGCATCAGCGCTTCCATGGGGTTGGCAACAGCTATGGCATCCCGAGCCGAGATGGATCTACCGCACATCACCTCCTAGATGCCAACGGCTGCCGATGGCTCAGAGGTAGCATTCGCTCTCTTCACCTCTCGCTGTAAGCGTTACGGGCCGAAGCTCATTGATCTGCTGGCGGAATATGTGGCGAAGCAGCAAGAGGAGGCCAAGAGCAGGCAATCTAGCTCTGAGGCCACTCCCGATGCGGGTGCCTAAGCCCAAGTGTTGTAGCTAGGATAGTTTATCCTTTTGCCTTCGTAATATAATCTTCTGCTATTTGAATAATCCCCACTTATGCCACGAGGTGGCCTTGATATATACAAATTAGGTTTCAATCTATCGCTAGGGATGTTTGTGATGTTCATGTCCTTACTTGTTTGCCTTTAGGGTCCTTCGGGTGAGAGTCCTGTTGGTACTTCGACTGCTCCGGAGTCGCGGCCATCCCTGGATGATGCGTCGCAGCTCACATTTCTTCGCGACCGTGTCCGCAGCCTAGAGAAGGATGTCCTTGGCATTCTGGGCCATGTGGATGTGTGGAAGTCGAAGGCTAAGCGATCCACCACCAGGGAGGAGTTTCTAATGGGGGGTCTGCGGCAGTTGAACGAGCAACTGCAATGTGAGTCTTTGTGAACTGTTGTTCTTTTTTCGGATGCATCTTGTTTTTGCGTCATCCTATTGCGTGCTTGCTGCAGGTGTCAATCTCGTTCCGAGGGAAGAGAAGGGGCGCTTTGCAGTTCAGATGAATTGCCTGACTCAGCAAGACTTGGAGGCTGGTGGCTTCTTCTGGATGGACCGTGATCGGGCCATCGTCCTTGCGACGATGCAAGATCGCGTGCACCAGGTTTCTCGGGTTCTGAAGCATGCGAGGACTTCCCTGGCATCCATCTTGTTCGTCATGTTCCCCCTGGACGAGGCACCTTCCACCCTTTGGGCTCTTTTGTCGAAGTTTCGAGACGTGGGCCGCGTAAGGGAGTTGGTGCGGCATCAGCTGGTTGCAGGGGTGAAAGCTGCCCTTTCACTTGTTCGGCTGCATCGCCGTGACATCGATCTCGCGGCGATGGCGACTGGGCTGCCCCTTCAACCAGATGGTAGTCTCTAGGATATGCGCCCGCATTACGTGGTTGCGAGGCAGTATGCCGAAGAGATCATTGATCTGTTCGAGCATCGGGCGAGTGTAATACTTCAGAATAGGTAGACCCTGTAAAGAAATAGATAGATGTAAAACTTGTATGTATTCGAGTGGGCTTGTTGTGCCCTTTGTGAAGTATATTTGTGTTAGCACGTTGTGCTTCGTTATGTGCATGTCATTTTTTTTAGCCTGACGTGGTCAGCTACTCAGGTTGTATGCATTATTCTCAGTCGACGAAGTCGTGAGGTGAGGCGTAGCCCCCAAGCGTGTTATAGTGAAAAGTAATGCGAGGTAGGAGAAATTTTGGACGAGGAACTTAGCTTTTATTCATATCGTAACGAGGAGGTACATTTGTTCGGCTGAGTAGCCTTATTGAAAGTAAAAAGGTAGCCAGGGGTAGAAGCATCATAGTTGTGCGACGTTCCATGGGTTGGAGTATTCGACTCTTGTTTTGACGTCCTTTAGGCGATAGGCGCCACTTGGGATTACTTTGGTGATGATGTAGGGTCCTTCCCAGGGTGACTCGAGCTTCTTTGGCCGCTCTTGCTTGAGTCGTAGGACAAGGTCTCCTTCGACGAAGGATCTTGGGTGCAGCCGGTGATCGCTGCGGTGATGTCGCGTTCTTCGTCGAGTGTGTCGACGACGACTTCGAGTGCGGCTGTTGATTCGGCTTCGCTGTAGGCAACGACCCGTGGGGCCTTGTGGCGTATGTCTGCAGGTAGCACGGATTCGGCTCCGTGCACCATAAAAAAGGGCGTGTAGCCAGTTGAACTATTTGGCGTTGTATGCAGGCTCCAGAGTACGGAGGGTAGCTCCTCCACCCAGGCTCCCGCAAGCCTTTCGAGTGGCCATACCAGGCGTTTCTTGATGCCGCTGCCTATGAGGTCGTTGGCCTTTTTGACCTGTCCATTGGTCTGCGGGTGCGCCACGGAGGCGTATGATATGTCGATTCCGAGGCCTTCACAAAAGTCCTGGAATTCCTTCGAGATGAAGTTCGAGCCATTGTCCGTGATGATACTGTGTGGCACACCGAACCTGTACACTATGGACTCGAAGAACTTGACGGGAGTTTTGCCGCTTTGGTTGGTGGCGATCATGGCCTCGATCCACTTGGTGAACTTGTCGACTGTGACCAGGAGGTAGACGTGGCTTCCTTTCGAGAATTTGGGCAGTTTGCCAATCATGTTGAGGCCCCATTGGACGAAGGGCTAGGCCAACTGTATGGGTCGTAGCTCGGATCCTAGTGCGTGTGGCTTGTCCACGTACCTCTGGCAGGAGTTGCACCTTTGGACAATGTCCTTGGCATCGTTCATGGCTGTTGGCCAATAGAATCCAGCTCGCGGAGCTTTGGCGACTAGGGCGCGGCTGCCTGCGTGATGGCCATAGATGCCCTCATGGATGTCTTGGAGGATGGTTTTTCCGTCACTGATGGTGACGCACCTTTGAAGTACACCCTAAATGTTGCGCTTGTAAAGCTCGCCATTGATTTTGGTGAAGGCCTTGGACCGGAGAGATATGCTTGAAGGCCCGTCGAGTCATCATCGAGCGGTTCGTTTATCGTGCAATCAAGGTACGCCTGTGTCCATGTCTCTTCAACCGCCATGACCTGCATTAGGCTGACCAGCTCGACCTCGGTGTCGGGCTTTTCGGGTCCTTCCTATCCTTCGGGTGGCACAGCCCCCGAGTGCTCCGCTTCTTCGGGTGATCCCTTGGGGAATTTCCTTTTGATGGAGGGTACACAGATTTGTTCGAGGAACACACCTGGTGGCACCCGTGCACAGGTGGAGCCGATGTTGGCGAGCCTATCAGCATCTGCGTTGCTTTCTCTTCCGACATGCCGAAGCTCACAGCCGTCAAAGTCTCCTTAGAGTGAGTTGTAGAGCGTGCGGTACGCGATCATGGTGACGTTGTGAGCATCGCACTCGTTCATCGTCTACTGGACGACGAGGTTCTAGTCACCGTAGATGACTAGGCACGCTGCGCCGCAGATCTTGGCCATCCTCATACCATGGACGAGGGCCTCGTATTCGGCCTCGTTGTTGGAGGCGCGAAATTTCATCTGCAGGACGTATTTCATCATGTCGCCTTGAGGGGACGTTAGTATGACGCCAGCTCCTGCTCCGGCCTCGCGCTTGGAGCCGTCGAAGTGCATCATCCACGATTGCATCATGTCCGGAGTGTCCGGCAGCTGAAGTTCCATCCAGTGGACGAGAAAGTCAGGGAGGACCTGAGATTTAATGGCCTTGCGCCGCTCGTAGATTATGTCTAGAGGGGATAGCTCGATGCCCCACAGGGCTACACGCCCTGTGGCTTCGGGGTTCTTCAGGATGTTGGACAGTGGCGCCTTGTTAACTACCATTATCTGATGCTCCTGTAAGTAGTGGCTCAGCCGACGAGCCGTCATGAATACGCCGTAGGCGAGATTTTGGTAGTGAGGGTACCTCTGCTTTGTTGGGGTCAGTACCTCGCTGAGGTAGTAGATTGGGAGTTGGACCCCATGAGTCTTGCCTTCTTCGGGTCGTTCGACCATGAGTACGGTGCTTACCACCTGATGCGTGGCTGCGATGTATAGCAGCAGAGGCTCGCGCTCCTTTGGCGTGACTAGGACAGGCGAGGTGGAGAGCAGCTGCTTGAGATCTTCGAATGCGTCGTTTGCTTCGGGTGTCCACTCGAACTTGTTAGCTTTGCGCAGCAGCTAGTAGAAAGGCAGGGCCTTCTCACCCATGCGACTGATGAACCTGCTCAGTGTCGTGATGTGCCCAGCTAGTTGTTGGACACCCTTGAGGTTCTTCGGCTTCTCCATGGTCAATATGACCCAGATTTTCTTCGGATTCGCCTCGATCCCTTGTTGGGAGATGAAGTAGCCGAGTAATTGGCCAGATGGGACGCTGAAGGCGCACTTTTCTAGGTTCAGCTTGATCTTATAGTAATCAAGGTTATCAAACGTCTCGCGGAGATTGTTGATCAGCGTCTTAGCTTCCCTGGTCTTGATTACTATGTCGTCGACATGGACTTGGATGTTGCGACCGATCTGGTTTTTTAGGCACATCTGCATGCACCTTTGGTACGTGGCACCTGCGTTCTTCAGCCCAAAGGGCATGGTGTTGTAGCAGAATACTCCAAACGGCGTGATGAACGCCATTTTCTCCTGGTCTTTAACCTTCAGTCGAATCTGGTTGTAGCCTGAGTAGGCATCAAGGAAGGAGTGTTTCTTGCATCCTGCAGTCGAATCAATGATCCGATCGATCCGTGGTAGAGGGAAGTGGTCCTTGGGACAGTATTTGTTGAGCGACATGAAGTCCACGCACATCTGCAGGATGTCCGTGTCCTTTTTGGGGACCAGCACAGTGTTGGCCAGCCACTCGCTCTCCTTGATTTCCCGGATGAAGTTGGCGTCGAGCAGTCGGTTGACTTCGACTCCAACGGCTTTAGCTCTTGGCTCAAACAATCGTCGGATGGACTCTTTGACGGGCTTCGCGTCCGGGAACACATTGAGTGCGTGCTCGGCGAATTCCCTGGGAACTCCTGGCATGCCCGCAGGACACCAGGCGAAGATTTCCCAGCACTCACGGAGGAATTCAACGAGCGCACCTTCCTATGCGGGGCTGAGGTCGTTGGCGATCAGCGTCGTCTTGGAGGCGTCCGTTGGGTGGACCTACACATTTTTCGTGTTGACTGTGGAGTCAAACGACATGTCGGGTGCGTTTTGCCTGGAGACTGGGGGTGCCCCGTTGTTTGTCATCTCTCTAAGCCTCGTGAGCTCCTCCTGCATACCGAACAACTAGGAGATTCTGTTGAAGTCTCTGTCGCAGTGGTCGGATCGGGTGAAGCTGCCTTGGACGGTAATGACGCCCCTGGGTCCTGGCATCTTGAGTAGCAGGAACGAGTAATGCGGTACTTCCAGGAATCTTGCGAATGACACACGCCCGAGGATGGCGTGGTACTGTGATAGCCAGTCTACCACTTCGAATTCCAGTCGCTCGCGCCTGAAGTTTTCAGGTTGGCCGAAGATGACGTCGAGCCATATCTTTCGCAGGGGGTATATGCCCTTCCCTGGGACTATGCCGTGGAACATCGTGTTGGATTATTCCAGGCTGCACAGCGGGATCCGCATTGCTGCTAGTGTGCTGGCGAACATTAGGTTGATGCCGCTGCCATCGTCCATGAAGACGCATCTCATCTCGAACCCTCCGATCTGCGCCTCGAGCACCAGGGTGGCATGACCTGGGCGAGGGATCTGGCGAGGGTGATCTGAACGATCGATCATGATGCAGGACTCCGAGCCACTGAGGTACTCAGGGATGGATGGTGGAGCGGTCACGGCGAGGCTAACTTGGCGGGTGATTTTCTTTTGCACCATGTTTGTTGGGCGCCCCTTCTGGATCATTAGGGCTCCCTTTGGTGGTGGGTATCCTCATACACCGTTGTTTGGTGCAGGTGCGATTGCTGGATTTGATGGTCCAACCTGTGGTGGTGGAGGAGCTCCGTGTGCAATGTCACCTGGTGCAGGTGCGGTCCCAAACCCAGGGTTTATGATCTGGCATCGCATCTAGGTGAGTCCTTGAGCATGTGGCTTGCTTTTTCTTGCCATCCTGCTTGTTGATGTAGAAGTGGATGGTGCAAGGACCAGACAACTTGTCGCATGCCGAGGGCTCGTCATCGCGGTTGAGACGTTGCCATGTCTATGTGGGGCGTCCTCCATCGCGGAAGTTGCCTCCGCGGTATCCGCTGCTGCGGTTGCTGTCATTGCGGCGGCCAGCGTAGCCGGCCGCAACCATATCGACTCCGTCGCGATCATCGTAGACGCACGATCTTCGCTTGCTGCGGCATTCTCGCCTGCGGCCATAATCGTCCTCGTCATCCGAATGCGTTCGATGGAGGGAGTCCTCGCCATCCTCCCATCGGTTGGCGATGTCCATGAGGTGGTCGAGTGTCTTTGGCTTGACACGCCAAGTCCGGGCACTTGACGCCATCTTTGAAGGCATCGATTGTTCTTTCCTCAGAGATGTGCGCGGCGGAATTCTTGATGTTGGACCAGCGCAATATGTACGAGCGGATGGATTCGCCCGTTCGTTGGGTGTAGGCCCACAGTTCCTCGATCGAGGCTGGCCTCTTGATGGTGCCTTTGAAGTTTCGGATGAAACTATACGCCAGCTCCTCTTAGCTTCGGATGGAGCCTGAGGACAGGCTGCTGAGCCAGATCCGAGCTGCGCCTGTCAGCTGCAGCTAAAGACATTGCAGGGCGGTGTTCCTATTACCACCGTGCAGCTTGATGGATGAGAGGTGGTCGCTGAGCCAGGCCTTCGGGTCATGCGTGCCATCGAACTTCGGAGTTTCTGAAGGGAGCTTGAAATTTTTCGGCATCCGCGTTCGTCGAACGGATCTGCTGAAGCATCTAGCTCCGCATAGCTCTACGTCGTCTTCCTCATCAGATTCGGTTGAACATGCGCACTTGGCGCGTGCCTTGTCGATCTTGCGTTGAGTGAGGTCGTTTCGAGCGCCATAGTCGCTGTTGCGATGCTGCGGGCTCCTGCGACATCGTGGTAGGTCGTGCTCATTTTCTTCGGATGAGGGAGTAGGGCTACGGTTGAACCTAATCGTAGCTTTCTTCGTTGGCTCCACAGGAGCCTCGTTATGGAGCGCAGCTTCGACAAGTCCGAGGCCTGCTAGCGCGGACTTGTGCATGGCGCTCTTCGGGTCATCCGCCAGAGGTAGATGGGATCCGCCGGAGGCGGATGGGACACGATATAGGTGGTGGCTGCCATGATTGCATCCTGTGGCATTTTTGGCGTGATGTTGCCATTGGCGTCCATCGCCATGAAAGACGTGTTGAGGGTTCTGGTGACCACGCGTCGTGCAGCAGGGTCCATGTGCTCTGTGCGAGAGCGATGCTTGTTGGCATGGTTGTCGTGCGAGCTGGAGACACCAGCAGCAGAGAGCGCAGCTCGTCGCGTGCTAGACTCCGCAGCCGCCTGCTTGCGTTTGTCGAGCTCCTCCTATAGTTTTACCTGCCGATTATGCTCATTGATGATGAGGAGGTGGTAGGCCATCAGAAGGTCCCGTGAAGCATTCACAGGTAGGATGACATTGCCTGCCATAGCTTCGCGTGCCTGGCGCCACCCTTCCTCGCTGAGGTTGATCTTCTGGTCAGGTGTTGGCGTCGCCTTCGTTGGCCCTGAGCAGCAGATATACCCCATTTCCTCTGTTCCCAACTTGCGGATTAGGAGGTGGATTTGGCGCACTTGAACCTGGTGGGAGCGCCGATTCGTTCTGGATGACCACGGCGCACAGGTAACGTCTGCGGACTGGATCGCTGTTGTTGCAGCTTTCGGATCCAAAACCTTAGGTTCCTTCATCCGAGGGAGGGCCGCACAGATCTAAGTTGCAACTGCTGGTGTCATATGACTCATCTGTCAGCGTCGACGTGCGTAGCGCGCCGATGGGTGGGACCCATGAAGCGGGCCTGATGGATGGTGGTGGCACCAGCTCTGGGAGGCAGAGGGTGTCGGTCTGTCCCACCTGCAGAAGCTTCCGAACAGAATCTCGAGCCCATCGCCGACGGGCTTGAAATCCCTCATGGTGGCTGGCGAGTGAGCGGTGAAGTCGAAAGTGCCGAAGAGGAGGTGGCTCTCCGTTGCCGAGGAGTTGTAGATCGCTTCGGATGGGACCATCACGATCGCACAATCAGCACCCCCGATTCCCACAGACGGCGCCAATTGACGAGGTATGATCTAGTCAATACCCATTGTTATGGACTTCGGTTTTGGAGAAGATGGGGATGCTGGAGATCACAAAACGGTTAACAGACAAGCAACACGAGGACACGAGGTTTACCCAGGTTCAGGCCCCCGGAGAGAAAACCTTACTCCTGCTTGTCTGCTCTTGATTACGGCGGAACCGAGGATTACAGGGATGCGCAGATGCAATCTGGCGTGAGGTGCGTATGAGGTGAGTTCCAGGCCTCCTCGTCGTGCCCTCCTAGCCTTTATATAGATAGGCAGATCCCGGGCATAGGTCGAGTCGATTACAAATTAGGGTTTGTCCCCTTTGAAATTCTATCTATTCTAGTCTTGTTCTCAAAGGATCCAAAGACGTCATGGGCTTGGGCCACCCGAAATTTCCACAGGCCGCGTATCTTGTCGTGGGCCTTCCTTGGACTGGACTAGGTATGCCAATGTTGTGTACCCGTGGGGTATAACCATGTCACCTCCAAGTAGGTGTTCCCTCTCTCTTTGAACCTCTCTGGTACTATCCTTGGTTAGAGTTTTCCCCCTCTCGATTCATGTGTAGTTTACAATAGCCTTGCTACTGATCTTGCCGAGTAAGTTGAATTTATACTAGGTTATAGATGGATATTAAATTTTCTAGTGGCTTGGTAATGTTGTAGATCAATCTTGTTTTGCGGATCTTGCTGTGGAATTGTGCTGATGTGAATCCTAAGTGACCCCAAAGTAAACTCCTAGTATCCAGCTAGTTGCAGACTGGTTTGGATTTTTGGTTGTTGGAATGCTCATTCAAAATTTACTGATTAATATTATCTTCCAAATCATGTACATACATGATCTTGGTTGGATTACTGTTGATATGTGATTGACTTAGCTACATGATTATGATGATAGTGAAACAATTAAAAAGAATAGGGTGGCTGGTTAAGTTACTAGAGAATGGAATTCTCTTTTATGTGGATCTACTCTGTAACAAAGCTTGCATGTGCTCTTTACTGCTGCCAACCTGTCAGTGGAGTATTCAGATGATTTTTAGAGTTCTAATCAAATAATATGATCTATTTACTTAAATGGATAAACTTTGCAGGTAAAGCTTGCTTATGATCTTGTTGCTACCACCATGGCAGTGTTTATGTGATAAAGCAATAATCCTTTTACGATGATTTCTGTTAACTAGTAGATGAGTCAAGTTATACAAAGTTGTGCCCGAGTTATCCCTGTGGTGCTAAGCTGTGTGGAAAACACATAATGGCCAGGTACTATTCTTGTTTACTGTCATTCTTATATGTAAATGCATATATGCTTTTTCCTAAACTAGTTGTTAGGAAGATGATAGATTTTATTTGGAGGGTTTTTACTAAATGGTTATCTAGTTATTAAAGCATCTAGTGGTTGTTTCTATGTTGTGTGTCACTGTGGTGCCTTCTTCTAGATTAAGCACAGTGGTAAAAAATATAGCAGCCATTTAGGAGGCTTGACTGCTTTGCAAGGAATCTAAATTTAGCTGCCAATGATGTATGTATTGATTGAGGCTCAAATGATACAAAGAGCAATTTTTATGGTTTGTTTCCTTAGCTCAATTATGAGTTTTGGAGCTATGTATTGGCTGTCAATCAAAGCATCATTAAAAATATGATTCCTAGTGTATACTAGGGAAATGATTAATCTGTTCCTCATGGGATTTTCCAGAGTAACCTCTAGTGGTGTATATGCCATTGTGGTACCTCTAATTAGAGTGGGCATAGTGAGTATATACCTAACATGATTTTCTACACTCAATCTTTGAATGGATGAAGTTGGAATCCTTTACTGGATATAGTTTGCATGTAAGATAATGATTTTGGAAGTCCCTGGCCAGTGATGCAAAAGACTGAGGACAAACTCTTAGAGAGATAAGAACAGATTTCCACATGTGTTGCCAAATCCTGGGATGATCTTGTACTCCATTTGAGTACAGATCTGAGGATACAACCCCTATTCCAACAATCATGCCTATAATTGTTAAGAATGGATATGCATGATTTATGGATGCTAACCTGCTATGCAGAGTAAACATATGGATGAATCTAGAGATGTTTGTGGTGAGCTTGATGATCTGCTACTCCTAACTTGTCCTTTTTATTTTCCTGGTTGTATTCAACTCCTTTTAGCTCCTGCCTGATCTTGATCACCTTCTTCTTCTAGCTCATGGATGGCTCCTCTGAGCAACCAGAGTTAGAGATATGATAGTGGTTTGATCTTTGTGTTATTGGGAAAAGAATAGGTGATGTTCTTCGTGGTGCTCTAGAGCTAGTGGAGGAACTACGGTCTGGTGGTGTGGGTGAGAAGGATATGCTAGCAGCCCTGCTATGGTTGGTGCTTTCTCTCCATTTACTGATCTCTTGTGGTGTTGACAACACACAAAGTTGCATGTGTTGTGTGAGCTCCTTGTATGCTTGCCTCATGTGTGTGGATTAGATCAAGTAAAAGGCTTGATATTTTCTTGGATTTTACATCTTTGTCTTTTACCTGCCCTTGGTGAAACTTGCCCAAGTTTACTGTCAATGATGTGGGACTGAGACAAATTTGATAAGAACAGATTTACACTTGAAAAGTTTTCTTCTCTAAAACTCGATGATGTGACAAGCAATGCATCACATTGCATTATTGAGAGTAATACTGACCCCCAAACTCCTTTATACTATATTTTGTTTACTTTATGCTTTTGCAAGAACAAGATCAAGAAATGAGAAGATGTGAAGATAAAGATTAGTTTTAGGATTTTCCTTTTATCCAATTTTGTAATCTTCTTTTCTGTCTGCCAATAATGCAAAGACATTGTAATACATTAATTTATCTTATTATTATTATAACCATTTCTTGTTATTCCTTTGTTATAAAAGGATAATGTAATACACATATATTCTTTTAATAAAGAATTCTTCTATTTGTTTCATTATTGTAATTCATTTTCCATTTTATTTATTCATTTAATTGTTTTATTATAATCTTTTCTTTATTCTTTTATTGTAAAAGAACAATGTAATGTTGGTCTTAAATATTCTTTATATTTTTATTGATAGCACTTGTATTTGTCTTTTTCTGATTAATTATTTATAATTCAAATTTCTCCCCTCATAATTCAATAAAACAATAGAGGTCATGTCAAAATTCATCACACTCCTCCTTGGATGACACTAAACCTAATTCATCAGAGTGAGAATTCTGATCACTCTAGTCTTTTAATTTGGCGAAAAATTTACCTGGATTTTTAAATACATGCATGCAGATGCACAAAATCCTAAATCTATCCTTCGTTTAGTCCTAAATGCTGGGACGTTACGCACGTACAATTCATACGCGTTTTGTGTCGTTTTTTCTGAGTCATAAAGAAAATATTTCGTGTTCTCCATTCATTTCCGCTTTGTGAGGTTACCCTTAGGCAATGATATCTTTCATATACAAGAACTTCCCATTGCATTCAAGGATAGATAGTGTTGTTGTTGCGGTCCGGTCTGCCGCCACCACCGCAGTTGTTTGGAGGGGTTGTTTTCGAAGGTGTCCTTTCCACGTATGCCCCTAGAGCCATATGAGGGGTCACGCTCATTAGAGGTGGATGGAGTGACACTGTTTCCGCTAGCCTAGATAGCGGTGGAGGGGGCATTTTTGGCGTCGAGATACTTCTGGCTTTCCTCCAAGACAATGACTGAGTTCGTCTTATGGAACGGGGAAACGGGAGTTTCATCACTGATTTGCTGGATGACATCCACCAGCATGTCGGTGAGGGCCTTGAGTTTGGCATAGTAGTCACTGATGGTCATGTCACCTTGCAGAGTGTTCTTGAACGCTACCTTCATATGGAACACCTTGTGCTTCTTATTCTCTCAAAAGCGGTTCTTGATGGTATCTCAGATGGTGCTCCTGGAGCCAGGGTGCATGACGATGCCGAGGAGGTCGGTTTAGATTGAGTTGTATATTCAGGAGAGAACGGTGAAGTTGTCGTGGACCTAATACAACATGTGTGATGTGTCATAGGGAGTAGCACCGGCATCACGATGACGTGGCTAGTCAGCCCATAGAGGCCGTCTAACACTCCGGCCTCTCCGGACCAGAGGCTGTCACTCCTGACATCTCAATAGGATCTTTAGACTAACCCCATAGACCAACACTAGTCTTTTCCGCGCACATTGTCCTCACTCGTGCGCAACCGGTACCTACTTCCCGGTCAGGAACCCATTCTCAAATTGCTCTATGCCAAGCACGCTTAACCTTAGAGTTATTTTTCGATGAGCTTCTGGAAAATAAGTTGCAACTTGTCTGCATGAGTATACTATCAATCCTATTAAGTCATGCACCAGGGTCTCACTACACCCACCCTTTGAAGATCGACGCCCTCGTCGATCAAACACAAGCCAGGAACGTCTCCTCTTGGCACACGTCTGTGTGTCCAGTGCCGGCAAATGTGCCATGCCATGTCCACTCCGGGCCACACGCGCCATGCTCCACATTTCCGCCACTGACCCGCACACGCCCATGTAACTGCGAGGACCGGCTCTGATACCACTGCTAACACCTCGGCCTCCCCGAACAAGAGGTTTTCACTCCTGGCAGCTCAATAGGATCTCTAGACTAACCCCACAGACCAACACTAGTCTTTTTCACGCACTTTGTCCTCACTCGTGCGCACCTGGTACCCACTTCCCGGTCAGTCACCCATCCTCAGATTGGTCTATGCCAAGCACGCTTAACCTTAGAGTTATTTTTGGATGAGCTTTCAAAAAATAAGTTGCAACTTGTTTGCATGGATATACTATCAATCCTATTAAGTCATGCACCAGTGTCTCACTACACCCACCCTTTGAAGCTCGACGCCCTCGTCGATCAACCACAAACCAGGAACGTCCCCTCTTTGCACACGTATGTGCGTCCAGTGCCGGCAAATGTGCCATGCCGTGTCCACTCCGGGCCACACGCGCCATGCTACACTTTTGCGCCACTGACCCGCACACTCCCATGTAACCGCGAGGATCGGCTCTGATACCACCTCTACCACCCCGACCTCTCCTAACAAGAGGTTGTCACTCCTGGCATCTCAATAGGATCTCTAGACTAACCCCAGAGACCAACACTAATCTTTTCTGCGCACTTTGTCCTCACTCGTGTGCACCCGGTACCCACTTCCCGGTCGGTCACTCATCCTCAGATTGCTCTAGACCAAGCACGCTTAACCTTATAGTTCTTTTTTGACGAGCTTCCGGAAAAGAAGTTACAACTTGTTTGTATTGGTATACTATCAATCATATTAAGCCATGCACGAGGGTCTCACAGGCCGAGAGCCACGAGGAACAGTTCCCGCCAGTTGGTGTAATTGACGGCAATACGATCTAGTGTGATCGAACATGGAGCTTGACTGATGTGGCGTAGGTGGATAGGTTTGGAAGAGAAGGAGGAGGAGAGGTGGTGTCGATGGTCTTTCCCATGGAGACACTGGTGGTAGAGGATCTCTCGAGAGCGGTCTCACAGGCGTCGAGTTCCACCTCCTAGCAATGGAGAGAGGCATAACTGCGGGCGGCACGCGCGATCTCTGGCCAGCAGCTGGCCTCTTTCCCGCGGCGCGGCGGACCAAAGGGAGGACACAGCGGCGTGCTGGGTGCTGGCACGACGGATTGAGCGATGGCCGCAGCGGACCATGAGGAAAAAGGTAGAGGCAGTGTGCAAGGGCTCGATTCCCGGTGGCTACGCTGTCGGGCGCCGCCGGTGAGGCTACCGGAGTAGGCCGGCGGCGGGGGAGCCTAGCCTGGTGACTCGTGGGGAAAATAAGACACGGGAGGAGAAAGAAATGAGGGTTCAAGGAGAAAATAAGAAACAAACCGGTCAATTTTCACTCACCAGTGCTATGGCAGGTAATTTCTTACTTATTGGCCTGAGGGTATACCTGATTCTATTTTACACTGCCAGAATCTGCTGCCTCGTCGAAGTTGTGAAAGTTGTGAAGGCTGGTGCACCCGTTTGGTTCAGATTCTAGATTTTTGATAGTGAATGGGCTCAAAAATGTCAACCAAACATAGCGTAAATCGTTTGGTTTGATCTATACTTGGCAACCGTTACCGACATGTGTTGTCATCTAACAAGTATCCTGAAGCACAACCACTCTTTTTGAAGTATGTTTGCCTAGCATGAAGGTTGTTTGTATAGGTCTGATCACTTTCTAGGGGGACACCGTTTGTGAATATTGACATTAAGTAAAAAAAATAGTTCTAAATTGTTGAATTTGAACCGCGTCTTGTTTTTTGGGCAGTAGGGTAATAACGCTGAAGTTAATGTTATATTGTGGAAACTCACATCGTTGCCTCAGCCGCGAGATTAGTGCCACAGGGATCACCATTCGAGATCACAACCGAGGTATCGGGCCCAACGCCATGCCACGATCACACGATGGCAGTCAAAGGACAGCGTTGAGATGACAACCAAGGGCGGCGTTGAGATCACAACCGAGGTCATGCCGCTGCCGCGAGATCAGTGCCACGGGATCACCACCAAGCCGTTGTCCGTCGCGCCGCCAGGGAAGTCTCGCCTGCCATGATACTCGATCGATGCGCAACACGTCCACCATGGGGGTAGCGTCCCATGTCGCAGTCCCGCATGAGAGGAGACGAGCACTCCCCCCGGCATCGACAACGAACAAGCTTTGCCCAGCCGAAGCCCTAGTGGCGGCGGGGGATGGAGGTGGAGGCTCGAACGACCATGGCTAGGGTTTGCCTCTCCCGTCGCCTCGAGGGGACTATTCTCTCAGGAGCACAAACGTCGTGAAGTTCATCAATCTCTCCTTTTCCTTTCTATATATGTATCCCACTTTTGCCTCGAGCCAATCCCCTTGGAAAACGTGTGAGGTGTCTAACCTCATTTTGCCACTCGAAACATGTTCTTGGTACCACTCTAAAGATCAAGTTAACATTCACGATGGGAAAGATCTGATACTCGTACTTGTTCATAGCCGAAGCGCTTACATACTTGCCCTAATGCAATTATGCATGCAAGAGGACCACACCAAACCTCGCCTGCCCCCAAATCGAAGAACATATAGCACGTAGTAGTATATCATATTCAGATAGAGCCGGCCGGCGGCCGATCAGTCGGCCGGTGCGTCTCGCTCAGTTCGCGTCCTCATCGTGGCGGCGGACGACGTCGTAGGGGCGGAAGCCGTGCGCGAGGGCGGCGCGCCAGGCCTTGTCGACGCCGGTGACCGAGTCGCCGCACTCGTGGCCGCCCCATTTCTCCAGCGCGTGCACGATCCCCGCCGCGCGCCACGCGCTCATCACACGCCTCGGCAGCCAGTTCTGCAGCCACAGAACATCGTCAACATTGAGCAATCTTGCGACACCAACACCTGTTCGATCTGCATGTTCTCGTATGGTTTTGGAAGTTTTTGGTTTTACCTCGCAGGCGTGCATGTTCTCGTAGGAGTCCGGCACGACGAGCGCCGGGGTGGAGTGGTACACGCAGTCACCGCGCTTGTGGCCGCTGCTCGGAGGGAACTGGGAGTAGGGGACGAAGTGGACGCCGGGCTGCGCCCTCTCCTGCTCCTGCGCCGTCAGCCCGTCGCCGACGAGCCACACCTGCAAACACATTTCATGACCCACAGCATGCATACGTCTGAGTTTCTACAGATCCAAGAGGAATTTAATAAAACCAACAAAACAAGCTGTGATCGAGGTCGAGGCCAGAAAAATCCACCTTGCTGCCACTGTAGCTGCAGGACAGAGCCAGGCGACCCTGCAGCTCCGGGCATATCTGCAGCTTCAGCGTCTCGTACAAATTCTCCTCCGCCACCAGGACCTGTTCACCCAAAACCGAGTAATAACAGAATAAGTATACTCTGACTAAACCAGTCTTCATCCCTGGCTTGATCCTCGTCTCAAATCCGACAGAGCTTTTTAGTCCGAACAAACAGCGTCTGTAGTGTCTGTACCGTACCTGGATGTCTCGTTCTAACAGGGCCTGAGCCAGAACGAGCACGACCTTGCTCTCCTTTCCGAGCAGCAGCACCTCCTTGGCGCCCCGAGGAACCATGTGGAGGACGGCGGCGACGGACAGGCTGGTGCCGTCGACGATCCTCGTCTTCAGCCCGGGCTTCCGGATCACGTACAGCTCCCCGTTCCTGTTCAGCTCGTACCCCTGCATCCACGCACCAACCCCCATCCATTAATTTCAGCAAAGTAGTTAGCCTAACCTCAATTCCACCCAACACTAGTACTACTATATATATGTGGGTGCTCTTTAATTAGTCTGATGATTAGTTGAAAAAATCATGATCATGATCTGCTAGTGAGCAAGTACTCTTTTGCATATTGCAAGAAGTAGTACTATACTCTCCCTACGATCGAGCATTCATGGCGGTTCTGCACCTCACACCTACGCTCTGAATCTCGCATTGAATCGCCCAGGCAGTTAATGCCCAGTGTCAGTGTACGCAGAAGTGCATTGAAGGAGGTTCATGTGCTGTTGCTTGCCTGGTTCAGGAGGCCCAGCGTGAGGACTGCGGCGCCGCTCGCCTCGGCGTCAGAAACCGCTCTCTCGATCACGCGGCTCACCGCGTACCCATGCTTCTTCGACGTGTACTGCATCAACACAGACAGACATCAAATTAATATGACGACCAACAACACAGGAATCCTCTCAGTCCCGTCAACGTCAATAAAATTATTTATTCTTTCAGCTAGTACTAGTATATGAAAAAAATATATAAATGTGTTTGGAGGAAGAATAATCGGCGGAAGAATTAAGGAATAACGATGGAGATTTTATTTTAAGGTTGTTCGTTCGTTTGTTGCTGGTACATACCTGGGAGGCGTATCTGGGCACGACCCACGTCTCCATGCTGAGCTTGCTTCCCATCCTGTTGGCCTCCGACCGGAACGCCGTCCTCCCGAACACGGAGGCCAGCGCGGCGATCGGCCGCTCCAACAGCCCCAGCGCCGCCGTCAGCCAGCCGGAGACGAGCGGGGAGGACGCGACGGAGGCGAACCCGAGGCGGAGGTGGAGGAGGGAGCCCGGCTTGGTGAGGTGCGTGAGGTGGACGACGTCGGGGGCCTCCTCCCGCCCGTGCAGCGTGCGCTCGTACAGGTCGTCGCTCGACTTGTCCATGGTCCCGTACACGTAGTCGTAGAAGGGCACGAACAGCGAGTAGTTGGTCCGGAACTGCGTGTGGTGCAGCGAGTGGAACCTTGAACGAATCCACCACAAATAATCATCAGAATCATCTCATGGGTTTCATCACCATTCATCAAGATCTCATGGTCATGGTGATCATCGATGGAGTAGTACTTACGATGGGGTGTACATGAGGAACTTGAGAGGGGGGAAGAGGTCGAAGAGGAACTTGGGGACGAGCTCGAAGTTGCAGTGTCCGAGGTAGTTCATGAAGTCGATGTAGACGAGGTAGCCGTTGGCGACGGCGACGGAGCCGGTGCCGGAGGCGAGCACGGTGAGGAGCGGGATGGCGAAGAGGCCGAAGTAGACCACCTCCTCGGCGAAGGGGTGGATGACGGAGGTGATGGGCTCGGTGACGATGGAGGCGTGGTGGTGGGAGTGGTACCGGGAGTAGAGGTAGTGGTGGTGCAGCGCGCGGTGGATCCAGTAGTAGAGGAACTCCACGGGGCCCAGGTGGAGCAGCGCCGTCAGCACCAGTCCGCCGGAGTTCCACCACGGCAGGCCCTGCGTCATCGGCATGAACGAGTTGACCACGTAGAACAGGAGCGCCGTCAGGATGATCTGGTCGTCCCTGCACGCACGCACAAGATGCATGTCAAGAACGACATACATGATGCAAGATGCATCATCAGCTCGCCATTGCCATATATATGCATGTTCAGATTATTAAAATTAAAAAAAAGACCCAGGAAATAACAGAAACATGTGGGCTGCTACTAGTGCCAGGAGATTGATTGATTACCAGTTCCTCTCCCTGTCGACCTGGTCGAAGTCGAGGCTCTTGCTGACGATGCGGTGCTTGGAGCGGGCGGTCTGGTGGCGGGAGACGGAGATCCAGAGCTGGGTGTAGAGGAGGCGGAGGAGCACCGTCGGGAGCACGAAGAAGCTGAGCAGGTCACCTTCCTCGCCTCTCGCCTTCGCCGCCGCGAAGCTGTAGGTGCGGTACGCCGCCCACGGAGCCACCAGCGCGTACTACAGAGACGACACATCCATCGCCGCCATGCCAAAACAGAGTAATAAGTTCTTCTGGGAAGGATATAAGACCAATGTATGTGCATGCATGCCATGAACGTGCATCGCTACCTTGTAGTTCCCGAGATCCTGCCATGGCCACCGGGTGAGAGGGCCTGGCTGGGAGGCCATCTCCTTCGATCGATACCTTGATTCCGCAGGGGTGGCTGTGCAGTGGTATGTGAGCTTTGTGTTGCAATGGGGGTTGCTGGCAGATGGCCATGGCAGAGGGGTACTCGGCTGGATTTATACTATGCCAAGGTGGGCAGGGCCGGCCCGCTCTGGCCAGGCAGTGAAGGCGATCCATGGAGGATACAGGTCAATCGCCATCACGGTACGCGGTTAAAGTTTTTACTGTACTGCACTGCACTGCACTGCATTGGAGACCTCCATGTGGGGGTGAGTACAGTACGGCTCCGTTGCTACGGTCTGCGGCAGTGGCAGGAGTAAAATCTTACTACTTATTTCTACCGGTGTTAACTTGTTCAGAGAGTGCAGTCCCATGCTTGTACTACAACAGAAATCGCGTTACACAGACGAGCATCCATCGCGTGGCCGTTTCCTGATCGATGATCCATCGTTTGGTTTCCAAAACAGTCTCTCCAACGCCTAGATAAAATTCATACAGTATACGTACATTATTGAAAGAAGACTTTTCGATCGATACTAGTACTTGTAGTACCACTTTAAATTGAATGTGTATATCCAACATGCATGGTTTTATACTCACTGGATGAGGAAGAGGAGTACTTAAGTTTACTTTTCTCAAATTAGGCTTTCGCCACGCTTTATAGATAAAGCAACAACCAGATATAGCGTTCAGAAAGCATCCACCATGGCCTAGGCCAAACCGAAAATAAAAAGGGTTCACACGTCCGCCGGGGCCACATCACAAGCACGCCAAAAAAGAAACTAAAATCGCAGCGAGAAGGCGGGGAAGACACTCAGGCCGCCGCCGAGGAGGGTGAGGCAGGAGCTGAGAGGGGGATCGTCGCCGTCCTCAAGTCCCGCAAAGAGCCGTCGAACGCCGCCCGATCACGTTGCCGCACCAGGGGGGACCACTGCTGGAGAAAGGCAAGAAAGGAAAAAACAGGGTCAGACACACGGGAAGGATAAACCTTCTCAATCGCCATCTTATTCCGCACGTTCCATAGCAACCACGAGATGGCCGCAAACACAAGCCAGAAGAGGCGGCGCCCTCCTCCGGCTCTGTTAGCCCGGGACTACAGGAACTCCCCAAGCTCATGCGCGTCCCAGTAAGGCCCCAGCGCCTCTCTGACAAAGCTCCAAAGAGCCTGAGCCGCCGAACAAGAAAACATAATATGGGCACAAGTCTCCGGAGTCCCACATAGGGGACACAAGCCATTGCTCGGGCCGTTACGCTTGGCCACCTCCACCCCCGAAGGTAACCGATCACGTAGAAGCTGCCACACAAAGATGCGAATACTAAGCAGGAGGGGGGCCTTCCACAGCGGTGAAGTCCAGCTCAACTCCGGACCCTGGAACAAGGCGCGATAAGCCGAGTTCACCGTGTACTCTCCCGATGGATGAAGCTGCCAAGCTGCCGAGTCCGGGGCCTCGGATAAGGCCTCGGGGAGGGAGCCGAGCAGCTGCTGGAGGTCCGCGGCTTCTCTCGCGCTAAGGTACCGACAAAACAAGATGTTCTAGTGGCCCTCGTGGAAGGCCTCATTCACCAGAGCCGTGGGGGGAGGCGGAGATGGCAAATAGGCTGGGGTATTGGACCCCCAGCAGGATCGGAAGCAGCCAGGGATCAAGCCAAAATCGAATCCCCTGACTGCAGCCAGCCGCAAAGGAGATGCCCAACCCAATGAAATGCTTGATCTCCTGGAGGGCTCTCGAGAACTGAGAGCCCTCCCTCCTCTCACAAGCCAAAAGGGGACAGCCCCGGAGTTATTTGGCTTTGATAAGTTGAAGACAAAGCCCTCCGTCGTCCCTAAGAATGCGCCAGACCCATTTCAGCATCAACGCCACATTAAAGCGGCGAGAGTCAAGGATACCTATGCCCCCAAAGCTCTTGGGGGCGCAGACGTCTGCCCATTTGACCATGTGGTATTTCTGATGGTCATCCCTCGCCGCCCAAAAGAACCTAGACAACTCCTTCGCGAAGTCGGCATGAGTCCCTTCGGGCAGAAGGTATAGCCCCATCTGGTACATGGGGAGACTCGAGAGACACGAGTTAATCAGTACCGACTTGCTTCCCATAGACGTAAGGCGTGCTCGCCAGGGTTCCGCCCTCGAACGCACCCTCGTAACCAAAGGGGCCAAGTCCCTGATCAGTACTCGCGTCTCCCTGATGGGTATCCCAAGATACGGAAGTCCACGAGCTTACAATTCAGCCCATCCGCAATCCGCTGACGCTCCTCCTCGGGATATCCTAGAACCATAACCTCGCTCTTGTCAAAATTGATTGTCAGGCCCGACATGGATTCAAAGCAAAGAAGCAGGAACTTCAGGTTAATGATGTCAAGGTCCGAACCCTGCACCATGATCATGGTGTCGTCCGCATACTGGAGATGCTAGATCCCACCCCCGGGGATCAAATCCCCCACCACCCCTGAGATGTGTCCAGAGCTTTGTGCTCTATCTAGAATTTCAGCCAGAGCATCCACCGCGACGTTAAACAATATAGGGGAGATCGGGTCCCCTTGTCTAACCCCGCAGGACGGACTAAAGTAGGGGCCGATCTCCCCATTGATGTTGATCGCCGTCCTTCCACTCATCACGAACTGCATAATCCAGTAGATCATGCGATCGTCAAACCCCCTCCTTTCTAGAACGAGCCTTAGGAAGGCCCAGTCCAAGCGACCATAGGCCTTCTGAAAGTCCAGCTTAAGGAACACTCCTTTCTGACGTCGAACCTTGACTTCATGGATAATTTCATGAAGTGTCAGGACATCGTCATGAATGAGGCGTCCCTTAAGGAAGGCGAACTGGAGAGGATGAGTGAGTCGCTCCATCACCGGAGCGAGACGAAGGGCACATACCTTGGCAAACAGACGTTGTATGACATTAATCACTGTGATCGGACGGAATTGACGAATATCCGTGGCCCCCACTACCTTGGGGATCAGGGTAATAACGCCAAGGTTCAATCAAGACATCACGAGGGTACCCGTGTAGAACTCTTGGAAGAGATGCAAGATCAAAGGCTGGAGTTGAGCCCAAAAAGGCTGAAAGAAGCAAACCGGTAGCCCATCTGGGCCCGGTGCCAAACTACACTTCATGGATTTCAGGGCAGCCTCCACCTCCCCTCCTAAGAAGGGGAGAGTGTGTAGGGGTTCGTAGCATGGAAAACAAAAAAATTCTACCGCATGAACACACAATCAAGATCTAATCTATGATCAAGCCAAGATCTATCTACTAGATTGTAGCAACGAGTCGATAGAGGAACTCACCCTCGAAGATTCCAAAGCGGTTAACGAGAGCAGATTCTCGTGGGTGATGTAGTCGTACACTTGCCGATCTCAAGATCGCGTAGACGATCCTTTCGCTGCGTTCAAGCGCTCATGATCGATCACACGCTCGGTACTCGACGAAGACCTTCCTCTCCCTTGTTCCAGCAGGCAGCGGAGGTTGTAGCACTCTCCTCGCGATTCCGGCAGCACGACGGCGTGGTACCAGAAGTAGAGGGGAGATCTCGCAGGGCTTCGCCTTAAGCCGGAGCGAGTATGGTGGAGTATGAGAGAGGCCTTGGTGATCTACGGTTTAGAGGGCACCAAGGGGAGGGCTTGGTCGGCGGCTAGGGTTTGGGAAACCCTAACTCGCCGAGTTAGAGGAGCTCTAGGCGGCGGCGACTTGGAGGAGGCCGGCGGCTAGGAGGCTAGGGTTTGGGGTGTAGGAGGTGTGTCTAGGAGGGGAGCCCTACCCCTCCTCTTATAGGAGGGAGGCGCCAAGGGAGGGGAGTCCCCAACTCGGCTTGGAGGTGGGTTGGTGGAGGAGGGACTCCTCCCCAACTCGGTTTCCTCCTCTTTCTCCACTTCCCAAAAATAGCCGTTTGACTTTTCAAATTGGCGTTTGACTTTTCAAACTAGGATTTGATTAAACCCTTTATTTTGTATAGCGATGACACCTAGTACATGATGTAATCATTCCAACTTGTAATGACACATTTATGTACCCTTCCCCTCCGGAGTGCCTGACATTCCGGAACCTTCTAGAACATTCCCGATGAAAACACCGGAATCATTCCCCAACTCCGAAACAGGACTTTCCTTATATGAATCTTATTCTCCGGACCATTCCGGATCTCCTCGTGATATCCCGGATCCCATCCGAGACTCCGAACAACATTCGGTCTCTTACTCATCATTCCATAACTACTCAACAACATCGAATCCTTAAGTGTGTCTCCCTACGGTTCGTGAATTATGCGGACATGATCGAGACACTTCTCCGATCAATAACCAATAGAGGAATCTGGAAATTCATATGGCTCCCACATATTTCTATGATTACTTTGCAATCGAATGAACCACTTACATATGATACCAATTTCCCTTTGTCTCACGATAGTTTACTTATCCGAGGCTATGATCGCTTGGTATCTCCGCATACCTAGTTCAACCTCGTTACCGATAAGTACTCTTTTCTCGTTCCCGTGGTATGTGATCCCTTGTGAGCCAGTCACATGCTTGCAAGCTAATTGGATGACATTCCACCGAGAGGGCCCAGAGTATATCTATCCGTCATATGGATGGACAAATCCCACTCTTGATCCATGTGTCTCAACCCATACTTTCCGAACACTCAATGCCACCTTTATAGCCACCCTGTTACGGTGTGGTGTTTGATGTCATCAAAGCATCCTTCCGGTAAAGGTGATATGCATAATCTCATGGTCGAAGGAATTAGGTTACTATGTATCAGAAAGCTTATAGCAAATGAACTATATTAAATGACTTGATCTTTATGCTACGCTTAACTATAGGAGTATGTCCATCACATCATTCTCCTAATGATATGACCCTGTTGTTAATAACATCTCTATGTTCATGATCAGGAAACCATGATCATATATTAACCAACAAGCTAGTTTAACAAGAGGCTTTACTAGGGACTCTTTTATGTTTACAAATCACACAAGTATTAATGTTTCCGGTTAATACAATTATAGCATGGTATGTAAACATTTATCATAAGTATGAAGATATGATAATAACCACTTTAATATTGCCTCTTGGGCATATCTCCAACAGTCTCTCACTTGCACTAGAGTCAATAATCTAGTTTCAAACCTTTGTGTATTCAACACCTATAGCTTTCCGGTGTTGTATGTACACGATTGCTAGTGGTCAACTGATCTCCGGATCTGACACTTCCAGGTCCGTGTGTAATTGCATGTCTTTGCGTCTCTACGCATCACTCATTCTCTAATGAGATGGCTTTGTATAATTTTGGTCCTTTGGTGAGACCTTTAGTTCTTTGGGGTTAAAACATGTTGATAATATTGTCGTACAATATATCTTCATAGTATTATCCCGCTGTGAACTACACCTAGTTTGATAACAAACTACTTGACATAAATGCCCTCTTTAGCTGCTATTATAGCAGTCATATACTTAGCCTTTTGTTGTAGTATCTGTCACAATGTCTTAACTTTGGAACTCATCCAAATCCATTATGGAACTTACTTTCCATTATATTGTGCCACCCTTAGTTTAGATTGAGATAAACTTAATTTGTACTTTATGACAAAACTAGTATCAATGTAATTCATTTACAATGAACTAACCATCTATTTGTCACTTCTACAAAATAATATATTCTTAGTTTCTTTTACAAGATCATAAGAATATCTTTACTATCGTCCAATAATCATCTTATAAATCATTCTGGTATATGCTCATAACATTTAGAGCATAGGACATATCTGGATTTGTACATATCACAACATGATTGATATAAATACTCTTTGTGATTTCATACATCAAGTATCAATCTATATTTGAATCTTTGTTTCACTTACCAAGTGTCAATACACTTGAATATATCATCAATATTGAACTCATTCAATCCTTTCTGTGCGACAAGAACCTTTCTTGTAGTTTCTATATTGAACTTATTCAATATATCATCTATGTACTTTCGGCACAACCATATTAGCATCTATTGATGCCAAATATTTGGGTTTTGCCTAAGTCTTTCATCGGGATGAAATTCTTAATATGTGTTAATAAAAGATACATCATTTTTAATCAACAATATGTCTTCCACATAATGTATTAGAAATATGTCTTAGCGCTCCCACTTAATTTCTTGCAAATGCAAGTATCTTCATTGTCTCTGATGAAATTAAACTCTTTTAACAGTTTCATCATAGTGAAGATTCCAACTCATGATGCTTACTTCAACCATTGAAGTTTGCATATGCTTTTAGCATCCTTTGAATTAACAAAACCCTTTGGACCGTGTCATGCACACGTCCTAGGTAACCCTTCTATTAGAAGAACTTGTTTTGTTTATTCAACTACCACATAACAAAATTATATGTAGTGGTTGCTACATTAATCCGTCTAGACTAAATATCGCTATGAAAGATCAAATCTTGTCATGGTCAACCTTTGAACATTTTGTGAACTCTTTCCCAACATGTCGACTATTTCATAGATGTGAAACATCCATGTCTACTTCTTTATAGATCCAAACACAACTGTAAGGTCTTACACCTTTCTCGAGGGTCCTTCAAGTTCAAAACTTGATTTCTCGTATGGAACTATCACGGATTTTATGGCTTCATGCCATTTGACGGAGTCAGGGCCCATCGTCGCTTCTTTGCATGTAGTCCGTTCATTATTCTCAAATAATGATTCAACCCTCAAATCTTGGTATTTGATTGTTTACTCGACCTACTTGGTTCAATAGAAACTTAGACCTCCGTGACCGCAACCTTTGAGGCACATGAGCCATGAGCATTGTTGCTGCCTCCGGAACACTTTTCGACGCTGCGCAACTTTGCACATATAGCTAAGGTTCCTTTAACCTTATCAAAGTTCTATTGTCCTCCCACTTATCTTTTCACGAAAAATTCCTTCTCAAAGAAACTTGACGTTCTAAGCGACAAATACTTTTGTCTCCGGTGTTTATGGAGGAATACTTAACAGTAATACAAAGACAGTTTTATCCGACTTTGGTTGCAAACATCTTTCTTATGCATAGCATACCAATGTTTAAGAAAGGACTACTTGGGTTTTATCCCAAACCATAACTTTATATGGTGTCATTTCAGCGGATTATGATGGAGCTCTTTTCAGTAGAAAACGGTAGTCTCTAAAGCTTTTAATCTTTAAAATATAATGGAAGTTTTATGAATTACACCTTTGATCTTACCATGTCAAACAAGGTTTAATTACATATCTCGAACACTCCATACTCTTATGGTGTTTCGAAATGCAAATCCACGAAATTCCTTAAATCTTAGGTATTATGCTAAACTTGTAACTCAAATATCTTCCTTTATGATCTTATCATAAACTATTTATATTCTTATTACAATGATTTTGCACTTCATCTTGAAAGACTTTGAACTTTTTCAAATGTTTCATACTTCATCCTTATTAAGTAAATATTCATATATTCACTCAAATTTTCGGAGAAAGCATATAAAGTTGAAATCCATCGCTCTTGACTACACATAATGGATTTCGTACAACAATATGTACAAGTTCCAATAAGCTAGTCATTCGTTCCCTTTTGGCCTATGAACGAAGTTTTAATTATCTCTAGGAAAGTTTCTGGCGTCATGTGATCAAAAATAAAAAGACTCCAAAATTCCATCCACATGGAGTTTCTTCATGTTTTCTTTCCAATATAATTTAAACGGCGATGTCACTTCCTAAGTGATCTTTCAATCAATTTGTCTTTCGACATTTTTAGCACTAGTTTTATGGATGTGATTTCTCCAACGAGATTTGTGAATCATCCATCTTTTATGGATTACGGCAATTATTTGAACAACCCTTTTGTTCTCATAATACCTGATAAAACAAATCTTGAAGGCAAGCTTTTTAACGAGCAACACAATAAACCTTTATTTGTTCTCGATGAACATCATCACATATTCTTTTGCTAGTTACTTAGGCCATTGTAGTTCATGAATTGTGTTGTTTCGTATGACGATTCACACCAACAAATTCAGTATCAAATACTTAAGTACCACATTGTTTAATAAGCAAAGAATATATCCATAACATGTATATCATCCATATACTTAAACTGAACAATTCTAGTCTTTTCTTTTCTGCCATATACTTATGAGATTCTCTTCAAGATTTCCTCTGCTTGAAAGAATCTATCAACATCAATAGTGGAGCCATATACATGACACATAGTCCAAAGCATGTATAGTAAAATACCAATGTCTTTGGACTTGCACCTTGAAGTAGTTCACCATCATCAAATGTTTGGTGTTCTTTCAAATTCCTTTCTTTAGTAATCTATTGGTGTAGTAAACATTTTACCTACATCAAATATTCACCCTTATCATGGAATTATCCATGATCAAGCTAATTTTAGCTTATAACGGTGAATCGCGAGTATAATGTTGCTCTCCAAAACCTTTTGGAGGATTAGGACAACTAGTGTCTCCAACCTTTTGCAAATTCTCATCAAATATGAGAACATGACTTTTGCCATATTATACTCTATCATGTTGCAACCAAAACTTTGTTTTAGATATCACAATATCTTCCACACATCATGGTTTCTGAAACAACTCTTTCAGATCCTAGATAACCTTGATATTAAGACAATCCTTTGAATATCAAGAATCAAGGAGACAAACATGATACTCATACACTAACTCTTGGAATTGTCACTCTCGATTTTAATACCAATTATTAAACTTCATGGAGTAACCGGAACTTACTGAAAGTTTGCAATAGGACTTTTAAACTTTAGATTAACACTTCAAAACAATACGATACCAGTTCGTAAAGTAACTAACCAGAATTCTATAGTTCTATCATCTCAATTAAAACTAAGCGCAAGGTAGTAAACGGATGCCAATGACTACAACAACTATGCAAATTCACTTTGATTTAATTTATGATAAATAGTGTTCAACTTTTAATCAAATTGCTGTTGAACTCCCACTCAAAACAATATCCCTCACATTGTTTTAGTGATCACGCGAACCAAATCCACCACATCAAAACCGATCATCACGAGAGTTGATGTAGCTTCAATGGCGAACAATCAACATGTTCATCATATCTACTATATGACTCATGCTTTACCTTTCGGTGATCCGTGTTTCGAGACCATGTCTGTACATGCTAGGATCGTCAAGATCAAACCTTAGCTTCCGCATGAGCAAATCTGGCTTGCTCACGTTGTATACACTTGCGGAATCTAACACACCCGATCATCACGTGGTGCTTCGAAACAACAAGCTTTAGAAACGGTGCTAACTAAGGGTGAACACTTTATGATTTGAAATTGTGTGCTTGAGGGATCATCTTATAATGCTACCGTCATGAACTAAGCAATACAAGATGCATAAAAGGATTAACATCACATGCAATTCATAATATGTGATATGATATGGCCTTTCTTCTTTGTGCTTCCGATCTCCATCTTCAAGCACGAACATGATCTCCATCATCACCGGCATTGCATCAAGGTCAATGACGCCGCTCCATGGTTGTCGTCCACCGGCTTCAACTATTACAACTACTTTGAATAGACACGCGGGTCTTAGCAGAATTTAAAGACAACCATATGTCTCCTGCCGGTTGCCAACTTACAATAAGGAATATTGCATACATCAAATATAATCACAATCATGGCCATATCACATCACAGCACACCCCTGCAAAACAAAG
Organism: Avena insularis; assembly: GCA_023614405.1. NCBI lineage: Eukaryota > Viridiplantae > Streptophyta > Magnoliopsida > Poales > Poaceae > Avena > Avena insularis. The sequence continues at coordinate 390,812,033 of CM042695.1, forward strand.
TTAGACGCCTCTAATTTCTTTGCATGTTTTACGTGGTTTGGGGCTTTCAATAAGTGACGTTCTAACTTACGAACAAGAACCACAACATTGATACTAGTATTGTCAATCACCCGTTGTAAATTGAATCTTAACTATGTTGGGAGAAACAGGCACCCACAAAGCCACTTATGCAATACAAGTTGCATGTCAAGCGTGGAGCAAGTCTCATGAACAATGTCATGTAAGGTTAGCCCGGGCCGCTTCATCCCACCATCCCGCAAGATGCAAAGTACACAAGAAGCAATCGACAACAAAAGCATCAACGCCCATAATGACCATTGTGTTCTACTCGTGCAACAGATCTACATATAGACACGGCTCTGATACCACTGTAGGGGTTCGTAGCATGGAAAACAAAAAATTTCTACCGCATGAACACACAATCAAGATCTAATCTATGATCAAGCCAAGATCTATCTACTAGATTGTAGCAACGAGTCGATAGAGGAACTCACCCTCGAAGATTCCAAAGCGGTTAACGAGAGCAGATTCTCGTGGGTGATGTAGTCGTACACTTGCCGATCTCAAGATCGCGTAGACGATCCTTCCGGCTGCGTTACGACAGCGCTTCAGATCGGTCACACGCTAGATCGACGAAGACCTTCCTCTCCCTTGTTCTAGCAAATGGAGGTTGTAGCACTCTCTCGCGATTCCTGAAAGACGGCGTGGTACCAGAAGTAGAGGGGAGATCTCGCAGGGCTTCGCCTTAAGCCGGAGCGAGTATGGTGGAGTATGAGAGAGGCCTTGGTGATCTACGGTTTAGAGGGCACCAAGGGGAGGGCTTGATCGGCGGCTAGGGTTTGGGAAACCCTAACTCGCCGAGTTAGAGGAGCTCTAGGCGGCGGCGACTTGGAGGAGGCCGGCGGCTAGGAGGCTAGGGTTTGGGGTGTAGGAGGTGTGTCTAGGAGGGGAGCCCTACCCCTCCTCTTATAGGAGGGAGGCACCGGCCAAGGGGAGGGGAGTCCCTCCCCAACTTGGCTTAGAGGTGGGCCGGCGGTGGAGGAGGGACTCCTCCCCAACTCGGTTTCCTCCTCTTTCTCCACTTCCCAAAAATAGCCGTTTGACTTTTCAAATTGGCGTTTGACTTTTCAAACTAGGATTTGATTAAACCCTTTATTTTGTACAGCGATGACACCTAGTACATGATGTAATCATTCCAACTTGCAATGACACATTTATGTACCCTTCCCCTCCGGAGTGCCGGACATTCCGGAACCTTCTAGAACATTCCCGATGAAAACACCGGAATCATTCCCCAACTCCGAAACAGGACTTTCCTTATATGAATCTTATTCTCCGGACCATTCCGGATCTCCTCGTGATATCCCGGATCCCATCCGAGACTCCGAACAACATTCGGTCTCTTACTCATCATTCCATAACTACTCAACAACATCGAATCCTTAAGTGTGTCTCCCTACGGTTCGTGAATTATGCGGACATGATCGAGACACTTCTCCGATCAATAACCAATAGAGGAATCTGGAAATTCATATGGCTCCCACATATTTCTATGATTACTTTGCAATCGAATGAACCACTTACATATGATACCAATTTCCCTTTGTCTCACGATAGTTTACTTATCCGAGGCTATGATCGTCGGTATCTCTGCATACCTAGTTCAACCTCGTTACCGATAAGTACTCTTTTCTCGTTCCCGTGGTATGTGATCCCTTGTGAGCCAGTCACATGCTTGCAAGCTAATTGGATGACATTCCACCGAGAGGGCCCAGAGTATATCTATCCGTCATATGGATGGACAAATCCCACTCTTGATCCATGTGTCTCAACCATCACTTTCCGAACACTCAATGCCACCTTTATAGCCACCCTGTTACGGTGTGGTGTTTGATGTCATCAAAGCATCCTTCCGGTAAAGGTGATATGCATGATCTCATGGTCGAAGGAATTAGGTTACTATGTATCAGAAAGCTTATAGCAAATGAACTATATTAAATGACTTGATCTTTATGCTACGCTTAACTATAGGAGTATGTCCATCACATCATTCTCCTAATGATATGACCCTGTTGTTAATAACATCTCTATGTTCATGATCAGGAAACCATGATCATATATTAACCAACAAGCTAGTTTAACAAGAGGCTTTACTAGGGACTCTTTTATGTTTACAAATCACACAAGTATTAATGTTTCCGGTTAATACAATTATAGCATGGTATGTAAACATTTATCATAAGTATGAAGATATGATAATAACCACTTTAATATTGCCTATTGGGCATATCTCCAATAGAGTGAGTCTAGCGTTCTCCTCTAGAGAGACTAACTCCTCACCAGACCAGAAGTCAGGCGCTAGCGAGACTTCCGATTGTGGCGAGGCGGAGAAGAGACCCCGGTAGAAGGAATAAATATGGGTGGAGAGCGCCTGTGGGGACTCCAACAGTGACTCTCCCTCCCAGAGGCAAGGGATCGAACACTTCCTCCTCCTACCATTGGCAATGGCATGGAAGTAAGCCGTGTTTGATTCCCCCTGGATAGTCCAGTTCTGGCGACTCCGCTGATGCCAGAAAGCCTCCTCTCCCTTGTAGATCTCCATGATGGAGGACTCAAGGGAGTACCTATGGGACCAAGCCTCCGTCGAGAGGCTGTGAAGTTCGGCCTCCCGGTCCAAGGCCTGGATCTCCCGCAGAATGGAATCCTTGTGATTCCTGAGGTCAGCCCCCAAATTCGCCCCCCACCCTCTCATGAACTGACGAGATAATTTGGCACAATGGTGCCAGATATCCACGACGCAGTAAACCCGAGGGGTCGAGGCGGCCGCTGCCAACCACCTCGACAGAACCGCCTCCACGAATCCTTGTTTCTGAAGCCAGAAAGATTCAAAGTGGAAGCGGTTCGGGCGAGGGGGGAGGCCCCCTCCCGAGGAGAGGAGGAGATGGGTATGGTCTGACCCTATCCTAGTCACCGCCCTGAGTGAGCAAAGAGGGAAGGCCACCTCCCACTCAACGGAGACAAAGACACGATCGAGGACACTGCGGATCGGATCCAGCTGCTTATTTGTCCAAGTATATCTAGCGCCCACACGCCGAATCTCGCGGAGAGCAAGATAAGCAATGCAGTCGTTAAACATACGCATCCGAGGGAGGTCCAGATTTGCCGAGCTCTTATCATCGGCAGATCGGATCAGGTTAAAGTCCCCGGCGACCACCACTGGGATAACCGTCCATTCCACTTTCGATTTGAGCTCAAGCAAGAAGTCAGCGGACCTCCTATGGTCCACGGGGCCATAGACAATGATCAGCTCCCACCTGAAGCGTGATTGTCTATGGGTAAGCGCCATGCTCACAAAGAATTTCCCGCGGTCCATATCATCAACCTCGAAGGTATCCTCCTTCACCCCCAGGAGGATCCCCCCGAGTGGCCGGAAGCAGGAAGCCAGGACCAGGAGAACTTGAAGCGGCTCAAAGCTTCCAATTCAGCAATGGAGAAGTCCTGGTGAATCGTCTCCTGAAGGACGACAATATCCGGCGCTTGCAAGTTTACTTTCTAAATGCTCACTATGCATGAACTGTTTCCCAGCATCAAGATTTGTAGAACGACAAAAGAACGAGAAGTCGTGATCTTCATACGGCTATTACGAGTAAACCGATAGAATAAATTTGGTCAAAGTTAAATTCTGGAAAAAGTTGTGTGCGAATTTTAGGGTGGATTTTGTGTCCTCGGGAGTGCATGCTCCGTTAATTCTGGAAAATGTATACCTTTTTAGGTTTGAGGATAGGACTGGGTTTTATCTCAATGATGATTTCTTCTCCGATGAGGGACTCTTCTAATGATGTGCACCAATCTTGCGTCTCCATTCTAAAAAAACAAAAACAAAAAGTCCTAGTATCTTTCTTCTCCATTATCCATAAATAAACGTGATGAGAGGAGCATTGCACATTTTTTTCCTTGTACGGAGCGGGGAGATCCGGTGTTCCTGGTGCAAAGAAAAACAAGAAAGAGAGCGTGTGGTTAGGCATCACGAACGCGTGTTATGTAGGAGTAGCTGTACACGGTACGTAACTAACTGGCATGTGGCTTGGCATGCGAAGAGAGTGATCGAGCAGCTAGCAGCAGCCCATAGATATCATCGAGCTAGCGGCCATCATGCTGGCCCATTGTCTTGCCTGATTAGCTAGCTATGGAGAAGTACGAGCGAGCTTCCACTGTCTCTAGTGTCTACTTCTTCCGTTTGATGTTTTAGTTTGTAAATAAAATATATCTAGACTTCTTTTAGTGTATAGATTCACTCAAGTTTGAAGTGAACCTACACACTAAAACAAATCTAGATACATTCTCTTCACAAATTAAAACATCTTAAATTTTAAAACGGAGAAAGTACTACTGATCATTAATCGGGATATGAACAGAGACTCGGTCAATTTGACGATAGGTGGATCGATCGATCGACGTGTAATCACGTGTGAGATAGATGCTCATCACATGCATATGCATTTTTGCTATAGCTTCCCCTTCAAGACGATCGACCGACCGGCCGGTCGCAAAAGTCTCGAGGATTATTGATGATGGGCGATGCATGCATGTGCATGCACGGCTAGTACGACTCGTATAGCAAAAGCACGCACGTATTTTCCCCTTGGAGAAAATTAAAATGGACCACGTACGGTATGATGCATGTAGTAGACACCACCCATGCCATGTGTGCTCCCGCCTTTTTGTCTGCATGCATGCACGTGATATCTTAACCAAACCCTATGTACTATGTTTTCACGCTAGGCTAGGCTGCAAGGCGATGGTTGGTGGTTGGACTTGGACGCGTGAATTTTATCTGTACCAGCAGTACGTAATCGTAGTGTACTCCTAATATACTTATGAGCCCATTCCATGTACTCCCTCCGTTTCAAAATATAAGATATTTTTAGATTTATGAAAAAAATTTATCTAGATTTATTTTAGTGTGTAGATTCACTCTAGACCCGAGTGAACCTATATACTAAAATAAGTCTAGATATATTTGTTTTACAAAACTAAAACATCTTATATATATTTTTTAAAACGGAGGGAGGGAGTATGTATTACATGCTAAGTACTACTCGTTAGCTACTTGGGGAGTGAGAGAGCGGTGACAACAAAAAAATTAGAATTGAGGCTTCATTGGATTAATGGAACCACCGGATCGGTCTAAAACACGGACTTCAGGCACCACAAGAGAAAGAAAAAAACCGGAAAAGTGAAGCATAATTGCTGCTCTAACTAGTACCTGCAGATTAAACCAGGTCAAAATAAAGTAACAAACCGATCGTCGATGAACAACCGTGACCCGTTTCATTGCGAGTACTAGTACTGCTAGTATCGGACAGTAGTACTAGGTACTGGATTTTCCTTTGGCGCATTCAAGTTAGTTAGTTACTACGGTAGAACGGATCAGTGGATGCGCTGCTGGCCGGCTGTCAGGAATTAATCTCGATCGGGAAGGAGAGCGAGGCTCTCTCTCTCTCTGCTGTGTTGTTGGTTGCTGGCTTGGCTTGCTGCATGTACAGCAGTAATGCCTAGCGCCATGGATGCATGCATGCTGCATTACTACTTCGAATTCGTACCCGATCGATCGCACTAGCTAGCAAGGAAGATACCGCCAGTCTCCCCGTTTCACATTGGCTTTCGAGAGAGAAACCAGTACTACGTTTCACATTATTGTATTGTATGTACACGTGGCCGATTGATAGTACTCATGCCGGCCGGCCGGCCGGCCGGGGCTAGCCTCACGATCGTAATTTTCTATCAAAACTTGAAAACCTGCATACAAAACGGTGCACTCTCTAGCTAGGTCGTGCGACACGGTGCGTGCAAGGTATCCACGCACGCGGGCAAAGGGGGTTATATTGGAAAAACCACGCATTCAATGCTCGATGAGGAATAGTATATAAAGACTAACTCAAGAACTCTAGTCAACAATGTTTGCAGAGTCGTTTACGTGAGCCTATAACTACAGTAGATGGAGAGACACGGTCATCACCATCACTTCGTGCCAATCATGATCGTGTCTATCAGAGACGTAGTTGTTGATGTCAAGATGGAGAAGACGACGGAAGCGGAAGACTTTAAATCTAGTCGCAAACGTCTGTTTCACTCATAGAAAAATTGTTAAAATACTTGTAAAGTACTTTAAATCTAGCCGTAAACGTGCGTCTTTTAGAGCAAGTTCAATAATATAGTCGGCCGTTGGCTATAAGAAAGTGTCACGTCATCTATAGCTTGTCATATAGTCTACTAGTACAATAGTTAGTTACAAAAGTCTACTACTTAATAAATATGTGGCCCACATTTCACTCACACAAGCTGCTTAGGAGCACGTGCTAGAGTCGGCTGTTAACTTACAGTCCGCTTACATTCTCTCTCGTCTCATCTCTCTTCCACATCACCAAAACTATAATATTTTATTTCTTATAGTCAGCTGACTGTACCCTATTGTACTTGCTCTTATAGATCAGTCAGACAACACTAACAGACGACGAACCAAAAGCTACCACCTCAAACTCCGACTAAGTGCTAATAACTGTGCTTAGTAGTAAGTGCTAAACCATAGCATTCTGGCCGAAGACTCTGGCCCCGACGGTGAAGCACAATCGCTGCAGAGTAAACCAGGTCAAAATAAAGTAACCTTTACGGCCGTGGTGATCGCGTGCAGACGTGCGTACTAATAATAACACACGGATCGTCGATGAACAACGACCGTGACCCGTTTCATTGCGAGTACTAGTAGCTAGTATCGGACAGTAGTAGTACTAGGTGCTGCATTTTCCTTTGGAGCATTCAAGTTACTGTAGTACTACCACGGTATAGGTAGTACTGGCCGGCTGTCAGGAATCTCGGGAAGGCCAGAGAGATCGAGGGCTCTCTGCTGTGTTGTTGGTTGCTAGCTTGGCATGCTGCATAGTACAGTAATAATGCCCTAGCGCCATGGATTCAAATTCGTACCCGATCGCACTAGCAAGGAAGATACCGCCAGTCTCCCCGTTTCACATTAGCTTTCGAGGGAGAAACCAGTACGTTTCACATTATTGTATGTACTACGTGGCCGATCGATCGTACTCATGCCTGCCGGCCGGGGGTACATCTTCGCGTTCGTAATAAGGGCATCTCCGTCGGGGAGACCCAATCCTTCTAAACGTGTCCTAATCGGTCAGTACGGATCGTGCAGGACGTACGCGGCGTCTCAGTGGGACGATCGATCCGGACTAACTTTGGTTGGACCGATTCATTCGTGATCCAAATATGATGCCGAACGGGTCTGTCCGGACATACGAGGACGATGGCCTGTAGCAGGCTGGTCCAGTTGCAGCTACGCAATGGGCCTTCTTCTCACTCCTCTCTCTTGCTCTGGCCTGTCGGATTTTATCCGTTTAGGTCACGCTGCTGGGCGCGGCTGGCCGGACAGGCTGGACCACGATCCAAAAGCGTTGGTGGATCGATCCAAACAGACTAAAACGGACGATTTAGGTCGTTCGTTTGCGTCTCCCTGGTGGAGATGCCCTAAACGGAGGACGATGAGAGCCATGTGCATGGGTGGGCGCTCTGTCCTCAGTACGTTGTGCGACACGGTGCAAGGTATAGCTGACTGAAAAAATGACGCAATCAATGCTGGATGAGGAATATATGAAGACTAACCCAAGAAACTTCAGTCAAAGACGTTCTTGTCACTTAGGTTCACAACACTCCCACTTCCCACTGTGAACACGTGACTGTGAGAGGGAAGAGATACAATACAAGGAGACGGTCGCCAATTCTTAAAATAAAAGAAAAGAAAGTGATGACAGGCATCAACTCCTAGGTGTCAGTCATGATCATATCCAATATTAGACGCAGTTGATAATATTAAGATGGAGAAGATGACGAAAGTAGAAGACTTCAAATGAAGTCGCAAATAAACGTTGTTTCTGGAGAAGATGACGAAAGTAGAAGACTTCCCCCTGAATTTTAGGAGTCTTAGAATTTTTTCTTTCTGATGTTTCCATATTTTTGGCTGAATTTTAGTAAGCTTAAAAGTTGTTTCTGAATCCCAAAATATTTTCAATGAATTTAGGAGGCTTAACCAATTATTTCTATCGAGATCCTTTGTGCGTAGGTCATCGACAATATTAACCACATCATTAACTTGATTAAAATTTAACATACTCTCTCCATATACCTGTTTGGGACATATAACAAATCTTTGGACCCTATGTTTTTTCTCTGATTGGACTAATTTGGCTCTCACTAATACTTTGATTGGCTCTTCCTCTGAAACTAAATGCTTATGTGTGAAGGGGATTTTGTGGTTGCATGGTTTTTAACATGCATGTGTCCTTTAAACCGGAATAATAGAGGGAGTAGTACTAATAACCCCAACATTAATTACCTACAAAGCCACAACACAAAATTAGCCACAACATTAACAGCTGGTTCAAATATGCCATCACCTCAACATAAAATGCATGCCGTACACATAACTTTGGTCGACGTGTGATATGCTCACATATGTATGTGCTTCCCCTTGAAGAAGCTAAGGCCGGTCGCAAAAAATCAGGCAACATTGAAGGGACATGCATTGTATGGATGCAATGGTGGTAGCGAAAGCAAGCACGTACGTATTTTCGTTGGAGAAAATTAAAACGGAGCAGACAGTATCACATGCAGCGATGAACGTAACCATGTGACAGAGTTATTAGTACGTTCGTAGTAGTATTAGCTAGCTCGCCCCCAACCCGGCCGGCCTGGTGCCACCTTTTTGCCTGCACGTGGTATCTTAATAAGTAACCAACCGTAGTAAGCCGGAGTATATATATGCTCTCAAGCTTGCGATCGACGGCCCACCGAGCTGTGCAGTGCATCCATGGCCATGGCGATGCTGCTGGTTGTTGGTTGGACCTGGATCGACGCGTGAATCTATTGATCATCAGTGCCGTAACGGTACCAGCTGCTAGCAGTGTGTGATCACACGTACTACATGTATGCATTTGGGCGCATAGACCGGTCACCGGACGTAACGGTACGTACTGGATCAGGGAGTCACGTGTGTAGTGGGTTGTCGTCGACGGTCGTTACGGAAAATAATGGCGTGTACGCCTGCGTGTTTTGCATGCACTATGTCACCCTAGATTATTAGGGGCACTTTAGTAGAGGCATTTTAGAAATTGCCTAGAAAGACTATATTTAAAGGCACTTTCAAGATATGCCTGCAAAAAATTGACTTTAAGTGGCATATTTATAAAATACCTGCAAATACAAGATTTGTAAAGGCATTTTTTAAAAGAAAATGCCTGCAATCATCTTTGAAGTGCCTGCAAAAATCTATTTTCTAAGGCATTTCCAAAGTGCCGGCTGGTACCCCACCGGCCGGAACGAAAACCAGAAGAAACCATACCCCTCGTGCCTCGTCCCTCCTAGGAAATATTCCGTACTACTCCGTAGAAAATTAGAAGAGAGAAATGGAAACCGATCCCTGACACGATCCCCTTCTCTACGTAGCCTCCTCATCGCTCGGCGCTCGGCCTTCTCTATGTTGTCAATCCAGATCCTAGCTCTTACCGCGCCGCCACGGCAGCTCCGGCACTCGGCCTTCCCATCGCTTGCCGCGCCTCCTCCCCTATTCCCCGACGTCGCCTCCCCAATTCCCTACCTCCTCATCATCTCACTCTCGATCCAAACAAATTCTCATCTCTCTGCTACCCCGCCTGCAGATTGGGCTCTAGCGCAGGCCATGGACGCAGAGCTCGGGCAGCTCTCGCCGGCGAGGTCGCCCAGCGCCTCCCTCGAGGGCTTCGGGTCGTCGATTTCTGCGTCACCGCGGGAGAAGCTGCTCGATTCGCCGTCGTCGTGCGTCCTCGTGGGGCCGCTACGTCCTGCCACTCCGCGTATTAGCGTGGCAGGAAAGCGAGATGCGTGAGGCAGGTTGGCTCCTGCGCGATCTTCGAGCCCTACGACGACTGCTTCCTGCGCCTGCCTAACGCCACAGCCGACGACACGCCTTCCTGACGCCACAGCCGACGGCATACGTGTTTTATGTAACGGCCGCCGGCCCCGGCGCTATGGATCGGTGACCTGCATTAATGGATTGACAACAAGTACATCTACGCTTGCTTCAAGGTATGCGCCTCTCTGGTTTTGGGTTCTATCTCATTTAAATGTAGATTGTGCTCATTATTGTTTGTGAGTCCATGGACAACACTTGATGTTTAGCTATGTGTTCCATTGTGTCGATTGATGTGGATAATATAGTAGAGTGATGTTGAATAGAAAATAGAGCTATCTACTCCATTGTGTCGATTGACTGTGTCATACTGTAGCTACATGAATAGAAAGTAGTTGGATAAGATGTAGGGACAAAGTAGTACCAGCAAGGTAAATCGGACCTTATTTGGAAAGATGTGATAAGTTCAGATATTTTAAATTAGGGCTCCTAACCTGAATTTCTTTTATAGTTATGAATGGGTACCATCAGCATTGGGTTAGATTTTATCTTTAGTTTTTTTTTATAAGCAGGATGGTATATCAACATAGTACTCACAATTTATTATGTGAAAACTTCACTATTGTGTTGTTCACTAACTTGGCCTCTAGCATTATCTGGTGATTTGCTAACTACTATTCCGTTATGCAACCTGAAAGGGTGGAACTGTAACTGCTATGGCCATCAATTATGGATTACTTCTTGGTTTTGTCCCCTCTGATGATGATGAGGTGGGTAAATATTCTTAAGCAGTTTTTAGAGACTGTCTGATATTTGATACTTTGTTTTGTTAGTGGTTGGATGTTATCTGCAACCATTTTACATTAGTAGTCCATCATACATCTTGTTCATCCGACTCCATTTGGTATTTTTGAACTGCAAGCTGTGCTGCTAAGTCACCACTCTCTGGTGCAGACGCCAGTTCACCCAAATTCTGATTGATAACATGTGTGCAAAATGATTAAGTAAATTACTCTATGTCTACCATATTGATTAAGTTACCTACGCATTTGATTTCGAATTGCTATTGTCATGATTCACTCACTATTTGAAACGTGCATTGTGTGAAATTATGTGACCAGTTTGTTCCTCTCTGTCTTCCTATCTAGATTTTCTTACAAATTGCCTCTTGTTGTTGATTGCTTTGCAGGCTTACTGGTTTTGGTTCAGATAGAAGAGCTCCAATAACACCTCAGGCTTGAGAACCTTTCGGGAGAATCGAGTCGGTCAACACGAACCTATATGTTCAATTTCTCCGCTCCTATTGGTATGTAATTTTTGTTCATTCTCAATAGTTCCTCACCAGCTCATTTGTACACGCATGATTGTTGTTCTGCAGATTGAGTTCGTGAAATAACTCGTGAGATTAATTGTTGTACCACTCAAAACGCTCCATATAGCTGGACTTAGATTTTTTCAGTGATCGTTGTTGCATAATGATGATCTTAATTAAATATGTTTACCTTCGAACTGTTGAATTTTAGTTTCTTAGTATTGCTAGAAAACAGAATCATGTGACCTCTTGCCAAGTACCTTTGTGTTTTAGCTCATATCATAAAATCATCATAAAATAGTACCTTTGTGTTTTAGCTCTTCAATTGGTGATATAGTAATACTAGGTTACCTAATTTTTTGGCTAGGCATGTATGAAATATAAATGCAGTAGTCAGGTTTAGTATTGTCGCCTACTTGGACCCCCGTTCCGCATACGTTGTTTTTATTTACCGAAAGCTCTCCTTACGTTCCATATGTATATGTTATATTCTATTATAATTGGCCTTTGCTTTGTCAACTCATTATTTTTTTATTTGAACATATGAGGCCATGATGGCATATCTTAACTCTGTTTTTTTTGGTCAAACAAGACCCTAATTTGAAGAAATTTAGCACTTGGTTTCATTGATTCAGAGGCCCACGTTTAGCAGACCTACAAGATTGTCTTTTGATTGATCTAATGGCATTCCTCAACAAGCACCATGAACTTTTATTTATTCAAGACGTCCTCTTATTCCTTCTCCATTGGTGAATTTAAAATAAAGAATGTTTTTCTTTACAATGAACATCCTTCTTATTAGAATGCTGGTGAACCTATATTGAGCATAACCTCTTAATTCGTATATAAGCATACTCGGTACTTTTATTTGCAAGCCATTGTTGAAAGAATATTTCTTAATCCCTAGTATTTTGTGTGTTAAATAACAATATTAAGGATTATGTAATGTGTGTTGAAGTGTTGCAGCTCTCTTTGAGGGAAAAAGGAAAAGGACTCCCCCTTTGGGGGCGGATATTCCGCCCCCACCAGGGGCGGATAATCCGCCCTCCCCTTTCCCAAGCAGGCGCAAGCCCCAGAAGGGGGGCGGAGTTTTGGCCGGATTTTCCGTCCCCGCCGGATAATCCGCCCCTCTGGGGGACCGGATAGTCCGCCCCCCTTGCTCATCGCCAAGGCGCAAGCCCCAAAGAGGGGGCGGAGTGTTGGCCGGACCTTCCGGCTTGGCCGGATAATCCGCCCCAGGAGGGGGCCGGATTATCCGTCCCCCAAGATCTTCGCCAAGTTTCGCAGGCGCCAGCCCCAGAGAGGGGGCGGAGTTTCCCCCAGAGAATCCGCTCTTGGGGCGGAGTTTTTCCAAGGGCGGATAATCCGCCTTATCCGCCCCCAAAGTTGTCCAACGACCAGATCTGGGGAGGGGGTATTTAAGCCTGCCTTCCCCCTCCTGCCAGATCTCTTGATTCATTCGAAAAAGACAAGATCAGATCTGAAATCTTCATCCAAGAGAACTCCACCTAGATCCACCCAAAGGCCCCGTCCCTTGGGGAATCGAAGGAGGAGAACTCGATCATCATCATCAACAATCAAGCGCTTCATCTCCTCTCCATTCATTTGGAGAACCACCGATCTAGTATTTCTTGCAAATACCTAGATCCTTGTTTTCGTTTATATTGATAAACCTTGTTCTTGTGGCAGCTTGTTGTCATCTCGGGAGCCCCCAATTCGGTTGTGGGTTTGTGCCCCGTTAGTGTTGTAAAAAGGCACCGGTTCCCGCCTCGAAGGGATCCAACAGTGGAGAAGGTGGATCAGGCCTCTCGTGGCAAGATCCATCGGAGAATAGGGTGAGGCCTTGTAGGGTTTCGTAGCATGGAAAACAAAAAATTTCTATAGCATACAAACAAACAAGCCAAGATCTATCTACTAGATTGTAGCAACGAGTCGATGGAATAACTAACCCTGGAAGATTCCAAAGTGTTTAACAAGAGCGGATTCTCGTGGGTGATGTAGTCGTACTCTTCCTGATCTCAAGATCGCGTGAGCGATCCTTCGGCATGCGTTAAAGCAGCGCTCATGATCGGTCACGTTTGACGTAAGAGACCCTTCCTCTCCCTTGTTCCAGTGAGCGGAGGTTGTAGCACTCTCCTCGCTATTCCGGCTGGCGCGTGGTACCGGAAGTGGAGGGAGATCTCGAGGCTTCGCCTTAAGCCGAGGCAGTATGGTGGACTATGAGAGAGCCCTCGATGATCTAGGGTTTGAACACGCCGAGGAGGCTAGGCCGGGCGGCTAGGGTTTCACCTAGGCGGCGAAGTGGCCCTAGGGCGGCCTAGGCCATGTGGCGGCGGTGGCGACTTGGGGCTAGGGTTTAGAGGTGTAGGAACTTGTGTCTAGGAGGGGAGCCCTGCCCCTCCTTTTATGGGTGGAGGGGGCCGTCCAAGGGAGGAGTCCTCCCCAACTCGGCAGTGGTCTGGCCCGGTGGGAGGAGGAACTCCTCCCCAAGTCGATTTCACCTCCTCTCCACTTCCCAAAATTGCCGTTTGACTTTCAAACTTGGCGTTTGACTTTTCAAACTAGGATTTGAATAAATCCTCTATTTTGTTCAGCGATGACACCGAGTACATGATGCAATCATACCAACTTGATATAACACATTCATGTACCCTTCCCCTCCGGAGTGCTGGACATTCCGGAACCTTCTAGAACATTCCCGATGAAAACACCGGAACCATTCCCCAACTCCGAAACGGGACTTTCCTTATATGAATCTTATTCTCCGGACCATTCCGGATCTCCTCGTGATATCCCGGATCCCATCCGAGACTCCGAACAACATTCGGTCTCTTTCTCATCATTCCATAACTACTCAAACAACGTCGAATCCTTAAGTGTATCTTCCTACGGTTCGTGAATTATGCGGACATGATCGAGACACTTCTCCGAACAATAACCAATAGAGGAATCTGGAAATTCATATGGCTCCCACATATTTCTACGATTACTTTGCGATCGAATGAACCACTTACATATGATACCAATTTCCCTTTGTCTCATGATAGTTTACTTATCCGAGGTTATGATCGTCGGTATCTCTGCATACCTAGTTCAACCTCGTTACTGATAAGTACTCTTTTCTCGTTCCCGTGATATGTGATCCCTTGTGAGCCAGTCACATGCTTGCAAGCTAATTGGATGATATTTCACCGAGAGGGCCTAGAGTATATCTATCCGTCATATGGATGGACAAATCCCACTCTTGATCCATATGTCTCAACCAATACTTTCCGAACACTCAATGCCACCTTTATAGCCACCCAGTTACGGTGTGGTGTTTGATGTCATCAAAGCATCCATCCGGTAAAGGTGATATGCATGATCTCATGGTCGAAGGAATTAGGTTACTATGTATCAGAAAGCATATAGCAATTGAACTATTAAAATGACTTGATCTTTATGCTACGCTTATCTATAGGAGTATGTCCACCATATCATTCTCCTAATGATATGATCTTGTTGTTAATAACATCTCAATGTTCATGATAGGGAAACCTCAATCATTTATTAACCAACAAGCTAGTGATGTATAGAGGCTACACTAGGGACTTCAATTTAAGTTTACAAATCACACAAGTATTAATGTTTCCTTTTTAATACTATTATAGCATGAATGTAAACATCTATCATAAACACAAAGATATAATAATAACTACATTTATTATTGCCTCTAGGGCATATCTCCAACAGTCTCCCACTTGCACTAGAGTCATCTAATCTAGATTACATGGTAATATACCGAACACCCATGGCAGTTTGGTGCTGGTCATGTTTTGCCCTCGAGAGAGGTTTAGTCAATGGATCCGCCACATTCAGATCTGTGTGTACTTTGCAAATTTTTATGTCCCCATCTTGGACATGTTCTCAAATAGCGTGAAAACGTAGCTTGATATGCTTCAGCTTCTTGTGTGACCTTGGTTCTTGCGCATTGGCTATGGCACCCATGTTATCACAGTAGATAGACATTGGGTCCAGCGCACTAGGAACCACACCCAGCTCTGTAATGAACTCTTTCATCCATATCGCTTCTTGTGAAGCCTCCAAGCGACCATGTATTCGATTCAGTTGAAGATCTCGCCACAACGCTTTGCTTTGCACTCCTCCTAAGCGGTGCACCATTCAAAATAAATACGTATCCAGTTGTGATTTAGAATCATCGGATCGGTGTTCCAACTAACATCGGTGTAACCATTAACAACGAGCTGTTCATCACCTCCATAAGAAAGAACCATATCCTTAGTTCTTCTCAAGTACTTAAGGATATTTTTGATCATTGTCCAATGATCCACTCTGGATCACTTTGATATCTGCTAGTTAAACTAACGCATATGCAATGTCGGGTCTAGTACATAGCATGGCATACATTAGAGATCCTATGGCCGAGGCATAGAGTCTTACTCATCCTTTCTCTATCTTACGCCGTTGTCGGACTTTGAGTTTTACTCAAGGTCGTATTGGGCAACATGGGCAAGAACCCTTTCTTGCTATCTTCCATTCCAAACCTCTTTAGAACTTTGTCCAAATATGTACTTTGTGACAATGATATTAGGCGTCTCGATCTATCTCTATAAATCTTTATGCCTAATATGTAAGCTGCTTCGCCAAGATCTTTCATTGAAAAACTATTATTCAAATATCCCTTGACACTATTAAGAAGGTCTACATCATTCCCAATCAACAATATGTCATCTACATATAGTATTAAGAATGCTACAGAGCTCCCACTCACTTTCTTGTAAATACAAGCTTCTCCATAAGTTTGTATAAAACCAAAACTTTTGATCATCTTATCAAAACGTTGATTCCAACTTCGGGATGCTTGCTTCAATCCATAGATGGACCATTGAAGTTTGCATACCTTGTTAGCATCTTTAGGATCGACAAAACCTTTGGGTTGCATCATATACAACTCTTCATCAATGTCTCCATTGAGGAATGCTGTTTTGACATCCAGCTGCCATATCTCATAATCATAATATGCAGCGATTGCTAACATAATCCTCACAGACTTTAGCTTTGCTACTGGTGAGAAAGTCTCATCGTAGTCAACTCCTTGAATTTGTCGAAACCCTTTTGCGACAAGTCGAGCTTTATAGACAGTAACATTACCATCAGCATCTGTTTTCTACTTGAAAATCCATTTATTCTCGACAGCCTTCCGGCCATCCGGTAAGTCCACCAAAGTCCATACTTGGTTTTCGTACATGGATCCAATCTCGGATTTCATGGCTTCTTGCCATTTATTGGAATCTAGGCTCATCATCGCTTCCTCATATGTCTCAGGGTCATCGGTGTTATCCACCAACATGACATTCATAACGGGATCATACCAATCAGGAGTGGTACGAGTTCTCGTTGACCTGCGAGGCTCTGTAGAAACTTCAACCGAAGTTCCATGATCATCATCATTGGCTTCCTCTCTTACTGGTGCAGGCGTCACAGGAACTACTTCCGGTGCTGCGCTACTCGTAAGTTCGAGAGAAGGTTCAACAACCTCGTCGAGTTCTACTTTTCTTCCAGTCACTTCTTTCGAGAGAAATTCCTTCTCTAGAAAGGATCCATTCTTGGCAAAGAAGATTTTGCCTTCGGATCTATGATAGAAGGTATTCCCAATAGTTTCCTTCGGGTATCCTATGAAGACGCATTTTTCCGCTTTGGGTTCTAGCTTGTCCGGCTGTAACTTCTTTACATAGGCTTCGCAACCCCAAACTTTAAGGAACGACAATTTAGGTTTCTTCCCAAACCATAATTCATATGGTGTCGTTTCCACGGATTTAGATGGTGCCCTATTTAAAGTGAATGCATTGTTTCTAATGCATAACCCCAAAATGATAGCGGTAAATCTGTAAGTGACATCATAGAGCGAACCATATCTAAGAGAGTTCGATTCGACGTTCGGACACACCATTACGCTATGGTGTTCCCGGTGTCAATTGTGAAAGTATTCGCATTTCTTCAAATGCTCGCCAAACTCGTAATTTAGATATTCACCTCCACGATCGAGCAGAAATTTAATCTTCTTGTTACGTTGATTCTCTACCTCACTTTGAAATTCCTTAAACTTCTCGAAAGTTTCGGACTTATGTTTCATGAAATAGATATATCCATATCTACTCAAGTCATCCGTGAAGGTAAGAACATAACGATAACCACCGCGTGATGCTACACTCATTGGACCACACACATCAGTATGTATGATTTCCAATAAGTCCGTAGCTCGCTCCATCGTACCAGAAAATGGAGTCTTAGTCATTTTACCCATCAGACATGCTTCGCATCTATCAAGTGATTCGAAATCAAGTGATTCAAGAAGTCCATCGGAATGGAGTTTCTTCATACGCTTCACTCCAATGTGACCAAGACAGCGATTGCCACATATAGGTCGAGTTATCGCTCGATTTCAAACGTTTAGCCTCAATGTTATTAATATGTGTATTTCCACTATCGAGATTTAATAAGAATAGACCATCTATCAAAGGTGCATGTGCATAAAACATATTACTCATATAAATCGAACAACCATTATTCTCGGATTTAAACAAGTAACCGTCTCGCAACAAACAAGATCCCGATATAATGTTCATGCTTAACGCAGGCACCAAATAACAATTATTTAAGTATAAAACTAATCCCGATGGTAGATGAAGAGGTAGCGTGCCGACCGCGATCACATCAACCTTTGATCCGTTTCCAACGCGCATCGTCACCTCGTTCTTCGCTAGCTTCCGTTTATTCTGCAGCACCTGTTTCGAGTTACAAATATGAGCAACCGAACCAGTATCAAATACCCAGGCTATATTACGAGTACTAGTGAGATACACATCAATAACATGTATATCAGATATACCTTTCTTCTTGATGTTGCCGTTCTTCAAATCCACCAAGTACTTTGGGCAATTCCGCTTCCAGTGACCTTCTCCCTTGCAGTAAAAGCACTTCGATGTCAGGCTTAGGTCTAGCCTTGGTCTTCTTCGTCGGCGTGGTAACTTTCTTACCACCCTTCTTGAAGTGTCCCTTTTGCTTAGACTTGCCTTTCTTGAATTTGGTGGTCTTATTGACCAACAACACTTGGTGCTCTTTCTTGATCTCCACTTCTGCAGATTTTAACATGGCAAAGAGTTCTGGCAACGTCTTGTTCATGTTCTGCATGTTGTAGTTCATCACAAAGTTCTTATAACTTGGTGGTAGTGATTGGAGGACACGGTAAATCCCGAAAGCATTAGGAATCACTATACCCAAGCTTTGAAGTTTGTTTGCGTGCCTGACATCTTAAGCACATGCTCACCGACGAGTCGCCCTCTTCCATCTTGCAGTTAAAGAACTTTTCAGAAGCCTCATAGCTCTCAATTGCCGCATGAGTCTCAAAGATCAATTTGAGATCACGGACAATATCATGTGGGTCTGAATTCTCAAACATTTCTGAAGCTCCGATTCTAAACCATACAAGATAGCACATCGAGCGTGAGATCTGCGTCTTCCTGAGGTAAACATTCTTTACTTCATCGGTAGCGATAGCTAGTGGAGTCACCATGTGCATCCAGACATAGGTCAAATTACCAACTGTGAGGACAATCCTCAAATTGCGTAACCAATCCATGAAGTTGCTTCCATTGTTTTTCAACTTTTCTTTCTCTAGGAGCATTAAAATTGATGGTAGGGCTGCCATTGATCTACAACATATTTGCAATAGTTTAGACTAAGTTTATGACAAATTGAGTTCAAATTAATAATAAAATTAATCTAGGTGAACTCCCACTCAAAACAACATCCCTCACATTGTTTTAGTGATCACACGAACCAAATCCACCACATCAACACCGATCATCACGAGAGTTGATATAGTTTCAATGGCGAATAATCGACATGTTCATCATATCTACTATATGATTCATGCTTTACCTTTCGGTGATCCGTGTTCCGAGACCATGTTTGTACATGCTAGGCTCGTCAAGATCAAACCTTAGTTTCCGCATGAGCAAATCTGGCTTGCTCACGTTGTATACACTTGCGGAATCTAACACACCCGATCATCACGTCGTGCTTCGAAACAACAAGCTTTAGCAACGGTGCTAACTAAGGGTGAACACTTTATGACTTGAAATTCATGTGCATGAGGGATCATCTTATAATGCTACCGTCGTCTACTAAGCAATACAAGATGCATAAAGGATTAACATCACATGCAATTCATAATATGTGATATGATATGGCCTTTCTTCTTTGTGCTTCCGATCTCCATCTTCTAGCATGAACATGATCTCCATCATCACCGGCATTGCATCAAGGTCAATGACGCTTCTCCATGGTTGTCGTCCACCAGCTTCAACTATTACAACTACTTTGAATAGACACGCGGGTCTTAACAGAAATTAAAGACAACCATATGGCTCCTGCCGGTTGCCAACTTACAATAAGGAACATTGCATACATCAAATATAATCACAATCATGGCCATATCACATCACAGCACACCCCTGCAAAACAAAGTTAGACGCCTCTACTTTCTTTGCATGTTTTACGTGGTTTAGGGCTTTCAATAAGTGTCGTTCTAACTTACGAACATGAACCACAACATTGATACTAGTATTGTTAATCACCCGTTGTAAATTGGATCTTAACTATGCTAGGAGAAACAGGCACCCGCAAAGCCACTTATGCAATACAAGTTGCATGTCAAGCGTGGAGCAAGTCTCATGAACAATGTCATGTAAGGTTAGCCCGGGCCGCTTCATCCCAACATCCCGCAAGATGCAAAGTACACAAGAAGCAATCGACAATAAAAGCATCAACGCCCACAATGACCATTGTGTTCTACTCGTGCAACAGATCTACATATAGACACGGCTCTGATACCACTTTAGGGTTTCGTAGCATGGAAAACAAAAATTTTCTACCGCATACAAACAAACAAGCCAAGATCTATCTACTAGATTGTAGCAACGAGTCGATGGAATAACTCACCCTCAAAGATTCCAAAGTGTTTAACGAGAGCGGATTCTCGTGGGTGATGTAGTCGTACTCTTCCCGATCTCAAGATCGTGTAGACGATCCTTCCCAGGCTGCGTTCAAGCGCTCCATGATCGGTCACACGTTCGGTACTCGACGAAGACCTTCCTCTCCCTTGTTCCAGCAGGCAGCGGAGGTTGTAGCACTCTCCTCGCTATTCCGGCAGCACAACGGCGTGGTACCGGAAGTAGAGGGGAGATCTCGCAGGGCTTCGCCTTAAGCCGGAGCGAGTATGGTGGACTATGAGAGAGCCCTCGACGATCTAGGGTTTAGACACGCCGAGAAGGGGGCTAGGACGGCGGCTAGGGTTTCACCTAGGCGGCGGCGAGTGCCCTAGGGCCGGCGGCGGCTGACTATGGGCTTGGGGCTAGGGTTTAGAGGTGTAGGAACTTGTGTCTAGGAGGGGAGCCCTGCCCCTCCTTTTATGGGTGGAGGGGGCCGGCCAAGGGGAGGGGAGTCCCTCCCCAACTCGGCTTGGTGGTGCACCGGCGGTGGGAGGAGGAACTCCTCCCCCAAGTCGGTTTCCACCTCCCTCTCCACTTCCCAAAATTGCCGTTTGACTTTCAAACTTGGCGTTTGACTTTTCAAACTAGGATTTGAATAAACCCTCTATTTTGTTCAGCGATGACACCGAGTACATGATGCAATCATACCAACTTGATATAACACATTCATGTACCCTTCCTCCTCGGTCTTGGGACATTCCGGAACCTTCTAGAACATTCCCGATGAAAACACCGGAACCATTCCCCAACTCCGAAATGGGACTTTCCTTATATGAATCTTATTCTCTGGACCATTCCGAATCTCCTCGTGATATCCCGGATCCCATCCGAGACTCCGAACAACATTCGGTCTCTTTCTCATCATTCCATAACTACTCAAACAACGTCGAATCCTTAAGTGTGTTTCCCTACGGTTCGTGAATTATGCGGACATGATCGAGACACTTCTCCGAACAATAACCAATAGAGAAATCTGGAAATTCATATGGCTCCCACATATTTCTACGATTACTTTGCGATCGAATGAACCACTTACATACGATACCAATTTCCCTTTGTCTCACGATAGTTTACTTATCTGAGGTTATGATCGTCGGTATCTCTGCATACCTAGTTCAACCTCGTTACTGATAAGTACGCTTTTCTCGTTCCCGTGATATGTGATCCCTTGTGAGCCAGTCACATGCTTGCAAGCTAATTGGATGACATTTCACCGAGAGGGTCTAGAGTATATCTATCCGTCATATGGATGGACAAATCCCACTCTTGATCCATGTGTCTCAACCAATACTTTCCGAACACTCAATGCCACCTTTATAGCCACCCAGTTACGGTGTGGTGTTTGATGTTATCAAAGCATCCATCCGGTAAAGGTGATATGCATGATCTCATGGTCGAAGGAATTAGGTTACTATGTATCAGAAAGCATATAGCAATTGAACTATTAAAATGACTTGATCTTTATGCTACGCTTATCTATAGGAGTATGTCCACCATATCATTCTCCTAATGATATGATCTTGTTGTTAATGACATCTCAATGTTCATGATAGGGAAACCTCAATCATTTATTAACTAACAAGCTAGTGATGTATAGAGGCTACACTAGGGACTTCAACTTAAGTTTACAAATCACACAAGTATTAATGTTTCCTTGTTAATACTATTATAGCATGAATGTAAACATCTATCATAAACACAAAGATATAATAATAACTACATTTATTATTGCCTCTAGGGCATATCTCCAACAAGCCTATTGTGGTGTGGTGGTCTTAGAACCGCCCACCCCTCCAACGCAGATGTACTTCCCTTAACAAGGAAGAAACTGCGGTAAAACAAATCCCTGTGTCTCCGCGTGCTCCACTACGGTTTCCTCGCTCCTCTCTTTACGTGCTTAGTAGTTAGGGTTGCATATAGAGAAATTCTCGTAGTTGCATATCTAGAGAATTTACTTTGTGTCAAGCCTAAAATTGAAAAAGTATTAAAAATTGATTAGCACCTATTCACCCCCCCTCTAGGTGCCCATACGATCTACTTCAATTGTTCCTTGCTATAATTCACATATTTTTGCCACTGTCTGCATGGGTGGGGCAGAGTTGTTTGTGCCCATCCTAGGGAATACTATCATCATGACCCTAAAATCTAGATGTGTAAATAATGCATTTGCAGACTGTCAGCTTCAGAATACAACTCTACTGAATTCTCTATGTTTGTTGATAAAAAATCTGCAAGTTGGTAGCATCAAAGCTCCTATCAGCTTCTCTATACCTTGTAGAATCACGAGTTGTAACTGTTTTAGATAGAAGCCATTGCTGCCCAAAATCTGGCCACCACCTCGCTACACCCGCAGAATCTAAATGCATTGAGTAGATATCCGCGCGGCGGAGCGCGCAAGGCCCATCTAGTATTGTTGTTACTTTCGGAAATCCCTATGATATCGGATTAAACCTCTTGTATGACTTGCTATTAGTTTGTATGCAGGCATCGTTGTAGCGGCGACCTCCCTTGACCAAGAGCATAAATGTTCTCTTCTGCCTCATCAATATGGTATGTCCTAAATGCTAGACTGATGGTTTCTGCATTAGGTGTTATAAGTACGTTCACGACTAAGACAATCTTACTGTCATACCATGTCCAAGTTACGTTTTATATCATGATGGATTTTTGAAGAATATATGAGAATAGGTTCTATTTATGGTGATATGGTTAGTTCTCTCACTGAAATTTATAAACTGCACTTGATATTAAACGAACTTTTCTATTTGATTTTGACATGAAGGTGAAAGTTTTATCGTATTTTTTTGCCATCCTTTGCTATAATATATATAATGCTGACATGGCCATGAAAGTTTTACCTTTTTAGGACAAGAAGAACCGGCACGACTCACAGAGTAAGGATGAAGCAAGGCTACTGGGCCAATATGGGCCAATATGTTGCTAGATATTAACGTGAAGCATGTAAAATTCAACAATTCAGGATTCTGTAGTTCCAAATGAATGAATTCAATTATGTAACTTGTATTGAATGGTGCAAATGATGGAACTTGAGTGATGTTTTGAATGGATTAAATAAAATGCTATGTATTATATAGAATCATTAGTTGTTCATCATAATATATATGAAAAGTGCCTAAAATAACTTGAATTCATGTTTGGTTTGAAAGTGCCTGAAAATTATTGCATTTAAGTATTATTTGAGGCATTACTGTATATTGCATAAAATTCTATTTGAGGCGTTTTGAGAAATGCCTAAATTTTTTTTTGAGGCACTTTGAAAAGTGCCAACAAAAATTATTAGAGGCATTGTTTAATAGTGCCTCAATTTATATTTCAAGGCTATTTGTAAAATGCCTTAAAAAAATCTATTTTTAAAGGCATTTTTAAAAGTGCCTCAAAAGATCTATTTTCAAATGCACTTTTTAAAAGTGACTTAAATGATTTTTCCCTACCCCATTTGATGTGGCACTTTTTTAATTGCCTTTGAAGATTTTTGAAGGCTATTTTAGTATTTTCTAAGGCAATTTCTTGTGCCCCAAATAATCATCTGTGATGTAGTGTTGGCGTCCTTATTTCACGCGTGAACCCACATTAATTCTCATGCAAAGCATGCAGGCTGGCCGTATATATCTGACCTCGATAGCGAATGAAGAAGCACAATTGCTGCTCGATCTAACCTTTACCACCGCGTCAGTCGAGCGGATCGACCTCCTATGCATTACTACTTTTTTTTTGAACAAGGAGTGCCCCCAAAGGGGCCGGAGGCTTCACATATAGTTCAAGTGATGGAAGTTACAAAGATTACATAGGACCCCATAAGATTCGAATACTCACATAGGTCCCTGATATAAGTAGAAAAGACCTCACAGATAAAAAACAAAAAACATACTAGTCCTTCCTCTTCTCCACCATCGAGTAGGAAGACAGGCACGCTACCATCAAGCACAGGAACAGGGACAAAACCACTTGCTCTTGAGTCGACGAACAACGCAGCGGCTGACTTCAAGGGCCTCACGAAGGAGGTTGTAAAAATGCCGGAACCCTTTACCGGCTTTTTGATAGGACATGTGCTGACCTTGAATGTCGGACGGCCATAACCCGCCGCCGAGGTGATGCTCAAGAAGATAGCCTCCCAACTCCACTATTGCGTGGCACAGGAACTTGCAGAAAATGCCAGCAATAGAGGGATCCTTACCAAGCCCAACGGAGAAACCCGGCCGACCGACTCACCACACCTGCCACGGGTGGGAGACGGACAGTGAAGAAGATCAGCTTGGTGCGGAATCCACAGACCGTTCTGTCGACGCGACGCGAAGAAACCGAGTTCTCTCCTCAGAGCTCCTGCCAGAGATGAGTTGAAGAAGCCGTAGAAGATGCCGCCGCGACGAACCCAGGGAACAAGCTTATTAGATAAGCAGCGGCCAAAGAACGCCAAATAGGAGATCCCCCATGGAGCCTCAAAATTCGGCGCGAACGACCACTCCAGCGGCAAGCCTGTATTGCCGTTGGGGTAGCTGCAAAGGATCCACTCCATCTTGGGCAAAAAACACCAGAGACTGAAGGAAAGTGAAGAAGCAGCATCGCAGCCTTCCTCCTCGCCACCACGGCCGGCCAGGTACAACTGTGAAACGGCGCATCTCTCCTTCCAATGTCTCCAGCGCAAGTGCCACCTAGAGGAAAGCAAAGAAGAAACAGCCACCATCGTCTCCCCCTCCCCGCCACCACGGTCGTCCGGGAGAAGACGAGCATACCGCCTCTTCAAGCCGCCACACCTCACCCCCGTGCCACCACGTCCAGCCGGTCGAGACATGGCAGCCATCGCCGTCCTCATCGGGAGAAGGGGCTCCTCGGGCCGATTATTCAGGGAGTCGCCGACTCCGACCTCTACCTGCAACTCCGGCCACCGGAGCAGCACCAGGGAGGGCAGGGCCACCAGCCATGGGCGGACCTCGGCCCCGAGATCCAGTCCACACCTCCACACGGCATAACGCCAAAACACGGCGGAAATCCGCCAAATCCTAAGCCTAAGGAACCTAAAACTACCTCCGGCGCCTCTCCAGACCCTACCCCAGTCGGCTACTCCGGCGGGGAGGGCAGCGGATCGGCCCGGCCCGGCCAGCGACGAGGGACTCTCAACGGGGGCAGGAGGAAGGGGTCAAGCGAGAGGATAAGGTCCTCGTTATCCATGTACCATCTATGCATTACTACTTGATACCCGATCAGGGTACTACTATATATACTGGCAAGGAAGATACCACCGGTCTCCCCGTTTCACATTTTATGTCAGCCCAACGATCGAGTGGTGGACACATGCATGGGCCATACCCATATATATTGAGCGCGAGAAACCAGATTCGTTGCGCATGCTGATATGAGCCTACTGACTCGATCGGTAGTATGCATCCATGGATGGGCTGCCATTGACCTACCATGCAACGCGTTCAGATGATGGTGATCAAGTCTGTAATGGAACCAACAATCGTATGGCCGGCCGGCGGACCATTACATTGTCACTGCTGCCCCCGCGCCAAAAACAACCAACTAACAAACATTGTCCACGCATCATAAAAAAAGTCAATCATGCATAAAGAAATAACTGTTTACGGCATTCTTCGAGTTTAATGTTCAAAATAACCGTTCACGAGGTCCATATAGGAACGTTCATGCGGTTCAAAATGATTGTTCACGGCGTTGATAGGAATAACCTTGCATTTCAAAATAATTCTTCAAGAGGTTCAAAACACTGTTCATGTGAGAAAACAATGTCGTCCATACAGGTCAAAATAATTTATCATAAGGTTAAGGAAAAGTTGGTAAAATTTAGGTACTCGCCGCCGGCCGGCCGACTTGAATCCCGGCCGCTCTAGAGTACTAATAAGGTAGTGATGATGTTTGATCGATTGCTTGCAAGCGAGAACGGAGCAGGCCCACGGTTAGCTGTCCTATGAGGTTCAACGTCATTACTTCATCTCCCTTGCAAAATATCGGATGTTTAAAAAAAATTAAACACACCTATCTAGACTTTTTTAGTGTGTTGGTTAACCCATTTCGTTCCGAGCCTCCAGACTAAGGGGGTGTTTGGTTCTCAGCCACACTTTGCCAAGCCAAAGTTTGGCAGTTTGACAAGTGTTTGGTTGTTGCCACACTTTAAAGCTGCCACACTTTACTATATACCCCATATGTCATAGAGTCAATATTTTGCTAACTTTTGCCACACATTGTGGCGGCCAAATTCTCGGCCACACTTTTGTGGCTGCCACATATGCCAAACTTAGGCTTGGCAAAATGTGGCCGGCAACCAAACATGCCCTAAAACATCTTATAATTTAGAATGTAGGAAACATAGAAAACAGTATGCGACCACACTTCCTCCTCCCACCGCTTGCACGAACCGAGAGGCAACCTTTCCCTGCTTCCTCAGGACCGGGCCTCTCCCATGGTGCCCTCGCCGGAGTAGCTGGCGAGCGGTGGCCGGGAGTTGGCACCGGAGTAGCTAGGTTTCTTTTTTTTTTGCTTTGTTGTTGTTGTAGATGTAGCCCCTTCATGGAGTTTTGGAGCTGTGCTCTAGATCTTTGCAGCAAGATCTGGAGTGTAGGATTCCTGTTCTTGATGTTCTTGCTCTTCTGGCTGGAGCAGAGAATCGAGGCGGGCGTCGCCGTCTTCGCAAATAAAGAAGCTCTTGTATTCCTAGTTATTGCTTCAGACATGGAGGTCTTCAGATCCCAGCACGACGCCCCATCCTGACGGTGGACCAAGTGGCATAGTCCCTGGCGCCGCCGCCAGTGGCTGTGCCATGCGATCCAGACATCGACACGGTGGAGACGAAGGACTGTATTGTTCTTTTTTTTGTTTTCTGGGATCCATCGTGTAAAATTAGAGGTCGATCTTGTATTCTTGGTTATTGCTAGGGTTCTCTTTATAACTTTGTCCACTGAGTATTTTTTTTTCAACTCAAGGGGCGCATTTTATTAAGCATCCAACAAAATTACATCGTTCAAAACATCAACTAAAACAGATTGTGGAGGAACACCCTTCCACTTAGTAAAACTATTTGAATCAAAACTAGATCTAGCAAGGTTATGCGCCACCTCGTTTGCTTCTCGGAAGCAATGCTGAAAAGAGATACCACCAGTGTGTTGAGCTAATTGAAAACAGTCAGCTAAGATAGATGTGTAAGGGCTCCATATATCACTAACTCCATTGCAAGCATTGACAAGCTCTAGGTTGTCCGATTCAACAGTGGTAGGAGAACATCCGACTTCCTCAAGTAGATTTAGGCCATACCTAAGAGCCAAAGCTTCCGCTGATGCTGCATCAAGAACATTTTCCAGTTTCCAAGCACATCCAGCAACCGCTTCTCCCATACTATTACGGATTATTGGTGCAGCTGCTGCACCCGCTCTATTTGAAAAGAAAGCAGCGTCAACATTTATTTTGTACTGTCCAGCCTGAGGTTTTTTCCATAGCCCTATCCGAGGAGTAGCTTTAGTCTTTCCAACACCAAAATTTGCTGCCAAGACCTGTATTGAAAAAGCAGAGGTTTTAACAGACGCTACTCGTTCCCCCTTCACTATTTCTCGCCTCTGCCACCATATACTTTGCCCACCGAGTAATGGAGCTTCCGGGGCCTTCTTGGCTATTCCCGTTCAGAAAAAAAACAGAGAACGGTATGCCGCAAAAGTAGCACTCGAGCAAATCCACACGCACGCACGCACGCACGCACACGATGTATGGCTTGAATATTTGCGAATGTATTACTAGTAAGGCGAGATTTCAAAGTACATATTTATATAGGCCGTTGCGGCACTGGACAGCTAGCGCAGTTGCACAAGATATGAGCAACCACGCCCAACCGTCTGCTGCCACGCAACCAACAGAGAGAAGCAGGTCAAAAGTGGAGTTTACCACCCCTTGTGTACGCTACTAGCTCCGATGGATTAATTAAGGAAACTGCTAGGCGTCTCCTGAACGATGCGAGAGCTTCCATCGTCCTGCTTTCCGTGCTGACACGTGTTTATTTGCTGCAAAATATCCCGCGTTTGCTGCATATGTCTCCGCTTTTGCTTTCGAAGCAAAAAAAATGTTCGTTTTAGAAATAGAACGTCTCGTCCGAGACCTCACCGGAGACCTCGCCGGAGACCATGCAGCAAAAAAATTATGCTAATGCAGCAAAACCGTCTTCGCTGGAGACATCGTCGGAAACAACTCGTTGATGACCCTCGCCGGAGACCATGCAGCAAAAAAAGTTTTCAGCGAAGTCGGTTTTGCTGCATTAGCACAATTTTTTTGCTGTATGATCTCCGGCGAGGTCTTCGGCGAGACGTTCTATTTCTAAAACGAACCGTTTTTTGGTTCGGAAGCAAAATCGGGAACATATATAGCAAATGCGGGCCGTTTTGCAGCAAAAATGAAATTTGAGACGATTTTGGAGAGAAGAGGACGATGGGAAACCCCATCGTCCGGAAGATCCATATCATTTTCCATTAATTAACCGTGACCCATCTGTCTTCTTGAAGCGAGTACGTGCACGCGTATGCACGTGACGCTAACGGGAGGGTCACCTGGTTGGTGCATGCACGGTGGTTGGGAACATTGGGAGCGTGTGGATTTTCGTTGGGCGTATCGAAGTTACTACTACTCACGAGTCACGACGGAGATAAAGTGGCCGGCCGGCCGGCCGGAATCCCGAGGAGTTCATCGCCAGCAAAGCGTGGGTATGTCGTCGTCTCAACTTGTTCGATTCCACAATTAATTCCTGATAAAAAACAGTTAATTAAACAGGCGAAGCTCTGTCAGCGAGAGAAGGTTGAACGCCAAGCACGGTATCGAGTCTCAGGATCTCGCCGAGGAGACGCAGACCGAGTCGACGCAGGCAGAGGACGCCGAGGGTGAAGTCGTGGTGCTGACGAAAGGCAAGAAGGTAAGAAGAAGCCGGGCACTTCAGCGGACGCTCGGATCAAGTGGACCGTGGCCGAGGACATCTGTCTCGCCGAAGCTTGGAAAATGGTGAGGATGGATCCGATCACCGGTGTCAACCAGAATTCAGACAACTATTGGCGACGCGTGAAGGTAGCGTTTGACAAGGAGTTTGCGACACAAAGATTCACAAAATTCACATGGAGCGAGGGGAAAAGGCTATTACGAACCATTGGGTGATCATCCAGACTGTGTGCAGCAAGTGGCACAGCTGCGTGGAAGAGGTGGAACGCACACAAGCCAGCGGGGAAAATATGGATAACAAGATACTCGCGAACACTAGCTTTGTCATGCAATCGCTTCCATTTTGACACACTTGACACACTTATATTTTGCAGCTTCGTCGTGCACTTGCTTTGTTTCGAGAGGACATGAAGATGGAGTTCAAGTTCCATCATGTCTTCGAGGAGATCGAGAACTGCGAAAAGTGGCGGGACACTCGCCTTAGCCTCTCCAAGACCAAGGACGACGTCTACAACCCGGAGGCCCCTCCCGCTGCTGCGGGCGAAGGAAGACTAGAGATCGGCCACAAGAAGGCGAAGATGCTCAAAGCCGCCGGACCTCCCGTTGAGCGTCTCCAGGCTTCGATCGAGAAATGCATCGCCGACACGAGGGCGCAGGCCGAGAAGAGGGCCGAGAAGACCGACGAGCGTTGGAAGTAGCTGATCAAGACACAAGAGGAAGAGGTGACCCTCATCAAGGTCAACCTCGCAGAGAAGAAGGCCAACTACGCCGCCAAGAAACACAACACGGATCTCAAGTTCCTGATGGGCGGCGAGGACACGTCGAAGATGAGCTCGCCGGTCGAGGCCTGGTACATGGCGCAATATCAGGCCATCCTCCAGGGCGAGATCACGCCTTCTTCCCCTTCCTCTGCGATGAACGCATAGCTCTGCTTCCACTTCCTCCAACCCGTCGGCGTACGCCGGCGAGACGGACGACCACGCCGCGTCGGCCACGCCACAGAAGACCATCCCCATCGACGACTGAGAGATAGCCGAGTCATTTTTCCTGTTCTGTAATAAACTGTCACCGAATTTGTGGGCGTTAATTCTGTCGAACATCTTGTGGCCGAGCATTCGCCGGCGGAACAATAAAGATTCAAATATGTCGCCGTTTTCTGTTCGCCTGGGTACGCGAGTGAAAAACTGGGCGTATCCAGGCCGAAATCAAGTTTCGTCCGGCCAAAAAAAAAATACGAATATGCAGACGTACGGTGCAGTTCAGCCAGAATTTTTTTTTAGAAAATACTTGCTATATTCATTAGTTAAGCAGAAGATAGTCTGATCAAATGTTTGGCCAGAAGCCCAGAACTAAGCAAAAGTCCAGCCTGAATTGATCCGCGCCTGAACAACCGGCGTTCTCCCCATATACTGAGAAGCCTATTTCGACAAGTTAGAGGACCAGTATCCCCGTGCATGGGCCGGCGTGCTATATGATACGGTATTGGCATGACTACTGTCGAACAGCCCATGACGTTTATGTTTTTTCTTCTCTTTTTTAAAACATTGATAATATAATAATTTAATGTTTCAAAACATTCTAGTAAAAAAATACGTGGATATAACCAACCACCTATTCTATTTAGTTTTGCAGCTCGAAATAATACGTATTTTGTACTCAGCAAAAAGGAAAGAATGGCCCAAAACGACAGAATCTACACTTCAGTGTACCGCTCAACTCTATCCACCAGCGACAAAAACTCAGTTTGCCATTTTTGCTGAGCATAAAATTTACACGCTAATCGAACACAGAGTCTACATCCATGTATTTTTTTTTTGAAACTTCTCAATCCACGTTTTTGAAGCTTCGGCCTCCTCGGAGCCCGGGAGCCATATCACTCCGACGTCCTCCGACTAATGTGGCCATCCATGTAAAGTTAAATACTAGTACCTAATAGATTTTTCTGTGTGCGTGGGCATCGTTTGATGTGATGGGGCCAGAAACATGCTAAAATTAACAAGAAGCTAAAATTAGCTACTCACTAGGAGTACGGCCATCCATTGGCACGACGGTTGGTGGGCATTATATTCGACCTCACTAAGTATGCACATATACACACTTGGATGCTAGTAGAATTAACCAGAAGCTAAAATTAGCTAGCTAGCTAGGAGTACGGCCATCCATTGGCACCACGGTTGGTGGGCATTATATTCGACCTCACTATATATGTACATACACAAATTTTGGATGGAAATCTGGCTATTGGGCTGGCAGTCACCTCCAACTCCCAGGCTCCAAGTACTCCATCCACCAATGCCAAGAAGAAGCCGATGAGATCTCTAAGGGAAGAAGCAACCTCCAAAAGTTCATGGCTATCGTTGTGTATTTCTTGTCGAGGGCACGCACGGTCAACCAGCACCGGCCGTAAACAGGGCCGGCTCTATATTTTCCAGGCCCTTGGCGAAGTCAAAAAATGGGCCCCTAAGACCAATATATATGTACACAAAATAGATATATAAACATGTATATGCTTATTTTCAGCCGTAAAAAGTAAAAAGTCAATATCTAACCATGGGTTTATCAAGGATAAAAGCAATGTCACGTTACGATAGAAAAAATATAATTGGTAGCAAAATCTAACAAGTATTTCCTCCTAGTTTGATTACCTCAAATAAGAACCAAAATTCCAATGAGTCCATCAACCATCATGCTTCAGTGCTTCGGAAAAAGCTGTCTCCAATGCTCCATTTCCTTTGCAATCCCCCGTTGCATATCATCATCTACTGTTTGTTGTTTGCTTAGCCTCAACCTTACTTCATTCCATATATTCATGTTTGTCAAATGCTCAACACCTCTCTTATGGTCTTGCAGTCTTGAACTAAGACGCTTCCAATCTCCCAATCCATCAGAAGCTAGCAAAGAGTACTTGCTCTTATTTGTTTTGAACAATTTGCAACAAAAACAATAAACTTTGTCCACCTCCTTGGAGTAAACCAACCACTTTCTATCAACAACCTTATGATTAGCTAACTTTCTGGAGTAGTAAGCATAAGAAAAATGTCTTCCACCGACACCCTCGGGGAACTCCAAACCAAGTTCTCTTATAGGCCCCTTTTCAATTAAAATATCCCTTTTAAAATTGTCAAGATTATCCCATGTTCTGGGATCATAGATAGATAATAGAGACTCATCTTGTTCATCACTATTATGAGTATCAGATGAAGGCTGTAAATTTTCTCCCCCTGTACTGTCCTTGTTAGCACTAACATCAACATCTGCATCTAAAACAAAAAATTATAGTTAGTTACTTACTTTACTTACGCTTGGAAAAATTGACGCTACTTAGTTACTTACTATTATCCGAGGATTGCTCATTGGCCTCAAGATCAACATTAGAATTATGCTCATCATCTTGTTCCACATCAAATTCTTGGCTTTGATTATTATTGTTTGGATCAACACTTGTGGTTGTTGGAAAATATTTATTTAAAGCACCTCTCTGCGATGCAATCAACTGATTCTCTCGCTTTCTTTTTTTCTTCTTCGCAGCACCAGACAATTGCCTCGGCGGCATTGTAATACCTATAATAGATTAATGGTAAATTGATACGGGAATTTACAAATCTTAAAAGATAAAAGTAAAATCCTAATTAGTGTAAAAAGAAGGTCAGAATTTAGAAAAGAACTTACACAGGGCAGAGTGACCGGACGAGCACGGCACGGCCAAGCAAGGCTGAAGTGGCCGGAGGGCGGAGGAACTTGTCGGCTTCAATCGAGAAAAACAGAAGCGATGGGCGATGGCGATGGAAGACAGAACAGAGCGAGCCTCAACCTGCGAAGAGTAACAGCCGCGTGCCGCGATCCTTAATTGCCGCTGGGCGCTGGGCGCTGGACCGTTTCCTTGGCCATCTCGATTCCCGATTCCGACCCGAACTGACGCTCCTTTCCGATTCGTACATAGCCGAGTCGATCGATCTCCTTTCCTGGTGACATGGTACGTAGCTGTGATATTTTAGCAATCAGCCCATTAGAAAAGAAACAAGCCCAACCGGTTGAGCACTGAGCTAAGTAATACATAGCCATATTATAAAATTTTGGGCCCCCCCGGTCATGGGCCCTTGGGCGCCGCCCAACCTGGCCTAGGGTCAGCGCCGGCCTTGCACGCGTCCCTCCTTAACGATTTCTTTGGTACCATGAGAGTCCCCGAGTACGACAACAACGAGGAGATCGATGCACAACGCTTTAAAATACTCCGGCGGGAACATGATGTACGGAGGAGACGACACCGATAGATATATGTTACCTCATCAGCTTCCTCGCCGGCGCCGGCCGGCCGGGGGCGATGGCAATGCACGTGGAGTACGTAGAGCTATGACAATATGGTCTCCACAGAGTGTCAAGAAGAAGGCCGATGACATTTCTAAGAGCCGAAACCATCCGAGAAGTTTACGGCCAGGGCCGGCGCTGACCCTAGGCCAGGTTGGGCGGCGCCCAAGGGCCCATGACCGGGGGGCCCAAAATTTTATAATATGGCTATGTATTACTTAGCTCAGTGCTCAACCGGTTGGGCTTGTTTCTTTTCTAATGGGCTGATTGCTAAAATATCACAGCTACGTACCATGTCAGCAGGAAAGGAGATCGATCGACTCAGCTATGTACGAATCGGAAAGGAGCGTCAGTTCGGGTCGGAATCGGGAATCGAGATGGCCAAGGAAACGGTCCAGCGCCCAGCGCCCAGCGGCAATTAAGGATCGCGGCACGCGGCTGTTACTCTTCGCAGGTTGAGGCTCGCCTCTGTTCTGTCTTCCATCGCCATTGCCCATCGCTTCTGTTTTTCTCGATTGAAGCTGACAAGTTCCTCCGCCCTCCGGCCACTTCAGCCTTGCTTGGCCGTGCCGTGCTCGTCCGGTCACTCTGCCCTGTGTAAGTTCTTTTCTAAATTCTGACCTTCTTTTTACACTAATTAGGATTTTACTTTTATCTTTTAAGATTTGTAAATTCCAGTATCAATTTACCATTAATCTATTATAGGTATTACAATGCCGCCGAGGCAATTGTCTGGTGCTGCGAAGAAGAAAAAAAGAAAGCGAGAGAATCAGTTGATTGCATCGCAGAGAGGTGCTTTAAATAAATATTTTCCAACAACCACAAATGTTGATCCAAACAATAATAATCAAAGCCAAGAATGTGATGTGGAACAAGATGATGAGCATAATTCTAATGTTGATCTTGAGGCCAATGAGCAATCCTTGGATAATAGTAAGTAACTAAGTAGCGTCAATTTTTCCAAGCGTAAGTAAAGTAAGTAACTAACTATAATTTTTTGTTTTAGATGCAGATGTTGATGTTAGTGCTAACAAGGACAGTACAGGGGGAGAAAATTTACAGCCTTCATCTGATACTCATAATGGTGATGAACAAGATGAGTCTCTATTATCTATCTATGATCTCAGAACATGGAATAATCTTGACAATTTCAAAAGGGATATTTTAATTGAAAAGAGGCCTATGAGAGAACTTGGTTTGGAGTTCCCCGAGGGTGTCGGTGGAAGACATTTTTCTTATGCTTACTACTCCAGAAAGTTAGCTAATCATGAGGTTGTTGATAGAAAGTGGTTGGTTTACTCCAAGGAGGTGAACAAAGTTTATTGTTTTTGTTGCAAATTGTTCAAAACAAATAAGAGCAAGTACTCTTTGCTAGCTTCTGATGGATTGGGAGATTGGAAGCGTCTTAGTTCAAGACTGCAAGACCATAAGAGAGGTGTTGAGCATTTGACAAACATGAATACATGGAATGAAGTAAGGTTGAGGCTAAGCAAACAACAAACAGTAGATGATGATATGCAACGGGGGATTGCAAAGGAAATGGAGCATTGGAGACAGCTTTTTCCGAAGCACTGAAGCATGATGGTTGATGGACTCATTGGAATTTTGGTTCTTATTTGAGGTAATCAAACTAGGAGGAAATACTTGTTAGATTTTGCTACCAATTATATTTTTTCTATCGTAACGTGACATTGCTTTTATCCTTGATAAACCCATGGTTAGATATTGACTTTTTACTTTTTACGGCTGAAAATAAGCATATACATGTTTATATATCTATTTTGTGTACATATATATTGGTCTTAGGGGCCCATTTTTTGACTTCGCCCAAGGTCCCCGGAAAATATAGAGCCGGCCCTGGACGCGTGACAGTGAAGACCGCCATGGGCGGTGAAGCTCAGAAGCTCGCGCGTTTCAGCGTGGTAGCTCCTGTTGAAGAGCGCGCGCGATGACTGGCCAGCGTATATGCATGGTTTCTGCTTTCTAGTACGGCAGCATTACATTCTTCTTCTTCTATACTGCAGAAAATACAGGTATACGCTCTTGTTAAGTTGTTCAGTTTACTTGAATTTAGAGTACAGACTTGCACGTACCATTTTGTGCAGACGGTCACCCACTATGCATGGTAAATTTCTGCATGTCCGTACAAATATTCAAGGAAATTGATTTTCTTTCCAAATATTTTAAAAAAATTGATAAACTACTTAACAACAACGTAGTATTGTTGCGATATCTGTATACTAAAATATGTCTAAATACTTATGAATCTAGAAATATTTATATCACTTATTTCCGGATGGAGGAAGTAA
This sequence comes from Avena insularis, assembly GCA_023614405.1. NCBI lineage: Eukaryota > Viridiplantae > Streptophyta > Magnoliopsida > Poales > Poaceae > Avena > Avena insularis. The sequence continues at coordinate 390,847,904 of CM042695.1, forward strand.
TATAATATAACCCAGTTACTATGTCTACCATACACGTCCACTAGCCAGGCATCACACTTTACGGTGAGATGTACCATGTCGACATGCATGCATGCGCGACCTGGTCTGGGATAGTGGTCTTCGCCATCATGCCCCCTCGTCCTTACTTGAATCTCGTAGAGGTAGAGCCGGAGGCGAGGCCACAGCCGCGGCAGGCATATCCTTCTCGGCTTCTCCTCTGGATCGGCCTTGACAATGACGTCGAAGCCGAAGGGGAATACGGCCGGTGGCGGCGGAGGTGGTGACCCCAGGTCTGGAACCAGACCATAGCCCAAATTACAGAAAGTGCTCTAGGTCTTCGTCGCTTGCATTGGAGTTGTCGTCGGAAGGTTTGCGTAGTCAGCGGGCCCGTATCCATTGGTGGCGACCTCCTGGACACCCTGTTCAGTGGCAGGCACCGGAGCCTGGCCGGAGAGGGCCACCATGGAAATGATGGTTTAAGTTGAAGGAACGATGGCAATGCCTACGACAATGCAGTATCTTTCTTTGGCTTGCTCGACGACGACGCCTTTCCACGAATGAACATCGCTTTCGTCACCAACTATCTACCTCGCTCGGCAACCTGCCCTTCTTGCGAGACCAAGACGAAGATACATACATGCCATCTTCCTGATCCGCTGCCAGCGGGATCGCGAAGTTTGGATGTTTTTCTTTCAACTTGACGGGAACCCTCCTGATGACTCTATCGAGGGGCTGATTGACACCCGCTGCACCAGCTTTGAAGCTGCCTCGATCAGTACCGTACCGCCATCGCCTGGAATATTTGGAAACAACACAACGCCGTTGTCTTCAACTCCATCTACGAACCTCTACCCCTGGTAATTTCTAGGCGTATTGAAGACCTGCGTCTTTGGGCTAATAGATGTCGCTCTACACCTGCTCACTCTAGTCTTAACTAGATTTAGGGGTGCGCCTTGGCGTACCGTCCCGGTATACTCGTAGTTATATGAGGCTCAAATTCTAAATGTGTGTATTTTTTTTGTAATATAGATGTTTGAATGAACACCTGAAAAGACAGCAGATAAATATATAGAGGAGGCAGTTTGCAATACGTCTGCCTTGATCTGTATAATAAATAGGCATCAGGTTTAAATTTCTGGTTACTCTCTCTATATCCCACTCATATATATTATATTGGCTTTGCATAGCTATCAAATCTCTCATCCTCTTTCAAACACATATGTTCGATACATTAGTAATCTATATACAACACAACAAATCCATAAACTCTACGAACGCACGACGAGGCAACAACATTATTTACAGCACCTAGCAATCATCAAGATTCTAAAAAATTAAGAGCAGAAGCTAACGATTTCTGTTTCTCAATTCTTCTAACTTGTCTCACTAAAGCAGCAACAAACGACAATCTCAGCGAAAATCAAATCGGCAGTAGCAGATAGCTAGGCAGCATGAAAAAAAAATCTGAACACACCTAAAAAAAGAGCTAGTCTATCTTTGTCTTCCCCACCGAGCTGCTGCCATGTCCTCTCCGTTCCCCTGCAAACCCACTCCACTGCTACGGGGCCATTCCTGAAGCTCCAGTCCTGCTGCTCGTTCCTCTCTCCTCGTCGCTCCAGCGTGCACGCTCTAGCGCAAAAGGCAGCATAGCTTCAGCGCTGCAGCGTGCGATGTAGAAGAGGGAGCGTTGGTGGCGCATACTGGTTAGGCTCCCTGTCACCTCGTCGTCGTCACGACCACCAATTTCTGCGTGCAGTACCCTGCCGGTTTGCTCCATTCTTCCTTGCATTTTTTCTGAGCTCACTTTAAAAAAGGTCATCATTAGCTCTGTGTGCAACTATATAAGTTATTATCTAGAGTTGACTTTTTATGTGAAATGTTGGATCCCGGAAATTGCAAGTATCTGTATATCGTTCTTTATCGAATTGGGCTAGTTTCACTTTAAGATCACTGTGTCATTAGTATAATGCTCTCTGAACACACACAACCTAAGCAAGCAAGACATTCCAAAATTATAACGGAGATTCACCTAAAATCTAAATCAGCAGGGCATCTAGGAGAAGGATGCTGGCTACAAACAATAACCTTGGAATGATCAGGTAGGCTAACTAAATAGAAAGTCAGATGCACATAACCTATAACTAAAACTGAAGATATATATTTTCAACTTCTAGTCTGACGCTAAATCTATCTCATACCAAAAGCAAAGTAAGAAGTAAATCATTATTTGCAAGCAAGAGGGGTACAACTAACAGTATGATTCTGGGGCGCACCTTGATCAATAAAATCTGGAAGTTCTCGATGTCATTGGATGGGTGCTTATCTGAACCCTCTAGCTATAACCACACTACAAAATGATAGAAAATGCAAGATAATAGGAATTAGAAAAATATGGTTTATTTACTACTAAAAATCTATAGCTTTGTACCAAGAAACATTGTTTGCTCGATTCTTCAAAGCAAATAACAGGAAAGATGGACTGGTTTCTCCAGAGAGAAGTATCAGTTTAATGAGTTGACTAATAAGCATGGTTCTTATGGATATATGATCTGAAAATGTATTGAAAAAAATCTTGCAATTGATAAATCATTGGCAATCTATTCATTTTTTTGTAAGAAACGTAAGTAATATCACACATGACATTTTTCTTTCTACATTGTACATTCAATTCTAAACAGCCAACATTCATCAATAAACATCATGGAGAAGTTCAAAGTCTTAACGTATCAAAGCTTTCCCTTACAAAATTTGATATGTGTGTCTAAACTCTAATAAGTGTGTTTATAGCTAGTACATGAAAACTGATCTATATACATTATCAGAATAGAGAAAGTAACATGAAGCACACGACAATAAGAGAAGGAATGGGCTTACAAGTGTTGGATAGGATGTTAACCGGAGATTTTGAAGAAATGGCATGAAAAGTCAAAGACCCCCAATGTTAATCAGAACCAAAAAAAGAATACATGCAGATACAAATCAATAATTATCTCCCAATATTTTTATCTCAAACATACAACATTGCTACAATTAGAGCAGGCATGGTCTTAATTCAGGGCTTAGCTATAAGTTCACTCCAATCAATGTAAGAACATAATGTTTAAGAAAAATCTAGAAAAAGTCAAGATTATAGGAAAATCAAGTGAAAATGCGAACTGAATCAAATCTTAAGATATAAATTTAACTCCCAAGATGCAAACTATAATGACCGAGTGTATGGCACTTGCAACCTAAAATGAAAAGCAATAAGCAGGCGAATGACAACAATGCAAATTGAAAAAACAGAGAGGTCCACAATGCGGCAACCCACAATGTTAGTAGCTAATGAAGTAAATATAGAAGTTAAATAGAGCAGTCATTCATTACTTCTGTAGTAGCAGAAAAACTCAGAACAGAAAAGGATGTGAGAAAAACTCACCATATGGAATTGAGATTGGGCTACGACCATATCAGCCCGTCGACTCTATGGGTGTTTGGTCATATATTGGGTATTTAATTTCCCTTTTTATTTTTAGTACGGTAATTTGGTGCAGGATTATATTAGCTCTAGTTTCCCTGCCCCCGCACGCACACGTATAGGAACTCGAGAGTAGAGAATAGCTGCCGTACGGATCATACACCCTTGCCAGTCCGCAGGCGCACCCTGTGCTCGTCCCGCAACCTCCTTGCATTTTCTGCAAGCCACCAGAGACAAATAACTGAATGAAATAGTAGACCTTCTTGATTCAGATAAAAATAAACAGGTTCCAACAAAGATAACAGATGAATTAACAGCAACAGTTTATGTAAACTCAAAACGTAATATTCAGTACAAAAACACTATATCAGCAGCGGCTAAATGTAAAAATGTGGCAGTATTGTGCATAGGAAAAATATAACTACAAAACTCAAATATGTCAATAAAAAATGTTTAGCCATTTACAGATGGATTATCAATGCAAGTTAAACAGTAGTAGTCGATGCTCTAGTTACTTACCATTATTTTGTTAACCTTTAGTGTGGCAATATAACATAAGTGCTACACTGGCTAGCTTGTACTCATCCATTCATACACTACTTTCTCATTACAAAGTCGAACATAAAGACCTTGCTGGCAATGTTAACTGTATATGCGCCAGCTGAAACAACAACTTCATTATCCAAGGGTTCTCCATTGTTTAGTAGTTTTAGAAAATGTGAGAAATGGAAATATCCAATCAGCAATACATGTGCAGTACCATATTCTACGAATATGATAAATAACCTAGTGAATACTTTCAGAAGCATAAAGCAAATATTAAAGATAGAATCATCGGTTGCTACTGTACCATACTACCATCCAAAACTTCATTGATGCTTAGTGAGAAAACTCCAGCACACGAAAGAAAAGTATAAAAGCCATGTTACTTACTCAAAGCTGATTATGACATAGTGGTGGTAAGCAGTAAATGTCGTGCCCACGGCTGATACATGAACATGAAAGTTCCATCACAATATGCCTGTGATTTTAGACCATGACACAAGGGTTAGTGGTACCTATTTTTATTGGCAACTCTCTGTCGACTCACAAACAAACCGTAGTATTATAGCAGGCCTACTGTTTTCTGGTATTAGAAAACAGAACCAAAATCTGAAATCGTTCAAGATCAAATTGGTGTAAATACTTAGGCTACTTCCCTAGAGGTTAGCGATAGAACAGGAGGCATATTTCACCTTGATATTGAGCACAAGGTTGTAGTTATCGAAGTTGAATCCTCTTAGGAAGACAATAATCTCATGCTGCAAGCAGATTAAACATTCAATCTCTGTAATAAAATCTTGGTGTGCATCAACCAAAGATTTCAAAATCCTTGCAGAATATAAGGTGTCATCAATTAATTGTATCTTGTAAACATGCTTAGTTCCTCTCTCCCTTCCCAATCAAAATACCTGCGTTAGTGAAAGAGTATTAGCCTTCAGTTGTGCTGGAACAAAATACACCGTTTCAATACATGCTCACTTGTAAATACTCAATCCGATACAAAATAAACTATACCAGGTGTTGTTTCTAGAAGATAAAACATTACAAGTCAAGTTCAAGGACTGATAATATACTAACTACCTATCAAAAGAGAAGATAGCAAATATCATTTTCTTGTAAAGTTTACCAACACATACAAATGTAATGTTCAACTTCGGTTAAAATGCTTGGCACACAAGAGGTAGTTATCATGTAGAAGCACATGGCGTCGCCGACAGTACAATGTGCAAAGAATGCAGGTTCGAGAGGAGGAACTCATTGGGCAGAGAGGCGGTGGTTGTGCGCCTAGAGCTCGTCCTGGAGGCCATCGCTTCTCGAGACGAGGAATTTGTTTCCTTCCTCAAACTCAATCAATTTTCCCTTCATTTATAAGCAGAAGAGAGAACAAAATCAGAGAGAAAGAGGGACGTCGACCATGGCCATGGACATCACATATATTTAGGAAATCAAATTTGGCCAAACAAGCAAGGAAGAACTCGCCCGAGAACGCGGTAGGACGTCAAGCGTAGAGGCCATCCTCACATCATGCCGAAGAATGGTATATAGAGATGGAAGAGGACATTAAGAGCATAATGATGATAATCACTATTAATCTATGTTACAGCAGTAGACAAATTAAACTCAATCCACTATTAATCTATAGGAAAACATTAAGAGCATAATGATGATTACCTCACAAATGACAGCCATCCTTTCTTTCTAGCTTGGATAATATTTCTGGAATCTATAAACAATAATAGGGCATTGACATTATGCTCAATTTATCAAAGATGAGCTGCACTCAAAACAAAATAGATTTTTACTGTGCAGAGTAGGGAACAAGTTCGGCGCAACCTGACAAGATGTGTTATGTTGATACGACTTTACCTGAACGACGTCCACCGCTAAGGCGGGTCGATGCTGCGGGTCTTCTTCTTTCTCGAGCAGCCATTCCCCACGTCCTATGCCCTCTCCACCTCACATCCAGCACGTACCTGCAAGTATGGCCAACAAACAGGCATGAGCAGCTCCGCCTGCAGTACAGTTCGCCAGAATCAGCAAGTTGGGGAGGAGGAATTCACTGGGTGAGGAGGCGGTGGTGGACGTACGCCATTGACAACTATCACATACACGAGTATCCAACAAAGTATGAGCTAGATGTCACTAAAATCAGAGAGAGGAGGGGAGAACCTGGTATCCTCAAATTGAGTGCCCGTACTGCCTTGCCAACATGAAGATGTCGACAGGACCAGTGTCATGGACTGCGGTGTTGCCGGCAATGGCACCAGGGACCATGAGCCCGCAGACGACGGGGTTGAATCTCACAGCAGAAGTGCGAGCGGCGTCTGCTGTGGACTCCACGTCGAGCAGCGAGCGCACGACGACAGACACCACGACAGGAGAGGCACTTGCCCCGTGGGCCGCTACTCACACTGCTCGCCTCGCCGTCGTCTTCAGCACCAGTGATCCCATGGAGGGCACTGGAGGCCCCATGGAGGGCTTCTCCTCCACATCCTCTCCTGCTAACGACGCTCATGGTGTGGGGTAGCGGCCCGTGCTCCATAGGGCAAGGTCCACGGTGGGGCGAAAAAGGGGCGGAGCCGGCGGCGTGGCGTACGGGAGAGAGAGGATTGGGCGGAGACGCGGGCGGGCATTGGGCAGAGAGGATTAGGAGTCTGGCGGCTAGGGTTTTCACCACGTCCGTGCACGTGCTGCTGCCCCTTATCAGAATACCCGCACCTTGTAAAAACCCACTGAAAAGATTACTTGAGAGGCCGGAACATGGGCCCAGGCTATTTTCGCTAGGACAGACGAGGCTGGGCAGAGGGACACGCATCCATGGGTAGTAAATTGGGTGCACGCAAGAAATTAAGTTTTTACTATTTAACAGGGTAAAACGGTCTTATCATAAACCAACGGCTCAGATTTCGTTTTAGGACCCGATCCAACAGCCCAAATCAACTAAGCGTTGTGATAGCCCCATGGGGGTGCACCAATTACACCTTTGGATATATGCCTCGTGTAACAAAGTTGACCCTCCTTGAGGTCCTTCTTTCCTTTTCCACTTCTTCCCCTTAATTTGTAAATGCTTGACCTTTTACTGATCCCATTTGATTGATATAAAAGTTCAGTCTGGCCCAAGCCCGTCGAAATTACAGTCAAAAGAAAAAGGAAAGATGGACGCAAAGTCCAGAACGACGGTGGAAACCGCTGCTGTACCGGTGCGAGTACCGCGGCAGCGACAAACGATGGCGACACGCGAAGGTTAGATGGTGACTCTCTCGTTGGCGGAAATGAACGAACGCAAAAGCAAGGGCTGGCAGGTTGATTCTTGCCATTTTCTTACCTTTCCCCTTTCTCTGTTCTCCTCCTCCTGTGATTGCTCTCGTAGAGGCTATGATAACCGCGTGTTAGAGTGAAACGAGATTCAAAGAAATGATTTGAAACTTGTTGTCTATTGATTCCTAATAGTGGGGTATTTATACAAGGATTGGTGCATGTTGGAAGCATCCTTACAAGGAGTCACGTTTGTTCGTCGGTAACAAGGAAGGTGCATGTACAAGGCACCTCTTGATCTAAGATGTTTTGCACTACTAGGCCCTACCACCGGTGCGCCAAAAAGGCCTACCACCGGCGATCATCACACCGGTGGTATTGTGTTAGCGCAGGCGTGCAACCCTGTGCACCGGTGGTAGAGTGAAGTAGCACCAGCGAAGTGTATCTATGCGCCAGCGCCGTGATGTCACCGCGTGTCCTCCCCATGGTCCATCCAATGGCCTAAAACAATCGGGGCGACGTGGATAGCAGAATCTGCCAAAACTTTCATCCGCTATTATTTACTCCAATGCCCGAAGTATTTTCTAGCGACATCGTCATACTTTTGAGCACATACGTTTTTCAAGCATTGTCATATTTGCTACATCTTAAGGATTTTTTCCCTGTGAACAAGGACATGGCATCATAATTAAAATAAACCATCAGAAAACAAGTTGGTTTTAAACCAATATAACACAGATTTATTCATTAGATATTTAGATGTAATGATCAGAGACTCACGGTCAAGGGAGATGAAAAGATACCGAAAGTTTTGAGGAAATATAGCAGTGCAAAATTGTGAAGCCGGCCATATTGTAAACCCATATGAACAAACTTTATTCATGTAGAACATTTACTACTAATAATAAGTAAATACATTTTCAGCATTTCCCCAACTCGACAACTACGTAAACGGAGAAAGGGAACCGATGAATTTAAGATGTATCCGCGATAAAGTCTTGTATCACTGTCCTTACAGCAATAGGAATTCTCACCGAGTACGCATTTTGGTTGGACCATGTCAAACTCCCAAATGTGTATCCACCTTGCACCCTTTGTTTCGCCATAAATGTTATACTAAATGCCACGCTTGTACTACTACCTGGAGTGAAACTAATGATTGATGGCTCGATGGACACGTCTACCCCTGCCGGAGCTTCAACAACCCCTCGGTAAGTCGCTTCCACTGGCCCAACATTTGTGATAGTGCGCCACACAGTGACCTTGTGCTTGAGGTTCGGCACGGCGATTGATGGGAGATTTAAATTGAGTTCATACGACTCACAGTCATCTAACAACCCAATGGAGCAATTCAAGAATTTGTTGTACTCCTTCGCATCCACATCGTATACCAAACCTGGGTCGACAGCCCTGTCTGGGTTCATATGGCCACCGCCAAAGTCGAAGGGATCTGACAGTTTCCTCGGAACCCCATCTGCTTGGATCGGCATACCAAACTGATCGGTTACCGAGGCTGCAAAGGATCCCAAAAAGAATTAAATTAGTCATAAATTATGATGAGTTATTCGGTAGAGCTTTTATTTAATATATATGCTACCGGTACAGTACCCGTGGTGACAATGGCAGACTTAATCATGGCAGGCGACCACTTAGGGTGAACCGACTTAATCAGCGCGGTGATACCCGAGACATGTGGGCACGCCATGGATGTGCCGGACATGAACACGTAAGAGTCTCCCTTGGCTGCCAAGATGCTGACTCCAGGTGCAGTTACGTCGGGCTGCCCAAACATTTAGAAGTACGAGTTTTAGCGGTCGTGTCGCAAATATAATGTTTGTGGATATTGTCCACAATATGTTGGGGAAGATGTTGAAACTTACCTTAAGTATGCTAGGGAAGATGTTGCTTGGCCCTCTTGAGGAGAAGGAAGCGACCCTCGGAGATAGCACCCCGTCTCCAACAACGGTTTTGGTAGGCGAGACCTTCACCACCGGACTCCTAGCATGACAAAAGAACATGAATAATACTCGGAGAATGGAAGAGAAAAACACGTTCATCATGAAGCCCTCACGCACGTACCCTTGGATGCGTTGGTACGATGCAATTCTCTGGCCAATCTCAAAATCCACCAGCACGCAGGGCATAATGCCTTCGCACCCAGCCAGGGAATCAAGGAGGTTGGAAGTGTACTGTGCAAAGATGAGGCCCTTGGCGCCAGCCGTGACGGCAAGGTTGATGGCATTCGGAAGTGCTACCTGGGGCGGATTGTCTTTCGCGTCCGCTGGTGCGTAGCACAACACGATTTTGCCTGTGACATTGGTCGATGCCACCGACTCTGCGTTGCATCTGCACAATTGTTTTGGAATTAGATATACTTATATACTTGTTCAAGACGAGCTAGTCGATCGTTATTAATACAGTACGGTGTCTCCCCCTCTCCCTCAAACTAACGAAACTAAAAACACAAAGATGACTAGGATTGAGCGGTGCCCATTCATGCATTGTAAACTAACGGGTATCAGTCAATTCTGGCCGTCTTTGTGTCTTTAGTTTCATAAGTTTGGTGAAGAGGGGGGACACCGAAGCAAAAGTTATTTTAAAATAATATACTAAGTCAAACTGCTTTAAATTTAGCAAAGTTTATATAAAAATGAATCAACATCAGACGGCCAGTTCATTTTTTGTTAGATTTATCATACAATATATTTGCATACTAGCTATATAGTTTGGACATTGTAAATATTGACAATTTTTCGAGTAGTTTGACTTAAAACAAAACTAGGATTTTAATTATTTTGAAACCGATGGAGTACAAAACCCAAGTGTGTCAAGTGACTGAGTTGTTTCACTTACCTCCCCGCATTAACAAGGTCCTCAAAGTCGCTGCTGAACACAGATGCGTTGTACTGCAGAGATTGCCCCTGCATTTTGAAATCAAACACACGTTAAAGGAATTAAGGAAAGCTTCAAGGACGAGCTAAACATTCTTGATGTTTTTTTTTGACAATCAATAAAAAAATAAACATTCTTGATGTTAGTTTCAACGACCTCAGCCGAGTCAAGTTATTTTTTCACATCTATATATGATGTGTGCATCGTTGCCGAGTCAAGTTGATCATCCCTTTCCAACTATCGATGTCACAGACACTAAAGTTTTCCTCAAAGAGATTTCATTAATATTAAGAAGAATATCACTCACTAAAAAACTTGAAGACTTTTTGTACTTACCACAAGCTTTTCTTTGTTCCCAAGTGTTATCAGGGTGGGGAAAGCCCGGTCAATCGTGCTAGCAGCCACGGTCGTGACCCATGGCACGACATTCGTGATTGTCTGCGGCACGGGGCCATCGTTCCCGCCGGCGAACACGACCGAGATCCCTCTCTGCACAGCATGCAGTGACCCGGGTATCTCATGACCGGGATCCCCTCCCACCGAGAGTGAAAGAACATCCACGCCGTCGTGTATAGCATCATCGATGGCCGCGAGGATCGCCGCGTCAGGGCAACCCGCGCCCTCCCAGCATACCTTGTAGATACCCAGCCGCGCATGCGGAGCCCCGCCACGCGCCACGCCAGTGCCTAAACCCCCATAGCTCGCACCTTGCACCTCCGTGCCAGCAATCGTTGAGGCGACGTGTGTGCCATGGCCCGAGATGTCTCTTGGAGAGTTATAGTCGCTCTTGAACACCTCATCACTGATGCCAGCCCCATAGTACCGTGCACCTATGATCTTTTTGTTGCAACTCATGGCGTTGAACTCCTGTCCGGTCTGGCATATTCCTTTCCACCGTGGCGGCACGGGACCATACCCGTTATCATCAAAGCTTCGTGATTCAGGCCATATGCCTAATGTATCATATGGATAAGCATGGTGTCAATTGCTGCCCAATCTTTAGGTTTTCTCATGTTTCTAGATTTAAGCCTAAGATGGTTTTGCAAACCTGAATCAATCACACCGACGATTACGTCTTCACCGTACTTCGCTGCTTGGAGGAGGCCCGGTTGTTGTGTTGGTTTGTAGTCGTCAACAAGGCCAAGAAAGTCCCAGCTCCGAGTTGTGTGCGGTTTGTGAAAAGTGTTAGACTTCACAGCCACAACTTCAGGGAACTCTAAGATCCGAATTTGTTGATTAGTTTTCCGTCCATCATGCAAGTAAGATATAAAGATGACACCACGAGATAAAAAAATTACTTACTTGAAATTGTCTCAGCTTGAGATTCAGTGAGCATTGCCGCAAACCCAGAAAATCCGTGCTTGTAGCTGTAAACAATTGACTTCAAGGCTTCATCATAGCTGTTGGAGATGAAACAAAAATGTTAGAGCAATCCCTTCTTCTTTCGTGGTAATAATATGTAACATGAAATATTAGAGGCTAGTATGTACCTCCCAAGAACAGAGGTTAGCATGCCATGGTGCGACGCAGTGACCACGGATGGATCATCATGCTTCTTCTCCCCCATATACACTATGTACAGCTGAGAATTTGATGGAGAAGTTCATCGAGAAATAGGATCAGAACAAGCCGAGTCATCATTGCATAATAAACAATACAAAGCTAATTCTTCTGAAGGAAGCATATCTCACTTTGCTCGACGCATTCGCTGAAAGAGGCGACAGTACTGTCACCAGTAGCAGCAGAGCACAACAGAACCCTGTTCTCGAATCCATTTCGAGAAGAGTTTTATGTATTCTGCCGATTTCAGTGTAGATGGTATGTATATATAGCAGCCAGGAATAAACATGGGGTGCAAGAGAGGTTGAAAAGGAACATTTTTGTTACGTAACTGACTCGATCAATGCTCTTAATTAGAGGAAGCAACGTGCCATTCTTTCAATTGAAGGAGCAACTTGCCCTGAACAATGGTAATCCTCTCCTGGAAAATGATTTAAATCTACCACTGAGATTGGTACACACGTTGAAAGAAAAGACTAGATCAATAATGTCCTTAGCGTGCATGCCTTTTCTTTCAAAGAATAAGCAACTTGCCTTTTTCTGCAGGTCTAACTGATAATGGTACCAAACATGATATCGATGTGGAAAATGATTTGAATCTAGACTGATTTCGGGACACACGTGAGAAAGGAAGACTGGATCAATGTTCTTAGAGGAAGCAACATGGACAGCGTCGATTTGGCTCGCAAGCTGCATGGAGCTCTTTTTTGAATTTTTAATTGATGCTATTTAGAAATTTCAAAAAAATCTATAAACAATTATGTGGATACATACATATGTGATCAACATCTCCCTCATTTTCGTTAATTAATACTGTATATTTTGGTCTAACAAAACTGCTGTTTTCAGAAAGGAAGAAAACTTGTTTTTTGCTCCCCATAATGTTTTTTTTGTGTAGGTCACATCCGAACATATTTTTAGAAACTTTTTGTACGAGCATACTAGGCATGTGTAAGTACTTGTGTATCCTTATCAGATTTTTTGAGTTCAAAATATGATTTTCAATTTGAAAAGAACAAACTCCATGTAACTCGGGATCTAAAGGGATTTTTGCAGTCACCGTGACTTTTGTTTCAAAGATGGGGAATCAGCCGCGCGAAGAGACAAGGCGGGGAAACTCCATCTAAATGTGGATTGAAGCAAAAAAAAAAATTGGAGCAACCGACAAGAACTCTGCATTTTCAAATAGATAGAGGGAAAGCAAACCACACAGTACAGGGGCATGTTTTGGTTAAAATGAAAACACGGCAAAACAGAAAAACTGAAAAACGCCTAATCAAGCTTCGTAGGAATGGCAGACCCGAAGGCCGCGAAAGCATGGGTGCGCTGTCGGTTGTCCTCTCTCGTGATCTCAGCCACCTCGACATAAGTCAGACATCGGCCAGTGAAAATTCGTCTGTTTCTCTCTTTCCATGCGTTCCAAAGGACATATAACAGCCGACCAATTAATCTTCTTTTCGCATTCGAGGGTCGCAATCGGATTGTCCCACAAGTCCGTGAGGGAATAGAAGTTGATGACTATTTTATGCATATGATTGGAGCAAGTGGATCTGTGTCAAAAAAGTGTTTCTAACACGCAACCTGAGATTCGTGGAATTCTTTTGAAACATGAACTTCTTAAGCACGAACGTTGACTACCAGATCAACGTGTGAAACATGCATGTTATCTAGGAGTACCTTGCGTCCTAGAAACACCGGTTCGAATTGGTGTGCCTTTACTTTCAAGTGGAATACTTGTTTATGGGTATGATTGGAGCAAGTGTGGATCGATGTGCATCTGGACGTACTTCGTACAAATGTGACTTCCTCCTCCTCAAAATAGGTTGTCCTCCAAAACAAGAGTTCGGCCCAAATAAAATATTGGGACAGTAGTACAAACATGCCAAAAAAGAAAAAAAAATGATGAACGGCAATCGCCGCGTCCTTTGGCTTTGTCTCACCATGCTCCAAGCACCCTGAAGCGGCAGTGCCAAGCAGCACCTTCAAGAAGGAAACACCGTCGACATGGAGCTGCTGCCCTGACCAGCGCATGATCCTAGGGTTTCCCTCGGCACCCAAAGTAGAGTGGACTGAGGATACTAGGCCACCAGCGACGCCCTCCAGGAAAGAATGGAGCCACTCGAAGACGGCACCACGTCATAGTCAGACATGCCAATAGGGATTTCTCCTGATCCCCATCCACAATAAACCCCTAGCGCAACGGAGCACCACCACCAATCTCGCCGCCCACCAAAATGCGCCACCAAGATCCTGTAGTCACCATCATCATCTCTTCATGAGCATGGGCGAGTGGCCCGCAAGACGAAAACATAAGACATCACTGGAACTAGGGATGGCAGCATCACAAGCACACAGGAGGGACAAACCCTCCACCATCAAGAGGCGGTAGTCGACCGGACATAGCAGCAGGGGCACACCAGACCTAGGAGGGCCCGACGAGTCTCAGATTAGGCCCATAAAGCCCCCGTCGCCCTGCTGCAATAGAGTTCCACATTACTGATGTCCCGTGTACAAGCATCATCTTCGCCGCCATCTCTAGGAGGCCCAGCAGACGCAAGACCGCCATCCTGCCCAGGCCCAAATGGGCCAGGAATGCAGCACCGATGACCTCCTATGCAACCGCGGCGCCCCACCATGCCATAGCCGGCATTGCCACCTCATCCTTACCTAGCATCATGATGTATCATCACCTCCCTAGGAAAACTGTCGCTAGAGTGAATATGGGCCCCAACCCGCTCACCGGTGCGCGGGAAAGGCAGTTCGCCGACGCCGGTGCCGCACGGTCTTTGCCCGGCAACCCAAGCCGGGGGCAAGAAAGGGGAAGGGGTGGAGGGGGTTGTCGGATGGAGGAGGAGGAGGGATGAGCCCCATCGCTCTCAGTGGGCGATAGACGCGAGAGGAGCATTTTACCTCATGTACTAGTTCAACTCGGCAAATGTGACTCATTGGATAATGAAGATACCACAAGAAACAAGAGAGCATTCCCGCTCGATCTCGTGACAGTCTGAACTAGACCATGATGAGTCATGTTGGCTTTGATATACTGTGAAACACGTTGCCAATATGTTGTTGGTATTTCCTTAATGCTTAGTATTAATGTTTACTAGTTTCCTTCGACCATGAAAATATCGTAGACTTGGATACTGGTTGGTTGCCATGGGGTCACTAAATGTTATTCCTTAACTAGGTAGTTATAAAGGTGGTTTTTGGGTACACCGGGAAGTATGTCATTGTGCTAGTTATGTCAAGACTCTCCCTCGCGATGGAGAGATACACTTTGAGCCCCATCGATATTAAGATGTCTGTTACGGTGTACCAAGATACCATAACTAGGATAGTAGTCATAGAGGTACTTCAAGAATAGATAACCAGTAAAGAGTAATATGGGGTAACAATGATGATATCATAGTAGTTTCAGCTTGGGTGGTGTAAAGTGCCGTAGTGAAATACGAAAATGTTCATGCATACGGAAGGTTCAAAGGATAAAAAAATTCTGTGGATATGTGAGAATCGTTATGGGTATCAAAAGTCTATTATCGATTATTGTCTCATAAAGTGTTACGGACATGTCCATGTGTGCTCGAGGGTATAGTTCTACTCGTATATAAAAATCAAAATAAAAAACTTACAAACATGAAAGTTATGTGAGACTGTGTGATAAAGCTACTCTTCGAAGAAAATTTCAAAATAGCCCTACAATGTGCGACTGTCAAGTCCGTCTGAAACACCTACAAACGTGAACAACAACTGGAACTTTAATTAGCCAATGAAATTAGGAGCAGATAGCCTGAATGGAAGCCCAACATCGACATGCATCATTTTCTGGCCGAGCGTTCTGCTCCGATAGGCCCGCCATGAACTTCTGGGCTTGTTTCTCTTGGATATCTCGTCCACTTTTTTCTTGGATCTCTGTGTAGAGACCATTGTCACAGTTCTACTGCGCCTGCATTGTCATTGACAAATCTAAATCATTATTTGGATCGGAGGAAGTACTAGATCTTGTTAACTTGTTCAATTCCATTAAATTTTGTAGTATGCACAATTTTGTGCCCTATGGAAAATCTCATACATATGCACAATTTCATTAAATTCCGTGTACATATGCTCGCAGATGGTGTCCTGGTGTGCTGGGAATTGAAGAAGAAGAAGAAGATGGCGCCGCAGTTTGCTGGACGCCACGTGGCAGCTTTCATGACAGCCTGATCGACCTCTCCCCTGTTTTACGCCGCAGTGAAGATAAGTCCGTTTATGTTGAAGCTTCCACATGCATGTACGTACCCCCTCGTGATGAACAGGGTAGTACATAGCGACAATAAATCAATCTTGCACTCTTTGTTTCAAACTAGAAAGGTGGCCCTCGCAAATGCGAGGGCATCGTCATTAGTTGGTTTTCTTAGATAGGAGCACGATTCTTGGAATGTCAAACAAAGTATATAGACACCACTATGATTACCATATGTCTAAAGTTTTGGGGTGATTATGTAGTTCTTTTTTAGAAAGTATAACTACAATATGTGTCATTTTTCCATGATATTAAAATAATGTATATAGTTAAGTTCAGTCAGTGAGCTAACTCGTAGTTCTCTGTGATGTTAGATCAGTATGCAAGATTAACATTCAACTTTTAATTAATTAGGTTTCACGTGAGTATTGACCATACCATGTTTAGTCATTTCAAATCGATAATAGTTAAAATAAAATAGAATAGAATTTATCCAATGTAATACACATGTCGACTAAACAATAATTATTTTAGTTTTACTTTGAGTTGATATTTGTTACTTTTGTTTCTACATTCATTCGGAAATACACGACATTTTTATGTTAGCATGAAAAATATCACGTGTTAGACGCGGGACGTTTGCACTATTCAATTTTAACCCATAAATTGGTACATGGACATGTTACTGAAAAATAAGATACTCCTTCTTATCCATAATAGATGTCATTGTAATAAAACAGAGACACTTATTATGGAGGAAGGGAGTACTATTTTTATCAAAATTTAGGCTTCTTACTTTATTTTGTTATTTTAAATAATATATTTAATATCATTAATCATAGTTATAGATTGACTATTTAGATTGTTATTTTACAAACATATATTTTTAACTTTGTTTTAGTTAACTCTCTCTCTCTCTCTCTCTCTCTCTCTCTCTCTCTCTCTCTCTCTCTCTCTCTCTCTCTCCATAAACACTACTTCTTAATCCACCCCTTCTATGCTCCTTGTCATTGTACTACATAAGTTATTTAACATGACTCCGCTGGTATGTATGTCATAGTTTGGCATCTTAATCACTCATCATTTTCTACGTGATTAGAGATTCTAATGACATGTCACATTAAATTTTTAGGTCAAGAAACTGTAGAATTGTTTTAAAAAAGCATACAGACTAACATAGAAGTGTATGCCATCACATAACAGGAAAACTATATGAACTCATTAGATATAATATTGTCCAAAAATATACTCAATACAACTTTGTATTTCCAGTTCACTATAATTTTAAGTAACACATTATAAGATTTACAAGACTCAAAATTAAACAATCTATTGATTGTGATATGTCCAGGTATGGTTATGATGATCTACTGGTCGTGATTTGTTGAACTACAAATATGAAAAACTATTGACTCGAGATTTTTTCAAACACAAATTATGATTATGTTGGTGTTTATCTTGTTTATGCACTATTATGAATATCAAATGGGTGTGATTTACTAATAAACAAAAATAGGATCCGCTAATTTGATTATCAGATGTTTTGCTTTTCTGATAACCTCTGGTATGTCTCTCTTTTACCTTCCGTATTTTGGTTCTAAAGTTGACTCATTTTTATATATGATAAGTTGAAATTATCATGATGGATTAACAATGTTTTTTCTCTGCACTTATCAATATCTGTTGGTCGTGGTCCATTAATAAAAATAGTCATCTGGATTGATTGTCCTATAATTTTGCATTTTATGATATTGCTCCTTATTTTTGCTACGGTATTATTCTTCGATTGCATGCTTTAAAAGTGTGAGAATTTCTAGAACGTGATAGATTGAAATTATGATTTTTAGCCTTTTTATAAGAATAATCAATGTTTTGAGTATGTGACTGTATGGACCAAATGCTATAGAAGCAATATATTGTTTCATTTGTTTGTATTCTCATTGGAGTTTGTAAGGATGTCAAAATTGTTATGTTACTATGTAATTTTTTGCTTTTCTCCCTTAAAAATAAGATGTACGTCCAGATAAATATTCCATGAAGCAGCCTAGGTGCCTAGCCGCCTCTTTGACGCATGAATTCCTGTCACCTCGAACCTCTTCTCTGTCTTTTCCCTTCCCACTAAAAATAACCTATTTCATTCTATTCAATAGTTTCCTTTACCTCAACCATTAATCTTTGTAGTTTAGTTCGAGTACAGTACATTAGTGTGTTCTTTACAAAATTTCATGTTGCTTGAGAAGGTGTTGTATAAAATAAAGGCTCAATAGCTCCATCTTGGTGTTAGCCTTCCAACGTTTGTGGAACAACTCATTCAAATGGTTTTTCCATTCGGATTCTTCTTCTTTTTTTTGCGGTTCAACGATATAGTAGACGCTGGACAATTTGTCATGCGAGGAGACGGTGCCAGGCATAATATTTGCACGGCATTTTTGAAACTCATTATCTCATATGATTTTTAAACCCTTGGGGTTAATTTAAAATTCATAAAAAATGTATCGTGATAATTTACGTACAAATCATTACTTTTAGAGACTGCAATTTTTTCATGTCAACTGCCACCACGTCCTATGCAGTGTACTCCTATTTCCCACACACGTGCTAACTAAACTAACATCAGATCATATTACCTGAAAAAAAATCAGATCATATTGATCAGCTATTTTCGTGAACACATATTGAGCAGCATTGAAGTTTTTTTAGACAATCGATCTGTCCTAAACTTCTGGAGCTGGCTTCCCATATAAGATCATTGGTACATACGATCGGCTTTATATTTTGGACAGCACTAGGCGTCCCCCGGGGGATCGATTCCTCCGATCCCCCAGGTCGAGAGGCCGCCACGTGTCTCTTTTTGGTCAACAGAACGTGCACGGGTCCTCTTCCTTTCTCTTTTCTTTCACGGGGAGGGAAATCCAACAAAATCCCCTCCGGTAGCATCACACACATGGCCGCCTGCCCCCTCGCTCCATCATGATCCAACTGTCGCCAGAGAAGGAACCGTCGCCGGAGCAGACGCCTACGTCATCGCACCGGTAGCATCACGGGATACCCCTTGTAGCACAGCTCCCGCCGTAGCAGAGCAGCCCACGACTCGTAGCAAAGGACACCTCGCCGGAGAAGATGTCGTCGCCAGATAAGACGACGCCGACCACCCATTGCTAGTTTGCAGCTCTTGCAGCTCATCGGAACACCGCTCGCTGCTGCATGTAGCAAACGCCATCACCGTAGACGGTGTCGTCGCCTGTAGCAGAAAGTCGCCGCCGCATGCAGCAAACACCATCGTCGCCGGTAGCATAAGCCGTCGTCGCCTGTAGCATAAGCTGCCGCAGCTGGTAGCGGCCACCGCTGCCGCATGTAGCAAAAAGCAGACTCCACCGCCATGTAGCAGACACCGCCGTCACCACCACATGTAGCAGATGTAGCCTCTGCCATGTATAGCGCTTGTACAGTGTGTAGCAGCGGCTGCCGCCGCCGCCGCCGCGTGTAGTAGCGCCTGCCACCGTAGCAACCGTCGTAGCGCGTGTAGCAGCGCCGCCGCCACGTAGCAGCCGCCGTCGCCAGAAGCGAAGGCGCCACCACCTATAGCAGCCGTCTGGCCGCTAACGTGTAGCATCCGTCGCCGCGTGTAGCAGAGGACTCCACCGCCAGAGAAAGCCGCCCGCGTGTAGCATCCACCGCGCGTGGCGAGAGGTCGCCACCGTGAAGCACTGCCGTCGGCCACCAGCGTAGCGACGCCCACCACCATGCAGCCACCTCCGGCGCGTGTAGCATCCACTGCCGCCGTACCGCCTCTAGTGCATGTTGCAGAGGACACCACCATCTCCTTGCAGCAAGCACGCGGCAGATTGGGGGCGCTCAAAGTGGCAGCAGGGGCAGCGCGCAAGGGAGGAGCAAGGCGGCGCGCCATGGATTCTCAGAGCTCCATGGATTTTTGTATGGGAAAGGAGTGGATGAAAGCCTTCCGTGAGTGAGAAGAGCCATGGAGTACTCAGTATAGTCGGTAACAGGCAATTGAAAACGAGTGGAGAAAGAAGAGATAAGAAGGAAAGAGGTGACGTGGTGGGACCCACAGATGGCAGTTGTTTCACACGCACCAGACACGCGCCGCGCGATCGACCCGGGGGACGCGTCGCGTGCGATCCCCGGGGGAGTACTATCATTTTACTTATATTTTTTAATCACCGATCGGCATTAGAGCCCTAACTCCTTAGTACATATTATCGATCAGAATTGGATCCGTAACTCTGTAGAAAAAAAACTGTACATAGTGCATACCGACCAGCTTTGGATTTTTATTGTCGTCAATCTGCATTGGAGCCCGTAACCCCGTAGGACTCAGCTTTGGACCTAGACACAGACCCCTTGAATTGGGAGTGTCTAGATCTCAGGTGTCTGAGAATTAGTTATGTCTAAGTTACTGATGTCATTCTAATATTTGTGCTAATTCTCAGTTGCAACCTAGTTGCAACTCACAAGATTTGTACTAGTTCTCAGTTACAACCTAGTTGCAACTCATTAAATTCTCAGTTACACCCAAGTTACAACTTATGCGTAGCACGAATCACGAGGTAAATCAAACGGTGAAAGAGACGACTGAGACGTAAGAAGTTCTCAGGCGCTTGAGAACTAGCAAATCCGTTGAATTAACCTAAACCTTTTGACCTGTCACGTCCCATGTGTTACATAATTAAATTACGTGTGTTACGTAAATTTGGTTCTCCTATTCAATCCTAACCACAAATTATAGATCTGACTGTCCAGATAATCTAGATGATGTGGATCGACGTGGTGCCTCGAAAAACACTCTTATATTGTTTTTAGTATATAATAGATAGATACATGGGACAGGTTCTTCAGCATCTACGTTTTCTTTAGCTTTAATTCGACCATTTTCACTATATAAAAAACTTTTATCTAGCATTTATGATTTCAGCACACAGCGGAGGTGAGTGCATTTTCACGGTAGGCTCTCATCCTCACACACACAAGGATCAATGATCGAATCGAATAGTACATGCAAATTGACTAGAGAGCGAGAAAATTGCAGCTAACACCGGCCTTTGTTTTACAAAACATAGAAACAATATCTTTTTTTTGGAGCTAGTACGGTTTATGGCTCCGTCTTTTGCACCTGGTCCAAACAAAGAACTTAACATTTCTAACATGTTAATTATCTAGCTGGCTGGGTCCACTGTTTTGCTCACATCATAATATTTGAAACATAAATATTTGAAAATGAATATACTACCAAAAAATCATTTTGAAACACGAGCACCAGTGATCCGTTGTTCAAAGAAAATATTCTCTCTTAAAAACATACATATACATGTACATATACATATACATATACATATACATATAGATATACATATATATATACACATGTAGTATGTACGACCCAATTTGTATCAAAATATATTTTCATATGTGATATAATTTTTTTTAAATAAGATGAGATCTTTTTTAACCTTTTGGATACACGATTCCATGCCTTTTATGTAGCCTATAATGTAACGTACTATGTACCAAAACTCTGTGGACGGCAGGTAGATGACATGCATCCATATAATGCAATGTATTTTGTGGCTTTTATGTACCCTGTAACGCAACGTATTATGTATCAATGTCAATTATTTCATAATTTGTTTGAACTTTAATAGACCATTTTCTATTTATATTTTAAAATACAATTGTAGTATCACCGACAGCAAATTGACTAGAGAGCGAGAAAATTGTAGCTAACACCAGCCTTTGTTGTACAAAACATAGAAATAATATCTTTTTTAGAGCTAGCATGGTTTGTGGCTCAATCTTTTGCACCTGACCTAAATAAAAAACTTAACATTGTTAACATTTAATCTAACTGACTGGGCCCGTTGTTTTGCTCATCGCATAATATTCGAAATATAAATATTTGAAAATGAATATATTACCAAAAAATCATTTTAAACACGGGCCGTGTTGTTTTCTTTGCCGTGTGCTTTTCGAGAATTTCGCCGTGTTTGTCCCCTTTGTCGTGTGCTTTTCGAGGACCACACAATAGTGTTTGCCTTTGCCATGTTTCGGGCCGGTAGGCACACGACAAAGGGGTTGGTACACGGCAACGGCATTTTCCCCGTAGTGGCATATACATATACATATACATATACACATGTAGTATGTACGATCAAATTTGCATCAAAATATATTTTCATATGTGATATAAAAAATGTTTAAATAAAATGAGATCATTTTTAACCTTTTAGATACATGATTCCATGCCTTTTATGTAGCCTATAATGCAACGTATTATGTATCAAAACTCCGTGGACGGCATGTAGATGACATGCATCTATATAATGCGACGTATTTGTGGCTTTTATGTACCCTATAACACAACATATTATGTATCAATGTCAAATTATTTCATAATTCATTTGAACTTTAATAGACCATTTTCCATTTATTTTAAGATACAATTGTAGTATCACTGACAACAAATATAGCAAAATCAGTATAGGTGTGGTCAAAAATCAGTATAGATGTGGTCAAAAATTACATCCCTTTCCTAAATTTATTTTATCAACATGTTAGTAATGTTAAGTTGTTCATCTGGGCTATGTGCAAAAAATTAAGACACAAACTATACTAGCTGTAAAACAGACCTTGTTTCTGTGTTTTACGTGACAAATGTTACAAAGATTGGTGTTAGGGCATCTCCACTTGCCTACCTAGGACGCTGATCCGGAAGCTGAATTTAGGTCCGGACGCCGAAATTTCGCCCAGTCGCGTACCCAGGAACCTGTTTTTGTCCGGATTTGGGCCAACTTTTGTCCGGACTCCCAAGGCCGTACCCAGGATCCCGGGTACGCCCTGAGAACGCCGGACGAAGCGAATTCAACGAGTGGACCATCCTGTCAGCGACAGAAGCCGAGTCGTCGTCATCCTTCCCGTCGTTTCCCTTTTCCCGCCCTCGCCGCTACACCCCTCCCGCCCTCGCCACCGAACTCGGCCTATAAAAAGGTGTACATCTCGCCGTCTCCCTTCATAGTCTCTCACACCGCTCCCAACTCCGGCGAACTCCGGACGCTCGCACCTTTCTACCTCCTCAACTCCGCCGAAAAGCCATGGCCGAGAGGTTTCCCGGCCGACGCACGCTGCAGACGTGGAAAGCCCGGCTGCTTCACGAGGCAGGCTATACGACGGCGCCGGACTGTCGTCTCCCCTTCGCCTGGCAACTCAGCGAAGGCGGGATCCCTATTGGTGCCAGCCGATGAGGACATCGCCGAAGAGATTGAGGCGGCTATCGCCGCCATGCAAGACCCGGATCTCGCCGAGGATCCTGGCAACCTGGTCTTCTGGAGGTAGTTCTTCGCCGACAACGCCTCCAGGATCTCGCCCGACACGAGGGACCGCCGGGCTCGCCGCCGCGCCACAATGTGGCTTTTCGCCGCCACTGGTGGAGCGTTCCAGGACGAACCCTCGCCGCCGTCATGGAGCACATCCAGGCCGGCAACCACCCCCGCCTCGGCCTGTAGCAGCGGCGTCCGTCGTCGACCACGAAGGCGGCGGCCTTTTCCTAGTTAAATTCGATATAATGTATGCGTCCTTGCCCTAGTTAATGAAATCCGCCTATATTCGCCAAATTTCGTCGAGTTTAACTGAATTTCGCCGAACTTGGGAACTTGGCCTGGGAACGCGAGTGGGAAACTCGGCGTACTCAAATCGAAATCAGGTTGTGTTCGACCAAAAAAGGTCCGGATTTTGGCCTGGGTTCGCCTAACGAGCTTAAGCTACAATTTCCTCCTAGAGAGCATGTAATTAGACCCGCTTTGAGAATTAGAAAACGGATCCTCGTCTCAACCGAAAAGGCGCCTTCCGCATCTCGTGGCGTCCAGCGTCCACGTCACCCCAATCCAGAATCCAGCGCGCTCCGCTCCGCTCCACTCCACTCCACTCCCACGCCGCGCATTAATAAATCTGCGGAGTGGCAGCAGCCAGCAGGAGCGGCACCTGATCCCAATCACCTTATCGCCAACCACGCGCCGGTGACCGCACGCTTCGCCGGAGCTCGTCGGGCTCGCGTTTTCGTTCCGTTCCGTTCCGATGGCGGCGCCGACGACGACGACGGGGAGCGCCTGCCCCGTCTACCCGTGGCCGCAGGACGCGTAAGCGGCCCAGCAGACACTCCTCCGCGCTCTGGTTGTTGTCGCGCAGCATTATATTCTTCCTGAAAAATATGGTCGGACTTTTTTGGTGAGCAGGTCACAGCGCGGGCCGAAGGTGTTCATGCAGAGCGACTGCGCGGCGTGCCACTCCATGCTCCCCTACGCCGGCCTCCGGGAAGCGGCGGGGGCGCCGCAGGGCGACGTGGTAGCTCAGGCGGCCGAGATCGTCGTGGTCGCCGCCGCCATCGAAGAAGCGCAGCAAGCGGCGGTGCCAAAGCCCCTCCTCGGAGGCGGCGGCACGCCGGACCTCGCCACGCTCGCCGCGAGAGTAAGCAGCGCCGGGACACGCCCTTAATTAGCTCCTCCTCATTCTCGACACAACTAGTATATAGTACTGTCTTCACACGAGTGTTTCTTGGATATTTTTGTTCCTCCTGAAAAGGTCCAGGACGGGCTGCGGTGCAACCTGTACTCCACCGCCGGCGATGCTGTCACGACGGCGGCCGTGTGCCAGGAGCTGAAGAGGAAGATGGCGCCGCCGAGCTCCGTCTGGATGCAGTTCGCTCGGCCATACTTGACGGGAGCCTTCCAGGCAGCTTGATCAACCCAGCGTTCTCCAGTTTGTCACGACGGTCTGCTCTGTTCAAGCTTGTACTACTATCATTCTGTCGGAGCTGACCGTCACAAAGTACAATCCACATCGCAGTTGCACCTTGTGCTTGGATCAACTAGTAGTATCGAAATAATTCACTCATGCATGTACAACTATTTCATGTCAACTTATTGAGAAAAATCTACTTATTTTAAACCTCAAATTTGCAGTGGTACTCTGAGTCGAGCCCTCAACTTCCGAGCTTACCTTGTGTTGCTCATGCCAAAGCAGACTATTGTGACGATGAAGATAACTGAATCATAAACTACAACACAATCATGGTTTATTATCAAGAAATAAATATTCTGTCTTCCAAATAAAAATTATAATGCTTGTAGCAAAAGCCAGCTCACAATAACACAGTGCCTGAAAAAGGACACCTGAGAGAGAGACATCAGGATTTGGCTCTGATCCTCACTTTTTTTAATTGCGGCCAATGAGCCACTCTCGTCTCCGTGTAATTGGCGCTCAATCTCGCCTTCTGCAGCCAGTCGGTGTGTTATCAAGTCTTTTTGTTTGCGATTCAGAACAAATGGTGGGTGATCACTCCTTTTCCGAATGGCTCTCTTCCGCCGAGTCGGTGTCTGCTCTCTGTTCTTGGTACGCTTCTTTGTGACCCACAGCCGGCGTGCTTGCATGCTGAAACCTCGGCAGTGCACCGAGCAGCTTTAGGCTCTCACCCTGCTTCGCGATCACCATCTCGAGGTACTTGCTGTGTTCTTCTACTTGCAGCTGCAGCTTTCTCTGGATCTATGGAGAGAGGGGTATGTGACAGAACCCAAGGTCAGTAAAATAGATGAAAGTCCGCACATCTTCTCTTACCAGTTCTGAGTAGAATGTGCATACCTCAAGCTGCTCATGAAGTTGCTTCTGCAAGCCGATCTGAGTTCTTAGCCCTTCACTAGCTTCCATGGCTCTGCACAAAGTATAAAGTGAAAGGTTAGAACTGCATGTTTCTGCACACAGTAATATACTGAACAACTAGAACTCCTGATCTCACACACAAAAAAAGACTTTAATGTGATTTAAAGCATTCCATCATTTTACGGATATCTCTGAAATGAGTCTGAACCTAAAGTAGGTTAGTGGTGGCATACGTATCCTTCCAGGTTGGTACCCAGGTGGAATCTTATACACACGAATCTTTGAAATAAAAGCAAAGATTTATCAGGTAAAGATTATCTCACTTCAAGTTTTGAGAGCAAACTTCATCCATTTGGCTGCTTCTCTCTGTCGAAGTGACTGCTAAGATAAAGACAAGCAAATAAGCAAAAAAAACATGTATTTCAACAATTTTCTTCAAATATGACTAGAGGCTATACATAAATAACTAATGTAAATTGTAAACATTAAGTCTACTGCAGTATCCTAGTTTGCTACAAGTATCATAGTCATTGTATGTCTTGCAATGGCAACAGCAAACTAGCATTGCAAAATATAGAGACACAAACCATCAGATGATTCAGATTGATGACAGATTGTACGATACTTCTGCAAAAGAATAACCCTTGGCCATCAGGAAATAAAGAAGAGAGATAAAACTCAATGAAAACTCAGAAGCAACAAAGGTATACCTGTAGATGGCTTTTTACATGGTATATAGTTAACCCTTCAACCTTCATAACTTTCTGGACAGCCTTTGGAGTTGCTTCTGCAGGAAGAGGGCATAGATTAAATGATTTTTTCTACTCCTCCGATCCATATTAATTGTCGCTGAATTGGATGTATCTAGCACTAAAACATGTCTAGATACATCCAATTCTGTGACAATTAATATGGATCGGAGGGAGTAACAAAAATAGTGAAATAGCTACTCCCTCAAATCCAAATTAATGGACTCAGATTTGTCTAGATTCAGATGTATCTAGCACTAAAACAAATGAGTCCATTAATTTGGATCAGAGGGAGTAGCAATATGGAAACAGAAACATGTACTACTGTAATTATTTCCTGTTTCAAGGCAACATTGCCCCGTACAGTTTCATCAATGAGCAAGTATAATTAGCACAAAACAAAGAGTAAGAAAACTCTGTTAAAAATGCACAAGAAAGCACTAGTGATCATACTTTCACTTCCACCAAGCTTGTTAACAGCGTCAACAAACCGCTCATGTAGCTCGGGTGTCCAGCGCATCCTTGACTTGGTTGGAGCAGTGTCTGAAGAAGGGGAATTGTCACTGCAAAGTTCATCCACGTTGAAAGGACTTGATACATTGTTCTGCCCATGAAAATATGCATAGTTTGAAGGTGTTGTACTTCTTGCATCAACTGCCTGCAAATGAGATGGTAACAGCATTAAGCACGTGAGAAAATATTCAACGGTATTTTATATGAAAAAAAAAAACGTTAGATGTGGAGCTGCAAGAAGGTGGAGTAAAGATCTCTCAAACGGGGCCTTAAGTACAATGATGATGAAGGGCTGGTGATCGTATTCTTTTACAGATAGTAAAGCCAAACGAAGAGAGAGGATACTTAGTACTCCTGGAATAATTAAAGAAACTCACAAGCAAAAATTCAGTCAAATGAGATAGATACCTTAAGCACAGATCCACCAGATCCTGAACTTCCAAGAAATTGCCGGGAACTCCCAGATGAGAACCACTCTTTTTCAGTTGCAAGGTGGGTATCATGATCCACTATAATGGTGTCTTGGTTTTGTTGGCTAACGATCACGTTTCGCTGATCAGAAACATCAATTCTCACTGGATATTCAGATACTCCTTGGTGTGGTTCTTCAGACCAACAGATCTCTTCAGATACTTTGGGATACAGCATCCTTAAATAACCTGGATTACCCTTGTAGTATGATGACTGTGCTGATGGCAGTGAAGTATCACAACCGGATATTGCAATAGTATGTGATTCAGAAGACAGCTTCCCATTAGGAGAACCATTCTTGATACAAAGATCTGAAGTGAAGTTGGATGTTGACTGGAGGCCACCATTTGCAGCCCAAAAGGTACTGAATGATGTGACTGGACTATTGAACATATCCTTTTCAATGTAAAATGTCCTATACCCTGGAAAACTAGGAAGTGTGACTTCAGAGAGTGCTGGTACGACATCAATATCTGATGAAACATACTGAGAAACTTCTCCATTGCCAAATTGACTCATTATTGATGTGTGGCCCTGTGTATTACCCCTAGGATGATCAAGTTCAGTCCATTAAAATGGATCTTTGATCATATGTAAGGGCCTATCCGATTCAAACTTGTGAACGAAACCAGTGAAGATATAGTTTTCCTGTTCTTGTTCAGTCATTCAAATAATTGGAGCTTCTTATTTTCCCAGGTCATCAACTAGCGAGAATTTGTCTCCTACGAATTTGCAAGCCAACAGAAAATTATTACTATAAAAATCCCAATTAGTGAATCGCTGGGGTCCTTAAATTGTGAATTTCAAGCAGGTTTATGCATCTTAGTAAACAAAAAATATAGCTGAATGCTGGAATCATGATGTGAATTGTACACTGATAATTGCCAATCAATACTTCTAGAGACTGGGATGAAACTCAAGATTGCAATCACAAGGTAACAGGAACTAACTGCAAAGGATTGAAACACATGTGCAACATGATTTGCAGATTTAAACCCTTCTTAAACATAAAACATAAAAAAAAAGGTATTCAAGAACTGAACAGAACAAGCCCCAACTGTTACAGCAGTTTCAAGAAGGAACAAAATTGTGGGAATAGAACAACCAATAATTAATCTTCTTTTTTGAAGGGAAAACAAAATACTAATCCGAGATAAATCAGACAAAAGGTTGCAAAAAAGAGTAACTTGATGTGGATTCTGTGTTGCTGTTACCGAATTAATTGAATATATGTTGCCACTTACTTGTTTCTTCACAAACTTGAATCGGAGAAGGGAATAAACTTTTAAGCAAGGACTAGGATCATTTCGGGGGCTAAGAATGCCAAGTTCATTTCGTTGTGTCTTGTGTGGATACAGAAGGGTAGGTGGGGCTATGGTTCTAGAGGGGGACTCTTAATCTGCTAATGTATTTAAAATTCCCTAATCATCAAGCTGATAGTCTACCAATACTTTAAACTGGCTCCATTCTATTTTAAGAGTAGGGACCACATGGAGTTACTTCCCGTGCAGTAACAGATATTCTAAATCCTGCCAGCTAACCACCCCAAGAAGCACCCAGCGTTAAGTTCCTTAGAAAATATTAAAGCTTTACAAGGCTGACCATGCTGGATTACTAGTACAATAAAGGGATATATGGCTTCAGATATGCTTAACAGCTGCTAGTTTGATCTGGCTGAAAAATGAATGTGAATTAACCTATTACACTGATCAGTTAGGGAGTTGTAAGTAATCCTGACCTGCATACCTATAAGCAGTATGAGGACATGGTAAAACTAACTTGCCCTATGCTGAGTGCTAACCGTGTGGACGAAGCAATATTCCATTAAAAAATCCAAACAATGAGGTTGCAATCTAGGAGTATCTTTTTGCCAACTAGGTGCTTTGGAGTTGACAAACCGAATTTGGCATGTATGAAGGTTTTATAAAGCTGGCACGACAGTGTCTCTTTCTGAATTACCTTATCCAAAACTATGCATCTCATTTTGTAAGAAAAGGGACAGCTGGAATACAGCACTTCAACAAGTAACTTATAATCATGTCTGGAGTTCTGACCTGGTGCAGGTGGAATCTAGAAGCACTAAGAGGCAAAAATAATAGGGAAAAAGAGTTGGCCAAATATTGGTTAGATTCAGATTGCAAAATAGTAATCTTCAGTAACTTTATCAAAGAAAAAATGCATTTCCCTCTGTTGATTAATGTAACCCGATTATACCCTTCCAAGATTTACACTTCGACACACAAATAATTCAACAGTATGTGGATCTTGCGAACTTGTTACTATGAAGACCTTACTCTACAACAAGTTTATGGTCGGAGTTCAGCTTTTAAAAGCATGGGCACCTTATGTAGAAGATGTAGATCAACAGAGGGAGTATATTGATTGGTGCTTTTTTTCCAGATGGAATTTGACTGCCATGATGCTACCAGCCTACCAAGCAAAATTAAAGAGAATCAGGTAGCACCAAAATCCAAATAAACAGAAAAAAATCATACAACAGATAGCAGTCAAACCACAATTGTTCATCAAGTACCTCCAAACACTTAAGTTTCATTGACCAAAAAAATAAGAGGAAAAGAGAAGAATAAACATGATGCAAATAAATCATCTAAACTAAACATGGGTTGAACCAGAACATAGGTGTAATTGAAAATTCATCATAGATTGTCAACTTGGAAGAAAGAATCAGAGGAACAAGAACTATTCGATCTTCACATTTGACCAGTCTATATGCAGTCACTGTCGATCAGTATCTCTTCTAGATAAATAAATGGTTTTCAGCTTTTCAACATGCAAAAAGTGTATCAATTTCCCTCTCTTTAATGCTCATCAAATCACCACAATCATACATGCATAGTAATTAACTGCAGACAGCCTGGAACATCAATTACTTGGGATTGAAGTGCACATTGCAAATCTCCAGCATTATCTTCAACTAGCGCCACTAGGGAACCGTCAGAGGAGGTTGTTGAACATGGAATATGTAGAGACATTGAATCCTTTCGGTAATATCACCTAAAATGAAGGAAACAAGTAATTTAGAGAGTTTGGAGCATTTGTATGGTTTTGTTATTTGAAATTTGGGAAACGGAGTAGATACAATACAACTTGAAATTACTTACAGTTTTCATGCTGGTCTATTCCATCTCTCCTGCAATCACATTTTCTGAAATTGAGGCAGAATTTGTTTAAAATGAGAACTGGTACAAACCATGGAAATTTGACATAGCTTATGGTAAACACTTGGCTGTTGGAAATACCTATCTGTGGAAGCAGCTTCATCAAATTGCTTATCTATTTCAGCAAGGTATATCTCAAACAAGGTCGACCTATAGGAAGGATCCAACACAGATATTAAAATGATCGCACAGATCAGCAGACACCCTTTAGAGTAAAGAGCAAACAGCTCACCGTGGCAGAATTGCTGCGGCAATAAGAACAGGAGGTAGAAGCCATAAAATGTGTGGTTTACTTTCTAATGACTGCCTTGCATATTCAAGAATTTCATTTTCCTGTCAGAATTCAAATTTTCGGTTAAATAGAATACAATATTTTTTCCTCAAAACACGCATCAAAATGTGTGTTGTTTTGTATTACAAGGAACACGCCAAGGAGGCACAAAAAAAGAGACGACATTGTTTAAACATGGTATACTAACAGCTTCGAGAAACTGAAAGATTGAGTGCAAAAGGGAAGGTGATAAAGACAGAGTGGCAACAGAGGAAAATAATAGATTTTGCTAACATTATATCCGTGTCACATAGTTTACTTCCTGAGAAACCCCTGAAAGGGCATGTTCTCTATAAATTAAACGGAGAAAGCCATCAGGCAAGCCTATTCCTCAATTGTGAATAAATTTCCTAAGATAGCATGATATATTTCCGAGACAATGAAATGTTGCAAAAGCTGGACATAATGAGGTGATATACTACTAGGCTACCAGCTATAAAAATAGAAGGATATAGGCTTGCATACCAATTCACTGACTCGGACAATGTTTAAATCAAATATCACATACATCAAACTAGTTCAACTATAAACAACACATGTTTTCACGATTGTTTTCATCACTATTGACTATCTAAGAACTACATTGGCAATTTGGCTGCTCTCATCAATACAATGTCCATATCCACTTCTTGACAGCTGCCAGAGCACAGTTTCAGTAACTGTATAGTGGATTCGATTTGATCTAGTTATTAGTGTTACTTTCAGATTTTTAGTACAACATCACATTGGAAACTCACAGAAGTGCCCTAGATAGTTGACAGGTGCTTAACAGTATTGGGCATCCAAATGTAGGATTCCTTCATTTAAAATTTTGCATAGCTACTCACTTGGTTTACAGGGGTTGGATTCCTTAATTTAATAATGCTATCACCAAACTGATGTTTGAAAGAAATGGAATACTTGGCAAAAGATACAAACAAGACATAAGATAAAGATGTAAAGAACCTTCGAATTAAGAATCGTGTCTGGGCATTCATCCTGTCCCTGAAGCAACTGGTGCAGATCAGCATACTGCTTGGATATAGGAAGGGAACTAAAAGTATGTGAGACAAAGCTCTGTATCAATTGCTCCCATCGCCTTGAAACCAAACCCAGCAAGCATATCTCCTGTAAATACAATGCATGTAAATATTAATGTGATAATGCAGATAATGAGTATACAGTAGTGTAGATGACTAAAGGATAGGCGAAGTATAGATACCATGACTTCAACCAGGCCACTCTGAGAAGAGTCGATAGAAACTTTTAATGGTTCAAATATTTTCATCCACTGCTCCTTTAAAGCACTAAAGATAAAATTAGATCCAGACACAATCCGAATGGTACGTCCATCAAGAAAGTATGACAAACACTGCTGTCTCCACTGCTTCCACAGAAGAAACTTGTCGACAATTTGTGATTTTCTGTGTCATAAAGTTTCGGGTGAGTGAAAACTGGAGCATGTTAAAACAAAGGACAATACAGAAGCTGAGTATTTAAGGGCTTATGTACTTAGTGATCAGTGGGGTGCATGACATGCTCCCTGCATCATTGAAGCTGTTCTTCTTCATGCTGTTCAGAAGTGTGCCCAGTCCTTGCTCAGCCAGAGAAATACATGACACTGAACGTAGCCGTTCCAGAAGCTCGTTAACTAGAACCGGTGAATGACCCATATACAAGGATTCTGCATCCCCGTTACCATCGACATTCCTGGTCCGTGTCAAACTAGACAAATCCATATTCAGGATCGACTTCACATACTCCTGGCACGCATTGCGCTCGCCGCTGCCACCAATGCCATCGATATCCATCTCCACAACCGCTTCAAGAACAGCGCGCAGGTTCTCCACGCTCGTCGTCTTGGCTTTCAGGAAATGTTTTATAACCAACTCCCTAGCCGTCGAAAGCGTCTCCGACCGCACATCGGCAAGGCCCTGAACGGCACGAAGCAGAACATCAGCATTCGCACAATCATACTGAACGCATTATACAAGAGACAGGATCCTCAAAAGCACCTTGGGGAAATTCGGGTTTGAAGTGAGCTCCAGGAGCGCGGTGTCAAACTCTCTCGCGGAATCCTCGTACTGTCCAGAGTCACGCAGGTTCCTGAATACCTGAAGACGATGCAGGAACAAATTGTTCATACTACACTACACACAGAAATTCTTCAGGTGGGCTAGTAGGGGCTGGGACTGCGTAAGCGGCACATCGGGGTCGTGAACCCTAAATGCGCGAACCCACACCTAGAGGCGGGAAACACCATGGCGCCGAGGACACAGGAGGCGAAACCTAGAGCGGGCACACGGAGCAAGAGCAGGAGCGGTTGAGGAAGAGGGATCGTGGGGCGTTACCTCCTCGAAGAAGAGCGCCCACTGCAGGGCCCTCTGGACGTCGTCGGAGCGCCAGTTGGCGGGGGCGCCGGAGGAGGTGCGGCCTCCGGCGAGCACAAGGATGTCCACGAATCCTGGCACCAGGCCGAGCAACTCTTCCATGGCCACCGTCTCGTGCGCCCACCCCATTTTCCTCAGACCCGCTCCTCACAATTCCAGCTTTCGCAGGGACGTACAAGCAAGACACAACCTAAAGCCCTCTGAGCTCCGTTACAGTTAGCACCCTGTACTATTGTATATTACCATTTCGTAGCTAACACGCGCTTGATCGAGGATGTGAGCGATAATCTAGGGTGTAAGTGAATAATAACCGCAAAGCCCTAGACCCTGCCGCTATATAACCGAGAGGACCGCGCCCACCCCGCCGCCTCCGCCGCCGGACACCACCCCCCTCTTCCAAGATGTCAAAGCGAGGTAAATTCTCCATCTCCGACTTGGTCTTCCTTGGCTCGTAGTATCGTAGATCGCGCGGCGGTGATATGCTTCGATTTAGATTGCGTCCTTGCTAGTAATCACGATGTGTCTGTGTGTGTTTCTCGGATCGCGTCGTGAGAGTCTGGGTAATCTGGTTTGATCCGCTCGCCGCTTTGGGGTTCTGGATGTCAGTATAATTTTCGGATTTTTGTTTTTGTTCGTGGTACGAATTGGCGTCAATAGATTCATCAGTGGTTACATATGCTGTAGAGCAGTAGAGGTACTTCGGAATGGAGTTCTATCCTGCTGATTGTTGGTTTAGGGTTGTTGAGACCCGTTTACTTGCTTGCTGTGCTGGTGTGTGGTGTTGGAGATTGATCGTTGCCTTGTCAGTGTTTAGATCAACTTCAAAGACCATGGGAAATGAACATATTTGTAACCATTATATGATCTAGCTTCCTTAGATGTATGTGACTGGTGTTCAAAAAAAAAAAAGATGTATGTGACTGTAGCTGTACTTAGTCAAAGTTGCTTGCACAGTAGGATGAAGATTATTGGTTCATATATGACCTGCTGTTATCTTCACATTAGGTTCGTCAAAGTTGCTTGCACACTCTGTAAAATGTTATCTTCAATTTAAGAACTACTGTTATTGTATTAGAACTTGATGGAAGCAGGTACTTGCAATTCTAGGCCAAGTGAATAGATTATAAATTCTCTCAAATCATTTTTAACTTTGAAGGAATTTTCATGATATGGTGTATGGCTGTCATGAAGCACTAGAATATTGGCTTAATTTGGGATTCCATTTTCTTAATATGTTTTTGCTGGTGCTCATCCTTGAACTGCAGGGCGCGGAGGTTCCGCTGGTAACAAGTTCCGGATGTCGCTTGGTCTGCCAGTGGCAGCGACGATCAACTGTGCTGATAACACTGGAGCCAAGAACCTGTACATCATTTCAGTGAAGGGAATCAAGGGACGCCTTAACAGGCTTCCTTCCGCCTGCGTTGGGGACATGGTTATGGCTACTGTGAAGAAAGGAAAGCCTGACCTGAGGAAGAAGGTCATGCCAGCTGTTGTTGTGAGGCAGCGCAAGCCATGGCGCCGAAAGGATGGTGTCTTCATGTACTTTGAAGGTACTGTGAAGTTCTTAATCTCATCATTGTAGCCATGTCATGCTTCTACAATTGCATTCTGGTGATATATCTATTTTTTTATCATGGATTAATTGCTTTCTAGAAACAAGCCATTATTTGAAAAATTATGAAGTCGCTGGTAGCATGAATATATTATTTGTTGTGATTTAGTGCCTCCAGAATTTGCAGTCTAAAGCTGACAGTCCGTTTAGTTGCCATTCTAATTTTGAGAAACCACTTGATGAACAAGTTAAATTGAGTTTCTGCGAAATTACGCTTGCATGGTTCTATTATAGAAGTGATGAAATTTGTACTGCATGATTCAGAACCCAGAAATAGTTGTATGCCCCTCAACCTTTCATGGTATTGCTTCATTTTATTATTATTGTAATAATATAAGAGTGACCTTTTTACTGTGGTCATTTGTCACAAGGAAGCATAGATGCAAATTGTCCAGTTAACACACCATCGTGAGTTATTGTCTCGCATTATGGTATGAAATCTTGGGTAGATGGTTTCTGTGAAGGATGCATAACCTTAGTAATATACATGAGGGTTGTTGTTTATGTGTTGAAATCTCATCCATGGTCCCAGGAAGTTTCATTGTATCATATTTACTGATTTTCTCCTGTTTAAATTTCATGGTGATGCTTCATTTTATCACATAAAGAGTGACCACATTTAGCTGTTGTCATTTGTCACAATGAAGCATAGATGCAAATTGGCCAGTTAAACATCATAGTGCATTCTTCTCTATGCATTATGTAATGACCCCTGGGCACATGTTATCAGCAGCTCAGCTATAAACTGTCACATTTTCTCACTTACATGTGAGATTTGTTTAGTCTTCACAATGCCTGAAACTATGTGTGTATGTGTTCTGATCTGTCATCCTTTGTCACTAGACTAGAAGTTTCTTTGGATATAACGACTGAATTTTGCGAAACCTTCAGTTCTAATGTTTGGTTGATGCCATATTTGCAGACAACGCTGGAGTCATTGTGAACCCAAAGGGAGAGATGAAAGGTATACTATAGCAGCAGCAATGCTTTTATACATGTTGAAACTCATATGATAAACAATTGAAAATCAGCATCACATGTTGTATGTGTTAATCTATGGTGTAGTTAGTGCCCAGCTAACTAAAGCATTCTGTCCCAGATAGCTTCAGTAGCTGTTTCTGTGCAACTTTTGGCTTAGTACAGCTGGATGAACATCCTGACTGATACATCCTTTGAATGCTTTTTGCAGGTTCTGCCATCACCGGACCGATCGGAAAGGAGTGCGCTGATCTGTGGCCCAGGATCGCCAGTGCAGCAAACGCAATCGTTTAGTCGAAGCAGCTAGCTTGAAATTTTGATAGCATCTCACTCTCTTTCAGTACCATGTATGGCCCTTGAGGGATTGAATGGATGATATATGCCACTGGATTATGGCCTGTTAGCTTTTAAATTAGTATGGTGCTGTTGCTGACATTTAGCGGTTTGAACTCCGAAAAATATGTCCAGAGTTTCTATGTTTATTCTTCATCTGTAACTTCTTGCTTGAGTGAATGGTCTGTGTTATCTGGATATATAACACATGACTCTTCCAGTTGGTGGTGTATCTATGATGGCTGCGAAGTTATTTAAGTTCAGTGGTGAAAACGAGAAAGAAGTATGCTTGTGTTGAAAATGCTGCTGAACAGTTCGAAATCTGAAGTTCCAAAGGCAGAAAAATGCTAAGAAAGAAAAACAAACCTCCTCAAGTCTAATCCTCGAAAGATTAAAATACAGATTCAATGAGGAATATAGACTGGACGCAGGGGTGACAAATGTTAAAGCTGATAGCATCTCACCATCTTTGAGTGTCATATAAATCATTGGGAGTGCCTAGATCTCAGGCGCCTGCGAACTTCTTAGGTCTAAGTCGCTGATGTCATCCTAATATTTGTGCTAATTCTTGGTTGTAACCTAGTTGTAACTCATAAGATTTGTACTAATTCTCAGTTACAACCTAGTTGTAACTCATTAAATTCTCAGTTACACCCTAGTTACAACTCATGTATAACTTTCACTTTGCACGAATCACGAGGTAAATCGAACGGTGAAAGAGACGACTGAGACTTAAGAAGTTCTCAGGCGCCTGAGAACTAGCAAAACCGTAAATATATATATGTTGAACTATTTTATGAACTTGCAAGATCAAGCAGCCAAACTGGAACTAGAAACGTCCAGCAAAATGTGTTTGCCTACACAATACATTGGGTACTTAGTTTTGTTTCTACAAGCACTTGCAGGCTAGGATAGTAGGATGCCAATTGCTTGAAACTGAATCTAAACATTAAACAACACAGATGATGTTCATCAATCTAAGGAAGCAGGGATACAAGTCCAAAAGAAGATCGCAGATGAAGAGCAAGCTAAAGAGATCCCCCGTAGGTTTTGTAACACTGAAGGGCTCTGTTGCCTTGTTCAATTCTCACACCCTATGTCACCATTCGCCATTGCGATGAACTGCTCTGCTGCAATCCCCATTCAGCTCGAGCCTCCAATCCATCTCTATCCCATCCAACCAAGCAAACCTCCCTTTTGCTTTGAGAGACTAGCAGGTGGGGATGATGTTTCAGCTA
Source organism: Avena insularis (assembly GCA_023614405.1). NCBI lineage: Eukaryota > Viridiplantae > Streptophyta > Magnoliopsida > Poales > Poaceae > Avena > Avena insularis. The sequence goes on from CM042695.1 coordinate 390,885,269, forward strand.
GCCCCTGAGTGCTTGTTCCGATTTTGGTGTCTCATCTATAGTTCCTGGTGCCTTCTATGCCCATACATACCTATATCAAACACATATCCCCAGTGTACAAGACGTGACAAATAATGCACAAACTTGTAGTGTATAGTTCGAACATAGTCAACTAAGAGGAGAAATAAGCTATTCATTGTTTCTTCAGGAAATCCTTGCTTCTTATAAAGACATGAGTGGTAGACAATTGCATCAAGGCGTTGGTCTTCGGTAGGTCAATAATATGAGCCCCTTGATTATTCCCTCGGTCCTTGGGTAGGTATGCGGCTACAAGAGCTTCATTATTCCTTCAAACAAATGAAGGATACTGTCATGTCGTTTTTGTGTTCAATGAACAAATAATTGAAGGAGACAATACTTTCTCAATTCTACATTTATCCCCTTTTCACCTAATTCATGTATATGTTCTAGCAGATGATATCTCCTAACTGCAAAGGAACCCGCTTAGCTCACATTTGTGGATACTTCAAGAGTACATCATATTTTTATTAATATTTCACATACATTCCGAGCATTCTTGGTTTATTTTTTTGGAGCTTTGTCTATTTATTTATTTAAGAATAATATTTTGTTAAAAGAGCTTACGATGCCATAATATCCATTAAATAACCGTCCATGTATGTACTTGTCTAGTTTGTCATTCTTGAAGTGGTTGCACTCATAGTGTTTTGCTCGTCTTCCCGAGTTGTCAAACATAGTGACTTGGCTCATGTGTGAACTCTGCGGTTTCAATGCATCAACATGACCAACACCCCACTGATTCTCTGATCGCATCGATCACAAACAATAAGCACAATAACATGAGTATGAAAACTTCTAATATATGGGCTCTAAATCTAGAACTCACTTACCTTAGTTTATAGCACTGCCAAGCAATTTAAACTGTAAAATATGTTTTTATTCATAATTTTCACGTTGCTGTTTATTGCCCGTTCAAAAAATATTGCATGGTAATAGTTGTTATGGATTATCGGGAGAAAAGGTCTATGTAATGTTAACTAAACATAATGATGTCAATGGGTTTGGGCCAAAGTGCATATGATTTACTTTAAATGGCCTATATCCAAATATTGTCAAAAATTATTATTGTAGGCACTTTTGGCTATCTAAATAATTTTATAGATTCACCTCTTCCTTTCGACCCTTGTAATATATGTCCTTCAAAGCTATGCTAGTGTTGCCTCTAGTTTCAACATAGTTTGGCATGCCTTGCTTGTGTTCTTTCCAAATAATTATCCGGTCAATAGGGGCATCAACATCTTGTTCTCCCGCAAAGCCATTAAGCGACTATGTTGCCTGCTTCAATTCTCTCGCCCTCTTTTGACATTCATCACTGTCATGACCTGATCTGCTCCCATTCGGGTCTGAGCCCCCAATCCCCAATTTTTCTTTTAGGGAAACAATGGGATTTATTTATTTATTATAAAACAGCGTTCTTACGATCTTCTGCGACTGTACGACCGACCATATAGAGAGGCATTAGGCCATGTAAACACCCACTTTATCATAGCTAAACTAACAAATATCTCGCTTGTGCTTCTTGATAGTGGCATGAGAGCCTAATGTGCATGCCAACAGTAAGCAGGCTGGGTGACAATTCATGAAGCATCAAAGTTCATGTTGTGATTCCAGTGATACATCCATAATTCCTGGTGCCTCTTATGCACATAGCTACCAAACTTAGATCCCTAGTGTGCAAAGAAACGACAAATATAGCAAGAACTTAGAGCGCATGATTCCAACGTAGACAAGTAGTATGAGAAATAACCTCTTCATCGCTTGCTCGAGGAAGCCCTGCTCCTTATAAAGATTTGAGTGGTATAGTCAGTGACATGAAGTAACTGGTCCTTTTGTAGGTCAATAGATAAGAATCCCTTGGTTATGACCTGGGTCCTCAGGTAGGTAAGCGTGTACAATAGCTTCATAATTCCTTGAAACGAATGATGAATTTTCTCATGTTTATGTTTGCATTCAATCAAAGTAAAAATGAAGGTGATAATAGTTTTCAATCCAACATTTAGCCTATTTTCTCAATGACATCATCACTTTGGAAAGTTAGTTAGGGTGCCCTAGGGTGACCCACTTGCATCACTAAACACAACCAAAAGTCTGAACCGATGGAAAAAGCTAAGTCAATCCACATATATTGTAACACCTCCTCTCACGTGTGGCTCATGAGGGAAAGACATGCATATACTCCTAGTGTTCTAATCGCCTTGTCGACTTTCTAACGATTGTATTTTAGAAGTATGCAAACCATAGTGACTCGGTTCATGTGTGGACTCTGTGATTTCAATGCATCAACATGGCTAGCATTTTACCGATCATTTGACAACATCCATCAACAACAAAAAGGCGCTATGCTATGTCATGAAGAGCATAACCGTAACGATCCAGGTTGTAACAAGGCCTTCATTCGATGTGCTACTGATATAATATGTGCATCACTTTTGAAGCGATTTGACCGATTCGTGCGCAGAGGGGGCATACATCTCATACTCTGCAACAGTACCATGTTAAAACGGCAGTATGAAGTTTGCCGATCAAATTAGTTCAGCACAAAATAAATTTGCACTCACCTTGTTTTACATGTAAATGACCACAGGGTACGTAGTCCAGTAGAGTGTCAAAAGATTTCTTCTCATTGCTGCTAGGAGACAGATACACCAGGCCTAAACGTTTAAGATCATGCAGAGCCAGGATCAACTTGCCGTAGTAGAACGCGTTGGTCTTTCGAACACTCCAATCTGGTTTAGGTAGTGATTTGAAATCCATCCTAACATGCATAGCAACGTCAGGTGCTGAACCTGCAAAAGGAAAGAATGCAACAAGTTTCAGTAACTCTTCTTTTTGGTGGTTGGGTTCAGTAACTCAAGTTGAATGCAACAAGTAATTTAGTACTCAAACTGAATGAAAACCTCCTTTCAAGGAAGAGGGATACGTCGTTTCGATTAGGTAACAGTCATAAATATGTGCAAGGGAATTTGGAGCATCATAATTTATTCATGTCAACACACAAGCATCATGGAAGGTGTGATGAAGAGTATAACCATAAAGATCTGGACTGTAACAAGGCCTCCAAACGTATCTCATCAGTTAACAAGTCGAGCAGTACTACTACTCTGTATGCTTAGAAATGGAGGAAAGGCTGACACTGAGTAAAACAAGACTTGACTCACCACTTTCGCGACTCAAATCCTGGAAGTGTGGGATCAACTCTATAACTGGGCCTTGTTAGCTCTGTAAGCTCCTCGATGGCCGATACGGTTTGCGAGCATGACAAAGTATGATAACCAGCAGGGTCCTTGGAATATTCCCATTGGAAATCTGTGAAGGAACGACGACGACGACGTCAGGATTGAAGTCAGAAACTCAGAATACTTGTCCAGAAAAGGAAGTGGAACTGAACAAAACTATTTAATCTAATACGATATCGTACGGACTCGGACTCGGACGCGTCACACCTTTGTTTCCGTTCCGACCCTGTTAGTGTCTATCAAAGGGGAGAAAACGAAGAAAAATCTCAAGCGAGTCTCCGGAGGTTCTGTTACACTGAAGACGGGCTTCACTGGGATAATCTCCCGCTAACGCCAATGAGTGACTTTGCTGCCTGCTTCAGTTCTCACGCCCTATTTCGCAACTCTCCATTGCGATGGATTCCCCTACTGCTAGCCCCGTTTGGCTTGAGCCTCAAATCCCATCTTTATCCCAACCAACCAAGCAAACATCCCTTTTCCGCACCCTGCTAATGGCACGAGAGCCTAGCGTGCAAGCGGTGAGAAGCATGTGGGGATGATGTTCCAGGCGGCACCAGAGTGCATGGTGTGATTTTGGCCCGGTGCCTTCTATACCCATACCTATATCAAATGCATGTCCCTAGTGTGCAAGACATAACAAATAATGCACAAACTTATAGTGTATAGTTCCAACATAGTCTACTAAGACGAGAAATGAGCTCTTCATCCTTTTCTCAAGGAATCCTTGCTCCTTATAAAGACTTGAGTTGTAGACAAATGCATCAAGGAACCCCCTTGTTATTACCTCGGTCCTTGGGTAGGTGAGCGGCTGAAAGAGCTTCATAATTCCGTCAAACAAATGATGAATATTTTCATGTCAATGTTTGCGTTCAATCAACAACAAAAATTTGAAAGAGACAATAATTTCTCAATTCTACATTTATCCTATTTTTACCTAATTCATTTATATGTTCTAGCAGATGATATCACGTACAAAGGAACTAGCTTAGCTCGAAGCTTATTAATATTTACAATACATTGTGAGCATTCTTGGTTTATTGTTTTTGAAGAGTTTGTCATTTGTTTGTTTACTAAGTGAACTAGTATACTAGAAGTCTATAAAAAGAGTTTGCAAAGTGAGTAGAGATTCTTGGCTTCTGAGCTCCAGTGTTCTTGCTATTTTAGAAAATCCATGTTTGTGAGTTTCAAAAAAATATTTTAAAAAATATCTGGATGTAGCCCATGATTTATCCTACAAACGTGCAAAATATAAATTTCAAATACTTTATATTCTGAGCTATATAAAAATGACAAGAGCGTAGATCTGTGCAGGTATGTTTTCAAATCCCCAAATTTATTATTTTTTAGGCCAAAATACAAAAAAGTACGTCACAGTTTTGCATGCACAACATTTATTATGTCCGGATTTGTTTTAGATATTTTTGAAACCTGTAAAATATAGTTTTTATTTTTTGAGTGAATTCCACTTTTTACCCTCTACTTGTGCATTTGTGACACTAATTACCCTATGCAGTGAAAATTTATCTAAATTACCATGTTTGGAAACTTTAAATCCTCATTTTCTGATTCATATCTATTGGGCAAGGTGTGAGGTGACGATTGAACTTCAAAATTATCGAGATGGCAACAAAGAATACTATATTTGGTGCAGAGAAGGGTAGATATGATCGACGACGACGTCCTCCGATCTTGACATATTTTGTGGTGGCACGTCGTCCTAACATGTCAACCTTATCCAAGAACAAGTGTTGAATGCTAAAATGGGACAAAATTATGCTTAGAATTTTCTTAAATAGGACATTTGGATACAACTTCTACTAAATGGGGTAATTAGTGTCCTAAATGCACAAATAAAGGATAAAAAGTGGAATTCACTCTTAATTTTTTATACAAAGAGAGCACTGGTTCTCGGGAGCCAAAGACAAGTTTTAGTATCTAAAATCTTTATTAAATAATCTCCCATGTTTGTACTTGTCTAGAGTATTATTCCTGAGGTGTGGCACTCCTAGTTCTTCTACTAGCCTTGCCGAGTTGTCGATTGTTTTTTAAAAAGTATGTAAACCAACTGACTAGGTTCATGCTGTGAACTCTGTGGTTTCAATGCATCAACATACATTCCACCAACTCTCTGTCGATCACCACCAATTGTATTACTCCCTCCGATCCATATTAGTTGACTTAGATTCATTTAGTGATATAGATATGAATGTATCTAGTCAAATTTTAGTACTAGATACACTCTTATCTGGACAAATTTGAGTCAAGTAATATGATTCAAAAGGAGTATAAGTGAACTAGTATAATAGAGAAGTCTATGAAAAGAACTTGCAAAGTAGAGAGCACTAAAGCTAGCAAGTTTCGGTAGCCATAATCTTTACTAAACAATCTTCCATTATTTTACTTATCTAGCGTGTTATTCTTGAGCGTGTTCTACTCGCCAGCATGCCGATCGAGCTTCCGATGATTTTGTTTTAAAAGTACGAAAACCATTGTGACTCGGTCCATGTGTGAGTATGCGGTTTCAATTTCATCAACATGGCCAGCATTGCACCGACCCTCTGATTGTGTCAATCACCAATAATAAGGCACCATGACGTGAAACTACATTGTGAGTTTTTCTACAAAAACTTCTAGAATATGGGCTCTGCATTGGGAACCTTCTCACTTACCTCGGCTAGCTCAAGAGGCTGCTGGACAGTTTGAAATCTCATGTTAAAATAATCACTGATCTCTGGCCAGTGTTGCAAACACCATGGTCTAATTATCGTAGCAGTTTACCTATGGCCCTTGAGTAGTTTTCTGTACGGTCTATGTATGCTGATGGATTATGTGGCATGTTAGCTTCTGAGATTCTGCATTGTGATATTATGCCTTGATGAGTTTACTAGTTGATATTCTATCTGTTTTAAAAATATAAGATGTTTTAGTCCTTTATTATAACAAATATAAGACGTCTTTTAGTGTGTAGATTCAGAGCAAAATGAGTGAACATATACTCAAAAAACGTTTAGATATACATATGTTGTTAAAGTATGATCCAAATTCATTAAGTAGGCTGATTTCTCGATCGTTGAAGACCTAGGTTTTCACTGCTATATATACCTTTTGTAAGCCGTCGGCTAGGATACGTTGCATCTGTAAAAATCTCCGGTGTTTGTAAACACTTCTCGATATAGTGAAGTTTCGCTGACTGACTCCGTGGTTTTTTACTCTCTTTCTTGAAAAGGTTTTTCCATGTTAAATCTGTGTCCCTTGATGTGATTTTCTTTCCGTTCTTTGTTATTTGCTTGTCGCGATTATAACATATGTTTAAAAAAAAACCTAAAACATCTTAAAATGGACGAAGTATATGCCAATGGATCGGTAATGATGCTGGCATGGTGCAAGTTTAAATTTAAAAAACGATTTTGTTCAGAATGTCCACGTTGCTGATTATTGCCCATCTAAAAATTCTTGCATGGAAATGGTTGTTATATGTTATCTAGAGAAAAGATAAGTGCTTCTTGCAAGTATTTTTCGATCCCTTGTTGTGAGGTCGTTTGTACACACCATTCTCCATGATGGTTGAGTTCATATGTGACGGCATTGATACATTACATATTTGAGGTTAGATTATTCGTGTGCGCATAAGTGAGATAGTACCATGTAATGGTAAACATATTGCTGAAAATGGGTTTGGATCAAAGTGTAAATGATTTACTTTAGATGGTAAATATCCCAATATCAGCAATACGGCCTAGTTTGGCAGCAAAGTTTTTTTAAAACTAAAATATATCAATATCATAGTATTTTAGTATCTAGCAAAGTGGTACTTCAGTTTTTTTTTCCTTTCTCAGTTTTAGAAAAAAGAGGATCTAACCTCTTTCTTAAATACTTAAAAAAAAACCATAGTTTTAGAGGATACTTCAGTTCTAAAACCATATTATTTATTGGATCCAAACACCTCAAAGTATTTAATACTTCAGTGTTTTTAGAAACCAAAGTATTCTCTTAATACTTTGATACCAAAAGCATCAATAAAGGATTATTTTGAGGCATTTCAGGCTGACTGATTCAGTTTTCCAGATTCACATCTTTCGTTAGACCTTTAAAGCTATGCTAGTGGTGCCTCTGCTTGCACCCTAGTTTGACATGCCCTACATGCATCCTGTGTGTGCGCACCACATCAGAGGTCGACCGGAGTGATAGAAATCCCTATTGTTCATTTTGTGGTGGTTTAGTTATTGGGGTCGCATTGGAACGAACAATAATTGGTACTAACTGGTTCCCAGGATCAATAAAAAGGATCAATGTTAAGGGTTGTGTGTGAGAGAGAGAGAGACTAGGATGCATCGACGGAGGGGAAAATACAAGGAAAACCCACCGACTAGAGTCTTTTGGGGGCATCGAGGCAATTTCTGCTTCCGATCTCGATCCTCGACTATGCTACATCTTGTGATAATAATACATCCAGGGTCTACTCTAGCTCCGTCAGAGACGGACTTGAACACGTCACATCTTCGCTTTCGCTCTGACTCCTTAGTGTCTGTCGAAAGGGAAAAATGAAGAGAAAGCTCAAGCGAGTCCCCATAGGTTCTGTTATGTTAAAGGGATTTGTTGCATGCTTCAATTCTCACGCCTTATGTTGCCATTCGCCATTGCGGCGAATTGCTCGGTTGCAATCCCCGTTCGTCTCGAGCCTCCAATCCCATATCTATCCCAACCAACCAAGCAAACATCCCTTTTGTGCTTCCTAGTAATGGCACGAGAACCTAGCGTCCATACCATCAGAAGCGGGTGGGGATGATGGTACAGAATGCTAGCATGTACTTTCTGTGACTTTGGTGGCCCATTTGTAGTTCCTGGTGCCTTCTATGCCCATACCTAGCTCAAAATCATATCCCTAGTGTGCAAGACATGACAAATAATGCACAAACTTATAGTGTATAATTCCAACATAGTCAACTAAGATGATAAACAAGCGCTTCATCCTTTTCTTAGGGAATCCTTGCTCCTTATAAAGACTTGAGTGGTAGATAGTGGCATCAAGGCACTAGTCTTTTGGTAGATCAATAACATGAACCCCCTGGTTATTCCCTCGGTCCTTGGGTAGGTGAGCGGCTAAAAGATATTTAACTCGTTCAAACAAACAATGAACATTGTCATGTCATTGTTTGTGTTCAATGAAGAAATGGAGACAATCTTTTCCTAACTCTTCTACAATTAGCCCCTTTTCACCTAATTCATTATATGTTTTTTTTGAACGGGGAAAGGCCTCAAAGGGCCTGGAAGTTGCTTCATTTATACGTTGCGAGAGTACAAATTACATCAGGGGCCCCAAAGTACAAACAAAATACAAGCTCATCCCTAACTTTTGTAAAATCTACCCTAGGAAAGATCCTAGAAATGTGATCGGGTCGACTTGCACCACCAGAAGAATAGGGGCTGACTTCGTGGCCTTCTTCATCGATTCCGGGGATGAAACTAGTTGGAACCAATAAGAAGGGGAGCTCCACCACCAGTTCATCACATGACCTCCACTTGGAGGTTGAATAGACACCAAACAACATCATCGGCATCAAGCAAAGCCACCTGCTAGCCATCAAAATTTGTAGCCAAACAAGGGCCATTGAGAGTCTTCTGTTGAGAACTGCAGCACCATCGAATCCTTGCCGCCTTCCAATTCCATTCCCAATGTTAGAACGGGATTTCCCTCCCTCTGCACCTTAGATACATAGGAGAGAGGACCATGTTGATGCAAACAGAAGAGGCAGTGCGCAGCCGCAAACATGCTTATTGACCAAGCTTCCAGACCCCTCCATCCTCGGCACTGGCTCTGACACATGGAGCACCACTAGGAAGAAGAAGAGGACCAACTACCTCCCAACACAACTCGAATATGTAAGGGAGTAACTGGAAAGCTCAACTTTATTGTCGGAAATCCCCTAGCTCTGTTTCCTTGCCCGCATATCCTCCTAACATCAAAGAAATGCTGTAAGAAAAGCGACGCTCGGGCTGCCCAAAGTCCAACCGGAGAGATCTGGTGCTCTATTCCCATACTCCACTTGGGAAACATGAAGAAACCTGCTGCACAACCTACTACTACGACCCGACACCTTGCCTCAGCCACCGGGAATGGCCTCGGTACGGCCCGAGGCGACCGTGGAGAGCCTCAAGTACTATAGCAAGAGATAGAGAGGAGAACGGAGAGAGTCTCGAATCAATGGAAAATTATCATGTTGCATTCAATTTATATGTTCTAGCACATTATATCTCATGCAAAGGAACTAGCTTAGCTCAAAGCTTTGGATATCAAGGGTACATCATCTTTCTTATAATATTTCATATACATCCTGAGCATTCTTGTTTTTTTTACGAGTTTGTCCTTTGTTAGCTTACTAAGTGAACTAGTATAAAAGAAGTATGTCAAAAGAGCTTGCAAAGTAGAGATCACTAAAGCTAAACAAGTTTTGGTAGCTAGAATCTTTACTAATTAATCTTCCATATTTGTACTTGTCTAGTGCATCACTCTTGAGACGGGTGCACTCCTAGCGTTCTATTCGTCTTGCCGAACTGTCGGTTTTTACGAATGTAAACCCTAGTGACTCGGTGCGTGGACTCTGGGTACCATTGCACTAATATGACCAACATTTCACCAACTCTCCTATTGCATCGGTCATCAACAATAAGGCATAGTGACATGAGTAGGAAACTTCTGAAATATGGGCTCTGAATTTGGAACTCCCTCACTTACCTCGGTTTCTAATGATGCTAACCGTTAAAACTACAAAATAGACTTTTTGATCAAAATTTCCACGTTGTTGTTTATTGCTCATCCGAAAATTCTTTCTTGGGAAGTGGTTGTTATGTATTATCTGGAGAAAAGATATGTGCTTTATGCAAACATTTTTCGATCCTTGCTAGGAAGTAGTTTGTACACACCATCCTCCATAAATATGTGACGCGAGCTTGATAGGTCCTTCTTTGACTTGTACATATTTGAGAATAAGTGAGTTAGTACGATGTAATGTCAAGCATAATGCTCGCAATGGGTTTGTACCCAAGTGCGTGTATGATTTTGTTTAGCTGGCGTATATCCAAATAGCAGAAATAAATGATTATTTGTGGGCATTTAGATTGTCTAAAAAAGTTTTGTAGATTCCATTATACCCTTGCAATATATGTCTTAAAAAGCTATGCCAGTGTTGCAACATAGTTTGGCATTGCCTTGCTTGTGCTTTTTCAAAATAATTATCCGGTCAACACGGCCAACTACTTGTTCTCCTGCAAGTGATATCGAGCAACTTTGTTGTCTACTTGATCTCTCTCGCCCTCTTTTGCCTATAATCACTATGGTGACCTGATCTGTGTCGGTTCGATACGAGCCTCTAATCCCCATTCTATCCTAGCCAATCTAGCAAATGCGTCCCGTGTTTCCTGAAAATGGCACTAGAGCATAGTTTTGCATTGCCATCAGAAGTAGAATAGGATTTGGTTCATGAGGCATCGGAGTGCACGTTGTGAATTTGGTGATGCATCGACTGTTCCTGGCACCTTCTATGCCCATATTTATCAGGATCATGTCCTGGTGTGCAAAGACGCAACAAATAATGCACAAACTCAGATTCCATACTTCCAACATAGACAAGTAAGACTGGAATAAGCTCTTCATCCTTTGCTCTAGGAAGCTTAACTCCTTATAGACGAGTGTTAGATATGACATTAAGTCATTTGTCCTTCTGCAGGTCAATAGATAAAAGTCCCTCGGTTATGGCCCTAGTCCTTGGGTAACAAGAGCTTCATAATTCCTTCAAACAAACGACGATGAACCTTCTCTTGTCTCTATTTCGGTCCAGACAAAGAAAAAATGGAGAAGTGAGCTAGTCTGATAGAAGTCTCTAAAAACGAGCTTACAAAGTAGAGATCAGTGAGCTGACAAGTTTCTGTGTCCACGATCTTTAACAAAAACTCTTCCATCAATTTTTTTAAAGAAATTTTGTGCTTGTCTAGCTGTCGTTCTTGAGGAAGGTGCACTCCTAATGTTCTACGGTTATCCTCGCCTTGCCGAGTTGTCTGTGATTTTGTTCTAGAATGTATGTAAACCATAGTGGCTCGGTTAATGCGCGGACTCTGCAGTTTCAATGCATCAACACGACCAGCATGGCACAAACTCCCTGATCGCCGTCGATCACCAACAATAAGGCACAATGACGACGTGAGTGCGGAAACTTCTAAAAAATACGGGCTCTGAATCTGGAACTCTCTCACTAATCTCGGTTCAAAACGCTGCTGAACAGTTTAAATCTCATGTTCAAATAATCTCAAGTTTGAAACGATTTCTGAAAAAAAAAACCGAAATCTATTTTTCAAAAGGTTTATACCCCAGCTGCCAAAAAATGGCGATTTCTTGGGCTTCTTGCTGGGTAAAATCCGACATACTGGGCCTAATACAGCTCCCCCCCAGGAAAATGTAGGGCCTGGGCTGGTATTAGGGAGATTTTCCTTATCCATCATGCGAACTCTGACTTGGGGAGTCTACGCCGTCCTCCTCCACTACTCTGCCAGAGAACACAGAGCTCGCCGTCTCCGGCCAGGCCATGTGGTCCCCACAGCCTCCGCCGCTCCCACTCCAGCTCCGGCGACCGACGCTGCCTCTCTTGTACCACGGACGCCGCCGCAGCAGCCTCAACCGCATCGCCGCCTCACAGGAGGACCCCCTGACGGCCCTGACACGCGTCTTGTGGGGCCGCGCGCTGCCGCCGTCCCAGCTCGTGCTCGCCGTCCGCCACGGCTGGACCGCCGCGTGGCGCCTCCTCATGCGCCAGCTCGCCCCCTCCGACCCCTCCACGGGCGCCTTCACCCGCACCCCGTCCCGCTTCCCCGCCGTCGTGGCCGCCCCATCCCCCAACGCGCGCCTCCACCTCTACGTCGGCCTCCCCTGCCCCTGGGCCCATCGCGCCCTCCTCGTCCGCGCGCTCCTCGGCCTCGAGACCCGCCTCCCTCTCTCCGTCGCCGTCCCGGGCGACGACGGCGCGTGGTCCTTCACGCCCGACAGCCCCGACGCGCTCTACGGCAAGCGCAGGCTCCGGGACGTGTACGCCGCCCGGCGCGGCGGGTTCGAGGGGCGGGCCTCCATGCCCATGCTCTGGGACGCCGACCGCCGCGAGGTGGTCTGCAACGAGAGCATCGAGATCGCCAAGTTCCTCTGCACCCTCGCCGACGCCGACGCCCTCGACCTCTGGCCGCCGGAGCTCCGGCAGGAGATCGACCGCTGGTACGGCGTCATCTACCCGAGCGTCAACAACGGCGTCTACCGCTGCGGGTTCGCGCAGAGCCAGGCGGCGTACGACACAGCAGCCAGCGAGCTCTTCGCCACACTGGACATGCTCGAGGACCACCTCTCCAGCTCCCGGTACCTGTGCGCTTCCGGCAGCAGCATGACGCTCGCCGACGTCTGCCTCTTCACCACGCTGATCCGGTTCGACCTGGTGTACAACCCGCTGTTCCGGTGCAGCAGGAGGAAGCTGGTGGAGTACCCAAGCCTCCACGCCTACACCCGCGAGATCTACCAGATGCCAGGCGTCGCTGAGACCTGCGACATGGCCGCCATTGCCGACGGCTACTTCGGGACGCTCTTCCCGCTAAACCCCGGCGGGATCCAGCCGGTTGTGCCGGTGAGCTGCGACCGGGAGGCGCTCATGAAACCCCATGGCAGAGAGGCATTGTCATCTGCTGCTGATGCTTCTGCTGGTATGCAGATAGGAGCAACTACTAGTGTTGTCTAGGATTCAATGCTTGGTAGTGTAGCTGAATTGTGTAGAACATCACATTGCTTACTGAATGATGACTGGGTATATAGAGGATGGAACAAATGGCACAGTATTACTGTAAATGAGATTTTCATGTCATATAATAAATGCTTTAGCAATATCTTCTGTTGGCCGACAAATCGACACATGGACAACAACATAAGGAAGATTCTAGAACCTTCTGCTAATGTCTCGCTGCCGATCTCCACAAATTTGCATCCACCTATTATGCTACTAAAGCAGTCAGACCCTTTTATTCCATATTATGGGGAGCTCAGGAGAGATGCTCCAGATTTTGTAAGATTCATGTCCACAGTGGCACAGAGCATGCTCCATGATCGTTTGAAATGGCTTCCAACTGCGTAGTTATAAACAGAAGTTTTAGAACCAAGGATTCCAACTGTGGGGACAGTGTATGCAATAAGAGTTCACAGATAAAAGGGGACATGCATATGGGAAATGGGAATACTGCAGAACTGCTGGGTAGAGGCAAATATCACCATTGTCATGATCTGGTATCACTCTCTTCAGTTTCCTTGTACAGTTTGTGCTCTCTAATGTACTCGATTACTTCGTCGCAAGTGAGATACTTTACTGAGAGACATCTTCTTACACATTCTCTGTAATGTGATCAAAAGTAAATACAGGAATCGACATCCTAGGATCACATAAAGGGAAATTCGAAGGTGGTGATATACAGAAACCGACGTAGATAAAACGGTACCTTACTCTGGATGAACTGATCTGATTTGGCACAATCTCATCTACCGAAACGATGTTATCCTGAAACATATACATCAGCATACATACGTGAGTAAATTGTCAATACTTCATCAGAGTACTATGCTCCTCAACCTAGAAGTTTCACCCTGCATTCTTGAAGTGTCTCGCTGTTGGATATTAGCTTCTGAACATCTTTTCCTTCCCTGCGTATGCAAACAACACCGAAGTCCTTACATATGGCCCTGACCTGGACACGGAAGGATGTATCAAAGTTATTTCCTCAGTAAGGGAAATTCAAACAACAACGAAGTAGGACACCATGGTTTTTAAATTAAGGGGTGCATAAGGTTTGTTGTTGAATTATTGATACCAAAAAGTGTTCGAAGTTTATACCTGATCTGGAATCCAAACCCCTGGGGTGCTGAATGACTCAAGCAGATCAGAACCACATAGAAGCATTACCTTGAGACTACCTGAAAGAAAATGCATCCGTAAACAACTGATACTTATACATGGTAAATGCACTGATAAACTAGATTTGAATGGTCCAACAGTGCAAGAGAGGGCATACTGTACTGCCACAGAGATTCCCCAACATATATATACCTTGATCAGCTAAGCCGTCCTTGCACAGAGAGTTCTTAACTCTTGAGAGAACAGTCAAGGTGCGCTGATAACCTTTCTGCATTGCCTACATGAAGAACACAACAATGTGTCCATCAAACACCGCAATATGCAAATCACAAATATCTTATGTTGCAATGCAACACCCACATCAACTAGCACGAAGACTCAAGTTACCTCCCATGGGTCGACCATCACGAAAGACGAGCTTCCGCACGCCAGCTCGCAAAGGCGAATTCGGTAAACAGCTGGTAAGAGGTCCTGACAGGCTCCAAGATTGCGAATTCAGTCACGAAGACAGTGGTAATGTAAAATCCATGTACTGTTCCAACTTTTTTACATGATACCTTCTTCTTATACGCGTCATTCACCGGGGACATGTATCCACCGAGCACGGAGTACCCTCGCTGCTGAAGTTCATCCTTCGCCAGCTCTAAATGAAACACATCAGAAAATGAGTAACATGCAATCTTTTGTGCTCTCGTTCTCAGGCTGTTCTTATAAGTTATAACTTGGAATGTAAGACAACACTTGATCGGTGTTGAACAGATTTAACTAACACAAGTTCTAAGCCTTTACCAAACATGCGTAGGTGCATGTAGGTGGGAGGATTGAAGCTCCCGGTGGCCACCAGCACAACTCCACCTCGCTTTGCCCCATCCCTGCCATCAATCAACCGAGGTAAATTAAGAAACAAAAACTGTGGATTAGGATAGCTATGATTCAAGAAACTGGAGCAGTAGAAGATCAGATTCGCTTCGTTTGCTACCGATTTGGATCCGTGGAGAGCTTCTCCGTGGGGAGGGGGAGAGGCAGCTCCACCTCCTCCATGGCCATGGCCCTCCCCCTCAAATTATCTGCTGAGCAAGAAACTGGCGAGAAATCCTGGCCTCCCAGCTCCGGTTCCTTATCGGTGCGCCGACCGCCTGAGGTCGCGCCGCCGGCGATCCGGCGTGCGGTACGGTAGCAAGGCCCAAGGCGGCAGCACAGATTCTGCTCGAGTTTTTTTTCCTTTTCGAGGGGAAGCAGGATTCTGCCCCCCGAGTGCTTTGGACCGGTTTGAGCAATTGAGCTTCGCGAGTTGAGCCTCCTGGACCGTAACCGTTCGTGGTGTAGGCCCATTACAGTAAGCGAAAGGCCCACGGTTACCATCTCTCTAGCGGGCCGGGAATACTGACCTGGGCAGTTCCTCTCCGCCCTATAAAGTCTCCACCTCCCCCCGCTAGGGTTCTTTGCGTTCTTCTTCTCCACTTCCTCGGCGGCGGCGCAGGCGCAGCGGCGACAAGACAAGGCGAAATGGTGAGCGAATCGCCGGTGGCTCTATCCTCGCCGAGTCCCCTCGTCTAGCCTTGATCCGTAACCCTGAAAACCCCTGTTGCTTTGTGTCCGCGCAGACGAAGGGTACGGGCAGCTTCGGCAAGCGCCGGAACAAGACGCACACGCTCTGCATCCGCTGCGGCCGCCGCAGCTTCCACCTGCAGAAGAGCACCTGCTCCTCCTGCGGCTACCCCGCGGCCCGCATCCGCAAGTGTAAGATACATCACCAGATCCCCGGCTATACCTTTGGTTTCTCTTCATATGATCCGCCAGCCTAGTTGTCTCTTTGCTAGATGTGTGATGTTTGTCGATTCCGGTGTAGAACTGCGTGTGCGATGCCGTGTTTAGTTAGATTTTGCAGTTGCTGTGATATGTATCAGACGTGCATACCACCTTCAGAGCCACATAGCTATTGTCTTGAATCGCATGCTAGCACTTGTTTGATCCCAGTGTTTCAGTTAGGTTTGGATCTTGAGCATGGTAACGTATTAGTTGAAGGATGTCGTCACAACCAGCTGCAGAATTAGTCTGTTTATGTTAAATTCTCTGTTGAACCCTGATGTAGTTGCAAGCAACTAGCTAGTGAAGGTGGATGGATTGTTTGGTTCTATGGCATCTGCCCCTGTAAAGTATTGTTCATTGTCTGTTCAGAATGTTTATCATGTTATTATTCGGTTGCACGCACTTGTAACGAGCCTTTCCTGGCCAAGGTTTGTTCATTATATGTCTATTAGGATGTTGATCCTGTTATTTAGATTGCACACATTTGTAGCAAGCCTTTCCAGACTAAATTTGAGTAGGTGCTTGGTACTTCTTTTGATTGGCATAGTTCTTTTGGTATGCTTTCTGTTACTTTGAACCCAGTTCTCACATTTTGCTACTTATCAAAACCCTACTTCGTCTGATAACAAATTTTCACAACCTTAATTTGTTCTTGGAAACAGACAACTGGAGTGTGAAGGCCATCAGGAGGAAGACCACCGGCACTGGGAGGATGAGGTACATGCGCCACGTGCCCAGGAGGTTCAAGAGCAACTTCAGAGAGGGTATACATCCACTTCCTTTTGCCTCTTGTTTATATGCAGTTTTGATGCGCACCCATTACTAGTTCTTTAGTCCTAAACTGTGATCCTTTGATTGTGCTCTACAGGAACTGAGGCCGCACCAAGGACCAAGGGAGCTTCTTCCAGCGGCAACTAGGCGTGGCAGTCTGCTTAGGCTATAAGCAGAGCCCTGATCGTCGAACTTAGCTTTTTTGCTGCTTTTCTACTGGAGAATTCTATGTTTCTGTGTCGAGAGGCAGACGATGCCTGGTATTATGTTATTTGCACAATTGTTGTGGACGTTAATCCATCAGTTTTGAATGTTGAATCATGATGATTTTCTGTGTTTGGTGCTACATCTGTTGATTACAACACCCCTACTTACGATTTGCCTTGTTGTTTGAATGTGAATCTGTGTGATCTTGCTGTGGGAGGTGAAGCGTGTTTTGTCATCGCAGGTTTGCAGTGATCCATTCCTTGTGCACCTGGATTGTTGAGGGTGTTGATCTGAGTTGAGTATGTAGATAAATCTAGTTGGTGAAACAATTAAAGTTGGGAAATCTAGTTTCATGTTCACCACACCCAAAGAAGAATGTGCTACTACCTCCGTTCCAAGGCTTAAGGCTTTATATTTTTCTTTGAAAAGTCAAATCTAGTTGGGAAAAATATATTAATATTTATAATATGAAATACGTACCATTTGATACTTCATGAAACACATGTTCACATGTTATTTATATAATATCATTGTTTTTGATAGTTTTTTTTTAAGTTTGATGAAACTTTTCATAAGCCTTGAGTCTGGGACGGAGGGAGAAGTCATAGCCTTGTTTAGTTCGGTCATAAACCAATGAGCTATATCAATATACTCTCTCTGTCCAAGAATAGATGTCTTAAGTTTTTCAAATTTGGAATGAATCTATATACTAAATAGTGTTTAAATTTATTTAAATTTTAGTAAATTTGAGACATCTATTTTGGGACGGAGCGAGTACTATATAAAAAAAAAGAGCATGCGCAAAGTTATATCAAAATATCAAGAGGAAGGTCAAAATATCAAGAGGATAGTCGATTATTACCCTTGACAGTCAATGCTGGTCTCCTGGCTGGGCAAGCCCATTGAAACAATTTCGTGGTCTGACTTTTGGGAGATAGATTCTCCAGTGTAAAGTGACAGACTTGAAGAGAAAAAGTCCATGAGGTCGATGTGTTCCATGTCGAAAAACAGAGCACAAGCCTAAGAAACTCTATTTTATAGATTGCAACTTAGAATGCTGAATTTTAGGGTAGAAGCTTTCATTTTTGCATGCTTTGTCTGATAATTTTGTCCGAGGGGTTAAAAACTGAGTACTATACGATGCATGTTATTTGCAATTGGAAAGACGGTTATGGAAGAATAACCTGTCAGGTGTGCATCTGATTCCAGAGATACAGTTGCATGAAGCGTCGGTCCAGGAGTTTGAGCTGTTCCGGAAGAAGGGAATCAAACAAAGCTGCACACACGTGCCAAAGACGCTCTTATGTTAGAGGCTTTGGAGCATCTTTACTAGCGTTAGGAGACTTTTTAATCCGCATGGATGAATTTCGCCACACTCAGTATTCTTAGGACACACCGATTTCGTCCGGTTTGGGGTTTTTTATATCCGGTGATCCTAGGCCAAACCCAGTGCGTTAACATCTGACTGGGAATACCAGATATAATTTTTGTACGTGTGGCAGGCCCACTATCAACCACACACTATCTCCTACTCTTCTCCCCCATCCACCGGCCTTCTCTCTCCTCCTTTTCCCCCACCAACCGCCCATCTCTCTTCCTCTTCTCCATGCACGCACCGGAGACGGCGAGCTGGGTGGAAACACAGGTGGGAAAAGCTCATTCCCATACTAAAATATAAATCCATTTGACGATTTTTACCTCCGGATTTTGGTCTAGAAACGTCGAACGAGTGGATGTGCTCTTAGTTTGGGACTTCGATTGTTATAACTACAGATTTCATATCATATGAGTAATAAAGAGTTGGGTGATGGTTTAGAAAAAAGCGTACAAACTATATACTAGATTGCTGCTTAGACCAACTCTAGCAGATACCGCATACTGCGGTACCGCAAACGAGTTTGTGGTAAACCGGAAAGTTGTTTTTCTTGCTGAAGGTTTGTGGTACAACTATGCAGGGTCTGTTCTGTGCCAATGAATGATACTGCAAAAAAAATATTATGTTCTTTGTGGGGTTGAAGGATCAATGCGTCAATAATTTTGAAAGCTAACATTACACATTCAAATTGATAGCATGATTTGGTTCAAACCCCGCGAGTAGACAAAGTAATGATCAAACTTTCACAAAAGTATCAATGAAATCCCTAGACAAGACCATTGCCACCTCCACCGATGGTCCGAGCACCACCGCCTTGACTAGCAGCAGCTATTGCTGTTCTTTCTTGCATGATCACCCCATCTCCATATTCCACCACTCTCTCTTTAGAGGATCCATTGTAGTTGGATCCATCACCATGACTCGGTTCTCCTCGGCAATGATATCATTGTCATCTTGGTCTCCTCGAGACGGATACTGTGTTTCTCGAACTATACCTTGCGCTTCTCATCTTTTCAAATTTGAAGTCGTCTTATCCTCTTGTATTCTTGCTTCTTCTCGGCCAATTGCATTTTGTCTTTCAATTGTTGAGTCACCAATGCTCTTGGACTTCATCATCTCATCAATCTTCTCCCTCAACCTTCTTGCTCGGTCTTGATCTTCAACTCTCTCCTTCACTTTCTTAGTTCCATCCAGTCCACCTTTCTTGATGGTTGCATGTTCATCATCATCATCATCCAAACTAAATGTGGTTCCTTTTCTTGGTGGAGGTGCCTCTTGATCACTCAACTTCCACTTCTCACTATGTTCAAGCAACTTCCAACAATGGAAGAGTGTGAATGATTTATTCTTAGATGCGGCCATTTGCTTGTACCTCTCTTGTGATATACGATCCTTCATTGAAAAAAAACAAGACAAAAGTGAGCACAAATGCAGCAAAAAATAAAAAATAACATGACATTAAATGACCAAGCAAACTCACATAGTCATCAATTGTGCATCCACTTGGAGATGCATTCCTCACTTGCTCCAAATACCAACTCCAATGGCTACCACACGACTTGATCACATCATCCACCTTTGATCCATTATGCGATTTTATTTTCGAGAAATGATCAGATAAAATTTGTTCTCATTTCTTTGCTAATAATTCTTTCTAGTTTGATCATTCCTAGTCACTGCATCTACTGACACCATATCCCACGCCTTCACCAACTAAATGTCTTCATCTTCAATGTAATCGGCGGTTCTCTTTGATTTACCATTTGCAGCTGAAGCATCGAACATTTTCTCATCACCTCTTCCAACTCGTCGGAATCAAAATCTTGTTCAAAACCGTTGAGTGGCTCACTCCCTATGCCCACCGAATTTTCCTCCAACATATTCACATATCAAGTAGGAAGCAAGTGCAAATCGAATCTACAAAATTATAACAGGGAAAATCTAATCACTCGCGTCATTTTGAGACATACCTACAAAAGAAAGTGGAAGATCCATACCTTTAGGACGAGGATTGACCGAACATTGGTGTCACTGGAGTAAACTCCGGTGTCTATGACAATGGAGGGTCGCAATCCGGTGGTGGAGTAGGATTGCGGACGCGGGTCACCGATAGCTTTGACTTCTTAGCGTTCTTTTTTTGTCGAGCCCGTGGTGACACCATAGGGGGAAGGTCGGAGGATGCTGTCGCAAGCGAGTCTCCTCCATTCATTACTTGCTTGCCTCGATGCTTACATTTTGGTGTTGCGGCAGCCGCAACGGTAGGCGCGATGACATAACACTAGTATAGAGCGAAGCTAAGGATACCCTCACATTGTAAACGGCAGCGACACAACACATTAACCGTAATTGCGCGTGGCCACTAAGGCCTGCCTCATAGAAGACACACATTGTAGGCCAAAGAGAAAAATTTGTCTCTGTTGGCAATCTATTGGTAACGGACATTCGTTAGTTCCCGCTTCAAAATGTGCCTCGATAAAATGGTTATATGGACCAATATGTTTCCTATGTGTCATGGACCCTCTATGTAATGCCCGATAATCCAGAGAGAAAATTCTACCAATCACTCTCTTGCCACTCTCCCCCGACATCTGTAAGGGGCAGCGCTCTAGGTGACCTAGGTGTCTCTCGCATCCTATCTCAGCGTGAGAGAGTGCATCTGCGTTGTCAAGACACGATGTATCCTCCTCCTCATCTCCACTTTTTCGACACCAGTTCAAGCCAGGTAGGAGGTGCCTCGGGAGCCCACATCGAATAAGAAGCCTACGGGTTGTGGTTACATCTAGCATGGATTGGGCGCATCATGCTTCCTCTACGGCCTGCTCACCGCGTGGTAGAGGTCGGCACCGACATGGAGGTTTCCTCCATCCCATGGCGCATCGATCTAGAGTACGATAGTGACAAGTAACTAGCACTAATGCGAAGGTACAAATCTTTTTGTGACCAACCGTCGTGCTATGGCTTCTTCATAGATAGGGTTATTGTTTTAATAGGTTTAGGTTATTGTCATTGGTGTGTTTAGTTGTTATGAATCTTCTCTTTAGTTGTTTTAATCCATGCTTGTATTTTTTAGGTATTTATGAATGTTCTGGTTAGATTTTGTGTGTGCATAATTCGGTTTATGTTATTTTGAATTAGTTGTTTGTGTTATTGTGAATGTTCTATTTAAAATATTTTTATCTTCTGTTAACTTTTCTTGCTAATATTTTGGTATAATTATGAATCTGATTAAATGGCTCATGAGATTTAATATAGGAGTTCACTTTTGTTACACTCTATATTTTGGTGCGACTACATAAAAAATTCCTCGTACAAATGCCGCCCATCCAGACTTGCTATCTAGAGCAACAAGAGCAATTATGGATTCATTTATTGTAATTAAAGGCTAAAAACAACCATGACTGGTCACATAAAGTCCTTCCAGTGATGAATCTAGTGGTGGTTGTTTACCAACTTTTCAACATAGGAGCTTAGTGCAATGGTTTTTCTATCTTATTTTTGATTATATTGTTAATATAATTATCATAGAGGTAATTGAATTCTTTATTTCCATGTGAACAGAGAAATCAAGCTATTCCCATTCATGAACCTCCATAAACATCCACTCATTGCTATTGTGACGTTTTGTTGCATTGCGTAAAGTAAATTTTTAAAGTATAAGTGTCTTATGCACAGTGCTCAAATATCACACTGGTGGCGTATATTAGATTAGATTTTGGTGATAATGTATAACAATATCAAATCAGGTGTTGTCTTCCATGGCAACAAATGTTGTAGTCAAGTCGTGGGCCGGCTACTCCCGTTTCTCAACCAGAGCCACCTCAACATGGAGGTAAGTCGTCATTTTAATATTTATAAATTTAGTTTGTTTAGATTGGAGAATATATACTTACTATTATAATTGTCTACATTTGGTTTTATATATCCTATGGTGTTGGATATTATGCTGATAGCAGCTTCACCTGTCTCTTGTTTCTTCTCTGAAATAAATAAGATGAGACGTGACAGACTGGCTATGCGAGAATTGGTAGAATCAATTTACGGAAGAAGCATTTATTACTTTTCTCCCTTTTACCATTTTACCATGCAATCATCAATTTTGTTTGCATGGCATGACCATGTATACTTGGTTATAGTGTGATGGAAATGCACACATAGGTTTAGTGAGATATTGTTATGTCCACGTGACTATCTATACTTGGTCATATTGTGATGTAAGTGTAATGTGACATTTTTCTCTAATATGAATAAAATATGTTACTATTTTAGATTGTGTTGTTTGACATTTAATGCATTGCCAATTATATATTCTAGAACAAAATATAACTCAAACGGGTGGACACAAATATATCCATAACAGATGAGCTCAATTTTAGAAAAACATGAGAATGTTGAAGATCGTCTCCAACAGAGGGGGCCATTAGTGAAAGATTATTAGGTATGTGTCCAAAGAGATCTTCATAGCAGCGACAAGTCCTAGAAAATATATAATTGACAAGTCCTAGAAAATATATAATTTTTCCATTGTTGATGGGGATTTTAACCCGTGTTCACAACACTGCTCTATACTAGTATAACCGGCTATGGGGACGCGCCGGTGACACGCCGTGACGATTGGGGCTGCGCGAGATGGACAACACCGCTGGAGGTAGTTGAGAGTCCATAGAGATGATGAAACACAAGGAAACTATGGACAATGCAAGTCGAGGAGATCGACGATGGCAATGACGCGCGGGTGAGAAACATGTGAGCTGAATGACCCTCCTGCCAAGTGTTGAGCGAGATGCGGGAAATCACATACCTAGAACTCGGTACCGCGTATATATGAGTTTCAAGGGGTAATGTGGTTTAGCGCAAAAATATTTATGGGTTGATCGATTTTGTGGTATCTACTCTAACCCTTTTGTTAGCCCAAAATTGTAAAACGGCTGTTATTTTGCTGTTTCATGTGATACACGATATCCGCTAGAGTTCTTAGAGCGCGAGATTTTGGAGACATATAACATCATTTTTGCATGGTCCGTTTGATCATCCTCGATATGGTGATAAGCACATGTATTGCTGATGTCATTTGTAAAATTAAAAAATGTAGGGAATAATATATTTCATGGGACTATGTTCAAATTATGTCTTGGTTATTCTTTTGTTCTTGGCGCTTTCATTCTCCTTTCTTTCTATTTTCTTCTATTGAGGTAGATGGGAAGACTCTTTGGTAGGCGTGGATCGTGACCGTCAACTCTTGAGGAGGTGGAGACAGAGGACATTATTGGCAGGCTACACTAGGGTGGTTGGTAGAAGTAGGTAGCGAGGGAAAAAGAATCTTTCACTTGCCCGTTGTTTGGTTATATAAGTGTTAGCAATGTCCAATTAGGCTCGGCGGGGTGCCACACCTCACATGCGAGCTCCGCCATGTACTAGCAGTGGTGGATCCAATAATTATTTAAAGCCTAAGCAAACAGTGTATTACAAGGCTAATAACACCAAATTGCCATCAAATTAGGCTTGCCGGCTGACCGGAAGCCTGAGAACTTAGGGACTATTGGGTTCGTCTATGTGTACTAGTACTAGTACAAGTACTAGTGCCATATTCGAGTCAAACACGAGCGCGAGGGTGATGCTCGGTTCCAGGCACTATGTCACTGGTCCAGCCACACGACGGGGCAAGCGAGAGGCCGGCGGCGGCCATGCATGCAGAGGCGACATGGTGCAGGGAAGATGCGGGGAGGTGTCAGTGTTGTAGATGTGAGGGGGGGGGGAGAAGCCTAGCACAACCGGTGAGAGAAGAAGGTCAGTGGCGCAAGGTCGGATAGCCGAGAGAGTCACCGAAAGCAGGACGGCGACGCAAGGTTGGCCGACCAGGAGCGGCGCGAGGTGGTTGGCGATTACGGCACGGGGAAGGATAGAGGAAATATGAAGGTACATGCGGATTTATGTCGCTATCTTGTGGGCCAAAGGTCGACCACGGGAGGACAGTCCGTTTCGGCTCTAACCGGGGCAAAATTTGCTCCTAAACGTGGTGGTCCGAGTCCAAAAAAGGATAAACCAAATTTGCAGTAACATATTGGGTGCTGGATTTTATACAGCAGGACAGGAACGGCCTAAGTTTATCTATTTGGGGATGCCGTTGGAGATGCCCTAAGACTACTGGGTCTAATCTGTGCCATCGTTAGTTCATTTTATAATAGTCTATCTCCTATGAGTAGTAAATGTACCGTCAATATGGTATACTCGTCGAAAATAGTGTCAAACAGTCATTTTAATAGTGGCTCGTCACATTTTTTACATGCGGTGGCTTCTAGACAAAAATACTAATCGGGTTTTAAAAACCCGAACACCATTAGTAGGTAGTGGCGTTTATAAAAAGCCGAGCAGCTCACTAAACCGTACTCACAAAGACAAACATGACAAACATAGTGGCGGAGTGGAAATAATCCAACGCCATCACTAGCTAGACTACTACCAGCGTTTCTATAAATAAGACGCCACCACTTATCTTAGCTATGATTGATTTGGATATCTTAGCCGACCGTACTAATAAATCCATTGAGGATTTGGTGTGGATGTATGTAGCCAGAGATCGATCCTTTTATTGGGTCATTTGGACCCAAATTACTAATGGCACACACGCCACTATTAATCCACGAGGCTCAAACCCAAACCTGCTCATCCACAACCTACCCCATACCCTTTCCCGTGAGAAGTGATGACCCACAAGTGTAGGGGGTGTATCGTAGTACTTTCGATAAATAGGAGTGTCGATCTCAACAAGGAGCAGAAGGTGTTGACTAGTGGTATGAAGCAGGAAATCTCTGTAAATACTTAGCAAACGGTTTTTTAGGGGTTTTCTGATAAAGCAAAGAAACAAAGTGCAAGTAATAAAGACAACGAACAATTGCAGCAAGTGGCCTAGTCCTTTCTTAGCAAAGGACAAGCCGATGGAAATACTTATGAGGACCAAACGTTCTCGAGGACACATGTAAATTCTGTCAAGTGCTTTCGCTTCAAATAGCTGAGTAGTCTTCTTTGGTGTCGTAAGTGTTGTGTGGGTGAACCTGTGCTAATGTACCGACCTTACTTGGACTAATACATACTTGTGATTAAACCCCCTGCAAGCATCCGCAACTATGGGAAAGCAATTAAGATATAAACCTAACCACAGCCTTAAACTCTGAGATCCTACGCTCCCTTGTGCAATGGTGTCCTAACGGGGGTTCAGGTTTCTGTCACTCTGGCAACCCCACAATTAGTAGTCAAATACACAATGCATTCCCCTAGGCCCATAAATGGTGAAGTATCATGTAGTTGACATTCATATGACACCACTAGAAGAATAGCACCATAACTTAAATACTAAACCATTGAATAATATCTCAACACAAATCCACTACTAACAACATGACTTCTCCCATGTCCTCAAGAACTAAACGAACTACTCACAAGACATCATATGGATAAAGATCAAAGATGATATGGTGATGGATAACAATCTGAACATAAACAATAATCCAATGGTTCCACTCACAAGCATCAACTACAATAGTAATCAACACGGGGAAAGTTTCCCCTAAGAACTATGCAAGTATTCAACACAATTGTTATAGCGGGATGGAGTGGTGATGATGGTGCTGGTGGAGATGATGGTGTGGATGATGATGATCCCGATGAAGTCTAGCTTGATGATGGTGTTGATGGCGATGATCTCCCCTCTCCGGGAAGGAATTTCCCTGGCAGAAGTCTGTCTGCCGGAGAGCTCTTTCTATCTCGGTGTTTTCCGCCCCGCAGAGGTGGCAAAATCTTTCTGTGGTCGCTCCCTATGTATTAGGGTTTTGAGGAAAATAAATAGGCGAGAGGGCGGAGCCAGAGGTGGGCCAGGTGGGCCACACCCCCTGTAGGCGTGACCTAGGGGTGGCCCGCGCCTGGGGGTGTGTGGCCCCCCTGTGGCCCATCTCCGCTCCCCTTCTGGCTTCCTTCGTCTTCTGGGAAAATATGATTTTTCATAAATTTTTCTGATATTTTTCTGATCTTCGTGAAATTGCATCAAAACACCTCCTTTTCCATCAGAATCCTGACTCCGACAGTCCATCCTCCAAGAGTCATCCAACATGCAAAACTAGATGAAAAAACATAAGTAACACCTCTTAATATGAAATATATCAATGAATAGAGGCAAATTATGATATAGAATGGTGATGTAAATTGGACGTATCAACTCCCCCAAGCTTAGACCTTCGCTTGTCCCCAAGCGAAAACTGAGCTCAGTAAACATGTCCACGGGTTTATGGAGTGAAGTGTCGATAAAAGAATACGGACAAGAAGCATCACACTTACCATTACACAACTCATAGAAGAAAGCAAATCATCATTATATAACTTAGCTTGCAACAAGTATAGGAGTCACAATAGAGATGTATAAAGATAAATCATAATTGGAATTGGCAAACTTTGTTCTTGGTCAGAGAACAGCTGGCAAACAGTTTCATAAAAAAAATTGTAAAGAAGTTCCACAACAAGAGTACTCTTTGCTCAAACATAAAAGGCTTTTCACAATAAAGGCTTTCAAAGTAATACTCAATAGATAAGAGTCTTGTGCAAACAAGGAAGATAAAGAACATGATTGAATAAATCATCATATGAATGCTTGAAACACAACAACTCAAATGCTTGCTAGAGATAGAGAGGAAGTAGGTTTACTGACTAAACTTAGAAATAGGAGAAAGGCCCTTCATAGAGGGAAGCAGGGATTTCAAGTTCATAAAGAGCTTCCAAAAGAGTATGGTACTTACTAGCTTTGAGCCCTCATTGCCCCTATCAGAAGCATCTTGAAGTGATTAAGGTTAAAGTGAACAAAGATGGAGTATATGCTTGACGAAATATAAGTTGGCAATCTCATGTCCCTTGAGTACGAGGGTCGCTCCTCATGCTACTCAACTTTAGTCACCGGTAAGTTCTTGTCATTGTAAGTACATGTGTATCATAAAGAACCGCCAACAGGGTACCCCTTGCACATGATACAAGATCTATCCCATAATCAAAATGACAAGGCAAGCAGACAGTGAGCATCTCAGCGATCTTTTTATTTACTATTTGCATAGGTTTTTATTGAGGATGCTTCACAGATTGCTCACTATGGTTATGCTGCAAGTTTCCACCATGATTAGGCATGGCTTAGGCTAGTGGCCCAGGCGTTTCTCTAACACACATACATAACTCCATGGACTTACAAGCTCCCCTTTTATTTCACACTAACGACATACGCAAACAAAAGATCATGATATCAACTGGATATGTATCCATAAGTGTTGAAAGCGTTCCCCGTGACAACACGGTTCTTCTAATCCCAACGTATAGATGCAAGCATATACAACTTCGATGACACAATGGTTCAAGTTTATTAGGGGAAAGAAAATAAGGTGTGCCATCAAGTTCGTGAGAGCTTTACTAACTAGTTTTCACATAACAAAATAATTTTTAATTCGAAAGACAGATGAAGCTTGAGAATTTGCTTGGAATAGAAATAATGCTAATAGGTAGATATGGTGGACACAAATGGCACAGGTTTGGTTCAAAGGGGTTGGATGCATGAGAAGTATGCCTTCTCGAAACAGGTTTTTGGCTAGCAAGGTTGGGTAGCAAGCAAAAGAATTGAAGGAAACAAACAAACCTACAAGTGATAAAGCCAAACAAGCAATCTTTCTTGAAGACACAAAAGATCTTAAATAAAGAATACAAAACTTATGAGCCAATCAAGAAAGAAAATAAATGATACAAAATACATGTAAGCTTTTTCTCTTTTCCTTTCAAACCTCAAAAAGTGTTGCTACTGACCAGAGCTCGGTTTGCCAAAACCAATTTAGATCTACTTGATGCTCCTAAAGTGATATCAATACTGATCAACAAGATCAATCATATAATAGAGATTGCAAACTAAAATAAGAAGTGTAAAAAGTAAAGGATGAGACTTCTTATTAATATTCCATAAAGGCACTCACACCAAGGGATACATAGATAATCAACTAAAGGAGAGATACTTCCACATGCAAACCAACCTATAAGATAACTTCTCTACCAAAGATATGAATCTACTAAAAAGGTAAAAGATAAAAGATAATGATGTGATACCGCGACACTCCCCCAAGCTTGGAATAAGCCAAGGGGATGCCAAACCTGATGACGAATTACTCCTTCGGTGGTGGTGGTGTTCTCTTGTCATCATAACACTTCCAAGGCAAAGGTTCCCCATACAAAAAGGACGTCCTGGTTTCCACAATCCTGAAACTAGCAGCAGAGCTTATGCGATTAAATCTAGCCTCGTACTCACAGTTTTGATTTTGTATGTCATCGAGTTATGCTTGTAATTGGTTGGTGGTATGACGGAGCGAGAAGATTTCTTCTTGGAGCTCAGCAACCTCCTCCTCGTGCTTGGCGATGAGTTCTGAACTTATCTTATGGATGATATCCACTTCGCGTTCTGCCATCTTCTTGTACCTGAAAACTTCATGCTCCAATGCTTCCATCCTATCTTCGAGATTGCCTTCTCCTTTAGGGCCTCGAGCCTATTTCATCTTCACCTTCCCATCCTTGAGAATCAACTCCTTGGGATGAATCTTCAACTCATACATGTACGGGTTGATGACATCCGCAAAGGAATCCTCCATGGGTGATCCAGAGGAAGAAATTGTGACTCC
The DNA here is from genome assembly GCA_023614405.1 of Avena insularis. NCBI lineage: Eukaryota > Viridiplantae > Streptophyta > Magnoliopsida > Poales > Poaceae > Avena > Avena insularis. The sequence goes on from CM042695.1 coordinate 390,914,334, forward strand.
AAAACTGAGAATCTACCTGACAGAAACAGATCGAAACAGAAACACGATGAGAACACGATACACAAACCTCGGGGGATCCGGGGGGTATATATTATGAAGTTTCAAAGCATAAGGAAGGTACTAGTGCGAAAACGAGGCGGTGACGGAGCTCGGGGGGCTCACACCCCCTCCAGGCGCGGCCAGTTGGGGCCCGCGCCTAGGGTGGGTGTGGCGACCCTGGCCTCCGTTTCCTCCTCTGTTTCATTTCGTAACCTTCCGTATGTAATAAAAACATCAAAAATATGAAAAGATAGGGTTTTCGCGAACCTTCAGTTTTCACCACTTTTACCTACTCAAAGACGGATTCTGCAGATTCTGGTGTTTGGTTTCTAATAAATTCTTCTGGAGTCACCATTTGAACAATGTCAACATCTTCATTATAAGAGTTTCTAGAAATATAATGTTTTAGTCTTTGACCATTCACCACATGTGTTGTGTCGTCCTTCAAAGAAGATATTTTGATAACACTTGAACGATATACTTCCTTAATAACAAAAGGCCCTTCCCATTTTGAGAGAAGTTTCCCTGCAAAAAAACTGAGACGATACCTATACAAAAGAACTTTCTCACCAACATGGAACTCCCTTTTGAGAATTCTCCTATCATGCCATCTTTTTACTTTTTACTTAAAGAGTCTATTATTTTCATAAGCTTCACTTCTCCACTCATCTAAAGTACTCAAGTCAAGCAATCTTTTCTCACTAGCAAGTTTAAAATCTCTATTCAATTATTTCACTGCCCAATAAGCTTTGTGTTCTAATTCTAAAGGCATGTGACAAGCTTTCCCATAGACCATTTTGTAAGGAGGCATCCCCATAAGATTTTTATAAGCAGTTCTATAAGCCCACGGAGCGTCATTCAACTTTTTAGCCTGATTTTTCCTAGATCTATTAACAGTCTTCCGCAAGATAGATTTAATTTCCCTATTGGAAAGTTCTACTTGCCCACTGGTTTGGGGGTGATAAGCTGAAGCAATTCTATGGTTAACATCATATTTAGCGATAGTTTTCCTACAACCACCATGAATAAAATGAGAGCCTCCATCATTCATGAGATATCTAGGCACACCAAACCTTGGAAAAATAACATCCTTAAGAATTTTTAAAGAGGTCTTACCATCAACACTATTTGTAGGTTCAAATTCTGGAACACATCTTCGCATAATACCATCTACTCCTTCTTTATATAAATGTTGGTCATCCCAAAAATAATGCCTTAGATCATAAAAGATTTTTCTTCTTTGCTGGGTTGTAAAAGTTGGAGGCAAATACTTGGAAACAATAAAGTTAGCATAATCAGCATACCAAGGACTCTCATGCGGGCTTACCCTTATTGCAGCCAACTGTTCATTTGGGAAACTATCATTAACGGGCATAGGGTCAAAAGAAATGTTTTCCAAACAAGATAAATTGTTAGCAACAGGATTTTTAGCACCTTTCCTATCTACAATATGCAGCTCAAACTCTTGTAAAAGCACCACCCATCTAATAAGCCTAGGCTTAGCGTCTTTCTTTGTCATAAGGTACTCAATTACAGCATGATCAATATGAATAGTAACCTTTGAATCAACAATATAAGGTCTAAACTTATCACAGGCAAAGATTATAGCTAAGAACTCCTTTTAGTAGTAGCATAATTCTTTTGAGCAGCATCTAGAGTCTTGCTAGCATAATGAATAACATTCAACTTCTTATCAACACATTGCCCAAGAAAAGCACCCACAACAAAATCACTAGCATCACACATAATTTCAAAAGGTAAAATCCAATCAGGTGGTTGAACAATAGGAGCAGTAGTCAGAGCTTTATTCAAAGTTTCAAAAGCTTCCTTACAATCATCATCAAAAACAAAAGGTACATATTTTTGAAGAAGATTGGTAAGGGGCTTTGAAATTTTGGAGAAATCTTTAATAAACCTCCTATAGAACCCAACATGACCAAGGATACTACGAATACCTTTTATATCCCTAGGGGAAGGCATCTTCTCAATTGCTTCAATTTTGGCTCTATCAACTTCAATGCCTCTTTCAGAAATTTTGTGTCCAAGAACAGTACCTTCATTAACCATCAAATGACATTTCTCCCAATTAAGAACAAGGTTGGTTTCTTCACATCTCTGCAAAACATTATCAAGGTTGTGCAAACAGTTATCAAAAGAAGTTCCATAGACGGAGAAATCATCCATGAAAACCTCCACAATTTCTTCACAAAAACCATGAAAGATAGCAGACATACATCTCTGAAAGGTAGCATGAGCATTACATAAACAAAAAGGCATACGCCTATAAGCATAAGTGCCATAAGGACAAGTGAAAGTGGTTTTATCTTGGTCTTGTGCTTTCACAGCAATTTGAGAGAACCCAGAATAACCATCAATAAAACAAAAGTGGGTCTTTTTAGACAACCTCTCAAGCATTTGATCAATAAAGGGCAAAGGATAATGATCTTTCTTTGTAACTTTATTAACCTTTCTAAAATCAATGCACATCCTATACCCAACCACTACTCTTTGGGGTATATGCTCATTATTTTCATTAGGCACAACAGTGATTTCCCCTTTCTTTGGAACACAATGAACTGGGCTAACCCATTGGCTATCAGCAATAAGGTAAATAATACCAACATCAAGGAGTATTAATACCTCATTTCTTACCACATCCTTCATCTTAGGATTTAGACGGCGTTGGTGCTCAACAACTGGTTTTGCATCAGGTTCTATATTAATAGCATGCTGACATATAGTAGGAGAAATCCCTTTTAAATCATCAAGAGTATAACCCATAGCTCCTCAGTTTTTCTTCAGTATTTCCAATAACCTATCTTCTTCCTTTCCTAGAAGTTTAGAACTAATAATAACAGGATATATCTTCTTATCATCAATATAAGCATATTTAAGATCATCGGGTAAAGGTTTTAATTCGAAAACAGGGTCCCCTTTAGGTGGTAGTGTGGTACCCAAATCTTCCACAGATAGATTATGCTTAAGTAACCCAGGCTGATGGAGGAAAACCTTGTCAATATCATTTCTTTCCTTCATCAAGACATCGCTTTCATGATCTTCCATAAACTGCTGCAAGGCATTGTTAGGAGCAAGAGAAATAGCAGAACGTTGTTGAACCCTGAAATCCTCATTAGGCAGTTCATTTTCATAAGGAGTTTTAGCAAATTTGGAAAAATCAAACTCATAAGACTCTCCATCAAACTGAGTCAAAACTTTTTCCTTCCTACAATCTATGATAGACCCACAAGTATTCAAGAAGGGTCTACCAAGATAATAGGATATGTTTTACTAGCTTCAGAACCAAGTACTAGAAAATCAGCAGGATATTTAATCTTACCACAAAGGACCTCCACATCTCTTACAATCCAATGGGACGGACTGTCTCTCTATTAGCAAGGTGAATAACCACATCAATGTCCTCAAGCTCACAAGGACCAATTTCATGCATAATTTCCCTGTAAATCTCATAAGGAATAGCACTAGAACTAGCACCAATATCACATAAACCATAATAGCAATGATCACCAATTCTAACAGAGAGTACATGGACACTAGCTTTTCTAGCTTTTCTAGGATGGGAGACAATATTAGAAGCGTCTTCACAGAAGACAATGTGCTTATCCTCTATATTTTTAGTGACAAGATCTTTCACAATAGCTACCACAGGCTCAATATTTATTTGCTCATGTGGTTCCACAGTTTTCTTTGCACTTTTGCTAACCATATTAGCTATGATAGAATGGTCCCTTACCTTAGCAGGAAAAGGGATTTTCTCAACATAAGGTTCATGCAAAATAGGATCAATATTGCAAACTTCTATGCTAGCAGGAACATGGGTAACAATGTCTTTATAAGGATCATGGTACTTGTCCCACTCTTTTTTGGGAACTTCAATATAAGAGGCAAAGGCCTTAAAACATTTTGCAAGAACTTGAGAATCAAGACCATACTCATTACTAATATCACGGAAGTCATCAGTTCCCATAAAAGATTTTATGCATTCATAATCATAGTTTATACCTGACTTTCTCTCTTTGTCATTCCCAAGCTTCAGTGTTCTCTTGAATACGGTCTAGGAGATCCCATTTAGATTCTTCCTTCATACGTGTGAATGATCCAGCACAAGAAGCATCTAGTAAATCTTTATCATGAAGAGAAAGCCTAGCATAAAACGTATTGATAATAATATTGTTAGGGAGTTCATGAATAGGACATTTAAGCATTAGTAACTTCAATCTCCCCCCAAAAGTTATATCAGATTTCTATCCTTATGAATTTCACTAGGAGGATAAAATTTAGAATAAAAGAGAGGTACTAATTCTTCCCATTCCATTGATTGTCCATTCTTTAGCAGCTTATACCATTCTTCAGCTCTTACTTTCAAGGATATAGAGAGTAACTTCTTCTTCACCTGTTCAGTTGTGATACCTGTACACTTAAACAACTCGCATAATTCATGGATAAAAAGCAAATGATCACCAGGGTAGACAGTTCCATCCCCTAAATAATAATTATCCCTAACACGATAAACAATACTTGTAGGTATCTTAAAAGGATCTATCTCAATAGGTGGTGGTTCATCTACTACCCTAACAGTGGTAGTAGTTTTTCCAAACAGGAAACCAAGTGGGTTATCCATATTGACAGTTCCATCCCCTAAATAATAATTATCCATAACACAATCAACAATACTTGTAGGTATCTTAAAAGGATCTATCTCAATAGGTGGTGGTTCATCTACTACCCTAACAGTGGTAGTAGTTTTTCCAAACAGAAAACCAAGTGGGTTATCCATATTGCAAACAAAGTAACAAACAGAAATAAAAATCAATACTCATAGTATAAGTTTCCTTTACCAGTTCCACTCTTCAATAGCGCTTCACTCCCCGGCAACGACGCCAGAAAATAATCTTGATGACCCACAAGTATAGGGGGTGTATCATAGTACTTTTGATAAATAGGAGTGTCAATCCCAACGAGGAGCAGAAGGTGTTGACTAGTGGTATGGAGCAGGAAATCTTTGTAAATACTTAGCAAATGGATTTTTAGGGATTTTCTGATAAATCAAAGGAACAAAGTGCAAGTAATAAAGACAACAAACAATTGCAGCAAGTGGCCCAATCCTTTCTTAGCAAAGGACAAGCCAGTGGAAATACTTATGAGGACCAAATGTTCTTGAGGACACATGGGAATTCTGTCAAGTGCTTTCGCTTCAAATAGCTGAGTAGTCTTCTTTGGTGTTATAAGTGTTGTGTGGGTGAACCTGTGCTAATGTACCGACCTTACTTGAACTAATACATACTTGTGATTAAACCCCCTGCAAGCATCCGCAACTACGGGAAAGCAATTAAGATATAAACCTAACCACAGCCTTAAACTCTGAGATCCTGCGCTCCCTTGTGCAATGGTGTCCTAACAGGGGTTCAGGTTTCTGTCACTCTAGCAACCCCACAATTAGTTGCCAAATACACAATGCATTCCCCTAGGCCCATAAATGGTGAAGTATCATGTAGTTGACATTCACATGACACCACTAGAAGAATAGCACCATAACTTAAATACTAAACCATTGAATAATATCTCAACACAAATCCACTACTAACAACATGACTTCTCCCATGTCCTCAAGAACTAAACGAACTACTCACAAGACATCATATGGATAAAGATCAAAGATGATATGGTGATGGATAACAATCTGAACATAAACAATAATCCAATGGTTCCACTCACAAGAATCAACTATAATAGTAATCAACACTGGGAAAGTTTCCCCTAAGAACTATGCACCAGCATCACCACTCCGTGCCACTGTAACAATTGTGTTGGATATTGCTTAGTTCATTAGAGGAAACTTTCCCGGTGTTAATTACTATTGTAGTTGATGCTTGTGAGTGGAACCATTGGATTATTGTTTATGTTCAGATTGTTATCCATTATCGTATCATCTTTGATCTTCATCCATATGATGTCTTGTGAGTAGTTTGTTTAGTTCTTGAGGACATGGGAGAATTCATGTTGTTAGTAGTGAATCTGTGATGAGTTATTATTCAATGGTTTAGTATTTAAGTTGCGGTGCTATTCTTCTAGTGGTGTCATGTGAACGTCAACTACATGACACTTCACCATTTATGGGTCTAGGGGAATGCATTGTGTATTTGACTACTAATCGTGGGGTTGCCGGAGTGACAGAAACCTGAACCCCCGTTAGGACACCTTTGCACAAGGGAGCGTAGGATCTCAGAGTTTAAGGCTGTGGTTAGATTTATATCTTAATTACTTTCCTATAGTTACGGATGTTTGCAGGGGGTTTAATCACAAGTATGTATTAGTCCTAGGAAGGGAGGTATGTTAGAACAGGTTCACCCACACAACACTTACAAACACCAGAGAAGAGTACTCATCTATTTGAAGCGAAAGAACTTGACATAATTCCCATATGTCCTCGAGAACGTTTGGTCCTTATAAGTATTTTCACCGGCTTGTCCTTTGCTAAGAAAGGATTGGGCGACTTGCTCCATTTGTTTGTTACTTCTGTTACTTGCTCTTTGTTTTGTTGCCTTGTCAGAAAACCACTAAAAATCCGTTTGCTAAGTACTCATAGGGATTTCCTGCTCCATACCATTGTTCAGCACCTTCTGCTCCTCGTTGGGATCGACACTCCTATTTATAGAAAGTACTACGATACACCCCCTATACTTGTGGGTCATCAAGACTATTTTCTGGCACCGTTGCCGGGGAGTGAAGCGTTATTGAAGAGTGGAACTGGTAAGGGAAACTTTCACTGTGAGTATTGCTTTTGTTACTGCTTGTTACTTTGTTTCCAATATGAATAACCCAATTGGTTTTCTATTTGGGAAAACTACTACCACTTCTATGGTAGTAGATGAACCACCACCTGTTGAGATAGATCCTTTTAAGATACCTACGAGTATTGTTAATCGTGTCATGGATAATTATTATTTTGGGGATGGAACTGTCCATCATGGTGATCACTTGCTTTATATCCATGAATTATGCGGGTTGTTTAAGTGTGCAGGTATCACAACTGAACAGGTGAAGAAGAAGTTACTCTCCATATCCTTGAAAGGGAGAGCTGAGGCATGGTATAAGCTGCTAAAGAAAGGACAATCCATGGAATGGGAGGAGATTGCATCTCTCTTTTACTCTAAATTTTATCCTCCTAGTGAAATCCAAAAGGATAGAAGTCTTATATATAACTTTTGGCCTCTTGATGTATAAAGTACAGCTCAAGCTTGGGGAAGATTGAAGCTGCTAATGCTTAAATGTCCTATTCATGAACTCCCTAACAATATTATTCTCAATAACTTTTATGCTAGGCTTTCTCTTCATGATAAAGGTTTATTAGATGCTTCTTGTGCTAGATCATTCACAAGTATGAAGGAATAAGCTCAATGGGATCTTTTAGACTGTATTCAAGATAATACCTAGGCTTGGGAGAATGACAAAGGAAGAAAGTCAGGTATAAACTATGATTATGAGTGCATTAAATCTTTTATGGGAACTAATAACTTCCGTGATATTAGCAATAAGTTTGGCCTTGATCCTCAAGTTCTTGCAGAATGATTTAATGCTTTTGCCTCTTATATTGAGATTCCCAAGAAAGAGTGGGACAAGTATCATGCTCCTTATAAAGACATTGTTACCCACGTTCCTGCCAGTATAGAGGTTTGTACTATTGATCCTATTTTGCCTGAACCTTATGTTGAGAAGATCCCTTTTCCCTCCAAGGTAAGGGAGCACTCTATTTTAGCTAATGTGGTTAGTAAAAGCGCAAAGAAAACTGTAGATTCCGATGAGCTTATTGATATCGAGCCTGTGGTAGCTATTGTGAAAGATCTTGCCACTAGAAATATAGAGGATGAGTATATTTTATTCTGTGGAGACGCTTCTAATATTATCTCTCATCCTAGTAAGGCTAGAAAAGCTAGTGTTCCTGTGCTCTCTGTTAAAATTGGTGATCATTGCTACTATGGTTTATGTGATATTGGTGCTAGTTCTAGTGTTATTCCTTATGAGCTTTACAGGGAAATTATGCATGAGATTGGTCCTTGTGAGCTTGAAGACATTGATGTGGTTATTCACCTTGCCAATAGAGAGAAAGTTTGCCCCATTGGTATTGTAAGAGATGTGGAGGTCCTTTGTGGTAAGATTAAATATCCTACTGATTTTCTAGTACTTGGTAAATAAGCTAGTAAAACCTATCCTATCATCTTTGGTAGACCCTTCCTTAATACTTGTGGGGCCATCATAGATTGTAGGAAGGAATTTTTTTTGACTAAGTTCGCTGGAGAATCTTATGAGTTTAATTTTTCCAAAATTGCCAAAAACCCTTATGAAAATGAATTACCTGATGAGGATTTCAAGGTTGAACAACTGTCTGCTATTTCTCTTGCTCCTAACAATGCTTTGCAGCGGTTCATGGAAGATCATGAAAGTGATGCCTTTATGAAGGAAAGAAGTGAGATTTATGAGGTTTTCCTTCGTCAGCCTGAGTTACTTAAGCATAATTTACCTGTGGAAGATTTGGGTACCACACTACCACCCAAAGGGGATCCTGTTTTCGAATTAAAACCTTTACCTGATGATCTTAAATATGTTTATCTTGATGATAAGAAGATATATCCTGTTATTATTAGTTCTAAACTTTCAGGGAAGGAAGAAGAAAGGCTATTGGAGGTATTGAAGAAGCACCGAGGAGCTATGGGTTATACTCTTGATGATTTAAAAGGAATTTCTCCCACTATATGCCAGCATGCTATTAATATTGAGTCTGATGCAAAACCAGTTGTTGAGCACCAGCGCCGTCTAAATCCGAAAATGAAGGAAGTGGTAAGAAATGAGGTATTAAAACTCCTTGATGGTGGTATTATTTATACTATTGTTGATAGTCAATGGGTTAGCCCTGTTCATTGTGTTTCCAAGAAAGGGGGAATTACTGTTGTGCCTAATGAGGATAATGAGCTTATACCCTTGAGAGTAGTGGTTGGGTATAGAATGTGCATTGATTTTAGAAAGATTAATAAAGTTACTAAGAAAGATCATTATCCATTGCCCTTTATTGATCAAATGCTTGAGAGGCTGTCCAAAAAGACTCACTTTTGCTTTCTTGATGGTTATTCTGGTTTTCAAATCATTGTGAAAGCACGGTGACCGTGGAGAAAACCACTTTCACTTGTCCTTATGGTACTTATGCTTATAGGCGTATGCCTTTTGGTTTATGTAATGCTCCTGCTACCTTCGTAGATGTATGTCTGCTATCTTTCATGGTTTTTGTGAAGAAATTGTGGAGGTTTTCATGGACGATTTTTCCGTCTATGGAACTTCTTTTGATAACTGTTTGCACAACCTTGATAAAGTTTTGCAGAGATGTGAAGAAACCAACCTTGTTCTTAACTGGAAGAAATGCCATTTCATGGTTAACGAAGGAATTGTTCTTGGACATAAGATATCTGAAAGAGGTATTGAAGTTGACAGAGCCAAAATTGAAGCAATTGAGAAGATGCCTTGTCCTAGGGATATCAAAGGTATTCATAGTATCCTTGGTCATCCTGGTTTTTATAGGAGATTTATTAAAGATTTCTACAAAATTTCAAAGCCCCTTACTAATCGTCTTCAAAAAGATGTACCTTTTGTTTTTGATGATGATTGTAAGGAAGCTTTTGAAACTTTGAAGAAAGCTTTAACAACTGCTCCTCTAGTCCAACCACCTGATTGGAGTTTATCTTTTGAAATCATGTGTGATGCTAGTGACTTTGCTGTGGGTGTTGTCCTTGGACAACGTGTTGACAAGAAGCTGAATGTTGTTCATTACGCTAGCAAGACTCTTGATGCTTCTCAAAAGAATTATGCTACTACTGAAAAAGAGTTCTTAGCTGTAATATTTTCTTGTGATAAGTTTAGACCTTATATTTTTGATTCTAAGGGTACTATTCATACTGACCATGCAACTATTAAGTACCTTATGACAAAGAAGGACTCTAAGCCTAGGCTTATAAGGTGGGTGTTGCTTTTGCAAGAGTTTAATCTGCATATTGTGGATAGGAAAGGTGGTGATAATCCTGTTGCTGATAATTTATCTTGTTTGGAAAACATTTCTTTTGACCATTTGCCTGTTAATGATAATTTTCCAAATGAGCAGTTAGCTGCAATAAGGGTAAGTCAACATGAGAATCCTTGGTATGCTGATTATGCTAACTTTATTGTTTCCAAGTATTTGCCTCCAACCTTTACAGCCCAGCAAAGAAGGAAATTCTTCTATGATCTAAGGCATTACTTTTGGGATGACCCACACCTATATAAGGAAGGAGTAGATAGCATTATGAGAAGATGTGTTCCAGAATTTGAACAACAAGAGATATTGAGAAAATGTCATGGCAGTTCTTATGGAGGATATCATGCTGGGGATAGGACTGCACAGAAGGTTTTACAATCTAGATTTTATTGGCCTACTTTTTTTAAAGATGCAAGGAAGTTTATCTTATCCTGTGATGAATGCCAACGAGTAGGTAACATCTCTAGACGCAATGAAATGCCTATGAATTATTCTCTTGTTATTGAACCTTTTGATTGTTGGGGATTCGACTTTATGGGGCCTTTTCCTCCTTCAAAAGGGTATACTCATATTCTTGTTCCTGTTGACTATGTTACAAAGTGGGTAGAAGCCATACCTACGAGCAGTGCTGATGGTAAGACCTCTTTGAAAATGCTCAAAGATGTCATTTTTCCTAGGTTCGGTGTACCTAGATATGTCATGACTGATGGAGGCTCCCATTTTATTCATGGGTTTTTTAGAAAAACTCTCGCTAAGTATGATAAACCACAGAATAGCTTCAGCTTATCACCCCCAAACTAGTGGGCAAGTAGAACTTTCCAATAGGGAAATTAAATCTATCTTGCAGAAGACTGCAAATAGGTATAGAAAAAATTGGGCTAAAAATTTGAATGACGCTTTGTGGGCTTATAGAACTGCTTATAAAAATCCTATGGGGATGTCTCCTTATAAAATGGTCTATGGGAAAGCTTGTCACTTGCCTTTAGAATTAGAACACAAAGCTTATTGGGAAATGAAAGAGTTGAATAGAGATTTTAGACTTGCTGGTGAGAAAAGACTGCTCGATTTAAGTAATCTAAATGAGTGAAGAGGGGAAGCTTACGAAAATGCTAGGCTCTTTAAGGAAAAAGTAAAAAGATGGCATGATAGGAGAATTCTCAAAAGGGAGTTCCATGTTGGTGAGAAAGTTCTTTTGTATAGGTCTCGTCTTAGATTTTTTGCAGGAAAACTAATCTCCATATGGGAAGGACCTTTTGTTATCAAGGAAGTGTACCATTCAGGTGCCATCAAAATCTCTTCTCTGAAGGATGACACAACACAGGTGGTTCATGGTCAAAGACTAAAACATTATATTTCTGGATATTCTTACAATGAAGAATTGGATGTCATTCAAATGGTGTCTCTAAAAGAATTTATCAAGAATCAAACACCAGAAACTGCAGAGTTTGTCTTCGAATAGGTAAAAGTGGTGAAAACAGAAGGTTCATGAAACTCCAATCTTTTTATATTTTTGATGTTTTTAATACATAAGGGAAGTTATGGGACGAAACTGAAGAGGAAACGGAGCCCAGGGTGGACAAACCCACCCCAGGCGTGGGCCCAGCCTGGCCATGCCTGGAGGGGGTTTGACTCCCCCGAACTCTGTCTCCGCTTTGTTTCCGTGTCAAAACTTTGCTTATGCATTGAATCTTCGTAATATATAACCCCCCCCGGGTTCCCCGAGGTTCTTGCATTGTGTTCTCGTCGTGTTTTCATTTTCGATCTATTTTCTGTCAGGAAAATTCTCAGATTTGGAGCCTCAATGTCTTCCTCCGGATCACCCACGAAGGATTCCTCTGTGGATGTCCTCAACCCGTACATGTATGAGTTGAGGATTCACCCCAAAGAGTTAATCCTCAAAGAGGAGAAGGTACAGATGAAAGAAGTTCAAGGCCCTAAAGGATAAGGCAACCTGGAAGACAGGATGGAAGCATTAGAACAAGAAGTTTTCAGGTACAAGAAGATGGTAGAACGCGAAGTGGATGTTATTCACAAGATAAGTTTAGAACTCATCACCAAGCATGAGGGAGAAGTTGCTGAGCTCCGAGAAGATATCTTCTCACTCCATCAAACCACCAATCAATTGCAAGCATAGCTCTATGACATACAAAATCAAAACTGTGAGTATGAAGCTAGATTTGATCGCATTAGGTCTGCTGCTAGTTTTAGGATTGCAGAAACAAAGACATCCTTTTTGGATGGGGAACCATTGCCTTGGAAGTTTGATGATGACAAGAGACCATCACCACCAAAGGAGTAATTCGTCATCAGGTTTGGCATCCCCTTGGCTTGTTCCAAGCTTGGGGGAGTGCCGCGGTATCACCACCATTATCTTTCATATTTTACCTTTTTAGTGGATTCATATATGTGGTAGAGAAGTTATCTTATAGTTTGGTTTGCATGTGGAAGTTTCTCTCCTTTAGTTGATTATCTATGTATCCCTTGGTGTGAGTGCCTTTATTGGAATATTAATGAGAAGTCTCATCTTTTACTTCTTGCACTTCTTATTTTTAGTTTGCAAACCTCTATTATTGATGGATCTTGTTGTTCAGTATTGGCACCACTTTGGGATCATCAAGTGGATCTAAATTGGTTTTGGCAAACCAAGTTCTGGTCAGTGGCATTAATTTGAAAGAAAAATAAAGAAAGAAAAAGCTTACATGTATTTGGTATCATTTGTTTTCTTTCTTGTTGGCTCATAAGCTTAGTATTCTTTATTTAAGATCATTTTGTGTCTTCAAGGAAGATTGCATGTTTGGCTTTATTACTTGTATGTTTGCTTGTTTCTTTCAACTCTCTTGCTTGCTACCAGCCTTGCTAGCCAAAAACCTGTTTTGAGAAGGCATACTTCTCATGTTTCCAAAACCCTTTGAACCAAAAAAAATTGCCACTTGTGTCCACCATATCTACCTAATAGCTATTGCTATTCCTAGTAAATTCTCAAGCTTCATCTACCTTTCGAATTAAAAAGTATTTTGTTATGTGAAAACTAGTTAGTAAAGCTCTCATGAACTTGATGGCACACTTTATTTACTTGCCCCTAATAAACTTGAACCTTTGTGGACATCGAAGTTGTATATGCTTGCATCTATACGTTGGGATTAGCAGAACCGTGTTGTCACGGGGAACATTTTCAACATTACACTTGTACCTTGTCGTACATAGTTGATATCGTGCTCTTTTGTCTATGGATGTCAATGGTGTGAAATAAAGAGGGGACTTGTAAGTCCATGGAGTTTGTATTCCGTGTTAGAGAAACGCCTGAGCCGCTAGCCTAAGCCATGCTTAATCATGGCGGAAACTTGCAGCATCACCATAGTGAGTCATCTATGAAGCATCCTCAATAAAAAGCTATATGCATAGTAAATAAAAAGATTGTTGAGATGCTCATTGTCTGCTTGCCTTGTCGTTTTGGTTATGGGAAAGCTCCTGTACCATGTGCAAGGGGTACCCCGTTGGCGGTTCGCAATGATATGCAAATACTTACAATGACAAGAACTTACCTGGACCCAAAGTTGAGTATGCATGAGGAGTGGCCCTCATATTCAAGGGACACGAGATTTCCAATTTATATTTCGTCAAGCATATACTCCATCTTTGTTCACTTTAATCTTAATCATCTCAAGATGCTTATGATAGGGGCAATGAGGGCTCAAAGCTAGTAAGTACCATAATCTTTTGGAAGCTCTTTATGACTTGTAATCCCTGTTACCCTCTGAGAAGGGACCTTTCTACGATTACAGTTTGAGTCAAGAAACCTACTTCCTCTATCTCCAAAGAAGCTTTTGAGTTGTTGTGTTTCAAGCATTCATATGGTGATTTATTCAATCATGTTCTTTATCTCCCTTGTTTGCACAAAACTCTTATCTATTTAGTATTACTTTGAAAGCCTTCACTTGTGAAAAACCTTTTTGGGCAAAGAGTGCTCCTATTTTGAAACCTCTACAAAAATCTTTGTGAAACTGTTTACCAGATGTTCTCTGACCAAGAACAAGTTGCCAACTCCAATTATGATTTATCTTTATGCATCTCTATTTATGACTGATGTACTTGGTTGCAAGCTAAGTTATATAATAGTGAGTTGCTTTCTTCTATGATTTGTGCAATGGTGAGTGTGATGCTTCTTGTTCGTATTCTTTTATCGACACTTCACTTCATAAACATGTGGACATGTTTATTGAGCCCAGTATTCGCTTGGGGACAAGCGAAGTTTAAGCTTGGGGGAGTTGATATGCCCAATTTGCATCACCATTCTATATCATAATTTACCTCTATTCATTGATATTTGTCTTATTATGAGGTATTACTTATGGCTTTTCATCTGTTTATGCATGTTGGATGATTCCTGGAGGATGGACTGCCGGAGTCTGGATTCTGATGGAAAAGACGGCGTTTCGGTGCAATTTCACGAAGATCAGAAAAATATGGAAACATGTTATTTTACCAAAAGACGAAGGAAGCCAGAAGGAGGAGCGAAGGAGGGCCTCAGGGGGCCACAGCCCCTAGGCGCGGGCCCACCTGACCCCGCGCCTAGGGTGGGTTTGGCCCACCTGCTCGTCCTCCGACTCCGCCCCTTCGCATATATCTTCCCTACAGAACCCTAACACCAGGGGGCGACGACAGATAGACTTCCGCCGCCTCTAGGGGCGGAAAACACCGAGAGAGAAAGATCTCTCCAGCAGACAGATTTCTACCGGGGGAATTCCTTCCCGGAGAGGGGAGACCATCGCCATCAACACCGTCATCAATATAGGCTTCATCGGGATCATCATCATCATCCACACCATCATCTCCACCAGCACCATCATCACCACTCTGTCCCGCTGTAACAATTGTGTTGGATATTGCTTAGTTCATTAGAGGAAACTTTCCCGGTGTTAATTACTATTGTAGTTGATGCTTGTGAGTGGAACCATTGGATTATTGTTTATGTTCAGATTGTTATCCATTATCATATCATCTTTGATCTTGATCCATATGATGTCTTGTGAGTAGTTCGTTTAGTTCTTGAGGACATAGGAGAAGTCATGTTGTTAGTAGTGGACTTGTATTGAGATATTATTCAATGGTTTAGTATTTAAGTTGTGGTGCTATTCTTCTAGTGGTGTCATGTGAACATCGACTACATGACACTTCACCATTTATGGGCCTAGGGGAATGCATTGTGTATTTGGCTACTAATCATGGGGTTGCCGGAGTGACAGAAACATGAACCCCCGTTAGGACACCTTTGCACAAGAGAGCGTAGGATCTCAGAGTTTAAGGCTGTGGTTAGATTTATATCTTAATTACTTTCCTATAGTTACGGATGTTTGCAGGGGGTTTAATCACAAGTATGTATTAGTCCTAGGAAGGACGGTATGTTAGCACAGGTTCACCCACACAACACTTACAAACATCAGAGAAGAGTACTCATCTATTTGAAGCGAAAACACTTGACATAATTCCTATGTGTCCTCGAGAACATTTGGTCCTTATAAGTATTTCCACCGGTTTGTCCATTGCTAAGAAAGGATTAGGCCACTTGCTCCATTTGATCATTACTTCTGTTACTTGCTCTTTGTTTTTTTGCCTTGTAAGAAAACCACTAAAAATCCGTTTGCTAAGTATTCATAGGGATTTCTTGCTCCATACCACTGTTCAGCACCTTCTGCTCCTCGTTGGGATCGACACTCCTATTTATCGAAAGTACTACGATACACTCCCTATACTTTTGGGTCATCAGCGGCCTAGGGGTGGCCTGCGCCTGGGGGGGTGGCCCCCCTGGGCCCATCTCCGCCTCCCCTTCTGGCTTCCTTCGTCTTCTAGGAAAATATAATTTTCCATAATTTTTCTGGTATTTTTCTGATCTTCGCGAAATTGCATCAAAACACCTCTTTTTCCATCAGAATCCTGACTCTGGCAGTCCATCCTCCAAGAATCATCCAACATGCAAAAACAGATGAAAAGACATAAGTAACACCTCTTAATATGAAATATATCAATGAATAGAGGCAAATTATGATATAGAATAGTGATGCAAATTGGACGTATCAAGAAGCACTTCACTCTTCCTATATCCCACACCTATGACTTTCTCTCTAGCCATCAAGGCCTCATCTCCCTCGCGGATATGGGAGCGGCGCTGCCCCGCATCTCACGTGCTCGTGCCTCTGTTGCATCACTCCGTCTCTGTCGACTGTAGTGGCCACATCTCAGCAACAACTTCTAATAGTCGGTAGTTCTCGCGCCTTCTACACCTCTCCCGCCGGCTAGCACGACCCCCTAGCCGCCGCCGACACACCTCGCCACAGCAGGTCGAGCTCCTCCGGTTCACTAGCTCCTCCTCCTCGTCGTCTTTTCCCTGCTAACATAACCTCCTGGCCACCATCGCACCTCACCCATCAGGTCAAGCTCCTTCGGTTCCCCGCCACCTCTTTCTCGCCCCCTGCTTGCTAGCACGAGGTCGTGGCTTCTGGCTGCCCCCCCATCTAGCAACATTAGGAATTTGCCTCCTTGCGCATGTCGTCGGTCAACCGAGCTAGCACCGACCAGATCTAGGATTGAGAACCCGCTATGAGTGGGCAAGGCCTGCGAGCCTTCCCGCTTTTTTTGTGCCTCTAATGATTTAGTAGCCGCGTTCAAAATTATGGAACGTCGCCACTAACTTCATACTGATGACGTCTAGGTTGCATGCCATCAGGAACAATTATCAGTGGCGCAAGATTGGTGACGGCTGCCACCTGAATGCCACCAACCATATTTTAATAAGCATTTTTCTATTAGTGTAAAATCTATCGGCACCACGGTTTTTACTATCGCGATACTAGATAGTATTGTAGTGTGCACCCTGAGTAGTATCGTTTTCTTGTCAGCAGTATCGTACGGTACTATCATGATACTATGATATATTATTTTAAAATATATTAAAATCCATCTCAAATGGATTTCTATTTAATTATTAATCTGAATTTTGAGCTCGTCGATGGCAACCGTCTGGTAGATTTTTTTCTGTCTGCATGGGTGGCTCCAAATATTGCTGCTTTTCCATCACACCTTCCTAATTGAACCCTACCGGAAATGCGCCAAATTTAAACGTTGCAGCGCTGTAGCCTGCGAAGCAGCCCTAAACTCGGACGCGTCTTCTCCACCTCTCCCTTAAATTTAGCCTCCTCTCGGACGTCGACTCCGACCGATCGATCTCGCTCGTCCCACCTAGATTGCCGTTTCCTCCTTGATCTTCTCCGCCGTGTCGATCTTTCTGTCCGTGCCGGCCCGATCGAGATGTCGGCGATCGTCGCGCACGACGACGACGATGACGACTGTCCGGCGCCTCCGCCGCCGGCCCCGCTCCACCTGCTGGAGGTCACCGTCATCTCCGCGCAGGACCTGCACCGCCGGAAGCTCGGCCGCCGGGTGCGCGCGTACGCGGTGGCGTGGACCGACGGCGCTGCGCGCAAGCTGCGCACCGACGTGGACCTCGCCGGCGGGCCGACCCGACCTGGAACGACCGGTTCCTCTTCCGCGTGGACGCCGAGTTTCTGCGCTCCGAGACAGCCGCGGTCGCCGTTGAGGTGCGCGCGGCGCGTAGGCTCGGCGCCGACGCCGTCCTCGGCCGCACGCGCATCGTCGTCAGCACCTTCGTGCGCCCGTCCCGAGGGGAGGCTCCGGCGGCGCGGCAGGTGGCGGCGCTTCAGCTCCGGCGTCCGCGGACGCTGCGGCCGCAGGGCATGGTGAACGTGGCGGTGGCGATGCTGGGGGACGCCCAGGCGCGCGCCGTGGCGCCCATCTACCGCGCGCCGGGCTCCCCGGACGCGTTCGCCGTGAAGGACCTCGTGGCGATGCGCCCGGCGCTGTGCAGGATCGAGGAGGAGCAGACGGAGGATCTGGACCACGGGCGCCGCCGGCAGAAGGCGCTGGTCGAGTACTCCGGGCCGCTGGACCCGAGGGGCGCCGCCGTGGAGCAGAGCAAGCTGGCGATGAAGCTCGAGAAGTGGAGGGCGGACCTGTTGCCGGACCGTGTGGACAAGGACGGCAACGGCGGGACAAGGAGGCGGCGGCGCCGGACCTCATGCTTCGGCGGCGCGGAGTGGGAAAGGTAACCAGCGATCAATACGCTGGATCGGACGGACGGGCGGCATGGCTGCATGGAACGGATGCGCGTCATACGAGAGATTGCTTGCCCAATTTGTTTTTCTTGCTTGCTTATTAAGGGACTCGTTTTGAACAAGTTTAATTTTTTTATCATTTATTATTCTTACCAATAAGATTTCGTTGTAGCACGGAGGTACAATCGCAGGCGGAGAAGTTTTATCTTAGAACATTCATTTTAGAAACTGAGCTTGTCAGCTATGGCTCGAGTCCAAGTTTCACTCTCAGCAAAAAAAAAAAAAGGATTTACTTTACTTTTAATTTATAAAAACATGGTATATCACCTTTTTTGGGGGTCTATTTGCTTGTTTTAAGGATGTGGATTTCAAATTAAGCCCCTAGAATGGTTGCAAATGTTCCATGAATGTTAGACATTCAACATGTTTATCCTTCTCCACCCATCTTTCCCGACCTCTCTCTCGTCTTTCATTAGCCCCATATGTTTTCCCTTTCTCCTCTTCTTGCTAGCTTTACATTCATGATGGGGGTTAGGAACTTACGATGGTCTCACTCAACTCTAACCGTCCATAAGAAAGTCTTAGATATCATTCTTGTCTTAAGTCTCAAAATGTTTCGATATGCAAATTCTTCGTGGTGGTGGCACCTAGTCAGTGTTGCTGTTGTTAGCTCGGTCCACTGTAATGTACTACTACTCACTCTGATCGGATTAAACCTAGGCCTTACTTCACATATTGTTATTTCCTCTTGCCCCCTCCGACTTTGGTTCATCTTTGTGGATGGAGGGGGACAACCGTTGGCGGAAGTACCGGCATTTGGTTTCTAAATCCACATATTGGGGTGATATGGTCTCCATCCTTTCCACCCCCTTTTATCCTTTATTGCCTTCCCATTGAAGTTCACCCCTTTGCTATTATTTTCGAAGGTTACTTTATTTGTCATCACTAAAGGTCTCTTTGTTGAAAATATAGACAGAGTAGCTATTTTCTAATCATGTTTGTTGATGCTGCTTGGTGTTCTTGCCTTTAAATTTATTTGTGTTATGCATTTCTTGCGATGGATATGCTACTTTAGGTTTTGATGATTCCAGGATTGTTTATGTGTTGGTATTCATACCTTGTGTCATAGTTTGGTGTAGTATAATGTAAGTTGTAATTAGATGTTAGTAGGGCGAAAGCCTATTTCGAGATCAGATGTTAGTAGGAAGAGGAATAGACGATGCTAGCACCAGGCAAGGTAGGCACCTTGCTGTGCCCATACCAACCTCCGGTTTATAAGTAGTCCTGATGTGGTTCATGGGTGCGACGAACACATAATAGTCATGGGAAAATTTTCTTTTCGAGGAAAGGATCCCCCATAACTTCCAATTTATTAGGAAAATAGATATATATCATGCAAACCCACATCATGGGAAACAAGTAGCATACGAATTTTCAAGTGATCGTCTTCAACCGAGCGTCTACCTCTGCCACCGTATGGGTTTGCTAGTACTCGTCTTAGTGGGTGAAAAGATAGTTAAAGTTGTGCCTTATGTTGCTTCTTTGTTGTTTGTATCGGCCTTTTCAAAACAGTGCCACACCCTAAGATGACTCTTTACATAATGTTCCAAGCAGGGGCGTTGCCAGGCCCCAGGCAAAAGGGGCCTTTGGCCTAGGGCGTGCTGGTAAAATCCTTCCTTAATTGTAGCTATATTTACACCATTTTACACTGTTTAGAACTATAGCAATGTAGTTTACCCGGAATGTGACTCGTGGCTGGCTACGCCTTTGGTTTGAAGTATTCTGCTAGATGTCCTAGTCATGGATTGTCTAATTTTACTATGATGAGAATGGATTTTCTAAACCCACACACGGTTCATGAGCATCTCCCACCTCCCCTATATGCATCGTCTTATCAAGATCTCTGCCAACTCACTGTTCTCATGTCTTGGAATTCCTGTTTTTCATTTTTTTTGAAACGAAACAACATATAAAGTTGAAACTTTGCAGGTCAACAATAGTTTGCAGGTGGGCCGAGTGGAGATGTTCTTACTATTCATACAGTCTACCTCTCTTGTCGATAATAATCCGAGACTCGCCACTCTTTTTTTGGGGTCGCATTTCAGACATATTTATATTATTCAACAAAATCGCCCATGTTCTACGGATTCATACAAATATTACCATCAGGGCCGGTCCTGAGATTATGAGGGCCCGGGGCGAAAATTAAAATTTGGGGCCCCGAATACAAGTGTATAACTATACCAAAATAATAGTCCGTATGGCCATATGCAAAATGTTATCAACAATACTCTTAATGTGAATCCAAACTATATATTCATACAATTTAGGCATATTACCTCAATTTTTCTTCGGACATCATGATCGCCTCAATGATGATCCAAACCAATAGTTTTTCTCTTTGTGATTCGATCACATCAATTTCTTAACTCATCTTCCTATTATCTCCTCCGGATGTACACTTTCTAGTTGATATGACGACATTTAAATTTATATAAACAACTATTAATCAAAAAACCAACACAAGATATGCAGATTTCATATAACACAGTAAAATCTCACCAACCTTTTCAGTTATCAACGGCCCTTAGTACAACAATGAAGACACGCCATTAATCATTCTTTATAAATCGTTATCGACCAACCACCAATCACTCGTCATAGCACTTGGGGCATATACGCTTATAGATAGAAAACTGAAGTTCAGAAACATGCATACCTGATACCGTTTGTCAGTTCTTTGGAATAGCTCCATCGCCGTTGGCCGTGGACCCGTGGCCAGTTTTCTACGGACGAGGAGGGAGGGGAGAGGAGCATGAGCTTGGACTAAGAATCAGCAGTTCAGCGATTTGATCTCCAAAAAAAAGTATGAGATGGCAGATTTGATCGCCTAAGAAAACGATTATTAGGCGGCGGCTTTTCCCACTTCCGATCGGGACGACCAGGTGCAAAATAGAGACGCTTAGGTTTCTATACGATCAATGGTCGTCAAACACGCGGGACCCATCTCTTCTCAGTACCGAGAAAAAGTGTCCGGGCCCTATCTCCTCTGTTGCGTCCAAGGGGGCCTCGATGCACTGGGTTAAATCTTTTTTCTTTTTCCTGTGTTGGGAGCTTGATAAACCATTGACGCTGGACTGTAATTTTTGTGGACCAGTAAAGAAGACATACCTAGGATGGGCCCCTCGTTTTTCTGGGCCCGGGGCGGCTGCCCCTCTGGACCTGCCCCAGGGCCGGGCCTGATTACCATAGATCGATTTATATATATATACAACTTAAAGTCAAACTCACACGTATCACAACAGATCATCTTTTGTCCAGTTCAAACGTATTGCCAAAAAAAGGTGTGCCATTTTTTAAAAATTATTGCAAGTTCAAATTTCAAAAGGAGAAACAAAGAGCAAGACCCACAACGAAGGACCCACGTGTCAATGGCCCGTACTAAACCGCCCCTTATCCCCTCTTCCGCCATTCCCTTCCCACTGGTCCTCTGCCGCTCCACATCGCACCTCCGTATCCCCCTCGCTCGCGCTCGCAACACCGCGCGGCTGGGCGGCGCCATGGCCCACTCCTGCCTATCCACGGCGCGCACGGCGGCGCTGCGCCCCATGGTACACACCGACGGCGCCTCCGGAACGCGGCTCCAGTACGCGTCCGTGTTCCCCCGCCCGGCGCGCGCGTCGTCTGGTCACCACCGGCACCGGCTCATTGCCGACCGCGTCGCCGCTCCCGCCGTGCCGGTGCCGCGACGGATCAGGTGCGTCTCCTCGATGGCGGCGCAGGAGGAGGCCGCGGCCACGGCCGTGGAGGAAGAGCCAGCAGGGGAGGCCGCGGAGGAGCAGCCGGAGCAAGCTGCGTCCGTGGAGGCAAGCTCAGACGGCAGCGAGGGTGAAGGTGATGGCGGTGGCACTGGCCCGACGACAGAGGCAGCGGAGACGAGCGCCACCAAGCTGTACTTCGGGAACCTGCCGTACAACTGCGACAGCGCGCTGCTCGCCGGCATTGTGCAGGATCACGCCATCCCCGAGATGGTCGAGGTATGCCTGCGCGTGCGCGCTGTTTGCTTGTTGAAATGGATCACCGTGCTCAGAAATCCTCCTCCTTAATCAAACATTCTTGATCAAGCGAACATTCTTGATCCGATCAGTAGTTTGATTACAGCTCGTCAGACATCTTAACCTGCATTGCATTGCCGATCTCAAACGCGTGCACTTTCAGGTGCTATACGACCGGACGACGGGGAGAAGCCGAGGCTTCGCCTTCGTGACGATGAGCACGCTCGAGGACTGCGAGCGAGTCATCAAGAACCTCGACGGCACCGTGAGCACTCTTAAATTCATCAGTCATCAACCCGTCCCCCTTGAATTCCCCACCGTCAGCCGGTGATCAATTTTTGTTTCCGTTTGTTTCAGCTGTACAGTGGCCGCACCATGAGGGTGAACATGGCCGACAAGCCGAAGGCGAAGCTACCGCTCTACCCGGAGACGGAGCACAAGCTCTTCGTCGGCAACCTGTCCTGGACGGTCACCCCGGACATGCTCATCGAGGCGTTCCAGAGGTGCGGCAACGTGGTCGGCGCCCGGGTGCTCTATGACGGCGAGACGGGCCGGTCACGAGGCTACGGCTTCGTCTGCTACTCTACCAAGGAGGAGATGGACCAGGCTATCGAGACGCTCAATGGAACGGTAAGTTAGAGCTTTCCTCAACATCTACTTCTCTTTTGCTACACAGAGAGTTATAGATCGGAAATCTTCGACTCACGGGTGCATATATGAACTCATTGTTTAAAAACACATTTCAAAATGCGTAAGCTCAGATGCAAACTTCTGAATTTCTACTATGAGGGACATAACATTTAATACCTAACAACGATGCATCTTTTAAACCTTTCTGCTGAAAAATGTAGCAATGGGCAATTTCAGATAAAACTGAAGAATTCCTTGCCAAGATGCACTTTATTGTTAGGACTAGTAGGACCCCGCTTGAAATTCGATGTTCATATCTCAGACACACATCAAAAACTGAACAGAGTAATAACAAACATTGCAGGAAATCGAAGGCAGGGAGATCCGAGTCAATTTGGCCCTTGGAAAGAGATACTAGACCTGGAACGTTTCTTCACATTGGAGAAACTTGCACAAGGTTTATGCAAAGCTTCGTTACAGCACGACTTACGCAGCAATCGACGAGACTGTTCTCGCCAATTAGTTGTACAGAGGAACACGGTCATTGCTAGTTGGAGCGCACTCCAAAAGCCCCAAGAAGGAAGACCATCACTCTCAACTATAATCAACTATAGCGTCATTCATTTTTTCTGTATCCTATAAGTCTATAATTAACCATGTCGACATATATATTTACATGGTTCCTTGCTCAAGGAACCACATGATTTTGATCCTCCTGCAACTAGGCTTGTTATGTGTTCTTGCTAAATGTTCAGAAATATGCATGTTTTTGTGAAGGACCGACACAAAAATGTGTTACTCATGATTAAGGATGACGATTTTACCCATGGGTACCTTACCCCTATAAGCAGGATATGATCACACTTTTATATCCATGGAAACTATCCATATCTTACACGTCAAGTCATGGGTACCGGTACGGGGTATAGCCTTTTACCCGTGGATACAACCATACTACCTGTTTCAAATGGCATCCAGTCCTTACATGTAGAGTTCTTACCTATGCAGCCGAGCAGCCAAGGGTCGAGTACGAGATTGTGACTTTTAAATTTAGATAATTTTCAGGTACTCGTCTACCTATTATTGAGTTGATATAACTGTTTTTTGATTAATATGTTGTCGATGGATGTAAAATTATGAATAAGTGTGTACTATTTGGTGTACCTGCCGGGTACCCAGTGGGTACGGTACGACTATCCATCGGGTATGGGTAAAGTTTTATACCCATCGATATGGGTATGGATAAACTTTTGTACCTATTTACTACACGTGTATGAGTATGACATTGCTCTATACTACACATTGCCTTTGACTTCCTGTAATGTGTGTTATTACTCAGTTCATTTCAATTTATGAGACAATTTGAAGGCGGTATCCAACTCATGAAGCAATGCATCCTATGTCTATTATAGAATATTCAATCTTAGATTTGCAAAATTAGGGTCTTTTAAGTTGTATCATTTGTAAGATCTGTTAAATCGAGCACTACTAGATGAAATTGTATCGACATATCGTTCTATTAGGCATATTATTATCTTTCAGTGGTGGTTGTAATTTATGACTAATGTATTATTAATTTGAATTTGATATTTTTTCAAGTCAAAAATATATATCATCAAAGTCATAACGCCGCGGGCTGTAAGCGGGATCGCCGGTATATACTAGAAATCTCCAAATGAGCTAGAAGTTGGATATTTGTGAAATCTTACTTCACACCTTATTTTAACGCCGTATTCCAACTAATGGTAGATTCGGGTGAGAGTGGGGTTGTGCTCCTCGATGAACCACGTGAGCACATGCCTTTAAGTTTTATTTATTTTTAAAATCGGGATGGGACTTATATATTGATATCACTAAAACAAAGATGACCATGGTGTGATGGTCGATGTTCTCATTGTTCTTGTCCTCCCCGAAACTGACAAGGCATGAAGGCAACAAACGGTACGAATCTCGTAGAGAAATGCCCTCTTCTCCGTGAACATAAACACTAGTGATCGGCCAAGAGAAGTTGTCCTCTCCAGAACTAAATGGTAGCTGAGATGGTGTTGGTTTCCAACCAAGTTCCAAGGCTGGTGCTTAAATTTCTTTTCTTTTTTAAAGCTGATGCTTAAATTCTTGCAACCAAAATCACCGGTGTCCCTTGGAGTCAAATGTTGTACCTAACAACTAGTCACACGGTTTATGTTGTCTTTATTCTAACAAAATTTCACTCGAATAATACGCATAAGAAAACACAACTTTGACCAAATCATGCGCACAACAAAAAACCCGGCAAATGCTTAAAATCTAGGTGCTCATCTCTACTGACGCAAACAGGAGAAACATAATTGAAAGTAGAAAATTATAGACACTAGTAAGTATTAGCACTTGAGAATTTTGAGTTTAGGCAAAGCACCATTTAGCCACTGCACGGACAGCTCCCTTACTAACACTAATTCATCATGGCCTTCTTAGAACCAGCCTTGTGATCCACCGAGTCTTGAAAATCTCATCCGATCCTCCTCCTTCAAGATACATTGTGCCCTTGGAAACCGATTCTAGTATACTTTTCCCTTAGTTAAATCCGATTCCAGTATACTTTTCCACATGGATATCTCCTTTGCAAGCTTCTCAGTCACACAAGCCTCACATATGAATTCAGTAATTGAATTAAAAGAAACTGGTGCTTGGCCTAGTTTGCTTGGAAACCATAATGCTCATGTGTTCACTTACAGTTCAAAAAAGTTAAACAAACTTACAAAATTTAAACTATCATTTGGTTAATTAACTAAACATTAATCTTGCGAGCTGATTGCAAATACTCGTTACAATACTAAACTTCTGACATACCATATTACATTAGAAAGCAAACATAACCAAACCGCAGAACTCCCCGTAGCCCTTAGAGCACCATCAAACTTACAAGTATATTATAACACAGTGTCCCTCACTAGATTACATAATGGCTTAATGACATGTAGTCTACATCACGATGAAAGTTTTCTTAGATGTTTAACAAAATTATGTTTTTAAGTTCAATTTGACGACATGCACCACTAGAGAGACAAAATATAATTAAGGTTCTATTTGGGTGGAGAAATCAAGCACGTGATTGAGATGTCATGTACCATGGATTCATACATGATTTTAAAAACAAAGGAAATTTGGAAATTTTGCAAGTGGTGTCTTTGCATAATGCACGTGAGATGAACACTGGAATTTAGATGATCTATGAGATAAAATAGAAAGAGACATAGCGAAAATACACTAGATTCAAAAAGTATTATTAGGTTGAGCTTAGTTTATATTCCTTAAATATGGAGATACATGGATTCATACGATATAAATTTGGCAACCCTTCCCTGTAGGCTGCAGCCAACAAGGATTTTATAAGTTCTTAGGATTCAAAGCTTATGAAAATCCGAAGATCCAAAGAGGCGCCAAGAAAGTACTAGAGTGTTTCTCGCATCTAAGATCTTTTGCTCACAAAAAAATGATATGTAAACTTCCCCGTGAAACTTCCAGCGGGACTATTCACAGTAGGGCATTAAAGTAGTATTTCTGAACATTCAGAACATCTTTTTTCTAAAATCATGAATGTGATTTATCCACAGTTTGACGAGAGTTTCGAAACTACACCCTACAAGGAGGGCCCTTTTCGTGTCTGGTGTAGAGGAGCACGGACACTGAAAAATTCTGGCCGTCTGCTCACGGCCCAGGCAAGCTCCATCGCGGGGGGTGTCGCACACCTTTCGTTTTTGGAGATCGTAACAAATATAAAGCACACAAATCAAGATCCAAAAATCGTTTGCTTTAGAGGAGAAGTATCTTGACGATTGTCATTTTGCCAACCGTGTGCCTACTATTGGTGACGTTTTCTTTAGTTTCTAGCATTTCTTTTTTTTTGGACTTTTTCACACCGTGAGTCAAAAATTGTAGTGTCCTTTCCTCAAATTTCGTAAGACGCATTAGCCTCTTCTTCCTTCACGTTGGTGACGATGCAGCTTCCCGAACGCTCGTCATAAAGCCCTATCCCGCCGCGCCCTCCTGGCACACAACAGTTGTACGGTAGACACAATTCGACATGACTCGCAGCAAGAAGACCGTTCGGCTTTCTTGCGTCTGGCGGACCCACCGGCGAAGCGCTGTCGTGTTGAGCAGGACTCTCTTGAGGTGAATGATACGTCCAAAATGTATCTACTTTCTCGAACACTTTTGCTATTGTTTCTCCTCTAAACTTGTGTGATTTGGATACAACTAACACGGACTGACGCTGTTTTCAGCAGAATTACCTTGATGTCTTGTTTTTGTGTAGAAAATCAACTATCAGAAAAAATCCCGAAAAATATGCCAAAAATTATATTTCACCAGAAGACCCACGGAGCCAGAAGATGAGACGGAAAAGGGGCCTGGAGGGCCCACGCCCTTGCCAGGCGCGGGCCCACCTCTGATCACGCCTAGGGGGGTGCAGCCATCCCAGGCACCCCATCGGCCTCCCTCTGCGCCTATAAGTTGCCTTTCGACCTAAAAACCGAGGGGGGTTTGATAGTTTTCCAGAAAGAGTTCCGCTCCGCCGCCGCCACCAGAAACCAAGATTCGAATCCAGAAACTCCGTTCTGGCACCCTGCCGGGACGGGGAATTCGGAGAGGATCATCGCCATCATCATCACCAACGCATCTCCATCAACCACCGATGTTTCTCTCATCCATGAGTGAGTAATCCCCTGCTGTAGGCTTGGGGATGGTAGGGATTGGATGGGTTCTATCATGTAATCGAATAAGATCTGTTAGGGCATAGTGCCTAATATCTCTATTAGTGCTATTTGACTTTGTTACAACTTGTTGTGCTTAATGCTTGTCACTAGGGCCCGAGTGCCATGATCTCAGATCTGAACTTATTATTGAATCATTATAATAGTATTGTTTGTGGTCTTATCTGCAAGTTGTGTATACATATCATTGTCCGGATCCAAAGGCCCCAAAGTGACAATAATTGGGACAACCGGAGGGGGTGGCTGTGGTGTGAGGATCACATGTGTTCACGGAGTGTTAATGCTTTGCTCTGGTGCTCTATTAAAAGGAACACCTTAATTGTCAGTAGTTCCCTAGAGGCCCTGCTGCCACGGGCTGGCTGGACAGAAGATGTTGTGCAAGTTCTCATTGCGAGCATGTATGACTATATTTGGAGCACATGACTAGGATTGTTTAGTACTTGGATGCTTGTTATTATTTATCTGCAATACCCTAGATCTTGAAGTTACATGTTTAGACTCGTTCATGCAACGCCCGTCCATCCATCCCTATGCCTACCGCAATCGAATCCCACTGTTTACTGTTATTGTTACTATTGCTTATGTTTTACTATTGCTGTTGCTACTACAAACTGTTGCTACTGACAAACTTCTATGAGCAAGAACTATTTCCAGGTGCAGCTGAACTGACAACTCAGTTGTTAAGGCTTGCAAGTATTGTTTGGCTCCCCTTGTGTCGAATCAATAAATTGGGTAATACTACCCGCGAAGACTGTTGTGATCCCCTACACTTGTGGGTCATCAAGACTATTTTCTAGCGCCGTTGCCAGAGAGCATAGCTTTATTTGTAAGTTCACTTGGATTTATTATTGTTCACTGCTACTCCGTTCATCATGGGTAAGTCTCGTGATGGAAAGTTCCCTATTTTACCATCCACTACAAGAAGAGGTACAGTCCTAAACACCTCTGTTGCTCTTGATTCACCGTCTGTTATAAGTAAGCTTGTCACACCACCACCACATAATCATGCTACACACACTGCTACTACTGCTGAATCTAAAACTGCTTTTGATGCTCATGATGTTACTTCTACTGTGCTTGATGCGAGTGGTTTATTAGGTCCTTTTCTAGATGCTACTATGGCTAGTCTAGGAAATACCGAAACTCCTAGTGAATACACTATTACACCTATTAGCTCACCTGAGTCTGGAGAAAGTTATGATATTAATGATGGTTACATTGAGTTCACTGATGAATTTGTTGAAGAGTGCCGAAACACACATGGTACTAGTGCTATTAAGAGTCTCCTTGCTAGGCATACTATTATGCCTAAACTATCCTCTGATTTGCCACCTCTCCCATAGATATTAAAGATAAAGATTATGATTTCTCTCTTGATTTATCCTACTTGGACATTGTTGAGAAAGAACCTTTTTGTGGGACTGAAAATGAGAGTGATGTGGCTCATATGAATGAGCTTTCTACTATGAGTGCTTTATTCTCTGATTATTTTAAGATGCGCAAGTATTTTGTTACTAAGATATTCCCTTTTCACTAAAAGGAGAAGCTAGGGCTTAGTTTAATAGATTACCTCTTGGTTCCATTGATAGTCCTGATTGCTTGATTGCTTTTTTCTTCCAGAAATATTTTCCTCCTAATGCTAGACATGCTGCTTTGCAGAGACTTTTTAATTTTAAACAGGGAGTGATGACTCCTTGATGGCGCCAGAGAACTTGGTGCTTGATGTGGAGTCTTGTTGGGAACCCCAAGAGCAAGGTGTGAAGAGCACAGCAACAAGTCTTCCCTCAGTTGAGACCGAGGTTATCGAACCAGAAGGAGGAAGGAAACGTCACACAAGTGTTGCAAGCAACGCAGAGACCTTCACAACACAAACTCAAGACTTTGCCCCAACGAATCAGTGAGGTTGTCAAGCTCACCGGTTTGCTGTAACAAAGGATTAAACGTATGGTGTGGAAGGTAATGGTTTGCAGCAAGTAAACAAGTAACAGTGGAGGATGTATCAATGGTAAAGATTGGACCGGGGTCTATAGTTCACTAGAGGTGCTCTCCTTAGATAAATAACATGGCATGAAGGGTAAACAAATTACAACAGAGCAATTGACAGGAACTAAGCAAGGCATAACAATGCAATTACTAGCTAGAAAGATCCTACGAGGTTGATTGGGTAATACAACAATATACATAGACCGCCATCCAACTGCATCTATAACTAGAAGTCCACCTTCAGGTTATCATCCGAACCCCCTCCAGTATTAAGTTGCAAGCAACAGACAACTGCTTTAAGCAAAGGGTGTAAGGTAAACAGTCCACATGTTCCATGAACAAGAGACCGTTGTTTTCTCCCTAGTAGCAACAGCACATCTACAACCGAATAGATTTATGTCACTTCCCTTGGAAACTAGAGGCATAAACCCACTATCAAGCATAAATACCCTCTTTTGGAGTCACTAGGAACTACTTCGCCAAGATAGCTACAAACAACGGAGAGCATGCAAGATCACAAACAACACAGACATAATAGTATCAAATAGACAAAACCATTAATCAATATGACATAGTAATCTCAGTATCCATCGGATCCCTGCAAACACAACATGCATGATTACAAATAGATTAGATCTTGATCATGAACGGAGCTCACAAGATCTATACATGAAAGCACAAAGGAGGAGATACAACCATCTAGCTACTACATGGACCCATAGTCCAAGGTGGAACTACTCACACATCATACCGGAGAGAAGGCCTCCGGGATGATCTCCCCTCCGGCAGGGTGCCGAGAAGAACTTCAGATCCCCCCCCCCGATCTAGGGACGATGGTGGCGGCGACTACAAACGGTTTCGTGGAGATTTGATCGGGTACCCAGAGTTTCTGCATTGGGGGCTTCTTATAGGCGAAGGGGCGAGACCGGGAGGCGGCCAGGGCCACCAAACCCTAGCCAGGCACGGGCCCACCTGCCCCCGCGCCTGGGGTGGGTCTGGCCCCCCTGGCTGGCCCCTCTGGCTCTCCTCTGGACTTCTTGTTCCCCACGAAAAGTAATTGACTTTGTCCTTTGTCCCGTCCAATTCCGATAATATTTCTTTACTAACTTTTATGAAACCAAAAACAGCAGAAAACAGGCATCTGGCACTGTTGCAACTTATTAATAGGTTAGTACCAGAAAACATGTAAAAAGCACCTCAAAGTGTGGACAAGTAAAGCAAAGTAGATACAAAACAAGCATGGAGCATAAAAAATTATAGATACATTTTCAACGTATCAGCATCCCCAAGCTTAACTCTTGCTCATCCTCGAGTAGGTAAGTGATAAACAGAATAATTTTTGAGGTGACATGCACCCTCACAAAGATCCAACCATTTGCAAGCATTGAAAGCTGGGATCAAAGAACTCTAAACATGTGCATGAAAGGTGGAGTTCTAACAGTAGGACATAGTAACTATGCATGCAACATGACAAGCTACAAACAAAGATCATGAATAACATGCATTGAAAAACGTTTGTTTGTTTCACATGCAGAAAACATAGCGTAGTGGTAATTAGCTTGTCCCTCATAGAGTAGCAATATAATGCATAGGACACCTGCAAAGTTCACAAGGGTGACTAGAAACAAGTAGCACAAGAGCAAGTAATAACATAATATGCATCAAATTAATAAGCTTTGGAACACTACACATAGAATGACAACTATGCTCTCTTAATGGTGCCTAAAGGTAGAAGGTGGAGACTCAAATAATGGTGAAAGAAAGGCTTTTTTGTAAAGGAATCAGGGATTACAATTTTCAAAAAGAGCTTCCAAAAATTATGGTACTTGTTAGCTTTCAGCCCTCATTGCCCCTATCATAAGCATCTTGGAGTGGTTAAGGTTAAAGTGGCAAATCTGGAGTATATGATTGACAAAGTATAAGTTGGCAATCTCAAGTCCCTTGAATACGAGGGCCACACCTCATGCATACTCAACTTTGGGTCCATGTAAGTTCTTGTAACTGTAAGTATTTGCATATCATTGAGACCCGCCAAAGGGCCCTTGCACATGGTATAGGAGCTTTCCCATAACCAAAATGACAAGGCAAGTAGATAATGAGCATCTCAGCAATTCTTCTTATGTACCATAGGAATATGGTGTTTTTTCTCTCTTTTCTCTTTTCTCAATGTGTCTCTTTTTTAAGAAGAATGCTTCATAGATGTCACTATGGTGATGCTGCAAGTTTCCATCATGATTAGGCATGGCTTAGGCTAGCGGCCCAGACGTTTCTCTAACACGGGATACAAACTCCATGGACATACAAGTTCCCTCTTTATTTCACACTGATGACATCCATAAACAAAAGAACATGATATCAACTGAGTACAACAAGGTACAAGTGCAATGTTGAAAACGTTCCCCGTGACAGCACGGTTCTGCTAACTCCAACTTATAAGTGCAAGCATATACAACAAAGTTGTCACAATGGTTCAAGTTTATTAGGGGCAAATAATAAAGTATGCCATCAAGTTCGTGAGGGCTTTAATCACTAAGTTTTCACATAACAAAATAGTTTTTAATTGGAAGATAGTTGAAAACAAGAATATACTTTGGAGTTGTGTAACACACCATGCATAGGAATTTATAGTGGACACTTTGGAATAACTTGGTTTCTTGGGAGTTGGATGCATGAGTATAACTTACTCATACAAGTGGAGGCTAGCAAAAGACTGGGAGCAACCAACTAAGAGAGCAATAATGGCCAAAATCATGCAATGCAACAAAGCAAACTAATCAAAGCATAAAGTGGTACTACAAGTCAAGGACTAAATGATCATAGAGGCTATGGTGACTTGTCATAGTCATAACATGGTGTGAGAATGTGCCAAGTCAACCCAAGCAAAGCATCAAAGAAGAATACCACAATACTATGCTTTTGCATGCTAAAACAACACATAATTTCTTCAAGGCACACTAAGCAATCCCAATTGTTTGGAACAAGACATGCTACAGCAATAATCACTAAGAATAATACTAACAACACCTAGCATGTCATGCTAAAGTATAAATCACAGTCAATGCAAGCTCTGCTTGCACTTCAAGCAAGAACTAACTACTCCTTTCCAAACACCAAGAAAACTTATTTGCAAAACAAAGCAGTGAGAACAGGGGTCCAAATTACTTTATTCAAGCAAACTAAACAACCTAAGAAAAGCAAACGAAAACTAAGACGCTCCAAGAACAACACAACTGTGCATGAAATAATAAAAACGAAGTGTCTAGACAGACCTGAGCTTTTTATTGATGAAGAAGGGGATGCCTTGGGCATCCCCAAGCTTTGATGCTTGTACCTCTTGGATATTTCTTGGGGTGACACCATGGTGGCATCCCCAAGCTTGAGCTTTTGTCCATTATTCATCTCATTGCATCATTCTCTCTCTACACCTGAAATTTTTCCTTCATACAAAACTTCACACAATCTTCATTAGCAACATTAGCTTATTCAAAATATATTAGACCTCTGGCAAAGCTTTGGAATAGCAAGGCTTTTCATTAAACACAATCTACTGTAGTAACTCCTTTAAAAAGCTCAATTTACCTGAAGATAACTCAAAAAGGAATCAATAAGAAGCAAATGCAAATAATGGCAGAAATCTGTCAAAACAGACCAGCGGGTAGAAAAATTTTTTTTCAAACATCTTATGTTGCTCAAATAAAAAGGTGTTGAACTAACGAAAGTTAGCTAAAATTATGGGGGATTTATTCGTAAATTTTGAGCTCAATCCGAGGTACAAAACCTCCTCACGATTTTTTTTGGTGGAGGATAGAAATCTGTTTCGGGACAACAACTCCCCAAATCTTACTTCCCTCTCATTAGAGGTCATTCTTGGCACAAAAAGCAAAAAAAAGGGATAAGGAGAGGTCATTATAGAAGTAATAACTTCCAAGACTCAAAGGAAACTCTTGGGTTATCTCCCAACAAGTACTTTTCTTTAACACCTTTAAGTTAGGCACAAGAAGCAAGAAGAATCAAGTATTTTCAAATGAAGAAGCATTAACATCAAATCTTGCTTTCAAGGGAGGAGAAAAAAGCAACTTCTCTCTTCTCATTGGGAAGTGTTCCATACCTTTCTTGAATGGAAAATGATATTTAATGGTGCCTTCTTTAATATCAATGATGGCACCAACTGTTCTAAGAAAAGGTCTTCCCAAAGTAATAGGACAAGAAGCATTGTATTCAACATCCAAAACATAGAAATCCACAGGGACATAAGCATTGTTAACCATGATGAGAACATCATTAATACTTCCCATGAGTTTCTTCTTAGCATTATCATTGAGTGGGACATCCAAATAACAATCTTCTAATGGTGACAAATCAAGCATTTCATAAATCTTCCTAGGCATAATAGAGACACTAGAACCAAGATCACATGAAGCTTTGAGATTAAAGTCATTCACTTGCATATTAATAATGGGTTCCCAACTATCTTCTACTTTCCTAGGAATATAAGCTTTGTGTTTTATCTTCTCTTCCTTAATCTTAACAAGATCATTTGTAATATGTTTGGTAAAGGAAACATGCATATCACTAGCATCGGGACTTCTAGCAAGCTTTTGCAAGAACATAATCACTTCAAAAATATTGCAACCATCAATATCAAAGTCAAACTTAGCATCACTAGTGGTAGGCATAGTAGGAGGAGGAATAGGGGCTACTTGTGGTTTAGTGGTGATAGTGCACACACTATTGTTTCTATCAATTTCAGCTTCCCTTTCCCACTTAGCATGAAGTTGAGCTAACAGCCTAACATTTTCATCAATAGTAACCTGTATGGCATGAGCAGTAGCAAAGGTATTTTCCATAGTTTCAGGTTTAGCAGCCATTTTATTAACCAAGAAAGATTGAGCTTCAGACAGAGAGGATATATTTTTCTCAGCACTCAAATTTTTTGATTGTAAACTAGGAATTTCTCTATTCAGATTCTCAAGCTGATGACTAATATTTTTCAAAATGATAGATTATTCCTCCATAGTTTTAGTGAAAATATTGTTTTGCTCATATTGCATTTGCATAAAGTTTTTAGTGGATCTCTCAACTTCTAGAATCCTCTCTTCACTAGGCATTCCAGATCTATTCTGATAAGTATTTCCACTAGGAGGATAATGCCTATAATTGTTGTTGCTACAGAAATTATTCATGTAGGCATTGTTGTTGAAATTGTTGTTTCTAATGAAGTTCACATCAACTTGCTCTTCTTGAGCAACCAAAGAGGCTAGGGGAACACTATTAGGATCTAGAGGAGCTTTCCCATTAACAAGCATAGCCATAATAACACCAATCTTTTCACTCAAAGAGGAAGTTTCTTCAACAGAATTTACCTTCTTACCATGTGGAGCTCTCTCAACGTGCCATTCAGAGTAGTTAACCATCATATTATCAAGGAGCCTTGTTGCAGCACCCAAAGTGAGGCCCATGAAGGTACCTCCAGCAGTAGAATCCAACAGGTTTCTTGAGGAGAAGTTCAAACCTGCATAAAAAGTCTGGATAATCATCCAAGCAGTGAGTCCATGAGTAGGGCAATTTTTAACCAAAGATTTCATTCTTTCCCAAGCAGGAGCAACATGTTCACTATCAAGTTGTTTAAATTTCATAATGTCACTTCTCATAGCAATAATCTTAGCAGGAGGATAGTACTTTCCAATAAAAGCATCTTTGCACTTAGTCCAAGAATCAATACTATTTTTAGGCAAAGATAGCAACCATTCTTTAGCTTTTCCCCTCAAGGAGAAAGGAAAAAGGCTGAGCTTAATAATATCTCCATCTACATCCTTATACTTTTGCATCTCACAAAATTCAACAAAGCTATTAATATGGGAAATAGGATCATCAGAACTAGCACCAGAAAATTGCTCTCTCATCACAAGATTCAACAAAGCAGGCTTAATTTCATAAAAGGTAGCATCAGGAGCAGGTGGAGCAATAGGAGTGCTTAGGAAATCATTGTTGTTGGTGCTAGTGAATTCACACAACTTGGTGTTCTCAGCAGAGTTCATTTTGGCAAAGGTGGGCAAGCCAAAAAAACAGCAGCAGCAGCTAGAGCAGGAACTATTTTTTTTGTTTTTGAATAAAGAAAGCAAACCAAGCTAGACTAATTTTTGGGGTTTTTTGAAAAGAGGAAAACAAAACCAAGCAAAAGAAACAAAGCAAACTAAAAACAAAGTAAAGAGAAAGGAAGTGAAGGACTCCCCTAGTGAAGACGTCCTTAGCCTCCCAGGCAACGACACCAGAAAACTTGTTGATGACTCCTTGATGGCGCCAGAGAACTTGGTGCTTGATGTGGAGTATTGTTGGGAACCCCAAGAGCAAGGTGTGAATAGCACAGCAACAAGTCTTCCCTCAGTTGAGACCGAGGTTATCGAACCAGAAGTAGGAAGGAAACGTCACACAGGTGTTGCAAGCAACGCAGAGACCTGCATAACACAAACTCAAGAATTTGCCCCAACGAATCAGTGAGGTTGTCAAGCTCATCGGTTTGCTATAACAAAGGATTAAACGTATGGTGTCGAAGGTAATGGTTTGCAGCAAGTAAAAAAGTAACAGTGGAGGATGTATCAATGGTAAAGATTGGACCGGGGTCCATAGTTCACTAGAGGTGCTCTCCTTAGATAAACAACATGGCATGAAGGGTAAAGAAATTATAGCAAGGCAATTGACAGGAACTGAGTAAGGCATAACAATGCAATTACTAGCCAGAAAGATCCTATGAGGTTGATTGGGCAATACAAAAATATACATAGACCGCCATCCAGCTGCATCTATGACTAGAAGTCCACCTTCAGGTTATCATCCGAACCCCCTCCAGTATTAAGTTCCAAGCAACAGACATCTGCTTTAAGCAAAGTGTGTAAGGTAAACAGTCCACATGTTCCATGAACAAGAGACCATTGTTTTATCCCTAGTAGCAACATAACATCTACAACTGAAGAGATTTCTGTCACTTCCCTTGGAAACTAGAGGCATGAAACCACTATCGAGCATAAATACCCCCTCTTGGAGTCACTAGCAACTACTTGGCCAAGATAACCACTAGCAACGGAGAGCATGCAAGATCACAAACAACACAGACATGATAGAATCATAAAGACAAAACCATTAATAAAACCAACATAATAATATCAATATCCATCAGATCCCCGCAAACACAACATGCATGATTACAAATTGATTAGATCTTGATCATGAACGGAGCTCACAAGATCTATACATGAAAGCACAAAGGAGGAGATACAACCATCTAGCTACTACATGGACCCATAGTCCAAGGTGGAACTACTCACGCATCATACCGGAGAGAAGGCCTTCAGGATGATCTCCCCTCTAGCAGGGTGCCGGGAAGAACTTCAGATCCTCCTGATCTAGGGACGATGGTGGCGGCGGCTACAGACGGTTTCATGGAGATTTGATCGGGTACCCAGGGTTTCCGCATAGGGGGCTTCTTATAGGCGAAGGGGCAAGACCGGGAGGCGGCCAGGGCCACCAAACCCTAGCCAGGCGTGGGCCCACCTGCCCCCGCACCTGGGGTGGGTCTGCCCCCTGGCTCTCCTCTGGACTTCTTGTTCCCCACGGAAAGTAATTGACTTTGTCCTTTGTCCTGTCCAATTCCGAGAATATTTCTTTACTAACTTTTCTAAAACCAAAAACAACAGAAAACATGCATCTAGCACTGTTGCAACTTGTTAATAGGTTAGTACCAGAAAATATGTAAAAAGCACCTCAAGTGTGGACAAGTAAAGCAAACTAGATACAGAACAAGCATGGAGCATCAAAAATTATAGATATGTTTCCAACGTATCAGGGAGAAGAAGAGAAATTGCCTGAGTCATGGACAAGGTTCTGTGCCTTGATTCATGCACATCCTGGATGTCCATTGCCTAAGAATGAGCATCTTGATATTTATTATAATGGACTAACTGATGATTCTAGTACATACCTAGATAGCTTTGCTGATTGTGTTTTTAGGAAAAGAACTCCTACAGATGCTAAAGAATTAATGGCTAAGATAAGCAAGAATTATGATGATTGGACTTCAACTGAGCTAAATACACCTGAGCCTATTACTCCTAAACTAATTGCGCCTGAACCAGTTCCAACACCAACACCAAAGAATAGGGGAATTATTGCATTAAATGATGAAGTGATGAAGGAAGTTAAGAAGTGTCTAAAGGAGAAAGGTATTAGAGCTGAAGATGTGAAGAATCTACCTCCTATAGAAGAATTATGTAAGCCAATTCCCCACTCATATACTATTGAGTTACACTCTCTCCACTTAAATGAAGGTGATATTCCTTATGGTAAGCCTCCTGATCAATGCTTAGAAGAACTTGACACATTTATTGTTAAACAAGGTAATTTTAATAAACAAGTTCAGAATCATTTATTGGAAAAATCTAGAGCTATCCATGAGTTTAAAGATATTGTGGAAAGAACTTCTAATGATATTAAAATGCTTTGTAAACACTTTCAAATGGTTCAAACCCAACTTGATCAACTTGCTAAGGTACAAAAGGATATGCTAGTTAATGCCTCAGGAAATAAACATGCTTATGGAATTAGAACTAGGAGTGGTATAGCTACTCAAGATCCTTTATATCCTGAAGGACACCCTAAAAGAATTGAGAAGGACTCTCATCAAGGTGAGAGTAGTGGTAGTCCTCATAAGAGAAAGAAAACGAAACATAAGGTAGTTGAGGAACCACTTGAATCTGCTGTAGACCCTAATAGTATATCTGTCTCTGATGCTGAAACTGAGAGTGGTAATAATAATGATGCTCCTGATAAGGAGGAAGGTGAGGAAGAACCTGAGAATCACACTAAGAACACTAGATGCACTAAGGAGGATTTTATTGCTAATAAACATGGTAAAGAGAGAGAACCTTGGGTGCAGAAACCTATGTCTTTTTAAGGTAAGAAACACAAGTGAAAGGAGGAAGAACACTACAACAAGTTTTGTGAGTGGATAAAGCCTTTATTTTTGCAAATTCCTTTGACTGATTCTATTAAGTTGCCTCCTTATTCAAAGTATCTGAAGGATATTGTCTCTAATAAAAGGAAGATTCCTAATGAGGAGATTTCTACTGTGCTTGATAATTACTCCTTCAATGGTAAGGTTCCAAACAAACTTGGTGATCCAGGTATACCAACTATTCCTTGCTCCATTAAGAATAATTATGTTAGAACTGCTTTATGTGATTTGGGAGCTGGAGTTAGTGTTATGCATTTTTCTGTCTACAAGAGACTCCAGCTAGAGAAGTTGATACCAACTGATATATCATTGCAAATGGCTGATAAGTCAACTACTATTCCTGTTGGTATATGCGAGGATGTTCATGTTCAAGTGGCTCATAATTGCTTGGTTTTAACTGATTTTGTTGTGCTTGAAATGCCTGAAGATGATAATATGTCTATTATTCTTGGGAGACCTTTTCTTAATACTGCAGGTGCTGTCATTAATTGTAATCAAGGAAAAGTAACATTCAATATCGATGACAAAGAGCATACTGTTTATTTCCCCAAGAAGGTTGTTAGAAGCTATTGCCTGAATTCCATTGAAAATGTTGAGAGCATCAAGGTTGGAGAAATATATTGTCCCTCCACAAGAAAATTTTGAAACTATTATGATTGGGACCATTGCTATCAAATATGAAGTAACATAATCACCTTGTGGATTACAAAGTTTTGTTTCATATAAGATTGTTTTGGTAACAAGACTTGATCAACCTTGTTAACAA
Organism: Avena insularis; assembly: GCA_023614405.1. Taxonomy (NCBI): domain Eukaryota; kingdom Viridiplantae; phylum Streptophyta; class Magnoliopsida; order Poales; family Poaceae; genus Avena; species Avena insularis. Next base: position 390,953,766 of record CM042695.1, read on the forward strand.
AAGGATTTTTATGAACATAATAATGTTTTCACTGTGGTTATACTTGCTTTCTTTTACTTTTCTCCTTCCTAGTCTTTGTCTTTCTTTTGCTAGCTTTGGTTTTGCTAGTTGTTTGCTTGTTAGTTTGCCTTAGAGATTTTGTAGTTTGGCTTTTGGTTTGCTTTTGCTTTTTCTGAAAAAACTGTTTTTGCGAGAAAATCAATTTTCATACCCTAAAAATTGGCCAAAATAAAGTTTCCCAAAAATCCCAGAAAATTCAAAATAAATTTTTCCTCAAAAAAAGGGGCAGAGTGACACCTAAAGTGACCCAGGGGGCCACCCCAGGCCACCATAGCCATGGTAGGCGCGGCCTACCTGTGGGTGGTGCCTAGGGGGGTCTGACCCACCTGGGCCCCTTCAAGGTGCCCCCTCACAGCCATCTTCTTTCTCTTTCCCGAAAAATACCGGAAAACTTGCTCAAGCTCGAGTTCTTGTTATTCTTGCTCACGATTTTCGATCTCCTTGCTCACCCATCTTTGCTGCTGATTTTTGGAGGGATTGCTCCTTGGTATATGCCTCCTCCACTCGTCCAATTAGATTTGTGATTGGTAGATTGTATCTTGAGTATTTTGCTGCTATAGGTGACATGTTGTTTGAGATTGCATGCTTGTTCTATGCTTAGAAACTTTATTTTGATGCATGTGTAGTCCTCTAGCAAGTTCCTATAGTAGTTTCTCATCATTTATCAACTTGGAAATCACTTGGTTTGATGTTTGTCTAAAAAATTCAGAATAGAGTGGTCGTGGATAACCACACATTTGGAGAGATATTTGAGGGTGATGCACCTAGAAGGGCAAGGCTTCCAAGATCATCCACCAGTGTCAGGCCCTCATACAATGAGGATCTCATCACTCCACGATTTGGTGACGAGGGAGATGAGGGGGATGCGCATCCCTCCGCCTTTCCTTGCCAAACCTTCTTGCGGGCTGCTAGGATTCTTGATGATTTTATGACCTTGGTTCGGAGGGCTGGTCTAACAATTCTTATGTAGGATGAGAGCGTGCAACATGCTACGCTTACTAAAACATTTGTGGAGAGCTTCTCCTTCATTAACAGCTTGTTCCATGTAGATGTTTCTTTCAAAGTTTATGGCAGGTCTTACCATATGACATTGAAGAAATTTTGTGAAGCTCTAGGACTTGGTACAGCTGGGTTAGCAAAGAAGATTCCAGCTCAACCCGCTGATTTATTGAAGCTCTATCGCGGAATAACCAACGATGATAACCGTAGAGCTCAACGGGGAAAGATAAGAAACATTCAGCTTCCAGCCATCAGGTACTTCACTTATTATCTTGCCACTAGTGTTCTTAGTAGGGAGAACACTAGTAATATTTCCAGTTATCATTTGGCTTTCTTAGCTGTTGCGCTCAACAATGTGACCAAGTATAATCTTGGTTCTCTCATTGCTCGTCGCTTAACAGCTAAGGGACCCATTTATGGGGGAATTATTGCTATGCGTGTTGCTGCTTCCTTGGATATTACTGTTGATCCAAATGATACAGTTTTGGCTCCTCAGAGGCTTGATCTTGCTGCCATGAAGGTGCACCACTTTGTCACTAATGGCTCTACCCTTTAGAACTTGGTCTATAAAATGTTGTTTATTGACGGGACAGAGAGAGAGAGATATCCCTCTCCCCCAAACCACTTTGTTTAGTATTTCTCAGGGACCTTTGTCACGCTCCAAGGAGAAGATGCATGAGATGTTGCGCTCTCTTGCCTTCCATGGGCACTATCAGGAGGAAGCGCCCTCTTACGACCCCGCGGTACACTACACAGGGGAGTCCTCGAGCTCGTACCAGGACGAGGGAGCCTCCTCATCCTACTATGGAGGTGCACCTACTTGGGCACCATGGGATTGAGCCCCACTTAGGCCAAAAGCCTAAGCCTGGGGGGAGGTATACCGACATCACACTCATCTATATATCATGTTCGGTCGGTTCTTTGTATATCCATTGTTTCGCTTTCTTTTTGGTTCTTGTTGCTTCTTTCTCAAAAACACAAAAATACCAAAAATATTTTCGTTGTTTCTCTTGGTTTGTTTCTTTTCTTTGGTTTGCCTTAAAAGAAAAATCCAAAAAGATTTTGCTTTGCTTGGTTTGTTTTTGCTTTGTTGGCTTCTTTAAAAAATCGAAAACACCAAAAATATTTGTTCTTCTTCTTTGGTTTTGTGAGTTCTTTGCAGGGTTCAGCCGTCCTCAATGGATTTTGGTTTTCATGTTATTATTCAAGTCACACAAGTGAAGGGCAATGATGAAGATTAAGACAACTTGAGGAGTGGTAAGAGGCTGGTAACGAACTCTATTTGTTTCATTTTTGTACATATACTCATCATTGTGAGCATGCTTAGTCTGTTCATGGTAAGGAGTGTGTTACGGATGGATGCTTAGTAGTTCTTGCTTGTCTATGATTAGCTCCAGCTTGCTAATAGTTTGTAGCATGTCATATGAATGTTTGCTTGCATTGTTTTAATCATATTTTGGTATGAAATTGTGGTATCCTCCTCTAGAAGTTTCATGTGAATTGACTTGGTACATGCTCACGCATGCATATGACTAATCAATAGTCAGTAAGCCTTGATGATTTATTTTGCCTGAGAGTTCTTGTATCATTTTTATGCCATAATTAGTCCTGTTTTGTTGCAAGCATGATTATGACAATTATTGCTCTCTCGTTTGTCGCTCCCTCTCTTTTGCTAGCCTTTACTTGCACTGAGTATGAGCTCTACCTGTGTTTCCAACTCCCCAAAACCAATATTGCCAGCTATGTCCACCATACCTACCTATTAGCATCGTTTTCTATTTAAGTGCATATTCTATATGCCTTGTTTTCTTCCAAATAAAATGTTTGTCTGTTTTGAGAAAGTTAGTTAGTAAAGCTCTCACAAACTTGATGGCACACTTTATTCCTTGCGCTTAATAATCTTGAACCATTGTGACTTGTCCATGAATGTTATATGCTTGCAAGTTATATGTTGAGAGTCAGCAGAACCGTGCTGTCACGGGGAATGCTTTCAACACTTTTTGGATATAGTATCCAGTTGATACTTTGCTCTTTTGTTTACGGATGTCGATGATGTGAAATAAAAGGGGAGCTTGTGAGTTCATGGAGTATATACATTGTGTTAGAGAAACGCCTGGGCCGCTAGCCTAAGCCATGCCTAATCATGGTGGAAACTTGTAGCATCACCATAATGAGCATTCTATGAAGCATCCCCAATAAAAAGCTATGCACATAGTAAATAAAAAGATCGCTAAGATGCTCATTGTCTACTTGCCTTGTCATTTTGATCACGGGATAACTCATGTATCATGTGCAAGGGGTACCCCGTTGGCGGTTCTCTATGATATGCGTGTATTTACAATGACAAGAACTTACAGGTAACCAAAGTTGAGTAGCATGCGGAGTAGCCCTCGTACTAAAGGGACGTGGGATTTTCAGTCTATGGTTTGTCAAGCATATGATTCAGAGTGGACCTCACTTTCACCTTAACCATATGAAGATGCCTATGATAGGGGCAATGAGAGCTCAAAGATAATGAGTACCTTCCTTTCAGCATTAGGAAGCCTTTCAAACTTTCCAAAACCATTTTCACAACCTTGTTGAGTCACCACTTATTCTATGAGCACCTTCTTGAGAGCATAGTTGTCATTCTTGTGTTTGTTCCAAAACTTGGTTAATTATGTCATGACTTTGATGCTTGTATCTCTGATATTTTTATCTCTAGTCTTCACTTGAACTTCAGAGGTGCCTTGGCATTTATATTGTGCTCTACAAACAAAGGCAAGCGAGATATCACTCTATCATACCTTACTATGAGCATTGCAATGTTGCTTATGTTTATGTTCCATGCTACTTATTATTATTGAGTTGGTTTCTCTTTATAGCTTGAAATGACTATTTAGTAGACTTGGTTGCATACTTCTTATTATGAATCGTTTAAGCATCTACTCCTGTGCTGAGAATACATACATCATATGAAGCAAATGCGTTCGTGAAAGTTCTTTAATCGCACTCAGTTTTCAACTGAATTGCTTGAGGACAAGCAATAAGCTAAGCTTGGGGGAGTTGATACGTCCACAACGTATCTACTTTCTCGAACACTTTTGCTATTGTTTCTCCTCTAAACTTGTGTGATTTGGATACAACTAACACGGACTGACGCTATTTTCAGCAGAATTGCCTTGGTGTCTTGTTTTTGTGCAGAAAATCAACTATCAGGAAAATCCGGAAAATATGCCAAAAAATATATTTCACCAGAAGACCCACGGAGCTAGAAGATGAGATGGAGAAGGGGCCTGGGGGGCCCACACCCCTGCCAGGTGCGAGCCCACCTCTGGTCGCGCCTAGGGGGTACAGCCACCCCAGGCACCCTGTAACATCCCAGCATTTAGGAACCAACGAAGGGTAGATTTAGGAATCTGTGATATTGCATGCATTCATCTGTAAAAAAATGTGGGTAAATTTTTCGCCAAATAAAAACCTAAAGTGATCAAAGTTTCTTTCATGCTTTGAGATTAGGTATAGTCTTGGAGGATGATTGTTATAAACTTTTATATGATCTTTGTGGATTAGTGTGTTTTGGGAAATGAAATTTGAATTTAAAACTTGAGCGTTGAATTTATAATTCAAAAGGATTTAGAATTATGTTTGAGTGTTATTATTTAGTCAAGAGTTAACAATTAGTAATTCAAAATTTAAATAAAGAACACAATTAAGAAAAAGAATATTCATTCCATAATTTTATTCAATAAAGAAGTTACAAAATGTAACTTATGACAATGATCAAGAATCTTTACAATAGTAAGAAATAAAAGCAGAACCTTTATATATTGAATAATAGTACAATCTTTATTACAAATGAATTAAATAAAATTACAAAAGAATAAAATAAATATTACAAGTGACTATTCTATAAAGAAAAGAAAACCTAAACTAAAGTCTTGAATCTTCAAGTCTGGTACCTGCAAAACAAACACAAACTAAAAGAAAGAAAGTGAAGGATTAAAAATGTTTTACTCTCAGAATTGACAGTGAGTTGCACTGTTCAAAATTTCATCATTGAGTAATCTTTAAAGGGGCAAGTTTCACCAATATGAAAGAACTGAATCTTTCATAATTTAAGCCAGAAGTCAAATAACTCCAAACAGTAAGGAGGGGCAAGTTTCACCAGACAAGTAAGAGTAACAAGATAAAAGTAACTTTCATATCCAGAGCCTATCAACAAGGTGCAGCAGACACACAAGCAACACACACACCAAACTGCATGGTGTGTGTGCTGTCAGCACATCATCAACAGGCCACACACACAAACCTACTCAGCACAGCCGTGGGAGGCATCTCCAACACCATTCTCTGGTACATACACACCAAGCACAGCAGCCCAGCTAAACCAAACCAAAGCCAAACCAGATCACACCAACCAAACTCTTGATTATCTCATCAAGATGGTGACATAAGGAGGGGGTAGATCAGGTGGATAACAAGCACAAGATCAAGCCACCAGGACCAGGAGGTGGAGAGCTAGATCAGGGACAAGTCTAGGAGCTAGAAGTATCAGAAGGAGCACCAGATCAAGCTAGCCACACAACCACAAGACCAACAACTTGCAACCCCAACAACACCAAGTGTGGTGAGCATCATAAAACATCCACATATTCTGTTCATCATATTCAAGTAGAAAAGCATGTGTTGTTTTACAAGTTAAATCTCTCAGTGATCACCCAAGTGGGGTGAACCTATCATAGAAGAAATTTGAAATATAAAGGCCAGTAGTAAACTCTACCAAATCCACTAGGATCTCAGACCAACATCATAGATCCTGGTGATCATAAACAACTCATATATTCCAATATGTTCTCAAATAGCTTATAAAATTTGGGCACATCTCCTAATGGAGTAGCACCTCAGATTTCATGAACTATATGCACCAACATTAAGCTATAAACAAACCAATCATTTTAGCCAACCAGGATACAAGGACCAGTGAACAACCTTGATACTTAAGCATATCTATGAGGGACAGCAGGATAGGAATTTAATTCCTAAGCCTCAGACCAGCATCATAGGCATTAATCCTTAAAGAAAGAAGCTTACAATTTATCTTTAACAGATATCCAATCTTAAGCACTGACCATAGTAAATCCCAGTAGTAGAATCACCACTTGTGTGCCATTCTAGGATGGTGTCACAAGAACAAATTCTAAAACCAAGCCAAACAATCACTTAGATTTCATAAATAAACCAGTAAGACAATAACTATCATTTTCCTGGAAAGTATAACCAGGAATCAGGATCAGGTTTATATGTGCAAAGTGTTACTGTAAGAAACTAAGTAACCTCAATCTGCACATGAATCCACAAGCCAATCTTTATTGATGCAGTGAATCACCACTGACAGGGCTACTATTAGTACTGGGGTACTAACAGTAGAGAAGCACACTAAGCTTCAACCTAACCAACCAGGTTTCATAGTTATACCATCAGCTTAACCAAGCTTTATCACCAGTTAGAGGCAACACTACTGAACCACTAGCATCAGATCAAGAATATCATCAGATAATCAAAACATGACAGGAAGCACTGAAGTGCAGTGAGCACAATCTTCACTAGGCATCACTACCAGATTAGATCATCATCTTACAAGCACAAAGAGGGATGAATCCTAGAACCAGGGAAGAACCCTAGAACAAATATGAACCCTAATGAGGGATGGCCACTAGTTACACACGTATGAACTCAGAGGAGGTAGAGGCACGGGTTATAACCAAGAACCAACTCGCCTATGGTCCTTGCTGTAGAATAGAAGAGGAAGCAGAGAAGGCCGACGAGCACGGCGGCACGGGGAGCACCCCAAGGGGGCGCTGCTACCCACACCACGCTGCGGCGGCGACCATAGCCACGCCTTATGGCGAGGAACACCACCACAGCACACGACAGCAGCGGCGGTGATAGCACCAGCACCACCCCAAACCCTAGGGTTCGGGATGGAGCTAGTCTGGCCACGGGGGAGCTCATGATCCAAATCGAATTGGACGGGAAGGTAGATCATGTTCGACAACCTTGCCCTGCATCACGACAGCGGCCAGGGAGGACCACAGTAGCGAGCAGCACACGGCGGCGGCGCCATCGACCACGTGGTCGAGGAGGAGAAGAGAGAGATAAGATCGAGAAAGTGACAGAGGGAGTGGGCTAGATTGGGCCAGGACCCCTTCAGGGTGTCGTTTTGGCACCTCCCTATTGGGCCACAAGGGCCCAATAAGCCCAACACAGTCAGCCCAAATCACTTAAAGCCAGTTTTTAAATAAGAAAAGACCAAAATGCCCCTGAAATTAAATAAATTCTAGAAAATAAAATAAAAATCCAAAAATTATAAATAAAATATTTTTTGATTCACAATAATCCAAACTATCCAAATAAATTATAAAATAAAATTTTAGACATATAAATTTTATTAGGAATTTTGTAATATATATAATTTATGGAGTTTTACAAAATTATTGAAAGATGATAAAAATAAATAAAAATCACTTTCATTATATATTAATATTGTAGTATTTTACAAAAATACTAAACAAATATTTAATATCATTTTTTGGTATTTAAATGATAATTCTTAAAGGAATTATTAAATAATAAAATTCAAATAAAAGGAAATAAAATAAAAGAATACAATATTCAATAAATATTAAAAATTAATATTTATAAACCTTTTATTATTAAAAAGGATTTTAGTAATTTAAATGAATGGGGAGAATACATATAAAGCTAAATAATGCATTACATTACTTTACATAATCATTTTGCTTCTTTAAATATTGTCCTTACCAGGCAATAATGATGTTTTTGTAGACATAGAAGCTCAAGGTCTAGTCCAAGCATCAGACTTCACTACCTTGCAATCACAAGGCAAGTTCATCACTTGCTCATATCCTTTGAAGAGTCTTTATCAAAATATTTGCAAATTGTGTGTTATCATATATACTCCAAAGAAAGAAAATATTATTTTCACAAATAAAGAAATCTTAGATATCGTCCTAAGTGATGATATAATGGAGCAATAGAACTTAGGGTTCTATTTGCAACATTGATGATTAATTAGGGACTTAATAACCCATGACATCAGTGATTCTGGCGCCGTATATCACGCGTTAGCCATGAGATTTGGAATGAGACAGAGAAGTCAGCTGTATCTTCTTCCTCTCACATGTAGCTAGATGTGTAGGTCGTGACTGTTATCCTAGTAGCGTGCATATTAATTGGTAATTCATAGAGGATATGCAGCATATGGGTGGGAACCCTCAACGTCCCACGATAGTTCTGGAATCTAACGGTTTGTACAAACCATTGCCGTAATTCATTATGTGGTCATGGTGTACACCAAGGAGGCATGCGAGGTCGCGAAGGGGGCAGTGATTGGCTTGGACCAACTACTAGGCCCCACATCATGGAACTGTGGACGGGAAAGTACGTCCGATTGTGCAATAAGGAGTTGATCTCTCATGGGTAAAGTAAAACACCTCTACAGAGTGTAAGAATTGTAACTTGTTACTCTCTGTTCCGGGAAGGAGCTGCGAACGCGGCAGGAAAGGAACTCCATGAAAGTTCTGGTCAACCTGTGAAGGATGATGGTCATAGATTTTTATAATAAAATCAATTTTTGAAGAAAGATTTACAAAAACTGCATAGTGCCAAGGACTTATAGTCCGAGGTGGTAGTTAGAGCATCAAACTTCCCACCTTGCATATAATGAACTTGTTGGGTAACGTTGTTACTCATCCTTTCCTTTGATCCCTTGCTTAGACTCTGAGGATCCCGAAGATACGCCAATGTATGCAGCTGAATGCCAAGAAGATGTGTACTACGAGGAGCCTGACCTGTCAGGAGGTGTTGAAGGAGTGGATTACGAAATCCGCTATGGTGTCGATGATAACGAGTCCAACTAAGTATCCTAGTTAGTAGTAACCGACGGAGCCGGGCAGAATGAACTCTGTAGAATAAGCTGATGAGCTCAACTCCTAGTTGGAGTTGCTACTTTTAAATTCCATTGAAACACTTTATATTTTGGTTTGTAAGTTGAATCCTTTTGAAGTCTTGAACTTATGGTATTGTAATAATAATAATGTGTGAATGTTTGTAATATGGACCCGCAATGTTTCTGTTGTACCACTCTGAGGGATATGATATTTACAGAACGATGTTCTGTGGATGTCATGTCAACGACTATAGTGTACTACACATGCAGTGGTATGCTGGGTCACCGCACACCCCCTCGGCCTCCCTCTGTGCCTATAAGTTTCCTTTCGACCTAAAAACCGAGGGGGGTTCGATAGTTTTTCAGAAAGAGTTCCGCTCCGTCGCCGCCACCAGAAACCAAGATTTTTTGGATCCAGAAACTCCGTTCTGGCACCCTACTGGGATGGGGAGCTCGGAGAGGATCATCTCCATCGTCATCACCAACGCATCTCCATCCACCATCGATGTTTCCCTCATCCATGAGTGAGTAATCCCCCGCTGTAGGCTTGGGGATGGTAGGTATTGGATGAGTTCTATCATGTAATCGAATAAGATCTGTTAGGGCATAGTGCCTAGTATCTCTATTAGTGCTATTTGACTTTGTTGCAACTTGTTGTGCTTAATGCTTGTCACTAGGGCCCGAGTGCCATGATCTCAGATCTAAACTTATTATTGAATCATTATGATAGTATTGTTTGTGGTCTTATCTGCAAGTTGTGTACACATATCATTGTCCGTATCCAAAGGCCCCAAAGTGACATTAATTGGGACAACCGGAGAGGATGGCTATGGTGTGAGGATCACATGTGTTCATGGAGTGTTAATGATTTGCTCCGGTGCTCTATTAAAAGGAGCACCTTAATTGCCAGTAGTTCCCTAGAGGCCCTGCTGCCACGGGCTGGCTGGAGAGAAGATGTTGTGCAAGTTCTCATTGTGAGCACGTATGACTATATTTGGAGCAAATGCCTAGGATTGTTTGGTACTTGGATGCTTGTTATTATTTATCTGCAATGTCCTAAATCTTGAAGTTACATGTTTAGACTCGTCCATGCAACGCCCGTCCATCCATCCCTATGCCTACCGCACTCGAATCCCACTGTTTACTGTTACTGTTACTATTGCTCTTGTTTTACTGTTGCTTTGCTGTTGCTACTATAAACTATTGCTACTGACAAACTTCTGTGAGCGAGAACTATTTCCAGGTGCAGTTGAACTGTCAGTTGTTAAGGCTTGCAAGTATTCTTTGACTCCCCTTGTGTCGAACCAATAAATTGGGTAATACTATCCGTGAAGACTTTTGCGATCCCCTACACTTGTGGGTCATCAGTGAAGTAGGAGCAAGCTCCAGAGATTGGGGATGAGGAGTTGTCCTACATTCACCCACGTCGCTGCCACCGCTTAGCAGCTCGTCGGTGAAGATCTTGACAGGCTTGGGAGGTCAAAGAGGAGGGGGAAATGGTGGCGCGGCAACTGACAGTGGGACAAGCGGTGATATATAGCGATGTGTTTTGGCGGGCGGCGGCGAAATCTCTCCCGCCGGATTTGGGGAAAAGCGGCTGCTCGCGCCATCCCCAAGCTTGCACGGGCGGCACGCCGCTTCCCTCCTTTTTCACGACCGTAGCTTGACCCGGCGGCAACGTTCGATTTGGGTGTTCCCTACAGGCCAAGTTTTGGGTTGCTTTAAAACTCGTGTTGTACAAAATTCCGATATGACCCAGCAAAACAAACGGACCAAATTCTTTTCGCTGGATGCGAGAAACGAGGATAGAAACTGGGGGTGCACGTCATGTACCCCGGGCGCACGTCCCAAGCACATGCAACCGCATCCACCGCTGGAGTGCAGTACTTCGTTGTCTCGAGGCTATTAGACCATGTATTATGTATGCTTAAAGCGATTCAAAGATCTTTTTGGTTGGATTCTACACATAGCAGTGAATCGGTTCAATACCTATGACAACAAAAGCGACTCATGTTTGTGGTTCAGTTCATACTACAGAATACCATAGGCTGGCCCACGGTTCAGAGAAAGGGAGGTGAGAGAAACAGCTAGGACTGCATGAAAAAGGCTTGTGCATGTGTCAACTTGGGTCCATAAAAGAACCGAACCTACATAGCAAGAAAAATATACCGACTCAATAATCTGACACATTTTTCCTCTATCTATATCTATACCGTCAGCTTGGGTCCATGTCAGCTTGTACATGGTCTTACGATACGTCTGGATGGCCCTTGAATCCTCTATCTATATCTATACTCGAGAGATGCATCAGTCGTCACTGCCTGAGCTAGCTTCCGCACACTCTTATCTTGTTGCAAATTAACTATGATCCAAGCTCAACTATGGATGAATTTGGTCTCCGTAAGAACCAATTTGGTCTCCGTAAGAACCCTACTTTGACGGAAATTTGGGATAAAATAAGAACTATGTCAACGATCGTCTAACAAACAATTTTTGATTTGGTCCGTCTTCCTAATGTTCATAGCTAGGAAACAGTTAGTGTTTAGGAAAATAGCAAAGAGAATACGAGCTCACCTCTGACTACTGACTACTCTGGGTATAACAAAAGATTCATGAGTAGAACGATCTTCCATCCTCCGCGCTGCTCAGCATGTTAGGCGGAGGGTACGACATGTGGCATCAGAATCAGAGAGCAGCCATGACAACTCGGTGGTGGAAGGCAATGTACCTCCTCGCACCCACGGAGACGAGCTGAGTGGAGGATTTCACCTTCGCCGGGTTAGGGTTTGTGCTGAGCTAGGGTTCGTGCAGAGGAGGGAGTGGATTTGCGAATTTGTACAACCCACGTTGTCTATGGTTTGATCGATTTACCACGTGTGGCTGGCCGAGTTAGCTCTCGGGTACCGAAGAAGTACTGACAAACGGGACACAACCGGTTACTTCACGGGGCAAGTCACACAAGATTTGGATTCGGAGCACGGGATGAGTTTGCATCGAAATGGCCTCCCTCAAAAGTTGGCTCGCGAACTTTGCGAAACGAGCTGATTACACGCAACTCTAGCCCTTTAGAGCGCGGGCTCGTCAAGTTGGTGACCACTCACAAAATGGATAGCCAAATTCAGCCTGGTCAAGGTGGTTGCTGAACAAACACTATATTGTGTGGCTGAATGCCGTACTTCTAGGGTGCAAGCCCGGCTTAGACCCATGGCAACCTCGTGCGACAGCCATGGGCCCACGCCTGGGTGGGGCCCATGACAGCTGCTCCTTTCCTATGTTTCCTTTCCTAGTACCACACGCAGAAAAAATATTGGAAAGGGCAAAGCCCCAGCTGTCACATACACAGAGGCCTATCTTGGACGGGGAGTAGAAACGGCTACAGTGCATGGATCGGGTAGACCAGGAGAGGTCGAGAGAGTGAACTAGGGAGCGTGGGAGACATGAATTCATGATCGGCATCCCTACTCGCTCTCGCTCGGCTCCTCTCGGCTGCTCTCTCTTCAAGAGACTGTTCCTACTTGCCCCGTCGTCCGTCCCATCTAGTAAATCCATGATACTGATCTAATTCGTTATCTAATTTCTAGTCTATTTCATAATTTGCAATTTCAATTCCTCTCCTCTTTAGCAAGCATGGTAGATAAACTTCTAATTTTTAAACTTCTAATTCATATTCCCTCCATTCAGAAATATAAGACATTTTAGATTGTAAAATAAATATATCTAGATGAATTTTAGTGTATACGTTCACTCTGAATCTCTATGAACTTAAACACTAAGAGGCGTCTAGATATATTCGATTCACAAAGCTAAAACGTGTTATATTTTTGCACGGAGGGAGTAGTTTTTATTTCTTCTAAACTATACGTGTTACAATGCCGAAGCACAAGTCGGGTGCTCGGAACACGAAAACACACACACATGAGAATAAGCTTATTGAATCACAATAAGTTGAAACTTTTGAAAAATTGTTTCAGGTCAACTACATCACAAGACGGATTGAACGAATTAGCTACCTATTGTATTGAGAAGGATATCTTGGACCACATAGATCTTTGATATTGCCCTTAATGATTTTGCATCTAAAAATGCTTGTAGAAGATTCTTTGTGAAGCACTATAACATTATCGCCGATGGACCCACTAGAATTTGGTTCTTATTTAACCTAATAGAACTCCCATGAAATACTACGTGTTATATTTTGCTACTCTTTTTAGCCCTTCTGTATAACATGACATTGTATATGTGCTTAAAAACTATTTGAACATCTTAGATTAAGAATGAGTGGTCGGATTTTAACGTTTAATATTTTAAAAGACTATATATCTAGATATGAGTGTTCACATTGTAACTTTGCCTTAGGGCTCCGCAAAATATAGAGCCGGCCCTGCTAGGGTGTGAGTGGATCCCGCTAAAGTCTCACTTCAAGTTTACTAAAATCTAGTCGAAATTTTGAAATAAATTTTATCAAATAAACTAGAAGTTAAACTTCACCTTTACGTATTTCCGACTTTTTATTTGGCTCCTTAAAGCACGCGGGGTTGAAACTGGGGATGCACGCCACGTGTACCCGGGCACAGGCGAGCCGCGTCCACCACTGGAGACGATCCTACATCTGGAAGGCTATATTTGCTGTCTCGAGGCTATAACGACACGTCTGGAAGGCCCTTGATTCCTCTATCTATATCTATACCGGAGAGATGCATCAGTCGTCACTGCCCGAGGACCTACGATCGAGCTAGCTTCCGCGCACTATTATCTTGTTGCAAATTAACTGTGATCCAATAAGCTCAGCAATGGAGGTCAAGGTGTTGAGCTCCAAGCTCGTCAAGCCCGCGCACGATGCCTGCGCCTCCGCCGCCGTAGCGGAGTCGTACGTGCCTCTGTCCGTTTTCGACAGGGTGACGTACAGGATCCCGATGACCGTAATCTACTCATTCCAGCCCCCCGCGCCCTCCACGGCCGCCATCGAGAAGGGCCTCGCCGTGGCCCTCGCGCGGTACCGCCTGTTCGCGGGACGGCTCGGCGAGGCCCTGGACGGCGCGCCGGCCGTGCTCCTCAACGACCGCGGCGCGCGCCTCCTCGAGGTATATATACGTGCTCGACGCTGACCTCGCGGACGTGGCAGGGGAGCCCACGCCGGAGCTGCGGAAGCTGCACCCGTACCTGGAGGCGGAGGAGGAGGTGATACGGCTGCAGCTGACGCGGTTCCGGTGCGGCTCCTTCGCCGTCAGCTTCACGTACAACCACGTGGTGGCCGACGGCCAGGGCACCTGGGCCTTCCTCGACGCGTGGAGTACGACCACCGGAGCCGCGAGTACTGCCGACTGCCTTCGCCGCCCACCGCGGCATCATCAGCCATCGGCGGCGCCAGCAACACCGTCATCCACAAGGCTCACTTGAGCGGAGACTTCATCGTCGCGCTCCGCGCCAAGGCCGCATCGGAACGTGGCGTGCCCTTCAGCCGGTTCGAGACTGTCGTGGCCCACATGTGGCGAGCCATGACCCGCGCGCGGGGCCTTGGCGACGGCGACCCGAGCCCAGGTCTCCACCATCCGCATCTCCGTACGTCGACGGGCGATGCCGCCTCAGCGTGCCGGCGGGGTACTTGGGCAACCTGGTACTCTGGGCGTTCCACGCGCCACCGTGGGAGACCTCCTCGGTTGTCCGCTACGGCACGCGGCGCAGGCGATCCATGACGAGGTAGCAAGGGTGGCCGACGCCGCCTACTTCCAGTCGTTCATCGACTTTGCTTGCTCCGGCGCCGCCGAGGAGGAGGGGCTCGCGCCGAGCACCACCGTACTCAAGGACGTGTTGTGCCCTGACATGGAGGTGGACAGCTGGCTCACGTTCCCCTACTACGAGCTGGACTTCGGCACGGGGAGGCTCAGCTGGTTGGCGCCCTCATACATCCCCTCGGAGGGGACCATGTACCTGGCGCCGTCAAACGACATTGCCGACGGCAGCGTCGATGCCTTCGTACACGTCTTCGAGCACAACCTCCAGGCCTTCAAACAATGCTGCTACTCCCTCGACTGCCATTTAGATAAAAAGCATCAAGATCCTCGGCTTTAAGTTAAGGCTCGATCTTAAGCGGTTGGAATTATTGGAAATATTTCCAACATGGATATGCTTATTGCAAATTGTAATGGAAAATGATCTCCATCCCCCGGACAATCTCGAGCGAGTCAACCCACGCGGTGTGTAGAGGAAGCGACAAGGCGGACCCCACCTTATCTTTTTCTTCATGACTCTCCCCTCCATCTTCTTCGATCGGTTCCTCTTCAAGGCAGTTGTTCCCAAATCCTCCAGAACCAGATCTCCGGTGGCGCCTCCGAGTGGACAACGACGGCTATCCTCCGTGCCCCGCTCGCTCCTCCGGCGTCCTCCTCCCACCGCCACGTGCTTCCCTCGCGCCTCCTCCGCGACGTCCCCATATGGCCGGCGCCGCCATGCTTCGCCACCACCCGTGCCCGCCGCCGCCCTTGCCTCATCCGTGCCCGCGAGGCTCTGCCGAAGGGGATAGTCACAGACAGTGGTGGACCTCCTTGGCACAGACGCCATGGCCGCTGCCCCAAAGCTCGTCCACCTCAACGCCATGGTCCGGCCAAGCACTGATGCCGGCTCCCTAGCATGTCCTGCCAAGCACCACTGCAAGGAAAGACGGCCTCCTAGCCTGTCCTCGTCGGAGATGTCGGCCTCCCCGGTAGTCGTGGTGCTACCGGCGGCCAACGGCGCTGCTGCAAGGGGTACGAGGGGCTACTAGCAACGACTGAAGTTGTTGCTACCTGTACGCCGACAGATTTTTGCTACCGACGGTTGGTGTTGTCGCGACGGTCAATGAATTTGCTACAATAGTACAAATATTTCGCTACAATCATTCTTTTAATTTTTTTGCTACACGACATCTCCGGTGAGGTTTCCGACGAGGTGTCTAGAAAAGTTTCCGACGAAGTTAGTTTTTTGCTACATTAGAAAAACTTTTCTTCTACAACCCTCTTATGGTTTTGCTACAACAGTGTCAACCTTTTGCTACAAGGTCTCCGGCGAGAGTCACCGGCGAGTTTTTTCTGACGATGTCTTTGGCAAAGTCGGTTTTGCTACATTAGCATATTTTTTTGCTGCATGGTCTCCGGCGAGACGTTCTATTTCTAAAATGAACCGTTTTTTTGCTTCGGAAGCAAAAGCGGGAATATATGTAGCAAACACGGGATGTTTTGCAGCAAATGGATACGTGTCAGCACGGGAACAGGACGATGGCAGCTCCCCCATCGTTCGGGGGACGCCTAGCACTTGCCAATTGCAATGCGGTGATTCTGACGCTAGATGAGTTCGAAGAAAATAGGCCGCCGCTTCAATGGAATTTTGGAAATATTAAAAAAAAGAGACACAACTACCCTTCGTTTCAAAATATAAGATTTTTTAGAGCATCTCTACTGGCCCTCCCTAAAGGCCCCTATGGGTGAAATGGGGGCGCCGGAGAATCCCGCCCAGCCCTTCCCCCAAAAACCAAAATGACGCCAGCGCGACCCAACTAAACTTCTGGCGCCCGCACGCTGAACCCAACCCGAGAGGGGGCAAGCGGGGGCGCCGGCGCAACTTGAAAAGTTAGCGGGCCAGCACTATCGGTGGGATGCCAAAATGTTCCCTCTCCTTGCCTTCCTAGCTGCCCAGTTCCGCCATTTCCCTCTCCCTCTTTGTCGCCCACTCCCGCCATTTTCCTGTCTAACCTCTCCCCTCCAGTGCGCCACCCACCGCCGCCACCATGCCGTCGAAGAGGTACCAAGCTCCTCGCGTGTCGGTGCCCGCGAAGAAAGGGGAGGTTGACAAGCAGCGGCTGGAGGGGATGACCAACGCGGAGTGGGCGTTCGACATCCAGCGTGTCGAGAACTCCAGCCGCCGGCTGAGGGAGAAGAACTCGAGGTTGTGTTGCACGGAGGAGGCGCGGGAAGAGCAGGCCCACACAGCCTCTCTTACGGCGCAGCGGGCGACGACGGAGGCGTAGGTAGAGCAGGCCCACACGGCCTCTCTTGCAGCGCAGTGGGCGATGACAATAGCGGGGATGGCGGCGCCTACTTACAACGCTGGCCTCCACATCCTTGGGAGCTAGAGAAGCGTCTCCTACTCATCATCGTCCGGCGCGCCGCCCGCTGACCAGGTGAAACACGGCGTCGTCCGCCACTCATTTCTTGCCGAGCTACAACGACTTAGACTCGCTCGGCGGTTTCGACCCCAACTCACTCGCCAACAATACCTTACCTCCCCATCGCCGCCTACCTCCTTTCAATGGTGACATGTCGCCACACAGGGCTAGCTTCACCCAGTTCAGCACAGGCAGTAGCCAGAGCGCCTGATAGCTCCAAATTTTACCAGTTTTTACTATTGGTTTTCTCCTTGTTTATTGTCGGGTTTACTGAAGGTTGCCCTTTCCACTAATGTTAATGTCACAATTAGCGAATCTTTGATTTCTTGTGATGGTTTTCAGGTAATGAACATTTATTGAAGATCTAATGGTATTTATGAGCTAATTACACCAAAAGAAGCAAATCCCCAAGTGGAGCCTCTTTCATGGAGACGTGCAATGCGCGTAACGACCAGCGGTATGATCAGAACGCGCCCGTACTACCTACCAGCAGCTCCGTTATATCAATATAAGCAACTTTCGTGAAGGAGAGACGATGAAAAAGAGAACACAACCGCCGCAAAACTCACCAGAGAGAAAGAGATCAAATCTGGAAGAGGAGAATAACACCCCCTCGTTCCTCGACGATCTCCACCTCTCCAACACGCATTCCATCATCATGTTGGAATTATGCCCTAGAGGCAATAATAAAGATGTTATTATTATAATTCTTGTTCATGATAAAGTTTATATTCCATGCTAGAATTGTATTAAGCGGAAACTTTAATACTTGTGTGCTTTGTGAACAACACCGTGTCCCTAGTACGCCTCTATGGACTAGCTCATTGATCAATGATGGTTAAGGTTTCCTAACCATAGACATGAGTTGTCAATTGATAATGAGATCATATCATTGGGAGAATGATATGGTGGACAGACCCAAACTAAGCAAAGCTATTAGATCGTTTCATAGTGTTCGTCTTTGCGAAGCTTTTCTCATGTCAAATATTGTATTCCTTAGACCATGAGATAATACAACTCCCTGGTATCGGAAGAAAGCTTTGAGGTCATCAAACATCATCCTATGAGAGGGTGATCATAAAGGTGTCTCTGTGTGATCGGAAAGTATCTGTTGGGTTGTGTGAATCGAGATGGAATTTGTCCCTCCCAAGTCGGAGAGATATACTTCGGGCCCACTCGGTAATCGATATCAACACCGCTTGCAAGCATGTGGTTAAGGAGTTGATCACAAAGTGATATTGGATTACGGAACGAGTAAAGTACTTGCTGTGAACGAGATTGAACTAGGTATGACGATACCGATGATCGAATCTCGGGCAAGTAAAATATCGCGAGACGAAGGGAATATATATATGGGATTGATTGAATCATGGCATCGTGGTTCATCCGATATGATCATCGATGAATGTGTGGGAGTCAATATGGGTGCCTGCACCCGCTGTTGATTATTGATAGAAGATCATGTACGCATATTCTCGAACCGCAGGTCACACACTTAACGTGTCTCGACGCTAGGATAGATTGGATACTTGGTTTATGAATTTTTGTTCGAGTCTCGGATGGGATCCGGGACATCACGAGAGGTTCGGAATAGTCCGGAGAATAAGATTCATATAAGGCAATGCAGTTTTTGGAGTTCGAATTGTTAGGATTAATCGGTATTATACCTAAGCTTCTAGAACCTTCCGGAAGGGGCCAACGTGGTCCCACCTTCGGGAGGGGCATGGGCCTATGAGGGGTGTCCTGGCGACATTGGGCACAAGGCCCCATAGGGCCCAGCCGATCCTAGAGAGTTTAAATCGTTTAAACTAGAGATAAGATAAGATAGGATTTCTAGATAAGGAGAGTTTAAATTGTTTAAACTAGAGATAGGCTTGGAGGAGAGGCTAGGGCTGCACCCCCTCTATATATAGAGGGCTGGTGCGCCTCTCACACCCTTACACCTTCCTCCAAACCCAGGTTGCCTCACGCCCTTCCTCTCTCCCTCCCGACTGTTTGTAGGCGAAGCCCTGCTGCAGAAATTCTCCACCATATACACCGCGCCGTCGCGTTGTAGATCCAATCTACCTCTCCACCATACTTGCTGGTCCGAGGAAGGAGGAGACGTCGAGGTGCCGCACGTGTGCATCTCACGGAGGCACCGCCACTTGTGGTGCTAGATCGGATCGGATCGCGAGGAGGAGAAGCGAGTACGACTACATCACCCACGTTCCGATGAACGTTCCGCTGTGCGAATCTTCAAGGGTATGAAGATCTAATCCAATCTCTCTTGTTGTTTGCATCTCCTAGATTAGATCTTGGCTTTCCCTCTGTTCGCTTCCGTAGAAAATTTTGATTTACTATGCTGCGAAACCCTTTCAGTGGTATCAGAGCTAGATCTATGCGTAGATGTGTTTCACGAGTAGAACGCAACATGGTTGTTGCGGGCGTTGATGTTTTCTGTTGCAAGCCTCTTGTTTGTGTTCTTCTTATGGCGCGGGATAGTGAGATTGAAGCGGTCCAGGCCAACCTTACTGACGTCGTCATGAGACCGGCTCCGCACTTGACGTGTGGCTTGTACCATACATGCGGCTGGTGGATGTCAGTTTCTCTCACTATAGTTGTCATGGGATTAACACCGGAGTTTGGCAACCATAATATCACCGTTGTGGCTTTCCGTAGGTAAGAATCGTTCTTAGCATCTACTCCCATAAGCCACGTAAAACATGCAACAACAAAGTAGAGGCGTCTAACTTGTTTTTGCAGGGAGTGTTTTCTGTGATATGGTATGGCCCAAGATGTGATGTGTATAATGTATGCGATGATCATGTTTTGTAATGTTTCACGACTTGCATGTCGATGAGTACACAACCGGCAGGAGCCATATGGTTGTCTTTATAATTGTGTATGACCTGAGTCAACTTCTTATACGCCATGTAATAGCTTTACTTTATCGCTAAGTAGTTAGCAATAGTTGTAGTTGCTATTCGTGGTGGAGGCAATCATGGTGGAGTGATGGAGATCATGCCGGAACGCACAAGATGGAGATCATTGCACGAAGATTGGCTATACCATGTCACATAAAGTTATATGCATGTGATGTTTATCCTTTTATGTATCTTATTATGCTTAGATCGACGGTAGCATTATAAGATGATTCCTCACTTAAAGATCAAGATAAAACTGTTCTCCCCAAGTATGCACTGCTATGAAGTTCGTCGTGTCCAAGCATCACGTGATGATCGGGTGCTATAGACTCTACGCCACATACAACGGGTGCAAGCCAGTTTTGCACACGCGAAATACTTGGTTTGACTTGACGAGCCAAGCATGTACGACATGGCCTCGAAAACATGAACCGAAAGGTTAAGCATGAGTCATATGAATGATATGATCGACACTTCGTTGTCCACCATTGAAGCCACATCTCTTCTCGTGAAGATCGGATTAGGTGTGGTGAATTTGGATCGTGTTCACTAAACAACTTGAGGGATGTTGAATTTAGTGGAGTTCATCTAGTAATTTGATTAAAAGTTGAACTAGTTATCATGAACATAGTCTAATTTGTACTTGCAAATATTGTAGATCACATGGCTAAGTCCAACTTCAACTTCAACGTTTTTGCTGAGAAAGAAAAGCTTAGAAACAATGGGTCTAACTTCACCAACTGGTTCCGCAATCTTAGAATCATTCATCGGCGGACAAAAGGACTATGTCCTTGGGAAAGCGTTAGGTGACCCTCAGAATCGCGGCTTACCGATGAGAAAGCTGTCTATCGTCAAGAAAGATGATTATGGTGTGATTAAGAGCACCATGTTGTTTGCTATGGAACCGAACTTCAAAATCGTTTTGAAAACTATCCCGGCCCTTTGAGATTCTCAAGAGTTGAAAACCATGTTTCAGACTCAGCCCGCTCGAGAGATATGAGATCTCCGAAGTTCTTTAACGCAAGATGGAGGAAGGGAGTTCCGTTAGTGAGCATGCCATTAAGATGTCGGGCTACACTCAACGCCTTGAGCAACTGGACTGCAAGATTCGGAGGAGCTCAAGATTGACAGGTTCTGCAATCACTCCCTCCCAGCTACAAAAGTTTTGTAGTGACTCATAATCAGATTGGTTCCATTGATACGATCACCGAGCTCTTCGCAAAGTGAAGGCTGCGGAGGTGGACATCAAGAAGGATAATCATGTGTTGATGGTCAACAAGCCCTCCTTTAAGAAAGGTAAGGAGCAAAGAAGCCCTTCAAGAAGGGCGGCGGCAAGCTAATGCCCCGCCGAGAAGAAGCTCAGTCCGGTCCCAAGCCGGAAACCGAGTGCTTCTATTGCAAGCACAAGGGTCACCGGAAGCTTAATCGTCCAAGTACTTAGCGGACAAGAAGGCTGGCACCATCAAAGGTATATTTGATATACATGTTATTGATGTTTTCCTTACTAGCCCTCGTTGTAGTGCGGGTATTTGATCTGGTTCGATTGCTAATATTTGTAACTCAAACAGAGCTACGGAATAGACGGCGGCTTGCGAGGGATGAGGTGACGATGCACGTTGGCAACGGATCAAGAGTTGATGTGATGGCCGTCGGCACGCTCTCCTTAGTGTTACCTTCGGGATTAGTTTTAAACCTCAATAAATGTTATTATGTACTGCGTTGAGCATGAACATTATTTCGGATCGTGTTTATTGCAAGACGGTTATTCATTTAAATCGGAGAATAATGGTTGTTCTATTTATATGAGTAACATCTTTTATGGTCATGCACCTATTGTGAATGGTTTATTTCTTCTAAATCTCGAAAGGGATGAAGCACACATCCATAACATTGAGGCTAAGAGATGCAAAGTAGATAGTGATAATACTACTTATTTGTGGCATCGCTGCTCAGGTCATATTGGTGTAAAGCGCATGAAGAAACTCCATTCGATGGACTTTTGGAGTCTCTTGATTTTGAATCATTTGACACATGCGAACCATGCCTCATGGGCAAGATGATCAAAACCCGTTCTCGGTATGATGGCGCGAGCAACGGACTTGTTGGAAATCATACATACCGATGTATGCGGACCGATGAGTGTTTCGACGCGTGGTGGATATCGCTATTTTCTCACTTTTACCGATGACTTAAGTAGATATGGGTATATCTATTTAATGAAACATAAATCTGAAACATTTGAAAAGTTCAAAGAATTTCAGAATGAAGTGGAGAACCATCGTAATGTAAAGATTAAGTTTCTACGATCCGATCGTGGGGCGAATATTTGAGTTATGATTTTCTCATGCATCTCAAAGCAAGTGGAATCGTTTCACAACTCACGCCACCCGAACACCACAGCGCAATGGTGTGTTCGAGCGGAATCGAATCCCTATTAGATATGGTCCGATCGATGATGTCTCTTACTGATTTGCCGTTATCATTTTGGGGTTATGCATTAGAAACCGCTGCATTCACTTTAAATAGGGCTCCATCTAAATCCGTTGAGACGACACCGTATGAACTGTGGTTTGGTGCTAAACCTAAGTTGTCGTTTCTTAAAGTTTGGGGATGCGAAGCTTACGTCAAGAAGTTGATGCCGGACAAGCTCGAACCCAAAGCGGAGAAATGTCTTCATAGGATACCCTAAGGAAACTATTGGGTACACCTTCTATCACGTAACCGAAGGCAAAGTGTTTGTCGAAGAACGGTTCCTTTCTTGAGAAGGAGTTTCTCTCGAAAGAAGTGAGTGGGAGGAAAGTAGAGCTAGACGAGGTTATTAAACATTCTCTTGAATTGAGAGTAGCGCAGACCTGAAATTGTTCCAGGCCGCTGCACCAACAATAGAGGAAGCTAATGACAAGGATCATGAAGCTTGGACGATGTCATCTTGAACGTCGCAGTCGACAAGGTCGCGTGCCCCTCTGAGTACGGCAACTGTCTTCGACTGTCTTGTTAGTAGAAGACAATGAACCTCACGAACTATGAGGAAGCGATGATGAGCCCAGACGAGAAATGGCTAGAAGCCATGAAATTCGAATTGGGATCCATGAGCGAAAACCAAGTATGGACTTTGGTGGACCCTCCTAGCGACCGAAAGGCCGTTGAGTGCAAATGGATTTTCAAGAAAAAAACGGACGCGGATGGTAATGTTACCGTCTATAAAGCACGGCTTGTTGCGAAAGGTTTTCGACAAGTTCAAGGTGTTGACTACGATGAGACTTTCTCTCCTGTAGCGATGTTTAAGTCCATTCGGATTTTATTAGCAATTGCTGCGTTTCATGATTATGAAATATGGCAGATGGATGTCAAGACTGCTTTCCTCAATGGCAACATTGATGAAGAGTTGTATATGATGCAACCCGAAGGTTTTGTCGATCCTAAGGATGCTGATAAAGTATGCAAACTTCAGCGTTCAATTTATGGACTAAAGCAAGCATCTCGGAGTTGGAATCTTCGTTTTGATCAAGTGATCAAGAGCTTTGGATTTGTTCCAAATTGCTACGAAGCCTGCATCTACAAGAAAGTGAGTGGGAGCTCGGTGACGTTTCTGGTACTATATGTGGATGACATATTGATTATTGGAAATGACATCGACATGCTTAACGATGTGAAGAGTTATTTGAACAAGTGTTTTTCAATGAAAGACCTAGGTGAAGCTGCTTATATATTGGGCATCAAAATCTATAGAGATAGACAAAGACGCCTGATAGCTTTAAGCCAGAGTACATACCTAGACAAAGTTCAAAAGGTTCAATGGATAAGGCATTGAAAGGTTCAAAGGCCTATGTTGTCGTAAGATATTGAGCAAGGCTCGAAGGTCCAGCTACGGTAAATGATAGGGAAGCTATGAGCAAAGTGCCTTATGCCTCGCCATAGGTTCCATCATGTATGCCATCTTGTGTACTAGACCGGATGTGTCCAATGCTCTTAGTTTGACGAGATATCAAAGTGATCCAGGAGTGGAACACTGGACAGCCGTGAAGAACATCCTAAGGTACCTAAATAGGACTAAAGAAATGTTCTTAGTCTATGGGGGTGATGAACAGCTCGTCGTAAAAGGTTACGTCGATGCTAGTTTCGACACCGACAAGGATGATGCTAAATCTCAGACAGGATACGTGTATATTTTGAATGGAGGAGCTGTGAGCTGGAGAAGCTGCAAGCAAAGCATGGTCGCGGATCTATGAGAAGCGGAATACATGGCTGCTGCAGAAGCGTCAAGTGAAGGAGTTTGGATCAGAAACTTCATCACTGAGCTTGGCGTGGTTCCAAGTGCATTGGACCCACTGGAGATATTGTGTGACAACACTGGCGCCATAGCACTCGCTAAGGAACCAAGATATCATCCAAAGACCAAGCATATCAACCGCAAGTTTCATATAATCCGAGATTATATAGCAGATGGAGATCTGAAGATCAGCAAAGTACATACAGATCTGAATGTCGTAGATCCATTGACTAAACCTCTTCCACGTGTAAAACATGATCAGCACCTCGATTGCCATGGGTGTGAGATTGTTGCCAAATTTAAACTAGATTATTGACTCTATTTCAAGTGGGAGAATTTTGTAATTATTCCCTAGAGGCAATAATAAAGATGTTATTATTATAATTCTTGTTCATTATAAATTTTATATTCCATGCTAGAATTGTATTAAGCGGAAACTTTAATACTTGTGTGGTTTGTGAACAACACCGTGTCCCTAGTACGCCTCTATGGACTAGCTCATTGATCAATGATGGTTAAGGTTTCCTAACCATATACATGAGTTGTCAATTGATAATGAGATCATATCATTGGGAGAATGATATGGTGGACAGACCCAAACTAAGCAAAGCTATTAGATCGTTTCATAGTGTTCGTCTTTGCGAAGCTTTTCTCATGTCAAATATTGTATTCCTTAGACCATGAGATAATACAACTCCCAGTATCGGAAGAAAGCTTTGAGGTCATCAAACGTCATCCTATGAGAGGGTGATCATAAAGGTGTCTCTGTGTGATCGGAAAGTATCTGTTGGGTTGTGTGTATCGAGATGGAATTTGTCCCTCCCAAGTCGGAGAGATATACTTCGGGCCCACTCGGTAATCGATATCAACACCGCTTGCAAGCATGTGGTTAAGGAGTTGATCACAAAGTGATATTGGATTACGGAACGAGTAAAGTACTTGCTGTGAACGAGATTGAACTAGGTATGACGATACCGACGATCGAATCTCGGGCAAGTAAAATATCGCGAGACGAAGGGAATATATATATGGGATTGATTGAATCCTGGCATCATGGTTCATCCGATATGATCATCGATGAATGTGTGGGAGTCAATATGGGTACCTGCACTCACCTGTTGATTATTGATAGAAGATCATGTCGCATATTCTCGAACTCAGGTCACACACTTAACGTGTCTCGACGCTAGGATAGATTGGATACTTGGTTTATGAATTTTTGTTCGGAGTCTCGGATGGGATTCGGGACATCACGAGAGGTTCCGGAATAGTCCGGAGAATAAGATTCATATAAGGCAGTGCAGTTTTGGAGTTGAATTGTTCCGGATTAATCGGTATTGTACCGAAGCTTCTAGAACCTTCCGGAAGGGGCCAACGTGGTCCCACCTTCCGGAGGGGCATGGGCCTATGAGGGGTGTCCTGGCCATTGGGCAGGGGCACAAGGCCCCATAGGGCCCAGCCGATCCTAGAGAGTTTAAATCGTTTAAACTAGAGATAAGATAAGATAGGATTTCTAGATAAGGAGAGTTTAAAT
Organism: Avena insularis; assembly: GCA_023614405.1. Taxonomy (NCBI): domain Eukaryota; kingdom Viridiplantae; phylum Streptophyta; class Magnoliopsida; order Poales; family Poaceae; genus Avena; species Avena insularis. The sequence continues at coordinate 390,979,623 of CM042695.1, forward strand.
TGTTTAAACTAGAGATAGGCTTGGAGGAGAGGTTAGCTGGCCGCCCCCTCTATATATAGAGGGCTGGTGCGCCCTCTCACCCTTACACCTTCCTCCAAACCCAGTTGCCCTGCCGCCTTCCTCTCTCTCCCTCCCATTGTTTGTAGCGAAGCCTCATGCAGAAATTCTCCACCATATACACCACGCCGTCGTGCTGTAGATCCAATCTATCTCTCCACCATACTTGCTGGTCCGAGGAAGGAGGAGACGTCGAGGTGCCGCACGTGTGCATCTCACGGAGGCACCGCCACTTGTGGTGCTAGATCGGATCGGATCGCGAGGAGGAGAAGCGAGTACTACATCACCCACGTTTCGATTTAACGCGTTGGCGAATCTTCAAGGGTATGAAGATCTAATCCAATCTCTCTCATTGTTTGCATCTCCTAGATTAGATCTTGGCTTTCCCTCTGTTCGCTTCCGTAGAAAATTTTGATTTACTATGCTGCGAAACCCCTTCACATCACCCACATCATCATCATTTAGAGAGAGAGAGATTGGCAATTGTAAGATTAGGGTTTGATACTTTGATTTACCTATGGTTTGTATTTTGATTTGATCTTCAAGTACCATTGTAATTTGCTACGATAACTTTGAGATGATTTCCATTTGCAATATAATTATGCCTTTGATTTGTCTCCCTCTCATGTCTGAGTAAATCCTCATAGGCATGAGAGATATAGGAAATTGGTAAGATGTATCGTGCCTCCTTTATATCCATCCATTTGTGATTGGTGTAGTGATTATTAATCTGTAAGAATGATTATCTATGTATGAACTTGTTATCTAATTTAAGGGTCCAGATAACATGATCATATGTATGAACTTGTGTGATAGCGAATCAGCGACCCTCGAGTGACACGACCGATATCAAGCTCGGCCTCATCAAGGCCAACATGGTGGCAAAGAAGAGTAGGGAGGATTCGATGATCTTGATGGTCGACACGAAGGACATGGACGATAAGGTGAAGGCATGGTGTGTTGATCAACGCTCCTTGATCCTTTCCGAGAGCTGACCAGCCACCAACCAGGCCAGCACCCCAATACCGGCGGCTGCAACTGTGACCCCAATCGGCACCCAGGCCAGCACCACCGTCCCGCCGCCGATAACCCCAGAGTGCCTCCTACCCTGGATGATCTCCCCGTTTGATTTTCGTGTTCTTCATATGTTTATTTTTACTAATGGACTTGTATTCCGGTTATCTGCGGTGATTGCATCGCCTGAACTATGCTCTGGCCGGTGGCGGCAAAACTATGTTTAAATTTCCTGCTGCCTTTTGAATGTTTGAATTTTCAATTGTGATTTTTGGGGGGGGGGGGGCGTTGTTTGGGGGCAGTGGCTGGGAGGCGGTGACCCACGATAGGAAGTACCCGCACCGACGCCCCCTCTCCCCATAAGGCCAACCGCCAGACCCCATATGGAGGGCGAGTGAAGATGCTCTTAGTATAGGTAAAATGATACCTATAAGTGCCACATTATTTATTTCGAGTGCGGAAGTGTGTCACGATTCGTGAAAGGCCATGCACCGCATCTTATCACCTCGTGGGCTTTTCATGTGTCTCTCGGACAGTCGGACTGCCATAGAGGAGCAACGCCCGATCGGGGGAGGTTGAGGAGCACCACACCGGGAGGCAAGCGAGGAGGGGGTCGATGCCGCCATGCAAGCAGCGGGGAGGTGAGAGCCAGGTGTTTGATAAACGCCCCGCTACAGGCAGGTCATCACCGTCGAGTGACGCCGCGCCCGGGGGAGGGGGGGCTGCTTGCCGGGATTCCTTGGTGGACGGGAGGGGGGGCGAAAGCAGGCGATCCTCGTGCCCGGATTGCGATGGCTGGATCGACTTGCACTCGGGTTGTCCCGCGGCCAGCGGCCGAACTTGCCGCAGCTCCGTCTTGCTCATCCAAGTAGATGTAAGAATCCTTCAGCTCCATGAGGCAGGTGCGGCCGTGCGCCTAGGATTTTTTGGAGAACACCTCATTAGTGCAAGTGGTATTCATAGTCGGGCACCTAGGTACAAATAATTTTGGAAGCTAGCACTAATTAACCTGGCATTTATGCTCCGATTAATCTGGCAACCAGAATTTTGTAAATAGATACAAATTAGCTTGAAAATATGCACTAATTAACCTACAAATTTAATCTCATTTAAACTTGGCAATCACTGTAAAAAAATTGAGATCAACCGGCTGCATTTTATTTAAAATTCAGCATCCCGTGCCAACAAATTCAAAACACAAGCCGGGACAGTGCCCAACCAAGTTCTACTACTCCCTCCGGCTCATATTAATTAATTTAAATTTATCTAGTTTGAACAAATCTAGATACTATTTAGTATATAGGTTCATTCAAATTTTGACAAATCAAAATCAATTAATATGGATCAGAGGGATTAGCTTTATTTCCACAGCCTTATTTTACCTAAACAATGTGCTACCCCATTACATGAGCCGCAATCACTGTAATTAATCTAGTAATTAGGACCGGAGTAATCTGGCAAGTATGAATTTGTTTTGAAAGAGGCGAGTATTATGGCATTTTAGAGCTAGTTAATCAAGTAATTACTTCTAATTAATTTGGCAGCTATGACTAAATTAATTAGGCAATCAGTAATATGGCAGCTATGATCTAACTAATCTGGTAAACTAAGACCTAGACGTAATTACTCCCTAGTGGTTCTCATGCATGCATCCACCGATCCGTGGTAGCCAAAAGAAAAGGAACACCTCCTAGCCGATTCAAATGGGAGTTATTACAGAATGGTAAATTTTTCGTTGATTTTTTTCTATAGAGCTTTGATCCAACCAAATATTTCAGTTGATGATAATAGTAGAATTTGGAAAATGAAAATACCCCTGAAAACAAAAGTATTTGCTTGGTATCTTCGCAAAGGGGTAATTCTTACAAAAGATAATCTTGTTAAGAGGAATTGGCATGGAAACAAACAATGTGTCTTTTGTCATCATGATGAGACAATTACACATTTATTCTTTCAGTGTAAATTTGCTCGTGCTATATGGTCACTCATCCAAGTGGCCTCTGTTTTATCTCCCCCTTCCTCGGTTGCTAATGTTTTTGGCAATTGGTTGCATGGGATTGATGATAAATATGAAACTGTGTTTAGGGTGAAAGCGCTTGTCATTATATGGTCGTTGTGGCTATGTAGGAATGGCAATATTTTTAATAACATGGTGACTTCTCCTTTGCAGGTTATCTTCCAAGCTACGGCTATCCTTCGATCATGGACAACTCTTCAACGTATGGAGTCCCGCGACTTGTTTGTGGAGGGCTATATACGATTGGAGGCCGCGGCGAGAGATATTTTCTTCTGACATGGATGGCACCGTGATTTACGAATAGATATATCATAGTCACACTCCATTATGTTATCGTCATGTTTTTCACTTTTTATACTTTTAGTACTGGTTGTAAGTTTGTGAAGGTTATCGGATGTGTGCATCCTAGTTATACAGAGGCCGGGTGTAAACATTGCTATGAGTAATAAAGCGCCCATTTCCAAAAAAAAAACCGAGCTTCATTGAAAAGAGGGGCCGAACTTCATCGAAACAGTGGAGTAGCTAGGTATCTGGTACTCATGTACACACATGTGATTTTACATTTTGGATGAGACGCATGCCCCGGTGCAGACATGCCATGTAGCTAGGTGCTATACAAAGAGTATCTTGGTGGACAGTTTTTGGAGAAAACATGTGCTCGCACGACCGCTGAGGCGATGGAGGCCACCATCCTACCCCGTCTCGGCCATCGCCGGAGGAACTCTGCTCCCACCCCTCTCCTAGCAGGGGAAGGCCGAGGGCAGGTTCTGGTTTCGTGACGACCTCGCAGGACTCTGTCAGTGAGGCCAATGAGGAGGGCGAACGGCGAAGGCTCTGCCCTCCTCCAACCCTACCTTAGGCGAGTTTATCTGCATGGTAGAGAAGCAAGGGGGCTCCTTTTGTTCTAAGCGCAGGTCGGTGTTTGCGCCAGGTGGGGAGGGATCATGTTTCCCGGGTGGTCTAGGCGATGCCACCGGTATCTGCGCCGCTCGGCCATGGCGAGAGACCCACATGTACGGGGAGCTACCGCGTCGGGAAACTTGGGAGGAGGCCAATCCTGCCTAGGCGATGGAAGTGGATGTTGGCCCGACGCTGGATTCAGATTCGATGAGCAGAGGGGCTGGTCAGCATCCCTCTCGAACCTGTGGAGGGGTAGCTAGGGCTCCTGACTGTGTGGGTTGGGCCTACTGATGAACCCCCAACTTTGCACACTTCTATATTTTGGGTCTGCCATCGACCTGTGGGGAGCGAGCATTGGAGGTTGGCCTTTAGTTACTGGGGCCCAACTGGATGGTGGGGAGGTGGCCCTGACCGCTAGGGAAGGTGATAAGGCTGGTTCTAGGATGACTTCCCCAAGCCCACCAGCACCACCAATTAAGTGGTTGTGGATCCCTCGCGGTGCGACCAATCAATCTCTAGGGTTTTCGGCCACTCTCTCGGAGGTACGGCGACAAGGTAAATTCGCTAGGAAACTTTCCATCCACCCTCCGCCTTCTCGACTCCTCCATTCCTTTGCTAAAGCTGGACTTTGAGAAAGCTTATGATAGAATTGGTGATCACTTTGTTTAGCCACCTCCTCCATGATTGATTCATGCATCTTGATACTTAACGAGATTTAAGTGGTTGTGGATCCCCCGCGGTACGACCAATCAATCTCTAGGGTTTTCGGCCACTCTCTCGGAGGTACGGCGACAGGGTAAATTCGCTAGGAAACTTTCCATCCACCCCCCGCCTTCTCGACTCCTCCATTCCTTTGCTAAAGCTGGACTTTGAGAAAGCTTATGATAGAATTGGTGATCACTTTGTTTAGCCACCTCCTCCATGATTGATTCATGCATCTTGATACTTAAAGAGATTTCATGTCCACAACAGTCATCTATTTTACTACATATTGCATGACAATGGATGGAGCCAAACTTTCAATTTTTATTTTTTCCACATCTTTATTTCATATTTCATTTCATACAAAGAATATTCTAAAATTTAGCTATTCATTAATATGCTTTTATGGTACGATTGATAGTTCTCATTTCAACTTTAGTAAGAGCATCTCTAGTCTAGCAGAACGAGAAAAACTCACACAATTTTGGGAGAGGACAAAGAGGGTTTTAGGACTTTACATTTTCTCTTCTCTAGCCGATGTCCTATAATCTCAATTGATGTTCTTGTTGACAACTCAAAATTAACTCTGAACAAGTCGTGGTATGAAGGTGGTAATATCTGGAACAAGCATCCCTCTACGGAAGTTGTTCTTAATAATCACCTAACCCGAATACATCATGGTCGAGTAGTTGCTACGACGCGAATTTTTCTTTATCTTATTTCTTAGGATGTGAAGGCTAGCCACTCAGTTGAGATTGTGTCACACTTTGTCGACATGATGTATCATAGACTAAACTATCCAAGCATCCGAAGCATGGGAAATCTCTTTGCTAATCATATTCTGAATTAAATATGAATATTTAATCATGATGGTATTTTAGTCAGTAAAATTTTAACTAGTATTTGGTAATTTAGCACGACAATAATGTAGCGTACTCTTTGAAAATGCACATTGCAATACAAATTTTCCGATAAGCCATATTGCATCAGAAAGAAAAAAGAAACAATTTTTCGGACTCTTGATGAACCCTAGATCACCATCAAACTTACAACTAGTATTACACACCATTTAATACCATCTTAGTTATTGTTTGGATGACATATATTCACAATCGATAACCAATCATGGCAAGTGATTTTGTCTTCCTAAGTTTTAAGAAAGTTCTCCTTTTTAGTTTAGTGGTCACCATACATACCATGGGAGAGAAACAAGCTAAAGTCCTATGAGGATGGCAAAATATTAAATACAAAAAGTATATGATTATGATGCTATGTATTGTGTATTCGTGCAAGATTCATAAACATTTACAAGTGATGATGTCTTTATATGGTATGCTAGGAATAAGCACGACATGATTTAGATGATTAAGGAGATAGAGTTAAAAGTGGTAGTGCAAAATGCATTAGGCTCTTAGCTTTGTTTACATTTTTTTTTGGAAACTAACTTTGTTTACATAGGTTTTGTTTTGGGGCTACATGCATGATGTATAAATTTGGTTACCTTAGTACGACAATCTAAATGGATTTATAGACGTTTTTAGGACTAAAAATATCTAGGATCAAAGAAATATTAAGAAAGTGCCAGAGTTTTCCACTGTACTACTAAAAGTAAAGATATTTTGCTCACAAAAAAAAAAAGAAGACAAGAAACAAGCGGGAGTCACTGGTGTGAGCTTGAGTGCGTGATATGTTCCTCGTTGGCGCCACGAGAGGCAACCAAATTACCAAACCACCGGTGACCACCACATATCCTCCTAGCTGAGACTAGGAGAGCAGCAGCCTCCTCCGCGCCACACACCACCACCACTCCGCACCCCACAACCCAATACTACCGAGGCGATCAAGCAGACGCGCGCCGAGGCCACCAAGCCCGCACACCTCGCCGCCGGACATGGCCATCTCCGCCGCGTCCAGCCTCGTGCTCCACGTCGCCCCGAGCGCTGCCCGGCGCCGCAGCGTCGTCGCTTCGGCCTCCGCCGCGCGGTTCGACCGGCGCTCGGCCGTCCTCCTCCTGCTATCAGCCGCGGGTGCTGGGTCTTCGTTGGCGGCGGTGGCGCCGGACGCGAACGCCGCGGGAAGCATCGGGTTCTTCGGCGTCCGGAAGAGGCTGGAGCGGGCGGAGGAGGCGGCCATCGAGGCGGCGCGGGAGGTTGGGGAGGCGGCGGTGGAGGCCGCTGAGGCAGGCGGGGAGGCGGTGGCAGAGGCCGGGAAGGAGGTCGCCGGGGAAGGCATGGAGCTGGTGGCCGAGGCGGGGCTCGCTGGCGACGCGCTTGTGCAGGCCGGCGCAGTCGCCGGCGCTGAGGTGCTCGGGGTCCTCGTGGGTTTGTCCGTCGTCAATGGCATCCTCAAGACCGAGGCCTAGCTAGAGATGGGTCCGGTCCGTAGCTACTTTGTTGGCCCGTCCCTTGTCTGGGTTTAGTGCTTAACTAGCCATCATAATTTGTTGATGACTTTGTGGTGTACTCCTATATATTATTAAGATTTTTATTATAGAGTGATGGATGCACATGATTTAGCTATGTATTGAGTGTAAGAAAATCCTACACATGGGGAAAATTTTGTGCCCTATGTAAGTTCATACCATAACGTGTGAAATGTGTGGCAGACAGAATATCAGAGATGGCTTTTGAAACATGTTTGGGAACTTGGCTATGGAATCTTTGTGTCATTCTCAAAAAAATACTCCCTCAGATTTATAGTAAGTGTCGCTGATTTAGTAAACGAATGACACTTATTATGCATTGGAAGGAGTAACATGTTTGAGAGACATGATTGCCCAATAAAATTATACAATAATTTTACACTGTGACCACCTCTTATACACGTTTGTTCTTCCACCCCTTCGCCCTATAGTAGCGGTTTCAACCTTTTCGTCATTTTCTGCCATCTTACAATTTGCCCTCCTTATTTCTACCAACAACCATAGTCACGTCGAGTTAGGACATTGCCGCACCTTGATAGGACCTCTTCTTTTCTTTTAGGCTTGCTTGTGGTGTTCACCCAGCAGCTGTACCGTGTGATTCGCTATATTAATATAGCGGGATGAAAGACTGTTTTAAGGATAAAACCTCTCTCCATGGTCGAAGGGATGATTGTTACCCACCCGGGCATGAGTTATCGACCATGAGTTATCCTTCGATGCGGTGGAGGTTGTCATCATTGTCACAACCACCGAGGTTGATGGTCATTGTAGCCGTGCACATTGCACCAAAGGAGAGATTACAACTATGAAATACATGCATTTCGAAGACCGCTACAAAAAGATATAGGCACTGATGAGATTATGAACAAACACTTATGAACTATTACCAAATTTGTTTGTCAAGAGAAAAACGTCTGCTTCAAATTTTCGTATTCAAGAAAACAATGTAAATCCGTTTTAGTCACGCCCGTTAAGGCTTCACATCTGTGTTGTACACAATGGTCTACATTTACACGTATTACCTGTCATTTTCCACGAACGTACACGTATTTTGTCTCATTTTACATGACGTGGCTAACTCGCGAGAAAATAGCTAGATTCTGTGTCCAATTCCATTGGAAGAGAAGTGATAGCGTGGGCCCGACGCGTACCCCAGAATCCTCTGGGTCTCCAGGACGAAAAGAAAAAACAAACGAAAACAAAAACTAGAAAAAAAAACACAGCCGTTCCGAATGGCCACCGCCGTGCTCCGCCGCCCACTGCTCGCTTCGCTTCTCCCGGCCGCCGCCGCTTCGTGCTCCAGCTCCTCCCGCCCGTCGCGCTTCCATCTCCGTCGGCGCCGTTTCCCGGCTCCCGTGCTCGCTGTATCCTCCGACTCCTCCAAGCCCCTCGCCTCCTCTTCGACCGGCGGCGGCGCCGGCCCCGACGAGGACCCCGTCCTTCCCCTCCTCCAGGAACTCGCGGTAAGCTGCATTGATTTGAAGATTTGGTGCGGTCTGCGGATTCGAAGAGGTTTTGATTGAGATGCTCTGTTGCTAGGATTGCCTGGTTCTCCCTCCCAAATTCCTGTCCCTGCTGCCCCGCGACCTTCGGCTCGACGTAAGCAATCCACTATACCCTTCTCAGCTCCGCCCCAAACTCATCTCTGTGCTAGCTAAGATTACTTGACTTTTTACCTAAGAGACTCGTTAGCTAACAACAGCACACTCATCAGTAAACGTCAGAATGTGACTGTCAAAAGCTGTCTATCTTCTGCTGAACTTGAATCGATTCACCATTATTCTTTGGCTGCTTAGTGGCTAAAAAAATGTGGAATTTGATTGGTGACATGCAAAGTTATCATGTGGTCCAGAATTTTGGCTATGTAATATCGAACTAAGCGTACTAATTTGCAGCACTAGGACAAATTTGAATTGTAGTTAGAACTTCCATTTTGGTTAGTTCCATCCAACACGCTATGTTTGGTTTTTCTTGAAGCTCAATGACGCGGCATTCGATCTCTCCAACGGGCCTGTTCTCAACGAGGTACATACCACGGAATTCAGTGATGCGTCGGGGTTCTATTTTGATTCAACCGTGTCCAATGCTGTTGTTTGTCTGCTGGGAGACAGTGTGGCCAAGAAGTCGGTGATCTGATGCTGGACCTGGCAAAAGCATGGGAGATGGCTGACACATCGGCATCAAATAACCTTGCTAAGAAGCTGCCGTCGATGGCGCCCTACTTGACTGCTAGCGCCAAATCAGGCACGGATTTTCATCTGCATACTGTCAGTTTTTTGTGTTCTACGTGACGTGGTTTCTTGATTGAAGGTTGTGTTCCTTGCTGTTTTCCTTACATAGCGTAGCATTCGGCAAGCGGCTGGTGTCAGCTGGAAAGAAGTTTCAGACTATGGGACAGTACGGCAATGGAGAGTTCAAGAAGGTTTAGCTGCTCACTCACCCTTTATCCATGTTTTTGTTCAGAAATGACTATAGGTACATTTTCTTAGTGATGGATTACGATTTGGTTATGGCGCAAAAATGACATCATGTATTATGATAAGATTGGGGCCAGCAAGCGGGCTGGTTCCTGTCAACGTTTGTGTTGAAGCAGGATAAAAGCATCTGGAATATGACAGGAATCCGACCTGTTGCGACGGGAAGAAAACTCCCAGAATCATTGTGTCAACATGCTTCGGCATGGTTTCATGTTCTGTCTCATTGCTAAATTACCTGGCATGCTGATTTCGATTGTTCTTCAGAAGGTTGACTTGAGCCACTCATGCATCTGCAAATTTAACATTATTTTATTGTCTTATGTAGATTTCTGAAACAATGATCAAGATCGGTAAGGTTCTATCAAAGCGCCCGGTGATTCAAGCTGAAGTACAGGCTATGAAAGAAAAAAGAAAGCTGAAGGTATGTTTGCCTCTCTGCACTTTGATCACCTATTCACTCTCAGGTGGAGGGTTCAATTTCATACCCTTATTTTTTCAGTTTGGAGAGCTTCCATTTGAATTGACAGCACAAAATGCATATATTGGCGCTGGAATTGGACTGGTTTTCGGGTAACTCCAAGACTCATACTGCCTGTACATTATTTCTTTTATTGAAGAAACTTATAAATATAGTTGGTTTTATTTTCTTGGTCAGCTGCTGTGCATGAGTTGTAGTATTATTATATTTTGGATAAGGTCCAAAAGGAACATGCCACATGTTACTCCAGTGGTACTGTTGACTAATATTCAATTTATAAGTAGATAAATTATTATAGTTATCGATTTCACCAAAATATTTTACTGGATACTTCTTATATTTTAGTCCCATGCGTCTCATACTGCACATTTTGTACTGATTTGATTCCATGTGAATGATTCCTTATCTTATCCAATATAATGTTAATACAAGCTGTTAGTCAATAATCAAGGATACATGCACACCATGCTTCATATACCAAATTGATCGATGCTCTGGCGTGTGCATTACACAATTCGATTGTGCACGCTCGAATACTCAACCGAAGACTTTTTTAACATCGCACATTTACTCTTCGATGTAGGTTTTTCTCTTGGCAACTAGCCCAAGGCGTGCAAAGCAGTCCAGACGACACCCAGGTAACGACATAATAACTTGAGGGTTATAATAGGTTATGTGTGAACTATGGTTTACCATCCCGCTACCGTATCTCAGTGTCATTCTTTTCTTTCCGATGCAGTCACTCAAGGTTGCGCTGCTTGTTCTCGGCTACACTTCCACCGCCCTATCCTTGGCTGCGGCCGTGGGGCTTGTAGTGCTAGCCCTGCAGATGAGCCCTGAGGACAAATCGGACTAACTGCCTTTCAGTTCCTGAAACTATGGACTGCGTCTTACACTGGAAGACTGTAATGCTACCTTCACCAGTACAATAAAATCTCTCTTGCCCTCTCAGAAATAAAAGGGGAATCATATGCGCATCGATGTATAGTGTTTTGTACTTTTGTAAACAAAATCATTACTAGTTTTGTTTGTTCGTTTGAAACTACGCCGAGTTTTTGAAGTGGAAACAGGTGAAACACATTGGCACTGACTACTTCCACCTTATGACATGTTATCTATTCTTCTACATTTCTGTAACTGTTGTTATGTACCAAAAGAATTCACAAGTGTTGCCGAAAAACACCCACGGCAAATTCCTATGTGGTGGCCAGCGGCTGAACCCTAATCCTTTTCTTCATTGATGTTTTTATTGCTCTGTAATCCCTATTTTAATGTCCTTTGAACAAAAGTTGGAGTTCAGCTTTACCTGAAATTCCAATGTTGTACTATTAGATTATTTTTCTGTCATTTCATTTTGGAGGGAGAAGGGCTGGGAGAGTGTTCTTTCCTAGGGACAGCAGAGCAGAGTGGCCCTTGTAATTCTGGTTCTATTTTGTTTCATGCTAGGAAACTTTTACCATTTTTCTGAACCTTTTTTTAAGAGTAGTACTGTATCTCAAAGGATTTTCCGTCAGGATATCAGACCGATCTGCCAGCCTGGCTTCGCAATAATTTTGGAGAACCCAGACCCACATCAAGCCCGGGACGGCCCTGCCCGGCCCATTTTCACCAAGCAAAAAACCCCACACCTCTCCCCACCGCTTCTCCTTCGTCTCCACCTTCCCCCTATCCCCACCTCACAACCCCACCACTCCTCCGGCTGCCCATCCATCCGTCGCATCCACCTCCACCCCAACCCCAACCCCAGGGGAAGCAATGGCGTCCTCTACCCAGGGCCAGGTCATCACCTGCAAAGGTAACCCCGCCCGATCCCGGCGTCCTTCTCCAGCTCTCGTCGGCTACTGTGCCCACGTCAGTGCGTACTGTGTGATTTTGGTTGGGATTGCTTGTTTTGATCTGGAACGACGGGTGGGTTGCAGCGGCGGTGGCGTACGAGGCGAACCAGCCGCTGGTGATCGAGGACGTGCAGGTGGCGCCGCCGCAGGCCGGCGAGGTCCGCATCAAGATCCTCTCCACCGCGCTCTGCCACACCGACTACTACACCTGGAGCGGAAAGGTCTCTCCTCCTCCTCCTCCTCCTCCTCCTCCTCCTCCCCTCTCTTGAATCTAGGTTTCGTGGTGGTGTTGTTCCAAGGGCTTGTCACTTACACTGGTACCGGTAGTCACTCTCGATCCCAACCACTTATCCGGTGCTGATAGATTGTTATTCTTTTGACTAAGCTTCCGGTGCTGATAGGTAGTGCCTGAACCGAATGGAATTGGATTTTTTTCCGTCTGTATTTCACCGCATCACACGCTTATGTAACAATTTATATTGCCACCCACAACTTGTTGCTTTTTTCCTAGATTATTACAAGTGGACCGAATAATCAGGTATTACTTCTAGGTCTCCTGTATGAGTTGTTCCTGCTATGTACTTCCCATCTAGTGGGACTGGCTGTAGAGTGACATGAATTGGTGTGTAGAGCAAAATGTTTCTAGAAACTCGAAAGCCTACCGTATCTGTAGATGTTTACTAGACTTTGCTGTCATGTCATGAAAGAATTTCGTTTACTATGCAGGATCCTGAGGGTCTTTTTCCTTGCATTCTCGGTCATGAAGCTGCTGGGTAAGCCTATAGATTTGTGCGATTTCTTATATGATCATGTACAGCTAAGATAATTGTGAGCTCATAGGTTGACCTATGTTTATGCTAATAGAATTGTTGAAAGCGTCGGCGAAGGCGTAACTGACGTGCAGCCTGGGGATCACGTCATTCCTTGCTACCAAGCGGAATGCAAAGACTGCAAATTCTGCAAGAGTGGAAAAACCAACCTCTGTGGCAAAGTTCGTGGTGCCACGGGGGTAGGGGTCATGATGAGTGATCGCAAGAGCCGCTTCTCGGTGAATGGGAAACCCATTTACCATTTCATGGGGACGTCGACATTCAGTCAGTACACTGTTGTGCATGACGTCAGTGTTGCAAAGATCAACCCACAGGCACCCCTAGGTAAAGTCTGCCTGCTTGGCTGCGGTGTTTCTACTGGTAAGTTTTCGCCACAGTTTCCTTGCACAGATCCCATGTTCTATTATCAGCAGTACAGTTTTGTCGTCACATAGGAGTGTTCTGTAGTTTTACATGATGACGAAAAAATGCTGCATGAAATGCTCATCGATTTGTTTGCTTGAATGTGCTGCTCTATTATTACCAATGATTTGTTATTTACATTTCAAATGAGGCAGTTAGCATCAAGTGGGTCCATTTCTCTGTTCTATTTCTTCTGCTGAAATCACTCTCTATTTTAGGGTTCCTTTATCTAAATAAAAGAAGAGTAAAAATGTGGGGTTTCCCCATTTGTGTCATGATACCGCAAAGTTCGTACTCTTTCATGGGTAAACTGGATGCATTATTCCATACTGTTGTTTATACCTGTCTAACACTTTGACTTTCTTGTGACTATCCTCTTGGTAATTTCAAAAAATAGTATTTTTTTTCTTCTCTATATATCTTACAAATTACAATTGTGTAGGCCTTGGAGCAGTTTGGAATACTGCAAAGGTTGAAGCAGGTTCCATTGTTGCTGTTTTTGGCCTTGGCACAGTTGGACTTGCAGTAAGTAAAATCTGTTTGGAAATACTTATGTACCTGAGTCTGGAAAGTGAACTTGACATATGAACTTTCAATTTTAGGTCGCTGAGGGTGCAAAAACAGCAGGTGCTTCTCGGATTATTGGCATCGACATTGATACCAAAAAGTTCGAAGTTGGTATGGTTTAACTCCATGTAGATTTCTTCATTGTACCTTTTGTTTCCCCTGAAATCTTTGAAACTAGTAGTATGTTATTTTCCTCTTAAGTTATCTCTTTTGTTCAATTGCTGAAAGAGAACAATCCACCTCTGTGTTCTCACTTCTCTGCCAGATTAAAGTGCCAAGTGCCTTCTGATATGAATGTTGTTTGTGGTAGCCTTTTAAAAACATTCGTTTGCTTTGAGTAGAAGCAGGAACTGTTCTCCTAAGTATACTGTCGTGAAAGAAATCTTCAATATAAATGGTTAGTTTGGGTCAAATCCCACATATAATATCTAGAATCCAGTTGCAATATAATCTTGAAGTTTCCCAGGGATTTTATGCTTTTTTTCCAATGCACAGGGCAACATTGATAAACCATGCTTAGTGTTTTTTAGAACATTCAGATCTAGATATTACAAGAACCTACTTCTCTTCTCATGTTAATATGCTACTCCCTCCGTTTTATAAGTTTTGTCGTGGTTTTAGGTCAAATTTTAACTAAAACTATGACAACAATTATGGAATGGCGGGAGTAGTATGTATTACAAATGTATCCTTGCAAACTTGATGTGCTGTACCTGTTACCTTGCCTATTCATCTCATTTTCCTTAGGACTGGATGCTATGTACTTTTAGTAATAAAGTTTGTATTTGTAATTCTTTCTTCCCCCTTGCTGTTTGCAGCTAAGGACTTCGGTGTTACAGAATTTGTGAACCCAAAAGACCATGAAAAACCAATCCAGCAGGTCTTAGTTGACCTTACAGATGGTGGTGTGGATTACAGTTTTGAATGCATCGGAAATGTTTCTATCATGAGGGCTGCACTTGAATGCTGCCACAAGGTAAGCTAGAGTTGCAGCTTATGTTTATGACATGCGTATGAACTGCATAGACTGTTGCAAACTGATAACCCATCTCAGGTATTAATACACATCTCCCCACAAATATGTAACCCAAACAACTCAGTCTTGAATGGATGCTATCATTGTGTTTGTGTTTCTATTTCTGAATAAACATAAGTAAGGTATTTGAGTAAATTCCGTTGCATTCTTCTATGTACTCCCTCTGTTTCAAAATACTCCCTCCGATCCATATTACTTGTCGCAAAAATGGATGTATCTAGCACTAAAACATGTCTAGATACATCCATTTCTGAGACAAGTAATATGAATCTGAGGGAGTATAAGATGTTTTAGTTTTGTGAAGAAAATGTATCTAGACTTCTTTTAGTGTGTAGATTCACTCCAAACCCGAGTGAACCTATATACTAAAAGTAGTCTAGATACATTTGCTTCACAAAGCTAAAACATCTTATATTTTGAAATGGAGGGAGTACTATTTTAATGAAAACATGGTGTATCTGTTTTCCAGTCACCTCGAAGTAAAAATATGTTGCCTTTGCTGATTATCTTTTACCTGTAGGGCTGGGGTACCTCTGTCATCGTTGGTGTAGCTGCATCAGGCCAGGAGATCGCGACACGGCCATTCCAGCTTGTCACTGGCCGTGTCTGGAAGGGAACAGCCTTCGGCGGCTTCAAGAGCCGAAGCCAGGTTCCGTGGCTTGTCGAGAAGTACTTGAAAAAGGTAACCTTTCTACCTCAAACAGACAAAAACTGCATGTTAAGAGCAGTTCTTCCATGACAAACAAAACCTGACCACCCAACATCTACAGGAGATCAAGGTGGACGAGTACATCACTCACAACATGAACCTGACCGATATCAACAAGGCGTTCGACCTGCTGCATGAAGGCGGCTGCCTGCGCTGTGTGCTGGCGATGGAGCATTGAAGATTCTGCGGCATGTTCTGCCTGCTTCTAATCCAATCAGTTTGCATCATGTCAAGTTGTAATGCAGATCTACATACCACCCTGGGACTAGAACTCCCTGTTTGGCCTAGAAACTCTTGGATGCGATGCACTGCTATAATAATATGGTGTCTTGGATGGTTGGGATTGTTAATGTAAGAGCTCCATGTTTTACTTGTCCTGTGTCTCCATTGGATTCGCAAATATGTGTTGCAATTTAGCTTAGTCAAATATCATCTGGAAAGGACCCTCCAACTAACTCACATTAAACCATGGGTAAGAGTTATATAGAAATATAGAAACACGAAATCACCATTCTTACAACACAATATATTCTGTTAAGTTGAGGATTTATCAAATCCAATAGTCTGAAAACTTGAACCAAAACACATTTCACATTTTGGGGAAGATTCAGCCAGTAAAACAATACATTGTTTTGCAATATGTTCAGCAAAAAGTAAGTACATATTACATCTTGGTATCCAGCTAATCGCCAATTCTTAAATATGTTCAGCAAAAAGTAATTCTTAAAGGAGGACAGAGTATCCTGATGCTTGATAAAACCTGCTGGCATTGATGAGTTCCTTCACTGCATTCCCTGAAGCACGACGCTATGATTCTGCTGTCAAAAATTCTGGATGCCACTTCATTTCTCGGTTGCCTTCCATAACCTCACAAGGGTGTTCCATCTCATTGCTTCTCCTCAACTTGAATACTACTGCCTGCTAATAAGATAACAAAAAACCAAATATAACAAAATGCAGAATTTTTGTGTCGAACACAAAGGACCATGCAATAACTAAATAAACCAGTGAGCATATTGCCACCATGGACGATGCTCACAAACACTTGCAAACATATTCTATATCACCAAGAGAGCAGATAGAATACTATGGTGATTATTGGTAAGAGTAGTGATTTTTCTTCCATACATCCTAAGGTGATAAGGTCTGGATCTCAATCTTGAACAAACACAGTTTTGTACAAGAAAAGACCTAGCTATTCTGTCTTTCTCTCAGGAGCCCAACTAATACTTCCTACTTATCATGTAAACAATTGTGACAAATAACAAAATAAAGAAAAAACTTTGCTGCATTAGAGTATGCACTCTGGTATGAGCACAACCCAAAGATGCCTGTGCTCTTCTATGTTATTTTACTTCTGCATTTCTGCAGGATCATATTAATTCACCACATTACCATGCAAATATTAGGGCGTGAATAGTATATTCCTGATATGGTACGAATCTCCTTTTATGGTAAGATGTATCTATTTATAGTTTGTCAATTTAAACTAATCACTTAAACTTAAACATCACTGCAAAAATAATAATCACTCAAACATATGGAAATGTAACTGACGCTGACAAATACTAAATGCAAGATATGTTAATACACAGGATCTCTGTGATAACATGCAACGAAAATACTATGGCCTTTTTTGAATAATTACCGATTCGAACTCGCGGCCTTCTCTCCCCAGTGGAGGGTTTCTTCTTCATGTAGCAGCCATTCCAGTCACCCCCGTCTTGAGAATAGTAATCCATCGGGTATTCCCCTCCAAAATCATTTCCACCGCAATCACCACTACTGCAATCACAATCTCCACAAGTTCCTGATCCCGAGCCACAGCACCCACCGCCACCTCCACCGCCACATTCCCTACTCCCCTTCTCCCACCACCCAGGAACATACCCTAGTGCAACATCAAACTCGAATGTTGTCAGGACTGGCTTCTTGAATCCCTCCCCCCAATCGATCGACAACCGAGGACATGCAATCTGCACCCACGCATCCACAGAATCCCCAAACAGCTCCATCCTCGTCGGGGAGAGCTCTGACATGAGCACTACCATGTGCTCCAACCCTTTCTCCTCAAGATGCTCTACAATCCGGTCAAGAACCTTCACGCTGCCCTGCCGGCCGAGTGTGCCGAGCACAACTCCCCAGCTCTTGGCTTTCCTTGCTGCCAGCACGGCCTCCTTCCTCGCCTGCTTCATCCCGACATGATCATATTCCTCCAGCACAAGCACACCAAGAAATGGGTCAAACCGGTATGCCTTCACCCCAGGGTTGGCAATCATGAACGCTTCGAGGTGAAACCGGCCGTCGGCGACGAACACCACCACGCCCACCCCCTCAGACTTCTTCAGCGTGGGCGCGGTGCACCCGAGGATCTCGCCAGCGGAGAGCGGCTTCGCCTGCGGCACGACGATGTCGCGGTAGCCGTCCCGCGTGAGCATCTCGCGCGCGGCGTGCACCGCCGAGATGAACTGCACGGTGCCGGCGAGGGCGAGGCGGGGCGCCGTCGCGGGGTCCGGGAAGGCGTTGCGGACAGCGGCGGCGAGGCGGAGCGCGTCGACGCGGATCTCGACGAAGACGTAGAGCACGGGGAGGAGGGAGGAGGTGACGGGGACGAGGCAGGAGTGGCCGTAGTGGACGAGAAGGTCGGCGGCGAGGGCCTTGGCAGGGCGGTCCCCGAGGCAGCAGGCTCCGTAGGTGGGGTCTGCGAGGATGAGGACGTCGTTGGAGGGGTCCTCGGCGAGGAAGGGGCCGAGGAGGTGGGAGATGGGCAGGGAGAAGAGGAGGAGGCCCTCCGGGAGCTGCAGCGCGGCGCGGCGCGCGCCGGAGGAGCGGATGCGGTGGGCGGTCTTGGGAAGCTCGAAGTTGTAGGCGGCCGGGAGGAGCGAGGTGGCGGCGGCGGCGAGGGTCGGGTCGGAGAGGATGGAGGGAGGGATCGGGGTGTGGACGAACCGCTTGGGGGCCTTCTTCTTGGCGCTCTGGGATGGGTCTGCCGCGGTGACGGCCAGCGAGGTGGACGGGTCGCCGGCGTCCATGGCGGCGGCGGCGGTGGCGGGTGGGGAGAGACGAGAAGAGGGGTTTTGCTTCGGCCGCAGCACGAGACGACACGGTGACTCACGAAGAGGAGCAGCAAGCAAGAGAAGGCCCATCGCGAAAGCCCATTCTGACACTGGCCCAAAATGGGCATTCCTTGGCCCAGTTTAACTCGTCGGCGTCGTCTTCGTCCTTCCTCCGTTGCCAATGCGCCATTCATCGGCCTCCCCGCCTCCGCCTCGCCTTCGCTCCTCCTGTACTTTTCCCCACCCGCCACAATCCCCCTCTCGTGCTCCCATCCATCCATGGTGGCGCCACCGCGGAGACAAGCCTGGGCGGGGCACCCACCTCCCCGCAGTCCGCGCGTCCCTCGCGAGCGGGCTTCAGCAACAGCTTCAGGCCAACAGGTAAACGCTGCGATTTGATTTGTGCTTCAGTGCCAGAATCGTAGTTCCTGGGTTGCTTTCTTGCTTTCTTGTGGTTAGGATTTGAGAAAAATCGACATAGCTTGAAAAGGAATGTAAACTTAATTACATAGATGCTGGTGTGACAGTGAGATACACAACACTGTCCACACCCAAATAAAACAATTGATTCATGATTACGAGTACCAATTCATGATTGCATACGTACATGATTAAGAGTACCGATTCATGCAGTTGTTTGGTAAGATTAAGAGTACAGATTCATGATTGCATACAGTTAGCTCTGATTCATCCAACCGCGTGGCATACTTTGTTAGCAAAGAACGAATTATACCTACCTCGATGATACCACAGCTCTGATTCATCCGAGATTGATTTCATTTCGTTAAAAAAAATAAAAATTGCGCCGCATTTAGGTTCGTCCAGAAAAAATAACTGAAAATTACAAACACTAGGAAAGATAATGAGGTAGGTGTATGAAGAACATAGAAAAATCAAGAGTAAGTGAAAAATAGGAAAAAAGTATGTCTTATCTAATTAACCCTCTCTCTACCATATCATCAGACAGGCGTGGTGATTATTGCACCTAAGCTATTAGTTAGTTTGACTAGTAAGAAATACAGTAGTACACACAAGTCTGCTACAGGGTAAAATTGCCCATCGACCGATTTCCATTTCTAGAAACCACAAGTCTGCTACATGGTAAAACTGTAAGACCCTAGCTTCTACTTGGGTGAATTCCGAACGAGGTGGTTAGCAGAGCTCGCACACACATGGATACAAGACAGAGAGCACATGTGGTTTTTCTTCTCTCTTTCCTTACAAACAATACATCAAACTGGTTTTTATTCTCTATTTCCTTACAAACAATACATCAAACCCAGGGGCAAACAATGCCTCAACGTGAACGTGCACATCAGGTTTTACATGTACATAAGCATGTCTAGCATGGCGATAATGATAGACCCGACAGAGGAGGCAAACATGCCATCTGCTACAAGGACATCAAAAATAAAAATAAAACCAACAAGGAATTAAAAGGCAGAGCTTCCTTTTATTTTATTTAGTAGTACAAACTGTAGCTTTGAGATGACGACCCTTGAATGCATGCATCTTCATATGACCTTGCCTTCACGATTCAGTCACAGTGATTGGTAAATTATATGTACTAGCAAAAATACCCGTGCGATTGCTACGGTTTACTAATCTTTAATTTGTGTTGTAAGGGTGCAAATCAATTTGTTTACAAGAGCACTCGGTCGCGAATCCGATGGATTCGATAAGATGTGGTATTCCCTAGAGCAACTCCAAACGCCCGCCCAAAAATGACATCAGTTCCCAATAAATGATCTTTTACGGCACCAGCGCATCAAACACGGCTCCATCAGGTAACAAAATATTCGTAGTGCCCAAAAATGTTTCCAGTTTCTAGCTGTCCCCGTAAAAAGACAAACCTATGGAGCCGCAAGGCGCCCCAAGATCCAATCTTTTTGTTCGCCCTCCTCCCCTCAGTTCGGCGGCCACGCCGGCAGATAGAGGAGCGAGGACCCGTCTTCATCGTTTGCTTTTTTCTAGGTCTATTTTCTCTTTATTTTGTCTCCCTAGCGGTACCGGCGCGGTGAGGCTATGATAGCGTGTTGGAATAAGGTCTCTACGGCCTCTCCCTGCCTCGTGGGCATCCGATTCGAAGTCTACGAAAGGCTCGTGAGAGTTAGTGTCGCTAGATCTGTTGGTTCTCTTCCGATCTTGGCAATTGGTGTGTCTATCAAAGAAAATTTTGGCTGTGGGGACCTATGGATCTCCAAGGAGCTTCGTCAACGGTTAATTCTTCCTCTTCATCTCCGGGACGGATGTGGTCTTCTAGACCCGTTCAACGATTCCCGTCCGCAACCAACAATGTCAGACCGACTCAGGGAGGAGCGGCAGCGGCGGCGCGCCAACGACATGGTCTGGAGGTTGAAGACGAAAGGCATCTCATGGATTTTATTGTAATTTTCGTTTTTCTTGTGATGCCTTGTACTGTCGTATGTTTCTTTTAATGCCAGGTTGCTCTTCGCAAAAAAAATGTTTCCAGCATGGTCCTTGTGTGCGCATCCAATATCTGAGCTGAAACTATTCCCACGTGCATTCCCATATCCTGTGTCGCCTTCCGCCGACCATGGGCGGACATTCCAGCACTCCCACACTCCTTCCTTCTCTACCGCCCCTCCCGCAGGCTCCCCCACGTTCCCGCCGTTGCTAGCAAGCACCATCGCCGCTGCGCCTTCGCGCCAAACCCTAACCTCGACATCGTCTGCCAGAACATGTCCATGCCGCTTTGGCCTCTAGGTGCGGCGGGAAACACCGTGGTCGCGCCGGCCACCACCGTGAAGTCAGAGGGGGAGGTCAACAGCGTGATGTGGGCGTCGTCCGCGGCAGTGACCAAAGGGAGTAAGAAGAAGGTGAACACCGGCCCGCGTGGGCATCCACCAACCCCTGCTGTGACGGGCGGCCAATTCCAGGCACCGCCGCCCATGAATCGAACAATCTGATCAGTAACAGTTAAGTGGTGTTGGTGTGAGGATATGTTGTTTTCTCAAAGAGCTGCATTCTAACCTATATGGTGCACTTGCGGATACTTTTTATCAAAGCACCGAATTGTGAACCCTTGCACTTAAAACTTTGAGCTTGTACTTAAAATAGTCCAAGTCTAGAAAGCCAAGGAATTATTATTTGAAGACTGAACACGGAAGGAATTGTTTTGTTTCCTCTGCGTACATGTTGAACGGCATGTTGAACGCCACGGTGTGTTCCTGCCGGCTCGCTGTCTGATGCAAACCCCTCCTCTAGCATCTGTATGACCATCCGCGTTGCAGACAACGGAGGTGCGGCCGTGCATGCGTACCCATGCAGCAGCGTGTTGAGACAGCTGGGGATTCTTTCAAATAGCTGGTGCCCGTGTCCCAGGTGTGCATACCGAGCCGGCACATGGCCATGGCCTCCCATGGTGGTGGCCGTCAAGGAGTAGGGCGATGAACATCGCGCAACGCCTTCTTGGCCGGCGGCGCTGGCTTCTTTTTCCCGGCCATCTTGGCCTGAGCCGACGGAGGGCCACACAACGCCCTCCGTGGAGAAGTTAGGCGCGTGGGGGGAGCATCTGGGAGGCGTAAAGGATGCGGCGGCGATCTCAGTGACGAGAGAGGAGGCTTTCGGCGTGCAGCCCGTGGGAATTATATGATGATGGATTCGGTTTGAAATACCCTACTCACGGCCAGATCGGACTGTGAACGAACAGCTGTACGATTTATGCGAGACGTGTGCCTTCAGGATAACCTTTTGTATGCGGATTGTCCAAAGACAGATCAGATCGATCGTGTCTTCTACGGATTCTAACATGGCAACGTACGTTTCGGACGGACGAAAACCACTGGCGATGGATGAAAACTACGGATGACGAAAACCATCTCAAACAAAATTATACAGTAGAAGACTTGCGGGTGGCATGATGGGTATAATGTATTTTTATGGGAGGATAAAATCGTCCAAAAAAGTGTTGGACCGGGAGAAACACTTCGTGCTTTATTATTATTAGGTATAGATTGACACAAGTATAGATGCCATCCTCGTGGAATGTAGTAACTTCTTCTCTATTGGTCAGGACATCCGTTTGTGAGTATGAGTAGGGAACATCACAGGAACCACGCATTTTAACAAATTTTGCTGTGACTGTCTTCCCCGGAGGCACTGTATAATTTTGTGTTACAGTTATTTCCTTTGAATCACCATCAGGTTTATGAGAGAGTGTAACTTCTCCGCCTACTATGGTTGGAATCTTACTAACGTGTGAGGCCAACATTTTATCAATACTTGTGTTGAATGAGACAACTGTTTCCCATGTAGTCACCACCTCTTTTTGAAGTGCAATTAAGCCATCACCAGTGATCACCTTGAATACCATGTCAGGGTTCTGGTCCTTGCTGTTAGCCAATGTACCATCAGCCGAGACCCAATCTGATGAGCGCCGGCTCCAAAACCCTCCTTTGTCGGTCATTATCAAGACCGTTCCATCATCATTGGTGTGAACACTATAAGCCACACCTTCATTTTTAATATCGTGTGTGTCAAATTTCAGCCATGTGCCCACACGTCGGAGGTACCATCCATTGTCGCTCTTTAAAGCAATTAATGTAGGCAATTGATTCTTACGTGACAAACCAATGACAGTGAAGGACGATTCTGCAGTCAAATGAAATTGCAAGTACGGTTTATCAAACACGGGAACCATGGAAGCATATCCTCCATGTGGTCCAATCTGAGGAATTCGAAGCCTGTAATCATGTAAACAATTAATTGTAAGGGATGTCGAGTAGATCTTAACTGATACTACTAGTGACAATTGGCAAGCATAATTTATGCGCAGTAATGCTACATCTACGGACGTTTTTCTCACGAATTCAGTTTACAGAATGACGTGGAGATTAGATAGAGAGGTCACGAGCCGTAAATCACGGAGGACCAAGGAATTGAACCAATCAGTTTTCACCATATATGCCCGTAAGATTCTTCCGTAACAACAATTCCGTAAGTCCAGCATTTCCGATTTACGCGAGGGACACACCTTAAACATTTATACTATGAAACGGAGAGAGTACAAAGTTTTAAACTTGTTTGAATCCGTAGAACTTTTAGAAACAGTGATGTTTCTCAAATTTTCAGGAAAACTCCAAATCTGAGGTTCGTTTTGCAAAACTCCCATTGTCTTCTCCCTCGAGACTGCCTGTCGCCGCGCCTGCCGTCAATGAGATCTTCGATGCCGCCCTGGATAAGGAACCCAACCGAACCCTCTCTCATTCCCTCCCCGTGTTCTCTCCTTGCACTCCAACTCACCCGCAGCGCGCCCGAAACCGCCGCCGTGCCGCATCGGGGCGCCGTTGCCACATGGACCCCCGCGTCCAACCGGCCGTCTCAGAAGCCCCGAATCGCCGTCAGTGTCTTCCTCGCCGAAGGAATCGTCATGATCCACCGTGAATCGAGAGCACGTTCGCCATCTTCCTTGCGTGACGACCGAACTCCGCCGCGTCCGTTTCGTCCTCTCCGATCTCCTCCGGCCCTCCTCCACTTTACCAGACACGCGCAAAAGCACCCGATTTTCTCCTGTCCTACGCAGCCAAGGCGGCCGTCTTCACCGCGTTCATCTCGCTGTGCCGCTTCCTGGCACGAATGCCGGCATACTGCTTGGTGGCGTTCGATGGCGCGCATGTTTAACTGATGCTGAAGCCCTTCATGGCGTCCGAATACCTGGTAATAGTGCAATCTTCCCTTCAAACTTTTTGTTGGATCATGCAGTATGAGGCAAGTTCAGTGCCCGCCCTGTCCATGTTCGATGCAATGTCTGAGCCACGCATTTTGGTGGCATTTGCTTTCTCAATGTCAGTAGGTTCATTGCTATATCTAACCTCTGCCATAATTATTTAGAAATTAAGATACTTCCAGCCTGTTGTTCTTATTATCTACGTCATCCCAAAGAGAATGCCCAGTTGCAAGACTGGTTAGTTGACTTTTGATTGGTTCGAGAACAGATCTCAAGCTGTATACAACCGTTGTTGTACAGTATTGTCGATCTCAGGCTCTATACACATCTTGCTCACACCGTTCTCTTCTCCATTCTGCAGTGTACAGTATCCTCATTGTAGAATTCAATTCATCATCGATCGTTTGATGCTATTCAGAACTGTGCAATCATCTCTACTTCACATAACTATGATCAGTAGGAAGGAATGGCATCTCATGAAGAGAGTTGATTCTGTGCACTTGGGTACAGTGAGTGCAAATGCAAATGAATGACCTTCTTCCTGGTCTTCGGCGACAAGCATGTGACTTCTCATGTGATGCATTTAACGTATTGATAAAACAATCATTTTCCTACCTGCAAATGGACGTTTTGTAATTCAAGTGCACATTGTCTCATATGGCTGTCGGTGCCTCGATCAAGCCATTTGTTTGGTTTAAAACTTGCTTCTTTAGTAGCCACACTGGGTTTATTTGTTTACTGCATATGACTTCAGCCCAAAAAGAATCTCTAGTGCTGAGGTGTTGCAAGATTGGACAGTTGACTTGTGATTGGTTCGAGAACATATCTCAAGCTTTATACACGTCTTGCTCACACCCTTCTCTTCTCCATTCTGCAGTGCGCTTGTGTTCCAAGCCCCCATCCCACCACCACCACGACTCAAGGTAGTTACTCCTTCCCCTTCCCCTTCATTCCCCAAATATATCTTGTGTTCTCTTTTGATTTTACTTTTCTTCTCACAGATGGTGTCGACAGGGTCTCCCGGATCCTTGTAGAGTGCAAGCTCTACATTGATGGCATCCAATTCGGCCGTCTTGTTAACACAAGGTATTCTCGTTCTATTTCGTCCGTCTCTTCTATGTTTCAATTCGTCAATTCATCATTCGTGTCGCAACCATTCAAACATGTGCAAATATCTCCATTAACATCACTACCATTAGTACGAAGGGATGAACCTTTGTCTTGTCACGAAGATAACTGTATTTCTCATCTTTTCCGACAATCATGTGAATGTTCGTGTGATGCATTTAACATATTGAAGAAACAATCATTTTCCTGCCTGCAAATGGACCTTTTGTAATTGAAGTGTCCATAGCCTCACATGGCTGTCGGTGCCTCGATCAAGCCATTTGAGTAATTTTAGAACCTGCATCTTTAATAGCACCACTTGGTTTATTTGAGCACTACCGTGTCTTGTCTTATATAACCTTTTCTATCAATGCAACAGCGGAAGCCTGGGGGCTTCGCAGGTTCTCCCCTAGCTAGCTTCTGGGTTGAGTTGTATGGTGGGGTGTTGGTCCTTTCTTGGACTGGGTACATTGTACACAAACTTCTTTTTCTATCAATGCATTTCATGAAAAAGAAGGAAGGAATGATGCATTGTGATGGCACGCAAGGAACTGTGTCATGAAAAGAGTGGGTTTTGTGCAATTGGTACACTGAGTGCCTGTGCAAATGAGTGACTCACAGGCATGTGACTATCCATGTGATGCATTTAACATATTAGTTTCCTACTTGCAAATGGATGTTTTGTAATTGAAGTGCACATTTTCTCATGTGGTTGTCGGTGCCTTGGTGGACCCATATGATTAATTTAGAACCTGCATCTTTAGTAACACCAACTAGAGGGGTAAGATGCGCTTTTCTGCACCCGGACTCATTTGTGTGTGAGTGACTTTGTTTTTCGTAGAGCAATTGTTAATTTCACAACTCACATGATTGATTCACCCAATCGGTTAGATAAGAGAGTGACAACAGGCAACAATGGACAACATCATAATCCTGGGACGAACCTACTCGGTAGCATGCTCAGGCTCTTGCCTACTATTATTCAAATAATATATCACAATAGCATCCAACTGTTTGAGCAGAAACTGCATCCACTCACCACAACTCAGTTGTTCCTAAAAGACCGTTAAGCGCTGTTGAATTTTTGAAAATTTGACACAAAGCTTACTTTGCACTCACATGCATGTAGTATATTAAACTTCCTGCAAGTGGGTCACTTTCACCTGTAGCATGACGATCAATCATATTTGGTGCAGATAAAATAACAGAAACATTCATCAGTCCAAAATTTAAACGGATTCAGTAGTCCTAAATGAAATAGTAAGTCATTTTCATAATTTCATTAGAAACTACTAAGTGCATTGACAATAGAAGTAGCCGGTGATAGTTAGGTAACACACAACTCTCCCGAATTTAGATTCTGCCTTTGCATACATTGATCTTATTCTCCGTACATGTCTACAACGACTTGTTATCCATCAGTATCTTAATAAAAAACATGTGCTGCTGGAAGAATATAAATCGATCCTTTGTTATTCAAGCTAGATTTGTAGGAGACTTTGACAAATACATAATGTGAGGCAGGCAATGAACCAACACATAACCCTCAAGTCTGCACATACAAGCAACATATTTTTAAAAAGACCTCATCTATTGAGGTTCTTCTACCAGGCTGAAGCAATTCTTCCGATGGTATTCTGAGCATTATCAAGCGGTGTTATATATATTTATGCACTAATTATTGTGCACACATGTTGCTCGAGGAAGCAATACTGCCTTATGATCCACTTCACATGCTTGTTATCCCAAATTGATGATATCCTTGGGGCCATGCCCCATTCCTTTCTAGTTAGATGTTGGAGTGTTTAAACTTTGGTACCTTTTGCCTTCCATGTATCTGAATAACAATCCAAAGTAAATTGATGTAAATTTAATTTAATCCAGAAATCATTCTTATTACAAATTAGATCTGCAATTGTGCTGTGAAACACTATGGAAAATGTCTTGAAGGGGAACATTGTTGAGCAATCAAGCCTGCTATCTGTAAGTGTGGCATTAAAGTTACAAATGCTCTGATGCATGCTTCTTTAAATAGACTATTCTCGACATGAAAATGCATTCAGGATTACAAGTCAATGACCAAACATATATTTAGTGAATGATTATTTGTGGAAACAAAGCTACTATATTACTACCTTAACTGAACTTGTATCATTTAAGTCAATAGCCTGGAGGAGACATGCTCTTTATATAGAAATGAATGGGTGAATTTAGCTCTGGTTGTAAACTATATAGCAAGACATTTCCTTAGACATGAATCTACAAAGAACTATTATTCGCAGGGAAGATATTGAGTCATCATAATTAAGTACACTATAGTACATCAATACTTGGATTGGTAAATCATATTAACTATAGAAGACATGAACTTAGGCTCCAATACTGTAACAAAGAACCAATGCATGGGTAAATCAGAGTAACTCTAAAAGACTTTAATTTAACCTCAAAATTTTAACAAAGAACCAATGGATGCCATATATGCCATGATTTTGTTTACACAAGACATCATAATAAATAATGTGCAATCTTTTCCATTAAGCAACAATGAATTAGAAAGGTAACCTCTTCCTTTAAACAATTCTTGATCAAAAGTAGGCTATTCGTTTTGTTCGGGGAGTAAAAGAAAAAAAATTAAGAGAAAAAATACATGAGGAGGAGGCCATTAGAAGTCTTGCTGCCTCATTAGTAAGTGCATCCTTTCTAGAAAATTTCTCTCTTCGCCTACCAAGTCTTGATCATGTTCATCAAGACTGACAACCGAGATTAGTTGTAAAAGACTGAAATATTTTAAGTAGGCTACAATATAACATTGCTGACCTATTAACCCAACAATGAAAATCCTGGCTCTGTTTATTTTGGAGCAGATCAATCAAATCTGAATGCCAATTGCCAAACGAAATCAGAATAAATAACTATCAGAAGCAGTTGAGAAGTGGACTGATTGACGTCAAAACCACCAACTTGTGCGAAGGGCCATCCATAGCAGTCCCGCGGAAGAAGTATGCAGTGAATCCTCGAAGATGCAGATGTTAAAGAACCTAAGAATGGAAACCAGGCGTTGGGCCACCCCTGTGCAGGCACAATGCTGTTGGCAGTAGGTCTGCACTCTTCACCCTTGAGCAAAATGCCAGACTCCGAGAGGGATGTCAGCATCGTTGCTCCCAGCGGAGAGGATCGGGGCCAGTGCAGCTCCCTATGGCAAGAGAGGCCAACGCAGTGCAGGTGAGGAAAAAACCTGACAAGACGATGCCACTCAGCATCTGCCCTTCTTTTGATTGCCTTGCTTTCATTCGGCAGAGCAACGCGTGGAGAGACTTGAGACAACGATGAATCCCCGGATCCTCAACGACAAGACCACCGAGGCAAACGGGGGCGGCGGGATTATAGATGGAAATGGGTCACCATTAGGGTACCCTTTACCCTCTTTAGTTCAAAAAAATGAACTACCCTTTTCAAAATGATTATGTCATCACAAAAGTTAGTTCATTTTGTTGAACTAAAGAAGGTAGAGGGTACCCTATTGTTGACCCACTCCCAGCACTGGTGGGATGTGGAGATTGGGGCGGTGACTCCCTGTTGCTCTCCCCAATGTCCGAAAGAAACAATATGAGATCAGGGGAGGAATTATCGAGGGACGATGATGGAGTTGGTAGAGCTCGCGTCGGTTCCTTTCCCAATGCGCCGACAGGCTGGCCCATCACACGGTTGGCCGCCGGACGCTCCAGAGCGTTCCAATTCTAGGGAGTATGAACCGACCAAAGGGCCCGCGGCCTTGTGCATAGGCAGCGGCGTACAAAGCACACACCGACAGGCAGACCCACTAAAGGCTCTGCTCGTTGGATGCTCCACAATGCTCCAATTCTAGGGAGATAAGAGCTTGGGGGGATTTGTTTATTTGTGCACTGTATATGCCTGGCTGGCTGGTTCTTGTTCTTCAGTTTTGTATTGTATATCCTGTTCTGTAATTCTTCTGTTAATATTAACAGGGCTAGATCTTCTGTAGTTTCCAATTAAAAAAATGATGCATAGAATCTCGCCAGAGCTATTGCTAATCATCTATGTTTGTTTAATGTGATAACAGATTGAATTCTACATGTATTCCTACTAACTGAGAGGATTGTAACTACATCTTAAGGTTAGCATGCTTCTCTGTCACCTCAGCCAAAAAAGAATGGCCAGTTCTGAGCTATTGCAAGATTGGGTAGTTGACTTGCGATTGGTTCTGAGAACAGATCTTATGCTGTATTCAACTGTTGTTATATATTGGAGATCTCAAGCTCACAACATTTTCTTCTCCATTCTGCAGTGCACCTCTGTTCCACTGTTCGGCCGCGTGTGTGGAGGGAGTGTCTTCTGGGCTTTCCAATGGCGGAGCTGGTGGTCTCTATGGCCATCGGGCCACTTGTGTCCATGCTGAAGGAC
This sequence comes from Avena insularis, assembly GCA_023614405.1. Taxonomy (NCBI): domain Eukaryota; kingdom Viridiplantae; phylum Streptophyta; class Magnoliopsida; order Poales; family Poaceae; genus Avena; species Avena insularis. The sequence goes on from CM042695.1 coordinate 391,009,343, forward strand.
AAGGCATCCAGCTACCTCCTGGACCAGTACAAGGTCATGGAGGGAATGGAGGAGCAGCACAACATACTCAAACGCAAGCTTCCGGCCATCCTTGACGTCATCACTGATGCCGAGGAGCAAGCTATGGCACACAGAGAAGGGGCGAAAGCCTGGCTGCAGGAGCTCAAGACAGTGGCCTATGAAGCAAATGAAGTCTTCGACGAATTCAAGTACGAAGCACTCCGCCGTGAAGCCAAGAAGACGGGGCACTACAAAGAACTTGGGTTCGATGTAATAAAACTCTTCCCTACTCACAACCGTGTTGTGTTCCGTTACAGAATGGCTGGCAAGCTTTGTAGGATTCTGCAGGCCATTGAGGTCCTGATAACAGAGATGCATGCCTTTAGATTCAAGTACCGACCACAGCCACCATTGTCCAAGCAGTGGAGGCAGACAGACAGTTTTATCATCGACCCACAACAAAGTGCCAGAAGATCCAGAGACAAAGATACGAAGAAGATTGTTGGTATACTACTTGGTCAGGCTAACAATGCAGATCTTGCGGTTGTTCCCATTGTTGGAATGGGAGGCCTTGGCAAGACCACATTAGCACAGCTCATATACAATGATCCTAAAATTCAGAAGCATTTCCAGTTGCTGCTCTGGGTATGTGTCTCTGATACCTTTGATGTGAACATCCTTGCTAAGAGTATAGTTGAAGCATATTCCAAGAAGGAGGATGAAACTGATAGAAACATGTCATCACTGCATAGACTTCAGAAATTGGTCAAAGGGCAGAGGTATCTCCTTGTATTGGACGATGTATGGAACAGAGAGGTCCATAAGTGGGAAAGGCTGAAGGTGTGCCTTCAGCATGGAGGCAGCGGCAGTGCGGTGTTGACAACAACTCGTGATAAACAAGTTGCTGAAATAATGGGTGCAGAGAGAACCTACAATCTCAATATTTTGGAGGATAGCTTCATAAAGGAAATTATTGAGGCTAGAGCATTCAGTGCGAAGAAAGAAAAGCCTGTCGAGCTAGTTGAGATGGTTGGTGAGATTGCGAAGAGATGTTGTGGCTCTCCTTTAGCTGCAACCGCACTGGGCTCTGTACTTCGTACCAAAACCAGTGTGGCTGAATGGAAGGCTGTATCATCTAGAAGCAGCATTTGCACTGAGGAAACTGGAATTTTGCCAATACTAAAGCTTAGCTACAACAACTTGCCACCACACATGAAGCAGTGCTTTGCTTTCTGTGCTATATTTCCCAAGGATTATAAGATTGATGTGGACAAGCTGATCCATTTATGGATCGCAAATGGCTTTATCCCACAACGTGAGGAATATAGTCTTGAAACCAGTGCGAACCATATTTTCAGTGAACTTGCCTCAAGGTCATTTTTTCTGGACATACAGGAGTTTAAAAACCCAGAGGAGTATTATTCCACAACGACATGCAGAATTCATGATCTTATGCATGATATTGCAATGTCTGTTATGAAAAAGGAATGTGTTGTTGCAACTAAGGAAACAAGTCAGATGGATTGGCTTCTAGATACTGCTCGGCATCTATTTTTGTCATGTAAAGAAACAGAAGGTATTTTGAATCATTCTGTGGAGAAAAGATCCCCTGTTATCCAAACACTGCTATGCGATAGCTTTGTGGAAATCTCATTGCAACATCTGTCAAAGTACAGCTCTTTGCGTGCCTTGAAGCTCTATATAAATACAGAATCATTTCTACTGAAACCAAAGTATCTACATAACCTGAGGTACCTTGATCTCTCATACAGTAAGATCAAAGCACTTCCTGAAGATATAAGTATTCTATATAACCTGCAAATGTTTGACCTTTCCAACTGCTATTATCTTGATCGACTTCCGAGGCAAATGAAGTATATGACATCCCTCTGTCACCTCTACACTCATGAAACGAGTTTGAAGAGCATGCCTCCAGAACTTGGAAAACTAACTAAGCTGCAGACACTTACATGTTTTATAGCAGCACATACTGGCCCTGATTGCAGTGATGTTGCAGAGTTGGAGCATTTAAACCTTGGTGGTCAGCTAGAGCTATGTCAGGTAGAGAATGTTACAGAAGCAGAGACAAAATTGGCAAAACTTGGAAACAAGAAAGATCTCAGAGAACTGACATTAAGATGGACTTTTGTTGGTGATACCAAGGTGCTCAACAATTTCGAACCTCATGATGGGTTGCGGATTCTGAGGATATTCTCGTATGGAGGAAAGTGCATTGGTATGTTGCAAAACATGGTTCAGATCCATCTTTTCCATTGCGAAAGATTGCAACTTTTGTTCAGATGCAGTACATCCTTCACTTTTCCAAAACTGAAGGAAGTTACGCTAGAACATCTGTTGAATCTTGAGAGGTGGGGAATAAATGAGAATCAGGAAGAACAAATAATATTTCCTCTTCTTGAGAAGTTGTTTATTAGGTATTGTGGAAAGCTGATATCATTACCTGAAGCACCATTGCTGTCAGAACCATGTAATGGAGGTAGGCTGGTGCGCTCGGCATTTCCTTCCCTAAAGGTACTCGAGATGGAAGACTTGGAGAGTTTTCAGAGATGGGATGCTACAGTTGAAGGAGAAGAGATATTGTTTCCTCTTCTAGAGGAACTGTCAATTAAGAAATGCCCAAAGCTGATAGCATTACCTGAAGCACCATTGATGCAAGAACCATCTATTGGAGGTGATTATAGGTTGGTACACTCAGTATTTCCTGCCCTAAAGGTACTCAAAATGGAAGACTTGGAGAGCTTTCAAAAATGGGATTCTACAGTTGAAGGAGAAGAGATATTGTTTCCTCTTCTGGAGGAACTGTCAATTAAGAAATGCTTAAAGCTGACAGCATTGCCTGAAGCACCATTGCTTCAAGAACCATGTTGTGGAAGTTATCGCTCAGCATTTCCTGCCCTGAAGTTACTTGAATTGGATAACCTGGAGAGGTTCGATAGATGGGATGCTGCAGTCAAAGGGACTCAAGAAGAAGATATATTGTTTCCTCAGCTCGAGAAACTATCCATTCAGAATTGCCCAAAGCTGATAGATTTACCTGAAGCACCAATACTCAGCGTATTCGAAACTGAAGATGGCAAACAAGAGATATTCCATTGGGTAGACAGATATATATCTTCACTAACCAGGCTGATATTGAAGCTAGAAAACACAGAAACAACATCTAAGGCTGAGTGCACCTTAGTTGAACTGGTGGATAGCAAGGAGAAATGGAACCAGAAATCCCCTCTTATGGTTATGAAGTTAAGATGCTGCTACTCATTCTTTGGATCGGGTGTACTAGAGCCGTTGGACTATTTTGTACATCTAGAAGATTTGGAAATTCATACATGTGATGTGCTTGTCCACTGGCCAGAGAAAGTGTTCCAAAGCTTGGTATCTTTGAGGAGTTTGGCGATCAAAAGCTGCAAAAATCTGACTGGATACACACAAATTCCTCTTGAGCCATCAACATCCAAAAGGAGTCAACACCTGGCAGGCCTGGAGACTCTTGAGTTAGAAGATTGTGCAAGTTTGGTAGAGATGTTAAACGTCCCGGCATCTCTCAAGAGAATGAGAATTAGACGGTGCCATCAGCTTGAGTCTGTATTCGGCAAAAAGCAGGGCATGTCAGAGTTAGTTCAAGGATCTTCTTGCAGTGGGGCAATCATGCCCACAGCTGTTCCAGAGGTGTCATCCTCAGGCATGAGTCACTTTTTTTCATGCCTAGAACATCTGTATCTATCTGAATGTGATAGTTTATCAGGGGTTCTACATCTTTCAGCATCCTTAAGGATCATAATCATTGGTAACTGCAGTAATATTCAAGTATTGTCATGTCAGTTGGATGAGCACCCAGAACCACAGCTCACTACTTCCATTGTGCCAGAGCCATCAGCAGCAGCAGCAGCAGCAGCAAGCGAGCAGTTACTTCCTCCTCGTCTCGAAATTCTAGCAATAGAATTCTGTGCTGACATGCTGCTGGGCATTCTCCGTCTGCCCGCGTCCCTCGAGACGCTGAGCATTCATCAAAACAGTGGGTTGACATCTCTGGTGTCTCTGCCTGGAGAGCCCTCATCATTGAAATACCTTTGTCTTGAAGGCTGCAGTACCCTGGCATCCCTACCGAATGAGCTGCAAACATACGGGTCTCTCACATCGCTTGTAATTAAAGATTGTCCTGCTATAAAGAAGCTCCCTAGATGCCTGAAGCAGCAACTGGGCAGCATCAATTACACAGATCTGGATGCTCAGTATAAAGGTACGCACATGTTGCTATATTTACCATATATCTCCAACAAATGCAAGCATACTGTACCAGCACGTCATCTTCTGTTAGCTTTATCATTTGTTGTTTGAAGATGAGAAATAGCAATTTGATTGTAGTATCACATGATTATGATATTTGTAAATGAAAAATCATATTTCTAAGTTATTTCAAATGGTTAGAATGCTCATACATGTATAGTAATTTGATAAAATGAAATGATCATCAGTGGTCTGCAACTTGAACTTTTTTTACATCACTTTTTTGTAATCTACTATGGCTTGTGTTACAGTAACTTTTGTCATTTGTGATGACTCTAGAAACGGAATTGAAACTATTTGAACCGAAGACATGGAAGGAAATACCACGACTAATCTGTGACCGGAGGCAGCCTCGTCGCAATTGAAGGTTATTCAGGATTTTTCTAGGGTAAACCAGGAAAGGCCAGCGAGCTCCTGGAGTTCATATGGGAGAATAGCACTGTCCAGTGAACTGAGTAATACTGGAGGGTCATGCATTTTCTGTGTTTCAAATAATGTGTATGTTATGTCAAGATTTTTATTGGCTTTGTCGAACTTTGCATTTTATCTTCTTCGGATGCTTGTAATGTGAGTTTATCTCGTTTGAACATTTCCCAGTTTCAGTACAAGTTGGGATTCTCACATTTGTGAGCTATCTAGTTTCAGGGTCGTTTACTTGGTGGAGAACATTGACCTGTAACTTGTTCAGATTACTTTGTAAACTGTGAACTCATCTGATGCAATGCTTGTCCACCTTAAGTACTGAAGTGTTAGCGGGACTGCACGCAGGGCGTTGTCACAAGTTTTTCTTTCTATGAACACAGTAGGAAATCCATATGGCAGTTTCTATATAAATCGTACTCAATAATTACATCAGAATGTACAGGGGGTTTAAAGTTGATTGCTTACCCCTCATGCACAGCTGAGATGTGAACCTTTTTTGTGCCTCTATGGACAATCTGGTACAATTCTAGCATGAGTGTCTGGAGGCGTCGCGGGGCACAATCGTTGATGTGTTGGAGCGGTTCTCCGAACTCAAAGAGACGTTGCAGAAAAGTTCACGAGCGCGAAGCTAACGGCGGCAAACATGACTGGGAGATGTTTCTGTGGCAGAGCCAGAGGAAGGTGTCGTCAGGGATGGAGACCAAAAGATAATTATAGATAGCAAGCAACAGTCCACTTGAAGGTGTCGTCAGGGTGGAGACCAAAAGATAATTATAGATAGCAAGCAACAGTCCACTTGATATGCAAAAGATGCAATCTTGTGACGAGAAACACGCTGCAGCTAAAGCAAATAGACTATACCATTTCACTCGCTCACTCCGGCTCGCAAGCCTTAAGTGTGCTGAAGTAGCTCCAGAAGCCTACTGTCTCCTGGTGCACAAGCCTGTAATATTGCAGTGAAAAGGGAAATGGGAATGAACGCTCTTTTTTTTTTACCAACACCTTCAGGACTACCTTCCTTCAAGCCAGCCAAAGGGCTTCATCGATGTACAAATTTGAACTTTTTTTTTGCATTAAAACCTCCCGTTGATCTCTGGATTTCCCCTGCAGAGAATTAATATCTCCCATGACCGTTAGATGAATTGCAAAGATTACTCCCTCCGGCCCATATTAATTGACTCAAATTCATCCAAATTTTGACAAATCAAAGTCAATTAATATGGACCGGAGGAAGTATTTGAATTCTTCTCCGATTTAGTGCTATGAATAATAACAGCAAGCCCCAGGCATGAAGCATTCGACAAGCATCACATACATACAACTGATGTTCAGTACGATGTAGGAGTATGACAATGCAGCTAATTCAGTAAATGTACTGCACTTTTTTTAGGCAAATAATGTTCCGTTGTAACCAAACTAGGCTAAACCTAGGTAATAACACCAGACACACTTTGATATAACAACAGCAAGCCCCAAGCATGAAGCATCCAAACAAGCACCACATATAGCAGCTATATATATGTTCAGTGATTCAGCAAAGCTATACGATTTTAGTAATTCGGTAACTGAACTGCACTTGATCACTTGTTTACGCAACTGATGTTCCGTTGGTGCCAAACTGGGCCGAGCTATGCAGCAGCATCAGACACACTTCGATCAAACTATGCTTAGGTAACAAATGCACTGCACTTGCAATATTGGTCGATCTCAAGAAGAGCGCAGAGCACATAATTATCTGACCATATCTCCACATTTTGCTCCCAGAAATTATTCTCTCTCCCGCGACCGTTAGATGAATTTAAATATATTTGTGAAAAATCTTTCGAGTTGAGTACTATGTTAACAAGATCAAGCATGCCAACAACCATTCGGTTAGAGAAATCGTAAACACACTTGGTGATAGAAACGCGAGATACATGGAAGGGACGGGAGACGAAGAGGGTGTTGGTAGAGTGCCGGGCTCCTATGTGAATCCTTCTAAAAGAAGTTAAATCATCGGTAATCACTGAACTTGACGAGCAAAATCAATGTAATCACTGTACAATGGGAATATGAACTTACGATAATTGAAGTTGTTAGTGGGTGTCATCCAAACATGGCGATGGATTGGCCGACGTGGCATCGAATTGGACCCACTGTTAGGTAACTTACCGATTAGTTATATAATGCATATGTTAGGGCGGTTTTTCTTAAACCATCATCATCAACTACTCCCTCTGTTCCAAAATATAAGATGTTTTAGCTTTGTGAAGCAAATGTATCTAGACTTCTTTTAGTATGTAGGTTCACTCAAGTTTGGTGTGAATCTACACACTAAAACAAGTCTAGATACATTTTCTTCACAAACCTAAAGAGGAATTTTACAGTACCCCAGAATTAGTATGGGCCGTCAATTCTTATTGATCCAATGTCCACAATGTTTTGGTGCTCCACCACTAATCTTATGGAGTACTAACTCGAAAAGCCATGGAGTACCTTGATCCAAGGGGTAAAACGGCAATCCGCAAACCTATCAATATTATTTCTTGGGATGACATGACCGTATTTTCCCTTGTAGTCTTCCAAGAATATTAGGGTGAAGATACCAAATCTAAAAAATTATAATCCTGTTCGTGGCAGCCGGAGATGCGATGCTGCCACCACCGGTTCACCTCCGCCCATAATTGGGGAAGAGCTAGAACAAGCCACCACCGGTTCACCTCCGCCCATAATTGGGGAAGAGCTGGAACAAGCCTCCTACTGACCTCCATGTTCATCGCGGCATGAGCGAAGTAAGCCACACAACCGTGATCTGTACCTTCATCGGGACAGCTTATTTTCTAATCCACCACGGACGACACCTGAACTCAATCCACTACAAATGCCTAACAAGTCCAATCCAAACCATGCCATAGTATAGTAGTACGAAGAACTTCAGAGATAGAATCAACTTAATTTAGAGGGGGGGGGTTCATAATTTTCATAGAAATCGAAATTACATCAGTTTAATTAGATCTGGGTGGAACTTCGTGGATTGGCAGTTAATTCACCATCTCATGCATAGTAGGCCAATAGATTTAGCTGAAACAGGAGGCTTTGATGGTTGTGATGGGGCAGCGATGGGGAAGGTCTGTTTTTTGATCGGAATGAAGTTTGCGGCGTTCGATACGTCCGGAGGAGCCGACGAGCGGCGGCTTGGAAAAATTTAGTTCTGGTGAACTGACTGCGCTCGATCGGGAGGAGAGGCGCCACCGTATGATCTATCGAGATAACAGAAAAGGTCAAAAATGCCCTGCTAAATTGATGGCTAGATATGGTTGGTACTCCCTTCCTCCTAATGAAGTACCAGGGTATCGTAAAAATCCTCAACCTAAAACATCTTATATTTTAAAACGGAGGGAGTACATCTCTTCGCGAGCTGGGCCCAAATTTGTCGCACGGAGTTCTCATTCTTCCTCTGATCTAACCCTAAATTGACGAAGTTGTTGCCAGAGCGTCGTCTTTTCCCCACATGTCAAGCACAAACTTGTCCCGATGTGCACTACGCCGCTCGGCCCCTCCGTTTTCGCTCACCCTCTACCCTGATTACAGTCGGGTAGTGAAGTAGTATAACTTGAGGACGCTGGAGAACTCCGGATGGGTGTTCTACAAGTGTACTACCACCGTTCCATAATATAAACCTTTTTAGCAAAGTAAAACAACTTGCTAAAAAGGGTTATATTGTGGAACGAGGGAGTAAGAAGCATGGGGTGTGTACTGGATTCATTGTATTTGGTGATTTCCTATCTATTTCTTGCTCCAACTATGTGCAAAGAAGATTTTTTGGTTATGTTTGTTTTCGATTTTCACAGTTTGGTTGCAATTTCTAGCATTAGGAGCTGAAGTACATTGACTATTTGATCCAGAACAACTACAGTCGAGGCGATGATGCTATTATTCCCTAGGCTAGGTAGAGGATAGAAGGGAGGAGCTTCAACTGAGGAAGGAGGAGGAGAATCTAACATGGATGCTAGGATATGAGCAACATTTGATCAGGATTTAGATGCAGTTAGGGAAATGGTCTACTGTAGATTGTTGTAGTTGTGCTCTTTGTGTTGTGTGCAATGTGTAATGTGCTTGTCTTGAAGAAGTGAGGAAATGATCTAGTGAAGTAATGTAGTGATGTTTTGGTGTTTGTAGTGATGATCCACTGAATTGGTGTAGTGATGCAATTTAGTGAACCGTGTCTTGTTGAATTCAGTGTAATGCCATGCAGTGATGTGTGACGCAATGAGCTTGCCAAAAAAATTGTGGCTTGTTTACTCTTTTCTGGGAATGATCTAGTTAGGTGATGTGCAAGATTAGCTGGCATTTGTAATAATCACCGTGCGAGGCATAAGAATATATACGTTGAGAAATAAGAAGCACACAGGTCCGGAACCCTCGTGAGGAGGTAAAGCCCCTACTCCTACTTTGTTGTATTGCTCGCATGCTTCACGAGGGTGCAATGGCGGATGAATGTCTAGGGTTTTAGATCTATGGGATCGACCCATTCTAAGGTAGGAGCAGGTCTCCTTATATAGAGGTGCCGGAGCGGAAAGGGTTACCACATTCCCGCCTAAATGGCCTTTGCCTCTACGCTGTCTTCACATGACACGAGCTAGCCGTGTTGCTGAGGTCATTGACAACTCCTCCCTCTTCTCCAATGCGTTACCCCTGGTCTTCTTACACCAAAGTGGTAATGTCAGGCTCTGCAGCTTCCCGGCGTCATCACCCTGCCTTTAGCACCGAGGCGGGCAGGCAACATCTTGCTTTCCCGAGGAAGACTGGTCGTCGCTTGGACCGGCCGTTGGAGCGTCGCCTTGCGGGTCGTGGTGAAGTTACCGTTATGCCCCTAGGCGATGCCTCGTCGGGAGGCCTTTGGCCCCTAGCGCGGTTGGTCTTGCCGTTCGTCTGCGCTCTGTGCTTCCTTCTGCCTCCTGAGGGTTGAGCACCTCGTGAGGCCCGGTAAGGGCGTTGCACGTGGGTCCAGCAACTCGACCGGACGGGGTACCCCTAGTGCCAATAGTACGACACTTATGCCCATTTGTATTCTTCATCGGTACTCGGATCCTATATATTCGCTTCCGCATGATGTATGATTTAATGTTGGACATGTGTCATCTTTGTGCTCTATATATTTTGTATCTTGTCTATTGACGTTGCTTATATTTTTCTATTTCTTTTGGGTGAATGTGCTCTAAAAATTTTTGTCCGGACACCAGCCGTACGCACCTGTGCTAGATTATTAGGGGCGTGATTCTTGTGGGAGAACCTATATTTTTTGTTGTAGATGTGGAGGTGTACGATACCGTGCCTGCCGCTTAGGTTTCTCGTAGTTACTTCGCGACCACAATGAAATTATACCGGCTGGCGAGATTTAGAACATGCCGGCTGAGGGTTACACTTGTGCCGCTGTTGGGCCATCATGGGTTGGTCATGTTAGTTTGTTGCCTTGGTATGTGATAAACCAGTGTACTCAATAAATAATCATAGTCTTTTCATACGATACGGAGCACATCAGGGATTAAACTTCGGGTTTGACACCTTCTATGTCACATTACGGAAATATTCGGACCACGTCCTCTTGCCGGCGGAGGGTTCGTGTTTTTTTTGTTTAGGCTCTTTTTCGTTGTCTTCTCCGGGGTGTTATGGTCGCGGCTACATTCTGAAGTCAGAATAAGGTCGTCTCCGCCCTATCCTCACTTCGGTGATGCGTTTAGCGCTAGTGGAGCACGTGTGGAGTCATGTTTCCGAAAAATCTTCTGGGATTCGATCGGTTTTTATATTCATTGGTGTGGTTTCAGAACGGTCTCTTATGATTTACAGTTTTCATCATTGCGGTGGTTGCTACTCTCGTGCATTGGTCATTTGGGTGTTAGCACGACGACCTCTCTTTTGTTTACTACAACAAGCTCTACTACGACAAGTTTTCTGGGCTCCGGTGATGGAGGGGCGAGAAAGGCGACACGACTTCGGCTCGCGCCGGTGTCTATAGTCATCTCTAGGTGGTCCAAGGACCTATGTATAATTTTTGTTATTTTTTTAGCTCTTTGTACTACTACTGTTGTTGATTGTTAATAGATCGGTAAAATTGTTATAAAAAATTAATTTATATATAGGGAGAGACTGTGGTGACAATAAACCTTGAGACAGTGAAATGTGTACATTGACTATTGTGTCAATCTATCTCAAAAAAAAAGACTATTGTGTCAATCTGAAATTATGATCTTCAGTACGCGGTGTGTTGATGCGTGCGTGCGCGGGCTGCAGACAAAAGACTTGCTTGATTCCGTGCATACGAAAAACTCCTCTCTTTCTCAGAAAACAACATACGACTATACGAGGCCGACCACGACCAAGCAGCGCAGCAGGGATCAAACTTCGCGTTTGACTCCTTTTGTGTCTCACTAGGCAAGTATTGTTTCAGAAGCATACACCCCAGGTCCAGTTCCGTGAAACCGGGCAAATCTGATCGAAATTCATGAAATACGGCAAAATCATAGATAATAGGCAAGTTCATATAAGATTCGATGAAATTTAAACTTAAACAGAAATAAGCTAATCCTAGTTTATACCGAAGCGGCGGTAGAAGACGGGTGTAGTCTTCGTCTTCGTCGTAGCTCGGTGGCTTCTCTGCCGGCGGGCCGCGGCTGCTTCCCTGGCCTGGGCGCCGAAGCGCCTACGCGGTGGATCCTTCACCAGATCGTGCTCTAATCGATCTTGAGCTGGGCGCCATTTTTTCAGCAAGATCCCTTCCAGTCGCCATTAATTAATAGTCGATCAGTTGCATCCATCCATCAGTCCGGCCTGACTCGGAGCAAAGATAGATAGTGGTTTGTTTTGTAAGGGAGAGTCTTTATATAATGGCCGAGATGGTTGCTTCCGCGGTGGTCGGTGAGACGATCAGCAGGATCTCCAGCTTCGTCATCGACCAGCCCGGCGAACGGAAGCCGATCGATAAGGCGACAGACGACAAGGAGAGGCTGGAGATGGCACACATCAAGATGGAGGCTGCACTGCACATGTCCAGCAAATGGAAGATCACGGAGGTGCCGATGCTACGCTGGCGGCGCAAGCTGAAACGCGCTGCCCAGGAGTGCGACGACACGCTGCGCCACCGCAAGCAGCGTGCCCTGGAGGACGAGGAGATCATGCGGTCCTCCTCGTTTCCCAGACGGATTGTTAATTGCGACAAGAAGATAACGAAGAACGAAAACGAAAAACACAGCAATGGGCCTCGCTCCACTCGTCAGAAGGCCTCGCTCCACTCGTCAGAAGTTGGCCTATACTTTGTAGAATTTGGATCAACACATAACAAACTCCACCTTGAGACAAATTCCTCCTTGTAGCATCAACATCAACCATCTCCCTGAACAAACAAAGCAAATACTTTCGGCGTCAATAGCCACTTGGGCTAATCAGTTAAACCAACTAAGTTCGAGCAAAGCTCAAACTTAGCAACAGAAACAGGTTTAGTCATCATATCAGCAGGATTATCATGAGTGCTGATCTTGCCTACCTTTAATTTACCTTAAGCAACAATGTCTCTAACAAAATGATACTTGACATCAATGTGCTTAGTTCTCTCATGAAACATCTGATCTTTTGTAAGATATATGACACTTTGACTGTCACAAAGCAAAGTAATGCAAGAATCATCTCCACAAAGCTCAGCAAACAAATCTTTTAACCAAATAGATTCTTTGCAAGCTTCAGCAATAGCCATGTATTCAGCTTCAGTAGTAGATTGTGCAACAACAGCCTGCAATGTAGCCTTTCAGCTAACAACACAACCACCAACATTAAACACATAGCCTGTGAGGGATTTTCTCTTATCCAAATCGGCAGCAAAATCTGAATCCACATAGCCAACGAGTCCCTCACCGGTCCTGCCAAACTTCAAACAAGCATTGGAAGTGCCAAGAAGGTACCTAAAAACCCACTGAACAGCCTTCCAATGTTCTTTACCAGGATTAGCCATGTATCTACTTATCAAACTCATAGCATATGATAAATCAGGACGAGAATAAACCATGGCATACATCAAAGAACCAACATCACTAGAATATGACACCTTTGACATGTACTCAAACTCTTCATCAGTAGTAGGACATTGAGAAACTAACAATTTAAAATGAGGAGCAATAGGAGTACTAACTGAGTTGGCACCATCCATATTAAAACGATGAAGAACTTTTTTAATATAACTTTGCTTACTAAGAAATAACAAACCAGATTTTCTATCTCGGGTAATCTCCATACCTAAGATCTTCTTAGCAGCACCAAGATCCTTTATCTCAAACTCACTACTTAGGTGTGCCTTCAAAGTAGTGATTTCTTTCATGCCCTTGGCAGCAATTAACATATCATCAACATATAGCAGCAAGTATATAGGTGACCCATCAACAAACTTGATATAAACACAACTATCATATTTAGACCTCTCAAAACCATGTGAGATCATAAATGAATCAAACCTTTTATACCATTGTCTTGGAGATTGCTTTAAGCCATAAAGAGACTTCTTTAATTTGCACACAAAATCCTCTTTACCAGGCACTATGAACCCTTCTGGTTGGTCCATGTATATTTCCTCATCAAGCTCTCCATGCAAAAAAGCAGTCTTGACATCTAACTGCTCAAGCTCAAGATCACGCATAGCCACAATACTAAAGAAAGTACGAATGGAACTATGCTTCACAACTGGAGAGAACACATCATTGTAATCAATACCTGGAATCTGGCTGAACCCTTTTGCTACTAACCCTGCCTTGTACCTTGAAGGCTCTTTGGGAGACAGACCTTCCTTTTTCTTGAAGATCCACTTGCAGCGGACCGTCTTCTTTTGTTTAGACAAGCGCACAACATCCCATGTTCCATTTTTCTCAAGCGATTGCATCTCTTCTTGCATAGCAGAAACCCACTTCTCGCGATCAATGGATGCAATGGCTTCATTATATGTAGCAGGTTCATAATCGTTCTCCACCTGTTCAGCACAACTCAAAGCATAATGAACAAGATTACACTCTTCAATTAAACAAGGACGAGGACCACAGTTACGCCTCGGTCTATCAGCATCAATGGACTCATGTGGCTTCTGCAAAACAGTAGGTGAGTGTTGAACAACAATATCATCAATATTTTCCTCATGTATCCATCAACTGACCTACCCTTTTGATACCTTCAGAACTCGATGCCCACCGGCAATACTTGTATCCATCAACGTCCATTGTACTCAGGGAGATCAAATTTCTAGCAATGCTTGGTATGTGCTTCACCTCACTCAACGTGCGTGTCACGCCATCATGTGTCCTGATCTTAACAGATCCAACACCAACAATATGGCATGGGTTGTCATTCCCCACACGCACAAAATCTCCAGTCTGCACAGACTCATATGAACTAAACCAATCTTTGTTACAACAAATATGAAACGAACATGCAGTATCAAGTATCCATTCATCATCACGAGAAGCACAAGCAGCAAGAACAGCTAAGCATTCACCATCAGAACTATCAGAAACAACAACAGCCTTACCAGTACCTTCAGACCTATCTTTCGGTTGGTACCATTTCTTTTCTCTTTATTCTGCAACTTCCAACAATCATCAATAACATGATTAGATTTCTTACAATACCTGCAGAATTTATCCTTTCCCTTGGACTTTGAACGACTTCTATCGTCCTTGCTCTTATCTCTGTTAGCATAGTTGTTGTATCTCTGCTCGGTCCTGCCACGAACCTGCAGAGCCTCAGCCTTGGATGACGTCCCATCTGATCCTACCATAGTTTTCATCTTTTCCCTCTGTTTGAGGGCGTCATGTACTTCGGTAAGGGTTAGTTCACCATGGATCAACAATATTGTATCACGAAAATGTGTATAGGAACTAGGAAACGAGCATAAGAGTAGAAGAGCTAAATCCTCATCATCATATTTTACCTCCATAGACTGCAAGTCTGAAACAATCTCTTTAAAAATAGATATGTGATTCATTACTGATCCACCTTCTTGCAGCCTGTGCGAGAACAACTTCATCTTCACGTTCATCCACCTTCTTACACTCGGCCCAAGCCTCCCGGCGACGGGCCTCGCTCCACTCGTCAGAAGTTGGCCTATACTTTATAGAATTTGGATCAACACATAACACGGATGGCGCGGGCGGCCAAGTCATGCGTGTCATCATTCAGCATCCACGGCAAGGCCGACGTCGACGAGTCAAGCAGCACTGTTGTGGATATCCGAAGGCTGGAGAGGTTTGCGGAGGGCGCCAATGAATTCCTCAAGATGGTCGAGTTTGTTGGAACCAGAACCCCGGGGCGGCAGTACATGTTCTTCAACCCTCTCATCGGTGACCTCCTTACCGGGAAGACTCTGCGTTACCAGGCAATTCATGGAGCACGGCTTTACAATCTCGGCATACCGCCCACGAGGTTCGCGGAGCGCGGGGTGGAGGCGATGGTTTGGTTCGCCATTCAGGATTTCAAGGAACCTGCCAAGAGCATGAACTTAAGGTTCATGTTGCGTCTCTCCGAGAGCACCGACATATTTGGGATCATAATCAAGTGCCTGCGATCCGCGACACCTCACTTCATGACTGCTGCCGAAGATGTGAGGAGAGAGCTCATCCAGTTTCCCACGCAGGACATTTGCTTTGTCTCGCATACTCCTTACGCGCAGTACTGGTTTGATGTTCACAACACCATGACTCACTGGCTTCGTCCAGACCCACTGTGTTGCAACAAGCACGAGCATGATCTTCTGGCCACCTTTAGCAACAACAACACATAGGCATCGCCGTTGTCGATGTCAACGTCAAGGCTGGCTAGCATGTGTCCTGAAGAGGTTATTGTGATCCATTTGCAGTTTTATGTCGAGCAGAAAAGCCAGCAGCCGGGAGCTACTGAAAACGGTACAAGAAGAAGAGCAACAAGAAGAACACCAAATCTCGGTTCGGATCCTCTCAAGCTAGAAATTATTTTTATTCCCCATGACTCACCTGTCGGCGTGGAGCCTGGAGCTCAGAGCTATGCTTTGGAGGTGATTGATGGTAAGGAACGAGAAACAGTCTACAAAGATGCAAGTCTACAAGATCTTGATGAGAAGTTGCTTCCCAAGGCCATGGATCACCTCTGCCAGAATTCTCAATCCAGTACCTATCAAATATGTCTAATGTCCAGACATGCATGGCACTGCGCATCTCTGCGTGGAGAAGACAACAATACAGCCATGGGGTCAGAACAAAAAGCTGGATAAAAAACACAAGGAAAATGTTGCGGAGGGATGGCAGGAGGCGTCAAAAGACTTGCTTAAGTTTTGGGTAATTCGTGCATCTGACAAGCTACGCGGCTCAGTCAATTCCTGGATAGTTAACTCCCCTAGGCTTGACGAATATCTCGCTCCATAGGTTACCATCAAGATCTTCACAATCATGAATAATGCCGTCTCGCGTGGCTGTTTTTCTTTCACTTTTATCTTTTCTCTTTGTTCTTTTGGATCTATGTATCCTTAGTGCCTTGACTAGATATTAGCATATTCACTTGATATTAAATAAATTCACTTTACGAGAGAGAGACAAGCTCTCGAGGCGGCGGCTAAAACCTATCGATGGCTCCTTCCCTCCATCGACGTTGTCATCGGTTTGTCCCGTCTTTGGCGGCCATAGGGCATTGGAGGCATGTCGGACCACGGTCCCTCGCCAGCAGAAGGTCTCATGTTTTTTAGACTTTTTTTAGTGTGTTCTTCAGAATTTTAAGATCTTGGCTACGTCCTAGAGTCAGAATAAAGTCTTCCTCATCCTATCTTGCTTTGGTGGTGCGTCCAGCATCGGCGGACGGCACGTGGAGTCGTGTGTCCGGGGATCTCTTGGGATCTAGTCGTTTTTCGTATTTGTTGGTGTGGTTTCTGGTTAGTTTCTTCCTATCTACCTTTGTCATCTTCGGTGATGGTTCCTGCTCTGGTGCGCTAGTCCTTTAGGTACTTAGCATTGAGTTGATAGTTGATCTCTTCCGTGGGCGTTATGTTGTAGGGATTGCGTGGGTTGAATTCATACTCCACAACCTTCCAAAGATGAATACTTGAACTTTTGAAGTGTGAACGCACAAGGTATTGTCAATTGGCGAAATTAGATTCATCAAGCTTAGGAGGAGGACCACGATAGTTGATATGAGGCGTAGGAAGGGGAGCATTATTATAACTAGGAGGTGGCGGCACACTTCCATGAGGTTTATCCTTTTCTTTGTTGCTACCCTCACCGGCGGAGGCATCCTTGTGGGACTCATCCGTAGGTTTGTTACCACTTGATGAACCATAAAGGGCATCGGCAATAACAACATTCCTTTTTCCAAAATATGACTCAAGCATGTCTCTCATCTCTTCCCTAACCATACTCATAGAATCGGAAAGATCTTTCTTAGATATGGGAGAGTTTTCATTAGGGGATTCATCCCCATTATTCTCACTGCTCGTACTTCTCTTAGGCGGTTAAGCCAAAGTAAGAGCCGAGGCTCCGATACCAATTGAAAGATAGGTATAAGAGACTAGAGGGGGGAGGGGGTGAATAGGCGCTTGATGCGGCTCAAATCACTGTAGAGCTTCGTTGGGAGAACCCAAGAGGAAGGTATGATGAGTACATCAGCAAGTTCTTCCCTCAGTAAGAAACCAAGGTTATCGAACCAGTAGGAGGAAGGAAACGACTCAAAGGTGTTGCTAGCATCTTGGAAACCTGCACAACACAAACTCAAGACTTTGCCCCAACGAACAGTGAGGTTGTCAATCTTACCAGTTTGCTGAAAACAAAGGATTAACTGTATGGTGTGGAAGGTAATAGTGATTTGCAGAAAGTAAACAGTAAAAGTGGAAGATGTATCAATGGTAAAGATTGGACCGGGGTCCATAGTTCACTAGAGGTGATCTCCTTAAGATAAACAAACATGGCATGCTGGGTAAACAAATTACAACAGGGCAATTGACAGGACTGGGTAAGGCATAACAATGCAATACTAGACATTCATGATCCTATGGGCAATACAACAAGATACATAGACCGCCATCCAACTACATCTATGACTAGTAATCCACCTTCAGGTTATCATCCGAACCCCCTCCAGTATTAAGTTGCAAGCAACAGATAACTGATGTAAGCAAAGTGTGTAAGGTAAACAATCCACTTGTTCCATGAACAAGAGACCGTTGTTTTCTCCCTAGTAGCAACAACACATCTACAACCTTAGATATTTCTGTCACTTTCCTTAGATTAAATAGAGGCATGAACCCACTATCGAGCATAAATACTCCCTCTTGGAGTCACTAGCATCTACTTGGCCAAGATAGCTACTAGAAAAAGAGAGCATTCAAGATCACAAACAACACAGACATGATAGAATCAATAAGACAAAACCATTAATCAATCCGACATACTAATCTCAATATCCATCGGATCCCCGCAAACACAACATGCATGATTACAAATAGATGATCTTGATCATGAACGGAGCTCACAAGATCTAAAACATGGTAGCACAAAAGAGGAGATACAACCATCTAGCTACTACATGGACCCGTAGTCCAAGGTGGAACTACTCACGCTTCATACAGGAGGCTGGCATGATGAAGAAGAAGACCTCCGAGATGATCTCCCCTCCGGCAGGGTGCTAGGAAGAGCTTCAGATCCCCCTGATCTAGGGACGATGGTGGCGGCGGCTACAGACAGTTTCATGGAATATTGGTCGGGTATTTAGGATTTTGGTATCGGGGGGTCTTTATAGGCGAAGAGGCGAGGCAGGGGCAGCCAGGGCGGCTGCACCCCTAGGCGCGGGCCAGGCTTGGTCGCGTGGCCAGGGGGTGTGGCCCCCTGGTGGATCCCCTCCATCTTGTATTCTGGCTCCGTGTTCCCCACGGTAAAATATTGACTTTGGCTTTTGTCCCGTCCAATTCCGAGAATATTGATTTTCCGCCTTTTCTAGAACCAAAAACAGAAGAAAACATGTAACTGGCACTGTGACATCTTGTTAATAGGTTAGTACCAGAAAACATATAAAAACACCTCAAAGTGTAGACAAAGCAAAGCAAAGTAGATACTAAACAAGCATGGAACATAAAAAATTATAGATACGTTTACGATGTATCAAGCATCCCCAAGCTTAACTCCTGCTCGTCCTCGAGTAGGTAAGTGATAAAAATAATAATTTTGAGGTGACATGCACCATCATAATCAAGATCAAACCATTTGCAAGCATTGAAAGATGGGATAAAAAAACTCTAAACATGAGCATAAAAGATGGAGTTCTAACAGTAAGACAAAGTAACTATGCATGCAACATGAAAGGTTACAAACAAAGATCATGAATAATAATGCATTGAAAGACGTTTGTTTGTTTCACATATAGAAAACATAGCATAGTGGCATTCAGATTGTCTCTCATGGAGTAGCAAATAGATGCATAGGACACCTTCAAAGTTCATAAGAGTGACTAGATACAAATAGTTCAATAGAAAGCAATATCAACAATATGAATCCATCGATAAGTTTTGGGATAATGCACATAAAACGAGAATGGCAACTATGCTCTCTTAATTGGTCCATAAAGATAGAAGGTGGAGACTCAATATAATGGTGGAAGAAAGTCCCTTCATAAAAGGGAAGCATGGATTTCAAGTCTCAAAAAGAGCTTCCAAAAATTATGGTACTTATTAGCTTTCAGCTCTCATTGCCCCTATCATAAGCATCTTGAAGTGATTAAGGTTAAAGTGAACAAACTATGGAGTATATGTTTGACAAAGTATAAGTTGGCAATCTCATGTCCCTTGAATACGAGGGCCGCTCCTCATGCTACTCAAGTTTAGTTACCGGTAAGTTCTTGTCATATTAAGTACATGTGTATCATAGAGAACCGCCAATGGGGTACATGAGCTATCCCATAATCAAAATGACAAGGCAAGCAGACAATGAACATCTCTGTCATGGGAATGGCCATGGCAGATGCTGCAATCGGCAGCGAGTAGTAGAACAAGGGGCAAGGGCGGCCAACCATCTGCGGTGCGAGATGAGGGCGCAGACACAAGGGTTTACCCAGGTTCGGCCCCCCGGAGGGTAAAGACCTACTCCTGCTAGATTGTATTATTGAGAGAGTACAAGGGAGAGCTCGACGACTAGGCGGCGAGTCGCAGGGGTTGTATGATGGACCATGTCCTCTGTGCGTACCCTAGGGAGGTTTATATAGGCTCACCTCGCTAAGGTTTACAGATCTACCACCGAATTAGTTAAGGATTCGGAGGATACTTGACCTAATCCGACTAGGCCTAGCTACGCTTCTAGGCCTTTAGCTTCCAGTCGCCTGGCTCCTTGTTGAGTCTTGATCCAGTCGTCGTCCTGCAGGCCCACTCCCTGGCAGCTTGGGCCAGTAGGAAATGTCCTGCTGGGTATACCCTACTCGTCATATCCCCATTAGTAGTCCCCGAGGCCGTCGCTGAATCGTCGCAGGTGTTCTTTGGCAGTCAGAGTATGTGGGTCCAATTTTGACACCCAGTCAAATCGGCGGTGGACTCCCAGAATGAAAGAGGGAACTTGTTATCTTAGTCGCAATAACAACGACCAGTCAAATCGCAGCATGACGAATGGGTCGGCGAGTAGTCGAGTCGGCAAAACTGGCGAGTCGAGTAGACGAAGTTGGACCGCCAGCGTTGGTCAAACTAGCCATTGGGTAATCCAACGGTAATATCAGCGTAATCACCGCGCGGTAACGGTCCTCCGAAAATGGCGGGTAGCAACCGTTATATAAGGGAGTGACAGGCAAGGAACGATCATTCCCCACACTTCCTTCGATCTCACACACCTCCCAGTCTTCCATTCCTCCATAACAAATAGAGCGACTCAGAGCGATCCGGGACTTCAGATCCTTCGACTGATGGTGCCTTCGACGGAGCCATGGGGGAGATCCAAATGCACGAAAGTGCTACTGAGGTCATTCGAGGAGGCAGGGATTCTCCGCGCCGAGAGATGGCGCATCCCCGCGGCCGGCGAAGTGGTGCCAGATCCGCGCGAGGGAGAGTTCATTTGCTTCACAAGCCACCTGGAGAGGGGACTCGGATTCCCCACTTCCGTCTTATTTCACCGCTTCTACGCGTATTACGACATCCAGCCGTCAGACCTAGGGCCGCATAGCATCAAGCAACTCGCCATCTTCGTGGCGTTTTGCGAGTGCTACCTAGGCTGCCGGCCATACTTTCCCCTGTGGCAAGATCTGATTCATGGGAGGATCGGACGAGAAGAGGTAGGCGGCCCAATGCTGGCCACGGGCGGCCTTACCTTTCAGTTGAAGTCAAAGGCCTCCTTCTTTGATCTGATGCTGCCGAAGAAGGCGGCAAACGAGTGGAAAAACATTGGTTCTACATGACCGAGTCGCCGTCAGACGACGAGGTGGCGCTTCCGATGTACTCCGCCGACCGGCCAGAGCCACGTCGGCTCCAAGTCGCCAAGCTTCCGCACGACCAGCGGATGGTGGTCGAGGAAATGCTGCAGACAATCCGTAGCTTGAAGAAGAAGGGCCTCCCGACCATCAATTTGTATAATTGCTGGTTTGGGCGGCGGCTGGTGCCTCTGGCCAGTCGCACCCACTATATGTACGAGTACATGGGCAAGGACGATCCGATGAAGTCCTGTACTGCCGAGTGGAGGCTCAACGATTACACCTTGGCCTTGAAGAAAATCATCGAGGCGGAATACCTCGACGCGAAGGCTGGGGTCGCCCCTTACACCGCGAAGCGCAAGACTCTGATAGTACGTTCCTACTTTCTTTTACATTTCGCAGTCACAGATATGCAGTCACGGTTCATGCTAATCACATTTTATCCTTGCAGTTGTTCCAAGTGGTGAAAGGTTGGCTTCCGCCTCTTGACGATAAGAACTCGAACGAGTCTGCCGGGGACGAGAACGAGTCCTCGTCCGACAAGGGCAACGCCAGAGGCGACGATGTCGACAACGGCGATGATGACGATGATGAGGATGACGACGAGGTCGTGGAGGTTGACATGGTTATACCCCGCGGATACACGACCTCAGCATACCTGGTCCAGCCCAAGGAAGGCCCACGACAAATATACGCCGGCCCATGAAGACTTTCGGGTGGCCAAGGCCCATGACGCCTCTGGATCCTTGGAGAGCAAGACTAGAGTAGATAGGAAATTCAAAGGGGTAAACCCTAGAACACAGAATCGACTAGATCTGTGCCTGGGACCTGCCTAAGTCTATATAAAGGCCAGGAGGGCACGACCTAGATCTCTGACCTCATACTTTCGCATACGCACCTCCACGCCAGATTGCATCTGCGCACCCCTGTAATCACCGGTTCCGCCGTAATCAAGAGCAGACAAGCAGGACTAGGGTTTTCCCTTCGGGGGCCTGAACCTGGGTAAACCTCGTTTCCCGTGTTGCTTGTTTTCTAACCGTTCCGTGATCTCCAGCATCCCCATCTTCTCCAAAACCCAAGTCCATAACAATGGGCATTGACGAGATCAAACCTCGTCAATTGGCGCCGTCTGTGAGAACTGGGGATGCTGATTGGGCGATCGTGACGGTCCCAACCCGAGCGATCTACAACTCTGTGGCGATGGAGAGTCACCTCCTCTTCGGCGCTTTCGACTTCACCGCCCACTCACCAGCCACCATGAAGGACTCGAGATCCTGTTCGGGAGCTTTTGCTTCCAGGTGAGGCAAATTGGCACCCTCCGCCTCCCAGAGCGGGTGCCCCTACCATCAATCAGGCCCGCTTCATGGGCCCCACACCCTGTGCTACGCACATCATCATCAACAGATGAGTCATTCGACAGTAGCAGCTACAACTCCGATCTGTGCGATCCGCCATCGGATGAAGGGACCTACGGTTCCGGATCCGAAAGCTGCGGCAGCAGCGGACCAATCTACGAGCGCTACCAATGCGCCTTAGTCATCCAGGGCGACGTGGATCAGCAAGCGCCCAACCCCCCGCCCAACCCGCCACCTAACCCGCAGGACCAAAACGGCGGGAACAGAAGAAGCCAGTCCCCCCACCCGAAGGGGACAACACCGGCCAGGTCATCCGCCTTAGCAAAGAAGGATGGGCCCAGGCACGCGCCGCCGTGGCTGGCAGCACGATCCTGCCTGCAGATGCCTCACGGGACCTGCTGATGGCATACCACTTGCTCCTGATCGAGGAGCACAAGAAGCAGGTCAAGATGCAAAACGCAAGCAAGCAGCCTCGGAGTCCAGCGCGCGACGAGATACGCTCTCTGCCATGGGCATCGGCTCCAGCTCGAACGGCAACCACGGCAACAAGCACCGCTCCCGGACGGAGAACATGGACCCCAAGGAGCGCTGTGAGGTGACCCGAACCCTCCACGCATCCTTCATGGAGATGGATGCCGATGGCAACATCATCCCGAAGACGCCGCAAGCTGCGATCTTGGCAGCCACCGCGTACCTCGCGTCCCACCCACCTCCGGAGGGGGACCCGAAAAGAGCCATGCACAAGTCCGCACTCACCAGACTCGGACTCATCGGAGCTGCGCTCCATCAAGAATCTCCTACGGAGCCAAAAAAGAAAGCTACGGTCAGGTTCGACCGCAGCCCCACTCCTTCATCCGAAGAAGAGGACCATGACCTTCCTCGAAGACACAAGAGCTTGCGTCATCGCAGCCGTGATTACGACGCCAGAGACGCGCTCACACCAGCGCAAAATCAACAAAGCGCGAGCCAAGCGCGCATGCTCATCTGAATCCGAGATGGACGAAGACGAAGGAGAACTCTGCGGAGCCTGGTGCTTCAGCAGATCCGTCCGACGGACACGGATGTCGCGAAATTTCAAGCTTCCTTCGGATACTCCGAAGTTCGACGGCACACATGACCCCAAGGCGTGGCTCAGCGACCACCTGTCATCCGTCAAGCTGCACGGTGGAAACAAGGAAACCACCATGCAATGCCTTCAGCTGGAGCTGACAGGCGCAGCTCGGATCTGGCTTAGCAGCCTATCTTCAGGATCCATCCGAAGCTGGGAGGATGTGGCTTACAGTTTCATCCGAAACTTCAAAGGCACCAGCAAGAGGCCCGCCTCGATCGAGGAGTTGCGAGCCTGTACTCAACAAACGGGCGAATCCATTCGCTCGTACATACTGCGCTGGTCCAACACCAAGAACTTCACGGCGCACATCTCCAACGAAAGGTCCATCGACGCCTTCAAGGACGGCGTCAAGCGCCAGGACTTCAAGGAAGAACTTGGGCGCGTCAAGCCCAAGACACTCGACCACCTCATGGACATCGCCAACAGGTGGGCCAACGACGAAGATTCCGTCCACTGGGCACAATCGAAGGAAGAGGACGACTACGGCCGACGACGAGAGCGTCGTAGCAAGAGGAGACCGCGCGTCTACGATGATCGAGATGGACCCGACATGGTCGCGGCCGGCTACGCTGATCGCCGCAACGACGCCAACCGCAACAGCGGCGGATACCGCGGAGGCAACTTCCGCGATGGAGGAAGCCCAGCATAGTCGTGGCAGCGCCGCGGCCGCGACGACGGACCCTCAGCATATGAAAAACTGTCGGGTCCATGTACCATCCACTTCTACATCGACAAGCAGGATGGTAAGAAGAAGGCAAGCCACATGCTCAAGGACTGCCGCGAGTTCCAGAAGCTCAGCGAAAGCATGGTTCAGATGAGGCAGCAAGCTCCACCCCTGGATTTGGGAACGCACCCGCACCAGGAGAGATAGCGCATGGAGCTCCTCCACCGCCACCCGTAGGAGGCCCGAACCAACCAGTCGCACCAGCACAGAACAACGTTGGGCACGGGTATCCCCTGCCGAAAGGAGCAATGATGATCCAGAAGGGGCGCCCAACGAATAGGTGCAGAAGAAAATCACCCGTCAGATCAACCTGGCCGTGACAGCTCCACCCGCCATCCCTGAGTACCTCAGCGGATCGGAGTCCTGCATCATGTTTAGCCGTTCGGATCACCCTTGCCAGGTCCCTCGCCCAGGTCATGCTGCCCTGGTGCTGGAGGCGCAGATCGGAGGTTTCGAGATGAGCCGCATCTTCATGGACGGCGGCAGCGGCATCAACCTGATGTTCGCAAGCACTCTAGCAGCAATGCGGATCCCGCTGTGCAGCCTGGAACAATCAGACACAATGTTCCACAACATCGTCCCAGGAAAAGGCATATTCCCCCTGGGAAAGATATGGCTCAACATCATCTTCGGCAAACCGGACAACTTCCGATGCGAGCGGCTCGAGTTCGAAGTGGTGGACTGGCCATCACAATACCATGCCATCCTCGGGCGTGTAGCATTCGCAAGGTTCCTGGCAGTACCACAATACGTGTACCTGCTACTCAAGATGCCAGGACCCAGAGGCATCATCACGGTTCACGGGAGCTTCACCCGATCGGACCACTACGACAGGGACTTCAACAGAATCTCCCAGTCATTCGGCATGCATGAGGAGCTCGTAAGGCTCCGCGAGGTGACGGACAACGGGGCACCCCCAGTCGCACGACAAAACGCACCTGATATGTCTTTCGACTCCACCGTCAACACAAAGAAGGGTGCAAGTCCACCCGACAGATGCCTCCAAGACGGCTCTGATCGCTAACGATCTCAGCCCTGCATAGGAAAGCTTGCTCGTCGAATTCCTCCATGAGCGCTGGGAAATCTTCGCCTGGTGTCCTGCGGACATGCCAGGAGTTCCCAGGGAATTCGCCAAGCACGCACTCAACGTCTTTCCAGACACCAAGCCCGTCAAGCAGTCCATCCGGAGACTGTCCGAGCCGCGGGCCGAAGCCATCGGGATGGAAATCAACAGACTACTCGCTGCAGACTTCATCAGGGAGATTAAAGAAAGCGAGTGGCTCGCCAATATAGTGATGGTCCCCAAAAAGGACACGGACATCCTGCGGATGTGCGTGGACTTCACATCGCTGAACAAGCACTGCCCAAAGGACCACTTACCTCTTCCTCGGATCGACCAGATCATCGATTCGACCGCAGGATGCAAAAAACTCTCCTTCCTCGACGCCTACTCAGGCTACAACCAGATTCGACTCAAGGTCGAAGACCAAGAGAAAACGGCGTTCATCACGCCGTTCGGAGTGTTCTGCTAGAACACAATGCCCTTCGGGCTAAAGAACGCAGGTGCCACGTACCAACGGTGCATGCAGGCATGCTTGAAGGACCAGATTGGTCGCAATGTCCAAGTCTATGTCGATGACATAGTCATCAAAACCAGGGAGGCGAGAACACTCATCGACGATTTCCGCGAGACGTTCGATAATCTCGACCGCTACAGGATCAAGCTTAACCCCGAAAAGTGTGCCTTCGGCGTCCCATCGGGTCAGCTTCTTGGTTACTTCATCTCCCAGCGAGGGATCGAGGCGAACCCGAAGAAAATATAGGCCATCATGGCCATGGAGAAGCCGAAAAATCTCAAAGGTGTCCAGCAACTTGCAGGAAGAATAGCGGCATTAAGCAGATTCATTAGCCGCATGGGCGAGAAAGCACTGCCCTTCTACCAGCTGCTGCGCAAAGCCAACAAATTCGAGTGGACTCCTGAGGCGGATGACACATTCGAAGATCTAAAGCGGCTGCTCTCTACCTCGCCCGTCTTGGTCAGGCCAAAGGAGCGCGAACCCCTACTGCTGTACATAGAAGCTACACACCAGGTGGTGAGCACCGTACTAGTGGTCGAGTGACCCGAAGAAGGCAAGACCCACGGGGTCCAACGCCCAATCTACTACCTCAGCGAGGTATTGACGCCAACAAAGCAGAGGTACCCTCACTACCAGAAACTCGCCTACGGCATGTTCATGACGGCTCGTCGGCTGAGCCATTATTTCCAGGAGCACCGGGTGATGGTCGTCAAGGAAGCACCCCTGAACAGCATCCTAAACAATCCGGAGGCCACATGACGCGTGGCCCTGTGGGGCATCGAGCTGTCACCTCTAGACATCGTCTACGAGAAGCGACTCGCAATCAAGTCTCAGGTCCTCCCGGACTTCCTTGTACACTGGATGGAGCTGCAGCTGCCAGACACCCCAGACATGTCGTGGTCATGGACGATGCATTTCGACGGCTCCAAGCACGAAGCTGGAGCGGGAGCCGGGGTCATACTGACCTCCCACAGGGCGACAAGATGAAGTACGTCCTTCAGATGAAATTCCGAGCTTCCAATAACGAGGCCGAATACGAAGCCCTCAACCACGACATGAGGATGGCAAATATCTGCGGCGCAACGCGCCTGGTCATCTACGGTGACTCCAACCTCGTCGTCCAATAGACGATGAATGAGTGCGACACACACGCCTAAAACATGATCGCGTACCGCGCACTCTACAACTCACTTGATGGAGAATTCGACGGCTGCGAGCTTCGGCACGTTGGAAGAGAAAGCAACGAGGAGGCCGACAGACTCGCCAACATCGGCTCCACCTGCTCAAGGGTGCCACCAGGTGTGTTCCTCGAACAGATCTGCGTGCCATCCATCAAGCGGAAATTCCCCAAGGGATCACCAGAAGAAGCAGAACACTCGGGGGCTACGCTACCCAAAGGTCATGAAGGACCTGAAAAACTGGACACAGAGGTCGCCGTGGTCAACCTGATGCAGGTCATGGCAGTTGAAGAAACCTGGACACGACCATACCTCCAGTACTTGATAGACGGAGAACTACCTGATAGCCCGACAGATGCCCGACGCATATCTCGCCGGTCAAAAGCCTTCACCATCATCAATGGCGATCTGTACAAGCGTAGCATTTCGGGTGTACTACAAAGGTGCGTCACCATCGGTGACGGGAAAACCATACTTCAAGACATCCACGAGGGCACCTGCGGCCATCACGCAGGCAGTCGCTCCCTTGTCGCCAAAGCTCTACGAGCTGGATTCTACTGGCCAACGGCCATGAACGATGCAAAAGACATCGTCCGAAGATGCAAATGGTGCCAAAGGTTCGCCGACAAACCACATGCACCCGGGTCAGAGCTTAGGCCCATACCTTTGGCCTGGCCCTTTGTCCAATGGGGCCTCAACATGATCGGCAAACTGCCAAGGTCCTCGAAAGGGGGGCACGTCTACCTCCTAGTCGCAGTCGACAAATTCACCAAGTGGATCGAAGCCATGCCGGTCACTAACCAAAAGGGAAAGACTGCCGTCAAGGTCTTTGAATCCATTGTCTACAGGTTCGGCATACCACATAGCATCATCACCGACAATGGATCGAACTTCATCTCCAAAGAATTCCAAGACTTCTGTGAAGGCCTCAGAATCAACATCACATACGCCTCTGTGGCGCACCCGCAAACGAACGGGCAGGTGGAAAAATCCAACGGCCTAATCGGCGCTGGCATCAAGAAGCGCCTCATCAGTCCACTCGAGCGACTCGCCGGAGCCTAGACGAAAGAGCTACCCTCCGTCCTATGGAGCCTGCGCACCACGCCAAACAGCTCAACCGGCTACACGCCGTTCTTCATGGTGCACAGAGCCGAAGCCGTGCTACCAGCCGAAGTACGCCACCAGGCCTCCCGGGTCATCGCTTGTAGCGAAGCCGAATCCACGGCTGCACTCGAAGACGCCGTCGACACACTCGACGAAGCACAAGACATAGCAGGAGCTCGATCAGCGGTGTAGCAGCAGAATCTCCGCAACTACCACAGCCGACGGCTGCGCCCAAGGTCCTTCGTCGGAGGTGACCTAGTCTTGCGACTCAAGCAAGAGCGACCGAAGAAATTCGAGTCGCCATGGGAAGGACCCTACATCGTCACCGAAGTCATCCCAGGTGGCGCCTATCGCCTCAAGCACGTGGAGTCTGAAGTCGCATACTCCAACCCATGGAACGTCGCAGAGCTGCGACGATTCTACCCGTAGCTACCTACCCCTTTACTTTCAATAAGGCTATTCAGCCATGGCTACCCAGCCGAACAATGTACCTCCTCCATTACGATATAAATAAAGATAAGTGTCTCGCCCCAAAATTTTGTTTTCTATTCGCACTTTTACTCCATGCTACAAACACACTCGGGGGCTCCCCCCACCTCACGATTTCATCGACTGAGGATAAGACGTGTACACCTGAGTAGCTGACCACGTTAGGCTAACGAAAAGGACACGTATGCTAACAAAGCACTACGTGCTCAAACAACAACCAAACCTTTATAACAAAGGGCAAAACATGTCCAGTCAAATATATATAAATTTTACATCTATCTCTTTTACAGGTACTACCTACTCTGAAGAATAACCTGAGCACGCTGCTCAAACAGATCTACGATCTCTTCAGCATACTGCCTTACAGCCGCGTAATGCGGACGCATATCCCACACACCACCTCTGCCCGAAGGGGTGGCCCAGCCGCTACAGCGGAAAGATCTACATCAGGATGATGCATCCTCACAAGGGACATCGCAGCCTTCACCCCTGCGACGAGCTGATGCCGCACCAATTCCTTGACACGATCCAGCGGAAACATCACATGCAGAATCGACGCGAGTGAAGTCTACACCTGACGAAGCACCCGCGATACTTGGTGAACACGATCTTGCACCGTCGCAAGGACCATAGCACGGTCACGATCCATCCAGAAGAACCCGATGGCTTCCATGTCCTGTTGAGTCAAGCAATTGACCCGAACAGCAACACGTTCCTTCTCCTCCCTTGGAGCAAGGTTAGCACTTGCAATACTTGCAAAAACATAAGATGCAAGGCCAATAGGCGCATCCGAAGAAATGGGCAACAGCTCGAAAAACTTACACTGAAGCTGCTTGGATAATCGAAGCAACTCCGCCATCAAGTACTCCTCTCTGGCAGCACCTCGGTCCGCCTTGAATTTCCAAACGTCAGCATGGCCACGCACCCCAAGCAACTCTTTCTCGAGACTACGAACACGGTCTCGAAGAAACACAAGCTGCGACGCATCATCCAAGGATGGCCGCAGCCGTGCTGCAGGCGAGGTGTCAACGGGATCAGCACCCGAAGGACCCTAGATCAACAGAAAGGCAAAGACATAAACACGTAGACGAAGGATCACAGAACTCAGCAAATTCATTAAATGGAGCAAAAGCACTACGTGGCACCAGGATTGTTCATCAAATAATTACAACAAAAGAAGCTACAACTATCCTATAACTACATCGCCTACAAAGCTGCACCCTGAGTAGCCTCGGAGCCGGATTGCCTCGCCTTGGCTTCCCCCTGCTGACGTAGCGCGTACTTGGCCAGCAGATCAATCAGCTTCGGCCCATAACGCTTACATCGAGCAGCATAGGTAGCGAAGGCTACCTCGGATCCATCAACAGTCTTCGGCATTCGAGAAGTGACCTGGGGAAGGTCCAGCTCTGCTCCAGCCGCCAAGGCCATTGCCAGCCCGACGGATGCGTCGATGCCCTTCGCTGCGCTGGCTTATCGCCGCAGTGCTTGGGCCGACAAAGGCCTCCGCCAGAGCATCAACATCATCAAGGGCCGCCCTTGGGGACAAGCTCCTTGTAGAAGCGCCCAAGGACCTCCTTGGCCTTGGCAAGCTGAGTTAGCGATGGTCTTCGATCTTCGACCGCAAAGCATCATCCAGAGCACTCCCGTGCTCCAGAGCATCACGATCAAACTCGATGCTTGCGGCATCTAAGACACAAGGAAGAAGAATGAACGACATCACCGCAAAAGAAAGACAAGGAAATCAAAAGAGGAAGGTGAAGATACTCACCCGAAACAGCCTTGGCAGCCGTCATAAGCTTGCCGGCCACCTCTCTCTTGCGCGAAGCCGTGGCGGTGGCAAGCTGCTCCTCGCGGTCCGTGGCCTCCCGCTGCAGGCGCTCCTTAGCCTCGGCCGCAGTGGCCAGCTCCAGCTCGCACGCACCAACGGCGACCTCAGCCTTTTTCTCCGCTTGACCAAGGCTCTTTTTGAGAGCATCAATCTCACGAAGAGAGGCATTGTGATCCTCTGCAGCAAGCAATACAAATGTCGGATCGAAGGACAAAATGCAAGAAGAAACAAAATACCAAGGCATAACAATACCTTGAAGTTGTTTGAGGCTGGTGTCCAACGTCAGGTGTTGCTGCACCAGTTGGTTGGCACCCTGCACAAAAGGCTGAAAACAAGAACCACCAGTAAAAGAAGGGCCCGGGGGCTACACCCAAAAAGAATGAGCAGAAGCAAGTCACGCACAGGAAACTTGCTCGGGGGCTCCCCCCGAGATACGAAAACAAGCAACAAACTACCCTACAGATGCACGGGGGCTCCCCCCGAGGTGGGAAAGAGAAACAGATCATTCGAAAAAGGCTCGGGGGCTCCCCCGTGGCAGAAAGAAAAATACTTACATGATTCGACGGCGACTCCGAAGGTCCGCTTGCAGCCTTCTGAGGCGCAACCACCCGAACCTCCTGCGGAGAAGGATCTGGAGCAGCGCCTTCAGAGGTGGCCACCGTCTGAGGATGAGGAAGCACGACCTTCGACTCCCCCATCATCTCCCGAGCACCATCACTGGAGGAGTCGTTGGAAGAATGGCTGCACCAGGACAAGTTAGCACACGAACAAAGTAAACAGGCAAGAAAAGGTAATACAAGACTAAGAAAAACTTACGAGTCAAGGTCGCTCAAGTCGAAGACGGGAGGGGTCCTCCGGACCTTCTTCTCCTCTTTCTTCTCTTCCTTCTTTTCTTCCTTCTTCCGCTTCGCCGGCGGGTTCGATGCCACAGCCCGCACGGGATCGGCAGGAATCGGAGAGGAAGAGCCTCCATGCCCATCACTGTGATGTTCAAGCCACAGCGGATTCCTAGGAGTTGGCGGAGTCGAGGAATCCGAAGACTCGCTAGAGCTCCGTGTGCGCTTGCGAGTGTGGTCCTCGCTCGACTCGTTGGCCTCTTCAGCCGGAGAGCGCGTCGATGGCAGCTCGGACATGGAATCCACCACTTCATTGTCCGGCGCAGCCGGAAACAATTCAGGAAGCGGTGGCGACATGCCCGACACTTTGAACTCCTACACAAGAGAAGAAAATTTGTTAGCAAACAAGTGCAAGTACAATGGAGTCGAAAATAGCGCTACGCGCACGGATCTACACCTGTGGAATAGGAAGCGAAGCAGAGAATGGAGAAGTCAGCGACTTCCCTGGGATATCCTCTCCAGCCTTGAACTTCAGCAGCGGATGAAGGGCCCCGTCGAGATCTCCCTTGGAGAATTTCTCAGCCGAAACCCTAGTCGGATCACGACGACCAGCATAAAGGAACATCGGGTGCTCCCTAGCTTGGAGTGGCTGCACCCGACGCTTAAGAAAAGTGCGGATGATATCCACACCGTTCACTTCCTTATCCGGAATCAGCTGGAGATCCTCCACTCGATGATAGAGAGCCTCTATCTCCTCTACCTCGCCATCCAAGATCTGGTTTTTCTAGGACCTCTTCGGCTCGATCTTTTGGGAGGGGTTGAAAGGAGCAAGACCAAAATCCTGCCCAGCCACTGTGGAGTTGCGGATGTAAAACCATCGCCTCCACCAGTACTGGACAGATTCGGACATGGAAAAAGAGAAGAAAAGCAGATTGGGTTTGAGGGAGATGATGCAACCCTCAATGGGATAAACACCATCCAAACCAGATTGCCTCTTCACGGAATAGAGTTTCCAGAATAGGCCAAAGTGTGGCTCGATACCAAGCCATCACTCGCAGAAAGTGATAAAACAAGCAATGTGAAGAAGAGAATTGGGGGAAAGATGATGCAGTTGGACGCCGTAAAGAAAAAGCAGTCCATGAAGGAAGTCGTGGTCTGGGAAGGAAAAGCCGCGAAGAACGAAGGTGAGGAACATAACCCGAAACCCAGCGGGGGGACGGGGGATTACCTCGTTGCCTGGGAGTTTGATGGCCTCCCTATCCTGCGGGATCAAGCCCCGCTCATGATGCTTGCGGAGATCACTCTCCCGCGTCTCCGATCGCCGCCAGCCACCGTCGATGACACGGGTAGCGGCAGCACTCTTCTTCCCTCCAGCAGCGCTGGTACCAACCGCAGAAGAAGACTTCTTCGGCTTCCCCATTCAGATGCAATGGCGCCCGGTAGAACGTAGGATGGAAGAAGGAAATGTTCGAGGATATTCCAGCGCGCAGCAAGAACTCCCAGAGAACAAGGGAGCAGTGAAACGAGAATGGCTGCGGTGAAAAAGACTAATGTTTCCCCCCAATGATTATAAAGACAAAGACGATGCACGACAACCGTCCATCGAGAAGACCTAACGCCAACGGCAGGATCTGGCCATACACGTGTCAGCATCGCAACGAACCGTCGCTAACACGCCGTCCACTACGTGTGGAAATCGAGGCGACGCCGTAATTATCTCCAAGCCGCACGTGACCGGTCAATTCAAGGTCAGAAAGTGGGACCCATGTTCGTCCAGTCAAGTCATCTCTGGCGCAGCAGACGCTTGAGGTCACCGATCGTCAGCACTGACGTCATCAAAACCTATACTAGCAACAGTCACAATTTTTTCGGCTTCAAAGCTAAGAGTACTCACTCGAATATACGATTCGACTAATTACTCGGGGGCTACTCCTATCAGGAGCGCTGGCCGCGCACCCGAAAAATGAACAACACGCTACAACACTGAACTGTCTCTTCGAGTCCTACATTGAGTCAACGACTCCACTACGGACTCGGGGGCTACTCCCATAGGGAGGATGGATTTAAGCATCCGAATCCGTGGCAGTAGCAAGCTGCTCCTCGCGGTCAGTGGCCTCCCACTGCAGGCGCTCCTTAGCCTCGGCCGCGTGGCTCCAGCTCGGCGCCCGCACTGCTGTGGCGACCTCAGCCTTTTTCTCCGCTTGACCAAGGCTCTTTTTGAGAGCCTCAATCTCACGAAGAGAGGCATTGTGATCCTCTGCAGCAAGAAATACAAATGTCGGATCGAAGGACAAAATGCAAGAAGAAACAAAAGACCAAGGCATTACAATACCTTGAAGTTGTTTGAGGCTGGCCTCCAATGTCAGGTGCTGCTGCACCAGTTGGTTGGCACCCTGCACAAAAGGCTGAAAACAAGAACCACCAGTAAAAGAAGGGCCCGGGGCTACGCCCAAAAAGAATGAGCAGAAGCAAGTCACGCACAGGAAACCTGCTCGGGGGCTCCCCCGAGATACGAAAAACAAGCAACAAACATGGTAGCACAAAGGAGGAGATACAACCATCTAGCTACTACATGGACCCATAGTCCAAGGTGGAACTACTCACGCTTCATACAGGAGGCTGGCATGATGAAGAAGAAGACCTCCGGGATGATCTCCCCTCCGGCAGGGTGCTAGGAAGAGCTTCAGATCCCCCTGATCTAGGGACGATGGTGGCGGCGTCTACAGACTGTTTCATGGAATATTGGTCGGGTATTTAGGGTTTTGGTATCGGGGGGTCTTTATAGGCGAAGAGGCGAGGCAAGGGCAGCCAGGGCGGCCGCACCCCTAGGCGCGGGCCAGGCTTGGCCGCGCGGCCAGGGGGTGTGGCCCCCTGGTGGATCCCCTCCGTCTTGTATTCTGGCTCCGTGTTCCCCACGGTAAAATATTGACTTTGGCTTTTGTCCCGTCCAATTCCGAGAATATTGATTTTCCGCCTTTTCTAGAACCAAAAACAGAAGAAAACAGGTAACTGGCGACATCTTGTTAATAGGTTAGTACCAGAAAACATATAAAAACACCTCAAAGTGTAGAAAAAGCAAAGCAAAGTAGATACTAAACAAGCATGGAACATAAAAAAATTTAGATACGTTTACGACGTATCAAGCATCCCCAAGCTTAACTCCTTCTCGTCCTCGAGTAGGTAAGTGATAAAAATAATAATTTTGAGGTGACATGCACCATCATAATCAAGATCAAACCATTTGCAAGCATTGAAAGATGGGATAAAAAACTCTAAACATGAGCATAAAAGATGGAGTTCTAACAGTAAGACAAAGTAACTATGCATGCAACATGAAAGGTTACAAACAAAGATCATGAATAACAATGCATTGAAAGACGTTTGTTTGTTTCACATATAGAAAACATATCATAGTGGCATTCAGATTGTCCCTCATGGAGTAGCAAATAGATGCATAGGACACCTTCAAAGTTCATAAGAGTGACTAGATACAAATAGTTCAATAGAAAGCAATATCAACAATATGAATCAATCAATAAGTTTTGGGACAATGCACATAAAACGAGAATGGCAACTATGCTCTCTTAATTGGTCCATAAAGATAGAAGGTGGAGACTCAATATAATGGTGGAAGAAAGTCCCTCCATAAAAGGGAAGCAGGGATTTCAAGTCTCAAAAAGAGCTTCCAAAAATCATGGTACTTATTAGCTTTTAGCTCTCATTGCCCCTATCATAAGCATCTTGAAGTGATTAAGGTTAAAGTGAACAAACTATGGATTATATGTTTGACAAAGTATAAGTTGGCAATCTCATGTCCCTTGAATACGAGGGCCGCTCCTCATGCTACTCAAGTTTAGTTACCGATAAGTTCTTGTCATATTAAGTACATGTGTATCATAGAGAACCGCCAACGGGGTACATGAGCTATCCCATAATCAAAATGACAAGGCAAGCAGACAATGAACATCTCTGTCATGGGAATGGCCATGGCAGATGCTGCAATCGGCAGCGAGTAGTAGAACGAGGGGCAAGGGCGGCCAGCCATCTGCGGTGCGAGATGAGGGCGCAGACACAAGGGTTTACCAGGTTCGGCCCCCCGGAGGGTAAAGACCTACTCCTGCTAGATTGTATTATTGAGAGAGTACAAGGGTGAGCTCGACGACTAGGCGGCGAGTCGCAGGGGTTGTATGATGGAATGTGTCCTCTGTGCGTACCCTAGGGAGGTTTATATAGGCTCACCTCGCTAGGGTTTACAGATCTACCACCGAATTAGTTAAGGATTCGGAGGATACTTGACCTAATCCGACTGGGCCTAGCTACGCTTCTGGGCCTTCAGCTTCCAGTCGCCTGGCTCCTTGTTGAGTCTTGATCCAGTCGCCGTCCTGCAGGCCCACTCCCTGGCAGCTTGGGCCAGTAGGAAATGTCCTGCTGGGTATACCCTACTCGTCATATCCCATCAGTAGTCCCCGAGGCCGTCGCTGAATCGTCGCAGGTGTTCTTTGGCAGTCGGAGTATGTGGGTCCAATTTGGACACCCAGTCAAATCGGCGATGGACTCCCTGAATGAAAGAGGGAACTTGTTATCTTAGTCGCAATAACAACGACCAGTCAAATCGCAGCACGACGAATGGGTCGGCGTGTAGTCGAGTCGGCGAAACTGGCGAGTCGAGTAGATGAAGTTGGACCGTCAGCGTTGGTCAAACTAGCCATTGGGTAATCCAATGGTAATATCAGCATAATCACCGTGCGGTAACGGTCCTCCGAAAATGGCGGGTAGCAACCGTTATACAAGGGAGTGACAGGCAATGAACGATCATTCCCCACACTTCCTCCGATCTCACGCACCTCCCAGTTTTCCATTCCTCCATAACAAACAGAGCGACTCAGAGCGATCCACGACTTCAAATCCTTCGACTGATGGCGCCTTCGACGGAGCCATGGGGGAGATCCAAATGCACGAAAGTGCTACTGAGGTCATTCGAGGAGGCAGGGATTCTGCGCACCGAGAGATGGCGCATCCCCGCGGCCGGCGAAGTGGTGCCAGATCCACGCGAGGGAGAGTTCATTTGCTTCACAAGCCACCTAGAGAGGGGACTCGGATTCCCCACTTCTGTCTTCTTTCGCCGCTTCTACGCGTATTACGACATCCAGCCGTCAGACCTAGGGCCGCATAGCATCAAGCAACTCGCCATCTTCGTGGCGTTTTGTGAGTGCTACCTAGGCTGCCGGCCATACTTTCCCCTGTGGCAAGATCTGATTCATGGGAGGATCGGACGAGAAGAGGCACGCGGCCCGATGCTGGCCACGGGAGGCCTTACCTTTCAGTTGAAGTCAAAGGCCTCCTTCTTTGATCTGATGCTGCCGAAGAAGGCGGCAAACGAGTGGAAAAACATTGGTTCTACATGAACGAGTCGCCGTCGGACAACAAGGTGCCGCTTCCGATGTACTCCGGTGACCGGCCAGAGCCATGTCGGCTCCAAGTCGCCAAGCTTCCGCACGACCAGCGGATGGTGGTCGACGAAATGCTGCAGACAATCCGTAGCTTGAAGAAGAAGGGCCTCCAAACCATCAATTTGTATAATTGCTGGTTTGGGCGGCGGCTGGTGCCTCTGGCCAGTCCCACCCACTATATGTATGAGTACATGGGCAAGGGTGATCCGATGAAGTCCTGCACTGCCGAGTGGAGGCTCAACGATTACACCTTGGCCTTGAAGAAAATCATCGAGGCGGAATACCTCGACGCGAAGGCTGGGGTCGCCCCTTACACCGCGAAGCGCAAGACTCTTATAGTAAGTTCCTACTTTCTTTTACATTTCGCAGTCACAGATATGAAGTCATGGTTCGTGCTAATCACATTTTATCCTTGCAGTTGTTCCAAGTGGTGGAAGGTTGGCTTCCGACTCTTGACGACGAGAACTCGAACGAGTCCACCGGGGACTAGAACGAGTCCTCGTCCGACAAGGGCAACGCCAGAGGTGACGATGTCGACGACGGCGATGATGACGATGATGAGGATGACGAAAAAGTCGTGGAGGTTGACATGGTTATACCCCGTGGATACACGACCTCAGCATACCTGGTCCAGCCCAAGGAAGGCCCACGGCAAATATACGCCTGCCCATGAAGACTTTCGGGTGGCCAAGGCCCATGACGCCTCCGGATCCTTGGAGAGCAAGACTAGAGTAGATAGGAAATTCAAAGGGGTAAACCCTAGAACTGAATCGACTAGATCATGCACAGGACCTGCCTAAGTCTATATAAAGGCCAGGAGGGCACGACCTAGATCTCCGACCTCATACTTTCGCATACGCACCTCCACGCCAGATTGCATCTGCGCACCCCTGTAATCACCGGTTCCGCCATAATCAAGAGCAGACAAGCAGGAGTAGGGTTTTCCCTCCTGGGCCCTGAACCTGGGTAAACCTCGTTTCCCGTGTTGCTTGTTTGCTAACCGTTCCGTGATCTCCAGCATCCCCATCTTCTCCAAAACCCAAGTCCATAACAATGGGCATTGACGAGATCAAACCTCGTCAATTGGCGCCATCTGTGAGAACTGGGGATGCTGATTGGGCGATCGTGATGGTCCCAACCCGAGCGATCTACAACTCTGCGGCGACGGAGAGTCACCTCCTCTTCGGCGCTTTCGACTTCACCGCCCACTCACCAGCCACCATGAAGGACTCGAGATCCTGTTCGGGAGCTTCTGCTTCCAGGTGGGGCAAACTGGCACCCTCCGCCTCCCAGAGCGGGTGCCCCTACCATCAATCAGGCCCGCTTCATGGGCCCCACACCCTGTGCTACGCTCATCATCATCAACAGATGAGTCATACAACAGCAGCAGCTACAACTCCTATCTGTGCGATCCGCCATCGGATGAAGGGACCTACGGTTCCGGATCCGAAAGCTGCGGCAGCAGCGGACCAATCTACGAGCACTACCAATGCGCCGTAGTCATCCAGGGCAACATGGATCAACAAGCGCCCAACCCGCCACCTAACCCGCAGGACCGAAACAGCGGGAACAGAAGAAACCAGTCCCCCACCCGAAGGGGACAACACCGGCCAGGTCATCCGCCTTTGCAAAGAAGGATGGGCCCAGGCACGCGCCGCCGTGGCGGGCAGCACGATCCTGCCTGCAGATGCCTCACGGGACCTGCTGATGGCATACCACTTCTCCTGATCGAGGAGCACAAGAAGCAGGTCAAGATGAAAGAGGTGCTTGACAAACGCAAGCAAGCAGCCTCGAAGTCCAGCGCGCGACGAGCTACGCTCTCCGACATGGGCATCGACTCCAGCTCGAACGGCAACCATGGCAACAAGCACCGCTCCCGGACGGAGAACATGGACCCCAAGGAGCGCCGTGAGGTGACCCGAACCCTCCACGCATCCTTCATGGAGATGGATGCCGACGGCAACATCATCCCGAAGATGCCGCAAGCTACGATCATGGCAGCCACCGCGTACCTCGCGTCCCACCCACCTCCGGAGGGGGACCCGAAAAGAGCCATGCACAAGTCCGCACTCACCGGACTCGGACTCGTCGGAGCTGCGCTCCATCAAGAAGGTCCTACGGAGCCGAAAAAGAAAGCTACGGTCAGGTTCGACCGCAGCCCCACTCCTTCATCCGAAGAAGAGGACCATGACCTTCCTCGAAGGCACAAGAGCTTGCGTCATCATAGCCGCGATTATGATGCCAGAGACGCGCTCACACAGCGCAAAATCGACAAAGAGCGAGCCAAGCGCGCATGCTCGTCTGAATCCGAGATGGACGAAGACGAAGGAGAACTCTGCGGAGCCCGGTGCTTCAGCAGATCCGTCCGACGGACACGGATGCCGCGAAATTTCAAGCTTCCTTCGGATACTCCGAAGTTCGACGGCACACAGGACCTCAAGGCGTGGCTCAGCGACCACCTGTCATCCGTCAAGCTACACGGTGGAAACAAGGAAACCGCCATGCAATGCCTTCAGTTGTAGCTGACAGGCGCAGCTCGGATCTGGCTTAGCAGCCTATCTTCAGGATCCATCCGAAGCTGGGAGGAGCTGGCTTACAGTTTCATCCGAAACTTCAAAGGCACCAGCAAGAGGCCCGCCTCGATCGAGGAGTTGCGAGCCTGTACTCAACGAACGGGCGAATCCATTCGCTTGTACATACTGCGCCGGTCCAACAACAAGAACTCCACGGCGCACATCTCCGAAGAAAGGGCCATCGACGCCTTCAAGGACGGCGTCAAGCGCCAGGACTTCAAGGAAGAACTTGGGCGCGTCAAGCCCAAGACACTCGACCACCTCATGGACATCGCCAACAGGTGGGCCGACGGCGAAGATTCCGTCCATCGGGCACAATCGGAGGAAGAGGACGACTACGGCCGATGACGGGAGCGCCGTAGGAAGAGGAGACCGTGCGTCTACAACGATCGCGATGGATCCGACATGGTCGCGGCCGGCTACGCCGATCGCCGCAACGACGCCAACCGCAACAGCGGCGGATACCGCGGAGGCAACTTCCACGATGGAGGATGCCCAAAGCCGGTCGTGGCGGCGCTGACGTGACGACGGACCCTTAGCATACGAAAAACAGTCGGGTCCATGTACCATCCACTTCTACATCGACAAGCAGGATGGTAAGAAGAAGGCAAGCCACATGCTCAAGGACTGCCGCGAGTTCCAGAAGCTCAGCGAAAGCATGGTTCTGATGAGGCAGCAAGCTCCACCCCCTGGATTTGGGAACGCACCCGCACCAGGAGAGATAGTGCATGGAGTTCCTCCATCGCCACCCGTAGGAGGCCCGAACCAACCAGTCGCACCAGCACAGAACAACGTTGGGCACGGGTATACCCCGCCGAAAGGAGCACTAATGATCCAGAAGGGGCGCCAACGAATAGGGTGCAGAAGAAAATCACCTGTCAGATCAACCTGGCCGTGACAGCTCCACCCGCCATCCCTGAGTACCTCAGCGGATCAGAGTCATGCATCACGTTCAGCCGTTCGGATCACCCTTGCCAGGTCCCTCGCCTAGGTCATGCTACCCTGGTGCTGGAGGCGCAGATCGGAGGTTTCGAGATGAGCCGCGTCTTCATGGACGGCGACAGCGACATCAACCTGATGTTCGCAAGCACTCTAGCAGCAATGCGGATCCCGCTGTGCAGCCTGGAACAATCAGACACAACGTTCCATGACATCGTCCCAGGAAAAGGCATATTCCCCCTGGGAAAGATATGGCTCGACGTCATCTTCGGCAAACCGGACAACTTCTAGTGCGACCGACTCGAGTTCGAAGTGGTGGACTGGCCATCACAATACCACGCCATCCTCGGGCGTGTATCATTCGCAAGGTTCCTGGCAGTACCACACTACGTGTACCTGCTACTCAAGATGCCAGGACCCAGAGGCATCATCACGGTTCACGGGAGCTTCACCCAATCGGACCATTGCGACAGGGACTTCAACAGAATCTCCCAGTCATTCGGCATGCAGGAGAAGCTCGTAAGGCTCCGCGAGGTGACGGACAACGGGGCACCCCCAGTCGTACGACAAAACGCACCTGATATGTATTTCGACTCCACCGTCAACACAAAGAAGGTGCAGGTCCACCCGACAGATGCCTCCAAGACGGCGCTGATCGCTAACGATCTCAGCCCCGCATAGGAAAGCGCTCTTGTCGAATTCCTCCGTGAGCGCTAGGAAATCTTCGCCTGGTGTCCTGCGGACATGCCAGGAGTTCCCAGGGAATTCGCCAAGCACGCACTCAACGTCTTTCCAGACACCAAGCCCGTCAAGCAGTCCATCCGGAGACTATCCGAGCCACGGGCCGAAGCCATCGGGATGGAAATCAACAGACTACTCGCTGCAGACTTCATCAGGGAGATTAAAGAAAGCGAGTGGCTCGCCAATACAGTGATGGTCCCCAAAAAGGACACGGACATCCTGCGGATGTGCGTGGACTTCATGTCGCTGAACAAGCACTGCCCAAAGGACCACTTCCCTCTTCCTCGGATCGACCAGATCATCGATTCGACCGCAGGATGCAAAAAACTCTCCTTCCTCGACGCCTACTCAGGCTACAACCAGATTCGACTCAAGGTCGAAGACCAAGAGAAAACGGCGTTCATCACGCCGTTCGGAGTGTTCTGCTAGAACACAATGCCCTTCGGGCTAAAGAACGCAGGTGCCACGTACCAACGGTGCATGCAGGCATGCTTGAAGGACCAGATCGGTCGCAATGTCCAAGTCTATGTCGACGACATAGTCATCAAAACCAGGGAGGCGAGAACACTCATTGACGATTTCCGCGAGACGTTCGATAATCTCGACCGCTACAGGATCAAGCTTAACCCCGAAAAGTGCGCCTTCAGCGTCCCATCGGGTCAGCTTCTTGGTTACTTCATCTCCCAGCAAGGGATCGAGGCGAACCCGAAGAAAATACGGGCCATCATGGCCATGGAGAAGCCGAAAAACCTCAAAGGTGTCCACCAACTTGTAGGAAGAATAGCGGCATTAAGCAGATTCATCAGCCGCATGGGCGAGAAAGCACTGCCCTTCTACCAGCTGCTGCGCAAAGCTGACAAATTCGAGTGGACGCCTCAGGCGGATGACGCATTCGAAGATCTAAAGCGGCTGCTCTCTACCTCGCCCGTCTTGGTCAAGCCAAAGGAGCGCGAACCCGTACTGTTGTACATAGCAGCTACACACCAGGTGGTGAGCACCGTACTAGTGGTCGAGTGATTCGAAGAAGGCAAGACCCACAGGGTCCAACGCCCAATATACTACCTCAGCAAGGTATTGACGCCAACAAAATAGAGGTACCCTCACTACCAGAAACTCGCCTATGACGTGTTCATGACGGCTCATCGGCTGAGCCATTATTTCCAGCAGCACCAGGTGATGGTCGTCAATGAAGCACCCCTGAACAGCATCCTGAACAATCCGGAGGCCACAGGATGCGTGGCCTGTCAGGGCATCGGTATCACCTCTAGACATCGTCTCTGAAGCGACTTCATAATCAAGTCTTAGGTCCTCCGGACTTCCTTGTACCTTTGGATGGAGCTGCTTGCCGGACACCGGACATGTCGCATGATCATGGACGATGCATTTCGACGGCTCCAAGCACGAAGGTGGAGCCAGGTGGTCACTGATCTCCCGCAGGCGACAAGATGAAGTACGTCCTTCGGATGAAATTCCGAGCTTCCAATAACGAGGCCGAATACGAAGCCCTCATCCACGACATGAGGATGTCAAATATCTGCGGCGCAACGCGCCTGGTCATCTACGGTGACTCCAACCTCGTCGTCCAACAGACGATGAATGAGTGCGACGCACACGCCAAAAACATGATCGCGAACCGCGCACTCTACAACTCACTCGAGGGA
Organism: Avena insularis; assembly: GCA_023614405.1. Taxonomy (NCBI): domain Eukaryota; kingdom Viridiplantae; phylum Streptophyta; class Magnoliopsida; order Poales; family Poaceae; genus Avena; species Avena insularis. Next base: position 391,052,041 of record CM042695.1, read on the forward strand.
GAATTTGATGGCTGCGAGCTTCGGCACGTTGGAAGAGAAAGCAACGAGGAGGCCGACAGACTCGCCAACATCGGCTCCACTGCGCAAGGTGCCACGGTGTGTTCCTCGAATAGATCTGCGTGCCATCCATCAAGCGGAAATTCCCAAGGGATCACGGAAGAAGCGAGAACACTCGGGGCTATGCTACCCGAAGGTCATGAAGGACCGAAAAACTGGACGAGAGGTCGCCGTGGTCAACCTGATGCAGGTCATGGCGCTTGAAGAAACCTGGACACCATACCTCCGATACTTGATGAGCGGAGAACTACACGATGGCAAGCGGATGCCCGACGCATATCTCGCCGGTCAAAAGCCTTCACCATCATCAATGGCGATCTGTACAAGCGCAGCATTTTGGGTGTACTACAAAGGTGCGTCACCATCGGTGACGGGAAAACCATACTTCAAGACATCCACGAGGGCATCTGCGGCCATCACGCAGGCAGTCGCTCCCTTGTCACCAAAGCTCTACGAGCTGGATTCTACTGGCCAACGGCCATGAACGATGCAAAAGACATCGTCCGAAGATGCAAAGGGTGCCAAAGGTTCGCCAACAAACCACACGCACCCGGGTCAGAGCTTAGGCCCATACCTTTGGCCTGGCCCTTCGCCCAATGGGGCCTCGACATGATCTGCAAACTGCCAAGGTCCTCGAAAGGGGGGCACGTCTACCTCCTGGTCGCAGTTGTCAAATTCACCAAGTGGATCGAAGCCATGCCGGTCACTAACCAAAAGGGCAAGACTGCCGTCAAGTTATTCGAATCCGTTGTCTACAGGTTCGGCGTACCGCATAGCATCATCACCGACAATGGATCGAACTTTATCTCCAAAGAATTCCAAGACTTATGCGAAGGCCTCAGAATCAACATCACATACGCCTTTGTGGCGCACCCGCAAACGAACGGGCAGGTGGAAAAAGCCAACGGCCTAATCGGCGTTGGCATCAAGAAGCGCCTCATCAGCCCACTCGAGCGACTCGCCGGAGCCTGGACGAAAGAGCTACCCTCCGTCCTATGGAGCCTGCGCACCACGCCAAACAGCTCAACCGGCTACTCGCCGTTCTTCATGGTGCACGGAGCCGAAGCTGTGCTACCAGTCGAAGTACACCACCAGGCCCCCCGGGTCGTCGCTTATAGCGAAGCCGAATCCACGGCTGCACTCGAAGACGCCGTTGACACACTCGACGAAGCACGAGACATAGCAGCATCTCGATCAGCGGTGTACCAGCAGAATCTCCACAACTACCACAGCCGACGGCTGCGCCCAAGGTCCTTCGTCGAAGGAGACCTAGTCTTGCGACTCAAGCAAGAGCGACCGAAGAAATTTGAGTCGCCATGGGAAGGACCCTACATCGTCACCGAAGTCATCCCAGGTGGCGCCTATCGCCTCAAGCACGTGGAGTCTGGAGTCGCATACTCCAACCCATGGAACGTCGCACAGCTGCGACGATTCTACCCCTAGCTACCTACCCCTTTACTTTCAATAAGGCTATTCAGCCAAGGCTACCCAGCCAAACAATGTACCTCCTCCATTACGATATAAATAAAGCTAAGTGTCTCGCCCCAAAATTTTGTTTTCAATTCTTACTTTTACTCCATGCTACAAACGCACTCGGGGACTCCCCCCACCTCACGATTTCATCGACTGAGGATAACACGTGTACACCTGAGTAGCTGACCACGTCAGGCTAACGAAAAGGACACGTATGCGAACAAAGCACTACGTGCTCAAACAACAACCAAACCTTTATAACAAAGGGCAAAACACGCCAGTCAAATATATATAAATTTTACATCTATCTCTTTTACAGGTACTACCTACTCCGAAGAATAACCTGAGCACGCTGCTCAAACAGATCTACGATCTATTCAGCATACTGCCTTACAGCCACGTAATGCGGACGCATATCCCACACACCACCTCTGGCCGAAGGGGTGGCCCAGCCGCTACAGCGGAAAGATCTACATCAGGATGATGCAGCCTCAAAAGGGACAGCGCAGCCTTCACCCCTGCGACGAGCTGATGTAGCACCAATTCCTTGACATGATGCATGTTCCGAAACTTCGACAGAAGACCAGAGAGGGTTAACGGTGCAGCATCCAGCGGAAACATCACATGCAGAACCGACGCGAGTGAAGTTTGCACCTTACGAAGCACCCGCGATACTTGGTGAACGCGATCTTGCACCGTCGCAAGGACCATAGCACGGTCACGATCCATCCAGAAGAACCCGCCGGCTTCCATGTCCTGTTGAGTCAAGCAATTGACCCGAACAGCAACACGCTCCTTCTCCTCCCTTGGAGCAAGGTTAGCACCTGCAATACCTGCAAAAACGTAAGATGCAAGGCCAACAGGCGCATCCGAAGAAATGGGAAACAGCTCGAAAAACATACACTGAAGCTGCTCGGATAATCGAAGCAACTCCGCCATCAAGTACTCCTCTCTAACGGCACCTCGATCCGCCTTGGATTTCCAAACGTCAGCATCGCCACGCACCCCAAGCAACTCTTTCTCGAGACTATGAACACGGTCTCGAAGAAACGCAAGCTGCGACGCATCATCCAAGGATGGCCGCAGCCGCGCTGCAGGCGAGGTGTCAACGGGATCAGCACCCGAAGGACCTAGATCAACAGAAAGGCAAAGACATAAACACGTAGACGAAGGATCACAGATCTCAACAAACTCATTAAATGGAGCAAAAGCCACTACGTGTCACCAGGATTGTTCATCAAATAATTACAACAAAAGAGTCTACAACTATCCTATAACTACAGCCGCCAAGGCCATTGCCAGCCCGACGGATGCGCCGATGCCCTTCTGCTTGCGCTTGTACGCCGTAGGTGCTTCGGCTGACAGTGCCTCCGCCAGAGCATCAACATCATCAAGGGCCGCGCCCTTGGGGACAAGCTCCTTGTAGAAGCGCCCAAGGACCTCCTTGGCCTTGGCAAGCGAGTTGACGACGGTGCTGCAGCAATCTTCGACCGCCGCAGCAGCATCATCCAGAGCACTCCCGTGCTCTAGAGCATCGCGATCAAACTCGATGCCTGCGGCATCTAAGACAATAAGGAAGAAGAATGAACAACAGCACCACAAAAGAAAGACAAGGAAATCAAAAGAGGAAGGTGAAGATACTCACCCGAAACAGCCTTGGCAGCCGCCATAAGCTTGCCGGCCACCTCTCTCTCGCGCGAAGCTGTGGCGGTGGCAAGCTGCTCCTCGCGGTCTGTGGCCTCCCGCTGCAGGCGCTCCTTAGCCTCGGCCGCAGTGGCCAGCTCTAGCTCGAGGCGCTCCTTCGCACCAACGGCGACCTCAGCCTTTTTCTCCGCTTGACCAAGGCTCTTTTTGAGAGCATCAATCTCACGAAGAGAGGCATTGTGATCCTCTGCAGCAAGCAATACAAATGTCGGATCGAAGGACAAAATACAAGAAGAAACAAAAGACCAAGGCATAACAATACCTTGAAGTTGTTTGAGGCTGGCCTCCAACGTCAGGTGCTGCTGCACCAGTTGGTTGGCACCCTGCACAAAAGGCTGAAAACAAGAACCACCAGTAAAAGAAGGGTCCGGGGGCTACGCCCAAAAAGAATGAGCAGAAGCAAGTCACGCATAGGAAACATGCTCGGGGGCTCCCCCCGAGATACGAAAAACAAGCAACAAACTACCCTACAGATGCACGGGGGCTCCCCGGTGGGAAAAGAAAGCAGATCATTGAAAAAACGGGGCTCCCCGTGGCAGAAGAAAATACTTACATGATTCGGCGACTCAAGGTCCGCTTGCACAGCCTTCCTGAACCTCCTGCGGAGAAGGATCTGGAGCAGCGCCTTCAGAGGTGGCCACCGTCTGAGGATGAGGAAGCACGACCTTCGACTCCCCCATCATCTCCCGAGCACCATAACTGGAGGAGTCGTTGGAAGAATGGCTGCACCAGGACAAGTTAGCACACGAACAAAGTAAACAAGCAAGAAAAGGTAATACAAGACTAAGAAGAACTTACGAGTCAAGGTCGCTCAAGTCGAAGACGGGAGGGGTCCTCCGGACCTTCTTCTCCACTTTCTTCTCTTCCTTCTTTTCTTCCTTCTTCCGCTTCGCCGGCGGGTGCGGTGCCACAGCCCGCCCGGGAACGGCAGGAATCGGAGAGGAAGAGCCTCCATGCCCATCACTGTGATGTTCAAGCCACAGCGGATTCCTAGGAGTCGGCGGAGTCGAGGCATCCGAAGACTCGCTAGAGCTCCGTGTGCGCTTGCGAGTGTGGTCCTCACTCGACTCGTTGGCCTCTTCAGCCGGAGAGCGCGCCGATGGCAGCTCGGACATGGAATCCACCACTTCATTGTCCGGCGCAGCTGGAAACAATTCGGGAAGCGGTGGCGACATGCCCGGCACTTTGAACTCCTGCACAAGAGAAGAAAATTTGTTAGCAAACAAGTGCAAGTACAATGGAGTCAAAAATAGCGCTACGCGCACGGATCTACACCTGTGGAACAGGAAGCGAAGCAGACAACGGAGAAGTCAGCGACTTCCCCGGGATATCCTCTCCAGCCTTGAACTTCAGCAGCGGACGAAGGGCCCCGTTGAAATCTCCCTTGGAGAATTTCTCAGCCGAAACCCTAGTCGGATCACGACGGCCAGCATAAAGGAACATCGGGTGCTCCCTAGCTTGGAGTGGCTGCACCCGACGCTTAAGAAAAGTGCGGATGATATCCACACCGTTCACCTCCTTCTCCGGAATCAGCTGGAGATCCTCCACTCAATGATAGAGAGCCTCTATCTCCGCTACCTCGCCATCCAAGATCTGGTTTTTCTAGGACCTCTTCGGCTCGATCTTTTGGGAGGGGTCGAAAGGAGCAAGACCAAAATCCTGCCTAGCCACTGTGGAGTCGCGGATGTAAAACCATCGCCTCCGCCAGTACTGGACAGATTCGGACATGGAAAAAGAGAAGAAAAGCAGATTGGGTTTGAGGGAGATGATGCAACCCCCAATGGGATAAACACCATCCGAACCAGATTGCCTCTTCACGGAATAGAGTTTCCGGAATAGGCAAAAGTGTGGCTCGATACCAAGCCAGCACTCGCAGAAAGTGATAAAACAAGCAATGTGAAGAAGAGAATTGGGGGAAAGATGATGCAGCTGGACGCCGTAAAGAAAAAGCAGTCCACGAAGGAAGTCGTGGACTGGGAAGGAAAAGCCGCGAAGAACGAAGGCGAGGAACATAACCCGAAACCCAACAGGGGGAAGGGGGATTACCTCGTTGCCTGGGAGTTTGACGGCCTCCCTATCCTGCGGGATCAAGCCCCGCTCATGATGCTTGCGGAGATCACTCTCCCGCGTCTCCGATCGCCGCCAGCCACCGCCGGTGACACGGGTAGCGACAACACTCTTCTTCCCTCCAGCAGCGCTGGTACCAACCGCAGAAGAAGACTTCTTCGGCTTCCCCATTGCGGTACGGCGGCGCCGGCGGCGAGAACGTAGGATGGAAGAAGGAAATGTCCAAGGATATTCCAGCGCGCAGCAAGAACTCTCAAAGAACAAGGGAGCAGTGAAACGAGAATGGCTGCAGTGAAAACAGACTAATGTTTTCCCCCAATGATTATAAAGACGAAGATGATGCACGGAAACCGTCCATCGAGAAGACCTAACGCCAACGGCAGGATCTGGCCATACATGTGTCAGCATCGCAAAGAACCGTCGCTAACACGCCGTCCACTACGCGCGGAAATCGAGGCGACGGTGTAATTATCTCCACGCCGCACGTGATCGGTCAATTCAAGGTCAGAAAGTGGGACCCATGTTCGTCCAGTCAAGTCATCTCTGGCGCAGCAGACGCTTGAGGTTACCGATCGTCAGCACTGACATCATCAAAAGCTATACTAGCAACAGTCACAATTTTTTCGGCTTCAAAGCTAAGAGTACTCACTCGAATCTACGATTCGACTAATTACTCGGGGGCTACTCCTATCAAGAGCGCTGGTCGCGCACCCGAAAAATGAACGACACGCTACAGCACTGAACTGTTTCTTCGAGTCCTACGTTGAGTCAACGACTCCATTACGGACTCGGGGACTACTCCCATAGGGAGGATGGATTTAAGCATCCGAAAAAATTTGTGTCCTACGGACCTGACACTAAACAACGGCTGAATTAAAGTCTTCGCTCGAGTCTACGACTCGAACAGACACTCGGGGGCTACTCCCATAGGGAGCGCTGGTCGCGCACCCTATAAATCTTCGACTGCGATCTTTCGGATCAGTATGCAAAAACTTTTCGGCAACTCTACCCCAATTAACGCTAAGTGAGTAACATTCTCCTTGGCCACCCGAAATACCTCTGCGGTGATAAAATTCGGATGCTGTGTCTGCGACGCAAAGAGAAGACCTACAGATATCATCTGATGGCCTAGTAACGCACATGACTGCGCTCTGCTAGTATAAACCCGTGCCAACATGCGCGATGAAAAATCCCGACGAACGCGTTGGGTACATGAATTAAATTCACTGGAATTCCACTCCTGTAAGTCCTCCACGGCCTAAGTTGAATTACGCCAGCATATGTTCCGGGTTCGAGTCGAGGGACTCGAACCTAAAGAAGATCGTGTTGTTTTGTCCTAAGACAGTTAACTGACCCTGATCCGTCGGGAGAGTCAGGCACACGCATCAACAATCCCTACACATTCTCTTGAAAGACAGAGTTGCACCCGAAGGATTGAAGAGTCCTCAGCCGAATCTACGATTCGACTGATCACTCGGGGGCTACTGACATGGTTATACCCCGCGGATACACGACCTCAGCATACCTGGTCCAGCCCAAGGAAGGCCCACAGCAAATATACGCCGGCCCATGAAGACTTTCGGGTGGCCAAGGCCCATGACGCCTCCGGATCCTTGGAGAGCAAGACTAGAGTAGATAGGAAATTCAAAGGGGTAAACCCTAGAACCTGTAACCGACTAGATTTGTGCCTGGGACCTGCCTAAGTCTATATAAAGGCTAGGAGGGCACGACCTAGATCTCTGACCTCATACTTTCGCATACGCGCCTCCACGCCAGATTGCATCTGTGCACCCCTGTAATCACCGGTTCCGCCGTAATCAAGAGCAGACAAGCAGGAGTAGGGTTTTCCCTCCGGGGGCCTAAACCTGGGTAAACCTCGTGTCCCGTGTTGCTTGTTTGCTAACCGTTCCGCGATATCAAGCATCCCCATCTTCTCCAAAACCCAAGTCCATAACAATGGGCATTGACGAGATCAAACCTCGTTAGAGGTTGCCGCACCCATGGTCTGTAAGACCCGTGGGCAGCGGCAACGCGAGCTCGAGGCCAGCAAGAGCCTCGAGGCTCATGACGGGGACGACGACGATGATCTCCCCAAGCACACTTCACGGCGCGTGGCCACGCCGTCGAAGAAGAAATCACCACAGAAGAAGAAGAAGGGGCCAGATAAGCCGGCGTCACCGCCTCAATCCACGAGTAGCTCCGAAGCTACCAGCACGGCCAAAGAGGCTGGGGACAGCGCGCCGGCACGGGCGACTGCGGCAGCCGACGTGGCCATGGTAGAAGGCGAGGTGCCACTGGTGTCGCTGCCATAGCCCTTCACTGTCGTCACCGGGCTCAGGGCCGCTTCATCCGTGGGCGCCTCGCCGCCGAGGGGAGCGCCTATGGCGACTGCCGCGGACCCTCTTGCCGCGGCTTCATCCTCGAGGAAGCCCTCGGTGTCCTGGGCCCAGACCGTGCTCGTGACAGGCGTTAGCCAGTCACTGGGGCCGGAGCTGGAGAAGCCGATGGGTATTCGAACCGGCCTTCGTTTCATCCCAGTCGCCAAGTGAATACCACTTCGAATTGGGCAGCTAACTTATGTTGGTTTGGCGAACTCGCTGACATCGCCGTATTGCAGGACTGGTGTGAAGAAGATAGGCCGCCCCTCGGTGGCCAAGGTCCCATTGGGTGCTCCGGGGGAACATGTCGATCTCTCGAAGAAGAGGAAGAGCGAAGAAGGCAAAGGGCGAGGAGGTCGTCGCAATTTCGGACGAGCCGGTGATCGCCCCAAGCGAAGCTCTGATGACCCACAAGTATAGGGGGTGTATCGTAGTACTTTCGATAAATAGGAGTGTCGATCCCAACGAGGAGCAGAAGGTGCTAAACAGTGGTATGGAGCAGGAAATCCCTGTGAATACTTAGCAAACGGATTTTTAGTGGTTTTCTGACAAGGCAACAAAACAAAGAGCAAGTAACAAAGGTAATGAGCAAACGGAGCAAGTGGCCCAATCCTTTCTTAGCTAAGGACAAGCCGGTGGAAATACTTATAAGGACCAAACGTTCTCGAGGACACATGGGAATTCTGTCAAGTGCTTTTGCTTCAAATAGCTGAGTACTCTTCTTTGGAGTTTGTAAGTGTTGTGTGGGTGAACCTGTGCTAACATACCGCCCTTCCTAGGACTAATACATACTTTTGATTAAACCCCCTGCAAACATCCGTAACTACAGGAAAGTAATTAAGATACAATTCTAACCACAGCCTTAAACTCTGAGATCCTACACTCTCTTGTGCAAAGGTGTCCTAACGGAGGTTCAGGTTTCTGTCACTCCGGCAACCCCACAATTAGTAGCCAAATACACAATGCATCCCCCTAGGCCCATAAATGGTGAAGTGTCATGTAGTCGACGTTCACATGACACCACTAGAAGAATAGCACCACAACTTAAATACTAAACCATTGAATAATAACTCAACGCAGATTCACTACTAACAACATGACTTCTCCCATGTCCTCAAGAACACAACGAACTACTCACAAGACATCATATGGATCAAGATCAAAGATGATATGGTAATGGATAACAATCTGAACATAAACACTAATCCAATGGTTCCACTCACAAGCATCAACCACAATAGTAATTAACAGCGGGAAAGTTTCCCCTAAGAACTAAAGCAATATCCAACACAATTGTTACAGCGGTATGGAGTGGTGATGATGGTGCTGGTGGAGATGATGGTGTGGATGATGATGATGATCCCGATGAAGCCTAGCTTGATGATGGTGTTGATGGCAACGGTCTCCCCTCTCCAGGAAGGAATTCCCCCGATAGAAATCTGTCTGCCGAGAGATCTTTATCTCTCGGTGTTTTCCGCCCCCAGAAGCGGCGGAAATCTATCCGTGGTCGCTCCCTCAGGCTTAGGGTTCTGTAGGGAAGATATAGGCGAAGGGGGAGAGTTGGAGGCCGGGCAGGTAGGCCACACCTGCCCTAGGCGCGGCCCAGGGTAGGCCCGCGCCTAGGGGGTGTGGGCCCCCTACGACCCCTCTTCGCTCCTCCTTCTGGCTTCCTTCTCCTCTGGTAAAATAATATGTTTCCATATTTTTATGGTATTTTTCTGATCTTCGCGAAATTGCACCGAAACGCCTTCTTTTCCATCAGAATCTAAACTCCGGCAGTCCATCCTCCAAGAATCATCGAACATGCATAAACAGATGAAAATCTATAAGTAATACCTCATAATAAGACAAATATTAATGAATAGAGGTAAATTATGATATAGAATGGTGATGCAAATTGGGCATATCAACTCCCCCAAGCTTAGACTTCGCTTGTCCCCAAGTGAAAACTGAGCTCAGTAAACATGTCCACATGTTTATGGAGTGAAGTATCGATAAAAGAATACAAACAAGAGGCATCACACTTACCATTGCACAACTCATAGAAGAAAGCAACTCACCATTATATAACTTAGCTTGAAACCAAGCACAACAGTCACAATAGAGATGCATAAATATAAATCATAATTAGAATTGGCAAACTTGTTCTTGGTCAGAGAACACCTAGCAAACAGTTTCACAAAAAGATTTTTGTAGAAGTTTCAAAATAAGAGCACTCTTTGTTAAAAAAAGGTTTTTCACAAGTGAAGGCTTTCAAAGTAATATTCAATAGATAAGAGTTTTGTGCAAACAAGGAAGATAAAGGACATGATTGAATTAATCACCATATGAATGCTTGAAACACAACAACTCAAATGCTTGCTGGAGATAGAGAAGAAGTAGGTTTACAGACTCAACTTGGAAATGGGAGAAAGGTCCCTTCATAGAGGGAAACCGCGGAAACACACAGGGTTGGTTGAGGAGATCCGCGGGATCGAACCTCGGCTTCGCCTTGTAGTTTCCTCCATCGCGTCGGAATCTCTTGGGCTCGCATGGCGCGTAGCCGGCGTTGGCGACGAAGTCGACTCGCCCGTCACCGCGGAGCTTGCCGGTGAGGCGAGTGTTGCTGTAGCGTAGCTCGGGTCGTCTACAATTGTCGTGGCCGCTTTGCCGGCGATTTCCACCCGACTCGTCATTGATCTCTTGGTTCGGGTCCTCCTACGCGTACTGTTTGGCGATCTCGAGGAGGTCTGGGATGTTGTCGAGTGTCTTGTACACCCGCTTGAGCTTGGCGACCAAGGGCTCGTAGCGGCACGAGGTCTTGAAGCAGTGAATCGCGGTGTCCGGGTGGATGCCGGCTGCGTTGAACCACAGGTTTTGCCAGGACTGGACCTAGCTGCGGGTCGACTCGCGGGGTCCCTGGATGCATTGCTCCAGGTCCTCGATGGTGGTGGCTCGGGTGTAAGATCCCTCGAAATGCCTGACAAAGGCGTCGTGCATGTGCTCCCAGGAGTCGATGCTATCCGCGGGGAGGGTGTTGATCCATTGCCAGCTCGCTCCCTCCATCATCAGGGGGATGTAGCGGGCAACGAGTAGATCGGTGTGGCCGGCGATTCCCATCGCCATGAGGTATGTGTCCAGCCACACGGACGAGTCGTACGAGGGGTCGTACTTCTCAATTTCCTTCGGCGCCTTGAAGTTCCCCGAGTATTTTTCGCCTCAGATCATCGGTCCGAAGCAACGGGGGCCGACTCGACTTAGCGATCCCCTTGGTTCGTCGTCGCGGCGGTTAGTGAGGTTATGCCTCAAGTCGGCAGGCTGGCGTGCGTGCCAGCTCTGGTTGTTGATGATGTCGGTCCGCGCGTCGACTGTCTTCCAGTTGGCAGTAACGAAGTTGTTTGTCGGTCGTGGGTTGTTGGTGGACAGCGCCACGTGTGCGGGTCGGCGTTGGAGCTGCAGGGGCTCGGGTGGTGGACAGTTGAGGGTGTTTTCCATCGTCGGGCGACCGCTCGAGGCCGCGTTGCTTCCTGACGAGCGGGAATACATGCGACCCTGCGAGTCGGCTCCCGCGTTTTTTTAATTATCGACGGCCATGGCGAGTAAGGACTTGGCGTATTGGATCTGCAGGGCGCCTTTCCCAGTCACGTTGATGTTGTCAACCGCGGCTCGACTCGCGATGATGTTGTCCATCGGAGTGGAGAATAGCGGAGGCCGTTCGCGTCCCGCTCCCGCGAGGAGACCACGATTCTTGGCTGGTCCCGGGGGGCGCGCGGACGGGTGGTGGGGGGGAGCACCGTTCGCCGTCGCGCCTGGTGGCGGCCGGGCGCTTCCTCCTGGTGGCGGGTCTCGCAGATCACGTGATCGACCATGCGGGCTGGGTCGCTCTCATCGTCGAAGTTCAGGGCGCGTCCCTGAACGGTGGGGTTCAGGCGCGACCTGATGTGGAGTTGGTGGTAGCGCGAGAGCTCCTGCGCCGTTGCCTGCTCGAGGCGGAATTTCTCGCGCTCGGCTTGTTCCTTGCGGACCGCCTCCTCCAGTCGCAGGCGGAGTTCTTTGACCTCTGTCGCCGTCACGGTCGGCGGGATCGGTGTGGAGAAGGGGTCTGGCGGGGCATCCGTGCCGCTCGCCATGTAGATTGCGACGTAGCGACCGGATCTGTCGTGGAAGTTGCCAGAGTTCTCCGACCCGGAGTCGGTGTCGAAGATCCTGAGGATGGAAGGATCCTCGAAGTCCTCCACGTTGGAGACTTGGGTGATGGAGCCCGCGGGTGACGCGGTGATGATGGATCCGACGATTGATGCCGGGGTCGCCGAATCAGCATCGTCGTTGAGGGTCGCGTCATCGGCGGCCGCGTTGGTCTCGGCCACGTCGCTGTTGGCCGAGCCGTACTCGGAGGCGAGGCGATGGATGGTGCGGACCTGACTCTCAAAGAGCCGATCGCATGGTGGCGACTCGTGGATGCGAGCCGAGTCCTTCGAGACGATGACGTCGGTGAAGCCGACGAAGAGGCTAATCATGTCGATCGACATGATCACGCTGTGCATGACGGGGCGTGCCGCCGAGACATAGCTACTCGGCAGGATCTGGAGGATCTCGCTGATCGCGATCATGCGGCCGGTGGCGATCATCTCGTTGATGGGAAGATTGGATCTCGCCGCAGAACACAGGCCTGACCGGCCAGGCCCCACGGTGGGCGCCACTATCATGGGAATGGCCACGGCAGATGCTGCAATCGGCAGCGAGTAGTAGAACAAGGAGCAAGGGCGACCAGCCATCTGCGGTGCGAGATGAGGGCGGAGACACAAGGGTTTACCCAGGTTCGGCCCCCCGGAGGGTAAAGACCTACTCCTGCTAGATTGTATTATTGAGAGAGTACAAGGGCGAGCTCGACGACTAGGCGGCGAGTCGTAGGGGGTGTATGATGGAACGTGTCCTCTATGCATACCCTAGGGAGGTTTATATAGGCTCACATCACTAGGGTTTACAGATCTACCATCGAATTAGTTAACGATTCGGAGGATACTTGACCTAATCCGACTGGGCCTAGCTACGCTTCTGGGCCTTCAGCTTCCACTCGCATGGCTCCTTGTTGAGTCTTGATCCATGAATCCTCTGCAGCCCACTACCGGCAGCTTGGGCCAAGAGGAACGCCCTGGGTATACCCTACTCGGCATATCCCCATCAATCTCAGCAATCTTTTTATTTACCATGGGAAAATGGTGCTTTTTCTCTCTTTCCTCTTTTCTCATCTTTTTTTTCTTTTTCTCAATCTCTTTTTTCTATCTCTCTTTTTTTCATAAGAAGAATGCTTCATAGATTGCTCACTATGGTGATGCTGCAAGTTTTCACCATGATTAGGCATGTCTTAGGCTAGCGGCCCAGGCATTTCTCTAAGACACATACATAACTCCATGGACTTATAAGCTCCCCTTTCATTTCACACCGACGACATCCATAAACAAAAGAGCATGATATCAACTATGTACAATGTACAAGTGCAATGTTGAAAGCATTCCCCATGACATCATGGTTCTGCTAATCTCAACGTATAAGTGCAAGCATATACAACATAGATGACACAATGGTTCAAGTTTATTAGGGGCAAGAAAAATAAAGTGTGCCATCAAGTTCGTGAGATCTTTAATCACTAAGTTTTCACATAACAAAGAGACTTTTTAATTAGAAGATAGATGAAAACAAGAATATGCTTAGAATGGTGTAACACACCATGCATAGGAATTTATAGTGGAAACTTTGGAATTACTTGGTTTTTTGAGAGTTAGATGCATGAGTAGAGCTTAATCATACAAGTGGAGGCTAACAAAAGACTGGGAGCGACCAACTAAGAGAGCAATAATGGCCATAATCATGCAGAGCGACAAAACATTACTAATCAAAGCATAAAGTGGTACTACAAGTCAAGGACTAAATGATCATAGAGGCTATGGTGACTTGTTCATAGTCATAACATGGTGTGAGCATGTGCCAAGTCAACCCAAACAAAGCATCAAAGGATAATACCACAATACTATGCTTTTGTATGCTAAAACAACGCATGATTCTTTCAAGGCACATTAAACAATCCTAATTGTTTGTAACAAGTCATGCTACAGCAATAATCACTAAGCATAAGGTCAAAACAACATCTAGCATGACATGATAAATTCTAAGTCACAGTCAAAGCAAGCTCCTCTTGTACTACTCAAGCAAGAACTTTCTACTCCTCTCCAACACCAATCAACTTATTTGAAACAACACAGCGAGAAAGGGGGCCCAAACTACTTTATTTAATCAAACTAAGCAAACTAAAAAAACTAATACGCTCCAAGAATAACATAATAGTGCATGAAACAATAAAAACGAAGTGTCTAGAAAGACCTGAGATTTTTATTGATGAAGAAGGGGATGCCTTGAACATCCCCAAGATTTGATGCTTATAACTCTTGAATATTTCTTTGGGAGACACATGGTAGCATCCCCAACCTTAAGCTTTTGTCCATTCTTCATCTCATTACATCATTCTTTCTCTACACCTGAAAATTTTCTTTGATATAAAACTTCACACAATCTTCATTAGCAACATTAGTGTATTCAAAAGATAATAGACCTTTGGGGTTTATTTTCAAAACATCAAAACTTTCACTAAAGACACAAGCTACTATAGCAATTCCCTCAAAAATATCAATTTCCCAAAAAGAACCCAAAAAGGAATCAATAAGAAGCAAATGCAAATAATGGCAGAAATCTGTCAAAACAGACCAGCAGGTAGAAACAGATTTTTTCGAAGACCTTCTGTTGCTCAAATCAAAAAGTGCTGAACTAACTAAAGTTAGCTAACATACTGGGGGATTTATTAAAAAAATATCAGCTCAATCCGGCTTACATAGATTTTACACGAATTTGTACGGTGCAGCACAAATATCTGTTTTGGGACAGCAACTCCCCAAATCTTACTTCCTTCTCATTAGAGGTTATTATTGGCACAAAAAGCAAATAAAAAAATAAGGAGAGGTCATTACAGAAGTAATAACTTCCAAGACTCAAGAAAACTATTGGGTTATCTCCCAAGAAGTACTTTTCTTTAACGCCTTTAAGTTAGGTATTGATAATTTGAGAAGATGTTCACATAAGAACTATGAGTTGAAGGAAAAGGGAGCATCAAGAAGCAAATTCAAAACACATTTGAGTCTAACCCACTTCCTATGCATAGGAATCTTGTAAGAAAATAAATCAAAGAAGCACATAGTAACAAGAATGGGTAGATAAAACAAGAGCAACTTCAAAACTTTCAGCACATAGAGAGGTGTTTCAGTACCATGAAAACTTATACAACCATATTTTCCTCTCTCATAATAATTTTCAGTAGCCTCATGAATAAACTCAATAATATAACTATCACATAGAGCATGCTTTTCATGATCTACAAACACATAATTTCTATCAAGCTCAAAAATGGTGGGATTAAAACCTTCAAACCCACTTTTAACAATTTTATAATAAGGTGACTGATCATTCAATATAGGACCATCATCTAGAGCTTTACCATAAACATTTTCTAAGAAAAACTCTTTAGTACCATGCATTTCAAAGTTAGGCACAAATATAGGATTATCATAGATAACAGGAGCATAACTATTATCACAAGTTTTACCCATAGCAAATATTTCAAAAGAATCCACAAGAACATAACATTCATCCTCCTTTGGTAAGCATGGGGGGAAATCAAATAATATAAGAGGTAAAGAGTTACTCTCATTAGAAGGTAGGCATGGGTACATCCATTCTTCCTCCTCTTGACCATCACTCTCCTCCTCTTTTTCATCTAATGAGCTTTCAAGTTCAGCAATTTTGTCTTCCATAGGCTCCTGCAGGCATTAGTCACTTCCGTTTGTGGAAAACACCTATTAAAATATTCAATAATATAGCCATTTTCTTCCTTGTAATTATCAAATCAAAATTTAAGTATCTCAAAAACCTCACATTCATAAGGTGCATCATCAGTATTTTTAAGCAAACTGGCAAGTTCAAATGCACCCTTGAAGGCAATAAATTCCTCAATTTGTTCCACATCATCAAAGTCCTAATTTCCTTTAACATAAGAAGATATGGTAACATTATCATTATACTCACATTGAAAAGGAAGGTGTTTATACCTCCTATATCAACAATATTTATCAAAGCAATAAGTAACATTATAAGTAGAGCACACCTCTCTAGCAATAGTATTCAATTTATCAATTTGTTCCCATAAGTGTTTCCCTTTTGTGATAAACGGTGTTCCTTATAATAATTCTTTTGTTCTTCGGCGTACCCACCTTGCCAATAAGAACTAGTTTCAAGGAAACCATCCATTGATAGAAAGAATGACAAAGCAAGGCAATAACAGACCAGCAACTAGAGTAGGAACTAATTTTTTTGTGTTTTTGATAAGAGAAAGCAAACCAAGCTAAACTTTTTTTTGAGTTTTTGATAAAAAGAGGCAAAAAACAAGCAAAAGAAACTAAGAAAAACAAAAACAAAGTAAAGAGAAAGGTTGTGAAGGACTCCCCTTGTGAAGCCGTCCTTAGCCTCCCCAGCAATGGCGCCAGAAAAAGATTAATGCGGCTCAGATCACTGCAGAGCTTCGTTGGGACACCCCAAGAGGAAGGTATGATGACTACAATAGCAAGTTCTTCCCTCAGTAAGAAACCATGGTTATAGAACCAGTAGGAGGAAGGAAACGACTCAAAGGTGTTGCTAGCAACTTGGAAATCTGCACAACACAAACTCAAGACATTGCCCCAACGAACAGTGAGGTTATCAATCTCACCGGTTTGCTGAAAACAAAGGATTAATTGTATGGTGTGGAAGGTAATAGTGGTTTGCAGAAAGTAAACAGTAACAGTGGAAGATGTATCAATGGTAAAGATTGGACCGGGGTCCATAGTTCACTAGAGGTGTTCTCCTTAAGATAAACAAACATGGCATGCTTGGTAAACAAATTACAACAGGGCAATTGACATGACTAAGCAAGGCATAACAATGCAATACTAGACATTCATGATCCTATGAGTTTCGATTGCAATACAACAAGATACATAAACCTCCATACAACTACATCTATGACTAGTAATCCACCTTCAGGTTATCATCCGAACCCCCTCCAGTATTAAGTTGCAAGCAACGGATAACCGCTTTAAGCAAAGTGTGTAAGGTAAACAATCCACTTGTTCCATGAACAAGAGACCGTTGTTTTCTCCCTAGTAGCAACATCACATCTACAACCTTAGAGATTTTTGTCACTTCACTTAGATTAAATAGAGGCATGAACCCACTATCAAGCATAAATACTCCCTCTTGGAGTCACTAGCATCTACTTGTTCAAGATAGCTACTAGAAACGGAGAACATGCAAGATCACAAACAACACAGACATGATAGAATCAATAAGATAAAACCATTAATCAATCTGACATAGTAATCTCAATATCCATCGAATCCCCGCAAACACAACATGCATGATTACAAATTGATGATATTGATCATGAACGGAGCTCACAAGATCTAAACATGGTAGCACAAAGGAGGAGATACAACCATCTATCTACTACATGGACCAGCAGTCCAAGGTGGAACTACACACGCTTCATACTGGAGGCTGACATGATGAAGAAGAAGACCTCTGGGATGAGCTCCCCTCCAGCAGGGTGCCGAGAAGAGCTTCAGATCCCCCAATCTAGGGATGATGGTGGCGGTGGCTACGAACTGTTTTGTGGAATATTGATTGGGTACTTAGGGTTTTGGTATCAGGGGGTCTTTATAGGCGAATAGGCAAGGCAGGGGGGAAGCCAGGGCGGCTGCACCCCCCAGGCATGGGCCAGGCTTGGCCGCGCGGCCAGGGGGTGTGGCTGAAGGGTTCACATCATAGAAAACACATTTTTTCCTATGATGGGAACAACTATGTACCAAGATCTATCTACTATATACAAGCAACGGGCGGATATACATCTGTAGATAACATACCCTTGAAGATCGACAAATCTTAACGAGGTTGAACTCGTGGTTGATGTAGACGATCTCTTGCCGATCTCAAGATCGAGAGGAAGTCCTAGCTCCGCAAATCAGCGGCGCATCCGTGCTCGCACACACGTCCGAGGCACCGAGCAACCTCCGCCTCCTCGCTCCAGCGATGCAGCGGAAGCACAACTCTTTGTTTTCAAAGAGCCACCGGGAACATGTATCTCGCTAGTCCGAAACCATGGGGGATTAATACTAGAGGGGAGAGAGATCCTTCACGAGAAGGTGTGAGTGACAGAGAGAGGGAGGGGATCCTTTTATAGGAGGAAGGGGGAACCCCAAGGGGATGGCGCCGGCCATGGAGGGCTGCCCCCTCCCCTCCTTCATTCATGTGGGTGGACATTCCACTCACAAAATGCTCCTTCAATTTTCTCCACTAAAAAGCCCACTCAAATTCCCATTAAATTTCCACCAAATTTAATGCAAACTCTCATTAAATAAAACTCATTTTATTTATTCAGAATTTTTTCAATTACTTTAATGACAAACATTCACATATAACCCCTTGCTAGTATTTCATTTCACATGCAGAAACACTTTCTGCAATTTCACCCGAAACCAGTTTCGATATCTAGTGAAATAAATTTCTGCGCTATGTTATTCTTTTCAGCATGAAACTTTTGCTCCAAATGGTGTCGGTGTATCTTAAGTGGGTCACCCTATGGTTCGCGAATAATGCGGACATGATCGATACCCCTCTCAGATCAATAATCAGAAGCGGGACCTGGAGATCCATACTGACTCCCACACATTCAACGATGACTTTCTTGTGATCGTGAGAACCTTTTACGCTAGTATCTTAATCCCTTTGTCTCACGATATATTACATGTCCGAGATTCGATCATTGGTATCTCCATACCTAGTTTGATCTCGTTACTGACATGTACTCTTTTCTCGTTCCCGTGATATAACATTCTAGTGATCAAATCACTTGCTTGCAATCTAATGAATGTGATATCATCGAGAGGGCCCAGAGCATATCTATCCGTCATCAGGATGAACAAATTCCACTCTCGATCCATGGGCCTCAACATAACACTTTAGTAGTACTGAATCCATCTTTATAATCACCCTGTTACAGTGCGACGTTTGATGTTATTAAGATACTCTTCCAGTGTTAGTGATTGACATGATCTCATGGTCTAAGGATTAGAATCACTTCGTATGATGTTATAGCAATATAAACTCAATGACTTTGATCATAATGCTATACTTTGGATGAATGTTCATCACATCATTCCAACAATGTTGTGACCTCGTTATTAACAACATCCAATGTCCATGATCAGAAAACCTTTGATCATCTTGTTAATCAACGAGCTAGTTTATAAGAGAGGCATAACTAGTAACTTTCTATTTGTTTATTAAACACACATGTATTAACGTTTCCATATTAATACAATTATAGCATGCAAAATAAACATTTATCATAAACAAGGAATACGATAATAACCACTTTATTATTGCCTCTCGGGCATATTCCCTTCAGTCTCCCACTTGCACTAGAGACAATAATTTAGTTTGAAAACTTTGCGTATTGAACACCTATGACTTTCTGGTGTTCCATATACGTGATTGCAAGTGGTTAACATAATCTACGGATCTGATGCTTTTAGGTCCGTGTGTATTTACATGTCTTTGCGTCTTCACGCATCACTCATTCTCCAATGAGATGGCATTGTATAAATTTGGTCTTTTGGTTAGACCTTTAGTTCCTTGGGATTAAATCATGTCGATACTATTGTCGTACAATATATCTTTAATGTTAGCCCATTGCAAACCGCACCTTAGTTTGATAACAAACTACTTGACACAAATGCCCTCCTTTGCTGCTACTATAGCAGTCATATACTTAGCCTTTTATTGTAGTATTCGTCACAATGTCTTAACTTTGGAATTCATCAAAATCCATCGTGGAATCTCCTTTCCATTACACTGTGCCACCCATAGTTTAAATTGAGATAAACTTAATTTGTATCTTGTGACAAAACTAATATCAATGTAACGCTTTACAATGAACTATTTTTAATTGTCTGTCACCTCTACACAAATATATTCTTAGTTCTTCCAAAAGATCATACGAATTTCCTTACTATTGTTCAATGATCATTTTATGATTCATTCTGGTATATGCTCATAACACTTAGAGCATAGGACATATGTGGATGTGTATATACCATGGTATAATTGATCAAAAACATTCTTGTGATTACACTCATCAAGTGTCAAAACACTTGAATCTTGTTTCACTTATCAAGCGTCGATACACTTGAATCTTGATTCAATTCCTTTTCCATGCGACAAGATCTTTTTCTTGTTGTTTCTATATTGAACCCCTTCAATATCTCATATATGTACATTTGGCACGATCATATTAGCGTCACTGTCTATCCATGTAGACATTCATGCTAAATATTCGGCTTTTGCCTAAGTCTTTCATTAAAATGAAATTCTTAACCTTTGTCAATAAAATATACATCATTTCCAATCAACAAGATGTCCTCCACATAATGTATTAGAAAAATGTCTCAGCGCTCCCACTTAATTTCTTGCAAATGCAAGCATCTTCATCGTCTCCTGATGAAAACTCCTTTTTCATCATGGTGAAGATTCCAACTCCGCAATGCTTACTTCAACCATTGAAGTTTGCATGCCCTTTTTAGCATCCTTCGAATTAACAAAACCCTTTGGACTGTGTCTTGTACAAGTCCTAGGTAACCATTCTATTAGAAGAACTTTGTTTTGTTTATTCAACTACCATATACCAAAATTATATGTAGTGGTTGCTACATTAATCCGTCCAGACTAAATATCGCTATGAAAGATCAAATCTTGTCATAGTAAAATCTTTGAACATTGTCGTAAAATACTTTACGACATGTCGACAATTTCATAGATGTGCAACATCCATGTCTGTTTCTTTATAGATCCAAATACGACCGATAGGTTTTTTACACCTTTCCGGAGGGTCTTCCAAGTTCAAAAAAAACATGATTTCTTGTGTATGGAACTATCACGGATTTTATGGCTTCAAGCCATTTGACGGAGTCAGGGCCCATCATCGCTTCTTTGCATGTAGTCGGTTCATCATTGTCAAACAATAATGATTTACTCTCAAATCTTAGCATTTGATTGTTTATCCGACCTACTTGGTTCAATAGGAACTTAGATCTCCGTGACCACAACCTTTGAGGCACATAATCTATGAGCATTATGGGTGCCTCCGGAACGATTTCCGGCGCTGCGCAACTCAGCACATAAAGCTAAGGTTCGTTAACCTTATTAAAGTTCTATTATCCTCCCACTTAACTTTTGCGAAAAATTCCTTTTTCAAGAAACTTCACATTTCAAGCGATAAACCCTTTTGTCCTCGGTGTTATGGAGGAATACCCAATGGTAATTCGAAATAACCTACAAAGACATGCTCATCCGACTTTGGTTGTAAACATCTTACTTATGCTTAGCCTACCAAAATTTAAGAAAGGACAACTTGGGTTTTACCCCAAACCATAACTTGCATGGTGTCATTTCAACGGATCAAGATGGAGCTCTTTTAAGTGTAAAAGCGGTAGTCTCTAAATCTTTAATCTTTTAAAACATAATGGCAGTTTTATAAATAACACCTTTGATCCAACAATGTCAAACAAGGTTTCATTTACAAATCTCAAACACTCCATATCCTATGGTGTTTCGGGAGATGTAAATCTAGGTGCTTTGCTAAACTTGCAACTCAAATAAATCTCTTTATGATAAAATCATAAATCACTTATTTTCTTGTTACAATGATTTTCCACTTCATCTTGAAAATCTTTGAACGTTTTCAAATATTTCATACTTCTTTCTCATTAAGTGAATATTCACTCAAATTTCTGGAGAAAGCATATGAAGTTGAAATCCATCGCTTACGACTATACATAATGGACTACATACATTGATATATATAAATTCCAATATTTTAGTCATTCGCTTCTTCTTTGGCCTTTGAACGTAGTTTTAATTATCTCGAGGAAAGTCTCACAAGTGTCACTTGATAAAAACGAAGACTCCAAAAATCCAAGAATATGGAGTTTCTTCATGTTTTCTTTCCAATATAATTTAAACGACGATGTTACTTCCTAAGTGATCTTTCAATCATTTGTCTTGCGACATTTTAGCATTAGGTTTTATAGATGTGATTTCTCCGACTAGATTTTTAAATCATCCATCTTGTATGCAATACGGTAATTATTTGAACAATCTTCGTTATCATAATACCTAATTTAAATAACTATTATTAAAACAAATCTCGAAGGCAAGCTTTGATGTCAATGAGAAATACAAACAACGGTTTGTTTTCTTTCGATGAACATCATCACATATTCTCTTGCTAGTTACTTAGGCCATTGTGGTTCATGAATTGCGTCGTTCTATATGAAATTTCATACCAACCAATTTAGTATTCAATGCCCAAGAACCACATTGTTTAACAAGCAAAGAATACAACCATAACATGTATATCATCCATATACCTAAAACTGGATATTTCCAGTCTTTTCTTTTCCGCCAAATATATTTTATAGATTCTCTTTCAGCATTTCCTTTTCCTTTTTAAAAGAATCTATCAACATCAACAGTGGCGCCATATACATGACACATAGTCCAAAGCGTGTATATTCAAATACAAATACAAATACCTTTGGACTTGCACTTTGAAGTAGATCACCATCATCAAATGATCCACGTTCTTTCAAAATTCATTCTTTAGTAATATTTTAGTGTAGTAAACACTTTACATACATATTCTATTCATCCTTATCATGACAACTTTCATGATCAAGCTAATGTAGCTTATAAAGGCGAATCATGAGTATAACGTTACTTTCCAAAACCCTTTTGAATGATTAGGATTCTAGCATCTCCAACCTTTGCAAATTCTCATCCAATATGAGAACATACATTATACTGTATCATATTGCAACCAAAACATTATTTCATATATCGTTATATCTGCCACACATGATGGTTTCTGAAACAATTCTTTCAGCTCCTAGATAACCTTGATATTTAAAAACAATCAAGAATCATGGAGGCAAACATGATACTTAAGATACTAACACTGGAATTGTTACTCTCGATTTAATACTAACTATTAAATTTCACGGAGTAAATAGAGTTTGCTAAAGTTTGCAATAGGACTTTAAACTTTAGATTGACACTCAACACAATACGATACCAGTTCGTAAAGTATATATCCAGAATTCTATAGTTCTGTTATCTCAATTACAACTATGCATAAGGTGGTGAACGAATGCCAATGACTACAACAAATTATGCAAATTCACTTTGATTTAATTTATGATAAATTGAGTTCTTCTAATCCAAATTAGAAATGAACTCCCACTCAAAAACGACATCCCTCGTGCCCTTTTGGTGATTACATGAACCAAATCCACTACACCAAGTTCGATCATCACGTGAGTCGGTGTAACTTCAAAGGCGAGCATCAAATGGGCATCATATCTTCCATATGACTCATGCTTAACCTTTCGGTCCGTGTTCTGAGGCCATGTCTATACATGCTAGACTCACCAAGTAAGAACCTTAGTATTCGCATGTGTAACTATCTTACACCCGAAATATGATCGTGGATCCAATAACACCCGATCATCACGTGATGTCTTGGAGCAACGAAACATAATCGGTGCATACTTAAGGGAGAACACATTTTTATCTTGATATATAAATGAGGGATCATCTTATTATGCTAATAAAACGCCAAACAAGCAATATAAGATGCAACAAACATCACATGTTAATAAGTGAAATGATATGGTTCTTGCACTTGATCTTCATCATGTGCATCATGGTATGATCGCCATCATACCTCTATGTGTAAGGCCAAGGTCTATGAAACTTACACGTTATTTGTGTTGTAAGAGTATCGACTTATACTTCTACTTACAACATCACCATATCATGACACTAGCTCAACAACAATCTAAACTAGACGCCTCTAATTTATACATTGCAAGTCTTACGTGGCTTAGGGCTTTCGAAGAAAGAACCGTTCTTACCTATGAACATGAACCACAACGAGGATAACCAAATTGTTGATAACTCGTTGCAAATTAGATATTTACTATAGTAGGAGAGACAGACACCCGCTAGCCACTTATGCAAAACTAGTTGCATGTCAAGCGTGGAACAGGTCTCATGTCCGAGGACATGTAAAGTTTGTCCGGGCCGCTTCACCCCACTATGACACCAATATCCAAAGTACAACTAAAAAGCAACAAAATGATCATCATCGCCCACATACTCATATGTATACTACATGTGCAAAGCATTTACGCATAGATCCGGCTCTAATACCACTGAAGGGTTCGCAGCATAGAAAACAACATTTTTCCTACGATGGGAACAACTATGTACCAAGATCTTTCTACTAGATACAAGCAACGGACGGATATACATCCGTAGAGAACATACCCTTAAAGATCGACAAAGGTTGAACTCATGGTTGATATAGACGATCTATCGAAAGATGTCCTAGCGCCGCAAATCAGTGGCGCATCCGTGCTCGCACACACGTCCGAGGCACCGAGCAACCTCTGCCTCCTCGCTCCAGTGATGCAGTGGAAGCACAACTCTTTCTTGCTGAAAAGCCACCGGGAACATGTATCTTGCTAGTCTGAAACCATGGGGGATAAATACTAGAGGGGGAGAGAGATCCTTCACGAGGAGGTGTGAGTGAGAGAGAGGGACGGGGCTCTTTTTATAGGATGAAGGGGGAACCCCAAGGGGGTGGCGCCGGCCATGGAGGGCTGCCCCCTCCCCTCCTTCATTCATGTGGGTGGACATTCCACTCACAAAATGGCCTTCAATTTTCTCCACTAAAAAACCCACTCAAATTCCCATTAAATTTCCACCAAATTTAATGCAAACTCTCATTAAATAAAACTCATTTTATTTATTCAATTTTTTGTCAATTACTTTAATGACAAACATTCACATATAAACCAGTTTCAGTATCTAGTGAAATAAATTCCTGCACTTTGTTATTCTTTTCAGCATGAAACTTTTGCTCCAAATTGTGCCGGTGTCTCTTAAATGTGTCACCCTGTGGTTCGCGAATAATGCAGACATGATCGAGACCCCTCTCAGATCAATAATCAGAAGCGGGACCTGGAGATCCATACTGACTCACACACATTCAACGATGACTTTCTTGTGATCGTGAGAACCTTTTACACTAGTATTGTCGGGGATATAACCCCAGGTACCCCAGAGTTGATCTATAAATAAACTAATAAGAGACATGAATAGAGGAAAGAGTATTTGATAAGAGGATATTAAGCAAAATAGAAAAGGAAAAAGACAAGAAAGAGCAACTGGGCCGAGTAAGGGAAATCTCGGCCCAGTCCACACTCTCCATGTCCGAACTAAATACAAAGAAACAGAAATAACCCCCGGGTGGGCCGACCTAAGCCTAAGTCAGCCCGCCACGGGCCTCCTACCCGACGCCCACTCCCCTTCCCGCCAAACCAACGCTGTAGGTTGACGCCCTCTCCCGCCAAGCTACTCCCAGCCATTCCACCTTGATGCCTGGGTGGGCCGAATGAGCACTAGCTCGGCCCACCGCGGGACTCAACGCCGGATCCCTCTCCTCGTCGCCCGGGTGGGCCGAATGAACACTAGCTCGGCCCACCGCGGGACTCAGCGCCGGCTCCCTCTCCTCGTCGCCCGGTGGGCCGAATGAGCACAAGCTCGGCCCACCACGGGACTCAACGCTACCAGCTCCACAGGACTAGATCACTCCGGCTAAGCCTGCCCCCAGTAGTACTCCACCTGGGCCGAGACGGACGACCCGGCTGGGCCACTGAGTCAACCGGCTGGGCCCT
The DNA here is from genome assembly GCA_023614405.1 of Avena insularis. Taxonomy (NCBI): domain Eukaryota; kingdom Viridiplantae; phylum Streptophyta; class Magnoliopsida; order Poales; family Poaceae; genus Avena; species Avena insularis. Next base: position 391,077,635 of record CM042695.1, read on the forward strand.
ACACTCTGCCTGGGCCGAATTAACTGACTGTCAGGCCGAATCTGCTCTACCCAGGCCGAACTATACTTCCAGCAATGTCATTTGGGCCGAGGTATATTGCTCTAGGTACCAACTTATTTATCTCTAGATAAACCGCATCATCAGATCAAGCCAAGACAAGCTACACAAGTATAATGCCAGTCCTGGGACCCAACCAACTCAAACTAGCACATGGCCAAAGGAATATGCCCTAGGCATCCAAGAATATGCTAAGGAATATGTCGTGGCATCTCCGAAGATGCCAAGGCATATGCTGAGCATCTAAGAAGATGCCAGGAATATGCTGCTTAGATACCAATCGTGGGGAACAAGGTTTGTCCCCTGGGCTCCCCTTTATAAGGAGCACCAGGGGGATCGTTCTAGGAGAGGCCCCGAAGGGCTCCTCCTCTCTCTGCTCACTAGGAGCTCTGCTTCTTCCTCTTCCTCCACTCTCACAGAGAGATCTAGATAGAAGGATAGGAGATACAGCTCAAGAGCATGATTGTAGCCACAAGTATGGCAAGATTATAAGAGATTAGATGTATAGAATGAGGTGTTATCTCCACTTGAGAGCTTCAATCCAATATACATTGTATTTCTCTTTGTTCATACGAAAAGGTCTTCTTTGCATCATCCCTCCCCGAATTCCTCCACGTCCATCGGCCCCAACTTTAGCCTACCCATGGCATATGTCGTGATACCACCACGACATTTGGCGCCCACCGTGGGGCCTTCTAGTGGCGTTGGTTGGGTTTCCATCCGGACAGGAACATCTTCATCAACTTCTTCCTCATAGGGCTCATTCAGCTTCACCAAGCCAACAAAGAACAAAGAGGTAAGCGCAGAGGCTCTCCAAGTCTAACTCATTAGGGCAGGTATGACCTAGCAAGACTCACCCAAACACTTCTCCAAGTATACTGTAAGTGCCAGATAACTCATCCACCTACACTCAATCCTTCATCCCGGGGGGAAAATAACTTAACCCGGGGACTAGTCAACTTATCCGTAGAGTCACCTTTAGATTAAGAGAACATTATGTTGATTTAGATCTGTATTCCAGCTAGCTTATTTATAACTCGGCCATAAGTTGAATCTGCTTATTTGTGATTCAGATAGATTTTGAGTCAGTTTATTTATGCTTTGGATTATCCTGTAACTCAGCTCCCCAGCCAGCTTATTTATAACTCGGATAGAAGTTGAATCAGCTTATTTATGATCCAGATAGAATTTGAGTCAGCTCACTTATGAGTCGGATAGAATTTGAGTCGGTTTATTTATGCTTTGGATTGTCCTTTAACTCAGCTTACCGGCCAGCTTATTGATGATTCGGATATAATTTGAGTCAATTTGTTTATGCTTCGAATTAACCTTTAACTCAGCTCAGTAGATTGTCTCTGATTCGAACTGACATTTGATTCAGCTTGCCAGGGTATATTATAATTCGGATTGGTATTCAGACTCGGCGTACTAATCATATCTCTGATTCGGGCTGAAGCTTTATTCAGTTCGCCAGATTGCCAGGTTATGTTATGACTCGGATTGATATTTCACCATCTTGCCAGGTTATCCCATATCTCGGATGACTATTGGCCAGCTTATCATATCTCGAATCTATATCTCATATCTACATCTCGAATCAGATCTCTCAGCGGTTAGCCCTATTATCATATCCCAAAGCTTAATCTCGGATCCATATCAAAGGAAAATTATCGTCATCACGCCAAATCAAGTTATATCATGGCAAACAGATGATTCGGATTTGAGTCATAAACCTCGGATTTGAGTCAGATGACTCAGATTTGAGATGTAAGTCAAAATTGAGTAAAGCAACTCGGATTTGGAATGAGATAACTCGGATTTGGGATGAGATAACTCGGATTTGGGTCATATACCTCGGATTTGAGCCAGAGGACTTAGACCTAAGACATAAAGTCAATTTTGAGTAAAATAACTCGGATTTGAGTCATATACCTCGGATTTGAGTCAGATGACTCAGACTTAAGACATAAAGTCAATTTTGAGTAAAGTGACTCGGATTTGGAATGAGATAACTCGGATTTGGGTCATATACCTCGGATTTGAGGCAGAGGACTCAGACTTAAGACATAAAGTCAATTTTGAGTAAAATAACTCGGATTTGGAATGAGTTAACTCGGATTTGAGTCATATATCTCGGATTTGAGTCAGAGGACTCGGACTTAAGAGATAAAGTCAATTTTGAGTAAAGTAACTCGGATTTGGAATCAGATGACTCGGATAGTGACTTACTCAAAGAGGTTAAAAGAGCAGTGCCCAATAAGGCCAGAACTCACAACTTACCCAAAGAGGTTAAAAGAGCAGTGCCCAATAAGGCCAGAACTCATAACTTACCAAAAGAGGTTAGAAGAGCAGTGCCCAATAAGGCCAGAACTCACAACTTACCCAAAGAGGTTAAAAGAGCAGTGCCCAATAAGGCCAGAACTCATGACTTACCCAAAGGGGTTATGACTAGTGCCCAAGAAGGCCAGAAGGCCAGAAACTTAACCAAAGGGGTTATGACCAGAGCCCATGAAGGCCAGAAGTCTAGAAACTTACCCAAAGGGGTTACGACCAGTGCCCAAGAAGGCCAAAAGTCCAGAAACTTACCCAAAGGGGTTATGACCAGTGCCCAAGAAGGCCAGAAGTCCAGAAACTTACCCAAAGGGGTTATGACCAGTTCCCATGAAAGCCAGAAGTCCAGAAACTTATCCAAAAGGGTTATAACCAGTGCCCGATAAGGCCAGAGGTCAAGAACTTACCAGAAAGGGTTATGAGCAATGCCAAAGAAGACCAGACGTCTAAAAAATTGCCCAAAAGGGTTGTATGAAAAAGAAGTATATTACCAAAAGGTATAATAAGTCGAAAAATAACTCTGGGAATATTTTAAATTAAAGTCTATGCACGACTCTACAAGTCCCACATAGACTCGGGGACTAATGTCGGGGATATAACCCCAGGTACCCCAGAGTTGATCTATAAATAAACTAATAAGAGACATGAATAGAGGAAAGAGTATTTGATAAGAGGATATTAAGCAAAATAGAAAAGGAAAAAGACAAGAAAGAGCAACTGGGCCGAGTAAGGGAAATCTCGGCCCAGTCCACACTCTCCATGGCCGAACTAAATACAAAGAAAGAGAAATAACCCCCGGGTGGGCCGACCTAAGCCTAAGTCGGCCCGCCACGGGCCTCCTACCCGACGCCCACTCCCCTTCCCGCCAAACCAACGTTGTAGGTCGACGCCCTCTCCCGCCATGCTACTCCTAGCCACTCCACCTCGACGCCCGGGTGGGCCGAATGAGCACTAGCTCGGCCCACTGCGGGACTCAATGCCGGCTCCCTCTCCTCGTCGCCCGGGTGGGCCGAATGAACACTAGCTCGGCCCACCACGGGACTTAGCACCTGCTCCCTCTCCTCGTCGCTCGGGTGGGCCGAATGAGCACAAGCTCGACCCACCACGGGACTCAACGCTACCAGCTCCACAGGACCAGATCACTCCGGCTAAGCCTGCCCCCAGCAGTACTCCACCTGGGCCGAGACGGACGACCGGCTGGGCCACTGAGTCAACTGGCTGGGCCCTACACTCTACCTGGGCCGAATTAACTGACTGCCAGGCCGAATCTGCTCTACCTAGGCCGAACTATACTTCCAGCAATGTCATTTGGGCCGAGGTATATTGCTCCAGGTACCAACTTATTTATCTCTAGATAAAGCGCATCATCAGATCAAGCCAAGACAAGCTACACAAGTATAATGCCAGTCCTGGGACCCAACCAACTCAGACTAGCACATGGCCAAAGGAATATGCCCTAGGCATCCAAGAATATGCTAAGGAATATGTCGTGGCATCTCCGAAGATGCCAAGGCATATGCTGAGCATCTAAGAAGATGCCAGGAATATGCTGCTTAGATACCAATCGTGGGGAACAAGGTTTGTCCCCTGGGCTCCCCTTTATAAGGAGCACCAGGGGGATCGTTCTAGGAGAGGCCCCGAAGGGCTCCTCCTCTCTCTGCTCACTAGGAGCTCTGCTTCTTCCTCTTCCTCCACTCTCACAGAGAGATCTAGATAGAAGGATAGGAGATACAGCTCAAGAGCATGATTGTAGCCACAAGTATGGCAAGATTATAAGATATTAGATGTATAGAATGAGGTGTTATCTCCACTTGAGAGCTTCAATCCAATATACGTTGTATTTCTCTTTGTTCATACGAGTGCGGTCTTCACTGCATCATCCCTCCCCGGATTCCTCCACGTCCATCGGCCCCAACTTTAGCCTACTCATGGCATATGTCGTGATACCACCACGACAAGTATCTTAATCCCTTTGTCTCGCGATATAATACATGTCCCATATTCGATCATCGGTATCTCCATACCTAGTTTGATATCGTTACTAACATGTACTCTTTTCTTGTTCCCGTGATATAACATTCTTGTGATCAAATCACTTGCTTGCAAGCTAATGAATGTGATATCACCGAGAGGGCCCAGAGCATATCTATCTGTCATCGAGATGAACAAATTCCACTCTCGGTCCATAGGCCTCAACATAACACTTAGTAGTACTGAACCCATCTTTATAATCACCCTGTTACGGTGTGACGTTTGATGTTATCAAGATACTCTTCCAGTGTTAGTGATTGACATGATCTCATGGTCTAAGGATTAGGATCACTTTGTATGATGTTATAGCAATATAAACTCAGTGACTTTAATCGTAATGCTATACTTCGGATGAATGTTCATCACATCATTCCAACAATGTTGTGACCTCATTATTAACAACATCCAATGTCCATGATCAGGAAACCTTTGATCATCATGTTAATCAATGAGCTAGTTTATAAGAGAGGCATTACTAGGAACTTTCTGTTTGTTTATTAAACACACATGTATTAACGTTTACGTATTAATACAATTATAGCATGCAAAATAAACATTTATCATAAACAAGGAATACGATAATAACCACTTTATTATTGCCTCTCGGGCATATTCCCTTCAGTGGCCCCCTGGTGGATCCCATCTGTCTCGTATTCTGGCTCCGTGTTCCCCACGGTAAAATATTGACTTTGGCTTTTATCCCGTCCAATTTCGAGAATATTGATTTTTTGCCTTTTCTGGAACCAAAAACAGAATAAAATAGGCAACTGGCATTGTGGCATCTTGTTAATAGGTTAGTACCAGAAAACATATAAAAACACCTCAAAGTGTAGACAAAGCAAAGCAAAGTAGATACTAAACAAGCATGGAACATCAAAAATTATAGATATATTTACAACGTATCAGCGCTACTCAAATTTTCAATTCTTTTCAATTTTAAAGCTTAACACAAAGTAGGTTCTCTAGATATGCAACTAGGTGAGAGAACCTATATGAAAAACAAGCAAGCAACAATAATAGAGAGTAATGGATAGAAATCACCGAAAGTAGACACGGAGATGTTTTCTTCGAAGTTCACTCCTTTTGAGGGAAAGTATGTCTCCGTTGGAGGGGTGTGCGGTACTAAGACCACCAGCATCACGAAAGGCCTCACCCTATTCTCCCACACACCCGCCGCAAGGCAAGCACAGGATCCACTATGCGGTGGCCTTCAAGGTGGCGACCAAAACTTTTACAAACTTGTTGAGTAGACCTCCACAACACTTGGAGTCTCCCAACATGATCTCTAAGCTTTACAACCAATGCCCGTGCTCCGAGACTGACCTCTTCTGTCTAGGGTTCAAAGAACCCAAGAGTAACAAGATCCACAAGGGAAAACAAAGGGGAATCAACTTTGCTTTGGTGAAACCCTAGATCTAGACCTCCTCCACCAAATCCCAAAGTATCAAGGAGATTGGAGCACTATGGGGGAAGATGTAGTGAAATTATAGCTCAAGAACAACGAAGGAGAGAGATAAAAGAGGCACCCTTCTCGTTGGGGAAGAAGGGCCCTTTTATACTAGATAGAAGGATCTACCTGTTGCTACCTGTCCCGAGCGGTACTACCTGTACTAGAAGCGGTAGTATCGGATAGGTACTGGACGCGGTATCGGGCGGGGCTAGGAGGCGATGAAAAGCGCTTAGTGTCCCCTGGTAGGACACGCTTGAAATAAGAGGTTCCACCGCTGAGCGGTGGTACCAGGAAAAACAAGCAGTACTACTGGTTCAGGCGGTAGTACCGGCCTGGTGGTATTGGGTGAGTCTGAGGAGGAGATGAGGCTGGAATACCTGTACTCAGACTACCGGCCCATTACTGCATACACCGCAGGCAGTACCAACAGGGACAGAGAATTTCTAACTCCCAACCATTGAGGGAAAGCTTTCTGGGCTGTAAAAAGAGTTGATTTCACCCAATACTTTTCGACGCGGACCCACTTTTGATAGTACTGTTTTCCTACGATCCAAGCAAAAGACCTAGGAAAAACTGTCTTACTATGGACCTTTTTTAGGGAAAACGAATGCCTTATCAATAAGGATAACTTGAAACACACTTAGCAAATGATTAGTCTAACACATGTGTTATCATCAAACATCAAAACCATTTAGAACGAAAAATGCCCTTTCACATGTCTTATCTAAATTGACCCTCCCTCTGCCATATCATCAGCGAGGTTGGTGATTATTTGTATCTAAGCTATCTCTTAGTTTGACTACTAAGAAATAGTACCAAAGAGCAAAGTGACGCCTCAAATCTTCGGTGAAAAATCCCTGGTCAAAGTCAAAGATGATAAGGAGGGGAGAGCATGGTCGCATAGTTGCCCATTGGTTTCCATTTCTAGAAACCACAAGTATGTTACAAGGGAAATTTTAAGACCCTAGCTTTTACTGAGGCCCGTGAACTGTGCTTTGTACCGCACACTTATTGTGGCTTTTGTCCTCGCCTTTTCTTAAAAAACAATACATCAACCCAATGGTAAAAGGAACAGGTACGCTCGCGTACGCCTCTCAGGGGGAGGCGGCACGGACGGAGCCCTCAGCCGCCGCCACCCCCGACTCCTCCTCCCACCTCTCCCCGGCTGCCACCAGAGGACGCCGGCGGACATAGTCCGCCCGGCCGACAGTGGCAGCGGGGTTGCTTCCTCGCGTGGTGGCCTCTCTCCCGTAGGGAGCCCCTTGGGCGCTCGAAGGTTGTTGCCCCGACGGCGATCTGATGGCGGCGGGGTCTGGAAGCCAAGGCGGCGGCCTTGGGTTTTGATGGAGGTTCTCCCTCAGCGGATGGCGGTGCGGGTCGCATCTGCTGCTAGGGGCGTAGTCCTAGAGTTTCTCTCACGCCAAGACGAATATCTACCTTCACCCTGTTTTCATTGATCTGGTGGCAGTGTCGTGTTTCGGAAGGCTCCACCGGCGAAATCTCATGGGCGATTCATGCCTGGAGATTGCTGGAACGGATGGAATTCGGTCGTGTGCAACCGGTTTTTCTGACCGTTTGGTTTCAGAGGGAGCGAGGCGAAGCTCTGCAGTTTGTTGCCATCATGGAACATGTCTTTAGTTCTATGGTGAAGTCAGTGTGCGGAGAATGTCATGGAAGCCAAGATTGGTGGACTAGCTATGATGGGTCGAGTCCTGGTGGCGATGAGGAATTGGCTTGGTGATTCGTGAATTGTAGCAGTGACTTCGGAAGGTGGGGGCGGCAACACAGGAGGAGTTCACAGTCTTACGTTGCAGGGTGAAAATCCAAGGTCTGGCCTTAATTGGTTGTGCCTGGCAATAACCTTGTTGAAGACATTGTTTTGTGAACGGGGACTTTCTCCAGGGTGAAAACCTATGATCTTTGATTGGGCGACGACGGTGCTTGTGCTCTGTTCCCTTCATGAAGGCGTCGCTATTGCAGGTGTTGGACTTTTGGTGTTGTTCTGGTGGGGTTAGTGTCGCTGCTACTAAGGATCTTATCGCTGCAGCGAGACTTTTCTTTTTTGTAATTCTTCTTCTTTTTTAGTTGTGTGTATCCGTAATGCCAATAATGTAATGCGTTGTTGCAGAGGCTGAGTGTAATTGGTATCATCGCGATATTAATATATGCTCTTTCAAAAAAAACCAATGATAAAAAATACCTCGACGAGAACGTGAACATCTCAAGTTTACATGCATATAGAGAGTACATATCAAACCAATGCAACACATCTAGCATGGCGACACATGATAAGCCCCAAACAGAGGATGCAAACATGCCATGCTGTTATGAAGGACAACAAACATAAATAAAACCAAAAAGAAAGCAAAAGATAGAGCTTCCATTTATTTATTAGTAAACCTGCTGCTTCCAGAAGTCGACCCATGTATGCATCTTCATATGACCTTGTCCTCAGGATCAGTCACAGTGATTGGTAAAGTATACGTATAGACTCCAGTATAGATGCCATCAGTGTTGATGGTAATAACTTCTTTTCCGTTGGTCAGAGTATCCGTTTGCTTGTATGAGTAGGGAACATCACAGCAAGCTTGCATTGTAACGAATTTTGCTGTGACTGTCTTTCCCGGAGGCACTGTATAATTCTGTTTTACAACTATTTCCTCTGGACCACCTTCAGGTTTAGGGTAGAATGTAACTTCTCCACCAATTACCATAGGAATCTTCCTAATGAGCGAGGTGAACCGTTCAGTGATAGCTGGCTTGAATGAGACAACCGTGTCCCATGTACTCACCACCTCTTTTTTCGTTGTGAAGGAAAATGTGCCTGTCTGCTCTGAAGTGGTGTAATTGGTATGCTGATCAATGTCCACGTCGATAATTTTATTGTAAATCCTAGCTTCATCAAGGTAGAAAACCAAATCAGAGATTTCTCGACTGATAATTGGCTCTTCCAACACAAACCATGCCCACTTATTTTTGATATCCGCGCTGGCACTGAGGTAACCACTCGAATCATTATCATATAACCTGTTGCAGAATTTGTGGTTGCCCAGGTTTGCAAGTGCAATGGATCTGTCACTGGTGATCACCTTGAATACCATGTTAGGGTCCTGGTCCATGTTGTGAGCCAATTTACCAACAGTCCAAATCCAATCCGATGAGCTCCGGCTCCAATAACCCCCTGTGTTGGCCATTATACAAACTGTGCCATCATCATTGGTGTGAACAGTATAATCAACATCTTTATTATTAATATCAGTTGTGTCAAACTGCATCCGTCTGCCCAGATGTCTGAGGTAACAACCATTGTCGCCCTTTAAAGCAATATGTCTAGGCAATTCATTCTTACGAGACAAACCAACGACAATGAAGGATGATTCAGGCTGCAAATGAAATTGCAGGTATGGTTTGGATATATCAAACACAGGAAGCATGGAAGCATATCCTCCATGTAGTCCACTCTGAGGAATTCGAAGCCTGTAATCATGTAAATGAATACTTGTAAGGGATGTAGAGAAATAGGTATTTAACTAGTACTAGCAAATGGCATGCATAATTTAAGCAAGGGAGCCAACTAATTAAGAAGTTGTAATCAAATCACTGGACTTGCAAGTAAAATACATTGACATATAAAATTTATACCATGATAGTAAATCTTTTTGTAGCAATATTTATTGGCAAATACATTAATGAAACCCAATAATCTTTTTTTATCATATGAACTCTAAAGGTGCTCTCGGTATCAGCGACAGTTCTTTAGGATTGGTTCCATTCAAATGGAATGGGGGAAGTGCAATATGGAGGTGTATGAAATCTTGTGTGGATAAATCTTGGTGCATTTAGGTAGCGGAAGCGGGAACAATGTAAGCGAAGGCAGAAAACGTTCTACTAATTAAGGCGATTAAACGTAAACTCCTTGGGGTGACGAGTGAAGAGCCCTCTCTACAAAACTTTCTACGAGAATTAGTAGTTAGAATAGATATTTTCGTATATGGCTGAGATGGAAATTAAAATATCCAACCAGAGATGAATTTTTCTTATTGGTATGGCGGCTCTTTGATTTCCACAATTTCCCTGTCCATACTCGTATCGCAAATTTGAAGTGTATTAGAATAAAGTATGTTGAACATGGTAGAATCAGAGTTAGTTAATTTAAATGGCATATCCAAAGAGGGGAGTGGACTGTACTGTATACACTACGGCACAAATTGCTTGTAGTGACATTTCTCTAGAGGTATTTTTACCCATTTGCCTTGCCTCTATAAGATGGTAGAACGATCGATGTCTTTAACCGAGGACTACATATATAGTAGGTGTCCTTTAAGATTGTTCTTCAAGTTCGAGTTGCTAGCCATCCATGTGAAGGCGTTAACATACATATAAGCAGCATATATGCCTATTATGTAGAGCTAATAGACTGGATGAAACTTATGTACAGGACATATTCAAGGTCATACGAAGTGTAACCAGACAAATAACAAGAAACTTAACCTTATGTTGTTTTCCTTGCCCTCCACGGGGACAGGCTCGAAGAGCGTGCAGAACTCATTGGACAGGTCCTCCTGCGGCTCGTTCGCGGCGCTCATGTACCGGCGCTCGTCGTCGCTGTCCACCACGAGCACCCAGTACGCGTTGTTGTGGCAGTACCTGATGTGCACCAGCCCTTGGTGCTCCTTGGACGGCTCTAGGAAGAACCGAGCGTGCGCGTCCCCGGCGGTGGTGTCAGCGCTCGCCTCGATGCGGCTACCGCCGTGTCGGGGGTAGTGCACGGACTGCAGGAACTTGCCGTTGTGCTCCGCCACTCTGACGACGCCAACAACAGATCACAAGGCATTTTGATCCTGTTTGGAGGCTACTACTTTGTGTGTTTGTGTTTGTGTTTGTGTTTGTGAGTGGGTTGCTGCTTGTATGTAGGCAATTTATAGGACGCCCGACCGATCAGTTTGGCAACAATCCCTTTCCGTGGAACAATTATTTTTCGGTTCCTCTCTCAAGTTACGTGGCCCCAGATCGTGTTTCTTCACACTTCCCCGATCACACTTGGCTACACCGTGGTCCTGACGTACTATACAGTCCTGATGTCGTGTCTCACGTTTTGTACTTACTAGCTAACGCTGAAACCATAATCTCCACAACCAACTCGAACAGAGACGCCAAGTCATGAGCCACCACACTGACGATTGACGAACAAACACAAGTGATGGCCACTTCTTCGACTCATGCGTCAACTGCCGAATGATTTTTTGTTTCAGAGCCTCCACTGAATTACAAGAGCAGTATCTGACCAAACCGTACGGAGACGCACACCACACTTAACGTGCACCGCAGCACAGTGGCGGAGACAGGATTGAACGAATAAGAGGGCCAAGCAAGCTAAATTTTGTATAGGGGGGTGGAGTTAAGCTAATCTTCACTAATTATGCCCTCTAATCACCTCTAAAATTAGGATTGTTTCCTTGCTGCACGTGGCATTGGGGTGGGGGTGGGGGTGGGTGTGTGTGTGTGGGTGTGTGGGTGGGGAGGGGCACTGGCGGGCACACAGGTATTCATGGGTATTCAGCTGAATACCCATTATTTTCAGTAAAACAAAATCATGTACTAGTCCATTGACCTCTAGCTAAACAAATGTCGTTATACTCTCAGCCATAGCTTCTCCCGTACTAGTCCTTGACCCTCAAGCAGTTTAGGCGAGGCGTCCAGCTCCAAGCTCGCTTGATCAACACACCAGACTGGGTTAGCAATCTGATTCTGCTGATGAGGACGCCAGCACAGCGACGCCGTCGGCAGGGGGTTCTAAACACAGACCACACGCAGCGTCGCAGGTGCCAGTGAGTCCGAAAATTCTCTCATGGTAGGGTTCTAAAATCTGAATCATCAGTAATTTGTTTTTCAATTTCTAAACTAGCAAATTAGAAGTTAACTCTTCCGGTTAGATTATTTGATGATTGATTGGTTACATATCTTGAGAAGAATTCTTTTTCGAAGTTGAGGATGCAATCATATCAGATTTCCAAGCATTTTTTTGTTTTGAGAAAGCCTTAAAGAACCTCAAAGTTGTGCCATGAGTTTACAAATGGTTACGTAATTTTTCTAGTATCGTCAACCTTTGTGGCATGTACTTACTTGTTGAACAAATTGAGAACCTTCATGTTTTACATTCTATTTTTCCGTGACTATGAATACCCATTGCCAGCATCCTGTGCCCGCCCATGAGGGGGGGGGGGGCTTGGTCCCTGCTCGTCCCCCTAGCTTCGCCACTGCCCCAGCACACACACACACACACACCCTTTTATCACCTGCAACTACTATACCTACAAGTCATAACACACGCCATGTGACGTACCATCAAGTACTACACACCTCCCTCTCCCTCTCTCCACCCCCTCCTCCCGTTGAGAGTCGCTGCCCTCGTGCTGGGCCTCCCCCGACTCCTCTCCACCGGCTCTGCCGGCCGGAGTTGGAGAAGGGGGAGCGCCGGAGTAGATAGGTTTAGGGGTAGGTTTGGCGATATGCCGGTTGCGGGCGCTGTGCCCGGTAGATGGAGCGGATGGACAGATCTTGGCGTTGGGATCTGGCCAGCCCTAGGGTTCCTCCTTCTTCTCCTTCAACTCCGATGGCCGGAGGGGGGAAGTGGAGTGGAGAAACACCGCCTCCTGGAATAAATCCAACGTTGGTTACCTGGTGAAGACCTGGTTCTGCGGGCAGCGATTCTTCTCGACCAGCCGTGGCGGCGAGGGGGAAGGTTGCCATCCTGCAGTGCGTGGTGAGCTGAAGTGGCTCCTGGCCAGCCTTGGTGGCGAGGGGGAGTACTCTGGTGACACCGCGGCCTGGTCTCTCCCTGGGCGACCCTATCTTTGGATTTGCTGCAGATGCATCTTCTACGGCTTCCCTCCCTCATCTCGGGCAGGAGCTCTGAGGGAGGAGCTCGGTTTCTAGGCGCATCGGCGGTAGATCCTGGAAGCTCATCGTTGCTGTTTTTCGGTGTCTTCTCCTGATCTGGACGCGGAGGTCGCGTCTGCCATGGATGTTGATCTGAGCGATGGCGGTGATGAACTCTCCTGGAGAAGTGAAGCCATCTTTTTCTGCAGATCCAAATCGGAGGCATGAAGCCAGCCGATTATCCAAGCCGCATCGAGGCTAGCAAGCTCGCCGGCGAGACCCGGCACTCCTTCAACCTCCATCGTGAGGCCAGTCAAAAGAAGAGGCGTGTTGGAAGGAGGACCCAATTGCGTTTTTTGTTTATCTTTTAGGGTGCTCTTTATAAAGCGTTTGGATCTATTTTTCTTTTCCTATTTCTTAGGGTCCTGCGTGAAAATGTGTAGCTCCACCGTCGTAATTTCATTTAAGGCTTCCTGCCCCTTCTAGGGCTCTCCTGTTCAAAAAAAGAAAGAAAATAACACACGCCATGCTAAAGACTTTCGAAGCCGCATACTCTGTGAATGACGGGTATACCGGGTACACCGTCTTCCCTGTGATTCAAAGCATGCAGAGGTAAACCTGACGTGACACCATAAATTCATTCTCATGGGGATTTGAACCTGTACGGGTGGCCACTGCCAGCCCCCATCACTGAGCACGAGCTCATTCGCAACTGCCAGCCTCCACCAGGAGGTGTCTTTGCAATAGACAATCGACAACGCAGAGCCGCCCAAGTCCTGAGTCCCAGCAGCGGCGGCGGCAACGACACTCCTGATCTTCTAGCATTTTCCTCCCTTGAACAAGTCGGAAAAACTATTTGCACACATCACTCTTTGAGAACCTTTGGCCTTGAACCATCACAAAATCTCCCGAAGCTAATCCATAACTTGGAAGATTAGGGCTCGTGTAGGGTTTCTTAATAAACCAAAGAATAAGAAGCGATACTAATAACTCCTGATATTTGATGGATTTTTTGTACCTTATGGTTTTACAACGTTCTGTACAACAGAATTTACAGCTGACAAGTGTTAGCATAAAAAGAAAGGAAGAACAAAAAAATCAAACTAGTGGCACGGCCGCTATGAGGTGTTGATGGAGATCCTGTGTGTCCAAGTAAGCAATTTTTGTTTACCTTTCCTCGCTCTGCACATCCACAGCCTGAGATAGTCTGCAATTTGTGTCAGCAGCGCTTGACATGAATTTTTTTTTGCAATTAAACACTCGGTCATTTCTTGCTTTCCAAAGTCTCAGGAGGCAGGCGGCAAAACAGACTGGCCATGTGCTGTCTGAAATGTTTGTTTGTACCTCCTGAACAAACTGTGAGATGGAGTTCGTAGTTGCCGCAGTGTGTTGAAGACCAAGTTTAGTCCAGACCTAAGAGGATGTTCTGCAGTGCAGGGCGATGTGGTGTACGGATTCGAGTGTCGGGCATTGGTCACATCCAGCTTCATGGCACCAGGATTTGGCGATCATATTGTCCTTGGTGTTAAGCCTCCCTCTAAATGCAAGCCATAAGAAGAATCTGTGCCTGTGTGGGATGCTGCACTGCCATACCCATTCGTATTGTTGCCAATGCATGCCGCGGTCACTGAATAATGTGTAGAAATCCTTACTCGTTGCTCGCGGCAGTGACAATCATCTTTCTCCTGTCATAATCTCCCTGCAGTTGGATGTGCTGCAATCCGTCCATTAGCTGCAGCAGCTGTTGGTGGGCAGTCTCGGGTAGCGGTGCGAACAGACCCAGTTCCCATTCTCCATCTGTCATTTGAGACTGAATTGTGCAGTGTGTATTTGTGGCAAAAGAGTATAAGACACTGAAAGTTTCGTTTAGCCTTCCCATGTTAGTCCATTTGTCATGCCAAAAGTATGTTGTGTCTCCCACTGATGGGAAACAATCTGTTGCACTCTGGATGCCTAGGATGAGCTTGAGCATTGATCTCCAGAAAGTTGTGTCTTGCTGACTTGTTGTGTGAGGTATGGAGTTCTGCAAGTACCATCTAGCCAGCCAGCTGAAACCGATCCTGAAAGGAGTTTTGACGCTAGGCTTTCTGCGCGCTTGCAAGGGCGAGGGTGTGCATGGCCGCTGTATTTCCCGCTAAAACCAATGCAATGACCTGCAACAATGGCTATTTGCACTAAAAGATCATTTGTTAGTTGCTTACCTCCTTGCCGACCAAATCGTCCACGAGGTGACAATGACCTTGGTGAAATCCTTGTGTGTTGCAAATGATCTTTTAGTGCAAATTAGGAAACATGCCCGTGCGTTGCAACGGGACACAAATATTTTAATCGTTCCATCTAGATTGTGTCAAGAATTTGATTTTAGATTTCTAAGAATCAGTTTTAAGCAAAGGTATAATACTATTTCATAACGTGCTTTTTGAGTAAAGGCACGCTCACAATCAATCGAGACATTGACATCAAACACAAGTCCAAAACACAAAAAATGCATGTTTCAAGAAGAAAAGACCATAGAGCAAACTATCTTTAAAAAATCGTAAATGTATTTTCCAATTTCACTTCGGACACAAAGATAATACATGGGCAGCTTGACTTACCTCAATAGGTAAGAAGACAACTTGGATACTTGAATTTGCCTCATAGAAATCATAGATATGCAAGTACTTGTATCTCTATACCAGTAAGTACTTTACCCAACATGGATACATATGTAAGGTCTCAGAAGAAAACATATTAGTCTATAGACTGGTATACTGCACATGCAAATCCGTGTACAGAATGCCTACACAAACTATCATCGGTGCCTGCTTCCTAGTGCTTCAGCACATGGATGACCGGACTATTGTCGTTGATTGTTACATCTAAAAGAAATATAAGAATCATGTACCAAGTCAATGATGAATCCTGGTGCAAGCAAGTAATCCAATCGCCAAGATGTTAGATGAACGACAAGATAATAAAACCAGATAAGTGTTCATATATTGGGAAAAAGAAAAAGAAAATAAGCTTCGCATATGAAGATACCACAAGTGCCACCCTTGAAGGAAATAATTAAAATTGAGAAGTGATGCCTATATATTCATGGGTTGCATTATGTACCTAGTTCACTTGGCGTGACCACATGCAATAAGTAGAAGGGATCATCTGCAATATCTGAAAACAGAAGCACAATAAGTAAAATTTCATACACCAACATGATTTCACTGGCATCAGCTTAAGCAGAAGGGATTAATCATTTATGAGGTATAACATCCTGTTGCAATTTAGAGTGACTCATATATGTGGTATACTACCCTGTTGCAATAGCACAAGAGATACAATTAATAAGAATTAGAAAGGGGGATGTGTACATGGGTTTGTCGCATACTTGAAATCTTTCATTTACAAACAATTTTATGTCAGGATAAATCTACTATCATATAGGCACATATACTATCAAATCTATCTAATTCCAATGAATAACTCGTCAGTAGCATCTGAGCGAATGATAAGGATAGAGATTATGAGTGATGATGGCTTGGCAGTAGCGCCCTTGCTGGCCACAAATAGCTATATGCCAAAGAAAATACTCGAAAAAAATTCTATACATTCTGAACTATGAAAATTATGTCATTCAACTCCAAAAACCACCCTGATTCTATAAGAATAGTCGGACCATGCATCATCCAATATTGATAAAATTTTATCGTCAATTATGTATCAGGACGAATATATCTTTATTGATCAAAATGCTAATGAGGAGTTGTGTTCAAGAAAATTAGGCTATACAAACTACCATGTTGCAATAAGAACAACCAGAAAATGCATTTTAGTCTGGTAGTAGAACAAATTTATCTTCCTATCAAGGTATTGAACAAAATGCTAACGGATGCTTGTGTTCAAGAAAATATGACACAAAGTGACAAACCTTGGGCTTATCTGTTGTCCACAAAATCCCTTGAGTGAGTGATAAATAACAAAATCTTCTCATCCACAATAAGCATTTCCTGTACTATTTGGATAAACTGAAGTTCTTTAGCCCTTCTTCTTTTCTGCTATATAAACCGACTCTTGCATCATCCAATATAGCAATTCTTCTCTGTTATAAAGTGATTCATGCATCATCCAATACAATAGTTCTTTTCTGTTATGAAACAATTCATACATCGTCCAATATAAGCCCAATGTAAAACAATGTAGATTCAGACAAGGATCGAGATCTCTTACCAATGTAAAACACCACTTTGCTATAACATACTTGTAATTTTTATATGATCTGCAATATTTGACAAAAGGACGAGGAAATCTTAGAAAATAAATTTCACAAATAGATGACATAGTGAGCTACATTTCAAAAGAAATGAATGAGTCTGGTAGGTACCTCTTGAGGTTGAGGTCGAGGATCTTGGGCCAGGTAAGGTTGTTCTTGGTGTTGATGAGTGATCCTTCTCCACAGGTTATCAAGTACCTATATTTCAAAAGAAAGGAAAGCAAAAGAGGGTTAAAAATTACTCAAGGGATAATTCACACAATCATTAGTTTTGATGTGGAATAAACACATAATATTTAGTCCATTCACTATATGAAATCGTTGTCATACAAATACAATACATTAACTTTATAAGCTAAAAAATTAAAATCAGGCCCATAGATGATGAATATGCAACAAACCACGTGGTAGGCATGAGGGTGGACCTTCAACAGCGATAAGATGATATTTAAATTCATGTCGATGTTTTTGCAATAAATTCACACAAACCATCTTCCTTGCCGTAACACATAACCCACTCCTGGGTGGTAGCCATGCTATCTTCTCCGAGCTTTATTATTGTCCTTTCAACCTATAAAACAGAAACATGATATTGTTTCATGTCAGATGGTTTTTTCCTCAAATAAGCAATATAAGCTCCAATATCTCATGAGGATCTTAAGATACTTGAATAGTCCACACATTTTGTGTGATGAACTTGCCCCTTATAATTGAACATAAAAGAAACCATAGTTGATAATGCTTAATCACAAAATAGAAAATGGGGGTGTCTCTTGCCGCCATAAACACCTGAAAACCATGGCCTTATTTTCTCCTCAAGATCATAGTACACAGTAATACGTAGTTTCCTGATACCAGTTTCATTTAAGTGATTGAATGCAATTATCTGAGCTCTATGGGCTATGTACCATAATGACTATAACAGGACAAATCAATTAGCTTTAAACATAACCAGGAAGGAAAAATATGAATAACACACAAAAATAACTTGAAATTTTTAATCAGGAAAAAGCTTTAAGATTTAATCCTCAAGTGAAGAAAATGTACAACTCTTTGTGGTTCCGATCAGTATCAACCATCTCTTGTGTTTGTCAATGTATGTTGCAATGGGTTGAGCTGTAGAGAATAATCTCACATACAAATGTACAGTGGTCGTGTACAGAAACATATCATGGCCATTGTCATCGACTCATTGACCTATCCAATCCACTAACCATTAAACATAATTAAACAACTAACTAATGGTAAAAAATCCTAGATCTTACAAATCTCTTCGATAAATAACCATTCCACAAGAGAATTTGACTTGCTGATGTACACTACAGCAGCTGGGCTCACTTGTTGCAAGGGAAGTAGATTGTTGCAAGGGAAGTAGATTGGAGAGGCCGTGAGTTGCTCTGAGTCTTGTACTCAACGCAAGACTGAGGATAACACTTCTTATGAACTAAGAAGCCATTCACACTATTCTAACAAAAAATTACATGGATAAGTTCAGCTGAAAAGGAAATCTACGTGTGAGCACTGCAAGTTAAATTATCACCATATCTGAAGTGAGATGACAAAATGCAGATTGGAAACCTGAGAGGCATTGATGTCCATAGCGGATTACCTCCCATGATATGCATGGTGAGCGCTGCAGGAGCTCCCCCTTGGTACCGGCCTGCTGCACGAGGCATAAGCAGGGCCATACCCGAGAAAATGGAGGCCCTGTGCCAAACAAAAAAATTTGCCCTCGATAATTAGGAAAAATGCGGTTTTGTAATATAAATCATTTTGGTGGTACAATTTTTGGAAGAAATTACACCTTAACAACAAGCAAATTATCAAAATTCAAAAGTACTACATACTTTGGCAAGAATGTGCAATCCTTCTAGCATTTCGTTGAGACAAAATCTTGAATTAATTTTTCATATGAAACCTTCTCCAAAATGTCATATATAAAAAATTGAGCGTGCAATCAAATGGAACCTCGGTTGATCTTCGAAGGAAACCATTGGACGGCGGCGCATGTAGCTTTGATATTTCGATTTGCTTCTCCTCTTGATGTATCCGTGTTCGGTGACCAAGCAGTCATGGCTGGGCCTCCATCTTTTATCAGTGCACCTAGGTTGCACGCGCATAGCAAGAAGCAAGGGGATAGGAATGAGCAGAGCAGAGCAAAGAAGTGTGGTATTGAGAAGACAACACCAAAGAAATATAAGGTAGATTGAGGTCAGCCTGCAGCTTACCATGTAGGACCAGTAATGGGAGACGAACCGAACCAGCTGAAAGTGAAAGAGAAAAGAAAGAAAGACATATGCTTGCATCGGTGCATGAGTTAATTCAGTGGCAGATTTCCTAGGCAGTAGTGTATAGCTCGACACATTGATTTGCATGCTTTTCTAGGCCACGGATTTGCATGGACGAGTCAAATCTCATGGAACCTAAATCAGTCATTAGCTGTAGCACACTAAGTAATAGTTTAACATAACAAACTGGAGGCCCTAATATTTTGGAGGCCCTGTTCGGTTGATCACTCTGCACGTGCGTGCCATACGGGCCTGGGCATAAGAATGTGCTGTCGGTGACACAGATGTGGCGGTTGGCGACAGGGCCGGTCCTGAGATTTTGGGGACCCGGGGCGAACCCAAATTCTGAGGCCCTTATGATCATCATAATAATTAATGTATATATATAAGATGTCAGGGTACTTGTAGTACATTTAAAAATATAGATATCAATCAATTTATATATTATGGAAATAGTTTCCTTCGAACCGATGGAAACTCATCGATTATGGTAATATCAATATCACTCTTACGTATCAACTTGAAAACATAATGCCACGGTTGTCGCTAAGCTTTGGGAGATCTCTAGGAACGGTTGAACGGTGCCGCACATGGTAGACCATGATATGCAGTTTTTTTTTCATCTCGGAGCTGCTATCGAAAACTAAATTTCTGAATTTTAGCTATCGCCAGATTACCGTTTGCCGGCACCATCTGAAGCGTACTTGATGGTCTATTTTGCCTTCAGCAACAATTAGTTGAATCAGAATTAGTCCAACCAAGAGTATTTTGTAGGATTGCAAATATAGTGGTGCATAGTCTAGCTAAATATGCTTATAGTTCAAAGGAATGCTTAGTATGGGATGGTGATCTTCCGAGATTCATTCTGCAAACCTGTTATGTACTTAATAAAGGTTACTACGCATTTCTTAAAAAAGACTATTTCGTAGCGGAAAATAGAACATCGATTGTGTTGCACTGCTGATCGGTTTGTGCCCATGGATTATCCTAGACTAGGGATGGCAATGGGTACCCATTACCCGTGTACCCGGCGGGTAAAAACCCATTAGATGTACGGGTATGGGATGAAAAAATACCCATGGGTATATAAATGAAAAAATATTATACCCATCGGGTAGAACGGGGACGGGTATGGGATCAAAGAACCCATACCAGTGTACCCACGTACCCGGGAATATGGAACGTGCTTATAGTATTCTAAGTTTAAACGTATTTAATTTCACATAAACATGCACTTTATATTCACATGACACGATTTGGCTGCCTCTGGGCTGGACGTGGCGTGATTGCCGCGTGCAATCAATCCCGTGTGGACCTCCTTGACGTGAATACATACGGCAT
Source organism: Avena insularis (assembly GCA_023614405.1). Classification (NCBI taxonomy): domain Eukaryota; kingdom Viridiplantae; phylum Streptophyta; class Magnoliopsida; order Poales; family Poaceae; genus Avena; species Avena insularis. The sequence goes on from CM042695.1 coordinate 391,098,261, forward strand.
TAAGGCCTAGAAGCCCTAGACTAGACGTGATCAGGTAAACGTGAGATATCTCGCTACCGAGCGTTTTCATCGCGACTCAGCCGCCGCTAGGTTATCGCCAGCCGCCAGTTCGCCGGTGCCTCCAGGTTCGACAACTCGACCACCGCGGCACCGCCTCGCTCAAGCTGGGCCTCCGCCTCCGATGCACTGACTTGCCTGTCCTTGAGCTTGCAGACTTCTGGACGCACGGATGCTATGGACGCCGACGGCGACCACCACTCCCGCGAGTCCGGGGACGCGGGAGACGATCTGCAGCTCGCGCAGATCGAGCCGGAGGGCGGCGACCACCATGGCCAGGATTACGGCACGCCGACCCCTAGTACAACACCTACCCCATCGCTAGATGGTACTCTCTCTCTTCGGCCACCGGAAAAGGGCAAGATACCAGGCCAACATCTCGCACCTCGTGCTTCAGGATCCAAGGCGCAGCACGGTCGCAGCAGTACGCCGGTGACGTCCGCCTCGAGGCAGCGCCCTAGCCGGCTTACCAATGGTGGATCATCGACTGCAGGCAATAACATGAAGAAGAGGAAGGCTGTTTCGTCTTGGTATGATTGTCTAAATAGAGTCTGTATATACGTAGCTGATTTCATGCTTATTTTGTCATTCTTCTTCTTTCTGTAGTAGATGTGTACGTAGCTTATTTCTCTTCAACGGAATTTGATACTTAACCTATGTCGTTCTTCTTCCTTCTGTCGTAGATGTAAGATGTACTATACATAGCTGATTTCTCTTCAACGGAATTTGATACTTATTTTGTTTGTCGTTCTTGTTCCATATGTAGTGATGATACATCTGCGCCGATGGATGAAGATGGAGGTAATCTTGTCATTTTAGATGATGAAGATGGACAAGAGCAGGACGTGGTAGAGGTAAACCAAGCAGGCAAACGCAAGAAAACTTCTAAAGTTTGGTTGGAAATGAAGGAGGTGAAGGTCGGTGGAGAATTGAAGGCAAGGTGTAACTACTGTCACAAGGAACTTACATCAGGACCGAATGCAGGAACTTCCCATCTTGCTGATCATCTAAAAGTTTGTACTCTCAAGATTGGCTAAGAAACAAATACAAAGGTAACGAAATACATTATTATGTTTATACGTTCTCTTTATTTAACTATTGGTAATCATCATCTCATTATGTGCACACGTTATTCGTTGTTGTAGATTCCATTAAGGGAAATGCTAGCTTTTGGACTTGCCTTCAAGAAATTCAAGAGGGGATGCAGGTTAGTAATTACCAACGTGAGTATTAGAATCCATCTTATAATGCAAATACTAATAAATAAATGTATTCATGTTTCCCATTAGGACTTGGACCATTGAGTTGTGGAGGCATGGTGTCGTTCAGTCATAGGGAAGATCAAATAAATGTTGCATCGCGGTCTTTGTTCTCCTACCGCCAGAGTGCTCGAGTTTATTTTTTGTTGAATAAATTATTGTACAAACATTATTGTAATGCTTATTTTATGGCCGTATGTTATGTATGGTCAAATTATCTTTATACTTTTTCATGAGTTTGTCAACTTAAAGTGTACGACTACGTGATGTGATTTATGACTACGTGTTATTGTTTATGATTTTTATGTGTTGTTTATGGGAAAGTGGTGTTGTCCGCAATATGTTTACAATCTGCTATTGTTTATAAGAAACGGTAATATCATAATATGTTGTTGCTTAAGACATTTTTTGCTATTGTAAAAAAAACATTTTTTTCCTAAATTTGATGTGTTAAAACACGGGTATTTCTACCCACGGGTACCCATTTATCCTGTCGGGTGACGGGTATGAAAAAAAGTTGTACCCGTTCACGGGTATGGGGACGGGTGACAGGTAAGATCTAAGGGGACGGGGACGGAGACGGGGCAGCTCCCCCCGTACCCATACCTTGCGGGTGCCATCCCTATCCTAGACCCACCCACTTTATTTTTTAATGGAACCGGATTCACCTCACTTTTTTTGAGCAACAGACCCACCTCGCTTAATCACCGTAGCTAACCATAGGGGAAAAAGGCCCATAAATAAAGAAGAAAGCCTAAATTTGAGCCCACTAGAACATTGTAATGCTTGGAGGCATTCTCTTTCCTCTGCTCCCTGGAACGCACGACATGATAGAGAAAGCTCGAAGCTTCCTCCAATGGCGCTGCTGCAAAATCATAACTCATAAGCTTCTCCCATACCTGGACGGGGCCCGTCGATCTCTGGGGGCCGGGGCGGCCGCCCACCCGGCCCCCCCCCCCCCCTCAGGGCCGGCCCAGGTTGGCGAGCACGGTGGCCACGCATGGAGGCGAGAAGCAGGTACACGACCCTAGCGAATCGCAGGTACGGCATCCTCGTAGTCTGTCCTAGTCGGTGACCTCGAAGCGGCAGGCCGTGATGGCCTCCACGAGAGCGCAAGCCTCGGAAACTCCTGGACCGGGCGTTAAGAGGTAGAGGACATGATATTTGTTGAAGTGTATAAGTGGATTGCACTAGTCCTTTTCATAAGTTCGGACTTTTAGTTGTGTTGGCTAGTGTATGAAGCTTGACATGGTATCAGAGACTAAGGTCTTGAGTTCGAGTCCTGCCTTTCGCAATTTATCCTAAAATTGCTGTTGACCCCTCTATGTTCACGTATAGCCTTCTTGAGTCATACGTGAGTTTCGCGCGTCGTCGCTCTCTTCCGGTTGCACGTGTTGACTTCTCTCCGTCACACGTGAGAGGGGGTGTTGAAGTGTATAAGTGAATTGCACTAGCCCTTTCCATAAGTTCGGACTTTTGATTGCGTTGGCTAGTGCATAAAGCTTGACAATATTGTGTATGATCGCACCCGTGATGGTAGCGACCCACGGCGGGATGATGCTCAGATCCGTCGACAAACTCCTTCCCATTGGCGCATCTAGTCTTCCTGGTGGCCATCGTCCAGATCAGGGACGGCCTGAGCTTGGCGAGATCTACGTCCAGTCAACGGAGAAGACAGATGATAGAGGCTTGGGCGTGGAGAACGGCATATGTGGATACGCGATGGCCGTGTAGGCGTGAAGGGTGGATGCGTAGGCAGCTCGTGTAGAGGTAGGGTCAACACTACGAGAGACATGGAAAGATTGGTTTGCTCCGAGATATTTGCTACTATGTGTGCGATGGACGCGAGCGGTTTCATCCGTAATCGATGCGAGCGTTTTCTTAGACGCGATCGATCTGAGCAGCTCTTTTGCGCGACGAAGAAGATGCGCCAGGGAGTCGGACGAAGGGGACCGACGGAGTGGCAGAAAACAGAACCATAATATTCTTTTTAGATAGTAGAGATAGTAGAGAAGAGAAGGCGTGATGAGGTTTTTTAATAAACGGTCTTTTGACTTATCGGATAATAATTATGTTGGTGGAAGGGCAAATTGGTCTAAAAGAGAGTTAAACCGGAAGAAACACTTCCTTTTATTATTTATTTAGTGCAAATAGCCATTGTTGCAGGTCATTGCATTGGTTTTAGCGGGAAATACAGCGGCCATGCACACCCACGCCCTTGCAAGCGCGCAGAAAGCCTCAGTTTTGTCTAGCAAGTAGTAACACTTAACACTTAAATTGTTGTACTACTGCTTCACGTATTTGTTGGTAAAATCAAAGGAAAATGGAAAGGTAAAAATTTAAAAATAAATAAAATGCAATACAAAGGAGATAAAAAAAAGCAAAAAAAGTGAAATATGAAGTAGAAAAGAAATCTACACTGCAAAACGAGAACCAAGAACCTCCCTTCATCTTCTAAAAAAAAACCTCCCTTCATGCACTGGCGGAGCTAGCCCAGATTTCAGGGGGGGCAAAACTGAAAAGATGGATGTTTGGGGGGGCCAGATTACTCTATTCCTTTACATCTAGGTCCCTACTAAAAAAATTCTTCACTAATTCTTCAAAGTCTGGGGGGCGGTGGCCCCCCCTGACATACACATAGCTCCGCCACTGCCTTCATGGGACGGGTCCAGTACAGAGGTATGTGGCGCCATGATTCGGCAGGGAGTAGGAAAACTTAGCCCATCCACCTCCAGAAAATAGAATATCTCACTCCGTAAGTGGGCTGAAATGGCTTTTCCTGGTCCAACCATTATCATCCTCTCCCACAATTTGCGTCTTCATCCTCCCTAGCCATTTCTTCGTCTCCGCATCCACCTCAGCATGGTTAGGGCATATCTACCGGAGAGACTCAACCTGTCCGAGTGTATCTTAATTGGTCCGTGTGGACGCGCGTGACGTACGCGGTGTCCCAACGAAACGCCCCATCCGGACTAAGTCGGGTTAGACCGATCCATCTATGACCCAAATTGATGTCTGGATGGATTTGTTTTGACAGATGCGAACGCAGACTGGCCCAGTTGCAATGAGGCAATGGGTCTTCTTCTCTCAGGCTGGTCTGTCCAATTTTGTCCGTTTGGCGCGGCTGACCGGACAGACCAGATAATGACCTAAAAATGTCGGTGGCTCGACCCAAACGGACTAAAATATTTTTTGATCGCCATTAGTCCCGTCCAAAAATGTGAATCACCGGATTTCCAAACCACTTGAGACACAGCTTTGGAATCCACATATTTCTTCCATAAAATGGTTTGTTAGACACCATCTTCGGTCAGTAGTTTGAATCGCCATTTACCGAGAAGCGCGGTATTTTTTACTTGAAAATTATGTATGCTAAGTCCATCGTATTCTTTCGGTCGGCAAACCGCATTCCATCTGGCCAGTCGATATTTCTTTTTTTCACTATCCTCCTGCCAAAAGAATTTTGATTAAAAATAATCCACTTTATTCAAGAAACCTTTTGGTAACTAGAAAAACGAGATCATATACATTACCATGTTTATTAGTACTGAATTTATGAGTAGAAGTCTTCCCTCGAGGGATAGCAATTTTACTTTCTAACTATTAAGACGTTTTTATAGTCTTTCCTCAACGAGTTTCCATTCAGCAATTGTAAGACTCCGATAGTGAACTAGTATTTCCAAATAGTTGATTGGAAATTTTCCCTGACCACAGCCGAAAAGTTCAGCATATAAGTGGGCCTCGTTTTGAGCCTCACCAAAATAATACAAATCAGTCTTATGAAAATTTATTTTAATTCCAGATAGCTGCTCGAATGCTGATAAAATTAATTTCAGATTCTTAGCTTTCTCCAGATCGTGTTTCATAAATAAGATAATGTGTCGTGAGTATATTAAAGAATAGAGAGGCCGACATCAACAAGATGTGGAACTAGTCCTTCAATTTTGCCATCAGCTTTGGCTCTCTCAATAAGGATAACCATCATATCAACCACTATATTAAATAGTGTAGGCGATAATGGGTCCCCCTGTCTTAGTCCCTTCTTGGTCTCGAAGTAATTGCCAGTATCATCGTTTACTTTAATGGCAACACTACCCCCAGACACTAAAAACTGTATGAGAGCGCACCACTCCTTAGAAAAACCTTTCATGTGGAGTATTTGTTGGAGAAAATACCAATTAACTTCGGCATACGTCTTCTCAAAGTCAATCTTGAACAGTACACCATTTGATTTTTTGAGTGTAGTTCATGGATAGTTTTATGCAGGATTACTACACCATCTAAGATATTTCTCCCTTGCATAAACGCAGTTTGAGAAGGGCTGACAACATGGTCAGCTAGTGAGTTTAGTCTAATCATGGCAACTTTTATAAATATTTTAAAACTAACATTAAGAAGGCAGATTGGACGATATTGTTGTATACATTCTTTATTATTAACCTTAGAAAGTAAAATTATGTTGCCAAAATTTAGTCTAAAAATATCCAACTGACCAACTTATAAAAACTCAAACAAATTCATCAGGTCCCCCTTGATGACATCCCATAAATTTGGTAAAATTCAGCTGGGAAACCATCTGGCCCTAGCGTTTTATTATGTTCCATTTAAAAAACAGCTTTATTAACCTCCTCCTCGGTAAACTAAGGCTTGAAATATAACCGAAAGTGAAACTCATAGGCCTTATGCTTAACCACTGAAAGTGCAAAGGACGTCACCTAGATGGGAGTAAATACGCTTTTTAAAAATATTACGGTTTAGGCTCAAATAAATGCGAAATAAAACTAACGTTTAATTTATTGAGTACAAAACCTAACCACTAGGTTCACCAAAGTGCACCAACAACCTATGTTAAGCAATACAAGCAACAATGTGATAGTAAGATATAAATACTTTAAGCACGATGACTATCACAAAGTAAAGTGCATAAGTAAAGGGCTCGGTTGAGAGATAACCGATGGACGCGGAGACGAAGATTTATTTTCCGAAGATCACTTCCAAAAAAGCTATGTCTCTATTGGAGAGGTGCGATGGCGCAATGCTCTCCGAACGCCACAAATGGCTCACCTCGAGGTGTGCTGGCTCGATGCTCACCCAACGCCATACAAGACCTCACCCCGGATGCGGAAGCACGCAACTCACCGACGCCACAAAAGGCTCCTCTTATTCTCCCGAGTGCGCACCACAAAAGGCGGGCACTCGCTCCAGTATGGGACTCTTGAGAGCGGTCACCGAACCTGAACAAGATTGGGGATATCTCCATAACTCAATTGGAGGCTCCCAACAACAAAGCCACAAAAGGCTACAGCGCCACAAAAGACAAACAAAGCCACAAAAGGCTACAAGACCACAAAAGGTCAACAACCCAACCACACAACCGTCTAGGGTTCCAAGAACCCCAAGAGAAACAAGCCCACAAGCTTGAACTCGCCGAATCTCCGAGGAGAACTCAAGTCTATGCACCAAATGCAAGGGCAAGTCCTTCTCTCCCAAATTCCAACAAATCTACAAAAGCTATTGGGGGAATAAGGGAGGAATAATACAAGAGGAGAACACAAAACTCTCCAAGATATAGATCCCAATGATTCATTCACAAAGAAGGGATTTGACTTGGGGGGTTGTAGATCTAGATATCCTCTCACTTTTCGCTCAAAAAGATGTAAGAATCATGGGAGGGAGAGAGAGTAAGAAAGCTTAAATAGGTCAACAATGGTGGGCAAAAACGAGCTCAAAAGATGGGGGATCATTGGGGAAGAAGCCCCCCTTAAATAGGACAAGGAAAACGGATCGTTTGAGCCAGATTTGCGCACAACCGGAACTTATGGGCCCCCCACCGGAACTTCCGGTAAATAGAAACACAAGTTACTGAACCTGACCGAAACTTGGGCCGGAACTTCCGCTCAAGCAAAAACGTTGGACAGCATTGCACGAAAACTTCAATAACTTTTGATTCTAGACTCCGTTGATGATCTTGGGCTCGTTTTGAAAATAACGAAAATCTCTACAAGATTATGAAAAGAAACATCATAGTCAAGCATGGAAGGATAAAACCAAATTGAGAAAGGTATAACCTTTCTAAAAGCGATGAACCGGTAAAACCTCCAAAACCCAAAACACAAGAAGTTGAGCTTGGAAACTCCAATTGGGATGAAACCAATTTTGTTGGAAAGATAAAACCAAGATAATCCAAAAAAAGTTAGAAATATTGGATATCACCTAGGGATAAAATACCATGGATATATATATGTGATGTATCTCCCAAGGTGTGGATCCAGAAAAGTCGCAAGATCAAAAATCGCAATAAGATATGCAAGGGAAATCCTTAGATGAAGAATTAGAGCTTGTTATGATGATAACCACAAGCTCTAGATCCTCTCATGGGCAAGAACCAACTAACAACAAGAAAGATGATGCTATGAGTGCAAAGGTTTGAGCTCTCTCCGAACGATGTGATCGAGACACCCGCTTGAGAGCCCCTCTTGATAGAACGGCTATCTATCCTAAACCCGGTCTCCCAACTAACAACACGAGACCGGCAAAAGAGAATCCCTATCAAGATCACACCTTTGCCTTGAGCATTCCACTTGAACTTGATGTAGACCGTCTTGTTCTTCTCAAGTGGAAACACCTTTCTTATTTTCTCTTGCTTGATGAAGAGAAAGACTTGCAAATTGCCCACTCCCCCATACTCCATGGGGAAACCTCTTCTTTGAACTTGACTTCATCACCCCATGATCACGAGGATGGCAAGCTTCAAGCATGAGATCTTCTAGAGATTGTGCATCTTGAGCTCACCCTTCTTCATCCCTTCTTGAGGTTGATCCATCTTGATGCAACTCTTTGCACTTGTCTTGATCAACCTTCAAGCTCCTTCTTTCTTCATCTTTCAACCTTGAGACCAACACATGGCCCAAGTGATGCCAATGTACAAACCTACAAGTGAAACTCAATTTACACATTAGTCCATAGGGATTGTCATTAATTACCAAAACCACACATGGGGGCATACATGCCCTTTCATTCTCCCCCATTTTGGTAATTGATGACAATCCCTTAGCGAGGGTTTAAATATGACAATTAACGACCAAAGTGGTTGCCCCAACATCAAATACTACACAAGTATGTGATGTTGGTACAACCACAATATATAGAGCAAACTCCCCTACAATCTATGCATGTGTGATGAACTTGAATTTCATTGCATAGATTGCCAACCATTACCGTTGGTTGAGTTTCCTCTATATATTTGACATGAAAAGGAACCACAAAGATGCAAGAGCATGAGATGCAAGTGCTTAAGAATATACTCAAAGCAAAAGCCAACTTCCCTTAAACCCTCCAAAAACTTCTCCCCCATTGGCATCGATTGCCAAAATGGGTGGAAAGTTCTAGACGGCCAATATAGTAAGAATTCCTCCAAGGATGTGCAAATGCACATGTCAAATAATGAGTAATTGGGAGGAAGTAAAACTATATTGAGGACCCGAAGATAGCAAAAAAGAAAAGAAAGAGAAATAAGCTTCAACAAATGAAGCGAGCAATCAAAAGATCCAAACGAAACAATTGAAACACCAACAAATGATGTCAAAAGGAAACAACAACCAAGAGTGTTTAAATGAAAATAGAGAAGCTCCCCAAAATTTGTGCAAAGTTTAGAATACTCGTATTTGAATACAATATGCACAAATATGGAATCCTTGCTCCCCCATAAGCATTTAAACCATAAGAAAAGAGAAAGAAGGAAATTGTGCACTATTAAATGAATTAGAGAAGCTCCCCAAAGATTGTGCACCAATTATAGTAATTGCATTTGGAAACAACGTGAAAACCATGGACTCCTCACTTCTCCAAACTCATCTAACAATGCACGCAAAGGTCAAAAAAATTGGAAGCCACTGAAGAATCACAAAGAAAAAAGAGGTGGTTTCTAAGAAATGCAAAAACAACCAAAAAATGATCTTCTCTTGTGTGTGTAAATTTCTAGGTGGAAAATATCACAAAGACAAATGTCCACAAAGAAATATGCACAAATAAAATATATACACAAGAAAGCATATGAAAGGCAAATCGGAAGTCATAGAATATACCAATAAGATGTTTTGCTTGAAAGCATGCCCAAGGGCTCAAATATATCTTATTGTACATCGATGAGCTTCAAACACTGAAAAACTCTATACATTACTACTATTACCAATGGAAGAAGGGATAGAAGGAATATATTGAGAAAGGCAACAAGTATCACAAAAAAATAAATCAACTTTTTAAAAATACTCACTATTGCACATGAGAGATATTGAGGAAACGATATGCAACAAAATAGCAAGATTGACATATTTGGGATTGGTGAATCATGAGCATGATTTAGTATAGTCCCCATTATATGCACTCATCTCAACATACACACATTTGCAATAGAGAGAACTCTTCAAAGCCAAAGCAAGAAACCAACCATGTGCAAGTACATAAATTCATGCCAACAAGCAACCTACAAAAGGTTGGGAACAAGATATATATGCATGAGAGAGAGAGATACTTGTTACCGAGATATAGTTGGTAGGATGAAGAATATATGAATTTGTTGATCATCCTAGCTTGCATCCAATTGACATGTAGACGCCACTTCTTCCTTGTTCAAGATACAAGCACCCAATATATATCCCCAGTGTACCTACAACACAATTAAGTACACTACGGTCCCCAAACAAATTGGGTCCAAAGTAGTTAGTACAACATAGGAGATCCTCCACACAAATATGTGCATATTGATATGAAATTGAATTTCATGCACATCTTAGCCCATTAGGATTTAGTGGAGTTTCCCCTATATATTGAATCAAAGAAAGCAAGCATGCCATAGTACATACATATTGTAAATATGCATGCATAAGACTTTCAAGAACCAAAATGAGATACAATTTGAACAAAAACACCAAGAAAACCAATAAGACACACACAAAAGTGTGACTCGACAAACTATGTCCAAATTGTATCAAAGTGCCAAATCAACACATGAAAGAACACAAGATCAACAAATGAACTAGAAAGAGCCAAAGAAAAAGGATAATAAAAATACCAAGGCTCAAGGATTTATCTCATCCTAAAGGAACAAAAAAAGTGACAAGAAATGAGATAAAACCAACTCCCAACGTGAGCAAGGAAACAACAACCAAAACAAACTCTTCACGCTTTTCATAATGGCACATAAAGTACTAACACAAAAAGGATCGAGCTTCCAAGCAAAAATGGATCAAATCAAAAATCATAAAACAATGTTCTAGATAATATAGGAGAGCTCCCCCATATAATTTTGCCTTTGAATGCAAAATGCTCACAAATGAGATCATCATTACTACCTACACTAAATAAAACACAATGGGATACAAATAAAATAAGAAGATCCACAAGCGGCAAGGAAAGCTTGGGAGCAAATAGAAAAACATTTTCTTGGCCAAAGATAAGGCAAATAAGCAAAGGCCAAAGTGAATATAATCAATAAAATCTACCATATATGGAGTACCAATTGTCCAAAGACAATAAATATAAGGGAAATTTTCCCTAGGTAGTTTGCAAGGATATCACGATCATATTCACAACAAGAAGCATATAACAAAGCATGAGAAATAAGCTTGATGCTTCGAGAGAGATTCTTGATTGCTTCAAATAGTCACACAATTACTAGTGATTATATTAAATAGAAGCAAGTGGTTCCCATAAGGATATATAGATCCAAATATGAGGAAAAACATACCAAGAAACACTCCCACACACAAGATCCAAGAGATGAGCAATAAAACATCCAAGCAAATAGGAACTTGTGAGCAAATGTGCCACATAGGAGCTAGATAATTTTCAATATAAATTCTAAGTGGCACTACCTCAAATGTCCACATTTTCTAGGTTTGTAATATGCACAAAGCATACAACTTCCCCATAATGTGATAAACAAAGAAATCTCAACAAGAGGCAAAAGATCATACTAGAGAGGATTTAATGGACAATATAGAACTTAAGTTTATCATGAGAAATACATTCCACATAGAGACTAGATGAAAGAACATGTGGGGCCCCATGTGTGGTTTTGGTAATTAATGACAATCTCTATGGACTAATGCTTGTATCGAGTTGTACTTGTAGGAATTGTCCATAGGAAATGCTTGAACCATATGTTGGCTTCAAGGTTTGGAGAAGAAGTGAAGAGGATCATGTGGTGACCAAGGTGTTCAAAGAATGATCCACAGATTGGTCATGTGAGAGTTAAACCTATGGCAAGTATGTCTTGAAGAATAAGATGGAGTAATATCTCTGGTGTACCTTCAAGGCATCAACATAATGAAGAAAAGAAGAAATGATGTGCAAGCTAAAGATGTGCAATATCTAGAAGATCTCATGCTTAAAGCTTGCCATCCTCGGTGATCACAGATCGATGAAGACAAGGTCAAAGTAAAGGTTTCCCCATGTTGTACGGGGGAGTAAATTGCAAGTCTTCATCAAGCAAGTGCGTACAAGAGCAATCAAGAAAGGTGTTCCATCTTGAGAAGGACAAGACCGTCTACATCATAATCAAGTGGAATATGTGCAAGGCAAAGGTATCATCTTGATAGGGTTTCCTTCTTGCCGGTCTCGTGGTGTTAGTTGGGGAGACCGGTTTATAGGATAAATAACCGTACTATCAAGAGGGGCTATCAAGTGAGTAACTCGATCATATCTTTCCGAGAGAGCTCAAACCTTTGCATACTTAGCATAATCCTTTCTTGGTTGTTATTTGGATCTTATCCATGTGAGGTTCTAGAGATTGTGGTAATATTCATAACAAGCTCTAGTTCATCAAAAACGGATTTCCCTTTTATATCATATTGCGTTTTTGATCCTTGAGGTTTTCCGGTTTCTCACTGATGGCGCCCACCACTTGTCGTGGGATGCTTCATTGGAAACCCCAAGAGCAAGGTATGAAGCAGCACAGCAGCAAGTTTCCTTCAGTAAGAAACCGAGGTTATCGAACCAGTAGGAGGAAGGAAACGTCACACAGGTGTTGCAAGCAACGCGGAGACCTACACAACACAAACTCAAGACTTTGCCCCAACGAATCAGTGAGGTTGTCAAGCTCACTGGTTTGATGTAACAAAGGATTAAACGTATGGTGTGGAAGGTAATGGTTTGCAGCAAGTAAACAAGTAACAGTGGAAAATGTATCAATGGTAAAGATTGGACCGGGGTCCATAGTTCACTAGAGGTGCTCTCCTTAGATAAACAACATGGCGTGAAGGGTAAACAAATTATAGCAGGGCAATTGACAGGAACTGAGCAAGGCATAACCATGCAATTACTAGCCAGAAAGATCCTATGAGGTTGATTGGGCAATACAACAATATACATAGACCGTCATCCAACTGCATCTATGACTAGAAGTCCACATTTAGGTTATCATCCGAACCCCCTCTAGTATTAAGTTGCAAGCAACATACAACTGCTTTAAGCAAAGTGTGTAAGGTAAACAGTCCACATGTTTCATGAACAAGAGACCGTTGTTTTCTCCCTAGTAGCAACAGCACATCTACAAATCAAGAGATTTACATCACTTCCCTTGGAAAATAGAGGCATGAACCCACTATCGAGCATAAATACCCCCTCTTGGAGTCACTAGCAACTACTTGGCCAAGATAACCACTAGCAACAGAGAGCATACAAGATCACAAACAACACAGACATGATAGAATCATAAAGATAAAACCATTAATCAAACCAACATAATAATCTCAATATCCATCGGATCCCCACAAACACAACATGCATGATTACAAATAGATTAGATCTTGATCATGAACGGAGCTCATAAGATCTATACATGAAAGCACAAAGGAGGAGATACAACCATCTAGCTACTACATGGACCCATAGTCCAAGGTGGAACTACTCACGAATCATACCGGAGAGAAGGCCTCCGGGATGATCTCCCCTCCGGCAGGGTGCCAGGAATAACTTCAGATCCCCCACCCTCCGATCTAGGGACGATGGTGGCAGCGGCTCTAGACGGTTTCGTGGATTTCTGATCGGGTACTCAGGGTTTCTGCATAGGAGGCTTCTTATAGGCTAAGTGGGAGGCCGAGGAGGCGGACAGGGCAGGCAAACCCTAGCCAGGCGTGTGCTAGGGCCCACCCACGCCTAGGGTGGGTCTGGCCCCCCTGGCTGGCCTACCGGGCTCCCCTATGGTCTTCTTGTTCCCCATGGAAAGTAATTGACTTTGTCGTTTGTCCCGTCCAATTCCGATAATATTTCTTTACTAACTTTTCTGAAACCAAACACAGCAGAAAACAGGCATCTGGCACTGTTGCAACTTGTTAGTAGGTTAGTACCAGAAAACGTGTAAAAAGCACCTCAAAGTGTGGACAAGTAAAGCAAAGTAGATACTAAACAAGCATGGAGCTTCAAAAATTATAGATACGTTTCCGACGTATCACTCACCAAGGGAGGTATCTCACATTATAATACATGAAATTTTATTTGGATATCTCTTGTTGTCCTCTTTCCAACAAAATTGGTATCGGGTCAATCGGAGTTTCCAAGCTCTAGATATCGCCATTTGAAGTTTGCATCTTATTTGGTCTAGACCGGAGTCTCCAGTCTGGCTGGACCTGAGTCTCCGGTGTGGTCCGGAATCTCCGCAGGAACCCCCGGACGGGGCATCAGTATTATGGCTGGGATAGTCTGTGAGGGGGTCCGGAGCAAGGTCCGGATACTACACCGGAGTCTCCGGTGTGGGCCTCAGACAGGAGTCTCCGATCCCCCTGGACCGGAGTCTCCGGTCCTCTTGGCTCACAGATGGTCTGGGACAGCCAGAAGACTGGTCCGGAGGCTGGTCCGGAGATGGGCCGGAGTCTCCGGTGTAGACCGGAGTCTCCGGTCTGCACACTGGAGTCTTCGGTCTGGCAAGTCCCCAACGGGCAGAAAACGGTCAGAAATCTGTGGGCCTATAAAAAGGGGGCCTTCTTCCCCAATGACTTGGCTCGAGTTTTACAGGATTTGTCCTCCATTCTTGACCCTCTTGAGCTTGCTCCCCCTTCAATCCCTCCCTTGATTCTTGCATATACTTTAGGGATTTGACAGAGGAGATCTAGATCTATAATCCCACCAATCCATCTCTCCTCTAAGTGAGGGGGACATCTTGAGATCTAGATCTTGGAGTCTTTTGTGGATTTCCTCCATTGTTCTTCCTCTCTTATTCCCCCACAAGCTTTTGTAGCTCTGGTGGAATTTGGGAGAGAAGGATTTTAGTGTAGGGTTTCGTAGCATGGAAAACAAAAAAAATTCTACCGCATACAAACAAACAAGCCAAGATCTATCTACTAGATTGTAGCAACGAGTCGATGGAATAACTCACCCTCGAAGATTCCAAAGTGTTTAACAAGAGCGGATTCTCGTGGGTGATGTAGTCGTACTCTTCCCGATCTCAAGATCGCGTAGACGATCCTTACAGGCTGCGTTCAGCGCGCTCCCGCAATGGTCACACGTTCTGTACTCGACGAAGACCTTCCTCTCCTTGTTCCAAGAAGCGGAGGTTGTAGCACTCTCCTCGCGATTCCGGCAGCACAACGGCGTGGTACCTGAAGTAGAGGGGAGATCTCGCAGGGCTTCGCCTTAAGCCAGAGCGAGTATGGTGGACTATGAGAGAGCTCCTCAGCGATCTAGGGTTTAGACACACCAAGGAGGAGGTGCTAGGGCCGGCGGCTAGGGCTTGGGGCTGCCCAAGTCGGCGGCTAGGGGAGAAACCCTAGGCGGCGGCTATGGTGGGCGGCGGCGGCTAGGTTAGGGTTTAGAGGAGGCAACTTGTGTGCTAGGAGGGGCAGCCCTGCCCCTCCTTTTATAGGTGGGAGGCGCCAGCCAAGGGGAGGGGAGTCCCTCCCCAACTTGGATACCAAGTGGGCCGGCGGTGGAGGGGAGGAACTCCTCCTCAAGTAGGTTTCCTACTACCCCTCCACCTTCCAAAATAGTCGTTTGACTTTTCAAATTGGCGTTTGACTTTTCAAACTAGGATTTGATTAAACCCTTTATTTTGTTCAGCGATGACACCTAGTACATGATGCAATCATTCCAACTTGATATGACACATTCATGTACCCTTCCCCTCCGGAGTGCCGGACATTCCGGAACCTTCTAGAACATTCCCGATGAAAACACCGGAACCATTCTCCAACCCCGAAACAGGACTTTCCTTATATGAATCTTATTCTCCGGACCATTCCAGATCTCCTCGTGATATCCCGGATCCCATCCGAGACTCCGAACAACATTCGGTCTCTTACTCATCATTCCATAACTACTCAAACAACATCGAATCCTTAAGTGTGTCTCCCTACGGTTCGTGAATTATGCGGACATGATCGAGACACTTCTCCGAACAATAACCAATAGAGGAATCTGGAAATTCATATGGCTCCCACATATTTCTATGATTACTTTGCGATCGAATGAACCACTTACATACGATACCAATTTCCCTTTGTCTCACGATAGTTTACTTATCCGAGGTTATGATCGTCGGTATCTCTGCATACCTAGTTCAACATTGTTACTGATAAGTACTCTTTTCTCGTTCCCGTGATATGTGATCCCTTGTGAGCCAGTCACATGCTTGCAAGCTAATTGGATGACATTTCACCGAGAGGGCCCAGAGTATATCTATCCGTCATATGGATGGAAAATCCCACTCTTGATCCATGTGTCTCAACCAATACTTTCCGAACACTCAATGCCACCTTTATAGCCACCCAGTTACGGTGTGGTGTTTGATGTCATCAAAGCATCCTTCCGGTGAAGGTGATATGCATGATCTCATGGTCGAAGGAATTAGGTTACTATGTATCAGAAAGCATATAGCAATTGAACTATTAAAATGACTTGATCTTTATGCTACGCTTTATCTATAGGAGTATGTCCACCATATCATTCTCATAACGATATGATCTTGTTGTTAATAACATCTCAATGTTCATGATAGGGAAACCACAATCATTTATTAACCAACAAGCTAGTATTATAAAGAGGCTTTACTAGGGACTTCTATTTTAGTTTACAAATCACACAAGTATTAATATTTCCTTGTTAATACTATTATAGCATGAATGTAAACATTTATCATAAACACAAAGATATAATAATAACTATATTTATTATTGCCTCTAGGGCATATCTCCAACAGTCTCCCACTTGCACTAGAGTCATCTAATCTAGATTACATGGTAATATACCGAACACCCATGGCAGTTTGGTGCTGGTCATGTTTTGCCCTCGGGAGAGGTTTAGTCAACGAATCCGCCACATTCAGATCTGTGTGTACTTTGCAAATCTGTATGTCCCCATCTTGTACATGTTCTCGAATAGCGTGAAAATGCAGCTTGATGTGCTTCAGCTTCTTGTGTGACCTTGGTTCTTGAGCATTGGCTATGGCGCCCATGTTATCACAGTAGATAGACATTGGGTCCAGCGCACTAGGAACCACGCCCAGCTCTGTAATGAACTCTTTCATCCATATCGCTTCTTGTGAAGCCTCCGAAGCAGACATGTATTCCGATTCAGTTGAAGATCTCGCCACAACGCTTTGCTTTGCACTCCTGCAGCTAACTGCTGCACCATTCAAAGTAAATACGTATCCAGATTGTGATTTAGAATCATCCGGATCTATGTTCCAACTAGCATCGGTGTAACCATTAACAACGAGTTGTTCATCACCTCCATAAGAAAGAACCATATCCTTAGTTCTTCTCAAGTACTTAAGGACGTTTTTGACCGCTGTCCAATGATCCACTCCTGGATCACTTTGATATCTGCTAGTTAAACTAACAGCATATGCAATGTCGGGTCTAGTACATAGCATGGCATACATTAGAGATCCTATGGCTGAGGCATAGGGAGTCTTACTCATCCTTTCTCTATCTTCTGCCGTCATCGGACTTTGAGTTTTACTCAAGGTCGTATTGGGCAACATGGGTAAGAACCCTTTCTTGCTATCTTCCATTCCAAACCTCTTTAGAACTTTGTCCAAATATGTACTTTGTGACAATGATATTAGGCGTCTCGATCTATCTCTATAAATATTTATGCCTAATATGTAAGCTGCTTCGCCAAGATCTTTCATTGAAAAACTATTCTTCAAATATTCCTTGACACTATTAAGAAGGTCTACATCATTCCCAATCAACAATATGTCATCTACATATAGTATTAAGAATGCTACAGAGCTCCCACTCACTTTCGTGTAAATACAAGCTTCTCCATAAGTTTGTATAAAACCAAAACTTTTGATTACCTTATCAAAACGTTGATTCCAACTCCGCGATGCTTGCTTCAATCCATAAATGGACCTTTGAAGTTTGCATACCTTGTTAGCATCTTTAGGATCTACAAAACCTTTGGGTTGCATCATATACAACTCTTCATCAATGTCTCCATTGAGGAACGCTGTTTTGACATCCATCTGCCATATCTCATAATCATAATATGCAGCGATTGCTAACATAATCCTCACAGACTTTAGCTTCGCTACTGGTGAGAAAGTCTCATCGTAGCCAACTCCTTGAATTTGTCGAATCCCTTTTGCGACAAGTCGAGCTTTATAGACAGTAACATTACCATCAGCATCTGTTTTCTTCTTGAAAATCCATTTGTTCTCGACAGCCTTCCGGCCATCTGGTAAGTCCACCAAAGTCCATACTTGGTTTTCGTACATGGATCCAATCTCGGATTTCATGGCTTATTGCCATTTATTGGAATCTGGCCTCATCATCGCTTCCTCATATGTCGCAGGGTCATCGGTGTTGTCCACCAACATGACACTCATAACGGGATCATACCAATCAGGAGTGGTACGAGTTCTCGTTGACCTGCGAGGCTCAGAGCAACTACAACCAAAGTTTCATGATCATCATCATTAGCTTCCTCTCTTATTGGTGCAGGCACCACAGAACTTCTTCCGGCTGCGCTACTCGCAATTCGAGAGAAGGTTCGACAACCTCGTCGAGTTCTACTTTCCTTCCAGTCACTTCTTTCGAGAGAAATTCTTCTAGAAAGGATCCATTCTTGGCAACGAAGATTTTGCCCTCGGATCTATGATAGAAGGTATACCCAATAGTTTCGTTCGAGTATCCTATGAAGACGCATTTTTCCGCTTTGGGTTCAAGCTTGTCGCACTGTAACTTCTTTACATAGGCTTCGCAACCCCAAACTTTAAGGAGCGACAATTTAGGTTTCTTCCCAAACCATAATTCATACTTGTCGCTTTCAACGGATTTAGATGGTTCCCTATTTAAAGTGAATGCGTTGTTTCTAATGCATAACCCCAAAATGATAGCGGTAAATCTGTAAGTGACATCATAGAACGAACCATATCTAAGAGAGTTCGACACGACGTTCGGACACACCATTACGCTGTTGTGTTCCCGGCGGAGTGTATTGAGAAAGTATTCCGCATTTCTTCAAATGCTCGCCAAACTTGTAACTTAGATATTCACCTCCACGATCAGAACGTAGAAATTTAATCTTCTTGTTACGTTGATTCTCTACCTCACTTTGAAATTCCTTAAACTTCTCGAAAGTTTCGGACTTATGTGTCATGAAATAGATATACCCATATCTACTCAAGTAATCCGTGAAGGTAAGAACATAACGATAACCACCGTGCGATGCTACACTCATTGGACCACACACATCGGTATGTATGATTTCCAATAAGTCCGTAGCTCGCTCCATCATACCAGAAAATGGAGTCTTAGTCATTTTACCCATCAGACATGCTTCGCATCTTTCAAGTGATTCGAAATCAAGTGATTCAAGAAGTCCATCGGAATGGAGTTTCTTCATACGCTTCACTCCAATGTGACCAAGACGACAGTGCCACATATAGGTCAAGTTATCGCTCGATTTCAAACATTTAGCCTCAATGTTATTAATATGTGTATTTCCACTATCGAGATTCAATAAGAATAGACCATCTATCAAATGTGCATGTGCATAAAACATATTACTCATATAAATCGAACAACCATTATTCTCGGACTTAAACAAGTAACCGTCTCGCAATAAACAAGATCCCGATATAATGTTCATGCTTAACGCAGGCACCAAATAACAATTATTTAAGTATAAAACTAATCCCAATGGTAGATGAAGGGGTAGCGTGCCGACCGCGATCACATCAACCTTTGATCCATTTCCCACGTGCATCGTCACCTCGTTCTTCGCTAGCTTCCGTTTATTCTGCAGCACCTGTTTCGAGTTACAAATATGAGCAACCGAACCAGTATCAAATACCTAGGCACTACTACGAGTACTAGTGAGATACACATCAATAACATGTATATCGGATATACCTTTCTTCTTGATGTTGCCGTTCTTCAAATCCGCCAAGTACTTTGGGCAATTACGCTTCCAGTGACCTTCTCCTTGTAGTAAAGCACTCAAGATCGGGCTTAGGTCCAGCCTTGGTCTTCTTCGTTGCCGGTAACTTTCTTACCACCCTTCTTGAAGTGTCCCTTTTGCTTAGACTTGCCTTTCTTGAATTTGGTGGTCTTATTGACCATCAACACTTGGTGCTCTTTCTTGATCTCCACTTCTGCAGATTTCAACATGGCAAAGAGTTCTGGCAACTGCTTGTTCATGTTTTGCATATTGTAGTTCATCACAAAGTTCTTGTAACTTGGTGGTAGTGATTGGAGGACACGGTAAATCCCCAAATCATTAGGAATCACTAAACCCAAGCTTTGAAGTTTGTTTGCGTGCCCAGACATCTTAAGCACATGCTCACTGACGGAGTTGCCCTCTTCCATCTTGCAGTTAAAGAACTTTTCAGAAGCCTCATAGCTCTCAATTGCCGCGTGAGTCTCAAAGATCAATTTGAGATCACGGACAATATCATGTGGGTCTGAATTCTCAAACCTTTTTTGAAGCTCCGATTCTAAACCATACAAGATAGCACACTGAACTGTGGAGTACTGAGTCTTTCGAGCGAGGAAAACATTCTTTACTTCGTCGGTAGCAGTAGAGGTGGGTCACTCAGCGGTGCATCCAGTACATAGGTCAAATTACTAGCTGTGAGGACAATCCTCAAATTGCGGAACCAATCCGCGAAGTTGCTTCCATTGTTTTTCAACTTTTCTTTCTCTAGGAACGCATTAAAATTGATGGTAGGGGCCGCCATTGATCTACAACATATTTGCAATAGTTTAGACTAAGTTTATGACAAATTGAGTTCTAATTAATAGTTAAATTAATCTAGGTGAACTCCCACTCAAAACAACATCCCTCACATTGTTTTAGTGATCACACGAACCAAATCCACCACATCAAAACCGATCATCACGAGAGTTGATGTAGCTTCAATGGCGAACAATCGACATGTTCATCATATCTACTATATGATTCATGCTTTACCTTTCGGTGATCCGTGTTCCGAGACCATGTCTGTACATGCTAGGCTCGTCAAGATCAAACCTTAGCTTCCGCATGAGCAAATCTGTCTTGCTCACGTTGTATACACTTGCGGAATCTAACACACCCGATCATCACGTGGTGCTTCGAAACAACAAGCTTTAGCAACGGTGCTAACTAAGGGCGAACACTTTAGGACTTGAAATTCATGTGCATGAGGGATCATCTTATAATGCTACCGTTGTTAACTAAGCAATACAAGATGCATAAAGGATTAACATCACATGCAATTCATAATATGTGATATGATATGGCCTTTCTTCTTGTGCTTCCGATCTCCATCTTCAAGCACGAACATGATATCCATCATCACCGGCATTGCATCAAGGTCAATGACGCTGCTCCATGGTTGTCGTCCACCGGCTTCAACTATTACAACTACTTTGAATAGACACGCGGGTCTTAACAAAATTAAAGACAACCATATGGCTCCTGCCGATTGCCAACTTACAATAAGGAACATTGCATACATCAAATATAATCATAATCATGGCCATATCACATCACAGCACACCCCTGCAAAACAAAGTTAGACGCCTCTACTTTCTTTGCATGTTTTACGTGGTTTGGGGCTTTCAATAAGTGTCGTTCTAACTTACGAACAAGAACCACAACATTGATACTATTATTGTCAATCACCCATTGTAAATTGGATCTTAACTATGTTGGGAGAAACAGGCACCCGCAAAGCCACTTATGCAATACAAGTTGCATGTCAAGCGTGGAGCAAGTCTCATGAACGATGTCATGTAAGGTTAGCCCGGGCCGCTTCATCCCACCATCCCGCAAGATGCAAAGTACACAAGAAGCAATCGACAACAAAAGCATCAACGCCCACAATGACCATTGTGTTCTACTCCTGCAACAGATCTACATATAGACACGACTCTGATACCATTGTAGGGTTTCGTAGCATGGAAAACAAAAAAATTCTACCTCATACAAACAAACAAGCCAAGATCTATCTACTAGATTGTAGCAACGAGTCGATGGAATAACTCACCCTCGAAGATTCCAAAGTGTTTAACGAGAGCGGATTCTCGTGGGTGATGTAGTCAGATTTTCCCGATCTCAAGATCACAGACGATCCTTCCGGCTAAGGCTCCTAGCAGCCCCGCAATGGGTCACATCGGTACTGACGAAGACCTTCCTCTCCTTGTTCCAAAGAAAATGGAGGTTGTAGCACTTTCTCGCGATTCCAAAGACAACGGCGTGGTACCGGAAGTAGAGGGGAGATCTCGCAGGGCTTCTCCTTAAGCCAGAGCGAGTATGGTGGACTATGAGAGAGCTCCTCAGCGATCTAGGGTTTAGACACACCAAGGAGGAGGTGCTAGGGCCGGCGGCTAGGGCTTGGGGCTCCCCAAGTCGGTGGCTAGGGGAGAAACCCTAGGCGGCGGCTATGGTGGGCGGCGGCGGCTAGGTTAGGGTTTAGAGGGGGCAACTTGTGTGCTAGGAGGGGCAGCCCTGCCCCTCCTTTTATAGGTGGGAGGCGCCGGCCAAGGGGAGGGGAGTCCCTCCCCAACTCGGATCCCAAGTGGGCCGACGGTGGAGGGGAGGAACCTCCTCAAGTAGGTTTCCTACTTTCCTCCACCTTCCAAAATAGCCGTTTGACTTTTCAAATTGGCGTTTGACTTTTCAAACTAGGATTTGATTAAACCCTTTATTTTGTTCAGCGATGACACCTAGTACATGATGCAATCATTCCAACTTGATATGACACATTCATGCACCCTTCCCCTCCGGAGTGCCGGACATTCCGGAACCTTCTAGAACATTCCCGATGAAAACACCGGAACCATTCTCCAAACCCCGAAACAGGACTTTCCTTATATGAATCTTATTCTCCGGACCATTCCGGATCTCCTAGTGATATCCCGAATCCCATCCGAGACTCCGAACAACATTCGGTCTCTTACTCATCATTCCATAACTACTCAAACAACATTGAATCCTTAAGTGTGTCTCCCTACGGTTCGTGAATTATGCGGACATGATCGAGACACTTCTCCAAACAATAACCAATAGAGGAATCTGGAAATTCATATGGCTCCCACATATTTCTACGATTACTTTGCGATCGAATGAACCACTTACATACGATACCAATTTCCCTTTGTCTCATGATAGTTTACTTATCCGAGGTTATGATCGTCGGTATATCTGCATACCTAGTTCAACCTTGTTACTGATAAGTACTCTTTTCTCGTTCCCGTGATATGTGATCCCTTGTGAGCCAGTCACATGCTTGCAAGCTAATTGGATGACATTTCACCGAGAGGGCCCAGAGTATATCTATCCGTCATATGGATGGACAAATCCCACTCTTGATCCATGTGTCTCAACCAATACTTTCTGAACACTCAATGCCACCTTTATAGCCACCCGCCACGGTGTGTGGTGTTTGATGTCATCAAAGCATCCTTCCGGTGAAGGTGATATGCATGATCTCATGGTCGAAGGAATTAGGTTACTATGTATCAGAAAGCATATAGCAATTGAACTATTAAAATGACTTGATCTTTATGCTACGCTTTATCTATAGGAGTATGTCCACCATATCATTCTCCTAACGATATAATCTTGTTGTTAATAACATCTCAATGTTCATGATAGGGAAACCACAATCATTTATTAACCAACAAGCTAGTATTATAAAGAGGCTTTACTAGGGACTTCTATTTTAGTTTACAAATCACACAAGTATTAATGTTTCCTTGTTAATACTATTATAGCATGAATGTAAAAATTTATCATAAACACAAAGATATAATAATAACTATATTTATTATTGCCTCTAGGGCATATCTCCAACATTTAGCACTACTTGTGTTCTTGCCATTTGCATTTGGTGCATCGGTTTGAGTTCTACACGGAGGATTTGGTGGGTGAAAGTTGAGAAGCTTTTTACTCTTGGGTTCTTGGAACCCTAGACGGTTTGTTGGTGTTGCAGGTTGTGGCCTTGGTGGCGTTTGTTGGGAGCCTCCAATTGAGTTGTGGAGAAGTTCCCCAACCTTGTGAGAGGTTCCGGTTTGCCACCGACAAGTGCACCGATAGTGGAAGTGTGGATCGATCCCGTTGGGGTGAGATTCACCGGATAATAATGGAGACCTTTTGTGGCGTTGGTGGTTTGATACCACCCCCTCTCCAAACGAGACATATTCCATGTTGGGAGGAACTCGGTAAAATATCGTCGTCCCCATGTGCCTCGGCTATCTCTATACCCGAGCTCTTTACTTATGCACTTTACATTATGATAGCCTTCATGCTTGAAGTAATCTATATCTTGCTATCACATTGTTGGTTGTATTGCTTAGCATAAGTTGTTGGTGCACATAGGTGACCCTAGTTGTTCTAGGTTGTGCTTGACAAAGTAAACGCTAGTTTAATTCTGCCTTTGTCGAGCCACTCTCGGAAAAGTTTTAATCGCCTATTCACCCCCCATGTAGGCGACATCTGTATCCTTTCACTAGATAAACATGTAATAAAACTACTAAGTGGTTTTCCTCATGTAAACACATTTTAGGATTGTGGAATGACCAAGCATGACACTCCCCCAAAATGGAATAGTCCATTAATCCCCCATAAGAGCCAACTAGAATCAATAAGGGCTCCAAATCAAGAAACACAAATACATGGTGTGCCAACCAACATACACAAATATACTTCATAGATCAATATAAGTAAGCGGGAAGCACAACATGTACAAACATATACAATGTACAAAACCAACACATACATGCACAAGGGAGCAAGTAACTATTATTGTAAATGAGTTAAGCACAAGTTACCGAAAGGAGGAACATTGGATAAGGGATAGAAGCATGATAACCAATGACTTGACTTTGATAACAAGAAAATGATGATGTTCCCTCAATTCTTCATAAGGTAACCAAGTCTTCAATGCCCTCCAAAAACACCTATTGATCAAGTTTTAGCTTATTGGTCCCCAACCAAGTAGGGTCCTAAGAAGTTAGTAACAATAGGCTTGGCCACCCAAATGGTTCTTTTCTTGACACCACTTTGGGCACCAACAGATTTGGCAAACACATTGTCGCCCTCATCCTTACGAAGTGAATAAGCATCATCAATCAATATAGGATGGGATGAGGAGTTACCCATGGTGCATGAGGAATAAAGGTGCCCCTTCTCACGGCATATGTAGCAGGTTCTTCTCTTGCCATCTTTCTTCTTGGGAGGAGCTGCACCATGAAGAAGAGCTTGAGGCTTCTTGGGAAGTGGACCATCTTGAGCTTGTGGAGGAGCTTGAGGCCGCTTCCCTTGTTGCTTCTCACTAAGAGGCTTCTTCTTCAATGGGAAATCCCTCACATGAGGCCCTTCTTCCTTGCACTTGAAGCACACAATGTTGGCCGGAATCTTCACTTGACCTTGGCCCTTCTTGTTGCACTTGTGCTTCAACGAGCTAGTGGACTTGTTCTTGATGTTGGATTTGAATCCAAGCCCACTCTTGTCACTTGGGGATCGTCGCACACTCAACATATTCTTGAGTGTGGTCTTACCTTCATGACACCTTTTCAAGTCATTCTTCAAATAAGTGACTTGATCCTTGAGCTCTTTGATTTCCTCTACATGGTTAGTATCAACGACAATACTAGAGGAAGTAGAAGCTTCATTATTAGAGCAACAAGGCAAAGAATGCAATTCATCACAAGATATATCAAGGTTGGGAGAGTATGAATTACAAGGACTAGCACATGGAAATATAACATTTGGGGTATATATAGTGCTAATGTCCACATGAGGCCCACTAGATGTTACCTTTGACACAATGGCCTCATGAGCTAACCTTAGCCTTCCATGGGATACTAGAAGATCTTCATGTGAGCTTGAGAGCTTGGCATGACTTTCTTCTAATTTCTCATAGTTGCTAGTTAGCAAAGCAAGTTGAGCCTTTAGCTCAACATTCTCCTTCATGATAGATGCTTCACAAGAAATAAAGGTGAGGGCAACTTGGAAAGCTCTTTATAATATGAAGCTTTAAGTTGCTCATGTGACTCAGTGAGTTTGATGACCTCACCCTTGATGACCCTAGAGCCATTGTTGAGGTGCTCAAAATCCTCAAGGAGTTTAGCATAAGCAACTTCAAGTTCATCATTTTTTATTTGAAGGGCACTTGCCACCTCAAACTCTCTATCATGAGATTTGTTTACTCTAGACAGCTCTAGAGCAAAGGTCTTCTCAAGAGATTCCTTAGTGGTTTGTTCCTCTTCAAGAGCTTCATTTAGATCGGCAATTTCATTAGCATACTCACGCTTAAGACTACTTATTTTATCTATTGTGTCCTCATGCTCATATATTAGTTGCTTACTTTCAATAGCACAAGTCAAGATTTCAATAAAAGTAGAGCAAGCATTTTTATTAGGATGAAGAGCACGAAGGACTAGCCCCCCCTTCTCTTTTAAAGAAGCAACATCATCATCTACTTCTACATGATCAACATTCACATCATCATGAGATATATTGGAATCCAAAGGAGAGATTACCTTTGAACCCTTAGCCATGAGGCACAAGTGAACATTGGAAGAAGGTGATGATGAGGGAACACATGAAACTCCAATGGCAACCTTGCCTTGGCCCACACATTCTTCAATTTCCTCTACATGGTTAGCAATGCAAGTACTAGAGGAAATAGAAGCACATTTATTATGGCAACAAGGCAAAGCAAGCATATCATCATGAGACATATTCAAGGAATTTCTACATGATATGCAAGGGAAATCAACACTAGGATGTAAATTACATATGGTCCTACAAGTGTTCATGCCCAAAGATACAACATCGCAATGAGATAGAGATAAATGATCATGAATGGAAATCTCACTATCTACATTGCAAGTTCTATCACCACCCACCATATCATTACCTTGAGATAACTCATATGTTGGTGAAGTGGAAGAAGATGAGAACTCATCACGTCCGGAGGTGGAGGGAACACAACCATCCTCATCAAGCTTGGACACATCATATTTTGCTTGAAGCTTGGTCCAAATATCATGAGCATTCCGGAAAGGCATGATTGAGGAAAGAACTACAAAGCTCACAACATTAACAAGTAATTTAGATGCTTGAGCTTCGAGATAAGAGTTTGTCTCCTCCTCCAAAGATAGATTTTGGGGATCCTTAGGAGGAGACAAGCCCATATCTAGAATCCGCTCAATATTTGGGTCAATGACCCGAAAATGACTAAGCATGTGAATACGCCAAACAACATAATTTGTGCCATCAAATGTAAATGTGTGAGAGTGCACTAAACCCCTAGGAGACATCTTTACTCTCGAGGCGGTGAAGCCTAAAAGCGAGAGACCTCGCTCTGATACCAATTGAAAGTGCAAAGGACGTCACCTAGAGGGGGGTGAATAGGATTTTAAAAATATTACGGTTTAGGCTCAAATAAATGCGGAATAAAACTAACGTTTAATTTATTGAGCACAAAACCTAACCACTAGGTTCACCAAAGTGCAACAACAACCTATGCTAAGCAATACAAGCAACAAGGTGATAGCAAGATATAAATACTTCAAGCACGATGGCTATCACAAAGTAAAGTGCATAAGTAAAGGGCTCGATTAAGAGATAACCGATGGACGCGGAGACAAAGATTTGTTTCCCGAAGTTCACTTCCAAAGAAGCTATGTCTCCATTGGGGAGGTGTGATGGCGCAATGCTCTCCGAACGCCACAAATGGCTCACCTCGAGGTGTGGTGGCTCGATGATCACCCAACACCACACAAGGCCTCACCCCGGATGAGGAAGCACGCAACACACCGACGCCACAAAAGGCTCACCCTATTCTCCCGAGTGCGCACCACAAAAGGCGGGCACTCGCTCCACTATGGGACTCTTGAGGGCGGTCACCGAACCCGAACAAGATTGGGGATATCTCTAAAACTCAATTGTAGGCTCCCAACAACAAAGCCACAAAAGGCTACAACGCCACAAAAGACAAACAAAGCCACAAAAGGCTACAAGACCACAAAAGGTCAACAACCCAACCACACAACCGTCTAGGGTTTCAAGAACCCAAGAGAAACAAGCCCACAAGCTTGAATTCGCCGAATATCCGAGGAGAACTCAAACCTATGCACCAAATGCAAGGGCAAGTCCTTCTCTCCCGAATTCCAACAAATCTACAAAATCTATTGGGGGGAATAAGGGAGGAATAATTCAAGAGGAGAACACAAAACTCTCCAAGATCTAGATCCCAATGATTCCTTCACAAAGAAGGGATTTGACTTGGGGGGGTTGTAGATCCAGATCTCCTCTCACTTTTCCCTCAAAAAGAAGTAAGAATCATGGGAGGGAGAGGGGGTAAGAAAGCTCAAATATGTCAACAATGGTGGGCAAAAACGAGCTCAAAAGACGGGGAACCATTGGGGAAGAAGCCCCCCTTAAATAGGACAAGGAAAAACTGATCGTTTGAGCCAGATTCGCACACCACCAAAATTTCCGGCCCCCCACCGGAACTTCCGGTAAATAGAAACACAAGTTACTGAACCTGGCCGGAACTTGGGCCGAAACTTCCGCTCAAGCAAAAACGTTGGACAACATTGCACGAAAACTTCAATAACTTTTGATTCCGGACTCCGTTTTTGATAATCTTGGGCTCGTTTTGAAGAGAACGAAAATATATACAAGATTATGCAAAGAAACATCATATTCAAGCATGGAAGGATAAAAACAAATTGAGAAAGGTATAACCTTTCTAGAAGCGATGAACCAGTAAAACCTCCAAAACCCAAAACACAAGAAGTTGAGCTTGGAAACTCCAATTGGGATGAAACCAATTTTGTTGGAAAGATAAAACCAAGATAATCCAACAAAAATTAGTAATATTGGATATCACCTAGGGAGAAAATACCATGGATATATATATGTGATGTATCTCCCAAGGTGTGGAGCCGGAAAAGTCGCAAGATCAAAAATCACAATAAGATATGCAAGGGAAATCCTTAGATGAAGAACTAGAGATTGTTATGATGATAACCACAAGCTCTAGATCCTCTCATGGGCAAGAATCAACTAACAACAAGAAATATGATGCTATGAATGCAAAGGTTTGAGCTCTCTCCGAACGATGCGATCGAGACACCCGCTTGAGAGCCCCTCTTGATAGAACGGCTATCTATCCTAAACCAGGTCTCCCAACTAACAACACGAGACCGGCAAAAGAGAAGCCCTATCAAGATCATACCTTTGCCTTGATCATTCCACTTGAACTTGATGTAGACCGTCTTGTTCTTCTCAAGTGAAAACACCTTTCTTGTTTGCTCTTGCTTGATGAAGATAAAGACTTGCAAATTGCCCCCCATACTCCATGGGGAAATCTCTTCTTTGAACTTGTCTTCATCACCCCATGATCACGAGGATGGCAAGTTTCAAACATGAGATCTTCTAGAGATTGCGCATCTTGAGCTCGCCCTTCTTCATCCCTTCTTGAGGTTGATTCATATTGATGCAACTCTTTGCACTTGTCTTGATCAACCTTCAAGCTCCTTCTTTCTTCATCTTTCAACCTTGAGACCAACACATGGCCCAAGCGATGCCAATGGACAAACCTACAAGTGAAACTCAATTTACACATTAGTCCATAGGGATTGTCATTAATTATCAAAACCACACATGGGGACATACATGCCCTTTCAACCACTGCATCCGACAAGATATAATAACCCAAAGAATCATCCAACTTCAGGAAGACCTTAGTATCAAACATATCAACAAGGATACGAACTATCCCATGCTTTCGCAAATTGAACAAATTAACATTCATAGTAGTCCCCATGAGACCTCCAACAGCTCACAAGGATATGCCAACCTAGGAAGCATAATTTTCCGGCAAGAGAGATTGGAGGTACGCAACGCTTTGTAGCTGCATGGTTTGATGAATTTGATTGGCTTGAGTATAGTGTGGAAAAATATGTTGGCTTTTGGTTTATTTACTATTTATTCAAGGATCAAACTACTGCTTGTGGTGATAGTTTTGTTAATGGAGGATTTAGAAATTGGAACATGATAAGAGGACTTGAAAAACATGTTCATGATATAACTAGTTCTCACAATAGTGCTCAAGAGAAATATAATTGTTTTTACATAGACCAAGTCATCGACTCAAGTGGTCCTAGCTACAAACACTAAAGACATGATATATATCACGTTTGACATATTCGATCAAATGTTTGAGATTTCTTTTGCAACAAGGGTTGGCCTTTCGTGGACATAATGAAAGAAGTGATTCTTTAAATAGAGGCAAGTTTCTTGAGCTCTTGAAGGTGGTTAGAAATGACTTCAGCAAAGTTGACAAGGCGGTTCTAAACAATGCTCCGTAGAAAGATAGAATGATAGACCCTATGATTTAAAAGTAGCTCATTGGTTCTTGTGCCAAGGAATCCACTAGACTCATGGCGCCATCATTCCCCGCTTAGCCATTTCTCCGTCTCCACCTCCACCGCATCGCTGTCAACAGGTAATACTTTCTCCTGCTCTCATCCATCCATCCATGGGCGGCACCGTAGTCCGCGGTCCGTAGGCTATCGAGGTGGAGCGGTCGCCGACATCCATGGCGCCAGCGTTTTGAGGATGGAGCGTTCCTGCGTGTGCAATTTCTACAGAGATTCGTTCCTCCAAACATGATGATGAAGTGAACTGCTGCTGCGTGCGAAAATTTCTAGATTTTCATGTGAAATTCTTACATCCTCTTCTCTTTCAAAACAGAGTGATCTCATTGCTATGATAAAAGTATCCTGACACCCATTTTGGACAAAGATGAAAGAAGCATCGACTGCATGGTTTTTAGCATGCAGCCATGAACTATGAGCACAAAACACATAACCTTAAGCCATGCGACAGCAGCAGAGAAGCTAACTGAAGGAGGATACTACATTTTGCCTCGTCAATGAGACCAAGATCACTTCAGCTGTTAACAATCCAGTACATCAGGCAAGGAACGACTCACCGGCGACAACAACACGGATAATATTGCCCAGAATTTCAGGCACTAACTTCCCTACCCAGATCACACAAATCTGATACATGAGGAATGAACCACGATTTGCAAAATTAGAGAGCATCCGCCAGGCACGCTGCGAGCCCCATCCTCATTGCTTCTGGGGAACCAGGCAGATGGCAACATCAGACTACCACCTGAGGGTCATTGGGACACTATCGGAAACTGTACACTAACCAGAGGCAAGAATCGATGGGAGGCCAATGGCATCCTCCCAGCCTCCACAATCTCAGGTCTAAAAACTGAAGCTAACGGTCTAATGCTAGTTTACAAATCAATGGCGAGGCGGCCGTCCATGCTCGCTGAAGCTGCCTCTTGACCAGTAAGATGGGGAGAGCTTCTTCGACCGCAGAGGGGCTGATCTACTGTGGAGTGCTGGTTTTTGTACATGAACACCTGTTGACGCTACCGAGTAAGGGTCATCACGCTCCTGCCTTGCTTCTATTCGGCCGGAGCTGTACTCCATGTTTATAAATGGTGAGTTATTCCGGTAGTCTAAACGCCCGGAAGCGTCGCTGTGCCACCAGCTACCACTGCCACTGTCAAAGACGAACCCTCCTTGGCGGTCATCGTCTGGGTCACATGATGATTCCCTTTGGCTGTAGGAATCGCCGCCGGCCTCCTCTCCGTCATTGTAAATCAGCTTCAGTGCCTGCACGACTTCACCCATAAATGGCCGCTGTGATGGATCGTTGTGAACGCATACCGAAGCAATGGATGCCACTTTTGCTACGTTGTCGAAATTGAAATTGCCGTTCAGAGAAGGGTCAATCAGCCTCTCTAAGCCCTCCTTGTTACATAAAAGAGGGCGAGCCCAAGTCACGAGGTTCTCAGGATCCATGCTAGTATCAGACATGCCTATGGGCTTCCTTCCTGATAAAAGCTCCAGCAAGACAACCCCGTAGCTGTAGACGTCACTCTTCACAAGAAGATGTCCTGTCATGGCATATTCTGGGGCGACATACCTGCAGGATCACAGAGAAATTTTACTTTTTAAAGGCCAGGGATAATTAAAACGAAATCAAGTAAAGACAGGCTACTCTTGAGCATATTTATGTACCAAACTTCGTATAGCTTTAAAAAAGTGTGATTTGTCAACAACTCTAGCAAGCATTTTTTTTTTTTTTTTGCCATGAAAGCCATATTACAATAACGATAAATGTATATGGAATATGGAAGGAAGTATTAATTATCAATAAGGAAGAGACTCAAAATCACTCGATCATACTATCACATAACAATACCAAAAAATGTCATGGTTATTGAGACCATCATAGTGGCTGGACATAAGCAAAGTGTCTT
Organism: Avena insularis; assembly: GCA_023614405.1. Taxonomy (NCBI): domain Eukaryota; kingdom Viridiplantae; phylum Streptophyta; class Magnoliopsida; order Poales; family Poaceae; genus Avena; species Avena insularis. The sequence goes on from CM042695.1 coordinate 391,130,373, forward strand.
ACCCAAAAGTGCCCATTACCCTGGTCGAAATGGGATGAATTCCGTTGGTTGCTTCCCTTGCTAAACCAAAATCAGTAACCTTGGGAGTGAAATCTCCTTCCAACAATATATTGCTGGCTTTGAAGTCACGATGTATAACATGAGGGTTTGAATCTTCATGTAGGTATGCCAGGCCTCTAGCAGCGCCGAGAGCAACTTTCATCCTGGCATCCCAGTTCAGCAGGCCCTTATCCTTGTCAGCACCTAGACATAGTGATGGCTCAGTTAACACAAAGAGTCATGGTATAGGCGTACATGCGACAGAGATACGTATGGAGTCAAATTGTTTTTTGTAAAACAGCTCAGTGCTTTCCATTGGGCCTATCATTGCAAAAAGGTCAGCTGTTAGATTTTAACTACAGTGGCAGCTGGTCCTGCCAGTCTATGCTTAGGTGAAAGAAACTGTAGGAGCAACCTCATCTAGTCATTTTCTTAGATCAAATTTAGACCCTTAAATATCCCCATTTTGGTTGCTATGCACTAATACATATGAATTTAATATCATGGTTTAAATAGTTACCGCTAAACCTAGCATGGCATGTATTACTGATAATTAGAACATACCATGAAGATGAGATTCCACACTTCCGTTGCGTATAAGCTCATAAACAAGACACCTTTTGGCCCGCTCAGTGCAAATGCCAATCAATTTGACAAGATTACGATGGTGCAGTCGACTGAGCATTTCCACCTCCGCAATGAACTCACGGTCGCCACTCCTGTCGTCTCTTGTCAGCAATTTAACAGCGATCTCGTTTCCATCATCCATGGTTCCATGGTAAACACATCCAAACCCACCCCGACCCAAAACTCTTCTTGAATTAAAACCATCAGTGGCCTTTTCAAGCTGCGCTAGCGAAAATGTCTTTACTGATGCTGCACAAGTAGCCACTGTTGAGAACATTGACGCTGACGCAGAGCTCACCAAGCTAGTTGACATTGATCTGCCACCTGTATATCACACAATAAGATGTCATAAACAGTGTCAGTAGCAAATCTTCAGTGTGAAAAGGTTATCTGGAGTTTAGAAAGATCATACAGCAGATATACAAAACAACACTCTTTTTTCACAAGAGGCCTGAGGCCATGAAAAACAAAATATTTAACTGGTTCTTATCATGCAAGTTTACAAGCAGCACATACGCACACAACATGTGAGCACTCAATGATGAGAGCTATAGACTTAAATAGTTCGTCTACGAATTTAGGGATTTGAGCAAATTTATAGACAAAGGTGCCAATTATGCAGCCTTGCTGATAAGTGTAACTCTGATTACCAACCTCTATGTGGCAATAAAATCACTTGTAGTGGAAATACCATCCAAGAGTAGTACTTGGTAAATTTGATGTAGGACAGAAATACTTAGAATACCATGTATGCACAGTAAGCAAGAATGGTAAAATGGCATAATAACTATAACAAAACTGTTCACATTACCGTATCTTCTTTTAACTGCCGGGGTAATCGCAGGGCTCCCAGCCTCATGAAGGCGTTTGAGTTTCCTCCACTTCACTAATAGAATAATAAGCCCAGTGCATGCCACGATTAGTGTCAGAGAAGACCCTGAAACTACCACGATGATCCAGGTATCAAATTTCTTCTTCTTCTGCGGATTCACATTTGCGGTTATAGGATTTTCTCCACTTCCTGTAGGACCTGTTGTCAGCGATGACATAGCTGGTGGCGCAGGTCCCAGCCCTGCAATGACACATCGCACACATGAATAATAAATTCAAATAATTAATCTAAGAAGAAAATACTCCATAAAAAGGATTTTACCTGGATAGGTAATATTAATAACATCGTAATCTCCAAAAACAGATGAATTAATCTGAACCTTTTTATTCCAGAACCTATCGGATATTAGGTATGCAGTATAGCTATCAAAATGCTCTCTTAGTGGCACCAAATAAAAGGTGACCCTGGTCTTCTGGTCATCCTGGATACTTGGAATTGCAGCCATAATCTTCACCTGGCTTTGTTTAAGAAATGTACCAGCTGCAACTTCAACTTCTAATTCTGCTGTGTGCATGAATAGCAAATATGGAGCTACATCAATATCAACAATTACACAGAGGGGCAGCACACAACCACAGGGGGAACCAATCGGTGTTGAACTCATCGGTGCAGGGCAAACTGTGGTAGAGCAACCTGCTGAAGGTACAAAATAATATTTAATACAAAAGATTACAGGAAAAGACACAATCTTATATTTAGAATTTATATTAGTCCGTGCCTGAATAGTAGCAAAACCAACAAGAATAGTCCACCGAGGGGTCAACAAAATCTAGGATCAGGTGAAATAACTCGAAGATGCATTGCAGGAAAAGATTAAAGCATAACATTGCAAACATAAATGGCAAACCTTCAGGCGGGGGAGATGAAGATGGCGGAGGAGCATGGTGCCATCGTCTGTGGTGCCTGTGTGAAGGAGGATGCACAAGGATGCCTGTAAGAATAGTAGATATTAAACAGCTGATTAGAAAATTTTAAGCATCAACTTTTAGCACTGATATTGTCATAGTTACGTACCAGGAGATTCTGGAGACAATGTCCTAGGAGAAAATGCCGGGGAAGTTCGAGGTCCAAACACTCTTATATCAGGGGAAATTGATGGATGTGGCGCAGGACCAGGCAGTATGTTTGCTGGAGAATCAAGGAATTAAGTTTACATTTGAGGAAAAAATGCAAAATCTGATCAAAGTCAAAGAAAACTTCTACTAATCAATATGGCTAGCATCATGTTCAGATTACATTTGTACTTGGTATCTATACAACCAATGCCCATTTGCTGTTCCTGTTTCTAAAATAAGAATATATGAACTGAAAAGGTAATAAAAAGATCTTCTAGTAGTTTGGTCCTGGATAAGTTTTGCTCTGCATCTGGAAATGCTTGAATTCTGATTATATTCTTAATGTATCATACTGTGAGTTTCAAAATGTAACATGTCAAAACACGTCAGGGTAACGAGACTTCATTCCCCATACATGGAAAAAAAAAACACCGTCTGGAGTTTCGGGCAGGTGGTTAGGAGCTGTGCTCGTGAGGGTGTGTTGTGTACTAGGTGCACGTGGAGTTCACTTGCACGTCATCCTTTTAATCACAACAAATTCTCATGGTTAAGCTAAGAGCAGGAGAGACACCCAAGTGCATTATCTTTTCCAGAAAGCGACAATGTTACTAGTAATTAACTCCCAGAACAGCTGCCAATCAAATCAAGAGGGGTCATCTTACAATTAATCTCTTGTCAATAGGTCTGTACACGAGGGCCTCGTGCATACAAGATACAACCATAAACTTCTAAATGAAACGGACAGGTAGTAGAGATATTTCCGATTTTAATTAAGAGAGGACGATACATCCCGTAAGCTCTACGTGCAAGCAAGTGTCAGGTGAGTATTAGGAGGCTGCAATACAGGTTTGGCTTTGAACTACTTAGGCGCCGTCGTAATCTAAGAATTTGTGTGATGCTCTTCTTGTTGGCAATGTCCCCCGGGTGCGCTAGCGTCTGCTGCCTGTTTTACATGTGCTTCAAATGCAAACGAACTCCAACAACGTTTAGTGGGGCATAACAGCAGCCACGTGCTTCATCTGGTCCAGGCATGAACCATCTCCCCTCTGGCTGTCTAACAGAGCACTCGGCCTGTGCCGCCGCGATGTCCTAGCGAATTTCTTGCAGATGGCAGAGTCCCAAAGTTGGAACAGAGGAGCATACACACGCCTCCAGACCAGACACATATACCCAACTCACCGACACCGGCCTTGCTAGATCCTCCCCCAGGCACTGAAAACCGTCGATCACAGCAGAATCTAAGAATAAATCCTCAAGAGCACGGCCTCTGAGAGCAGAATTGCGCACTTCCCCCCACGAGGAAATAGCAGCAGCCCCTACCGAACCGGGCCGACAGAATCTCACCGGGATTCCGCTTCGCAACCCAATCAGCCCGACCACGTGACAGCAACGTCGCAGCTCGGAGCCGCTGCGTCCACTCCAGTACGACGAGCTAGTACTAGTAACCGAGGAGCTGGAATTCCCACCGAAATGCAGTCCCCGAGCGGCGCGAGCGCAATCCCTGCAACCTGAGACCCCACCCAGTGACCCGGGGCACGCAAGCAGCGCACGGCAACCCACCGACCCCGGCCAGACTTCCCCAAACCACCAAACCCGACGGGAGCAGAGAGCGGGAAGCAAGCATACCGTGAAGCGCGCAGGCCGCCGGGAGCAGGAGGAGGAGGAGGAAGGGGGAGAGGAGTCCTCCGCGGCGGGCGCGGCTCATCTCGGCGCGGGGACGCTACACCATTGCCGTCCCGGCGGATCTGGGAGGGGGCCGGATCGGGGGGCGGGGCGGCGACGTCGATGGGGGTTCGGGGGCGGGGAGGTGGGGGAGGAGGAGGAGGAGGACGGCAATAAATTCGGCCGCTCGCTCGCTCGCTGGCTGAGGTTTGGGTTTGGTGGCTCTGCCTCTGTGATGTGATGCTCTGACCTGTCCTGGAAGGGATTAATTCCGTACTGGAATTAATGAGCTGCTTAGCTTAGCTAAATCGGCGGGGTTAGTGGCGGAAACGGAAGGTGGTTTTCCTTTCGAATCTGGGGAACCCCCTCAAAATATGGTGTATATAACCATAAAATATGGTGTATAATGGGGTATTTTTAAATTTTATCTCTAACAAGTAAACATCCTAAATTTATGATGAGAGAGATTGTTGCTAAGAGCACCCGCAAAGAAAAAGGATTGTTGTTAAGAGATCACCTCTTTACTTAGCTAAAATAAGACAAACCTCATTATTTTGGTTCTCTCTTCTCTATCATGTCACCTATCATACTAGGTGGCATTGCTATGATATGGCTAAGATATAACCGTTGCACGTGCCCTTAATGTGGTGTACATTTTACATTGAGGACTTGAAGAGAAAAGAAAATCATAGCATAGTCCTCGAGATTTGTAAGCAGGACCCTAGAAAATAACCAAGGAAAGCAATCAGATCTATTGTCTTCTTCACCACAGTGCTACCGTGACTCCCAAACCCGAGCACATGCAATGCCACCGGGACGAACCACTTGGGTCGGAGCCGATGAGGACTCCCGTGTCAAGGTCGAAGAAGATCCTCCGAAACTTGGAGGAAGAAATTGTTCGGCATCGCACGTCCGAGCGCGGAGTGGCTACCTTGGCCATGAATAACGTTGGCAGAACGAGGCCTCCATTGATGTCCTCCGCCGAACAGTGCAGCTTCCGGAGCACCAAAGGCTCTAGAATCCCGACGCGTCTAGACTCCAACCATCTCCGAGGCAACGCCCTTTTCTTTCACATCACCATGATGCCAAAGAAAGAGAGCACCCACCTCCAGATGGATGAGAATCGCAGCGCCGCTACAGTTATTAAGTGGAGAATCGCCAGATCCACCCCCTGTCTGCCACCCCCACCTAGAGGGCTCGCCAGCAGAGAGCACTCGCCACCGTCTCACGCCGCGGCCAGGCGAGACGGCTTCTCCAAACGGCATAACGTCAGACCGGCATAACGCCATACCTACTACTAGACTAGCAACTAGACTATACTATACAGATGGATGGCCTCCTCTCCCCTTCCTACCTCGGCTGGTGAAGCCGCCAAAGAGAAAGGAGAGAGGAGCCGGGAGCTCACAAGAGACTCTCAATAGGGGAGGAGAGAGAAGAACGGGGGAAATGAGATCGTATAGAGTCAGATACAACTGTAGTTCGTTGCTAGAATCACCATCTTTTTGTTGTTGTCGGTTTTGTGTGAATTTGTTCATGTCTAGATGATTTTTAGAAAGGGGAATGATCATTCTTTAATCCTCCGGATCCGGAGGTGCACGGAGCTAAAATACCAGTCGAACAAAACTTATGGTAGTAGTAGTCATTGTGGCTTGTGAGCTAGATCACTGAAACGGCACCAATCGTCGCCGATGTGTTCACCGCTTTCCTCGAGGAGTTGGACGGGGAGGGAAGGTGAGAAGGTAGGGCGTGTGGCAAGGTCGCAATTATGGAGCGAACTGTTTGCAAATTGCAACAAGTCTCGCCGAATATTGAGCGGACCAAACGTGCAATGTATTTTCACAAGGTCGGCGTACCTTAAATGCGCGTACCATAATAAAACATTGACCTTTACTATTAAATGACAAGTTTTCAATAATGGCTACCATGACAATTCCGTATCAGTTAATATTGGTGGGAACTTCAGATGGCATCACGATAATCGCCGTATCAGTTGTAAGCAGCGGCCATACGATAATCGTGGGCCATACCCGTCTAGCAAGTCTATTTGTGTGATAATACGGACTGTGTAAATGCCATACTCAACTATTCTTACCTTTAGAATGAGTATTGTTGTATCTTTGGTTCTCGATATCTACACATATGCATGGTATTTCATAGTTCATCATGTAATCTCAATTGTATTTAGATTTTTTTTTGAACAGGGGGTCAGTCCCGAAGGACCGAGAATGCTTCATTCATAAACAGCGGTGGCAGTATATTTTACAAAAAGGGACTTAAAGAAACTAAGAATAACCACAAAGTCCCTACAAATTGCACACAGAGCCTCGAGAAAGATCTGGAGAAACCCGTCGAGGCCAGCTCCTTCGCCACCACCATCGCAGGCTGCAGCACAGCCACCCTCACCGTCGCCGGGGACTTCACCACTTGGGGCAGTGAGAGGGGAGCTCGCCGAACTGCAGTCGAAGGGCCTCCGATTCGGCTTACGAGCCTGGAGGTTCAAGATCACCGGACGCCGGCCTGGATTGAACGTCGCCGGCACCAGATAAGCCGCCGTCGACAGCACCGAGATCCGTCAGATCTGACGGAGAAACGAGCTTATTTAGACGGGATCTTTTCTTCTCCACCTCTTCCACCGTCTCCCACCTTGGGAGCTCGCCGGAATAGCAGAGCTTCACTCCCCAGCAGCTCGCGAGCGCCAGGGACACCCCAAACCACGGCAAGACGCCGACTACAACTACACCTAACCTACATCTACTAGTAGTATATACGCCGGAGCCGCCCCTCCGCCATCTCCGGGCGGCAACGCCGCCGGATCTGGCTCGGGTTTGGCCCGGAAGCCGAAGGTCGACTTTCAACGGGAGGGGAGGGAAAGAGGGGAGGGGAAAAGTGGCGCAATTGTATTTAGATGAAATCATAAATTGGACGGTGACAAGCACATCCTGCCCCGCCATCGACATCTCCGGCTCGCCTCTCGTCGGCGTTGGTTCCAAAAGACGGCTCCTTGATGCACGTGCTTCGGGCGTTGGGGTCGACGGCAGGGCCGGGAGAAATACTCGCGTGATGCTGATGACGGCGACGCCTGTGGGCGCCATCACCTTCTTGGAGGCGTCGTCATGGCGCTGCTTGTGCCTCCCCACGTCGATCACCGGGGGAAACCTTGATTCGGTCTACGGATCAGGCGGCGGCGATGCATCTGTTTCGTTCCCTTGTTGGAGGCGCCGCTCAGGTGATTTGATGAGTCATCGGTGCGCTAGCTAGAGTCCGGCCTTGGCTGCCACCTAGATCTTGGGCTTCTGGGGTGCTATGTACGCCGTTGTTGGTTCTCCCTTGTCGACGCCTCCTCCAGTCGGGCTCGGTCCCGCTGTTTCGCTCGCCAACTTGGGCGCTATGGGCGAACGGTGCGTTGGCTTGTGTCTTCCTTGAGTTGGATCGGTCTTGTGTGGTTCCTTCCTTCGGTTGTGACGCGGCCTAGAAGCTCGGTGTCATCCCCTTGCCATGCTTGGTTGGAGGTGGCTCAAGGAGAGTCTTTGTCGTGTGGTTGGTGTAGTTGTGTTATTTCCGTGTGGCATTGTGTTTGTATCTTGTAGCCTTTTGGCGTGGTTTCGGCCATCTTGGTCTCTTCTTCTATGAAACCGATACACCTCCCAGGGTGTATCCTTGAAAAAATCATAAATTGGACCCGCCTTGCGTCTCTTAATGTGTAGTACTATTGCTAGATGAAACTTATTATGTGGAAAACACTGTGATCACTTATAAGATAACATAAATATACTGGGATAACATCGTGATCTCTTAAAATATAACATAAATATATCCTCGTATGAAAATCAACTATGTTCAGTCCTAAATATGACATTTATTAGTTGTCAAGCCCAAGCCTTTCACACCAAAACCTTTCCTAAATACTAATGTGTCTTGGTATCATTTGATTCTCAATAATTGTAATTAATAGTATTTATATTATCCATATCTTGCCATATAATCTGGTTATATTTTGATGTTATAATCTTCCGAGTTGGGAGGGCATAAATTGGACTTTAATTGCTTCCTTTAAATGATGAGAGTATATACAATGGTATTTTAGAGGAAACATTAAGATATTGTAAATTTGTCTCAAAATGAGAATTTGTTTAGAATGTCTTTATTATTTTCTCAAAAACCTTTTGTGGTAGTTATTGGATCCAAGTAATTTGTTTCCTTTTTATATCTATATCAAACTATTCTTTGGATAGTCTTGAATAATTTCTAGGAAAAAGAATTTGTTGTGTGGTCTAGTACGAAAAAGACTCATGTTTTCTTGTTAGGGATTACACTAGCATTAGTGAAAAAAGGTTTATCCACAGGGGTCATATCAGTGGAGCACACCGAGAGGGTGCCCCCACGGATAGTTATATGTGGCGCACGGGGGGATCGGTGCACCACTAACCTGCACATAACCGTGGCGCACGGCAAGACCGGTGCGCCACGCATAAGTGGGTCCCACAGCTGGTGGTCGACCACATCCATTGCATGTATATCTATGGCGCATGGAATACGCGTGCGCCACTGAGTTTGGGCACTTATCCGAATAACGTGCTCCCCGGCCCCCTTCTCCTCTTGCTTCCTCTCTCTCTCGTTCACCTTTCTTCCTCTCCTCCCCTTACCCTCCAGCGATTCCCCTCGATCCCATGCCTCCCACCGTTGGCAGAGACGCCGTCGGCAGAGAGCCCCTCCTCCGCTTCCGCTCCTTCTAGTGACCGCGCGCGGAACACCCCACAGACGAGGGAGGAGTTCGTCACGGTGTAGGCTTGGCCGTGGGGATGAGCTCGCATGTCCGTGGCCGGTGGGAGGGGCGTGTGCTGGAGGAGCTCGCCATGGTGTAGGCTTGGCCGCGGGGAGGAGCTCACCATTGTGTTGGAGGAGCTCTACCGCCGGCCACTTCCACAACCTACTGATCCCTGTGAGCTCCTTCTTCCTTTCCTGCATATGTACTGAATAGGTGTTTGCTATTAGACAAATTTGCCAGCATGAGCACGTCAAGCTGGACTGATTATGTAATTACTATACAGTATAGATTCATGCTTGCTTGCTACTAGGAATATTGGCCACCATGGGCACAGGTACTGAATAGTAAGTACAATTTGCATACTCAAGTGGAAAAGGAACAAATCAATTGCAATCTCATTAATTCTAACCACAATTCAAGAATACTAACAGTAACCTCAATAGCAATCTTACAATAGAACCACGGCTGGAGAATGGTAACAGTAGCTCACAACTGATATGCAAATGACAAATAAATCATTTATTATGATGATGCATAGTGCATTGATTTCTTACAAAGGTATTCCATACAAAGATCAAAGCAAAGTACACTGATCTCAAACAAAGATCAAGCACATTACATTGTTTCCATACACAGGGATTGCAAACCGCATTACAAACACCACTACATTCTGCCTGACATACTATTTTTTTCTTATTCTCTGTAATTTCATTCAAAAGATGATGATTCCTGTGCCTTTCCTTCCTTGATTCAAGAATTGTGAATATTTGAAGATTCTGTTCCATTAAGTTCTTGACCAAACTATGAATCAAATTAAAAGATAGAATATGAAGAATCTGTAATTTCATTCAACTTTAGCTAAATTAAGATGGGTGTTCAAAACATGTACAAACTCGGATGCTTCACGTATAATTAGAAAAACTACTATGTAACCTCATTTCCCTACCCTTTTCCCTTTCGGTTTGGCCAAGCCAAAGCCACACCACCACCAACCCCCACCCTCTCTTGCTAATTAGGTAATTAATATTGACCAACCAAAACAGAACAATTGTGCTAAGCTTTGGCAAAGCTTAAAATTATCTTTCATGTAAGCAATGAGAGTACAACCTCCATTCAATTCACAAATGAGTGACATTTTGGACAAAGATCAAGTGAACCTTTAAAAAATGAGAGTAAAATCTTTTTTTCTAAAAATGATTTGATGTTCATCTATACTACATATACAACAATAAACTAGTGCTCAGAATTACATCTCAAAAGCTATTTCAATATCTAAGATGTTATACTACTGTCAACTATAGTCCATACTCAAACTCTATAATTATTATTATTTTGGATTGTTTTTTGTGTGTGTGGGCTTGTGCGAGTTTTCTTATACATGATTTTTGCATGATATGTTGTGATGTGCAAAGCTAAATTCCACTCAAAAAACTCCTGGCCATGAACGGCTTGAAAGGTTAAGCTTGTGGATTTTGTTATATTTCAAAGGCAATTGAGAGGGTGTATAATTGGGTTTAAACCATTTGGGAGTTGGAGATTGGTGATACCAGTTGGGTGGGCGATAGGCGGCAAAAGTCAGTGTCAATGTGTTCGCCGCTTACCTTGAGAGTAGGAGGAAGATGCGGAGGTGGCGCATGTGCCAAGGTTGCAATTATGGATGAAGTGCTTGCAACACGTTTGGTCGGTGTTCGGTTTGTCAAATGTGCAACATGTTTATGTGTGGGGTGGCATATATCTTAAATGCATGTACAAGGTAGAACGTTAACCTTATGCCCACCAGCGCCAAGTTGCAAATAATGGGAACCATGATTATTGCCCGTTAATATTTGAGGGAACTTCAGAAGTATTCGGGGAGAATAGTCATATCGGTCATAAACAATGGACACATAAGAGATGATAATTATTTAATTATATGCAAAATTGATTTTTTAATAAAATATCCATCTTTCACGGGACCTTGCGATTTTTGTGCTTCATGAGTCCTGATTGTCTTGCAAGTATACTTGTACCGTAATCTCGGTCGTATCCCTATCATGCTTATTTAATATTGTCTTCACGACTATATCATTGTATTTTTTTATTCTTGTTGACTACTTCATGTTATATCATAGTTGATCATCTTAACTTGATTATGTTTAGATGAAGTCATAAACTGGATTCACATGGCATCTCTTGAACTTTGATAATCTACTGTCTAGATGCGGCCTATTTCACAATTCAGATCGAGCACTTATAAGATAACTACAAATCTTCCTCACATAAAAAACTACTATGTTGAGACTAGAATACGAGGTATTTTCATTTTATTAGTTATCAAGGCCAAGCCATTGGCACTAGTATGCTAGTACATATATGTTGTACTAATCTAGTATCTTCCATGTATCATGGTATCCCTAGATTCTCAATAGTTATAGCTAATACTAGTAGTATCTATAGTACTCCCTCCGTCTAAAATAGATGTCTTAGATTTGTTAAAATTTGGATAAATCTAGACACTATTTAATATATAGATTCATCCAAATTTTGATAAATCTAAGACATCTAATTTGGGACGGAGGGAGTATATCTCATATATCTCGCCATGTTATCCGGTTATATTTGGATTTTAGCTAGGGAAGGCATAAGTTGGACTTCAATTGCCTCTTTTTTAAGTAATGCAACTTATTTTTCGAATACAAGAGTATTTAGAGGCAACATTTTAGAAGGTAGTATAGTAAATCCGTCTCATGATGAATACATGCAGTGCTCGGCCCGAGATCAGAATGTCCTTATTGTAAGTACTCGTAGTAGTTTCCGCACGATCCAATTACGAACCAAGTTTGCACAGCGTCATGCATGTGTTACAGCACAAGATGTGGAGCAGCATGCTTGATGGGCAGTCACAGTTCACAGCGACACCGAGTGCAGCATGCAGCAGCAGATGCCTACACTAGACACCTGCAACTGCAAGGCCGACCAAACTGGTCCTCCACATGCAGATATATACTACAGTAGCGGGTATGGGTTTGGGTGCATGCGGAGGCGTGCAAGGAAGGAAAGTGTAGACTGGTACCATTACCGTTGTTACAGGTAACCGAAGGAAGGAACGAGTGGTCGCAGATTGAGTTTGTGCAGAGGAGGAGCCACGGTCGAGTGAAGCGCATGATGTCCGCCCTTCACTATCCCTATCCGTGTCCAATTACGTGGATGATAAGACACTGACTGAATGATTGACTGACGCGGCGATGACTTTTTTTTTCTGAGAAACACAGTACAAACACATACGCTTATAATGCGTACACACGCGGCGATGACTTGTGCGCGTGTGAAAATGCCTCCAGCAGCATGCATGCATACTGGCTCGTGACTTGTCTCATCCTGGAAGCTGCAACCTCAGTCAGCAGCTTGAGCTCGTGGCGGGCAGGGCGTCGTACGGTCGTCGTGGTCGATCGATCGGCCAAGATGTTGTTGGATTATTAGGCATAATTTTCACGATTAATTTTAGAATATAAATCATGACAAAACCAGGTACTAGCTCATGTAACTCGAACATACTAGATGTACTAAACAACAGGATGATCGGAAACAAACAGCAGCCTAACATGTACTCGCAGAACATGATGAATAACCAAACAGGATCACGTAGCACGTACCGTTCGGTTGTCGTAGTAGAAACTTTGGGGAAGAGTGATCGCAGCAGATGGCGACGAAGACGGCGGTATGCGCACCACCGACTTGGATGGAAGACGACCCGTGATGGAGAACTCGGCGTACAGAGCGCTTCCCAAAACCTTATTCGCCTCTCCCGCATAGATCACAAGGGCGAGTGGTTCCGAGACCTGCTCTCCGTCTGCACGCCGCAAGCGGATGGAGTAGACTACGGTGTGACGGCACAAGTAGAGGATGGCAAAACCCTAGATTGGTTTTCGGTGGTTGTTGTGGCGGTATGAGCGCAAGACTTTATATAGAGCGGCTCAGAAACCCTAACGGAGGCGAACGTGGGCCGAGTCCACGTTACGCATGTTCGGATTCTGAGCTCACGATCCGGGAGCGACCGAATAAGCTAACCGTTGACACGTCACAATTTTCTGCAGCAAAATAAAGCTCGACTCATGAGATTCCATAACCAGCAAGGCTGGTGGCGTCGTGACGAGGCGAAGCGTATGAAGGCGCGAGGAGGAGCGCGTGTGTATCTCTTATTCCCACTTACTTACAAAGTGGTGCAACACTCCTCCTTATAAGATGGTGCAACTCTCCTCCAACTTTCCATGTGGGACTAAACTTTAGCTCCCACTCCACTCCCATGTGAGCTGCCACAAACATGGGCCCAAACACATATGGGTTGCCACAAATTTGGGCTTTAAGATTTAGGGAAAATCTGAAATACTCATGGGCCTAAATGGATTAGCCCCATTATTTCTAACAATCCCCCACTAGATCTCAAATGCCCATTTGAAGATTTGCCAATCCTTGCTACTTGTTTATATACCAGTGTTTCAGCAGAGACTGTTAAGTTGAACTTCCGCCTAGAAAATTGAACTACGTCTATCAACAACTTGAACAATGGACGAACCTTGAATTGCAAGTTTGGTGCCAATAGATTTCGCGTAATCATAACTAGTACTTGGTCACAAGAGCCTACCCTGCTGGTTGGAGCATATGCGTCATACTCCCTGGTCTCTTCATGAGTTTACTAGAGATCACCCAGATCTCATAGACCGCGACGTTTACAGTCGAGCTCATATAGGTGTGTTCTTTCAAGAATGTCCTGTAGGACGGCATCTTTGCTAATTAAAGCCAACAGAAACACATTAAGGCATGTTGCCAACCTGCCTTACAGATTATGAGAGTCATGCATCTTCACATAGAGAGGGTTACAAAATACTCTCCTCAGTCAAACCACTAGCTTGTTCTTCCCAGGTCCTAATTCACGGGATCTCCGATCACATAGGTTGGGTTACCACTAAGGTGTGACATCCATGGGTCTCAACCCCATCTCCCTCGATGCACTTTCTATCACATTTCGTGATAGTCCCTTTGTAAAGGGATCTGCCAGGTTTTTGTCTGTTTAAATATACGTATGCTTATTACTCGGAGTTTCTCAATTTCTGACAGATTTCAAACGCGTCTCTTCACGTGTCTTGATGACTTCGTTATCCTTAGAATTGTTCACTTTGACAATAACAGTTTGGTTGTCACAATTCAAAAGGATTCGGCACAGTTTCTCAACCACAGTGCAAGTCCATCAAGAGCTCACGCAGCCATTCGACTCAACGGGTCGGTGTCTAAAGCAAGAAGTTCTGCTTCCATAGTTGACCTCCAATATGGTTTGTCTACGAGACCTCCATGACACGCGCCACCTCCGAGGGTAAACACATATCCGCCGTGGCGTAGAGTTCATCAACGCCGAGATCCAATTCAATCACTATATCCTTCATACGCAGATTCCCGAATAGTGAATCCTATAGCTCATTGTACCACATAGATAGCGCATGACCCTTTCAAGTGCATGCCAATGATCAATACCCGTTAGACATGAACCTACTCAACTTGCTCACAAAGAAAAGAGATATCGGGTCTTGAAGCGCTAAGTACATGAGAGAACCAACAACTTGTGAATATTTCAGCTGATCCGTTGGTTCCTTCTTATTCTTTCGTAATGTCAAACTGGGATCATAAGGTGTTGGAGAAGTCTTGCCATCATTAAAGCCAAATCGGCTCAAGACCTTCTCAACATAATGAGATTGTGTTAAAGTAATCCCATTCTCGTTCTTAATAAGCTTGATGTCTGTAATGACATCACCTCTCCCAGATCTTTCATATCAAAACTCTTTGACAGAAAGACTTGACCTCATTTATCACTTTCATGTTTGTACCAAAGATCGAATGTCATCCACATACAAACATAATATAACGCTTATCGCCCCACCATGACGATAGTAAACACACCTATCGCCTCATTAATGACAAAGCCAGAAAGTAGAGTTCTGTCAAACTTCTCATGCCATTGCTTAGGTGCTTGTTTCAGGCCATATAAAGATTTTAATAACTTACACACCTTTGTCTCTTCACCTTTTACCACAAACCCATCCGGCTGATCCATATAGATCTCCTCTTCCAACTCTCCATTAGGAAAGGTCTTCACGCCCATTTGATGAACGAGAAGACCATAAGAGGCAGCCAGGATAGTAGTACTCGAATGGTGGTCGGCCTAGCGACGGTGAATAGGTGTCAAGTAATCTTCGCCTTCTTTGTGTGTAGCCCTTAGCTACAAGACGCCTTGTACTTCTCAATAGTACCATCAGGCCTTAGTTTCTTCTTGAACACCCACTTACATCCCACAGGTTTACAACCATAGGGTCGTTTTGATAATTCCCAAGTTCCATTAGAAAGAATCGAGTCCATCTCATTTTGGACAGCTTCTTTCCAATCATCTGCATCTGGAGATGCATATGCCTCAAGAATGGATCCGGGAGTATCATCCACAAGGTACACGATGAAGTCATTACCAAAGGATTTTGCAACCCTCTCTCTTACTCCTCGTGAGAGGTTCATCGTCATCCTTCTCAAGAAATTCCTCATGTGGTTGTTCGAATTCTCAATAGATGCACTAGATTCGTGAAGTATTTCAAGAAATCCTACCAATGCTATGCATATCTTTCATAGGAAAAATATTCTCAAAGAATGTTGCATCACGAGATTCCATTATAGTATCAACATGCATATCGGTACCTCAGATTTAACCACTAGAAATCTATAGCCTACACTCGTGGAGCATATCCTAGAAAGATACAATCCTTTGTCTTGGGTCCGAGCTATGCTTGGGAATCGGTATGTTGACCTTCGCCAAACACCCCAAGTGCAAATATGAAAGTGATGGTTTTCTCCCAACCCACTCCTCATAAGGGGTCTTTTCTTTATTCTTGTTAGGAACTCTATTCAGGACATGACATGAAGTCAACAAAGCCTCCCCATCATGCCTTTGATAAACCAGGTGGCTAACATGGAATTCACCAAGTCAACAGGCGGTTTTTTCCTCTCGGCAACCCCGCTTGATTGGGGCAGTAGGGAGGCGCCCTCTCATAAATAATTCCGTGTTCTGATGAATTCATCAAATATTTTGGGAAAATACTCACCACCACGATCCGACCTAAGACGCTTGATCTTTCTCTCTAGTTGATTTTCAACTTCGCCTTATAGATTTTAAAGTAGTCTAAAGCCTCATCTTTAGTTTGCAACAAGTAAACATAGCAAAATTTAGTAGCATCATCTATTAACGTCATGAAATATCTCTTTTCACCTTTTGTCAACACACCATTCATCTCGCATAGATCGTAATGTATGAGTTCTAGAGGTGCCAAGTTTCTTCTTGGCAAATTTGTGAGGCTTTCGAGGTTGCTTTGATTGCACACAACTATGGCACTTAGAACCTTTGGCAATAGTGAAATTCGAATTAAACTCATGCCGACATCCGAGATATCAAACCAAAATTAATGTGACATAAACAAGAATGCCAAATACTGGTATCATCATTAACACCACCACAAATATGATTCACGGATTTATTACAAAACTCGAAAGTGAAAATCGGAACAAGCCTCCGAACTCATAACCTTTACCAATAAATTGTCCATGTTTCAAACAACGACTTTATTAGACTCTAAGACAACCTTAAACCCATCTCGCAAAGAAGGGAGCCACTAACGAGATTCTTGTTCATAGTAGGGACATCTTTGACGTTCCTCACCGCACGATCTTTCCTAAGTAAACTTCAGATCCACCGTACAACACCATGAATGAAGCATGTGATCCATTCCCCATTAGGACGGATGAATCGAGCGACGATAAGAAGTGAACATAGAGATGTCGACACACATGAACATTAGCACCGTATCAAGCCACCAACACGGTGATTGAAATACTGAAAGAACAAGAAATAAATTACCATACCCATCAAGATTGCTAAGCGGTCACGACGTTGATGCCTTGGCCTTTTTCCTCTCATGGGTTCAATGCTGCTCGACAGTCCTTGGAAAAATGGCGGGGCTCTCCACAAGTGTAACAAGACAGTTCACTCTTGTCCCTGCTCGTCTTCTTCTTCTTGAAGGTTGTAGTCTTTACGCTTGTTAAAGGAGGGTTTGAAGTTCCCTTTGTTCTTGCTTCACGGATTTGCCTTTACGCACAAAGTTAGCAGAGCAAGACCCTCTCCTTTCTCAAGAGTGTCCTTAGCAGAGCCTTCTCCTCAACATCAAGGGACGCCATCGATTTTCAACCGATATCTCCTGCCTCTTGTGTTTGAGAGTTGTGGCAAAGTTCCTCCATGAAGGGCAACTTAGCATAATGCATCCCGCCACAAACTTGTCAAAGGTACACTTAAGGAGTTCGAGCTCCTTGACAATGCACCGTATCTCATGAGCTTGTTAAACCACAGTGAAGGTCCTTAGTCATCTTAAAATCATGAAAGCTCTCCATGATATACAGTTCACTACCAGCATCTGCAAACACCAAACTTGGCATCCAAAGGCATCCCAGAGCTCCTTTCCGTCTTTTATGTGCATAAACACATCACAGACGGCCAAAGAAGAATGCTCGAATACATCCCACAAAGCGATTAGCATCCTCGAACTTCTTCTCGATCCTCAGATATAGTTCCCTCAGGTTTGCCTTCTCATCGATGTGGAACACTTTTATCGTGGTCACCAAAGCTCAGCCTTTGTCTGCCACCTCTTAAAGTGCACACCGGTAAACTTATCCGCCTCGCATCGGTAAAACCAGCCATTGTTAATTCAGGAAATTGCCTACAATAAGGTTTTTGGATTGTTGGATTATTAGGCATAATTTCCACGATTAATTCCAGAATATAAATCATGACAAAACCAGGTACTAGCTCATGTAACTCGAACATACTAGATGTACTAAACAACAGGATGATCGAACAACAAAAGCCCTAACATGTACTCGCAGAACATGATGAATAACCAAACAGATCACGTACTGCTCGATTCGGTTGTCGTAGTAGAAACTTTGGGAAGAGTGATCGCAGATGGCGACGAAAGACGGCGGTATGCAGACACCGACTTGGATGGAAGACGACCCGTGATGGAGAACTTCGGCGAATACAGTAGCGCTTCCCAAAAACCTTATTCGCCCTCTCCCGTACAGGATCACAAGGGCGAGTGGTTCCGGAGACCTGCTCTCCCGTCCGCCGGCAAGCGGGATGGAGTAGACTACGGTGACGGCACAAGTAGAGAGGATGGCAAAACCCTAGATTGGTTTTCGATGGTTGTTGTGGCGGTAGCCGCGCAAGACTTTATATAGAGCGGCTCAGGAAACCCTAACGGAGGCGAACGCGGCTCGGCGAGATTCCGCAAGAACCGCAAGAACCCGCTACAAGGCTGGCCGTGTCGAGGCGAAGGCAAGCGTGGCGGCGCGGCAAGGCCGGAGGAGGAGCGTGTGTATCTCTTATTCCCACTTACTTACAAAGTGGTGCAACACTCCTCCTTATAAGGTGGTGCAACTCTCCTCCAACTTTCCATGTGGGACTAAACTTTAGCTCCCACTACACTCCCATGTGAGCTGCCACAAACATGGGCCCAAACACATATGGGCTGCCACAAATTTGGGCTTTGAGATTTAGGAAAAATCTGAAATACTCATGGACCTAAATGGATTAGCCCCATTATTTCTAACAGATGTTTGAAAGACACGGGCGTGCGAGCAGGTGTAGTGGTAGTTGGTGCTGTTTTTTTAGAACATCTGCAGGCCAATGAGGAGGGTCTGAACTATCGGGCCGAGCCCGTTCCGCTCCCTTTCCGAACAAAAGAAAGCTTAGACCGTTCTATCTGCAGACAGCCCAGGAAGCCCTGTTGATGGCCAGACTCGCCGGCAAGTGCTACTGCTACATAGCCGAATCATACCATCCAGCAACGCGGCACACGGCCGGTAGGATGAGACGCCGAGGAGAGGCTCATTCACTTTGCAGTCCACGAGGAGTCGACCAGCTCGCGCTCCATGGACCGAAAGTTGCGTATAATTAGCATCGTTCAACGAACCAATTGCCCCGAGGAGTCAGTTTGAGTGAATGAAGGCCAAAACAAAACAAAAACCATGACTTGTCCGGTTGTCCCCGTTATCCATCCGGTTGGGTTGGGTGTGTCGTGTCTATTAGAATAATCCGTTAGGCATGTGTCTGTGTGTCTAATTTCTAATAAAAAAATAGCGAGCAATTTCTTTTAGTGCGGCCCTTCTCCAGAAGCTATAGCATGCAATATTTGAAAATAGAACTTTTAAAATAGCCCGAAAATAAAGGATTCCAGCAAGGATGAAGGATATATAGTGAAACAAATAGATGTTTTTAGCGTGATCGGTTATGTTTAACAATCAAGATTTGCATCATATGTTCGCTTACTACATACCCTCGTCATATGCTCGTCGACACCACACCCATCAGCGGAAATAGCGTAATATATTTTTAATAGCGCCTATGCTATGATATTTTAGCGCGATTTAGCATGATGTTTATGAAAAATTAGCGTGGACTATCTAAATACGTTATAGCTAGCGCGCTCAATAACACACTATTATTTCACTCCTAATTCCCCTGCAGCTGTTGGAGGGACAATTCCCTGCTTGTACTATCCTAATCCTAACCCTAGGGCGCCCCTATCCCTGACAAATCGGACAGCGATGGCGGAAAATTAGGCGTACCTCTTTCTCCCTCTCTCGGGCATCGCCAAACATGTCTACCAAGGTGAATCTGGGAGCCATATCGGTGGATGATTCGGCTTTCGGCTCGGAGCCTAGCACAACTTCGTCAGCGCCAGACTCCAGGGCTCTCTGCTGGAGCAATGAAGCAGCAGGCCAGCAGCAAAGTCTTCTACCCGTGAGAGCCAGGAGGTCAGCCAAAATTCGTGTACCCATGTCCCTCCAAACAACTTGGTGAAGAGACGAGCTAGCTAGGCAGCTGAGTGTTCGGTGATGATGCAACCCCACACCAAGATCTCAAAGACGGTTATAGTTCAAGGGAGAAATCTACCGTCATGGAGAGGGGTCAGAGGTAAATATACATGGGGCTACAAGCGAAGAGAGTAAAAGTGAGGATTGTTTCGAGCGGTCAGAAAACTAAGTACTGCAATCCATAATGGGGAACGAGACGAGTTATCACTTGATCTTATTGTCCTATTTTTTTTAGTTCCCTAAGTTACGAGGATCAACCATTCGTTGTTCAAGATTCTTTGTATATATCAGCATGTTATTCTATTTATAATCATCTTCGTGAAACTTTTTATGTTTGCTAGCCAATATCCAACATGTTGAATATATAAAGAGTGCTACATTCAGAACATTGACGGGCTCCTTTCAACCTATGTAATTCATCTTTTATTGTGACTTTTTCTTAGGTTTTTCGGAATCAATATTACAACCTTGGTTATTTCACATGATTTTTGTACTAATTTTTCAGAAACTCGCTTAGTATTTGTTATCTTTATCTTCTTTTTTAGAAACTAACATGTGAATTACATTTGTTTTTAGAATAACATTATAGTTGATCAGATAAAACTATAAAATAAAAAACAGGATGAACTAACCAACAACAAATAAGACCTATTGACACTGAAAGTTATTATCCACATACTGAGGATTTTATCTTCCATGTTGTTTTCTAAATCTTGTTTCTCCCATCTCGATTAAAGTTTTATGGAATAGGTTTAGGGGCTATCAAAAGAAATTCTACTTGTACATTTTATACTAAACTTTTATGCTTCTCCCAGGCTTGTTTTAAACATACTATAGTCCTAAAAAGTATAAGTTACTATTACTTGGACGGCATACTCAACCATGCAACAATGTATCTGATAATACTTACATTTATTTTATCGAGTTGTAATTTATGTCACTAAGAAGTTTGAATGTACAAATTTTAAGTTGTATATCGTAATAAAAGTTTCTCGTGAATTAAATTTTCATAGTTGTGTAAATTATGGTGTATACATATGTAATTTTGTGTATGTATGAGTGTTTGTGTTACATATTTTAATATCACAATAGTGGTATCTAAAGTGTATGCTCCAGCAAATATCTTACTGATTCTAGTGTAACATTGCATAGGTATGAATATGGAAGCTTACAAAGTATAGATTGAACCGTGTCACGAATGTGTCTTGCAACTTGTCGATGATATATGGGCCCACTTGAAACTGTACAATATTTCGGCGGGTATCTGGCCGCGAAGGGGCAAATAAAGAATAGATGGTTCCTTGTGTCCTCAGGTGAAGGTTAGCAGTTTAGACAACCGAAATCAATTACCGATGTTAAAAGTGATTTGAGACAACATGCCATGGGTAATTGTCAATGTCGATAAATCTACTCCCTCCATCCAGAAATTAGCGTTCCAAATTTGTTAAGATTTGCATGTATCTAGACGTGTTTTAATGTATAGACACATGTAAATCCAGAAAAATCCAAATCGCTTATTTCTGGATAGAGGAGGTATCTAAAATGAAATCCAACTTTGTGTAGAACCAGATACGAGTATTTTCATTTATTATTTGTCAGCGCCAAGCCTTCCGCTCTAAAACATTTCCTACATACTAATCTAGTCTCTTCCACGTATCATGTATCCTTAGATTATCAATGTATGTAGTTAATAATATCGCATATAGTCATACCTCGCCGGATCATCCGGTTATATTAGATGTTAGATTGGGAGGGCGTAAACTGGAGTTCATCAAGTGTGGCTCTTCTAAACGATGAGAGAAATTTTGTAGATGCAAGAGCGTTTTAGGAGCAATATTTTATAAGATATACTCTCTCGCTATTCCAAATTACTCTGCATTCTAGATTTAGTCAAAGTCAAACATTTTAAAGTTTGACCTAGTATATTTAACAAAATTGTAACATTAATAATATCAATTGCATATAGTACTCCCTCCGCTCTCGAAATAGATATCTTAGATTTGTCAAAATTTGGATGAATCTAGACATTATTTAGTATATGGATTCATCCAAATTTTAACAAATCTGAGACATCTATTTTGAGACGGAGAGAGGGTATAAAACTATGTTTTATGATGATTCTACTTATATTTGTTAAATATTTTAGATGTTGATATTTTTTATATACATGGTCAGTGTTTACAAAGTTTGACTTTGACTAAACCAAGGATGCAAAGTAATTTGAAATAGAGGGAGTGGTGAATTCGTCTAAAAATGAAAATCTGTCGTGCTCTGCTTGGACATGAATTGGGATGGCTTTACTATTCTGTTGCAAGCCTTTCACATTAGCACTTGCGACGCTGCATGCGGACACATGTGCACGAACGCAAAGGAGCCTAGCTTTACAGATAAAACGGTTTTGGTATTACCGGTAAGTGAACCAAGTTTTTTTTAGGGAAACCATAGCTCTTTATTGTTTTAGTATAAAATATTGTTTGAAATACAAAGACCATCAAGCTAGAGGCTCGAGAAGCCAAACCTGACATCCAGAAAAATCAGAGATCGTTGATCTAGCGAGTCTATGGGGTTTAAAATTTGACTAGCGATTCTCCTAAAGCCTACTTCCACGAACAGGTTAGCTATAGCCTTGATTTGTTGGATCTCACCATGTTATACCTCCCAACGTAAGGCCTCTTGGGATCAGTCACCAGAGTGAACCAGACAATCTGTCGCCACCGGTGATCTTTTGCAGTAGCAGATCTTGTGCAAGCGCTAGTTCCTCTCGGCAGGTCAAAGCCTCCAGAAATTGCCGGGTTTGATATACCCTTGAAGTTAAGGATCGAAGCACCTAAAGCTGACATGTCTCGCTTCTTCGGCATACCACACCAGCTCCCCGTCTTGGACACTGCTGCGTCGGCGTTCAGCTTCGTGCATCCAACGGTAGGAGGGATCCACTTGGAATGGATGGTTTTGGATTGGTGCTTGTTACAACAGCTGTACCTTTTTTTTGCATGTATCGCCGATAAATCACAGAAGTAACTCTCGATGAAAAGATAGGTGGATAGCGGACTTTGGAACTCCCCCTCTGGGATGACGACCTGCTTAGGGTACACACAGGAAACCCATCGGCTGGGAAAAGCTTCTCAAGTGAAGCGGGACCGATGCTTCATGCAACGTGTAACGTCACGCAGCAGCTCGAGGTCTTGGTGGGTGCATATGGTTTCAAATTTTGGTACTTATCGATAAGAATATTTCGGCCGTACCAAAATCACTGAAAAATTCATTGGATTTCGGATTTCATTTCGGCCAGGGACAAAGGAAGGTCTGGACTATCGGGCCAACAATGTGATGGCAATGGCAGCAACTAACGACGCGCTGCAGCTGCGGCAGCGCCAATAGAGAGGCTGACGGCGACAACCGGAGCACAGCAACACAGGATTCTACAGCGACGACGAGGTAAAAGCTAGTACTGCGAGCGACAGTAGGAGACGTGCTCCTTTCCTACCCATCAAGGCTGCCGCCCCTACAGACAGACTGTAGGAGGAGTTCTAAGTACTTTGTAGCCGTACACTGACCCAGCACTTAATTTGGTTCGTTGAATCGTGGCGCAAATTACTCGGAACTGAAAAAGGACAGGGGCGAGCAGAGCAGAGCAGAGCGTCCCGCTCCCTCTCTTGCTGTCCGCTTGAAGCCTGCTGTGGCAGGCGCGAGCAAAGCAGCCACACCAAACCAAAGCTGCCTGCCGCCCCCACGCCGTGGTGTTTCTGAAACCCGCCTACGCCATGCATGCACGCATGCATGCAGTTTAGACAACCGAAACCAATTACCGATGTTAAAGGTGATTTGAGACAACATGCCATGGGTAATTGTCAATGCCAATAAAATCTAATCCCTCAGTCCAGAAATAAGCGTCCCAGATTTGTCACAGAAATAAGCGTCCCAGATTTGTCAAGATTTACTGTATAAATACATGTAAATCTAGATAAATCCAAATCGCTTATTTCTAGAAGGAGGAAGTATCTAAAATGAAATCCAACCTTGTGTAGAGGCAGGTACGAGTATTTTCATTTATTGATTGCCAGTACCAAGCCTTTCTCTCTAAAACCTTTCCTAAGTACTAATCTAGTCTCGTTCAATTATCATGTATCCTTAGATAATCAATATATGTAGTTAACAGTATCGCATATAGTCATCTCGTGGCATCATCCTGTTGTATTTAGATGATAGATTGGGAGAGCGTAAACCGGAGTTCAGAGAAAACAAGAAGAATGTTGGGGTGCGTCGGAATGGTTGGGAGAAACCGAAAGAAGGATACCGCAAGCTAAATGTAGATGCCTCTTTGTTGGTGGGCTCGTGTTCTGGTGCTAGAGGCGTGGTGATTCGGGCTGATCGGGGTTCTTTTATCGCATGTGGCAACTGTGGTATAGACTCCATATCGGATGCAGCGATGGCATCACGACAATGCTAGAGGGGGGCAATTCAGTTGGTGCAGTGGCGGCTATATACGAGGAGTGTTCTTTCCTAGCTCTAAATTATGCACATGTTCTTTTCTCTCATAGCCATAGGGATTGTAACGTAGGAGTAGCTCATACCCTTGCTTGTAAGGCGGAGGGACCTCACTCGGTTTGGGGCGAGGATCCGCCGGCTTTTATTTTTGAGCTCCTTATAAACGATGTAACCCTATTTGATATGCAATAAAGTGGTCATGATAGCTTTTCTCTCTAAAAAAAAGTGTGGCTCTTGTAAACAACGAGAGAAGTTTTGGGGCTGGCCCGTTCGAGGTATTTTCCGAACGGCCCAGTTCTACAATCTGCACGTGGCCCAGAAAGCTTTGATGGTAGGGGTCATCCGGCAACGCGGCGGCTCACTCACGGGGCCGGGTGACAGGAGGTGCGCGATGGTTTTCTGAGGTGAAGCTTAGCAGTTTAGACAACCAAAACCAATTATCGATGTTAAAGGTGATTTGAGACAACATGCCATGGGTAATTGTCAATGCCAATAAAATCTAATCCCTCAGTCCAGAAATTAGCGTCCCAGATTTGTCAAGATTTACTGTATAAACACATGTAAATCTAGATAAATCCAAATCGCTTATTTCTAAAAGGAGGAAGTATCTAAAATGAAATCCAACTTTGTGTAGAGGCAGAGTATTTTCATTTATTGATTGCCAGTACCAAGCCTTTATCTCTAAAACCTTTCCTAAGTACTAATGTAGTCTCGTTCAATTATCATGTATCCTTAGATAATCAATATATGTAGTTAACAGTATCGCATATAGTCATCTCGTGGCATCATCCTGTTGTATTTAGATGATAGATTGGGAGAGCGTAAACTGGAGTTCAGAGAAAACAAGAAAAACGTTGGGGTGCGTCAGAATGGTTGGGAGAACCCAAAAGAAGGATACGACAAGCTAAATGTAGATGCCTTTTTCTTGGTGGGCTCGTGTTCTGGTGCTAGAGGCGTGGTGATTCGGGCTGATCGGGGTTCTTTTATCGCATGTGGCAACTGTGGTATATCCTCTATATCGGATGCAGCGATGGAGGAAGCTATAGCTCTCCGAGACGGTCTCCTCCTTGCTAGCCAAGTTGGGTCTTGGAAGTTGGAAGCCAGTAGTGATTGTATGGAGGTCATCACGACGATGCTAGAGGAGGGAAATTCAGTTGGTGCGGTGGCGGCTATATACGAGGAGTGTTCTTTCCTAGCTCGAAATTATGCATATGTTCTTTTCTCTCATAGCCATAGGGATTGTAATGTAGTAGCTCATACCCTTGCTTGTAAGGCGGAGGGACCTCACTCGGTTTGGGTTGAGGATCCGCCGGCTTTTATTTTTGAGCTCCTTATATGAACGATGTAACCCTATTTGATATGCAATAAAGTGGCCATGATGGTGTTTTCGTAAAAAAACAAAGTGTGGCTCTTGTAAACAATGAGTGAAGTTTTGGGGCTGGCCCGTTCGAGGTATTTTCCGAACGGCCCAGTTCTACAATTTGCACGTGGCCCAGAAAGCTTTGATGGTAGGGGTAAGGATGGCAATGGGCAGGGTATGGACAGGGTAGAGCAATACCATACCCATACCCGTGAAGCTAATGGGTACAAAAGCTTACCCATACCCGTACCCGCGGGTATAAAACTTTACCCATACCCATACCGTGCAATCTGCATACCATTGCACCGACGGTATATCCAATAGTATACAAGTTATTCAAAATTTTACTTTCATCAATAGGATATTTGAAAAATACAATAATCTCTACTTACTAATAGTAGATGAGTACATGAAAGTATCAAATTAAAGTTTAGAAGTTGAAATCTCATACTCGTCGCTAGGCTTCTCGGCCTCATTGGTTCAAACTTTATAGGGAAGTTTAACATGTCGCTAAATGGGTACACATAAATGACTTAATGGGTAGGGTATGGGTATTACCCATGGGTATAAAAGTGTGTCCATACCGTACCCATGCGGATACGGTACCCGCGGGTCCCCGTACCCATGGGTAAAATTGCCATCCTTAGGTAGGGGTCATCCGGCAACGCGGCGGCTCACTCACGGGGCCGGGTGACAGGAGGTGCGCGATGGGAGGTTTCTGAAACCTCCGATGAGGAGGAAAACGCGCGGCAGAGCAAGAAGAAGAAAGGAAGTACGTATAAAACGATGGACGTCCCCCCTATCCGAAAGCCGCTGCCTGCTGCCACTGGCTGTATCATCGTAGTAGTATCAGCTGAGCAGGCCAATGCTGACGGCGGCAACCGGAGGCAGCGAGGCGGTACGTAAAAGCTAGAAACAGTACTAGACGTGCTCCTACCCATCAAGGCGGGTCCTACAGACTGTACAACTTTGTAGCCCTACACCCAGCACTTAATTTGGTTCGTTGAATCGTGGCGCAAATTTGATGTACTAGTACCGTACTGCTAGCAGAGCATCCCACTCTGCCCTTGCTGTCCGCTGCAGCCTGCTGCGGCAGGCGCTAACAAAGAAAGCAGCCACACACCAAAGCTGACTGCCGCGGCCCCGGCCCTGCTCACCGCCCAGTCAGACAGTCAGCCCATTGTCGTGCCGCCACGTGTCTCCCGTCTCAGAGTCTTTGCTGGCGCCACGGCTGTGCACACGTTGTAGCAGCCGCTCGATCACGTGCGCGCCGCATGCCTCAGGGCAGGCAGCCAGGCCACCACCGGTGACCTCGTCCGCTCCCACGCCGGCCGGCCGGCCACCGCCGAGCCAACCGAAGCACTCGGCGCATGCTTCCGTAATCCTGCCTACGCCATGCATGCGCACGCACGCACGCGCCGGAGGTCCCCACACGCAAAAGATGCACCGGCCAGTAAATCGGCCAGAGGGTGGCTTTGCTCAAAGGCGTGGGCGCGGGTTCGCCATCACCACACACGCCCGACGACGACGACGACGCGAGCGTCTGGATAATATGGGCCATCCTGGGAATTTTAATAATCCCCACAGCTGGTACAGTACACAGTGCTGCCGCTGTCCCGTCAGGCAGGCAGGCAGGCTCGTGAGCCAGAGCTCCTCTGTCAGGTGTCAAATGGCGCTACTACCCCTCGGCTTGGCTCCACAGTCCACACACACTGTCCGTTTGATCTTACCGGCGATGTGCTGGCGCTGGTCGCGGCTAGGCAAGGCAAGGCGGGCAGAGCCACGCCTCGCTGCTCACGAGGCGGAGGCGGTCGAGGGAGACCCAGCGGCAGTGGTGGACATGACGTGCCTTTCCATGCCCGCTCTAGCCTACTAGTACTGCCTAGCTGAGCTTGGCCCATGCATGCACGCCAGTCGCGAGGCCGGCCCTGCCTCCTCCCTCCCCGCGCGCACGCAATCCTGGTCGTGCCAAACGCCCAAACCTGTTTGAAAATTGGAGGAAATAGTAGTACATGATGGGACCATCTCAACGGACAGGATAACCATTTTTTACTGTAATAAACGAACGGAGCGAAACAAAACAAAACAAAACATTCCTTCTCCCCCAGGAGCAGGGCAGGGCAGGAGCGGAGCGTGTGTTTCTCCGGGGAACACCCCTAGGCCGCCTAATCCGTCATTGAAAACTTCGATATTACCATCCACGAGACATGGACGAAGAAGACACTCACTGATCCGTGTACGCGACCCGCTCGTGGAGCAGTGTAGTAGGAGTACTTTTAACAAGCCTGACCGATTACTCCGGTACTCTCTCCTGTAACAAGGGAGACACAGAGAAGAGCCATTGCTGCTGTCGCCACCCTCTGTGTCTCCATGCTGCGTGCTCTGTCACAGTAAATAAATATACTCCACTACCCACGTACAGTATCGAGGCGTTCGGCTATTGGGAACCCAATAGAAACACACCGGGCAACGGCGCGCGCCCCGTCGCCGGAAACGTCCCGCGCCCTCGGCCGAGCTGCAAGCTGTGTGCGCCGTGCGCGTCCACAACGAGCCGGCCGCCGTGCTGTCTCCACCGTCTGGCAGCGCCAATCCCTCTATCCGACTTGGGGGAGAGCATACCCACGGGCCACGGGCGTGTACTAAATCGGATACCCGATTTCGCCCGTTTGTGGTGACTTCGGGACTGAGTTGTCCTCTCCTCTCCTGTCCGTCCGTGTGTGTCCATCTTCTCCGTTTCAAGTTCTGAACTGGACTCGTAGGCAGGTCTCTGCATCAGTAAGAAGGACTCATGGGTATCTGACTCGTAGTTATTTTTTTTAATAGTGTCACAAATTCGAAAAAACTGGAAAATTCATTTATAACTAGCCAATTTTTTACAAATTTAAACGAAATTTGATAAGATTGAACTAAATCTAATCTCAAGGATCATGCGGCGGTACAAGATGGTGCAATTGTCGTCATTACTCGTCTTCCATGCGTGGAGCGACGAAGAGGGGGATAATACTTCAAAAGATTTCATACTTTTAAAATTTGGATCATACTTCAACGATTTCATACTTCATTTTCTTAAAGTAACACACGCTGGAGCAGGGCCCACGTGTCTGGTGCTGTCGACGTGTCCGATGTGGTACATGTAGCCTATCAGTTTTGTCTTCCTTAAAAAAAAAACAGACTCGTACTGTAGGCATGCAGGCTGCCCTGCTGCTGCCGCAGCAAAACAACCCAACCCTGTGTCGCTGCTGCATGTAGTAGTAGCAGCTTCGCAGTGGGTTGTTTAATGCGATCCGACCGGCCAAAGCTACAGTAGTTGCGCAACGTACGGGGGAGCGAGGGGACACGAGCCAGCCAAAGCGAGGCGGAAGCAAAGCATGCCGAGAGCCCGAGACCGCACCAACGGCGGCCGGATCGAAAACGGAACCCGACGCGGCCTCCTTCCGCGTCTCCGGCGCCGGGCGCCCGTCGGCTCGTCGGCGAACGCGAGGCGGCGGCCAGTTGTGCCGTGCCGTGTTGCTTCGGATAAGTGCGGCCAGAAATATAAGATGTTTTAGATTTGTGAAGAAAATATATCTAGACACGTTTTAGTGTATAGGTTCAAATGAATCTAAACACTAAAATATATCTAGATACATCTCTTTCATAAACCTAAAACATTTTATATTTTTAAACGGAGGGAGTACTTATATAAATCCATAACGAGTACGGAAATTACAACAAGATCTAGACAAGATGTAGATGGTGGTGATGCAATGGTTGATGATGAAGATCGATGACTTAGCTTCCCGGATCTGCGTAGGGTGAAGATGGATCCCGGTGGATGAGTTCCCCCTCCGGATCCCTTTCGGAGGTGAGGTTTTTGCGATTTCTAGTCATTCTGTATGTCGTCTCCCTGATACGATTGCACAGGGCGAAACTATTTGAAGAGACGGTGGCGGAGGCAACTTTACGGCCGGAGAAAATCCTTCCGCCGTATAGTTGGTCCTTAAAGCCCCTGCTTCCTGCGATCGTCTTGGGTTTTCTTCTGGTGTTATTGATATTTCTCAATTTAGCGATTTACACTGTTTTTTGACTCCTTTCGCTCCAATACAACTGGTCCACGGTTGTGTCCATCGTATCCATTATTTGTCCAGATCCTAGTGAAAATAGACATAAAAGATGCGCGTGAACGCCGTAAAATACTAAGATCCTACCACTACAGTGCAAAATAATAATATAAAACATGATACAAATATGCACTCATCAATGCTGTGCGTGGAAGTCGGAGTGATGGCCCCGGATCGAGTTGTTGGCGATGCTCTGCCTTGGCCGCGCGGGCGGCGGGGCATGGCTCTGTGTGCGTGGAAGTCGCCTCTTTCACCGGTGATCTGGCTCGCCAGGCGGCATGGACTGTCTCGGTGATAGTCCATTGGAGGTGTTGGTCCAGGTCTCCGGACGAAAATCTAGCCCGACTTGGTCGGTGCCGACAGCGGTGGCGCTTGAGGGCGCTATCGTGGAGCCCCGACACCCCTCCGTACACCACTCCGGGGTGAAAACCCAAATCGGGCTTGCGGGATTGGAAGACGGTGGCGTCTTTTGGACGTCGTTACCTCCTTGGAGGCGTCTTTTTTCGGAGTGTGCGGAGCCTTTCTTGGGATGCAAGTGATGCCTGTTGAGTCGATGTCTTCGGGCCCTGTCGGCATGCGAGTACCGCTGGCGTGCTCCTTGCGACCTGCCTCTCGCCATGAAGCTTGTGAGGCCTAGCCGTTTTCCTTCTCGGCTCTGACTTCCTCTACGGGGACGTGGTCTAGGATCTTCGTAGCGCTCGCTGTTGCCGTTGTGCTGGTGTCGCTCGACGGTGCTCTAGACCTAGTCGAGCTATGTCGTGTGGTCTCATGTGGTTTTCCCGGTTTTGTCTTGAAACAGCGTCGTTTTTTTGGTCCGGTTTTCCTTTTAACCGGACCCGTGTGTATATACGTCTGTTTCGGGTTTTGGCTGATTTCCCTTCCAAACCGGCAAATTCTCTTCTTCTAATAGAAAAGACGGTGCTCCTACTGGTTGCTCCAAAAAAAAATATTGTGTGACACGGCCCGTTGGTTCTAAAATTAGTTGTGGTTCATGTTATTGGTGTATATATGTGGAGGAATATCATAGCAATAGGAAAGGTGACACTATTCATGTGCCTTCACGTTTCTTTTGTAATTGCACTTTATATTCATCGGAGTATTTTTATGCTTTCATTTTCGTGTGTTTTTAAGACGCGAAGCGTGACCCAGGGGCTCTCGTGTTGTAGGAATGCAGCTGCTCCTCCGTAGCAAACCAACCGTATGTCGCTGCTCGGAGTCGGCTCTCACCCATGGTCAACATGGGCGACGCCCTAAAAACCATGCTTGTCGGAGCGCATGATTTCATCCTCCCGTGTATCCTTGTCCAGCAGTAATTATGTTTTGATTTTAAAAAAGAATCGATAGCAGCTCATTAGGTCAG
Organism: Avena insularis; assembly: GCA_023614405.1. Taxonomy (NCBI): domain Eukaryota; kingdom Viridiplantae; phylum Streptophyta; class Magnoliopsida; order Poales; family Poaceae; genus Avena; species Avena insularis. The sequence goes on from CM042695.1 coordinate 391,161,653, forward strand.
CACGGGCTGACCTAATTGGGGTATATTTTGATGGTGAAACCTAAACAAGGTATTCTTGTCCCACCGAGGACACACGGTCGAAGCGCTAGACCTGGAAACGCGAGGCTTCAAAACACGAGCGATGGAGTAGGTATGTTCGTGTTCAACTATTTTGGTAACGACATGCACCTCACCCCATCGCCCGCTCGGCACTCGCGTGCTTTTTCGTTAGGTCGCTCATGTTCTCCTCACGGGGCCCCTCCTCACCGTGCCATATGGTAAATGAACCGGTTCCCCGCAAAAAAACATGAATCGAAGAATTAATTTATTGTCTATTTTTTCGTCTATTTTTTTATTTAATCTCTCAATTCCTCATCAATTTAGCAAGCATATAGAAGCTTTAAGAAATCCATAGAGATACATCATTCAGTTTAGATCACGGGTAACAACATTAACGTCGCCCTAGCAAATACTACTCGAAACAAGATTTCAACACACTTTATAAATAAAGACACAGCCGAGTACAAGGTTCAACAGAAACATAGGCACCAGAGTGCCAAAGAAAGAAGAAGAAAAAGGTAGTCCGGGTCCGCTGGGGCAACAACACAACAAAACCCAAAAGAACAACAAAAACAGGGCCATGAGAGAACATACTCTAGACCTGCTCCCCAAGGGTGAGGCTATCTGGGACCTCAACCCCGCTCTCAAAGCCAGAAGGATGACATCCAAGTGCTCCCGGTCCCGTTGTTTAGATAGCGGGTACCACCGCTGGAGGTAAGTAAGAAAATCAAAAAGAGAGCCACACGCCTAACGCGGGAAGATCCTCTCAATCACCATTTTATTACGATTGTTCCAAACAGTCTTGGTAAGGGGTTCAAACACTAGCGAGAAGAGGTGGTGCATCCTTTCCTGCAAGGATTGCCTTCGTCTTTGAAACTCACCGAGCTCTTTGAGCCTGCCAAGCAGGTCAAGCGCTTCCCGAATAAAGCTCCATAGAAACTGAGCGGCAGGACACATGAACATTATGTGGGAGCAAGTCTAGATAGTCCCACATAATGGACATAGCCCATTGTCAGGTCCATTCTAATTTGCCACCTACGCCCCTGAGGGGAGACGACCCCGTAGCAGCTGCCACAAAAATATCCTCTATCTCAGGGGTAGGGGTGCCTTCCAAATATGGGATGTCCAGGGGAGCTCCGGACCCTGGAACAAGGTCCTTTACGCCGAACTAACTGAAAAGGCTCCTAAGGGAGACTGGCGCTAGGTCACCTCGTCCCTCTCGGCTTAGGGGGATGTAGATAAGGCGCCCTGCAGTCTCAAGAAGTCAGCTGCCTCGGCATCGCTAAAGGTCCTCCGGAATGGGACGTTCCAAATGCCCTTGCTTCGCCTCAGCCACTAACATCATAGGAGATGCGCAGATGGAAAAAAGTGCCAGGGACTCCTGGCACAGGGGAATAGCCCCTAGCCAAGGGTCTAACCAGAAGAGGACTTCTCAATCGTTTTCCACGATGAAGAGGGCACCCTCCTGATGAACTGCTTAATATCTTGAACGGCTTGCCAAAACTGGGATCCTTCCCGACGCTCGCATGCCAGGAGGGGTCTACCCTGAAGATACCTCACCTTAATGAGGTGAACCCACAATGCTCCCTCGTCTTGGAGAACGTGCCATACACATTTGAGCATCAGAGCGACATTGAAGAGACGCGAGTAGAGAATCCCTAGGCCCCCAAGGATCTTGGGGGCACAAATATCTGCCCATTTCACCATATGGTATTTCTGATGACCATCCCTTGCTACCTAAAATAACCTGGACAACTCTTTATCAAAGTCTATGTGGGTTCCTTCAGGTAGGAGGTCCGGTCCCATATGATACATGTTGAGGCTAGATAGAGAAGAGTTGATCAAGATTGTCTTGCTCCCCTTGGGCGTGAGTCTAGCTCGCCGATGTCGCGTCACCCTTAACGTCCCATCACGAGGGTGTCAACCGGTTACAACGAGAGGGAGATGGACATATGGGTCGGCCCGCTAGGCACGGTCGGTCGGACATGCCGAACCTTGGTCCCAAATCGACCGGTCCTCGACCCAAACGGACAGAAAGAGACTATTTGGAGGTGGTGGGGTGGTCGACCATGAACTTTTGGTTTGTGCCCAAGATTGCCCCACCAAATATTTGGCTAGTCAAAATTTTGGTTTAGCCTTTGCTTGCCCACAAGTTAGTCAACATTGTCTAAAAAAATAAGCTAGAGTTGATAGTGAAGCATTGACATGCCCAAAAATTGACAACAATCCAAACAAGAATCAACCTTTTGGTCATGATCAAAATATTGATAGGGTACACTTTGGCTACAATCCAAAACACTCTTGGAGCCCGTCCTACCATCTGCCGACGCTCGACGGCCTGTTGCACCATGCCGTGTTGCCTCGGGTGGAAGGCTCCGCGTGGCAACGCCGCATGGGTTGGGCGAGTTCGTTTTCGTTTCCAGTACGTAGTTCCACCACGTACAGGTAGCGCTTGAAAATCTCCATACGTACGGACAAGTTGAGGGACGAAGGCATGCAGCAGCTCGTACATAAGTACGACCGGGCTGACGTGGCCATTGCCGGGGAGGATGTACGTCGTGCTCGCTCGTACCGGCCGGACGGACGACCTCAAAATCTTTTTGGTTGCTCCTGCCTGAGTGGACGCATGCAACGCAGGTGCTCCGCGTGTGTGAGTACGGACCTACTACCGTGGTGCGCCCCCTGCCGCCCGCTAGGGGGAGAAGGAAGCAGGTTTATCCATATTTTGTTTGAGTTGTGTTTCCTTCTCGATCGTCGCTGTGGTTTATCAGTTGTTCAGTGTTTCCATCCCACGGGACAATGGCTGCCTGTTTTGTTTGTACCTAGGGTTTGGGCAAATGTGTTTTCTAGTACTACCAGGTACCACTTAATTCATCTAAAAAAAATACTCCCTCTGTCCTAAAATACCCTGCGTTCTGGGTTTAGTCAAAGTCAAACTTTATAAAGTTTGGTAGAATATATAGAAAAAACTATAAACATCTATAGCACTATATGTATATATTATGAAAATATATCTTATGACGATTCTAATGGTACTTATATTGTATTATAGGTGTACATAAATTTTTCAATATGTTTGGTCAAACTTTACAAAGTTTGATCTTGACTAAACCCAGAATGTAGGGTATTTTAGGACAGAGGGAGTACTTCCCCCTTCACGGTTTGCAGGACGCGCTATAAAATTCTCATGGACCTAGACGTTACCATATTGGCTGAAAAATATCGTAGAGTACGTTGCAGAATTAGCATGTGAATCCGCGCCTAATTAAACAAATTTAATGCTATTGGTAATCTTCCTAGCCAATTAGCGAGGACTTAAGGTGCATGCACCGGTCAAGGAGGAGAGGAAGGATATAAGATAGTGGGCAATTGATTGCATGCGTGGTCCGTTGCATGCAGAGAAGTTAATTCACACCTCGGCATACCGTAACATTAATTAACAATTAATTCTTATGTGTCTTAAAACGTTATAGTTTTGGAAAAAGCTAAATTTGATTAGACGCCCGGCAAACCGTGAAGAAGGTACTACTCCTTCTACTTAATTAATCACACTGCTTGGTTTGTCTTGGGTCTTGCTCGTCTGCTGTTTACTTCCCAAGGACCGGCGCTCTTTCTCGCTGGACTTTGCTAGTACTCTGAGAGACCTCCCTCGTTGATTTAACTAGAAAAATATCGTTTAATAATTGATTGTCTAGTTGAATGCGAAACGCGGTGCGTAATGCGCAGCTAAGCCTGTGAAACCCGGTTTAACCGGTTTTGCCAGTTTAGACTAGTTCAAATTTTTATACTGTTCTAGTTTTAAAGTTTGGATTTTATTTGTGAAGAAAAATGAACTAGGGGGCCTAACTAGCTGGTTTGGCTGGTTTGACCGGTTTCATTTTTTTACAAAACCATATTACTGAGTAGTACGCCGAGAGCAGCCAAATTAAAGCGAAGCGAAGCAAAGCACGCCGAGACAGCAGCAGCAGCCGCCAGCCGGATCGAACGAACGCCGGATACCGACACGTGAAACCTGATCGGGGCCCCTGTCGACCCATCAGCTCGTCTCTCGACCGATCGCGCCACGGCGCGTGCGTCGGCTCGTCGGCAGACGCGAGGCGGCGGCGGCGGCCGGCGCGTTTCGTTGCTTCGGGTGGAAGGGTTTGCGTCGCATGCATGGGCGCATCATCGCGGCATGGGCAGCGCGGGTGCCGACTCCAGTCCAGTTTCGTTTCCGCCACTTCCACTTCCACGTTCTACTCCGTCGCCCCTTTCTCTGTCACGAAATGAATTGTGGGGGGGGGGGGGTGCTGGGGGGGTGCGTCGTCGATCGCGACCGCTCGTCCGTGCGGTCTGACGTCGCCGTGGTCGTGGATGTCGTGTGCTCGGATCCCTCCATCCCATATTAGGTTGCGCATAATTTTGCGTGCAAGTCAAACTATGCAAAGTTTGACCAAGATTATACAAAATAATATAAATTTATGTGATATAAAACGTATATAATATGAAAGTATACACTAAACCAATTCTAATCATATTATTTTGGTACTATATAAATTCATATTTGTATCAAATTATTTGGTCAAAGATTGCAAAATTTAACTTAAAAAAACCTTATATGCAACGTAAACTGGGATGGAGGAGTACTACTACTACGCTCTGTCCTCTGTGCTGTTTTCAACGGGGCACGCGCGTCAGCGTCGCAGGTGCGGTGTGCGTACCCCTGTACTGTGCCCCCATCCGTACACCACGAGGGGGCAGGGGCCGACGGCTTTATCCACTTCGCTTCCGATTTTGTTTCAAATGCCGGGATAGGATAAACAACATAAACCCCCCGTGTACGTACTGGGCGCCGGTAGCTTGGTTTTCTTTACCTGATGATGATACGCAGTGCCAAATGCCATCTTCAGAATTTACCCGTTGGATCCATACTTGCTCGCGTTTTTTCTTTGGCGGGTAGTATATATTTTTGCTCACGTCTTACACATGCATAAATCCTAGAGATGATGTCTCGGACAATTCTAGTCCCTAACAAACGGTGATTTCAAAATAGTTGAACTCTACTTCATCCGTTCAGAAACATAAGACGTTTTAGCTCTGTGAATCAAATATATATAGGTTTGTAGAGATTCAAAGTAAACCTATATACTAAAAAGACGTTTAGATACATTCATTTTACAAATCTAAAATGTTTTATATTTCTGAAAGGAGGGACTAGTTCGCAAAAAGGAATAGTTGAACCCTTTGTCATCCGTAAATCTTTTAGACAAAGAGGGGCAAAGCCCCCGTGGTTCCATTAAATGCAACCAAGAGAGTCACAAGGAAAACGAGCTGTGAACTCGTCCATAAACGCTTACATGGACCAAAAAACCCGCAGCTAACACACATCCTGAGAAAGTCTAGAACAAAACAACATCTTACAGGAGCCAAGACTCAAGAGAACTCAACACAATAAATTACCCAACCACCCTCTCACAAGCAAGCTCCTGACGCCATCTGCGAAGTAACTCATACGTCGAGCCATCGGATTTTCCAACAGCGTCCAACAGAAGCAAATTTAGGTCCAAGCTATCCTCAGCAGCTCCCCCTTGATGATCCAGCAGTAGCAGATTGGAGTCCAGCAAAGACGATTTTTTCTCCAAAGACAGAAGTTGCCAGCTTCATATCGTCGAACATAGTTTTCGATCCAACTCTTCAACACCTGGCCAACTTTTGCCTTGAAAATAAAAATCATTGCGAGTCGACCACAAGGTCCACAATACCGCAGAAGAGAAGATATTCAACACAGAATTATTATTCTCACTAATCCACCATCTGACCACTGATTCAAAATCAGCACAAATTTGTTTACCAAAAATGTCAGAGATAATTTGCCAAAGCACTTTAGCCACCACTCATTCAAAGAACATATGACTAATAGTCTCTGTTTCACTACAAAAAAAAAACAATACATATCATCCACAATTCTACGTTTACCTAGATTATCTCTTGTAAGCAGTTTGTTATTAGCCAACAACCACAACAAAACATGAATCCTAGGGAAAATATAAAGATTCCACACAACAGGTGTAAGAATAGGGATAACCCCACCATTATTAATAACACCATAAAAAGTTTTGACAGAATAAGTACCAGAAGGATGAAACAACTAGACAGGTTTGTCCTCATTGTCAGTCAACTGAACAATTTGAACAAGAGCTACCAATTCAAGCCATCTATCAAATAGGAAAAAGACATTTTCCTCATAAATGTACACTTGAGATCATTCCCATCCCACACACCAGCCATAGTACAACATTGTTCATTCACAATAGCATAGAGGTCCCAGAAAAGGATAGTAAAGGAACAAAGACCAATCCAAGTATCTTCCCAAAATAAAAAAGATTCTACCATTACCACCCACCCACTTGTAACCAACCTTTGCTGCAGAGGCATCCCACATCACACGTTTCCAAAAAGGTGAGCAGTGGACAGGACTGGCCCTAAGAATATTTGGGGAAAGATTATATTTAAAATCAACAATCAACTTCCATATTTTGTTATCATCTAAGTGATACCTTTTGATCCAGGAAGCTAATAAACATAGATTAAATTCCCTCAAATTTTGAATCCCCATACCCTCATGTTCCTTTTTTCCTACTAATAGAATCCCAATTAGCAAGGTGATATTTATGAGAATCACCAATATTATTCCAGAAGAAATGAGCCATCTAAGAGTTGATAGCAACAATAGCCCATTTAGGAAATTTTAAAAAGGAAAGCAAATACATAGGAATACTAGCAATATGGGCTTGCAATAAAATAAGCCTCCCTCCGTAAGAGAGAAGTTTACCCATCCACCCTGCAATATTTTTCATTATTTTATCAAGAATAGGTTGCAAATCCTCCTTTTTAAGCTTAGATAAATGTAGAGGAAACCCAGATAAGTAAAGGGGAATTCCCCCAGTTTACAGCCACAAATTTGGAAAAACACATTAACTTCAGCATCATCAAAATTAATAGTTAATAAATCACTTTTGTGATAATTAATACGCATACCCAACATTTAAAAATTTGGGCAAACACATTAGCTTCAACACCATCAACATTAATAGTTAATAAGTTTTCACTTTTGTGATAGTTAATACACATACCCAACATTTGTTCAAAACAGGTAAGAAGCCATTTCAAAATTCCTAGCCATATCCACATCTTTTTGCAAGAAAAGAATGGTATCATGAGCATACTGCAAACTAATAACACCACCAGGAATAGCTTGTGGAAGCAAGCCACATATCAGTTGATTGTTAGCAGCTTTAAAGAGAATTTTGGAAAAAACATCAGCAACCAGATTAAACAAAATAGGAGATAAAGGATCTCCTTGCTTAAGCCCTTTACCAGCCATGATTTTTTTTACTATTGAGATCATTTATCCTAACACATAAAGAACACTTGTGAATAATGGATTTAACCCTATTCCTCCAAATCACTCCAAAACCTCTAGATTTAAGCATCTCATCAAGGAAATCCCAATCAATCCTGTCATAGGCTTTATCATAATCTAGTTTTAAACTAGACCAAAGAGCTTTTTTGAATGAACCTCATGTATAACTTCATGAGCAGCTACCACACTTTCTAAAATAAACCTACTTTTAATAAAGGCTATTTGAGTTATAGAAATAATCCTATGTCCAATAGGAGCAATCCTATTAGTCATAGCTTTGGAAAGTCTGATAAAACAAAAAGGAAAAACCATCAGGACCTAGAGCACCAGCAGCATAAGATCCCATAATAGCATTATAGATTTCTTCTTCAGAAAAAGGAGCATCTAATATAGAGGACTCCTCAGCGGTGAGGAGATCCTCATCATCCAAAAAATTATTATACAAAGAAAAAGCATGTATGTCTTCTTTAGCAATTTTTTTTGTAAAAAGCAGCAACATTAAGCATATCACTAGTCTGATCTACATGACCATCAGGACCATCCAAGACAGAAAGAGTTTTTTTCCTTCTCCTCCGATTAGCTAAGGCATGAAAATAGGACGTATTTCTATCTCCTTCCAAAAAATTCCCTAGACCTCTGCCAGGCTTTTGTTTCTTGTTGAATCAAAATTTCATCCATTTCCTCCTTGATACACCCCGTCTTTTTTCTCATCATCCGATAATCGATTCTGCTCAGAAAAAACATCAAGAATATCAAACTCTTGTAAAAGAGCTTTTTTCTTGTTTTTCAGAGCAGCTTCTAAGTTAATGTTACAACCTTTCAACTTTTACCGAAGTAAACAAAGTTTAAACTGCCAAATGTCAATTGCACTAACACAATGACACCTAGTATTCCAGACCTTATGCACAACATCAGCAAAATCATCTTCCTTAGTCCACCTAGGAGGGTGAGTTTTATTAGACCCAGTATCCAACACTAAAGGAGTATGATCACTAACTATTCTAGGCAAAGCTACGACATTTGTTAAAGGATTTTTTTCTCCCAATCAGTTGAGGCAAAAAACCTGTCCAAAGTAGCTAGAATAGGAGATTTTTTGTTATTAGACCATGTATAAAGCCTATTAGCAGTTTCAATATCAACCAAGCCCCACTTGTTAATCCAATCATTAAAAATAAAAGCCCATTGAGCATTGAAATTTTTACTACTCTTCTCATAAGCATTCCTAACTAAATTAAAATCACCACCCAACAAGGTAGGCAGATTATTTTTTTCCATGATATCATGCAATTCAGCAATAAAATTCAATTTAAATTCAGCATAAATAGTACCATAAACCATAACCAAATGCCACACAAACCCATCACACTTATTCACAAGAACAATAGAAATAAAGAAAGTACCCACACAAGATGAAATCACCTCAAAACTATCCTCTCGAACTCCAACTAAAATACCTCCAGCATTATTTTTAGCAGGTAGAGACACCCAATTATAGATTAAATTTCCAGAAATAGTTTTAAGAAACCATCATCAATCTGTTCCTTTTTAGTCTCTTTTAGACCAATAAATTCAAATTTAAATTCAGAGATAATATCAACAAGAGGTTGTTTTCTACCTGGTTTGCCCAGGCTTCTAATATTCCAAGAAACACCAATCATGATAAACCATGTAATTTATTATTACTAAACAACAAACTATTGCTAGAATTAGAAACCTGGTGATCTAAATAATTCAATTGATGGTCAGAGCCAGAATTGTCCGAAACAAAAGCAGTCGAATGTACATGTCCAGTTAACTGAGCATTATCAAAATTAATCGAGTCACGTAAACTAATAACAGGGTTATCTCTAGTAAATTGCAGATTCTTACTAAGTTCGGCATCAATCAACTCTTGTATAACGGAAACGTTATCAGCGACATCAATACCAATAGAAATGTTCACTTTTTTAGATATGTTATCCAGAATATCAGGATGTAATATAGCAAAGGAATTACCTTGAAAGCAAGGTGGAATTTCAAGATTCTTCCTCTTTTGATAATCCTTAGCTTTCTCAATTATATTCTTATTACCATGATTCCTGGTACTCATCTTACTAGTGTTGGAGATATGCCCTAGAGGCAATAATAAATGTAATTATTATTATATCTTTGTGTTTATGATAAATGTTTACATTCATGCTATAATAGTATTAACAAGGAAACATTAATACTTGTGTGATTTGTAAACTTAATTTGAAGTCCCTAGTAAAGCCTCTATATAATACTAGCTTGTTGGTTAATAGATGATTGTGGTTTCCCTATCATGAACACTGAGATGTTATTAACAACAAGATCATATTGTTAGGAGAATGATATGATGGACATACTCCTATAGATAAGCGTAGCATTAAGATCAAGTCATTTTAATAGTTCAATTGCTATATGCTTTCTGATACATAGTAATCTGATTCCTTCGACCATGAGATCATGCATATCACCTTTACCGGATGGATGCTTTGGTGACATCAAACACCACACCGTAACTGGGTGGTTATAAAGGTGGCATTGAGTGTTCGGAAAGTATTGGTTGAAACACATGGATCAAGAGTGGGATTTGTCCATCCATATGACGGATAGATATACTCTGGGCCCTCTCGAAATGTCATCCAATTAGCTTGCAAGCATGTGACTGGCTCACAAGGGATCACATATCAGGAACGAGAAAGAGTACTTACCGTAACGAGGTTGAACTAGGTATGCGAGATACCGACGATCATAACCTCGGATAAGTAAACTATCGTGAGACAAAGGGAAATTGATATCGTATGTAAGTGGTTCATTCGACGCAAAGTAATCGTTAGAAATATGTGGGAGCCATATGAATTTCGAGATTCCTCTATTGGTTATTGTTCGGAGAAGTGTCTCGATCATGTCCGCATAATTCACGAACCGTGAGACACACTTAAGGATTGACGTTGTTTTGAGTAGTTATGGAATGATGAGAAAGAGACCGAATGTTGTTGAGTCCGGATGGGATCCGGGATATCACGAGGAGATCCGGAATGGTCCGGAGAATAAGATTCATATAAGGAAAGTCCCGTTTCGGAGTTGGGGAATGGTTCCGGTGTTTTCATCAGGAATGTTCTAGAATGTTCCGGAATGTCCGGCACTCCGGAGGGGAAGGGTACATGAATGTGTTGTATCAAGTTGGTATGATTGCATCATGTACTAAGTGTCATCGCTGTACCAAATAAAGGATTAATTCAAATCGTAGTTTGAAAAGTCAAATAGCTAGTTTGAAAAGTCAAACGGCTAAATTTGGAAAGAGGAAAAGAGGAGGAAGGGGGAAACCGAGTTGGGGAGGAGTTCCCTCCTCCAACCGGCGGCCCACCTCCAAGCCGAGTTGGGGAGGGACTCCTCTCCCTCCCCTTGGCCGGCCGGCCCCTCCACCTATATAAGGAGGGGCAGGGCTCCCTCCTAGAAACACACAAGATCCTCTCCTCCAAACCCTAGTACCAAGCCGCCGCCGCCTCCAAGCCGCCGCCGGCCCTAGGGCACTCGCCGCCGCCTAGGTGAAACCCTAGCCGCCGTCACTAGCCCCTCCTCGGCGTGTCTAAACCCTAGAACACCGAGGGACTCTCTCATACTCCACCATACTCGCTCCGGCTTAAGGCGAAGCCCTGCGAGATCTCCCCTCTACTTCCGGTACCACGCCGTTGTGCTGCCGAAATCGCGAGGAGAGTGCTACAACCTCCGCTGCCTGCTGGAACAAGGGAGAGGAAGGTCTTCATCGAGTACCGAATGTGTGACCGACTACGGGAGCGCTGCCGGAACGCAGCGCCGGAAGGATCGTCTACGCGATCTTGAGATCGGGAAGAGTACGACTACATCATCCACGAGAATCCGCTCTCGTTAAACACTTTGGAATCTTCGAGGGTGAGTTATTCCATCGACTCGTTGCTACAATCTAGTAGATAGATCTTGGCTTGTTTGTTTGTATGCGGTAGAATTTTTTTGTTTTCCATGCTACGAAACCCTACAACTAGTAGCCACCACAGGCCTCCACACTTGCTTTTTTGGCCTTAGGAACCTCACTGACTTCACTGTTAGCAATACCAGCTAGCTGCTCCAAGACAGGGAAAATATTTTTTTCTAGTGTAACCAATTCTGTTAACCAACTCCTGGGGAAGTTTTTCCTGCTGTTCCTGAGAGTCACTTTCTTTGTCCAAGTCACCATTAGAGAATTCTTCATCTGTTTCAGCAAGATTAAAGGCTTCCAGCACTTGAGAACAGTATGCAACACTAGCAGACTCCCCTAAACTGGCAAAAGCATCCTCCTCAATCTGATCAACACACTGAGGCTCAAAATCCCAAACTGAGTCATCAACTTTGTTATAATCCATTTTACTAGGCAAGGACAACAAACTCGAAGTGTTGCCACTCATCTTCCACTGTATCACCCAGACAACTATAACATTCAGATGGATTAAAAAACAACCTCTCATCATCAATCTCCGTATCTTCCCAACATTCAGCCACAATGAACACAGTCCTATGACTAGGAGTAGGTGAAGTAATAGAGCCAAATCTCACATTTGAAGCTTGATTATTTTCAGTTTCCATCATACTTCTAGCTTCATCCACATACTCCAAACCATCAAAACCACCATCCTCAATGTCTTCTTCACCAGGATCCTCACCATCATCATCTTCACCAGCCAACTGCTCCACCCCTTCCACAATATTTTTTAACAGGTACATCTTCTGCTCAATCTCAACAATCCTTTCCTTGGAAATCTTAACTGGATCTCTGTATGCTACCTGCAACCTTATGTCAACATAGAAACTATTGAAAAAGGAACTCCAATCCACATCCATAAGGATCCCCACACTAGAAGCTACTTGAGCAAAAGTTTTCCAGACACATCTTTTTGGAGGCAGGCCTTTGGCTTGAATCCAGACAACTGGTAATTCAGCCAAAGCTTTACAGTCACCATCCCACTCAACAATCTTCACATTCACTCCTTTAGTCTCTAGATCAAAAGCAGGAAAATCTATAAGCTCTGACACACGCTTCCATGGGGGAAACCTGACTAGAAAATTCTTATCATCAAGCTCCATGATCTACCATGGCCACTTCTTATGCTTGCAGAAGATTGCATTTAGAATTTTCTCCAAACTTTGCACACTGATCTCACCCTCTCTAACACTCACAACAACACAATTCTGGAGCTTTACCCACTTTGTTTCAGACTCTGAGGGAGCATCAATATGATAAAACCAAGCCCACCATTAGCACATCCAAAATAAGTAGCACACAGGTGCTCCGCAAACCAACTAGGACACAAGTGAACAGGATGTTCAGACGAACCACAAATGAAACAGGCTTTAGGCTTTTCATCTGTAAATATGTTAAAACCACCTTCGATTTCGTCTTTATTTGTATTTTCTCGGCCGTCTCCTCTTTTCGGTTTCATCCAACAACTCAATTTCAACATTGCCATCTAACTCTTTCATAGTCCATTCCCTCTGTTTCGTCACGATCCCGGTCTTGCGACAGAGAGCTGCTGCTTGTGAATCTTACCACTCTCTTGAAGCTACACCACTATTGTATTGTGTATTACGATGGGTAGTTGTACATGTGTATTTTTGTATTGTGTATGCTGTATATGAGCCATACATGCCCAATCTATACATGCAATTGTCGAAGCGGAAGCCTCGCGGAACAAAAAAAAAGGTAACCTACTACTGCACTAGACCAGTTCTTTGGGACTAGAGTAACATGTATACAACCACATGTTATATTGGAGTATGTTTCAAAGCCATTCACATGGAGTCCAAATTTAGCTTTTACTCGCACTATTCCCGAACTAAAAAAATAAATTTAGTCAAGTAGTTAAACATCACTAAGTTTGATCTACAATATTAAATAAGTACATTATGAAAAGTATATTATGGTGGATATGTCTGTATTAATTTGATATTATAGATCTTCATATTTATTTCTATATATACGTTAGGTTAAACTTAGATATCACTATATTAGTATCCCTTTTACTAACATTTGTTTCACGGCGGATGGCGTAACATATGATCACATGTTATATTGTCATGTATCAAAGCCATTCACATAGAGCTCAAATGTAGCCGTTACTAGCACCGTCCCGAAATAAAATGTACTCAAATGTATCAAAGCCATTCACATAGAGCTCAAATGTAGTATACATTTAGTGAGAAGTCAAACCTTATTAAGTTTGAGCAGTGAATATCAACAGCTGCAGTAGCAACAACTTATATCATAATATTATACAAATATATCTTATGATATATCTATCGATATTTCGCCATATTTATTTTTATATTACACCAGATCAAATTATGTACTCATGGCAGATCTATCTAATTGGAGTATCTTTTTAACTTATTACTTAGAAGTATGTTTCATGGCGGATGAAGTATTTCATTAAGCTAGAAATCAAGCCGTTACCAATACTCCAAATAATTTCGCTGGAGTAAAAACCAATGGAGGAGTCAAACATATCCTCGCAATTTATATCCATCCACCCAAGCAAATCCCTCGTCTCCAGCTCACTGCATTCAACACTTCTTCCCTTCTCTCTCCCCTTCCAAAGATCGTCGCATTCGAGAATCAAGACCCGAGGAGACGCGAGCGCCCAAACCCCAAACGCCAAAACCTCCCGCCTCAAAAACCACCCAAAGCGGAGCGCAGCGCAGCGCAGAGGCAGAGCACCACCAGCGAGCAGAGCCCACCCCCTCCCCCCCCTCCCCTCGCCTCATCGATTGCGATGATGGACATTCCACCACGCGCGCCTGCCCCCTCCTCGTTCCCCGTATAGAGCCCCCCCCCTCCCCTCCCTCGTTTCATTCCCCAAATCGGCAGCAAGGCAAGAACCAGTCCTCTGTTCTGTGAGCAGGTTTGATTTGAATCTTTGTGTGCAACAAAAAGTTCGATTCGGCGTGCCCGCCGAACGCCGTGACGGGCATGGCGAAGGCGGAGAAGCTGGTGGTGGAGGTGGTGGCGGCGCACAACCTGATGCCCAAGGACGGGCAGGGCTCCTCGTCGGCCTACGTGGAGGTGGAGTTCGAGCACCAGAAGCGCCGCACCAGGCCCAGGCCCAAGGAGCTCAACCCCGTCTGGAACGAGCGTCTCGTCTTCCCCGTCGCCGACCCCGACGACCTCCCCTACCGCGCCATCGACGTCGGCGTCTACAACGACCGCGCCGCTTCTTCCGGTTCCGCGTCCGCGGACGGCGGCGGCGGGAACGGCCGCAACTTCCTCGGCAAGGTGCGCGTTCCGGCCGCTGGCGTCCCGGCGCCCGGGGAGCCGGTCGTGCCGCAGCTCTTCACGCTCGAGAAGCGGAGCCTCTTCTCGCACATCCGCGGCGAGATCACGCTCAAGATTTACCGCACCGGCGCCGGGGCCGGGGAGATGGTCGCCAAGTCGTCCAAGCAGGAGAAGCCGGCCAAGGCGGCGGTCACTGGCCCGGAGGTCGTGGCCGTGCCGCCTTTGACGGGGAACAAGAAGCAGCACCACCAGCATCAGCAGCATCAGCAGCAGCAGTCAGTGGTGCCCGTCCGGCCGCACCCGCAACCGCCGCCTCAGCATCCGCAGGCGCCCATGGACATCATGCCGCACCCGGCCCCGGCGGCCATGAAGCCGGTGATGCTCTCCGACCACTACCCCGTCCCGGGCTTCTTCTCCGGCCCCGCCGACTTCTCGCTCAAGGAGACGCGGCCCAGCCTCGGCGGCGGCGCGACGGCGGACAAGGCGAGCGCGACCTACGACCTGGTCGAGCAGATGCAGTACCTGTACGTGCGCGTGGTGCGCGCGCGCGGCGTGGCGGCGCAGGGCGGGGAGGCCGTCGCGGAGGTCAAGCTCGGGAACTACCGGGGCGTGACGCCTGCGGCCGCGCTTGGGCACCAGTGGGACCAGGTGTTCGCCTTCTCCAAGGAGACCATCCAGTCCTCCTTCGTCGAGGTCTTCGTGCGGGCCCGCGGCAGCGACGACCACCTCGGCCGCCTCTGGTTCGACCTCTCCGAGGTGCCGCGCCGCGCGCCGCCGGACAGCACCCTGGCGCCGCAGTGGTACGCCATGGAGGACCGCAAGGGCGAGCGCGGCGGCGTGGAGGTGATGGTCGCCGTGTGGTACGGCACCCAGGCCGACGAGGCATTCGCCGAGGCCTGGCATTCCAAGTCCGCCGGCGTCCAGGGCCACGGGCCCCTGGGCTCCATCAAGTCCAAGGTGTACGTCGCGCCCAAGCTGTGGTACCTTCGTGTGTCCGTCATCGAGGGGCAGGACTTGCTTCCCATGGACAAGGGGCTCATGGGGATGGGCCGGTACCCGGAGCTGTTCGTGCGTGCGCAGATTGGGAGCCAGATGCTGCGCACACGGCCGTCGCCGGTCATGGCGAACCGGGGACCGTCGAGCCCGTTCTGGAACGAAGACCTGATGTTTGTGGTTGCAGAACCATTTGAGGAGTTCCTGGTGCTGTCACTGGAGGATCATGTCTCACCGGGAAGGGACGACATTCTCGGCCGCCTTGTCCTTCCGGTGTCCTCCATTGAGAGGCGCTGGGACGAGAAGCTTGTTGTCTCCAGGTGGTTTGGGCTTGACCGTAGCAACGGTGGTGGCAATGTGGGCGTCAACAACCCGAACAGGTTCGGGAGCCGTGTGCATCTCCGGCTAAGTCTCGACGGCGGCTATCATGTTCTGGATGAAGCAACTGCATACAGCAGTGATCTCAGGCCTACGGCGAAGCAGCTGTGGCAGCCTCATGTCGGTGTGCTTGAGCTCGGCGTGCTTGGTGCCACTGGACTGATTCCAATGAAGGCTCGCGATGGCAGGGGCGCAATGGCAGATTCGTATTGTGTTGCAAAGTATGGTCAGAAGTGGATCCGCACTCGCACCGTCGTCGACTCCGTGTGCCCCCGATGGAATGAGCAGTACACCTGGGAGGTGTTCGACCCCTGCACCGTCATCACCGTCGGCGTGTTCGACAACTGCCATGTCGACAAGCCGGCATCAGGGAACACAACAGTTGCTGTCCGGGATAACTGCATTGGTAAAGTCCGTATCAGGCTCTCGACATTGGAGACCGACAGGGTGTACACTCATGCTTACCCACTCCTTATGCTGCATCCATCTGGGGTGAAGAAGATGGGGGAGCTCCACCTAGCTGTGCGCTTCTGCTGTGGCAATGCCGGAAACATGTACCATGCCTATGTTCGCCCGTTGCTCCCCAAGATGCACTATGTCGAGCCGCTGCTCGTGCGCCAGGTTGAGAGCCTGCGGTTCCAGGCCACAAGTGTCGTTGCAGCCCGGCTTGGCCGTACTGAGCCACCGCTTGGCAAGGAGGTTGTTGAGTACATGCTGGATCACCGCTCACATCTGTGGAGTATGAGGCGCAGCAAGGCGAACTTCTTCCGCCTGGTCACCGTGCTCTCCGGTCTGATCGCTATTGGAAGGTGGTTTGAGCTTGTTCGCTCGTGGCAGCGCCCGGTGCACTCATGCCTTGCTGTGTTCACATTCCTGGTGTTCGTGCTGATGCCGGAGCTGATCCTTCCAACGGCCTTTCTGGTCATGGCGTTCACTGGGCTATGGAGGTATCGTGTCCGTCCCAGGCACCCGCCTCATATGGATATGCGGCTGTCTCATGCAGATGCGGCCACCGTGGATGAGCTGGATGAGGAGTTCGACACGTTCCCTTCAAACCGGGGCGACGTCGTGCGCTTCAGGTACGACCGCCTCCGCAGCGTGGCGGGGAGGGTGCAGACGGTGGTGGGCGACATCGCAACACAGGGCGAGCGGATGCAGGCCGTCCTCAGCTGGCGCGACCCGAGGGCGACGCTGCTCTTCTCCATCGCCTGCGTCGCCGCTGCGGTCATCGCCTACGCCGTGCCGATGAAGGTGCTCATCGGGCTGTGGGGCCTGTATGCCATGCGCCCGCCGAGGTTCCGCAGCAGGATGCCGTCCCCGCTGATGAACTTCTTCCGGAGGCTGCCTTCCAAGGCCGACATCCTGCTCTGATCCTGGGTAGCAAGTCTCTGCAGCTTCAAATGGTACTAACTAACTTTGTGACCGATTCAGTTAGTGGTTATTTTGGCTGGAAGGGGGATGGTGCTTCGAAGGAGTGCAGCAAGAAACAAACTTGTTTGTCTGCTGCCTGATGTGATTGTGCCGAGTGGCGATTAGTTAATCTATGCTGTTATCCATGTTGCACCTTGTAGTAGCAGAAGTAGAAGACTTGTAGTAGTAGTAGCAGCAGCAGCAGCAGCAGCCCAGTGGTGCTGTTCTTGTAGTCCCAGTTTAAGTTCTGCAAAGACTGAGTTCAGTAGATGGCACCGAATCTATGTGATGATCATGATGTGTTGATGAAAAACAACCAGGTTTAATTTACTAGTACAAGACTGTTTGTTATGTTATCCATGTTGGGCTCCAGCAGCATTGGTCAGTATGCAGTGATAGTAAATGTATGTTGTGTATTCATCGATCTGTACTTCGAAGACTGGGAATGATGGTATGTATTGCTTCTCACGTGCAGACATGCATGTGTGTGTTGCTTTTGTTCTCTGCTGCTGAGAATAAAATTCTTGTCTTTGAGAGACCAGAGGCTATCCTTCTTTTGTTTAAGTTTTGTCTCCACTCTGTTCCCATGTGGCTGCATGCTTAGAATACTGGAACAGGGAATTCTTGTCCCTGCTATGAAATCCAACCACGCATGTGCTATGCTTTGTGGACATCCAGTGATCAGCAGATAATTTTTTTGTCTGCCTGTCTGGTTGCTGAATACTTGTCTTGTTCCAGTGATTGCTGAATTCATGTCATTTTTGAAGCAATTGGAGCAAACCAAAAGTGCCTGTCTGGTTGCTGAATACTTGTCTTGTTGCAGCAGGGTAGGGGGTTCTTGTTGCAATATAACATTGCCAGGCTCAGGTTTATACTTGTATAGTAGAAAGCGGCAACTTGATTTGGTTGAGAAGAGTGGATAGACAATGTTTGTTGGGGTCTATCCGTGTAAGTCTGATTGGAATTTGCTCATGTCTCTGTCAATACACAGAAGTGCAGCTTCCGCTGTACTGAAAAGTCACCAAACTGGAGTCTGAATATTTCTGAATCCATCGAGACTTAACAAAATGTCAGCCTGTCGCCAGACCTAGCTAAAACGTTTGTCTTGTTTTATGAGATGGCGGTACTATGCTTTTCGTCATCAATGGAAGGGTAGCAGTCCAGCGTTTGTCCGATGCTTGATTTGTTGTTCTTTTGTTTGTTCTCCGTAGATAATAACAATCTTGTCGTTAGAGTTCAGATATTTGGCTCTTTTGTTTCATTTTGTCCCCATTCTTCTCCCATCTGGCTGCACGCTCTTCTGCAAGGCTTAAAATAATGCAAGAGAGAATGTTTCACCTATGAACTCTAAATATTCAGTGTCATTTGTCTTGTACTCCCTCCACTCCCTCCGTTTTAAAATATAAGATGTATTAGGTTTGTAAAAAAAATGTATATAGAGAACCAACTCGTGCTTGGATGGTTAGGAGGGCGGTGGTACCCCTAACCCGTCAGAGTTCAAACCCTAGGTTTGATGCTTTGGTGTCTCATAAAGACAGAATATTCTTTTAGTGGGAGGCGACATTCCTGTCGATAGCGAGGCACCTGCGGTGACTTCGTCAATCTCAAGACCCGCCGGTTCAGTTAATAGGGGTGAGTGTATGCACACATTGTGAGCGTCTTTGTTTGCACTGTGTTTCTAAAAAAATAATATCTAGACTTCTTTTAGTGGGTACATTCACTCAAAATCTAAGTAAACATACATACTAAAATAAGTCTAGATACATTTACTTTATTTTTTCTGAAACGGAGACATAGCTCCAGCCTCTACATCGACTGATGCATGCAGCTCTTTATTAATTTTATTCAGTATTTCGTTTTACAAAAGATTACATCATGGGTCGCATAGGACTGAGACATGAATCAACCATCTAAAAAAGAGAGAAAACATGAAGCGACTCTGCACTAACATGTTAACCTATGATCAAAACGCCAGCTGCACCGACTGTAAAAATTCTGTGCCACCTGCTCTAGCCGGTTGCACCCAGTAACCATGTCTTGACATTTTTCAATTGACTGGAGAAAAGACCACAAACGGATCCGGTGAGTAGCCAAAGAAATGACCTGCATAAAGAAAGGAAGTTTGGCATTGTTAAATATATAATCATTCCGAATGTTTCATATGGCCCATGGTAAAGCACAAACTCCAACTCGGATATGTGCCTTTTATTGTTTGTTGACCCCCGCTAACCAATTTCCAAACAAATTTGTTATATTAGACGAAGGAATGATATTAAAAGCCATATGAACAATACGCCACACAAGTTTTGCTAGAGGAGATGATATGAATAAATGTTGTATTGATTCATCTTGGACACAAAAACAACATTTTTTGCATCCTTGTCGATTCCTTTTTATTAAGATGTCCTTTGTAAGCAAAACTTTTCTATGCAAGAACCACATAAAAATTCTTATCTTTAGTGGTACTTTCATTTTCAAATATATTTTCGAAGGTATTTAGTATGGTCATTCATGTAATCTAAATATACTGACTTGACCGTGAAAGTGCTAGACGTTGTCAATTTCCAGACAAACACATCTGACTGCGTAGTTAAATGCACATGAATGAGGCGGCTACAAAGTTGAAGCCAATGTTGCCATCTATGTCCCGTTAGAGCTTGCGTAAAACCTATGTTCAGCGGTACTTGAGACATAATACTAGTGACTGAAACTTGTTTCTTTGTGCTATGTTATAAAGCGAGGGGTATTGTTGGGATAAAGACGTGTTTCCTAACCACGTTTCCTTCCAAAACCGTGTATCCTTACCGTTATCAATATTGAAAGAGCCTCTATCAAAAAATTCATCTTTTACTTTCGTTAATCCTTTCTAAAAGGGGGAGTCCGTAGGTTTTGCCTTTACTTGAGACAAAGATTGGGAGTTAAGATATTTATTTTATATTAATTCCTGCCAAACATCTCGATATATTTGCTTCATAAAGCTAAAATATCGTATATTTTGAAATGAAGGGAGTAGTAAAAACTTGCCGAAACTTCTCTTGTATCCGTGGGTACTGAACACCGAGACCGATAAGAAGGATGAGCGGACTATCACTTACCAGCCATACTCCCGCAGATTTGCAGTTCTCTTCGGCCAGAACATCCCCTGCAAAGCACTGAAACCGCCAACAATGCCCATTCGTGCAAAGTACATAGCTCCAGGGAACGGATGGGCCATGGATTCAATCAAATTACAATTTTCTCAGATTTACGATTGCGGTTATATGGTGTTAGGGAATTTCTAACTGACCAACCAAAACCGGTTAGAGGGGTAAAAGTATAATCTAAGAGCATACAATGGTAAAACACGCGGAGTCTTCTTTTAGCCCTCTACGTTATTTAGAGAACACCGTAAAATAAAGTTGTAATACAATGCATCAACTCTTTACGATTAATTTGATTGACTAATTTTAGTACTCTCCTGGTCCATATTAATGGTCTTAACTTTATCAAGATTCATATGAATCTAGTTAAGTATTTAGACTTGATATATTCCTATCTAGACAAGGTTGATGCTATTAATATGGATCGGAGGGAGTAAGAAATTATGTTAGAAGACATAAGGTACAATGTGTCTTCTCTTATTTTATAAGAGATTATCTCTTAGTTAAGGAAAAACAACCTTCTCTTTTTTATTTCTTTCTCTTCCAACTAAGCAAAAAAATCGAACGACAGCTGATGTCACCCTATTGTACATGTCCTAACCGATCCCAAAACGGTTAGAAGAGTAAAAATTATAAGAGTTGGCTCCCAAAAACGGCCGTAGAGGATTAACTATAACTGACCTCGACCGCGCTAGAGAATAATTTCGGCCCCCTCCCGCCTCCTGCCCGATAGTTCCTGCCCCCGCCATTCCTGCCCGTCCACCTTCTTTCGGTGCCGATGTCCCTGACTCCGGCTAAAATCGACGCGCAGCTCGCTTCCGCACCATCGTCGACCATCCACGGCAGCTCGACGCCGCCACAATTGAGCATCTCGGCCACGTCTGCAGAGAAAGATTTCTTCTTATTATAAGGCATGATTTGATCCGCATAGGAGGTTAGGGACAAACAACGTCGTCCAACCCGCCACCACGATAGTGAACGCCTCCGGCAACGCCAGCAGCAAGCGTGTAGTGGCCTCGGAGATGGATCCTCATCCTCCATTTGCTCCGATGACTGGTAGGCCGCAGAGCAAGCCGACACCGGAGAAAAAGTCGCTTGTCAAGGTGGTGACTAGAAATACAAGGAAGAAGGCCGCGACAACAATTTCGAAGGCAGCACTGGCTCCACCATCTCACAAGGCCTCTCCAGCGAACCCTCCGTGAGTCCGGCCCCTCGTGCGCCTGTCGCTGCCGCCAAGAACTCCATGGCCACCAAGTGGTCGGCAAAATGCTGACAAGGTAAAAGTTTCCTTTTTCTCTTGGCCTCGTATTCAGTGATGGTTGTAGTTGTTGGTGATTTCGTGGATTGTTTGTAGTGCATTGGAGTCCTAGGTGGCCAACTTCATGTCGCAATTGGACGTTATCCATGCGACCGACATCGATGATATCCACTTTGAGAAAAAAGAGGTTGAAGAAGATATTGAGGTTGATGAGCAAGAATAAGAAGAGGTTGAGATTGTGGAGGAGGAAGAGGGTCGATGATCCGGTGGAGGACACTCAAGGAAGAACAAAGATAGCAAGGTCAACAAACTATAGAGAAAAAGAGGACACTAGGAATTGTGCCATGCTTGGATGAATGTGTCACCAGATGCATCGATTGGCAGCGATCAATCCAAGGGGTGGGTTTGGAGTCGGATTGATGAGTACTACAACAACACATTCACTATTCCAAGCCACTGAACGCAAGGCTCTCTTGGCAACCGTTGGGGCAGCATCCAAGAGAAATGCAACCATTGGTATAGTTGTGTTGATCAATTGAATCATGCACCACCAAGTGGGGTGCCCATGACCGAGCATGGCCCGATCATCCAAGATCTCTACTAGCAACACAACAAGTAGAATGGTTGCAAGGGATTCAATTTGCACCATTGCTACATCAAACTAGTTGGAAATGAAAAGTGGGTGCAAAGGAATTGGGAGACCACACCGAAGAGGTCAAGGGTTAGCATCTCCCTTGAGGCCAACGATGAAGAATATGAGGACCCACACAAGAGGCCAGAGGGGGCAAATATTGCAAAAGAGAGGAAGGATAGATGAGGCCAAAGAGCTTACAAAAATGATCTTTGTGCTAGCTTGAGACCAAGAAAGCCTTGGCAGCCCAAGGGAAAGAAGAGAAGGCGGCAAGGTAGGCCGAGATCAAGGGCATGGAGGAGAACTGGAGGAAGAAGATGACCACCAAAGAAAGGAATGTTGGAATTATGCCCTAGAGGCAATAATAAATATGTTATTATTATAATTCTTGTTCATGATAAAGTTTATATTCCGTGCTAGAATTGTATTAAGCGGAAACTTTGATACTTGTGTGGTTTATGAACAACACCGTGTCCCTAGTATGCCTCTATGGACTAGCTCATTGATTAATGATGGTTATGGTTTCCTAACCATAGACATGAGTTGTCGATTAATAATGAGATCATGTCATTAGGAGAATGATATGACGGACAGACCCAAATCAAGCAGAGCAATTAGATCGTGTCATCGTGTTCATCTTTGCGAAGCTTTTTCTTATGTCAAATATTGTATTCCTTAGACCATGAGATAATGCAACTCCCTGGTATCGGAAGAAAGCTTTGAGGTCATCAAACGTCATCCTATGAGAGGGTGGTGTCTCTCAGGTGATCGGAAAGTACTTGTTGGGTTGTATGTATCGAGATGGGATTTGTCCCTCCCAAGTCGGAGAGATATACTTCAGGCCCACTCGATAATCGATATCAACACCGCTTGCAAGCAAGTGGTTAAGGAGTTAATCACAAAGTGATATCGGATTACAGAATGAGTAAAGTACTTGCTGTGAACGAGATTGAACTAGGTATGCCGATGCCAACGATCGAATCTCGGGCAAGTAAAATATCGCGTGACGAAGGGAATATATATATGGGATTAATTGAATCCTGGCATCATGGTTCATCCGATATAATCATCGATGAATATGTGGGAGTCAATATGGGTTTCCAGATCCCGCTGTTGATTATTGATAGAAGATCATGTCTGCATATTCTCGAACCCGTAGGGTCACACACTTAACGTGTCTCGATGCTAGGATAGAATGGATAATTGGTTTATGAGTTTTTGTTCGGAGTCTCGGATGAGATCCAGGACATGACGAGAGGTTCCGGAATGGTCCGGAGAATAAGATTCATATAAGCGAAAGCAGTTTTTGGATTTCGGAATTGTTTCGGATTGTTCGGTATTGTACAGGAAGGTTCTAGAAGCTTCCGGAGTGGGACCAACGTGGCCCCACTTGTCGGAAGGGGGCATGGGACTACGAGGGAGTGCCCTGGACGCATTGGGCCAGGGGCACAAGGTCCCATAGGCCCAGCCGGTCAAGCCCTAGGGTAAACCCTAGGGAGAGCTTCTAGAGGGGGGGGGGGGGAACTTGCCCCCCACTCCACCCATGTGGCCGCCGGCCCTAGGGCTTGGAGGAGGGGCAAGGGCAGCCGACCAGCCCTCTATATAAAGAGGGCAGGGGCGCACCCTCCCCCCACACCTCCTCCAACCCTAGCCGCCTACCTGCTGCCCTCCTCTCTCTCTCTCTCCCGACTGCGCGTAGGCGAAGCCCTGCCGCAGAAACTCTCCACCTTTGCACCACGCCGTCGTGTTGTAGATCCAATCTATCTCTCCACCCCACTTGCTGGACCGAGGAAGGAGGAGACGTCGAGGTGCCGTACGTGTGCATCTCTCGGAGGCGTCGCCACTTGCAGCGTTGGATCGGATCAGATCGCGAGGAGGAGAAGGCTAGTACGACTACATCAACCACGTTCCGTTGAACGTTCCGCCGTGCGATTTCTTCAAGGGTATGAAGATCTCATCTATCCCCCTATTGTTTGCATCTCCTAGATTAGATCTTGGCTTTCCCGTTCGCATCCGTAGATTTTTTTTGATTTACTATGCTACGAAACCCTTTAGTGGTATCAGAGCTAGATCTATGTGTAGATGTGTTTCACGAGTAGAACGCAACATGCTTGTTGCCGGCGTTGATGTTTTCTGTTGCAAGCCTCTTGTTTTGTACTTATTATGACGAGGAATAGTGAGATCGAAGCGGTCCAGGCCAACTTTACGCGACCTCGTTCGCAAGACCGGCTCCGCACTTGACGTGTGGCTTGTTTCACACATGCGGCTGGTGGATGCCAGTTTCTCTCACTATAGTTGTCATGGGATTTACACCGGATGTTGGCAACCATAATATCACCGTTGTGGCTTTACGTAGGTAAGAATCGTTCTTAGCTTGTTACTCCCATAAGCCACGTAAAACATGCTACAACAAAGTAGAGGCGTCTAACTTGTTTTTGCAAGGAGTGTTTCTGTGATATGGTATGGCCTAAGATGTGATGTGTATGTTGTATGCAATGATCATGTTTTGTAATATTTCACGACTTGCATGTCGATGAGTGCACAACCGGCAGGAGCCATATGGTTGTCTTTATAATTGTGTATGACCTGTGTGTCAACTTCTTATACGCCATTTAATAGCTTTACTTTATCGCTAAGTACTTAGCAATAGTTGTAGATGCTATTCGTGGTGGAGGCAATCATGATGGAGTGATGGAGATCATGCTGGCACGCACAAGATGGAGATCATTGCGCGGAGATTGGCTATACCATGTCACATAAAATTATATGCATGTGATGTTTATCCTTTTATGTATCTTATTATGCTTAGATCGCGACGGTAGCATTATAAGATGATTCCTCACTTAAAGATCAAGATAAAACTGTGTTCTCCCCATGTATGCACCATTGCGAAAGTTCGTCGTGTTTAAGCATCATGTGATGATCGGGTGCTATAAACTCTACGTTCACATACAACGGGTGCAAGCCAGTTTTGCACACGCGGAAATACTTGGGTTTAACTTGACGAGCTAGCATGTACAGACATGGCCTCAGAACACACGAACCAAAAGGTTAAGCATGAGTCATATGAATGATATGATCGACACTTTGTTGTCCACCATTGAAATCACATCTCTTCTCGTGAAGATCGGATTAGGTGTGGTGAATTTGGATCATGTTCACTAAACAATTTGAGGGATGTTGAATTTAGTGGGAGTTCATCTAGTAATTTGATTAAGTTGAACTAGTTATCATGAACATAGTCTAAATTGTACTTGCAAATTTTGTAGATCAAATCGCTAAGTCCAACTTCAACTTCAACGTTTTTTGCTGAGAAAGAAAAGCTTAAGAACAATGGGTCTAACTTCACCAACTGGTTCCGCAATCTGAGAATCATTCTCGCTGGCAGACAAAAGGACTATGTCCTTGAGAAAGCGCTAGGTGACGCCCCTGCTGTAGATGTGCCGGCTGATGAAAAAGCTGTTTATCAGTCGCGCAAAGATGATTATGGTGTGATTAAGAGCACCATGTTATTTGCTATGGAATCGGACATTCAAAATCGTTTTGAGGAGTTCACCGGGCCCTTTGAGATTCTTGAGGAACTGAAAACCATGTTTCAGACTTAGGCCCGTTCTGAGAGATATGAGATCTCTAAGAAATTCTTCAACTCCAAGATGGAGGAAGGGAGTTCCGTTAGTGAGAACGCCATTAAGATGTCGGGATACACTCAACGTCTTGAGCAACTAGACTGCAAGATTCCATAAGAGCTCAAGATTGACAGAGTTCTGCAATCACTCCCTCCTAGCTACAAAGGTTTTGTAGTTACTCATAATTAGATTGGTTCCACTGATACGATCACTGAGCTCTTCGCTAAGCTAAAAGCTGCGGAGGTGGACATCAAGAAATATAATCATGTGTTGATGGTCAACAAGCCCGCCAGCTTTAAGAAAGGTAAGGGTGGAAAGAAGTCCTTCAAGAAAGGCAGCGGCAAGCGCGTTGCTCCTGCTGAGAAGAAGATCAAGTCTGGACCTAAGCCGGACACTGAGTGCTTCTATTGCAAGGACAAGGGTTAGTGGAAGCGCAAATGTCCGAAGTACTTAGCGGACAAGAAGGCTGGCACCATCAAAGGTATATTTGATATACATGTTATTGATGTTTACCTTACTAGCGCTCGTTGTAGTGCCTGGGTATTTAATACTGGTTCAGTTGCTAATATTTGTAACTCGAAACAGGAGCTACGGAATAGACAGCGGCTAGCGAGGGATGAGGTGACGATGCGCGTTGGCAACGGATCAAGAGTTGATGTGATGGCTGTCGGCACGCTCTCCTTAGTTTTACCTTCGGGATTAGTTTTAAACCTTAATAAATGTTATTATGTGCCTGCGTTGAGCATGAACATCATATCTGGATCGTGTTTATTGCAAGACGGTTATTCATTTAAATCAGAGAATAATGGTTGTTTTATTTATATGAGTAACATTTTTTATGGTCATGCACCTGCTATGAATGGTTTATTTCTTCTGAATCTCGAAAGCAATGAAACACACATCCATAACATTGAGGCTAAGAGATGCAAGATAGATAGTGATAATACGATTTATTTGTGGCACTGCCGTCTAGGTCATATTGGTGTAAAACGCATGAAGAAACTCCATTCTGATGGACTTTTGGAGTCTCTTGATTTTGAATCATTTGACACGTGTGAACCGTGCTTCATAGACAAGATGATCAAAACCCCGTTCTCCGGAATAATGGAGCGAGCAACGGACTTGTTGGAAATCATACATACCGATGTATGCGGACCAATGAGTGTTTCAACGCGTGATGGATATCGCTACTTTCTCACTTTTACTGATGACTTAAGTATATATGGGTATATCTATTTAATGAAACATAAATCTGAAACGTTTGAAAAGTTCAAAGAATTTCAGAACGAAGTGGAAAACCATCGTAACAGGAAAATTAAATTTCTACGATCTGATCGTGGAGGTGAATATTTGAGTTACGATTTTCTCATGCATCTTAAAGCAAGCGGAATCGTTTCGCAACTCACACCACCCGGAACACCACAACACAATGGTGTGTCTGAACGCCGGAATCGAACTTTATTGGATATGGTGCGATCGATGATGTCTCTTATAGATTTGCCGTTATCATTTTGGGGTTACGCATTAGAAACCGCTGCATTCACTTTAAATAGGGCACCATCTAAATCCATTGAGACGACACCGTATGAACTGTGGTTTGGTGCTAAACCTAAGTTGTTGTTTCTTAAAGTTTGGGGATGCGAAGCTTACGTCAAGAAGTTGATGCCGGACAAGCTCAAACCCAAAGCGGAGAAATTCGTCTTCATAGGATACCCTAAGGAAACGATTGGGTATACCTTCTATCACAGATCCGAAGGCAAAGTGTTTGTCGCAAAGAACGGATCCTTTCTTGAGAAGGAGTTTCTCTCGAAAGAAGTGAGTGGGAGGAAAGTAGAGCTAGACGAGGTTATTGAACCTTCTCTTGGGTTAGAGAGTAGCGCAGCACCTGAAATTGTTCCAGTGCCGTCTGCACCAACAACAGAGGAAGCTAATGATGAGGATCATGAAACTTCGGACGATGCTACTGCTGAACTTCGCAGGTCGACAAGGTCACGTGCCCCTCCTGAGTGGTACGGCAACCCTGTCTATCTTGTTAGTAGACAACAGTGAACCTGCGGACTATGAGGAAGCAATGATGAGCCCAGACTCTGAGAAATGGCTAGAGGCCATGAAATCTGAATTGGGATCCACGAGCGAAAACCAAGTATGGACTTTGGTGGACCCTCCTAGCGACCGTAAGGCCGTTGAGTGCAAATGGATTTTCAAGAAGAAAACGGATGCGGATGGTTATGTTACTGTCTATAAAGCTCGACTTGTCGCAAAAGGTTTTCGACAAGTTCAAGGTGTTGACTACGATGAGACTTTCTCTCCCGTAGCGATGTTTAAGTCCATTCGGATTTTATTAGCAATTGCTGTGTTTCATGATTATGAAATATGGCAGATGGATGTCAAGACTGCGTTCCTCAATGGCAACATTGATGAAGAGTTGTATATGATGCAACCCGAAGGTTTTGTCGATCCTAAGGATGTTGATAAGGTGTGCAAACTTCAGCGTTCCATTTATGGACTGAAGCAAGCATCTCGGAGTTGGAACCTTCTTTTGATCAAGAGCTTTGGATTTGTTCCAAATTGCTACGAAGCTTGTATCTACAAGAAAGTGAGTGGGAGCTCAGTGACATTTTTGGTACTATATGTGGATGACATATTGATTATTGGAAATGATATTGACATGCTTAACGATGTGAAGAGTTATTTGAACAAATGTTTTTCAATGAAATACCTAGGGGAAGCTGCTTATATATTGGGCATCAAAATCTATAGAGATAGACAAAGACGCCTGATAGCTTTAAGCCAAAGTACATACCTAGACAAAGTTCTGAAAATGTTCAAAATGGATAACGCAAAGAAAGGTTCAGTGCCTATGTTGTCAGGTAAGATATTGAGCAAGGCTCAGTGTCCAACTACGGTAAACGATAGAGAAGCTATGAGCAAAGTGCCTTATGCCTCGGCCATAGGTTCTATCATGTATGCCATGCTTTGTACTAGACCGGATGTGTCCAATGCTCTTAGTTTGACGAGCAGATACCAAAGTGATCCAGGAGTGAAACACTGGACAACCGTAAAGAACATCCTAAAGTATCTAAATAGGACTAAAGAAATGTTCTTGGTCTATGGAGGTGATGAGCAGCTCGTCGTGAAAGGTTACGTCGATGCTAGTTTCGACACCGACAAGGATGATTCTAAATCTCAGATAGGATACATTTATATTTTGAATGGAGGAGCTGTGAGCTGGAGAAGCTGCAAGCAAAGCGTGATCGTAGGATCTACAGTAAAAG
Source organism: Avena insularis (assembly GCA_023614405.1). Lineage (NCBI taxonomy): Eukaryota > Viridiplantae > Streptophyta > Magnoliopsida > Poales > Poaceae > Avena > Avena insularis. The sequence continues at coordinate 391,191,090 of CM042695.1, forward strand.
CGGAATACATGGCTGCTGCAGAAGCGTCAAGTGAAGGAGTTTGGATCAGGAACTTCATCACTGAGCTTGGTGTGGTTCCAAGTGCCTTGGACCCACTAGAGATATTGTGTGACAACACTGGCGCCATAGTACTGGCTAAGGAACCAAGATATCATCCAAAGACCAAGCATATCAACCGCAAGTTTCATATAATTCGAGATTATATAAAAGATGGAGATCCGAAGATTAGCAAAGTACATATGGATCTGAATGTCGCAGATCCATTGACTAAACCTCTTCCACGAGAAAAACATGATCAACACCTTAGTGCCATGGGTGTTAGATTGTTGCCAGATGTAAACTAGATTATTGACTCTAGTGCAAGTGGGAGACTGTTGGAATTATGCCCTAGAGGCAATAATAAAGATGTTATTATTATAATTCTTGTTCATGATAAAGTTTATATTCCATGCTAGAATTGTATTAAGCGGAAACTTTGATACTTGTGTGGTTTATGAACAACACCGTGTCCCTAGTATGCCTCTATGGACTAGCTCATTGATTAGTGATGGTTAAGGTTTCCTAACCATAGACATGAGTTGTCGATTAATAATGAGATCATGTCATTAGGAGAATGATATGATGGACAGACCCAAATCAAGCAGAGCAATTAGATCGTGTCATCGTGTTCATCTTTGCGAAGCTTTTCTTATGTCAAATATTGTATTCCTTAGACCATGAGATAATACAACTCCCTGATATCGGAAGAAATCTTTGAGGTCATCAAACATCATCCTATGAGAGGGTGATCATAAAGGTGTCTCTCGGGTGATCGGAAAGTACTTGTTGGTTGTATGCATCGAGATGGGATTTGTCCCTCCCAAGTCGGAGAGATATACTTCGGGCCCACTCGGTAATCGATGTCAACACCACTTGCAAGAAAGTGGTTAAGGAGTTAATCACAAAGTGATATCGGATTACGGAACGAGTAAAGTACTTGCTGTGAACGATATTGAACTAGGTATGCTGATGCCAACGATCGAATCTCGGGCAAGTAAAATATCGCGTGACGAAGGAAATATATATATGGGATTAATTGAACCCTGGCATCGTGGTTCATCCGATATGATCATCGATGAATATGTGGGAGTCAATATGAGTTTCCAGATCCCACTGTTGATTATTGATAGAAGATCATGTCTGCATATTCTCGAACCCGTAGGGTCACACACTTAACGTGTCTCGACGCTAGGATAGAATGGATAATTGGTTTCTGAGTTTTTGTTCGGAGTCTTGGATGAGATCTAGGACATCACGAGAGGTTCCGAAATGGTCCGGAGAATAAGATTCATATAAGGGAAAGCAGTTTTTGGATTTCGGAATTGTTTTGGATTGTTCAGTATTGTACCGGAAGGTTCTAGAAGCTTCCGAAGTGGGACCAACGTGGCCCCACTTGTCGGAAGGGGGCGTGGGCCTATGAGGGAGTGCCCTGGCCGCATTGGGCCAGGGGCACAAGGTCCCATAGGCCCAGCCGACCAAGCCCTAGGGGAAACCCTAGGGAGAGCTTCTAGAAGGGGGGGGGGGAACTTGCCCCCCACTCCACCCATGTGGCCGCCGGCCCTAGGGCTTGGAGGAGGGGCAAGGGCAGCCGGCCAGCCCTCTATATAAAGAGGGCAGGGGCGCACCCTCCCCCCACACCTCCTCCAACCCTAGCCGCCTACCTGCTGCCCTCCTCTCTCTCTCTCTCTCTCTCTCTCTCTCTCTCTCTCTCTCTCTCTCTCCCGACTGCGCGTAGGCGAAGCCCTGCCACAGAAACTCTCCACCTTTGCACCACACCGTCGTGTTGTAGATCCAATCTATCTCTCCACCCCACTTGCTGGACCGAGGAAGGAGGAGACTTCGAGGTGCCGTACGTGTGCATCTCTCGGAGGCGTCGCCAATTGCGGCGTTGGATCGGATCAGATCGCGAGGAGGAGAAGGCTAGTACGACTACATCAACCACGTTCTGTTGAACGTTCCACTGTGCGATTTCTTCAAGCGTATGAAGATCTCATCTATCCCCATGTTGTTTGCATCTCCTAGATTAGATCTTGGCTTTCCCGTTCGCATCCGTAGATTGTTTTTTGATTTACTATGCTGCAAAACCCTTCAAGGAAGTCCAAGGCCGATGAGCGTAGGCTTGCAATAAGAGGATAGAAAATGAGAATGAGGCTGATAGCGTGCTATCATGTTCATAAACCCAAACACCATGGATGACTAGGAAGTATTGGGAGCTCACACGTCAAAAGATCATTCAAGGCTTTGGAGGTGGTGATGGTGATGGTGGTGTTGGTGTTGGGCGAGGTGGAGATGGTGATGGTGGTGACCATGGAGGTGATGATGTTGGTGTTGGACGAGGTGGTGGAGGTGGATATGAGTTATTCAGAGATGGTGATTCTTGAATTCATCTGAGATAGTCCACAACATATAAGGTGATATGTTGTGTTTTTTCAATCAAACCAGATCGATATGCTTCTTTTTGGGTGACCTTGATAGATGTGGTGGTGGTTTGATGAACTCTATGCATGTTTTAATTTGAATTGTTCGATTCGATGAACTATATATATGTATTGTTTAAGTGTTGTGTTTCTTGTATTTGAATTGTTCGTATGTTTGAATTTCTTCTACAAACTCTATTCCAAATGCATGAAATGCTAGAAGAAATTGGCCAAAAAAATTTACTCCTCTAAATATAGGGGTTCTGGTAGGAACCACCAATCTTTAGAGGAGTAAATATACTCCTATAAGTTTTAGGGTTCGGTTTACTCCTCTAAGTTTCCGAGGATCAGTTAAAGATGTACTTTTTCCCTAGGTTCCATCGATTTCATAAGGAATCTCATGTTCTTTGGTAGAACAAAGCATACAAGGTGGACTTTCATTTTGTGACAGCAAAGTTCGCCCTCGGAATTTTGGAAGTATATATCATTGCACATATGGATCAGGTGACCACTACTTCCACCTAGCCCAAAACCAACGAGGCAGCTGAAAACGCCGTTGATGCAACCTCAATCTTGTTGAAGTGATGCAGTCGGATGAGATTGCATGTAAATGTTGAACTATTTAACCCTAGCCAACTTAGGTCTGTTTTGATCAATTTCTATGTTAGGTGTAGTTCATGGTGTACGAGTAATAATTGTTTGAATACTAACCAATTTAATTTGTAATTTTAAATGTCCTTTGCTATCTATATTGTGCAATATTTTGAGACATAGGGGCCAAAGGGCACATGCAAACTAGTCTATTTGACTAATCCGATATTTGAACATCTCATGCCTGATTATAATGATACTATTTCGTGACGAATAAAGGTTACTTGTTCCCTAAAACAAGAAATTTGACAATGGGGGTGATTTAGACAAAAAATGGTTTTCTATAGTAAATTTTGAATGCATAAGGCTGATTTTGGGAGTATCGCGAATGAGCTAAGTAACCAATTAGGTTACAACATTTATTCAGATTACGCTTTAAACCAACAAAAAATATCTAGAGCATAGTATTGGGAAGCCACATTATATTCCAAATTGGTTGGACTACATATTACTTGGTTGGACTATATTTTACCCCAAAAATGTCATTTCTATCTTTCTCGCAACGCAGATTGGATGTACAACCAATCATAGGTACCTCGTACAATCTTGAATTTTCTATTCGTTTACATTAGGATAAGGAAACCTCCTCGAAGGTAAATGTCAAACCCATAGACCATAAGACATTGCAAATATTGAAGTTGATAAGAACATGCATAAATACACTACAATACACCAAAATAGCACACATAGGCTTATCGAGAAATGTGGTTCTATATTATTTTTTTAATTTTTTCTTGAGATCTAAAGGGTAATTTAACAAAAATATCGATAGGATTAACATTCAAGAGGAAACTATTTTATCTTTCACTAAAAATCATATAATTTAATTTGTGCTCAACCGTGTTTTGTAAGGCCGTGCAATATAGTATCCCAAAAACTCTATATGTATTTGAACTTTACTCATAGTGTCATATCATTATTTTCCCAATCTAGCTAAGATCAATAAATATCATAAGTTGACATAAAAGGATATAAATGAATAAAAATGTTTTGTATAAATGAGTCCCTCCAACTCCCTCGACGAGGGCGTCATACTCTGCGCTGCCAGCTCCATGGAGCAGGGATGCACTATGGGGATGCATGCATTCTCCTTGGATGGTGTAGCGGCTAGGCTTAGGGAGATTCTCTGCCCATAATTACCGCAGCTGAACAATACAATCAATGCCGTTAGGAAGTTCCTTCCCTCCTCATGGCAGAGCCACTGTTCTATGTGGTTGTTTTAGAAAGAGGGCTTAAAAAAGGATGTCAGGGTGCATTATTTAGCGATTTCCAATATAAAATTAGGAATTTGCACATTAAAAAATAATGGAAAACCATTTTCCCACCTTTGAACAAAAGATACAAAATAATTGGAGCAGAGTTTTGTCTTGTCGTTTTCATGTAAAACATTGACATGAACCATACATGGTTTAATTACCCAACATGCATATACTAAGTTGTTGTTATGTTTCTTTCTCGCGTTGTTTTAATTTTATTTTCTCTCTAATTTCTCACAATTTTTTCATCCTTTTCTTAAAACGCACCACACATTCTATTTTAGTTGCTAGCAGAATGCAAAGAGGAGGCCCTATCTGGTGAGGAAATTTGGAAGGTATTTTTTAATCACCAACAAAACTTATATCATTATCAAGTGATCTAAACAAACTCTAGGGGCTCATCATCCCAATTACACAAAATATTATTTGAATAAGAAAATCTGGCTAGATTGTGGCCACTTTATTTGCTTCCCTCGGACAGTGTTTGAATCATCATAACGAGGTCCACACAATCCGCATACACCACGGAAGCTTCACTCCACCAAATATTCCTCCATTACATGATTTTATCACCTCCGTAGAATTCGATTCAGCTTGTAATCTGTTTAGACCCAATCATTGGCCCACGTCAAATCTTCTCTCATAGCTATAGCCTCTGCTATAGATGTTGTGGCCACATGTGGTATGCAAAGGCTAGATGTCACATCGAATCTGTCATGGAAGGCTCGGATCCCCTATGGATCCTGCACAATAATTCTCATGGAAGAACACATCAAGATTTAGCTTCATATGTCGTGGAGGTGGCCTACTCCATCTCGCTTGCGCAACATTAGGAACTTGCATAGACTCTGCTACATTGGCTATCATCAAGAGGATAGACATCTTACATTGATAGATAGGTGGTATTGACTTATTACGTGTACTTAACGTCAACAACAAGCGCGTGACTGAGTCCTTCAACAGTGGCGAGATAAGAACGAACTTGTGGTTGGATAGTTAGGAGGATAGTGTTATCCATCCCACCAGCGATCAAGCCCAAGGTTTAACGATTTGGGGTCTCATAAAAATGTGAGAATATTCTTTAGTGGATCTCCTATCATCCATGCATCCAGCCCAATCAACATCTATACATCCTTCTACTTCCAAATGCCCATGATTTGAGAAGAGAATTCCTTTCTGTGTACAATATCTAGATGACTTGATCGAGGATCATGCATATATCTACTCACTAGGCTTACAACATATGCAATGTTAGGTCTAGTGTGAGATAGATATATTAATCGCCCCGCAAGTCTTTAATATATCCCCCCTCAATAGGTACCCCTGAATTGGCTGTGATGCGGAGATTTGGTTCAATTGGCGTGGCTGCAGCTTTACTTCCAAGCATCCCAGTTTTAGCAAGAAGGCCTAGTACATATTTACTTTGAGAGAGATAGATACCTTTAGATCCATAAGGTACTTTAGTTCTGAATAAGAAGTGAAGGAATCCAATATCTTTGAACTCAAAATATTTTGCCAAAATTTTCTTCAATTTCCTAATCTCCTCCTCATCATTTGATGTAATCACAATGTCATCCACATATACAACCAAAATGAAAATTTTGTATCGGTAGCAAGAAGAGGGTATGGTAAGCATTGGTTTGTTGAAAACCCAAATAGCAGACTTCCTTACGAAATCTCCAAACCAAGCCCTTGGCGATTGTTTAAGTCCATAAAGTGATTTCTTCAGTGTGCACACTTTACCCTCCGTCTCAGGCCCTTTGAATCATGGTAGAATTTCCACATATACTTCTTCATCCAGATTTCCCTGAAGAAATGCATTCTTTACATCTAGTTGGAATAAATTCCAGTTATTATTTGCTTCCACTGAAAATTAAAGTTCTAATGGTGCTCTTTTTTGCAACTAGGGCGAAGGTTTCATCATAGTCCACCCCATAGATCTGGTTATAACTTTTTTCCACGAGTATCGCCTTATATCTTTCCACTTACCCTTATGGTGTTTGTTTTATAGTGAATACCCATTTGCAGCCAACTATTTTCTTATTAGCATGAAGTGGAGAGATTACCCATGTATTATTCTTGTCAAGAGCAGCCATCCCCTTTAGCATCGTTGCCCTCCACCTTAGATCCAGTTTGGCCTCCCGCCAGTCCTGTGGTAGAGGTCCTATAGAGTCCAGTACTGCAATAAATTCCTTATAAGATGAACCAACAATGTCATACATGACATATTTAGAAACATTATAAGGATCCAGCTTGGAGGGAAACTTTACAACATTAGGGCGTGGTTGATTTTTGTGAGCTATAGGCACATCAAGATCATCATACTGAGGAGAGATGTTACCATTATATGAGGGCAGTTTAGTTTCATCAGTTTGACCTTGAGTATCATATCTAGTGTCATCAGTTTGACCTTGAGTATCATCTCTTTGGTCAACTTGTTGACCCTCATGCTCCTAATGATGTTCATCTACCTCACCTTCAGGTTCTAGTACTTGCATCAGCTCTTCGGTACGCTATCTTCGTGCATATACCCGAATCTCCTTTTCTTCATTTGGTTTTGGCCATTAGAATACCTCATTTAATGAGTCATTTTTATCTCCATGTCTTTACTCATGTTCTGTCCCCACTGGAATTACCCCAATTATCATCTCTCTTGAGGCTGATGTATCATCTTCCTATACCTCATCTACCTCCCGCCTCAAAATCTTCACCTACGATATCATTAGTAAATATATCAGGGAAAACATTACTTAAGTCTATTGGTTCACCATAAAATGGTACCTACTCCCTAAATACCACATCTGCACTCACAAAATTCTCCTTTCAGACAGACACCAACACTTATAACCCTTCTGTTTATCGTAATAACCCACAAATACACACTTCAGTGCCCTTGGATCGAGTTTGCCAATAGATGGCCTTTAGTCCTTGACAAAGCACACACACCCAGAGACCTTTGGTGAAATCACATATGTTTTTTTCACGGGTTAGACACTCTATTGGTGTCTTATATCCAAGTACCTAGGATGGCATTCTATTTATCAAATCAACTTCACCCCACAAAAACTTTGGAACATTCATAGCTTTCATTATGCAATGAGTGATCTCCAACAAATGTCTATTCTTTCTTCCTGCCAAATCATTCTGCTGAGAAGTACTTGGACAAGTTATTTAATGTATGATCCCAAAACTGGACAAGTACTTATCAAATTCCTTGTTCACATACATCAAATTCCTTGTTCACATACTTTGCTCCATTGTCAGTACGGAATACTTTCATGGATACATTATATTGCGTCTTGGTCGTATTATGAAAATCAACAAAGCATTTGAACACATTATCATTGTTTCTCAACACATAAGCCTAAGTGACTCAAGTACAACAATCAATGAAGGTAACAAATGAGCGGTAACCATTTAAAGCTGAAACTCCACTAGGACCCCACACATCAGAATGTATAACTTCAAGTGGTGTGTCACTTCGGTTATCATATGACACATAAGAGATCCTAGTTTATTTTCCAAATTGGCATGCATCACATACTAGGTTTTCCTTCTTAACTTTATTATAAAGATTAGGATAAAGTTGGCTCAAGGTAACAAAATACATATGGCCCAATCTGCAGTGTTGAAGTAGAAAATCTTCTAGTGGTGAAGGAGGTAGAACACATGGAACTGTGGAGAAACCTCCCTGGTAATACAAGCCATCACTCATACTCTCTGCCCCTAATTTCCTTCCACTTCCAAGTTCTTGAAATATGGTTCTGGTTGGAAGAAAGATAGCAGTGCAGTTAATCTCACTGGCGATGCAACTAACTGACAAAAGATTAATTGGGAACAAGGAAATATGCAACACTGATGATAGTGTAATGTTTGGACTACATTTAACCTTTCGCGACCCCGTGATACTTTGAACAGAACCATCAACAAGTGTGACATTTTGTTCTGAAAAACCAGGAGTATAGTCACATAAATCCTTATAAGATCCTGCCTTATGTTTAGACGCACCAGAGTCAATTAGCCATCTTGCATTGGAGTTGCATTGGAGCAATTGTGTTTGTGCAAATCACATTTACCACTTTGGCTTACTTCCTTAAATCTTTGCCATTTTCCCCATTAATTAACCATTATTTGGACCTTCAAGGTGCGTGAAAAATCCCTAGTAACTTTAGAACCATGTACTCTTTCTGTTGGTCTTCTTCCAAAGCAACTCCGACTTGTAACAGTGATTGTATTAGCTGCACTACCATATCCACATCTATACCCAAATAAATCACCAATACCCATCTTTTTCTCCTACACCAGCACAACTTGATCCTCTCCCACTGCTACCGTCACCAACACAATCTCAAACAAATAGACTTCATCCACACTTTGGTCACTCTATAACCATGACCCAAGTCCCTGCAAAAAAAAATCGCCACCAACCACTTCTAGACTTCTACGTGAGCCTACAATCAACTCTCCCTAGCAAATCGCAACTAAAGAAACTACCTATTGATGCTTCCTCCTGGAATCGCAACTAAAGAAACTGCATCTACTCCCTCCCGCGCTCCTCTCTTCTCTGCTGGAACAGAGCAGCAACTCGTTCCTCCTCCACGACAGGAAACTTTCTCAACAACAGCAAATCAACCAAGTATAGGAGCAAAGACACACTCCTGTGAACCCATCCACTGCTGGTTCCCAACCCACCGCAGCGCTGTTACTTCTCCTGGCCGGACGCCGTTGCCGGCCGACATCACCAAACCTCTGATTCAGGTCAGCAACACGCCCGCCTCATTACTACCTGCCTCTTCTCCGTAGCCAGATCAAGCGCGACCAGCGCTGTCGGCTCTGATACGATGTTGTCGAAGTATCACCAGCGAGGAGCAATCTGCACAGGAGGAACACAAGAAATTTCTAGAAAACTCTACCTCATGATCCAACCCTTCCCCATCTAACATATACACTTCTTATTTTACACTTTAACCCCTCTTTCTTATCTATCCTGCAACTAAGCCCCTACAACAAAGTTCTTTACGTGATTTAGAGTGTAACGCCAGATTTAGACTATTGATCGGCATACGAGCCACGGTCTTCAGCAACAAATGTCAACCTGTTTTGTATTCCTATAGGAAGAGGACACATCGAAACACATTTTAGTCCAATGTGTGACAACTCGCGAGGTTTGGCACTACGTCAGACAGTGGCTTGCAATTGAGTTCAGTGTGCTAGTATTTGAGGATACCCTAGAGAATGGTGGATGAAGGAGAGAGCGAGATTCATATTAGAAAAAGAAAAGAATGTGCAGCGCTAACACTCAGCGATGGTGATATCATGCATCATTCTGGAGGAGATTAATCTGTTGAGAAGACTAAGACTAAGATTCGATAACATTACGGTACACAATTAACATGGGATGATACTAAGATTCATGGATGTACATTTGACTGTATCTTGAATTGTCTTAGATTTAGTATGCATGATAAATAAGTTTTAATTATAGGTGATTTAGAATGGAGAAAAGAATCAAAGATTATGTGATCATTTAGTCAAAGTGTAGGTTGGGTGCATGGGTAAAATGTGACCTGGAAATAGAGAGACATGGCTAGGGGATTGTGATATGTGCATCACAAATGAGAAGCTATTGGGCTACATATTGTGCCGGATTGTATTACACGAGACGTGCTGAACATGCATGTACTAACTTGTACTTCCTCCATTTTAAAATATTAGATGTTTTAGGTTTGTAAAGGTAGTGTATCTAGATTCCTTTTAATGTGTAGCTCCGAATCTACATACTAAAAGGGGTTTAGATACATTATCTTTACAAAGCTAAAACATCTTATATTAAGAAACGGACGGAGTATATATATCATGAAAAAGTAGCTGTTTCTATGTGGCCTAGGCTGAATTTGACAAGAGGAATTAGAGAGGACGAAAGAAGAGCCAAACGTTCTCACTTCTCAGTCTCTAAAGCTTCTGGCCGGGTGAACGTGGAAAGATGCATGTATGTACATGAACGGATGCTCCATGGCTGCCAATCCGGCAAACTAGGATAAATAAAAGGAAGCCATTTCATTTCGTCTGTGCTGAATTATTATAACCATCTGAGGATGACAACAGGAGCTACAACAAGAAACTAAACATCTCACAACCTAACTCTTCCCCTCTCACATAAGGGATTTCGGTAGGGGGTTGTGGCGCAAAGGGCCCAAGACCAGCTGCACATTGATCCGGAAAGCCACGGACGTTAAAACGAAGCTGTTTTATTCTGTCTGTGCTGAACTGACAACATGAGCTACGGGACGGGAAGAAGAAGAACCAGACGTCTCAGTCTTGCTCATCCCCTCTCCTATCAAGGATTGGAATGAAGGGGACGGCCTAGTAAAGACCTCAACAAGAAAGTTCACTCCTGAATTGGCAACAGGAGCTACATGACGGGAAGAAGAAGAGCCAGCCATCTCAGTCTTGCTCATCCCCTCTCGTATCAAGGATTTGAATGAAGGGGACGGCGTAGTAAAGGCCCCGACAAGGCCGGAGACTCCGACGAAGACGGCCGCCATTGAAACCTGGAGGTGCCTTCTTTTGACCCTCGTGTACTCTTCCACCACACTCTGGTACGACTGCCAGTGGCTCTGCGCGCACGTGTGATTATTGATCAAGATGAGAGGTTATACAGGATTTCGGTTAGATCAAACCATGAGATGGGTTGGGATGGGATGTGATGCGAACCTCAGGAACGTGGCTGCCGCCGGTGGTGGCGGTGGTGGTTGAGAAAGGCGCGAGGAGCCTGTGTTGGAGCCGTGGCAACGCGGCGGCCGGCGAGGAGCCCGCGGAGCAGCAGTTGCCGGGAAGCCGCCGCCATGTCGTCCCGGTGGATCTTCTTCCTTGCTAGCTTCTTTGTCGCCTGAGAACGTAGTGATAGCCGCTATCGGTAGGTCCGTGGGCTTATATTGGTAGCCGTCAGTCACGGGAGGCTGGCCGGTTTGTGTCCAGCTCGACTTGGACTTGGACACCGGTTCAGGCATATCGGCCCGTATCCAGTACCTAATCCGACACGTAGTTTCGTTCAACCACGCCATGCATAGCGTGCTCGAACTCCCATTTTTCCTGTAGCATGCATGGACCTCTTCTGATGAATGAACCAGTTATAAAAGGCTTATGTATGTATGTACTTCCTCCATTTCAAAATATAAGATGTTTAGATTTGTGAAGAAAATAAATCTGGATTTATTTTAGTGTATTGATTCATCCCTAGCTAAGTTGAGTGAATCTATATACTAAAATAAGTCTAGATACATTTGTTTCATAAACCTAAAACATCTTAATTATATTTTAAAACGGAGGAAGTATGTACGTATTTCCAGAACAATTCCACGATACATAACTCCAACCAAGCCATCCTCGCGTACGTGTAGTTCACACTACAGGAATCAGGTACAAGCTGCCCGTTGGCACGCAGAACTGACGGACTTGCCATCTAACGGCGTGGCTGCTATGCCCGGCCCTTGGTAGGAACTCGCCTAGGAGGGGCATACACCGACAGCCTGACCGTAGTCTCAGGAGCAGAGCTACGCCAGGCCTAGCTGTCGGCAAAGTGGGCATATCTACGTGGACTGCTGGCCGTCGGCATATCTTTTTCAGGTAATCAAAATAAAAACTTTTCTTCACACCAATTCATGCTACTGCGGTTTAACAGATTAACGGTCAATTTTACAACAAATTAACAATGCAAAAATCACAACAAATTAACAGTCCATTTTACAAGTCCAAAATAACATCCCATACATTCAAATCTTGGTAGTGAGAGCCGACGACTAGTTCTTCCAAACCTGAGTCATGCATCAGGCAGCACCTTCGTATGCTCCTAGGCATCCAAACTTGCAGCAATTATGAAACATCAAATCATGCTAGCACTAGTAAAACGACAAGATCATTCAGTAAAGCATATGAATACAGATCATGTTGTGGTGACAGAGCATGGAAAGAAAATCCAAGTATTCACAAGAAGATAAAGCAAAGCAGACAAAATCATACGTATATATGTACAAGCTCATCTCGAAAGATGATGGAGAAATAGACAACAAATACATCCAAGTATTCACAAGTAGCATACACTAAGTTTGGAGTTCAATGAAAGGAACTGGGAGGGTTGGATTACATATATATAGCCCAACTGATGGGTGATGACGACCAAAAAAATATTTCAAGGACAGAAAGTAGAGCATAAGAAGCAGTACCACCACATACCAGATCACTATAATCCATGAGACCACTATTATGCAAGGTGCCAGGTGGGCGAGATACATGCACACATCAAAACCTTATTAGACAATAATTTATAGGATTATTCTCTAATTGATACAAGACACTAGTATCTAACAGGACGTTTAATCATCAACCAATATTCAAATAATTTCTACCAAAATTCAGTCCATACAAAAAGAAGTTCAGTTAACATCACCAGTTCCACCTCACTCCTAAATTCAAGAAATAAACTTAAATCCTGGAAAACAATGAATGCAAACTCACCATCTTTCTGATGTGCTTGCTGCTCCATAGCTTGCAGCCTGATTTTCATCTCATTGTTGTGAGTTGAAATCAGAGAATGGCCCCTTTGTAAAATATAGAAAGCCACCATAAGTAAAACATTCAACCATAAAAAGCCAAAATCAAAACGAACACCACCTTCAGAGAACACACATAAGCATATTCACTTGTGAAATAATTGTAGATATCAGTTGAGTCCAGTCGAAAATAAATACATGCGTATGTAAAAAAAGTAGTGACAAGCTAGAAGTTCAGTCCTATTGATTTACCATCTATTTAATTCTAGAACTTAAAAGAGAAAGAAGCAACCAACTAGCATAAGATATCATAGATATGCACTTTATCAATCCGGCAAAACTATATTTATAGAATCTAAAGTGGAAACTCAATTATGATTATCTCATGTTGTTTAAGCTATATTTCAAAACAGAGCAGGGGCATCTGAATATGTCTTGCAGATAACCATAGAACAATAACTTCTTCATTATATATAATTCAAATAAATAGCTATGCATTTGGAAAATGGCAATCGGCAGATGATTGTTAGGTCCAATATGGTTTATACTGTTGGTCATATGCAGATGATGATTGAATTGAACTTCCATGTACATATGCCTATACATCATATATGCCAACAAACAAATGTAAGTACATATTCCGCAATTTTAGATGATTAGGTCACCACAGAGTAGCACACGAGAACATATAATACCATCACAAAGCATAGCTAGAAACAGATCAATTACACAGAAAAGATTCTTTGTAGATCGTTGGATTGGGTGAAATAGTGGCGTTTCCATTTACCTCCGATTGGATCTGCTTCTTTTCTTGTTCACTTCCTGTCTTATCGAAGACAAACATCCATAACATTTGGGCCCAGGTGCATGCGGGGCCAGACCTTCACCTAGACTATCTCATCAGTGTCGCTTGTTATCGTTCTCATTTTCAACTCGAGTAAAACCCTAAAATTTACAGGAGAAATATCTCTTGCATCCCCACTCGTCCTTCTCGTCCTATGCCTCTTCCTATCCTCCCAGACCGTCGCTGCTGCCAGCCCCCACCAAGTCGCCACCCCCTCTCCCAATGCCCTCGTCACTACCTTCACCTCGATATAGAACACCGGGGACCGGGTGAGAGGCAACTTGCCACACCCATCTCTCTCCAAACCAAATCAGGCACATGAGGCAGGATAATCGATTGAGGTCAACGATGGTGTCCACAGCTAGTGGACGACGGTGGCCGCAACATGTATTTGCCTCCTCCTCTTATTCTCGCACCGCCCCAGCAGACCTAGTGGTACGTATTACCCCTCCGGCCCTCCCTACCCCGCATGCTACAAGGGCAAGGAAGGCAGTGACCAAGGCCGCCACCCCACAAAGCTCCATTGTGTGTGCCTTGCTGCTAAGGCTAGACACGAGCCATCTCCGGCTCGGCTCGGCTCGGTCCGAGATGAATTTTAGCTCGCTGAGAACTAGCTCAGCTCGGGCTGGCTCGCTGGGCCATCTGTCCAAGAGTATGGGCTCGGCCCAAGTTTGAAGCCGGTTCGGTCAAACTCGCGAGTTAGAGGAAACCTTGAGCGACAGAATTTGCCCAACCAAATTGAACATGTAAATACTTATTTTTTTTTATGGAAGTCAACAGTTTAACAATTCAATTATAGAAGACCCCATTTCAAGGAAAAGAATTGATATTTATGAATTCTAAATTACAAGAAATCTTAAAATTGCACAGAACATGTCCAACCTTAAAGTGTCGGGTATCAATTGCTAGAGGCCGACTTTTACGAAGGCCTAGTGCCGCGCTGCCAGGTACGACGCGTGTCATCTCGAGGCTGCTCTGCACCCGGTCAAACTCGTTCGGTGTGCGGTTGGCCGGCTTCGTACAGTCCGCTTTGATTTTTCTTCCTTTTTCTATTTTATGCAGCGCATTCTACGACTTGGCTTCGCCTTAAATCAAGGTGTTTACAACACATCAAATTTTTATAAACATCTTGAAGGAAGTGTATTGGTCGTAGTATCCATTCGTCGTTCCTTCAATTTGTCGTAGCGCGTTCTACGGATCGGCTTCGCCTCGAACCATGGCGCCTACGGTGCATCAAAGTATACAAGTACAAGTGTACTAAGAGGCAAAGTACACTAAAGTATAAGTATATGCAGATCCAAAATATGAAAAAGTATAGTTATGCTCATAGACAAAGTACAGAGAAAGTACTCAAAGTTGAAAATACACACGAAAGTACAAACCTACTAAGAGTTGAGTACACGGAACAACAACTATACTAAAAGGCAAAGTACACATAAGTATAAGTATATGAAGATCCAAAGTACGCGAAAGTACACTTATGCTCACATACAAAGTACAGTAGAAATACAACTGTACTCAAAGTTCAAATACATGAAAGTATAACTCTATTCAGAATCCAAGTACGCGAAAGTACAGATATACTAAAAGTTGAAGTACGCTAAACAAACAAGTGCACTCACCTATAACCAAGTACATGAAAGTACTACCGTACTAGGAGCCAAAGTACAGAAAGTACAAGTGTACTCATCGCCAACCCAAGTACAAAGTACACTAAAACCCGAAAGTACAAAAGTACATACATGAAGTAATCTAAAGTACGAACACAACTATTTTAAAAGTACAAAAAAGTTGTTTGAAACCTATCAACATAGGATCTAGTTTTAAAGATCTCGGCACAAAGAGCTCAAAAGTGAAAACGGTTCGTAATTTGGAAAAACGGTTCTTAAGATATTTCATTTTGAATCATCAAATTTTAAAAATAAAAGGGAAAACCTGCCCTCCCGTACTTCCCCTCTCTCGTCCTAATCCTACATTGCTTCTCGTTGTGACACTTGGCAAACATGCAGAGCCTCACTAAGAGAACCGCGTGAAGAAGAAGACGTAACTTGGCATGACGACGATGTGCGAGACAGACCTTTGAGAAGATCGGCCCTTTTTAAGATTTTCGTAAAGTGTCGATTGATTTGCTAACAAACTTAATTGATCTGCTAACGGGCCAAACCGTGTCAATTAATTTGCTAATGGATCAAACAACTAGCCTAGTTCTCACTTTCTCTCCTAAAAAAATTTGGCAAGCCAACAAGCTGGACTGATCCGGATTCACTAAGGTTTAGATTGATTCTACATATTAAAAAGAGTCTAGATGCATTTTCTTTATAAATCTAAAACATCTTATATTTTAAAACGGATGGGAGTAGTATACAAGGAAAAACCGGATACATTTGTGACTTAGCTGAAACAAATGTCATGTATACATAGACCCATATCTCAAAAATAGTACATCCTCATCCACCACATCATGATATATAAATCAAAACCTCTGCCCAATCTGGTTCTGTTACTTCCATCATCATCCTCTGCGCTGGAGGAGTCACATCGATCCATCCATCCATTGTCTTATTCAATCTCCTGGCTAGGGGATTTTGAAGAACGGCCAGGGTATAGGTATGGTGCAACGTGGCCGGAAACGCAGTTGACTCCGATCAAAAACAGGACAACGGCCGTGACCCGGCTGTAGTACTTGTAGCGGAACCAGAGGACTTCGTTTAGAGGCTCCTGGATGCTTTCGTATTTGGAGAAGATCCTTTCAAACTGCAGCATGCACCAGGAGGAGGATGAGGAAAACAACAGATTGCGGTCTTACTATACGGAACAAGCAATGGATGGGATGGGATGCGATGCGAACCTGTTGAACATGGCTGCTGACGCCGGTGCCGGTGGTGGAGGAGAAGGCGCGAGGAGCCCGTGGTGGCGCCGTGGCCGCGCGGCGGCCGGCGACGGCGAGAAGCCCGCGGTTCAGCAGCAGCTGCCGTATCGCCGCCATGTCGTTTTCCTGTGCTTACGATACTATTGGAGACGACAGGCCGGGCTCGGTCTGCGCGCGCGCTTATATTATTATTAGCGTGATGACGACAGGCCGATGCGTGTCCTACTCGAACTCGACCCCTCGAACCTACCGACAGCATGCTGTATCCAAATACTGAATCATACGCCTCGTCGAATCGGACTCGAACTTTTTTTTAAAAAAAACTAGGCAAAAGTTTTGCCTTTCATTGATATAGTAGAAAAAAATTGACCCGTTTTATAAGTAAAACTAGTTGAAAAAACGCATACAACACAATACCCCACTCCAGTCCCGAGACTACGCACCACACGGGTTGATGACCGACCAGATCGACACCACCAACGCAATCAGCGGACTTGAAGTCTCAAACCACGTCGCCGGCACGAGCACCACCTGGCCGCCATGGCCCCTAGCTACCGTGGTGACCGTTACCGAGAGGGAGGCGGCCAGGCGGGCGGCAGAGGGAGCACCACGTCGCCGGCCATGGTCCCTGCCGTGGTGACCAACGGCGAGAGGGAGGCGAACGGCAGAGGGATCCACCCCATCGACGAGCTGCCGCACCTGGTCGGGGTGGCCAATGGATTCGTCATCGACGACCCGCGTTTGCCGCCATCAATCTTTTCAATGTTTTGTTTTTCCTCACCTTCTTTCTCTATTGGGAGCTGTTTTGGGAGACAACCGGTTGGACACTCAAAAAAAATTAGCCGGCATATAACGCTGCCTCCCTCGAGGTAACGATGACCTGCTGGCCAGAACTCAGTATTTTCAGAATATATACTCTACAAGCAAATCCTAGTCACCATCATATCAAATTTAACAGCTAAACAGGATGCTGGTCAGAAGCCAGAAATTTCAGGATATGGTAGGAAACCATGACACTGGGAAGAGTGTGTGGCGTTACTGATGATACTGTAATGATCAAGCGCTCAAGAGTGGACACAACCGTGCTAAAATCAAAACCACTCGCCAAGCTGCTGCAGTCTCGATCCCAGTTTCAAGCAACTGCTAGACATGAAAATGGACTGGCAAGAAATTAGGCAAGTGTATGACAAAGAATTCTTCTGTGTCTGTCATAATCTTCCATGCTTCATTCGTATTAAGATAAACCGACTGGCACTTCTCAACATGTACCGTATTACATCAAGGTGTACGGACAATACATGTTTCCTCAGTCGGAAGACAGCTTACAAAACAATTCATGTCAGATTCTACTGTCGGCCGACAGCACGGGGGCGAAATCGAAATGTTCCTCCAACAAGGATAATACTTCTTGGAGTGAAGAAACCATGAAGTCTGGCTTCACGTCTTCAGGCAGAGAATCATGAGGGCCGTATCGCCCCGTTTCATCGAGTAGGCAAGTGAAAGCACCAGCTCTCTTTCCACAAACGATCTGCACATGAGATTCCGAAGTAAATATTTAGCGAATAAACACATGCATGCGCATATTGAAGCAGCTTTAAGATTCACAAAAACTGACTCCAGCTTATGGGAATGCTACAGTTAAGGAGCATTTACCAAAGCAGCAGGAGCACAATGAACTTTTTTTACAGAATGGTGGAAGGGGACTAAAACTTACTGTGGAGACTCGGGTTAACTTTAAAAAGATTAAACAATAATATGTATGTACTTTATAGGAATCCTTATTGTGTATGTCTTGATAACCGAAACCATGCTCTGAAACATACTATATAGAAACCCTTTATATGGTAGAGTTCAGACTGAGATGAAGAATGCTCACATCATCCTTGAGGCTGTCGCCAATCATGATCACTTCGTTTGGTGGAAGTTTCCAAGTGGAGCAAATATGAAGCAGTGGAGCTGGATCTGGCTTATAGGGGCGGAATTCTCTGCTTAATGCAGGCACAAACGTCATCTGCACAAGTTCCATATATCCAAGATCAGCATATTGAAGATGATTTCCAACAAATTCTGGAGGTTATTTCCAACAAATCAAGTTGTGGTGAGCATAAAGTAAAACATTTACTATTACTGAACAACTATCATGCAGAGTTTACATCACCTCAAATTTTGGAAAAAATTGAACATCGAGCCATACTGTATGGGACAAGGATTGGTTAGACCCATGACATATTCAGAACCAGAGTGCAAGGGACCGGTTGAGTGTCCCAAAATATGTCACAGAAGTATACATAGGTAAGAGTAATGGACATCACCCGACAAGGATAACCACTAGAAGATCAGAATAATGATAGTCCAACAACTTACACCAAACCTTTGGTGAAACAAATCAACGGCTTCCTTCACATTGCGGGTAATTAGACCCCTCCTGCATAATGTCAAGGCTACGAATCAGTAACCGCATAAATATCTCAAATCTCATAAGAGTAATCACATACAGATGCCACTAACAGCTGCAGTTATTTATGTACCACTAGTCTGGCATGTTTTCACAATTACACACGGCCTTAACGGCACATGTCAAAGAAAGCAACAATGTGTGGTATACACAAGTACACACCAAACTAGCAAGGCACCTGGTACTAGGATAGGATGCTTCATTCTGATCACTAGATTGGTGGCACTAGTAAGCCAGTCGCAGAATTCCAATTAGTGATCTAATTCAAAACCCAACCAATAACAAAATGGCACGGTTTTGTTACATAATAGTTAAGGCTTCAGCTCGACAGTCACCTCAGTAATGTAAAAAAATTCCTCGAGAAAGATGGTTGCACCAGAAAGTTGACAGAGGACCTACTGATCATTCAGAAAACGAAGAAGTTTCTAAATGAGGTAGAACGTTATGCAAAACCTATGTCTGTTTAAAGGGATGATTTGCTCCCCTATGTCTGCTCTCATTTGGAAGTACCAGATCACTCCCTGTGGCAAATTCTTCAATGGGCTAGCTCTCCATGGGAGTGTCTTGCCGCGGACAATCTAGCTAAGAGGGGATGGCCCCACTCTCCGATTTGCCAGCTCTGCTTGTCGCTCCTGCAGCCGAAGTTTAGATAGAGATGGTGTGTCCTTGGAATGCTCACCTCTTGGACTATCTGGAAAGATCGTAACAACAGAACCTTCAACTCCATCTCTATTCTCAGAAGAAGCTACATTCAACCGTCCTCATCAGCGCTGAGCTAATTGCTTGGCGGCTAGCTGGCCTCAAGGCAACAAAGTGGTTCGATCTGCCTTGGCTTAGCCTAGCTGTTGGTGATGGCTAAGAATTAGTTGTATCACCCGGTACAGTTTTATTTTCTCTGTTTCCTTTTCTGCCTATTTATCTGGGATTCTGTTTGCATTTGGATTTACTTCTCTTAATTAATCAAAGCAGCACTGCTGCATTTCTTAAAAAAAAGCCTCTGTCGCAGCCGTCCAGAACAAGCTAGAGGTGCCAGCGGTAAGCATGGAATGGAATTGCGGACCAAATTTCCAGCTAGGATGCACTTCAACTAAAATCTTAAAACCATTTGTCTAAATTTTTGAAATGTTGGTCCGTATATCAATCAAGTTCAGCACTCATACAGCAAACCCCAAAATCATGGCATCAACCAACTTTTAAGTAACAGCAAGGTACTAGCTGGTGCAGAAACTATTACACCTGCACTAAATCAATCCTAAAAACACAACGTGCAATTGAGCTCATCATAGTGGACTGTGAAACTAACTGAACTCAGCATCAGACGTTGCAAATTTAGCTACATTTCAGAGGAAACTGACGTTCACCTGATCTGCCTGGCGTCAAGAAACCCGCAGAGCTCCGAGGCCCCTGCAAATAGCAAGCACCGGCACACGCCCCCAATAAGCAAACGCGAACAGAGGACAGCATCTCTGGTCCTTGAAATCAGAATCCAGTGCGGGGGGATGGGGAGGCGCTCACCGGGCATGATCTGGAGGCGGTCGAGGCCGTCGCGCTCGAACCTGGCGATGGCCTCGTATGCGCGGCACTGCTCGTCGGGGCCCCAGGACTCGATGCAGTGGAGGATGTCGACGGCGCCCCCGCCCGCCGCACGTGCCGCGGCGTAGGCGGCCTCCCCGCCGAGGACCTCGCGGTACATGGCCGGGAAGTCGATGACGGGCACCGTCAGGGTCCCGTCCATGTCGAACACCACGCCGCGTAGAGGGGCCCTGCGGGTGGGGGCGGGGGGCGCTGCCGCTGCCGAAGAGGAGGAGGACATGGCGACGGCTCTGGCGGCCGGCCGGAGCGCGAGGCGGCTGCGGCGGGGGAGGAGGAGGGAGAGTGGGCCGCCGGCGAGGAGGCGGTGCGCGGGGAGCAGGCGGGGGAGGAACATATAAGTGGCGCGGTCTCCGCCGGCGGACGGCTCGCTCCGGCCTCCGGGAAGCGCAGCGGCTGGCTCGTGCGAGTGGGCGGGATGACGTGCGCGCGCGCGTGCGGCCGGCAGTGCGTGTGGTGGTGAGAGGCCGTGCGCCGGCTCGCTGAGCTACACGACACGACCACATAATTTCCGCTTTTGATCCGGGTTGACGGACAGCTTTTGTTCCACAAGATTTTACGTCTTCAAACAAGGTTCACGTACACCAGTGTACCATACCAGTCACTGGCCTCAAGGATAGCGAAACAACCCTTCCTTTCTTTTTGGTGTAGACCATACTTACATCATTAAACAATGGCTACGATCACAATCTACTTGCACTTACCTAATCACATGACTACGGATTACATTAAGCAAAAAATCAGTGCTAAGAGCTTCTTGACGCTCAAGCAAACAGGTGGCCGCTTGATTGGCTCCAGACAAAAACAAGCTTATAAATCCTATAAAAGTGACTCAAAACCTTCAACTCATGGAATAAATGGACACCATCATTCATCTTCTCACATGAAATTGTTTGTTTCGCTCACGGAATTGCTGCACATATTAAATTTGTACCATGCATGTCTCTACAGAGAGCACAATGTCTATTTTCGAGTTAATAATATTTTTATCTTGGTATTTATAATTCATTTTACCTCCTATTTTTAACGTGTGCTAGTTTATAACCCAAGTTTGAATTGTGTGTCTAGATTCCATGTTTGTCATGACACACCGATAAAGCAGACATCATAGTCTTGTACACTTAAACGCCATGCCACTATGATGTGGGACTGATAGTAGGTCCAGAACATCACAATGAGAAAATCTTATTTTGGAGGGTAAATTCATCACAATATAGTACAAAATAGGGGGTAAAAAGTGGTTGGGGTTGGACATAGGGGCTAATTCACAAATGTCAAAATAGGGTGTAATAACCATATAATTAAACCTAGGGGTAATAGGTGCTAATTATCTTTTGCAATTAATGTCGAGAGAATATACATCAGAATATAGAGTTGTGTGTACATAAAAAACTCTAGCAGTCAACTAAAAATAGATTATATGATATTTAGTTGTGGAAAACTTCTACAGTTGTGGGGAATGTTTATATATTATCCATCTACAAATTACAATGTTTCACATACATTTTCATGTAAATTCAATCCATGTGTTGCGAAACACAATAAAAAAAATCAATTTTACGATAAGTGTGACTTGCAACATTTATTTTGCTACATTGATTTTTTCCTGGAATATTTTAATTTGTCTCATTTTGAGCCGAGAGATGCATTTGAATGTTGCTTCTATATAGTATACTTCAATGGAATTGAATTGAAGGGAGACGGTTATATCAGAACTATACATTGTATAAATGCTTGGGCATATTATCGAGTCGCGTATCTAGGTTGTTCATCTATTGGCTATTTGATTGTGAATTGTTGAATTCATGCGAATTTCAATTGCGTAATGCAATATG
Source organism: Avena insularis (assembly GCA_023614405.1). Lineage (NCBI taxonomy): Eukaryota > Viridiplantae > Streptophyta > Magnoliopsida > Poales > Poaceae > Avena > Avena insularis. The sequence continues at coordinate 391,213,595 of CM042695.1, forward strand.
TGGTGTTGGTTTAGCTATCCGGAGTGTTTTCTGTTGAAGTGTATAAGTGGATTGCACTATCCCTTTTCATCAGTTCGGACTTTTGGTTGTGTTGGCTAGTGCATGAAGCTTGACATGATATTAAAGCCTAAGGTCTCGAGTTTGAGTCCTGGCTTTCGCAATTTATCCTAAAATTTCTGTTGACCCCTCTATGTCCACGTATAGGCCTCTTGAGTCATACGTGAGTTTCGCGCGCCGTCGCTCTCTTCCGGTTGCACGTGCTGACTTCTCCCCGTCACATGTGAGAGGGGGTGTTGAAGTGTATAAGTGGATTGCACTGGTCCTTTCCATTAGTTCGAACTTTTGGTTGCGTTGGCTAGTGCATGAAGCTTAATATTTTCATCTTATCCATAAACACGGTTAAAAGCAAACATACTCTATCACTGTAAATAGTTCTTAACATCTAATCTCAAACAATTATTGCGAACAGCAGCAGGTCGAGGAATAGAGGCTAGACTAGGTTAATGCTATTCTGACTACTACTAGTAGCATAATTAGAAATCTCATCATGAACAGATGGGGTAATTCCAGATGACCATGGTTGATGGTTGTGATCATCAGATCAGGAGCTAGTTGAGGCCCGCCGTGGATTCGACGATTCGTCTGGACCGGAAGTGGACGAGGAGGACGTCCAGTCGGCAGCCGGGTAGCGAGAGTTGGGCTTGCGGCTCCTGGTGGGCCTCCTGCCTACTCCGCCTTTGTCCCGACAGGTTGCCATGCCGTCGATGGCAAGCCGGAGCAGCTTCTCCTCGGCGGCGATGTCGCCCATTAGACGCGTAAGCCTGGAGAGCCGATCCAGGGACCGGTCGTCAGCTGTGTGATCGGCTCCTGCCGCCGTGCCGGCCTGCTCCTCTGCGGCCAAGCCCTTGGCGATGGTGGCAAGCATGGCGCTCATAGCCTCGAGACGCCGCGTCGCCTCCTCCGCCGCCGTCATGGCGTCGTCGCCGTGCTAGCTTCTCCGTGCTTTCCGCGTCTGTGTGTCTACGCCTCCTCGATCGGGATGAGCCGCTGACGGGCCAACACCGGCCGGGACGTAGCGTTATAGGAATAGAAGAAACGGTGGCGTGGCGTGGCGTGGCTGGGAAGGATTCCGATCCGGGCCCGAAACAGTCTCACGTACGACTCACGATTCCGATCCATGACCAGGTATGTAGCTAGCTAGTTAGTACGTGTACGTGTATTTATCTGGCGGATCGTTCCTTCTTATGCATGGATCGATGCATACACAATGCCTGCCTCCATGATCAGTACGTACGTGTGCTTGCGCACGAAAATTCGTTCGTTCGCCCCTTGGTACAGAAGAATTCGCGTTCGTTCGTTCGCTCGATCGCCTCCACCGTCTCTCTTTTGAGGGAAGGAGTCCCATATATAGTAGTCTCCCTCTTTCAAATGCTGACAAGTTTTTTTTTTTGAGCAGGAGTAGATGTGACCACCGGTATTTTACCCACATCTTGCATATTGCGCGATCGAGCAGGACTTGAGCATTTTTGCATTGGCAGCTGTGATGGATTGATTGTTGGGTTCCATCAGCGACTGACATGGCAAGTCATGTCACGTACCGGTTGCCCTGAATTTACTCCTCTGCGCACACGGGACAGGACAAGCATATACGATCAAAATTGTAATGTTGAGGGCTTAATCTTATATTTGAGACATGGAGGAGATCGGTGTCGTTGTTCCATTCTGTCATGTCAAAGAATGAGTGCTAAATCCAAAGATCAAGTGCAACAAATGCCTCGAGTATCACAATGTAATCTTCTTTGTGGCATTTATACGTTCCTTGCCAAGAAAATGAACAGTTATTTCAGTGTCAATGCATGCAGTCGATGCTTTCAAGCATTTCAGAAAATCCTCTACTTTCATTAGCTGCGAGGATCCGAACAGTGTCTTTAGGATTGGGTGTTCTCAAGTATTGTGGTCCAAACACTGCTTGGGTGTTCTCAAGGATTGGGTGTTCTCAAGTATTGTGGTCCACCTATCAGCACCTCATGTGGCAATATTGTGTCTATTTTCTTCCTGGCAATATTGTGTCTATTTTCTTCCTTATATTCAACACATTATTTCTAAGTATTTGTTCAAGTATGAACCGGATTTTTTGCCATGTTCTTGGGTATGCAACCATGCATGTTTTCTTTATCTGTATAAGATGGCCAGGAACAATAGCTGTCTACAAGGTTCCGTACTAATGGTTTTCAAATATAGAAGAAGTGAATGAAAGTGTATGGAAAAATTGAATTTAGGCTTTGAGAATTGCATCACTATATGAAAATATTGTTTGAGGAGGCTATATACGAGTGCAGTAATATCTGGTTGACGAGACTATAATATATGCATGCACAAAAATTCCATTTCATATTGTTTGTTTGTAATCAATCTTTAGCCTATTGTTCTTTGTATGGTTTGCCCGGTTAGTTGTGCAGGTACTGAAATGCTGAATGGTTGATTGCCTTTAGATATTTTCAGCAGAATCCTTTTGAGATGGGGCAGTTCAATCCTCAGTTCTACCCCAACCAGCCTCCCTATGGATTCATCCCAGGTATGCAACCACCTTAGGGTTTCAACACTCCTTTTCCTGCTTTCCCTGGTCAGCAGCCATTCAGCATGCCTTCAAATCAGTGGGTTGCTCCACAGCAACAGCAAGTCCCACAGGGTAATGAGATGATTGAGAAAAGTAAGGTTCAGCAGAAGTCTAAGAAGAAACAGGGGCCTGTTCAGAGGGAGGCTGCTGCCCCTGTGAGCAGTATTAATCAATGGAACTATGTGGATGCAATCTGTCTGTGTTGTGGTGAACCAGGTCACCTGCAGAGCAGTTATGAGAAGACTCCTCTTTGTTTCATCTGTAAAAGTTCCTCTCATGTTGTGGAGAAGTGTCCTGTTAGGAAGAGGCCTCACCAGATGGCTAGGTATGTTGGTAGTGGAGCTCCTGGTCTTGGCTTCTATCACATTGAGGTGCCTGAAGTGGTTATGCATCCTATTGCATCCACAAAGAATTGTGGAATTGTCTTGGTTGAGGAGGGTTCTTTGACTGCTTCTGAACTGGCTCAAGAGTTCTCCAAGATCTATAAGACAAATTGGTCATGGCAAATCAGAGAGCTAGGGGTTGACAATACCTTTCTAGTCAAGTTCCCTCCACACATTGGTGTGGAACAGGTCATTGGTTACCCCAAGTTTGGTGTGTCTAAACCTGGTGTTTGGGTCAAAGTTGAGGCTTGGAATGATGACCCAGAACCAGTTGATTCTTTGAAGAAAGTTTGGGTGGTTATTACTGGCTTGCAGACTAAGTGGTGTGAATGGAGTACATTAGATCAAGCTGTCTCTACTTGTGGCATTCTGGAGGATGTTGATTGGCAGAGCATCTTCAAAAACAATGCTAAAAAAGTCAGGGTTTTGGTTAAGTGTAAAGACCCTTCCAAATTACCTGTTGGCAGACTTTTTAATTTCCATGATCACTTGTTCCATCTGGGATTTAATCTAGATACTACTGTCCCTGCTGTGGTGTGTGATGAGGTTCAAGATAAAGAGGATCAGAATGATCAGGATAAGAAGGGTGCTGATGATTCCACTGGCCAAGGTGATGGTATGAACCATGAGGGTAGATCTGGGAATGGTCTGTCCTCTCTACAAACTAGCTCTGGAAATTTACCAAGGAATGGTGGTCAAGGGGCTAGCAGGGTTAGGATGGCAGCTAATTCTGAATTGAGTGCCAATGCTGTGTTTTAGTTGATGGTCCAAAAAGGGGTAGTTGACTCTGAAGGAAATTTTATTTGGGATAAAGCTCAGGCTCCAGCTGATGTTGACTCTGAGGTGCAGCAGTTCTGGATACAGGGGTAGCATGAGGAGGTGAGCTTTGCTCAAAAGATAGAGTCGGAAACTAACAGCAAGGATGTGGATTGTTTGAAGTTACCTGATGATATTATGCCAAGATTTAAGGATCTAGGTGTGAGAGAGAGATGATTCCAATATAGAGCCAAACGCTATCAAGAGACAGAAGCAATGGGGTCCTGTTCAGCCCACTAGACAGAGCACAAGAGTGGATAGGTCCAGGAACATCCTTGCTAGAGCTGTTGACTTGAAGAAAAAGAGTAATTTAGAGGTTCCCAATTTGAAAGGTATAATGCTTGCTAATCCTTTCAATGTTCTTTCTCCTGTAGAACTAGAAGTTTTATCTGATAAAATAGGAGTTGTAGTTAATGATAGTGCTCATGATGATGTAGATGATAGCCATAGTTTGATTGTTACTTCATCTGGTCCTAGGAACTTGGATGAGGAAGCAGATGAATGGATTGAAGTCTTACATAAGTCTCGGGGCAAGCACCCCAGGAAAAAGTCTTTATGATTAGTGTGTTCTGGAATAGTAGGAGTTTAAATGCTCCTGGTAGACAGAAGTATATAGAGGATAATTTTTTTCCTTTAAGAGTAGACTATATTGGCTTTCAAGAGACTAAAAAAGATAGTTTTAGTCATTCTTTTTTAAAGAATCTGTTAGGAAATATAAATTTTGCTTGGAATTTCTTGCCTTCTAGTGGCACTGCTGGTGGCATTCTAGTAGGTGTCAATTTGGACCTTTTTGATGTAGTTGCTTGGGATATTAAATCCTTTTCTGTTAGTGTAGTGGTTAAGAATAAGAGTACTGATTTTGTTTGTAGGATTACTACTGTCTATGATTCTGCTTATGAGGATGGCAAGCAAGCTTTTATCTCTGAGTTGCATGAACTTTTCATTAATTGGGATGGTCCTGCCATGATTGGTGGAGATTTTAATTTGATTAGGTCCCCTGAGGACAAAAATAATAGTAACATAGATTATAGGTGGGTAGATAAGTTTAATACTTGGGTGGATCTTTGGGCTCTCATGGAGATTGGTTTATCTGGGAGAGCTTATACTTGGGGTAATAACCAGGCTGACCCTACTATGTGTAAATTAGATAGGATTTTTTGTACTACTGGCTTTGACATGCATTTTCCTTTAGCTAGTGCCAGAGCTCTCCCTAGATTAGGGAGTGATCACACCCCAATTGTTTGGGATTCTGGTGAGCATTGTATCCCAAAAACTTTTAGATTTAGGTTTGAGAAGTGGTGGTTGGCTAGGTCTGATTTTAAAGATATTGTTAGTAAGGCCTGGTCTCTCAGGATTTTTAGTGCTAATCCTTTGGATGTTTGGCAAGATAAAGTTAGGCAGTTTAGGAAATTAGCCAAAGGATGGAGCATTAATATTGAGGTTGCTATTAGGAAAAATAAGAAAGAACTAATGGAGGAATATGATTCTTTAGACATTAAAGCAGAATCTCAAATGCTTTCTGATGATGAGAGGGATAGACTAGCTTGGATTTTTAAAGAACTCCAGTCTTACTGGGTTGTAGAAGAAACCAAAGCTAGGCAGAGGTCTAGGGACAGGAACATATTAGAGGGGGACAGGAATACTGCATATTTTCATGTTGTAGCTAATCAGAGAAGGAGGAAGAAGTTAATTTCTGTTCTAGAAGGGCCTGATGGCCCAGTTACAGAGATTGGTGACATGTCCAAGATTGCTATGGACTATTATAAAGAACTTTTTTGTTGGGAACCTAGGCCTGAGTTAAGGCTCAAACATGATTTTTTCTCTGAGGATGAGAAAATTAGTGATGAGGAAAATCTTGGCTTGGGTGCTCCTTTTACTGAAGAGGAAGTTAGGGTGGCATTCTTTGGCTCTTATGCTGAAGGTGCTCCTGGGCCTGATGGTCTTTCTTTTCTGTTTTACCAATCCTTTTGGGATATTATTAAAGTTGACCTGTTATCCATGTTTAATGCATGGCATGAGGATCATCTTGATATTTTTAGATTGAATTTTGCCATGATTACTTTGATTCCTAAAGAGAATGATGCTAAAACCATGAAGAATTTTAGGCCTATTAGTCTGTTAAATTGTTCTTTTAAAATCTTTACTAAGGTATTGACTAACAGATTAGCTAAAGTGATAGGTAGGATTATCACCCTTAACCAATCTGCTTTCATTAGAGGTAGGTTTATTTTAGAAAGTGTAGTGACAGCTCATGAGATTATTCATGAGGTGCACAGTAGCAAGAGTAAAGGGCTTGTCCTTAAGATAGATAATGAGAAAGCTTATGATAGAGTCAATCTAGATTTTTTGTTTGAAATCCTAGAGCTTAGAGGTTTTTGCCCTATATTCATTAGGTTTATTAAACAAATCTCTCTAGGGGGGTCCATAGGGGTCAGAGTTAATGATTTTGAGAGTGACTTTTTTCTGACTGGGAAAGGTCTTAGACAGGGTGATCCCATTGCTCCTCTGCTTTTTAACATCATGATTGATGTCTTCTCTAGAATGTTGACTAAAGGCTCTGTCTGTGGAGCCATAGTGGGTCTCTGTCCTAATTTTGTGCCTGGGGGTGTTAGTTGCTTGCAGTATGCTGATGATACTTTACTTTTCCTAAAACCTGATAGAGCTGGGTCCATTAACCTCAAATGGATCCTTACTTGTTTTGAGCAAATTTCTGGGATGAGGATTAACTACCATAAAAGTGAGCTCATTCCAATTAACTTAGATGATGATGAGTTTAGACCTTTTCTAGATATTGTTGAGTGTGTTGGAGGTAGCTTCCCTGTTAAATACTTGGGGATCCCTCTGCATTTTGATAAGTTGAGGAGAGAGGATCTTCAGCCTCTTATAGAAAACCTTCTTAAAAGGATCACTGGCTGGAGAGGTAAACTCCTTTCATATGCTGCTAAAAGAGTTTTGATTTAGGCTTGCTTATCAAGCATCCCTATTTATCTTCTTTCTTTCTTTAAATTCCCTAAATGGGCCATTAAACTTCTGGATTCTCATATGGCTAACTTTTTCTGGAATGATGAAGAGGATAGACATAAAATCCACCTTGCTAACTGGCCCTCAGTCTGTATGAACAAAGAATATGGAGGTCTGGGAATTCCAAATTTGTTAGACCTTAATCTGTGTTTACTAGGATCTTGGATTAAAAGATATATTCAGGGTGAAGGGACACTCTGGAAGAAAATTATAGATGCTAAGTATAGAACTAAAAATCCTAATATTCTCTGTTGTCATGATCTTCATCCTTCTACGTTTTGGAAAGGTGTGATGTGGGCTTCTAGAGCTGTGGAAGTAGGCTATAAGTGGCAAGTAGGTAATGGTAAATCTATCAAATTTTGGGAGGATGTTTGGTTTGGTAACTCTACTCTGGCTACTCAATATTGGGAAGTTTATTTAGTTTCCAACCAACAAACCAAAACTATAGCTGATCTTTGGGATGGTAGTAATCTTAGATGTGACTTTAGAAGAACATTTACTGACCAGACGATGGTCCAGTGGCAGGAAATTTTAGGCATTGCCCAATTGGTTTCTCTGACAGAGGATGAGGATCAACGTATCTGGCAGTATGAGTCTAAAGGAGTTTATTCTTCTAACTCCATGTATGCTTTGGTGAACTTTAGAGGGGTGACTCCTCTTTATTTGCCTGCGGTTTGGAAGCTCAAAGTTCCTCCTAGGATTCAGATTTTCTTTGGCTTTTCTCTCAGAACAAAATTCTTACTAGAGATAATCTTAGAGCCAGAGGTATCCCAAAACCGATGGAATGTACTCTCTGTAAAGAGTTTGAATCTGTTAAGCATTTATTTTTTGATTGTGTGGTTTTCAGGATGATCTGGACTGATGTTCAGGACATTTTTGGAATCCTAGTTGTTAATTTCGAATCTATTGCTTCGAGATGGCTTGCTAGTAAGAAATATCTATAGTTTAATGTGGTTTCTGCTGCAGTCCTTTGGAGCATCTGGAATAATAGGAATAATATAGTCTTTAACCATACTCCTTGGATTAACATGAAACAGGTCTGGCGTCTCGTCCTATCGTATCTAAGAAATTGGAAGGTCCCATTCAAAGAGCTGGAGGAGGGGAGGATCATTCTGTTCATGGAACGGATGATAAGCAGGCTAAGGAACCCACTGGAGCTCATGGCAATCTGATCTGCAATGGCTTTGAGTGGATCTCTACTTGGAAAACCACCGCTTGCCGAGCCACGGGCGTGCTAATCTGGCGTTCTGGAGGCACCACGAGTCTGGCGATGAGGTTCACGTGGTTATTTGAGTCAGAGTTTTTGTTGCTTAGCCTGTTCTCCCTCGTCTCCCTCTGTTCTGAATGTAATCCTACCAGTTCTGAGACTAGTTTCCTTGCTCGGTTTTGTGTTTTCTGGGCTTCCCCTTCTGGGTGCCGGAAAATAGTAGCTTTTGTTTAGCATCTAGTTTGCTTTCCCCGTTCTTTAGTCGTTGCTTGTATCGGAACCTGAAGTACTGGCTAGTGTTGGTTTCATTTCTTGAAATGGAACCGGGGATGAATCCCTGTTGATCTAAAAAAATATATTTTCTTATATTTTTCTTCTAACAGCAGAGGACGGCGCGGCAAAGTGCGTGAGGTTCTTCTAACAGTTCCAAAAGGTCCTAGTCGTGTGTTATCCTTGGAGCACTCTTCAGGTTATTTGCTTTCAGTGTTAGTACTTTATCGATAGCTTGTTTTTACACGATAAACTTCATCGATCGTGTTGCATACCATCAAGCATGAATGAGCATTGGAAGACACTAATACTTTCTGTATATGAATAGTTAAGAAGAGCTATTGATATGGAAAACTAAAAACGACACGCAAAAACAAACGATAACAGCAGAGGACGGCGCCGTGGCAAAGCGCGCGATGTTCTTCTGGTAGTTCCAAAAGGTCCTAGTCGTGGTGGCAGTCCGCACAAACAGGACAGCCGACACCGATGCATGTCGTGCGAGATGTGGCTGCTCCTTCCGCGGTTGTGTTGTTGTAACCACCTCCATCCGCTTTAAATTGCAGGGCAGCTAGCCAGAGGTGCCCTATAGCTCTTTGCGTGCAGAGAACAGATCGCCGTACTAGCTGCATACTGCTCGTGTCTGGATATTAGCAGTAATGCGAGCTTAATTAACTACGGTTGCAAAGCTAAACTGAACCCAAGAAGATCAAGAGGGCGTAGTACACGGTGCACTGAACACGAGATGTCGATCGAGAATGTCTGAATCTGAACTCGTATTCATCACGCATGCATTGCATGCATCATGCATGATGATTCAATTATGACCCACCCGTACATACATACACACGTACACGTACATGAAGAATTGAACATCACAAACCTCACAAGACAACAATAGTAGTAGTAGTATCTGCTAGCTGATCACTCACAAACTAGCTAGCTAGCTACCGTAGGACCTTAAGCTGAAACTATAAATACTACTAGGACGACTAGGTAATACATACGTGTTCCTGGATAAACACTTGAAATTTCGTGTGCAAAATCAAGGCTATATATGAATAAGCATCAAGCAAATACGATTCAACGTGTACTTCTGGCTAATCCACCAGCTGATCGCCGATGATCAGTCGTGGAGGTGGCGGTCGAGGAGCATGATGGTGGATAGGTTCATGGGTGAGATGTAGTCAGTGGTGCCAGAGACGTACTGCTGGGCGATGAGCCTGTTTGCGCGCTCGGTGGGGTGGAATGCGTCCCAGAAGACGTACTGGTCGCGGTCGGCGCAGAGGCTGGAGACCATGGTGCAGATCCCGATCCCGTTGAAGGGCCCCTGCCCGCAGCATGCGACTTTGGCGGTGGCGAATCCGTGCGCCCTGGGGTCGTCGATGAAGTCTGCGTGCATGCGGCGCGTGTTGACGCCCACGTAGACGGGCCCGTTCCCGCCGGCGCCGTTGCCGACCTCGGCGTTGAGCTCGGCGAGCATGGTCTCGAGCTGCGGGTTGTATGCCTCGGACGCGCGCTGCAGCTCCGGGTCGCAGCGGCCGTCGAGGCTGTGGAGGGCGAGCTCGGCGGGCACGCAGCCGATGGGGCCGACGCCGGTGACGAGGACGCGGCGCGCGCCGAGGGCGTGGATGTGGCGGAGCACCTGCTTGTACTCGGAGAGGATGTACTTGATGTAGTCCGGGAGGGAGAACTCGCGGGAGCGCACGGAGTAGGGGATGAGGTAGTAGTTGTTGACGAAGTCGTTGCCGCCGAGGGTGATGAGCGTCAGCGAGCTGCCCACGACGCGCGCCGCCTGCTCGGGGCCGATCAGGGTGGCCAGCCGGTGCTGGTACTGCTCGAAGTATTTCAGCTGCTTCTCGATACGGATGATGTTGTCCTGCGCGCGCACACACACATGCACATGCACGGTCGTTGATTAGAGAATACTATACATTTGCGTTCTTCATTTTAGGGAAATCATTGCCGTGACTGCTTACGAATTGGATGCCGGTGTCGTTGAGGATTCCGATGCCGGCGGAGGCGAAGTTGGCGCCGACGAGCAGCTTGTCGCCATCCAGCTCCGGGCTCAGGTACGGCAGCACATGCTCAGACCCAAGGTGCTCGCCTGCACGCAACGGACACATTCTCAGTCTCAGTTAGCCTCAACTTGTGCATGCATGCAGAGGATCTAGCTAGTAGCGAAAAACATAACATGGCAACAATGGCGGCGGCGTCACTCAACTGATGAGGTCGGGCACGTTCTTGCCGTTGGAGAATCTTCCCGTGGCGCGGTGGTCCGGGGTGTCGATGCCGTAGGGCCAGGAGTCGGCGCGCGCCGTGGTGAAGAGGTAGTTGTTGTTGCCGTTGTCCACCAGCGAGTCGCCGAAGACGAAGAAGGCCCGGGCGGCGCGCGCCGCCGGCACCGCCTGCGCCATCAGCAGGACGCACACCAGCAGCAGAAGAGACCCGAGACAGGACGAACTGGAAGCCATGGCCAGCTAGCCGATTAAACTAGTATTCGAGCACCTGTCAGATGTGGCAGCGTGTGTACCGAGTGAGATACTGAGATGTGATGTGATGGATGCTTTGCAAGGTCGCGTGCAGACGCCATTTATAGCGGCCATCTCTCTCGGCTAGATCACGTCGTCGTCGCCGGAATTTACTCCCCGTGTGGCCCGTAGGATGTGCGGGTTGGTGCGCTGCACTGCACTGCACTGCAGGCTCGTCACAGTCACACACACACACGGTCCTTGCGCATGGGTCTTTAATTCTCTGGCGATCCTCTCTTCTCTGGTTCAGAAATTTCACTGTATAGTTCTTATTTGCCCCTTTATTTTGAGCTTTGGTTCCGATAGGCAGTTCAGATGTGTGTTGGATGTATGTAGCTCTGCAAGTATGCAGTCTCGCTCACTCCATCTGCAGTCTGTCAGTCACATGAATGATGAGCTCTGACTGATCTAGAAAAATATACTACCCTTCTTCGTAAGACATAATTAGTAGGAGTAGCAACATTTGGTTTACTAGGAGGAGGATTTTTTTTTCTTCTTTTTGGTAACAACATGGGAAGGAGGATATTTGAATGTGCGGCAGTACCGGGGTAGTAGTACGCTAGTAAAAACACATGCAGTACCGTTCGAATTTGGCATCTAAATCGAGATCTGTACGAGACATGGATCTGGGTACAACCAGTACACTCCTCATCAATTCCAACGTCAACAAAATATGGTGAGATTAACCTCGTATTAGCATCTATCTACGCGAGCATTCTCCGTGAGGCTGAACATACATGCTTACTTCTAAAATTAGTACTACTAACGTTTGGTTAATTAGGTGTGGAGGATATTTGAACGTCCAAAAGTACCGGTATGTTAGTAGACCGGTGTTCTAGCTAAGCTAGTGTGAAGCGTCTGGAAGGACTTGGGTATATACGTACTGGAGGGGTGAACTAAATTTGGCATCTGAATATATCGATCCAACTGAAGGTATGTGTAGATCCTGGTACAAGTGTACACCTAGTACGTACTCATCACCAATTCAAATGGTAAGGCAAAGAGATCAAAGGGCGTTCAGACGATTGGTACAGTGGAGTGACTGAAGAAGTTTCTTCTGGGCGAAGGCAACATGTTATTCAAGAGGGCAGTTGGATCCATCATCTACCCGGTGATGATGATGCCTTAATTTAGATGAGCTGTATATGTGGTAGCAGTAGTAATAGTAGTAGCTATAACCTTGCCAATGAGACGTAATTAAAGATCTGAATGAGCAGTTTCCATGAACACCAAACCCACATGCGCGCGTCTGGCTTGGCTTCTACTACTACTAGCTAGCTAGACCGCCACGGCCGCTGCGGTTCTTACAACCCCTAGTCTCGGATTAGCAGCGATTCACAAATGTTGTGTCAGAAATCTTCGAATCAGTTGCCAAATATAGCGACAACTATTCATCTGTTGGGTTCAGTAATAATAGAGAGAAGCTGTTGTGCATCTGCGCCGGTTCAGTAATCAGTAACCCTGACCTGTACCACGCGTGCGTCTGGCCCATATCCATCTCAAGATTTCTACTCTTTACTCCTCGATCGTCGTCCTCGAGTGCCAAATCACACCGTGCAGCGCGAGCGCCATAAATGGAGATCAACCGACGGCAGGTACCACCCCCCGATCGATCGATCAATCGAGGAATCGACCAACACTATTCGACCGCCTCGTCATAAAATTGCCTGTCGCCACCACTAGCTTTTTTTCCCGCCTTTTTTTCCAAAGAGGAAGGTCGGCTAGCTAGCTAGCTAGGGTTTATGGTTCTGGAAGCTCAATTCAGTGCGGAGAATCCACTAGTAGAACCCGGATCTGTGTCGACAAAGCCAGCCGTACGCGCGTTAGCTAGCCGTAGGGGGGTTTAGCTCTCTGGACCCAGGCCACCAAATTTCCAGCCTTCAACCGCGCTGCATTTATTCCATCAGAATTCAGGTAGTACGTACTCTAGGCTGCATGCAGTGAAATGTAGGCAACCTAACCTCTGGTGAAATCTACCACGCTACTAGTAGTACAAACAGTTCAGATAGACGGATGAATCTTCTACTAGCAAGCTGCTGTGTGGGATCAAGCAGGCGTCCCCATGCTATTGTTTGTTTTTACAGGGTGGGCCAAGGGCTCCTCTCCATGGATGGAGGAGACAGGGAAGTACTCTACCATTACGAGTGACCTGGCAGCGCACAGGCGCATATCATAAAGTTAATAACAGGCGGCCACTGAACGGATCGGTCGATGAGATTCACCTTCTTATGGAGGCCATTGAATTCGGATGTTCCCCTACAGACACGATCGTTCTACTAGATGTTCGAAAGCAAAACCAGATTCACCCAGATGGGTCGAAGCACAGCAGCAGCAGCAGGGGTGAAGTACAGGAATTTCGACCTTGGTGGTGTCCTCCTGCTTGCTGCGTCGTGGAAGGTAAATCGACGCATGAACGCTGCTTGCTGCCTCGGTTACTGACTGCCCACTGTATAGTTACCACTTACCTCTGCATGTCTGCTAGGCACTAGTGAGGCTGGTCATAGTGAGGAGTAACTTAGAGTAGTAACATGTGTATGTTACTAGTTTAAGTTACTATCTCTATAGTGGAAAGTAACATATATGTGTGGTGTCATGTAAAAGCTTATTTATTGCAATATAGACTCATTTTGTTTTGAAATGTGTGATGTTATAGTAACATAGCTAGTTACTATAAGTCTCTATCTCATCATTTAATTGCATGCCATGTCATCTAAATGCTTAGTTGGCAATACATGTAGAACTATGTTACTACTCAAGTTACTCCCACTATGACTAGCCTAAGATGATAACTCACAGCTGGACCACACTTAACCGCTGCTGTCTGCTGGGCACTGTACATTCCAATTTCCAAGTACAGATTTACTTCTGCAATGTGGGCTAACCCCCATTTTAAGTATCAGTCCCTTGCAGAACCATATGCTCCGATCCGTTTTTCGGTGTATTTTCCTTTCTGAGAGACAGATCCAAGTGCAGTGTTTTTATGTGAACGGAGCTCACTTGGGGTAGGCAGCCAGGAGTGTGTCGCCGCGTGTAGACTAAAACCGTAGGAGAGTATTGCTTTACGAGGTTTTTGTTCTTAAATGGAGTGTGTTTGGTGCTCCAAACCAATCAACTTGTATCTGTTTTTTTGATGTATACGAAGGTTGCCGCGATGGGATGGAGCAGATGATGATGAGGTCGATAGGGAGTCACTGTCTCGTACGAGATATATCGTTCCCTAGCTACTACCCCATTTAAGATATGCATGCATGCCATGGCAGCTGATGAGAGCGATATTGTTCCTTTGTGTTGACGTATTATAAAACCTAAATCATTTTACTTTCATTTGAACGTTCTGGTGTGGCGCTAACAACACGGAATTAATCTTTGCCCTTATACAGAGTGGCATAGTTATTAGTGGTTGTTAGCGCTACTTATGTACTGTAGTGGTTATGGCCGTTTGCGTAGTTAGCGGCCCATTAGTAATACTTCTGGAAATAGGCTTTCGTTCCGCTTTATTTATAAATAAAGCACAAAGGTGAGACCGCTGCTAGGCCAGACAGCACAACGCTCAAAGAAAACCGAGCACTGCTGGGCTGAACAACACAAGCAAAAGCCCAAGAGAAAATACATCAGAAAAAAAAATGCACAACATCATCGGATCGACCACCGACCGAGACTCGCAACCGCTACGCCCTCCGAAACAGTCCCATCACGATCCTATGCCACCGAATTGCTGTGTACCAAGCAGCACCTTCAAAAAGGGGGACCACAATGACGATGATGACGACGATGCAGCTGCTCGTTTTGGCGCATGTTGGCGGACGACAAGTTGGTGCATGTTGGCGGAAGGCAAGTTGGAGGCGACATCTGCGGGTGCCAACTTGCGCCAAAACGGTTTCGCCATCTTCATCGTCGTCTCACCATGGCAAACACCACGTGGTTGGCTAGCACGAGGAACCCACCGAAGACAAGGGACAGCGGTGCCACTGCCGCGTGGGAGGGATTGACCTCCACCACCAAAGCGGTAGCAGATCGGACGCAGCAGTAGGAGCATACCAGGCCACCTAGGCCCGGCCGAGCCAAGATCGGGTCCGTGAATCCCCCGTATCCGCGCTGCAGTAGACGCATTGGCAACGTCGCTCCCCCTGTCCCGAAGCGTACCCCTAACCAACCAAGGTAGCGACCTGAGAGCGAGCTAGCCCACCTAAACCCAACTCGGGCCCAACGAACCCAAATCTAGGGTTTGGAGCCGTCGGCCAAGCCCGTCTGTGCCACCGCCGCCGCCAATCAGCAGAGCCCTCACCTCGCCGCCGTCCAGAGCACCACCGGAACACTGCCTGCTGAAGAACACTGCCGCAAGAAGAGCATGGCACGCGAAGCCGCGCCGCAACCCACCGTCTGCCACCGAGAGGAGGCCCGGAAGGTCCCGGACCCGAATATACAGATCCGACCTGGGAGGGGTCAGCACCACGCCCCTCCGCAGGCCCCACCTTGCCGGTCCTTCCCGAGGCCCGCCGCCGGCCCGCCACGACCAGCCGCGTCCCAGGAGCTCCTGGAAATAGCTGCCTGATGACCCACAAGTATAGGGGATCGCAACAGTCTTCGAGGGTAGTATGACCAGTTTATTGATTCGACACAAGGGGAGACAAAGAATACTTGCAAGCCTTAACAACTGAGTTATCAATTCAGCTATACCTGGAAATAGTTCTTGCTCACAGAAGTTTATCAGTAGCTACAGTTTTGTAGTAGCAAAAGCAAAGTAGCAGCAGCAGAACAAGAGCAATAGTAATAGTAGCAGCAAACAGTAGGATACGAACGCGGTAGGCATAGGGATGGATGGACGGGGTTGCATGGACAAGTCTAAACATGTAACTTCAAGATCTAGGGAAATTGCAGATAAATAAGAATAAGCACCCAAGTACTAAACAATCATAGGCATGTGCTCCATATATAGTCATGCGTGCTCGCAATGAGAACTTGCACCACATCTTTTGTCCAGCCAACCCATTGCAGCGGGTCCTCAAGGAAACTACTGGCAATTAAGGTGCTCCTTTTAATAGAGCATCGGAGCAAAGCATTAACACTCTGTGAACACATGTGATCCTCACATCACAGCCATCCCCTCCGGTTGTCCCAATTTATGTCACTTTGGGGCCTTTGGATCTGGACAATGATATGTGTACACAACTTGTTGATAAGATCACAAACAATACTATCATAATGATTTAATAATAAGTTTAGATCTAAGATCATGGCACTCGGGCCCTAGTGACAAGCATTAACCACAACAAGTTGCAACAAAGTCAAATAGCACTAATAGAGATACTAGGCACCATGCCCTAACAATCTTATTCGATTACATGATAGAACTCATCTAATCCCAACCATCCCCATAGCCTACAGCGGGGGATTACTCACTCATGGATGAGGGAAACATTGATGGTTGATGGAGAGGCGTTGGTGATGACGGTGGTGATGATCCTCCCCAAATTCCCTGTCCTAACAGGGTGCTAAAACAGAGTTTCTGGTTCTGAATCCCGGTTTCTGGTGGTGGCAGCGCAGCGGAACTCTTTCTGGAAAAAACGTCTAACCCCCCTCGGTTTTTAGGTCAAGAGACGTCTTATAGGCAAAGAGGGAGGCCGAGGGGGTGCCTAGGCTGGCCACACCCCTCCCAGGCGCGGGCTAGGCCCACCCGCGCGGCAGGGGGTTTGGGCCACCCAGGGCTCCCCTCCATCTCGTACTCTGGCTCCGTGGATCTTATGGTGAAATAGGATTTTTGGCATATTTTCTGGGATTTTTTCTGATAGTCGATTTTCTGCACAAAAACTAGGCACCAAGGTAATTCTGCTGAAAATAGCATCAGTCCGTGTTAGTTGTATCCAAAGCACACAAGTTTAGAGGATAAACAATAGCAAAAGTGTTCGGAAAAGTAGATACGTTTTGGACGTATCAACTCCCCCCAAGCTTAGCTTATTGCTTGTCCTCAAGCAATTCAGTTGAAAACTGAGTGCGATAAAAGAACTTTCACGAACACATTTGCTTCATATGATGTAAATATTCTCAGCACAGGAGTAGATACTTAAACCATTCATAATAAGAAGTATGCAACTAAGTCTACTCAATAGTCATTGCAAGCTATGAAGATAAACCAATTTAATAATAATAAGTAGCATGAAACATAAACATAAGTAACATTGCAATGCTCATAATAAGGTACGATAGAGTGGTATCTCGCTTGCCTTTGTTTGTAGAGCACAATATAAATGCCAAGGCACCTCTGAAGTTCAAGTGAAGACTAGAAGTAAAGATATCAGAGATACAAGCATCAAAGTCATGACATAATTAACCAAGTTTTGAGACAAACACAAGAATGATAACTATGCTCTCAAAAAGGTGCTCATAGAATAAGTGGTGACTCAACAAGGAGGTGACAAGGTTTTGAAAAGTTTGAAAGGCTTCCAAATGCTGAAAATAAGGTACTCATTGGGTTTGAGCTCTCATTTCCCCCATCATAGGCATCTTCATGTGGTTAATAGTGAAAGTGAGGTCCAATATGAGTTATATGCTTGACATACTATAAACTTGAAATCCCATGTCCCTTGAGTACAAGGGTCGCTCCTCATGCTACTCAACTTTAGTTACCTATAAGTTCTTGTCATCGTAAATACATGCATATCATAGAGGACCGCCAACGGGGTACCCCTTGCACATGATACAAGAGATATCCATAATCAAAATGACAAGGCAAGTAGACAATGAGCATCTTAGCAATCTTTTTATTTGCTATTTGCATAGGTTTTTATTGAGGATTCTTCACAGATGCTCATTATGGTAATGCTGCAAGTTTCCACCATGATTAGGCATGGCTTAGGCTAGCGGCCCAGGCGTTTCTCTAACACATATATATATAACTCCATGAACTCATAAGCTCCCCTTTTATTTCACACTGACGACATCCGCAAACAAAAGTGCATGGTATCAATTGGATATGTATCCATAAGTGTTGAAAGCTTTCCTCATGACAGCACGGTTCTGCTAACTCCCAACCTATAATTTGCAAGCATATAACTTTCATGGATTGTCACAATGGTTCAGGTTTATTAAGTGCAAGGAATAAAGTGTGCCATCGAGTTCGTGAGAGCTTTACTAACTAACTTTCTCAAAACAGTCAAACGTTTTATTTGGAACAAAACAAGGCATAATGAATATGCACTGAATAGCAAATGATGCTAGTAGGTAGGTATGGTGGACACTGTTGGCAATATTGATTTTGAGGAGTTGGATGCACAAGTAGATCTCATATTCAGTGCAAGTGAAGGCTAGCAATAGAAAGGGAGCGACAAACGAGAGATCAATAACTGTCATAATCATGCTTGCAACAAAACAAGATTAATTATGGCAAGAAAGTGATACAAGAACTCTGAGGCAAAATAAATCATCGAGGCTTACTGACTATTGTTTAGTCATATGCATGCGTGAGCATGTGCCAAGTCGATTCACATGAAATGTTCAGAGGAGGATACCACAATATCATGCCAAGTTATGAATAAACAATGCAAGCAAACATTCATATGACATGCTACAAACTATTAACAAGCTGGATCTAATCATAAGAACTACTAAGCATCCATAAATAACATACACCTTACATGAACAGACTAAGCATGCTCACAATAATGAGTATATGTACAAAAATGAAATTAAATAGAGTTTGTTACCAGCCTCTTACCACACCTCAAGTTGTCTTAATCTTCATTATTGCCCTCCACTTGTGTGACTTGAATAATAACATGAAACCAAAATCCACTGAGGACAGCTGAACCCTGCAAAGAACTCACAAAACCAAAGAACAACAACAAATATTTTTGGTGTTTTTGATTTTTTAAAGCAAGCAAACAAAGCAAAAACAAACAAAGCAAAATCTTTTTGGATTTTTTCTTTAAGGCAAACCAAAGCTAGAAAGCAAAGAAACAAACCAAGAGAAACAATACAAATATTTTTGGTATTTTTGTGTTTTGAGAAAGCTGGAACAAAAACCAAAAAGAAAGAGAAACAATGGATATACAAAGAACCGACGAAACATGATATGTAGATGAGTGTGATGTCGGTATAACCCCCAAGCTTAGGCTTTTGGCCTAAATGGGGCTCAATAGCGTGGGTAGTAACCCCAAGCTGGTGGGTCATCATAGGAATGATCAAAGTCAGGCGCTTGCGATGAAGAAGAAGACGCGCCCCAATCATACGAGGCTGCTGGTATAAAGACTCCCCCAAGTAGAAGGGTTGAACCGAATCATCTTCGGCATCCTCTCCAACATTCTCTTCTTGTTGGGAGAGCTCCGCCATGTATGTGTCAAACTCCTCCTCCGTAAGCGACCATCCTTGCCTGTTATCAAAATTAAATTAAGCAGGTGCAGGCAAATAAACTACTTTCTCAATCCTACCCCCTCTCCAACCACGCTTGACAAAGGATAACTCATACGATAAAATTCTCACAGTTGCCCCTAAAGAAACAAAATTATGTTGAACCATGGAATCAAGATCAAGCCTCTCTATGGGGAATCGATAATATAAATGGTGAGGCTCTAAACCATGGAAAGCTAGCAACCTAGAGGCGATGAGACCTCCACAAATTCCATCCTTCTCGCGATTAGTGGTGAGACGGTAAGCTATCAAAGCATCCAGGTTATAAGATCTATCCATATTCAAAGCAGCTGCGGTAAAAGCTAGATCAAAAGAAGATAACTTTCTAGCAAGAACACACTTGATAATGAAATAGGCGAAATATCTAATGGATGGGAACTGAATGTTCCGAATTTTACCACTTTCCTTTGAGAAGTCGAAACCTTGGCAAATTTTAGCATATAAATTCATAAGTGACTTGGGCCTCTCCTTGATCTTCTCACAAGATCCCTAATGAGGTACTCTAATTGCTACACAAAAATCAGCAAATGGCAGGCCGACAGCTATATTATATATTGTATAATGTACCATGGGATTAGATGAAGACCAAGTAAACCGGAAGTCCTGCACCCAAGGATGGAGCTAGGAAATGGAGATAGGGGGGCCGAGAATAGAAGCTTCTAAATCATAGAAAAAATTTCACACAACACATTAAATATTATAAGGTCTAGGTAGTCATAAATATGCATGTTTTTCTATAATATGAATGGAATTACATATCTATCAATTTGAACTCGGATTTACGAGCACGGAGATCAAAGGTCTCAATAATTTCTTCGACGCTAAACTTTTCAGCTATTTCCCTCTCTATGTAGACTACCATACAATCTCGAAGAAAGTCATCTCCCAATTTAGTGCGAAGACGCGTCTTGACCAGTTTCATAGCTGAAAAGGCTCGCTCTGCTGTTGCGGTTGACACCGGAAGAGTTATCACTAAGCGTAGCAACCTCTCAACCATTGGATAGTCAGATGATTTGCTAGTTTTAACTATTAATTTTGTCAAATCAGCAAGTGATTTATAGTTTTTGATCTCTGGATGATTCAACATATCAAGCTGGAAATGTGGTAGCTCGCACTCCAACCTATCTCTCTCTTGAGTAGAAAAATCAGCAGGATAGAACTTCTCCACTAGACTACATATCCTTGACTTGTCAAAATTATCATGTCCTGTATCCAATGATGTACAAAGATCTAGAAGCTCAGTTACTTGAGAACTGAATCTATCATTCAACTCTGTCACTTGTTGATCTATTGCAGCATTAAATACATCTACTTTGTAGTGATGGAGTATTGTGGTGTTGTCATGCCTATTTCGAGATTTCTTCATATCAACATACCTAAAGTTGCAATATATATTAAGAAACATAAATAAGTTATTCAGATGCTATTGAGTTGGTTTGCAAGTGGACAAGTGACTATATCAAAAGTTTAATTGAAATGAATGTATAGACATAGGAAAATATATGTACTTTTGATTCATATCCGTGATGTCAATCTCGTGCTTTAAACAAAAGGCGTCCACCTCTCCTATAAGACCTTCCCATCCACCTTCTCTCAATTCAGCAAGCAATACCTTTGTGTTAGAAACAATATCCAATGCATTTGCAATATCCAAAGCTTTATTTTGGAGTTTGACACACAAGACATTAGTGGTCTGCATAATTTTTTCCATGAGATGGAGAATGAAGACAAACTCAAATGTAACTAGGAACTTAAGGGCACCCTCTGCATCTCCTCTTGAACTCCATAGAACTGTGCGGTCATTTGCTACACTTCTTAGTACCGAAACTGACGCACCAAACAATCTTAATAAGCTTTTTACTGACTTGTAGTGGGAACTCCATCTGGTGTCTCTGGCCCTTTGTAAAGATCCTATTTGATTTAATCCTCTTCCCGTGTCAAGCTCTCCTAGTTCAATCTCCTTTGCGATTTTAGTGGCCTGATTTTGTAGCAGCTCATCATTGCGTTTGGGAGATGCACTAACAGTATTTACAATAAAATTTGTATTTTGGAAGAAGTTGTGGACCTTATGTACCTCCCTTGAAGCGGCAACACGAGCCAACTAAAGCTGATGAGCAAGGCAGTGAATATAGTATGCATAAGGACACTCTTGGAGAATTAGAGCCTTAAGACCATTGCACTCTCCTCTCATGTTACTTGCTCCATCATAGCCTTGCCCTCTGATATCTTGCACACTCAACTCATTATCAGCTAGCACGACGATAATTGAGTTCTTGAGGGTCAAAGCACAAGTGTCACTAACATGAACTAAATTAAGGAAACGCTCCCTTATCTCCCCATCTGTGTTGACAAATCGAACAACTACTGCCATCTGCTCTTTCTTAGACTCATCTCGAGATTCATCAACCATAATAGCAAACTTGCTCTTACCAATCTCTTGTCTAATTGAATTTTGCACTTTTCGAGCAAATATGCTTGCAATTTCCTTCTGAATAGTTAGTGAAGTGTACCTAGCATTTCTTGGAGCATTTTGCATAACTTCTCGCACCTCCTTATTATATGAACCCACAAGCTTGAGTATTTCCTTGAAATTACCTTGGTTTTGGGAATTTTCAGACTCATCATTTCCTCTAAAGGGACATGCATGACGCATTAACAACCTGATGTGCAACCAATAGTGAAAATTTGTTAGATAACATGCAATAAGAAATTAGGGTTGTTTGATATTTAAATCATTCTTGCTTACTTAATAACATCGATAGCAGCGGTAAGTCTTTGTCTTGCATCAGCAACACGTTTCTTGCATTGCTTTACAATCACCTTGTCAATATGAGTCATACTATTTTTGAGGCTTTCATAACACCCGACCGCAAAATTATGGGCTGAACTAGGACTAGTTTCCATATGTGTGAGAAAAGCATATTATTTTCCATTGTTGACCTTCTTATACTTATCAAACCCCTGGACTGAAAATGTGTCTGAACCACACTTTCCAACTGATTTTTTTAGAACAGAGAAAACAAGGCAAGCAATATGCACGATTTGTATGGGGTGAATATTCCAACCAGAAAAAATTCGTGTACCAAGCACTCTGAAATCGATGACGACTAGGACCTGTTCCAGTAAAAACATACTCATCCAAGATCGGTTGATACGGTCCCTCAGATATATAAAAACGCCTAGCATCATCTTGATTGTCAGGTGGGAGTTCCCAAATTTGTATACGCCTACCTGGGTCTCGATCATACGCTGCGGTTATAATCGTCGCATGTTCTATAACTTCTGGCATAGAAATACCATTATCAGTTTGAGCATTAACATTTGCAGAACTAGGTTCATTCTCTTCGCTTGGTTGCACATCTGATTGTGAGCTTGAACCAATTGGCTTGAAAAAATTCTTAATTCCAGGTCTCTTCCTCTTCACGTCTACAAAAACACAAGAGAATGATCCAAATTTTCTAATTAGTTTACAACGCGCGTATAACAAACTAATCTACTAATCTAGTCTAGTTTAGACTATCGCAAGATCAACTAATAATGAACTCAATCTAAGACATGATCAAATCAATAGCTCGGTAATTAGAAAAACCTTTATCCCTTCCGCTTCCAGCGTCGCTCATGATGAGTTGATGAAAATGCGGTCGGCCGAACTGGAGTCCTCCGTGGCGGCCGCCGGGAGAGGCGTCGTGCGCGTCAGTACAGGAGCAGCCGCCCTGCCGGCAGATGAAACCACGATCTGATCGGATCGATAGTGTGTGTGTGCGATGACGATGTGCTAGCTGATTCCTCGACCTGGGCTTCAGTTTTGCTAAATTGCTACGATATGCTAAATTGTCCTAGGCCTGTGTGCTGTCCAGTACATAGCATAATAAAATAATACTAATTAACATGGGCTTAGACGCTTAGCACTCAGATTAGCCGATTGGGCCAACGGATATTGTATGCAAAGGCCTTACTTACGGGAATAGGGGCGAATTAGTCTGGAGATTACGAAACTAAACGATTTGGCTGGTAGTTTTCACGGGACGAGCGCATCGTTGGGGGGGGGGGGGGTCTCGCCCCCGCTCGTCCCTCCTTCCCTGCCTGCACCATAGCCATGGTTATCTTAACATATTGAAGAGGTTCCCCTTCAACAAAGTGTTCCAACCCTGCATTGGTAATCATAGTTTGGTAATCCTGGAGGATTCCCGTGGCTCTCATAAATTCATGGCATGGATATATGGAAGGGAAGACTCCTTCCTCACGCTGAACTTTCATTGGCTCAGGTACCGTCAAATCATATTGATTTAGTGGGTATGCACTCATATTCCTTTCTGAAATTTTTAGACAAAAATCAAACCAAGTGATTTCCAAGTTGGTAAATGATGAGAAACTACTATAGGAACTTGCTAGAGGGCTACACATGCATCAAAATGTAATTTCTAAGCATAGAACAAGATTGCAAGCTCACACAACCTGACACCTATAGCAGCAAAATACTCCAGATACAATCTACCAATCACAAATCTAATTGGACAAGCGGAGGAGGCACATACCAAGGAGCAATCCCTCCAAAAATCAGCAGTAAAGATGGGCTGAGCAAGGTGATCGAAAATCGGGAGCAAGAATAGTAGGAACTCGAGCTTGAGAAAGTTTTCTGGTGTTTTTCGGGAGTGAGAAAGAAGATGGCTGGGAGGAGGCACTTTGGAGGGCCACGGGTGGGCCACACCCTGGCCAGGTGCCACCTGGGGGCTGGCCGCGCCACCCAGGGGTGTGCTGGCCAGGGGGCCCCTGGGTCACTTCAGGTGTCCCTCTGCCCCTTTTTTCGAGGAATTTTTTTTTAATTTTCTGAAATTTTTCGGGAAACTTTATTTTTGGCCAATTTTCAGGGTATGAAAATTGATTTTCTCGCAGAAAATATTTTTTTTAGAAGAAGCAAAAGCAAACCAAAACCAGAACTACAAAAGTTCTAAGACACTCTAACAAGCAAACAACTAGCAAAACTAGAGCTAACAAGAGCAAAAACAAAGACTAGGAAGGAGAAAGGTAAAAGTGAGGAAGAATAACCACAGTGAAAATATTGTTTTGTTCATTAAAATCCTTTTGTTAACAAGTTTGAGAAAGTCTTGTTACCAAAACAATCTTATATGAAACAAAACTTTGCATTCCACAAGGTGATTATGTTACCTCAAACCTGATAGCAATGGTCCCAATCATAATAGTTTCAAAATTTTCTTGTGGAAACAAAACTTTGCATTCCACCAACCTTGATGCTTTCAATATTTTCAATGGAATTTAGTCAACAGTTCTTAGCAACCTTCTTGGGGAAATAGACAGTGTGCTCTTTGTAATTAATATTGAAAGTTACTTTTCCTTGATTACAATTGATGACAGCACCTGCAGTATTAAGAAAAGGTCTCCCAAGAATAATAGACATATTATTATCTTCAGGCATTTCAAGCACAACAAAATCAGTCAAAATCAAGCAATTATGAGCCACTTGAACATGAACATCCTCACATATACCAACAGGAATAGTAGTTGACTTATTAGCCATTTGCAAAGATATATCAGTTGGTATTAACTTTTCTAGCTGGAGTCTCTTGTAGAGAGAAAAAAAGCATAACACTAACTCCAGCTCCCAAATCACATAAAGCAGTTCTAACATAATTATTCTTGATAGAGCAAGGAATAGTTGGTATACCTGGATCACCAAGTTTCTTTGGAACCTTACAATTGAAGGAATAATTGGCAAGCAAAGTAGAAAATTTCCTCATTAGGAATCTTCCTTTTATTAGAGATAATATCCTTCATATACTTTGGATAAGGAGGCAACTGAATAGCATCAGTCAAAGGAATTTGCAAAAATAAAGGTTTCATCCACTCACAAAACTTGTTGTAGTGTTCTTCCTCCTTTGACTTGTGTTTCTTACCTGGAAAAGGCATATGTTTCTGCACCCAAGGTTCTCTCTCACTACCATGTTTCTTAGCAATAAAATCTTCCTTAGTGTACCTAGTGTTCTTAGTGTGCTTCCCAGGTTCTTTCTCAACTTCCTCCTTATCAGGAGCATCATTTTTATCATTACAGCTCTCAGTTTCAGCATCAGAGACAGATATACTATTAGGATCTAAAGCAGGTTCAAGTGGTTCCTCAACTATTTTATGTTTCCTTTTCTTTCTCTTACGAGGACTACCACTACTTTCACCTTGTTTAGAATTCTGCTCAATTCTTTTAGGGTGTCCTTCGGGATATAAAGGATCTTGAGTAGCTATACCACTGCTAGTTCTAATTCCATAAGCATGTTTATCTCTTGAAGCATTAACTAGCATATCCTTTTGTACCTTAGCAAGTTGATCAATTTGAGTTTGAACCATTTGAAAGTGTTTACAAAGCATTTTAATATCATTAGAAGTTCTTTCCACAATATTTTTCAACTCATTAATAGCTCTAGAGTTTTCCATTAAATGATTTCGAACTTGTTTATTAAAATTACCTTGTTTAACAATAAATGTGTCAAGTTCCTCTAAGCATTGATCAGGAGGCTTACCATAGGGAATATCACCTTCATCAAAGTGGAGAGAGTGTACCTCAATAGTAGATAAGTGGGGAATGGGCTTACATAATTCTTCTATAGGAGGTAGATCCTTCACATCTTCAGCTCTAATACCTTTCTCCTTAAGACATTTCTTGGAACTGGTTCAGGCACAACTGGTTCAAGAGTAATAGGCTCAGGTGTATTTAGCTCAGTTGAAGTCCAATCATCATAATTCTTGCTTATTTTAGCCATTAATTCTTCAGCATCTGTAGGAGTTGTTTTCCTGAAAAAACAATCAGCAAAGCTATCTAGGTATGACCTAGAATCATCAGTTAGTCCATTATAATAAATATCAAGAAGCTCATTTTTAGGTAATGGACATCCATGATGTGCATGAATCAAGTCACAAAACCTTGTCCATGACTCAGGCAATTTCCCTTCTTCTCCCTGTTTAAAATCAAAAGTTTCATAAGCAAGCATGTCTAGCACTGGGAGGAAAATATTTCTGGAAGAAAGAAGCAATCAAGCAATCAGGGCTATCAATGGAACCATGAGGTAATCTATTAAACCAAGCCTTAGCTTCTCCTTCTAGTGAAAAAGGGAAGATCTTAGTAACAAAGTACTTGTGCATCTTAAAATCATCAGAGAATAAAGCACTCATAGTGGAAAGCTCATTCATATGAGCCACAACACTCTCATTTTTAGTCCCACAGAAAGGTTCTTTCTCAATCATGTCTAAATAGGACAAATCAAGAGAGAAATCATAATCTTTATCTTTAATATCTATGGGAGAGGTGCCAAACTTAGGATCAGAGGACAATTTAGGAATAATGGTACGTCTCTCAAGGAGACTTTTAATAGCACTAGCACCATGTGTGTTTCGGCACTCCTCAACAAATTCATCGGTAAACTCAATGTAACCATCATTAATATCATATCTTTCTCTAGACTCAGGTGAGCTAACATGTGTAACCGTGTCTTCACTAGGAGTTCAGTATTTCCTAGACCAGCCATATTAGCATCTAGGAAAGGACCTAATGAACTACTCGCATCAAGCACAGTAGAAGTAACATCATGAGTATCAAAAGCAGTTTCAGATTCAGCAGTAGTAGCAGTGTGTGTAACATGAGTATGTGGTGGTGGTGTAACAAGCTTACTTATAACAGACGGTGAATCAAGAGCAGCAGATGTGTTTATGATGGTACCTCTTCTTGTAGTGGATGGTAAAATAGGAAACTTTCCATCACGAGACTTCTCCATGATGAAAGGAGTAGCAGTGAGCAATAATAGATCCAAGTGAACTTACAAATAAAGCTATGCTCCCTGGCAACGACGCCAAAAAATAGTTTTGATGACCCACAAGTATAGGGGATCGCAACAGCCTTCGAAGATAGTATTACCCAATTTATTGATTCGACACAAGGGGAGCCAAAGAATACTTGCAAGCCTTAACAATTGAGTTGTCAATTCAACTGTACCTAGAAATAGTTCTTGCTCACAGAAGTTTATCAGTAGCAACAGTTTTTTGTAGTAGCAAAAGCAAAGTAACAGCAGCAGCAGAACAAGAGCAATAGTAACAGTAGCAGCAAATAGTAGGATACGAACGCGGTAGGCATAGGGATGGATGGACGGGCGTTGCATGGACAAGTCTAAACATGTAACTTCAAGATCTAGAGAAATTGCAGATAAATAAGAATAAGCACCCAAGTACTAAACAATCATAGGCATGTGCTCCATATATAGTCATGCGTGCTCGCAATGAAAACTTGCACAACATCTTTTGTCCAGCCAACCCGTTGCAGCGGGGCCTCAAGGGAACTACTGGCAATTAAGGTGCTCCTTTTAATAGAGCACCGGAGGAAAGCATTGACTCCGTGAACACATGTGATCCTCACATCACAGCCATCCCCTCTGGTTGTCCCAATTTCTGTCACTTTGGGGCCTTTGGATCCGGACAATGATATGTGTACATAACTTGTAGATAAGATCACAAACAATACAATCATAATGATTCAATAATAAGTTTAGATCTGAGATCATGGCACTCGGACCCTAGTGACAAGCATTAAGCACAACAAGTTGCAACAAAGTCAAATAGCACTAATAGAGATACTAGGCACCATGCCCTAACAATCTTATTCGATTACATGATAGAACTCATCCAATTCCTGTAGGGTTTCGTAGCATGGAAAACAAAAAATTTCTATCGCATACAAACAAAGAAGCCAAGATCTATCTACTAGATTGTAGCAACGAGTCGATGGAATAACTCACCCTCGAAGATTCCAAAGTGTTTAACGAGAGCGGATTCTCGTGGGTGATGTAGTCGTACTCTTCCTGATCTCAAGATCGCGTAGACGATCCTTCCGGCGCTGCGTTCCGACAGCGCTCCCGCAGTCGGTCACACGTTCGGTACTCGACGAAGACCTTCCTATCCCTTGTTCCAGTAGGCAGCGGAGGTTGTAGCACTCTCCTCGTGATTCTGGCAGCACAACAGCGTGGTACCGGAAGTAGAGGTGAGATCTCGCAGGGCTTCGCCTTAAGCCGGAGAGAGTATGGTGGACTATGAGAGAGCCCTCGACGATCTAGGGTTTAGACACGCCGAGGAAGAGGTGCTAGGGTCGGCGGCTAGGGCTTGGAGGTGCCCAAGTCGGCGGCTAGGGGAGAAACCCTAGGGGGCGGCGGCGGCTATGGTGGGCGGCGGCTGCTAGGGTTTAGAGGTGGAGGTATTGGGTTTCTAGGAGGGGAGCCCTGCCCCTCCTTATATAGGTGGAGGGAGGCGCTCCAGGGGAGGGGAGTCCCTCCCCAACTCGGCCAAGGAGGGCCGGCGGTGGGGGGAAGAACTCCTCCCCCAACTCGGTTTCAACCTCCCCTCCACTTCCCAAAATAGCCGTTTGACTTTCAAATTGGCGTTTGACTTTTTCAAACAAGGATTTGAATAAACCCTTTATTTTGTTCAGCGATGACACTTAGTACATGATGCAATCATACCAACTTGATATAACACATTCATGTACCCTTCCCCTCCGGAATGTCGGACATTCCGGAACCTTCTAGAACATTCCCGATGAAAACACCGGAACCATTCTCCAACCCCGAAACAGGACTTTCCTTATATGAATCTTATTCTCCGGACCATTCCGGATCTCCTCGTGATATCCCGGATCCCATCCAAGACTCTGAACAACATTCGGTCTCTTACTCATCATTCCATAACTACTCAAACAACGTCGAATCCTTAAGTGTGTCTCCCTACGGTTCATGAATTATGCGGACATGATCGAGACACTTCTCCGATCAATAACCAATAGAGGAATCTAGAAATTCATATGGCTCCCACATATTTCTACGATTACTTTGCGATCGAATGAACCACTTAATACGATACCAATTTCCATTTGTCTCACGATAGTTTACTTATCCGAGGTTATGATCGTCGGTATCTCTGCATACATGGTTCAACCTCGTTACTGATAAGTACTCTTTTCTCGTTCCCATGATATGTGATACCTTATGAGCCAGTCACATGCTTGCAAGCTAATTGGATGACATTTCACCGAGAGGGCCCAGAGTATATCTATCCGTCATATGGATGGACAAATCCCACTCTTGATCCATGTGTCTCAACCAATACTTTCCGAACACTCAATGCCACCTTTATAGCCACCCAGTTACAGTGTGGTGTTTGATGTCATCAAAGCATCCTTCCGGTGAAGGTGATATGCATGATCTCATGGTCGAAGGAATTAGGTTACTATGTATCAGAAAGCATATAGCAATTGAACTATTAAAATGACTTGATCTTTATGCTACGCTTATCTATAGGAGTATGTCCACCATATCATTCTCCTAATGATATGATCTTGTTGTTAATAACATCTCAATGTTCATGATAGGGAAACCACAATCATTTATTAACCAACAAGCTAGTATTATAAAGAGGCTTTACTAGGGACTCTATTTTAGTTTACAATTCACACAAGTATCAATGTTATCTTGTTAATACTATTATAGCATGAATGTAAACATTTATCATAAACACAAAGATATAATAATAACTACATTTATTATTGCCTCTAGGGCATATCTCCAACAGTCTCCCACTTGCACTAGAGTCATCTAATCTAGATTACATGGTAATATACCGAACACCCATGGCAGTTTGGTGTTGGTCATGTTTTGCCCTCGGGAGAGGTTTAGTCAACGGATCCGCCACATTCAGATCTGTGTGTACTTTGCAAATCTTTATGTCCCCATCTTGGACATGTTCTCGAATAGCGTGAAAACGTAGCTTGATGTGCTTCAGCTTCTTGTGTGACCTTGGTTCTTGCGCATTGGCTATGGCGTCCATGTTATCACAGTAGATAGACATTGGGTCCAGCGCACTAGGAACCACACCCAGCTCTGTAATGAACTCTTTCATCCATATCGCTTCTTGTGAAGCCTCCAAAGCAGCCATGTATTCCGATTCAGTTGAAGATCTCGTCACAACGCTTTGCTTTGCACTCCTCCAGCTAACTGCTGCACCATTCAAAGTAAATACGTATCCAGACTGTGATTTAGAATCATCCGGATTGGTGTTCCAACTAGCATCGGTGTAACCATTAACAACGATATGTTCATCACCTCCATAAGAAAGAACCATATCCTTAGTTCTTCTCAAGTACTTAAGGATGTTTTTGACCGCTGTCCTATGATCCACTCCTGGATCACTTTGATATCTGCTAGTTAAACTAACAACATATGCAATGTCGGGTCTAGTACATAGCATGGCATACATTAGAGATCCTATGGCTGAGACATAGGGAGTCTTACTCATCCTCTCTCTATCTTCTGCCGTTGTCGGACTTTGAGTTTTACTAAACGTCGTATGGGGCAACATGGGCAAGAACCCTTTCTTGCTATCCTCCATTCCAAACCTCTTTAGAACTTTGTCCAAATATGTACTTTGTGACAATGATATTAGGCGTCTCGATCTATCTCTATAAATCTTTATGCCTAATATGTAAGCTGCTTCGCCAAGATCCTTCATTGAAAAACTATTATTCAAATATTCCTTGACACTATTAAGAAGGTCTACATCATTCCCAATCAACAATATGTCATCTACATACAGTATTAAGAATGCTACAGAGCTCCCACTCACTTTCTTGTAAATACAAGCTTCTCCATAAGTTTGTATAAAACCAAAACTTTTGATTATCTTATCAAAACGTTGATTCCAACTTCGGGATGCTTGCTTCAATCCATAGATGGACCGTTGAAGTTTGCATACCTTGTTAGCATCTTTAGGATCGACAAAACCTTTGGGTTGCATCATATACAACTCTTCATCAATGTCTCCATTGAGGAATGTTGTTTTGACATCCATCTGCCATATCTCATAATCATAATATGCAGCGATTGCTAACATAATCCTCACAGACTTTAGCTACCGGTGAGAAAGTCTCATCGTAGTCAACTCCTTGAATTTGTCGAAACCCTTTTGCGACAAGTCGAGCTTTATAGACAGTAACATTACCATCAGCATCTGTTTTCTTCTTGAAAATCCATTTGTTCTCGACAGCCTTCCGGCCATCCGGTAAGTCCACCAAAGTCCATACTTGGTTTTCGTACATGGATCCAATCTCGGATTTCATGGCTTCTTGCCATTTATTGGAATCTGGGCTCATCATCGCTTCCTCATATGTCTCAGGGTCATCGGTGTTATCCACCAACATGACATTCATAACGGGATCATACCAATCAGGAGTGGTACGAGTTCTCGTTGACCTGCGAGGCTCTGTAGCAACTACAACCGAAGTTTCATGATCATCATCATTAGCTTCCTCTCTTACTGGTGCAGGCGTCACAGGAACTACTTCCGGTGCTGCGCTACTCGCAAGTTCGAGAGAAGGTTCAACAACCTCGTCGAGTTCTACTTTCCTTCCAGTCACTTCTTTCGAGAGAAATTCCTTCTCTAGAAAGGATCCATTCTTGGCAACGAAGATTTTGCCTTCGGATCTATGATAGAAGGTATACCCAATAGTTTCCTTCGGGTATCCTATGAAGACGCATTTTTCCGCTTTGGGTTCAAGCTTGTCCGGCTGTAACTTCTTTACATAGGCTTCGCAACCCCAAACTTTAAGGAACGACAATTTAGGTTTCTTCCCAAACCATAATTCATACGGTGTCGTTTCCACGGATTTAGATGGTGCCCTATTTAAAGTGAATGCGGTTGTTTCTAATGCATAACCCCAAAATGATAGCGGTAAATCTGTAAGTGACATCATAGAACGAACCATATCTAAGAGAGTTTGATTACGACGTTCGGACACACCATTACGCTGTGGTGTTCCCGGCGGTGTCAATTGTGAAAGTATCCCGCATTTCTTCAAATGCTCGCCAAACTCGTAACTCAGATATTCACCTCCACGATCAGAACGTAGAAATTTAATCTTCTTGTTACGTTGATTCTCTACCTCACTCTGAAATTCCTTAAACTTCTCGAAAGTCTCGAACTTATGTTTCATGAAATAGATATACCCATATCTACTCAAGTCATCCGTGAAGGTAAGAACATAACGATAACCACCGCGCGACGCTACACTCATTGGACCACACACATCGGTATGTATGATTTCCAATAAGTCCGTAGCTCGCTCCATCATACCAGAAAATGGAGTCTTAGTCATTTTACCCATCAGACATGCTTCGCATCTTTCAAGTGATTCAAAATCAAGTGATTCAAGAAGTCCATCAGAATGGAGTTTCTTCATACGCTTCACTCCAATGTGACCAAGACGACAGTGCCACATATAGGTCGAGTTATCGCTCAATTTCAAACGTTTAGCCTCAATGTTATTAATATGTGTATTTACACTATCGAGATTCAACAAGAATAGACCATATATCAAAGGTGCATGTGCATAAAACATATTACTCATATAAATCGAGCAACCATTATTCTCGTATTTAAACAAGTAACTGTCTCGCAATAAACAAGATCCTGATATAATGTTCATGCTTAACGCAGGCACCAAATAAAAATTATTTAAGTATAAAACTAATCCGATGGTATATGAAGGGATAGCGTGCCGACCGCGATCACATCAACCTTTGATCCGTTTCCAACGCGCATCGTCACCTCGTTCTTCGCTAGTTTCCGTTTATTCTGCAGCACCTGTTTCGAGTTACAAATATGAGAAACCGAACCAGTATCAAATACCCAGGCACTACTACGAGTACTAGTGAGATACACATGAATAACATGTATATCGGATATACCTTTCTTCTTGATGTTGTCGTTCTTCAAATCCGCCAAGTACTTTGGGCAATTCTGCTTCCAGTGACCTTCTCCCTTGCAGTAAAAGCACTCAGTATCAGGCTTAGGTACAGCCTTGGTCTTCTTCGTCGGTGCGGTAACTTTCTTACCACCCTTCTTGAAGTGTCCCTTTTGCTTAGACTTGCCTTTCTTGAATTTGGTGGTCTTATTGACCAACAACACTTGGTGCTCTTTCTTGATCTCCACTTCTGCAGATTTTAACATGGCAAAGAGTTCTGGCAATGTCTTGTTCATGTTCTGCATGTTGTAGTTCATCACAAAGTTCTTGTAACTTGGTGGTAGTGATTGGAGGACACGGTAAATCCCCAAAGCATTAGGAATCACTATACCCAAGCTTTGAAGTTTGTTTGCGTGCCCAGACATCTTAAGCACATGCTCACTGACGGAGCTGCCCTCTTCCATCTTGCAGTTAAAGAACTTTTCAGAAGCCTCATAGCTCTCAATTGCCGCATGAGTCTCAAAGATCAATTTGAGATCACGGACAATATCATGTGGGTCTGAATTCTCAAACCTTTTGAGCTCCGATTCTAAACCATACAAGATAGCACACTGAACTGTGGAGTACTGAGTCTTCCGAGTGAGGTAAACATTCTTTACTTCATCGGTAGCAGTAGCTGCAGGTGGGTCACCCAGCGGTGCATCTAGCACATAGGTCAAATTACCAGCTGTGAGGACAATCCTCAAATTGTGGAACCAATCCGCGAAGTTGCTTCCATTGTTTTTCAACTTTTCTTTCTCTAGGAACACATTAAAATTGATGGTAGGGGCTGCCATTGATCTACAACATATTTGCAATAGTTTAGACTAAGTTTATGACAAATTGAGTCCTAATTAATAGTAAAATTAATCTAGGTGAACTCCCACTCAAAACAACATCCCTCACATTGTTTTAGTGATCACACGAACCAAATCCACCACATCAAAACCGATCATCACGAGAGTTGATGTAGTTTCAATGGCGAACAATCGACATGTTCATCATATCTTCTATATGACTCATGCTTTACCTTTCGGTGATCCGTGTTCGAGACCATGCATACATGCTAGGCTCGTCAAGATCAAACCTTAGCTTCCGCATGAGCAAATCTGGCTTGCTCACGTTGTATACACTTGTGGAATCTAACACACCCGATCATCATGTGGTGCTTCGAAACAACAAGCTTTAGCAACGGTGCTAACTAAGGGTGAACACTTTATGACTTGAAATTTATGTGCATGAGGGATCATCTTATAATGCTACCGTTGTTTACTAAGCAATACAAGATGCATAAAGGATTAACATCACATGCAATTCATAATATGTGATATGATATGGCCTTTCTTCTTTGTGCTTCCGATCTCCATCTTCAAGCACGAACATGATCTCCATCATCACCGACATTGCATCAAGGTCCATGACGCTGCTCCATGGTTGTCGTCCACCGGCTTCAACTATTACAACTACTTTGAATAGACACGTGGGTCTTAACAGAATTTAAAGACAACCATATGGCTCCTGCCGGTTGCCAACTTACAATAAGGAACATTGCATACATCATATATAATCACAATCATGGTCATATCACATCATAGCACACCCCTACAAAACAAAGTTAGACGCCTCTACTTTCTTTGCATGTTTTACGTGGTTTGGGGCTTTCAATAAGTGTCGTTCTAACTTACGAACAAGAACCACAACATTGATACTAGTATTGACAATCATCCGTTGTAAATTGAATCTTAACTATGCTGAGACAAACAGGCACCCGCAAAGCCACTTATGCAATACAAGTTGCATGTCAAGCGTGGAGCAAGTCTCATGAACGATGGCATGTAAGGTTAGCCCGGGCCGCTTCATCCCAACATCCCGCAAGATACAAAGTACACAAAAAGCAATCGACAATAAAAGCATCAACGCCCACAATGACCATTGTGTTCTACTCGTGCAACAGATCTACATATAGACCTGGCTCTGATACCACTGTAGGGTTTCGTAGCATGGAAAACAAAAAATTTCTATCGATACAAACAAACAAGCCAAGATCTATCTACTAGATTGTAGCAACGAGTCGATGGAATAACTCACCCTCAAAGATTCCAAAGTGTTTAACGAGAGCGGATTCTCGTGGGTGATGTAGTCGTACTCTTCCCGATCTCAAGATCACGTAGACGATCCTTCCGGCGCTGCGTTCCGGCAGCGCTCCCTGATCGGTCACGCGTTAAATTTTCGACGAAGACCTTCCTCTCCCTTGTTCCAGCAGGCAGCGGAGGTTGTAGCACTCTCCTCGCGATTCCAGCAGCACAACGGCGTGGTACCGGAAGTAGAGGTGAGATCTCGCAGGGCTTCGCCTTAAGCCGGAGCGAGTATGGTGGACTATGAGAGAGCCCTCGATGATCTAGGGTTTAGACACGCCAAGGAAGAGGTGCTAGGGCCGGCGGCTAGGGCTTGGAGGTGCCCAAGTCGACGGCTAGGGGAGAAACCCTAGGGGGCGGCGACGGCTATGGTGGGCGGCGGCTGCTAGGGTTTAGAGGTGGAGGTATTGGGTGTCTAGGAGGGGAGCCCTGCCCCTCCTTATATAGGTGGAGGGAGGCGCGCCAGGGGAGGGGAGTCCCTCCCCAACTCGGCCAAGGAGGGCCGGCGGTGGGGGGAGGAACTCCTCCCCCAACTCGGTTTCAACCTCCCCTCCACTTCCCAAAATAGCCATTTGACTTTCAAATTGGCGTTTGACTTTTTCAAACAAGGATTTGAATAAACCCTTTATTTTGTTCAGCGATGACACTTAGTACATGATGCAATCATACCAACTTGATATAACACATTCATGTACCCTTCCCCTCCGGAGTGCCGGACATTTCGGAACCTTCTAGAACATTCCCAATGAAAACACTGGAACCATTCTCCAACCCCGAAACAGGACTTTCCTTATATGAATCTTATTCTCCGGACCATTCCGGATCTCCTCGTGATATCCCGGATCCCATCCAAGACTCCGAACAACATTCAGTCTCTTACTCATCATTCCATAACTACTCAAACAACGTCGAATCCTTAAGTGTGTCTCCCTACGGTTCGTGAATTATGCGGACATGATCGAGACACTTCTCCGATCAATAACCAATAGAGGAATCTGGAAATTCATATGGCTCCCACATATTTCTACGATTACTTTGCGATCGAATGAACCACTTACATACGATACCAATTTCTCTTTGTCTCACGATAGTTTACTTATCCGAGGTTATGATCGTCGGTATCTCTGCATACCTAGTTCAACCTCGTTACTGATAAGTACTCTTTTCTCGTTCCCGTGATATGTGATCCCTTGTGAGCCAGTCACATGCTTGCAAGCTAATTGGATGACATTTCACCGAGAGGGCCCAGAGTATATCTATCCGTCATATGGATGGACAAATCCCACTCTTGATCCATATGTCTCAACCAATACTTTCCGAACACTCAATGCCACCTTTATAGCCACCCAGTTACGGTGTGGTGTTTGATGTCATCAAAGCATCCTTCCGGTGAAGGTGAGATGCATGATCTCATTGTCGAAGGAATTAGGTTACTATGTATCAGAAAGCATATAACAATTGAACTATTAAAATGACTTGATCTTTATGCTACGCTTATCTATAGGAGTATGTCCACCATATCATTCTCCTAATGATATGATCTTGTTGTTAATAACATCTCAATGTTCATGATAGGGAAACCACAATCATTTATTAACCAACAAGCTAGTATTATAAAGAGGCTTTACTAGGGACTCTATTTTAGTTTACAATTCACACAAGTATCAATGTTTCCTTGTTAATACTATTATAGCATGAATGTAAACATTTATCATAAACACAAAGATATAATAATAACTACATTTATGATTGCCTCTAGGGCATATCTCCAACAATTCCTATCATCCCTATAGCCTACAGCGGAGGATTACTTACTCATGGATGAGGAAAACATTGATGGTTGATGGAGAGGCGTTGGTGATGACGATGGTGATGATCCTCCCCAAATTCCCCGTCCTGGCAAGATGCCATAACGGAGTTTCTGGTTCCTAATCGTGGTTTCTGGTGGTGGCGGCACAGCGGAACTCTTTCTGGAAAAAAATCGAACCCCCCTCGGTTTTTAGGTCAAGAGGCGTCTTATAGGCGAAGAGGGAGGCCGAGGGGGTGCCTGGGCTGGCCACACCCCTCCCAGGCGCGGGCTAGGCCCACCCGCATGGCAGGGGGTGTCGGCCACCCAGGGCTCCCCTCCGTCTCGTACTCTGGCTTCGTGGATCTTCTGGTGAAATAGGATTTTTGGCATATTTTTTGAGATTTTTCCTGATAGTTGATTTTCTGCACAAAAACTAGACACCAAGATAATTCTGCTGAAAACAGCGTCAGTCCGTGTTAGTTATATCCATATTACACAAGTATGAATGAATGCTACCTCGATCGGTTACTGACACTGTACATGCCCGATAGATACGTACAGAGCAAGCAGAGGTAGCTGGACCTGTACGTTCCAAGTAGCACAAATATTTACTTCTGCAATTCCGTTTTCGGTGTGTTTTCCTTTTTAAAAAGACAGATCGAGGCGTAGTGTTGGAATTCCTGGGACGAGCTCACTTGGGGCAGGCAGCCAGGAGTGCTCGCTAGCTGTCTGAACCATAGGAGTATTGCTTCACGAGGCTTTTGTTCTTAAATAATGGTGTATGCTTGTGTGCTTCAAACCAATCAATTCAGTAGTATCTGTCTTTTGATGTATACAAGGTTGCCCCGATCGATAGGGTGGAGCAGACGACGATGATGAGGTCGATAGGGAGTCACTGTCACGTACGAGATATATCGTTCCCTAGCTACAAGCGAGTAGCTAGGATCGTGCATTGGATATGCATGGGAGCATGGGAGCTGATGAGGGTGATCTTCCTTAGTCTCTTGACGTATGAAAGCTGGGCGCTTGCATTGATTTGGACGTTCTGGCGCGCTAACAAAACGGAATTAATCGTTGCACCCATACAGAGTGGCGGTGTTGGTCCTGGTTAGGACCACTCGTGTACTCGATTCACATATGTCTATATGCTAAAAAAGTGACTAAATACGTATAAATCTAGACAAATCTATGGCATCTAATTTTAGGATGGACGAAGTACTATTTATAGCAGTTTGCTTAGTTAGTGGCGCATTACTAACATTCAATCTGTTTTTAATTACCATGTGATTCTAGATTTAGTCAAAATCAAACTTTCTCAAGCTAGGAAAGAATATCAACAACTATAATATTAAATGCATACTTTTATTATATACGGAACATATGGTAATTAAAATAGGATGGTGTATACGCTGTTTTAGGAATTACAAAATACAAACTATTATAGAGGACAGTCGCCGGGAGAAACTATCTGAGGACTCTGAGAGGGAGCTAGGTAGAAGCCCTCAAAGCCTCGAAAGCCGTGGCCTCGGCCATGACAAAGGTTCCCTAGAACGTGATGTTCCAGGGGTCCCCTACTGGAATGCATTAGCCACAAGGAGCATGGGGTCGGAATATATCTGGAAGAGGGAGGGGAACTCGGTGCGCAGCGGCGAGGCAGATAGCCAGGGGTCCAGTAAAAATAGGGTTCCTTCTCCATTGCCAGTGGTAAAGGAAATCCCTAGGCGGATCTCCTATTTGATGTCCTGTATCACTCTCCAAAGCTAAGAGCCATGTATGCACTCACACATAGAAGCGGCACCCCTGGATGTACTCATCTTTGATGTGTTGAAGCCACAGTCCTCCTATCGTCAGATAGGATGCACCAAACCCATTTCAACATAAGTGCCATATTAAAGAGGCGCGAGTACAAAATGCCTATATGCCCCAAGCTCCTTGGGGCGCATATATACACGCCCATTTCACCATATGGTACTTTTTGCGGCCATTCCTTGCTAGCAAAAAGAATCGTGACAACTCATTGGCAAAGTCAGCATGAGTTCCTTCAGGAAGAAGGTATAAACACATCATGTACATGGGGGGACTAGATAAGCATGAGTCTATTAGAATAGTCTTGCTGTCGTTTGAGGCCAGGCGGGCATGTCAGGGCTCAACCTTGGATCTCACCCATGCCACTAGTGGGCGCGGGTATCCCTTATAGGCATCCCTAGGTAAGTGATGGGAAAGACTGCTAGCTTGCAGTTGAGATTGTTTGTAATCCGCTATCTATCCTCATCGGAGTATCCCATGATCATCACCGCTCTTGTCGAAGTTGATCTTGAGTCCTAACATGGATTCGAAGCAGAGGTGTAGGAATTTGAGGTTGATGATGCCCTGATCCGAGCTCTGGACTACTGTGTCGTCTGCATACTGGAGGTGAGTCACTCCCCCACCCGGGATAAGATGCCTTACCACACCTGAGATGTTGCCATTGCCTCGATCCAAAATCTCTGCGTGGTCTTCCACCGCGGAGCTGAAGAGAAGGGGGAAAATTGGATCCCCCTGCCTCACTCCGGGGGGCAGCCTAAAGTATAGGTCGAATTCCCCGTTAATTTTGATAGCTGAGTTAGCGTTCATGAAGAATTGCAAGAGCCAGCATAATCACTATATGATCAAAACCCCTCCATTCCAGGACCTGACGGAGGAAGTCCCATTACAACGATCGTGGGCCTTCTGGAAGTCTAGTTTCGGGAACATGCCCTTCTGGCGCTGAACCTTAACCTCGCGGACTATCTCATGAAGTGCAAGGCCCTTGTCATGGATAAGTCGACCTTCCAAGAAGACAAACTAGAGGGGATGTGTCAGTCTTGGACAGGTGAATCTTCCATGGAGATGCTGCATTGTGTAGATCAAAACCACCACATGTTCTCGTTTTGATCCATGGAGGAGACAGGGAGGGTACTGCTTACCATTACGAGTGACCTGGCAGCTAGCAGGCACATACATTAAGCTAATAATGTGAACACGATCGACTCGATGGATGATTCACCTTGTTCTACAGGAAGAGGCCATTGAATTCCGGTGTTCCCTGCTGCACGAAGCACGATCGATCTAAAACTAACTTGGATTCACCGAGATGGGTCGACTTAATTAATTAACTTCTGTTAAAATCAACTTTACAATGGATCTAGTCTAGATTTATCAGTAGCACTGTACTTTACCTTTCTAGATTAAAACAGAGAGAGAGAGAAGGATAGGGGAACCACCTGCTCTCGGCTGAGACATGAGCAGGAGGGATGCCCGAGCTGGAGCCGCCATCGTTGGCCATGGGTGGTAAGGGGGAGAGTGTGGCGGCGGTGGTGCTTCCCGTCGACGTAGCGCTAGGCCTAGATCAGACTGGCTTGTAGGTGGGGCGGCTAGGGCACGTCTAACCTCGTGAGGCGTGCTGCCGGCCCCCCACCTCTTTATATAGCGCTGGCGACAGGGGCCCACCAACCAGATAGGATTGGGCGCCCCTGATCAGGGCGCGGATAGGGGCGTGACGGGCCGTTGGGCCCGTTCACGTTTGAGATCTATCTAATATTCTCCCCCTAGATCCCGACTTTACTTCTAACTTTGTACTTTACTTATTTCATCGTAGATCGATACATAGAGCATGTTTCATCGTCTCAGCTCAATTGCCGATAGAATCAGACAGCCACTATATACCTTTCTATTTTGAAACAAATCTTGTTACTTTAGGGCCTCTGTAGTCTAGGAATCATAGGCTTCCCATTAAACCCATGCCGGCTATGTGTTCCTTGAACACATTGGGTGGTAAGCCTTTCGTTAGCGGATCCGCAAGCATATCCTTTGTCCTTATATGCTCGAGTCTTATAGTTTGATCCTGGACTTTGTCCTTCACAACATAGTACTTTATATCTATAGACTTTGTAGCATTACTCGACTTGTTGTTGTGAGCATAGAATACTGCGGGCTCGTTGTCACAGTACATCTTTAGTGGCCTGCTGATGCAGTCAACCACTTTCAAGTCGGGCAAAAATTTCTTTAACCATAGCGCCTGTCCCATGGCCTCATAACATGCTATAAATTCTGCATACATCGTAGATGATGTAACTATCGACTGTTTGACGCTTCTCCACGAAATAGAACCTCCTGCGAGAGTAAAGACATACCCTGTCATGGACTTTCGGTCGTCTTTATCTCCCGCAAAATCCGCATCTGAATACCCTTTTATCTCTAGGGAATCAGATCTTCTATATGTTAGCATGAGGCCTTTTGTGCCTTGCACATAACGGAAAGCTTTCTTTACCATCTTCCAGTGCTCTATGCCTGGATTCTCTTGATATCTACCGAGTACCCCGGTGATAAACGCTAAGTCAGGGCGAGTGCACACTTGTGCATACTGTAAGCTTCCAACAGCCGAAGCATATGGTACTGACTTCATTTGATTGATCTCATATTGATTCTTTGGACATTGGGATTTCCCAAAACTATCGCCCTTGACTATGGGAGCAGGTGTTGAATTACTCGCATGCATATTGTATTTCTTCAAAATCTTTTCACAATATGCTTTCTGCGACAGTCCTAACACTCCATTCTTTCTATCTCGGTGAATTTCTATGCCCAAATCATAAGAAGCTTCACCAAGCTCTTTCATGTCAAAATTTGATGACAAGAACTTCTTTGTCTCTAGTAGTAGACTAACATCACTGCTAGCAAGCAGAATGTCATCCACATACAGAATGAGGAAAATATATTTCCCACTTTTGAACTTTGCATAAATGCAGTTGTCCTCAACATTTTCCTTGAATCCAAATCTTTTAATGGTATCATTAAACTTTAAATACCACTGCCTAGAGGCTTGCTTTAACCCATAAATGGATTTCTTTAGGCGGCATCCCATATGTTCCTTCCCCTCCATGAAAAAACCCTTGGGTTGTTTCATGTAAACATTTTCTTCTAAATCTCCATTTAGAAATGCCGTCTTAACATCCATTTGATGCAACTCTAAATCAAAATGTGCAACTAGTGTCATGATGATTCTAAAGGAGTCCTTACATGAGACCGGAGAAAAAGTCTCATTGTAATCTACGCCTTCTCTTTGCGTAAAGCCTTTTGCCACAAGTCTAGCTTTGTACTTTTCTACATTCCCATTGGAGTCATACTTTGTTTTGTAGACCCATTTGCATCCTACTGTTTTGGCTCTTTTAGGAATTTCTTCTAAGTCCCAAACATTGTTGGAACTCATTGATTTCATTTCATCTTCCATTGCCTCCACCCACTTGGCTGAGTGAGGGCTACTCATGGCTTCTTCATATGAGGTAGGATCGCCCTCCATATGAACTACATTGTAGACTTTGTAAATTTCTTTGGAAATGGCTGGTCTTCGTTCTCTTCTAGACCTTCTGAGTTCATCAGACTCTTGCTAATTTCTTGCCTCGGGTTCAGGCACATTTACAGTAGGTGGTTGTTCTGGCTCCCTTTCGTGCTCAACAGTGGGTTCAGGTGGCTCCTGATGGACAGGTTCCGAACTTTCGCCCATTGTTGTCACGTGTGGAGTCACAACAGGTGTCGGCACCACAACCTCAGGGGTTGTAGATGGTGGCACAACATGTAGCGAGAAAAATGGCTCATGAGTCATCGGATTAGGTGCATGCACTCTCTTCTCCTCAAGATCAATTTCCCGAGCTACCGTGCTCCCCCTCATCAATTCGACCTCCAAGAAGACTGCATGTCTCGTTTCTACAAACTTTGTGTATCTGTCGAGACAGTAGAAACGATAGCCTTTTGACTTATCTAGATAGCCAATAAAGTGGCAAGATACTGTTTTGGGGTCTAACTTTGCAATGTTTGGATTGAAAACTTTTGCCTCAGCTGGGCTCCCCCAGACCCTCAAGTGGTGCAGAGAGGGGACTCTGCCTGTCCACAATTCATACGGTGTTTTGGGCACCGACTGACTTGGTACTCTGTTGAGAATGTGAATGGCGGTTTTAAGCGCCTCCA
This sequence comes from Avena insularis, assembly GCA_023614405.1. Lineage (NCBI taxonomy): Eukaryota > Viridiplantae > Streptophyta > Magnoliopsida > Poales > Poaceae > Avena > Avena insularis. The sequence continues at coordinate 391,256,562 of CM042695.1, forward strand.
TCCACAATCCCAATGGGAGGATGGAATAGCTCATCATGCTGCGCACCATATCCATAAGGGTACGGTTACGCCTTTCAGCTACTCCGTTTTGCTGAGGTTCGCCCGGCATAGAATACTGGGCGACTATTCCATTTTCTTGCAGGAACCTTGCAAAGGGTCCTGGTACTTGACCATATGGAGTATGCCGACCATAGTACTCCCCCCACGATCGGACCGAACTATCTTAATTCTTTTATCATGCTGATTTTCTACTTCAGCTTTGAAAATTTTAAATTTATCCAATACTTCAGATCTTTCTTTAATTGGATAAATATAACCATACCGGGAGTGATCATCCGTGAATGTTATGAATGAATCATAGCCATCCACACTTTTCACCGGAAACGGTCCACAAATATCCGTGTGGATTATTTCGAGTGTAGCTATGCTTCGATTTGCACCCTTTTTAATTTGTTTGACATACTTTCCTCTAATGCAATCTATGCATTGTTCTATGTCTGAGAACTCTAACGGAGGAAGAATGTTATTTTTAACGAGGCTTTCTATTCTTCCCCTTGAAATATGGCCTAGTTTGCAGTGTCATAACTTCGATGAGTCAAGAGTTTGCTTTCTTTTCTTTTGTTCTTTGTTCGACAAGGGAACTTTTTCATTCGCATCACACACAAAAAATACTTTCTCATGCAAAGATAATAAATATAACTTGTCATGTAAGGTAGCAACACCCACACAAATATCTTTTAACCAAATGGCACATTTGCCATTTCCAAAATAACACTCATAAGAATCTTTGTCCAAGCACGACACACTTATTAAATTTCTATGAATTGAAGGAACAAAAAGAACATCCTTGAGCAAAAGAGAAGAGCCATCAGCCAGCTCTAGAGGGATGTCACTAATGGCCTCCACTTCTGCTTCAATCCCATTCGCCACTTCAATGAGTCTTTCTCTTTTTTGCAAAATCCTTGTCGAATGGAACCCCTGTAAAGAGTTGGCAACATGAACAGTTGCACCAGAATCAATCCACCAAGTAGATCTAGAAAACTTTTCATACAGAGATTCATTAACAAAAGAGACTATATCTTTACCGTTTTTGGCCATGATGTACTTCAGCCATACGGGACAATCCTTCTTGTAGTGGCCAACCTTCTTACGGGTGGCACCGGTCTTTTCCCAGGGTGGACTGCTGTGCTTTGTCTTGGTGTCAAGATTGGGCCCTTGCCATGTGGCTTGGAGGGTGAGCCATCATGGTTACTGTTGGTGAAACTTCTCTTCCTATTGTCCTTCACGAAGTTCAAGGAACCTCCGTGAAGGGCCTTCAGCCTTTCCTCCTCTTGGGAGCACATCCCAATGGTCTTTTATATGTCCCACTTTTCAGGGGACATGTTATAGTTTATTACGAAGTTCTCAAATGGCTGTGGATGAGAGGCCATCACCAGGTGCACCAGAAGTGCAGGCTTTAGCTCGAGGTCCTCATCCATGGGCTTGGCTTACGCCATGTTTGACATCCTCAAGATGTGCTCTCTTATTCCGTGGGGCCCTCCCGTGTACTTTTCAGTCACCAACTGTTTTAACAGCTGGGTCGCATACATCTTTGAAGAGCCAGTAAACTGGCTCTTTATCTTGGCAAGGTATTCGCTCACGGTGGTACACTCTCCAATTGAGACCACTATGGCGTTCTCAATTGTGTTCTTTACAAAAGCCAAACATTTCTTGTTGGCGTTCACCCACTTTTGGTTATCAATCGAGTAGGCCAGCTCCAATGGAGCATGGTCCCTCTTTCTTTTCTCAAACGCAGCACTTTCCTCAGCATCTCCACAGCAGGGTCAGCAGATTGCTGTTGCTTGGTGTCAACCACCCAATCCACTTCGGCGCATACAAACGCCAAATCAACCTTCTTTCTCCATTCGGAGTAGTTGTCCCCCCTTCGCAGCGGGATGTCCTTCAAACAGCTCATGAGGTTGAGACCTCCTGAAAACCACAAAAGATGTGAGATCACCAAAGAAAACAACTGTATGCATTAACTCAACGTTGGTATAAATTAAGCATGCAATTGTTTTGTGCTATTTAAAATTACATCACCGTTGGGTAGAAATAAAGTTAAATGCACCTTTAATACTCAATGAAAACGATCATGGTCATGTTAATTAATAACGTTGGTCAATTAATAACATGAGACATAATCATCTTTAATTACTTTGTCACATCTTTATAACAAAATTTAAACAAACTTTATTGCATTATTGCAATTTAAAACATCTATTTGCAGCGGAAACTTAATAATGAATTTCATGATACTTTGAACTTTACAGAAAAAATTCTGCCTTTAAATCATTCTCTAGTCAAAATATACTTGTAATAAGATGACTAGAGAAAACTATGCAAAAAACTGTCCAAAACTTGATGAAAAACATCACAATAAAGGATTTCTGTAAATAGGAAAAACTAAAAACAGAAAAGAACTGTGTTGTGCGCCCTACTGGGCCTTCTCTGTGGGCAGCGTGCAGCGGCCCAAAGCGGCCTGGCTCCTCCAGCGCCAGTTGCCACGCCAGCACACTGCCGCCACGTGTTGGCCCACCTATTAGCTAGCCGCCCGCCAGCGGTCGGCCGCTCAATCCTGGCCGTCCATCTGCGGTCGCCCTAGATCATGTGGTGGAGCGCGCGAGTCGGACGAATAAAAGGCCCGCGCCCCAGCCCCCTGAGAACCCTAGGTTCTTTTCCCCCAACCGCGTCCACCCCGCGTCCTCTCCGCGTCGGCGGCGCGTCCACTCCGCGTGCATCCCGCGACGGCGCTGTGGAGGAGAGGTCGAGGCTGCGGACCCCTTCCTCCCACGCCCTCTCTGCTGGCGGCATAGCCAGCGAGGCCGGCGGCCGCCGACGCGCCTCTCCCTTAGCTCCGGCGGTAGTGGTGGCTGTTGCCCCATGCGCGGCGATCGGCGGGGCCGGCGGCGAGGTCCTCTTCGGCGGCGTTGGGGAGGTGAGGCGGTCGTCCGTCCGGCAGCTGTGCCGGCGACGGTCCCCTCCCTTCCCCAGCGCCACCACCCCTTCCCCCTTCGTCCATCCCCTTCCCCCACGCCGCGAGCGACGAGGTAGAGAGGAGAGACGAGCTGCCCCCCTTCTGCCCCCTTGGCGGCGGTGCGTCCACCCGAGGGTGGGCGCACGCCCGTCAGCAGCTGATGGTGAACCTTTTGGCGGCGGCAGTGGCAGTGGGTTCATCCCCCCCCTTTTTTTGAGTCTCTTTGGGGTTTTTGGGGATGCATCTGTGGGATCTTGGGCTTTGGGGTTTGCTTTGCCCCCGATCTAGGGTTAGCATGCGGGATCTAGGGTTCTTTTTGGGGTTTCTTTTCTTTCTTTCTCTTTGCCCCAGAGGGGTTTGTTCTTCTTCTAGATGTCTCCACTATGGACCCATCTAGATCGAGAGGAACGGCGCGGCCATAGGGCAGGCGCACTTTAGATCTAGGTCTTTTCCTTTTCTACTTTTGCACCGAAAAAAATCTAGCAACTAAATGCGCTCTGATACCAATGTTAAAATCAACTTTGCAATGGATCTAGTCTAGATTTATCAGTAGCACTGTACTTTACCTTTCTAGATTGAAACAGAGAGAGAGAGAGAGAGAGAGAGAAGGATAGGGGAACCACCTGCTCCCTGGCTCGACAGACATGAGCCAGAGGGGATGCCCGAGCTGGTGCCCGAGCTGGAGCCGCCGTCGTTGGCCATGGGTGGTAAGGGGGGAGAGTGTGGCGGCGGTGGTGCTTCCCGTCGGCGCAGCGCTAGGCCTAGATCGGATTGGCTTGTAGGTGGGGCGGCTAGGGCACGGCTAACCTCGTGAGACGTGCTGCCGGCCCCCCACCTCTTTATATAGCGCTGGCGACAGGGGCCCACCAACCAGATAGGGTTGGACGCCCCCGATCAGGGTGCGGATAGGGGCGTGACGGGCCGTTGGACCCATTCACGTTTGAGATTTATCTAACAACTTCCTCCTTCTGCTGCCTGGCTCGGTGGCTCCTGCAAATCAATTTGCCAATACTAAAGGAGGATCCGTCGTCCACTGTGATCTACGCATGGATCCTCTTGCTGTGACTGACACTGTACTAGCTACCACTTAACACACTGCGGTCTGCTGGGCACTTGTGAGATAACGCGTGCCATGCTGCACATACCTGACGCAGTATATATATACAGAGCACAGCTTGCTGTACCTGTACCAAATGTACACGTAGATATTTACTTCCCGATAAAAACAGATCGAAATGTGGTGTTGGTATATTTCTGGGAACGAACTCTCAGTCTGGTGCTTTTGTAGTGAACATTCATATGCAGGCAGGAGTACTCTCTATGACTCTATCTGTCTCTGCCTTACGAGGGTTTTGTTCATCAATTATTCTTTTTTGATGGATACGATGTTGCCGCAATACGACGGAGCAGATTGTTGTGATGAGGTTGATAGGGGGGTCACTGTCACGTACAAGATCCCTAGCTATAGCTATGTCGAAATTATGCATGGCCTAGCTGATGAGAGTATGTTCGTTAGTATAGTATTGCAGTCTATAACTATAACCAATTGCGCGCTTTCATTGGTCTGATCGTTACGTTCTGGCGTGCACAAAAAGGGGACTAATGATTATTGCACCCATAGAGAGTTGGCAGTGTTATCGCATCTTTGCCTTAGTTTCCATGCGCAGGGATTAGCTTTTGGGAATCAAAATTACTACCTTTTCTATTTTGAAATCATTTAATTTCATCCAAATGTGATGGATTTTTTTACCTAATTTAATTTCCATTTGGTCTTTTTAGTCTAGCTAGGACAAGATTTAATTTAGAGGTAAGAAACTGCCTTAGTCTAGCTAGGACAAGATTTAATTTAGAGGTGTTCTGCCCGCGCGTGCCACTGGCCCATCCGTCAGCCACGCTTACCGGCGGTATTGATTCATACGCGGTCAGCAGTACCGATTCAGACGCAACCGTGGAACTGATTCAGGGGCGCTGCGCGGAAGGCTGACCGGCGGAAGCATGTGCCATCAATGGTGACGAGGCGACACACTGATCCATTGGGCGCCACCTGCGTTTCCGCGCCAACATTGATAACAAAGGAGCGGGAAGTTGCGCGTGTTCATGTGCGGTTGGGCTGTTTAACCCTGCTCCCGTCGGTGCCGCCCTCCTTACCTCTCGCCATCGCAAACCCTAGCCGCCACCACCAAAGATGAAGACATTGTCATGGCTGAAGAAGGGGAGGAGCAAGCACGACCATGAGGCCGCGAGTTTGCTTTTTTGTAGCCTAGTTATGCTCCTCCACAAATCAGGACTCCCCAATCTACTCACAAGCTACATCGGCAGAACCAAAACTATTTGTAGTCTCGACCAACAACGCCTCAAACCATAACTAAAATGTATTCCAATAGACATAGAAATAAGAGTAGTTTGTTAAAAGTCGTGGGGCCAACTAACCCCACATCTTGTACTTAGAATCGACATTACACACAAGCGCAATCGACGAATGAAACAAACGCGGGCATCACACAGTCAAAGCGAAGCCATACTAATGTGTCTCTTTAAAACTCGAGATTCTAGAAAACTTAGGAACAAAAAAATTAAAATATATGAACCGCCCTAAACAATAGGAGGTGCGCGGATCCCTTTGATAAAAGAAAGTATGTATATTGAAGTGCCATATTATGATTTTGCAGAAACTAATAGGAGCCTATGCATTTTCTAGAGTAACAAAATTGGGTTCGGTGCAAGACTTAATTGTTTGTATTTCTCTACTTAAAATCCTATGCAACCTGAAATATTGTAAGACACCTAGTTCAATATAATTGTCAAAAAAATAGAAGAATGACTCTGCAGACTAGGCCGAATTCTTCGAACTTTGTAGAGGAGAACCATGGGGACAAAGGGCGAAAAAAAAGAGAGGTGGATCGTGCAAATGCGTGTCCAGCCCATACCGCACTAGTTAATAAGAGAGCGAAAATCCCAGCCCATGTCAGTCGGGTTGGAGTGAGCCTAACATGGGCCATCGTCCCTTTGCATCCGCGCCGGCCTTCCTATAGTTTGGCCTTGGGTTTAAGCACACGCACCCATCTTGTATTACAGCATTATCAGTCTCTGATGTCAAAAAAAAAAACTATGATCGTCGTGAAACAGCAGCCACGCCGATGTTCGAACGCTCGTCAGCCACCACGATCGGCTGAGAACTCTGCTGCCACGTCGTCCGTGGATATTACGATCTTCCATGGTGTGCACGATGACGGGTATTCGACCGCCTTGCCTCACCAACAGACTTGGATTCGATATATTTTGCCAGCAGAAAGTATAAAGAGCATCTAAGCAGCAAAGTTAACGAATCTCCCAACCAATTATTTGAGCGAGACATGTTGCTCGAAATAGGCTTTCGTCCCGCTATAATGCAACCACAATACAACACAACCACACGAGTTCAGAAAGAAAGAAAAATGCTGGGACAATAGCACATACGCGCCCAACAGAAAGGAAAAAGCAGAAACATAATGGAGACATAGGCGGATTAACTAAACATAGATAGCCTGCAACCATTGTGCCCTCCGAAGAAGTTCCACTGCACTCTTAGCAACGACTCGACAAGCACCAAGCAGCACCTTTAAGAAGGAAAGCCAACGCTGCTGCCCAGACCAGAGAATGGTCCTAGGGTTTCCCCCGGCACACAGAGGGAAATGGTAGAGTAGCCACGATGCCCTTCAAGAAGGACTGGTGCCACCCAAGGGCGGCACCGCGTCGGTGTCGGTCAAGCCGACAAGGATTTCTCCCGAAAACCCTGTCCACTACCCCCGATCGATCCTTTGCATAGGAGCCCTGCGAGGACAAGGCCCCGCCACCACCAAACTTGCCGTCCATGAGCATGCGTCACTCCGGTCACGAAGCCGTCAACATCGTCTCACCCAGGATACAATCACGGGGTCTACAAGACAGAAACGAAAAGTAGAAAGAATCGGGGCTAGCAGTACCGCAACCGCACGAGAGAGAACTGCCTCCACCGCAGGCGGTAGTCGACCAGACGCGGCCGTAGGCATACCAGTCCCAATTAAGTCCGGCCGGGCACAGCGAGCCGATAAAGCCCCCACGGGAGCACACCAATCCCAAAAGGTCCGGACGAGCCCAGATGAGCCCATACAGCCCGCAGCCATGCTGCAACCGACGGATCATGGTCGCTGCTAAGCCATGAATCCCCTACCCTGCCATGCCTATAGATCAAGTGAAGCTTAGGGGCATCCTGCCTGCCCGCCCAAGACCTAGATGGAGCCCTAAGGACCCAATTGCTAACAACAGTACTATATGAGATTACATGTAAAATGACATACATATATTGAACTGGTCAATTCTTTAGGGACAGCTAACATTAGTTCATGTGTTCGTGTCACTGCTTGGGTCAGTGCCCTAATACCGTGTATATTAAGTCTTGTACTATATATACACAATGACGTTGCATTTTAAAAGTAAAAACACAAGATCTCAAAAAAAAAAAACACAACGCATTCAGCATAGTCACTACCGGGATTTTACTTTTTTTGAGAGAGAGAGAGAGAGAGAGAGACGACAGTCCCCCTATCTAGAAGACGTTGAAGGTAGGGATGGCAATGGGGGTCTGAAACTTGCAACCCGATGGGTACCCGTCTTAAACGGGAAGGCTTTAGAATAAAGTTAGACCCGTCAAGTCTAATGGGATGGGTGTGGGGTGGCAAACCCATACTCATGGATCCGCGGACCCGTTCTAAGTCTTAATCTTATCTCAAATAATTCTATGCCTAACAACATGTCCCACGCGGCTAAGCACACACACAACACCTATCACATGCACATGATGGAATATGGAGTCCTGAAGACAACATATGCAAACAAGCATCTATTTCCACCAACCCATCTTAATATCCCATTGTTTTCTTCCCGCATGCGTTGGTGTCGCTCCTGTCTCACGCGCTGACGGGTATCTGTCGGGGCTTCGAACCCGGCCGTGTCACGGGTCTGATAAAAAATGAAACCCGACAACTTAAATGGACGTATATGGAGATGCCGGATCCGGCCCCGAATGTGGTGGATGCCATCCCTAGTTGAAGGCCGGTAGGCCGTCATGCGCTGCACGCGGTTTGATTAAGAAGGAACACGCTTCGCAGACAGCCGGCCGGGCAGGGGGTAGCTAGATGGATCAACGATGAGTATACGCGTCGTGCACCTATGTCTGTGTTTTGTTTGATCCTAGCAGTGTCTGTTCGGTCGTCTATGTCCGAATACGGCACAAAGACGAGGATGACTACTACAGCGTTATTCTATTCTATTGGGGTCATCTTCTCTGCTTCAGTTCGTCGAGTCCTTTTTTTTTTCTGTGGCCAGGTCTTCTTGCAACAAGACCAGGGATGCCAGATATTCTAATGTAGAACGTTCCTAGAAGAAAGCTAGTCATCGTCGTTGTGTTTTCTAACCTTTGCTGCCCGGCCCAATCGACCGTTCGTTGGCTTCTAACCACCACTGCACACCATCAAGACTCAACAGAAACCTGCCCGTAGATCTGCAATCTTATCAAGCTACCTTACTACCTACTCTCTTCGTTTTAAAATATAAGATGTTTTTAACTTTGTGAAGTATATATATATTTAGACTTTTTTTAATAATACTAAAAAGTCTAAATACAATTGCTTCACAAAGCTAAAAACATGGGTCATACTACGCATCTCCGGGGAATAATTCCTCAAAATTCCCCGGATCCTCCTGCTGACACGTGTCCCCTAAAAAGACCCTAAATCCCACTTTTGCTATAAACATACCTGTTTTTGTTACAAATAGTCCCGCTTTTGCTACATATAGCATAAAACAGTTCGATCTAAAAAATAAAAATAAAACAGACTGAACCTCATCGAAGATCTCGCCGGTGACCGTGTAGCAAAAAAATTATGCTAATATAGCATATCTGACCTTGCCGGAGACTCGCCGGAGGTATTCGCCGGTAGATCTCGCTAGAGACCGTGTAGCAAAAACTTTACGTTATTATAGCAAAATCGCAAAACTGTGGTAGCAAAAAAAATATGCTAATGTAGCAAAAAACGACATCGCCGGTGGCTGCTGTAGCAAAACCGATTTTGCTAGCACTTTCATCGAAAATATTGTAGCAAACATTTTATGCTATTATAGCAAAAACATAGAACAGAAATAGCAAAAATTTGCTACTATAGCATCGCCCTGTAGCAAAATCTCAAAGACGCATCCATTGGTCGGTAGCATCACGACTATTCATTGTCGTCTGTTAGCAAACCTCCATGCCGCTTGGAGCACCGTTGTCGACCATATGTAACAAGTCTTGACGCCGTACGTAGCAACACGGGGTAGGGCGAGATTTTCAAGGAGGCGCAACAACGAGGCTCCCTAGGGAGGCAGCCATGGCGGTTGGCTCCATCTCCCTAGAGCCGCTGGGACGTGGCGGCGAGAGCTGAGGCGGCGGGGCGCACGGCGCGGGCTACAACGGATGGGGGACGTGGTTGCACGACCAGCAGGCGGGGCGGCGCGAGGCGTGACCTGCAGGCGGGGCGGCGCGGCCAGCAGGCGGGACGGCGCGAACATGAGGCGGGCCAGCGTGCGACGCGGATACGCGACCTGCAGGCGCGTGCGAGTGACGGGCTGCAGCGCACGGGACAAAGCTGCAGCGTATGGGACAGTGCAGTCGCGTAGAAAAGGAGGAACCGGAGGATCGATCCCCCGGGGGAGTCCTATCATTTTCCTAAAAACATCTTATATTTTGAAACAGAAGGAGTAGATGTATGCATGGCTTGATTGTTCACTTGCCGTGTGCCACTGATATCGCCATGTAGAGGTGTGTCCAATTCTTCCAGAGATGGTATTACACAGAATTTAGTATGATGATTACAGTCTTTTCTATATATACCTTAGGGTTTTGCATTTCTTAAACTCTGAAAATAGCTGAACTGATTCCTCTAAGGACGTAGGAGTACAAGTAATCAAGCTAACACATTACACTATTCTGAGCACTTGCTAATATTACCGGGTGTTGTTACATACTTATATGTATCGCGAGAATCATCGTCTGGTCACGGACCACTGCGGTTTCCAGCAACTGGTCCATCCATTTCTGGTTTGAGATCTAATTTTTATGTTAACTTGGAAATTTTGGTACTTAGTATACAGTCTACCGATTTATAATTTTTTTACAGATCAAAATTGGTCATAAGGATCTTTATGTGCGTGCTTTATTTTTATTTTTTTGAAACTTGGAATTATGATCTTCTCGCGCAGTAAAAAAAAACCTACACTTTTTCTTAAGCAGCCCTCCCTGCTCTTCCCCTGTATAACCGTTTCAAAAATTCCTCCCACAAAGTTACACTACAGTTCCCCCTCCAAGTAAATAAGCTAACCATGCACACGCGACCATGCATATATAGAGTGCACATTCTTTCCTTTCTGACTGAGTATATTGAATGCCATGCATGGAACAATGTGTACCTCTGCCAAGTTAGGCCTTTCACAACGGGTATTTCTTGGCGCGATAGCCTAAGAATTTTGCTTCTATGGCACGTCACTTATTAAAAAGAGAGAATTGTTGTATCTTAGCTAAAAAACAACCTTTGCAAAATATCATAGGCAAAAAAATGGCTAATCCAATCACACTCATGCATGAGACTAAAATCATTAAATGCAACTTCTCTAAGAAACAACAACTAAGAAACACCCCATTGTGATTGTTGTTTTTTTAAATTTTAATTGCTCCTATGAAAAAAGTACTAAGATACACCCATTGTGAAAGGTCTTAGAACTTCCGTTGCTACAATGCCCTTTCGCACAGCAGTTTTAGTTCTACATCCTCAAAGCAAGAACAATGGTATAGTCAACTGTTGGCTATAAGGTAGTGTCATGTCATCTATAGTTAACTCAGCAGTCAACATGTATAATAATAAACTATAAAAATATACTATTTTATCAATACTTGGTCCACCATTCACTCTTACAAAGTGTCTAAGAGCACGTGCTAGAGCTAGCACTTGCATGATAGCCCACTCTCATCCTCTCTTTTCTTATCTCTCGTCCAACTCAGCATAAATATACTATTTAGGGCTCAGTTTGATTTAAACGATTTGTAGAACATAGGAATAGGAAAAGTGCAGGAATAGAATAGTATGACACTTAGAATCCTATAGGAATGAAAAATATAGAAACTGGTAAGATAAACTATTTGATTACATCGTAGGAAAAACACAGTAAATTTTTAAGGGTTTAGGTACATATCATAGTTGTCATAAACACAGAGGAATTTTTCCAAGAGGTCTCACCTCTTGTTAGAAATCCTATAGGATTGTGGTGTAGGAAAACAATGCATAGGATTTTTATATGATTTATTACTTTGAAACAAACACACCCTATTGGAAAAAAAAATCTCTAGATTAAAATCCTATAGAATTCCTTTGGAAATCCTTTAAATCAAACATGCCCTTAATGTCTTATAGCCAGCTGATGTCATCCTATTGTACTTGCTTTCAGTTGGATCAAGTTTCAGGACCTCTCCCCTCTTCCTTCCTCACTGATAGGTTGCATGATTGGTGGAACAGCTGCCAAGGGCGTAATTATCCTGAGCAAGTTGAAGAAAGGGTTTAACTCGGTGGTTCTCTTCTGAATGAGGCACATCTAGCTAGAGCGGAACCAAAGAGTGTTTAAGAACACGGGACTGTCCCCTTGGCTCATCACCGGAAAGGTGAAAGAGGCGTGCAGATAATGGAAGAGTGTAGGTGGAAGTAGTCTACAGAAAGTAGTCCCTTGGAGTGTTCTAGTGGAGTGGGTTAGTGTGTTTTGAGCAGCCGAATGACTAAACTTGACATAGACATCTAAACCGGTCCATATTTTCTATGACTAAGTAGGAAGAAAATATGCTTTATATGTCTATGTCAAGGTATCTAACTAAACTCAAATATGCAAATATATATACACTACCATTCATGAATTTATGGAGGCAAGTGATTTTGTATTTTTCTTCTCTCGTTTAAGGAGATTTGGTTTAAATATCTTTATAATGCCTCATGTTTTCGTACAAACAAAATTGAATCCACTTTATTTACAAGATACGGTTTCAATTTATTATAATGAAAATGTATTCTCAATAAAAGTTTTTAATTATATACCAAAAATCAACATAAATAAAAACTAGCAATATTATTATCTGGTTCATTATGGTAACCGAGTATCAGAAAGATATACTAGTTAGTATTGTAGTTTGACAAAATTTAATACAAATAGGTATAAAAGTTTAGTACTATTAATGTTGACTTTTATTTTACTTGAGACATCAAATGTTTTGACTGACATGTTATGAATAAAATTGACATAGAAGGAAAGACATAAAGTAAGAAAAGATTAAAACACATAAATAACAACATCAATAAATAAAGAACCAACAGCCAATGATAATACTAATTATGGTCACATTCTATATTTATAGTTTATAAAAATAAAATATTATTGCATTCACCTTTTTTACTCCCTTCGATCCAAATTAATGAGCTCGGATTTATCTAGATTAGGATGTATGTTGCAGTAAAACATGATTAGATACATTTGAATCTAGCTAATTCTAAGTCCACTAATTTGGATTGGAGGGAGTACTTGTAGATTTGGTTCTGAATTAGGGAGTATCGCACTTGCTGGGTTGATGTATGTCATGTACATGTGCCAAAAATTTGTTGTTCAATTATCATTTCCTAGCATCTAGTAGATATAGAATCTTGAAATAATAGTATTTGCATTGACTTTGCTGCAAAATAATAGTTAGATACCTAAAGTCCATATTTTCTTCCTACTTAGCCGAATGACATTTTGGAGTATATGTAAGTAGGAATAAAATATGGATTTTGGAGTATATGTAAGGCGGTTGGATGAACATTTTTTTTGTTATTTCACTAGTGTGAGATCATCCAATTTATTTGTTGCCGTATAACTGTATTGTATATTTATGTTTTTGTTGCGTTCAAAATTGATGATATGTTACTTTTTATGTAAAATTGCATTTGTGTGCAGGTGAAACTTTTAATTTGATTTGCATATTGTATTGTCATATTGTAGCCATCTTCTTCAATACATTTATTCATTTTTATTTGGTGGGCAAGAAGGAAGCTTATACATGAGGAAGAACAACAACCACCTCTCCCGACTGATTGTTTTATTAGGCGATATTTGGCAGACCTTGGTTTGGACATGCAGAAGCTCATTGCACAAGCAACAGGTCCAGGGCTGAGCCAATCTCGAGGGTCTTGGAAGGCGCCAATGTCTGGGTATGATAAATTACATGTTTTTTTTAGCAAAAGCCATCGCGGCAACTTTATTGATAATCAAACAATTATTACATCGTTCACGAGAGAATTCAAAAGAAAGCTAGGTGGCTAGGAATGAAGAAAGAGGTGCAATTGGTGTTGTGCGTAGGGATGACAAGGTTTTTTTCTCTTGCTGCAGCCGCTGTTACATATGATGGGATGATAAACCCTGAAATCTTGGAGGCCCTGGTTTGCGCAGAAGCTCTTGCACTAGCGGATACATCGACCAATTTTTTCCTAACTGAGACATTTAGCTATAGAAGTATAAAAATTGAGGGCGAGACGACATGTGTGTAACCTCATGTAGCTGAAATAGTCAAGTCACTGGGACAGCAGACGTTAATTAGTTCAGGCGTTGGAGTCATTTCTTGGGTCAGTGACCTAATCCTGGCTATATTAACTGCCCGGAGGTATAATATACGCTGAATCCGTTCAGATATGGTACAGTACAACACAGTAGTAGCATTCTAACGTATCGAGAATTCTGTATTTCCGCGAGACTGACGTTTTGTGGCAGACTGGCTGACTGACGGGCAGCGCCCTAGCTACCTTCGGTTGGCTAGCTACAATCATGTGTAACACTGAAATCCTCGCTAGATTTATTAGTGGAAGACGGCGAATCGAAGGTAGGTAGAGCCTTCTTGCAGGAGTATTCTGTATTCAGTATTCAGAGTTCAGACAGCAGCTGCTGGCTGTTGCGTTTCTTAATAGACTTTGACGTTGGCTTAGCTCTAACCACACGCAAAGTCACACTGCCCACTTGTGACTGCTGAACTGATACTTACACACGCATAACGTCGTCAGTACGTACGTGCTCCGACAGGAACGGTAGAACGACGACGATCGTGTACGTACATACTAATAGATTGCAACACACCAGCGGTACACACATAGTTTTCTTGACGACATAATACGTGTATATTTGATTTATTTATTCCATGAGATAAACATGTACTCCCACATTCACATATGCTAATTATAAGCTATATCACCAGCCCATGTCTAAACCCGATATACCCAGGTATACCCTACCGTATACCGTGTAGAGTTGCTCCTCCCTCATCGGCAGCCCACGTACGTCCTGCTCGCGATCATGGTCGTCACCACCACGATCCTCTACTCGTCGCCGACAATCACGTCAGCGGCGGCCAGGTTATTATCATCAAGGCCGACTACTCCACATCACCGGCACCGGCGAAAGGGATCGCCTGAACCCCAGTCATTATCATCAACGACATCTCCCTCTAGTTAGGGTTTCTGTTTTGCACCTCACGGGATATGGTAGGAGCAGGGCCAAACATGTCTTTCGTTGCCGATGGACTTTCTTGCCGGAGTGACTGGTGGGGAAGACACAAACTGTAATCGGCCACACCATCACCCACTACCGAGTATAGTTTTCATACAAATACACGACCTGCATGTATAGATCCGTACATGTGCGGTTGGGCCATACGTGTTTCTATCGAACTAACATATTAATCAATTATTTGTTAATTAGTCACAAAAGGCAATCATGGCTTTAATCGTGAAGGGTTATCGAGATCTCAACTATCCTTGTGTTTGAGTTTGGCTGAGTTTGGGGAGGGGGTTATACTCGTGATAGACACCAGATTAGATGAGTAAAATTTATAGAGAAAGATAAGCATGATAAAAAATATGCTATTTCTAGTAGATATATAATAATATATTTTACAGCGGGATCTACTCACAGTTTAGATATTACTTTCATAGATGTTTTAATTATTAATGGTCGAGAACTGAGAAAACAAACGCTGGTTTTTGGTGACACACGAACGGCTAATGTAGGCTACTTATTAGTAAATCAGAATCAGATCTACAGTTAAAAATCGTGTATGTAGCATTCTTTTATATATATAAATCAACTTCAAATTATCCCTCTAAGTTTTCATAGGTTAATTGATACCTTTGTTGTTTATCTTGTTATTTTTCATGATTATTTTACTATTTTTTGTTTGTGTTGATTTAATTATAACCAATACATTTTGTTGTCTCAAGGCAAGTTAAAAGTAAATAGTATTTATACTAAACTTTTATACTTATTTACAATTTTTTCCCAAACTTGATCTTACCTAATATATATTTCTATTACTTAGTTCACATAACAACCACATGATAATATTACTAATTATTAGTTATGGAGTTTTTACTACTCCCTCCGACCCATATTAGTTGACTCCAATTTGGATGTATCTAGACAAGTTTTTGTGACAGATATATCCAAATTGAAGTCAACTAATATGGGTCGGAGGGAGTATAAAATTTAAATACTATTATTGAAAATACATGTACATTATAATAAATGTAAATTCTATCTTGTAAATAAAGTCTCACTAGTATTTTTCTTCCCAATACACCGGGCATGATAAAGATCTGTAATCCAAACTCCTTTAAATTTGAGAACAAAATACAAAATCACATGCCTATGCAGATTCTTGAACATATATAAGTTTAGGTATATTTTAATGTCCTTAAGTATCTTGATATAGATATCTAAAATATATGGTCCAACAACTATATTGACATCGGTTTGTAATGTATGATTAGGTACTAAGAAATGTTAAATTTTGGAGTATGCAGAATGTGTTTAGATAGAAATTTTCTATTTTTTCACTAATGAAATAGTTAATCCAATTCCTTTGTTACTTTAGAAATGGATTGTAAATTGATATTTTTGCTTTGTTCAAACGTAATACTTAGTCCTATTACAAACCAACAATTGATGTGTTCAAAAAGATAGCATATGGCAATGGGGGGTGGGGGTGACGTTGAGGCCTCTCTTCATGTTTTGGGTCACTTCCATATGGATCCCACATGTTAGATGTGTATCTATAGAGCTAAATTTGTATCCATACCCAACACGTGAGTTCGAGGTACATGCCCAACTCATGTTGTTCCACTTGTTTTTACTGACAGAGGCAGAAAGTCGTCTTCCAAGAAGAGTCAATGGAGGCAGGCACAGGCCAGAGAGTATTCAGAGTTCAGAGTTCACACGTTGCCTCTTTCCCCCAAACTTACCTAGGCTTTCCCATCTCTACTCACAAACTAAGGTTGACGGCCTTCCGTCCTTACATACAAAAACTGAGAAATAGGCTGCCTGGTTGGATTGGAAAAGCATTGCCAATCAGTGGTAGGGCCATTCTGATTAAGGCCTCGATTAGATCCATGATCTCCCACCTGCTATCCGCTCTAATCATTCCTGCTGGCACCATCCAGGAATTTGATAAAATCTGTAGAGCTTTCTTCTGGGCGGGAGATATTCAGGTAAATGGTGGTCAGTGCAAGGTCGAATGGGATGAGCTTTGTCAGCCGATTTTCAAGGGGGTCTTGGCTTTCGTTGCCTACGCACTCAAAACTACGCGTTAATGATGAAATTCCTAACTAAATTGCACTCCGATGGATCCCTTCCATGGGAGGTTTGGATGAGAAATCAATATGGCTGGTCCAATAGCAGAGACATGGGGGACCCAAATCGCCTGGACTCTATCGTTTGGCGTGACTTGCTTCTTTGCCTATCTAATTTCCGTAAAATTACTAAGGTCACCATTGGATCGGGAACAACCACTTCATTCTGGCATGATCTTTGGCTATCAGACATAACTCTGGATGGTCGTTTCCCAGCTTTATACTCTCACATCATAAACAAAAATTGCACGGTTGCTTCGGTTTGCAGTTCACGCTCTCTCGCCTTTGTAACGCAACCTAGGCTGTCGTTCGCCGCTCTTTTCGAACTCGCTGAACTGCAAAATCTTGTAGCCCATGTTAGCCTCGATGCTAGTACCTCGGATGTTAGAGTCGCGCGACTAGACGGGAGGCCGCTAACCACTAAATCATCATATTTGGCAGCTTTCGAACATTTGCAGGAGGTACCTTTCGCAACTACCACTTGGAAGAATTTGGCGACGAATCTGATGCAGCCCGTCCTACGACCGCTACTACATCTACTTCCACGAGCTCCCCAAGTGGACCCATGACTTGCGCCCGAGCCAAACTCCTTCAGGCTAAGGTGAACTCGCTCCTCTCCTTGTGTGGCTTCGATACACCCTTGGATGGCCTGCTACTTCATACCCATACCTTGTGCATCATCAGGTACGAAGAGAAGGACTCACAGGACGGAGGATCACCAGCAGAAGAGACCAAACGCTCTCGCCACGGGGTACACTCGGACCTGGCACCGGTATCCCATTACTACGGCACTGCTACCGCCAAAGCAATGAAGACCCAGCTATTCAAATGCTCTGTCATCGGCGGTACTACCGCCTCGATCCGGTACTACCGCCACAAGACTATCGCCCTGCTACCGCCACCAACAGAAGGCCCCAGCGCAAGTCCCAGGATGACAAGCGGTACTACCGGGCCAGGAAGCGGTACTACCGCATGACCGATACTACCGGTCTAGCTGGACAGGTACTACCGGACGGCACAGAACCTGATCGTGTTAATTCGGCCCAGCGCCTTGTAACCCTCTCTATATTTCGCTATTTGTTCCGAAAATACCCCTGTTTATGTGGTTGGCCTATAAATAGCCCCCACCCTCCATTGTAAACCCTAGACTTGGATAATTGTAGTTGAAGACACCCCCTTTGAGGATCTATCAACTATTAGTCTCATGCTCCTTGATAAGGAGCACCAAATTATCCACAAACCTCTTGGATTTTGCCTCGCGCGTTCAAGTTGTACAAGGCCTTGGGTTCTCGGTTTCTCGCCCCCAAGTCGTCAAGATCTCACCAAGCACCTCGTCCCCCGTATTTGGTTGTGGAGAGCGAGCTTCGCCCAACACCGATCCTAGGGATTATGTTGGACCGGTTGCCACCGGCGTGAGTTATCGGCGTGTATCGTGTTTTGTGTGCGTGAGTTCATCGGGTTCTTCGTGTGCGTGTGTTCGCGGATTTCATCCCCTCATCCCTTTCACCGCTTCCCCCTCGACTCCCGTGGAGATTCGTGAAAGATCGGGCCACCCTAAGGGGTTACCCCATAACATCTTGGTATCAAGAGTAAGGTTGATCACGAATTTCCCCCCAATTTTTTTTCTTTATCCACCTTAAAATCAAAAATCCCACCAAAAAGAGCCCCAATTTGCCTTCGGATCGATCTCTGGATTTGGTGAGTTTTTCGTGGTTTTGGTCCATAGATCTGTTGCTTTTGGAGTCGATCTATAGCCCCTGTTGCTCCTAGCCTAGCCTTTCGGTCAGATTTCCCACGAATTTGAGGTTTGTGTCAAGTGGATTTCGTTTTCGTTCTTGTTCTGTGACCAGCGGTACTACCGGTCGAGCAGGCGGTACTACCGCCGTCCGGTACTACCGCCCGTACCAAGCGGTACTACCGCCAGTCACAGAAGCTTTTTCCCTTCCTCTTGACGCCTCACTTTCGTTTGCTGACTTTTCCCTTTTAGCTTGTTCGTGTTTCGCGTGTTTGTCGCCATTTTAACACAAGCTTCCGCATCAAAGTCACCCGCGCTCATTGACACCGCGACACTCGAACATCTTCCCCCCACCAACGGTTGCAAGTCGTCAACAATACCAAAGGTATAACTTGCGCCACTTTGACAGCCCCATATCTTCCTTTGTGTGTATCTATCCTATGAGAGCAACTCATTTTGTGTTTGTCTAAGCATTGTGCACTTGCCTTCGGAAAGTGAGAGTGTGAGGCCAAATACAAAAGCTAACATAGTAGCATAGAAAGGGAGAAAAAGGAAAGGAATAAAAAAATAAAAAAAAATAAAGGAAAAAGAGAAAAAGATACATAGTCTCCCAATACAAAGAGAATACCAAGCTTGTAAGCCAAGAAAGAGAGAAGAAAGAGCGCACCAAGGCAAGTGCACAAATCTATTGCTTATCCTCTTTTGGCAAACGAGTTATGGTCTCTCCTTGCGTTGGCACGACAACCGCCAACCCGAGCGTAGTCTTTGTTAGGATCTTTTGTGCTCATTTTTATAGTCGTGCTAACCCCGTTTTTCTCCACGTGTGTGTTTTCCGTGTTTTTGTAGATCGTATCCTTTTGCTTTTGATCTTTGGTTCTTCACCACGTAGGACAATAACCTTTTGCTTTGATCGTTTCGTTTGGTTTTCCACAATCCTAACCTTCTACCAAAAGCTTTTGAGAGTTGTAGCATATTTGTGTGTGAGTTTCTTGCCAATTTCACTTTGCACGCTTTTCGCTCATTTGTGTGGCAATTGGTTTGATATAATCTCCAAGGTGAGGTAAAAGGCTAACTCTCCGCACCCTTATTCTCCATATACAACCCTTATTGGCTTTTCATCATGGACAGGCATGGAGAGTCATCCCAACCACCACAACCTCCGGAGGACGACACACAATTCATGACAAGATGGGACCATTGGAAGGTCCGAGGAGAATTCAACTACCGTTGTGAAGCTCTCGAGCGGTGCCAAGATGAACAATTTAGCGAGGCCCGTGTGGAATTCAAGAACATTGACAACCGCTTCGAAGAAGTCCGTGGCCAAATGCATGCCATGCAACACAACCTCGGTCATCAAAATGAAGCTCTTGGTCGTGCACTCGCCTCAACGGATGAGAAGCTTCAACGCCTCATTGATGGACTAGCAAGGCCACGCTCGCGCGAATCAAGCTCATCTCGGCACTCCTCAAGTGAATCAAGTGCACCTCGCCGTCACGCTTCAAGGCACCGGGATGGACCCGTTCTTCAATCCATGAGCTCTTCTCAAGCGGTACCATCTCCGCGACACGCCGCAACGTCAAGCTATGATGGTGACCTCTCCGCAAGACCTCCACGACGTGAAGCGAACCGGCCACAACCAAGGGCACTTGTGATTCAACAAGAGCAACCTCACATGGACCACCAAGGCCATCGCCGTCGACATGTCCCTTCAACAACAAGTGAAGCATCCGAAGAGGACGACCAAGATCACCGTCGACGTGAAGCACTCGAAGATCCCCCAAGGCGTCATCATCGGCATGATCGTCCACGTCGGCAACATGATGGTCATGACGAGCCTCCTCCACATCAAGAAGAAGAAGAGCAGCCCATTGCGCATGCGGCTCGACGTCCTCCTCGCCACAGGGCGCAAGACAATGCTCCTCGGCACCACCCACGACAAGAACAAGAGCAAGCTCCCCAAGCTCGTCGTGAGGACCATCAACCTCCTCCTCGTCCTCAACCGCGCCAACAAAATGAGCAAGCTCCCCAAGCTCGTCGCCAAAACCAAGTTCCACCACCAAACGCGGCACCTCAACAACCGCAAGAGCAACGCAACCATCACCAAGCAAGACATGAGAGCTCGGATGATGATGATGACCGCCCAAATCATGGCAACCGGAACCGCAATGGAGAAGAAACTTTCGGCAAGCTCAAATTCACCATGCCCAAGTTCACCGGTTCCAATGAGCCCGAGGAATATCTCTCTTGGGAACTCAAGGTCGACAAGATCTTCCGCATGCACAACTATAGCAATGAGAAGATGATGGCCATGGCATCCCTCAAGTTTGATGAGTATGCCAACCTTTGGTGGGAACAAGTCCAACTCGCTCGCGAAGCAAAAGAAGAGCCTCCAATATCAACTTGGCAAGATATGAAGGCTCATATGAGATCCCGCTTTGTTCCTTCACACTACACGCGTGACCTCTTCAACAAGCTTCAAACGCTTAGTCAAGGGACAAAGACCGTGGAAGAGTACTTCAAGCAAATGGAGCTCAACATGATCCGTGCCAACATCGAAGAGCGAGATGAACAAACAATGGCACGCTTCCTCAATGGCTTGAACCATCCCATCAAGCGCATCACCGAGTTCCAAAAGTACAACAACATGGTTGAGCTTGTGCACATTGCATCAAAGGCCGAGCGTCAAGTGCAAGAGGACATCAAGTACAATAAGCCAAAGACGTACTTCACCTACAAGCAAGCACCAACCACTACTCCAACAACACCAAGTGGAAGCTCCTCAAGTACCACCAAGCTTCCCTTCAAGCCAACACTCCCTCAAGGAAAACAGCCCCCAAGTGGCAAACACACAAGGGATGATCAACCATTCAATGTGAATGCTACAAGTGTGGAGGCAAAGGGCACAAGTCGAACGCATGTGGGAACAAGAAAGTTTTGTTCATTCATGACAACGGCGATGAAGAATACTTGAGTGAGGAAGAGTTTGATGCAAGGGTCAAGGAAGCCATGGCAAGGCAACATTTGGAAGAGGACCAAGAACTTCTTGTGTGTGATCATGACGCAAGTCCATCGCTTGTAGTCACAAGGGTCTTGACTACCCAAGTCAATGAGAATGAAGACCAACGCTCGAACATCTTCCAAACTCGTGCCGACATCAATGGGAAGTCCATCAAAGTTGTCATCGATGGAGGGAGTTGCCACAAACTTGCAAGTACGGAATTGTGTGAGAAACTCAACCTCACCCTCCATCCGCATAAACACCCCTACCATATCCAATGGCTAAGTGACCAAGGATCCGTCAAGATCAAGCACACCGTCTCGGTGACGTTCTCAATTGGGCACTACAAGGACACGGTGGAATGTGACGTTGTCCCAATGACGGTTTGCCATATGTTGATCGGAAGGCCGTGGCAATATGACAAGCGTGCTTTGCATAATGGTCACTCAAACACTTACACCTTCAAATGGCTTGATAAAACTTGTGTGTTGCAACCAATGACTCCTAGCTAAATAATTGCGGACAATGCAAAGGCTTTAGCGAGGGCGCAATACACAAAAACAACTTGTGAGAAGAGTGGTGAGCGAGAGAACCACACCATAGTGAGTGAGAGCTACAAGCCAAACTCGAGTGGAAAAACTAAGAGTGTTCTTCTTGCCACCAAAAGTGAGATGAGAGAAGTGCGGAACAACCCATTCATCTTGCACTATGTCCTTGTATGCAAGGGACTAGCGCAAGGAACTAACGACTTGACAAATGTTCCTCCTTCTTTGATGGCTATTTTGCAGGAATTCCAAGATGTATTTCCCGAAGAGCTCCCTCATGGCCTTCCTCCTCTTCGTGGAATCGAGCACCGCATCGACCTCATACCCGGCGCCCCACTCCCAAACCGCGTCGCGTATCGCACAAACCCGAAAGAGACGAAGGAGATCGAACGTCAAATCAACCAACTCGTCTCCAAAGGTTTGATCCAAGTAAGCACTAGCCCAAGCGCGGTCCCCGTGATCCTAGTTCCAAAAACGGATGATACGTTGCGGTTATGCATGGACTGTCGTCCAATCAATGCTATCACCGTGCGTTATCGACATCCTATACCGCGTCTTGATGACATGCTTGATGAGTTATGTGGAGCCACTATATTTTCGAAAATTGATCTTCATAGTGGTTACCATCAAATTCGCATGGCCGAAGGTGATGAGTGGAAAACCGCCTTCAAGACCAAGCTTGGTCTCTATGAATGGTTGGTCATGCCTTTTAGCTTATCTAATGCCCCATCTACCTTCATGCGCCTTATGAACCATATTTTGAGATCTCTCATTGGGAAGAGTGTAGTTGTTTACTTTGATGACATTCTTGTCTATAGCAAGTCACTAGAGGAGCATGTTACTCATGTTAAGGAGGTCCTTCAAATCCTTCGTCATGAAAAGCTTTATGCTAATCTCCCAAAGTGCACTTTTGCAAGAGACAAGCTGATTTTCCTTGGTTTTGTCGTGTCTTCTAATGGCATTGAAGTTGATGTCTCCAAAGTAAAGGACATACGAGATTGGCCCATCCCTACAAATATTAATGAACTTCGTAGTTTTCATGGGTTGGCTGGCTTTTACTGTCGCTTTGTGAAAGATTTTTCTACCATTGCTTGCACCCTCAACGAATTGACCAAGAAAAATGTCACGTTCGTTTGGGGAAAAGCACAACAAAAGGCTTTTGATGAGCTCAAAAAGAGACTCACCGAAGCACCACTTCTTGCATTACCGGATTTCACAAAAACCTTTGAGATTGAATGTGACGCTAGTGGTATTGGCATTGGTGGCGTCCTTATGCAAAATGGGCGTCCTATTGCTTACCATAGTGAGAAACTTGATGGCGCACGCCTAAACTATCCCATTTATGACAAAGAACTTTTTGCCTTGGTTCGAGTTCTTCAAGTGTGGCAACACTATCTTTGGCCCAAAGAATTTATCATCCATTCCGACCATGAGTCGTTGAAGTATCTTAAGGGCCAAGCCAATTTGAGTAAAAGGCACGCAAAATGGGTTGAGTTCATGGAGTCTTTTCCTTACATTGTCAAATACAAGAAGGGCAAAGAAAATGTGGTAGAGGATGCCTTGTCTCGCAAAAACACAAGCCTTCTTACACGACTCGAAGTAAATGTCTTGGGTCTTGATGACATCAAATCTTTGTACGCGTCCGACCCTTTCTTTGGACCAATATTTGCACAATGTTCAATAGACAAAGGGATTGATGATTTCTATTTGCATAAGGGGTTTCTTTTCAAACAAAACAAGCTTTGCATTCCGAAATCGTCTCTCCAACTTTTGCTTCTTCAAGAGTCCCATGGTGGAGGCCTTATGGGTCACTTTGGCCGTGACAAGACATATGACATGCTCTCCACTCACTACTTTTGGCCAAAGATGAAGCGCGACGTGGAGCGCCACGTCCAACGATGCACTACATGTATCCAAGCTAACTCTAAGTCCAACCCCTTTGGTCTTTATATGCCATTGCCTATTCCTCATGCACCTTGGTCGGACATTAGCATGGACTTTGTGTTAGGCTTGACTAGATCTAAACATGGACATGATTCTATATTTGTAGTAGTGGATCGCTTTTCCAAATTGGCACATTTCATTTCGTGCCATAAGACTGATGATGCTTCACATGTAGCAAATTTGTTTTTCAGGGAAATAATTCGGCTACACGGTGTGCCCAGAACAATCGTCTCCGACCGCGACGTAAAATTCATGAGCTACTTCTGGAAGACTCTCATGGCCAAGCTCAGCATCAAGCTCCTCTTCTCGTCCGCCTCGCATCCCCAAACCGATGGACAAACCGAGGTCGTCAATCGAAGTCTTGGCACACTCCTCCGAGTGTTGATAAAGAAGAACCTTAAAGACTGGGAGGAATGTATTCCACACGCCGAGTTCACCTACAACCGCGCCAAGCATTCCACCACCATGAGGAGCCCGTTCATGATCGTCTACGGCTTCGAGCCTCTCACCGCGCTCGATATCCTTCCACTACCACTTCATGAACGTGCCAATATGGACGTTGTCAAGCGCGCCCACACAATGAAGAAACTCCATGAAGACACAAGAGCTACGATCGAGCAACAAGTCCTTCGCCAAGCATCAAGACTAAACAAGAACAAGAAAGAGATGATCTTCGAAGAGGGCGACCTTGTGTGGATACACTTAAGTAAAGACCGCTTCCCCAAGGAACGCGACTCCAAACTCAAGCCAAGGGGTGATGGACCATTCAAAGTGCTCAAGAGGATCAACAACAACGCTTATATCATCTATATCCCAACATCAAAGTATCTTGTGAGCTCGACATTCAATGTCAAGGACCTCTCACTCTACCATGGAGAAGATGAAGTTGCGAAGGTTGAAGAGTCAAGGACGACTCTTTCCCAAGGGGGGGAGCTGATGCAGCCCGTCCTACGACCGCTACTACATCTACTTCCACGAGCTCCCCAAGTGGACCCATGACTCGCGCCCGAGCCAAACTCCTTCAGGCTAAGGTGAACTCGCTCCTCTCCTTGTGTGACTTCGATACACCCTTGGATGGCCTGCTACTTCATACCCATACCTTGTGCATCATCAGGTACGAAGAGAAGGACTCACAGGACGGAGGATCACCAGCAGAAGAGACCAAACGCTGGCGGTACTACGGCCAGCCGGTACTACATGGCACTATCACTGCTACCGCCACAGACAGAAGACCCTGGCTATCCAAATGCTCTCATCACCGTGGTACTACCCCGGATCCGGTACTACCGAGCCACGCACTACCATCACTCGCTACCGCCACCAACAGAAGGACCCAACGCAAGTACCAGGACGACAAGCGGTACTACTGGCCAGAAGGCGGATTACCGCATGACCGATACTACCGTCTAGCTGGACCGGACCGGTACTATTACGACGTAACCTGATCGTGTTAATTCGGCCCAGCGCCTTGTAACCCTCTCTATATTTCGCTATTTGTTCCGAAAATACACCTGTTTATGTGGTTGGCCTATAAATAGCCCCCACCCTCCATTGTAAACCCTAGACTTGGATAATTGTAGTTGAAGACACCCCCTTTGAGGATCTATCAACTATTAGTCTCATGCTCCTTGATAAGGAGCACCAAATTATCCACAAACCTCTTGGATTTTGCCTAGCGCGTTCAAGTTGTACAAGGCCTTGGGTTCTCGGTTTCTCGCCCCCAAGTCGTCAAGATCTCACCAAGCACCTCGTCCCCCGTATTTGGCCCAACACCGATCCTAGGGATTATGTTGGACCGATTGCCACCAGCGTGAGTTATCGGCGTGTATCGTGTTTTGTGTGCGTGAGTTCATCGGGTTCTTCGTGTGCGTGTGTTCGCGGATTTCATCCCCTCATCCCTTTCACCGCTTCCCCCTCGACTCCTGTGGAGATTCGTGAAAGATCGGGCCACCCTAAGGGGTTACCCCATAACAGAATCGGTGTCGCATTTTCCTTTGGCTGGCGGACCGCGGCAGGCTGTTCATGAATGAGCGCAGGTTCAGGAGAGGCCTTGCTTCCTCGGATGCCTGCCCATTCTGCTCTTCTACGGAGTCCACGGTGCACATGTTACTTAACTGTCCTTCGATTGCCTCGTTCTGGGAGGCGGTTCCCTCTCTTCATGACAACGTTCAGTCATGCCTCTCAATCCGGGATTTTTGGGAAGGCACTCAGAATTGCATAGTCAGAACCTCTCTGCTGATTTGTGCCTTTTGGAACATTTGGAAGAGGCGCAACGCAAAAATCTTTAGGAATGAGGTCGAGCCAATAATTCTGACTTTTCGCAGGTGTGGGGAAGACCTGATGCTTTGGTCTCAGAGGTGTAATAATCAAGCTCACAAATCCCTAGCCATTGACTGGGTTGTTATGTTCTCCCACCTAGGCCACTTTGACTAGGCCGTATATCTCCCTTCCCTCTTTTGTAAAGGATGTTTAAATAGGGTTATCCTTTCATCAAGCTAGACTATTCTTAGGTTTATTTATTTAGTTTTCTCTTATGTTCTTTTGTTGTGTAAACTTTCGGTTACAACTCGTT
The DNA here is from genome assembly GCA_023614405.1 of Avena insularis. Taxonomy (NCBI): domain Eukaryota; kingdom Viridiplantae; phylum Streptophyta; class Magnoliopsida; order Poales; family Poaceae; genus Avena; species Avena insularis. The sequence continues at coordinate 391,283,105 of CM042695.1, forward strand.
GGTTAATGAAAATGGTTCAGGCCGGCCTTGTGCCCGCCGTAGCATCCCTCAAAAAAAATTTAACTTTGACTGGCCCCGATTGCTGGTTGGCTTAACTCTAATTAACCACTACAGTAGTACTCCCTCCGTTTTAAAATATAAGATGTTTTAGGTTTATGAAAAAAATTATAGATCCATCTCAAAGTTGAATAAACCTACTCCCTCCGTTTCATAATATAAGATGTTTTAGCTTTGCGAATGAAATGTATCTAGACTACTTTTAATGTGTAGGTTCGGAGTGAATCTATATACTAAAAGTAGTCTAGATACATTTTCTTCACAAAGCTAAAACATCTTATATTTTGAAACGGAGGGAGTACATACTAAAAGAAGTTTAGATACATTTGCTTTACAAAGCTAAAACATCTTATATTTTAAAACGGAGGAAGTACTATTTTCTATCTACGCTCACGGTTGGTCCAAGTGACTGCTGAACTGATCATATACACACACATTACATAACGTCAGTATGTATGTGTACGAGCTCCGACGGGAACAGTAGAACGGCGACCGCGTAGATTGCAACACACCACCGGTCACAAGTTTTTATTCTGACAAAATCATACGTGTTATATTTTTTTTATTAGTCAAAATATTAGGTATACGACGTTCTGGGAGCGTACGTACATACATGGTCGCACAAGAAGACAATATCGAGGTCTAGTCAGCTAGAGCACAGGAACATTGGTGTGTGCGTCAGGTTCTTTTTTAGGGAGTTGACGTGCTTATTGGCCCGTCATCAAGCATATATAAGAATATCATGACCGCTAATGGTATGTTTGTTGTGTACTACATCAGCTCGTAGGGTGTAATTACTAGTACTTTATAAGTTAGCTCAAGTCACCATCACAACAACGATGCTGCAACAGGCAGAGGTTGGATCGAATTGTTTTTAGGTTGAATGCCATGGGTTTGACACCTAGTAGGAGATCTGTTGCTAGTACAGCTAGATCAGATTTTTTTTATTTTACTTTTTAAAGCCTCGGTCCATATGATCCAAATTCTGGAACTTAGTAAAATTATTTATACAAGTTTTGTAAAAAAAAGTAATCTAATATAATACTTTGTTATGCAATCCCGATCAAATTTCTTATATTTTATACATATCACAAATGGTCACATTTAAGTTTTAAAATTTACACACATATTGACTATATCACGATTTTTTTATTGTATTTTTTTTGTTTGAAACTACGGAAATAAGATACTCGCTAGGTGTTTTCAACCCCTTTTTAGATAACCATGTATTTTATTAATGTAGAAAGAGATTACAAAAGATTCTACAGAAACTACAAAAGACACTGCACATAGAGACTATATGCTACTGCCCCGAAAAAGTTGCAGAAAGAACCCACATACAAAGAAAATAGTAAGCAAATACTTGGTGGTCCACGCACGCACACACATGCACGCACTTTTACTGCAGCGCACACGCACACACACGCACACACATATCGCCAACCACCAACATGGCCGAGATGCCCGACGGAGAAGGAGAAAGACCTCCATTGTTGCCAAAACCGGGAAAGCACCATCGCCATCAAGGCTTTTTTTTAGTTGAAGATCCGAGATCCAGTTCCGTAGCCTTCCGTTGACGAAGTCAAGATATCACACCAGATCTGCCATTTGCCATTCGCATACCACCTTTCGAGTTCCAGGGTTGCCATTGTCAACCGCACACAATCTGAAGGATCGGTGAGCACACAATGCCATCAACTCCAAGACGTCGCTAAGAAAAACACCATCGGTGTGGGAGTAAAGTTGTGGCAGATTTATTCGTGTCCAGGCACTGCTCCCAACCACCCCAACGGCACATCCTAACTACCAGGACAGGACGAAGGACCGAGGTCTCCGTCCCTCATGCTTACGGAGCGGCAAGCGGAGGGAGGGGACCAACACCTTCCTCGGCAAAGATCGGGCATAGAGGAGTCCCCTCCCTTGTCGCCGTAGGGAGAAGTGGCAAAAGGTTCAAGGCGGCTTATGTCCCACTTGTTCAATCCTTGGGTTCAGGTTATGATTTAGTATGATTGTTCACCACTTTGCTTGCTGGCATAGCCTGCCCATGTCAACTCGTTGAATGTCAACCCCAAGTACACACCCAACACAGGCAACTTGGTGAAAACCAACCATTTTAAATCGCAAAACCTTGCCCTACAAAAACCATCGCTCCGAAACTAAACCTCACTCCGTCTCCTCACAGCTAACTCTCTCCGTTCGTTTCCCTCCATTTCGAATTTTCGATCATCACCCACCAATCAAACCCTCGCACGGTCGCGCCGGCGGAATGGCGTCCTCCGCCACTGTGGCGCTGCAACGGGAACTGGCCCCAGGGCCGGGCGCGGGGATCTCGGCGGCCGCCCTCGCCGAGTGCTGCGCGGTCCTCCTCCGCCCCGCGGGCAGTGGCGGCGGCGGCGGTGGGGATGCAGCGCGCTCGGCGCTCGACGCGCTGTGCGCCGCGGGAGGGGAGGCGGTGCGGCCCCACGCCGACGAGCTCACCCCGCTGGTCGTCGAGCGGCTCGGGGACGGCGACGCGGCAGTGCGGGAGGCCGCCAGGAGGTTCCTCCTGCTGCTCATGGAGGTAATGGGGCTTCCGATTCCCTTGCTTTTCCTTCAGGGCTTAGTGCTTAGTTACCACGATGTCGTTTTATAATTACTATTATCTTAGTAATACTAGGTATTTTGCATGAGTACCAGTTTGGTTTTCAGTTTTGAGCTAGTTATATGTGGTTAGAGTGCATATAACTGATAAAGGAACAAAATCAACCAAAGGTTATGCGGTTAGAGTGCATACTGACATATTTCCAATTCCAATTATGGTTGGATAAAATGAATTTTGAAGAAAATCACATCGAAAAAAAATATGCTTATCTAATATACATCATAATTTGGGAGGAAGGTGCTTGTTGTAAAAACAATCACTAATTGTCAATGAGGAAAGAAACCCGACTAGTTGCCATCGTGATGTTTCAGATGAAGGAAATGAATGCAAGATTGGAGAATATAGAAACACCTTCGAGCATACCAGATGTCCAGCACAATATTTGTATGGCAACGGAAACTGAATCCTCTGATACCAATCAAGTAAGGAAAAGTCTCAAACAAAAGATCAGCACAAGAGATGTGTCGCTTCTAGCAGGTATACTGGATTCCATTTTCCACCAAGCACTCAGTTAATCAGATTTAGATGTTTGAAGTGTGTCATAGAGTTACTCTGTTTTTGTCAAACCAGAACTTTTCATACAAAACGCAGTAAAAATACTAAATTAGGCTTATTTGTCCTAAACATTATATCTACTGTATCGTTTTCTCGCGGTACTTGAAATGAACAGGCACTATAAGTGTTCAAAAACTACTTTGATTCTATGGACACCAACTGACAAGAATGGTCATGATTGCATAGTTGTGTCGAAGTACTGGCTGTTTCATTGGAGATACGTAAATAGTCTAATCCATGCAATTAAGCACATAATTCTTGAATAATATTAACCAGAAATATAGAAATTGTAAATTAGAAAGCTGCTTTTGCGGTTTCAAAAGAGACGGCTTAGTTCCGAATGAAGTATGATAAAAAATGACCGACATGGAGTTTAATACTAAGGCCGTTTGTAGTCAGTCTGTTCATACCGTCCTATTCTTGAAAATTTTGGATGATGCTTACTGTCCAGTACACGTAAATCAGCAACAAGTAACAGTAAGTAACTTGTTAGTACACAGTAGCAAGCAAAATTGGTATTAGAACATAGGATGTTTGATTGTTTATTGTTTGTGAATTATAAACGTCTGTCTACTTCTGCTATGCTTTGTTTACAGTACTTGTAAAATTATAACAGATTTTTCTGATTATTGGAATGCAATCTGTTCATCTGTATTTTATATAGGGGAAGGAGATATTACAAGAAAATCAGTTGAACCTATAAAGGTCTTCTCTGAGAAAGATCTGATAAAGGAAATAGGAAAAGTAACGTCTATTTTACAGCCAGATAATGATTGGTCAATCCGGATAACTGCAATGCAAAGAGTGGAAGGCATAGTTCTTGGAGGTTTGCTAATATCTGCTTGTTTATTTTAACTTTACTATGCAAACTGTACATTTAAACTTAACACTTAGGTAAGAGAAAGAGTTCTTCTGAGGACATTTTATTTCTTCTGTATTACAGGTGCTGCGGATTATTCAGCCTTCCCGGTTCTCCTAAAGCAACTTGTGACCCCTCTTATAAATCAGCTTCTGGACAGGAGATCGACTGTTGTAAAACAGGTTTGGCTGTTTTCCCTTTTTATGCCTGTAGTAATGAGACTTGTAACTATTTTGGAGAAGTGAATGTTGCATGTACTCGTACTGCAAATCATCATATAGTTTCCATTTTGCCACAAAAGTAGGAGAACAAAGCAGCGTGACCCAAAAAAGACATATTATGAGTAATCATCTACGCATCTATGCCCCGATGTAACTTGTGACATTTCGTACCATTTGTTTGTACACCCACTGAAGCGTGACTTTCTACTTCTTGGATATTTGTAGGCATGTCATTTGCTAATTTTCCTGTCAAGGGAGCTACTCCGCGACTTTGAACCTTGTGCTGAATTACTTATTCCGGTACGTTGTTGATTTCCTTTATCTATGCATCCTATATTTGTCAGCTTAGTACCTCTCTGATTATATCTGAACAGACCTATTTACCATGTCATATCTGTAGGCCCTTCTTAAGAATGTTGTAATCACGGTTCTTGTAATTGCCGAATCTGCTGATAACTGTATAAAAGAGGTACATACTGAATTTTTTCTTTGGCCATTCGATTTTATCATGTCTGAGTGTCTGACACACAATGTTTGTCCGTACAGATGCTACAAAACTGCAAAGTAGCTCGCATTTTGCCAAAAATTATTGAATTTGCAAAGAATGACAGAAGTGCAGTTCTTCGTGGCAGGTAAGAGACAAGCACCCAGACAGTAATACACATTGATATTTGATGAATGCTTTAAAATGTGTCCCTGTTGTAGGTGCTGTGAGTATGCAATACTGATGCTAGAGTATTGGGTTGATACTCCCGAACTACAGAGATCAGCTAATCTGTATGAAGACCTCATAAAGTGTTGCATAGCAGATGCAACGAGTGAGGTAATTACATGTCTCCATTAAATATTTTTGTCTTTGATGAGTATGAAGGCATATTTATATTTGTTTGCCAAATTTTTGATGAGAGATACAGGTTTGACATTTGGTTACAAAGTCATCTCTTGCTAGTATTAGCGACTTTTTTGAGATAATGAAAAATGTCCATGCCCTTAGTAACTTTTGTTTCTGAAGCAGTATAAGTTATGTCCTTGTTGCAGATGTCCTTTTCGAAATGTTCTGTTTTTTATACTTTATTCTTCAAAAAAATACGTTTTGTCATTTGTTCATAGTCTTTAAGCAGCTTTCTTAATGTGCAGGTTCGATCTGGTGCTAGAGCATGCTACAGGGTATTCTCCAGGATTTGGCCTGAACGTTCTCATCAGCTCTTTTCATCATTTGAACCATCGAGGCAGAAAGTATATACTCAAATCTATCTGGCATTTTCCTAATTGATCATATAATTTGACACTATTTGTGAATTTTCGCAGATGATAAATGATGATGATGCTGAGATAAATCAAAACCAGCTTTCTTGCATAGAAAGAGTTTCAACTGCAATGGACAAAGTTGTCAAGGTTGACTCCGGGGCAACATTTTCTTCTGGAGACCTGCAATTAGCACCGGTGAAAATATCTCTTCAGCATGATGATATGACCATTGAAAGTCAGGCCGAAGATAGTAAAGATAGAACTTTAGCTACTGGAAGTTCATTCGAAGATAGAAGAACATCCGGAAAAGAAATAATTTCAGATCAAGACCCTGATAAATGTGATTCAGGTATATGTCATGGGAAATTACCTTTTTTTCTTCTTTCTCAATTGGGAATACTCAGCTTTATTGGTCAACTCTCTGAATACAGACCATAATGCAGGTACCAGTTCATCTTCCTGTTATTTACCCTCTGACACTGCATTTGAACCAACTCCAGACATTTTATTGTCAGAAGCAACTGTTGAAACAACTTTCCAAGATAAGGCTGAGTGCAGACCAAATGTTGAACAGATAATTTCTCATCAACTTCAAGCATCAGGGGATCCTTGTCCGAGGTTGAGCCTGTCACCTTCCGTTAATTTGGAAGATTCGGGAAACCCTGTTAAAGCAAGATCTAATGGAAGCTCAGATGGAAAATTAAGGACTCAGCAAGTGGAGAGGCACCTTGTTGGAACTCCTCGTAAGGGAGTTCATAAGGAGTCAAAGAATAACCACACTCCTAACTTCCGGCGACCTCTCTTGGGTAAGCAGATCACAAACTGGTTTTATGCCAGTACAAGAGGTGATCTAGATAGTAAACAACCCTTTTTGGGTGAAATGGTCAATAGCATGGATGTGCCCTCCTCTCTCACAGGGGCACTTTCTTTAGGTCTTAACCCAAAGTCAGATTGGATGATGAGGGTATATGCATTCAATTTCTTACAGCAATCATTGCTAGAGCAAGCACCAAAAGGCATTCAGGAAGTTGCACAAAATTTTGAGAAGATCATGAGGTTTGTTTGTCGTTACTTGGATGATCCGCATCACAAAGTGGGTCATGCTGCCCTCTCATCACTTGCTGAGATCATGCCACTTTTCAAGAAGCCTTTCGAGCAATATCTGGACCAGACGTTGCCCCATGTATTCTCTCGGTTAAATGATCCGAAGGAATCAATCAAGCAGCAGTGCTCATCAATTTTGGCACTTGCAGCTGAAATTTATTCCATCGATTCTCTCTTACCTTCTCTACTTCGTTCACTAGATGAGCAGAAATCTCCCAAGTCAAGACTGGCAGTTCTTGAGTTTGCAAAATCCTCTTTTGCAAAATGCACAACCAATTCTGATATCTATTCCACCAGCAGTTTTCTCAAGCTATGGCTTGGAAAGTTAACCCTTTTGTTTAAGGATAGAAACAGCAAGGTAAAAGAGGCTGCAGTAATTGGTCTATCTTCAATCTATTCTCACTATGATCCTGCATCCATGCTAAGCTTTTTAGTTAGCCTGTCAATGGAAGAACAAAAGCGACTTACACGGGCAATGAAGCAGTTAATCCCTATGATAGGGAGTGACTTGGAAGTTTTTTTGCAGCAAAAGAGACATAAACAGAAGGTTCCATATTTTGATCGCTTTGCTGCCACAGATCCTCATCCCAGAAGTTATGTTGGGAAGCAGAATAAATCCCAGCTGCAAGATGTATATCAGTCTAATTATGTTAGATCTGATGATGTATTCAGCTCAGCAGCACAATATGTGCCGAATTTTCCTTTGGAAGTCCATGGTCACCGTGCTGGGAAGATTGAACCTGAATCTTATGGTCGCATAGCTGAAATGACTGATAAAAGGTCTAGTACTGCAAGGCTAAGTTCTCGTGAGAAGAATGGTCACCCGGTGTCAATCAAGGTTTGGCTGATCTATTTCTATCTCCGTATCTATGTTTTTTTATCTTTAAGAGGTATTATGCTCCTTCGTTTACATTTGTTGGCAGCGATGCCACCGTATACCTGTTCTCTTTCAGAATTTACATCAGATGTCCTCTTCTGTCCTTGAGATGCTCGATGACTCAAATGAATCCACCAGAGAGCTGGCGCTTTCTCTATTGGTTGAAATTCTTGAAAAGCAAGTAAGCGTCTTCTTTTGGGTGGGAACACTAGTATTACTGAAACTAGCTGACAACAAGCTTTTGTGTCTTTGGTGTGTCATTATTTAACGTCACATTCCATGAAAATGACATCTGCTATGGCCATGTATTCCAGGAAAAGGCACTGGAGAATTGCATCGAAACTCTTGTAGTTAAATTGCTGCATGCAACAAAAGATGCTGTCTTGAAGGTACTAGTACACTGGGAGCGTTCTTCTTTGGGTTGCATTGGCTGACACACGAACCATAAAGTTACCATCTCAAGCCTTTATGTCATTATCATTGTAATTGCAGGTTGTAAATCAGGCGCATATCTGTCTGACAACCATGGTTACTCAATTTGATCCATTGAGATGCCTTCGGGTAAGATATTTTTTCATATGTTTCTAGTTTATTGGATACACATTGGACTGTAACTGATAGATGCCTTGGACAACTTGTTGTTCCTTTTCTTTTTTTCATTCACACATTTGTTATTATCTTATGTTTCTCATTTAAATACACAGGCAATTGCTTCTCAGTTGGTCTCTCATGATGAGAAAATTCTTATTGTCAGCATCAATAGCTTGAGCAAGGTAAATCCCTCCAAGTTTTGTAGTTGATATATGCAAATATTGTACTATGTGGTCTGCGGTGACATGGGGCGATCTTGGTGTTGGCATCAGAAAAGAAAATTTAGATAACGGAAGAGTACATTTCCCGGCCCCTGCATTCTATGATGCATACACCTGTGTGTTGGCACCACTAGGCAATAGTTTGTACTGTGTTTCAGCACATTAAATCGTAGAAGAGCCCATGTTCATTTAATCTAGCCCATCTAGCTTGCTGCGTATTTATTACTCTTTACTGTTCGCCGACCTTGCTATTAGTTCAGTGTGTCATACAAATAACTTTCGATTTCTTTACTGCAAACCTTTTTCTTACTTTCTTTGATTTTGCAGCTTGTGACACGCCTGTCACAGAACGACCTCATGACTCATCTGTCAACATTTCTTCCTGCGCTCTTGGATGCCTTGGAGAACCAGAGTCCATATGTTTGCAAGGTTCATTCATTCCCACTTCTTGTAGATTGTGTTTAAGATCATACTGTATTTTTTTGGGAAACACTCCTTTTTTTATGATATTGGAACCTGACCCTGGTCGGTCATATGGCAAGAGTAAATAAGAAAGTCTTCCTAGAATTCCTGAATCCTGAAAGAAAAAGATCATGGAACCAGCTAGAAGCTTAAAACTTAACAAGATAACCCAGTTTGTCTTCCAACCGTCCAGGCTTTGCATGCACGAACCACAAAACCTTTTTGCTATAATCGAAAATCAGTCTGACAAGTTGTTCCGAACCTCAGCTGTTCACAGGAAGCTCTAAAGCAGGTTGAGCTAACATTCGCATAGAAACTTTATGTCAGAGACCATATACTTGCATGGAAACTACTAGCCAGGATGTTGAGACGTTGATCATTTGATAGATACGTACACTTGGGCTGTCTCTTCGAGTTTACAATTTGGTCATGCCCATGAGTGCCTTGAATCGGGTCCGTGTCAGAAATTAAAAAGCATTCTCTGTGCTGCAACCCATGTGTCTATCCTGAACCCTGACCCTGCATCATGCTACACAGCACACAGATGGTCAAGCAGATGAAAAACACGAACATTCAATTCAATTTCTTCTTAAAAGCCAAGAACATTCAAAGACCGTGAACACTCCTGCAGCCGCGGTCCTTTCTGAATCATACCCAGGCTGACGAGTTCCCCACGAATTAAATCCCGTGCTGCACCGCATCACACGAACTAGTATATTGCAGGCTATTTTCTCTAGACCATAAATTTGCATAGAAACTACTCCTAGTTACCTAGGATGTTGAGCACTTCGCTGCTGAAAGCGCATAGAGTATAATCGAAACCAGTCTGAAACTCGGAACTGTTCTGAACCTCATCTGTTCAAGAGAAGATCCAACAGTTTGCATAGATTTTCTTTTTCTAGACCATAAATCTGCACCGAATCTGCCTAGGACGTTGAGGCGTCGGGCGTCCTCCCAGCATCCCAACTCAACTTGTCGAGCAAAGGAATTCATCCCGTAGATATGTTCACGAGTACCTTTATTTGGATTCACCATAAATCAAAGCTCCTGAACCCTGGCCCTGCATCTCCTATACCTCTGCATGCTTCTCAGCACACAGATGGTCAAGAACATTCAATTTCCTTTTTTATCCTTCTTAGAAGACGAGAACACTCAAAGACCGTAAAAAATCCTGCAGCGGCGCTCCTCTGATCCTCTGTGAATCATGCCCGTGCTGACGAGTTCCCCATGAACCAAACCTGTGCTGCACTGCAGGCTATTTTGCTGTGGCTGCATTATAATTCAGTTTATTTTCTTTACAAATCACAAATTTGGGTAGCAACTAGGGAAATACCTAGGATGTCGATAACTGAACTCGTTCATCGATTCATTCAATAGCATTTCATAGACATGTGCACTTGAGCTGTCCCCTCGAGATGATAATAGACTGGCCATGTTCATGTGCACCTTCATCTGGATCCAGTAGTAGACATCAAAGCTGTGTCCAGTGTCCACCATCCCGCATCTCGGCCTGGATCGGCACACGCACGTACACCTTGTCTGTACCACACCCCATGCGTCGATCCTGAATCCCTGACCGGACTCTGCATCTTCTTCTACGCCTCTCTGCACGCCACTCGCTCGCCCAACACGAGAAATGATCAAACAAACAGATGAGTTCGCCCAGTAGGAAACAAGGAACATTCATTTCCTTCTTCCTGAAGAAAAAACAAAAGCATTCAAAGACCTTAAAAACTCCTCCTGCAGCAGAAGCAGAAGCACGTTCTCTCTGGATCATACCAATGCTGCACAAGCTCCCCCCAACGAATTAAACCTGCTTAGTAATGAACTATGTGCTGCATTTGCATCATGGATTGTACCTTCATCTGCATCCTCCGCGTCTCGCCTTAGATCAGTACACACCCCATGTGTCTACCCTGCATCATCTTTTACGCCTCTGCGTGCTTCATGTTAAAGGAAAAGACAGGAACGTTCAAACACCTTAAAAACTCCTGCAGGGCTGAGCAGCAGCACGTTATTTCTGGATCATATATATATCTGAGTTAAATTTGCTCAATATCTAACCACCTGCTGCACTGTCATGTGTGTTGCAGGCTATCCTGCTGTGCGTGGTGGAGGCGTACATGAAGCTGGGCCCGGCGCTGCTGCCGCACCTGGAGCGGCTGGACGGCGCGCAGCTGCAGCTCGTCGTCACCACGGCCCACTCCCGCAGGCGCTCGGTCGGCGCCGGCGGCAACAAGGACTAGTACTACCCCTAGCTAGCAGGGGAAGAAGGTGCCGATCGACGATTGGTGCTGGAGGCGGGGCACCATTCATGATGATTCGTTAAGCTGTATTTATGCATGCCCATGTGTGCACGGGCAGGGCAAACCTGCTTAATGGTAAGAAGGTTCAATGGTAGGACGTAGGACAGATCAAATCGTGGGGCGGAGTGCAGTGATCACCGCTCCTGATAGTATCATACGGAGATCGATCGGCGACGACGACGTGTGTAGGCAGGCGGTGTGCAGGGTACTGGGTCCGGTGTACGTACGTACGTACGTATGTACACTGCACCTTAGTAATACGGCTGTTGTGATTTTGATCAAAGGAAAAAATAACGAAGGATGTGTGTGTAGCTTGTGAAGCTTCCAACTTGTCCAGTGGATGATACTTGTACTGCCATCGTCTTCGTCTCTTCATGTGCCATGCTGGGTGGGTTTTATCAGTCTCTGGCTGACCAGTGGTACAGTCTCGGAATGGCAGAAATAAAGTCTGGCTCGTCGCTTTTAACTACTCTGCGATCGCAACCTGTGTGGTGCTGTGGAAAATCTGGGAAACATCCGGACACTTTCCTTCCCTTCTTTTTTGACACATCTTGAACTGCTTTTTTAGTGACAAAAAAGAAATAATGTCTGGCTCGTCACTTTTAATGTGTTATTCAAGGAGTGACCTGAGATTGGTTATGAGAAAATTGAGTCTATGGAAAGTTAGTCTTGAAGAACATGGACTGATATCTCATGTGTATCTTCAAGACATCAACATAGTGAAGAAAAAAGAAATGATATGCAAGTTGAAGATGAGTCATCTCGAAGTGATCGTATATTTGAAACATCTTGTCATTATGGTGATCATGGATATGTTAAGACACGTCCAAAGAAGGAGCTCTCCCATAGTGGGGTGTAGGGAGAAATTCAAAAGTGGGGTGTAGGGAGAAATTCAGAAGTCTTCGTCAAGAAAGCTCAATCATGAAATAAGTTCCAACTTGTAGCGGTCAAGATCATCATCATCTAGCTCAAGTGGATTATGCGCAAGGCAAAGGTTTGTTCTTGATAGGTTTTATATTTTGCCGGTCTCATAATATTAGATCGAGAGACTGGGTTATAGGATCGATAGTCATACTATCAAGAGGGGCTCTCGGAGCGAGTAGCTTAATCGCCGCGTTTGTAGAGAGCTCAAATATTTGCATCTTCGTATCATATTTCTTGGTTATTATATGGATTTTATACATGTGATCATTTAGAGCTTGTGCTTATCTTTGTAACAAGGCCACGTTCAAAATCGATTTGGAATGAAAACTTTATTGCGTTTTGATGTTGGAGCTTTTTCAGGTTTTTCACCTCTATGTTGGATGTTTCTCCCTTTGCGATCCTTACTACTTCGAACAAAACAAATCTTGGAGTTCGGTTGCTCAAGTTATTGATGTTTTGATTTCTGCACCAGGACCGGTAGTGTTGGCATTGGAACCGACAATGCCTATTAGACGTCACCATTGCTTCTAGTACCGCATCACTATGGGTGCCCTCTTGTTTTAATATTACCTATTGAGAGGTAGTAAGCCAGCAGTGCCTTGGCCACGTTACTTCTTGTGTTTCTGCAGTCAATCGTTGGTTGGCTAAACTGCTACAACATGCCATCAAGCTAATAAGTAGTATACAAAACAACATGCCATCAAGCTAATAAGTAGTATACAAAAACTTTCGAGGCTACGAGCCATGGCCCTGGGTGCGCGACGTCCATCTCCGACCATTTCCATTTGAGTGCTTATCCACAGATTGTTCTATTGGTGGCGAGTCAAAACACAACTATCTATTTATTCCAAACACTTTTAACTTCTACGCGTACCTCTTTGTGTGAACTATGATTTAGCTGATACTTTTTAAATGTAGTTATACATATATATTTTTTGTTTATAAACAAAATTAAGCACATGATATAAAACATAAACTATATTGTTATAGGATCCAAACCTATCAGTGCAATTACTGTTAAAGTAAGACTATATTTTCTCACATAATTTTTTAATGTTTTCTATCACTTTCCTTTACAATATATCAATGGACCAATATCCATATTTAAATGAAATACAGATTCAAAAGGTGAAAATATCTCACATTGTTTGCATCACTTGTATGTTAGTGTACTTATATTGTTTGTGCTTAGTAATAACTTAAAACACACGACGACATTACTATATAGTGTACCAGTTCCAAAAATATCCTAAAGATGCTCCGTGGAGTAGGATTGTTTACCTTAATAGCAACGAATATAAAATGAAATAGTGAATAAGGTGTCAATATAAGTTTTTTCTCGATTCCCTCTCTCAACCTATGATGTATATGATCACCTGCTGGTGGGGCCAACCACGCTTGGCGAGACGGTCTGAAGTCCACAGCCTATTGTGAACCGCAGCCAAGAGAAAAACGGACACTTTGGTGGGTCCCAGGTTTTCCACACGACCTTCTGGAAAGTGCACGGAATGGTTTCGATGTATTGAGCCATGTATGCAGACTTTGTGGTATATGCCCCGCTCTCCGATAGGGTCCAAACAATGAGTGCACTGATCACCGCCAGATCGATCGTCGACGACGACGTGTGTAGGAAGGCGGTGTGCAGGGTACTGGGTCCGGTGTACGTACGTACGTACCCTCCACCATAGTACTAGTAGTAGGTAGTAATACGGCTGTTGTGATTTGATCTCAAGGAGAAAATAACTACGGATGTGTGTGTAGCTTGTGAAGCTTCCAACTTGTCCAGTGGATGCTTACTTGTACTGCCATCGTCTTCTCTCGAAATAGGCTTTCCCGTTTTATAAATAAAGCAACATCCACATACAAGGTTCGCACATCATCCAAGCTGGCCGGAGCCAAACATAAAAGAAAAGGGTACGACGGTCCGCTGGGGCCACATCACAAGCAAGCCCAAAAGAAAAGCAAAAAGGCACGACGAAGTGACTGGAGGAGCCCTCATGCCACCGAAGAGGCCGACGAGGTAGGGGCCGAGAGGGGGAGCGCCGCTGCCCTCAAGGTCCGAAGAGTGTCGTCGAATGTCGACCGGTCACGCTGCCGCACCAGGAGAGACCACTGCTGTAGGAAGCCAAGAAAGGAAAAAACTGGGTCAGTCACGCGGGAAGGGAAGACCTTCTCAATCATCATCTTATTACGCACATTCCACAAGGTCCAAGAGATGCCCGCAAACACGAGCCAGAAGAGGCGGCGCCCTCCTCCGGCCCTGTTTGCCTGGGTTTGTAGGAACTCTCCGAGCTCCTGCGCCTGCCATGCAGGCCCCAACGCCTCCTGGACAAAGGACCAAAGCGCACGCGCAGCCGAGCAAGAGAACAAAATATGGCACAGGACTCCGGAGTCCCACATAGGGGACACATGCCATTGCCCGGGCCATGACGCTTGGCCACCTCGACCCCCGAGGGAAGCCTATCCCGAAGCAGCCGCCACACGAAGATCCGAATACTAAGCGGAAGGAGGGCCTTCCACAAGGGGAAGGTCCAGGCCAGCTCCGGGCCCTGAAACAGGGCCCGGTAAGCCGAGCTCACCGAGAACTCCCCCGAAGGCTGCAGCTGCCATGTGGCCGAATCCGGGGAAGTCGCTAAGGTTGCCGGGAGGGAGCCCCGGAGCTGCAGAAGGTCCGCGGCTTCCTCCACGCTGAGGTAGCGCCGAAACAGGATGTTCCAGCGGCCGTCGCTAAAGACCTCCGCCACCATCGTCGTGGGGGAGGAAGAAATGGTGAAGAGACCGGGGAAATGGACCCCCAACGGGATAGGTAGTAGCCACGGATCAAGCCAGAACCGCACCCCATGGCCACCCCCACCACAAAGGACACACCCAAGCCAATGAAGTGTTTGATCTCCTGGATGGCTCTCCAGAACTGAGAACCCTCCCGCCTCTCACAGGACAAAAGGGGGCGACCCCGGAGGTACTTGGCCTTGATAAGCTGCAGCCAGAGCCCACCATCATCCCTAAGGATGCGCCAAACCCACTTCAGCATCAACGCCACATTAAAGCGCCGAGAGTCAAGGATCCCCAAGCCCCCAAGACATTTGGGGGCGCAAATATCTGCCCATTTGACCATATGATATTTCTGATGGCCATCCCTTGCCGCCCAAAAGAACCTAGACAACTCCTTGGCGAAGTCGGCATGGGTCCCCTCTGGCAGAAGGTATAGGCCCATCTGGTATATGGGCAGGCTCGAGAGACATGAGTTAATTAGTATGGACTTGCTCCCCTTGGTCGTAAAGCGTGCTCTCCAAGGCTCCGCTCTCGAGCGTACCCTCGAGACCAAGGGGGCCAAATCCCTGATCAAAACTCTAGTCTTCCGGATGGGCATCCCCAGATAGGTAATAGGGAAGTCAGCCAGCTTACAATTCAGGTTATCAACTATCCTCTGTCGCTCCTCCTCGAAGTAACCCAGAATCATCACCTCGCTCTTGTCGAAGTTGATCGTCAGCCCGGACAAGGACTCGAAGCACAGGAGCAGGAACTTCAAGTTAATGATGTCCAGGTCCGAGCCCTATACCATGATCACCAGTTGGGTGGGTTTTATCAGTCTTGCTCACCAGTGGTACAGTTTTAGAAAGGAGGAAATAAAATCTGGCTCGTCACTTTTAACTTCTCTGCGATCGCAACATGTGCGGGTTGTTAGCATAAAACTACCATTTTGTATATATGTCAAATTCAGATTTTCTGAATGGTACCGGTCGACCTCTAAATTGCATAAAACTAACGCATCGGAACCAAATTTTTGCAAAAAACACTAGTCCGTGTTTAAACGCGAATTGACACCGCAACTGATAGAGGGACCCAACTGTAAATCCGACGTGGCATAAAAAATTCACACCGTTTAACTTTACCGTCGAAGTCAAAGTCTTCCTTTTCTTTTTCTCTCTCACCCCTCCCCGTATTCTTCCTCCTCGCCGTCGCACGTCCCCTGACTGCACAATGCAAACTCCGTCGCCCCCACGCAAGCCGCCGCGAATCTGCTGCAATTCCTGGTCCACCGCGGGTGCGCTGTCGCGAATCCGCCGCGAGTCTAGGTCCACCACGCGCGCTCCGCCGGGAATCCGCCGGAGAAGAGCGCGAGTTTGTTCCCCTGGTCGTCGGTCGGGAATCCGCCGGAGAAGCGTGTCGTCGCGGAAGTCAGCCGCCGCGCCGCCCCGCCGTGGCCGTGGGACGAAGGATCTCGTGGCGGAAGTGCGGGTCGTCGTCGATGACGAGGAGGCCGAGCAGCGAGGCACTTGGTGGCAACGACGTAGTCACCGATTTTGGCGAGGCGGCGGGAGACGGTGGCTATGCAGTCGGCGAAGTGCACACGCGAGGTGTCGGAGGTGAGGCGGAGCACGTCGCGGGCGTGGCGGTCGTCGGCGGGCGCGTCATAGTGGAGAGGGAGGAAGGGTAGGGGCGGGAAGGGGTGTGCCGGTGGAGCGGAGGAGGGAAAGGGGTTGGGTTGTGCTCGCCGCCGGTGGGCAAAGGAAGGGGAGAGGCGATCCTCGCCGGTGGGAGGAGGAAGGGGAGGGGCGGCGCCGCCTCCCTTGACTTTTTTCTTTCCCTAGTAAATTAAAAACAAAAAACATTATATCCCTAAAAGAACAAAAACGTTATAAATAAATGCCGCCTCTCCATGGCGTCAAGTACATGCCACGTCACCATAATTGGTGTGTCTCGCTGTCAGTTGTGGTGTCAATTCGCGTTTAAACAGGGATTAGTGTTTTTTGCGAAAATTTGGTTCCGATATGGTAGTTTTATACGATTTAGAGGTCGACTAGTACCATTCGGGAAATTTGATATATAAAATGGTAGTTTTATGCTAACAACTCCAACATGTGCAGTACTGTGAAAAATCTGGGAAACATCAACATTTTTCCTTCCCTTCTTTTTGAAAAGTCTTGAACTGATTTTTTGCGGTGACAAAAAAGAAACAAAAAACAAGAATGTATGTACGTAGTACTGTCTCTATATTAGATTTGCCTAAATTCAAATGTATCTATACATTAAAATACGTATAAACATATTTGAATCTATATAAAATAAAATCAGCTATTTCTAGAACGTATGTACTGTGCAGGCTTTGAAGTTTTTGCAACTTAGTCCGGTGGGTCCTCCTGCTATAGGACGGCGGACGAGGCCACTGCACGTGCTTTGTCCTTGTTTATCAGCCTCGCTGACTAGACTACCCATCTCACGTCTCGAAAACAAATACTCCTAGAGAAAAGAAACGAAACGCTGAACGCTAGCCGAGCTACTATCAGTTCTGAAACTTTGCCCTTTGCTATGCCTATGCTGTGGAAGAACATAGGAACAACAACATTTGCTATACCTTTGAAAAGTCTCGTGCTTTTTTTTAATTATTATTACAGTGGGGAAAAAATGGCATGGCATTGCCCTTTTCATTTTGTTGGAAAGGGGTTGTCATTAGAGTTACCTTGCCCGACAAAGACAGCAGTAATCCCATCCCGGCGATCATTTGTGCTGTCGTGCAGACACGGGGATGGATGATTGTGCGTGCGCCAGTGGCCAAGGGGGGCTTACCGGCTGAGCCGCGCACAGACAAGGCGTAGTAGGAGGAGGCCAGAGTGAATGGACGTGCGAGGCCAAAACTTTTTGGACTGGATCTGGGAATCTGAATCCGTGTGATTGGCTTGGCTAGCTTTGTGTCCTGTCCTGTGCTTGTCGGATTCGTCTAGGCTAGGCTTAGGGCATCTCCATTCGTCCGATCCATCCGGTTGCTCCAAACGGTCTATTTTTTTCGTTCTCGTTCTCGTTCTCGTCCTTGTCTGGAGTACCACGAGGTGCTGGCGCGGGACCTATGACGAGGATGTCTTCACCAGCAGGTCATTGCGGCCAACGCGCGGGAGGAGGAAGACCAGTGGGCCAGCGCGCGGGAGGAGGAAGTGGACGTCGTGGCCTAGGCAGGTAATCAATCCACCTAAGCCCGCTCCCGTTCCGGCCTTGTCGCCGTCCAACCTCTGGATGCCGCCGGAGTACATCGATTTAGACCCATAGATGGACGAGCAGCGCCGACGTACGAAGATTGATAGCTAGGGTAGGCTAGTTTAAATTCTATTTTTACTTTGAATGTAAATTAGTATAAACTTTCCTAGTTGGTTTATGTTTGAATTGCAAAAAAAATACCGTGCCCAGGCCGGACAAACAGGTCGCGCCGCTGGAACACGGCTTGCCAAACAAGCCGAACCCCTTCTCAAATCGACCTCAGCCTGACCTAAACGGACAAAAACGGATCGTTTGAGACGTTCGGATGGTTAGTCTGGTGAAGATGCCTTTAGTACACTTGAGTTGTCCCCACTTGAGATGATAATAGGCTGGCCATATTCATGAGCACCTTCATCTGGATCCAGTAGTAGGCATCAAAGGCTATGTCCAGTTTCCACCCTCCGCATCTCGGCCTGGATCGGTTACACACACGTACAGCTTGTACGTCTGCAACCCCATGTGTGGGTACTGAATTAGCCTGACCGGACCCTGCATCTTCTTCTATACCTATGCATGCAACTAATCAGTAATCACTCACCCAGCACGCAGATGACCAAACAAACAGATGAATTCACCCGGTAAAGAACAAAGCACATTAATTTCCTTCTTCTTAAGGAGAAAAAAAGAGCATTCAAAGACCTTAAAAGCTCCTGCAGCAGCAACAACAACACGTTCTCTCTCTGATCTCTGAGGGCATGTTTGGTAGACCGGATTTTCGTTTCTTGCATCCGGTAAGAAAAAAAAGCCCGTTTGATTATTCGGTCCGCATGAGTTCACTGTATGGCACGAGTTTTAAAGCAGGCCAAAAGACAAGCCAACACAAACTTTAAAGCGGGCAAAAAAATGAGCAACTTTTCTCCGTGTGTACCGGTGATTGGCTCGGTGGGTGCACGCATCTTTCTTAATTAGCGTGATTAATCCCATCCCCATCTCCTCCTTTTGACGAGCTCGTCCTCCCAGCCAGCTGCCGCCGCCGTCGTCCCCGATCACATGCTCGCGGTCGCCGTGCTCGGAGCCGGCGGGGAGCAGGACATCGATGTAGGCGTGCTCGCTGGCAGGGTGGGAGGAGGACTTATCCCAGCGGGAGAGGCAGAGCACGCCATCGTGGCCCATGGCGATGAGGGAGCCGGCCAGGAGGAGGAGGTCGTCACAAGCCTCGCAGCTGTTGAAGCAGTTGCAGCAGCGCGCGGCCGCGGCCTGCTCACCGACTAGCTTTGATCGGTGCGTCTAGGATAATCTGGCCGCTTCCTTTTCTCGAGTGAAATTTGTTTGTTGTGCTTGAAAATCTCGTGGAGGAAGACAAAGAGGAGAGCAGGAAAGGGGACCGGGATTTAAAGGGCTCACGAGCGGTGACGAGCTCGTCCTCTCGGCCAGCCGCCACCGCCGTCATTCGCGCTCACACTCTCGCGGTCGCTGCGCTCGGAGCCACAAAGGTTACTAATGTAAGATTAGAGGTAAAAAATTATCCTTGCGTATAGCAACTCAATCCAACAGCTCGAACTTCTTCTTAGAAGACTAAAAACACTCAACCAAACAAAATGGCCAAAAATGCTCCATTGGCCGGGAAACAAAAATACAGGAAACCAAATAAAATGCCAAGTTGGCCCAAACCAAAATCTCATCACATGCAGAACCCAGCGAACCAAGTGACAAAAACGAGAAATATTGGCCCAAGCAACCAAACACACCCTGAATCACCATATCCATGTCCAGGAGCCGAGTCAATTGAACAAAACTATCGCAATTGCTCTGACTACGAGTGAGTACCAACATTGATAATTTTGGCGAGTCGATACCAACTTTTGGGTCACAATATTGCAGATCGCACTAATTCACAACTAAGTGCATTTTGGCAGCGGCACTAACCTAGTATGAAAATGGTCAAACAAAGAGGTGAATTCGCCCAATAGGAAACAGACACATTCATTTCTCCTCCTTCTTGTTATAAAGAAAAAACATGGACATTCAAAGACATTTAAAAACTCCTGCAGCAGCAGCATCACGTTCTTCCTGGACCATATTATCTGAGTTAAACCTGCTCCAGTAACTAACCACGTGCTGGTGCTGCACTGCATATGTCGCTGCCTATCTTGATGTTCGTGGTGGACGCGTACGTGAAGCTAGCTGGGCCCTGGAGCGGCTGGACGGCGCGCAGCTGCGGCTCGTCGTCTTCACCACGGCCCACTCCCGCAGGCGCTTGGCAATGGTCGGCGCCAGCAGCAAGGACCGCTGGTTGATTGAAGAAGAAGATGCAGGAGGGAGCGAGAGAGAGCACCATGCATTCATGAATGCATTAACCTGTACGTATTTACGCCCATGTGTGCACGGGCAGGGCAAACCTTAATGATAGATAACACGGTTTAATGGAGGACTTGAGGAGAGATCGATTGTGGGGGCGCAGTGCAATGCAGTGATCGCCGCTGCCGGTTCTAAGCGTACGGAGATCCCATGTCTAGGCAGGGCCAGGCGGCGCAGAGTACGTACTGCTGCATGCATGCATGCAGCGTATAGGGTATACGTACAGGACTGTACATGGGCTGGGTTTTCATCAAGGGGCAACAACAATGAATCAAGGATGTTTGTACTGATTGCTGTAGATGTGAGGTTTCCAACTTGTCCACCTCGATGACCGAGGGTAGTGACAGTAGTGAGGAGGGCATTACTATGTACTCTTTTCGTCACAAAATAGATGTCTTAAATTTGACACAATTTAAATAAATCTACATAATAAATAAATAGTGTCTAGATTTATTTAAATTTTGAGAAATCTGAGACACCTATTTTAAGACGGATGAAGTACATGTGGAACACAGGCAACATCTAGGATTTTGAGGCGTACGTCGAGCATCTCCCAGCAGCCCAACTCAACTTGTCGACGAATTCATTCTGTAGCATTTCATAGATAATCTGTACACTTGGGCTGTCCTCTAGAGTTAATAATGTGGCAATGTTCACGAGTACTTTTAGGCCATCCTAACGGGTCCCCTTATTTTGGATAGCAGTTTGGTCCAAATCAGCCGTTTGCAGGTTGAAGGACAGGCCGTCTGGGTTCAGCTCGGTTTGCGGTAGTCTGTGCCCCAATGGCATCTCACCCGCAAAAAAAGGTGCACAAAAAAAACAAGGATAAAAATAATTAGCATATTACATAAAAAGTCCTTGGCATGGGTTCCCCGGTCACAAAATATACAAAAAAAGAAAAGCCCCAATATTATGGGGTGCCTTGGCGTGAAAGGGAGGCGAGGCGGTGGGCGTTGCTGCTGGCCAGCCGGCGCCTTGGTCCTACGGCTGCGCCACCTACTCCTCGTCGGCAGTGGCAGCGAGGTCGATGAAGACCTACAGGGGGGCACGCGCTGACATGGTTATACCACACGGGTACACGACCTCAGCATACCTAGTCCAGGCCAAGAAAGGCCCACGGCAAATATACGTCGGCCCATGAAGATTTTCGGGTGGCCAGGGCTTATGACGCCTTCGGATCCTTGGAGAGCAAGACTAGAGTAGATAGGAAATTCAAAGGGGTAAACCCTAAAACCTGTAACCGACTCGATCTGTGCCTGGGACCTGCCTAACTCTATATAAAGGCTAGAAAGGCACGGCGAGGAGGGCACCGCATACCTTCGCATAGACACCTCCACGCCAGATTGCATCTGCGCACCCCTGTAACTTTCGGTTCCTCCGTAATCAAGAGCAGACAAGCAGGAGTAGGGTTTTTTCTCCGGGGGCCTGAACCTGGGTAAACCTCGTGTCCCCGTGTTGCTTGTTTGCTAACCGTTCCGCGATCTCCAGCACCTCCATCTTCTCCAAAACCCAAGTCCATAACAATGGGCATTGACGAGATTAAACCTCGTCAATTGGCGTCGTCTGTGGGAACTGGGGACGCTGATTGTGCGATCGTGACGGTCCCAACCCGAGCGATCTACAACTCCGCGGCGACGGAGAGTCATCTCCTCTTCGGCACCTTCGACTTCACCGCCCACTCACCAGCCACCATGAAGGACTTTGAGCCCGTTGGCGACGGACTCGAGATCCTGTTCGGGAGCTTCTGCTTCCAGGTGGGGCAGACCGGCACTCTCCGCCTCCCAGAACGGGTGCCCCTGCCATCGATCAGGCCCGCTTCATGGGCTCCACACCCTGTGTTACGCACATCACCATCGACAGACGAGTCCTATGACAGCAGCAACTGCAACTCCGATCTGTGTGATCCACCATCGGACGAAGGGACCTACGGTTCCGGATCCGAAAGCTGCGGCAAGAAGAAACCGATCTGAAGCGCTACCGGCGCCGCGGTCATCCAGGATCAGGAACACAATCCGCCACCCAACCCGCAGGGTAGAAACGGTGGAAACAGAAGAAGCCAATCCCCCCACCCAACGGGGACAACAATGATCGGGTCATCCACCTCAGCGAGGAGGGATGGGCCCAAGCACGCGAGGCCTAGCAGGCAACAAGATCCTGCCCGCCGATGCCTCACGGGACCTGCTGATGGCATACCATATGCTCCTCATCGAGGAGCACAAGAAGCAGATCAAGATGTAGGAAGTGCTTAACAAGCGCAAGCAAGCAGCCTCGGAGTCCAATGCGCGACGAGCTGCGCTCTCCGCCATGGGCATCGGCTCCAGCTCGCATGGCAACCACGGCAACAAACACCGTTCTCGGATGGAGAACATGGACCCCAAGGAGCGTCGCGAGGTGACCCGAGCCCTCAACGCGTCCTTCATGGAGATGGACGCCGACGACAACGTCATCCCGAAGACGCCGCAAGTTGCGATCATGGCAGCCACCGTGTACCTCGTGTCTCACCCACCTCCGGAGAGGGACCCGAAGAGGGCCATGCACAAGTCCGCGCTTACCGGACTCGGACTCGTTGGAGCTGCGCTCCACGGAGAAGCTCCTACGGAGCCAAAGAAGAAGGATGCAGTCAGATTCAACCATAGTCCCACGCCTTCATCCGAAGATGAAGAGCACGACCTTCCTCGAAGTCACAAGAGCTCGCTCCATCGCAGCCGCGATTACGACGCCCGAAGCAAGCTCACCCAGCGCAAAATTGACAAGGCGCGCGCCAAGGGCGCATGCTCGTCTAAATCCGAGATGGATGAAGATGAAGGAGAACTCTGCGGAGCCCGATGCTTTAGCAGATCTGTTCGACGGACAAGGATGTCGCGAAACTTCAAGCTTCCTTCGAACACTCCAAAGTTTGATGGCACACAGGACCCCAAGGCGTGGCTCAGCGACCACTTGTCGCCCGTCAAGCTGACAGGCGCAGCTCGGATCTGGCTGAGCAGCCTATCCTCAGGATCCATCCGAAGCTGGCAGGAGCTAGCGTACAGTTTCGTCTGAAACTTCAAAGGCACCAGTAAGAGGCCTGCCTCGATCGAGGAGCTGCGGGCCTGCACTCAACGAACGGGCGAATCCATTCGCTCGTACATACTGTGCTGGTCCAACACCAAAAACTCCACGGCGCACATCTCTAAGGAGAGGGCTATCGACGCCTTCAAGGACGGCGTCAAGCGCTAGGACTTCAAAGAAGAACTTGGGCGCGTCAAGCCCAAGACACTTGACCACCTCCTGGACATCGCCAACAAGTGGGCCGATGGCGAGGATTCCGTCCATCGAGCACACTCGGAGGAAGAAGACGACTACGGCCGGCAACGTGAACGCCGTAGCAAGAGAAGATCCCGATGGACCCGACATGGTCGCGGTAGCTCTGTTACGACCGACCCAGTGGCGAGGGCAACCGCAATGGCGAATACCGGAAGCAATTTCGCGATGGAGGACGCCAAAGACACGCAGCGCCGCTTAGTCGCGACAACGGACGACCCTCAAGATAAAAAACTGTTGGGTCCATGCACCATCCACTTCTACATCGACAAACAGGATGGTAAGAAGAAGGCAAACCACATGCTCAAGGACTGCCGCGAGTTCCGGAAATTCAGCGAGAGCATGACCCAGATGAGGCAGCAAGCCCCGAACCCTGGATACGGGAATGCACCCGCACCAGGCGAGATCGCACATGGAGCTCCTCCACCACCCCCGCGGGAGGCCCGAACCACCTAGTTGCACCTGCGCAGAATAACGGTGGGCACGGGTATCCCCCACCGAAAGGAGCGCTGATGATCCAAAAAGGGCGCCCAACGAAAAGGGTGTAGAAGAAAATCACCCGTCAAATCAACCTGGCTGTGACAGCACCACCCGCCATCCCCGAGTACCTCAGCGGATCGGAGTCCCGTGATCACGCTCAGCGCTCGGATCACCTTGCCAGTCCCTCGCCCAGTCATGCTGCCTCGGTGCTTGAGGCAGATCGGAGGGTTCGAGATGAGCCGTGTCTTCATGGATGGCGGCGGCATCAACTCGATGTTCGCCAAAGACTTGGCATCTCACAGCAAACTGGAACAATCTGACACAATGTTCCATGGCATCGTCCCAGGGAAGGGTGTATTCCCCTTGGGAAAGATATGGCTCGACGTCATCTTCGGCCGACCGGGTAACTTTCGATTCGAGCGACTCGAGTTCGAAGTGGTGGACTGGCCATCACAATACCATGCCATCCTCGGGCGCGTGGCATTCGCACGATTCCTGGCAGTACCACACTACGCGTACCTGCTACTCAAGATGCCAGGACCCAGGGGCGTCATCACGGCCACAGGAGCTTTACCCGATCAGACAACTGCGATAGGGACTTCAACAGAATCTCCCAGTCATTCGGCATGCAGGAGGAGCTCGTAAGGCTCCGCGAGGTGACGGATAACGGGTCACCACCAGTCGCAAGACAGAACGCACCGGACATGTCCTTCGACTCCACCATCAACACAAAGAAGGTGCAAGTCCACCCGACGGACGCCTCCAATACGGCGCTGATCGCCAACGACCTCAGTCCCGCATAGAAAAGCATGCTCGTCGAATTCCTCCGTGAGCGCTAGGAAATCTTCTCCTGGTGTCCTGTGGACATGCCAGAAGTTCCCAGTGAAGGGTTTTGCAGCATAGTAAATCAAAATTTTCTATGTATGCGAATGGGAAAGCCAAGATCTAATATAGGAGATGCAACCAACGAGAGGGATAGATGAGATCTTCATACCCTTGAAGAAATCGCACAGCGGAAATGTTCAACAGAACGTGGGTGATGTAGTCGAACTAGCCTTCTCCTCCTCGTGATCCGATCCGTTCCAACGCCGCAAGTGGCGGCGTCTCCGAGAGATGCACACGTACGGTGCCGCGACGTCTCCTCCTTCCTTGATCCAGCAAGTGGGATGGAGAGATAGATTGGATCTGCAGCACGACGGCGTGGTGCTATGGTGGAGAGTTTCTGCGGCAGGGCTTTGCCTACACGCAGTCGGGGGAGAGAGAGAGAGAGAGAGAGAGAGGGAAGGGCAGCAGCTGGAGGCTAGGGTTTGGGGTGAGGGGAGGGTGCGCCCCCTGCCCACCTTATATAGGGGGCTGGCCGGGCCCCTTGGCCCCTCCTCCAAGCCCTAGGGCGGCGGCCCCAAGGGTGGAGTGGGGGGCAAGTCTTCCCCCCCTTCTAGAAGGTTTCCCTAGGGTTTCCCCTAGGGTTTGGCCGGCTGGGCCTATGGGGCCTTGTGCCCCTGGCCCAAAGCGGCCAGGGCACTCCCTAGTAGGCCCACGCACCCCTCCGACAAGTGGGGCCACGTTGGTCCCACTCCGGAAGCTTCTAGAACCTTCCGGTACAATACCGAATACTCCGAAATGATTCCGAAATCCAAAAAACTGCTTTCCTTTATATGAATCTTATTCTCCGGACCATTCCGGAACCTCTCGTGATGTCCTGGATCTCATCCGAGACTCCGAACAAAAACTCATAAACCAATTATCCATTCTATCCTAGCGTCGAGGCACGTTAAGTGTGTGACCCTACGGGTTCGAGAATATGCAGACATGATCTTTTATCAATAATCAACAGAGGGATCTGGAAACCCATATTGACTCCCACATATTCATCGATGATCATATCGGATGAACCACGATGTCAGGATTAAATTAATCCCATATATATATTCCCTTCGTCACATGATATTTTACTTGCCCGAGATTCGATCGTTGGTATCGGCATACCTAGTTCAATCTCGTTCACAGCAAGTACTTTAATCGTTCCATAATCCGATATCACTTTGTGATTAACTCCTTAACTACGTGCTTGCAAGCGGTGTTGATATCGATTACCGAGTGGGCCCAAAGTATATCTCTCCGACTCGGGAGGGACAAATTCCATCTCGATACATACAACCCAACAAGTACTTTCCGATCACCTGAGAGACACCTTTATGATCACCCTCTCATAGGATGACGTTTGATGACCTCAAAGCTTTCTTCCGATACCAAGGAGTTGCATTATCTCATGGTCTAAGGAATACAATATTTGACATAGGAAAAAGCTTCGCAAAGATGAACACGATGACACGATCTAATTGATCTGCTTGATTTGGGTATGTCCATCATATCATTCTCCTAATGATATGATCTCATTATTAATCGACAACTCATGTCTATGGTTAGGAAACCTTAACCATCATTAATCAATGAACTAGTCCATAGAGGCGTACTAGGGACACAGTGTTGTTCATAAACCACACAAGTATCAAAATTTCCGTTTAATACAATTCTAGCATGGAATATAAACTTTATCATGAACAAGAATTATAACAATAACATCTTTATTATTGCCTCTAGGGCATAATTCCAACACCCAGGTAATTCGCCGAGCATGCACTCAACGTCTTTCCAGACGCCAAGCCCGTCAAGCAGTCTATCCGACGACTGTCCGAACCTCGGGCCAAAGCCATAGGAGTCAAAGTCAACAGATTACTCGCTGCAAACTTCATCAGGGAGATCAAGGAGAGCGAGTGGCTCGCCAATACAGTGATGGTCCCCAAAAAGGACACAGACATCCTGCGTATGTGTGTGGACTTCACGTCACTGAACAAGTGAAGGGTTTCGCGGCATAGTAAATCAAAATTTTCTACGGAAGCGAACAGAGGGAAAGCCAAGATCTAATCTAGGAGATGCAAACAACGAGAGAGATTGGATTAGATCTTCATACCCTTGAAGATTCGCACAGCGGAACGTTCGTCGGAACGTGGGTGATGTAGTCGTACTCGCTTCTCCTCCTCGCGATCCGATCCGATCTAGCACCACAAGTGGCGGTGCCTCCGTGAGATGCACACGTGCAGCACCTCGACGTCTCCTCCTTCCTTGGACCAGCAAGTATGGTGGAGAGATGGATTGGATCTACAACACGACGGCGTGGTGTATTTGGTGGAGAATTTCGAAGAGGCTTCGCCTGCAAACAGTCGGGAGGGAGAGAGGAAGGCAGCAGGGCTACTAGGGCTCGGAGGGAGATGTGTAGGGGGAGGGGGCGCACCAGCCCTCTCTATATAGAGGGGGAGGGACGGCCAGCCCTAGCCCCTCCTCCAAGCCTATCTCTAGTTTAAACGATTTAAACTCTCCCCTTATCTAGAAATTCTATCCCGAGATTTAAACGAGTTAAATCTCTCTAGAATCGGCTGGGCCCTATGGGGCCTTGTGCCCCTGGCCCACTGCGGCCAGGACACTCCCTCATAGGCCCATGCCCTCCCGGAAGGTGGGACTACGTTGGCCCCTTCGGAAGGTTCTAGAAGCTTAAGACAATACCGATTAATCCTAACAATTCAACTCCAAAACTGCACCGCCTTATATGAATCTTATTCTCGGACCATTCAAACCTCTCGTGATGTCCCGGATCCCATCCGAGACTCGAACAAAATTCATAAACCAATTATCCAATCTATCCTAGCGCCGAGACACGTTAAGTGTGTGACCCTACGGGTTCGAGAATATGCGACATGATCTTCTATCAATAATCAGCTGGTCTGGCACCCATATTGACTCCACACATTCATCGATGATCATATCGGATGAACCACGATGCCAGGATTCAATCAATCCCATATATATTCCCTTCGTCTCGCGATATTTTACTTGCCCGAGATTCGATCGTCGGTATCGCCATACCTAGTTCAATCTCGCTCACGTTAAAGTACTTTACTCGCTCGTAATCCGATATCACTTTGTGATTAACTCCTTAACCACATGCTTGCAAGCGGTGTTGATATCGATTACCGAGTGGGCCCGAAGTATATCTCTCCGACTTGGGAGGGACAAATCCCATCTCGATACATACAACCCAATGATACTTTCCGATTACCGAGAGACACCTTTATGATCACCCTCTCATAGGATGACGCTTGATGACCTCAAAGCTTTCTTCCGATACCAGGAGTTGTATTATCTCATGGTCTAAGGAATACAATATTTGACATAAGAAAAACGCAAGACGAACACGATGACACGATCTAATTGCTTCGCTTAGTTTGGGTCTATCCACCATATCATTCTCCAATGATATGATCTCATTATCAATTGACAACTCATGTCTATGGTTAGGAAACCTTAACCATCATTGATCAATGAGCTAGTCCATAGAGGCGTACTAGGGACACGGTGTTGTTCACAAACCACACAAGTATTAAAGTTTCCGCTTAATACAATTCTAGCATGGAATATAAACTTTATCATGAACAAGAATTATAATAATAACATCTTTATTATTGCCTCTAGGGCATAATTCCAACAACAAGCACTGCCCGAAGGACCACTTCCCTCTCCCTCGGATCGATCAGATTATCGATTCAACTTCAGGATGCGAGAAACTCTCCTTCCTTGATGCCTACTCAGGCTACAACCAGATTCGACTGAAGGTCAAAGATCAGGAGAAAACGGCGTTCATCACGCCGTTTGGAGTGTTTTGCTACAACACAATGCCCTTCGGGCTAAAGAACGCGGGTGCCACGTACCAACGGTGCATGCAGGCATGCCTGAAGGACCAAATTGGCCGCAATATCCAAGTCTATGTCGACGACATAGTCATCAAAACTAGGGAGGCGAAAACGCTCATCGACGATCTCCACGAGACATTCGATAATCTCGACCGCTACAGGATCAAGCTCAACCCTGAAAAGTGCGCCTTCGGCGTCCCATCTGGCCAGCTGCTCGGTTACTTCATCTCCCAGCGAGGGATCAAGGCGAACCCGAAGAAAATCCGAGCCATAATGGCCATGGAAAAACCGAAGAACCTCAAGGGCGTCTAGCAGCTTGGCGAATCGCGACATTGAGCAGGTTCATCACGCATGGGCGAAAAGGCTCTGCCGTTCTACCAGCTGCTACGCAAAGCAGACAAATTCGAGTGGACGCCTGAGGCGGATGATGCATTCGAAGATCTAAAGCGGCTGCTCTCTACCTCGTTGGTCCTGGTCACGCCAAAAGAGCGCGAGCCTTTACTGCTCTACATAGCAGCCACACACCAGGTGGTAAGCACCGTACTGGTGGTCGAGCGACCTGAAGAAGGCAAGACCCATGGGGTCCATTGCCCAATCTACTACCTCAGCGAGGTATTGACGCCGACAAAACAGAGGTACCCTCACTACCAGAAACTCGCCTACGGCGTGTTCATGATGGCTCGTTGGCTGAGCCACTACTTCCAGGAGCACCAGGTGATGGTCGTCAACGAGGCACACCTAAACAGCATCCTGAACAATCCGGAGGCCACAGGACGCGTGGCCCTGTGGGGCATCGAGCTGTCACCTCTAGACATCGTCTATGAGAAGCGCCACACGATCAAGTCTCAAGTCCTCCCGGACTTCCTCATACACTGGATGGAGCTACAGCTGCCAGACACCCCAAACATGACACAGTCATGGACGATGCACTTCGATGGCTCCAAGCGCGAAGCGGTAGCAGGAGCCGGGTCATACTGACCTCCTTGCAGGGCGATAAGGTGAAGTACGTCCTCCGGATGAAGTTTCTAGCTTCCAACAACGAGGCCGAATACGAGGCCCTCATCCACGGCATGCGGATGGCCAAGATCTATGACGCAACATGCCTCGTCATCTACGGTGACTCCAACCTCGTCGTCCAGCAGATGATGAAAGAGTGTGACGCGCACGCCGCCAACATGATCGCATACCGCGCACTCTACAACGCACTCGAAGGAGGCTTCGACGGCTGCGAGCTTCGGCATGTTGGTAGAGAAAGCAATGAAGAGGCGGACAAACTCGCCAACATCGGCTCCACCTGCGCACGGGTGCCACCAGGTGTGTTCCTCGAACAGATCTGCGTGCCATCCATCAAACAAAAATTCCCAAAGGGATCACCCGAAGAAGCAGAACACTCGGGGGTTGCGCTACCCGAAGGACAGGAAGGACCAAAAGCTAGACACAGAGGTCGCTATGGTCAACCTGATGCAGGTCATGGAAGTCGAAGAAACTTGGACACGGCCATACCTCCGGTACTTGATAGACGGAGAATTGCCTGATAGCCCGACAGATGCCTGGCGCGTATCTCGCCGGTCCAAGGCCTTCACCATCATCAATGGCGAGTTGTACAAGCGCAACATTTCGGGTGTACTACAAAGGCGCGTCACCATTGGAGATGGAAAAAATATCCTCCAAGGCATCCACGAGGGCATCTGCGGCCATCATGCAGGCAGCCGCTCCCTTGTCACCAAAGATCTACTAGCTGGATTCTACTGGCCAACGGCCATGAACGACGCCAAGGACATCATCCGAAGATGCAACGGGTGCCAAAGGTTCACCGATAAAGCACACGCACCCGGATCAGAGCTTAGGCCCATAACCTTGGCCAGGCCCTTCGCCCAATGGGGCCTCGACATGATCGGCAAACTTCCAAGGTCCTCGAAAGGAGGTCACGTCTACCTCGTGGTCGTAGTCGACAAATTCACCAAGTGGATTGAGGCCATGCCGGTCACTAACCAAAAGGGCAAAACTGCCGTCAAGTTCTTTGAATCCATTGTCTACAGGTTCGGCGTGCTGCACAGCATCATCACCGACAATGGGTCGAACTTCATCTCCAAAGAATTCCAGGACTTCTGCGAAGACCTCGGAATCAACATCACATACGCCTCCGTGGCGCACCCGCAAACAAACGGGCAGGTCGAGAAGGCCAACGGCCTCGTCAGTGCTGGCATCAAGAAGCGCCTTATGAGCCCACTCGAGCGACTTGCGGGTGCCTGGACACAAGAGCTACCCTCGGTCCTGTGGAGCCTGCGCACAATGCCAAACAGCTCAACTGGCTACACGCCTTTCTTCATGGTGCATAGAGCCGAAGCCGTGCTACCAGCAGAGGTATGCCACAAGGCCACACGAATCGTCACTTACAGCGAAGCCGAATCGACGGCCGCACTCGAAGATGCCGTTGACACACTCGACGAGGCGCGTGACATAGCAGCAGCTCGATCAGCGGTATACCAACAGAGTCTCCGCAACTACCACAACCGACGGCTGCGCCCAAGGTCCTTCGTCGAAGGAGACCTCGTGTTGCGACTCAAGCAAGAGCGACCGAAGAAATTCTAGTCACCATGGGAAGGACCCTACATCGTCACTGAAGTCATCCCAGGTGGCGCCTATCGCCTTAAGCACGTGGAGTCCGGAGTCGCATACTCCAACCTATGGAACATCGCACAGCTGCGACGGTTCTACCCCTAGCTACCCCTTCTTTTACTTTCAATAAGGCTATTCAGCCAAGGCTACTCAGCCGAACAATGTACCTCCTCCATTACGATATGAATAAAGCTAAGTGTCTCGCCCCAAAACTTTGTTTACTATTCGCATTTTACTCCATGCTACAAACACACTCGGGGGCTCCCCCCACCTCACGACTTCGTCGACTGAGGATAACACGTGTACACACCGAGAGAATACCGCCAGGATAACGAAAAGGACACGTATACAAACAAAGCACTACGTGCTAAAACAACAACCAAACCCTTACAACAAAGGGCAAAACACGCCCAGTCAAATATATACAAATTTTACATCTATCTTTTTTACATGTACTACCTATTCTGAAGAATAACCTAAGCACGCTGCTCAAACAGATCTACGATCCGCATTACGCATCTTACACCGCATAATGCGGACGCATATCCCTCCCTACCATCCGGCGAAGAGGCGCTGGCCCACCACAACAGATAGATCTAAATCAGGACGACGATGTAACCGACAAGGGAGAGCGGCCTTAACCCTCGCGATGAGTTGATGCGTGCATCGGTTCCTCGACATGATGCACATTCTGAAACTTCGACAGCAGACCAGAGAGAGTCGATGGTGCATCATCCAGCGGAAACATTACATGCAGAACCGACGCGAGCGAAGACTTCACTTGACGAAGCACCCGCGATACCTGGTGGACACGATCCTGCACCGTCGCAAGGACCATGGCACGATCACGGTCCATCCAGAAGAACCCGCCGGCCTCCATGTCCTGCTGAGTCAAGTAGTTGATCCGAACAGCAACACGCTCCTTCTTCTCCCTTGGAGCAATGTTAGCACCTGCAATACTTGCAAAAGAGTAAGATGAAAGGCCAGCAGGCGCATCCGAAGTAACGGGCAATAGCTCGAAAAACTCACACTAAAGCTGTTCGGACAAATGAAGCAACTCCGCCATCAAGTACTCCTCTCTGGTAGCGCCTCGATCCGCTTTGGATTTCCAAACATCGGCGTGGCCACGTACCCCAAGCAATTCTTTCTCAAGGCCACGAATGCGGTCTCGAAGAAACACAAGC
Organism: Avena insularis; assembly: GCA_023614405.1. Taxonomy (NCBI): domain Eukaryota; kingdom Viridiplantae; phylum Streptophyta; class Magnoliopsida; order Poales; family Poaceae; genus Avena; species Avena insularis. The sequence continues at coordinate 391,315,827 of CM042695.1, forward strand.
TGCGATGCACCGTCCAGAGATGGCCGCGGCTGCGACACAAATGAAGTGTCAACGAGATCATCACCCGAAGGACCCTAGAGTAACAAAAGACAAAAATATGAACAAACAGACGAAGGAGCACAGAACTCAGAAATTCATTACGTGCAGCCAAAGCCACTACGTGGCATAAGGTGTAGGGGTTCGTAGCATGGAAAACAAAAATTTTCTACCGCATACAAACAAACAAGCCAAGATCTATCTACTAGATTGTAGCAACGAGTCGATAGAGGAACTCACCCTCGAAGATTCCAAAGCGGTTAACGAGAGCAGATTCTCATGGGTGATGTAGTCGTACTCTTGCCGATCTCAAGATCGCGTAGACGATCCTTCCGGCGCTATGCTTCTAAGAGCGCTTCAATGGTCCACACGTTAAATTTTCGATGAAGACCTTCCTCTCCCTTGTTCCAGCAGGCGAAGGTTGTAGCACTCTCTCGCGATTCCAAGATGACGGCGTGGTACCGGAAGTAGAGGGGAGATCTCGCAGGGCTTCGCCTTAAGTCGGAGCGAGTATGGTGGACTATGAGAGAGCCCTTGGCGATCTAGGGTTTAGAGGCACCAAGGAGATAGGGCTAGGCCGGCGGCTAGGGCTTGGGGAAGACCCAACTCGGTGGCTAGGGCAAACCCTAGGGCGGCGACGACGACTTGGTGGCCGACGGCTAGGGTTAGGGTTTTGGTGGAGAGAGGTGTAGGCTAGAGGGGGCACCCCTGCCCCTTCTTTTATAGGTGGGAGGGCGCTGACCAGGGGAGGGAGTCCTCCCCCAAGTCGGCCTCCTTGGCCGACGGGTGGAGGGAGAGGAACTCCTCCCCAAGTAGGTTTCCTACTCTGCCTCCACCAAGCAAAACTGTCGTTTGACTTTTCAAATTGGCGTTCGACTTTTTCAAACTAGGATTTGATTTACCCCTTTATTTTGCTCAGCCATGATACCTAGTACATGATGCAACCATTCCACATTGTCATGACACATTCATGTACCCTTCCTCCGAGTCGGACCTTTCAGACCTTCTAGAACATTCCCGATGAAAACACCGGAATCATTCCCCAACTCCGAAACAGGACTTTCCTTATATGAATCTTATTCTCCGGACCATTAAGGATCTCCTCGTGATATCCCGGATCCCATCCGAGACTTCGAACAACATTCGGTCTCTTACTCATCATTCCATAACTACTCAACAACATCTAATCCTTAAGTGTGTCTCCCTACGGTTCATGAATTATGCGGAAATGATCGAGACACTTCTCCGAACAATAACCAATAGAGGAATCTAGAAATTCATATGGCTCCCACATATTTCTACGATTACTTTGCGATCGAATGAACCACTTACATACGATACCAATTTCCCTTTGTCTCACGATAGTTTACTTATCCGAGGTTTTGATCGTCGGTATCTCTACATACCTAGTTCAACCTCGTTACCGATAAGTACTCTTTTCTCGTTCCCGTGAAATGTGATCCCTTGTGAGCTAGTCACATGCTTGCAAGCTAATTGGATGACATTCCACCGAGAGGGCCCAGAGTATATCTATCTGCCATATGGATGGACAAATCCCACTCTTGATCCATGTGTCTCAACCCATACTTTCCGAACACTCAATGCCACCTTTATAGCCACCCAGTTACGGTGTGGTGTTTGATGTCATCAAAGCATCCTTCCGGTGATGGTGATTAGCATGATCTCATGGTCGAAGGAATTAGGTTACTATGTATCAGAAAGCTTATAGCAATTGAACTATTAAAATGACTTGATCTTTATGCTACGCTTATCTATAGGAGTATGTCCATCATACCATTCTCCTAATAATATGATCTTGTTGTTAACAACATCTCAATGTTCATGATAGGGAAACCACAATCATTTATTAACCAACAAGCTAGTATTATGAAGAGGCTTTACTAGGTACTCTAATTTAGTTTACAAATCACACAAGTATTAATGTTTCCTGGTTAACACCATTATAGCATGAATGTAAACATTTATCATAAACACAAAGATATAATAATAACTACATTTATTATTGCCTCTAGGGCATATCTCCAACAGTCTCCCACTTGCACTAGAGTCAACTAATCTAGATTACATGGTTATATACCGAACACCCATGGCAGTTTGGTGTTGGTCATGTTTTGCCCTCGGGAGAGGTTTAGTCAACGGATCCGCCATATTCAGATCTGTGTGTACTTTGCAAATCTTTATGTCACCATCTTGGACATGTTCTCGAATAGCGTGAAAACGTAGCTTGATGTGCTTCAGCTTCTTGTGTGACCTTGGTTCTTGCGCATTGGCTATGGCGCCCATGTTATCACAGTAGACAGACATTGGGTCCAGCGCACTTGGAACCACACCGAGCTCTGTAATGAACTCCTTCATCCATATCTCTTCTTGTGAAGCCTCCGAAGCAGCTATGTATTCCGATTTAGTTGAAGATCTCGCCACAACGCTTTGCTTTGCACTCCTCTAGCTAACTGCTGCACCATTCAAAGTAAATACGTATCCGGATTGAGATTTAGAATCATTCGGATCGGTGTTCCAACTAGCATCGGTGTAACCATTAACAACGAGCTGTTCATCACCTCCATAAGAAAGAACCATATCCTTAGTTCTTCTCAAGTACTTAAGGATGTTTTTGATCATTGTCCAATGATCCACTCGATCACTTTGATATCTGCTAGTTAAACTAACAGCATATGCAATGTCGGGTCTAGTACATAGCATGGCATACATTAGAGATCCTATGGCTGAGGCATAGGAGTCTTACTCATCCTTTCTCTATCTTATTCTTTGGACTTTGAGTTTTACTCAAGGTCATATTGGGCAACATCGGCAAGAACCCTTTCTTGCTATCTTCCATTCCAAATCTCTTTAGAACTTTGTCCAAATATGTACTTTGTGACAATGATATTAGGCGTCTCGATCTATCTCTATAAATCTTTATGCCTAATATGTAAGCTGCTTCGCCAAGATCTTTCATTGAAAAACTATTATTCAAATATTCTTTGACACTATTAAGAAGGTCTACATCATTCCCAATCAACAATATGTCATCTACATATAGTATTAAGAATGCTATAGAGCTCCCACTCACTTTCTTGTAAATACAAACTTCTCCATAAGTTTGTATAAAACCAAAACTTTTGATTACTTTATCAAAACGTTGATTCCAACTTCGGGATGCTTGCTTCAATCCATATATGGATCGTTGAAGTTTGCATACCTTGTTAGCATCTTTAGGATCGACAAAACCTTTGGGTTGCATCATATACAACTCTTCATCAATGAGGAACGTTGTTTTGACATCCATCTGCCATATCTCATAATCGTAATATGCAGCGATTGCTAACATAATCCTCACAGGCTTTACCCTCGCTACTGGTGAGAAAGTCTCATCGTAGTCAACTCCTTGAATTTGTCGAAACCCTTTTGCGACAAGTCGAGCTTTATAGACAGTAACATTACCATCAGCATATGTTTTCTTCTTGAAAATCCATTTGTTCTCGACAGCCTTCCTACCATCCCAGAAGTCCACCAAAGTCCATACTTGGTTTTCGTACATGGATCCAATTTCGGATTTCATGGCATCTTGCCATTTATTGGAATCTGGGCTCATCATCGCTTCCTCATATGTCGCAGGGTCATCGGTATTGTCCACCAACATGACACTCATAACGGTATCATACCAATCAGGAGTGGTACGAGTTCTCGTTGACCTGCGAGGCTCTGTAGCAACTTCAACCAAAGTTTCATGATCATCATCATTAGCTTCCTCTCTTATTGGTGCAGGCACCACAGGAACTTCTTCCGGTGCTGTGCTACTCGCAATTTCGAGAGAAGGTTCGATAACCTCGTCAAGTTCTACTTTCCTTCCAGTCACTTCTTTCGAGAGAAATTCCTTCTCTAGAAAGGATCCATTCTTGGCAACGAAGATTTTGCCTTCGGATCTATGATAGAAGGTATACCCGATAGTTTCCTTCGGGTATCCTATGAAGAAGCATTTTTCCGCTTTGGGTTCAAGCTTGTCCGGCTGTAACTTCTTTACATAGGCTTCGCATCCCCAAACTTTAAGGAACGACAATCTAGGTTTCTTCCCAAACCATAATTCATACGGTGTCGTTTCAACGGATTTAGATGGTGCCCTATTTAAAGTGAATGCGGCTGTTTCTAATGCATAACCCCAAAATGATAGCGGTAAATCTGTAAGTGACATCATAGAACGAACCATATCTAAGAGAGTTCGATTACGACGTTCGGACACACCATTACGTTGTGGTGTTCCTGGCGGTGTCAATGAAAGTATTCCGCATTTCTTCAAATGCTCGCCAAACTCGTAACTTAGATATTCACCTCCACGATCAGAACGTAGAAATTTAATCTTCTTGTTACGTTGATTCTCTACCTCACTTCGAAATTCCTTAAACTTCTCGAAAGTTTCGGACTTATGTTTCATGAAATAGATATACCCATATCTACTCAAGTCATCCGTGAAGGTAAGAACATAACGATAACCACCGCGCGATGCTACACTCATTGGACACACATCGGTATGTATGATTTCCAACAAGTCCGTAGCTCGCTCCATCATACCAGAAAATGGAGTCTTAGTCATTTTACCCATCGACATGCTTCAGATCTATCAAGTGATTCGAAATCAAGTGATTCAAGAAGTCCATCGGAATGGAGTTTCTTCATACGCTTCATTCCAATGTGACCAAGACGACAGTGCCACATATAGGTCGAGTTATCGCTCGATTTCAAACGTTTAGCCTCAATGTTATTAATATGTGTATTTCCACTATCAAGATTCAATAAGAATAGACCATCTATCAAAGGTGCATGTGCATAAAACATATTACTCATATAAATCGAACAACCATTATTCTCGGACTTAAACAAGTAACCGTCTCGCAATAAACAAGATCCCGATATAATGTTCATGCTTAACGCAGGCACCAAATAACAATTATTTAAGTATAAAACTAATCCCGATGGTAGATGAAGGGGTAGCGTGCCGACCGCGATCACATCAACCTTTGATCCGTTTCCAACGCGCATCGTCACCTCGTTCTTCGCTAGCTTCCGTTTATTCTGCAGCACCTGTTTCGAGTTACAAATATGAGCAACCGAACGAGTATCAAATACCCAGGCACTACTATGAGTACTAGTGAGATACACATCAATAACATGTATATCGGATATACCTTTCTTCTTGATGTTGTCGTTCTTCAAATCCGCCAAGTACTTTGGGCAATTCCGCCAAAGGACCTTCTCCCTTGCGGAAAAGCACTCAAGATCGTGCTTAGGTCCAGCCTTGGTCTTCTTCGTCGGTGCGGCAACTTTCTTACCACCCTTATTGAAGTTTCCCTTTTACTTAGACTTGCCTTTCTTGAATTTGGTGGTCTTATTGACCATCAACACTTGGTGCTCTTTCTTGATCTCCACTTCTGCAGATTTTAACATGGAGAAGAGTTCTGGCAACTGCTTGTTCATGCTTTGCATATTGTAGTTCATCACAAAGTTCTTGTAACTTGGTGGTAGTGATTGGAGGACACGGTAAATCCCCAAAGCATTAGGAATCACTATACCCAAGCTTTGGAGTTTGTTTGTGTTCCTAGACATCTTAAGCACATGCTCACTGACGGAGCTGCCCTCTTCCATCTTGCAGTTAAAGAACTTTTCAGAAGCCTCATAACTCTCAACTGCTGCGTGAGTCTCAAATATCAATTTGAGTTCACGGACAATATCATGTGGGTCATGGTTCTCAAACCTTTTCTGAAGCTCCGATTCTAAACCATACAAGATAACACACTGAACTGTGGAGTACTGATTCTTCCGAGCGAGGTAAACATTCTTTACTTCATCGGTAGCATCACCGCAGCGGTCACCCAGCGGTGCATCTAGCACATAGGTCAAATTACCAGCATTGAGGATAATCCTCAAATGGCGGAACCAATCCGCGAAGTTGCTTCCATTGTTTTTCAACTTTTCTTTCTCTAGGAACGCATTAAAATTGATGGTAGGGGCCGCCATTGATCTACAACATTTTTGCAATAGTTTAGACTAAGTTTATGACAAATTGAGTTCTAATTAATAGTTAAATTAATCTAGGTGAACTCCCACTCAAAACAATATACCTCACATTGTTTTAGTGATCACACGAACCAAATCCACCACATCAAAACCGATCATCACGAGAGTCGATGTAGCTTCAATGGCGAACAATCAACATGTTCATCATATCTACTATATGACTCATGCTTTACCTTTTGGTGATCCGTGTTCCGAGACCATGTCTGCACATGCTAGGCTCGTCAAGATCAAACCTTAGCTTCCGCATGAGCAAATCTGGCTTGCTCACGTTGTATACACTTGCAGAATCTAACACACCCGATCATCACGTGGTGCTTCGAAACAACAAGCTTTAGCAACGGTGCTTACTAAGTATGAACACTTTAAAACTTGAAATTTATGTGCATGGGGGATCATCTTATAATGCTACCGTCGTTAACTAAGCAATACAAGATTCATAAAGGATTAACATCACATGCAATTCATAATATGTGATATGATATGGCCTTTCTTCTTGTTCTTCCGATCTCCATCTTCAAGCACGAACATGATCTCCATCATCACCGGCATTGCATCAAGGTCAATGACGCTGCTCCATGGTTGTCGTCCACCAGCTTCAACTATTACAACTACTTTGAATAGACACGCGGGTGTTAACAGAAATTAAAGACAACCATATGGCTCCTGCCGGTTGCCAACTTACAATAAGGATCATTGCATACATCAAATATAATCACAATCATGGCCATATCACATCACAGCACACCCCTGCAAAACAAAGTTAGACGCCTCTAATTTTCTTTGCATATTTTACGTGGTTTGGGGCTTTCAATAAGTGTCGCTCTAACTTACGAACAAGAACCACAACGTTGATGTTTGAACTATCAAGTGCCCGTTGTAAATTGGATCTATACTATAATGGGAGAGACAGACACCCGCAAAGACACTTATGCAATACAAGTTGCATGTTGAGCGTGGAGAAAGTCTCATGAACGATGTCATGTAAGGTTAGCCCGGGTCGCTTCATCCCATCATACCGCAAGATGCAAAGTACACAAGAAGCAATTGATAATAAAAGCACAACCGCCCACAATGACCATTGTGTTCTACTCGTGCAACATATCTACATATAGACACGGCTCTGATACCACTGTAGGGGTTCATAGCATGGAAAACAAAAAATTTCTACCGCATACAAACAAACAAGCCAAGATCTATCTACTAGATTGTAGCAACGAGTCGATATAAGAACTCACCCTCGAAGATTCCAAAGTGTTTAACGAGAGCAGATTCTCGTGGGTGATGTAGTCGTACTCTTGCCGATCTCAAGATCGCGTAGACGATCCTTCCCAAGGCCATTCGGCTAGCGCTCATGGTCACACGCTCGGTACTCGATGAAGACCTTCCTCTCTCTTGTTCCGCAGGCAGGAGGTTGTAGCACTCTCGCGATTCCAGAAGACGACAGCAGTGGTACCTAAGTAGAGGAGATCTCATGAGGCTTCGCCTTAAGCCGGAGCAAGTATGGTGGACTATGAGAGAGCCCTTGGCGATCTAGGGTTTAGAGGCACCAAGGAGATAGGGCTAGGCCGGCGGCTAGGGCTTGGGGAAGACCCAACTCAGCGGCTAGGGCAAACCCTAGGGCGGCGGCGACGACTTGGTGGCCGGCGGCTAGGGTTAGGGTTTGGTGGAGAGAGGTGTAGGTCTAGAGGGGCACCCTTGCCCCTCCTTTTATAGGTGGGATGGCGCGTCCAAGGGGGAGGGATTCCTCCCCCAAGTCGGCCTCCTTGGCCGGCGGTGGAAGGAGGAGGACTTCCTCCCCAAGTAGGTTTCCTACTCTCCCTCCACCAAGCAAACTTGTCGTTTGACTTTTCAAATTAGCGTTTGACTTTTCAAACTAGGATTTGATTTATCCCTTTATTTTGCTCAGCGATGATACCTAGTACATGATGCAACCTTTCCACATTGTTATGACACATTCATGTACCCTTCCCCTCCGGAGTGTCGGACCTTCCGGAACCTTCTAGAACATTCCCGATGAAAACACCGAAATCCTTCCCCAACTCCGAAACAGGACTTTCCTTATATGAATCTTATTCTCCGGATCTCCTCATGATATCCTGGATCCCATCCGAGACTCCGAACAACATTCGGTCTCTTACTCATCATTCCATAACTACTCAACGACATCAAATCCTTAAGTGTGTCTCCCTATGGTTTGTGAATTATGCGGACATGATCGAGACACTTCTCAGAACAATAACCAATAGAGGAATCTGGAAATTCATATGGCTCCCACATATTTCTACCATTACTTTGCGATCGAATGAACCACTTACATACGATACCAATTTCCCTTTATCTCACGATAGTTTACTTATCCGAGGTTTTGATCGTCGGTATCTCTGCATACCTAGTTCAACCTTGTTACCGATAAGTACTCTTTTCTCGTTCCCGTGATATGTGATCCCTTGTGAGCCATTCACATGCTTGCAAGCTAATTGGATGACATTCCACCGAGAGGGCCCAGAGTATATCTATCCGTCATATGGATGGACAAATCCCACTCTTGATCCATGTGTCTCAACCCATACTTCCCGAACACTCAATGCCACCTTTATAGCCACCCAGTTATGGTGTGGTGTTTGATGTCATCAAAGCATCCTTCCGGTGATGGTGATTAGCATGATATCATGGTCGAAGGAATTAGGTTACTATGTATCAGAAAGCTTATAGCAATTGAACTATTAAAATGACTTGATCTTTATGCTACGCTTATCTATAGGAGTATGTCCATCATACCATTCTCCTAATAATATGATCTTGTTGTTAACAACATCTCAATGTTCATGATAGGGAAACCACAATCATTTATTAACCAACAAGTTAGTATTATGAAGAGGCTTTACTAGGGACTCTAATTTAGTTTACAAATCACACAAGTATTAATGTTTCTTGGTTAATACCCATTATAGCATGAATGTAAACATTTATCATAAACACAAAGATATAATAATAACTACATTTATTATTGCCTCTAGGGCATATCTCCAACACCTATGAATTCTTCAACTACGATCCTACGGATTAGCATGCAAAACTTTTTTGGAAACTCTGCCCTAATTAAACGCTGAGTGAGCAGCGTCCTCCTTGGCCACCCGAAGCACCTCCGCGGTGATAAACATTCGGATGTTGTATCTGCGACACAAAGATAAGACCTATATATCTTCTCGATGGCGTAACGCACATGATCGCGCTCGCTAGTAAGAATTGTGCCAAGCGGTAGCGATGAAAAAATCCCGACGACGAGTTGGGTACATCATTTAAATTCACCGAATTCCACTGTAAGTCCTCCGCGGCCTGAGTCGAATTACGCCAGCATATGTTCCGGGTTCGAGTCGAGGGACTCGAACCTGAAGAAGATCGTGTTGTTTTGTCCTAAGACAGTTAACTGACCCTGATTCGTTGGGAGAGTCAGACACACGCATCAACAATCCCTACACATTCTCTTGAAAGACAGAGATAGTTGCACCCGAAGGATTGAAGAGTCCTAGTCAATCCACGATTCGTTGAACACTGGGGCTAATGACATGGTTATACCCAGCGGGTACACGACCAAAGATACCTAGTCCAGCCCAAGGAAGGCCCACGACAAATACACGCCCCATGAAGATTTTCGGTGGCGGGGCCCATGACGCCGGATCCTTGGAGAGCAAGACTAGAGTAGATAGAAAATTCAAAGGTAAACCCTAAAACCTCAGAATCGACTCGATTCAGGCTCGACCCGCCTAACTCTATATAAAGGCTAGGAAGGCACGGCGGGGAGGGCACCTCATACCTTCGCATAGAAACCTCCACGCCAGATTGCATCTGCGCACCCCTGTAACTTTCGGTTCCGCCGTAATCAAGAGCAGAGAAGCAGGAGTAGGGTTTTTCCTCCGGGGGCCTGAACCTGGGTAAACCTCGTGTCCCCGTGTTGCTTGTTTGCTAACCGTTCCGCGATCTCCAGCATCCCCATCTTCTCCAAAACCCAAGTCCATAACAATGGGCATTGACGAGATTAAACCTCGTCACGCGCAGGCCTTGGCCGCAGCAGGAGGCGAAGGCGGTACCGGGAGCGCGGGCGGCATCTGGTCCATGCCGTCCCACTTCTTTTCCTCCTCCAGCTGGGAGGCGAGGATGGCGGCCTAGAGCTCCTCCTCCTCCGTTCCGATGCCTCGGCGAATGTGGGCACGGCGGCGAGCCACGAAAGAAGGAGGAGGAGCTGCGTCGGGTGGCGAGCGGGAGACGGAATGGCGGCCATGGCTGCTGCCGGTGGAGGAGCCGGCCTCGTGGTCGTTCTGGCCGCGCTGGAACCAGGACTTCCAGCTGTCCTTGGTCATCGCGGTGGCGAGGGCCGGCGAGGAGGAGCTTGTCGGTAGGGAGGGAATGGCTAGGGTTTTGGGGTTTGGAAGTGGGGACTGGAAGTGGAGAAGAGTGTGGACTAGATGTGGATGGGGACGACGCGGTCCCATTAAAAAGGACGCGGCCCCTTTCTCCGGGACACCATCAGGTGGGGCCCGAGGAAGACTCGGCTGGACCGCGTCGGACGAGGCCGGCGTCCGAGCCCCCGCAAATCAGCCGCAGGTTTTGGCCCAGTATGCGCCGAATCAGATCCCGTCGCGCTTTCCTGTCTGTTTGCGGGGGCCGTTGGGCATTGGGCTCGGTTCGGGAGGGCGAGATCGGACGCGCGGCGTCCATTTGTGGTGTGTGTGTGGTGGGGGTGGGGGAGCGAGGGAGGGGGGGCGTTGGGATGGCCTTATTTGGGTTCACCATAAATTAAAGTTCTCTCTACACTGCAGCCCATGTGTTTATCCTGAACCCTGACCCTGCATCTTCTATGCCTCTGCGTGCTACACAGCACACACAGATGGTCAAGAACATTCAATTTTTTCTTATCCTTCTTATTAAAAGATAAGAACATTCAAAGACGGTAAAAACTCCTCCAGCAGCGGTCCGCTCTGAATCATACCCACGCTGACACGAGTTCCCCACGAACCAATCAATCCCGTGCTGCACTGCATTTTGCACTACATTGCGGGTATTTTGCTCTGCCTGCGTTATGTTTGATGTTTTTTTCGGATCATAAATTCGCGTAGGCACATCTTATATTTTGAAACAGAGGGAGTAGTATACATTCAACTCGTCCATTAATCAATTCAATAGCACTTCATAGACATGTACACTTGAGCTGTCCCCCTTGAGATGATTGTAGGCTGGCCATGGTCATGAACACCTTCGTTTGGGCAGTAGACATCAAAGCTCTGTCCAGTGTCCACCCTCCGCATCTGGGCCTGGATCGGCACACACTCGTACACTTGGTCTGTACCGCACTGCAACGGCCCATGTGTGGATCCTTAACGACCCTGCATCTCCTTCTATACCTCTGCATGCCACTGATCAGTGATCCCTCACCCAGATGACCAAACAAACAAACAAACAGATGAATTCACCCGGTAAAGAACAAAATACATTAACTTGCTTACTCTTAAAGGAAAAAAAAAACAAGAGCATTCAAAGACCTTAAAAACTCCTGCGCAGTAGCAGCACGTTCTTTCTGAATCATATCATACCAACGACGCTGAACAAGCTCCTCCCCACCCCACGAATTAAACCTGCGCCTTAACAATGAACCATGTGCCGCATCTTATCATACCAACGACGCTGAACAAGCTCCTCCCCACCCCCACGAATTAAACCTGCTTAACAATGAACCATGTGCCGCATCTTATCGCATGTCACTGATTTGCAACTCGTGAGTACCTTGGCTCTCTACGGCACCCCACCATGCATGTGTGGATACGTACCCTGAATCGACTCAGCACGCCAAATGATGAGACAAACAGACTGAATTCGCCCTGTACAAAACAGACACATTCATTTCTGCTCGTCCTGAGGACCTGCCGCGTCCATAGAAATACGATCGGGATGGCTCGACACGTTCCTTCCGTGTGCGCCACGCACCGGAGCTACGCTCCTGTTCATGGCGGAGATGCCTCGATCTCCTCCCATGGCTGGCCCGGGAATAGCGCAGGTATCCACGCGTCGCCGGGCTTCTCCCCCCCCCCCCACACACACACACACACCTACTCCACCCTTCTCTCACTCGCTCAAGGTTCAGACATCGCCGACTCCTCCTCCTCTGCTGAGATTTGCTTCTCGTTCTGGATTTCCCCGTCGTCTGATGTTGTCAAGCGATGATGAGAGGAAATTGGAGAAGGAAGGGGAAGGATCGAGGCAGGGTGCTGGCTCGGGCGATGTTGGAGATGAAGATCAGCTCAGGGACAACCGGCAGCATCCTCCACATCGACATGATTTGGGGTTTGAGGAAGGTTCGCTCTGTAAGGCCCTCTCTCCCTGACGGCCTGATGAAGGTTTCCGCCTATGCATTGGGTCGTTGCCGATCTGTTTTGGATCAGAAACCTCGTCGGCTCAGCCATCTGAACTCGCTCCCGCGAGCGAGGCGGAAGTTGGGGTCGTTGAAGAAGATACTTTTGGATCCACGGAGCAGCTCCTGCAAGAGAGGGAGGCCTCGCAGAGCTTCATCCCCCGTCGAGGCTGGTACAGGTTCTGAGAAGTCCACTGCTCAAACAGCGTGCTACGGTTCAGATGGTACCGGGATTCTCGAGGAAGGAAATGGGGGCTGCAATTGGCCTGCTAGATCTCCAGGTACAAGCATCTCTGCTCTGCAATGTTCTGTGTTCGGTTCGGAATCAAGGAGCCCAGTAGGGTCGCAGGGGAAGCTATGGCGGGAACTTGCAGGTTTGGTTCCTTGTGTCCAGAAGAAGAAGAGAATCAAGCTTGTCAAAGGGTCTGAGCTGGAGTTGGATGGGCTTGGAATGGGTGGTGCTGAGGGCTTAGATGATTTTTTCCTGCAGCTGTGGTGTTGTCCTTTGCAACCCATGTGCTGTCCACCACCACCACAACCTCCACAACCACCACCATCTCCACCATATCCTACCTCCCACAGGACACCTGTCCCTTCCTTTTTAACCAAAGTTGCTCCGGGTCCTAGGGTTTATTCTTCCCCCCTCCTGGTGGCGGCGGTTGTAGAGCTTACCTCTGGCTTACAGTGTTTGAGGCTTGAAGATTGGCTTCCTGACAAAACCAGGGAAGTGGAGATGGGTGATCGTGGCAGAGGGAACCAGGGGAGAGGCAGAGGGAGAGGAAAGGAACAGGAGAACTGGCCTCAACAGGGAGGGCAGCAGCAGTTTCAGCAGAATCCTTTTGAGATGAGGCAGTTCAATCCTCAGTTCTACCCCAATCAGCCTCCCTATGGTTTTATCCCAGGTATGCAACCACCTTGGGGCTTCAACACTCCTTTTTCTGCTTTCCCTGGTCAGCAGCCATTCAATATGCCTTCAAATCAGTGGGTTGCTCCACAGCAACAGCAAGTTCCCCAGGGCAATGAGATGAATGAGAAAAGTAAGGTTCAGCAGAAGTCTAAGAAGAAACAGGGGCATGTTCAGAGGGAGACTGCTGCCCCTGTGAGCAGTAACAATCAGTGGAACTATGTGGATGCAATCTGCATGTGTTGTGGTGAACCAGGTCACCTGCAGAGCAGTTGTGAGAAAACTCCTCTTTGTTTCATCTGTAAAAGTTCCTCCCATGTTGTGGAGAAGTGTCTTGTGAGGAAGAGGCCTCATCAGATGGCTAGGTATGTTGGTAGTGGAGCTCCTGGTCTAGGCTTCTATCACATTGAGGTGCCTGAAGTGGTTATGCATCCTATTGCATCCACAAAGAATTGTGGAATTGTCTTAATTGAGGAGGGTTCTTTGTCTGCTACTGAAGTGGCTCAAGAGTTCTCCAAAATCTACAAGACAAATTGTCCATGGCAAATCAGAGAGTTAGGGGTTGAAAACACCTTTCTAGTCAAGTTCCCTCCACACATTGGAGTGGAACAGGTCATTGGTTACCCAAAGTTTGGTGTGTCAAAACCTGGTGTTTGGGTCAAAGTTGAGACTTGGAATGATGACCCAGAACCAGTTGATTCTTTGAAGAAAGTTTGGGTGGTTATCACTGGCTTGAAGACTAAGTGGTGTGAATGGAGTACATTAGACCAAGTTGTCTCCACTTGTGGCATTCTGGAAGATGTTGATTGGTAGAGCATCTTCAAAAACAATGCTAAAGATGTCAGAGTTTTGGTTAAGTGCAAATACCCTTCCAAATTACCTGCTGGCAGACTCTTTAACTTCCATGATCACTTGTTCCACCTGGGATTTAATCTAGACACTATTGTTCTTGCTGTGGTATGTGATTAGGTGCAAGTTAATGAGGATCAGAATGATCAGAATAAGAAGGATGTTGATGATTCCACTGGCCAAGGTGATGGAATGAACCATGAGGGTAGCTTTGGGAGTGGTCTGCCCTCTCTACAAACTAGCTCTGGAAACTTACCAAGGAATGGTGGCCAAGGGGCTAGTAGGGTTAGGATGGCAGCTAATTCTGAACTGAGTGCTAATGCTGTGTTTCAGTTGATGGTCCAAAAAGGGGTAGTTGACTCTGAAGGAAACTTTATTTGGGATAAATCACATGCTACAGCTGATGTGAACTCTGAGGTGCGGCAGTTCTAGATACAGGGACAGCATGAGGAGGTGAGTTTTGCTCAGAAGCTAAAAGAAAGGATGTGGATAGTTTGAAGTTACCTGATGATATCATGCCAAGCTTTAAGGATCTGGGTGTGTGAGAGAGAGATGATTCCAATATGGAAACAAAGGCTATAAGGAGACAGAAGCAATGGGGTCCTGTTCAGTCCACTAGATAGAGCACAAGAGTGGATAGGTCAAAAACATCCTTACTAGAGCTGTTGACTTGAAGAAGTAAAGTAATCTAGAGGTTCCCAATTTGAAAGGTATAATGCTTGCTAATCCTTTTTCTGTTCTTTCTCCTGTAGAACTAGAAGTTTTATCTGATAAAATAGGAGTTGTAGTTAATGATAGTGCTCATGATGTTTTAGATGATAGTCATAGTTTGATTGCTACTTCATCTGGTCCTAGGAACTTGGATGAGGAAGCAGATGGATGGATTAAAGTTTTACATAAGTCTCGGGGCAATCACCCTAGGAAAAAGTCTTTATGATTAGTGTGTTCTGGAATAGCAGGAGTTTAAATGCTCCTGGTAGACAGAAGTATATTGAGGATAATTTTTTCCCTTTAAGAGTAGACTATATTGGCTTTCAAGAGACTACAAAAGATAGTTTTAGTCATTCCTTTTTAAAGAATATGTTAGAAAATAGAAATTTTTCTTGGCATTTCTTGCCTTCTAGTGGCACTGCTGATGGCATTCTCGTAGGTGTTAATTTAGACCTTTTTGATGTAGTTGCTTGGGATATTAAATCATTTTCTGTTAGTGTAGTGGTTAAGAATAAGAATACTGATTTTGTTTGTAGGATTACTACTGTCTATAGTTCTGCTTATGAGGAAGGCAAGCAAGCCTTTATCTCTGAGTTGCATGAGTTATTCATTAATTGGGATGGTCCTGCCATGATTGGTGGAGATTTTAATTTGATTAGGTCCCCTGAGGACAAAAATAATAGTAACATAGATTATAGGTGGGTAGATAAGTTTAATGCTTGGGTGGAGCTTTGGGATCTCATGGAGATTGGTTTATCTGGGAGAGCTTACACATGGGGTAATAACCAGGTTGACCCTACTATGTGTAAATTAGATAGGATTTTTTGTACTACTGGTTTTGACATGCATTTTCCTTTAGCTAGTGCTAGAGCTCTCCCTAGGTTAGGGAGTGATCACACTCCAATTGTTTGGGACTCTGGTGAGCATTGTATCCCAAAAACTTCCAGATTTAGGTTTGAGAAGTGGTGGTTGGCTAGGTCTGATTTTAAAGATATTGTTAGTAAGGTCTGGTCTCTCAGGATTAATAGTGTTAATCCTTTGGATGTTTGGCAAGGTAAAGTTAGACAGTTTAGGAAACTAGCCAAGGGGTGGAGCATTAATATTGAGGCTGCTATTAGGAAAAATAAGAAAGAACTAATGGAGGAGTATGATTCTTTAGATATTAAAGCAGAGACTCAAATGCTTTCTAATGAAGAGAGGGATAGACTAGCTTGGATTTTTAAAGAACTCCAGTCTTACTGGGTTATAGAAGAAACCAAGGCTAGGCAGAGGTCTAGGGATATGAACATATTAGAGAGGGATAGGAATACTGCATATTTTCATGATGTAGCTAATCAGAGAAGGAGGAAAAAGTTAATTTCTGTTCTAGAAGGGCCTGATGGCCCAGTTACAGAGATTGGTGGTATGACCAAAATTGCTATGGACTATTATAAAGAGATTTTTGCTTGGGAACCTAGGCCTGATTTAAGGCTCAAACATGATTTTTTCTCTGAGGATGAGAAAATTAGTGATGAGGAAAATCTTGGCTTGGGTGCTCCTTTTACTGAAGAGGAAGTTAGGATGGCAGTCTTTGGCTCCTATGCTGAAGGTGCTCCTGGACCTGATGGTCTTTCCTTTTTGTTCTACCAATCTTTTTGGGATATTATTAAAGTTGATCTGTTATCCATGTTTAATGCATGGAATGAGGATCATCTTGATATTTTTAGATTAAATTTTGCCATGATTACTTTGATTCCTAAAGATAATGATGCTAAAACCATGAAGAAATTTAGGACTATTAGTCTGTTAAATTGCTCCTTTAAAATCTTTACTAAGCTTTTGACTAATAGATTAGCCAAAGTGATAGGTAGAATTATTACCCTTAATCAATCTGCTTTTATTAGAGGTAGATTTATTTTAGAAAGTGTAGTGACTGCCCATGAGATCATTCATGAGGTGCATAGTAGCAAAAGTAAAGGGCTTGTCCTTAATATAGATTATGAGAAAGCTTATGATAGAGTCAATCTGGATTTTTTATTTGAAATCCTAGAGCTTAGAGGTTTTTGTCCTATATTCATTAGGTTTATTAGACAAATCTCTCTAGGGGGGTCCATAGGGGTCAGAGTTAATGATTTTGAGAGTGATTTTTTTTTGACTGGGAAAGGTCTTAGACAGGGTGACCCCATTGCTCCTCTGCTTTTTAACATCATGATTGATGTTTTCTCTAGAAATGATAGCTAAAGGCTCTGTTTGTGGAGCTATAGTGGGTCTTTGTCCTAATTTTGTAACTGGGGATGTTAGCTGCTTGCAGTATGCAGATGATACTTTACTTTTCCTAAAACCTGATAGAGCTAGGGCCATTAATCTCAAATGGATCCTTACCTGTTTTGAGCATATTTCTGGAATGAGGATTAACTACCATAAAAGTGAGCTCATTCCAATTAACTTAGATGATGATGAGGTTAGACCTTTTCTAGATATTTTTGAGTGTGTTGAGGGTAGTTTCCCTATTAATATTTAGGGATCCCTCTGCATTTGGATAAGTTGAGAAGAGAGGATCTTCAGCCCCTCATATAAAACCTTCTTAAAAGGATCACTGGCTGGAGAGGTAAACTCCTTTCTTATGTTGCTAAAAGAGTCTTGATTCAGGCTTGCTTATCAAGCATTCCTGTCTATTTTCTATCTTTCTTTAAATTCCCTAAATGGGCCATTAAACTACTGGATTCTCATATGGCTAACTTTTTCTGGAATGATGAAGAGGATAGACATAAAATCCACCTAGCCAATTGGCCCTCAGTCTGTATGAAATAAGAGTTTGGAGGTCTAGGGATTCCAAATTTGCTAGACCTTAATCTGTGTCTACTAGGGTCTTGGATTAAAAGATATATTCAGGGTGAAGGGACACTCTGGAAGAAAATTATAGATGCTAAGTATAGAACTAAAAATCCTAATATTCTCTGTTGTCATGATGTTCATCCTTCTACTTTTTGGAAAGGTGTGATGTGGGCTTCTAGAGTTGTGGAAGTAGGGTATAAGTGGCAAGTAGGTAATGGTAAATCTATCAAATTTTGGGAGGATGTCTGGTTTGGTAATTCTACTCTAGCTACCCAATATTGGGAAGTTTATTTAGTTTCCAACCAACAAACCAAAACTATAGCTGATCTTTGGGATGGTAGTAATCTTAGATGTGACTTTAGAAGAACTTTCACTGACCAGATGATGGTCCAGTGGCATGAAATTTTAGGCATTGACCAATCTGTTTCTTTGACAGATGAAGAGGATCAACTTATCTGGCAGTATGAGTCTAGGGGGTTTATTCTTCTAGCTCTATGTATGCTTTGGTGAACTTTAGAGGGCTGACTCCTCTTTATTTGCTCGGGTTTGGAAGCTCAAAGTTCCCCCTAGGATTCAGATTTTTCTTTGGCTTTTCTCTCAGAATAAAATTCTTACTAGAGATAACCTTAGAGCCAGAGGTATCCCAAAACCGATGGAGTGTACTCTTTGTAAGGATTTTGAATCTGTTAAGCATTTATTTTTTGATTGTGTGGTTTCCAAGATGATCTGGACTGAGGTTCAGGACATTTTTGGAATTCTAGTTGTTAATTTCGAATCTATTGCTTCGAGATGGCTTGCTAGTAAGAAACATCTACAGTTTAATGTGGTTTCTGCTGCTGTGCTTTGGAGCATCTGGAACAATAGGAATAATATAGTCTTTAACCATACTACTTGGATTAACATGAAACAGGTGTGGCGTCTCGTTCTATCATATCCAAGGAATTGGAAGATCCCATTCAAAGAGCTGGAGGGGGGATGATCACTCTGTTCATGGAACGGATGATAAGCAGGCTGAAGAACCCACTGGAGCTCATGGCAACCTAATTTGCAATGGCTTTGAGTGGATCTCTACTTGGAAAACCACTGCATCGTCGAGCTAGGGGGGCGTGCCACTCTGGCGTTCCTGGAGGCACACCCTGAGTCTGCTGATGAGGTCCACGTGGTTATTTGAGTCAGAGATTTGTGTTTAGCCTGTTCTCCCTCGTCTCCTCTGTTTGAATGTAATCCTTCTGTTCTGAGACTAATTCTTAGCTCTTTTGAGTTTTCTGGGTCTCCCCTTCTGGATGCCGGAAAATAGTAGCTTTTGTTTGGCATCTAGTTTGCATTTCTGCTTTTTTAGTTACTTGTTGTATCTGAACCTGAAACGTGGGCTGGTTTGGTTTTATTTCTTGAAATGGAACCGGGATGAATCCGTGTTGATCTAAAAAAAAATCTGCTCGTCCTTCTTCTTCTTGTGTTAAAGAAAACTTTAAAAGACATTAGTAAAAACTTGTGCTGCAGCAGCCAGCACGTTCTTTCTGGATCATATATATATATATATATATATATATATATATATATATATATATATATATATATATATATATGAGTTAAACTTGCTCCAGTAACTAACCACATGCTGGTGCTGCATTGCATTTGCACCTATATGTTGCAGTCTGTCCATCTTGAATTGCGTACGTGAAGCTAGCTGGGCCTATGTGGTTGGGCGGCCCATGATTTGACTCGTCGTCGTCGTCACCTGACCCACTCCCTACGGCGCTTTGATAGTCGGCGCCAGCAGCGGAAGGACCGCTGGTTGAAGACGATGATGATGCAGGAGGGAGAGAGCAGGGCCGGCCCTGACATGCCAAGGGCCCTGTGCAACAAAACAAAGTGGGGCCCTTGTATATAAAAACAAGTGTAGTGGTCATTTAGAGCAATTTTTTCTAACCTTTTCAGATACAAATCTAAAATTATCATGTTCGCATGTAGTACTATCATGATCATATATATTGTTACTGTCCTTATCCACACTTTGTTTTGACCCTGAACTTTCAGAACAAAAATTAGGTTGTTCTTCAACATACGAAGCAATTTCAGATAATTACTAGTAGACCTTCTCTCCTTAGTATTTTTTTGTCGATAACTATATCTAATACATATGCACCTGGAGATCGCACTAGTTCACGGTTGATGTCAGCGGTCAGCCACTAGCACGAAACAAGTCCAGCAATAAGGGCGTTGTAGTTGGTTCAAAGTTCAAACAGGTGGAGAAAAATACATAGTAATATTGGCGTTCTCTACAACGTCCTTGGTTCTCTCAAACCAATGGAAGTGGAGATTCTGGGATCAATAACTGTAAAAATTATAGCGAGCGGGAGCCGCATAGATTGGGGAATGAGAAAACAAGAGGAGGATACGAGGGAGGCGGCGTCATCGCGCGCCACGCTGACCGCCCTTTCCTCGGTAGCAAGTACACGGGCCAAAGGCCTCAGCCACTAGCCCGGTGATGGGCCTTTCTTATTACCCGCAGCTGACCAATTTCTGTCTCCTACTGTGTATATGTATACGATGAGTTAGGGCCCCTGGGATTTGGGGGCCCTGTGCAGCCGCACTGGCTGCACAGGCCCAGGGCCGGCCCTGGGAGAGAGCTAGCACCATGCATTCATGCAAGCATTAACCTGTGCGTATTTACGCCCATGTGTGCACGGGCAGGGCAAAACCTTAATGATAACACGGTTTAATGGGGGACTTGAGGAGAGATCGATCGTGGGGGCGCAGTGCAGTGCACTGATCGCCACTACAGGTTGCAGTGTACGGAGATCCCATGTATAGGCAGGGCCAGGCCCAGGCGGTGCAGGGTACTGGACGCATGCAGCGTATACGTACAGTACTGTACATGTGCTGGGTTTTAGCAACAATGAATCAAGGATGTTTGTATTGATTGCTGTAGATGTGAAGTTTCAGACTTGTCCACCTTGATGACCGAGTCCAGTGAGGAGAGCCTTGTAGTAGTACCCTCGTCTTCGTCTCCGATTATGCTTTGCCCTGCCCGGTTTATCGGTCTTGCTGAGTTGCTGACCACTGGTCTCGGGAAGTAAGCAAGAAGTAAAGCCATGCTGGTCACCGGCTCGACCTGCTCGCAACGCAACATTTGCTACGGTGAAAAGAAACTTTGAGAAAACAACACTTTGTTTCCTTGGACAAAATTCACGTAAGTTTTCGTACAGATATGACAAACGCACAAATCGTATCTGGAATTCCACGAGAATTAAAAAAAAGTAGGAAAATCTCAAAGACCCATTTAACTCGCATGACATGTAAATAGAGAGTTTACTCTGGTACTGCTACATGATCGTGAGGAAGAGACTCACCAACCTATAACACGAGAGCAGCGAATCTAGCGTGCACGCTATATCCAATCTGGACTGGTTGAAACTCTGAAAACCCGGTCGAAACAGTCCGCGCTAACTAACGTGCACTTTAGAAAGACATCCCCCCTCCCCCCAATAACACGAGTTGTTCAACTCTTTCTTATAGCACTAGAAAAGAGAATATCAAGGTGCGCACACTCACTCAGCCTCAACACGTCACACAAGCCAACGTGCGCGTGGATGTTCCGTGAATCAGTTTCTAGTTCGGGAATCTTTGCCATGTTTTATGGACAAGTTCGAGCATGGCAAGTTCCCTCTCTAGAGAATTCTTCTACCTCTCGAGAATGGTGTTCTCTACTTCTCCTCCATAGAAGAGGCATGATGATTAACACGATTAACTGTACTTTGCCAAGTTCCGTCGGCCACTTTTAAAAAGTCGCGCATTCTTACGGCGAAGTAAAAAAAGGCTCATTTGATCTGCCTTTATGTTTTAGGAAAAAAGGGATTGTCATCGGCGTTAGTCTTTGCTGGTGTCAGGTTAGCACGAGGTGTGGCGGTAACAGTCCCGGCACGAACAGCAGTAATCCTAATGCCCGGTCTGAGGCGATCATCGGTGCTGGTGCCCATGCATATGCATATGGTGAGTGCGTCATGTGTGTGATGCAGGTTTTGGATAGGAAATTACACGTCTCGTCAGCTTTTCATCCATGTTTCGCAAAAGGTCATTCATCACTAGGTAGATGTCTTTTCTTGCACTTGTTACAGGTAACTGGTCTAGTCCGTTTAGACTTTTTTTTTCTAAGATAGAGTCTGTTTCGACTTCGACCGGGTAGTCATCAAATCAAACTGACGAGTGCGCTCCGGATGTCAATACTACAATTTATGCATAAAAAATACTACATAAAATTCATAGAGAAAACAGTAGGAGTACGTCGGAAAATCATGTTTTTTTTTTGGCCTGGATGACCTCTAGGACGTCGGAAAATCTAACTTTCTGCAATCAAATGCTCGCAGCACGCGCTAATTAAACCGTAGGTAGATAGTTACCCATCAAGCATTTTGTTTAATGGCTGCCTTGTTGGGGGTGTAACAAATCTATTTTCGAACATAAACTGTCTGGCCAATAAGTTTGCTTTACGGTCGTCTCCAAGAGTATTTTCGTTCAAATTGCTGCTGGATGGGTGATTCTTTACTTGGAAAATGATCACATCCCCTTGACGATGCATCGTCCGGGTCGCCCTGCCCCGAGCGCCTCCCCTTGACGGAACCCGAGCACCACCTCTCCTTCCTCCCAGGTGCTCGACGCCGCTTCCCCGACGCCTCTCCTCTCCAGCCGGCCGCCTGCAGAGCTTCCTTGCTGCCGGTCCTCCTCTCCCTGCCCTCGGAGCCCGGCAACCGCCACCGGAGCCGCCTCCACTGCCCGGAGCTCTCCTCAGCTTCCCATGCCGTCGACCCAAGCCCGCCGCCCTCCTCCGCGTGGTGCCCCGCCGCCGTTCGAGCGCCCCCGGCTGTCGCCCCTACCAAGAGCTTCACCTCTCCGTCGCGCCGTGACCTCTTCCTTGTACGCTCGCCGCCGCCGCCTGCCCTGCTGCTGGCCGGAGCAACCACCCCTCCCCCCGCATGCGTGCCTCTGCTTCTCTCTGGCGACGAGCTTCCCGCCGCTCCTCTACCTCCATGCCTAGGGTTCCTCCATAGGTGGCAGCTCCTGCAATGATTAACAATGCTGCTCCCTGCCACATTGGCAATTTTTGCTACCTGTGGTGGCCAAAATTGCTATATGGGGCTGTCGGCGTTGCTACATATGACGGGCTATTTTGCTACATAGTATGTTTTTGCGATTATGTCTCCGGCGAATTTGGTTTTTTCTACATTTTTATTATTATTTTGCTACATTTGTTTTCTGATTTTGCTACAATATCATTATTTTTTTCTACATGACATTCCCGGTGAGGTCTCCGACGAGGTGTCTAGAAAAGTCTCCGGCGATGTATCTGACGAATTAGGTTTTTTTCTATATTAGAAGAACATTGTTGCTACAACTGTCTCGTGGTTTTGCTACAACGGTGTCAACTTTTTGCTACAAGATCTCCGGCGAGAGTCATCGGCGAGTTTTTCTCGACGATGTTTCCGACGAAGTCAGTTTTGCTATATTAGCATATTTGTTTTGCTACATGGTCTCCGACGAGACGTTCTATTTCTGAAAAGAATCGTTTTTTTTTTTGCTTCGAAAGCAAAAACAGAAACATATGTAGCAAAAGCGGGATGTTTTGTAGCAAATGGACACGTGGCAGCACGAGAAGCAGGACGATGAAAAGTCCGGAGGACTCCTAGCATCGTCCTCTTTACTTATGATTTCTCACCATGAAAACAAAAAAAAGGCTAATTTGAGTGTGCGTTGTCTCTTTTTTTTTTTGTTCAGTGGAGAAGAGACTGTCGCTCGTCATTAGCATCACCACTGGTGTCAGGGTTGGCACGAGGCGTGGTGGTGGTGGTGGTGATAAACCCCGGCGGCAGAGACAGCAGTAATCCTCATCCATGCCCCCGGTCCGAGGCGAGTAGGCGACCATGTCATTCGCGCCGTCGTGCGTGCGACGCAGGTGCGGATGATGTAGCGGTGTGTGCCGGTGGCCAACGCGGCCGGTCGTCCGGGGAGAGCGGGCCCAGCGCGCACGCCTGCCAAGGCAAGAAAAGGCTAGAGTTTTTGACGAAACAAAGTTGTAGGACTGGATAGAACGAATAGACAGACGGCCGGGCGAAGCGAAAAGCTTTTGGGAGTGAATCTGAATCCGGGTGATCGATTGCGTTGGCTTGGGTCGGCGTCGTGCGCTTGTCGTGGTCGGTCGTCGAGGCCGGCTCGCTGGAGATGGACCTAGTCGTATAGTATGTGAGTGAGGACCAACGCACGTAGTACGTGTCGGACCCGCCGTGCGATCGCAGCTCGCACGAAGCAACACTGACCCGACCACGACAAGCGGCACGACCACATGGCAAACCAACCTGTAGTCGGGTGACTAGGAGGGTGTTTGTATCCTCGGTCTATCAGAGTTTAAATTTCAGGTTTGAGTCTGTGTGTTGCATAAAATGCGAAATATTTTTTTAGTGGAAGGTGATGTTTTCGCCAACAGCGAGACGCTCGTGGTGACTTCGTCAATCTCAAGACCCGATCCGCCGGCTCAGTCTCTTGGAGGTGCTCATAGAGACGGGGTATGCATCTGTGCGTTCATCAGAGTGTGTTGTCAACGTCTACGATTATACTGTGCTTAAAAAAAATACGTCGCCCACCCCACCGCAACCCGCACGGACGGACGGGCAAGGCTGGTGATCAGTGAGTGGCAGGTCCAGCTGAATTGAAGGGTCGCGACTCGCAAGCCAGCACTGGGACGGCACATGCGCGTGCTCCGCTACCAATCCAACAAGCAATATACGTGGTTGGCTGGCTACCCCAAACAAGCAGCAGATCCTGGGGAGCAAATCCGGGAAAGGCATCTGTCGCGTAGATTCATTTAAACCGAGGACTCAAATGGTACAGTAGGAAATAATAGGTGGACGAATCCAGTGTACCGGGGCTTGTGGTACGCCCGACTCCGGTACATAAATTTCTAAGCTTTAAAAAAATTCTATACATACATAATACTCAGATTTAACATATCCCAATGTTTCAAATCAAAATTCATAACACAGCTCAAAAAACAAAAAAAAAGACAAATCGAACAATAAACAGTATCAAAATGCATGCACATTGGGTGAAAAGTTTGTCTTATCATCCCTCAAGACGTGGCTTCGTTTCCTCTCCGGTTCAATGGGCATCACGAGCAAGAGACCCTTCTGACCTCGTCGTTGGCTGGAGGTCGCCGGAGTTTGGTGGTGGCGGCGCCCGGGAACTTGATTGTTGTTTATTTTCTAGTCCTAGGGTGCTTTTTATGCAGTGGAGGCCCTCTCCATCTTTTCTAGTTTTGCTAGGGTGTTAACTGCTAGGGGCCTTGCTGAACTTTGTACCTGCCACGTCCCAACACGCAGCTTCTAGGGTCTTCGACCATTTTATTGATCAAAAAAAATCATCCCTCTAGATTGGAAATTTGTCTTTTTTTGTTTCTTAAGCTGTCCTATGAATTTTGATTTAAAACTTTGCAACATTTTAGATCTGAGTATTATGCATGCATAGAATTTTTCAAATAATTTTTTTGAAGCTTAGAAATTTGTGTACCGGAGTTGGGTGCATCGGGTGCATAGATTGCCCGGGTGCAGTGGATACGTTCTCGGTGGGTTGCGTCTAGGCTAAAAAAGTTATACTACTGGTAGACAAATAAAAGTGAGGAAGATCATCCGTCATCCTTTTTTCAAAAAAAAAATCGGAGACAAAATCTTTGCCCCAGTCCAAAAGCCTACTCCCCAAGCATCATATCACCGAAGCGCTTAGCACCCGCGAGGACCCCACAACAAAAAGACGCGTCGTGCATTGCGTTCGTTCCAATTTTCCCACAAGGTAAGCGAGGCCAGAGCTTTCCAGTTTGGGGTAGGTTTGTCCGCCATCATATTCCACTAGCTTTCGATCGAGAGGTTTGTCCCTTGCTATTGCCGTGGATGAATATCGATGATGCCCAACCGATCCTTGATGGATGTCCAAAGACGAATAGTGTATCTATGATTGAGAAACATGTGGGTAGATGTGTCCATAGGTTGCTTGCATAACGGGCATAAACCCGCAATTTTGTAAACCTCTTTTTCCAATCAATCTGTCGTCCAAATTCTATTTTGATTTGCAAGCCAAGCAAAGAATTTAACCTTTCATGGAGCCCAAGCATTCCAAACCGTCTTATACATGCTAGAAGAGATGGATCCCAAAAATTGTACTTCATATGCAGACTTAGCCGAGTACTCCCCATTGGCAGTTAACTCTCTAGAAATATCATCATCAACCTCGTCCACGAGATGGGTTTGGTTGAGGAGACCCCAGAGCTTCACAAATTGTGATAGGTGGTTTAAAGATATTTTTTTGATCCAACTCCACTTTACCGACCCAAGCCCCCACTATTGGAGATATGCCGTAGAGGCAATAATAAAAATGGTTATTATTATATTTTTGTGTTTATGATAAATGTTTACATTCATGCTATAATAGTATTAACCGGAAACATTAATACTTGTATGATTTGTAAACTAAATTAGAGTCCCTGGTAAATCCTCTTTGTAATACTAGCTTGTTGGTTAATAGATGATCATGGTTTCCCGATCATAAACATTGAGATGTTATTATCAACAAGATCATATCATTAGGAGAATGGTATGATGGACATACTCCTATAGATAAGCGTAGCATAAAGATCAAGTCATTTCAATAGTTCGTTGCTATAAGCTTTCTGATACATAGTAACCTAATTCCTTCGACCATGAGATCATGTTAATCACCATCACCGGAAGGATGATTTGATGACATCAAACACCACACCGTAACTGTTGGAGATATGCCCTAGAGGCAATAATAAAAGTGGTTATTATTATATTTTTGTGTTTATGATAAATGTTTACATTCATGCTATAACAGTATTAAATCGGAAACATTAATACTTGTGTGATTTGTAAACTAAATAAGAGTCCCTAGTAAAGCCTCTTTGTGATACTAGCTTGTTGGTTAATAGATGATCATGGTTTCCCGATCATGAACATTGAGATGTTGTTAACAACAAAATCATATCATTAGGAGAATGGTATGATGGACATACTCCTATAGATAAGTGTAGCATTAATATCAAGTCATTTCAATAGTTCATTTGCTATAGGCTTTCTGATACATAGTAACCTAATTCCTTCGACCATGAGATCATGCTAATCACCATCACCGGAAGGATGCTTTGATGACATCAAACACCACACCGTAACTGGGTGGCTATAAAGGTGGCATTGAGTGTTCGGAAAGTATGTGTTGAGGCACATGGATCAAGAGTGGGATTTGTCCATCCATATAACGGATAGATATACTCTAGGCCCTCTCGGTGGAATGTCATCCAATTGGTTTGCAAGCATGTGACTGGCTCACAAGGGATCACATATCACGGGAACGAGAAAAGAGTACATATCGGTAACGAGGTTGAACTAGGTATGCAGAGATACCGACGAATCAAAACCTCGGATAAGTAAACTATCGCGAGACAAAGGGAAATTGGTATCGTATGTAAGTGGTTCATTCGAGCGCAAAGTAATCGTAGAAATATGTGGGAGCCATATGAATTTCCAGATTCCTCTATTGGTTATTGATCGGAGAAGTGTCTCGGTCATGTCCGCATAATTCACGAACCGTAGGGAGACACACTTAAGGATTCAATGTTGTTTAGTAGATATGGAATGTTAGTAGGGATACCGAATGTTGTTCGGAGTCTCGGATGGGATCTGGGATATCACGCGAGATCCGGAATGGTTCGGAGAATGAGATTCATATAAGAAAAGTCCAATTTCGGAGTTCGGGAAAGATTCCGATATTTTCATCGGAGAGGTTCTAGAAGGGTCTAGAAGGTTCACCGGACCGGAAGGGGAATGGACCATGAATGTGTCATGGATAAGTGGAATGATTGGATCATATCCTAGGTCACTTGGTTTGGGCATTTGCAAGAGAGAATTAAAGCTCTAAATTGAAAGTCAAACGGGAAGTTTGAAAAGTCAAACTGGAACAATGGTTTCCTAGTGGAAGAAGGAAAGAGTCCTTCTCTCAATCCAACTTGGGTTTGGGTTTGGATTCAAACCCACCCCTCCCAAGGATGCCCCCCTCTCATAAATAGAGGGGGAGAGCTGCCCCAAAACACCAAGCCCTAGCCATCCCACACCCGCGCCGCTATCGCCGCCGCTGGCCCGTCGCCGTCGCCCTAGCCGCCGCCGACACCTCCTCCTCCTCCCGGTATTCTAAACCCTAGATCACCGGGAAACACTAGATCTACCATAACTCGCACCGGCTTAGGTGAAGCCTCAGGATCTTCCTCTACCGACACCGCCACAGTTGTCTACCGAATCACGAGGGAGAACTACGACCTCCTCTGCTGGAACAAGGGAGAGGAAGGTCTTCATCGAGTACCTTACGTGTGACCGATCATGAAGCGCCGCTAACGCAATAGGAAGGATCGTCTACGCGATCTTGAGATCAGCAAGTGTACGACTACATCACCCACGAGAATCTGCTCTCGTTAACCGCTTTGGAATCTTTGAGGGGTGAGTGCTTCTATCGACTCTTTGCTACAATCCAGTAGATAGATCTTGGCTTGTTTGTGTGCATGCGGTAGAATTTTTTTGTTTTCCATGCTACGAACCCCTACAGTGGTATCAAAGCCAGGTATATTTGTAGATCTGTTGCACGAGTAGAACACAATGGTCATTATAGGCGGTGGTGCTTTTATTATCAATTGCCTTTTGTGTACTTTGCATCTTGCGGTATGATGGGATGAAACGGCCCGGGCTAACCTTACATGACATTGTTCATGAGACTTGCTCCATGCTCAACATGCAACTTGTATTGCATAAGTGGCTTTGCGGGTGTCTGTCTCTCCCATCATAATATAGATTCAATTTACAACGGGCACTTGATAGTTCAAACATCAATGTTGTGGATCTTGTTCGTCAGTTAGAATGACACTTATTGAAAACCCCAAACCACGTAAAATATGCAAAGAAAATTAGAGGCGTCTAACTTTGTTTTGCAGGGGTGTGATGTGATGTGATCTGGCCATGATTGTGATTATATATGATGTATGCAATGTTCCTTATTGTAAGTCGGCAACCGGCAGGAGCCATATGGTTGTCTTTTAATTCCGTTAAGACCTGCGTGTCTATTCAAAGTAGTTATAATAGTTGATGCTGGTGGACGATAACCATGAAGCGGCGCCATTGACCTTGACGCCATACTGGTGATGATGGAGATCATGTTCGTGCTTGAAGATGGAGATCGGGATCACAAGAAGAAAGGTTATATCATATCACATATTATGAATTGCATGTGATGTTAATCCTTTTATGCATCTTGTATTGCTTAGTTTGCGACGGTAGCATTATAAGATGATCCCTCAAGCACAAAAATTTCAAGTTATAAAGTGTTCATCCTTATTAAGCACCGTTGCTAAAGCTCGTTGTTTCGAAGCACCACGTGATGATCGGGTGTGTTAGATTCTGCGAGTGTATACAACGTGAGCAAGCCAGATTTGCTCATGCGGAAGATAGATAAAGGATGAGTAAAACTCTCTTTGCCTCAGCCATAGGATCTCTCATGTATACCACGCTATGTACTAGACCCGACATTGCATATGTTGTTAGTTTGACTAGCAGATATCAAAGTGATATAGGAGTGGATCATTGGACATCGGTCAAAAACATCCTTAAGTACTTGAGAAAAACTAAGGATATGGTTCTTTCTTATGGAGGTGATGAACAGCTCGTTGTTAATGGTTACATCGATGCTAGTTGGAACACCGATCCAGATGATTCTAAATCTCAATCTGGATACGTATTTATTTTGAATGGTGTAGCAGTTAGCTAGAGGAGTGCAAAGCAAAGCGTTGTGGCGAGATCTTCAACTGAATCGGAATACATAGCTGTTTCAGAGGCTTCACAAGAAGCGATATGGATGAAGGAGTTCATTACAAAGCTCGGTGTGGTTCCAAGTGCGCTGGACCCAATGTCTATCTACTGTGATAACATGGGCTCCATAGCCAATGCGCAAGAACCAAGGTCACACAAGAAGCTGAAGCATATCAAGCTGCTTTTTCAGGCTATTCGAGAGCATGTCCAAGATGGTGACATAAAGATTTGCAAAGTACGCACAAATCTGAATGTGGCGGATCCGTTGACTAAACCTCTCCCGAGGGCAAAGCATGACCAGCACCAGACCGCCATGGGTGTTCGGTATATTACCATGTAATCTAGATTAGTTGACTCTAGTGCAAGTGAGAGACTGTTGGAGATATGCCCTAGAGGCAATAATAAAAGTGGTTATTATTATTTCTTTGTGTTTATGATAGATGTTTACATTCATGCTATAATAGTATGAACCGGAAATATTAATACTTGTATGATTTGTATACTAAACTAGAGTCCCTGGTAAAGCCTCTTTGTAATACTAGCTTGTTGGTTAATAGATGATCGTGGTTTCCCGATCATGAACATTGAGATGTTATTAACAACAAGATCATATCATTAGGAGAATGGTATGATGGACATACTCCTATAGATAAGCGTAGCATAAAGATCAAGTCATTTCAATAGTTTGTTTGTTATAAGCTTTCTGATACATAGTAACCTAATTCCTTCGACCATGAGATCATGCTAATCACCATCACCGGAAGGATGCTTTGATGACATCAAACACCACACCTTAACTGGGTGGCTATAAAGGTGGCACTGAGTGTTCGGAAAGTATGTGTTGAGACACATGGATCAAGAGTGGGATTTGTCCATCCATATGACAGATAGATATACTCTGGGCCCTCTCGGTGGAATGTCATCCAATTAGCTTGCAAGCATGTGACTGTCTCACAAGGGATCACATATCACGGGAACGAGAAAAGAGTACTTATCGGTAACGAGGTTGAACTAGGTATGCAGAGATACCGACGATCGAACCTCGGATAATTAAACTATCGCGAGACAAAGGGAAATTGGCATCGTATTTAAGTTGTTCATTCGATTGCAAAGTAATTGTAGAAATATGTGGGAGCCATATGAATTTCCAGATTCCTCTATTGGTTATTGATCAGAGAAGTGTCTCGGTCATGTCCGCATAATTCACGAACCGTAGGAAAACACACTTAAGGATTCGATGTTGTTTAGTAGATATAGAATGTAAGTAGGGACACTGAATGTTGTTCGGAGTCTCGGATGGGATCCGGGATATCACGAGGAGATCCAGAATGGTCCGAAGAATAAGATTGATATAAGGAAAGTCCAATTTCGGAGTTCGGGAATGATTCCGATGTTTGCATCGGAGAGGTTCTAGAAGGGTCTAGAAGGTTCACCGGACCGGATGGGGAATGGTTAATGAATGTGTCATGGTTAAGTAGAATGATTGGATCATGTCCTGGGTCACTTGGTTGGGCATTTGCAAGAGAGGAATTAAGCTCCAAATTGCAAGTCAAAAGGCAGGTTTGAAAAGTCAAACTGGAACAATGATTTCCTAGTGAAAGAAGGACAGTTCTTCTTTCCTTCCAACAAAAAGAGGGAGTTGGGGAAGGATTCAAACTCCCCTCTCCCAAGCTGCCCTCCCTCTCATAAATAGAGGGGAGGGTCTTCCCCAAGAGATCACAACAAGCCCTCCCCACCAAGCCGCCGTCGTCATGGCCATCGCCGTCATGGCCGTCAACTGGTCGTCAGCCGCCGTCAACCGTCGCCCTTGCCGCTGCTGACTCCACCTCCTCCTCTTCGGCCCTCTAAACCTAGATCACCGGAAACCCTAGATCCACCATAACCTGCTCCGGCTTAGGCGAAGCCCTGTAGGATTTTTCCTCTACTTTCGACACCACGCTGTCGTGCTGCTGGAATCGCGAGGGGAGAAATACAACCTCCGCTGCTTGCTGGAACAAGGGAGAGGAAGGTCTTCAGTACTGCGATGTGACCGATCGGGAAGCGCCATTGGAACACAACGCCGGAAGGATCGTCTATGTAATCTTGAGATCGACAAGTGTACGACTACATCACACATGAGAATCTGCTCTCGTTAACCGCTTCAGAATCTTCGAGGGTGAGTACTCTAATCGACTCGTTGCTACAATCTAGTAGATAGATCTTGGCTTGTTTGTGTGCATGCGGTAGAATTTTTTTGTTTTCCATGCTACGAACCCCTACACCCTCATGCATAGCTTAGGGGACCCACGATTTCTTTCTTTTAGAAGCCGCAAAATTGAGGGGAGCCATGTAGATAGGCTTTCTCCCACTTAATCAAGGCGCATACCAAAACGGTGTCTTTTGGCCATTGCCCACCGTGATGTAAGTAGAGGCATAGAAAATGTCCATATCCGCTTTATTGCAAGGATTGCCCATCCCATTCCAAAAATTTTGGGGGTCTTTCCATTCAAGCCAAGGCCACCGAAGCCTAAGCCATCCCAAATTTATCCAAATGAAGCACACCATGGCCCTCCGTGGGGTTAGTCGAGAGATCCTATTGTGCTGCCAGTGACAACCGCTGGTCCGGAGAGGCCGGGGTGTTACAGGTGGTATCAGAGTCGATCCTCGCGGTTACATGTGTGTGTGCGGGGTAGTGGTAGACATGTAGAGCATGACGCATGTGGCCTGGAGTGGACATGGCAATGGCACATGTGTCGGCACTGGACGCACAGACGTGTGCCAAGAGGGGACGCTCCTGGACTGTGGTTGACCGAAGAGGGCGTCGATCTTCTAAGGGTGGGTGTATGTGAGATCCTGGTACTTGGCTTAATAGGATTGATAGGATACTCATGTCAACAAGTTGCAACTTCTTTTTCGGAAGCTCATCTAAAAAAACTTTGAGGTTAAGTCGTGCTTGGCCTATAGCAATTTGAGGATGGGTGACCGACCGGAAAGTGGGTATTGAGCGCGCACAAGTAAGGACAAAGTGCGCAGACTAGTGTTGGTCTGTTGGGTTAGTCTAGAGATCCTATTGAGCCGCATGAGTGAAATTTACTGGTCCGGAGAGGCCGGGGTGTTACACCCTCTAGATTTTTGGGCGACACACCACCTCCCAATTGACCTTGCATTTAGCACCGGTGGTTGCATCCTTAGCCGAACAAAGAAATGCATGCTCTAACTTCTTGATAAAATTTAAAGTGTCGATGGGGAAAACAAGAGGAGTCAAGTTAGATGGCTTGGGAGGAAATGACCGATTTGACAAGGGCAGTGCGCCCGACCATAGTAATGAATTTCCCGTTCCAAGTTGGGAGCTTTCCGGTGCATTTGTCCTCAAGGTGTTGAAAGTGCACTCTCCTTAGGCACCAAACTAATAGAGAGAGACCAAGGTATCTCATAGGGAACAAAGTCGTAGAAGCATGAATGCCATCAAGAATCTCATCAAGCTTGAGATGGCCAGACCGAGAATATGAACAACGGATCTCTTTCGGATATGCACAAGACGACCTAGGATGGCCATACAATTGCATTGTCGATTGCGACATCTCGTCATCGTCTAACATGCCTCGTCCAAGGGTTCCTCCTCGCGTTCCAGATGCCGTGGACGCTCAAACGCAAATCTATGCAAAAAGAACCCGACTAGGCCCGAAAAATCCCGTGGGCCTAGAAAAAATCCCATAGAGCATCCCAAGATAGGCCTAGGCTTCAATTTTGTCTTGACATTTGGCCTGGTCCTGCCAAACGCATGCTTGTTAGCTGCTTCCACTTCTCGCACCAGGCCAAAATGACGCAGCAGCCATTGCCCAACGTGGTCTGGTGCCCTAATCTCCTGCCCCTAGGCTCACAGTTCGCAGCCCCAACCATGACCCTGCTACCCTCGCTCGGTCGCTCCCTCCTTGTTATTGCGGCGAGCCACAAGTGCCTAACCCTAGCTTCAGGCGCACCGACCGCCGCATCGTCTCCTTCCTTGACAACCGGATGAATAATGTACATATATAATTCCTTATTTTCTACTTGTCAACTTGATATTTGATGCTAATTCTCAACTTATGGCTGATATACCTTGTAGAGAGTTGTTTTTGGAGTGAAGATAGAGTGAGAGAGAGAGAGAGTTGCTGCTAGATCAAAGAGATGAGAATATTAGATGGTGTCATGATTCAACAAGACTCCATTGCTATTTTTCTGTTTAATTTAGTTCTTTTGTACCGGAGTATCCTTTCGTTTAATTTAGTTCTTTTGTACCAGAGTGCAATAATCACGGCGTGTAATAGTGTTGAACCGCTACTGTTTTGATGCTGAAAGTGGCTGATGTCAGTGATGTTTATGTTAGTGTTGAATTGGTATTGATTAAATTGTTGAAAGTTGACGCTGTTGTTTCGGTGTCAATTTTGTCTCTGTTCCGTTGAATTGCCTCCGAGAATTGCACTTATGGTTCGATGTCATTTTAGTGTTGTTTCACTATTAAATTTTGCCGATGCGTGTTTTTGTTGTTGTTGTATGCTGGATCTTTGCTAGGCTGGTAAATCGTCGGGTAGTCGGGTCAGGCCTCGAGCCACGAGTCTTTACCTCGGGCTAGGGAAATGAGGAATTTGTTGGGCTGGACCGGGCCTCGGGCCATTGGGCTTTATATTGGGCCAGGCTTAGGCCGAGGAAATAAGGATTGTATTGGGCTGGGACTGGTTGATAGACGCCTGGTTTATTGGCCCAGCCCAAAGCCCAGCTCAGCCCAAGAAATGCCCAGATACATTCGAATCTTTTTCTTAAGCAAAGATTCGAATTTCCACGCGATTCATGAGATCCAGGGGAGCAAATCGGGGGCGCGAGGATTAACCGGAACAGAAATGGTACTACTAGGAAATAGGTTTGGGCTAGGCTAGAAAGAAACAGCGAGCAAATGAAGCGGCGAGCGGAAGAAAGATCCTGGACGCATTCATCCATCCTGTGTAGGAGTAGTAAAATAAAAGAAAGCAAGCCGGAGACTCGACGCGCACATGGACACGGGGACGGGAACGCAAACATCCGCCGTGGCCGCCCGTCTTGGCTGCAGCGCAACAAGTGATTACTATTAATTAGTAATAAAGTGATGATCGAGGCTGATGTGAGGCACGTGTGGCGTGAGGCTGACGGACGTGACAAGCAACGTGGGATTACGGTACGGTCAGTCAGTGACTAATCGCAAGTGGATCACGGTACGGTGCCGGTGCGCGCTCTGCTGTGCTCTGCTCTGCTCTGCTGGTGAGGGAGGAGGAGTAGGGCTTGGTGCGGGTGAGGGTGCGGGCGGGCGCCGCGGCCCATTAATGTGCCTTCACGTGCCCTGTGTGGTGTGTGCCACTCTCCCTCTTCCTCTCTCTTCTTCCTCCCCAGACTCCACACTCCAGCTCCCCCTACCTTCCGTCTGCGCCATTGCGGCCGTTGCGACTCAAAGTGACCTGCTGCTGCTCCTGCTAGAGAGTGACACGCGCGCGACGCCTCCTGCCTTTCTTCTTCTTCTTCTTCCCTCTTGCGGCCTCGCGATCGGTGCTGGGTGGGGCTAGCTCACTCGCTCCCGCATCGCGGCGAGTCCCCTGCCCCTCCCCCTGGACGCGGCGGCGGCGGCGGCGGTCTCGGCCGGCAGGCGGGTACACTGGCCGTCACGGTCTCCGCGTACCGCTGACCCATCTAGCCCCGGGCTGGGCCGGCCACGGACGGATCCGCGGCCAGACATCATCAGGCGCCGCCGCGGTGGCGTGAGGAGCTGAACGCGGGAGGGAAGCGGCCGCACAAGACGCGCGGCGAGTGGACCGTTC
The DNA here is from genome assembly GCA_023614405.1 of Avena insularis. Classification (NCBI taxonomy): domain Eukaryota; kingdom Viridiplantae; phylum Streptophyta; class Magnoliopsida; order Poales; family Poaceae; genus Avena; species Avena insularis. The sequence continues at coordinate 391,351,341 of CM042695.1, forward strand.
GCCCGCGAGATCCGCGCGCCCGGCGCCGTCTTACACGTGACCCGGCTCGCCGGCGGCGCCGCGCTGCAGGTACGTAATGCGATCCCCTCCTCCTCCTCCTCCTCCCATCGTTTTCCCCTCCGGGTGGTTTGCCGTTTTGGGGGTCTGACGACGCCGCTCCTTCCTTCACTCTCACCCGCCGCAGTCGCTTTCCTCTTCCCCAAAACCAAAAGCGGCGCCTTTTCAGGCGGCCGCTTTTCAGGTCGTCGAGGTCACCACCAACTCTGATTTCATTTTTCATCTCCTAGATAGAACTCCCTACGCATGATTATCACCCTCTAATCTGTCCTACTCCTACGCTTTTCCCTAACTAATAAAATCCAAAAAGGAAGCAAAATATTTACGCCGCTATAGTAGTAGTATGTACGCGTCCTTCCTCCCTAGTACCTCCGTCCTGCAGTGCAGATACGATACGAGGAGTAATTGATTGGCCGATGAATGCTGCAGTAACTAACCTCCCCCCTACCCTGCCGATCCATGGGGACCATCGCCATTGCCCTCGCCTCCGCACTCACTGCCACTGCCCGCGTCATCTCCTTCATCGCGGCGCCGTGCGCGGGGCTGCCAGTAAAACCGGAGGACGCGCGGCTCTTCATCTCCTTGGCCGTATCGGCTCCGGCGTCCCGCCGACCAGGTCCCGTCCCAATCACGAGATTCCCGCCGCCCCCCTCCTCCTTAATTTATTCACTCGCTGCCTGATCCTTTTAGTAGTACTAGTAATTTATTTTTTATTTACTTCACCGCCATCTTCGGGTTTGATTCGCTGGCCTCGAGGGTTGCTTTGGTTGGGGAATTTTCTCATCGATCCGTGCGTCCCGCTCTCGCATTGTCGTCGTGCCTGCCGCTGCGCAAAAGACGAATCGGGGAAATTGCGAGCTCCAGCATGATTGCCGCTTTCCCTTTCGTGCCGATTCGATTCGGGGGGCTCCATCCATCGTCTCTCCGCTTCGGGTAAGAGATCCCCCGCCTTTCCCGCCGTGGATTTCCCTTCGCACTCTCCCTCTCTTTCGTCCCGTCGCCGTCCCGTCCTCGACGCATTTGCAAGCCAGCGTGCTAGTAGTGGAGATCACCCGACCTCGCCGCGATAAGATTTTTGCGCCGATGCCTGTACACGCACATTCCTGTACAGCCCCACTTCCTTTTTTCCCCAACCTTTTTGGCCGCTCCTCTTGCCTCCTACTGTTGCCTTTCGCGTCCGGCGAAACGAAATCGCCATGATGATCAGCTCCAGTGCTGTGGTGACCCGCCTTCTCTCTCTCTCACGTGATCAACTTTCCTCCCCCTCCTCGTCGTCGTCGGCCTTGGCGAAGCTGAATGGCGCTTTTGAGGAGCGGGTTGTCTCTTCTTCCGTTCTTGGCCGCTTGTCCTGTCTGTTTCAAAAGTTTTTTTTGTTTTTCGAAAACTGAAACTGACTTTTGCTCTGTCTCTCAAGTTTCCAAACTTTGAAAAATCTTTTCCTCGTACCAGCACTGATACGCTCCTCACGTTTAAAGCCTCGGTTTATGATGCGTCCGTGCGTGCGTGCAGGTTGCTGGCGGTGCCATGAAAGGGGCTCAGGATAGGAAGCAGAAGAACAAGAAACAGGACCTGCAGCTGCTGGCGCCCTACCCCGGCTGCCTCGGGAGGGTCATCAACATGTTCGACCTCGGCAATGGCGTGGTCGCAACCAAGATGCTCACCGAGAAGGCGCACAGAGACGGTATGGTTGCTCTCTCGCCCTTTACTTTCTTGTACATGCTGTGGAAGAGCTCTTTTCCGCCACATTGTATAGTGTGTTTTCTACTCCCTCTGTTTCAAATTACTCCGCCGGCACGCTTATGTAGGTGGGCTATTACTCCCTCATTTTTCATTCAAAAAAATCCTGAGATTTTTGAAATAGATAGTATGAAATGTGTACTACGTATACCAAAAATCCAGAATTTTTTTTGGATGAAAAATAAGAGAGTACTAGTCCATCTAGGTAAGCGTGCGCGCGGAGTAATTTGAAACAGAGGGAGTACTTCGGAACGATCTCTGATGCAATGTACCGGATACATTGCAGTTTCTCCGGCTGGTAAGGACCGGAGCGGTACTTTCAAGATGTCAACTAATCAGTTCCCGGCTCAGTTAGAAGATAAACAAGTATGTGAATGGTTCAGCTCCCTTCTGTTTTCGCATTTAATTAACCATGTAAAAAAAATCGAACATAGACTTAATTATCTGTTTACAGTGTTTCTGATCTCCATACTCTTGTTTACTACAGAGAGACAGTCAGGTGAGAAAGACCTCTCCAACGAAGCGATCAAACTCGCCCACCAACAGATCTGGTGCAGCGCCCGTCAAGGTGCTCATGGAGCAGGACATGTGGAGAGAAGGGGCGTCCGATGATGAGCCGATGAATGTTGTTGCCAGATTGATGGGTCTGAACGATACTCCAGTCCACCAATCTGACCTGATATCTGGAAGACGGCCCAGTAAGGAGTATCAGTTTGGTGGTTTTGGAGATATTGGCCGAAATGTCAAGCCAAAGAAGGAAAGCAGATGCTACCAGAACCAAAAGGCAGGAGCACAGCATGAGCACACATGGGGCGGTTTAGGTGATCAACCTTCAAAGATCAATAGCAGCAAGAGCAGGCACCAAGGGAATGAACCTTCTTGTGAGAAGAGAATGTCCCTTGTCCGTGAGAAGTTTGCTGAGGCCAAACGTCTTGCTACAGACGAGAAACTTCTCCATTCGAAGGAGTTCCAAGAAGCGCTGCAGTTTCTGAGCTCAAATAAAGATATGTTTCTCAAGTTCCTGGATGAGCCCAGTCCGCTGTTATCAAACAACCATTATGGATTCGAACCTGTTACACCGCCTTCCGAGGTAAAGCAGATAACCATACTGAAGCCATCAGAATCAGTGAAGAGAAAAGGCAACACTCATGTCGGAAGGCACCTATTTTCAGATGGAAACGAAACTGAGGGCAACAGATGCGGGCAGCACGAGAGGTTAAATGGTACCCCGGCAAATTCAACTTTGTCTGAACCAACAAGAATTGTAGTACTAAGGCCAGGACTTGCAAAGTCTCATGAAGATACAATCCCAGTCTCCCCATTAGCATCATCAACAGAACCAGATAGCGAAGATGATAGTGTGATGGCAGTTGATGAAACAGTATCCTCGAGAAGACTTGCTAAGGAGATCACTTGGCAGATGAGGATGCGCTTAAAACACAGCCAGGATGAGGATAATTCAATGTCTTATGAATACCATGATACTTACATTGAAGATGGCTCCTTTGGTAAGTCAGAGGCTGAGATTACAAAAGAAGTGTCCGGGGAAATAAGTGAGGATTTGGAGTTTGGTACTCCCACTTCTGGCCGTTCCTGGGAGTTCCTGAGCAGGAGTGACAGCCCTTACTCTGCATCATGCTCTAGTCAGGCATCCAATCGACGGGAACCATCGGTGGTTAAGGAAGCCAAAAGGCGGATTCTGGAAAGATGGTCAACTGTTAGTGGTGAGGAAGAAAGGGGAGCCCGCAGAAGTATGGGCACACTGGGTGAAATGCTCACAATTCCTGAAGGAAAAAAAGATCAGGACGAGTTCGGGGGAATAACAGTTGAGAGCAGAACACCTGAACTGGATACTGAAGATCCTTTCTCATGTTTGCCAAGGTCTCGGTCTCTTCCACTTTCTTTGTCTTATGGAGGCAGGGAGTTGAATAGAGTTGATGTTGGTTCTCAGGAAGTTACCAATGAAAAACGTAAGAAGCCATCTTCATTTAAGGAAAAGGTTTCCAGCCTCTTCTCTAAAAATAAGAAGTCAGCTCGGGAGAAATTAGGTCCTTGTGAAATTTCATCTGCTAATGATACAGTCAAGAATGGAAGTGCTGTGACTAGTGGTGATGGTAGTGAAGGTTCTAACTATTTTACACTGGACAATACACAGAGACTTAGTTTGCTTAACACTGATGACAGTACTATGGAAAGACTCGTGGCTAGTTCTTGTCACACTAATGATGTTGCCAGTCCCCCTGCCAAGGTACTGCATTCTTCAAGCTGAAAAGTTTATCTTATTACAGCAATTGTTCGTTCCTTTTCTTTTTCTTGATCTGTAGCGATCCAAAGCTCAAATTGTGAATAGAACAACTCTTCCTTGCCATCTTAGTACAGTTCCCGTTTATACTCATGTACTCTACCCATCGAAAGTTCAAATTACAAACGTTTTGCTCTATTTTGTCAGGATATTTCTCCCTTGCCAAGTCTTGATTCCCTAGGAATCTTTGGAGAGTCTCAAGAACAACCAAGCCCTGTTTCTGTACTGGATCCAGATGGACCGTTTCTCTGTGATAATAATAGGAGGCTACTGTACTCATCTGAAAATTTCATCACTGCGTCCTCACGTAAGCTGTAAACCGATCTCATCAAACTATCGACCGAAAGGTGTCATCATAATAAAATAACATCCATTCATGTCTATGCAGATGCCTTGTCCAGGTCTCCGCTTATTGGATCATTTTCAAGATCCCTGTCATGGGAAGATCCCCCACAGGAAGTCATGTCACCAAATTCTTTGAGACTATCAAGGCTTTTCTCGAAGGCTGACGAAGATCAAGACTCATTGACATTTATCCAGAAGTTAATCTCCTCAGCTGGCATGGACAAAAAGGGCTGCGTATTAGCCAACCCTCTGGACCCGAAGTTGCTTGAGCAGTTATCAGATCACCAAGCAGAGGGAATCAAGTCGAGGGAGAGGCGGTCAAAAGAGAAGCTTCTTTTCGACGCTGTCAACGAGGCACTCACCGAGCTTACCTGGACAACACAATTGTGTGCTTACCCATGGGGCCAGACAGGTTCACGACGCAGAGATTGCGACGATGATGGTCCCAGTAATTCGGCGGCTGATGAAATCTGGCGAGTCATCAGGAACTGGTCGATACTTGACAAGTATCCGCCTGGCGAAGTCATCGAGAGGAACCTTCTGCTGGACATGATCCTTAAGAGGGAGCTGGTGGAGACCGGCAGCGCCGACACGACACGGTTAGATACGTTTGAAATCAACGCCATGGTTTGCGCGGTGGTTTTGGAGGACCTGCTAGAGGAGGCGCTTGTAGATCTGGTCTGACTAACAACAACCGCCTAGTGAGGTACCCCAACCCTTAACTATTAATTTTGCCTCTGTTCACGTGATACTTGCTGCTGTAACACTTCTCTATTTATCGTGTTACCGCAGATGTGTCTTTGCCGGTTTGCCCTGATTTACCCTCTTTTTTTTTCTGATATAGAGGAATTGTTGTAATTAGCTGATTGTTTTCACCGTCTGAGAAATAAACTGTCTCGGTGTTCAGATTTATAGCATTTTCTTGCTCATACGGCGTAAGATTTTAAGCCTCCTAAAGTAAGCTGTGGGTGTGACTTAAATTATGATTGTGATCTCATTCAAGCTAAGAGAAGGCGAACTAACTGAGAAGACAACAGAGACACGAAAAGGTAGTAATTATTCAACTCCTAGATTCTGTGTGGTCCAATGGGATAAAACAGTAGAACCCATGATCTGATCCACAAACCACAATGCATCAAAAGATGCAGCAGCTCCACACAGCGGCTTACAAGCCAATGCAAATGTTTTGTGAGGATCCATGTCAACTGTCATTTCTCTATGCTCACTGCTCCACTAGTTTACTTCAACCAGCCCTGTAGGCAACACCCACCAGAGCAAAACTACTACTAGTAATGCAGTAGTAACTGAGTTTAATATAACATCAAGACAGACGCTGATTGTCCATTTGCCGAGTCATGGCGAACCCGATCCGACAGACAGCCGCCTCTGCAGTCGTCGTGGCGGCGATCTCGGCATATTTTCTGGGTTCGCCGAAAACTAAAACCACAGGTGAGGAATCTCTTGAAAGTGGCAAGCGGGCTGTTGTTTTGCGTTGAACCTGGAACTACGGCGCCAAACATGCGTTGATCTCTGGTGTGGTCTTTTCGGTGCGATTCCAGATAATCTGACCCTCATCTTTGCCGCTCGTTCCAAAAAAAAAAAGTGTTGCTGGTGATTGGATCATGATTGCATTGTGCCTGGTCATGTCCACGTGGACCACTGTAGCTCCACGCTGGCGTGTCTTGCCGGGGCCCGCATGTCAGGTGGTGGCCGCTCTATGCATGATCCATCTCTGCACGGCATTGCAGCTCAGGCAAACTGTTTGGTGGACCTGGAGGCTGTAGGAGGGCCAAGACCAAAAGCTGGTCTGTTCATCTTTTCTTCTGGGCTAGCATGTGGGTTTCCTGAGGCATCTTCTTCGTGGACTCGCGCCAGCATGTCCCTGTTCATCTTTTCTTCAGGGCTAGCAAGCTGCCACTGCAACTGCATGCCCAGCTCCCCCTCTATCTATCTACAGACTACACAGGGCATAGGCCCTCGGTTTTGTGGCAAGTACTGGCAGCTGTTGCTGCGTTGTCTGTTTCTCCCATGTAGGAGTACTCGGTTTTAGGGCAAGTTGCAGTGGTAATAAGTGGTGTAGATGAGTAGTAAAGTAGAGCAGTAGTACTAGTGGTAAGAAAACAGTTGCATCTTCAGGCCTCTGCATGACAGCACCTGTCGTCCTCCTCCTGCTGCTGTGCTGCTGCTGAACACCAATCCATGCAAAACCGTGGGCGCCCGTGTGCTTGCAGCATGTGGAGGCCGGACTTTGGAGATCTGGTGCTTGATTGGGTTTATCAATGCAAGTTACAGAAGATGCAAGTGGGTCTAATGGCCTAATGGTTATCCAGATGCAAGTGTTGAGTGAGAGGGATTGAATCTGATGGTGGTGTGAGAGCTGTATAGCACCGAACAGTTTCACCGCAAACAAAGGGTGATTTGTCCGTTCTCTTCTCTCCTGCGTGTGCAGTGGCAGTGGCAATGCAGAGTCGGAACTCGGAAGCAAAAACCAAAGAAACGTGATGGATCATTCAAGCACCACCAGCAGCTGCTGCTGCAGAGAAAAATGAAAATAAACCCTACTAGTACTTATTATGGTTTCAAAATCTGCTCCATGGCAGGCACTGATCATTTTCTTCCTTGCTTCTGGTGAGAGAGAGGAGAGAGTTGAGCTCATCATTGCGGGTGGGACTTGTGTGTGGAGTGTGGTACAACCAGAGCCAGAGAGGGGAGGGAAGGCGGAGGAAGAAGGAGAAGCCGTTGGGGGTCGTTGGGAGGGAGGCGCATTGAAGTTGAAGGGCGGCCGGCAGCAACGGTTATCTGCTCTCTTCCCCTTGGTATAGGAAAAAGTACTACAGTACTACTCTGAAGCTTCATCTTCTACTGTTGGTCTACATCCATGGAGTACTGTTTGTAGGGAAATGCAGTTGTGCGTGTGTTCAATACTACTTACTCCTCCGTTTTAAAATATAAGATGTTTTAGGTTTGTGAATTTTTTGCATGTAGACACTAAAAGAAGTCTAGATACATTTTCTTCACAAACCTAAAACATCTTATATTTTGAAACGGAGGGAGTATATGCATACATAGATCTTTCAGTCAAATTTATCGTTTTTTCCTTAAACAGTAGCATGGATTAGAGGCAGAAAAAATTAGTACTACGTAAGTACTTTTATTTTCTTTTTCGTACTCGTAGAAGATTGTTACCGTACCCGGCCACGCATGTGCATCATGTCGATGGCTCGACCGGTGCGCAGTAAATACCGGGGAGTAAGACGTCGCTTAGCCGGTGCGCAATAAATCCCGCACGCAACGTGGGATGGGTGCCCTAACACCACAACTTACGAGGCCACACACAATATTTTAACTCACATACTCGTACTCGTACTCGTACAGTACACACCAAGTTACGCCCCGCCATCGATCGGTGGCCGTGCCTTCACTACCGTAGCGCGTGCATCGCTGACCCCTCTGGCCCGCAAGGTCAGGCTCGATGAAACGCTGGAACGGAGGCTGCGCGGGCATCACCCAATTTTCTTCAATGCGACCGCAGCAAAGCACATGCTTTGGCTGAGTTCTGCGACGACGGGTAGCAAATACAGGATACTACATGGTTTGCATGAGTTCTGTAACGCAATCGGCGAAATGCAGACAGTGGTCAGGACCAGTTCAGAAACAAGGGCGACTTATTATAACCGTGCATGTTATTCCAGAATTTGAAGCCGAAGTCGAATTTTGATCTACTCTCTCCGTTCAAACAATATAAGAAATTTTAGCGTTACGAAACAAATATACTCCCTCCGACACATATTAATTGACTTGGATTTGTCAAAATTTAAATGAATCTAGACATTATTTAGTATATAGGTTCATCCAAAATTTGACAAATCAAAGTCAATTAATATGGGCCGGAGGGAGTACATTAAAAAACGTCTAGATACACTCATTTCAAAAAGCTAAAATGTTTTATATTTCTAAACGGAGGGAGTAAATCTAGACAAGTTTGCTTCCAGGGTGGGAGAAGAAGATCAGGAAAGGGCGCATGCAACGTGCAGCCAGCACCTACTAGCAAAGCGGCCGGGGCATGCAGGCAATCGGTTGAGTTGCATGCAGCGCAATCAGTGCTCTACACACGTACTACAGTACATACTTGACCAACCAGACCAGAAACAACGAAACAAATCATGGGAGCGAACTGGTGATGATCCGAGCTGCCAAGCCAAATACCTACAAACGTGTCCTCATATTATACTCCAGCCATACATTCCAACAACCATATCTCCAGATCTCAAGCTCCAACTGGTCCTCCGTCCATCGCCGGTAGAGGTAGAGGCAGGCAGGCAGCAGATCGAGCTAATACTGGTCCATACACATAAATACGGTAGTAGTATACGCAAGAGGAAATGTCGTATGTACACACGTAGTATTTGCTAGCAGGGGCTGGTCCACCCTGCGAATTGGCAACCAGCAGACACTGAAATACTTTTGTACTGGGTTTCGCAAAAAGAAAAAAGACGCTGAAATCGCACGTTGGGAATACTGTAGATCAGTACATGTACGTGTGAGAAAGAAAGGGCCTCACACGCAAGAAGAAGAAGACGAGAAAGATACAGGTTGGACTGGACTGGACCGGAGGCAAGGCAACGGCAGCTAAACAGCAAGAGGGGGCATGCAGGCAAATCAGTTGAGTTTCCATGCACATAATGCAGCGCATTCAATTCCATTGCCTACATGCATGCTGCTGTGCTGTTGCAGCATACTGGACCAAACCAACGAAAACAAAATTATGGATGTAAACTGGTGATCCAACCTGCCTGCCAGGCCAATACCAACAAACAATCAGACGAAACCAAACTCCAGCCCACACCATATGCATTGCATATACTACAGTAGTATCTCTCTGTACTCATGCCCATATCCCAAGCTAAAAGTGTGGTCCATGCGAGTACAGACAGGGCGCAAATCGAGTTAATATCGGTCCATGCAGGTATATTCATAGATAAATAAATAATAACTGAACATTTCATGAATATATATGCATCGCAGGAATTTAAAATATGTGCATGCTTGTCTGCTGGCCCTGGCCAACTGGTCCTCAGGTCCTCACTGCAAATGGCAACCAACACATATATTACACACACAAAGGGAAGGTCATGTGTATCAGTATCAGTACGTATATATAAACATACACATCCTGCCAGCAGGGCATGCATTGTGCGTGTAACAATTAACTGGCAAAATGTCTCACCAGCGACAAGCCATATTCATAGCTCAGACTGCTGCTGCTGCTTTGCGCCCACAAACAAGTGAAGAAACACATCATGTGGGATGATCAGTAGTAGTAGTAGCTATATAGAGATGGACCAATGAACAAACTAGCGTGTGTGTGTGCATACATCTGTGTGACTGTACCTGTACGTGCGTACACATGCATGTATAGACAACACGGCACATGGGTGGTGTATATATGATTGACACACGAGAGCGACCTGCAACTGCTTATCAGTTTTTTTAATTCAATTGTATATGCATGTGTTGTGTGCAAGCATATATGTGCAACATAAACGTCTGCATGCACGTAGAATCACCTGCAAGAAGCCCAAAAGAAGACTCGAAAATAGAAGGCGTAATGGAAAATTGGAAATCAGCAAAAAGAAAACCCAGTTGATTAATTTTTGAGTTGATTGTAGAGTGCAATGCAGTGCACGACATGACAGGAGAGCCAACAAGTAGGTCGGCAGAAATCAACCAAGACACACGTAAAAATGCCGAGATTCACACCTGGTCACCAAACGGTTTCAAGCTGCAAACTGTCCAGTAAAGTAGCAGTACTACGCTATTAGCGAGCCAGCACACAGAAAACGGTTTGTAACATAACATGTACTCCGTACTACACTACTACTCCCTCTGTTTCAAATTACTCCGCACGCACTCTTATCTAGGTGGGTTAGTACTCCTTTATTTTTTATCCAAAAAAACCCTAGAATTTTTGAACTAGATAGTATGAAATGTGTACTAGCTATTTGAAAAATCTCGGAAATTTTTTGAACAAAAAATAAGAGAATACTAGCACAGATAAATCGCGTCTGAATAATTCAAAAAATGAAGATATAAATGGTCCAGTGAGTGTATATGCAGAGACATGTGGACCACCATGGATGAACTGCAGCTCATGGCCAGGACCAAGATGCTGTTCTACAAACATTCACGAGTCAACTTGCGAATGTGCATATAAGTTGCATTGGCAGCTACTGACACCAAGCATTACCCTTTGATTCTGCACACGGCGCAGTAATTCAAGGCTTCTTCTCCATATGGTATGGACACCATGTCAAAGAACCCAACTAATCAGTGGCGAAGCCAGGACTGTAAGTCTATGATGAAATTTCAATTTTTTTTACGTCAAATACATATATTTGGTAATTTTATACTAACATTTTTCCATAATATAGGTTTGTATACAAAGGATTTTGCCAAAATTCAGTGTGGTCAATTGACCACACAGGTCCCAACGTGGCTTCGCCACTGGAACTAATGAAGCATATCTAAAGAGTTCACTACCAGCTCGTCCTAATTCAACGAGCTACCAAAATACCCTCCGACTAAAGCACGCAAACAGGCTAAAAAAAAGTACTCTAGTACCTTTGGCATGACGATTTTCAGTAAGCACACAGGTCATCATGTAATAGTGAATGCCACGGTGGACGGAAGTTTAGGAGCCAAGCGTGTCGAAGCCATCTCTCTCGCGTAACGGCGCCTCGCTTCATCTTGCAACTTATGCTTCTTCCGTCTGGAGAACCATTGATCAAGCGAACCCGTCTCGAGTTGCAGCGTCCGCAGCGCGGGTGCCCTTCTCAGCAGGAAGTACAGGAGCTCCATCAGTTCAGATTCACCGCTGAACCCTGTCATCATGATGGTGTCGAGCCTTGAAAGCGTCAGACCCTCGGGCCATGTCATGTTCAGCTCACTAGGCTCCCGAAGCTTGCAGGTACAACCCTGCATTAGTAAGCTGGCTATAAGTCGAGGTAAAAAAACATTATTATTTATAAAAAGATAAACAATTGTGTAACTGTGATTTAAAATAGCAAGTGCAAAGCTTACATATAGCCCAAAATACTCGATAGAGGGAGCTGCTTTAAGGAGATGAGCAATTGAGCAGATGCTCTCTTTCCAAGACCTCACAAGAATGAACACGATTGTCCTCAAAGCAGCAAAGCTGAAAGTGTGCTGCAGCGCACGAGATACCTGGAGGGAGCCCCAAAAAAGGGATGAATTCAGCTTGACCGCAATTTCTAAAGATGGTCATATTACATACCAAGGGACTAGAGATCTTACATGTAAACATGCAGGAAACTGCAGGACCAGCCTATCCAGTTTAGAAAGCTTAGGAAGGGCACTTACGAAGTCTAAAGGGCATTCGTTCTTCTCCACAAAATAAACAAGTAGTTCTTCAAGAAACGGTGCATGTTCATACTCAACATTTATCTTCTGGCCCTTGTACACGAACAACTCAAGGTTGTCAGCATGAACACAAACACTAATTACGCTACTGCATAAAACGATTGTCAAACTCAGCAATTGTGAATGAGTAATAGTCAAATGAATCAATTGATCGCAGTCTTCTAGGTTCAGACTTTGGAGAGCACAACAGCTGGACATGATATCTGAAACAACTGCATCAGTTATTGACACATAGATGAGTGAAAGGGAATCAAGACATGAGAAGCCACTAAGATTCGTAGGAGTTGTTTCTAAACTACAGTTAGACAGAGTCAACTCGCTCAACCGGCAACCTCTCCCATCAGTAGAAGGCGACAAAAGAAATTCATATGGCTTGGAAGCAAACTTCCAGCCACTCCTGCAAATCCAGCAATTGGACTTGTAATGCTTTTCATCAAGGTCAAGGCAGAGCTTTTCTGTAGAGGCTGAATATGCAAATCCAATCCAGTGGTCCAGCTCAGAAGCATGGGCTGAGGTTAATGGGAATCTGACAGTGAATTCCTTGATTCTATTGCCATAATGGTTGCGTAAAATCTCATTTACTTTATAGACAAACTTTGTAGCCACAGCATTCCACAATTTCGGATTTGCATGATAGTTTAAGACTTCTGGCTCTTGCATCTTGAGAGTATGTGCATTAAGGATGAGATGGTCCACATTTTTCCATAGGTGCCTCCATCTGCTGGAAAGACAACTAGTCACTGCAGCATCGCTTACTGTCACTAGGGAAAGAATTTTGATTAAAATGTCATCTGGCAGTGTACTGATCCAATCAAAGTTCTGCAGAAGAAACGACATGTCAGGTATAAAATTAGAAATCAAATTAGCATCTTAACATGTTTCGATTAATTTTATTATAGAAAAGCAACGATAACATGGGCAACACACTTCTTGTTTCCATGCTAATCTAATAGATTTTAACTTATAGATAATTTTAAACAAACATAAAAAAAGGAACCATTTTCGCTAGTGCTCTATTATAGTAAGTGTCAAAATTTTGCTACTACGAGTCTACAACACTGCAAGCTCTGTATTGTTCTACCAATGGATAAATACATCAATACACCTCAAACTTGGGCGTGATTCCAAAATTTAGCACGGTTGTCAACTCACACTAGTTTTCCTATTCAAAAGATGATAAAATGAAATATTGTAGTGATATTCTTTTGTGGAAAACATAAATAACATCTAACCATTTTGATTGAGCTGAACTAACTCCAGATGGCTCAAACCAAACCACTTCCTTTATTCGTTCATCTAACTATTCGGAGCGAAAATCTCCTAGAACTATTCTGAAACCCAACCCCAAAACAACTGTGCAGTTGAGCTAGCTTATACAGTTGAGTATTGTATTCAAGCATATGAAATTGTATAATACTAACGGGTTCTCAAATACCATGCAGAAAATTAGCTCAGTTCTGGGGAAAAGTTCTGAAACAACCATGCAGGTATTTATTTTTGAAGTATATATATGCAAAAAATAATAATAGGGCAGACACATACCTGGATGGGATGCTCAACATCCTCCATGCACGGCCTCCTGTTTAATGGGGAACAACCATCTAGAGAAAAGGAAAATGATCCTGAATTAGACGAGTCAGTATTTTGTTCTATGTTCATCTGTAGTTGAATGTAATAAAGGTAAAGTCTTCCTCACATTAGGAAAGGATAGACATCTCAAATAATGTTCTGATGTTCACATAGCTCTGATGCACCTACCCACTACAGATAAAATAGACTAAATATGCCACAGCAACTTAACTAAATGGATGGTGTTGATTAAAATTTAACACATCAAAACCAGGGCAGTTAAGAGTTAACAAACCAAGCGAATATTTTGCCAAAAGTTTCACAAGTTTCTGCTTGTCGTGAGCTGCTAAATCTGAACATATTTTGAAAACATTAGGTCTTAGGACCAACCTAAATATTTAGATGGTATCCGCATTGTTCCACGGATAATAATTACTAACAGTGAAAGTAAAGCTGGACCGCATGATGCTTCTTGTTTTCTAACTAGGCATCATCCAGTTTTGCTAATCTTGGGTGCATAAATAGGAAAAATATCCACAACTAGTTCTTACTAGCAAGCACTGAACTTCTGAATCTCCATCCATACTCCTATTTGTTCCGTCAAGCTAAACAGAGAAGACAGGAGTTTGCACCGATTAATCCCCACTTCGACATCACGACAATCCCAAGAGTACGGACAAACCAAACCACTACCAAATTTGTTTGAGAAAAAAAAGTGAAACGAAATAAAGCTGCCGATTTGTGCTCATGCTGTCTCAACTCGTTGGGAGCAAGGACAAAAAAACATGCCTCTCGATGGATAACCTCTGGCACCATAAGAATCGGGGAACTGCCATCCACGTGGATTGCAGCTAGGGATGGTCGTAAGCTGCTTCGATTCAAGGTGTCAGTTTCGATTTTCGAAGTCCCAGATCTCCTCCCCTGTCTGTCTCCGACCAAACCCTTAACCCCTGCCTCCCTCCCGATTTGCTACAGACCAACGGAACTTTTCTTCTAATCTACGTGGCGATGATGGAGGCATTGCACAGGAAGGAGAGCGGGGAAGGTTACCTCCGGTGGCAGGTGGAGACGCTGGCTCCGGCGGCGATGTCGAGTTCATGTCCGCGGCGGGGGACGGGCTGCTTCTACTGTTTTTTTGTTTTTGATTGAGAGAGGAACGGGTTTTGCTTCTTCTACCGGGCCGGTCAATCATGGCTTAAACTGTTCGGCTGGACCGACCCGATCTCAGCTTGTAGGCCCTGGTCCAGTACTTTACCACCCATCTTTCGGTAGCCCACTGACAGGTGCTTTCTAGGGCTGCAAGCGGGGCGGGCTTGCGGGCAGGTTTTTTTTTGCCTGAGCTCACGTATGCACAGTACAAGTTAAAATCTATTCCCATCGCTATACAATAAGGCCTCGTTCGTTTTCTCTGGAATGGATCCAGATGTGGAACAGATCCAGAGAGGGATTTGGTTGATTCCAAGCCTCCACCCAAACCCCAAACAACCCAGTTAATCCATTCCCCTAATCTCTCTATGCGTTTCTGGCCGTTCGGTTAATCCTAGGACATGCTTAGATTGCATCCGCCGTCCTTCCTTTTTGTGTGTATTGCGTCGTGGAAAATTTTCCACAGGTCAGATGGGGAGAAAAAAATTTCCAGACTCGATAGCCTAGAGTTGGACGGGATGAGCTGGGTTCTGATCCAACCTGGGTTTAAACGAATGCCTTAGTTTTATTGGGCTGGAAAAAATTTATGGACAAGCTGGATTGATGGGATTGGACCACAATCCAAGCCAATCCATGCCTATTATGGATTAAACGAACGGGGCCTAAAGGTGAATTTGTTACGGACTGACCTTACATGCTGATGTGGCATTGAACTGTGAATCTGGGTGAGGAAAAATAGGAGCAACTGCTGCTATGTCTCCAATCGTGCTCAACCACGTCGTGTTCGTAAGATTTGTCCGTAGAATCATTCCGTAGATGTAGCAAAACTCATCGCTATATGTAGTACAGTTTATACTAAACGTTCCGTTTTGCGGGCTTAGGTGGGCCTCGCACCGGCAACCCTAGTGCTTTCTCTTTCCTTAACCAAAAAAAAGGTGTTTGTATTTTCTTGTTTTCGAATAAAAGAACTTTTCTTTTCTATGGTTAAGAGTTTTTAAGACATAAATCATATATGTAAAGAGAAGACATAAATAACACTCCATATTTTTTTTGAGATAAAATCACACTTAAGCTATCTATAGGTTCGTAAAGCACCCATAATCTTGATCTTAACTTTGACCATGAATTTAACTAACAAAATATGAGTTATTTGATACAAGAAATATACCCTTGGATTTGGATACTTCTTTAAATTACTAATTCAATGGTATAATTTTATATTGTATATAACTCATATTTGTTTGTGGAATCAAGATTAAAACTTGGTTAAAAATTCAAGGAGCCTCACGAACCCAAGCAATAGGAGTATATGTATTGTAAATTGAGAGGATACCGTGATGCTTGTAATTGATTGGAAGGACACCCTTTTGGTTTTCCGAAGTTTTCCAACTATGTTTTTTCCAAAAGAAAAATCCTAGAGTGACTTATGCATCGTTGTGTGTGCTATCGGTTGAGCAACCTTACAAGTTACACGCTAACTAGTACTCTAGATCGATGGACATAGAGATGAGATCATTTTCAATGGCATGTGCGTTGTTTAGTTGGTAAAGTTATATGTTGTGAACTAAGAACCCATCATACAATTACTGCAATGGAGCGCATTCAAGTCGATCCAATAAGAGTTATTAAGAGCAATGCCATTTGGACCGTGATGCCCTAATTAAACTACTCAATAATCTTCTTAATAAATTTGTTTAACAACATCCTTCATGAACTACTTTTAGGTATATTAATTCAACATCATAAATGTTGATGGATTTCTGTATCACCTAGTTAAACTTACAAATATTTGGCTTCAGAGAAAACTCGAGAATATCACATTTTGGGGTGGATGGTATAAAACGAACTCCAAAAGCGGGTTTGCTCGATGGCACACATTATTTTTACGCAACACTGGTCGGAAAGTTGTATGCGAGCTATGTGGCTTATCCTATTTGTAAGATCTTCAGTCTAATATCGACCAATGGACATATCTTTATGGAAATTGTTTTTTTGATAAACTTGGTGCCTTTTTTAAAATCTAAAAATTGACGCAGCAACTTGATCAATAAATCTTACACCGTCATAAGAAAAGGACGAGGATCAATTATGATATATTTTTGGAAAATGCGGTGCTTTATACCCTATATTGTTTTGATATTATAAATAGATTAGTATCACACACTTGAGTGTCGAGATTATTATCATAAAGTTCAGAATCAATTTTTGTGGAGGCCTAAGGCCATATATTATGTGAAACCAGCCCTTGCAAGAATATCCTTATAGGAAAACAAGTAAAACATAAGTCCTTGAAAAGATCAGCAACATCTTCCTTCTTCATTCCTTGGAGCAAAGGTCGATGTCGCCTCTGAGCCTCTGGCGTAGAAAAACTCGTGTCAGAGAAAACCTGAAAAAAAACCAGATGCTTGTAGAAGCAGCGGTTGGTAACTCGTCAAGGTAGACCAGAAGATGTGACAACCACGATCTCAAGAGATCGCCATCTCAGAGAAGCTATTATTGAGAAGGATGGGGAGATAATCCCAGCTTTGGCCAGATGGAGATGGAGGACATCAAGCTCGAAAAAAACGTTTCACAACGAAGCCAACAAAGCTTCATCAGGCGGAGGCGAAACTTGAGGACATTAATATGTTGCGACATCATCCACCTCACTGAATGCCGTTGTTGTAGACAGACACTTATCATGCCAGGTCTAATGCCCGTCGACCACCGCAAACTCCAGCCCGTTGACACTCATTCGGGGAAGAACATCAATCTAGGACAAGCTAAAGGACCTTTATTCTCATTGCCCTTGCCCCTAAACCAGAGGCGAAGAACTCGAAGACTCTCTAGGGACCGGCCATCTGATCCAAGGTTCCTCCACCGTCCAGCCGTCTCCAAAGAATGGCTTCCCCTTGGAGCATTCCTTCAAGGCTCCCTCGAGCGTCTCCATCGCTGTCAACGTCTGCTTCATACCTTCTTCTCTCTCCTTGTCCGTCTTGCCAGTGAACATCTTCCACCATGGCGCAACTAGCTGCGAGCATAAATGCACACACAAGGTATACAACTAACTTGACATCAATGTATACAAACATACTCCCTCCGTTTCAAAATATAAGATGTTTTAAGTTTGTGAAGAAAATTAATCTAGACTTTTTTAGTGTGTACATTCATTCTAAATTTGAGTGAACCTTCGTACTAAAACAAGTCTAGATACATTTGTCTCACAAAACTAAAAACGTCTTATATTTTAAAACTAAGGGAGTACTAGTCTATCGCTGTCACGGTCGCATCAAGCGGGGCAAAAAAGAGTTCAGCCTGGCCTAGTGGCCTTTACCTTGTTATCAATGTAGTCTGCCCAGAACCGAGCCCTTGCGCGTTGGTAGGGGTCGGCGGGGAGGAGGGAAGGCCCTCTTCCGGCGTAGACCTCGTCGATGTACTCTAGGATGGCGAGGGACTCGCAGATCGGCACGCCGTTGTGGATGAGCACGGGCACCTTCTTGTTCACCGGGTTGGACTCCAGGAGGAGTTCGCTCTTGTTTCCGAGGTCCTCTTCCTGGTACTCGTAGCTCAGGCCCTTGAAATTGAGCGCCAGCGCCACTCGCAGCGCGAAGGGGCCCCTCCACGTCCCGAGAAGCTTTAGCTCGTCTACCCTGGCGCAGCTTCTTCTTCCTAGAGTGTTATATGGTTTGTAAACGTACTTACATATCTTAAGAAGTTATAAGTCTGTTTTGTGACGTATGTGTTGGAATTTGGGTGTGGGCCTTGGCCCATAGCCTAATACAAATTCTGAAATTCTCTTGGCCCATTCATGCCTAGCAAGGGGTGGTACCAAAGTTTAGTCCCACCTTGCTAGTTTAGAGGGAGTTGGACCAATATATATAGTGGAGTGTTTCACTACCTCCTAAAGAGAGTGAAGAGGAGTGGCATACACGCGCGCTCCTCCTCCTCCGCCGCCTCGATGCCACAGCACAGCCAAGGGTTTCGGAATTGTGCCTCGGAAAATTATTGTGCGAAGTTATTTTTTACCGCTTCGGTCTTTCCGAAACGTATTGTTACTACTCGGACGTGGGTTACGCCCCACGTCTTACCCGACCGGCGCCTATATATAAACGGCCTTAGGCAAAAACCCTAATACGAGAAAATACACATCTCTCTGACTCCAGAACCTTGCGCCGCCGCTACACCTTCTCCATCCCCTCTTCCGGCGTGCACCGGACGACGGGACAGTAGGCCTCCGGAACCACCGCCTCTCGTGAACCTGTACGGGTGAGGGGCGATCAGGTTTTTGGGGAGCGTCTACCATCATCGACGGCATCACGTCGACCGACCACTACTTCCCCGACGAGGACTTCTTTCCGGACATCAGCAGCCTCTACATCGACGCCATGGCTGACGACACTAGTGTCAACCTCAACCCCAACCTGAATGCGAACCCGATTCCTCCTCCAGCACCGTACGTAATATGTTCCTATCTAGTTCAGTTTCTGTTGCAGTTTCTTGTACTAGCTCTTGGAATAGATGTGATCTGTTTATTCTGGTTGAATATGATCTGTTCGTTTATTCTGCTAGTATACATGATTAGATTAATTCCAGCACTTATAGTCATGATTTATTATTACTTATTTCGGATTAAATATTATGGTAATTTGCTTATATTTTCAACAATCCAAAAACCTTATTATAGGCAACTGAATTCAACTGGTTTAGCCGCGGCTACAAGGCCGCCTCCTTTTGACGGTGTCAATTATAAGAGATGGCGCACGAGAGCAGTTCTATGATTAAAAAACCTAGGCTGCTATAGCGCCACTCTTGGCAAACCTGAGGGAGACTTTTCTCCTGTTCAGGAGGAAGCGTTTCAGAAAGTCGACACCATATTTATGGGGGCTTTGTTCAATATTCTTGGTGACAACATTGTTGACACCTATATGTCATTTGATAATGGCAAGGATGCGTGGGATGCACTGGACGCCAAATTTGGTGTTTCGGATGCTGGCACTGAACTGTATATCATGGAGCAATTCTATGACTACAAGATGACTGATGACCGTCCCATCGTGGATCAGGCTCATGAGATACAGTCCCTTGCCAAAGAACTCGAGCAGTTCAAGTGTAACTTACCGGACAAGTTTGTGGCCGGAGGCATTATTGCCAAGCTTCCTCCTTCTTGGAGGAACTTTGCTACCTCTCTGAAACATAAGAGACAGGAGTTTTCTGTTTCGGATCTCATCGGATCTCTTCATGTTGAAGAAAAGGCGAGAGCAAAAGATACATGTCCTCGAGGCTTTAATGGAAGTTCTAGCGCACATGTAGTACAAAAAAACAACTTCCAGTCCCACAAGTTCAAGAATAAGAACAGGTCTGATGGCAAAGGAAAGTTTGATGGCAAAAACAAGGCCGCACAGACTACCAACTTCAAGAAGAAGACTGAGTATAAGAAGAAAGGATCTTGCCATGTCTGTGGTGATCCTAATCATTGGGCTCCTAGCTGCCCCAATCGCTTTGACAAGCGTTCACATGGAAATAGTGGCAAGTCCGCTAATGTTGTCCTTGGTGATATTGAGATGAAGGATCCGGGTACGGTATATTTCCCATCGTTCTTTCAGTTTGTAACTCACCTGATTGGTGGATAGACACCGGTGCAAATATACATGTATGTGCTGATATTTCCATGTTCTCTTCTTATCGTCGAACGGGCTGGCTCCGTGCTGATGGGAAACGGCTCACGTGCTTCATTCAAGGTGTTGGTACGGTGGATCTGAAGTTTACTTCGGGAAGATCGACCCTGAAGAATGTGCAAGACGCTCCTCAATCAATAAGAATCTCGTCGTGGATCTCTTACGTGTCGAGATGGTTTTAAGTTAGTCTTTGAGTCCAATAAAGTTGTAATTTCTAAGTATGGACAATTTGTTGGAAAGGGTTATGAGTGCGGAGGCTTGTTCCGCTTATCTTTGTCAGACTTATGTACTCAAGTTATTAATCATGTTTGCAATGATAGTGAATCCAATATTTGGCATTCACGACTTTGTCATATTAATTTTGGGTGCATGACGCGCTTGCCGATATGAATTTAATTCAAATTTACATTGTCAAAAGTTCCAAGTGTCAAGTATGTGTGCAGCTAAGCAACCTCGCAAGTCTCACAAGACCGCCGAGGTACTAGATTTGGCACCATGGAACTAATACATTCAGATCTTTGTGAGATGAATGGTGAGTTGACAAAAGGTGGAAAGCGATATTTCATGAATTTAATTGATGATTCCACTCGTCTTGTTATGTATCTTCTGAAATCTAAAGATGAAGCTTTTAATCACTTCAAAATCTATAAAGCTGAATCGAAACCAACTTGATCGAAAGATTAGCGACTTGATCCGATCGTGGTGGAGAGTATTTTTCCAACGAATTTGATTCTTTTGTGCGGAGCATGGTATTATCCATGAGAGGATGCCTCCCTACTCACCTCACCAAATGGGGTGGCGAAAGAAAGAACCGTACTCTAACTGATTTGGTTAACGCCATGTTAGAT
Source organism: Avena insularis (assembly GCA_023614405.1). Taxonomy (NCBI): domain Eukaryota; kingdom Viridiplantae; phylum Streptophyta; class Magnoliopsida; order Poales; family Poaceae; genus Avena; species Avena insularis. The sequence continues at coordinate 391,372,439 of CM042695.1, forward strand.
ACATCGGGTCTATCCAAGGAATGGTGGGGAGGCGATAAAGATCGCGTGTCATGTCCTAAACCGTGTTCCCAAAAAGAACAAAACCATTACTCCATTTGAGGAATGGGAAAGGAAAAGGCTGAAACTCTCCTACTTACGAACTTGGGGTTGTTTGGCGAAAGTGAATGTGCCGATACCCAAGAAGCGCAAGCTTGGACCAAAACCGTGGATTGTGTCTTTCGATATGCATTTCATAGCATTGGCTATAGATTTTTGATAGTGAAATCTCAGGTATCTGACATGCATGTTGGTACAATCATGGAGTCGAATGATGCGACTTTCTTTGAAGACATCTTTCCCATGAAAGATTCGTCTAGTTCATCAAATCAGGAGATGCCGAGTGTATCGAGTCAAGACTTAATCACAATTCTGAACCCACCATTTCGATAGAACACCTCGATAATCCTATGGAGGATAACAGTGAAGCTCCTACCAGAAGTAAGAGACAAAGGACTGTGAAGTCCTTTGGTGATGATTTCATTGTATACCTCGTGGATGATACTCCCACTTCTATTTCAGAAGCTTATGCATCTCAAGATGCGACCATCGGAAAGAAGCCGTCGCAGTGAGATGGATTCCATCATAGCAAACGGAACTTGGGAAATCGATCGTCCTTATGGGTGCAAACCGTAGGATGTAAGTGGGTGTTTAAGAAGAAGCTTAGACCTGATGGTACTATTGAGAAGTATAAGGCACGCCTTGTTGCCAAGGGTTATACCCAGAAAGAAGGCGAAGACTTCTTTGATACTTATTCACCTGTGGCTAGGTTGACCACTATTCGAGTACTGCTATCCTTGGCTGCCTCGCATGATCTTCTCGTTCATCAAATGGACGTTAAGACGGCTTTCCTAAATGGAGAGTTAGATGAGGAAATTTATATGGATCCGGATGGATTCGTGATAGATGGTCAACAAGGCAAGGTGTGTTATCAAGTCTCTGTATGGTCTTAAGCAAGCTCCTAAGCAGTGGCATGATAAGTTTGAAAGGACTTTAACTGATGAAGGCTTTATTGTAAACGAAGCTGACAAGTGTGTGTACTATCGCCATGGTGGGGGCGAGGGAGTCATCTTATGTCTGTATGTTGATGATATACTGATATTCGGGACCAATCTTAATGTTATCAATGAGGTCAAAGACTTTCTATCTCGTAGTTTTGAGATGAAAGATCTAGGAGTGGCTGATGTGATATTGAACATCAAGTCACGAAAGATGATGATGGTGGGATAACACCGCTTCGGCCTCACTATGTGGAAAAGATCTTGAGTCGCTTTTGGGTATAGCGAATGTAGATCCTCTCCTACACCATACGATCCTAGCGTGTTGGTTCGAAAGAATCGTGGAGATCCTAAGGATGCTAAAGATCACCGAGATATTCTCGCATTATTGGCTCGCTTATGTATTTAGCCAGCCACGAGGCCCGACATCTCCTTTGCTGTAAGCAAGTTAAGTCGATTTGTCTCAAATCGGAGATGTTCATTGGCGTGCCCTTGAAAGGGTTTTATGCTATTTGAAAGGCATTGCGAGCTATGGGATTCACTACCGTATCCAAGGGTACTTGAAGGGTATAGTGACTCAAACCGGATTCGATCTTGATGAGACTAAGGCCATGAGTGGTTATGTGTTTACACTTAGTGGTGGCGCTGTTTCTTGAAGTCTTGCAAGGCACCATCTTAACGAGGTCAACTATGGAAGCAGAACTCACAAATTATTACGTACCTTTGTTGAAGCAGAGTGGCTTCATGAACTCTTGATGAACTTACTTGTGGTTGAAAAACCAATACCCGCAATCCTTATGAACTGATAATCAAACTGTGATCATAAAAATAAGCAGTTCTAAGGACAATATGAAGTCATCAAGACATGTGAAGAGGAGATTGAAATCTATCGGAAAATGAGAAACTCCGAGTTATTGCATTGGACTATATCCAAACATCTAAAAATCTGCAGATCCTTCACAAAGGGTCTATCACGTAATGTGATAGATAATGCATCGAGGGAGATGGGTTTGAGACCCACTTTTTGAGTTGCTCACAGTGGTAACCCGCTCTATGTGATCGGAGATCCCGTGAAGTAAAGTTGGGAGACAAGCTGTTGGTCAACTGGGAGGAGAGTATCCTTATAGCATACTACCACTCCGTATAGATGCAATACTCTCCTATTCTGCATGGCAGGTTGGTATTTACCTTAATGTGTTACGAGTGGCTTGTTTAAGCAAAGATGTTGTCCTCAGAACATCTTTTGAAGAACACACCTATATGAGTCTCGACTGTTAAACGTCCGCAGTCCGTGAGAGTTGGGTGCTCTCTAATAAACTCATGAAAGGCCATGGAGTATGACGATAAGCTCCAAACTGGAGAAGCTTCAAGGCACTCAGATCGGTCTAGACCTTATGTGAAACTAGTGCGCACCAAACTTGTAGTTCAAGGCATAGTCCACTATTCAAGTTGCAATCTAGTGTAGCATGAAGTTCTAAGTGGAAGTTCAACTTAACAGTCTCCACCTCGCACCGGTATATAAACAATGCTCTGGAACTGATTGATGTGATGTGATGATATGTGCCTATGAGAATTTGTGGGGGATTGTTGGAATTTGGGTGTGGGCCTTGGCCCATAGCCTAATACAAATTCTGAAATTCTCTTGGCCCATTCATGCCTAGCAAGGGGTGGCACCAAAGTTTAGTCCCACCTTGCTAGTTTAGAGGGAGTTGGACCAATATATATAGTGGAGTGTTTCACTACCTCCTAAAGAGAGTGAAGAGGAGTGGCATACACGCGCGCTCCTCCTCCGCCGCCGCCCGCCTCGTCACGACGCGCGCGCGCCGCGGTTTGCGGAATTGTGCCTCGGTGCCGATCTTATCTTTTTGCTGCTCGGGAAAATTATTGTGCGAGTTATTTTTCACGGCCGCTTCCGTCTTTCCGAAACGTGGCTGTTACTACTCGGACGGGTTACGCCCACGCCTTACCGGGCGCCTTATATATAAACGGCCTTAGGCAAAAACCCTAATACGAGAAAATACATCTCTCGACTCAGAACCTTGTGCCGCTACACCTTCTCCATCCCTCTTCCGGCGTAACCGGACGACGGACAAGAGGGCCTCCGGAACCACCGCCTCGTGAACTCAGACGGGTGAGGGGCGATCAGGCTTTGGGGAGGCGTCTGGCGACATCGACGGCATCACGTCGACCGACCACTACTTCCCCGACGAGGACTTCTTCCCGGACATCAGCAGCCTCTTCAGTGTAACTCCCAACTTTTTTGTATCTTAACTTTTTCATTTTTTTGCAGCTAGTTTTCCTTTTTTAAGTTATATTTTTAGTGTATCTGAACTTTCAATCTTTTAATTTTAGTTTTTTTGCAACACAATGCAAATTCTGTAATAACATCTTAGGCAGATTACTGACAAGTTAACTTCTCAAGATCATTATGTGAACTTCACATTTGTATTAGTTAATTCTTGTCTATTACAGTATGTTCTTTTTTATGTTGCATTTTTGTAATGATTTCTGCTAATTGTGTGTGTGTTTTCCCAGGATCTGGTGATGCTTCTGAGAGTTCAAACCCTGTTACGGTTATTAATAAAGCGAAATTAGTTACCCGTGATGGAAAATTGAGTTTAGCTGCTGGTATTCCTTTCCTGCTTAGTCATGCTTCTCTAGTTTCTGAATATATCCCGCGTCTCCAAGGACGATCACCATGTGGTTGATCCTGTCAAAAAACCCGTATCTCCACCTGGTATGGTTTTATTCTTTTTTCATTCTTTTTCTTTGTTTAACTTGTAATTTTTTTATGTTTAATTTCCTCCTTTTTTTACTCATATAATTAACTTCTAGTTTTATTATGTTGATTTGGCAGTTATATCTGTGGCAAATAATCCTAATTTAGAAGATTTATCTACTGCTGATGGAGGTTTCTTATCTAATACTTTCACTACTTCTGTTAACTCTTTATCTTATTTTTGTTTATGTGTTGCGACCTAGTTTATTTGTAAAATGAAACACCTGTTAACTTTTTTTTCCTGTTAGATATGTGTTTTAACTGTCCTATTTAAAATTGAGACTACTAGTACACATTGTCTACCTCTAATTATAACTTCTATCATTCATTTATCTTAACTTCCTAGATTTTATGTGCATTTATATGTGAACTTTACATCTTTGATCTTTATAATTCAGTGTAACTCCCAACTTGTTTGTATCTTAACTATTTAAATCTTTGCATCTAACTTTCATATTTTAAATTTATACTACAAGTGCACCTTGTCTTCTTTAGCTTAACTTTGATAACTTCTAATTATAACTTCTATCATATATTTTATCTTAACTTTCTAGATTATGTGCATTATATCTGATATTTATAGCTTTGTGTTTAGTTTTTTGGAACATAATGCCAATTCTGTAATAACATCTTAACCAGTTTTTGAAGGTAACTTGCATTCCTATAGTAACTGCATTCATTTTTATCACTAATGCATTTGTTTTTGTTATACCAGCTGATGAAACTATTAAGCAAACCTTGGATATGTTGAATGCTGATTATGTTGATCCAGACCAACCTGAAGAAGTTGCTGCTGCATCTGATGCTGTGCCTGCCAATGCTTTGGGGCCTGATGGTGTAAGAGGGCCATCCCCGTATGATGAGCATACACCTGTTCGTGGAGCTGATGTAGAGGGTTCTGGTGATAGGATAGTTGGACCTATTTTTGATAGCACACCTGGTGTGCAAGAGCAGGATGATGGTTTCCCTCTATGGCAGGACACGCCGTCTCAATCTGTAGATGGTACAGAGGAGGTTACACAGGAACATAATGTGAAAGCGCAGCTTGAATTGTATGCCAAGCAACACAGTTCTAGGCTTGCTGCTTACAATGAGAAGGTTAAGATGTTCTGTAGGAAGCGCTCGTCGAAATCAAAGCAACAAAATGCCGGTGTGTTAGGCATGCAAAATGATCCTCCAGCAGAATCAACCCAGAAGAATAGGGTTGCTGTTGCTAAGAGGCCGTTGTATGCTATGACTCCTACTCGCCGTAGTCCTCGTGTTGCTGTGATGAGGAATGATATGATTTCTGCTCAGCAAGCATCACCTGTGAAAGGTTCATCTTCTAAGCGTCGCCGTACCATGATGAAACATATGTGCCAGACGCAGATGACGATTCTGGTGGGGAGGATGCCGCCGCAGCTTGTCCCGAAAAGGTTACCATTCATCTTTGCTGCCACTTTTTTTGTTGTGCTAACTTCTTGTATTATCAATGTTAACTTTCATTATATTTGATATATTTTTTCTATGTTTTTCAAAAAATTTATCAGCCTACAAAGAATAAGAGGGATACAGTTGTTGTGGACACATCTCCTAAAAATGTAGGTAAAAAGATTAAAGTTGCTATGACGAGGAAGCCGCGTGGCATCAAAAAAAAAGCTGGAAATGACGACAATGCTCGAGATCACTTCCAACAGACTGTTCGTTGGGAGAAGTTCTGGAGGCTGTGAAGTTGCTGGAGGATGCTCACAAAAAAAAGTCATAGAAGCAGGTTTCGGATGTGTGTTTGATTGGGTGTTGGAGGGCAATGTGTCGCGTGTTCTCATGTGTTTCCTGCTCAAGAAGATTGACACAACAACTATGAAAATAGATTGCGGCGCTGGAAGGATCCTGTGTGTTAACAGGGAAGCAGTGCATCACATTTTTGGGTTCCCAATGGGAGGTGAAACAGTCCCAAGGCCCGCAGGGAGTGGCCATGATTCCTCAATGGCGATTCTTAAGGCAGAGCTTGGTTTTGAGAGTAATGTTGCTATTGATACCAAGGATCTTCGTAAACTGCTTGCTCAGCTTGTCAAGGATGAATCAAAAGTTGACACAGCTGTTAAGGTGTTCTTTGCTATCATTTTCATGAAGCTTGTATGTCCTGGATCTGCCGTTCGTCTTGGTAGAGAGGCGGCAATGCTTGTAAACATGGATTATAATAAGATGGCTTCAAGTGATTTCTGCCAATTAGTTGTTGATGAGTTGAAGCGAGCAGCGGAGAAATATCAGGATCCCAATATAGCACAGGCGGTCCCGAAGGGTGTGGTATTGTCCCTGTAGTTATGTATTTGGATAGCTGTCATTCAAAGAAGCATTCTGTGATGCATCTCAGGACCCCTCGTGCTAACTTCTTGCACGAGAAACCATTGAAAGCCATTTATTCTGAAGACATTATCAAGAATGGCAAAAGTGATTTGTCCAAGTATGTTTTTGGGAAGCTTCCGGTCAGTAAACCACCCCCATGCTTTTTATGTTGTATATACGATGAGTGAACTCGTGTTCCTTATTTGTTATTTAATTCCCCTATATGTTCATTATTATCATAGCTTAATCTACAATTATTTGAAGAATGTTTAACCTCCATTTATTCCACTGTTAACTTCTTTGTTTTATATAGTTAACTTCTTGGTTTTATACAGTTAACTTCCTTTTATTTTCAGTTTTTTTTGTTTCAGTTAACTTACTGTAAGTTTTATTCCTATTTTGAGAATAGAATTCGATGTGCACTACATAACAAATTTAGGATACATAGCTTTTTTATAAGGGTTTTTACTTTGACCATAGTAAAAGTTAGCCTCCTAGTTTCTGAAAGTTTTAAGTTTTTGTTTTTTATGTATGATTTTTTTGTTTACATGGTGGTAACCTCCATCGTTTATGAAAGTTAATTACCATTTCTATGAAAAGTTAACTTCCACCTTTTTTCTGTCTGGTCCTAATGTGAATTCTGATTCATTTATTTTGTCTATCCCCTTTTTTATTGATATGAAGTGGAAGGGTCGTAATGACATTGTTTATTCATACTCCATCTGCGTCAAAGATATGTACATCGATGACATTCGGTCCCATGATCCTTTTGTAATATCTCAGCATCCTCATGAGCATATTGAGAGGTCTGAGCATCGCGATGAGCCTATTGAGAGGTCTGAGCACCCTGATGAGCATATCGAGAGGTCTCAGCCCGATTTGGTGAGTGAACAGGCTCCAGTGGCTGGTGAGAGGTTTGCTGATGCATCAATGTTTTCTAAAAGTGGAAAGTCTACGTCCTCTATGACCATAACAGATATTGATCAGCTGCTGCAGAAAGTTAGTGATACTGTTAAAGTTGTTCCGACTACAGTTGATCGTCTTGGCAGTATAGCTGGCCTTTTTCCTGCTGGGCATGGGCCTACCGAAGAAGTTATGAAAGAGGCTTCTGATCTTGAAGTTAGTTTCCTTGGCGACATGGTGTCTGCTATAAAGTTTTTGCATAAAGGTTTAGCTAATTTTGGTCGTAAGCAAGATTTGATATGCACACCCTACGAAAGAGAAGCTGATACTATAGCAAGACAGATGGATTTGAATGATGATGTCCCTGCTCGTGGTGGCGTTGACAAATCCACCTTCACTACAGTTCTAGGGCAATCAGCTGCTGAGGCTCAGGTATAATGTTTTCTCTCTTTTCCCATTCTTTTTGCTTAGAGGTTTTTTCATTGCCTTTTCTGTTTTTATTATTTAAAACACTTGAAGTTTTTTTGTATCTTGTTTGATAACTTCTAGGATTTATGTAACTTAACTTCTAGGATCTCTGTAACTTAACTTCTTTTTTGTAATTTCTAAAAGTACATATTTTTGTATTTTATCCTTTTGTTAATTGTAAACTCCTATTACTGTAAGAAGTTAACTACCAGGGCTATATGATGTTTTTAACTTCACTATTGTACTTTTTTGACTGACATTATTTTATTTACTAGACATCTTATTTTTTAAAACAGATTTGCACCATGTTTATTTTTCATGGTTTTGTTAACTCCCAGTTGTTAGTTTTATTTTCTTGACATCTTAACTTCTCACAGGAAGAAGCTAGAGTAGCTGAGGAGAATGCTTCGCAAGATATTGAAGAATTCGGTGGAGGAGTGGATGAATGCATTTTTGAGGAACCTAGTCCTCGTGTTAACCGTGCGCCAGTTCCTGTGTCACCGCCGCAGGCCTACAGTAATAAAGATGATGATGGTCTTGATAATTTTGAAGAGAAAAATGACGCTCCCCCTGATGTGGTTTCTCTACAAATGTCAACAATGCAGATGATTGTCATGTTGCTGATGATGGTGGGTGCTTTTTTTGCCCGTGATATATGTTTGCTGTCACTTCAGAACGTTATTTTTGTTTGTACTGATGTTTTTGTCTTTAGCAAATTCTGAGGCAGATAAATGTGCACTATCAGCTGAGCCGCCTATTGTGGTTGTATTTGAACATTCTGTAGATAACCATACGCATGAGCAAGCTGGAGATAAGAAGACGCAGGAGGAAGATACATGCAATGATTCCCAGAGTATATTTTTCTAATGTTCCTACGCCCCTGCCACACACCCTCGTATTCTTCCTCATTAGTGCTTTTGTGTTTTTTTGTTTTTACTCCTCACATCTCTGCTGTTATGTATTATTATCCTGATATCTACTTTTACTTTATTCTGGGTAAGCACTAGGTGGGGGGAGGCGGGTGGTAGTGGGTGGAACTTTTTTAATGTTGTAATGTAATAAGACTTTCAAAATGATATATGTATTGTACAGTTTCTTCTTTTTTTATGTTTTTTCATATGATGTGTATTATTTCTTTTGTTTTTATCCATGCATAGTCTGAATCAACTACGCGTTTACCGGCATGTGAACTTCCATTCTTTTTCCTTTTTTTAATAGCATCCTCTGTGTTCTCTACCCCGTCCACTGCTCCAGCTTTGGAGAAGATCAAAGAGGTTTATCATGCAGTGTGCAGGCTGAGGAATGACAAGAAAAAAGAGTACTTCTCTTCACATTTCTTTTTTGTTATTTTTGTTTCTATCCATCACCATATTTGTTTTCCAGTGCGATTTTTCTTGATTTATTTTGATGTCTGTGATATTTTTCTTTTTTTCAGGGGCATCACACTCTTCAGGAATGACGATTGTGATTGCACAATAGGGCAAATTGCGATGGCTTTCCAGCCAACTGGGTTTCTTTGCTCATACGCAGTATTTGTCGGAACTTATCTGCTTGGAAAAAATACAAGGGATCAGAGAAGTTGATTGTACCGTATATTTGCTGTGTAAGCTAATTCCTTGTATTTTTATCTTCACTACTTTTTTTTGTTTTTGGTATGGATGGATCCATAATATTTTTGTATATTCTATTGTTTTTAGATAGTTAACTCCCATAATTTTTTAAGAAAGCTAGTTTATTGGATGTCTTTTAGGTTTATCTGCTCTGTCAATGGAAGTTAACTGTTATTATCATATAACTTAACTTCCTAGTAAAAAACAGTAATTACCTTTTTTCTTCATGCACGGCTTCCACGAATGTTAACTTCCAGTTTTTCATTAACTTATCTTCCTAGTCCCTTTTATGATTTTATATTTTTTCTTTACGTGGGCTATGATGGTTTTAATCAGAGGCATATTTTCGAAGGAAACCTGCATAGCAGGCGTGTGCAGAAACTTTTCAGTGTAGATTCGGAAGACCGTTTGGACCAGAAAGATATTGTAAGTGTGAAATTTTTTGTTTAACATATTGTTTCTCTCTGTATTTTTGTTTTAGGTTCATTTTTCAGTTTGTTTCATCATTATATTTTAGTTAACTCTTGATCCTTTTTTATTTCTTTTGTAGATTCTTTTTTCTATTTTCGATCCTCCTGACCCTCCAGTCCCTGGTGTGGTGGGCCACTTTTGTGTTTTTGGTATCAACATGCGCAAGAAGCGTTTTTAGTTCCTTGATTTTATGCGTGGCGCCGATGATCCAGATGCTTAGAGGGTAATACACACGATGGTTCAAAACATCAGGAAGTTATGGAGGGAAGCTGCCAATTCCAAAGGTGAAAAGTTTGATCCACCAAATATTAATAGCTGGGGGATTGACTACGTCAGAGTGCCGAAACAGTCAACTCCGTATGTTTTATTTGCAATTTTTATAGTTTTCATGCTAACTTTCTTTGTGCTTTCCATTATATGTCTTGTGTATTTTTAGAATTTTTGCTCTTTTTGATATTAATTTTTTGCATTTTTAATATTGATCTTCTTCTTTGTTTTTTGATTCAGTCATTGCTGTGGATTTTGCATGCTCCAATTCTTGTTAACTTTTGATGGAGATGGTTTGGTGTCTTTTGACCAGAAAGATATCTTAAATATAAGGATGACCACATTGTACAGTTGGTTGACTTCACCTGATTTTAAAATTGATTTAACAGAAATGTTTGGTATTGATCCAGGTATGCTGTCTATTTTTTGCCTTTATTTTAAATATATATATATGTGCACCTATTGTTTGTTTTTATACCTAACTTCCAGTGTATATGATGTTAACTCCTACTTTTTTCTATTTTTTTTTAACTGTTATTTTTTGCCTGATAATAACTAGTACTGTAAAATGATGCTAACTACAGCTTTAATGTTAATTTTTTAATTCTTTATGTAATATATTATGTTTGACTAGATACTATTAGTATACAGGAAGAAATGTGCCTCTATGTTTTTTGTTTTTAACATAACTTTTGTTATAGAAGGGTGTTAACCCCCTCATTTTATCTTAACTCTTCAGCTATTTGAAGTTAACTTCTTCTATAATATGATGCTAACTGCCCATGATACACTGAACTGTTTTTTACAGTGTTGTTAACTTTTCATACGTGTTTCAGGAATTCCTCTTGCCATAGAGGAAGATAACTTCACGTTATTTGAAACTCAGTTCTTCACACCAGAAGTTATAGCTTTACGAGAAGAAGAATTTCAGTTGCAAGCTGTTAGTAAGGCGAAGAAGGCTATCGCGAGACTGCATGTCTATCCAGTGATGAAACCATATACCACTAAGGCATTAGTAGATATGAAGGAGAAGGAGAAGGTATTAGTAAATGTGGATGATGACGATGATTATTTTGTCTCTCCGCCACCCCCGAGGACTGTTGTAAAATCTGTTCAGAAAGATACAGTTATCTGCTCAGCTACCAGCAGTGATGACTTTGAAACTCAGTTCCGAAAGTATCAACCACCTGCCCAAGCTCTTGTACTTTCTAACAAGAGGCCGACCAAAGTCTCTAAAAAGCTCATGAAAGATGTCCCCGAGTTTGTTCCTTACAAATTCCCATGCTTAGTCAAGGCCAAACAATTCAGAGATTTAATTTTAAGCCCGGATTACCTGAAGGAACATGGGGAGTAAGTACCATTGCTATCTTTTTCTCCTTTTTTCTATTGTTTTATGCGTGTTTTATATGTTAATTTGTTTTTTGCTAGCTGGTGTGTTACCCGAATCTGAACTTATGCTTTTTCATCATTTTTTTGTCTTTTTTGCAGGTCGGATTTGGTTATGTTCACAAACACTTGCGGTGATCCTGTATCTATCGATGGCAATTACATGTTCAGACTTTTTGGCCGTGGTCAACAGATGGAATCTGAGATTATGGATTATATATTCTCTTTCTGGAAGGATGATCCCACTATAAAGAAAATGTTTGAGTCTGGGGAGCGTGTTTTACTTCCGCCTTATACTGTCCCTGTAAATTCCGCAAACTTATGTTCCTTTTGCTAGTATGTTTTTCTCATTTGTCATTTTTGGTTTTTATTGGCTTCTTTTTGTGTTCAATTTTTTTTGCAGTACCTTCTTGACTTCTCACCATGGTTGCCAAAAGATGCTGGTGCAAATGATATTTCAAGGAAATCTTTTGATGTTAAGAGAGCGGCTAAACAATTCTCAGGTTTTGTGAGGGAAGGAGAAAACCTGCTGGATGCAAATTTGGTAAATTTTTTTGTCCATTTTTAATTTTGTGTGTAAATTGTTTTTGCATGGTGGTACTGAAGTTAACCTTCTACATATGCATCACTTAACTTCCATAGTTGTTTGTTACAAAAAGTTATTTTTGGTACATATGCATCACTTAACTTCCATATTTGTTTGCTACACAGATTCTTATCCCTTACTTCAACAGAGATCATCACACTCTTTACGTGATAAATCGGTACACTCAGACGCTTGATATTTTTGATTTAAGGAGGTACTCTAATCTTCAGAACTTATCTAGGAGTGAATTCCACGCCGACCGTGTCGAAATTGTATGCTTTACTTTTTCTCTTTGTTTTTGAATTTTAAAATCTGCAATATCTATGTGTTTTTGTAAACTCTAATGTTTTATGTATTTTATTACTCTTGTGTTTTGTTCTTGAACACAACCAAACAGATCAAAAGAATGGTTGCGGTTATGAAGGAGGTTTATGGGGTTTCTGCTTTCAACAAGAAAGACACAGTCCAGTGGGATGTAGTTGCAGATAGGTGCAGATATGTGCTGACCCCAGAGCAGGGTGTCAACGAGTGCGCATTTTACATGATGAAGATGGCTCTTGTCTATGATGGCATTAAGATTACAGAGCAGATTAAAAACAAGGATGTTAGTTTCTACATTTTTTTCCTAAAACACTGCCACTTTTTTCTATTTCTGATATTGCTTGAACTCCACTCCATTTTTATCAACTTACTTGTATTTTTTTGGCTTTATTTTTTTGAAATCAGGTACGTGTTGAAGACTGGAAGGCTGAATTCATGTTCCAGCTCTTGTTCCACATGAACAATGAACTAGGTCCATCGGATTGGCCAAGTGTTTTACAGAAACTTGTTGCTGAATAGGCACTTCTTTGAACCATCCACTAGCAACTGTCAATCAATTTGTTCGAGTGGTAGCAAGATGCATTGTAGTTTTGTGAAAACATGTTGTACATTGAATATGATTTGTATTACTAACTTTTCTATTGTTTCGATGTATTACCATATATTATTGGTATTTTTTTGGAAGTACCAGATTTGTGAACTATATTTGTTGTTTGTCTAGTATTTGTTGTTAGCAGCTGAAACATGTTTGTTTTATGAAAGTTAACTTTCAAGGTTTCTGGAACTTAAATTCCAGGTTTACATGAACTTAACTTCCAATCTATTTTTATAAAAGTAAAATAGTGAATGTTCAGGTTTACTTCGAATTATATCTCATTTTATCTACAAGGGTATATTCTATTTTTTACAACAAAGAGTTTAAAGCAAGCTGAAGCCCATATTATTGTATAATTAACCTCCATTATCTGTAATTTTAACCTTCAAATTTTTTAAAGGTAAATTTTTAAATTTTTAATTCTTGTCCACTTCATTTTCGATAAGCTTACATCTACTATTCCAAATTTTTATCTATCTTTTCTTTTTAAGCTAACGTTCATATAGTTCAAATTCTAACCTACTTTATTATAAGCTAAGCCGCAGGTAGCCGACAGCCGTATGTAGCAAATTTAACCACCGCAGGTAGCAAAAAATGGTCATCAGCTCGCCCCTTGTAGCACCACTGACGAACTGCCTTGTTGTTCTATGTTGCACTGCCTTAGTTCACAGTGCACTGCGTGCTGTCCAGGAAGTGCACAGTCCATGCACTGCCTTTGATGTACTGCGTTGCACTGCCGAATGTTTAACTTGTGTGTACAAGTTAACTACCACTTTCTGTGTAAGTTAACTTCCTTTGCACTGCCTAGTTGTTCTGCGTTGCACTGCCTTGGGTCGCAGTGAACTGCACGTGCACTGCGCGCTGTCCAGGCAGTGCACCGTCCATGCACTGCCTTGTTGTACTGCGTTGCACTTTGGTCATGATGCATTGTGCTAACTTCCATGTTGTTTAAAAATAACTTCCAGTTTTTCATATATCCATACATCCACACATATGTAAATGTGTCACTATTAAACAATACTTTTTAGCTAATTAACTTACAATGTGTCTACTGAAAAGAGTCATCCCAATAACAAAACCAAAAAAAAATTGCAACCAAATAAATTAGGAGAATTCTGCAAGGATACATAATCACTCCGGAAGTCCAACATTTTAAACAAGAAATAAGAAAACATCTATATAAGTTTTATCTGTACAACACTATCTGGTTTTCTGACTCTATATTTTTGGACACATACATGATCTCTTCAACTTTTCTTAAATCTGCTGCTCCTTCTTATTTGATTCTCCGGTTGTGTGTCATCTTTTTCCTTTGCTCCTTTCTTGTGTTGTTTTGGTGTGCTATTTGCAGATTTCTGTTCTGTATTCAATTCTAGCTGTTGTTTCCGCAGTTGTTCCTCTAGTTGCAATCTCTTGCACGTCCTTGCGTTGTGTCCTCTAATTTTACCACACTCGTCACAAGTACGTATTCCTTGTGGCTTCATCTGTGTAGCTGTTGTTTTCTGTGGAGCTCTCTTTTGCAATTATTGCGTCCTTGTTGAGCATCTACATTAGGACTTGCGTCAACTTTACTTTCTGTTTCTGTATGATCTTCATCATCATCTTCAGATCCGTTGCTATTGTCTTTATAATCTTCATCCTCATCTGTATCCAGAACAGCTTCATCATCGTCTGTGATTTCCTGAGTTGCTAGCAAATTCTGGATGCATTTTTTGACTTTCTCTGTAGGGCTAGAAGTGTCGTACACTTTCTGATGTGTATCAAGTAGTTTTGCCGCGAGCTGCCTCTTCTTGCATGTTCTTGCATTGTGTCCTGTGATTTTTTTGCATATGCTGCAGAGTCTCTGACCTTTGGGAACGCCATGGTTGTCGAGCTCTGGTTGTGGACGTGCAGGGGGAGAATTCTTTCTCTTTTGTTCTTTATTCCGACTCCCTTTCGTTCTTGCTACTGGTGGTGGCTGTAAATCTGCGAACTGGTCACCATCTTCAGTAACAGGGACATTGTCAGACGGACTAGACCCTTGCGGAACTTCTTCATTCGCTGATGTCTGATTGTTACTGTCAACACCTAATTCACTGGTTTTCATTCATGCATTAACTTCTCGAAAAGCCGCCGGAACCATCTCAAAATTTTCGTCTGAGTAGCATCCTCTATTCACAGTCTTCATTGCCTCATTGTATAGTATAGTTCGTCTGTATTCAAGTGATGTTCCTCCTGTCTCTGATGTTTTGTAATCTTTGCGGTTGAAATTTGGATCTGTGACTGCATTTTTTGTATACCTTTGCAGTATATACTTCTTTGGGATCTTTTCCAGTCTTACGTGCTCAAAAACAGCTAGAACATGATGGCAAAATAACCCTGTAAAAATAGTTTTAACTTTTACGTAAATTAAAAATAGAGGATTTAGCACATTTTTAAAAATACATTGATTGAGGTCAACTTTAATATGAATGGAAACTTAACTTCCACAGTTTAGTAAGTAAAATAACTTTAGTAAAGTCAACTTCAATACAGTTAACCTCCGCTGTTCTATAAACTTAACTTCCATATCTTTTTATTAAATTCATTTATTTACTTGGCATATTTTTTATCCATGAATGCTAACTATTTTTAATGTATTCCTGATATTTAATCCCCTTTATTGTTTTTGTAAAACAAATTTTGCTAGAAAAGCATTCATGTAATTTCAATAAAAAAAGCAAATCAATAATTTGTTCGCGGCAACATATTCTTAGTAATGTTACTCAGATAATTTACGTGTATGCTCCCATAGTTTGCACTCGCACTCAAATCTGCCTTCTGTTTCATCCGCTAGCACCCGGAACTCATGTCTCGACCAAGCAAATACCCTACTTTGGTTGTAGTGATGGACAAGGAAGTGTGTTGGGTTTTCCGAAGATATTTTAATTCTGAAAGTTGTGCTATGATATAGGCGTTCTTTAAACACCGAGTACACTGCTCTCGTATACTCCTTTAGTGCTTGTTCCTCAAATCCATATCTGATCAAAGATTTCCTTGCACCCTGCATATGTAAACTAACATATCAGCCAATGCACTATGAAGTATTGTTTTACATATTTTATCCTTTACTTAAAACATCTATTACAAACCCAACCTCTACAATTTTTTCTTATGTATACTTCAATTTTTTTATAAGTTCACTTCAGTAGTGTGACATACTTAACTTCAATATTTATTGTAAGATAATTTCCATGTTGTTCAAACATAACTTAAATATGTATCCTTTACTTAAAAAAATAAAGAAGCATGTTTGCGATTTGTACCATCGATGCAAGTGTTTCTGCGTTTTCTGCTTCTCGTCTTGTTTGTATACAGCTATTTACTTGTTTTGCAAATATATGGAGATTATTTTGTTCCTTCACGAATCCTTTCTTCAGCACATGGTTCATGCTCTCACTTCTCTGTGTCGATGTCATTCTGGCTCAGAAAACATCCTTCCAATATGCCGAGATCCATGTAGTCCTCTCGTTCCACAGGTTGATCATCACATTGATATCGTGCAGCCCGTAATTATCAAGTTCATGCCATGCTGCTTCAAATTCCGACGGCATTAGCGGATGGTTCAAAATTGCAGCTAGCTGCTCTTTCAGGTCAGGAAAAAGTTAGTAAAGCTTTCTCAGCGCAACTTTATGCTTTCTCATTATGTGCCATCTGCACAGTTTATGGAGAGACAGTGGGAAAATCGCCGGTATAGCCTGCGCCATAGAGGGACACTGATCTGTATCCAACAACAGTAACACTTTGTCAATTTTTTCACGATCAATATTATATTGAAATTCATATCAATATATAATAGCTAAGTTAGCCATATCAACATTTAGTTAACTTCCCTAAAAATAGCAAGTGGACTTTCATGACAACATATAGTTAACTTTCAGATACTCAGCAAGCCAGAGATTTTTTCATATTAAAATAGCTACCTAACTCCCAATAGGCAAAGAAGTTGGCTTTTCATAAATACAGCTACCTAACTTTGTCATTTTTCCCCAATTAATAGTTATTCATATTAATTAATATATATCTAAGTTTGCCATAACAACAGCTAGTTAATTTCCCAAATCAGAGCAAGTGAACCTTAGTGCAAACATATAGTTAACTTCCAGATGCAGAGGAAGCCACAGTTTTTATCATATAAAACAGATATCTAACTATCATAAGATAACAAGTTGGCTTCCATAAAAATAGGTACCTAACTTCCATAAGCAAAGCAAGCATCATCATTTTTCTTAATAAATAGATACATAACTTCAATGGACAGAACAAATGGACTTCCATAAAAATAGCTAGCTAACCTTTTTTCAAGGTTAATATTGACATACCTGTTAAAATACAAATTGGTTGTTTCCCGCCCATGCACTTCAAGAATGTGCTGAATACCCATTTGAATGATTCTATGCTTTCGTCACCCATCAGCGCGACACCAAAAATGGTCGACTGCAAATGATTATTGACGCCAACAAAAACTGCAAGTGGCATGTGGTATATATTGCTCTGGTATGTTGTATCGAATGTGATACAGTCGCCGAAATCAGCATATGTAGCTCTGCAGCTAGCATTTGACCAGAAAATATTTCTAATTGTGTTTTCTGAATCAACTTGCACATCAGAATAGAAATTCTCGTTTTCAGCTTTCATATCAGCAAAGAACTTGAATAGTTTATGCACATCGTCTGCGTTGTCGAGGCGTGTATTACGCGCTTTCCTGCAAAATTTGTAGTTTATAAATATCAGTTATTGCCAGAGAATATGAGTTTATATGATTTCTTTTTTATTTTTTTATGCGCTGATACTTACATGTTCTTTATATCCTTGTCATGGCATGGTAACTTGTTGCGTTCACCATTCATCCTAGATAGGAATTCCATTATGCTAGCATGTTTAACGTTGCTAAACTGGAGGTCTTTAATCAAATCCTGCAGCGTTGCGTCAACACGTTTGTGCGAATGCAAGAACACTTGCATTGATGGAGTTAACAGCAATGGGTGATTGTGTTCTAGGATTATATCCATCACAACACAGCTACCATCATCTCTCTCTTTTAATCTCATAAATGCTTTGCAGCCAGTTTTTTTGCTCACTTTATCCCGTTGTCTGTCAGATTCATCAAAACCTGTGTTGTGTGTTCCCTCGCAGACACATCGCAGATACCGCCATCTCTTGTCACGTTGGGCTTTCTTAATGTCAAACCCAGTGTGCTTAGCATATGTGTTGTAAAACTGAAAAGCCTAGGTATGAAACTCTCTGGGAGCTCAGGTGCCTGCATATGTTTCCCAGGCATAATATGTCAGTCACTATTAGTTTTATTATCTTCTCTAAGTAACGAAGATAAAATAAACAACATTTTTCATGGTTCACCATATCTAGAATGCTATATTTTTTTGTTATTTCATAATTAATTGAAACAATTATTTTTTACAGGCACTCACATGTGTGTACGATTGTAGAGGAGTTAGTGTTTCTTCATGCCCATGTTTGATGGGGCAAGGTGGCGTGACAATAGGTACATAAAGCAAAGGATCTTTCGGAGGCATATGATTTGATGAAGTCCCATTTTTATGCATTGCATCATTCTCAGATTTACCATCTGGCATCATATCCTTTGATGATCTTACTGGCAGCTTTGATTTGATCTGTACATCTGATGTTTTTTTCTCAACTTCATTATGTGCACATCTTGACTCCCCACTGTTACTTTGCATTGCCCTTCGTGGAAGACGAAAAACTAGATCTATAACAACAATTGGCTCATTGCAGCGTACAGGTGAGCGTGGTTTTTTTTGGGACCAGACCACATCATGATCTCATCGTCATTGGAGTGGCTGTCCGATGAGTCTGGAATTGACCTAACTGCTTCTTTATGGAGACTTAACTGCCCAGTGTTGATTCCTGAGTTACCATAAATGTGAACAATGTCAACATTGTCTGCATCTACTACTTTCTACCTCTTGTGTTGCATATGATTCCTAGCTACAACACTTGGATTGCTTAAAACACCACTTGACAGATTCACATCCACACTGTTCTGCACTGATGTAGACTTGGCAATGGGATTGGGGAAATGCTCTGCTACCAGCTTGTCGTCTTGGAAGACGCATCATAGGTTCAAAACGACCTATAGGCTCATCACATATCACAGGAGAACGTTTACGCTTTGGTGGGCCAGACCAACAGCATATTTCTTTACCTCCATCTACCATCTTTTCAACCATATCATTTTTTCCATAGGCCATTTTTAGATGTGTATCTGTTTCAAAAATCTGCGGAGAAAAAGACACAGCATGTGTTAATTTGATTGAACACCTAACTTCCACATTCCCTAGTAGCTAACTTCCATACATGAAATTAGTTAGCATCATTTTTCTCAAACTACATTTAACACGTTCAGTTAACTCCCAAAAAACCACAACAAAACAAACACATCAGTTATTTTTTACAAGGTTTCATTAATTTTAAGAGACAAATTTAAGCAGTTAACTAGAAGAAGTTTGCAAGGTGCTAACCCCCATCATGTGCTAACTACCATGGATTGTTTCAATTAACTTCCAAAAAAACACAAAACCAGACACACTAGTGATTTGCAAGTTCCTCTTAGCTCACCATAATATTTTAGCAGTTAACTAGCAGAATTTACTGCAGTTAACTAGCAAGATTTGTGGCAGTTAACTAGCAGGATTTTAGGCACACACCTCAGATTTTTGCAGGGACACCCCTTTCCGCCTGATAGGTGCCAGGAATACCGGCGGCATCTCGCCTGCACCGATGTGGCGGATGGTTGGTGCCCTCGCCAGGGAATCCGGCACCTCCTCCTCGCGTCTGCCGCTACTACAGCTCGCTCGCCTGCGCCGACGCACCCTGGAAGAAGGTCGTTATGTCAGGAACAAGATGGAAACTCCGGTGCCTCCTCCCTCGCGTCGGTCTCCGCCGCCGCTCGGCGCAGCCGTAAGAAGGTCTTTAGCTCGGGAAAAAGCGGGGAACTCCGGCGCCTCCTCCCTCGCGTCGGCCTCCGCCACCGCTCGCTCGTCGTCGCCGGCGCAGGTCTCCGATCGTGGGGCGGGGCTTTGAAGGAAGGGGGCGTGGTCGGGGCGTCCGGGTCCGGGTCGTGGTCGGGATGTCTGGGGCGTGCTAGTTTTGGGTTAACAAACACTTTCCAAAAAGTAGGTGGTTCCTAGATATAATCTAGGAACCTCTTAAGGGGGTGTTTCTGAATAGTCCTGTCGTATATATATATATAGATATATATATATATATATGGGAAATAGTGTGCTACTCACCCGGCTAGTTGTGCATGCCCCCAATGCCGTAGGATTAAAAGACGAGAGAACAATCTGATAAACGGATATGATATAAACCCATTAGAAAGACTAATGGCCGTTGTATCGGGAGCATGGGGTTGATTTCACAAGTAAATGACGCATGACATCCACACACACATGAGTTCTTACCACGATGTTACGCATGTCATCCACACACATAGGGTCGGTCTTACCCATTCACACACAGAAGTTTCGGGCTTTGAAATTTACCATGACAATATGCCTTTTGCATGTCATGCATGTTAGGACACACGGGCAAGAACATGCGTTATGTCATGCATGCTAGGACACACAGCCAAGAACATGCGTCTTCCCATGAACCAAGAACATACGTTTTTTCCAAACTGAAATAGGGCGTCCTGTCGTTCAGCCGGCACAGGTCCATTGAGGCGTCAAGAAGGTACCTTTTTATGTTTCATTTATGTGATTTTCCACTCACATGCATCAATTCGCAACATATTAGACGCTACCACTAGAGAATTTATGGGCATCGCCAGGGTGAGCCAATCCGTCACAGGACACGACTCCACACTCTCAAATAAAGAGACACCTTGGTACCACTCCATGCTCAGCGACGCTGAAGGTGTCAAGTCGTTGCTCCCCCCCTGACTCCGACGACATCAAGGACTACTACTTACCAAGCGACATAGACTCTGTCACGGATGATGAAGACTACAAGCTCGTTGTATCGTGACTCGCACCGTACAGAGATGAAATCTGAAGCAAGCCGGGATTCTCAAAAGGCAAACATGAAGGAGAACGAGACAGTTGAAGATTGGCTTGAAGACGTCCGAAACATCACATACGACGATGTGTAAGGGCCGTCTATCAAAGTGGAGCAAGCCAGGAACAAACATGAAGGCGGCGATAAAGGGAAGAACATCGTCATCATCGACATCTCCGGCAATGACGAACCATGAATCTTAGAAGCAGCATGTGCTGCGGAGAGAATCACGCCCACTTGTATGTTTCGCTTCCCATTATAGCCCATCATTTAGTATCGCTTTTTAGTCTTTGTCCACGCGGCACCATCCGACATAGCCAAGTACGTCTTAATATTTCTTGGATGTAATAAAAAGCACTACTACTTTTATCAATAGTTGTTTGTTTACTAATACGCATTTGTTATCATATACTAACTATGGAGGTCTTTTAGTAACTACGTGCACATTTTATTGCCTAAATTCACCCGGTATGATGTGTGAAAAGAGACATAATATTGTTTTGGGGGAAACAAGGGACGACGGATGTGATTGACCATCAGGCCGGTGTTCATGTGTGGCCACAATAATAATAGCAAAGGGAACTTAGTTGTACTCGTATGTTTTTCATTTTTAGTAGTTTGACTTTAGTGGCTAAGTGGGTCATATAAAAAAAATTGTACACGAAATACGATATATATAAGTCCTAGACCAAATAAAATAACGATAGCCTATAGCGATTCCGCACTAGAGTGTGCACGATAGGGCGAGTACTTCTGTTACACCTCCCTTCTTATATCTTTGAGATTTCACTCTTTGTGATTTCATATTTTCACCTTTTTCGTGACATTTATTAATCAAGCGACGCGCAGGACGGAGTCGACGTGGGCTGGAAGGTTTTTTATAAACCCTTCGCAGGTTGCTGCACTTTGACAGTCATGAGCAATGGTGCATGCATGGTGTTTGTGAGCTTTTTTTGTGGTACCCCATGTTCACTTGGTGTCTATATGCAGTGCCATGTAGCTTTCGCGGGAACAGAGGATAAAAAGCATGGCAAAATAACAAGGCCAGTTGGACGAACAAGCCACGAATAAATGTATGTGGTATCGAGTGCACCCTCTGGAAATCACAAAACATGCGACTGTGGTGTCTATCATACATGTCAAAAACCACAACAATGTGACCATGGTGTCTAAGATATAAATAAAAACCACAACGATGTGAGGGTGGTATGTAAGAGAAAAGTGAAAGGACAAAGGACATATCCTATGACCTATTCTTAGCAGAATTTGACGGAGGGCAAGAGAACGCCGTTGACAGAATAATACCAACAACCGACGATGCGGATATTGCGGGATCATATGATGGCTATATCGGATGACAATGCATGCATGCTCAAGTAGCATGATGGATAGCAAATCCACGTCGATATATATATATATATATATATATATATATATATATATATAAACTAACTTGACATCATTGTATACAAAGTTGAGTAACAAAGTTGAATACTTATAGAAGAACCCATCAGCCATCAGGTGTATAACGTTTGCATTGCCAAAACATGGGTGAATCATTAAAATAGTTCATGAGAACGGAGAGCACTTATGTGTTACCTGCCATGGAACAACCATCACATGTGCACCAGAAAACCGAAGTTATTTAGTTTATTTCTGTCACTCTAATTTGACATATAACTTTTTCTTAGAAATGGACGTTTTTAATTACGTAAAAGTAAAGTTTACATATGGCATCTGCATAGCTAGGATGCATACAACCGATCAATCCATATGACTAGACCACAAAATAAACGACCTCTAGCTATGAAGGATCAATTCGCAAATCACGCGATCATTCATGTCGAGAGAAAATATTCCTCGCAAAGTGCGACACTTGCCCAAAGTGTTGTGAATTCTTTTAAAAACAAACATTGCTTATAGACATCCACCGTCTGACTGAATCTTTTATGAAAAAATCTATCAAGAGACGCCACACCGCACACTCTCCGGTGCGACACGCAATAATTCAAAAAACCGTACGCGTCGTGACGTCCTGTCTCAACAACTACTACTTTCATCTCACGCTCTGCACCACACATTCGCTTTCTCTCTCTCCTTCTGAAACTACACGGAAGCAGCGCTAGGCACAGATCGTATGTAGCTGGAGAGGCCGCCGCAAAGCAGGCCGCTGCCGCCGCCACCGCCACGGAGCATGGAGCAACAGGAGAGGCCGTAGCTGCGGAGCATGGACCAGCAGGGGAGGTTGCGCCGCACGAGCAAAATCCCTGGAGCTTGCAGTGGATTAGGCGGGGCGGCGGACTCGTCGTAGGGGAGTTCGGCAGAACGACGACAGCGGATGGATTGGTGTTGATGAGTTTGATAGGTAGCTCGAGGAGGAGCTCCATGGCGGTTCGACCAAAGCTTGAGACTGTACCATGCCGATGGTGGTTGGTGGGAGAGAAGACGTATCAATCTGTCAATTAGCTAATTTAAACATGGCAATTAGGTTTATTTAATCTGACAGTTAGGATTAATTAATGTGGCAATTCCTAATTAAGATGATAATTAGTTATGGTTAAATCTGGCAACTGGGAGGAATTAATCTGATAGCTAGGAATTAGTTACATGGCAATTAGTAGTAACAATGAAACCCAGCCAACAAGACCTAATTATTCTCGCAATAAGTAACGTGGCAACTATGGTTAATTAATCTCGCAATTAGTAACGATTTAATCTGGCAGCTGGAGTATGGTGATCGGTAATACTCCGTATGTATTTAATCGGGTAATTAGCAGCTGCATGATACGAGCTGGGTATGAGCTGTCACTCATACGCTGAATCTTAGCCTTTCAGACTTTTTACATCCTGAAAATGAATGCTGTGGGCCTGCCCTAGTAACGTAGCATTAAACATGCGCTGGTCAGGAGGCGCCGCACGATGAAAAATGTGTGGCGCCGCCCGTTAGTCTTGTCCATCTTTTATATATGGTTGGGATGTGGATTGTACATGGATATGTTCCAATTCTTGTCTGAGACAGGAGAAACAAGTGCTTAGGACTGTGGCACTGTTCTTGTCTGGTCCTAGTGCTAGTATCATAAGGTGTATCATGCATGTCAACTTGGCAAAATCTGATGTGGCGTCATAATTAATGAAGAGAGAGGTGGTTAGTGTATCATAGGTAGATATCGTATCATAGCACGTAAAACTAAAAATCATAATGATAAGTAAATCTTATACACACATTTTACATAGAGATTCTACAAAACAATAAATATACAACTACTATAATAGTACTATATGATACAATGCACTAGAGACATAGTATCATGCACTAGTATCATATGCATGATACTAGTAGTATGATACTACCACTAGGACCAGCCTAACATTAGTATTCAGCTGAACTACGTGTAAGTTTATAAATCTGGAATTATTGCCTAACATTTGATTCATGGCCTCCTTCACTGCAGTGTACAAGTGTAGTACACCAAATTAAATGACATCAGCACGACCCCCGCGCGAGCTTTGTGGTATCAAGTAGCAGCTGGTTTGGCGCTTGATGAGATGCAGCTCCAGTGTGAGCTCGACGGCCGTGAAGGAGACGACGCTACGTTTCACTGGCTTCTCACAGTTGTGCGTGGTAACGGAGATGCAAAACCTGCCGCCTTCGAAGTAGCTCAGCTGCGCGATGTAGGGGCATACCATATATCCGGCGCGCCACGCCTGCGGGGGACACACCGCCTCCGGCCACGATGCAATAATCACCGGCGGCCTGGCATCCATGTCGACCACGCAGAAGGGGTGTATTAAATCGTCGGAGGAGCGAAAGCCGAAGAGCAGCCGCCGGCCGGTGCCCAGGAAGTTGGAGACCAAGACGGCCCGGCCTTGGACGGGTAGATCCCATGCGCCCTCACTGCGCCACAGGCGGCTCGCCGTGTCGTACGAGTAGGTGCCTTGCCTCTCCAAGGAGACATAGACTCGTGCGCCCGAGACGAAGTATGCCATCACGTCTTTTCTCTCTCGGCGCGCGAGGCCCGGCGGGTCCGGGACGGCGGTCCAGGCCCAGCGGCCGCCGGGGTGGAGCTGCAGAGCCTCGAACGGGCATCCCTGGGGGACGTCCAATCGCGGGTAGGCGGAGATGGCGAAGAACATGTGGTCGCCGACGGGGACGAGCAACAGGTAGGCCTTGGCGGAGCGCATGGTCGGGCCGGGGAACACGGCGCCGCCACCGTCGTAGAGGACGGTCCGGCGGTCGGTGCCGGCGGAGGCAATGTCGTCGTCAGAGGGAGAGGCTGCGAACGCCATATAGTCATAGCAGTCATCCTGCTTGAAACAGGCGACTGGGTCGGGCAAGCTGAGTACCGGCTCGTCGTCGGGTTTGGCTGCCTCCGGCTGGGAGGAGAAGAGATGCTTGAGGTTGAGGTTGAAGACGAGGTTGCCTACTACGCTCGCGTCTTGAGCCACGACAGACACTCGGCTGCTGCGGCGCGCGGCGGCCATGGATCGACAAGGAAGAGGTGCAAAGTTTCTTTGGGGATTTTGATCGGGGTTATATCTCCCATGCGACATCTTTACGTGAAATTGGAAGGAAAGCGATATCGTTGAAAAGAATAGCTCGCATGCGACGGTTGTGAGGCAGCTAATATCTCAAGGCCACACGGGCCATAAAACGGTCGTAAGGACACATTTAACTTTGTTCCAAGGTTAGGGTTAAGCCAAACCGATTGGTTGGGACAGCCAGTCAAACCAACCGCTTCCGACCGAGAGCGCGCGTCACACTGACTGTAGCTTCCCCGACGGCGGCGGCGGACCTCACCATCGTTTCGGCTTCGGTGCGGCGGCACGCACGACAATTAATTTGCGGCGGCGCTTGCCGTTCGGCGAATGGTGAGTGTCATTTGAAAGCTAATTCTCTCCCATTCTTCTCAATTCGAGATCTGGCGTGCCCATTAATGCTAGATTGTGGAGGCGAGGTGTGCTGAGCAGGCGAGGAAAGCGATATGGAGCATGAAGAGGGAACTTCTAATCGGTATATCCCGTATCTCTGCACTTGATTTCTCTAAGGTTGAGCTCTTTGTTCGCTTCCGCTAGCTCACAGTGCCTGCCAAAAACAGGGGAGACGATGTTGCGCGCCAAACCTTCGAATTTCGCATCAATTTCTTTCCCTCTAGGGCTGTTTTAGTTGATGGCGACGCAGATCATTGAGAGACACGGTTGTTAAATGGGAGGTGGAATTAGAACATGTTGATCCCCAAGAGCTAATAAACATGGGAGAGGAGGCGGTGAGGAAAATGGTGGAAAAAATTGGGGATAGTGTGGTTTGGGGGCCAGAGCAAAAAGTTTCTTTGTTACGATTTGATGATTACAAATGTGACTATGTTAGGGTTGAGACAGGTGAACATATAGTTGATAAAATCGATGAGAGAAACGGTTGGACAAGCAAAACTGTTCTGTTTTTAACACAACTCATTGATCTGGAACCTGATTCGAGGGTTAGATATGTGGCCTCGAAGCTGGCTGCTCAGATGGTTGAGGATGATTGGGTTGCACAAAGGCAAGTAATGCCTATACTTACTGGGTTGAAAGTGTTAACAGTGGAGGATGATGATGCTAATGCACAAGGGGAGGCTACATATGGTAATGCACAAAGGATTGTAATTGTTGACTGGAATTCAGTTGAGATACATGACCGGACTGATTTGGTCATTGCACCAATAGATGACATTGAAATGGCAAAGCTTTTTGGCATTCCTATAGATGACAGAGACAAGGAGAAGAAGAGGGATGAAGCTGCAAATGATGGTGACAACCATTTAAGAGATGAAGAGGCAGATATAGATCTAGAGTTGTTGGAAAATGCTGTAGTTCATGTAGATGATGCACATGATGATGAGCTAGTAACAGTTTATGACAAAGAGGACCCAGTTATTGAAGTTGGGAGATTGTTTCCAAGCATGGATGAATTCAGGATGTGTTTCAGGACATATGCAGTCAAACGTGAGTTTGCTACTAAGACTATGTGGACTGATAAAAAGAAGTTCTATGCAAAATGCCTAGGTTATGATGGTGGTGCCAAGCCTTGCAAGTGGTATATATCTGCTAGACGCCAACCTGATGGAAGGACAATAAGAGTGAATCAAATTCCAAAACCTCATACTTGCATTACAAGTTCTCAAATAGTTACAAAGATGACATCACAATTATGGGTTGCAGAAAAGATCAAGCCCATTTTAGCCACAACACCAAACAACACTGCAAAGAGACTGAAAATAGACTTGGAAAAGCAGTACCCCATTAAGCTGAATTATACTACAGTGTGGAAGGCAAAGCAAAGGGCAATGAAAGAGCTATATAGTGATTAGGCAAATACCTTTCGAATGCTTTATAACTTCAAAGCAGAAGTAGAGAAGAGGTCACCTGGCAGTGTTGTGGAGATAGATACTGAGGTAACAGCTGATGGGAAAGTCTTCTTCTCTAAATTCTTCATGCCTTTAAAGCCTTGCATCGATGGCTTCAAAGCAGGGTGCCGTCCATATTTGAGTATAGACTCATCTTTCTTGACTGGAAAGTGGAATGGTCAACTAGCAGCATGCAATGCTTTAGATGGACACAATTGGATGTTCACAGAAGCTATTGGCATGTTTCGATGAAACAGAGGCATCATGGACATGGTTCATGATGCAGTTGAAAAGATGCATAGGGCCAGTCTCTCCATTGGCAGTGCACACAGATGCATGTAAAGGTTTAGAAAATGCAGTGAAGATTGTTTTCCCTCGTGCTGAGCAAAGGGAGTGCTTCGGCCATATGTGGATGAATTTGATCAAAAAATTCAGAGGAGATGATTTTGGACACATGTGGCCAGCAGCAAGATCTTACACCAGGCAGACACATTCATATCACCTTGAGAAGATTAAGGCGGCATGCTCTGAGGAGGATAGGGTCAAGTTTTGCACATGGTTGGAAACCTACCATTCTCTTTTATGGTACAGGTCTGGTTTTAACACTGCCATCAAATGTGATCATATCAACAATAATTTGGCAGAAAGTTTCAACAACTAAGTGAAGGAGTTAAAAGACTTGCATGTCCATGACATGGTTGACCAGATCAGGATCATGATCATGAGGTTGTGGCAATTGAGAAGAAGGCTTGGTGATGTTATTCAAGGAGATAAGCTTCCTGATGTTGTGCGGTGGTCAGAGCGTAAATCTTACACATTTGCGTGTTGAGAAATCCTCATTGTGGGGTGCTGAAGTCGAGATACAAAGGCTGGCGGGAGGCATGTTGACACTCAATTGCATGAATGCACATGCCTTGAGTGGCAACACACTGGGAAGCCTTGTGAGCATGCCATACTTTTCTTGGCCTCCAAACACAAGCTAAATATGCACCCATATTTGCATGAGTATTATTATGTAGCAAAATTCAAGGCTGCATATGGAACACCAATTCCAGCACTTACAGATCAGTCTTAGTGGCCTAAAGTGGACATTCAGTTCTCCTTGTGTCCTCCTTTGATGAAAAGAAAGGCTGGCAGGCCCAAGCAGAGTAGATTCAAGGCTTGGTTTAAGAAAGGTGGGAGCAGCAAGAAGGGAAAGAAAGATGAAAAGAAAGATGCCAAGCCAAAAAGGGCCCAAAAGGTAACAAGAATAGATGCAAACTCTGTGAAGAACTTGGACACCGAGCTAGCTCTACCAAGTGCAGATACACTGCTGAAAAGCCAAAGTATGTTCATCCAAAATATATCCCATTTCTTGTTGATGATTTTTCTCCCCCAGCTAACTTGCTTGTTTCAGGAGGAAGCGTGGAGAAAAAGGCCCACCTCTTGTTGTTGACGAATACTGGCCAGTGAAAAGGGCAAGAATCAATGGCCAAAGAAAGAAGAGAACTAACCAGATCATGTTTGGTCTTTCGAGGTGCAATCTGAACTTGTTTTGGAGGATGATGTGCAAACTGTTGAGGCTTTAGGGCACACCGTTTCTGATTTGGAAGCTCTGGTGCAAAATGAGGGGCAAAATGAGCCTGTTGTTGAGGCTCTGGTGCAAAATAAGCCTGTTGTTGAGGCTCTGGTGCAAACTGACCATGTTGTTGAGGCTCTGGTGCAAAGTGACCATGTTGATGAGGCTCTGGATCATGATCATGAGGTTGTTGAGGAGGTGCAGGAGGTGAAGGAGACTCTTGGACGTGTTGTGGGGATGCCAGATGGTAATGGTAAGAAAAAGAAGAGCATAAACATGTTGTGTGGTTTGAAACTTGTGAAGGAGAAGAAAACAAGGGGTAAGAAGAGCCAAAAGAAATAGACTTTGAATTTGGCACTTGTTGTAAACATTTATTATTGTAATAATTTGGCACTTGTTGTTGTAAACATTTGTTATTATAATAATTTGTCACTTGTTGATAATTTGGACAAAATTCAAATATGATGGTAAATTTGAATTTCAACAAATGTAGCTATGTCACTTTTCTATGTTTGTATGAGCTTCCAACGTTTTTCTCATATGTACAATACAACTCATCCTCACCCTGGTCCCTTTTGTGAAGTACAACTCACCCTCACCCAAAATGGGGTAGAAATGGGCTCCAAAGCTAGGGTAAACCACCCCATTTCTAAGCAAGTTTTTTTCGACCATTTCTAAAACCAAGTTTGATATTTTTCCTCAGAACTATGTCACATAACATGACACCATGCGAAGGTTTTGTATTTTTTTGATTTTTTTTTAATTAGTTATGCACATTTGAATGTCTGGTCAAACTTGAAGGGTTTTCATAAATATTCTTAGCTAGGGGCTGAGGCTCACAAAACTAGCATTGGATCTCTAATGAAATAGCATGTTGTGAACCTAAAAATGATTTTTACAAAAAATCATCAGCATGAAATCATGTACCCGTAGTTCATATCTTACCCACTTCCAAATTGATTCTACAGATTTGTCTTTTTCACCAGGGATGGAATAAAAGGTTTGAGATACTCAAGTTGGGAAATTTTACATGCTAGGTGGTCTAGTATTTTTGAAAAATAGGATGTTACCATTTTGAAACTTAAATTTGGTGGTTGCTTCACAAATCCCCCCTCTTTCGACACTCAGAAAATAGAAAATGGATTTTCTGTGCATTGAAAAGGAAAACTTTGTGCTACAACATTGTTAGTCATCCCATTATAGACATGCATGCCAAATATGGGCACATTATCACAAACTATGACTTGATTCTAGCCATATCATTGGTCATTTGACCCGAAAGCCAGAAAACCTCGGAGAAGATAGGTCACTTTGTGAAGGGTTTTTTGAAATATGATCAATAGACCAAGTTTGATATTTTTCCTCACAGCTATGTCACATAACATGACACCATGCGAAGGTTTTGTATTTTTTTGATTTTTTTTGAATTAGTTATGCACATTTGAATGTCTGGTCAAACTTGTGAAACCCCGTTGACTGCATACTAAACCCAGCTAACCCTAAGGCCGAATGAGGAACGTAGATCTAACCCTAGCGCGACACTGTGGCCGTCCGATCGCGTCTTCTAGAAGGATTCCACGGGTGACTCTGGGCGATCCGTGAAAGGGCTTGTTCTGCAACCTGATTGGTTGGCGTCTCTTAGAAGGATTTCGTGGCTAGCTCTTGGCGATCCGTGGGATGGATGATTCTGGAATCTGATTGGCTTCATTGTTTTTACATGCAACAGTGGCATGCGAAGCGGTACACTCCATTGACCGTTGGACGAGTGTGGCATGCGAGGCGCCGGGCGGCTGCACCATGCATGCAGCTTGCCCTAAGCGTCATGATCTAGCTATTTTACGTGCAACAGCGCTGCAGCGTATTTACTCCCTCTGTCGCATTAAATATGTGTACGTGTAACAACTTTTTTCAGTCAAACTTACTCCCCTCAGGTTCATTGTAATAAATGAGACTTTTCATGATACCACATCTATGTTATTTTACACTATGGAGTAGTAACTTAGACTATTAATATATGCATGATATCACATCTAAGTTACTCCCACATACTCCCTCCGTCCGCAAATAAATTGAACAGATTATTTGCTAAATGTTATTGGACTTGATTTTCGTGAAGCAATTTTTTCTACTTTAAAGTGCATTGGAAAGGTAGAAGTACACTTTTTATAGACAAATTTTGAAGCCAAACGTACACTTATTTGTGGACAGAGGGAGTATGCATGTCACTATAACCAGTCTAAGAAAAAATATCAAAATCTAAAATATGTAATAAATATAACGTACAGCGTGGTACACTCCATTGATCGTTGGACCGAGCGTGGCATGCGGGGGCGCTGGGCGGGGCGGGCTGCACCATGCATGCAGCTGCCCCTAGCGTCGCAGTCTAGCTATTTTGCGTGCAACAGCACTGCCACATTAAATAAGTGTACGTCGAACAACTTTCTTCAGTCAAACTTACTCCCATCTGGTTTGACTACGTATATAAGAAAAAAAATCAAAATCTAAAATATTATAAACTTAGTTTCATACTACCTTGGACGTTTTTTTCTCTCTTTCGCATTATTGCATGCATGCATGCAGGGGCGGGGGCAGCGGTGCAGGGGTCACGTCGCATCCTAGCTATTTTTTATCTCTTTCGCATTGATCACGCCCGTTGCCCACACGCAACGCAGCGCACACGTCTGCGCCAACGCGACGCTGGATTTCCACGCCGCCCTTCACGCCCCGCCCTCAATAAATAGGCAAAACGCCTTTGCCTCCTCATCTCATCTTGTCCCTCATCTTCAACCTCGAGCCCGAGCCCGTCCCTTTGCCTCCTCCCAGCCCCCAAACACTTCGGCGACCATGGCGACCTCCCCCCTCCGCTTCCCTTCCGACACCGAAGTAAGCGACGAGGACAACCACACGGACCACAAGCAGTGGTGGAAGCAGGAGGCGCCCACGCGCCCCAAGCGTGGCAAGAAGAAGGGATGCAAATCCCCGCCCTGCCCCTGGGGGAGCAGGGCCCCATCGTCACCAACCCAGTCCCCAACCTCCCCGACGGCGGCAACCTCCCCTCCAAAGCGTACTGGGCTAAGGCGGAGCAGGAGGAGGCAAAGCAGGAGGCTGCTATCGCCAGGTGGGAAGAGAAGCAGGCCCAGCGCGCCTTGAAGAAAAGGCGCACACGGGAGGACGAGGAGCGACGGGAGGCCAATCGCTGGGCCTTCCAGGAGGAGCAGCAGAGCGGAGCAGCAGAGGAGAGGCGGCGTGGAATGCCGCGAAGGCACCGCCTCCACCGCCGATGGAGTAGGGTAGCTAGGGTTAGGGTTTAGGGGCTAGCCCAGGGTTTAGGCGGGGCGCCTATTCCCTTCTATATTATTGTACTTTTTTCTTTTTATTATAATGTTATCCCAATGTTATCGATCCGGCTATCTAATATAAGTAATGTTATCCCAATATTATCTATCCCCTTGTTTTACTGTAATCTGTGTTTTATTGTATTGTCATTTGTCAAAACACCCAAAACAACAAGTGTATAAAACAAAAGACACAAAAACAAGTTCTCATATAATACTCGTGCAATATTTATAAAATGAGTGAAATTAGAAAAGCTCAAAAGAAAGAATAAGTTAACGTAATGATGGTTGATTATTTTCAAACAACACATGGTTCGTTTTCAAACAAGACATTTACATATTTACGTAAGTTAAAGGAGCGTCCAAGTTATGTTAGTTAAATGGATGCCCTTGGACTTCATTTATATATTTACTTTCGCAAAAAAAAGATTGCGACCTGAGCACGAGTATCTGCAGATCCACACGTCCCTATTTAGATTGTAACGTGAGTACCATTTTTTTGCCCAATCAACATATAGTTACTATTGGGCCTGGATACGTCCATTTTGGCCTGGCTAAGTTCTATTTGGGTCTAGCCTTTTTCAATCCTCGTCAATTGTTTTTTTACTTTTCAACCCCTCCCCTTCCTTGCACACGGGCGCCCCCTGCACACTGATAAAAGGAACACTGACGAAACTGAAGGAACACTGATTTCGAAAACAGAGCAGCTCAAAATTAGCCCGAATTTGTGTTGCATTTTATTCAAGCCAAATACATAGACCATTACATCCATTACAAAGCATCACTCGAACACTGACTGCGCTGTATAATGATTAACGATCAGGAGATAAACTAATCCGAGAGAAATTACACAAAAATAAAAAAACCGGCCATCAGATTGTCCTGCTTCTTCAATTCGATGATTTGCCTCAGCTGCTTGTTCATCTTCTTCAGCTCGGCCTTCACTTCCGCATCCACCGTAGTACCAGCGGAAATGGGGTTGCCACATCCCAATTGCTCCACCACGGACGGGTTTTCGATCTCCTGGGATGCTACCTCCACCCCAATTCGCTCGATGTACTCATCAAGCCACTCAAAATGCCCACATTTTGGCAGTTCCTGAAATCGCAGAGATGAACCCTAAATCCCAAATTCGATGAAATGCATGAAATTTCGAAAGAAAAGCGAGAAATTGGCGCTCGGAACACTCAGATCTCACCTTTCTCGGCTCGGGCTTGCTCTCACACTTCACAAATTTCCGGCCAATGTTGCCGTTCTTGTCGGTGGATGTGACAAGCCGCTTCAGGGGCGCGGTACGGGGGCAATCGGGGCACCTCCTCATCGGCACCGCACCATACCGAGGCCATGAGCGGTGGGAGGAAGCAGAGCTCGACATCCCTCGCAAGCGTTGCCGCACTTTCTCACCGGAGAAGAAAACGGAAGGGGATGAGATGCTCGAACGGTGGCGGAAATGCTCGGGTGCGGGGACGGATCGGGGCCAA
Organism: Avena insularis; assembly: GCA_023614405.1. NCBI lineage: Eukaryota > Viridiplantae > Streptophyta > Magnoliopsida > Poales > Poaceae > Avena > Avena insularis. The sequence continues at coordinate 391,405,996 of CM042695.1, forward strand.
CGGCTCTCTTCAACCACAGGGTGGGTCCCACGATATGAGGTGGACATCAGGTGAGTTCCGCCGTGACGTGGAGAGGCTGTGGGTCCTACTGTGCTCAACTGATTCGAATTCGTTGACGGTCTCGTGGGGTTAAGTAGAAGTGTCGCACGGGAGCTATTTGCCGCTTCAGAAGTGTCGCATGCGAGCTATTCTTTGCAACGATGTCGCTTTCCTTCCAATTCCACGTAAAGACGTTGCATAGGAGCTATAAGCCCGATTTTGATCAGGGTGGGAAGTGGGATCGATGAACTAATAAGACAGGGTGGGGAGCAAGTCGGCTCCGCTCCGGAATAGGACAGGGTTTGCTTTGGTCTAGGGGCGACTAGTGAAATGCATCTTGTAGTCCATGTCTAAAATAATCTTTAAATTTAGAAAGTGTATCAATACAATCCTTAATCTTGCTTTGTACATCCACATACGGTCTTCATTATGGTTGACTATTCTATTTGGCTGACGTGGTGGTAGTTGGGGCCCACGGAGTCCTTTCCCATTTGAAAACACTCACTGCATGTACAATGATTGATAGGACACTCTTATCTTATATATGCCAGATAAGATATAATGATAGAACCACACGTAAAAAACCGTTCGCTCCGTGTCGCCCCCCTGCGGCGACCGGAGCGACAGCCACCACCCACCGAACCCTCCTCTTCCCCTTTCTCCACCCCTCCCGCCGCCGCCAGCGAGGGCCGCCGGGCAAAGCCCGCACGGTGCCGGCGGCGGACTTGCTCTTCCCGCGCGAAGGAGTTCTGGCAGGGGTAGTTTGTCCTTGGCGAGGTGCGCTGCTGCTGCGGTGTCGGTTGGCGGAGGCCCGACGATCAAGAACAACGGTGGTGGCGGGTGTACCGGCGCAGGTCGCGGTGGACCTGGAGGTGGCTGGAGCGCTGGAGGTGGAGGCCAGCGTGCTCAGGCGGCCCAGATCTAGGACCTTCGGGCGCGATCTGGGTTCGTTTGGGCCTGGTTATCTTCTCCAATGGCGATCCCTGGATGTGGCACGATGTGAGCAGGAGGGCAGCAGCGTCTACGGCCTCTCTACTGTAGCATGGTGGCGGAGGCTTTATGGGCCAATTTGGGCTCGGCCGGACCTGTCTAGGTCTGGTGTGCCTCTGCCGCTGTGTCCGGTCGGCAACCGCCTATGGGGAGGATCGTTCCCTCCGAATGGTTGTCGTGTTGTCGCCTTCTAGTTCCAACTGTGATACATCCCATGCCTCGTAGGCCACGCACTGCGTTGTTCCTTGCCTCACTGGATGAGTTCTTGGATGCCGGGGCGGCGACCCCGGAAGGTGGACTGCGTAGGCAACTCTACGGCGAGCGACGTGGCAGTGGTGGTGGTATTTCTCTTCGGCCATGTGGATGGATAGGAGCGAGCATTGGGGAACTTTGGTGTTGACGATGTTTCGGCTTCGACAACTCCCAGATCGTGGTCGGAGGCCTATCTCGGGGACAACGGGTGTTGCGGAAGTCAGGGAGCGGTATAAAGGTTTTTCCGGGCGAAATCTCAGTGCTTTGGCACCAACGGCGTGATGCCTGCGGGTATCGTTACCCTCTTGGAGGCGCCGATGCATCTACCTTCTTCGCTATAGGGCTCCGAGTGAAAACTCTTGACCATTGGTCTCAGCAGCGGCGGCGCGATGCGTCGTTACCCTTTTGGGGGCGTCATCGTGGAGCCTCGGTTCACCCAGGCCTCGGCTCTTTGTCTTCGGTGGCTAGTTTAGGTTCTCCGCGTTTTTCTTATTTATTTTGATCTGCTTTGTGAAGGGGTTTCCGCACGACCTTGTATATGTTCGGCCGGATGTGGTTTTACTTTAAAGCGGGACAAAAGTCTATTTTGAGATATAATGATAAAATATGACAAACAATGAGTCATTTTCGTTTGTCTTATCTCCAACAACAGATATCTCTAAATATGTGGTGAGACATATGATGTCTTTTTTTGAGAAGACAGAGATCTTTTTTTGTTCTCTTCTCCAACTCAACAATCCTTCTACATGGCATTGCTAAGATAAGACTAAAATAAAATCATTGTACTTGTGCTCGTTTGGATGCGTGAGATCCCACGTGGATCCACGCATTTTCCTCGGCTGAGTAAGGATGACTTCTTTTGGATTTTTGGAGTGGCTTATAGATCCCAGGCAGCATAAGCGCAAAAGAACTCTCAGGCTTCACCCAAATTTATTTTCACCGAGAAGCTGGGCCACAGTGAATTTCAAGAAACTGTCTCGAGGAAGTTTCCCGAGCTTCTCCACTCAAGTCGAACCGGTATGCTTCTGTGTCCTCACGCCCGACACACCAACCCCGCCGCCGATGAGCCCGCCGGCGAGCCACCGCCTCTCAATGCCATATGAGCACTCCCATGTCTCCGCCTCGTCGTTCTCACCATTCTGGTCGGAGGAATTAGCCTAGGATGCCAAAAATTGAGCCCGCGGTCCAGGGTTCTTAACGGCCACCGGCCGCCGCTATCTCCATTTGTGCCACTCTGTTCACTACTTCTTCGGCTTCACCGACCCTTCCATGGGCTCCAGGTTTATTGCACAGTTCGAACGAACCCTCATCCTCGCCAGGTACTACTCTGTAATGCGCCGCCACTATGAGCTGCCGAGCTCCGCTGTTCTGGTGGTCGCCGACCCCAATTCCGACGACGATACGGCTCCTCACTTCCACCAATCGACGTAGGACTTCGACGCGCTTTAGACCCGCAAGACCATGCACTCCGGCGAGCTTCTGAGGGTGGTCCCGGCCTCCGGCCGACGCGCCTCTATCCCTGGCTGCTGCCAAAACTGTAGAAGCAGAAAAGAGGTCTACGAGGCAGTTTCTGTCCACCACGGTTTCTCCAAACCGTAACTCATAAGGGCATGTTAAACGCGGGCGCTTAGCACGGACTTCAGGGCTTAAATTCCTGGTAGTTAGGCTTCTATCCCGTCCAATCCCAGAAAATATGGTAATGCGACGCGAAGTTAGCCGTCGGGCGCTCCGCTTAGTTTTCCTACGTGTAAAACAGTTTTGCTCGGAAGCAAAATGATCCTATCTTGCGCTTCACGTACAATGATCTTATCTTAGCAATGCCACGTAGAAGGATTGCTGAGTTGGAGCAGAGAGAACCAAAAAAAAGAACTATGTCTTCTCTTAGCTAAGAGATCATCTCTTAGAACGATATGTCCACATATTTAGAGATATCTGTCGCTAAAGATAAGACTAAAAAATAACCCAGTGTATGTTATACTTTGTTATTATATCAAATTATGTGACGATAAAGCTGTCTTATCAACCATTGTACATGTCCTATATAAAGTGTGGAAGAGCCCCACGCATGGCTGCTATAGAGGTTGGATAGCTATAGCTAACAACATGGAGAAGATCGCTATTATATCGTGAGTAATGTAGAGTACTACTCCATAGTTGTTAACAATAACAGAAAACAAACGTACAATATAAAACGTTACATGACACGTCTCATTATTCTTCTAACAGGAAAGACTCATAAACAAATCACTAAAGCACGATAACCAAATACTTCCTCCGTTTTAATACATAAGATGTTTTAGCTTTGTCAAATAAATGTATCTAGACTTTTTTTAGTATGTAGGTTCACTTAAGCTTGAAGTAAATCTACACACTAAAAAAGTTTTAGATCTAAAACATCTTATATTTTAAAACGGAAGGAGTACCAAACAATAAGGACACTGCTACTTGGCGGGCGGTCTGTAAATTGTAAGACCGGACGGGCATTCCGATAGCTCTTGTCGGAACGATACGAGCAAATGAGTAAAGCTCATCTACTTTTTTTATTAATACGAGGGTTCAAATTGGTAAGGGCATCCACTATGTGCAAAAAACCACACCTTAAGTCCTATGTGGCAATGCTTGTAGTCCACTTTATACATAGTGGAAGAAATAAGAGTTGTCCATAAGCTTGTAGGTGACCTTAAGCTTATGGGTTGTCCACAAGCAATAGAAAATAATTTACTCTCTCTTTCCTCTCATGCATGAGTATGTAAGATGAAACATGTGGGTCCCAGCTTATAGCTAAAGTTCACCTTATACATAGTGGAAGATTTTACAAGAAAGGTGGGTCCCACCTTATGGCTAAAGTTCACCTTATACATAGGTGATGCCCTAATAGGTTTATAAAGAGAGATACCCAGCTCTAAACATGAGAAATTAGCTCACAAATACTAGAGAACAAAACTGCTAATGGCATCAACATTTAATGTAGAAAGTTAAAAATTCAAAATGTTTTATAGATTAAACCGTTTATCTGATGTATGGTCCATTTTCATCATTGGACTAGTCACAACGAGATTTTCAAAACTAGATCCCATGTTGATATGTTCTGACAATTTTTTTTCTGACCAAAAGTTATCCACCTGTAACACTTGAGTTATCCAAGCCATAGTATATAAGTTACCCACCTTATAAAACACGATGTATGAAGACTCTTTTATATGTATGCAGAAAAAGTAACCGGCAACCGTTCGTTCTGAAAATTATATAACTTGGCGGGCTCCGACAACCTACACTAGTGATGCCCCGCGGGGCCGCGTGTATGCTCTATCTAACTAACACGACTTTTTTGTCCCAAAAATATTCACCAGTGGCACAAGAGTTATCCAGGTTTTAACATTTAAGTTACACATCCAATAACATGTAAGTTATCCATCACTATAAAAATTTACTATAGATAGAATATAAAATTTATATACTGGATAACTTATATATGTTTTAGAGTTGATAACTTACATACGATAACATAGATAAGTCACATGTTAAGAGTGGATAACACGGTTTTATTTGTCTCAAAAGTTATTCATTAGTAACACGAGTTTGTCATAAAAGTTATCCAGGTTTTAGCATGTAAGTTATCCATCGTTATAAAAATTACCCACAAATAGAATATAAAATTTATTCTAGCAGTATGGCTTCGTCGTCCGTCACCACTTTCGCGACGTACGCGCGACTCAACTTCGAAAGACTATCACGCCAAACATCAAACATATTTTTTAATAAATTAAATTTAAGTTTCTTTTGCATAAGATATAATAATTAGGGTATTATGCCCTACCACCCACCATCCTAAGTTATAGTGAACAAAAGCGCAATTAGTAGTCTAGCGGTTCGGCTTCATCGTCTATCGTCGCTATCGCGGCGTGCGAGTGATGAAGCATATATGGTGTTAGGATACCGAGTCTTTATTGATCGTCGATGCGTCCGTAACCTAACAACTAAGCCACCTTGTTCTAGTTAAACTTGCTCAACATATATGCAAGAATATACCCAACACGTTTATATGCTGGGTAACTTATTGTGTTACAGGATGGATAACATACATATTATGACATAGATAACTTACATGTTAGGGATGGATAACGCTTTAGTTCAAAAAAAATTCTATCGAAACATATCAACATGAGATCTAGTTTTAAAGATCTCATCGCGACTAGTCTAATGGTGAAAACGGATCCTAAATCAGACAAACGGTTTGATTTACAAGACATTTTAAGTTTTTGGTTTGATTCTAAGCTAGAATTGATCTATTTTGTCATATAGCGGGCAGAATATGCACACACACTGTGCGATTGACGTAGACGTGAGTCCGCCAAAATTAGAAATCTACCGACCGTTTAAAAATAGATTTCCCGAACAATAATCACCAACACTTATAAACACTCAAAGCTTCCGTGGTCTCGACGTAGGTGACGGTCCTGTGGCCTAAGTAGTTGGTTTTGATATCGGTAACCACCGCTCCCTCGTTCCTTTTATCTATCTCTACAACGCGTTGTGCCTTCTTCGCCCCGTTGCTTGGCTTGTGTTTGTACAATACATAACCTGATTGCCATCTCATTGTCAAGACGTACTCACCGCCGCTGTGATCAGTAAAGTTTGGACGTGTGAGCTCATGCTGACGAAGGTATGGCCCTGGCTTCTGCATCTGCACGCTGTACCAACGGCTCCACGTACATTGTCCCGCCATGGCATCATGCTCCTCCATGACCCACACATCGGTATTGTCCGACCTTGGCGACGCGTGGCTAAAGGCGATGCCCAGCCTCCCGCGCACCTCCGTAATGCAATTCAAGCCGGACACGGACCAGCATATACTTCTATATCAATTAGAAGAAAAAAAGCTTGTCTTTTCAAATAAAACGCGCGCGTAAGTTGGATTCTCAAATTAACTGATATAGTAAAATTATCCTAAATTGCTTGTATCTACACAAATGTGTCTAACTACATATCGCATGTAGACAAAGTTGATCAACCGTAAATTGTAGAGTCAACAAGTGTAATTTACAAATGATTTTTTTTTTGCGAAAACGCAAAAGCCTTGCGTTCCGATTCATTGATAGAAAAAGAGAGAGTGTTGTATAACATATACAAAGGCTCACTAGGAACCAGCACCCCATACAACTCTACCCACTAGATCTATGGGGCCGTGGGGATCAAGGCACGCAGGCCATTTGCCCCAGCAACCACCCAAGCCCTAGCCTCAGACCGAATTGTATCCAGAAGACCACCCAGGTTAGGTGCCGCATTGTCGAACACTACCGCATTTCTCAGCTTCCAAATCCACCACGCCGTCAGCATGATGAGTGAGGACGAAGTGCCCTTGCGAAGAGCTCGGGGGTAGATCTTGACACCTGCAGCCACTAGTCCATGAAGTCGTCTTCCTCATCCGGGGGGAGGGTCATGGATCGGGTCCATGAGAGCACCTCATGCCAGGTCGCCTTGGAGAAGGGACATCCAACGAGGAGATGGGTCATGGTTTCAACCGATTGGTCACACAGGGGACAGCGCGGGGGGTGGGCGAGGCCCCGTCTCGCTAGCCGCTCAGCTGTCCAACAGCGGTCCTGGCATGCCAACCAGATGAAGAACTTCACCCGCGGGGGTGCCCAAGCTTGCCAGTTCAGCTTCCAGGAACGTGAGGCGATGGATCCTGAAGAGAAACTTCGTAAAGATTTGGCCGAAATCTTGAGCATCGCTGGTCCATCTCCACAGCAAGGAGTCTGGTTCGTCCACCGGTAGCGTGATATCGCAGCTGGATCGAGCTGACGTATTGCCACGCAGGCAGCGGCTGGCCGCGTATGTCGGCAATCCAGAGGCGCCCTACCAGAGCCTCCCGAACAGTGCGGCGCTCCCTAGCGCGCTTGGGGACCAGCGCGAGTAGCCCGGGCGCCAAATCACCGATGGTCTTCCCCTCAAGCCATATGTACATCCAAAATAGAGTCGTGGCTCCATCACCTACCTGCATCCTGGTAGAGGCATCGAACACCTGGTTTTCCGTCTTGGAGAAGTGCATGTACAAACTGCGCCAGGGTCGCAGCGGGTCGGTGCGCCTCCTCCAGATCCAACGAATCCTCAGACTGATCGCCATGCGAGAGAGGTCGGGGATCCCCAAGCCTCCAAAGCATTTCGGCCTGCACACCCTGTCCCATTCGCATTTGCCCTCCCATCCCATAGGAAGCTTCTCACTATCCGCTGGATCTGCTTGAGCGTCCGCTTGTTGAGCCCCAGCACTATGACCTGGTGGAGCGGGATCGCCATGAGCACCGACTTAATCAACGCAAGGCGCCCGGCTTTCGCCATCATCCCAGCCTTCCAGGTAGGAAGTCTATTCGCGATGCTATCCACCAGGGGTTGGAGGGCAGCCGTGGACACCCGTCGCAACGACAGGGGGATCCCTAGGTACCTGATGGGGAACATCGCCACCTGGCACCCCATGACCGTCGCTGCGTGGAGTGCGACCTCGGAGGATCATGCGATCGGCGAGACCGAACATTTGGCGTAGTTGGTGTGTAATCCAGATGCCTCCCCGAAGAGGCCCAACAGCGCGCGGACTATGCGTAGCTCCGCCTCATCTGGGTAATAGAAGATCACCCCGTCATCCGCATAGAGGGAGACTGAGGTCACCAGCCCACGCGCGGTAATCTGCTTCAGCATGTCATACTCAACCGCCCTGGACATCACCCTGTTGAGCGTGTTGATGAACAACACGAACAACAGTGGCGACAGGGGATCGCCCTGTCTTAGGCCGCTTCGGTGCCAGATTGGGGGCCTGGCTCGCCATTAAGCATCACCCTGGTGCTTGTAGTCGAAAGCAGGATGGCCACCAGCTCCCTGAAGCGGGGCCCAAACCCCACTTTCCGCAGCACCTCGAACAACAACGCCCAGGAGACCGAGTCAAATGCTTTGGCTATATCGAGCTTTAGCATGATTTGGGGTTCCTTTAACTTGTGCAGATGGCGTGCCATTTGCTGAACCAACATAAAGTTATCATGAATGCAACGCTTCTGGATGAAGGCGCATTGGTTCAGATCAACCAAACCTCCAAGCCTGGAGGCCAGCCTGGAAGCCAACAACTTCGCCCCAAGCTTGGCGAAGATGTGGATTAGGCTAATCGGCCTAAACTCACCCAGTGAGGATGCGTCGCTCTGTTTGGGCAGCGGAATGATCAGGGCCTGGTTTAGGCCCTGGAAACTGCGCCCGTTCATGGAGTGGAACTTGTCCAAGGCGGCCATAAAATCAGCCTTCACCACACCCCAACAGCTCTGCAGGAATTCAACAGTGAACCCGTCTGGGCCCGGCGCCTTACCGTGAGGTAGTCGCTTGATCACCTCCCACACCTCCTCCTCCGAGAAGGGGGCATCCAAGTCTGACAGGTCTTCCGAGTTAGCCCCTAGGAAGTCTAGGTCCAACGAGAACTGTCGCTCGACCGCAGTGCCGAGCAGATCCTGAAAGTGGTCATAGGACGCCTCCGCCATGGCCGCGTGGTCTACAACAATCGCGCCATTTACTTGAGGGCTGCGGATCACGTTCTTCTGGCGACGGTAAGAGGCGTGCTGGTGGAAGAATGTCGTGTTTGCATCACCCTCACCCAGCCATCTTAGCTTGGCTCGCTGGCGTGCCATAGTGCGCTCCAGAGATGCCAGACCCAGGTAGGTCTGCTTCAGCCTAGCACGAAGGGCACGCTCATCCGGGGAAAGCTGCCTTGACTCCATAGCTACATCAAGCCGGTAAACCACTTCCCGGGCCGCAGCAAGCTGAAGCTTGACAAAGCCAACCTTCTTGTCAGCCCAGCTCATCAGCTATCGTGTTGTGCGTTTCAGCTTAGCCACAAGCCTCCGGAAGGGGTCAGGGTCGCCGTCGATCATCTCCCAAGCGTTGGCTACGATGACACTAAAGCCATCGAGCCTTATCCAGAATCGCTCAAACTGAAACCATCCTCTTCCGGCCGCAACCGGTGTATAGTCCAGGAGCAGCGGGCAATGGTCCGAGATGACAGAGGAAAGGCAGCGCAGAGAACAGCTATCGTGCAGCTCATCCCAGTCCGAGGTACAGAACACCGGTCAAGCCTGACCAGAGTCGGTGTCTCCCGCTCGTTAGACCAAGTGTATCTCCTCCCGTGGAGGTAAACCTCTTTCAGCATGCAGTCATTCAGCGGTCTCCGAAAGCGGCCCATCATGCGGCGGTTGAGGTTATTGTTATTCTTGTCCTCATCATGGTAGATCATGTTGAAGTCACGCATAGCATCCAAGGGACCGGCCGTAGCCGACGAACCTCTCGGAGCTCCGCGAGAAAGGCGATCTTATCAGCCTCATCCTGGGGGCCATAGACGCAAGTTAACCACCACGGGCTACCTCCCGGGGGAGACACCTTGGCGGTTATGATGTTCACGTCAATGTGCGCGCTATCAAGCTGCACCACCCTACTCTTCCACGCAACGATTATACCCCCTAGTACCAATCGCAGGCAAGCAGAAGTAAGCGTCAAAGTCCGCTCCGAGGGTTTCCATTACAACCGAACGTGATACAACATCAAGTTTAGTCTCCTGCAAACACACAATAGAAGCATTCGTCGTGACGACAATGCTCCCAAAATAAGATAATGACTAGGGATAATTTGAGGGCTCGTGGTATCATCAAACCACTAGAGTGTGAATTTTGTAAGGAATTTGAATCTGTTCATCATCTGCTCTTTGACTGCATTGTAGCTAGAAGTTTGTGGGCTGATGTCTTTAAGATCTTTCATATTCTAGTTACAAATTATGAATCAGTAGCTGGTAGATGGTTGTGTAATAAGAAATATTTACATTTTAATGTAGTTTCTACGGCTGTCCTGTGGGGACTGTGGAACTTTAGAGATAGTTTAGTTTTTAACAGAGCTATCTAGATTAATATGAAACAGGTTTGGAGTCTGGTGCTTTCCTATCTGAGGAACTGGAAAGTGCCGTTCAAGGATCTAGAAAGCGAGAAAGCGGCCAGATTCACGTAAGCGACTACTGCGAAAGCTAAGAAGACCATTGAGGCTTGCCCCGTGCTGACATGCCCAGGCTTTGGCTGGGTCTCGACCTGGAACTCCTCAGCGCTGGCGAAGATGCATGGGGGGAGGACATCGATGGGTTACCTGCAGCAGCGTCCGGAGGAAGGGGACTCCATTCACGTGGTGTTTTGAGTTTTCTTCCTGCTGGCAGTCTCAGGTTACCATGTCATGTGGCCTCGGCCTGGTTTTCGATGACTTCTGTAGTTGTTCTGGGAGATAGGTTTCTCTCGCGAGCGTCATATCCTGAAGATGTTTAGTTTAAAAGTTTTCTCTGGGGTAGTTGTAGAGGTTAGCTTTCCTCTACCCGTTTTAGTTTCTGTTTTGGTTGTAATCGTTTTAAACTGTTGGATGCTGGTTTTGGCGTTTCTTTTCTTTGAAAAGGAACGGGGGAATAAAATCCCTTTTGATCTAAAAAATGCTGCAACAACGAGAAGTAATCGACGACCTGTATCTGGCTGCCACGGGAGGATGCAACGACGGTGGCCAAGTGTTGCGACGAGGGGAGGGGCCGGGAAAGAGGCTGAGAGAAGACCGTGAAAGGGTATGTATGCATCTGATATGGTAGGGAAGAAGACTGGCCAGAGGGTCAGTGGTTAGCTGAGGAGGAGTATGCTCGGTAGCCCAGCAACCCGGGTTTGTGTCTCGACTTGGCCGTTGCTGCTTGCAGCTCCTTCTATAAGAATATGCGCTGGATGCTAGTGTCTATGGGTCTCTTTTTTTTTTACATCTGATCCATGAGTTGTAATTTTACTTTGATACTTGATACTCTCTTCGTCTCAAAATAGATGTCTTAGATTTGTTAATATTTAGATGAATCTAAACACTATTTTATATATAGGTTCATTCAAATTTTGAAAAATCTGAGACATCTATTTTGGGACGGAGGGAGTACTTGAATTTCAAATAAAGGGCTGTGTGTATCTGAGAATGGCCGGGATACCCCTTTTAGAAAAGAAAAAAAATACAACGATTTCACGTGACAGTGAGCAACCATTTCACACTGGGGTTTATGAGACAGACGAAGTGGCAATGATTTAACACCAGATGTAGGAAAGATAGTAGGGAAGGTCACCTCCGGTGTCCCTCCGCCGCGCCTGCGTCTGCGCAGGCGGCGACCTGGAGCCCATGTCCATGGCAGGAGGCGACGGGTTGCTTGTACTGGGCCCGGCCGAGCAGTGTGGCTTCAGAGTTCTACTGGACTGAGCCGATTCTCAGCTTATTGCGCCCGGCCCATAGCTTCACCGCCCATCTTGTTTCCAGTAGCCGTCGACTGGCCATCCCCCGCTCCCGCACAGGCAACCGCGCACGTCGCCGCCGCGAGGCCTCGTCGGAGAAGCAACCCTGAGTCCCTGACCCTGAGGCAGGTCACCCTTTCCCGGATCGTAGTCGCCTCCTCGACCCGACACCCTGGAGAAACGATCCCTTCATTTCCGTCTCTCTTCGCTCACTGCACCCATCTGTTGCTGCGCCGGTTCTCGTGTTTCCAGGATGGCGACTGTGAGGAGCCTCAAGATCAAGACGTCGACGTGCAGGAGGCTCTGCAGGGAGCTGCGCTCGTACGAGGAGGAGGTGCACAAAGAGGCTGCCAAGGCCGCCGTCATGAGGGCGAGAGGCGCCGATCTTCACGACCTCGAGCAGTAGGTCAAAAAATCTTTCCACTGAAAAGAATTTCCTTTCTTAATGGATGATGATGTTCTTCTTACTTGATTGCTGTCTAGGTCTGCCAAGGGCGAGTTTTAGACCTAGACAGCAATCAAGGACAGAGTATAATAGAGACTTGCGGATTCAAGCAATGAAAGTTCTGATCTGGTCCTGTTGACGAGTAATCTGGAACCTATGCTATTAATAGCAGTATTATCCTTTCTCTTGTTAAATCCCCGACAACTAATCTAAAGGCTCTGCATAGTTTTCTTCATGGATCGCCTCATACTCGAATATGAACATCGTGGTAGTTAATTGAAATTCTTTCTTTGGTCCTTGACTTGATGTGAGACAACCTCTTACTCCTCTTTGGATCTCATCCAACAGAAAGAAAACCATCCACCGAAAACCTGTTTGCACTTCTCAGGTGAAAGCTATTTGGTGGACAGCCTATGCAAATCATACAAATAAAACATACTACTGAGTTCTGAATGGACTTAGCATACCAGGAGCCATGAAATAAATGAACATGTGGTATATGCATTCTTTACAGAACTGTTGACTAGTATATGTTCATTAATAGTCACATTTTCAGATTCTTCATGTAGTTATTACCAGGGCTGGTGAGATACTACGATTTGAAGAGTTCTGAAATGAATTCCTACTCTCTTTTTTTTGTAATGAGACTGCGAAAGAGAACTTTCCAAATTCATTTGATCTCAAAGCTAAAGTGAGATCTTATGTCCAAGATCTGCCATAAGAGCAAGTGCACAGCATATGTAGAGCTACAGTCGAAGTGCTTTTTTTAGAGAGCAAGTGCAGTTCTTTCAAGTTGTAGCTCTATATGATGTCACTGCATCTTAATGCCATTTACTTTTTCAGGAGAATGTCCTGGCTGAGTCAAGGATGATGGTTCCAGACTGCCACTTTTTCAGGAGAATGTCCTGGCTGAGTCAAGGATGATGGTTCCAGACTGCCATAAGAGACCTGACGCCGCACAGGCAGACCTGAAAGCAACTCTGGTACCATTCTGTTTTTTTAGTAAAATCTAACATTATTTGCGATCTTGTCTTCAACTTTTTCAATCTATTGCATGCCGAATTGCTGAAGATAGGAGAGGCGGAGAATGCGATCACAGAAGTAGCCACTGAAGATTAGCTTGAAAGTCAAAGCCACGGATTTGTTGAAATGTCAGCAAGCATTTTGCTTTGTACTGTTGATGTATCATAAACTCATTCCATGTGATGTTTCATGTGAGTTAGTGTATCCATTTTATGACTCATGACTCTGACTTCTAAGATACTGAATTATGTCTTTGCTATATCTTTAAAAAGAAATACTCTCTCTGTTCCATAATGGAATAGAGGGAGTAATGTGTTTGCTATTTATCCATACATATTCTTGCCACATGCAAAACTTCACAACAGAAGTCAGGATTGTTGGTTAAACATTGGTTAATCTGCATTATATATAGGCATAATTATATACATCGTATTGCTGTACATCATTCTATCATCATGTATGTGTGTTCTATGTATAAAATGAAAAGGCGAAACAACTCTCTAGTTTCCTGTCAGAAGAAAAGAAAAGTGCTTCACAAAAATGCTTCCCGGATCACCCGTGCAAACACCCTTGATGATAACCGGCTCAAGATATCTGGTAGGACCTTCGACGAGATGCTTGGCAGAACAGGTAGGAGCTCTTGCACTAGAGATATGACATTTACGTCCTACCATCAACAAAAGAATGTGTATCGATATCAATTCATTTTTCTTTTCAGAAAAGAAATCAATTCATCTTGCCAAGCAAAAAAAAGTAGACTGAAAAATAAGTGTTCAGCATGCATACCCCATTCACTGTTGGACTTGCTGTTCCAGCTGTTAAGAACTTGACGACCTTCTCGACATTGTTCAAGATGACCCTGTCTTCCTCTGTGATTGTAGGAAGCAATGCACCAGACCTAACAGGAACCATACCAAAAACTGGGGTCGGATTTCTGATCCCAAAAGACGCAGCAACTTGTAGCAATTGCTCCCTTGAAACTGCGTCGATAGCTTTCACAACCTACACCATAAAAAACAAGAGGGATCATTAATCAAGCAATTGAATGAACTCCTTAGAACATTGTCAACTGTTGTGATATGAGTGCTCACCTCGTCAAGAATGAATTCCCTGAAGAAGTCACCCCTATCAGAGAGTAGAAAACCGAGAGCAGCCCGAGCTTGGATTGGGTTCTCAGGTTGCGATGTGGCCACTGGAAATGCAGGAACTAAACTGGTATTAGGTTGGAATCCTATAGCACCCAGCTCAGCCATGTTACCCTTCAAGTCCTCCCCACCACCGCTCTTTGCTGCAGTAATGAAATTCTCAAAAGCTTGCATAACGTCAATGAACCTTTCTGCGTCAAAAACACCGGTTTTGCCATATATTGTGTAACGCAAGGCACTCCTAAGTCGGGGTGATTCATCCGTTAGTAGCCGCTGTCATAGTCAACCAAAGAAATGAATCAATGACACGAAAACTGACCTTTCATCACAATAGACAAATCAAAGAAGGAATAATTTAATATCTAGGTGCAGGTCTTAGTGTATTTTTCATAGATGTAATACTTCAAATAGGGTCATTACAAAGCATAGAAATTCATGGGGACAACATGAAGTTAAAATCAAAGACTGAGATGCTGACCTGTGCAATATATGGGTATGCTTCATCTACGATGGCAAATTCAGGGTCGCCTACCAAAGCTATACCTTCTAATACTCCAATGGCTCTAATAATCAGAGCAAAATACGGAGGTATCCTGAATGGGTAATCAAATGTTATCTGTGCTAGATCGGCTGCCAGCTCTTGGAAGTTAATATTCTTTGCACCGCCTCCTTCAAGTGCTTGATCAAAAACTTTAGCCAGTACAGGTAAGATTGGATCCAAGTTAACTCCCTCAGGGATGAAACCAAGCTTCACAAAGTCCTTGACAATTGCATCATAATCGCGATGAATAAGGTGAGCTATTGCTTCAATCATTCCGTACTTTTGATCATCTGTCAGTTTTGTTACAAGACCTGCAGAAAAGAAGGTCCATTTTGTTATTTATTTTCTTGTGTATTAAAGGGGATGGATTTAAAAAAAATGCTATTCAAAATATAAGAATAAAACAAATCATCAACTGAAATTTAGTCAGCACAATTAGTTGACCATATTCTACAATATCTTATCTGTTTTACAGGCTAACATATTCAGATGACGAGATGCAAAGGTTTCCACTTGTCATGCTTAACGAGCGTATGATACGCTGATTAGTAAGAATACTGTGCGACTATGCCATCGTGCAACTAGTAAGTTATATCAAATTCGTATATCATTTGCATCACTGCAACAGATAATGGATAAATATTACAAGTTCTGTTTACCACTTCGTGAGGAACATGGCAAAATTGTACTTTGAACATGGGAACTTGAGAAGCTAGATTGGCCATATTCTTGACTTACCGAAATCAAGAATGGCAAGCTTTCCATCTGGTGTCCTAATCATATTTCCGGGATGAGGGTCAGCATGGAAGAATCCAGTATCAAGCAACTGCAAATAACAACATACGTAACATGACCAATTTTCTCTGGAAAAATGGTTTGAGTGAACAACATTTCTTCTTATCAGCAAGTGCGTGTGAGCACATGTCTAATCACGAGAAGGGGAAAACTAACCTGTTTTAGATAGCATATGACACCAACATTGACCAATGATCCAACATCATTCTCGGTACTTTGTGATAGCTTCTCTCCATCTACCCACCCTGTGGTAAGAACTTTTCTAGATGTGTATTTAGGGTATGTCTTCGGTACAACAACCTGGAAGATTGCAGAATAAAATTTAGAGGTGAGCAGCTTGACAGTGAACCCATATCATTGCACTGCTTCAACCAGCCTGCCAAAGCAATTACCTGTGGAAGATCTTCTCTCATCATTTCAGCAAAGCGGGTGCCATTTTCGCCTTCATTTACATAATCAAGTTCTTCAAAAAACCGGGCAGCCCACTCGTCTACTAGGCCAACAACATCAAGGGCGACCTGGCAGTACCCAGGAATGTCAGAATGAGCTAACAAAGAGTCTCCCCATCATTTTCCATCAAGAAGAACAAAACGTTTACCTGTGGAAATCTCTTGAGAACCAGCCCCAAATTCCTAATGATGAACAGATCTATGGTGACAGTCTCAAGCACAAATGGTCTCTGCACTTTCACAGCTACCAGTTCTCCGGTTTCTTTCAACCGGCCCTTGTATACCTGTCCCAGAGATGCTGCGGCACGACATGCAATTAGTTCAGCCTTGACTAGTCAGTGCAGCAAAGCGTAGAATACCAAGATTTCCAGTATAATTACCTGCGGCAATCGGGGAGGGAGACAGTTCCGAGTATATTTCTTGCCATGGCTTGCCAAGCTCTTCTTCCAGGAGAGCCATCGCGATATCGTCTGGAAAAGAAGGAACCTTATCACAGAGCTTCTGTAGCTCGGTCATCGCTGAAGGAGAGAGGATATCCGGCCGGATACTCAGCGCCTGCCCGAGCTTAATGTAAGCAGGGCCCAGAGACGTGACGATCTCCCTCAGCTCGATCGCGCGTGCAACTTCGTTCTGTCATTGGAAAGAGAGGGTTCATCGGTCAGTACATGAATGGATTTAAGCGTGATTCGAAGAACATAGCAGCATGGTTTATTTTTTTCAGGATTTGTCAGTACCTCCTTGATCTTGTCCCTGATGAGGTCTGATATGATGCCGGAGATGAAACCGCCAGCCACGGACAAGAGCTGCACGGCACGAGTGGCGACTGCTCCGGGACGTTTGCCCCAGTAGGCCGATATGATCTCGGGGCTGTACACCAGAGGCAGCCCCTCGGTGTTGGTCACCTGGAGCCACACACACGCACACAAAGAAAAAAGGCAGCAGAGTTCAGATGACAGCCTAGAACCGCAGCAAGCGAGTCCACAACCAAATTCATTCAGATACTCCGTAAAAGAGAGAAGCGGTTAAACTGTGATGATTCCATATGGGCGTGATCGATCGGACTAGGTGGAAATGTTGAGGTGCAGAAGGTAGGTGGAGTGGGGATGGGGAGCTGGGGAATGAATGGATGGATGGGGATTGAGGGGACCGCACGGACCTCGACGAGTCGCATGGTGACGTCCTTGTCGGCGAACTGGTCGTCGCGGAGGTTGGAGCCGCGGAGGCCGCGCATGAGGGAGGCCAGCTGCTCGTCCTCCTCCATCTGCTTCCGCACCCGCTTGATCTCCTTGGACACGTCCCCGAACCTCTGCGTCCGTCCACAGCCAAAGGGGAACACACACACACACACACGGGTGTCAGCGAGCGGATCATCATCCGGCAGGACGGGGTGGAGCAGGAACAGGGCAGGGCAGGGGGCTTACGGTGGACGTGATGGCGTTGGCCCTTTGGCGGGAGGCCGGCGGCGGAGGCCTGGGGTCGGTGGCGACGGCGAGCACGCGGCGGAGGCGGCGGCGGCGCGGGAGCGGGGAGACGAGCCCCGCGGCGCGGGTCCGGCCGAAGCCGCCGCAGTGCAGGAGGCGCGGCGCGGACGCCGACGCCGAAGCCGTGGCCTCCATGGTGGGTGGCTAGGCCAGGCGCGCGGGAGGCCAAGACGACGAAGACGGACGGAGAGTCTGAACTGGAAGGAAGGGGAGTAAACTGATTACAGGAATAACTTTTTCTCTTAGGGTGCTGCCTGCGCGGTGTTCTTTTTGCTGGCGGGGAGTGCGGGGGGTGGTGGTGGTGGTGGGCGCAGGCGCGGCCACGCGCGCGGGCGGCGGCTGTGGTGGCCGTGGCCTCTCTCGCCTGGCGCCCACGGCGAACGCGTGGACGGCGCCAAGACCCGTGCAGCACTCCGTCTCTCCAGTCTCCAGTCTCCACCACCCACTCGCCCGCCCCCCTGCTCACCCGATCGCTCCTGCCTCCTGGTGCGCGCGTGATGTGTCCAGCCTCCAGCTTCAGGCATCCAACACCAACACAGCCACAAGGTCACAAGCTTCAGTACACAAGACCACAACGGCCCAAACAGAGTAACAGTGACGTTACTGCTCAAAAAGAGAGACAGGCAAGCTGCTTTCATGCAAAATTCAGACAGTCACAGCTGCATAAAAACCGACAATAACTTAGAGCTAAAAACCTTATGTACACCCTAGGTACGTCGGACTCAGCGAATTCGGCGAAGAAAAAACAAAACGACGCGTGAACCCGCCGAGTCAACGACGGAAGAAAAGTCGTCATCATCCTCGGAACCACGCGGCGACCGCCGGACATTAAATATCCGTCGCGTCGGTCACGCGTAGCCGAATTACGATGCCACCGTCGCCGCCTCGGCTCCCGCGACAGACCGGCGGGCACTAACTTTCCGCCGTTTCCCCTTTTCCCACCCTCGCCGCTACACCCCTCCCGCCCTCGCCGCCCACCTCGGCCTTTATAAGCCGTACCCCTCGCCGGAGATCTTCACACTCTCTCACAGCTCTCCCAGCCCACAAGCCCAAACTCCGGCGAACCCTCTCTCACCGTTTGCCTCCTAGCCATGGCGACGATGGCGACGATACGGCGACATTTAACGGCAACCGGAGCACCCTCGAGCTTGGGCAAGCGCATGTTGTACGACGCCGGCTATATAGCGTCGCCGGACACGCGCATGCCTCCGGGGTGGAAGCTAAGCGCCGGCGGCATACCTATCCCGTCGGACGAGCTGCCGTACGAAGTCCAAGAATACATCGGCGGCCTGGACGACCCCTCCGAGGCCGAGAGCGCCGACAACCTGCTGTTCTAGGAACAATTCTTTGCGGACCGGTGCGAACAGGAGCCCGCCCGCCACCGAACGAGTCGCCCAGCCGGAACAACTTCGGCGCGGCGTTGGTGGAAGCAGCGCTCGGACTCTGGCGGTGATGGAGCACATCAACCGCGGGAACACGCCGCGGCTCGGCTTTCCGCGCACACCGACGCCGGCGGCCAGGTCGGGTCGGCGGCCTCCGGCGAACTGGACGCCGAGGAGGATGGCGAGCATGAGCTCGTCCTCCTCCACGTCGGCGTCCCACTCCTCCGGCTCGGCGCCGCTGCGCACGCCGACGACAGTCAAGCGCGAAACGGTCTCGCCTGTGCACTCGCGCGGCATCGTCATCGGCGAGCCGCGGACAACGGCGTCGCCAACCGGCCACCTGCGTCTCTACCGTCCCAAGACAGAAGACTCGGCGCCGGCCGAAGACGCCGCCTTGAAGATGGTGCTGGAGCAGTCGCTCCGCGACACGGCGCCGCCGCCGGTCGAGCCCTCCTCGCCGGACATCCTGGAATGGTCTAGGAAGGACTGGGAGCAGGCGCAGCGGCAGCATCCTCGTCTGCAGCAGCAGGCCGAGGAGCAGGCCGCCCGACGTCGGGTGTTGGCTAAGCGTGAGCTCGCCTACCAGGACGCCCCACTCTACGTCCTCGACGACGACGAGGACGAAGGCCCGTCCTACCAGCCCTGGAGGTGCGACGACCCAGGCCAGGGGAGCTCCCTCCAGAACCAGCCGCCAAGCGACGACGACGACAACGGTGGCGAGGATGACGGCCGCGCCGACCCCGGCTACATAGCGTTCTACAACAACTTCGGCATGTAGGACGGTAGATGCACCGGCGAAGGCCACGGCGGCGGCCTTTTTTTAAGTTTATTATTTATTAGTTTCGTTTAAATTTGATGTAATCCGTTTATGTTCGCCCACTTAATGAAATTCGTCCATCTTTAATGAATTTTAACCGAACTTGGGAACTCAGACTGGGTACGCGAGTGAAAAAATGGCGTACCTAGGCCGAAAACTAGTTCCGTCCGACCGAAAAACGGTCCGATTTTCGGCCCCGGTGGTTCGGCCAACGAGTGGAGATGCTCTTAGCTCTCCGTGACTGACCACCAGTTCACCATGGTGTTCTCTTCTCTACACAGGCCGTCTAATCAGCGGCAAATCCGAACAATACATCTCCTTTGTTTCTGCTGGCAAAATGTATTGACACAGAGGCTACACGGCAATTTTCTTTTTGTTAAATTAAACTCCGTTCCTTCTCCAAAAGCGCGGTGCTACAGGTGGTTTTACACATCATGAAGCTACACAAATAGTAATAAGCAAAAATCAAAGCGCAAACTCCGCCCACATCGAGTTCCATGCCACTTCGTCACCGTGTCTTCGCGCCGGGCATCATCCCGTCCTTGTCGATCGCTCGCAGCCTCGCACGCTCCATCTTCCGCTTACGCCACTCCTCCAGAGCTGCAGGTGGTTTTTTTTTCCCACAGAGAACACATCTTCAGGTTCTACAGACTATTATCAGGCGAGACAGAAAAGGCATTCGGCTGCTAACGTATTATCTCTAACAGATGCGGAAACATCGCGTGGCTTCAAAGACCACAGACCAGTACTCGATAATCACATACATATTTGTCAACTGATATGCACATGCCAGAAATATTACTACCCACAACAGATTATGTAAGAACAACATATAGATGGTATTTTTCTCTGTCTACGCAGCCATTGACACGCATTAATGGAATGATGACCTGGCCAGCTTAAAATTCACGGTAGATCAGTACTGAGAATAACCATTCCGTTATTTCACCGCTGCAATGAAGCACTTTAAGCTGTACGGGTTCAGTTTGCTTGATAATTCTACTTGTCCAACTGGTCTGCTAATTCCATAGGGTGATAACGTTATGCTGTGGGACACAATAAACTGAAATGGATCGCAGACAAAGATACCTCATCGTTATGCTGCGGGACACAATAAACTGAAATGGATCGCAGACAAAGATACCTCATCGTTATGCTGCGGATCAAGTGCATTGAAAATCAAGAAACTTATATATTACTTTTAAAGCATGTGAGCTTGCTTCTAGGAGGTTGTAATCTTAACATGCTAAGGCTTTCAAATTTATGGGGGTAAAGGAAGCAATATGATGGCATTTTAAACTAGTTAACCTCACAACCATGTAGGAGATGCATCCAGGTTCAAACAATACAGATTGCAGAGTTACTCCACCTCTGACTAATTTATAGCATTCCCACAAATATGTAGCCACGAAAGGAGACTGGGATAGATCAAATAACCTCTTTGACTGCTGCCATCATTCCCTTGTCGTAAATCTTTCAGTCGATTTGACAAGTCAACAGCAGCCGTCTGCTTGGGATCCTCTTGTGTTGACATGCCATGCTCACCATAAGATTCTTGCTCAATTTCCTTCACCTACGTAACAACCAATGAGCATTACAAATACATGATCATTTTTGTTGTTAGTTTGCCAGCGCAATGAATATTCTTTCTTCATATCAGGAGAAATGAAGGAACAAAGTGTACATTGACTTACTCTCCTGATCAGATCCACAGGCTCCATAGAACGACGCAGCTCCTCAGACTCCCAAATATACCTTAGCTGAGCTGCCAAAGAGTAGCGCCCCGGTCTTTCCACTCAATTGGGTTACCGAAGAATAATTGAAGTACTTGCAACGATAATATTATCTACTTTCTCCAAAATAAGTTCTAACACATGAAATGGATCTGACATTTGTAGTGGAAGAAAAAGATAAACCAACTACAGTAGTACATTTATACTCTGATGGAGGGGAACGAGTACCGCATTTGGACTCAAAAGCTCTCTGGGATTTTGAATGAAAAAGGGAAATTCTCAGTAACCGCGTTTGCAACGAACAGACGCACATTTCATGTTGGCTTGTGTTATCCAAATGCCATACCCTACTTCGATTGCAGCAAAATGCACGCAGTCAGATTTACTTCGCTTGATAACCACTGAATCGTGCTAAATTTGGGCCAAATTGGACAAACTTCTCGACCCTAGCGATTCAATGGCAGCGTGTATGTTTTAATCAGCTGGGGATCATGATCCCGTACCTGAATCGAACCGGTGGCTGCCGGGGAGCCGCGGCCAGGACGAGAAGTGGTTGCGGAGGAGGAGGGCAACCGCGAGGGCGTTGATGGCGCACAAGGCGAGAGTGGCGTTCTTGTAAGACATCCTCGAGCCCACTGTACCCGCCCTACACGGCGCCTGAGAGTCCATCCCGTCGGAGGCGACAGCTGCGGGGGTGGCGGTGGCGCGGAGCTCGCCGGAGAATGACCAGAGGAAGAGGATGAGAGCGGACGAGGCCCACCCACCAACCGGAGCACATGTGGCTTGCTTTAGAATGCGGTTCACAGAACGGGCCGCGGCCCAGTACCAGATTTGACTCCGCAGTACTCGACAGGTCCAATAATTTTGGGCTGCGATTGCTAGATTCCGACACCCCACCCCAGGGCCCCACCCAACCCCTCTCAGCCACTTCCGCCACTCGGCCTCCTCGTCTCGTCCTCCTCCGACCCCGACTCCGACCACCACCACCGACGACGGCGACGATGCAGGCGGCGGCGTTGCGGCGCCACCTTCTCGACCAGTACCACATCTCCCCCGCCTCCTCGGCTGCCATCGCCGCCTTCAGATCCGCTGCCCAGCCGGCGCTCGGTCCCCAAGGTACGCATCGGAGATCTTCCCGGGAGCACCCGCTAGGCTCTCCGTGCTTGAAATGGAGGGTGGATCTCACCAGTGGTTGATTCTGGATGCAGGATTGGGCGGGGCGGATGGCGCGAGGTACATGTCCGCGAGGGCACCGGCGGTCAAGGGGGCGGGGCATCTCGTCCGCAAGGGCACAGGAGGGAGGTCCTCTGTGAGGTGAATACTTAACCATTTCTCTTCTTATCACTTGTTGATTATGTTGTGTGGCCTTCTCTGCGATTTCATTTCTGTGTGTTAGATTATCCTGATGTTGTGATCTCTTCGGGTAGGCCCGTATTGCGGTGATCTCATTTGCCATGACCGCGTTGATGCTTAGTTATTCAGATTGCATAGCTTGCATATTGCATTTGCAACGTTTGTGTCAAGTTGAGTTGTCTAATGCCTAGGTTATATAGCTTGCATATTGCATTTCCCATGACCACCTTGATGCTTAGTTATTCATACTGTGCAACTGGATATCTAAAATATTCAGCGACTTAAGGCTTCAAATAGCACTCCTAGGTTGCTTGTTCATGAACCTGTCTAAAATTGGCGCCTCCTAACTCTTAGTCCAAGCTCTAGCACTGCATCCTTGTTGTGAACTGTACACTGTACACAAGGTGATCTTAAGTGAAGATCTCCGAAGTGTGTTGTAGCCAAGTTGAGCTGAAATGGAGTTTTGGACAATGTACTTGGTAGGCTAGTGACTTACCTCTGAGAGTTGGTATTAACATTGAAAGGCATGGTGTTGAACAAGATATGGACCTCTGTGAATGTGTGTCAACTATTGTTCTTTATGCTTTCATACAACAATACCGTTTATTTTCTTGTCCTGATATGTGGTGAACTCCTGAATTTAGCACCTTATGTTGTACCGTGCGGCGTGCAATGTTCTTATGCTTTCTGATCCAGCATGCTTATTGCATCTTTGTATCAAATGATGTCTTCAGTCCAGTAGCGTCCTCTAAATAATTTGTTAGAGTTGTCTTATCCCAGCAGTGTTACTTGGATCTAACACCAGAAACTATTGTTGATCTTCTTGACAGTGGAATTGTCGCTACGGTGTTTGGAGCTACTGGATTTCTTGGACGCTACGTCGTGCAACAACTTGGTGAGATGATAAGTTTATGGTGCTATATTGAATTATTTTTCAAGTAAATGGTAAGTATGGAAAGAGAGTGGAATATGAGGATTACTCAAAACATTATTTTTATTCAGCAAAGATGGGCTCTCAGGTTCTTGTCCCATTCAGAGGTGGCGAGGATTCTCACCGCCACCTGAAGTTAATGGGTGACTTGGGTCAGGTACGACAACTGCCAACAGATATTGTTGATATTGTTAATATTGTTAGTCATTAACCCATTTCCTCTTTCCCTCTTATGTAATTTCATCTTTTTGGCAGATTGTTCCAATGAACTACAACCCAAGAGATGTGAATTCCATTAAGACTGCTGTGGCCAAGTCAAATGTGGTCATTAACCTCATTGGTATGCTTTCTTGATATACATTACATTCTTATTCAAATCTCGTTCTGCTTATGTCGATTCAATTTCAACAGGACGGGAGTTCGAAACCAGAAACTATGGGTTTGAAGAAGTAAATCATCAAATGGCTGAACAACTTGCAACGGTATGTCTTGGTCTACACATCCATTTTTCTTCCTGCTGCACGCTTGTGATCCAACTATGTAGACTATTGTTGCAAGGGCCATTGAGTATTAGGAGTAGATGACTCCCAACCATAGGAACCAACTTGAGCTCTCGTCCCTATCTTCGGCCTGAGATCGCATTCATAGACAGGCAGCATGGTCCAGACTGTTGCATATGAATGTTAACTTCAGATTGACATGATAAACCATAGCTCTTAAATTCCAATCCAAACTGTACATGTTCAGATGAGCTTGGCTTGGTTTCCTCTAGCATGATCCAGAGCTCAAAATATTCTAGCTTGCTGCTCTTGCACTAGATATTCTGTTAAACTCTATTTTCTGTAATGTACTGCTTTTTTCTGCAACTTGGGGTCTCTTATTAATGCTTTATACAGTAACTAGCTACTAACAAGAGGTTCTGCATTTTACACAGATATCCAAGGAGCATGGAGGTATCGTTAGATTTATCCAGGTTTCTGCTTTAGGGGCATCAGCCTCTTCTCCTTCTAGATTGCTTAGGGCGAAGGCTGCTGGAGAGGAATCTGTGTTGAAAGAATTTCCTGAAGTAAGAATCTTTTCTCATTTTACAGTTGGCAAGATAATTCTTGTCTCTCTACTACCTCAAGTTAGCAGTTAAATTTTTTCCATCCATGGCAACACAAATTTTGTCTTTATCCATCAACAGGCTACAATCATGAGGCCTGCAACCCTGATTGGCACAGAAGATCGAATTTTGAACAGATGGGCAATGTATGCCAAAAATTGGGGTTTCCTCCCACTTGTTGGTGGTGGATCTACAAAGTAATTAAGTCTGCCCCTTTACTTATTTTATAATTCCTTGACTTCAAACTTGAGCCTAGAGCATGAAATGGTGTGCTCCTATACTCGTTAGATGCTTTTACAAACAGCTGAATCACTTGATCCAACATTTTTCAGGATTCAGCCAGTTTATGTTGTGGATGTTGCTGCTGCCATTGTCAACTCCCTCAAGGATGATGGCACCAGCATGGGAAAGACCTATGAACTTGGTGGACCAGATGTTTACACCATTCGTGACCTGGTAATTACCATACCCAACTGCTATGCAACAATAAATAGTATGATCAGATAATAACGTTGTTGGTTGTTACAGGCTGAGTTGATGTTTGAAACAATACGGGAATATCCAAGATATGTGAATCTTCCTTTTCCTATTGCAAGGGTACGGATATGAATAGCAGCATGCTTAATTTAAAACAACCTGATGATCAGCTGGCCTACATATTGTGACGACTGCTGCTCTTCTTGTTTTGCAGGCTATTGCTTCTCCGAGGGAAATGCTGCTAAACAAAGTGCCTTTTCCTTTGCCCACTCCCTCAAATTTCAATCTCGATCAGATCAATGCACTCTCTGTCGACAACCTAGTATCTGAAAATGGTAAGGAATACTGCCCACAAGCAATACATGCGGTCTCATTTTTGTTACTCGTATCCTTGGCTCACATTATTTACTGAAACTTGATGCAGCTCTCTCTTTCGCGGACCTGGAAATCAAGCCTCACAAATTGAAGGGCTACCCAACGGAGTTCCTTGTCTGCTACCGGAAGGGCGGCCCTTCTTTTGGTTCTACCGTCAGCGAGAAGATGGGGAGTGCGGATGTAGCACCCCGTTTCTGAAAACGCTGTAAAATTTATAATCGTTTAGTTGAAGATAAATTGTTGTCGTGTTTGTCAACTTGTCATCTGCGGCTGGTGCCAAGGCAGGACTAGATTTGATGCAAACATTTGCTCCTGCCCTTGTTTCTCCTATTACTACTAATAAGATAAGGCACGGATGTATCGTGAATTTTTTGAGCTGGAATGCAAGTATACCGAATCATTGCAACGGCGATGACATGTTTGCAGAGATTTCATGGTATAGATCTCAGTGCTGGGTGCTGAGCATTTGAATTTGTTTCGAATTATCTGAAGGTTCAGTTAGCTGCTGAATGTTGTTTGTTGCGTGTGTATTACTATGTTTTTCTTACAGTTTAGACCTACATTTATTTGTATCAGGATAGTTACATCATCTATCAGGGCGAGAAAATTGGTCTGCCACATTGGCTTGTCGTGAATGGTGCTAGAATGTTTTCAAGTTGAGATAGATAGCCGCTGAATGTTATCTCAAGTTTAGATAGATGGCCGCTGCCCACGACCTGCATATATATTCAGAGTTCACAAAAAAAAACCATGTCCATGTATGCATGTCAGCTGTATCCAGGTTGTTATCTTCTTCGAAATTTGTTACTTCCTCCGTCTCAAAATGGAAAATTTGGATAAATCTATATACTAAATAGTATCTAGATTTATTCAAATTTTAACAAATCCAAGACATCTATTTTGGGACGGAAGGAGTATATGCCTTTTGAGATTTTTGATAGCTCGGGCATACAGTTCCGAACTCCTCTCGAGCTGCACTGAGGCGAGCGGTTTGTGAATGACTTTGTACGAGTTTGGAGTGCTCTCAACAATTGCTGCACCAGGCGTCCATCTTGAGCGCTTGCACAAAAAGAGTCAGCGTCGATGATGCTTGCATGTAAACTTACCAGGATCACGTTGGGAACTGAAAGGACTAGCGAGGGAACGGCTTCGTCGACACTGACGGTCGTGCCTTCCATCTACTACGATTCATTACAACCGTGTCGTCAGCGCGAGACGCGGGGCGTGTTTCAATCCGTCAATACAAAAGAAGAGAATACAAACCATTATCAAATTGTTGTTTCCCAAACTTATTTTTTGTAGCACTAAACAGGTCATACATGGCCCACGGGATGGTGCGACGAGGCGCACCCCTAAATCGTGTAGGTATGGCAAGGTAGAGATCATATTCACTTGGAACTAGGAAACTTTTCTCTCCATTATTTAGTAGCATTTACGCTGCTTCCACATCATTTGACATTAGGGTATATCAAATTCATAACCAGGAGTGACGACCATCTTTGCTTTTGTTCGGTTAGATGAGTTAGCACGCACGCACGCACACGATTCAGGCTCAGGGCTATAGCCTATAGCTTCGTGTTTGAGTGTGACGGTAATGGACGCGCACCTGACAACGATATTGGTCATGTTCCCACCTTCAGCCTCCTCTGCCGACGAGCCACCCCATCCCAAATTTCACCCTAGCTACAATGACAACTCTGTTTGTTAGTTGCCTCGACTTTGGGCCATTGCGATTTCCATGGCCAGTTGCGGTGTAATACTACATTCAGTGCACTCACCGGAATGATGCTCCAAAATCACGCATTCAGTGTCTCTTATCGAATTCCTAATTTGCAGGGTACATGCATGATGTTAGTTTGATCTCCCCACGTTTCGTCCCAACGGCCGAACGGATTGGTCTCACGCCCTGATCGGGGGCGCCCAACGTCGCTATCATTGGTGGGCCCCTGTCGTGCAGCGCATATAAAGAGGTGGGGGTCGGGGGCACGCACGCCTAGGTTGGCCGTGCCCACTCACCCCACCGAAACCCCCAAACCCTAGAGCCACCGATCGACTTGCACTGTATAGGCGGGAAGCACCGACCTCACCGTCGCCACCACTCCGTCGAGCTCGATGGAGAGCTCCTCGTCAACCACGAAGGCCAACGGCATGATTCTCTCACGCATTCTCACTAGATCGACACCTAAAGATCCTAATAGATCTATCAATGGTATCAGAGCAAAGCTAGTGCTTGTTGATCTAGTCGAGATAGTAGCAAATCCGAAAATAAAAGAAGTGGGGCTAGGGTTTCTAAAAGCGCCACCGCGAGGCCGCGCCGTTCCTCTCAATCCTGACGCATCGGCAAGCCGAGGTCGGGAAGAAGAACACTACCCCATCTAGGGCAAAGAAAGCAATGAAATCCCCAAAGCCCGAGATCCCGTTTCCCCGGATCAAATCGATCTAGAATCAAAAAAGAAAAAAAACAAAGAAAGAGATCCCCAAATCCCCGACCCCGAATCGAAACAGAAAATAAAAGCAAAGAAGACTGGCCACCACCGAGAGAGGGCACCGGCACTGCACCGCTTGACGGCGGTGCGCCCACCCTCGGGTGGACGCACAGCCGGCAAGGGGAGCAAGGGGACGCCGCCGTTCGCCGTTTTCATTCTCTGCACCGTGGCTTGCTGGGTGTGGGGGGAGGCAGATGGGAAGGATAAAGTAGAGGAAGAAGTAGGGGGCTCGCGGCGAGCTCATGCCGGCGGCACCATGCCGCCAGCGAGCAAGGCTCATGAGGTGGGCTCAGCGATGAAACGGGCGCCGCCAACAGCAATGACGAGGGGATGGAGGGGGCAAATGAAGCTAGGTTCTTGTTCAAGCCTGGCCATTTTGTTTCAGCTAGAAGTGGTGGTCGGATCTAGGTCGGCGCCGGATTGACCACGATCTATCTAGCGGCGAGCTGGGGCCAAGCTGGCCAATCGCGTTGCTGTGGCTGCAAGATAGGCGAACGCTGCGGGCGCCAAGTAAACAGAGCGGCCGCGCAGGCGTGGACGGGCAGACATGTGAAGCACGTAAACTTTTTTTCTGTTTATTTCTTTCTACATAAGCTTTTTTTATCTGTTTTTAATAGTGATTTTTGCACAGTTTTTTCTACACAAAATTATCCAACGAAATTTTGTCTAGAAACTAATAAAGTAACAGTAAAGTTTCTGCAAAATTTAAAGTTGATGGATTTTTAATTCATGTTTTTCGCTGCAAATAGTTAAAAGTAATTGCTTCAATGCAATAAAGTGAGAATTAGTTTTTTTAAGAGTGATGATTATATTTGATGACCAACGTTGTTAATAAAATTTTCACCATGAATAGTCAGTTTTATCACTATTAGTTCTATTTCTGCCTAACGGTGATGTAGAATTAATATTAAGAAGTTTTATGTTTTAATTGAACCAACGTTGAATTAACTCATTTTAATGATGTTTTGCTTTTAGACAATTCTATGAGTTTCATCTCGGCTATTGAGTCTCTCAATGGAGGGAACTATGGCTCATGGCGAGAGAAGGTTGAGATGGGACTTGCTCTGCTTGACCTCGACTTGGCACTGGTTGAGACTTGTCCCTTACAACCTAAGGACCCCATGAGGGGCGAAAAATAAAGTGAAGTTGACTTCAAGAAAAGGGTCCTTGACCATGGACCAATAAGAACGAAGTACGACCTTGAGCGTGCAAAGTGGGACTCGTCCAATAGAAAGTGCTTCATGGTGATTAAGAGCTCCATTATGGAGGCTATAAGGGGAGCAATTCCAGAGTGTACCACTGCCAGTGAGTACCTGAAAAAGGTAGAGAGTCAGTTTACTGGGTCTTCAAAGGCCTATGCAAGCTCTCTTATTAAGAAACTTGTTACTACAATATACACTGGTGGTGGAATAAGGGATCACATATTGCGAATGAGCAATATGTCTTCCAAGCTTAAGCCCATGGGCATGGAGCTCCCAGACGAGTTCATTATTCATCTGATTTTTGCCTCACTGCCAAATCAATTTGAGACCTTTGCTGTGAACTACAACGCATAGCCAGAAAAGTGGGGCATTGAGAAGATGATGGCCATGTGCGTACAAGAAGAAGAGAGGCTTAAGGGGCAATCTGGTGATTCTGTGAACTACCTAAGCCCAACCAAGAAGATGAACTTTCAGGGTCCCAAGCCACAAGGGAAACCTCAGGGGCATCCCTCTTCTTCTAAGCCGCATGGAAAGGCTCATGATCACCAGGTGCAGGAGGTGGACAAGGACACCTGCAAGTGGTGCAAGTAGAAGGGCCACTACATGAGTGACTGTGTGGCTTTTCTTAAGCATATGTGCAAGAATGGTGAGGATTTAATTACTTTTGTTGATGCATCCTTATTTTTAAGTTATGCAAAATCTACTTGGTGGATTGAGTCAGGTGCGACTGTTCATATTGCAAATTCATTACAGGGATTCCGTATGAGAAGGACCCTGCAAAGAGAAGAAAGAAGTATTAAAGTTGCAAACGGCGTCCAAGCTGAAGTCGAAGCCATTAGAGATCTCCCATTAGAGTTAGCAAATGGCGTTGTACTTTTACTAGCAGATGTGCTTTATGTACCCTCTTTGCATCGAAACTTAATAAGTGTATCGCGCTTATATGATTGTGGTTTTGCTTGCCGTTTTGGTGATGGACAATATAAGATCAAGTTTAATAATGATATTGTTGGTCTTTCCTTCAGACAAGACAAGCTCTATTTGTTATCACTTTGTGAGAATGTGAATGCATTAAGCGCTGAGAATCAGAATGCCCCCTCATCCCTGAATGGAAAGAATAAGAGGAAAAGAATTGATGATGTCTCCTTGAAATTATGGCACTGTGTTTAGGCCATATTTCGAGGGGGGAAATAGAACGCTTAGTAAAAGAATCAATTCTACCGCCTCTAGAATTTTCAAATTTAGAGCAATGCATCGATTGCATTAAAGGAAAGTTTGTAAAGAATATTAAGAAGGGTGCCAAAAGAAGCACATGAGTTTTAGAAATAATTCATACGGATATATGCGGTCCGTTTCCCGTGACATCTGTGGATGGCTATGACTCCTTCATAACATTCACGGATGATTATTCGCGTTATGGTTATATTTATCCAATTAAAGAGTGTTCAGAAGCATTGGATAAATTCAAGATATTTAAGGCTGAAGTTGAAAATCAGCATAGTTTAAAGATTAAAGTAGTAAGGTCCGACCGTGGAGGCGAATACTAAGGTCGACATACCCCATATGGCCAAGTTCCTGGACCCTTTGCAAGGTTTTTACAGGAACATGGTATAGTTGCCTAGTATTCAACACAGGGCGAGCCTCAGCAGAATAGAGTAGCTGAAAGACGTAACCGTACCTTGATAGATATGGTGAGAAGCATGTTAAGTTACTCCACCTTACCGGTTGGTTTGTGGATGGAGGCTTTAAAAACCGCCATTCACATACTTAATCGAGTTCCCAGTAAGTCGATGTCTAAAACACCATATGAGTTATGGACTAGTCGCGAACCTTCACTCAATTATTTGCGAGTGTGGGACTGTCCAGCTAGGTCCAAACTATTCAACCCAAACCTTGGAAAGTTAGATCCTAAGACAGTAAGTTGCCATTTCATTGGCTATCCAGACAAGTCGAAAAGTTATCGTTTCTATTGTCGAGACAAAATTACTAAGTTTGTAGAAACGAGACACGTTGTATTTCTGGAGGATAAGATGATCAGGGGAAGCACGGTATCTCGAAAAATCAACCTTGAGGAGAACTGGGTGCATGCACCCACTTCGATGATTCATGAACCATTTTTATTGATACCTGCTGCTGCACCGACACAGGACAATGTCAATGTGACACCTATTGTTAGTTCTCCTGTGGCAACAACGAATGAAAATGAAGACCCTGTTACCACACATGAGGGATGATACATCGGAAATGTATCTATAATTTTTGATGCTCTATGCTTGTTTAGTATCTAATTTGCTTTACTTGTCCATACTTTGAGGTGCTTTTTACATGTTTTCTGGTACTACCCTACTAACAAGTTGCAACAATGCCAGTTGCCTGTTTTCTGCTGTTTTTGGTTTCAGAAAAGTTAGTAAAGAAATATTCTCGGAATTGGACGGAACAAACGACAAAGTCAATTACTTTCCATGGGGAACAAGAAGACCAGAGGGGAGCCCGGGAGGCCAGCCAGGGGGGCCAGACCCACCCTAGGTGCGGGTGGGCCCTAGCCCACGCCTGGCTAGGGTTTTCAGCCCCTGGCCGCCTCCTCGGCCTCCCCCTTCGCCTATAAGAAGCCCCCGATGCAGAAATTCTGAGCACCCGATCAAATACCCACGAAACCGTCTGTAGTCGCCGCCACCATCGTCCCTAGATCGGGGGGATCTGAAGTTCTTCCCGGCACCCTGCCGGAGGGGAGATCATCCCGGAGGCCTTCTCTCCGGTATGATGTGTGGTTAGTTCCACCTTGGACTATGGGTCCATGTAGTAGATAGATGGTTGTATCTCCTCCTTTGTGCTTTCATGTATAGATCTTGTGAGCTCCGTTCATAATCAAGATCTAATCTATTTGTAATCATGCATGTTGTGTTTGCGGGGATCCGATGGATATTGAGATTATTATGTTGGTTTGATTAATGATTTTGTCTTTATGATTCTATCATGTCTATGTTGTTTGTGATCTTGCATGCTCTCCGTTGCTAGTGGTTATCTTGGCCAAGTAGTTGCTAGTGACTCCAAGAGGGAGTATTTATGCTCGATAGTGGGTTCATGCCTCTAGTTTTCAAGGGAAGTGACAATAATCTCTTCGGTTGTAGATGTGTTGTTGCTACTAGGGAGAAAACAACGGTCTCTTGTTCATGGAACATGTGGACTGTTTATCTTACACACTTTGCTTAAAGCAGTTGTCTATTGCTTGCAACTTAATACTGGAGGGGGTTCGGATGATAACCTGAAGGTGGACTTCTAGTCATAGATGCAGTTGGATGGCGGTCTATGTTTCTTGTTGTATTGTCCAATCGAATCTCATAGGATCTTTCTGACTAGTAATTGCATTGTTATGCCTTGCTCAGTTCCTGTCAATTGCCCTGCTGTAATTTGTTTACCCTTCATGCCATGTTGTTTATCTAAGGAGAGCACCTCTAGTGAACTATGGACCCCGGTCCAATCTTTACCATTATTACATCCTCCACTATTACTTGTTTACTTGCTGCAAACCATTACCTTCCACACCATACGTTTAACCCTTTGTTACAGCAAACCGGTGAGCTGACAACCTCACTGATTCATTGGGCAAAGTCTTGAGTTTGTGTTGTCCAGGTCTTCGTGTTGCTTGCAACACCTGTGTGACGTTTCCTTCCTCCTTCTGGTTCGATAACCTCGGTCTCAACCGAGGAAAAACTTATTGCTTGCTCTTCACACCTTACGCTTGGGGTTACCAACGAAGTGCTCCACGTCAACCAGTCGAGCATCATCAAGGGAGAGCTGCAACAGCCCCACACAGAGAATGTGCCAGAAGGCGAGACCCTTAGAAGGTCTCAAAGAACTAGAAAGCCAGCTATTCCTAACGATTTTGAAATCTATGTCACTGAAGAAGTTCAAATGGAGGGTGATCCCACCACATTTTAAGAAGCAATTAAAAGTGCTCACTCATCGAAGTGGCTTGAAGCCATGGAAGATGAAATGAGATCCATGAGTAGCAACAAAGTCTGAGATTTAGAAGAAATTCCTAAAGGAGCCAAAACATTAGGCTGTGAAAGGGCCTACAAAACAAAATGTGACTCTAGAGGGAATATTGAAAGATATAAAGCATGACTTGTTGCTAAAGGCTTCACCTAAAGAGAAGGAATAGATTATAATGAGACATTTTCTCCAATCTCAAGTAAGGATCCTTGTAGAATCATAATGGCTTTAGTGGCACACTATGATTTAGAATTGCATCAGATGGATGTAAAGACGACATTCCTAAATGGAGACTTGGAAGAAAAAGTTTACATGGCACAACCCAAGGGTTTTGTCGTGGAAGGAAAAGAATGAATGGGATGTCGTCTGAAGAAATCCATTTATGGATTAAAACAGGCCTCCAGGCAATGGTACTTAAAGTTCCATGAAACAATAAGAAAGTTTGGGTTCGATGAGAACGAGGAGGACAATTGCGTATATGCAAAGTTCAAGAATGGGAAATTCATTTTCTTTATCCTGTATGTAGATGACATTCTACTCGCTAGTAGTGATGTTAGTCTACTATTGGAGACAAATAAGTTATTGTCCTCGAACTTTGATATGAAAGATCTTGGTGAAGCTTCATTCGTTCTAGGAATTGAAATTCTCCGAGATAGAGAAAAGGGGGTTTTAGGGCTATCGCAGAAGGCATACTTAGAGAAGATTCTGAAGAAGTATAGTATGCATGCGAGTAATCCTACGCATGCCCTAGTCAAGGGCGATAGATTTGGGAATTTTCAGTGTCCTAGGAACCAATATGAGATCGATCAAATGAAAGCGGTTCCATATGCTTCTGCTGTCGGAAGTTTGATGTATGCTCAAGTATGTACACACCCTGACTTAGCTTTTGTTACCGGGGTACTTGGCAAATTTCATAGTAATCCAGGGATAGATCAATGAAAAATGGTAAAGAAGGCATTGCGTTATGCAAAAGGCACAAAAGGCTTCATGTTAACATATAGAAGAATTGATTCCCTTGAGATAGAAGGGTATTCAGATGCAGACTATGTGAAAGATGTTGATGAAAGAAAGTACACACCAGGATATATATTTACTCTCACATGTAGAGCTATATCGTGGAGAAGCTCCAAGCAAACCATCACGACATCGTCCACGATGATAGCTGAGTATGTAGCATGTTATGAGGTCACGGGGCAGGCAAACTGGTTAAAGAAGTTTATACCCAGGTTGAGAGTGCTGGACAGCATTCAAAGACCACTCAGAATACACTGCGACAATGAGCCAGCAGTATTCTATGCTCACAACAATAAGTCAAGTGTTGCTGCCAAACACATTAACATTAAGTTTTATGTTGTGAAAGAAAGAATCCAGGATCATACCATAAGTTTAGAACATATAAGTACAAAAGAAATGCTCGCGGATCCGCTCACAGAAGGCTTACCGCCCATTGTGTTCTGAGAACACTTAGTCAGCATGGGTTTACGGGAAAGCCTATGATACCTGGATATTAAGGGCCTAGAACAAGAATCTGTTTCAAAATAGAGAGGTGTATAGTGGCTATTGAATCTATGGTACGTAACTGACCATTATGACGAGACATGCTCTATATGTTGATATGTGATGAAATGGGTGCCAAACTATAAGTTTAAAGTATAAGTTGAATGAAAGATGAGATCAAGGGGAAGAATGTTAGTTTGATCTCCCCACGTTTCGTCCCAACGGCCGAAAGGATTGGTCTCACGCCCTGATCGGGGGCGCCCAATGTCGCTATCGTTGGTGGGCCCCTGTCGCGTAGCGTATATAAAGAGGTGGGGGCCGAGGGCACGCACGCCAAGGTTCGTCGTGCCCACTCACTCCACCGAAAACCCCAAACCCTAGAGCCACCGATCGGCTTGCGCGTGTTGTAGCGGCAGAAAGCACCCACCTCACCACCGCCACCACTCCGTCAAGCTCGATGGCGAGCTCCTCGTCAACCATGAAGGGCGACGGTATGATTCTCTCACGCATGCTCACTAGATCGACACCTAGAGATCCTAATATATCTATCACATGAGAGTTTTATAATGCATGGCAGCATTGGAGATAACAGTGACTTAACATTGCATATTCCATGACTAAAACTGATTACATAGTTCTTATAGAGTGACATCAAATGAACCAGAACTTCACAGCCACCTAATTCATTATTATTTTATTTTATTTTATTTTGGAAAGGAGCATATATTAATATCGCAAGATACCAATTACACTCAGCCTCTGCAACAACACATTATCCTATTGGTATTAATTGATAATACAAAACAACATACTCCAAAACATGTCCACATACATTATACAACTAACAATCAAAATAGTTTAGGCACAGATCTTGTTGAATTATACTAGTAGTATCACACATAAGGGGCCACTTGATGACTTACACAGCCCTCCAGAAAGGCCAGTTGGTGCTACGGATCTTTCTTGTGAATATAGGCACCTTAATCATTACAAAATCGCCAAATCTGTCCACACCAGAAAACCATGTGCATCGCCAGCTTCTCTTGAAATAAAGCACACCCAATGATGTCCAGAAACCAACCAGGTAGAACATTGCTGAACATCCAAATAGTATGATATCATCGACTTTGTCATCTCCATGTTCTTTAAACGGAGGAGTTGACGGCGGCATGGAGCAATTCTTCAGCAATGGCAGGCCACAGAGATATGCATTTCCTTCGTAACTGCTCTGATCGAATGTGATGAACTGCCCTGTTGTACCCGGTGTAGGACCGGAGAGGTTGTTATATGCCACTGAGAACACCGCAAGCGACTGTAATGCTACTAGCTCTACTGGTATTTGGCCTATCAATTTGTTGTGCGATAGATCCAAGCTCTCAAGGTCACTTAGTTTTGATAATGAATTTGGTATTGATCCATCCAAGTGATTATCAGAGAAATTCAGTGCTCGTAGCCACTTCATATTACCTATACTTTCTTGAATGGATCCTGTTAACTGGTTCGAAGAGAAATCAAGTCCAGACATGTAGTTGAGTATGTCTCCCTTGTAATACTCTTCCCTGCTCTTGGTCATGAATTCCTCTTGGTCCGGTAGATACCAGACACCGAATAATTCAGGAAAAGTTCCAAATAGAGATCGGAAGTCAAATAAGCCATCATCCAATCCCATAATGTACAAGCATAAAGGTAGCTGCCCGGATAGCTTATTATGAGATAGATCTAGCAGACGCAAATACCTCAAATTGCACATATCATTTGGAACTGTCCCCTCAAACATATTGCCTTTTAATAACAGTACTTTCAGAGTTGGAAAGGACTTGCCTATCATATTTGGCAGGATACCAGTGAATTGGTTTTCTTGGAGATCCATTGTGTATATATCTGTTGTCACGGACAACGGAATAGGAAAGGTTCCATTCAATCGATTTTTACTCATATGAAGGTGGTACACATCCGGCAAGCAATGCACCGGACCAGAAAAGTTGTTCTCTGAAACATCGACAAACAAAAGGTTTCGAAGGTCGCATAACTCCAATGGAATCGGTCCTACCAATGAGTTTCTTCTTAAGTTCAATATGGCAAGTTCTGTGAGTTGGTTTATGCAATTTGGCAGAGGGCCGGTCAACTGATTATTGCTAGCATCAAATGTCATAAGTTGAAGACTGCCACATATCTTCTGGGGAAAATTCCCTTTGATTTCATTATCACTTAGCAACAGATGTAAAAGTGGAGGTAATGCAATGTCTTGAGGGAATGACCCATAGAAATGATTTCCAGAGAGTTTCAAGGCAGTGATGTTTGACATACTTCCAGCAAAAGCAGCCCCAATATTATCTGAGAAGTTGTTGTCAGACAAGTCTAAAAATTTTAGACTATCCATGTGGCTAAAGGCAGAAGGAAAGATGCCCTTAAAATAGTTCCCTGGTAAAGATAGCTCAATCAGATTTGGTAATGTAGTGTTGATGTCAGCAGGTAATTTGCTTAGTTTGTTGTAAGAAGCATCCAGCGCCAGCAAATTGGTATGTACTTTGGATGGAAAAAAATGACCTACAAAGGAGTTGCCTCCGAGACATAGGCGTGATAGGTTGACATTATTTTCCATCAACCATGAGGGGAAGTAACCACTTAGGTTGTTATCAGACATATCAACTTCCTTTAGTGCATGTTGACGTATCAAGAAACTTGGTGTAACCGCCGACTTGCCATTGAGGTTGCAATTTCTCAGTCTTAGAACCTGAAGCTGAGCTGACAGATATGTTGCTGGATTCTCGGTCTGCACGTGAAAATTTTTACCATTGCTTTCCAGTGACAGGTGAGCCAATTGGCTATGATTTAGCAAGGAACTCAGGAAAAGAACTCCTTCAAGGGCGATATTTCTGAGGGAAAGTTTCACCATTGATGTGAGATTTTCAAAAATTGGAGAGGGAAACTTCACTATCAATCCAATATTGTTTGATAGATCGAGCAATTTGAGAGAAACTAGATTTTGCATGCATGATGGAACCTCTCCGAATAAAACATTGTAATGCAGATTTAAGTCTTCAAGATCTCCCATATTGCAAATATCTGAAATCAAACGCTCATTAGTTTTACACTTCAAGGCACAGTGCGACAACCCTCGTAGTTTGCACACACCAATGTGTATATTATACAAATGAGATACTATCAAAATGCATTATTTACCTGTTGATAACGTGCCGGTGAAATTATTATAGCCTAGATCAAGAGTATGCAGCTTCATTGTGCTCAATTCTGTACAATAGACAAGGTAAAAAATGTGAAATTAATGGTTTGCAAGATGTGGTTTGGTATCAACGGAATCAGGACAATGCTTCAAATAGTCCTCATGATGAGAGAACTCAAAAGCTCACGTTGTATAGTCCGATTAGATCCGAAGGCATTCCCACTGAGGTATAGGGACCGCAGCGATGAAACTGCAACCAGTGATGGGATGCTACTCTCATCTAATTCATTGTTTTTGGATAAATCAAGAATTTCTAATTTGCGTAAATATGACCATACTCCAAAGCCTGCAGCCACAAAAAAAGATGGATGAGAAAAAATTCCACCTGAAAGTCTCATCGTATGTACAAACAACATGGTATTTGATAGAATATCCTCATTTGTACCACCATTTTTTTTGAAATGGGGAGCGGAGCCCCAGCCTCTGCATCAAGCGATTCATTATTTAAACCACATTGTTTGGCAAAGGCCATTACAAAGATCATACAAACAGAACCGCCAAAACAAAACATCGAGCAAAAACGATAACCGTATGCCAGCTCCCCAACAAGATCTATCAAACACCTAACCGCCTCTTTCGACCCCGTCCCATGGTCACTCTCACTATTGCTACTCGCCAAGAGAAGCTGGAGTGTCTGGGCGCGGCGGCTCGAACTCAAGCAAAAAGATCCCTAGAACCGCATAGTCTATCCACGGAGCGGCGTCCACGCACACGCTCCGGATGTCGCCACCTTCATTATCTTTCGCCAACCCATCGTTAGCATGTAGATCGATGCGCAGAATCTCGCCACACCAGCCACCGACACCACCGTGGTGCCAAGTAGCACCACCTCCCTATGCACTAGCCGCTCCACCTCTCCCGCCTCTTCCATCCAGCGCTGCTCCACAAGCAATGCTCCCAAGAGAGAACGCGACACTGATGCGCCACCATCGCCTGACCCGGAGGTCTTAGGGTTTCCCCCGGAGTAGCTCGAGGAGGGTCACGAGAGCTGCGTTGACGATGCCTTCAACAAGGAAGCGACACAGACAAGCCACCATCGCCTGCCATGACTGGAGTCGAGCTCGGTTTTCACCAGCAGTACCTCCACCCCAACACGTCGCTGGGACTAGATGTGGAAAAAACACCACAACCAGTCTTGGCCGACCATCTCCGATGAAGAAGGAGGCCGCCGCTACCATGCCTAGGACCGCTTCCCTAGGCGTCCTCATGCCACAGAAGTAATCCAGGTGTGCCAATGCCATCGTCGGAGGTGATGCAATGGGCAGCAGATCAGGATCGAGGACCATCCTAGCCTATCGGGCTAAATCGGACCCGTCAACCGCCGCCACCCACCGATCTTTGGCCGCTGCCACGCAGTGATGTCCCTGGCCGCCACTACTCCGCCACATCTCCGTTGATCAACCGGGACAGGATTGCCGCCACCTCGATTTGACTTCAGCCGAGGAGATCCGCCGCCGCCATCGCGCACACTAGGGCTTTGCCCGACGACGCCCTCGGTGGCGGCGGCGGGAGGGAGAAAGAGTACGAGCGGGGGTCTGTTGGCAGTCGTCGATGGCGCCCCGGTGGGGCCGGCGTGGCCGCACGGGAGCGGGTTGAGCCAAACAAAGATTCTATTATATCATTTGTACCACCATGATGCGACGTTTTGAGTTTACTGAAAGCGCCATCTATCTATTATATACTAAAAGTAATATAAATGGTTGTTTTGAGCCACCACGTTAGTCCGGTTAAATTCAGAACCTATGGATATAATTTAATCACCAAACATATATCACATGTGGCAGGAGACTTTTACATTGGCACGTTTGGTAGGGATTTTTACTCCATGTACATATCTTCTCTTTAAAGAAAAAAGTGTTACCCCCTCCAATCCATATTAGTTGATTTGAATTCGTCTAGATACAAATGTATCTAGTCAAATTTTAGTTAACCAATATGAGTCGGAGGGAGTACCCGTACTTTTACATTAGCATGTTATCTTAAAAGAAAAAACTGTTACCAAGGCCTACACGCGTTTACTCCACGTACGTATGAGATGAAATTTATAAACATGCATATGAGATGCTTAAATGGCAACCAATGGTGATAAATTTATAAAGTTTATTATTATTATTATTATTATTATTATTATTATTATTATTATTTTCATAAACCAAATAATGTAGTTGAATATTCTTAAGTTAATATTTTGAGGTTTTACTAGATTTTCTAGATTAATTCAGTTATTTGTAAAAGAATATAAATATTTATAGTAATAATAATGTTGTACTCTATGATAAATAAATTCAGATAACACAAAGCAAAAAAAAACTCATGTTTAAACAAAAAATTTAGAAAGAAGGACCTCCGCCTGTTTCACGTGACAACACAAAATGCCTCGGATCCAACAAGAAAATAGAAGGAAATAAAGTGTTTGACTGCACCAAAGTCTCATGAATTTTAAATGTTTTTACCCTAACATATAATACATTGAATAATAGAAATAGTAGAACAAAAATCTTTGACAAGAAACATATATTGAAGTATACATTTGATATTTTGACTATAAACAACAGGCACATGATAATCATACGTGCATATAATGCAATGTAAAACAATATTTTTGTATTCCTAGGAAATATCGTAGGGACTAGAAAAAAGTCATATCATCTTAAATATGGTTTTGTACAATTGGTACTACCAGAGACGTATAAAATTTAAGAGGGCCATTAACTAAAATAATGGTTTCTGATTAACTAGCATTAGACGATGAGTACGTAAACAAGAGATATCATTAGAACCGAAAACTTGAGGACATGCCAGTCAATGATTTTTCCGTACAAAGATGGATCCAATTGTATTTTTAAGAAAGAATCTCAGGGCAAGTCAATCTTTGTCCATCAATGACGATAGCTTCAAGCATACAGATTACTACATATATGGCCACACACAACATGATAAATAGACACATATCTGCAGTCCTACGCTAGGGAACATACATTAACATATTTTAGCTAAATTGAATTTCACAACATTTACTTTTGAAACTTTTCTTGATTATGTTTTACTTATTAGAAACATAGTCACACATTCATATATGAAATAAATGTCAGAGTTACACCTTTATGCATGTATCGATATCTATAATGATGCGAGTTTTTTAAATTAAGTGTATAAATACAAGGAAAAGATATTTAAATTATATAAAGTCTAAGACGTAACACACTTCTGGCCTAATAAAGATGATATACTCGCATTTGCGAGGGCTACCATGCTAGTTTATCAAAAAGCACAAAGGATCCATAATATGAGTGCGTCGATTTGGCGGATACTATGAGTGTGTCGATTTGGCGGACATGCACCATGGAGGATTTTCTTAAAAAATGTTCAAATTTAAAGATTCATGAAGATCCATAATCTTTAACCGGGATGTAGGATAGATGCCCCAGGTAGATGCTGTCCAGCATGAGTCTTTGAGATACATGCTAAACCAGCTTAAGAGAGGATACCATCTACAATAAAGATGACTGAAGACTGTAGTGAGCTGATAATGAGTATCGAGACAAGAGCATGGACAAATCCTCCATGCCAACACATAGTCTCTCAATATACATGTATTTTTGTTTGGTTGTTTACCACCATGGACCACGCATGGCCTTAGGCTATAATAATACTTCTTTTCGTCCCAAAATTGATGTCTTAAATTTGTTAAAATTTAAATAAATCTATATATTAAATAGTATCTAGGTTCGTCCAAATTTTAACAAATGTGAGACATCTATTTTAGAACGGAGGGAATAGCACATTTCGATAGTTAGCTGTATTTTTCCATGCTCGATCACACATGCTATAAATAGTAGCTTGTCATGATTTCCTGTATTTTGTTCATCATTTTTTTTGTATCGTTCCCTTTGGCTCTGGCCCAATTTCGATGACGGCCAGAGTTTGTATTTTTATAAGTTGCATGGGAATGTTAAAGTAAGTCTATTGTTTATTCGTTTCGATCTGTCTCCGTGTCTCGTTTTAGCATGTAGCCCCTCCATCCCAGATAGATGTCTTAGATTTTTTAAATTTTGGATAAATCTATATACTAAATAGTGTTTAGATTCATTCAAATTTTAACAAATTTGAGACATTATTTTGAGACGGAGGGAATACATTTATCATTAGGATAATGGGACATGGTGGATTTTGTTCAATCCACAAGGCAGGCATTTAGGTGTCGCAGTTGGGCGGCGAGTAGTTGGTTTTGTGTTACTTGGCAGTGTTGTGCCTGTTCAGATGGGTTCCTTCCCTCCCCTTGCACTGGTGTGGCCAGTGTTTAATTGCTTTCTATGTATGAGTTGTATCTTGTTTGTCGTACGCTCCGCTCCTTCGAGGGCTTTATTTATAAAGCCGGGCCTTCACACCTTCTATCTAGGCATTTATGTGTCAGGCCGAACTCTGCGCCGGTAGCAGGCGGAT
Source organism: Avena insularis (assembly GCA_023614405.1). Lineage (NCBI taxonomy): Eukaryota > Viridiplantae > Streptophyta > Magnoliopsida > Poales > Poaceae > Avena > Avena insularis. The sequence continues at coordinate 391,448,495 of CM042695.1, forward strand.
GCGGTAGTGGAACGAAATCGACCGAATTAATTCAATATCCTATCATCCTGTTATATACCTACCTCTATTCTCATTCAGGTCTTTCACAATAGAGTATAGTTTAACACGTTATCATAAAAGTTATAAATACCTAAGAGACCAACTCTCCAATAGATTATATCTTAGAGGTTGTATCTTAATTTAATATTTTTGCTCTTATGCATGCATTTGATTGGACTACCTGTGACTATGTGCAAGGAGTGTATCAACACCCTCTCTCTTTCTTAATTGACAATGCCATATCACCATTTTGTCTAGAATAACACGCTAAGATACACCCATTGTCAAAGTCCTCAACTCGTCAAAGCTCCAACCACCACATCACATGCTCTCTGGCCTTCTCAGCACCGTGCATAGGGACAAAAAGTATATAGATGTTGTCATGTTAGCAGGCGATTAGACCACGGGGTTCCGCTATCGCAATACTTGACACAGGTCTAAGAGCAAATACAATAATTTCTAGTTAGCAGGATATAAATTATTTTATATTATAAAATATCTAGCTGGAAGAGAGAGGAAGGAGGTAAAAGCGGCCACAATGTGTAACCAAATCTAGTTCTAAATTAGACTAGTTTCAAAACTAGCAAAAGTGGGAACAGGAGCAACTCCTTGCTCCCGATGCCAAATAGCTCTTTCTAAATAAAATACTATTTCCCTAAAAAAGTCTCCCAATCCCGCTTTTGCCGCAAAACTGCCTATTTTTGCTATAAATGTTCCTACTTTTGCTTTCAAAGAGAAAAAAAGGTTTGGCCTAGAAATTAGAAAAAGAGGGCTGATCTCGTCGGAGACCATGTAGCAAAAAAAATTATGCTACTATAGTAAAATGAACTTCGACGAAGACATCGCCAGATAAAGTCTCGCCGGAGACACCGTCGCAAAAACTTTGCGCAATTGTAGCAAAACCATAAAACGTTGGTAGCAAAAAAATGTGGTAATGTAGCAAAAAACCGACTTCGCCGGAGACTTTTGCCGGAAGACCTCGCCGAAGACACCGTAGCAAAAAAAATTACGCAATTGAAGCAAAACCATAGAACGGTGATAGCAAAAAAATGTGTTGTTGTAGCAAAAGGCCGACTTTGTAGAAAAAAGCTCCATGGCTCCAAAATCGCAGGATAAAAAGCTCCATGGTTGTCTCCCCGTCGCTGCATCGGCGCATCTGCCCCTCGTTGGGGTGCTCCTCGAGGAGCGATGGAGCCGCACCGCACTGGCGAGCGCGGGAGAGCAGCTTAAGGTCGAGCTGCTTCGTCCTCGACGACAACCGACAGTAACAGCTAGGAGTTCACGTGTGGAGAAGCTAGCAGGGAAGGAAAGCTCGCCCAGGTGTCGTGGGAATGGCCACGGCAGATGCTGCGATTGGCAGCGAGTAGTAAAACGAGGGGCAAGGGCGGCCGGTCATCTACGGTGCGAGATGAGGGCAAAGACACAGGGATTTACCCAGGTTCCCCCCCGGAGGGTAAAGACCTACTCCTGCTAGATTGTATTGATGAGAGCTTACAAAGGGCGAGCTCGGTGGCTAGGTGACGAGTCGAGGGGGTGTATGATGGAACTTAAGTGCTATGTGTGCCCTAGGAAGGTTTATATAGAGTCACCTCGCTAGGGTTTATAGATATACAACCGAGTTAGATTAGGACTCTGAGAGTTTTGACCTAATCCGACTGGGCCTAGCTACGCTTCTGGGCCTTTAGCTTCCAGTCGCCTGGCTTCCTCTTGGGTTGCGGTCCAGTCGCCGTCTTGCAGGCCCACTTACTGAGAGTATGATCCAGTAGGGAACGTCCTGCTGGGTATACCCCACTCAGCATATCCCCATCACCAGGGGGTACACTCCTTTTCCTGGGACAATGCCATGGAAGGTTGTATCTGATGCCTCTAGGTTGCATAGCGGGATCCGCATAGCTTCGAGTGTGCTGGCAAACATAAGGTTGCTGTCGCTGTCACCGTCCATGAACACGCGACTCATTTCGAACCCGCCGATTTGAACCTCAAGCACCAAGGTGGAGTGGCTTGGACGAGGGATTTGGCAAGGATGGTCGGATCTGTCGAAGGTGATGCGAGACTCCGAGCCGCTGAGGTACTCAGGTATGGCTGGTGGAGAGATGGACGGGTGATCGTATTTTGGATCATGTTGGATGGACGCCCCTTTTGTATCATCATGGCACCAAGCGGTCGTGGATATTGTTCTGCTCCGCTATTCTGGGCCGGCGCAGCCGCATGATGTGTGGGTCCTCCGAGTGGTGTGGTGGTGGGGCACCATATGCGATGGGCCTAGGGACAGAACCGAACCCTTGATTCACCGCGTCACGTCGCAGCTGGGCGTAACCCTCGTGGAGCTTCTGGAATTCCTTGCAGTCCTTGGGCAGATGGTTGGATTTTTTTTGCCATCCTGTTTATCGATGTAGAAGTGAATGGTGCAGGGCCCTGACATCTTTTCGAACGCGGATGGCTCATCGTCGCGAGCACGGCGTTGCCATGACTAGGTGATTCTGCCGCTGCCGCGGTAGTTGCCACTAAGGTAGCCGTTGTTGCGGTTCCCGTTGTCGCGGTGGTCGGCATAGCCAGCCGCGACCATGTCGATTTCTTCGCAATCATCATAAACGCACACTTTTCTCTTTCCGCGATGGTCGCTCCTGCGGCCGAGGTCGTCTTTGTCATCCGAACGTGTTGGGTTAACGGTGTCTTCGCCATCAGCCCAACGGTTGGCGATGTCCATCATATGGTCGATGGTTTTGGGCTTGATGTGGCCCAGCTCCTCTCTAAGTCCGCGGCGCCTTATGCCACCATTAAAGGAATCGATTGCTCTTTCCTCTGAGATGTCCTCAACGGAGGTCTTGATGACGGACCAGCGCTGAACGTAGGAGAGGATGGACTCGTTGGATCGCTGGCAGCAGGCGTGTAGCTCTTCGATGGAGGCTGGTCTCTTGCATGAGCCCTTGAAGTTGTGGATGAAGCAGTAGACTAGCTCTTTCCAACCGCGGATGGATCCGGAGGGGAGGTTATTAAGCCAGGCTCTGGTCGCGCCCTTCAGCTGCAGTTGAAGGCACTGCATGGCCATGTTCTTGCTCCCACCATGTCCAGCCAAATCTTCGGGTCCTGTAGGCTGTCAAACTTTGGGTTGTCCGATGGGAGCTTGAAGCCCTTAGACATCCGCGTCTGTCGTATGGCCCTGCTAAAGCATCTAGCGCCGCAGAGCTCCGCGTCCTCATCCTCTGATTCAGCGGAGCACGCATTTTTGCGCGTGATTTATCGATCTTGTGATGTGTGAGCTCATTACGAGCGTCGTAGTTGTGGATCCTTCGCCGCGGGCTGCAGCGTCGCCGCGACAAGTCATGATTTTCCTCATTAGACGAAGGTGTGCAGCTCCTTGTGAATTTTACCACAACCTTTTTCTTCGGCTCTGGAGGCTCTTCTCCGGTTAGTGCGGCTCCAACAAGGCCGATGCCTGCGATCAGACTTATGGACGGCGGATCGTGGATCCCCACTAGGTTGATTGGCGAGCAGGTACGTAGTAGCCGCTATGATCGCGGCCTGCGGTGTCTTGGACATCATGTTGCCTTGTGATTCTATTGACATGAAGGACATGTCGATTGCCTTGGTGGCCTCGCGTCTAGCATTAGGGTCCATAAGATCCAGTCGAGAGCATCTCTTGTAGGCGACGTTGTCGTTGTTTACTTTCGAAGTGGACTAGTGGATGGAGGAGAGCGCAGCTCGTCGAGCGCTCAACTCATCGGCTAACCTCCGACGTTATTCGAGCTCTTTGTGCTGTGTAACCTGTCGGTTGTGCTCCTTCACGAGGAGCTAGTGGTATCCCATCAGCATGTCACGTGAAGCGTCTAGTGGCAGGGGGTTGCCACGCACTGCGTTGCAGATTCTCTCCCATTCAACCTCGTTGAGGCGAATCTCCTGTCGGGTCGCCTCGTCACCGTTGGTGGTCTTTTGGTTGCGAGGGGCGGTCCCGTCTGGGTTCAGGTGAGTGTTGCCACTGGCGTTCGGAGCGGGCGGACCTCTGTTCGTAGCGGTAGGGGGAGCCGGTGGATTGGCTTCGTTATCGATGTGGGCATCGACGACGACCGCACACATGTAGCGTGGGGGAGGTCGTTGCTCCCTCAGCTCTCAGATCTAGAACCGTAGGTTCCTTCCTCCGTAGGAAGGTTGCACCGATCGGAGTTGCAGGTGTTGCTGTCATCTGAATCGTATGCCAGCGAGTTCGCGCTTAGGACACCGATGGGTAGCACCCACGAAGCAGGTGCGATCGCTAGAGGCACTACCCGCTCAGGGAGGTGGAGGGTGCCGACCTGGCCCATATGGAAGCATAGGCTCCCCAGCATCATATCGAATCGAAATCTTGGTGGGTCGCTGGCGAGAGGATGGTGAAGTCGATGGTGCCGAAAAGGAGACGATTCTCTATCACACGGAGGAGTCGAAGATTGTGGTGGATGGGGTCGTCGCGACCCTACATCAGCTTCCCTAGTTCCCACATACAGCGCCAATTGACGAGGGTTAGACTCATCAATGCCTATTGTTATGGGCTTGGATTTTGGAGAAAGAGTGGACACTGGAGATCATGGAACGGCTAACAGACAAGCAATACGGGACACGGTGTTTACACAGGTTCAGGCCCCTGGAGGGAAAGCCCTACTCCTGCTTGTTTGCTCTCGATTGATGGTGAAGCCGAAAGTTACAGGGGTACGTATATGAGATCTGGCATGGTGTATGCTAGGGTTTAAATCGATCCTTCTCGCCATGCCCTCCTATCCTTTATATAGGTAGGCCAGGTCTCGGAGATAGGTCGAGTCGGTTAGAGGTTTAGTATTTTTTCCCTTTCAAGTTCTATCTAGAGCTAGCCGTGTTCTCCCAGGAGTCGAATCCCGCCTGAGCTTGGGCCACCCGTATTTCTCTAGGCTTCGTCGTCAGGGTCACATCACTACGTGGGCTCCTGCTGGGACAAACCGGGTAGGCTAACATCAGGCACCCGTAGGGCATACCCATGTCACACTTTGTCCCCGTGTTACTCCTTCACGCTGGTGAGCAGCGTCGGGAGGTCGCTGGGCCTCCTCCTTCTTCATGCTCCAGTGGATGGAGCCGTCGATGGGAGGAGTGGTCTTGGCGGCTTGGCCATAAAGCTCGTGGGCTTCTTCGCGTCGTCGACGGTGACAAGTTTTTCGACCTTCTCTCGTCCTGCTGTGGTGGCGAGGGAAAGAAGGAGGAAGGGCCTGAAGCCGAAGATGCTTGTGAAGGAAGGGGCTGCCTGGTGCTCTCCTCAGGCGGCGATATTGCGCTTTGTCCGGCGAACTCCAAGTGAAAGCTCTTCGCTACCCGCTATCTCAGGCCATGAGGATGGCCTCGCCGAGCTCGCGTGCTTGCGGAGCCTGAGCTTCTTCAACCGCCAAGGGCGGCCTTTCTTCTCCCTCGGCGCGGCGATCCACATTGTTGCTGGCCCAAGTGGTGCCGTCCCCGGCGCTGGCGACGACGACTGCATTTTGAGGCGAGCGAGTTGCGGTTTGCAGTGATTGGATTGCGTTTGGGCGACGACCAGCAGCGTGCTTTCTGTAAAAGTTAGGGACCTGAATGTAATTTCTTGTTTTCTTTTGGTCCTTGCTGTACTATGTACCCACCGCTTCTTTAATCGCAGTATCTAGGTTCGACCTATCTCAGTTCAAAAAAAAAAACAGAGTGACGGCCGCGGCGTGCGTGTTGCTCATGTTGTGGTCTTGTGAGGCACCAACGAGCTAGGCGTTCGGTACGTAAATAATCCACACGCAGGGGCAGGGGCCGATCTGATCTAGAAAAGCACTTGGTAGGATCTAAAAAAAGTTGTAATGGACCTGTAAATAATCCATTATAGCGGCTATGTTTTTAGGGGTCTGCTAGAGTAGACGTAAGAGAGACCATCATTCGACCGACCGCGCGTCTCGCGTCGCCCCCGCGAGGGCGGCCGAGGCGCAACCCTAGCCCGCCGCCTCCTCTCCCCACCTCCTCCTCGCCGCTGCGGCGGCACACAGCAAAGCTCGCCCGGCCAAGGGCGGCGGATCTCCTTTACCCGCGCTAGTTTCGCGGCGGCGGCTCTTGGCGGCGGTGCAGATCGGGTGGCGTGGACTCGACCGGCGGCGGGGCTTCTGGCTGGCGGCCCTCGGTGCGGCGCGGTGGCGGCACCCTCCCCCGGCGTCGGTGCTTGTTGGCGGTTCGCTGCTGCCGCCGGCCGGGACGGAGTTCTTGCGTGGCGCAGTGGCCTCCGGGGACGAGCCAGGACGCCATGACGAGCGAGGCAGAGCGGGTAGGTGCGACCCTGCGGCGAAGGACGGCGGCTTCGATGGCCTAGCTGCGCAACGCTGGGCGGCAGCAATCACCATGTGTGATGGAGGATGTCCCCTCCCTAAGCCGCTGTGTGGCTTCCTTCCGGCAGGTCGGCGCTTGACCTTCTTCTTCCTCCTCGTCGGTGCGTTGTGGCGTTGTTCGGAGACCGGGCTCGAGTTCGTGGACGCCGGGGTGGCGGCTCCGGAAGGTGGACTGCGGTCGGTTCTTCGGCGAACCCCGTGGTAGTGGTGATGGTTCCCGTCTTCGGCCATGTGGATGGCGAGGAGCGGACTTTGGGAGACTTTGGGGCTGACGTCGTTTTGGCTTCGACAGCTCCCGGATCGCGTGTCGGAAGCCAGACTCGGGGACGGTGGGCATGGGCGGGTGACGGGAGCGGCTTGGAGGTTTTTCCGGGCGAAAGCTCAGTGCTTTGGCACCATCGGCGGCGGTGCCTGCGGGTATCGTTACCCTCTTGGGGGCGCCGATGCGGCTACCTTCTCCGTGATAAGGCTCCGGGTGAAAACCTTTGACTATCGGTCTCGATGGCGGCGGCGTGATGCGTCGTTACCCTCTTGGGGGCGTCGTCGTGGAGCCCCCGGCTCTTCTTGATCCCAGGGCATTGTCTTCGGTGGCGGGTCGTGGGCTTCCGTGTTTTTCTCTTGTTTATCTTGATCTGCTGTGTAAGGGGTCTCCCCATCACCTTGTATCAGTTCGGCCGATGTGGCTTTATTTATAAAACGGGGCGAAAGCCTATTTCGAGAGAGAGTAGACGTAAGATAGGAAGGACGGAGAGATGGGATACGATCGAGCTGACAAGGAGGGTGCCATGCATATATGGTGAGCTCGCCAAGGGGCTTTAATTTCCCTCGTTGAGAAGTGTGCTCATATAGTTAGCGCATGGATTAAGAGTCGTAGTAGAGAGTTTTGTGATGGGTTAATTACCTGCATCTGGCAAGCAGCCTCGTATGCATGCCAAGATTTGTGAGGGACAGATTCCTGAGCTGTTGCAAGGGAAGGAACATGGTAGCGTTGAGCAGCCCCGAGCCGCCGGAGATGCCCGCAACCGCAAGAACACTCAGGTCGAGGCCCGTGACACGGCCTGTGCGGGCCGGGAGCTGCGCGCAGGTCACCCCGTCCCAACCGCAGCAATCTCTGCTGCTCCAGTTCACGAGGGATGGGTTGTAGTCGAACTTGTCGAGGATGTCCAAGAGCGCCGGCCGTCTCCTCGACGTGCGCGTACCCCTCACTACGGGAAAACGAAATTTTACCGTGTATTAAAAATACCCGGTAAAGCCCCAAAAACACTCGGCAAAATTTTGCCGTGTATTTACACTCGGCAAACAACACACAGCAACTACTGCGCCGGTAAAACCGGTTTGCCGAGTGTCTGGAACCTGGATACTCGGCAAAGATTTTGCCGTGTGTCTTTTTATTGTCACGCAGCAAAATAACGTGTCGTGACGTTAGAGTGCCGTTAACGGCGGCACAATTTTGCCGAGTGTTTTACGTCATACTCAGCAAAGTTTTTCCCCTGTCAAAAAATATCCAAAAATACAAAAGCTGCAAAGGACATTTACCGAGTGTTTGTAAGGACACCCAGCAAATTTTGTGAACGGTGACAAAAAAAATTGTCACCGGCGAGGTTGCCGGCGCCGAAACGAGCCCCAGCAGGACGTCCTCGACCATGACAGCGTTCGTTGCCCTATGCCCATCTCTCTTGAGCACAGTGGTGCGAGTGCGAGGTAGCGACCTCGCCGGCGTGCCTGCAGTCGTCGCCTCGGAACCTCTGTCCTGAGCAGATCTCGTCGGCATGCACGCAGTCGTCGCCTCGGAACCCTCTGTCCTGAGCGCGGTGGTGCATGGAAACGTCGACCTCGTTGGCGTGCATGCATTCGTCACCTCGGAATCCTACCTTCTGAGCGCGGTGGTGCACGGAAACCCAGCCACGACCCCTGTCCTGCCAGGCGTTAAAAACAACGGCACGCAGGCGGTCACCTTTTCTTGAGCACGTAGCACTAGAGATGCGGTCGGAGCCAGGCGTCGAGGGCGACAGGGGTCGCGGCGGTGCGGCTCCCCTCCTCGCGACTGGGCGGCCGAGGTCGTCTCCAGTGGGGCACCGCGGGCCGCGTCGGTCTTCTGGCTGGTGAGAGGCCTGGCGGCCGTCTTCTAGTCCGGTGAGAGCCCTGGTAGCGGCAGCGGCTAGCTTCGGAGGTGCCTGGCAGCGGAGGAGGTTCTGCTTGGGGAGGTGCTGGCGGGGTGGAGGAGAAGGGGCAGAGAACGGCGGTGGCTGCCCCATCGAGCAAAGAACTTGGCAGGGAGAGGGCACATGGGGCATCCAGACTAGCATCGATAGGATAAGATTTCAGATGTAGACGGCGTGGGTGTTTTTTTTCGTTTTTAAAGTGGACGCGTGTGTGGTTGGGAAGAGAGAGAGAGAAGTAGATAGAGGAGAGGGAGGAACCGTTGGATCTTGGAGTATCCAACGGCGCACAGGCACGATCTGCGGGATTCACGCCCGAACCAATCAGAATGCGGAAACTTTGCTGTGTATCATCGTTCAACACACAGCAAATATGTGCCTTTGCCTAGTGTATAAAAAAATCCCTCGGCCAATGTAAACAAAAAATTAGAAAAACTTATGTATTTGGTCCATTAATGTGTGGTAGTTGTCAAATAATGGTAATCTTGACTCGCAATCTATGGTCAAAACGTCGGATATTTTTTTAAAATTTTTATGCCGATTTCAAACTATGGTCTAAACGGCATGCATTATGATTCTTAGTTAGGGGATGAGCCTCGCTAAAATTGTATTAAATCTTTGATAAAATATCATATTGTAAACTTAAAATATTTTTTGCAAAAAATCATGAACATTAAATCATGTACCTGTAGTTCAAATAGGGGTGGACATGCAGCTCGAGGCTCGAGGCTCGCTCGGGCTCGACAAGCCTTGGTTCGGGCTCGACTCGGCTTGGAGGATGGTCAAGCCAAGACTAAACCTTGATATTCAGGCTCGAGGCTCGACAAGCCGGCTCGACGAAGCTTGCAAGCCGGCTCGAAAGCTCGATAAAATTAAAAAATTCGCCATGACATTTGCTGAAATTGTAAGAATTTACAATTAAGATTTGATCATGATTTTACAAATACATCAACAAAAAAATTTCGCCCTGGTTGCATTTTCTCTATCCTTCACAATTTTAGATAGTCAAATGTTACTAACAAGACTAGAATTAGAAAGAAACAAGATTTTATCACAGCAATGATACTAACCAAATAATGGTACTGTCTAGATATTATTACTCTCTCCGACCCATATTAATTGACTTCGATTTGTCAAAATTTAGATAGACCTATATACTAAATAGTGTCTAGATTCATTCAAATCTAGACAAATCTAAGTCAACTAATATGGGTCGGAAGGAGCACTAAAAAAACAAGATTGTACAAAATACAGAGCCACTACAGCCTAATCATACAAAGTACAGAGCTGCTGCAGTCTAAAAATTGTACAGAATACAAAGTACAAAGCCGCTGCCCAGATCCTATACCAGATTGTACATAGTACAGAATACACGGAGGATACAAACCGCTGTTTACAAAGTACAGAAGTACAAACCGCCCAGATCCTATACCACATTCTGAGATGCAGCTGCACCTGATCCTATACCACATTCTGATTTGTGAGCTACAGAATACACGGTGTGACTGTCTGACTGACCTGAACCTGAGCTGCAGCTGCAGTCGTTGAGGAGGGCGTGGGCGCTCGGTGCTGGGAGGTGGCGTGAGGCCAGTGTGGCGGCCGGAGGGCTGGCGGACCGGCGCCCCCCCCCCCTCCCCCGCTAACCCTAGCTGGAGGAGGGCGTGGGCGCGCGGGGATTGGCGGAAAGGAACAAGGAGGAGAGGAGGAAGCCGGCGTGTCGGACCTTGGTGGCGGCAGCCGACCTTGCTGGCGGCCTGGCGGGCGACGGGGTGGTGTCCATGTTCTGGCGAGAGAAATCGAGAGGGAGAGAGACAGAGAGTCGAGAGCAAGAGCCGAGAGGCACGGGGTCGGGGACGGGCCGACGGGCGGGGCCGCGGGGATGGGATATTTTCGGGGACAGGTTGCACGGGGTCAGGCCGACGGTTTGAGATTCCCCTGTTAGGACATTGTCCATGTAAGGTGGTCTAGTATTTTTAAAAAATATGGTGGTATCATTTTGAATTAGCCATTTGGTGGTTGCTTAAAAAATCCGCTTGTTTTTTGCACTGAGAAAATGGAAAATGGCTTTTTGGTGCGAGGAAAAGGAAAACTTCCTCCTGCAATATTATTCGTCATCCCATGATGCATATGCATGCACAATATGGAGACATTATCACAAACTATGCATTGATTCTAGCCATAACATTGGTCATTTGACCCGAAAGCCAGGAAACCTCGAATGAGATAGGTCATTTTGTGAAGATTTTTTTGAGACATAATCAATATACCAATTTTGATATTTTTCCTTGTAACTATGTCCCATAATATGACACCACGCGAAGGTTTCGCATTGTTTGGATCGTTTTTGAATTGCTTATGCCCGTTTTAAACTATCGTCAAACTTTGTCGAACGGCGGGCATGAATATTCTTAGCTCGAGGCTGAGCCTTGATAAACTTTAGGTGGATCTATGATGAAATAGCATATTGTGAACCTAAAAATGATTTTTGTAAAAAAATCATGAGCTTCAGATCATGTATCAATAGTTCATATCTGACCCACTTCCTGCCGATTCGGCAGGAATTTGTCTTTTTCACCGGTGATAGTCGGAAAGGCTTGAGATTCCCCTGTTAGGATATTGTCCATGTAAGGTGGTCTAGTATTTTGAAAAATGTGGTGGTAGCATTTTGAATTAGCCATTTGGTGGTTGCTTCACAAATCCGCTTGTTTTTTGCACTCAGAAAATGGAAAATGGCTTTTTGGTGCGAGGAAAAGAAAAATTTCCTCCTGTAATATTATTCTCCATCCCATGATGCACATGTATGCACAATATGGACACATTATCACAAACTATGCCTTGATTCTAGCCATAACATTGGTCATTTGACCCGAAAGCCAAGAAACCTCGAATAAGATAGGTCATTTTGTGAAGGGTTTTTTGAGACATAATCAATATACCAAGTTTGATATTTTTCCTTCTAACTATGTCACATAATATGACACCACGCGAAGGTTTCGCATTGTTTGGATTGTTTTTGAATTGCTTATGCCCGTTTTAAATTATCGTCAAAGTTTGTCGAACATCGGGCATGAATATTCTTAGCTCGGTGCTGAGCCTTGATAAACTTTAGGTGGATCTATGATGAAATAGCATATTGTAAACCTAAAAATGATTTTTGTAAAAAATCATGAGCATCATATCATGTACCAATAGTTCATATCTGACCCACTTCCTACCGATTCGGCAGGAATTTGTCTTTTTCACCAGTGATAGACGGAAATATTTGAGATTCCCCTGTTAGGACATTGTCCATATAAGTAGGTCTAGTATTTTTTTTAAAATATGGTGGTATCATATTTAATTAGTCATTTAGTGGTTTCTTCACAAAGCCACTAGTTTTTTGCACTCGGAAAATAGAAAATAGCTTTTTGGTGCGACGAAAAGGAAAACTTCCTCCTGCAACATTGTTCGACATCTCATGATGGACATGTATGCACAATATAGACACATTATCACAAACTATGCCTTGATTTTAGCCATAATGTTGGTTATTTGACCCGAAAGTCAGGAAACCTCGAATGAGACAGGTCATTTTGTGAAGGTTCTTTTTGAGACATAATCAATATACCAAGTTTGATATTTTTTCTTTTAACCATGTCACATAATATGACACCATGTGAATGTTTTGCATTGTTTGGATCGTTTTTGAATTTTTTATGCATGTTTTAAACTATATATAATATTTTATGTTTTACTTAATTTTTATTTACAAATGTGTAATATTTGAGTGTAGATAGATAAATCTTATTTTTATGCAAATTTTGATATATTATTTGTATTTTTCTGAATTAAAATGATTTAGTTATGATTTTTCAAAAACTAATGAGATAAAAAGAAAAATATCTATGCCGAGTGTTTTCTGTTGAACACACAGCAAAGGCTCCACATACATGACAAAGGCCAAAAGTTTGCTGTGTATACGATTAAAGACACTCGGCAAACCCTAACGTCGTAAGTTGGGTCATTGGCTGTGGGTAGGTAGGACGTGTGGCACGACGGTTTGCCGTGTATCCAATTTTTACCGAGTGTTTTTTAGGATTTTACCGTGTTTGTACATTTTTGCCGGGTGTATTTCTGATGGACACTCGGCAAAGGGGCAACTTTGCCGTGAATGCCCTTTTTACCGGGTGTCAACGGTATGATACACAACAAAGAGTTGTTTGCCGAGTATCCGAATTATATACACTCAGCAAACATAAAAACACCCAACACAATATCGATTTCTTGTAGTGTCGCATGGCGGCGCCAACAGAGCACCGATCGAGTATCACCATGAAGCACAACACCGCCGGCGATAGGCGCGACATGATGCTCTCACTGTTGGTTCCTTGTTGGTCCTTGCTGCGTGCTCACTCAACTTGCAGTACACCATGAAATTTATAATGCTCATACCAGTAGGACTAGTCCACGAGTCACACATCAAATTAACCCCATAGTTCTTCCAATCTTGCATGAACAACTTCAGCCACTGTGTAGCTTCATCATAATTCTTGTCCAAATACATATCACCAATCTCCTTGGCGGTTGGGAGAGGGGTTGGGCCAAGTTCTTGAGTGATCTTCATCGCCGCTCGAAAGTATGGACAATCAGCTTTCCTTTCAGCAATGTCATTGGCTTGGAAAAACTTCGCCCAAGCTTGCCCGAGTACCTCTCTTGAATCAACATTCATGGCAGTGGTAATCTTTGGTTGCATTGATACCTTGTTTCTTGATAACTCCTTGTCGAAGTAGGCTGTGATACTCTTCTTCCCAAGGGAAACACGGACACCACCACCACTCCCCCGCCTCCTCTCAATTGCACGAGAGACATTCGTGTCCTTTAGTGACTCCCGAAGTGCCATTTTAATCTGTTCATCCTCATGATCATCAATGTTTATCACCCCTTCTCTACAATACAGCCCATCCATGATATCTCTTTCCAATCTAAAGTCACGAGTTGCCTTATCCCTCTTCTTTTGTATCGTCTCATGTCGGGCATCCTTCATTGCATCACGAACATTTCGTGGAACATTTGGACACTCCCTCACTTGACCCGATATACCAGCAAGATGCTCCTTGAAGCGGGTTGCACCCCCTCCCCGACTCTTGAGGTTGCAATACCTACAATGAAATCCTCCTTCAAACTTAGGGCCATGGTTCCAAACATGATAGATGTCATTGTTTATACGTCCTACATTTCAAAATACAAGCACAATGTTAGCAATAGAAAATATCAGCTCAACAATGAAAATATCAGAATTAAGTAAGTACTAAAAAATTAGCTAAACAATAATATATAAGTCAAGTGTCAAGTCTGATCAATTTAATTACAAAATTCAAGTAGAATTATGCATAGCAAATGTGTTAAAGTGTGAGTAAATAGAATTGACTAAGTTCCTGTTAAAATGCACCATGCTTCAACTTCAGATTCATCTAGAATATTGCAGCAGCTAAGAAATGTAAAAAGTTGTTTTACCTTTCAGCATTTGTATTGCTAGAATATTGCAGCAACTGTAAATGCTAGAATAATACAGACAAGCCATTTGTATATTGAGATGTTGCAGCAGCTAAGAAACAAGCTAATGTAAGTAGCTGTTTTACCTTTCAGCATTCAAGGAACAAAATAAATCACATAAACATGTACATCATCTAATTAGACCGGACGGCCGGAGACGCATAATTGATTAATACTGGATGCAACGTATGCTCATGTACCGACGGGAAAAATACAAATGGCTAAAATAGCTAGGACATTTGACACAATAAAAATGCAAAACTCCAAACCGTGGAAACCGGTGAAACCGGCTGAAGCTAGTCTAGTTCATTTCTCTTAGTGCCCAAGCTACCTATTAGTGTTGATGTGTTTCCAGAAAAGACTATCCAGATAATATTGCAGATAAATTACATGTATTTTATTAGCAGTTAGCTCCATGCTGTGCCATGGTCAGTAAGCAGGTACATAAAGATTAAAGAGAGTATAGGCCAAGGACCTGAGAAGAAGTATGTTCAGTTAGCACTTTGTTTTCGGTTCTCTGTTTGAAGGATTTTATTGTGCTGGAAAGAAGCATACGTTTTAACACAGCCTTCTACACTACAAAACTAGAAGGGTCATTGCTGCTGCAGAGCTATAGTATTCTTAGCGGAAAAGGTGTTCTCTTTTATACTTATTTAAAAATGATATTTTCTTATCTGAAATAAGTGAATTAGCAGTTCTTTTTTTGTTCTGAGCTCTCTTATGTCTGGTTTTTTTATTCCGTTCAAGATCAAATTTTTGCATCTGAAATGAGTGAATAGACAAAAAAAATTCGATCCGGTAAATTAATTCAAGACCATGGGTATACAAAGCACTCTACCATCAGCCTGAAACAAAGCTAATTTGTAACGTAAAAGACAAAGGTATCTATCGCCACCACAGCCAAACTGAAGAAAAAGAGATATACATCAGGTGTGCCATCGAAGATTCAGTTGAGTTAGAGAATGAGATTAATCAAGGAGTTCTACAGAGGGCGCGGGGTCCCAGCTAATTCTACATATGTATACACGTACTGCAGGCTAACCTTGGCCGTGCTCCATGTTGCTGCCGCCGTCGACCCGGCCACCGGTCGTACGTCCGCTGTTGATGACGTTTTCAGGCTCCATGGACGTGGTGGATGGGGAGGGGGAGAGGGAAGGGTGATGGGGAGCGTTGGACTGCTGGAGGAGATGGATGGAGATGGCGTGGAGGCGGCGCTGCCCCGCCTCCCTCGCTTGGGTTGCCTGCAGCCACCGTACAGGGAGTGGACGAGTGGTGATGGGGAAAATGAAATTTCGGGTTTGGAAAGGCACTGTTTATGTTTTTATACCATGGAGGGTTATCTCCGAGCTATTCTAGACCATGGACCGGGCTGAAGATTTAAAAAAGGCCAAAATTATTTGACCGACTTGTATAAATACCAGGCCCAAACGAAATGGCCGAAATTCGGCCGAAATTCGTTTTTTCCGGCCAAAATCCAAAACTCTGCACTCAAGCTAGTTTCTTCTTCATCTCGATCGTCTATCGATCGACCTCTCTCTCTCTTTTATGTACAGTAAGAGTAATTCTTCTTGGTACGTACACGGTCAGTGGCGCTCGAGACTTCACGTACGTACGGTGATTCTGATGGGAGTGGACGTACGAGTACGAACCGTACGTCAAGGACGCTAGTACTGCATAATTAACTTGCCTCACTCGGACGGAGACACAGCAAGTCCACACATGCCGGCCGGGTCACGCACGTTACGTACGTACCAGACTAGCGACAGTACACAGTGGACTGACGAGTGGTACGTCCGTAGCTCTTATTACCGACTTGACGATCTGCTCTGCCCGGAACGAGGAGCGGCTACGCTCTACACCGTGGGCGCTCTGCCGTGTCTGCGCATTTGTCTATGACAGTGCCGGCCGGTGCACTTGGAACGTCGTCGATAGCACTTCTGCTCCGGTGCTCCGCCCATGCTAAACTTTGCGCGAGAGAAACACGTATGATGGTCTTTTTTGATACGTATAGCCTTGGAGAAGCCTGTATGGTCTTTTATGATGGTCTACGAGTCTACACGTACGCGTATGGTGATGGCGGGTGTACCAAAATGGCATGAGATATCAACCGGCGTCAATAGATAGACTTGGGTTAAGGGGGAGCAGGGCTCCGTCGATAGATATTTGCGGCCGTGTCTAATTCTTGTGGTCTTTTTAAAAAAAACATAAGCATCAACGGTGCCTGGTTTTAAATTAACAGAGCCCACGGCCAGACGGTAGCAACAAACATATTGGGGATAACATGTTAAGTTTTACAACTCGGCGCTAGCAGGCAGCAAAATAATAACAGACAAAGTTGCACCAGACTTAAACTTGAACTGGAAACTAGTATTGCGATTGCGCCGGACGTGAAGAAGTATCAGCTTCACAGTCATCTCGTCCAGGAGCGCGATCACCTTGTTAGAGTATATATCATGTCTCTACTATATTTGGTTGTTTAAGTTTGTAATTCGATTATATCTCTATTAGGTTTCTTGTCCTCCAAGTCTGTACTCCTATATAAACAACTCAAGAGGCTCAATATAATCACTCAATTCTAGCTAAGTCAGGGGAGGAGCTTAGTTGAAACAAAACCAAGCTATGGCCCGTCTAGCTTAGAAGATTTTCCGCTTACATACTCATAAATTTGGCTAAATGATAACCCTCAGCCTGCTAGCCCATCCAGCTTTTCCTTCCGAGCTCCGCTACTGAGCTGCCCGTGCGTTGCTACGGAATGATACAAAATAAAGACGATTGATAACCTATGTGTTCCTAGAAACCAGAATAAGTGTGGTAGTTGAATGCTCGTTGCTAACACTTTTTAATCTAAGTGTCGTAAGCAAGCAGCCAATGCTTTGTGCTTTGTTAAAAGTCGATACTAATCAACATGGCCTATTCAGTCGACAAATTACTGTGAAATAGAGCATTCCAATGATTTGTGCTTTGTTCATGCACACAAGATAAACTTAAGAAAAACGGAAGTATGGGTACCTCCATCATAGACCAGCACAAACCATGACGAAAGCCCAGAGAATTAAAGAGGAGGCTGTACGGGAGGAGATCAAGGTCATTCTGGAGGTGACACAGGATACCTTCGAACCCAGATATTTGGGCTTGCCAACACCAGAAGGAAGGATGCATAAAGGGAGATTTTAGAGCTTTCAAGCAAAGATGGCCAGATGCTTAGTTGAGTGGGATGATAACCATAAATCTCAAGATGCAAAGGAGATCTTAATCAAGGCGGTAGCCCAAGCCCTCACAACATATGTCATGGGGATATTTAAATTGCATTTCGGTCTATGTGATGATCTCACGAAACTAATCCGTGATTACTGGTGGGGCGTTGAAGGAGGCAAAAGGAAGGTACACTGGGTCTCATGGGACAGTTTGCTGCGCCCCAAGGATAATGGAGGCATGGGTTTCCGAGATATGAGGCTCTTCAATCAAGCCCTCTTGGCTCGCCAAGCTTGGCGTCTAATAGAACACCCTGACTCGCTTTGCTCCCGCTTACTAAAAGCTAAATACTATCCTAATGGGTTTTTGGTGGACACTGTTTTTACAGGAAATGGATCTTCTACTTGGCACGCGATCGAGCATGGGCTCCAACTATTGAAGAAAGGAATTGTCTGGCGAGTCGGTAATGGGGCAAACATTCGTATATGGCGTGACCCCTGGATACCCGGAAACACAAACTACAGGCCAATCTCAAAGCAAGGTCGCTGTAGATATAGGTGGGTTTCGGACTACCTACTGCCAGATAACTCCTAGAATTTACCTCGACTACAACAGTTTTTTTAGCCAGCGGATATACGGAAAATACTGAAGATTAAACCGTCCAGCGTAATGCTGCAGACTTCCTGGCCTGGGAGCCGGATAAGCGTGGGGCCTTCTCTGTTAAAAGCGCATACAATCTTGCCCTTAAGGATCACATGTTGAAGCATGGGCTAGAGGCGTCCAGTTTACAACCAGGTGGGAGAAGACCATTCTGGAAACTCATATGGCAATGTCCAGTCCCGCCAAAAGTCCGTCACCTGGGCTGGAGAATTGCAAAGGACGCACTAGCAACCCAACAAAATAAAAGGATAAGAGGTATAGAGACACCTGATACGTGCCTTATCTGTGGTCAGGAGGTGGAGGATACATACCATGTGTTCATGCGATGCCCACATGCGAGAAATCTTTGGAGTGCCATGAAGAAAGTCTGGGATCTACCAGGCGATGAAATGCTGAACCAGGGAGGTACATAATGGTTGCTGCAGCTATTGAGTAAAATCACGGAGGAGCAGAGGGCGAGGACGCTCATGGTTCTGTGGAGAGTATGGTTCGCCCATAATGAAGTAACCCACGCCAAAAACTTGCCCAACATTGAAGGCTCCCGACGCTTCTTTATGAGTTACATGGATTCGCTCCAACTGATCAAGCAGTACTCAACAGGGGACATCAAGAAAGGAAAAATGATGCTATCACAGTCTGGGACGGAACGGCCGGAGTGTTTGCGTACCTGCACCAACAAGCCGAAGCAGAAATGGAAGCCTCTAGATGTAGGCACTCTGAAACTGAATGTGGATGTCTCGTTTGATGATAATGCGAATGAAGGTGTGGGCATCGTCCTTCGCGATCACCAGGGCGAGGTCATCTTCACTTCATGTGGGCACATCCATCATTGCTCGGATGCGACAGAGACCGAGCCCGCGGCTATGGAACTCGGACTGGCGCAGGCACTGTCTAGTAGGCCAGGTAAAATCATTTTGGAATCAGATTGCTCTGAAGCTATTGCACTGGTGAGCGAGACTGTTCCAAAAAAATCTAAGTATGCGTCGAGAATAGAAGTCATTAGGGAGATGGTTCAGAAGAGGGAGATTGTAATATCCAAGATTGGTAGAGAGTGTAATATTGTTAGTCATGTGCTAGCGAACCTGGGCAGAGTCCAGGGCATTACCAAAACCTGGCTCCGACACTTCCCCCAGGAAGTTGAAGGTGCTATAGTAGCAGATTGTAATCCTCTTCCCAATGGTTTTTCCACCAAAATGGTTTATAGTAGCAGATTGAGCACTTGACCGGCCACCAAACTGGTTTTTCCACTCCACATGATATGCTGATTTTACAGAAAAAATCCCTGAGCGAGTATAATTCCAGGAGACAAAATCATCAAAAGCACCATGGTTTAATGAGATCTGTAAGATTCTTCGGGCATCCACGGTCAAAAAGATTGAATTTATAAGCTCCGCATCCCACATACCAGTATGTGGATCAATAAGTTAATTTACCTTAGTGTAAATTACAGCACCCCTCGGTGTGATCACCTTTCGACTTGGAGACTAGAAGGGATCCATGGATCTGACCATATGTTCACATTTTCTTCATCACCAATCCTCCAAATATAGCCTCTTTTGAAGGTTTGGATTCCGGCATGGATGCTTTGCCAAGTGAATGAAGACCCACATTTCAAACTAGCTTGCAAAATATTGCAGTTTGGATAATACTTAGCTTTCAAAACCTTTGCACATAGAGAATCAGGGTTATCCAACAAGCGCCATACTTGTTTAGATAACATCGCTAAATTGAAGGAGTGTAGATCCCTAAACCCCATACTTCCATCTTGTTTTGGATAACACATCTTTCACCATGCATACCAGTCTATTTTTTTTTGTGTTACTCCTCATCTACCCACCAGAATTGTGCTATCGCATCGACAATTTGTTTGCATACCCCCTTTGGTATCTTAAAAACAGACATAGCATAAACAGGAATTGACTGGATCACAGCTTTCAAAAGGATTTATTTTCCTCCCATAGATGAACAATATCCGATGGAACGTGGACCTTGTGCCCATCAGAATCTATCTCCAATGTCTCCAGATGTTGTAGTTCTCAAATTTTACTTGATAGCACTAATTCACCACGAGCTTCGATTTTGAGATACCTCAACTGGAACAAGTGGCACATTCCACCGAGGTCTAATACCACAGATTCTTGGTTTCTGCCTGAATAGTCTAGAATTAAAACTCTTAGATGCTTGAACTCCATCAAAGGAGGTGCATATGTAGAGGTGCCAAATCTTGCTAATGCTCTTACTTGTGAGAGACAAATGGTTCCCAGAACCGTGCTATCTATTGCACCATCCAAATTGAGGGACAGTCGACGGACCTTGTCGTGCAATCCTGTCATGGTTTGTAAATCATCTACTGCAATCATAAAATTCTCATCTCTGCATTTGTGTATAATAAGATCAAGCATCATATCATGTACTATACAAGATACTACATGACCATTAAGATATGATGGTTGAACGATGCTCCTGTTGACAAGCTCATTATGGTAGCCTTCTGCAATATCCTCCTGATCTTGCCCATGCGCTGTACTTATAAAACCTTGGGCTACCCACTGCCTGACAAGATCATCCTTCTCTATTAAGCGATCCTCTGGATATATACCCAAATATAGCATGCATGTCTTCAAGTAACGAGGAAGATGTATGTAGCTAAGGTTTAGTATTTGTCTCATTATTCCTTCCAAGGTGGGATTCAGTTCCATGTTGGAGCCCAAAGAATTCAGTATCTTCTCCCATTGCTCCTTCAGTTTGTTCCGCTGGCAAGCCAAAATGCTAGATATAGTGATAATTGCAAGTGGCAAACCGCCACATCTTTTCAAAATTTTAACTGAAACTTTTTCCAAAAACAGAGGACACGAATGCTCTGAACCAAATATTCTTGTGAAAAATAGCCTTCTTGAGTCTTGGTTGCTTAGTGGATTAATCCTATAAATATAACCACAGTGATTGGAGCAGCAAGCTCTTGCCACATTATCGATTCTTGTAGTCGTTATTACTGTGCTATTGTTCCTGTCTTTCGGAAGAGCACAATTAATAATATTCCATGCAGTTTCATCCCATATGTCATCAATTACAATTAAGTACCTGAAAGTAGGGAAGCATATTAAACATCAGGCAAAAGTAAAACGCACACGAAAGCATCCCCAGTTTTTGCGAGTGAACTTCAGCAGGACAGAATGCCAAAAAGTACCTCATCAATCAAGTTTCATGTTGGTAAATTTTCAAAAGCCAAAACACAGGGGAAAAAGCTTTCGAAAGTGCGTCTGTACTTGTGGACTAAATCTATACAAGAATATGCATGACAGGTGAGCTCTGTCAACTAATCAAGAGCTGTTAACACTTAAAACTGAATCGTATCTATGCATTTGCAAGAATTGAGACGTTCATTTGAGGAAGTTTAGTTCCAGAACAGGCAAAGAGCAGTGTTGGCAAATTTCCAACTTCAAAAAAAGTCAGAACTGAGACGTTAACACTTAAAACTGAATCGTATCTACGCAGTTGCAAGAACTGAGACGTTCATTTGAGGAACTTTAGTTCCAGAACAGGCAAAGAGCAGTTGACAAATTTCTGACTTCACAAAAAGCAATGATCAGAATTATCATGGGAGCAATATTCATATAAGAATACATCTCTCTTCATCCAATAATAGGATTTGGACATGAATTACCTTCCTCCAAAAATCAATACGAAGAAGTTGTTAGAGCTATTTTTCCTGCTGGGCTGGCTACATCGTTCTTTCTAGATTAAGTTTAGTTCAAACTAACTGTAGGACAGTTTTTTTTAGGGAAACAGTTTTGTTTTGTTGATGAAATGGGGAGTAGTAAGTAGTAAGACAGTTCTGCTAGCTGTTTGTCTTTGGATCGTGCTAGGCATCTTCCGTCCCCCGAGTCCCCAACCGTCAGATCAAACCAGATCAATGGCCCAGATCTCTCCCTCCTGCCTTTCTTTTCGCTTTTGCTATAAATAGTCCTGCTTTTGCTACATGTAGCTAAAACAGTTCGTTTAGGAGACCTACTAGCGCGGCACGAACGGCATGGAGGTGGGCGGCGCGAGATGCTAGCAGCGCGCGGCACGGCGTAGGAGCGGCAGTTCTCCGGCGACTACCCGTAGGAAACAGGACACGGCAGCAGTTCGTGTGGAGGGTGGTAGGCGGCAGTTTGGGAAGAGATAAAGGAAAAGAAGAAGAAAAGCATCGGGTGGATACACGCGTAGCTGGGCGAGTGAGACCCGGGGGATCCGTATCATTTCCGTTCGTCTTTCTCTGTCCTGAGGCTTCATCGTGCTCTCCACGTATACGCCTGGAACTCCTCCCAATAATCGGGTCGAATCGAAGGGGCAGGACACCACGGGCGCACGGCCTACATCGTCTAGCCGGACAGCCACCGACCGCTGATCGCTGCACCGTCTACGGCGCTGACATAGACCAACGGAAATCACGTCACAATTTACGCCTCGCCAGACGTACGCCAGCGCACTGCTCTGGATGCTCCGGATTGAGGTGTGTGATATCGTGCCGTTGCTGAATTCGACGATGACGATGATGGCGGCGACTGCCTTTTCGCCGCTACGCTCGGCTGAGATCGGGACTGAGATCGATGCCAATCATGCAGGGTTTCAGCTGTCGTATTCCATAATTATTATTGCTTGCTGCTTCCCGCCTGTTACAGCCCAAGCACTACCGTTAACCTAGGTCCTGATTACCTAGGTTGGCAGATTCTTTCTCGAAATGCTGAGCACGACGGACGGACCATGGTTAGCAAGATTGTCGATGCTTTATTTTATCATCATGCAGTATACAGGGAAGGGATGACATTCTTGATACTTGATTAGCACTTGCAGGATTTGCTGGCCCCGCAGGGCACCCATCTCATCTGCCATAGTCATCCTTCGAATTAAGTATTCTAGTTCTTTTTGGTCTGGTCTACGTTCATCATGTGCCGGTTAGTAATTCTTTCTTTATTTTTTCCACCAATAGCTTGCAGATCTTGCATGCAGAAAAGAGACACGCCATTGGTGGTGGAGGATTTGACTGTCTCTCAAGTATAGTACTCTTTGCTTCTCCCGACGCGTTGACTCGCTCTCTTGCTTTGCTTGCTGCATGCTCGTGCACATTCTTTTCTTCTTTATATCCTTCTGACCGATGATCGATGCAGTTCTAGTACCTTGCCACGTTCTGAATAAAGTGCCATTTGATCTGCACAACCATTCTAGCAGGTAGTATATGCCTGCCCCGTCAACCAAAAAGGTTAGGTATATAGACTTATTTGTTTAGTTAGGATCAGCTCACTTTCCATCGATCAAATCAAGACCTAATTAACCGAAAGAAGAAAACGCGTCGTATATATCCTTAACGGCAGCATGTTCAGTGATAGATACATCACGCCTTGATTTGGATATGTTTCGTGCACTGCCAGTGCGAGTGCGGTGGTGATCACAACAAGCTAGCTTTGGCCTGTCTGATGCCTCCGAGACAACCACTTCTTTTACACTATCTTGCTATAGCTTCCTAAGAACACTTTGTCTGAATTTTATCTATATATTGCTGCTCTTGGGAGATAGACGAACGAATACCCTTTTATATATGGATCAATGCTATATATAGGATCGAAGTAATTCATTTAACTGCAAATTAAACATGTACTAGTACTTGGCTTTTTTTTCTAGACCATGTAAGCTTAAATATAACACTCTTGTCCTTATTAGTTCATAAAACTATGCACTTCATGAAGCGTGAACTTCGCCATAGTAGCACTTCATCATGTAGTAAGTTCTTTTCGGTTGGATTGACCGATTAATTCCTACCGGCCGGCCAGATAAACGTGGTAGGCCAGACATCATTTCTTGAGCTACCCGTGTAGGTTTAAAAAGGTTCACGTGAATAACGGAGTATCCATATTGTTTGGCACGATTTCATCATAGATTAACAACTATACTACTTGAGGTCAGGCAAGTGGTTGCTTTCACTTCACCATGATGTTTTCCCCCGGTGGGTTTTCATTCAAGTGAGGGTTTGTTGCGTTTCCATCACACAATTTATGGAAGAGTTTGCGTTGATACATATTATTTCATCTAATCCATATTAGTTGACTCTACTTTGTTTAGATTTATATGTATTTAGCTAGTTAATACTCTCCAAAGAAAATAAATAAAAAATCACGTGCGCATACACATATCGACTACCTAACCTAGTGGCAATGAAAAGTCTACCAAATCAACGTGGCATTTTTTTTCAGAGAACAAAAAACACGATACCTAAGAGTCTATGGATATGAGTAGTCGTTAGGTATGGTCGGCTGAGATCGCAGATGAGACGAGACCAACCGACCCGTTAAGCCCTTGTTGGCATCATCTGCCGCTGTGAAGCAGCAACCGATCAACCGACAAGGAGAGAGGCGATCGGTGCCAATCATCATACAGCAGATGCAGTTTTCAGCTGTCGTAATCCATAATTGCTGCTGCTGCTTGCTTCCCCGGCCTGTTACAGCCCAAGCACTACTGCTAACTAAGCACGTAGTTAGTGGTGGAATTAGCATATCTTGGGTCTTCATTTGTAGTTGCCGAAATGCTGGGCACTACCCTGCCTAGTAAGATTTCGTTGATGCTTATTTTATCACGCAATATTACAAGGGGTGCCATTCTTGATTAATTAGCACTTGCAGCTGTAGGGCACACACCGATCTGTCACAGTCAACGTCCCAAGTTTTTTTATTTTTATTTTTATTTTCACTCGCTTGCAAATCATGCATAAAAGGGATATATATGATGCCTGCCATCGATGAGAGAATTTGACTGTCTCTCACTCGTCGCTTCTCCCAGCGCGTTTAATTGCTCTCTTGCTTGCTGCACGCTCGTTTCGATTCTACTCTCTTTTATCCTTCTGATGAATTCGGATGCAGCTGTACGCCACTTTCTGAATAATAATATAAAGTGGCCATTTTGATCTCTGCAGAACGCAAGTCTAGTCTAGGTATATACCCGTCCTGATGCCAACCAAAAAACTTTAGGTTTAGGCATATACACTTGTTTGTTTACTTGCTTTAGGATCATCTGCATGCGCTTTCCACCCATCACATGACAAGGACTAACCGAAAGAAGCAAGAGTATATATCTCGCTCTATCCTTAACGCAAATGTACGGTCATGGATATATATATGAAGCGCTTCATTGATTTGGAGCTGATGTACCGGTGCAGTGGTGATCACAACAACAAGCTAGCTTTCGCATGTCTGATGTCTCCGAGACAACCACCCTTTAAATAGCTAAGCTAGCTTCCTGCCAACACCTTGTTGTCTGCTGCTTTTTATCTATAGCTTGCTGATCTTTTGTGACCGAATGAAAGCAACGGGTGACCCTTTTATGGATCAGTGGTAGGGGTAGTTAATTAGTCACTTGAAATGCAAATTAGACATATATGTAGTACTAACATGACACAAGGATCGTGGATTCTTACTAATAACATTTTTTTTGAAACGGAGGCAAAAGATTTGCCTCGATCTATTAATTAAGAAGAAGTGAGAATTGTCCAGTTAATTAGTGGAAAATTGGACGAAAACCATTACAACCAACACCAACCCACAACAAAGCAACATCTAGTTAACACAACCTTAAGAACTAACATCCACACACAACCTACTACAACCGCAAACGAACAACATGTGAAGCATAACGCCGCAAAAGGCCCACCTAACGGACGATCCAAAAGAAACTTGAACTAATAATCATCAGTTGAAGCTTTCCTCGCTACACCCCTCTTTCTCCTTCTGCCTCTCCGAGAAACCTTTTTAAGTGACTTCTCCACCTTTCTGATTAAATCATTCGAAGCTTTTCCAGCTAAGACGCAGCCAATGTCCTTGCCATAACCTGGGCTCGCCGCCTCCAAACTGGCAAGCAACCCGCAAAGCTCTCTAGCAAAAAGAGCCTCAGAGCTATGCGTCAACACCCTACTACCCCCAGAGACGGGCAACGGCGGTGGCGAGGGCGTCGTGGCCACCGCCAAGGCCTCAATGAAGGCCAAATCAATAGGTTGTGGCGATGGGCCACGAGGAGAGATACAACTATAGAGTTGCTCTTCCTCAACCACAGACGACTTCTGCTCAGGCGGGTCAAACGCAACCGAATCATGTGCTTTGGCGAGCCCCATACCATCAGAAGGGCATGCCTCCGCTGCCCAAAGAAACACCACCATGTGCCAACAACAGCCTGAGAGCTGCCACCTCCTCGCGAAGGGAGCGAGTCGCCTCCTCGATACGGACATCGACCAGTTGAACTAGCTCCATTCGCATCAAGGCGACCTGAGACTGAAAGAGAGAGTCCAAAGTGGCGTTGACCTTGAACTGCCCACAACACCTAGGAGAGGGTCTTGGCGGCACCGCTGCAGATGCTGACGAGAGGCCCACGACCTCGGCCCAACTCCGAGGCGGAGAGGGGCGACGAGGCTGAGCAGATGGAGAGCGGCCCCGCTGATAGGGAGCACGAGCGACCGGAGAACGAGAAGGGGTGACCACCTCATCTCCAAGAGCAGCAGGAAAACGAGCATGGCAGAAACGCTCCCGATGACCGGGAAGACGACAACGGATACATCTAAAGGGCTCACGACAAGCGTGGACCTGGTGGTCACGCGCAAGGCACCAAAAGCATCTCCCATGAGCCCAACGCTTGAAGGCGAGACTACGCTCGAGACCTTCCTTTTGGAGCAAAGACGAAGGCTCACGGCCAGGGCGGCCGCCCCGACCCACCTGCACCCAGCCCCCCTCATCACCAGCAGCGGAAGCTACAGTGCATGTCAGCTCGTCATCAACGGCAGCGGAAGCTACAGTGCATGTCATCTTCACCACATTGCCCTCGAGCTCGTCATCAACGGCAGCGGCAGTAACTCGGTGGCTGTGGCGCCGAGGGCTAGCTCTTCATCATCACTATCCTCGTCAACCTCAGCCAGAAACCCACAAAATGGGTCGGTCGCAGGAGCTGGGCGGAGTCGGCGAAACATGAGGCAACGTCCGAGAGGCCAACTCCTCTTTGCCAACCTCGTCGCCGACAGAAACACCGGAGTCGGTGACCCAAGCAGGCATGCCAAGGAGGGGTGCTCGCGGAGGCGGTGAGGACAAGCCGACAACATTGCAAGCAACATCTTTAACAATTACTAGTTCAACGGCGCGCGCCTCGCTCCTGTCATCAGCCTCGTCGTCGTCGGAGAGCCACTCATCAACCTGTCCGTCGAACTCCAGGGCATCGCCGCAGACGGACAGCAAACAGGGTGGCCTGCAGCACAGGCTCACCATTCAACAGGTGCCGATCGCCAGGGAACGTCCCGACAGCAGCCACAGGAGAGAGCAACGCATTGCCTTGCTCCACCACAGGCTCTGTCGCAAGGCGTGCCACGCCAACGACGGCCGGTCCAGAAGAAGTTGTCATGGGGACAGCGGTGTCGGACTGACCTGGCGCGGCACCAACGCCAGCGCGACGACGCCCTCGCCCACCGGAGGAGGAGCCGGCCAGGGGAGCGGGCGCTGCTGGGAGGGGCAGGCGTGAGGCCATGACCCCTCCATTCTTCTTCCGTAACCTGCAACCTGGGGGCTGCAGCCTGGCCGGCTTGGCCGCCGACGGCGCAAGGACACCAGAGCCCATCACCGCATCACACGCCCGAGGCGAGCCCAGCGTGGCGGTGCCGAAGACGCCGGCAAGATGGAGCTCGGCAGCGGCGACACGGCCAGCAGAGGCGGCAGACTGCGGGATGAGTGGGCAGAGCACGCAGAGGAGAGCCCGGATCTGGTCGTGGCGGAGGCTTGGGTGACCGGAGCAGGGAGATCGAAGCAGCGGCCGCCGCACTCTTACCCGGCGACAAGCGCGGTCGCAAGAGCCCCCATACCTGTTCCACGCTCGCCCAACCACACCGATGCTTACTACTACCCCCTTCTTACTAATAACATGACACAGCAAGGATCACTGCAGGGACAGCCACCCCACCCAGCCGCTGAGACATGACACGAGGATCGTGGATTTCTTAATACCGAACGGGAAAAAGTCCATCCATGGACGGACGGCACGTTCGGTTTCAACGGAAATTCACGGCTCGCGACGTCGCTAGTGAGCTAACGGGAGGAAATTAGTTATAGTGCAACTGAGATTTTGTTGGCATTGTTTTCTCGTGCAAATATCCTAGGGATCCCCTTCTCGTTAACACCTGCAGATTTGCAGCTGCAGCAGGAACCCGATCTGTCACGATCATGTCATGTGGTTTTCTTCTCTTTTCTTTTCTCTGATTCTCCATCTCCTTTGCTCGCGGATCTTGCAGCAGAGAGGCCATTGATGGGGGAGGATTTGACCGTCTCACACTACTAGTATTCTCTTCTCCCAAAGCGTTTACGTACTACCTGTAGTCTATATGCAGCAAGAGTATATACACGTGTTTATGTACTTTGGATCAGCTCGCTGTCTTTCCATCGAGCACACCCAAGGACATGACCGAATCACCGAAAGAAGAAAAGGCGTCATCCATCTATAACTTCATGTTGATTGATGGATATATCAAACCTTGATTTTGGAGCTCTATGTACTAGTAGTGCGGTGGTGATCACAAAAAGCTTTCGCCTGTCCGATGCTTCACAAACAAGGAGAACAGCCACCTTTTAATAGCTAGCTTCCGAAGTGTTGTGTGCTTTTTATCTGTTTATTTATATATTGCTGATATTAGGTACTCCCTTCGTTTTTAAAGATGTTTTAGATTTGTGGAAAAAAAATATCTAGACTTTTTTTAGTGTGTAGGTTCACTGAGGTTTGGAGTAAACCTACACACTAAATAAGGTCTAGATACATTCTTTTCACAAACTTAAAACATCTTATATTTTAAAAGAAAGGGAGTAATAGACACAAAAATCAGTAATGAGAAAAGAGAAAAGGAAGGGGAGAAGGAGAGAAAAAGTGGAGGGAAGAGAAGTATAGTGGAGAGGAAGATGCGTAAATGAGAAAGAGAGAAAGAAGGGCACCGGTGGGATTCAAAATTCGAATTCCGTCCAACAATTCTATGTCACATATTGGAGGAATATACGCCATAGAATTGTCTCCCTTTTTTGCAGGAAAAAATCTTTTTTACCATAACTTTATACTCATTTTGAATGTGGTCCAAGCTATTTTTTCACAATTTTACTCTCTATGGTGCTATTTTCCAAATAACTTGGTATATCGTGCTAAAACATCATAGTGTTAGCGATATTTCAAGTATATCACCTTTTTTTGTTAGTGGGCATGAGTAAGAGAGCATATCATGAGGGTGTGGAGTAAGTAAATATGTGATGAAAATTTTAATTGTTAAACTTAAGTGATCACGCTGATGCCTCATGCCGTTACAGCTAGCTTCAGTTCTATCGGTTCTCCTCTAACTTGGATAGCGCCGGAATTGGTTATACATGTACAAGTATTATTATGGCCAATTCATTAGATGCTGAAATCCTTGCTATTCAAGATATATCTGTTATATTTTTCAATTTTTTACAAAATGCTATTTTATAAAATAGCGATCTCTTAGCATGTTATAACTTGTATAGCATCTGAAAAAACGACACGCTAAATTAAATAGCGTGCTATTTTTTTATCTATATACTAAAATATGTATAGATTATTCAAATTATGAAAAATCTGCGGCATATGGAGGGAGTATTTGTAAAGGTCACGCAAGTGGTTAATCATGATCGTAGAAATGGGCGCGCGAACTCATGATCCCGGTTTTAGAACAGACTTCTGGGTTTCGGAGCATCTCCACTCATTTTTCTAGGACCCCGAATCCATGACAAATTTCAGGTCCACACGCTGAATTGGTCTAGCGGCGTTCCTAAGATTCCGTTTTTGTCTGGATTTGTGCCACCTTTGGGTGTGGACTTTCTAGACCATTCCCAGCATCCCGGGAACGCCTTGAAAATGCCGCACGAATCGAATTCGACGGAAAGAAAAACAGACGGCGTGTGGACCCGTCCAGTCAGCGACTAAAGCCAAGTCGTCGTTATCCTCTGTCGTCGAACCCCGCGACGGACCGCCGGGCAATAAATGTTTGTACGTCGGCCCACGCCTTGTCGTAATGGCGTGCCACCGCCTCCTCGGCTCCCGCGACGAACCGCCGGTCACTAATTTCTCGTTGTTTCCCCTTTCCCGCATGCGCCGCTACACCCCTCCCGCCCTGTCCACTTCGGCCTATATAATCCGGCGACCTCGTCGACTCATTTCACCCACTTCCAACGCTCCTCCACTTCCCCCTCCACCGCGAACATCTACTCCGGCAAGAAGAGAGCAATGGCCGAGAGGTGTCCCGACGATCCCGCGGTGGCGAACAGTTTTGGCCGGCGCACGGTCCAACCGTGGGAGGCGCGCATGCTCCATGACGCCGGCTACATGGCGCCGCCGGACACGCGAAACCCGCCGGGCTAGAAGCTTAGCGCCGGCGGCATCCCTATCTTGCCGTTGTCGACCAACGACGATCTTGCCGACGAGATGCAGGCCTTCATCGCGGCTATGGACGATCGTGCCGCCGCCGAGGATCCCGACAAACTCCTTTATTGGGAGGAGTTCTTCGCCGAGCGCTGCCTCCAGAAACTCACTCGCCACGAAGGGCCGCCCAACACGCCGCTGAAGCTCAATAACGCGGCGGGTCGCCGGCGTTGGTGGAGTGCGCCAGGCCGGACGCTCGCGGCGGTGTTGGAGCACATCCACGCCGGCAACAACCCGCCTCGCTTCCGCCGCTTGCCGGTATCCACGCCGCTTGCCGCCATCGCGCCAAATAAGCGCGAGCGACACGCCGTCCTTCGCCATTGTGGACACACTGGCGGGACATCGTCATCAACGAGCCCGGCGCGACGGCGCAGTCGCCGCCCACAGGCCGCCTTCGCCTTCGCCGCCCACCGTAGTCGCCGGGCGACGATGATGGCACGACCGACCCCGGCTACACCTGCTTCTACAACAACTTCGGCATGTAGAAGCGGTGTCGGCATCGGCCTTTTGTGGTTTTTTAAGATATTTTTAGCCTAAATGCAGTTTAAATTCGGGTGTTCACCTGTAATATATATGTATTCCCTCTTAATTAATGAAAACTGCCTATATACGACCAAATTTTGCCGAAATTTGCTGAATGTTAGTCGAACGCGGAAACTCGCACGGGAACGCGATTGAAAACTTGGTGTTTTCAGATCAAAGTTTAGTTTCGTCCGGCCTAAAATAGATTCGAATTTCGGTCTGAAAACTGCCAACGAGCTACAAATCCGCCTCGCGTCACTTGCTCTGGTGGTCCCTAGCTTGAGAGAATCAGAGAACTTGGCTTCGTCTTGCATATGGTCGTCGTCTCCACACGACAGGACTGGAATTCCACCCCCGAATAATTAGGACCAACGGGCAGAGAGAGCACCCACCACGCCCGCCCGCCCGCCCGCACTTGGCTGGGACGGTTCGAGCTGCTGCAGGGACAGCCACCCCACCGGCCAGCCGCGGATCGGTGCGCCGTCCACGGCGCCGACATGACGCGAGGATCGTGGACTCTTAATAACGAACGGGAAGAAATCCATCCATGGACGGACGTCACGTTCGGTTTCAACGGAATTCACGGCTCGCTACGTCGCTACTACTGCGTGCGCAGCCGCTGCATGCCGCTGAGCACGATGAGCTTGCGGATGAGACCACGCCGACGGGACGGCAGGACGCCGTACGGGTCCAAGCGCGGCCTTGGAACTATCTGCGATGCCACGTACGCATGCAACAACCACTGATCAATGACAGCGAGGGCCGGGGGGTGTTAATCTATCAAGCTCAGGTCATGCGTACTAGCTCGACTCATACACTATGGCACGTTCAATAATCAGAGGCATTTTTTTAGAGGCATTTTTTTAAACTGTCTCTAATTGTAGCTATTTGTGGCACTTTAAATAATAGTGATTCAAAATATAAGATTTTAGTGGCAGTTTTAAAAGTGTCACTAATAGTTTATCCTTTTGAGGCACTATTGATAGTGCCTCTAATATTTTGAAAAATAGAGACACAGTCTAGTGCCTTCATGCTAAACTATCAGCGGCACTTTACCTGTGCCTCAAAAAGACATATCTTTTAGAGGCATTTTCTGTGATAATACCACTAAAAGTATATCAACTGAGGCACGATTAGAAGTGCCACAATTTTTTACCGTTTAGAGGCACTAAATTATGCCTCTAATGAGTGACCAATTGTGGCACTATTCGTTGTGCCTCCAATGGACAGTTTTTTGAGGCATATATGATTATGCCTCTAATAGTTGGCCATTCGGAGCATTTTAAATATCTTAAATGGATGATCATTTGAGTTACTATTGACAAAATTCCACAAAACATATAGCATTTGAGGCATATATAAGATTGCCTAAAAAAGTATACCTTCAGAGGCACTCAAATATGCCTCTAATGATAGACCAATTATGGCACTTTTATTTGTGCCTCAAATGGACAGGTTTTTGAGGCACATCTAATAATGTCTCTAATATTCTAAACCAAATCTTTACAATCTGTTAAAAATATGTTTTCAAATAATTTTTGTAATAACCTGAATTTTTGAGTTATTATTCAATTTAATCTAAAAGATAATTAACTGATAATTTATCTGTTTAGCTATTTCTAGTATTTAAATTTAGATGCTAATAGTTGCATACAACAAAATTAGGAGTAGTTAATCAAGTGGTAATAGAGTTTGATTTATTTGAACATGTCAACTAGTATTTGTCCTAATGCATTCATCGATTGAGCAAGGTAGAAGTAGCTAGCTAATTGTGCACTTGTGTGTATTCTACACATAGACGTGAGAGTAGAAAAATCATTCTAAGCTAAGAAAGTGTGCATGTGGGTGTGTGTTACGTGGCTGCCAGCTAGTAGGTGAGTCAGTTTTGCTTTCTTAGGAGTAGTACATGGCAACAACGTCTAAGAAATAAACACGTACACTGCATCGATCTTTGGCTCACAACAGTCATAGATTTTTATCAGATCGAAGAGTTAGACGATCAGCGACAACATGGCCTAGATATTTTAGATATTTTGGTTGCTTAGACGGTTCTCCCTCCTATAAATACCTGCCGCTGCCCCTGTTCACCTCATGCCACAGTCTTGCATCGAGAGCAAGTTAGATGAGAGGGTGAGGCCAATACAGCTGAGAGAGACCACGACGCTGATCCATCATTCATAGATAGATAGAACTAGAGAGTAAGAGTGAAGCTGAGCATATGCATATACTTTGAAGTCGATGGAAACTATTTAGAAGGAGGCGTTGCTAAATTTAGAGACACTCAAATATGCCTTTAATATTTGACCAATTGTGGTATCATTAGTTGTGCCTCAAATAGATAGATTTTTTAGGCACAATTGCTAATGCCTCTAATGTTTAGCCATTTAAATGCCTTAAATGAAATAATCATCCATTTGAG
The DNA here is from genome assembly GCA_023614405.1 of Avena insularis. Lineage (NCBI taxonomy): Eukaryota > Viridiplantae > Streptophyta > Magnoliopsida > Poales > Poaceae > Avena > Avena insularis. Next base: position 391,481,818 of record CM042695.1, read on the forward strand.
GCACTATCAAACATGCCTCAAAATGGTTATCTATTTAAGGCACTTTTAGGTGTGCCTCGAAATGGTCATCTATTTGAGGCACTCTTAGGGTGCCTCAAAATAGTACTTCTAACTGTTAACGGCAGTTTAAATGCCTCGAATGGATAGATGATCATTCATGACACTTTGAAAAACCTTTTGAGGCACTTTTCGGTGTGCCTCTATTCGACGAATTTATGTACAAAGCACTAGAGCTCACGTTGATGGATACAAAGCACAAGATTTAAGCTAGGACTCTCGCGACAAGCTGTGTACATGCACGCATGAATCTGGCCAGCTCCCGACGATCGATGTGGGCGACAAGGTGGTGGTGCTCTGCACCTCGACTCCGTTTCCTTTAGTGTGTTGGTTCCACTTTGTTCGCTTCTGTGTGGCGCTCGTGCATGTTGTTTGACTTTCTTCCGCGTCTTTTATTGTTTTCGGGTTACAGATCAACTACTCGTTCCTTTTTTTGCGATAGAAATTTATTTTCTGGGACAGGAGTTAGAATAGGTTCGCACGCCTGTATAATTTTTTGTCTCCCTTCCTACTCAGAATTGTCACCCTCTGCTCTCTTCTTTGGCTTACAATTCTGTGTTGACATGTAGCTTGTGAGTTCCCCTCCCTACTCACGCTTTTGTTCCAGCATGAGATAAACATTTGTTTATTTTATTATTTTTCCTTTATTTGTTTCTCACAAACAACTAGCGACGTACTGGGCAAATTCATCACTCGTTCCGTGTAGCTAGTGGGTCTTTGTGTTTATCCATCTGCATGCATGGAGCTCATGCATGATGACACGAGAGCCCGATTACAAAGGATGCATGCAGAGTGACAGAACGGCAGCGCGCGACTGCAATAGTTTCACACCGAAAGCTGATAAAGATTCTAACCGATTTATATACTTCATCGTATTAATCCGGGTACGAGCAATCTGAAAATGTGCCAAAGCATATCAAAGACGGAAACTGCTCCCTAACGCCCGAGCGTCTGGATGCTACTGTTTCGTCGAAGGATTTTTAGATTGGGCCAGGCTCATTAAAGTCTCCTTCTATACCAAGCACGAGCGGGAGTAGTTTCTTCTTTTCTTTTTGGTCGCTAGTGGTTCCTTGTTTGTTCCGGCCAAACTCAGCAAGAGCGGTGCATGTTTATGGTTCACGTTTCTTCTTTGGTATGTTTTTCATGATTTTCTTCTTCTTCTTTTTGCATTCTTTTTTCTTCAAACTTTTAAAACCATGTTTTATATTTCTATGATATTTTCTGTTTATTCTAAAAATGTTCTTCTCGTAGTGATGATGTATTCCACATGCACTGGTTTTTTTTATATAAATTTCGAGATTTGTTCCATGGATTGTTATATTTTCTTTTAAAGTCTAAATTTTGTTCCAAAGTTTGTATTTTAGTTTCTTAGATAGTCCAAATTTCTCTCATGTGTTTAAAATTTTACTATGTATGATTTAATTTTGCACCGGTACTAAAGTTTTATTCTAAATGGTCTAAAAAATTTAGACAATAGGTCGTGATCTGTTCCCCATGTGTCCAAATGTTTCCCCATGATCCATTTTTGTTTCCACTCCAGACTAGATTTGTTTCTCGGACCTACATTTATGTTATGTGTGTGATGTCGTATGCTATACTTTTGTTCCCTATCTAAACTAGATTTTTACTTTGGACGCTACATTTTTGTTCCGTGTGTAGACGAGGTTTGTTCCTCAGACGCTATACTTTTGCTCCATGTGCATAGTAGATTTTTTTCTTCGGACGCTACATTTTTGTTTGTGTAGACGAGGTTTGTTTCTCAGACACTACACTTTTGTTCCCTATGCAAACTAATTTTTTCTTCGGATGCTACATTTCTGTTATGTTTCTAAACTTTTGTTTCGCCTGCATTCTCTGCGAACCAGCACGATTTGTACTAATGGTGTTCTCATTTGACACGTGATTTATTTCACACCTACTAAATTTTGTTCCCATTCTTTACAAAGTTGTCTACCAAAATAGTTGTGTTTTTTGGGTTGTGCTAAAATCTTTGTCCCACTCGGTCAAAATTGTCTTCTGTATGAATTGCTTTAATATCGAGAACCCTTACATATCCAGTTTTACACCATTCCATATGCACCGATGTTTGTGTTCGAGTAGTAATCGAGATTTTTTCATCACGTTTCGAAAGTATTTTATGTTGTGTAAAGTATTTTGTGCTTTGTTCAAATTTTTGTTCCTTGTATATCCAGGATTTTGTTCAATTGTAATTTGTTCTGTGAGCACTAAGTTTTGGTCCACTTGGTAAAATATTTTGTTAAATAGTAATCGTCATTTGTTCCTCATGTTTCTGAAGTATTTTCTGATTTGTCCAAACTTTTGTTCCCTGTTGGGGAGGTGACCCAGGATAGGGTGAAGACAGGGGAAGATAAAAGGGGGTCTCCCTTGTATTATGCCGAGTTACTGTTTATATCAGCCGAGTCATGTAAAGCTCGACCGAGATAAGCACGGCCATGACACCTATGGAAGGAGCAATACCTTACCCGGCCAACATACGAGTTAAGTCGGCCGAGTGAGCCCGAATAACTTGAATGCAGGTGAAGGCTGAGCCGAGTTATGCGAGATAGGCCCGAATAACCTAAACCTTGCAGGAGAAGGAGGTGCCTATAGTCAAACCAAAGTCACGGGCTAGGAAGAATCTGAACAGGGCCAAGCACAAAGGACAAGGAGTAGAGCCGCAGAAGGGAAGAAGGAGGTCACGGAGGTGACAGTCATGGAGCCCGAGGCGCGCAGGTCGGGTTCTCTGGAACCTTGCCGTCATTAGAAGGGAGACACGGAAAGGAGGTCGCCGAGTTACTATATTGGGACAAACATATTCCTCGAATATGCTTGCCACGTCAGCCCTAGAGGAGCCAAGGCACCCCTTTATAAAGGGAGGCACGGGATCCAGAGGGGAGATCGATTCATTCAACGCCGAAAGGCTCGTGTAGTTTTTCTCTTCTTCCTGCAATAAGCTCGAGGAGCACTTGTAGCCTAAGAGAGGAGAAATAAAGATCTACATGTTAGTCATTTGTGTGTAGAAGTAACTGTATCTTCCCTCCCCGGATCCCACTAGCATCCATTGGCTCCATACTTTAGCCTACACATGGCATCTGCCGTGCCACCACCACGACATTCTCCGTGTACTGTTGATTTTGTTCCATTGTGATGTGTTTCGTGACGGCTAAGTTTAGTCCCATTTTGTAAAATATTGTGTTCCATTAATAATAGTGATTTATTTCTTGTGTTTCTAAAAATTCCGCGTGTTTTAAGAATTTGTTCATCTTGTATTTTTTATTTTGTTCTGGTATTTTTGTTCCTTGGGTACTAAGCTTCGTTCCACTTAGTCTAATATCGCGTTTTGGTAGTAATCGTTAAAAACTTTTTCCGCAAGGTCGTAAATTATGTTCCTGTTGAACTAATTATTTGGTCTGGTTTTTTATTTTTTTAATCATGGAGTAACCTGTGTGGAACAGTGGAAGGAACACACGTGACAGGTTATAATTTTTGCTAAAAATAAATAAAAAATATACCACTACCTACAGACTTTTTTGTATATACCGGCGGCAACCACATGGATCAAAATAATTGGCGTAATGATCATCCATGCTCACCTATATTTAATTCGAGTAGCTGTATACTCCAAACATGTATGTCGATTCATGGAGCAGGACACATGCATGCATTATGTAAGGACCGTCCATATCCGGCCGCGGGCACAGGAGCACGTGAAGAGCAGCGCCCAGTTGAGCACTCGCGATTCTGGGGTATGTATGTAAGCAGCGCCGCTGCTGCATAAATGAATAGTCCCACACGGCTAACGGAAAGAAATTCTGACTAGCTTATATATGATGCTCGGGCAAACGTGATATGGTGAACTCAGCGATCACGGGAGTTATATATCCAGAGCGAGTCGGCGTACGAAGCTGGGCCTTCATTTGGCGGCCCAATAGGACTCCTGTTCAGCAAAACGAGCGTAGCCGGACGGCCGGGCGCCAGGGAGAAGGACCCTCAAAGTCAACTTCATGTGACGCCCAGTCAATGGGCCACGGCCCAAACCTTGCGATCTCAAGCAGCAGGACGCCCATCAGCGATGCCACCAGACTTAAATAACAGGAAAAGGACGACCGTATGTTTTCCACTTTTGAAAAAAATTATTCCAAAAAATACACTAAAAACATTTTGGGGCATTTCTTATATAGTGCCTCAAACGGTTGGATTTAGAGGCACTCTTGATAGAGTGCCTCAAATGGTTTGCTCTAGAGGCACTCTCAATAGTGTCTCAAATGGTTAGATTTAGAGGCACTCTCAATAGTGCCTTAAATTGTTGGCTTTTTGAGGCACTCAATAGTGCCTCAAATGGTTTGTTCTAGAGACACTCTCAATAGTGCCTCAAATGGTTAGATTTAAAGGCACTATTTAAAATGCCTCAAATATTTACTTTTAATGGCACTCTTTAAAATGCCACAAATAATTAGGATTCAGAGGCATTTTCTAAAATTGCCTCTAATAACTTTTACCTACACGATCGTCTCCGGCATTTTTTATAATGCCTCAAAAAATTATTTATGGCGCTAATTTAACTATTAGTGGCATTTTTGAGTGCCTCTAAATACCGGACGTCCTATAGTGATATCCGGCCGCCGGACCACTACGCCTGCCACCACTAACCGGTGCTGTTTCAGATCAAGGGAATGTAATGAGCTAACCAGAGGAAATTAGTTAGTGTAGTGGAACTGAGATTTTATTGGCATTGTTTTCTCGTGCAAATATCTTGCAGAGAGGTCATTGATGGGGAGGATTTGACTGTCTCACACTAGTATTCTCTTCTCCCAAAGCGTTTACTCCCTCCGGAGGCACGCACGTAGTTTTAAATATTGAAAACTATTTTTTAAGATAAGTCTAATGCTATAAATTTTATGGCATATTATTTAAAATTTCTTGATCAAAATTATTGATTAAAATTGTTTTTAAACTACGTGCGTGCCTAATAAACCGGACCGGAGGGAGTACTACCTATAGTCTACTACTCAGCTTCCTTTTTCCTAAAAAAAAAGGTGTTGTTTATGCAGCAAGAGTATATACACGTGTTTATGTACTTTGGATGAGCTCGCTTTCTTTCCATCGAGCACACCCAAGGACTTGACCGAAAGAAGAAAAAGCGTCATCCATCTATAACGTCATGTTAATTGATGGATATATATATATCAAACCTTGATTTTGGAGCTCTATGTACTAGTAGTGCGGTGGTGATCACAACAAGCTTTCGCCTGTCTGATGCTTCCCAAACAAGTGAGAAGAACCACCTTTTAATAGCTAGCTAGCTAGCTTCCGAAGTGTTGTGTGCTTTTTATATCTGTTTATTTATATATTGCTGATATAAGGTAACAGACAAAAAAAATCGGCAATACACAAATAAAGCAACCGGTGACCCCTTTATGGATGAATGCAAGTGGAGTAACTTGTCACTTGTATTTGACCTGTGCTACCAGTTTGGTCCTTGATTCAAAAATTAAGCCACGTACACGGGCATGTAGCTAGAAGAAGATATTACACTACTGTCTGGTTTCAAGTTCAGTTGGATCGATTGGTTGGGACGACACGGCGCCAACATGACACAAGGATCGTGGATTCTCAATAACGAACGGAAAAAATCATCCATGGACGGACGTCACGTTCAGTTTCAACGGAAATTCACGGCTCGCTTTGTCGCTAGTGCGTGCGACTAACCCGATGCTAGGTCATGCTACCACTAACCGGTGCTGTTTCAAGGGAATGAGCTAACGAGAGGATTGCGATGCAAGGAAAAGAAAAAGCTAATTAACGAGAGGAAATTAGTTAGCTGTTGGCATTGTTCTGTTGGCATTGTTTTCTCGTGCAATATTAACACTTGCACACTTGCAACTGCACGAACCCGATCTGTCACGATAATGTGGTTTTCTTCTACTTTTTTTTATTCTCTGCCGCTCTTTCGCTCGCGGATCTTGCAGAGAAGTCATTGATGTTACATGATTGACACGTGGCAATTTAGATCTAAAAGACGGTTTCAAATCCTGTTTTTTTCTACGTTTGAACAAGTGTCATTTGCTCAAATTGATCCACGTCTTTAAATCCGTGGACCAGATCACATAAAAATATTTTCCATCATTGATGGAGAAGGAATTGAGTGTCTCCCACTCTTCTCTTCACCCAAGGCGTTTACTAGCTTGCTGTAGCACAAATTATATTCTTCTTTTTTCCTTATCTCGGCCGTGCACCTGATTGATGCAGTTGTATATACCTTGACACTTTCTTAGTGTACTCAGCTTCCTTTTTTCCTAAACAAATTAAGCGTTGTTTATGCAGCAAGAGGTGTATATACACGTGTTTGTGTACTTTGGATCAGCTCGCTTTCTTTTCTTTCCATCGAGCACACCCGGCCAAGGGCTAACCGAAAGAAGAAAAATGCATCATCCGTATCAGAGCAAGTACAATAAGGTCCAGTCAGCTGGCTATAAGAACTAAAATAATATATATATATATATATATATGCTTAGTTAGAGGAAAGAGAATAGGAGAGAGAAGGAGAGTAGGCTCTCATGCAAGAGTCAGCTCTAGCACGTGCTCCTAGGCATTGTGTGAGAGGCAAGTGGGCCATATATTCATAAAATAGTACGCTTTTATGACTAACTATTATATATATTGGCTATAAGGTTGGCTCTAGATGATGTGACATTGTCTTATAGTCAGCAGCTGGCTCTACTATTGTTCTTGCTCTCATGTCTGTGTCGAGTGAAGCCTTGATTTTGGAGCTGTACGAACGTACTAGTTGCAGTGGGTGATCACAACAAGCTTTCGCCTGTCTGGTGCTTCCCAAACAAGTGAGAACAACCACCTTTTAATAGCTAGGATAGCTTCCTAGTAACCGTTATATGGTTAATTCATATATTGGTGTGTTTTTTATCTCGATATTCATATATTGTTGAGTATTCATTAATAAACAAATAAATCAATGATGACCTTTTTATGGATGAATGCCACTAGAGTAACTAATCACTTGTACAGTAGTACTTGACTTCTGCTGGTAGTAGTTTTTTGTGTGGGTTATGCTAGTAGTACTAGTTAACTACCAGTTTGGTCCTTGATTCGCAAATTAAGCCATGTACGTACGCCCTGAAGCTTGGATACTTAACACGGGCATGTAGAAGAACATATTACATTACTGTCCGATTCAGTTCAGTTGGATCGATTGGTTGGATTCCAACCGGGCGGCCAGATAAACGTGGTTGGCCCATTTCTCAGGGTACTACCGTGCTGTTGAATAAAAAAGGTGTCCTGTGAATGGAGGAGTATCAACATTGTTAGGCACGGTATCACGATGGACTATAAAAGATGCACTTGCGAGGTCAAGCAAGTGGTTGCCTCGTGCCACATGTAGCTTAGTTCGTTGATTTCACTTCGTTTCACCATAGTATTCTTTTTTCACAAGGTTTTCCCTCTAAGAGAGGACTTACTATATATCCTCTCTGATCTGATTTATTTGTTATAGGTTTAAACAAAGTTTTGCCTAGACCTACGAAGTTAAATCCAATATAGGAGGTTGTACTGCATTTCCGTAAGACTGTATACGGAACGACTATTAGAGAGTGTGGTCTGTAACTTTGTCCATGTTGATTTACTATACTATAATTATGATACTCCGTGTTAGATTTTGATAATAAGATCCTCGGTACACAATTTTGTCCATTATTTTTTATCAATATGTAAACACGAGATTGTATAGATGGTTGTAAATAACGGAAGAAGAAATTTGTGCTATTAGTTTGTACAAATATGTAGGCGGAGTTATACAGATTTGATTTCATGCATTATAGGTCGTCTATTTACTATGGAAGTGTGCTTGTGATGGTGTGTGGGAAGGTACTCTTCTTCCTTGTGATGTTGACAAAATAACATAACACATGAGTGGTGATCTTTCGTGATATTGTCCTCTTGACAACGATTAGGGGAATAGAATACAAATCACCCGATCACACACCAACAAAATACATAGAAATATTTCCCGTCTAGTCGAGTGAATCTGCCTAATGTTATGAGAGTGCTCATGACAAGTACTAAGAAAATTATAGATTTTATAAATAAAACTAAACATGTAACACAACCAGACTGGCTACAACACTACGCAAACACCAACATAGAGACATCGACCTTTCACAAAGACAAACACAAATACTAGTAAGCATGCACATGTATAGCGTTGGAAAATTTAATAACCTCGTTGGGCCAAGTGATGGTATGGCAAGACTAGCAATTTCGATGGCTTTAAGCATTGGGATGTAACAATCTACTAGTTAATCCTCTCTCCAATCAAATTTGACCTCTACGTTATAGGTTTTTATGTTTTTCACACAACTTGCTAGAGTGATTTTTCGTTGGGCACGAGAACATCAATCGGGAGACTGCACCCTAATTTAGAGTTTTCATGTCTTCTAATGATGCAACTATGAATTATTCGTTGCGGGAAATAATAATATTCATGTCGGGGTTCCACTAAGGCCTACATGGCACTTGTGTGAACAAGATTACAACAAAGTATCAATCAAATGAAAACCAAACCTTGTCGTAAAAAAATGTACATTTTTTGGATAAGTGAATCCAAGTATATGTGTTTTAACTGTGACAAGTCAGGCTTCTAGAGTATTTCAAATATGTTAAGAATTATATATTTAGTAAGAAGCCAATGTAAGATATATTGTTATGTGAATTGCTTTTATATATTGGATAATATGAGACACAAAAATGGAAATAACCATGCATGAAACAGGTAGAGGCATCATATTGCACAAATAAAAACAAATTAAACTGAACACAAGTTAGGTAAGGAAAATAACCGACAAATAAAACAACACATGTATTTGTATGATGTATCTGATGCAATGCACTTCAAATTTAAAATGTTCTAACAACACACCAACATCTCAAGATTAATGTAATTAGTAGGAAACCACTGAATGTAAACCACTTAGCAAAGTTAGCCGCATAAACATTTGGGAAAACTTCCTAGAACTGTACTAAAATTTAACCCTTCTAAAATGAAAAGGGTAAGCGTGAAATGTGTTAGTCATTTTGTTTCTAAGATTAGTTGGCAAGTTGGGTGTTTACTATGTATCTTTTCTCTCGTGATAGTGGAGTACATGGAGTGTTGTGATTCTTGACTTTGGATAGCTATAAATATCCATTGAATGGACATAGCAATCTCTAACTCATTGAAATAGTAAGTTGGGTGTATTGAAGGTTCATTAAGATAACATTAGTAAACAATGTTTTCCTAACATAGGGTCAAGCAGATTAGCTATTTGTAGTGTAACAGTATAAATTCTATGGTTGCAATAAATATAGCTTTTGGAAAGCATACATTTTGTATTAAATATTATTATAATGTCCTCTTATGTAATTTACACCTTCTCAATAGTATCCTTAATATTAGAAGAAAAATGGGGAACTTTTGGTTGAAACAGAATGTTTAACGTGAAATAGTAGTAAATAAATTAGTAGTGTGATGTTATCTCAAACATTTTGTTTGACTAAAATATAACGCCATAGAATGTCTCGGTTCAAGACCAACATGTGCTTTTAGGGTTGGATCCAACTGATGAAGAGTTTGCTTAATGAAACAAATATCACATGCAACATCTCACTTTGTAAATGTAAGGTCTAATGCAAAAAAATGAAAATAAGGTAAGCAATCCTTAATAATCCATTTTTTTTGCAACAAATCTTAACTTTTCTTGACCATAACGAAAAACTCCACTTATTCTTGACTCGTTAGAAACTCCACTACCATATACATTTGTGGACTTTGTCCTCCTTGAGTGACTTGTATGAAAATGCACCATCTTGTAACATCATATGGTATTTCTCCTCCTTGTTTGACTTGTCTAAATCTCCATTATCATCCATTATCTTGTTGTAGGGTTCGCAGCATAGAAAACAAAAAAATTCCTACGATGGGAACTATGTACCAAGATCTATCTACTAGATACAAACAACGGGCGGATGTATATCCGTAGAGAACATACCCTTGAAGACCGACAAAGCTTAACGAGTTCAACTCGTGGTTGATGTAGACAATCTCTTGTCGATCTCAAGATCGAGAGGAAGTCCTAGCGCCGCAAAGCAGCAACAAGATCCGCGTCGCACACACGTACAAGACACCGGGCAACCTCCGCCTCCTCGCTCCAGCGATGCAGCGGAAGCACAACCCTTTCTTGCCGAATAGCCACCGGGAACATGTATCTCGCTAGTCCGAGACCATGGGGGATAAATTCTAGAGGGGGAGAGAGATCCTTCACGAGGAGGTGTGAGAGACAAGTGAGAGGAGGGGCTCCTTTTATAGGAGGAGGGGGCACCCAAGGGGGTGGCCGCCGGCCATGGGGGCTGCCCCCTCCCCTCCTTCATTCATGTGGGTGGACACTCCACTCACAAAATGTCCTTTAAATTCCCTCCACTCAAAAGTCCACTCAAATTCCCATTAAATTTCCACCAAATTTAATGCAAACTCTCATTAAATAAAACTCTTTTATTTTATTCAGAATTTTGTCAATTACTTTAATGACAAACATTCACAAATAACCCCTTGCTAGAATTCCATTTCACATGCATAACCACTTTATGCAATTTCACCCGAAAACCTATTTCGGTATCTAGTGAAATAAATTCCTGCACTTGTTTATTCTTTCGGCATGAAACATTTGCTCCAACTGGATGCCAGTGTCCCTTAAGTGTGTCACCCTACGGTTCGCGAATAATGCGGACATGATCGAGACCCTTCTCCGATCAATAATCAGTAGCGGGACCTGGAGATCCATACTGACTCAAACACATTCAACGATGACTTTTCCTGTGATCGTCGGAACCGTTTACGCTTGTATCTTAATCCCTTTGTTTCACGATATATTACATGTCCGAGATTCGATCATCGGTATCTCCATACCTAGTTTGATCTCGTATCGACATACACTCTTTTCTCGTTCCCGTGATATAACATTCTAGTGATCAAATCACTTGCTTGCAAGCTAACCAATGTGATATCACCAAGAGGGCCCAGAGCATATCTATCCGTCATCGGGATGAATAAATTCTACTCTTGATCCATGATTCTCAACATAACACTTTAGTAGCTTTGAAGCCATCTTTATAATCACCCGCCACGGAGTGACGCTTTGATGTCAACAAGAAACTCTTCCGTGTTAGTGATTGGCATGATCTCATGGTCTAAGGATTAGGACTACTGTAGTTTTTTATAGCAATATAAACTCAATGACTTTGATCGTAATGCTATACTTCGGATGAATGTTCATCACACCATTACACTAATGTTGTGATCTCGTTATTAACAACATCCAATGTCTATGATCAGGAAACCGTGATCATCTTGTTAATCAACGAACTAGTTTATGAGAGAGGCATAACTAGGAACTTTCTGTTTGTTTATTAAACACACATGTATTAATGTTTCCGTATTAATACAATTATAGCATGCAAAATAAACATCTATCATATACTTGGAATACACATAATAAACATTTTATTATTGCCTCTCAGGGCATATTCCCTTCAGTCTCCCACTTGCACTAGAGACAATAATCTAGTTACATTGTGATGTATCTAACACCCATGGAGTTCTGGTATAGATCATGTTTTGCTCTAGGGAGAGTTTTAGTCAACGGATCTGCTACATTGTGATCCGTATGTACTTTACAAATCTTTATATCTCCATCCTTGACATGCTCGCGGATGGAGTGAAACCGCGCTAATATGCTTGGAATGCTTGTGAGACATTGGCTCTTTGGCATTGGCAATGGCACCATTATTGTCACAATAGATCACCATTGGGTCCAACGTTTGCATACCACACCTAGTTCGGATATGAACTCCTTCATCCAAATCGCTTCGAGCCGCTTCAAGCAAAGAACATATTCGGCCTCTGTTGTTGATCCCGCCACCGCAGGTTGTTTGGAGCTCCTCCAACTAACCGCTCCGCCATTCATGAGAAATACGTATCCGGATTGAGACTTAGAGTCATCCGGATCGGTGTCAAAGCTAGCGTCGACATAACACTTAGCGACGAGCTCTTCTTCACCTCCGTATACAAGAAACATATCCTTAGTTCTTCGCAAGTACTTAAGGATATTCTTGACCGCTTTCGATGTTCTCAACTCGATCCGATTGGTACCTACTAGTCAAACTAATAGCATGTGCCACATCCGGTCTTGTACATAGCATGGCGTACATTATAGAGCCTATGGTTGAAGCATAGGGGACCTTGTCCATTATCTCTCTTTCTTCCGCCGAAGCCGGACTTTGAGTCTTACTCAATGTCGTGCCTTGTGTCATAGGTAAGAACTCCTTCTTACTATTTTCCATTTTAAACTTCTTTAAAATCTTATCAAGGTATGTACTTTGCAATAGCCCTATTAGGCGCCTAGATTTATCTCTATAGATCTTTATGCCTAATATGTATGACACTTCACCTAGGTCCTTCGTTGAAAATTTGCTGTTTAGATAACTTTTAACACCGTTTAAAAGATCTATATCATTTCCGATCAATAATATGTCATCCACATATAATATCAGAAATGCCACATTGCTCCCACTCACTTTCTTGTAAATACAAGCTTCTCCATAAGTTTGGACAAATCCAAACTCTTTGATCACCTCATCAAAACGAAGATTCCAACTTCGTGATGCTTGCTTCAATCCATAGATGGATCGCTGAAGCTTGCACACCTTGTTAGCATCCTTAGGATCGACAAAACCCTTTGGTTGTATCATATACAACTCTTCTTCAATATTACCATTGAGAAACACGGTTTTGACATCCATCTGCCATATCTCATAATCGAAATATGCAACAATTGCTAACATAATCCTAACTGACTTTAGCATCGCTACGGGAGAGAATGTCTCATCGTAGTCAACTCCTTGAATTTGTCGAAACCCCTTTGCGACAAGTCGAGCTTTATAGACGGTTACATTACCATCAGCATCAGTTTTCCTTTTGAAATTCCATTTGTTCTCCACGGCCTTTCGGTCGTGAGGTAAGTCCACCAAGTTTCAAACTTGATTTTCATACATGGATTCCATCTCGGATTTCATGGCTTCTAACCATTTGTTGGAATTCGGGCTCATCATCGCTTCTTCATACGTCGCAGGGTCATCATTTTCATCAACCATGAAATTCATGACAGGATTTCCGTCATGCTCGGGAGCTGCACGCGTCTGCTTGACTGCGAGGTTTGGTAGTACTCTCTTTCGGAGTTTCATGATCATTATCATTAGTTCCCTCTTCAACAGGTGGAGCCAACTCCGGAACAACTTCCGGCGCTGCGCTACTCGCCATACTTTGAAGAGAAGGTTCAATAACCTCTTCGAGTTCTACCTTCCGACTACTCACACCTTTCGCGAGAAACTCTTTCTCTAGAAAGGATCCATTCTTGGCAACAAAAACCTTGCCCTCGGATCTGTGATAGAAGGAATACCCAATAGTTTCCTTAGGGTATCCTATGAAGACGCATTTTTTCGTTTTGAGTTCGAGTTTATCCGGTTGAAGTTTCTTCACATAAACATCGCATCCCCAAACTTTAAGAAATGACAGCTTAGGTTTGTTTCCAAACCACAATTCATATGGTGTCTTTTCAACGGATTTAGATGGTGCCCGATTTAAAGTGAATGCAACAGTTTCTAGTGCATAGCCCCAAAATGACAACGGCAAGTCCGTCAGAGACATCATAGATCGAACCATATCTAATAAAGTACGATTACGACGTTCCGACACACCATTTCGCTGTGGTGTTCCGGCAGGCGTGAGTTGTGAAACAATTCCACACTCTTTCATGTGAGTGCTAAACTCGTAACTTAGATACTCACCTCCACGGTCGGACCGTAGAAATTTGATCTTTCTATTACGATGATTTTCCACTTCATTCTGAAATTCCTTGAACTTTTCAAAGGTTTCAGACTTGTGTTTCATCAAGTAGATATAACCGTATCTACTCAAATCATCCGTAAAAGTAACAAAATAACGATATCCACAAGGCCGACACACTCATTGGACCACATACATCAGAATGTATGATTTCCAATAAATCGCCTGCTCCATTGAACCGGAAAACGGCATTCTAGTCATCTTGCCCATAAGGCATGGCTCACATGTATCAAATGATTCATAATCAAGTGATTCCAAAAGTCCATCCGAATGGAGCTTCTTCATGCGTTTAACGCCAATATGACCTAGATGGCAGTGCCACATATATGCGGATATATCATCATTTAGTTTAATCCTTTTAGCATCAACATTATGAATATGTGTAACATTATTATCGAGATCCAAAAGAAATAAACCATTCATCATCGGTGCATGACCATAAAAGATTTCATTCATATAAATGGAACAACCATTGTTCTCGGATTTAAATGAATAACCACTTCGCATCAAACACGATCCAGATACAATGTTCATGCTTAGTGCACCGGATAACAATTATTCAAGTTTATAACTAATCCCGACGGCAAGTGGAGAGGCAGCGTTGACGGCGATCACATCAACGCTTGATCCATTGACGACACGCATCTTGACCTCACCCTTGCTAGCGGTCGCTTGTTCCGCAGCTCGATTCGAAAGTTACAAATATTAGCAACGAACCAAGATCAAATACCTAGGTGCTACTGCGAGCACTAGTCAAGTACACATCAATAACATGTATATCATATATACCTTTGTTTGCCTTGCCGGCTTTCTTGTCTGCCAAATACTTGGGGCAGTTGCGCTTCCAGTGGCCAGTCCCCTTACAATAGTAGCACTCGGTATCAGACTTAGGTCCAACTCGGGGTTTCTTTTCAGGCACGGCAACAAGCTTGCACCCTTACTTACCTTCCGTTTTCCCTTCTTGTATTTCTTGAAACCAGTGTTCCTATTGATCATCAACACTTGATGTTCCTTTTTGATCTTCACTTCTGCAGTTTTAAGCATTGACAGAAGCTCGGTGAGAGACTTCTTCATGCCTTGCATATTATAGTTCATCACGAAGCTCTTATAGCTAGGTGGCAGAGACTGCAGAACACGATGGATGCCTAAGTCAATGGGAATCGATATTCCCAAGGACACAAGCTTATCGGCGTAACCCGACATCTTGAGTACATGCTCACTAACGGAGTTGTGCTCTTCCATCATGCAGCTAAAGAACTTTTCTGAAGCGTTGTAGCTCTCTACAGCAGCATGTGTGTCGAAAATCATTTTCAACTCACCCATTGTATCAAAAGCATTGCCATTTTCGAAACGCTTTCGAAGTTCCGGCTCTAGCCCATACAATATGCCGCAATGAACTAAGTTGTGGTCCTCCTGACGAGTCTGATAGACATTCTTCTCCTTGTCAGGGGCATCATCTAAAGGTGGGGGGCCTAACGGCGCTTCTAGCACATATTGCTTTTGTGCAGCAGAGAGGAGAATCCTCAAATTCATGGCCCATTCGGTAAAGTTGCTACCGTTCGTTGCAAGTTTCTCTTTTTCCATGAACACATTGAAATTAAAAGCAGGTGGTTCCATCTACAACAGAATTTGTAAAGTTTAGACTAAGTGTATGATAGACTAAGTTCAACTAATCCATATTACGAATGAACTCCCACTCAAAAACGACATCCCTCGTGCCTTTTTGGTGATTACATGAACCAAATCCACTACACCAAGTCCGATCATCACATGAGTCGGTGTAGCTTCAAAGGCGAGCATCAAATGGGCATCATATCAACTATATGACTCATGCTTAACCTTTCGGTCCGTGTTCCGAGGTCATGTCTGTATATGCTAGGCTCGCCAAGTTAGAACCTTAGTATTCGCGTGTGTAACTGTTTTACACCCGAAATATGGTCGTGGATCCAAGAACACCCGATCATCACGTGATGTCTTGGAGCGACGAAAACATAATCGGTGCATACTAAAGGAAGAACACATTCTTATCTTGATATTTAAAAGAGGGATCATCTTATTATGCTAACAAAGCGCTAAACAAGCAATATAAGATGCTATCAAACATCACATGTTTATTAGTGAAATGATATGGTTCCCGCATATGATCTCTATCATGTGCACCGTGGTATGATCACTATCATCCCTATATGTGTAAGTCCAAGGTCTATGGAGATTACACGTTATGTATGTTGTAAGAGTATCATCCCATACTTCTACTTACAACATCACCATATCGTAACACTAGCCCAACAACAATCTAAACTAGACGCCTCTAATTTATCCATTGCAAGTTTTACGTGGCTTAGGGCTTTCGAGATAGAACCGTTCTTACCTACGAACATGAACCACAATGAGGATAACCAAATTGTTGACAACTCGTTTGCAAAATAGATATTGACTATAGTAGGAGAGACAGACACCCGCTAGCCACTTATGCAAACTAGTTGCATGTCAAGCGTGGAACAGGTCTCATGTGCGAGGACATGTAAAGTTTGTCCGGTCCGCTTCATCCCACTATGCCACCAATATCCAAAATTACAACAAAGGAGCAACAACATGATCATCATCGCCCACATACTCATATGTGTACTACCCGTGTAAAGCATCTACGCATAGATCCGGCTCTGATACCACTGTAGGGTTCGCAGCATAGAAAACAAAATTTTTCCTACGATGGGAACTATGTACCAAGATCTATCTACTAGATACAAACAACGGGCGGATGTATATCCGTAGAGAACATACCCTTGAAGACCGACAAAGCTTAACGAGTTCAACTCGTGGTTGATATAGACGATCTCTTGCCGATCTCAAGATCGAGAGGAAGTCCTAGCACCGCAAAGCAGCAGCGCATCCGTGCTCGCACACACGTACAAGACACCGGGCAACCTCCGCCTCCTCGCTCCAGCGATGCAGCGGAAGCATAACCCTTTCTTGCCGAATAGCCACCGGGAACATGTATCTCGCTAGTCCGAGACCATGGGGGATAAATTCTAGAGGGGGAGAGAGATCCTTCACGAGGAGGTGTGAGAGACAAGTGAGAGGAGGGGCTCCTTTTATAGGAGGAGGGGGGCACCCAAGGGGGTGGCCTTCGGCCATGGGGGCTGCCCCCTCCCCTCCTTCATTCATGTGGGTGGACACTCCACTCACAAAATGTCCTTTAAATTTCCTCCACTCAAAAGTCCACTCAAATTCCCATTAAATTTCCACCAAATTTAATGCAAACTCTCATTAAATAACTCTTTTATTTTATTCAGAATTTTGTCAATTACTTTAATGACAAACATTCACAAATAACCCCTTGCTAGAATTCCATTTCACATGCATAACCACTTTATGCAATTTCACCCGAAAACCTATTTTGGTATCTAGTGAAATAAATTCCTGCGCTTGTTTATTCTTTCGGCATGAAACATTTGCTCCAACTGGATGCCAGTGTCCCTTAATGCTGACATGATCGAGACCCTTCTCCGATCAATAATCAGTAGCGGGACCTGAAGATCCATACTGACTCCCACACATTCAACGATGACTTTTCCTGTGATCGTCGGAACCTTTTACGCTTGTATCTTAATCCCTTTGTTTCACGATATATTACATGTCCGAGATTCGATCATCGGTATCTCCATACCTAGTTTGATCTCGCATCGACATGCACTCTTTTCTCGTTCCCGTGATATAACATTCTAGTGATCAAATCACTTGCTTGCAAGCTAACCAATGTGATATCACCGAGAGGGCCCAAAGCATATCTATCCGTCATCGGGATGAACAAATTCCACTCTTGATCCATGATTCTCAACATAACACTTTAGTAGCTTTGAAGCCATCTTTATAATCACCCAGTTACGGAGTGACGTTTGATGTCAACAAGAAACTCTTCCGGTGTTAGTGATTGGCATGATCTCATGGTCTAAGGATTAGGACTACTTTGTAGTTTGTTTATAACAATATAAACTCAATGACTTTGATCGTAATGCTATACTTCGGATGAATGTTCATCACACCATTACACTAATGTTGTGATCCCGTTATTAACAACATCCAATGTCTATGATCAGGAAACCGTGATCATCTTGTTAACCAACGAACTAGTTTATGTGAGAGGCATAACTAGGAACTTTCTGTTTGTTTATTAAACACACATGTATTAACGTTTCCGTATTAATACAATTATAGCATGCAAAATAAACATCTATCATATACTTGGAATACACATAATAAACATTTTATTATTGCCTCTCAGGGCATATTCCCTTCACTTGTGTACTTCATCCTTCTTCTTGTGTGGCTTGTCTAAAGATCAATCATCCTGCACTATATTGTGGACTCCCTTATTTTTGAATGATTTGTCTAAAACTCCATCATCTAGCACAGACCTGATGGACATCCTCATCCTTCTTCCTTGACCCTTCCACATTAGGAACATTAGTGGCCTCAACATAATTTTTTGCCATCCTCTTCTTATCCACTATCTCAATTCTATCCATCACTCCCTCAAAAATATTTCCCTGCCATGTGGAATTCACATATGACATCATGAATACGAGAAACCCATGCATGGTAGCCACACCAGATGCAACGATCTTGTAAGATAACCTCGCCATGGTTAAATCAACACCACCTAACTCCTAGTACATATTAAAATATGATATAATCCCAATGGTAAGGAAACTACATAACATCAAAATAAGAATTTCTAAGAGACTAAGAAGAGAACAACGGTTGGACCTACGCTACTAGAACTCATAGATCAGCAAGCATATGTACACTTTTACCATTCTAGTCGAGAAGCTTGGTACAATAGACCTAGAGCTTGCGATTCTTGATGACCATCTTGGCCCAGAGATAAGCTAGCTAATTTTACACACATGTTGCATGAGGAAGCCAATCCCATGCTTTATTCATGGCCAATGTACAACGTCGTAGCTGCCGTTACCTCTCTAGCCGTTTTTGTCACCATAACACAGGAAGATCTAGACATCATATTGATTTGGCATGTGAGCTACATGAAAAAGGTGGCGTCTGGGAACTTAGAATCCTAGGGAAATAATACTTCTTGCCATGTCGAGAAGGAGACAACGAAGCTGAACTGAATTAAGAAATGAGGATGTTTTCTTTAGAAAAAGGCAGACCAATGGCCTTTGCACCAATCTATGCACATAACCATTCATTACTCTGAAGTCGAATTCTTACAAATCGCTACAAAAATTATGGAACAGAGGGACTACCAAGTATCTAAAAAGTAAAATGGTAGTGTGCGAGACAACCAAACATGTCAAGAGGACTACTCACACTTTTGCAACATCAATCATGTTATAAAGCCGCCTTTTGTAATAATTTCCAATTGGATGCTCCTAGAGTCCATAGAAGCCTAAGTATCTTCATGATACAGTAATGATCAGGTACGGATCTAATGATTGGCCTCGAAAATACCTGCAAGAAATTGTAAAAAGAAATTCTTATTAAAAAACAGTATTGTTGCGACCCTTCCACATAACCGAGGTTAAAGCACAAACTCCCACATGGATAAGGTTCTTGTTTTGTTTGTCAATTTCATTCAGCCAATTTTCAAACATATTTGAGATCAAGAATGATGAGCTAGATTAAAGACCATTCATATGATGTGTCATGACAGATGCGTAGGAGGACATTCGAAAAACAAATGTTGTATTGCCTCCTCAAGGTCACAATCGGTCACAATAACAACATGCTTTGTCCCGATTCCAATGCACTTAGCAAGGTTGTCCTATGTTAAAAACTTAACACGACATCTCTACATTTTGTGTACCATTTAAAAATCCTAACCTTAAATGGTACTTTAAGTTATCAAAATAAATTTCTCGTGATAGTATGATTTGGTATTAATGAAGTTCAGTTACAGAGATTTATGAGTAAACGTCCATTACCATGATAAATTAACATATATCAAGTGTTGCACCAAGTGCACCCGCCGTGGGGTCATCTATTTCCAGCGAGCGACCGCGCGCCCAAAACTAATATTCTACGACAATATACACGTAAAACATGGGCGATCGATCTATGAACACCATTATAAGGAGATGGATATTATTGGACAAAAGGGAGCATCTCAGTGTCCTTCCAGAACCAGTGTTT
Organism: Avena insularis; assembly: GCA_023614405.1. Lineage (NCBI taxonomy): Eukaryota > Viridiplantae > Streptophyta > Magnoliopsida > Poales > Poaceae > Avena > Avena insularis. Next base: position 391,501,976 of record CM042695.1, read on the forward strand.
ATTTCGTCTTCAACTTTGAAAAACCCACGACTAAAAAAGTTATTGATATAACTCGCATTAGTTAGTCTTTTCAAAGGGGGGTGATAATGACGTTTGCTGCACCGCTTTCCATTGGATGTATCTGTGTTCTCCATCTGACTAGTACAAAAAAAAACACGCACCACGCTGACATGACAAGCGGATCGTCATGGATTCCGAACCGACGAGAAGATAATCCATGCATGGCCACGACGACACCGGCTTTTTTGACGGAAATCGCGCCTCGGTGGTGCACTTGCGCTGTTGCTGAATATCCTATGATGGCGACGTCTTCATTTTGCCCCCCGGACTAGGCTGAGATCGATCGATCGATCCACCGACTGGTCCGGGTACGGCCGTGTTACCCCCTTGGAATTATCTGCCGACGGTGATACAACAACTGATCGACGACGACATCCAGGCCAGACCACGCCAATCATGCATGCGTGTTTGTCTCGGCTGTAGCCGCCAGTCGTGCTGATTGCTGCTCCTCCTGTTACATTTCATACACCCGAAGCACTAACCGGCCGGTGCTGTTTCAGGGGAATTAGTTAGTTAGTGGAATTGTATTACTACGCCGAATTCGTTGGCAAATTGTTTATTGGGTAGCAGTGGCAGCTCTCCAAACGCTGGCCACCAACGACGACACTACAGGCAAAGGTCTCCCTCGGCGGAGCACGTAGAGGCCGTCGGCGTATCAAAATGCCGTCGGCGTATGCTACGCCGAGGGCAATGCCGTCGGCGTAGCGGCCGTCGGCATAGCTTGTCGACAGATTGCAAAACATTTTTTAAAAAAAAAATATTTTATTTTATTTTATTTTCTCAATTTTTGAATTGTTTGACTCGTTAATCTCTCACTTTGAACATTTTTAACACTAATTACACTTAATATTTAATTAAATTACAGTCTTTGTCAAACTTCCCGGCCGGTCACCCATCCTAATACTACTCTTTCCAACAAAGACGCTTAACTTCCTCGTTCCTTCAGAATCTATTTCCGCAAAGTAATTCATACATTGTTGTCAATACTATGATATCAATCCTATTAACCCTTATAACAACATGTCACATGTTTGTATTTTTTGAAATTACAAACAATTATCTAAGTAAACATTAATAAATAAGTAAAATTATTATTGAATTCAAATAAAAATATAATAATTTTACTTTTTTCTATTTAATATGGAATAATTAATATCTTTAAATCTATAAATCTGAATTTAACAAATAATATGTCTAAATTGATCAGAAAAATGATAGGGATCCAAATATAATATCCATATCAACTAATCACAAACCCTCCGTTTTTTGAATTATGTGGTTGCTTTAAAAAATTCCCTTTTTGCGCTCGGATAATGAAAAATGGCTTTTTGGTGCGATGAAAAGAAAAACTTGCATTGAATCTTTAATAAAATAGCATATTGTGAACCTAAAAATGATTTTTGTAAAAAAACATAAGCATCGGATCATGTACATGTAGTTCATATCTGACCCACTTCCTGTCGATTCGGCAGGAATTTGTCTTTTTCACCAGAGGTGGACGGAAAGGTTTCGGATACCCCTGTTGGGACATTGTCCATATAAGGTGGTATACTATTTTTGTAAAATGTGGTGGTAGCATTTTGAATTAGCCATTTGGTGGTTGCTTCACAAAATCGTCCATTTTTTGTGCTCGGAAAATGGGAAATGGTTTTTTGGTGCGACGAAAAGGAAAACTTCCTCCTGCAACATTGTTCACCATCCTATGATGCATGTGTATGCACAATATGGGCACATTATCACAAACTATGCCTTGATTCTAGCCATAACATTGGTCATTTGACCCGAAAGCCAAGAAACCTCGAATGAGATAGGTCATTTTGTGAAAGTTTTTTGAGACATAATCAATATATCAAGTTTAATATTTTTCCTTCTAACTATGTCACACAATATGACACCACGCGAAGGTTTCGTATTGTTTCGATCGTTTTTGAATTTTTTATGCCCGTTTTAAACTATTGTCAAACTTTGTCGAACGCCGGGCATGAAGATTCTTAGCTCGGGACCGAGCCTCGCTAAACTTGCATTGGATTTTTGATAAAACAGCATATTGTGAACCTAAAAATGATTTTTGTAAAAAAACATGAGCATCGGATCATGTACCTGTAGTTCATATCTGACCTACTTCCTACCGATTCGGCAGGAATTTGTCTTTTTCACCAGAGGTGGACGGAAAGGTTTCGGATCCCCTTATTGGGACATTGTCTATATAAGGTGGTATAGTATTTTTGTAAAATGTATTCGTACCATTTTGAATTAGCCATTTGGTGGTTGCTTCACAAAACCGTCCATTTTTTGTGCTCAGAAAATGAGAAATGGCTTTTTGGTGTGACGAAAAGGAAAACTTCCTCCTACAATATTGTTCGCCATCCCATGATTCATGTGTATGCACAATATGGGCACATTATAATAAACTATGCCTTGATTCTAGCCATAACATTGGTCATTTGACCCCGAAAGACAAGAAACCTTGAATGAGATAGGTCATTTTGTGAAGGTTTCTTTGAGACATAATCAATATACCAAGTTTTATATTTTTCTTTCTAACCATGTCACATAATATAACACCACGCGAAGGTTTCGCATTGTTTCGATCATTTTTGAATTTTTTATGCCTGTTTTAAACTATATATAATGTTTTATGTTTTACTTAATTTTTATTTACAAATGTGTAATATTTGAGTGTAGATAGATAGGTCTTATTTTTCTGCAAATTTTGATATATTATTTGTATTTTTCCGAATTAGAATGATTTAGTTATGATTTTTCAAAGTTTAATGAGATAAAATAAAAAATAGCTACGCCGGCGTAGCAAAGGATATGCCGAGGGCAATTCTACACCGACGGCTGCTTGGCGGAGCTGGCCTAGACGATTGCTACGCCGACGACCCCGACGTTTGGCCGTCGGCGTATCGACCGGCCGTCGGCGTAGCTTCCCATTCCTGTAGTGCGACCATGCTGCACTGAGATTTTGTTGGCATTGTTTTCTCCTATGCGATATCCACGGATCCCGTTCTTGTTAGCAATCTGCAGGACGCCGATCTGTCATAATCATCGTCCGGATTAAGTATACGAGGTCTCCCGATTAAGCCTCTCGATCAGCCTGCTTATGTTATTATTATTAATCACCGTGCTTTTCTTCTCTCTGTCTTTTTGTCTTGCGTGTGATGATCATGTGTGGTGGTTATTAGAATTTTCGTGTTTCTGTTTCTGCCCGCGGATCTTGCAGAGAAGCCATTAATTGTGGGAGGATTTGACCGTCTCTCACTCTTTTGCGTATCCCAACGCGTTTACTCGCCCCTCTTGCGTACTGCACGCTCGTACGGATCCTAATTCTTCTTCTTTTCTCTCTCTGCATGCATGCATGCATCTGATTCCGATGCTGATGCAGTTGTTGTACTACCTTGCCACTTTCTTAGTCTACGCAAGTGCCCTTTTTTCCTTGAATGAATAAAGCCGGGCGATTGTATTTGCAGAGCAAGTGAAAGTACGCTTGTTTTAGGTGCTGATGCGCTGCTTGCTTACTTTACTGCTTCCCATGCATGGCTTCACGTGCGTTCGTGGCTAACAGGCAATTAGTGACACTTTTCAATTTTTATGGACGAATGGATGCAAATCAAGGTGGTTGATCGCTTGAACTAGTAGATCCTATGTTCACTTTATGCTGTACTACTGGACTGAATGAACGGCAGGACCGTTTGGTCATAACTGAAGGAGCAGCAGTGAACTGGTAGTGGGAGTAATCAACAGCTTGGTCATTAACTCACGAAGCTATGTCCTCAGATCATGGGTGCTTAAATGAAGGGTCATACTCCCTCTCGTTCACAATTGCTTTTCGTTCCAGATTTAGTCATAGTCAGGAAAAACTAGCAACATCCACAATTTGAAACCCGTAGTATATTGAAATTGCCATAAAGTATGTTTCCATACTATATATATGCTTTATTAGATATTATAAATGTTGACATTTTTTCTTATATTTTTTTGACAAACTAGAGAAAGTTTAATTTTGACTAAGCCTACAACGCTAAGTGAATAAAAAGAGGAGTACTTCTTTTTTGCTTATTATGTAGGAGTATCTCTTTCTTTTGGGGAATATTGACATCTTTGTCTGCTAAAAAATACTCCAATATACCTCCAACATTGTTGTTTCTTGCATATGCCCGAGTAAAATGACAGAAATAAATAAAGTGTAGTACGTAGAATAGTAAAATCTATTTTTCATGACAAAACTAGCAGTGGCATTTGCACCCCACCACGCTAGCTCGACACATTCGTTAGATCAATTGGATTAGTTCCTACCAGCCGGCCATATAAACGTGGTAGGCCAGACAGCATTTCTTGGGCTGCCTGTCAAATAAAAAAAGTAAGGTCTGCCTTGAATGGCGGCGTATCAACATTGTTTGGCATGAGATCACGATGATTAATTTAAAACAATATTTGTAGGTCAAGTAGGAGTTGTTGCCACACCACATGCTTGTTGCTTTCACTTCACCATAACCGTTTTTTCTTTACTTTTATTTCATGGACTTCTCGTGACGCTATTTACGAAAGAATTGGTCTATCTAAACTAGGTTTATGAAATCATGCGTAAGGCATGCCTATTTCCATGTTTTTTTTGTATGTATGCAGAATTATTGATAAAAAAATCTTCTTAGTTATCCACGAGAAACAGTAATGAATATTTTTCTTGCATGCCGACGTTAAACAAATGAAAATCACCTATTAGCCGAAATTGTTAGAGGGTGGTTGTACCAACAGACTATCAGAGATCAAACCCCCTAGGTTTGACGTTACGTGTGTCCAACTAATGACTAGTCTTGATATTTTTTCACTGCGAGACGATGTTCCTGCCTATAGCATGTACCAATCCCGCCAATCTTGAAACCCGATGACTCTAGTGTCCGGTAGGCGCCATGTGATTGTTGTGGTGTGTGTATGAGTGCGATTCTAGTTATAATACTCGAGTTTCTAAAAAAATGTTCAAATATTATATACTCCACCGATCCATAATAAGTGTCGCTGATTTAGTGTACACTTATTATGAATAGAAGGGAGTACTATTCTCTAACAAAAATAGTCACATGCATATATCTTCGAACCGTGACTATATATTCGTGCATATGTACAAAGAGCAACAAATGAAATTAAGACACCCAAATCAACACATGTTTTTCCAAACAAAAAGTACAGATACTTCCTCTGTTCCCAAGCCCACCAAAACTTCATATAAAAAAGGAACAGAAAAATTATAGTATTGTACTCCCTCCGTCCTAATATAAGGCCCCTAAGGTTTAGTCAAAAGTCAACCTTTTCTAAGTTCGATCAAGATTATACAAAAAAAAATTACAATACCAAATCAATATCAATAGATTTATCATAAAGTATATTTTTTAATGTGTCTATTCCATAATGCAGATGTACATATTTTTTTCTAATTATTTGATCAACGTTAGTAAGATTTAATATTTGACCAATCCTTAGACGTCTTATATTTTAAGATAGAGGGAGTAGTACTACATATACTTCCTCTGTTCCCTTAAGCCTACCGGACGTTTTAAATGAATTCGATGTCCGTACATACAATGGATACGTACGTTTCACCTTGTGCTTCCTTGGAAGCATAAACATGCATGGACACAATAGGCTTCATGCGAGACAGCCAAGGTCACGGGGAGACGTGGGAGGCAACAACTTGGATGAGGGAGCACCGTGTTCGCCACCTACTCCTAAAGGTCATCCCCCAGATTCGTCATTCCACCCTCGTACTTTTGTTAAACTATGTTTGCCATATTATACTTGCTAGGGAGTAATCGGTAGTGTCCATTACATGAAAATGGAATACTCTTCTCAATTCTTATCGTGGTTTTAGTTTAATTTTGAATTAAAACCACGGTACGAATTATGAAACGAGGAGGTAGCATGTAGGTATATCCAATTATAGAATTGCGGAATATTATCTATATTGATATTGATTGTTGTGATTACAACGTGAGCCCTTGGGCTGTTTATATAGTACTAGAAGACTTGGGGGGCAAAAAGACTACTAGAGATAGAATTGGATTATAATATAAAACTACCTAATATGTCCAAACCGTGATATACTCTAACACTCCCCCGCAGTCAGATCGGTAGTGACGCGAACGGTCTTGACTGGAGCATAATCCGAAGGCGGAGATGGGAGAGGATGTCGATGTCGATGTAGCCGGAAGTAGGGCGTTATAGTCGTGGTCGATGATGCCATTGGTGATGTAGTCACCGTTGATGAAGTCGATGAAGTTGATGATGTTGTTGTGTTGTGGTCGATGTCGTTGTTGAGCCGGGAGAATTCGCCGTAGTGGTTGAAGTAGACGTAGTTTGAGAAGTAGCTCGACCCGCAATGCCGAGCTTGCCAGACTCGGGAGCGTGTCGGGGACGAAGGCACGCGTCGGTGTTGCCGATACCGAGCGTGCGAAGACAGGGACCATCATGAGCCATGCGTGCCAGAGCCGGATTGAGGAGCAAAGAAAATTTCTGTAAACGGTCGGTGTAGAAGTTGTCCGCCGTGTCAGAGTATATGAAGTGGCCGCAAGAAAAAAATTGAGCACAAACTTGTGCAAATAAAAAATTAGACTGCGACTCTGGCGGCAAGGTCGTGGTAGACGAAGACGACGAGGTAGTTGTTGATGGCGATTGAATTGTTGCGGTAGTTGATTTTGGGTAGACCTGTATTTTCCGCTTGTATGAGCGCGGCGTCGCTCGTGTAGAAGAACTTGTTGGCGTTGACGAGGACCACGATTGGTGGTGGCGGCGAAGATGTGACGATGTTGTTGGTGTAGATGGTTGTCGACGATGATGACCACAGGTGATGAAGGTGCAGCCCTTTGTTGATGGTGAGGCGCGTACTCGGGGACTTGCGTCCCTTGGGGCAAGTCCCTTGGGGCGCCGGTGTGGTGATGACGTGAGGACAGAGAAGCCTGAAGGGTTTCGCGGCATAGTAAATCAAAATTTTCTACGGATGCGAACAGAGGGAAGCCAAGATCTAATCTAGGAGATGCAAACAACGAGAGAGATTGGATTAGATCTTCATACCCTTGAAGATTCGTACAGCGGAACATTCGTCGGAACGTGGGTGATGTAGTCATACTCGCTTCTCCTCCTCGCGATCCGATCCGATCTAGCACCACAAGTGGCGGTGCCTCCGTGAGATGCACACGTGCAGCACCTCGACGTCTCCTCCTTCCTTGGTCCAGCAAGTATGGTGGAGAGATGGGTTGGATCTACAACGCGACGGCGCGGTGCAATTGGTGGAGAATTTCTGCAGCAGGGCTTCGCCTACACGCAGTCGGGAGGGAGAGAGAGGAGGGCAGCAGGGCGGCTAGGGTTGGAGGGGAAGGTGTCAGGGGTGGTGCGCCCCCAGCCCTCTTTATATAGAGGGGTGGGCGGCAGCCCTAGCCCCTCCCCCAAGCCAAGGCCGGCGGCCAAGGAGGAAGAGTGGGGGGCAAGGAAACCCCCCCTTCTAGAAGCTCCAATTAGGGTTTATCCCTAGTTGGCCGATTGGGCCCTATGGGGCCTTGTGCCCCTGGCCCAATGCGGCCAGGGCACTCCCTCATAGGCCCATGCCCCCTCCCGGAAGGTGGGGCCACGTTGGTCCCCTTCCGGAAGGTTCTAGAAGCTTCCGGTACAATACCGATTAACCCGGAACAATTCCGAACTCCAAAAACTGCACTGCCTTATATGAATCTTATTCTCCAGAACATTCCGGAACCTCTCGTGATGTCCCGGATCCCATCCGAGACTCCGAACAAAAACTCATAAACCAATTATCCAATCTATCCTAGCGTCGAGACACATTAAGTGTGTGACCCTTCGGGTTCGAGAATATGCAGACATGATCTTCTATCAATAATCAACGGGAGTGCTGAAACCCACATTGACTCCCACATTCATCTATGATCATATCGGATGAACCACGATGCGAGATTCAATCAATCCCATATATATATTCCCTTCATCTCGCGATATTTTACTTGCGAGATTTGATCGTCGATGCATCATACCTAGTTCAATCTCGTTCACAGCAAGTACTTTACTCGTTCTGTAATCCGATATCACTTTGTGATTAACTCCTTAACCACATGCTTGCAAGCGGTGTTGATATCGATTACCGAGTGGGCCCGAAGTATATCTCTCCGACTTGGGAGGGACAAATCCCATCTCGATACATACAACCCAACAGATACTTTCCGATCACCTGAGAAACACCTTTATGATCACCCTCTCATAGGATGACGTTTGATGACCTCAAAGCTTTCTTCCGATACCAGGGAGTTGTATTATCTCATGGTCTAAGGAATACAATATTTGACATAAGAAAAGCTTCGCAAAGATGAACACGATGACACAATCTAATTGCTTTGCTTAGTTTGGGTCTGTCCATCATATCATTCTCCCAATGATATGATCTCATTATTAATTGACAACTCTTGTCCATGGTTAGAAAACCTTAACCATCATTAATCAATGAGCTAGTCCATAGATGCGTACTAGGGACACGGTGTTGTTCACAAACCACACAAGTATTAAAGTTTCCGCTTAATACAATTCTAGCATGGAATATAAACATTATCATGAACAAGAATTATAATAATAACATCTTTATTATTGCCTCTAGGGCATAATTCCAACAAAGCCGACGTAGCGTGTGAAGGCGTTCCTTGGGGCGCCGCGCGGAGCCTTCTTGGCACGATCGTTGGCGATGATTTGCCGGAGATGAGTCGACGCCAAGGTTGAAGTAGAGGCGCGTGATGACGACGCAATCCGATCTATAATCGGCGAAATAAGAAGAAATGCCGGTCAAGCGGCCGGCGAGAAAAATTTGGCGAAGAAAGATCTAATCTACTATTTGTGCGGCCCCCGGCGGAGAACGATCTCCCCGGGGGCGGCGCGGCGGAAGCGGTGGTGCTAAACCCTAGGCAGAGCGAACCGCTCTGATACCATGTAGAATTGCGGAATATTATCTATATTGATATTGATTGTGGTGATTAGAACGTGAGCCCTTGGGCTGTTTATATAATACTAAAAGACTTAGGAGGCAAGAAGACTATTAGAGATAGAATTGGATTACAATATAAAACTACCTAATATGTCCAAACCGTGATATACTCTAACACCGATGACACAAATGGATCCAATAATAATGAAGCATCTGTGGACCTGTGGTATAGGACGCATGGCAATATCGACTTTAGACGATTAACGACACTATTACAAATATTCCACCGGTAGCATGCTTATGTGCGAGTAATATGGTGAGCATGGACGCATGATCCTATTTGCGCTCTTCGAATACACCGGACATGATGAGAAAGGGGGAGAGAAAAAATATCAAAATCCAGGTAATTAGTTTTTGACAATGGCAAAGGGGTTCCTTATCTTCTGCATATATATCAGGTCTACATTTTCTCTCTTTCTTTCTTTCTTTCTTTCTTTCTTTCTTTCTTTATTACTCGCTCGTGCCATCCAGATGACTCTCTCTCTCTCTCTCCATCGTCACAACAAATGCACGGAGTGGCAATAATCTATAAACAAAGTGAGCGACAACATCGGCAGAAATGAGGTGAGAGGGTTCACCGAAGCCGAGAGCGTAGCTAGACGACCATGAAAATTTGGGGACATCCACTGGCGCCGGGAAAGAAGAGGTGCAGCGACATCGAGGATGAAGAAGAGGTTCCGGTGATATTCGGACATGAAGAAATGGATCTTGAAATGGGCTTCTGTAACACATCATGTACTTGCCGATTGTAATCCTCTACAAAAAAATTAAAAATATTTCCTGTTTAAAAAATCAGGGCTGTCGTGTTCGCCCCAAAGTACTAGTATTGTGTGTCACCGAAAGAGAGCAAGATACGGCACCGACCATTCATTCAGCTCGGAATCCCCGAAATGCCCCTCATCAGCTCCAAATCATCTGCGTTGTGAAACCGTGTTTGTATGTGTCGCTGTTGCTGGCCGCTGGGAGTCACGAGGCCACGCTGGAGCCACCGCCTCCCAGAACAAAAAAAAAAGACAATCTCTTCGGACCCATTCAAGTGACCCCACCGCTCACCGACACGGCTGGGGGCCACACGTCGGCGAGCCAAGCTGCTAGCTACGCAGCGGCGCCGCTGCCAGGGGCCCCACCACGCAGCGTACACGCGACTACGCGAGCGAGTCCAAACAGCTGGCCCATGCCTTCCGTTACTCCATCCTGCTAATTAATTACTACCTGCTAAATCCGGGCCTGGCCAATGGGCTGTCGCCACGTATGCCGTGGAGATATGCTCTGTCTTCGGATCCGGGCGTGGCTCGCCTCGCGGGTCTGGAGCCCGAGCGTTTTGCCAGGGCCGCACGGCGAAGTCAACAGCTACCGCCTACCGACCATGCACCCCACAAGCAAAACGAAAACGCGAGCGTTTTTTTTTGGTGCTGTGTGGACATGTAGTGCTAGCACCACCGAATCTCCTACTCCTGTGCTAGCTACTCTGTGTTAAAGTCTCTAACTCTAGGATTCATCTTTATGTGCTTTCAAATTTGCTACCCCTTTTGGATTGTTATGGAGTGGATATATATGGTCAACGAGCTATGTTGAACGAGGATCCAGGACTATACACATCTACAAAATGGTTTGCTTTACCTCTAGAGCGAGGGATTGAACAATCATCTTGTGCCAATCTCGACTCCGGTAGATTCCGAGCCGCATAATTCCATATCTTGTTAGCCACCCGATGGCTAAAGCCGTGAAGATACCACACATTATAGCAGATTGAGCTTATTAGAGTGAGGCTGTAAAGAAAATACTTTTTTTAGAGCAACTTCAACAGATGATGTAAATTTTGGCGCTTTAAAATACGTATGCAGCGCGTGTGATTCGGGTTTCGCGCGCCGTGCGCGAATCTCCTCTAGCAGAGGCACTAAGAACGTACGTGCTAAATTTGCTAAACGTGCGGCGTGCAGTTTAACGAGCGCGCGCTGAGCGAAGCGTCAAAAGAAACGAGCGCAAGCCTACGCGTGGCAAAATATTTCCCGCGTGCGAAAATATAGAGCGTCTGTTGGAGGACGCGATGCGGGCTCTAGCGCTTAAAAAGGACAGCTTTTAGCGCGCGGGGTGGTTTTCCAGCGTCTGCTGGAGTTGCTCTTAGGCATGATGTTGATCTAGACTCGCTTGACCTCGTTCGAAGTAGAACCCAAGATATCTCAGTGCGCATTATATCCAGATCAAAGTCGTCAAACGTGAATTTCTACCCTTGTTCCTTAAGTGGCCCGGAACTTGTAGTAATAGATTAGAGATGGTATCTTATCGATATGAATTTTGGACATGTGAGTGTCAAACATCTTAGTGCAAGGACTAAGGATATAGAAGGCAAAAGTAAGACGGGAACAAACGAATAATTATGACAAATCATATGTGGTGGTTGGAGAGACTTGGCGCGACAAAAGTAAATTTCATGACATACAAATATTTCTATTTTATAGAGTTTTGCTCCGCTGCTGACTATCCTGACCCGCGAGCTCACGTTGTTGCGCCGTCCTTCTTCCCCCTCTCCCGCCATTTCCTGAACCATGACACATTGCCTCCATAACAACTTTCCATGATTTATTTATTTCTTTTTACGTGTTATCCCTCCTCCTCGACATCCTTAAATCTAACCAAATCATGTTCACTCAGCTAACGTCCTTGCCAGCACCCCATTGCTCGGATAAGCCCTAGTCGTCGTGACACCTGTTGCTCAGAAACCATAGTCGAAGACCTTAAGATACATTTTTCTAAAATTCAAGTAATTATGTCTCTCAAAAAGGAGGTAACCTTCGGAAAAGCATTCGTAGAGTTTTGTAGGAAAAATTGGTAGATATTCATGAGGAAGAAAGATATAGTTTAGGGTTCCATGAACCATGGACCATGGAGACATCCAAACCCGTTAGGCGCATGACCAGAGCGGAGCAGAGGGGAAAGGAAACCCAAAGGACCCGGGAGAGAAAAAGAGAAAATGGCAGCGGTCAGACTCAGCAAGTAAACGGAAAACCCGAGACGAAGAAATCAAAACCGAGTAGAGAAAAAAGCCTCCTCTCCTCTGTCCGCCTCCATTCCCTTCCTCCGCCAAAGCGAAAACAAATCAGCAGCAACAGAGGGAGAGGGATTTTGCGGGGGCAGACAGCGCACGCCGAGAAGCAAAGGCTCCTTCACCACCGCCCCTCCCCGCCGCAACCCACTTCAAAGCGGAGATAAAAGCCAGCGCACGTGAAGGGCGGCGGCGGCGTGCGGAGGTGGAGGTGGGCGGCGCCGCATTTCGTTCGAGGCAGAACAGATTCGGGAAGCAGGGCGAGGTTCGAGCGCTCGGGCAGCTGTCGTCGTCGGCCCTCCGATCTCGGCGTTCCATTGGCGTTTCGGGAGGGGCCGTCTCCTGCCCACGGCGGTGATTGGATCTCGGCAGGCTCGGGGCGCCGCGCCGGGAACACTAGGATCTCGCCGGCTCACGGGTCGTCGCGCCGTCCCTCCACCCGGGTTTCGTCTCGGAGTCAAACACCTGCCGGTATCCTCCTCTCCCCTGTACCGGGGGTTTGGGCTGGCGCGGAGCGGAGATCCGCTGCTCTGAACTTCTGATCGATGGTAAGCGGCGAGCCCTTATTCCGAGCTCGCTCTGGGTTGCTGCTCTAAGCATGTCTCTGTTACCCTAGACTAGTCCAACCAGCAGCAGTTCTGCCCCTGAAATTTCGGATGATTCACCACCGTTCCACTGAATCCCCACCGCCCGGCCAACTTGGTTCAGGCCACGGATGAGAAATGAGGATGATGGGTTCTGACGGACTCTGGTGGTACAGGCGTTGACTTGCTTGGCGCTACCATTCTAGTTGTTAGGTCCAGCGCACCGGTATTGTTCGCGCCATAACATGGTCGGTCGAGGTCTTGTTTTGTTTGATGCGATATAAAGCCGCTGTGATTAATGTGGAATGCATGATGAATGTCAACATTTTATTAGGAAATAATATGCGTGTTTCTGGAGTACGCAATGCTTGGCTAGTGTTTAATGTCAAGCTGTATTCGTGCAGGCGGCTCAAGCTTCCATCACGGCCGGATCCCAGGTTTGGGCCGAGGATCCCGATGAGGCCTGGATTGATGGGGAGGTTGTGAAGGTCCTCGGAGACACCGTTACGATCAAGTGCACCAATGGAAAGACGGTAAGTTTTTTTGTCGGTATCGCTAGGATTTGGCTGTCTGAGAAGTATATTAATGTGGAGTTGTAATAGCTAAACTGCTTAGAAATACGGTCATCCTACAAATACCATGTGATCCTGACCTTCCATACTAGTCAAACTACTTTTGGAAAAAAAGGGCGTTTGCACCATGTTCAGATTTGGCCCCCTTTTTGTCAGGTTACAGCAAAAGCATCACATGTCCATGCTAAGGATCCCGAGGAATCACCTTGTGGAGTTGATGACATGACGAAGCTTGCCTATCTGCATGAACCTGGAGTTCTTCAGAACTTGAAATCTAGATATGACATGAACGAGATTTATGTAAGGATCTCCTCTGTATCACATCACTATAGTCTTGCGTGTATACTTTGCACTAATATTATTTCAAGTAATGCCATTCATTCTTCTCATATACGCCTTTCCCATTTCTTTGCTTTGAAACCAGACTTATACTGGAAGTATTCTGATTGCTGTAAATCCTTTCCGAAGACTTCCTCATCTGTATGATGTTCAGATGATGGAACAGTATAAGGGGGCAGATTTCGGTGAATTAAGCCCCCATCCTTTTGCCGTTGCAGATGTTGCATATAGGTAGGTTCATGTTGAGATCACTACTTGTTCTAATTTAAGTAAGTAGGTACTTCCAAAAATAGGAAAGAAGTAGGTCTTTTTTCTCTCTCCATTTTGATTTGAGGGAAAATCTTGATTACTTCACTGTTGTTGTAGATTGATGCTAAATGAAGGAATAAGTCAGTCCATCCTTGTTAGTGGAGAAAGTGGTGCTGGTAAGACAGAAAGCACTAAAATGATCATGCGTTATCTTGCCTACATGGGTGGAAAGGCTGCCACTGAAGGCAGAACTGTGGAGAAGCAGGTTCTTCAGGTAGTTAACTTTTAGACACCTGGTCCCGAGTAACTATTTCTTTGACCATCTGGTGTTTTTGTTCGCCTGATTAACTCGTATCTCTAACGCAGTCTAATCCTGTTCTCGAAGCATTTGGAAATGCAAAGACTGTGAGAAATAATAATTCAAGGTAAGAAAGTGTTCTTTATTTGGTTCATGCAACTAGTATTGTGGGTAACAATTGGTTCATTCAACTGATTTACTTTTGGCTGTTATCACCAGTCGCTTTGGTAAATTTGTCGAGATCCAGTTTGATCAGAATGGGAGGATATCAGGAGCTGCTGTTAGAACTTATCTTCTCGAGAGATCTCGTGTCTGTCAAACATCTGAAGCAGAGAGAAATTATCATTGTTTCTACATGATTTGTGCTGGGTCACCTGAGGTGCTGCCCCTTACCTGTCTATTTATGTCTTCTTTTGATCAGACAAAATTATATAACTATATGCACATTTCACCATTTTTTGTGGCATGCACTACTTCATTACAATCAAGAGTTCTAGTTTCTCTCCCGCAACAGTTTTTTCTTCCCCTAATTATTTGTTACTCTCATAATGGGAATAGCAGTGCCTGTGTGAATCAAAGCTCTGTACATGAAAGCTATTCAATAGCTGTCCCTGTGGCTACCTTTTTCTACCTTCACTGTATATCGGGACACTGAACATCATATGCTTCTGCTGTTTAAAATACTGTGTTTCATATCAGCAAGTGGGTATGGTTAAATTATGCTATTTTTTCATATCAGGAACGGGAGAGATACAAACTAGGAGATCCCAGTACGTTTCACTATCTTAATCAGTCCAACTGCTATAAGATTGATGGTCTCGATGAGTCGAAGGAGTACCTTGAAACTAGAAAGGCCATGGATATTATCGGAATCAGTTCTGAAGAGCAGGTACGTATTTGGTTCTGCAATGATCTCCTGCTACTCTTTTTTTGATCACTTGAAGCTTATTAACCCTTGTTGAGCTTTACCTCATACTTGTACGTTGCTTTAGGAAGCAATTTTCCGGATTGTGGCTGCCATTCTCCACCTGGGGAATGTTGAATTTGTTGAAGGGGATGATGTAGATTCGTCGAAACCTAAAGATGAAAAATCTATGTTTCATTTAAGGACAGCTGCTGAGCTCTTCATGTATGTGCTCTGTGGTTTCTGTATCGAAACTGTTGAGTTCTTATGCATCTGACAAAATCTTAATCTTTGTCTTATAGGTGCGATGAGAAAGCACTAGAAGATTCACTATGTCAACGTATTATTGTGACTCGTGATGAGAACATAGTAAAAACTTTAGATCCTGAGGCTGCCAAGGGTAGTAGAGATGCACTTGCTAAGACTGTGTACTCACGGCTGTTTGATTGGTGAGTTTATTTTGAAGTTATACGCCAATTGCTATTCAGTTCAAAAGCAGCTGCATGATTGTTTCACAAATGCTTCCTTTTGGTTCTTACATGACGAATGACCTTTGATCCTAGGCTTGTGAATAAGATAAACAACTCTATTGGTCAAGATCCAAATTCAAAATGCTTAATTGGAGTGCTGGATATCTACGGGTTTGAAAGCTTCAAGACAAACAGGTGCTTAACTGGTCGACTTTTGTAGATTTATTGTGTGTTGAACGTGTCTTTGTCAATTCGATTGCCATGGAGAAAACTGTTGGTCGGTTTGGACCTGCTTTAACTCTAGGTTAAAGAGAGTCTAATTGTTTCTGTGTGCCCCAGTGCTAGGCCTTTCTTACTACCTTTGGTTACATACTAAAGGTTGATTATGGTTAGATTTTCTAAGATCATACATACTTGCCTGGAGTAAATGGCAGAAATGTGACAGTTCGTACAAAACACGCGGGTGTTGCTTTTTCTTTTGCATGTTTGATGTGGACTTAATGTTTTTCTTTTGCATCTTTGATGTGAACTTATTGTTTTTTTTTGCATGTTTGAGGTGAACTTATTGTTTTTTGCATGTTTGATGTGAATTATTGTTTCTTGGCATTTATTATATTTTCACGAGTTCTGTTTCCTCACTGATTCATTTCACTTGTTAATTTTTACATACTATAGTTATTATAGACTTATTATGTGTAGTTCTAAGATCTGATACACTTTTTTTTGGGTCTTCTAGCTTTGAGCAGTTCTGTATCAACCTGACAAATGAAAAACTACAGCAACACTTCAATCAGGCAAGTTTGTCGCTTTCTTGGTTGGATCCTCAGCCAACAGTTTCACTCTTATGGACTTATTATTTTATCTATAGAAGAGTTGTTAACTCTGAATTCTGGTTTTCTGCAGCACGTCTTTAAGATGGAGCAGGAAGAGTATACTAAAGAAGAAATTGATTGGAGTTATATTGAGTTTGTTGACAATCAGGATATTCTTGATCTCATTGATAAGGTATTTGCTTAATCCTCCTCATCTCTTCCCTCATTTTCTTTGTTACCTTGCATGACACGATCCAATATTTGCACACAGCCTGCTGTTTTCCTTCCTGAAATAAATAAGCTCATTCAAATTTGGGTATGCCATATTGTAATACTCCCCCTAGATACCGAATGGTGACATGTTGTACCCCATGTTTGCTTGAGTTCATGAGGGCCCATTTAATCTTATGCTGTTAGTAGTAATTATCCACAATTAGTGATTTGTGACCATCAATGTCAAATTGCCACTAGTAAATTGGTTACTTATAACCAACAGTGGTTCATTGTGGATTAATTACAATAAGCACTGATTATTAGTATTTTATTATGTTGAAAATCGTTCTTTGGTATTTATATCAACATTTGAGGTTTCCGGGCCATACATAGGACCAAAATTCTGATTGTCCATCAAATATCACCTACAAGTAAAAGAACATAATTCTCTACCATCTCAGACATTCAACCAAAATAACTTTCTTCCACATGCCATGTGAGTTGGGCTCATCCAACTGCACCATCGGATGCAGGGATGAGGGAGAATACATGAAACAAAAGACACCGTGTCAATGCAGAACATACGTAGACAATACATAAAGCTGCTTCTACCACTTTGATGATACTCAGCTTCAATTGTTAGATAGACATAACTCATGTATTAGTTTTGACATTGCTGTAACATGCTGGTACGTTATGTTGTTTTATTGTCTTGCCAAGTTTCAACTAAGCTTTCGGTTCATACCATTTCAGAAACCTGGTGGAATTATTGCCCTTCTAGATGAAGCTTGGTATGGATCAGTGATATTATCTCATTGTGTTCACTTGTTAGTTTTCTAGCATGGAAAAATGAAATCTTACAAATAGTTTAATCTGTGCACATATGTCTTTGTGTTGCAGTATGTTGCCAAGATCGACACATGAGACATTTGCTCAGAAGTTGTACCAAACTTTCAAAAATCACAAGCGCTTTGTTAAGCCAAAGCTATCTCGGTCAGACTTTACAATATGTCATTATGCCGGAGATGTAAGTTTGAACTGCCTTTGCTCTGTTACATAGAGTTGTTATTTTTAATAAATCTAATGAAAACGTTGATGTGTAGGTCACCTATCAAACCGAGTTATTTTTGGACAAGAACAAGGATTATGTAATTGCTGAACATCAGGCTCTCTTGGGTGCTTCAGGATGTTCCTTTGTTTCAAGCCTTTTCCCTCTTCTTTCCGAGGACTCCTCAAAATCATCAAAGTTTTCATCGATTGGTTCCAGGTTCAAGGTGCATTATCACTTTCTTTTATTATTGTAATGATTCAATTGATATTCTAGACTCTTCCAGTTCTTCACGCTTGTAATATTTGTAATTTATATTATAAATGCAGCAACAATTGCAATCTCTCTTGGAAACATTGAGTGCAACTGAGCCCCACTATATCCGTTGTGTAAAGCCTAATAGTTTATTGAAGCCAGCAATTTTTGAGAACCAGAATGTTCTGCAGCAGCTCAGATGTGGAGTAAGACTGTTTTGTTGTTGGCATTTTCGTTTGCTTCAGACTTCCAACATCAGTCCTAATATTGGCTTTCCCAGGGGGTTATGGAAGCAATTAGGATAAGCTGTGCTGGCTATCCAACTAGAAGAACATTCCTTGAGTTCATTGATCGTTTCGGTATTCTTGCGCCGAATGTTTTGACTGGAAGGTATTGAATTATTACTTATTAATGAATAACTGTTCTTGCTTCTTGGTTTACTTTGTTAAGCCTCTTACTGATCTTGGCTTGTGTTCATTGATACAAGTTCTGATGAGATTACTGCTGTTAAAAAGCTCTTAGAGAAGGTAAATCTGCAAGGTTACCAGGTATGGATATTGAAGAGAAACTTACAAGTTTTAGCATTGTTGATCTGTGATATTTATTACTATTAATGGGTATATACATTTTTGTTTTGAGCACCATTGCTATTTAGCATGGGCTTATATAGGCTTTTCATATGTAACCTTCTATGTTCAATTCATTTTATACTAGCTGTATGTTGGAGCTACATATTGACACGATGCTAGTTCAAAAAAGTCAACATCTTTCTGTCTATAACTTATGTAATATCTCTGTTGAGGTGCATGAAGATATGGTCTCTCCTACATAGGCAAGATGTTCAAAACAGTGTGCAATATATGCGCTGCAAGTTCGCTTTGTAGTGATTAGGCGAATCACATAAAATAGATTTCCTTCAAGAACAGAACTCCTTTCGTAAATCAAGTATAATGCTAACCTTTGCATCCTGGATGTGTGAACTAAACTGTATATGCCATTTGCAAATGAGATTATGTAGGTTGGCAAGACAAAAGTTTTTCTTCGTGCTGGTCAAATGGCTGAACTTGATGCTCGTAGAAATGAAGTGCTAGGGCGTTCAGCTAGCATGGTTCAGAGGAAAGTCCGCTCGTTTCTGGCCAAGAAGAGTTTCATCGCACTACGAAGATCAGCTGTACAAATTCAGACAGTTTGTCGCGGTAAGATTTTGTTCTTTTAAAGTCTGTTTGGCCTTAATTAATTTTTTTTCATGCAATGATTTTGTGACATGGCTTTTTTTTCATATTTGAAGGAGAGCTTGCAAGAAGAGTCTACCACAGTCTCCGTAGAGAAGCCGCTTCACTCAAAATCCAGACTACTTACCGGATGCATAATGCAAGAAAGGCATACACTGCACTTTCTGCTTCCGCGATTACCATTCAATCCTGCTTACGTGGGATGGCTGCACGTAAAGAGATCCACTTCAGACGACAAACAAGAGCTGCTATCATTATCCAGGTAGCATAAAATTAAATTAACTTGTGTCGTGTGCATTTGTAAATACAAGCAAATGGACAATAGTTGGGAGTAATAACTGACATAGGTGTTAATTATTTCTCTTGATATATTTAAGATTAATCAATAGTTAGTGGTAGCTCTAAAACTGCAGAGATCATGTTATGTTTCACTGATCGTATCTCCATTCAGCAGTTCTAACATGGTCATTGGCTGAATGATTTCTTTGTAGAAAACTGCAATAAACCAATACAATTCCTGAAAGCTAATTTTCTTCGTAGTTTCTATTGTATGATTTAACATTATAGAGGGAATGCCTAGTTTATGAAGTTCCTCTTTAATAGTGAAAGCTATGGATTTGTTCACATATTTCCAGTCATCCCAGTTCAGTGTCTTCATGAAATCAAAAGCTGAGAGCGTGTTCATTACGCATCTTATGCAGAATTAACTGTTCTTTTTTATCTCTTTCTAAACATGACACATATCTCAGGTTTCTATTATACCTTGATGAAACCCTACAACTTTATTGCTACTACTCATTCGCACATCAGCTGTCTATGAAGTGTATCGTTAGTTCTAAATTAGTAGATCAGATAAAAATGTTCTTTGGACTTCATTTTTGTAATCCATATTTCTGTTTCAGAGTCGCTGCCGTCAATTCTTGGCGAGGTTGGATTATACAAGAACAAGAAAAGCTGCTATTACTACACAGTGCATATGGAGAGGAAAAGTTGCTAGAAAGGAGCTTCGGAAACTCAAAATGGTATGTTCGTGTGTACCAGGCACTCGTTATATTGAGTCTACAATATTTTCAAAAATATATCTGGAGGTGGGCACTTGAAATTTTTGTTGGGTAAAACTTCTCAGCATGCTGCCTTTTCCACCATCCAATCACCAGTAATTGGTATTCAGGATATTGTAAATGTTGCATTTGCTGGTTTCTGATATACCTGATGGTGCATGATTTATATAGGCCTTAGTAATGAACTACTGGTCTGAAACTGCTTGGTAGCGAATAGTGGAAATATACCCTCTCATATCAAGGTTCAGCCTTTCTTATTCATTTTCATTGCTTACCAGGCTGCACGGGAAACTGGCGCTTTGCAAGCTGCCAAAAATAAACTGGAAAAGCAAGTTGAAGAGCTTACGTGGCGGCTACAGTTGGAGAAGCGAATGCGAGTGAGTTTTTTGTTGCAAAATCCATGTCATTGTAACTTTAAGAATACCACATGCCACTGATTTTACATTTACCTGGGTTTATGCACACCAATTTACATACTTCATGTGTGATTTAACATACACAAATATATTGTCAATGGTTCAACCTGCTTTTGTTGGACTTACTCTATAAAGTGCATTTTATAAGAGATGTATATGCTAATTTATTCTATCTGATACATACATCCAACAATAACATTGTTTTCTCAAAATGTGATCTGAGTGAACTTATATGGAGCATGAGTCATCATAATCATTTTGCATTGGAGATTTTATTGCGTACACAAAGAGTCGCTTAACTTTTGGTTTTCTTCTCCTAGACCAAAATGGTCTAAGGAGTCTTCTGTAATTATGTGATTACAACTATTATATTTTGAATTGAAGAGCAGTAGGAGCCTCTCATGTTGTAAGTTCCTCAAAAGAAGGGACAATGTGGAGTTGTGGATACTTGATTAGCTAATCTGAGGATATCGTATTATTGCTTAATGCATGGCTGTTCATTGTAGGCTGATCTTGAGGAAGCTAAATCACAAGAGAATGCTAAGTTGCAAGCTGCCTTGCAAGAGGTGCAACAACAGTACAAAGAAACGAAAGAAACACTAGTGCAGGAGAGAGAATCAGCTAAGAAGGTCGCAGAGATAGTTCCAGTTATTAAAGAGGTTCCCGTTATAGACACAGAGCTGATGAATAAGCTTAGAGATGAAAATGATAAACTTAAGGTGAGAACTGAACATAATCTGGACTGACAAGGAGTTGCATTCACTTGGTTCTTCTCTATATATTTTAAAAACTGCTATTGTTTGCTTTATACCTTTTCTTGAAGACATTTCGTTCATTTTACTGTTTACATTATCTTATATTTTTACTTCACATTTCATGATTACAGACTCTGGTCAGCTCTCTTGAAAAGAAAATTGATGATACTGAGAAGAAATATGACGAAACAAACAAAATCAGCGAGGAAAGACTAAAGAAGGCAATGGATGCTGAGTCGAAAATTGATGATTTGAACATGGCAATGCTAAGGTTATTCTTTGTCCTAACCTTACTTTGTACTATACGTACCTCTGCATAGATGTTGATTGGCGATAAAACCATGATTAGTACGTTGATTGACGTATTTGTTTTAATATTCTGCTTCAGGCTTCAAGAAAAAATATCCAACATGGAATCTGATGAGAAAGTGCAAAGACAAGCGTTGTTGAGCACGCCAGTCAGGAGCATGTCTGAACATTTGTCGATTCCAATTGCTCCAAAGGTAGAATTTATGGCTTGAGATGGTGTTTCTTGTTCCTTATGCCGTTAAAATGCTCACGTGTCTTTGCTCACCTCTTCTGCTTCGTTCTCTATTATTCAGAATCTGGAGAATGGCTATCATGAGGTTGAAGAGCCAAAGGTTTGGATTTTACACATCCATATTTCTATCTAGTCTCTCAACAACCATTGTGGCAATAATCTCAATGCAAACTGTTACCTTTTTCAGGAACCCCAAAGTGCACCCCCTGCTCTTAAGGATTACGGGAACGGCGATCCAAAATTGAGAAAATCTTCTGCTGAGAAGCAACAGGTAAGTCAACAGTATTTGCTGTTTTAAACTGCTTCTGTAAACAGGTTTATTTAACACTACTTTTTTCTGTAGGAAAACGTTGATGCACTTATTGACAGTGTAGCAAAAAACCTTGGCTACTGTGAGGGCAAGCCAGTTGCTGCCTTTACCATATATAAATGTCTCCTTCATTGGAAATCTTTTGAGGCTGAGAAGACTAGTGTTTTTGACCGTCTTATTCAGTTAATAGGATCTGCAATAGAGGTAATCTGGAACCTGAACTTTGGTCCTAATATTCAAGCCATAAGTCAAAGTAGTATGATTGTGATTTTCTTTTTCCATTTGGGAGCTGACCAATGTACAGTTCACCTCTAGCTTCATCTCATTTAAACTAGAGAGCCCTTTTATCTTAATAAGTTCTCCTCATGTTAGAAGCTGTTTTTTTTCTAGAAGCTTTGATTTCCTTGGTATTACCTTTCATTTGGGTAAGTTTTGAGCTTTTCATGCTATATTTTTATGAACATATTTGTTCATTAAGTTATTAAAACATCCGTGTAAAAACGGCCCTTGTATGAAGACCCAGCCATCTTTTGCTAGAAAGGTAAATTAAATAAGCATTTGGCTTAAAACAGTGGAAATGAGAGAAAACTGGGTTAGGTAAGCGAAAGACATAAATATGGAAATCTAAATCATTTCCTGTTTCATGAATCTAATACTAGCAGAATTCTGTTTTGTCCAAAGTTCCGTGATATAATCTTATTACTCCACTGTTCTTCAGGCTTACAACGACATAATCATATTACCCCAATTCATAATAATTAACCCTTTTCACCTTATACTATGTAGTCTGATCATCTTTTTAATGAACTTGGATATTAGATTCACCTATAAGTATAAATAGATTTAATGTTCTTTTGAATTTTGAATGCGTCATGTTGGTTTCCCCTCACCCAAAAGTCATCTTACATTCTGAATCCATTTTTAATGCAGAATGAGGAAGACAATGACAACCTTGCTTACTGGCTTTCAAATACGTCTAGCTTGCTTTTCCTTCTACAAAGAAGTCTCAAAGCTGCTGGTGCACCTGGGAGTGTTTCACGAAAGAAACCTCCTCAGCCAACATCATTATTTGGTAGAATGGCTCAAGTATGTTATTGTTCTTTTCATGTTCATAATCAAAGGGGGAATTAGGGAATGTGATAATTGGACTCTGATGTTGTTAATTTATTTGTCTAGGGCCTGCGCTCTGCATCTTTTGCCAACATGCACGTTGAGGCGACTGATGTTGTGCGCCAAGTTGAGGCCAAGTATCCTGCATTGCTTTTCAAGCAACAGTTAACTGCTTACGTGGAGAAGATATATGGAATCATCCGTGATAATATTAAAAAGGAATTGTCATCTTTGATTTCTCTATGCATTCAGGTAACATATCCCCTCTTTAAATTTTTGCTGTTTATGTGTAACTTTCATTAGGCCCTATAAGTTGCCAGTTGGTACAGACTATAAACATACTTTTGATTTATTAATAACCTTGCTCATGTTAATCACAAGGCTCCCAGAACAATGAAAGCTAGCATGCTGCGTATTTCTGGAAGGTCATCTGGTCAACCTCAGAGCAACCATTGGCAGAAAATTATCGAGAACTTGGATATTCTTCTAAAAATTCTACAAGATAACCATGTATGTGCAATCTCTCTCTGACTCTTTGTTTACATGCCATTCGATTCAGCTGGATGTATGTTTAACTGTTGTTTTGTTTATCCTCAGGTACCCCCAGTCTTGGCTCAGAAAATCTTTACCCAGATATTCTCATACATTAATGTACAGCTCTTCAATAGGTGAGCTTATCTTCTAAGTTATGATTTTTGTACGTGCGGAAGCTTGTCTATAGTGCATGATTATTGTTTGTTCTGCAGTCTGCTTCTTCGCCGTGAGTGTTGCTCCTTCAGCAATGGAGAGTATGTCAAAGCAGGCCTTGCTGAGTTGGAATTGTGGTGTGCAAAGGCAACATCAGAGGTGATCTGCCTGCTGTGTGATTCCCTAGCTTCTTTTCGTATATGATTCAAATTACTGAAGTTTCTTGGCTACAGTATGCAGCATCATCGTGGGATGAAATCAGGCACATCAGACAAGCTGTTGGCTTTTTGGTATGGTGCTGTATACCATCCTATTCAGTTGCATGTATAGAATTTCAACATGCGCCTAGTGTATATCTGTCCTACTATCATCCAACAACTTCGCCTTATTTATAGTTGGATTCAATAAGCTTTGTAATTCATAACTCTGGATGAATAAAGCAACTAGCAGTCTGGGTTTGAATTTGAACTGATCTTGCCCTGTTGTGGATTGTAAATTTCAAGTACTCATACATTTTTAATACACTTTTCAGGTTATATTCCAAAAGTTCAGAATATCTTATGATGAGATAGTCCATGACCTATGTCCGGTAAACTCTCAGAACTGTCAACCCACTTTTCCATTTAGTTGATTTTCTCATGCTTTTCTGGTTTATGTTTAATTACTTATGCAAAGCATGAAAGAGTCCTGATCCTAATTGATCTTCAATTGTTTACTTCTGTAGATCTTAAGTGTCCAACAACTATACAGAATTTGTACGCAGTATTGGGACGACAAGTACAATACGCAAAGTGTATCATCAGATGTGAGCTCCATTTCCTTAAGAAAACTTCACTGCTTTATTTGCAATCATGTTTTTTTTATCAATGAGATATTTCCATCTCTCAGCTCCAAAAGTACACAAGTTCCCACAATTTTCTAATTGCATGGAAGCAAATCGAGATACTATGTTGCAGAACTTTTATGACCACTAAATGTTAATTCCTGATTAATGTTGTAGCTAGAATGCATATACTACTTTGCACACATGTTAAAGGACAAACATAACTGAACTCCCTAATATTTCAGGTTCTTGGTAACATGCGGGTCCTAATGACGGAGGACTCCAACAATGCAGAAAGTAGTTCATTTCTGTTGGACGACAATTCGAGGTAACATAAGTACAGTACCATTTAATTTATTTGTGTTGATGATATTATACTGCTAAGACAATAGCTTTACTGCATCCTTAATACTCTGTTTTTTTTTTTTGCAATTCAGCATTCCATTCTCAGTGGAGGATATCACCAATGCAATACAGGAGAAGGACTTCTCGGACGTCAAACCGGCCGAGGAGCTGCTCGAGAACCCCGCCTTCCATTTTTTACAGGATTAGGGCCGTGAAATCTCGAGCTTTATAGAAAACCTCATCAGATTATTTCTTGATTTGTTGTACATCTTTTTTCCTACCCTTTCTGCTGCGTGCGTGCCTTCTTTGGGTTACATTTTCACCAGCTATATTATAGGTAGCCAGTAGGGGTTGGGATGGGATTTCCTCCCTTAATACTAGAAAAAAAAAGCCAAGCCACACCTTTTAAAGCAAGGCGAATCATTCTTTGTAGGGCAAGTTTTAAACCAGTCAGTCTTTTACCTGGGGCAAGGGGTTGTCTTCGGGAGAAGCAAATGTGTTAGCAGCTTTTTCCCCTCAGTTATAGGTTGTACAAATTCACAGTGTAAATCTACAGTGCAAGAAGAAAGAAATCCATATACCAAATGACATTGTGTTAGTGAACATCTTATGTTTTTTCTTGTATTTTTCTCGTGTGTAGTGTGTGGTGATGCTGGCAATGCCTGGTCAAAAGTCTTTGAAAGCAAATGTCGCTTTGAATTCAAGTTCTGTCTGGAACATTGAAAATTGTCATGATGTTTCGTATCAATATCTTGAGCTGATATAAGGCATTTAGCCTCCATATATATAACCGTACATCATGTATGCCTTTGATGTCGGCCTTGCATTGTGGCATCCTCGATTTGTGCTTCCATGCCGGCTTCTCCAGCATCAGCAGCTGTCTTGGAGCTCGCAGCATCAGCATTGGCTGCTCGAAACATTGGGATGCAGCAGCTTGACTGTACTGCAGCTTTGGCGGTGAGGGTCCTGCAGTGCAGGAGGCATGCGCGGTGCTGCTTTAAAGCGGCGGGCTCTCATGTGGATGCTGCAGGAGAAGATGGGTGGAGGCAGCGCGGGGCTCTCATGTGGATGCTGCAGGAGAAGATGGGTGGAGGCAGCACGGGGCTCTCATGTGGATGCTGCAGGAGAAGATGGGTGGAGGCAGCGCGGGGCTCTCATGTGGATGCTGCAGGAGAAGATGGGTGGAGGCAGCACGGGGCTCTCATGTGGATGCTGCAGGAGAAGATGGGTGGAGGCAGCGCGGGGCTCTCATGTGGATGCTGCAGGAGAAGATGGGTGGAGGCAGCACGGGGCTCTCATGTGGATGCTGCAGGAGAAGATGGGTGGAGGCAGCGCGGGGCTCTCATGTGGATGCTGTGGAGAAGACGGGTGGAGGGCCCTGCAGCACGGATGCACAGCTCTTTCGGAAGGAAGCTCCTGGTGGTGGAACGGTGAGGCGGGAATTGCATATGGAGGAGACGCCGGACGCGCGAATCGTTTGGTCGAACAGGATCGCTATCCGATCTTCTATAATAATAAACTAAAAGCATATTATAAGTAGAATAGAAATACTGTACTGTAGAAAGAATTAATAAGACGATCTGTATTGTTCCATCCAGCCATGTCTTCCCCTAAGCTCAGATCCCGATCCATTTGCACATGCCCAAACCAACGCCCAACGTGTATGTGCAAGCTAGCTACCGTTGACTCGCATTCGCCATGCCCCCTTTTCCTCTGCTCCTCCTGTTGATTGCAGACAAGTATCGAAACCAACCGTATAGTACTACTAGATAGCAAGCATCCTGTGTTTGTGCCTGTGAACTCATTCGCTTTACTTCTCATACCCAGCGCAACACTTTCGAATCTTTGTTGCTTGCTCCATCCCTAGACGAAGCCGGCAGGATACAGGGCCAAGTCTCAAGTATGTACTCATTCCATGTCAGTTTCCAGTTGCTATTTGATCAGAGGACGACTATATTTCCTCTCTTTGATTCGTTTTGATTTGATTGATCGGTCGTCTACTTCCTCGTGTAGATCTATACAAGTATGGAGGAAAACAATCTGGAGCGAATACTCGAGGGGAGCATGAAGCCAGGGATTCTTCCGTTCGAAACTTTACGAACAATCACGGACGGATTCTCTACAGAGAGAATAGTTGGTGAAGGTGGATTTGGAATCATCTATAAGGTTATTATAAATTCTATATACTTTTGGTGATGAAAATTTGATACTACTTGCTTACACTCAGATACAGACTTGAGTACCATAGCTGAGTTATTTGGGTGATGGGTGTTCTGTATCCGATTTCCTTGTATTGTTGTGTGTTCTACATGTCTAACAATGTAGTACACATCTATTTTTTAAGCGTGATGTAGAAATATTAAACAGGGTGACGTCGGAGATAGGAATATTGCTGTCAAGAGGATTAAGAGCAGCAAGACAATCGATGACAAGCTCTTTCATCGTGAGGTTAACAGCCTGATGGAGGTTAATCATGAAAACGTTGTCAAATTTCTGGGCTTATGTTCTCATACAGTGGGGATACCAGTAAAGATCCCAGGATCCCAAGGACATATTTTTGCAGAGATGCGAGAGCGATTGGTTTGTTTTGAGTACATCAGTAATGGAAGCCTCGACAGAAAAATTACCGGTATGACAGTGTTCGTCATGATCCATGCACCTCTGAATTTTTGTTCCTTCTCATCTGGCTTTTTTCCTTATACTTCTCAAGTCATGTGCAGCCGATTGAATTTATGAATCAGAGGATGCTTTTCCCCCTTTCGCAGATGAATTAAGAGGACTTGAATGGGATAAGCGGTATACAATAATTAAGGGAGTATGCGCGGGTTTGAATTATCTACACACAGAAAAACGTATTATTCATATGGATTTAAAGCCTGGCAATATACTCTTAGATGATCATATGGTGCCCAAGATTACGGATTTTGGTCTATCAAGGCCAATAGAAAACTCACAAACTATGAGCGCAGACCGTTTTGTAACACCGTAAGATACAAATCAGTACAATCAGTCTACATGTACAGATATTCACTTCGGCTCTCGCAGGTGCAAATGCACCCATTATGAGAAAACATATTTCAAAATGTCAAAAAATTCAAAAACAATTCTGCATATACATTAGAACATTTTATGTTGGTTCACAAGTTTTTGGGATGAAAGAATATTTTATGTGGCGTGTATAAAAAAGACAAAATGAACCAACATAAAATGTTCGAATGTATATGTAGATTTTCTTTTTGAATCTTTTGACATTTCAAAATATGTTTTCTCATAATGGGTGCATTTGCACCTATGAGCCGAATTGCCGCATGTACCCTTTTATATATTGTTTATGAAGTAATGATCAAAATTTCCCTATTTCATATGCAGAGGGTATACTGCTCTAGAAAACATCTGTGGTGGTAGGATGACCGCCATGTCAGACATGTCTGGTTTGGGCATCATAATCATCGAAGTGGTGACTGGACATAAGGATATCCCTTATAGTAACAATAATGTAAGGCTGCTTTTCTACATTGCAGAGGTTCCTATTTAAGATTTATGTCGAAACTTTACCTTCGCATTTTTTTTCCTGATTGCTTCTGCTTAATTTGAATACGGCCGTATATTGAATGCCCTATGTAGTTAGAATATTCTTGTACAACAAAGAAGTGATTCAAGGTCTTTCTCCTTCAGCCATGTCTCTTGTATTTTTTGTCCTATCAATGGTGACACAATGGTCACGGTAACGAGCCGCAAGAAAAGTTTCTAGAAAAACCCGCATCCATCCTCCATGTTTCACGTCGACCCTACTGCCACCGCCTTCTTCTGCTCTAAAATTGCACCCGGCCACCGCGAGACATCTTTGACCTTAGTCAGTGCATTTTTAGTAGGAAAGGAACCAACAAAATGAAATAACTTTTCAATCAAACATCTAAACTGCAAACTGTTTGCGAAGTTGTATTTCTTTTGGACAGGTTCAAAGCTATTGCATTCTTATATGTTTTTTGAAATTTTCTTAATGTTAATTTTCTAGTGATAAGCTTTGTGCGCCATGAAGAAAGGCTCCAGTTGGCGCTCACTACTGTGAATGTTGTCTTCGACGATTGTGTTTGAATTTATGTCATACTTTCCATATTTAAACGGAAGCAAATGCACCAAATGTTTCATGACTCATGACCAGTGGAACTTCATGTTGACGTTGATTTTTATTAATTATTTAAGATTTAAAAACATTTTATGGTGTTGATTTCATTTCAATAAAACCATAAAAGCTACATTTTAAATTAGTGAAACAAAACAAAAAACAAGTGAAACCGGCACCAAAAGGGGGTCAGATCGAGTCCCGGGCAAGACGCTCCACAGAGGGTACCCTTACTAGGTGCTCACTTTATTTTCTTGTCACTAGCATCTATCGGGTGGAGATGTCAATTCTTTAGTGATGTGTTTTTCTTGCGATTCTTGCAGTTATAGTATTGTTTGCAGAATCTGACATGGCTTGAATACTAACTGCTCCATGCATATACATATTTTTTAGATAGAATATTTTGGTATGGCGCTAAATCACCTTTGTGGAAATTCAGATACTAAGAAGATGGTGGCACCGATGGATTAGATCAGCTAAATCGCCGAAAGAAGTGCCATTTGAATACCACCAACAGGTAACAAAATGTATCGAAATAGGGATGCTCTGCGTGAAGACTGACCCCTTTGCACGGCCTTCTATAACAGCAATAATGAGCAAATTTTTTGTAATGGATAACCACGCAAACATTGGCCAGGTAGGATACAAAAGGCATATCCTTTATGGCACTTGTGTTCAGACGCCTGTATAGATGCATATTTAGGAATTAATTAAGCTAAAATACAACTTGATCCTGTTTTCTCGTGCACATGTAGATAAATCCGCCTGCAGCTTATTGGGAGGATGACATGCTTGGAGTTGAGCCACTGGAGCTCCAGTTTGCTAATTCTCAGTATAACAAGAACAAGCAGAAGATACTATCATGGTCAGTTGAGCTATGCAATGCTACGGATGGTTTCATTGCCTTCAAGATTCAAACATCGTGCTTGTTGCCATACTCCATAGAGCCAAACATGGACATTCTGAAGCCACGATCCAAATGTAGTGTGGAAATAACACTGCCAGAGGGCCATAAGGCAGCAGCACTGCGATATGGTACTGGCAATGAGCAGTACACCAAGGAGTTTACCGTGCGGAGCATAAAAGTGAATGAAGTTCTTATAACCGAAGGTATCAAAGAACGCATGTTTGATACAGATACATCGGATCACAACATTGATGAGATTCACCTGACAGTTGTTTCTGAAGAACCCTGCAAGAAAGAGGTAGCTTTCCTCCTTTTTTTTCTCTTTTTTGCTAAATAGGCAAGTGCACGCCTATCTTAATATGAGATCCTGGCGTATGACTTAATATGATTGATAATGATACCATACCAATAAGTTACAACTTTTTTTCTACAAGTTTATCCAAAAAGAATATGCAGGTTAAGTGTGCTTGGCTTAGAGCAATTTGAGGATATAAATGACTAACACGAGTGAGGATAAAGTGCGTAGAAAAGACAAATGTTGGTATGTGAGATTCTATTGAGCTGTCAGGAGTAACACCCCGGGACCTGGTAGACAGGGTAAACGGTCAAAAATTAGACATCATCTAAGGAATTATTTGCACCCACTGGTACATAAAAAGTTTGCACTCTTTTGGTGCTTCTACTATTATCTTGCATTCTATTAAAGGGTTGTCAACTCTATCAATGCCATATCCGAAAAAAAAGAACCCCCCTATAGCTATACAACTTAGATATGCAAATGATAAACTTAAGGTGAGACCTGAACGTAACCTAGACTAGCAAGGACTTGCATTCTCTTGGTGCTTCTACTATAAATGTATTGTTTGCTTTATGCATTTTTTAAAGAGACTTCTTTCATTCTACTATTTAGGATGATCTTTTTTTAGTTACTTGTTAGTTGGTATGCATATAACACTTCACATTTCATGACTACAGACTCTAGTCACCTCTCTTGAAAAGAAGATTGATTATACTGAGAAGAAATATGACAAAACAAATATTATCAGCGAAGAAAGACTAAAGAGGGCATTGGATGCTGAGTTGAAAATTGATCGTATGAACATTGAAATGCTAAGGTTATTCTTTGTCCTGACCGACTTAATAGTATAAATACCTCTGCATAGATGTTAATTGGTGAGAAAACCATGTAGTATGTTGATTGACCTATTTTGTTTCAGAGTAAATTCCACTTTTTATCCTCTAGTTATACATTTGTGACATCAATTACCCAATTTAGTGGAAAAAATTCTGAATTACCCCGTTTACTGATTTTTTTTCTTAGGTTTTACCCTTTTTAGACATTAACCCATTCTAGCAATATAGGGTTTGCTCATTTGGTTGACATGGGACGAAAATTAGATGTACAACTTAGAGGACTAAACAGCCAGTGCCTACTATACTTGCTTTGCTTGCCCAAACCGAGGTAGCTGGTAGGAAGCTCCTCACCGCTCTAACATGATGTTAGTGATCAGCTTCACTGAAATGTCTAGGTTGTTCTTAGGGTTGTTAAGGTCCGGCAACATGGTCATTGCAGATCTTCTCCACATATATGCAACTGTTGAAGGTGGACGAAAACCTTGACATTTGCTTGATGGACATGTGCAACGAAAATAGGTCCATGACGCAAATGCTCTGTTAGTCTTATGAAGCCTTTCATGTAGCCTAAACAGGTGCAAGAGCCCATTACCCATTAGAGTTATGACTGAGGTTCATTTTAGACATTTAAAAGGAATGGAGAGGATAAGCTTCTCGTCTAGAAACGACTAAGCGGAGAGGCGAAAATATCAAGTTAGCCTCCATTGGAGAAGAAAGAAGGAAACAACAAGAGAAAAGGGAAGAAGAAAAAGCTGAAGGAAGAGCTTGAGATCAAGCACCAACGTTGCTAACAAGGTTGTGAAGTCTAGATACACTATGTACCTTGTCTCCTTCAAGTTGCCACTAGTAGAAAAAGGATCTACGGGTTCAGAGTCTAACACTAGTCCCGATTTGTTACGGGCCGAGACTAGTATGAGCACTAGTCCCGGTTTGTACCGTTTTTGGTGGCTAGGAGCCCGAGAAAACTCTAGTCCCGAGCCGTGATACGGCCCAGGACTAAAGGGGTTCGGGCATGGGCAACACCCTTTAGTCCCGGATCGTATTACGGCCCGGGACTAAAGGGGTGCGCGCTACCGCAGAAAAACTTAAAATGGCTATAACTTTTGCGTACAATATCGAAAAAATGTACAACCTATCAAAATATACGGAAAAAAATTGCGAGTTCGATTTCAACAGCCTTAGGCCGTTTTGGATTATTTTAGATTTTTAAAATTCAAAAAGGGAAAAAAGTTATTTAAAAATTGATTTTTTTGCAATTTTATTTATTCTATATTTGGATTACTCACATTTTTCTGATAATTATGGATATATTATTTTTCGATTTCCGATTTACAGATTTAAAGATATTATTTATGACATATTAAATGAATAAATGGCAAAAAATGAATAAAATATTATTTTATTTAGTTTTTTACTTTCATTGGATTAAAATATTATTACTTATTTATTGTTGTTTACTAAAATAGTTATTTGTAATTTTAAAAAATAAAGATGTATGGCATATTGATATGGCTAATAGGATTGATATGGTAGTATTGACAACAAAGTATAAATAGGCTTCGCGCAAGTACATCCTGATAGAACAAAAAAGTTAAGCGTGCTGATGGTAGAGTAGTGTTAGGATGGGTGACCGATCGGAAAGTTTGACCACAAGTGTAATTTGACCTAAGATTAAATATACTTAGTGCTAAAAATGTTCCAAGTGAGAGGATTACGAGTCAAACAATTCAAAAATTCAAAAAAAAATAGAAAACAAAATTCGGAAAATAAATTAAAATAAATTGAAAAAAATCTTTAGTCTAGGGCCGTATTATGACCCAGGACTAAAGGTCCTTCGTGCCCCGTTGCAAAAAGGCCATGCAAAAACGTTCATGCGATGGCCTTTAGTTCTGGGTTGTAACAAACCGAGACTAGAGATAGGGGCCTTTAGTCCTGATTTCGCAGTCCCGGGTGCAAAACAGGGACTAAAGGCCCTTACGAACCGGGACTATATGCCCTTTTTCCACTAGTGTGCGGCTCCACTATCTTTGATGAGATTATTCCAATACCTAGCTCTTGTGCCCTAAATCTTGTTGTTGGCATCCAAGACCCGTGTATCTTGATATATGAGATCCTCTAGTGCTCTTTAGAGAATAACTTGTTGCACCCACACATTCATAATAGTGAGAGAATATTTGGATGGATTTGGCCCGTGGTTTTCCCCTTCAACTTGAGGGGATTTCTACGTAAAATCTGGTGTCTCTATGGTAATGCTTGCTGCTACACTTTTGGGTTGAGAGATACTAGTACTTGTACTACCTGATGTCCGTTTTCAACTAGTACTTGTACTACCTGGCTGTTGTTAACACTCATGACTTTTCATGGCCAACACACATGATAGATCGACCATGTGCGCTTCCTCAAGAACCATTCTCCGCCCACCAGGTTCCAGGACAACGCCCACCTTCGGTCGGCATAGAAAAACGCGCCAAGTACCAATTGTTCTTGGTGCACCTCTTGGAAGGCTCACCAAGATCTTTGTGGTGCAACTCTTGATTTTCTTCATGCTGCACCAATTGGGCTTAAGGCTTGTCGATGTATATAAGTGGATTGCCTATCCATTTCCATTAGATCGGTCTTTTGGAATAGTTGATTAGTGCATGAAGCTTGGCATGGTATCAGAACCCAGGGTCTCGAATTCGAGTCTTGGTTTTCGCAATTTATCCTAAAATTGTCGTTGCCCCTCGATGTCCATGTACATGCGTGTCATAGGCCTATTGAGCCTGCCTCTGACTCTGCACGTATTGACTTGTCTTCCTGTCACACGTGAGGGGGGGTTGTTTATGTATATAAGTGGATTGCATAGCCCTTTCCATCAGATCTCTTTTGAAATAGTTGGTTAGTGTATGAAGATTGACAAGGCCAACATTAGAACCATTGGGCCTTGCTGGTCCTTATTGTGTCAAAATGAATACGGAATATGCTCGATAGCGTGGAGGCACCCGCGAGCTTTCGAGGATGGTCCGACACCCGCAATAGGGGGTGCTGGACCGAAGTGCCATTGTAGATATCATGTGTCTGTAGACCATGGCTGGCTTGTCTCAAAGGTACTATGATGAGTACTTGGGGAGGAGCACCCGTAAAAATGTCATGCAGATGTAGTCGTTTATCTTTGGACCGCATTACCAAATATAATCTCCCGTCTACTTTCTGCAATGATCTAATCGCGTATTATGCTAACAAGTGGTATCAGAGCGCCAGGTTACAGATTGGCTTCATGGTGCCGATGATCTAGAGGAAGGCGAGGTGATGGTGGTTCTGGTGGGAGACGTGGGATTTTGTCGGAGCGGAGGCTGGAGCAAGCGAGGTTCACTATATGTAGCTGCCCAAGTTATCGACGACAACATGTGGATGTGTCTATGGTTGGAGGGGTACCGCGCTATGGTATGCATTGTTGATGATGTAGGAACACCATCAATAAAGGACGACATTGATTGCGGGTGTGACAACACGAGGTAGCCATGTCATCGAAGCATATCTGATTGGCAAGCATTGTCGGTCATTGGTTGTCTTGGCACGCAAGTTGTGGGAGATCGTACCAACTGCCGATCGGTTCAATCGGAGAGCCCGACTTGATGAGAAGATACTAGGTGCAGTTTGACAAGGACCTGGTGAGTCTTGATGTTGTCATGGTTGTGGTCTTTGATGCACGTACAACATGCGTGCACATGTGTCTCTAAGATTTAAAATATCTGGTGGCGCTACGCAAGTTTTATTCAACACGGCGCACACAAGGGAGCAAAGGAATGTCGGGTTGGATGACGCAAGGCATGACTTGGAGCTTAGGAAATTCACGTGGGGTCAGATTGAAGGTGGAGATAGATTCAGACTATCTCAAGATCAATAAAAGAAGGGCTGCCGGGTGCAACGGAAAGAGCTCACACGTTTCCTAGCCATAAATCTCAAGCATGGAATTTTGGAAGCGAGGCGGCGCCCGCGAGAAGGCTTTGCTGAACCGAGGAAGAGGCTCGATCTGTTCGATCGCTCTGACCTAAGCGATTTGATTGATGGCTATTCGTGCGAGAGAAGCAAGAGGATGGGATGTCTTCCACAACCAGGTTCGAGGTGACAAAGTGCGATGGTAGAGGAAACTTCCCGCTATGGCGGTCGACGGTCAAGGATTTGGTGGGGCAGCATAGAATCCTAAATACAATCAAAGCTGATGCGGCAAAGCCTACCAAGATAAATGATGATGACTCAGCTGAGATGGAAATCAGGGCTGCCGATTCTATATGGTTGAGTCTAGCTGATCAGGTCCCATATCATGTGGTGGACGAGGGTTCACCAAGTGAAATATGGAAGATGCTGGAGGGGCAGTTTTTGGACAAGACTGCACGAAATAAGTTGTATGTGAAGTAGGAACTGTATGGCATGAGGATGCAAGAAGGGGTAGACCTTACTGAACACATCAATGCCTTCAACCATGTGGTATTAAACTTGAAATGTATTGGGGCCAAGGTGGAGGACGAGGACATGACTTTGCTCATGCTTAATTCGTTCCCTAAGTCCTATAAGAGCTTGGTTAACGTATAGAAGTCAACCATCACTTCAAGCGAGGTACAAACTACACTCTTATCTTATGATCCACAAGAAAAGAAAACATCTGAAGAAGGTGCTCTTGTTGGTGTTAGTGAGAACATGGCTAATTATGAGAAACAATCATGGTGGAAAATATGGCAAGAACAAGAAGGAAAATCCCTAGTTTTTATTAAAAGGAGTGAAGTCACATCAGGAAGAATTGTCCAACGTACAATAAGACTAATAGAGCTGCAAATATTGATGTTAACTCTACATCTGATTTTGATAGTGAAGTTTTGGCGTTAGTAAACAAATTGTTTGATGAAGTGTGGGTGTTGCATTCAGTGAGCTCTTATCATGTGACATCTACAAGGAGTGGTTTGCTACCAATAATCCTAGTGATCTTGAAGATGTCTATCAAGTCGATGATGCGCCTTAAGAAATTATAGGCATGGGAGATATCAAGAGTAAAGATGGTGATGATCGGGAGTGGTTCCTCACTAGTTTTGTTTCTTTAGAGGGATTGTCCAATGATTTTGAAGCTTAGCCACTAAAGAATTTGAGAATATGCCTAACTGGTGTCAGGTTTGTGGGCATCTTGGTCACGAGTATAAGGATCACAGGGATGGAATCCATCCTCCCAAGCTTTGGTTTTCAAAAATCTAGGAGCTACATGGAGTGTGCACACGGGTGATCGTCTAGGTCGTGGTAGGGGTAGCCCTCATGGCGAGGGAAGGAGTGGGAGATTTCCTGGAAGAGGAGACTATACTCCACCAGGACCGCCTAATATTGATACTATGTCTGAGGATGATTTGGAACCAAGTAGGAAGAGGGGAGCAAGTTTTAAAAAATAGGATTGTCTTGTTGATCGAGTGACAAAGGATGTGACTAATGGGGCCTTGGTTTCGTTTGAAGGAGGAAGAAAAGTTGGATCTATAGTGACTTAGTTTGAATTGGCACACCATCGATCCCTAACCCTGTTCTGGATCTGAAGAGAATAAGGACTAATGAGGAGGAGATGGATGATGATACTACAAAAAATGGCAAATTGGTGGGCTCCCTCGTGGGGCGCCGCCAATTATAATGTGTATCTTCAGTTTCTATTGTCGAGGAGTGGGAAATGCCTTGACGGTCACATAATTACCTGACTTTGTCAGAAAGTTTTCCCCTTCAATTTTGAGCATTTTAGAAACTCAAATAAATAAGCAACAAGTGGAGGCACTGGCTAACACGCTTGGATTCGATAGATATTTTTCCGTGGACAGTGAATAAAGAAGTGGTGGCTTAGGCATCTTCTAGAATAATTCCTCCTCGAATCAGCCTTTCGCCCCGCTTTATAAATAAAGCCACAACCGGGTACATGTAACTGCAGTACCACGGGAACCAACATGCCCAAAAAGTAAAAGCTCCAAGAACGCTGGGGCCACAACACAACACAACCCAAAGATAAAAACAAAAAAGGCTCGAGAGAAGGCCTCTAAGGCGGCTCCTCAGGGTTGGCCACCGTGAAGCGCAACGCCACCTCCCTCAACGCCAACATGGAGCTGTCCAGGTGCCCCCTATCCCTCTGTCTAGCTAGCGGGTACCACTGCTGAAGGTAAGTTAGAAAAGAAAAAACAGAGTCAGATGCCCGCCGAGGAAAAATCTTATCAATCACCATTTTATTTTGAATGTTCCACAAGGTATAGGAGAGGTCCGCAAACACTAGCCATAAGAGGTGGCGCCTCCCTCCCGTCCGGTTCGCCTCCATTTCCAGGAACTCACCAAGATCCTGGGCCTGCCAAGCTGGGCCTAGGGCTTCCCGGACATAGCTCCATAGAAACTAAGCGGCATGACAGGTGAACATTATATAGGCACAGGTCTCCGGTACCCCACATAATGGGCACAACCCATTGCTAGGGCCATTTCGCTTAGCCACCTCAACCCCAGAGGAAAGGTGATCCCTTAGCAGTTCCCTAAGTCCTATAAGAGTTTGGTTGTTACTCTGATGTATAGCAGTCAAGCATCACTTCAAGCCAGGTACAAACTACGCTCTTATATTATGATCCACAAAAAAACAAAACATCATAAGAAGGTGCTCTTGTTGGTGCTAGTGAGGACATGGCTAATTATCAGAAACAATCATGGTGGAAAATATGGCAAGAAGAAGAAGGAAAGGCCTTGGTTTTTATTAAAAGGAGTGAGGTCACATCAGAAAGAATTGTCCAGCGTACAATAAGACTAATGGAGCTGCAAATATTGATGTTATCTCTACATCTGATTTTGATAGTGAAGTTTTGGCGTTAGTAAACGAATTGTTTGATGAATTGTGGGTGTTGGATTCAGGGAGCTCTTATCCTGTGATATCTAACAAGGAGTGGTTTGCTACCTATAAGCCTAGTGATTTTGAAGATGTCTATCAAGTTGATGATGCGCCTCAAGGAATTATAGGCATGGAAGATATCAAGAGTAAAGATGGTGATGATCAGGAGTGGTTCGTCACTAGTTTTGTTTCTTCAGAGGGTTTGTCCAA
This sequence comes from Avena insularis, assembly GCA_023614405.1. Taxonomy (NCBI): domain Eukaryota; kingdom Viridiplantae; phylum Streptophyta; class Magnoliopsida; order Poales; family Poaceae; genus Avena; species Avena insularis. Next base: position 391,540,367 of record CM042695.1, read on the forward strand.
TGATTTTGAAGGTCAGCCTCTAAAGAATTTTGTTTCGATAGTACGAGGTGGTAAATGCGAGATATTCTTGGTTAAATTTGAGAAGATGCCTAACTAATGTCAGGTTTGTGGGCATCTTGGCCATGAGTATAAGGATCACGAGGATGGAATCCATCCTCCCAAGCTTTGGTTTCCAAAAATCTGGGAGCTACATGGAGTGTGCACACGGGTGATCGTCCAGGTCGTTGTAGGGGTGGCCCTCATGGCGAGGGAATGAGTGGGATATTTCCTGGGAGAGGAGACTATACTCCACCGGGATTGCCTAATATTGATACTATGTCTGAGGATGATTTGGACCCAAGCATGAAGAGGGAGCAAGTTTTAAAAGGTCAGATTGTCTTGTTGATCGAGTGACAAAGGATGTGACTAATGGGGCCTTGGTTTCGTTTGAAGGAGGAAGCAAAGTTGGATCTACAGTGAGTCAGTTCGAACCTGTTGCACCACCGAGCCCTAACCATGTTCTGGATTTGAAGAGAATAAGGACTAATGTGGAGGAGATGGGTGATGATACTACAAAAAATGGCGAATTGGTGGGCTCCCTCGTGGGGCACCACCAATTCTATTGTGTATCTTCAGTTTCTACTGTTGGGGAGTGGGCAATGCCTTGACGGTCAGATAATTACATGACTTTGTCAGAAAGTTTTCCCCTTTAATTTTGAGCATTTTAGAAACTCAAATAAATAAACAACGAGTGGAGGCACTGGCTAGCACGCTTGGATTCGATAGATATTTTCCATGGACAGTGAATGAAGAAGTGGTGGCTTAGGCATCTTCTAGAATAATTCCTTCTCTAATTAGGCTTTCTCCCTGCTTTATAAATAAAGCCACAACCGAGTACATGTAACAACAGTATCACAGGCACCAACATGCCCAAAAAAAGGAAAAGGTCCAAGAACACTAGGACCACAACACAACACAACCCAAAGAGAAAAACAAAAAAAAGGCTCGAGAGAAGGCCTCTAAGGTGGCTCATTAGGGTTGGCCACCGTGAAGCGCCACGCCACCTCCCTCAACGCAAACAAGGAGGCGTCCAGGTGCCCCCTGTCCCTCTATCTAGATAGCGGGTACCACTGCTGAAGGTAAGCCAGAAAAGAAAAAATAGAGTCAGATGCCCGCCGAGGAAAAATCTTCTCGATCACCATTTTATTCTGAATGTTCCACAGGGTCCAGGAGAGGGCCGCAAACACTAGCCATAAGAGGTGGCGCCTTCCTCCCGGCCGGTTCACCTCCGTTTCCAGGAATTCACCAAAATCCTAGGCCCGCCAGGCTGGGCCTAGGGCTTCCCGGACATAGCTCCATAAAAACTGAGAGGCAAGACAAGTGAACATTATGTGGGCATAGGTCTCCGGTACCCACGTAATGGGCACATACCATTGCCGGGGCCATTCCGCTTAGCCACTTCAACCCCAGAGGGAAGGCGATCCCTTAGCAGCTGCCAAAGGAAAATCCTCTGACTCAGGAAAATGGGGGCTTTCCAAAGATGGGACGTACAAGGGAGCTCCGGACCCTGAAAGAGGGTCTGGTACGCCGAACTGGACGAAACAGCTCCCGAAGGAGACTGGCGCCACGAGACCCCATCTCTACCTGGCGAGAGGGACGGAGGAAGGGCGCAGATTCCCGAAGTCAGCCGCTTCGACGTGGATATCACCATGTTAGGTCATTCCAAGAATCACATAGATGTGTCAATACAAGGTATTGGTGAAGAGTTCTCGAGACTAATCGTCTGTTAATGGGAAGGCCCAAACAAGCCAGAGATATAAAACATGGGATTTATTACAAAATATTAGTAGTATCAGCTACCATCGCTCTACTTAGGAGATTTTAGCGAAGTGTTAGGGCATCTTCACCAGGTCTACCCAAACGGTCCGAGCGTGTCCTAATCGGTCCACGCGGACGCGCGGGACGTGAATTCAGGTGGATCGATCCATCCGTGACCCAAATCTGATGGCTGGATAGGTCTGTCGACAGAAGCGGACACAAACTGGCCTAGCTACATTCACACAATGGGCCTTCTTCTATTGGTCTGGCCTGTTCGTTTTTGTCCGTTTAAGTCACGCTGCTGGCCGGACAGACCGGACGATGACCCAAAAGCGCCGATGGCTCGACCCAAGTGGACTAAAACGGACAGTTTAGGTTATTTCGTTTGGGTCTCAGCATGTGGAGATGCCCTTACGATCTGATGAGCACGAAGGAATTGGACACCGCACTCTGTCTCAGATGCAAAGTTTTAGAGACACAGTTGAGGTCTGTAGCTTGATGGACGTTGGTTATAGTGGCAGTTTCTGGACATGGGAAGAAGAAGGTGGCGGTACACACGTGTTAGGCTTAACCGTGTGTTGGGATATGCTGAATGGAGCGCCCAGTTCTCCCTAGAAAATATTACTCCCTCCGATCCATATTAGTTGACTTTAATTTGGATGAATCTATTATAAAAACTTGTCTAGATACATCCAAATTGAAGTGAACTAATATGGGTCGTCGGAGGGAGTACTACTAATGCAGCCACCTCAGATCACCTTAAATTTCCAACTAGAACTATGTGGACGGAAGCAGTTTTGCTATGAATCTACTCCCTCCGTTTTAAAATATAAGATGTTTTAGGTTTGTGAAAAGAATATATCTAGACTTGTTTTAGTGTCTAGATTTACAGTGAATCTAGACACTAAAACAAGTCTAGATACATTTTCTTCACAAACCTAAAACATCTTATATTTTGAAACGGAGGGAGTATGTGTGATCATCATCTAGAACTAAAACCCTCGGTGACTGCTGGTTGGTCGGTCAACGATGCCACTTCTGTACAGGATGTTCGAGGTAAGCTTGGGGATTTGGCAAACAAACTGGGCGGATGGGTAGCTTGGGGAAGCCTACTAGGTAGTGTTGGTCCTTGTCAACTAGAGATCAAAATCAGTGATATATTAATTGAGTTGTATCATAGGGAGGGAGATGATGATGTGGAGGCAAAGATCTCCACTTGATTGTCTCTCGAAAGGTGACCAGAATTCAAAGTACTTTCATCAAAGAGCTAGCATGCGTGTGTATATATATATATATATATATATATATATATATATATATATATATATATATATATATATATATCAGGTGCTTGAACATGTCCCAAGGAAAGTCACACCGGAGATGAATGGTGTTCTATTAGCGCCGTCTACTAATGATGAAATAAAAAAATCATTATTCCAGATGTACCCCATGAAAGGGCTTGGACCTAATGGCTTCCCTGCATACTTTTTGAACGCCACTGGGATGTATGTGGAGAGGATGTCAGAAGAGTAGTCTTGAATATTGTGCATCAATGATACTATTTTGGTACTGATCCCCAAAGTAAAAAGCCCAACTCTCTTGTCACAATTCAGGCCTATTAGCTTAAGTAACGTTTACTGCAAGGTTGCTTCCAAGGTTATGTCTAACCGTCTCAAATTAATTCTCCTTGGCATTATTTTTGATGAGAAGTCAGCCTTTGTAACTGGTAGACTTATTACAGATAATATCATCTCTGCCTATGAGTGTCTTGACTTCATGACGAGAAATAGATCAAAAAGTAATAGTTTGTGTGCTCTAAAATGGATAGGACTCGTGTTGGATGTTTCTATCTTGAAGCAATTATGTACAAATTGGGGTTTTCACAACAACGGATATAAGTAATAACGGGGATGGTCAAATCAGTATCCTTTTTAGTTGTTCAATGGAAACAAGTTAGAGGGTTTTAAACCTACAAGAGGTATAAGACAAGGTGATCATATCTACCCTATCTTTTCTTGTTAGCAACAGAGGTCCTTCCGTGCCTTTTAAAAACCAATGATCAATCATCACACCTCGGAGGAATCAAAAGTGGCTCCATCGGTCATCCCGCCGATCAACCACTTGTTATCATCTGCCTGCTGTTTTTCAAGGGAAGTAGAGAGGGGGCATAAGAATTGTCTAAGCTTTTGGAAGTCTACTATCATGCATGGATATAAGATTAATAGGAAAGTGCTCGGTATTTTTTTACTAAAGGGTGCGCTCAAGCCACGCGTGATTTAATAAAGAACATATTGGATGTTAGTGTGCGGGCTCTTAATGATTGCTATCTAGGGATGTCAACTGCCATTGGGAACTCAATGAAAGGGACATTTAAATTTCTGCGGGACATAATTTGGAGAAAGATTAAAGGGTGGATTGGGAAGATCTTGTCCTCTGGTGGCAAAGAGGTTCTGATTAAATCGATAGCTCAGGCCATCCCAGTGTTCTTGATGGCGTGCTTTAGATTGCCCACGGGTTTATGCAAGAAAATTGATTCTTTGATCCGACAATTCTGGTGGGATAGTAGGAAAGGAAAGCGTAAGCCGAGCTGGGTTTCTTGGGAGGCTATGACCTGCCCAAAACATCTAGGGGGTCTAGGTTTTCGCGATCTCAAACTTTTCAATCTATGTTTGCTGGCCAGGCAATCTTGGAGAATTATGCAGAACCCAGTGTCGTTAAGTGCACGAACCCTCAAAGCCATTTACTTCCCCAACTCCACTATTCTGGATGGCGAGTTGGGTGTACTCACCCTTCCAAAATTTGGCATTTCATTCTGGATGGGAGAGATGTGCTAGTCTAGGAACTAATCAGGTGGATCGGTAATGGTAGCTCAACCAAAATATGGGAAGATAATTGGCTACCCTGTGATACAAACATGCGACCGGTAGTGGCAATTAAGGAGAATCCACCAAAGATGGTGAGTAATTTGATTGATGAGACTATAGCTACATGAAAGGAAGAGCTACTCATGGAATTTTTCTACCTATGGATGTTGCAGTAATTCTGAATATTCCATTGTGCACTACAAGACAAACAGATCAGTGGGCTTGGAATTTTGACCAAAAAGGTGTGTTCTCTGTGAGGTCCGCATACCGGATGATGATCACAACCAAAGTCAACCGCGAGAACTACTTTCATAGCATATTAGGCTCATCATACTTGCAGGAATAAGCTAGGGGTTGGTGTTCTTTGTGGAAAACCTCCGCGCCCTAAAAAATTAGAGTATTTCTACGGAGGTTATCCTAGCAATCTTTGGCAAGGTGTGTCTGGTGTCGTTGTGGAATCGCCCTCCCTCTCTCTCTCTGAACTCTCGCGCTCTGGACAGGAACAGGGAAGTACAGAGACAATGGACAGAGGTGTTTTTGGTGCTGCTAACTGCGTGCAGCGTTTTCTGCTCTATCTCTTGTTTAAAGTACAAAACAAATTGAGACTAAGAACCAACTGACAAACGAGAATAACGGACGCGCCATCCCACGTCCTCCCGATCGTTGTGGCGATGCCGTCACACGCGTTCAACCATGCCATCCCATGATCCGCTTGTGACGGACTGAACTAGCTAACTGAAAAGCCTATCTGACGGAGCCAAGTCGTGTACATGTCACACTTCGTGGCTCCAGTTTATTCAGCTAAAAGAATAAAGCAACTAAAGACTGGGCTAACGGGATTACATGCTAACATCTGGGCCCTTTCTGATGAGTCTATGGTTGAACATATGATGATCACAGTTGATCCAAATGCTAAAAATTGGATGTTCAACCTCCTAGAGTCATTACCACACACCCAATTCACACGGATGACAGTGACTCTCTGGTCAATATGGACGGCGAGAAGGAAGGAAATCCACGAGAAAATTTTCCAGAGCCCATTTTCAACCCATGGTTTTATAAATTCATATATTGATGAGCTAAGTGCATTTGCTAAACCCACTGAATCTACTACAGATAGTCATCCGGCTCCTAGAGTGGTTCAACATTGGGTTCCTCCACGTACTGCAATCCCTAAGATAAATGTTTATGTTGCGGTCTCAAAGCATGGAGAAAGAGGAGTAGCGGCCGACGTTCTGTCGAGATAGCAATGGCACATACCTAGGTGCTTCGGCAGTTGTTTCTAATGGTATAAGTAATCCAACCACTCTAGAAGCCCTGGCATTACGATCTCACATTGGAACACATTTGTTGCCTTAGAATGCAAAGGCATAGTGTTGGATATCAAAGAAGTAGGTATGAATCGATTACGTCTGAGATTAGGTCTAGAACTACACCTTTTCAAGAGTGTAGTTTCATGTTTGAGGGTTGATCTTCAAATATGGAAGCACACAACCTAGCTAGACACATGTTATTGCATGGGGTAGGATGCCACATGTGGCTCGATGTTCCTTATTTTCTAATTATCCCTGTAAATATTTTGATGTTTATATGGGGAAAATTGGATGAAATTTTACTGAATGGGGTAATTGGTGTAAGGATGTGAAACTAGGGGCTAACATTTTGGAATTTACTCTTGTTTTCAAAAATATTCCGCTTCAGGCTTCAAAAAAAACTATCAAACATGGAGTCCGATATGAAATTACAAAGACAAGCGTTGTTGAGCATGCCAGTCAAACATTTGTCGATTCCAATTTCTCCAGAGGTAAAATTTATGGCTTAAAATGGTGTTTGTTAAAGTGCCGATGTTTCTTTATTCACCACTTCTGCTTCATTCTCTATCATTCAGAACACGGAGAATGGATATCATGAGGTTGAAGAGACAAAGGTTTGGGTTTTTACGCCTCCATACTTGTATTTAGTCTCTCAACTACCATTGTGCCTTACCCTTAAAAAACTACCATTGTGCCCATAATTTCACTGCAAACTATTATTCTTTCCAGGAACCCCAAAGCGCACCCCTTGCTATTAAGGATTACGATAACGACGATCCAAAATTGGGAAAATCTTCCGCTGATAAGCAACTGGTAAATCAACAATATTTATATTGTTTAAACTACTTCTGTAAGCATGGTTATTTACCACTATTTTTTTGTAGGAAAACATAGATGCACTTATTGACTGTGTAGCGAAAAACCTTGGCTACTATGAGGGGAAGCCAATTGCTGCTTTTACCATATATAAATGTCTCCTTTACTGGAAATCTTTTGAGGATGAGAAGACCATTGTTTTTGACCGTCTTATTCAGTTAATAGGATCTGCAGTAGAGGTAATATGGACCTGGAATTTGGCCTTAATATTCGAGCTATAAGTTGAATTTGTATAAATGAGATCATTGATTGATGCCTTATCATTTAGGAGCTGTCCAATATATGGAAATTTAAATCGTTTCCTTTTTTTGCGGAAAATCCTGAGACCATATATTATCTAAAACCAACCCTTACAAGAACATCCTTACATGTAAAAGAAATAAAACACAGTCCATGAAAAATTCAGCACCATCTTCCTTCTTATTTAACTAATCTAATATAGAATTTTGTTTTGTCCAAAGTTCTATTATCGAAGAAAACAATAATGATATAATCATATTACTTAGTAATAATTGTCCTTGCTTTACCTTTTGGGTAGCCAGATCGTCTTATCAGTGAAATTGGATATTATATTCACGAGTAAGTGTAAATAAATCCAATACTTTCTTTCCTTTTCCTTTTGATACTAAATAAAAGGACCAAAAAGGGTCAAATTTTGTCATGTCACAAAGAATCTTATTCTTCAGTTAAAAAAGGGAATTGGAAAGCATATGAAGGTAAACAATTAACTTCTATCAATAAACCTGCTAAAGCACTGAACCAAGTTTATTGTTTCGAATTTTGAATCCATTTTTAATGCAGAATGAGGATGACAATGACAACCTTGCTTACTGGCTTTCAAATACGTCTAGCTCGCTTTTCCTTCTACAAAGAATTTTCAAAGCTGCTGGTGCACCATGGAGTGTTTCACGAAAGAAACCTCCTCAGCCAACATCATTGTTTGGTAGAATGGCTCAAGTATGTTATTGTTCTTTTCATGTTCGTAATCAAAGGGGGAATTAGGGAACGTGATAATTGGACTCTGATGTTATTAATTTATTTGTCTAGGGCCTGCGCTCTGCATCTTTTGCCAACATGCACGTTGAGGCGACTGATGTTGTGCGCCAAGTTGAGGCCAAGTATCCTGCATTGCTTTTCAAGCAGCAGTTAACTGCTTACGTGGAGAAGATATATGGAATCATCCGTGATAATATTAAAAAGGAGCTGTCAGCTTTGATTTCTCTATGCATTCAGGTAGCATATCCCCCCTTCAAATTTTTGCTGTTTATGTGTAACTTTCATTAGGTCCTATAAGTTGCCAGTTGGACACGAGTATGAACATACTTTTGATTTATTATTAACCTTGCTCTTGTTAATCACAAGGCTCCCAGAACAATGAAAGCTAGTATGCTGCGTATTTCTGGAAGGTCATCTGGTCAATCTCAGAGCAACCATTGGCAGAAAATTATCGAGAACTTGGATATCTTTCTAAAAATTCTACAAGATAACCATGTATGTGTAATCTCTCTCTGACTCTTCGTTTACATGCCATTTGTTTCAGCTGGGTGTATGTGTAACTGTTGTTTTGTTTATCCTCAGGTACCCCCAGTCTTGGTTCAGAAAATTTTTACCCAGATATTCTCATACATTAATGTACAACTCTTCAATAGGTGAGCTTATCTTCCAAGTTTTGACTTTTGTATGCCCGGAAGCTTGTGTAGCACATGATTATTGTTTGTTCTGCAGTCTGCTTCTTCGTCGTGAGTGTTGCTCCTTCAGCAATGGAGAGTATGTCAAAGCAGGCCTTGCTGAGTTGGAATTGTGGTGTGCAAAGGCAACAGCCAAGGTAGTATGGCTGCTGGTGTGATTCCTTAGTTTATTTTCGCATATGATTCAAAGTACTGAAGTTTCTTGGTTACAGTATGCAGCATCATCATGGGATGAAGTCAGGCACATCAGACAGGCTGTTGATTTTTTGGTACGGTACTCTGTCCTTTTTTTTTTAACATTTGAGGTGCTCTATCCTATTCAGTTACATGCAGATATAATCTTTTTTTTAGAATACATGCATATATAATCTCAACATGCGCCTAGTGTATATGTCTGTGTTACTATCGTCCAATTGTTGGGAAACTGGGCGACTTGATATCGTGCGGGCCCAAAGGCCAACATGTACATGTGAGTTAAAGTGCAAATTACCCCTTATACAATGGGATATACATGAACAAACATATACAACTATTACACGTTCTTCAAACTCATGGTGGATCAACAATATTGAGTTTAGTGAAAAAAAAATTCCATATTATGCTACAGTAATCCAATGCAACAAAGTCGCCTCTACCATCAAGAGCCATAGCTCGCAACTCAGTCTCTGCGCTTGAATGGGAAATTGTAGTATGTTCTTTGTCTTGGAATGAGAGAACCGCCAAGAAAAACAAAGTAAGAAGAAAGTGAATGGCTATGCAATGGATCACCAGCGAAAGCTAAAACACTGGTATGGAGCGGTGCTATGGACACAGGTCAAAAAAAATCCGCAATGGAGAAAGACTTTGTTTCCCGAGACACATTGTTGATGTGAAGACCTCGTTGGCAACTGAGCCTCAAACCGTCGTTGGTAAGGGGGTTTGTTGGAATCGGTCTTTTATTTTATCCGCTTCCTTAAGATGGAGCTCATTAGTTACGGTAATTCTGGTTCCCATCGTTTGCAATGAGATTTTTTCGTGTGTCTATAATATGAAATATATGTATATATTTGATAGCACTTCAAAATGATGACATCACAAACGCTAAAATTGTAACAGATTTCATTCAAATTAAGACCGATGTCATCATTTATATTTGTAGCATAGCGGCAACAAAAGTACAACTTTTTGAGAGGAGGAAAACCCAAAGAAATGTCTCGTTGCCTTGGAAAAAGGCCGGAAAGAATTGACGATTTTTCCCGTCGAGGCTAGTCTATCCGTCACGTCTCATCTCAACTTTTGAGAGAAAGATGTACATACAGTCAAAGTTGTTATCCGCAGAATTCCAACACCACATGATATACACAAACTGAATGATGATAGATTATAATAGTAAGGGTGTACTAAATGTATATATACTAAAATAATAACTTACCTATGACTTGAGGTGGCTCTGGTAGAGAAATGAAAACATCTGACCTCGTCTTGACAACAATATATTGTTAAGCCAGCTTCGTTATAAGAGTCTTCGCAACAACATTTGTTGCCATGGAAGCCAACACCTGCTTTGATATTTTTTATGTTATTTCAACAAAATCTAATCTAGTATATATCACCATCGATGTGACATTTCAGTCCCACTGTATAATACACCTTTACTAAAAAGGTATTTTATAAAGTGTGCCAAAATGTCACAATGGTGACGGTTGGATATGTATGGTGGATTTTGTATGAGAATAGCTTGATATCGCTATCTAAATATAATTAAAGAATGAAGTTAGTTGATCGATATTGCTATAAATAACAAAGTAATGCCATAGATGAAATAGTTATAAGAACAGTGTCCACACCCGACAAAGCTCCGAATGCAATTGTTGGATTTTATTTACGATATTATTCAGTGCCACCAAAATAGAGTTCTTTTTTACATGAGGTCTGGCTTATAATCGAAAAGAACAAAGGATAACAAACACTTATGCTTAATCGTGCTAGTTTTACACGAGTTCTGAATTAGTTGCCCAAATAGAATTATGTAAACAACACACTCACAATAAACCTAAACAGAATTATCTAAACACAACACTAAACCTTAATAGAACTGTGTGAACGAAGTGAATTCCTTTAGTAAACCACATGAACTGCTTAAACTAAATAGAATTAAGTAAACAACACACTCACAATAAACCTAAACAAAATTATGTAAACACAACACTCACAATAAACCTAAATATAACTATCTAGACACATCCCTAAACCTTGACACAATTATGTAGACCTAAACATAAAAATCCATAACCAAAATCAAATTGTTCTACACAGAACTCACAATAGAATAAATAGAAACATTACAATGACCTAAAAAAAACTGCAAACAACATTCATCATAAACTGTAAAAAGATAAAAACATCTAGAGTGGCCCTAGCAAGGAATAAACACTAGTTCATCGACATGACGGTTGGTCACAAAACGATTTGTACCTTCCAGTCGGCGCTAGTTTTTTGTCGTCGTCCTCTGGACCGGGAGATTCCTCATCGACAACGTCTCCCTTAGATTGATGTGCCATGGGACGGAGGATCCGTCCGCGTCGGTGTTGGCCGGCCTCCGCCACACTGTTGAGATAGCTGGAAAGGTAGCTGGCTACGCCCGACGCCCGCCAGATGCGCACACCTACTGTGGGCTTATTCTTCATTGTCGCCTCACGGGCCACCTACTACCAAAGTGACCATATCTATCCGAAGAGGAGAGAAAGAGGAGGAATGTGCATGCCCTGGCGTAGTGGATGCGTTGTATCATGCCAAAATATGATGTGAAAGCTAGCTAGGTCACCATGAGCATCGCTGCCTCGCCTTGTCAAGATGTGGGGAGAGTGAGTTTTAGGTCTTTCTAAGGGTCACGGGGTTGTATATAAAAGGCCACGGAACATCATTGCAAATGGTTTGTATGATTTTTCCATTTGCGTAGAACCTCTTATTGGAAACAGAGCTTTTGTTTTCTCCATTCACTCAATCTGGGAACGAACAAAAGAACTATGGCCCATGTTGGCTCGGCAGCGGTGACCCAGTTCTAGTAGGAATCGTCTTCCATGCACAATTACGTTTAACTGTGGGCCATATCGTTACTATTTTCAATGAGGTGTGTCCTTAGCATCACTCTATACTAGTGAAATATGAAAAACAACGAGAAATAAAGTTTCTCTCGCACCAAAGCTATGTGAGGTTTGGTTAGTGGAAATGTGATTTTTTTGTACATGATTTCATTCCACCCATACCTTCCAATATGCAACTCCCTTGATAGTACGCATTTCCTATGACTTAAGCAAACAAAAAACCAGAAACCATCTTCTCTCTTCTCACTTTTGAGGGGTTGATCACCGTCTTGCGCCATTTTTTAAATCAACCTTAAATACTTGGCACACGGTTAGAATTCAATTATGTTCTCATTAAACCCCAAACCAGTTAGGGAGGGAGATGCACTTCCAAAGAGTACCCTGCATAATAAGGAAACCACATAGCATCTCGGAGATATACTTGCCAGAAGAATCAGTTCGAAACACATCAATATGCATAGAAAACTTAGTGTGAGCTATACATGGCCATGACTCGGTCCTGGCCAAGAAAAAACCTCGATGGTAAATACTCAGGACCAAACCCAACCCGACCCGACCCAATCATCGGGCCGCAGATTCAGGATTGAGCATGACCTGACACACAAATAAGCCCAAAAATGTTCGGGCCATGTCGGCCTAACCCGACCATGCTTTAAATCATCTATTTAGCAGGACCGAGCCTACCTGAGCATTGGGATAAAAATGTAGCCCAACCCCAACCCGATGGCACACTCTAGACCGGTGAAAGATCACAGATGCCGCCTAGAGGGGGATGAGTAGGCGGTTAAAAACTTTTACGAGATAAGCTTAACAATGGCGGAATAAAACTATCGTTTTATCTTGTTAAGCACAAAGCCTATATATACTAAGGTTCACCTATGTGCACCAACAACTTATGCTAAGCAAGACAAGAAACAATGTGATAGCAAGATATAGGTTACTTCAAGCATGAAGGCTATCACAATATAAAATGCATAAGTAAAGAGCTCGGGTATAGAGATAACCGAGGCATGCGGGGACGATGATATTTTACCAAGTTTCTTCCACAATTGAAGTACGTCTCGTTTGGAGGGGTGGGCGGTACTAAGACCACCAACGCCACAAAAGGCCTTACCCTATTCTCCCGAGTAACCGCCGCACGGCAAGCACCCGAACAATTATACGGTGGCCTTCAAGGTGGTGACCGGGACTTTTACAACTTTGTTGAGAAGACCTCCACAACACTCGGAGTCTCCCAACTCGATCCCGAAGCTTTACAACCAATGTCCGAGCTCCGAGACCGACCACTTCCACACAACCGTCTAGGGTTCCAAGAACCCAAGAGGGACAAGCTCCAATGAATATCACAAACCAAATCCTCTGAGGAGAACTCAAACCAATGCACCGAATGCAAAAGGCAAGAACACCACAATGCTCCAATCCCTCACTCTCAAGTTCCAACAAAGCTACTAAAGCTATTGGGGGAACAAGAGAGGAGGAATCAAAGAGGAACACAAAATCCCCCAAGATCTAGATCCCAAAGAATCACTCACAAAGAGGTGATTTAGTTTGGTCAAAATATAGATCTAGATCTCCTCTACCTTCCACTCAAATATGGGCAAGAATCGTTGGAGGGGAAGGATTGAATCAAGCTTCAAAGAGTAAGAGAAAATGGGTCAAAGCTTAGACAAAATAGAGGAAGAAGAAGTAGCAATTAAAAGAGAGAGGGGCTATTTAAGCTGGCCCTTAATATCTACCCGTTGGGGCTGATTTTCTCCCTGGGCCGGTAGTTTCGGAAGGGCCCGATACTACCGCCCACCAACCGACGCGAGCGAGGAACCTGGTGAAAGGCGAGCGAGCGAACCGGAAAAGGGAGGAAGGGGATCGAGGCAGGGCGATCGAACTAGCAGGCAAGAAAGAGCGCGTGGGAGCAGCTGGCATAGCGGCGGGAACCAGCACACGAGCGGGAGCAAGGTAGCGCGCGGAGCAAGCGAGGCGGCGACAGCTGGGCGCGAGGCAGCTGGGCAGGGCGTACCTGGGTCGGCCGTAATACCGGCCCACCCGGGCGGTACTACCGGGCCAGGTCGGTAGTTCCAGACGCAGCTACCGGATGAGGCAGTAGGTAGCGCGCAGCGCCCAGGGGCGGGCGGTAGTACCCAGCGGTACTACCGCTTGGCCCAGAAAACAGTTTTTTTCCTTTTCTTTTTCAAATCAAATAGGCAAATATTCAAACGGTCATAACTTTAGTTTGGCAACTCTGATTGACCCGAATCCAATTGCGTTGGAAAGAGGAAGACAAGAGCTACCCAATAAAATATTGGATATCACCAAGTGAGAATGTATTAAGTATTATAAAGTGAGATACCTCAATTGGTGAGAATCCAAAAAACCTTCGAGATCAAATCCACAATAAGATATAAAGGGGAAATCTGTATTTGATGAACTAGAGCTTGTTACGAAGATTACCACAAGCTCTAGAGCCTCACAAGGATAAGATCCAAATAACAACCAAATATGATGATGCAAGTATGCAAAGATTTGATCTCTCTCCGAACGATATGGTCGAGTTACTCACTCGAGAGCCCCTTTTGATAGTATGGTTATCTACCCTAAACACAGTCTCCCAACTAATCAACATGAGATCGACAAAAGGGAAAAACTATCAAGAATACCTTTGCCTTGAGCATTCCACATGAGATCTTGCCCTTCTCAAGATGGAACGCCTTCATTGCTCTTCATCGATCCGTGACCACCGAGGATGGCAAGCATCAAACATGAGATCTTTTAGAGATAGCGCATTTTGAACTTGCAAAACACTTCTTCTTCATCATATCATCTACCTTGAAGCCAACACATGCTTCAAGCGATGACAATGGACAAATCCTACAAGTGCAACACATTAGTCCATAAAGATTGTCATTAATTACTAAAACCACACATGAGGGTCCATATGCTCTTTCAACCGGCCTGGCCAAGGATTTTCAGGCCAGGTTGGGCCGACCGGCTTCCCATGCCTAGGTTTGGTGTGAACCATGAGAGACAAACACTTACATAGAGAGAACCTCACTACGATAATACATAATGTAAATTTAAGTGTAGCGGGAGCAATCATCAATAAAAAACACAATAGCAATGCCCCCTTTAAAGCGAAGGGAGCCGGACCCCGTACATCAGAATGCACTAGATAAAAAGGAAGCTAAGACATTGGATCATTAATAGGATAAGTCAACTATTTTTTGGCTAAACCTACAAAACTGACACTTAAACATACACCTCCTAAGATAGGAGCAAAAGACCCTCGATGAACTAAGTATGACAAAGAAGAACCACAAAGATGACCAAGTAGATGATGCCACAGCTGGAAAGAACCAAAGTGGAGGCAACATGAGCACGTGAACTATTGGATGTGGTAGCAACGGAAGGAACATGAAGCCAATCTAGCTACCAAAGGTCCTAGGAGTCAATGTGAAGAAGGCCAACCCCAACTAGAGCCTACGCGTGACTATCCTGGACAAATCAAGAATTAGCGTTAGGAATGACATCCAAAACAAAATCAATAAGCTGACCAGCAGAAAACTGTTTCATCGAAGACGAGAAACATTGAGAACATTATTAGGAAAATCAAGAGACCAGAGAGAGAATAAAGCAGAAGAATAGAAACGCATATGAAAGGAAGCTCTAGAATCCAGAACCCACATGAATGTACCTGACTGTGAAGGTGGCGGTCATGAAGCGCTAGAATAAAGCATTAGTCATAGATCATGCCATACCTATCATAGAAGATCCATAAGCAGCTAGCAGACGCTTAAGCTTCACAATATACCGCACTAGGGTAGCAGACGACATAGAAAGATCTCGGGCAGTAAGCACAAAGGGAGCCTCAAGCAAACCTGCACCACAGAGGTGCGTCTCCTCTGCATGAATATCAAAAAGTGCCTCCGATAGAGGAACATGACCACTGGCATACATCTAATCGCGTCGGCGCTCAAACTCCATACAGACCTGAGACAAGAACTCATAGAAACGTGAACTCCAAGACTGACCTCACATCTTGGCAACACAAGAAACTACCAAAACCAACAATGCAAAGAGAGTCAAGCTAGCACGAGACTGTAGAGCGTCGTGTGTAGAACTCATCAACAATATAGTCGCCCTGCTGGAGAACATGCTCCTCACGAACCATAGAAATATAGAGAATTACTAGAGGGTTGATACCACTGATAAAGTTGAAATCCACATCTGGAAAAATAGAATTGAGAACCCTAAAGCATAGGCAAACTATTGGAATACAGTGAAACAGGGAACAACCCCAACACAAGCATCCCCAACACACCACTGAGTGTAAGCAGCCAAATCATCGCAATAAGTGAACATAGCAGCTGAGTAGTCCAAATGTCCAATACATGCTGATCATAAGCATCAACTCCAGCATCATCATCAGTCTTGTTTGCATCCCTATCATCTTGAGAAGCATTGACAACAAGAACCGGTGGTGTCGACATGGTAGGAGCCACAGAAGCAACAAGGTGCGACAGACAAGAGACCTCGCCCGGTGAGAATCCTCCAGAGTCAAATATTGTGCATGCAAATGCGTGTAAAGGAAACAAATTTAACATAGTTCTCGAAATAGGCTTTCGCCCCGCTTTATAAATAAAGCACATAGGTGAGACCGCTGCTGGGCCAGACAGCACATCGCCCAAAGGATGACCGAACACAACAATAACAGCACAAGCAGAAGCCCAAGAGAAAATACAAAAGAAAGAAAGAGAAAAAATGCACAACAACGCCGGATCGACAACCGACAAAGACTCGTGATCGCTGCGCCCCCCGAAGTAAACCCACCCCCGATCCTATGCCTCTGAATTGTCGTGTACCAAGCAACACCTTCAAGAAGGATGGCGACGATGACGACGCTGCTGCCCGGAATACCCCTAGGATTTATCCCGGTACACGTGGGGGAGTAGGGGGAGGTACATCCGACACCCTTCAAGAAGGAAGGTGGCATCCGCAGATGTCACCGCGACGGAGCCAGCCGAGTCGGCCAAGATTTCTCCTGGACCCCCAAACCACAACCCTGGCCAACCCTTGCACTCCACCAAGCTTGCCGCCCACCAACATGCGCCAAAACGGTCTTGCAGTCTTCATCGGCGTCTCACCATGGCAAACACCGCGAGGTTGGCCGGACCAAGAAACCCCGCCGAAGACAAGTGACAGCGGCGCCGCTGCCACGTGGGAGGGACCAACCTCCACCGCCATAGCAGTAGCAGACCGGACACAGCGGAAGAAGCATACTAGGACAATCTAGGCCCGGCTGGATCCAAAGCGGGCCCATAAAGCTCCCACCACCGTGCTGCAGCAGACGTAGTGGCGGGATTCAGTAACTTGCGAATGTGAATTGATGTTTCCCTGTTGTGGATAGTAACTTGCGAGTACTGATACATTTTTAATACTCTTTTCAGGTTATATTCCAAAAGTTCAGAATATCTTTTGATGAGCTAGTCCATGACATTTGTCCGGTACTCACAATTGTTGACACACGTTTGGATTTTATTGATTTTCCCATGGTTTCTGGTTTATGTTTTCTTACTTCTGCAAAGTATGCAAATGTCCTGGCCCTAATCAATTGTTTACATTTGTAGATCTTGAGTGTCCAACAACTATACAGAATTTGTACACAATACTGGGACAAGAAGTACAATACGCAAAGTGTATCGCCAGATGTGAGCTCCATTCCTCGAAGAAGTTCACTTGCTTTATGCATTCTTATCTATGAGATATTTCCATCCATAGACTCCAAAAGTAGACAAGTTCCATAATTTTCAAGTTGCATGGAACCAATCGAGATATGTGCTAGCTGTAGCACCTTTATGATCACTACTAAATGTGAATTCCGGATTCATGTTTGTAGCTATAGAATGCATTCTACACGATACCGAAGGACACACATAACTCGACTCCCCAATATTTTCAGGTATTTAGTATCATACGTGCCCTAATGACAGAGGATTCCAACAATACAGAAAGCGGTTCATTTCTGTTGGAGGATAATTCGAGGTAACATAAGTACCATATCATCTAATTGTGTTGATGATACTATACTGCTTCGATGACACTAGAGTTGGGACAATACCTTGACAGCGTTCTTAATATACTGTTTTTTTGTTGCAATTCAGCATTCCATTCTCAATGGAGGATATCACAAACGCCATACAGGGGAAGAACTTCTCGGATGTCAAACCAGCCGAGGAGCTGCTTGAGAACCCTGCCTTCCAGTTTTTACAGGATTAGGGCCCAGAAACCTCATCAGATTATTTCTTGATTTTTTGTACATCTTTATTCCTACACTTTCGACTGTATGCGTGTCTCCTTTGGGTTACATTTTTACCAGCTATATTATAGGTAGCCATAGGGGTTGGGATGGGATTTCCTCCCTTAATACTAGAAAAAAAAGGCAAGTCACACCTTTTAAAGCGAGGAGAATCATTCTTTGTAGGGCAAGTTTGAAACCCAGGGCAGGGTGCTCATGGCGCCTAAGCGCCCCGTAGCCCTTCTCACGCGGGAGGTGTCTCCTCCCCCCCGTGGACTGGCTCCCCCCGCCGCCACCCCTCGCCACCTTCCCACCAGAGCTCTCCGTCACGCGCGCCCCGCAGTCACCACCACCCGTCCCCACGCCACCAGGGGCCGGCCCGTCGCCAGCGGGAGGTGGCCCAGCACCAGCAACCCTGCTCCCGCCTCAGGCCAGGGGTATGGCGCTCACCGGTCCTCTCGGTCTCCCCCTCACCAGCAGCGGCGCACCCAAGGGCCTGCCCAGCAGCGCCCAGATAGGGGACCCTCGCCGGAGGCCGCCCGTTAGGAAGAGCGGCTGTGGCAGCAGATAGTGGATGCACGGGGTGTCGCGCAGGGGTCCAGGGGTGAGCCGGGTCGCGCGGATGTGGCTAACTGGCATGATGCTCCACCTGTCCGCTTTGGCCAGCCCTCGCCGCCACTCCCCGGGGGGGCTGAGCTAGCCCCGCAGGGCCCTGAAGAAGAAGAAGAATAAGAAGAAGCCTGCCACTATGGATGGCAATGGGTACCCGCCACCCGTTAACCCGACGGGTACCCGCATCAAATGGAGGAGGGTTTGGTTGAAAAAGAAACCCATGGGTCCGCTTAGTGGTAAAAATCCAGACCCATCGGGTCTAGCGGGTGCGGGTCTGGAGGTGGTAAACCCATACCCACTAACCCGCAGACCCGTCAATTATATGTGGACCCCGCATATCAGTGCCTGGGAGAAACCCTAAGTAGCTAATCTAAATCCTAATTTCCCAATCCCGCGTCCAACCAACACTCCCACCCCGCGGCGCCACTTGCCCCTGGCCCTTGTCGCCCTGCCTCTTCTTCTGCTCGCTCCTTGGAGGCCCGGACTGCGCTACCACCGTCAAGGCTCCAAGCGACGGACTCCAGCAACGGCATTCAAGGTCGAGAGGGAAGCGACGAACCGTGCCAACAAGCATACACACAGCCCACAGCTCCACACCGCCACTGCCTATCAAGGAGTTCTCGGAGATCCCACTCCATGGGAGTGTGACATGGCTTGGCTTCCTCCTTGGCATGCGACCCTCGCCGTCGAGCTGCAGGGGAGCACAAGGAGGCGGCCAGCAGTGCGCCAGTTTGCCACCGGTGACTAGGAGGGAGGCCGGTTTGTGCACCTTGGTGGGTACCCATCGGGTCGTGGGTACCCGCCGGGTGGCGGGTCTGGTGTAGACATGGACCCGGCGGCGGGTATGGAGGCGGGTGGTGGTGGAGGGGAGAGGTGGTGGAGGCGGGTATGGAGGTGCCATACCCGCCTCCATACCCGGCGGGTGCCATCCATACCTGCCACCGCTCTGCCTGTGTCTGGGACGCCCGCAAGTGTGAGTCAGACCCTCACTCCCCGTCTTGGCCGTGAGTGCCTTGAGTACTACGGCCACGGGGTCAACGGGGGCTTTTACTACATCGATCTAGGGGGGTCCAGATGACAGTGCCTGAGACCCTGGCGACGGTGATGATTCTGGAGCAGGACCCCCCTGTGCAGGTCGAGGTGACAGAGGAGCTGATCCACCAGGAGCTCTGTGAGGTCCTCCTGGGTCATGAGTGGCCGGTGAGTAAGGTCTCATCCACTGAGTTTGTCGTGTCTTTCCCCTTCGTGGCGACCCTACGGATGTGCGCCATCGGCACATCCTTCACCCTGCCGATCCACCAGATGCAGGTGTTGATCAGGCCGTCGTCTGCCGACCAGGGGGTTACAGCCACGCTGTTGGAGGTGTGGCTCCGCCTTTCTGGTGTCCCCCCGAAGGAGAGACGGGAGGAGATTGTCGCTCTCGTTGCCCAAACAGTGGGAAAATGTTGGAATTATGCCCTAGAGGCAATAATAAATATGTTATTATTATAATTCTTGTTCATGATAAAGTTTATATTCCATGCTAGAATTGTATTAAGCGGAAACTTTGATACTTGTGTGGTTTATGAACAACACTGTGTCCCTAGTACGCCTCTATGGACTAGCTCATTGATTAATGATGGTTAAGGTTTCCTAACCATAGACATGAGTTGTCGATTAATAATGAGATCATGTCATTAGGAGAATGATATGATGGACAGACCCAAATTAAGCAGAGCAATTAGATCGTGTCATCGTGTTCATCTTTGCGAAGCTTTTTCCTATGTCAAGTATTGTATTCCTTAGACCATGAGATAATACAAATCCCTGGTATCGAAAGAAAGCTTTGAGGTCATCAACGTCATCCTATGTGAGGGTGATCATAAAGGTGTTTCTCAGGTGATCGGAAAGTACTTGTTGGGTTGTATGTATCGAGATGGAATTTGTCCCTCACGATTCGGAGAGATATACTTCGGGCCCACTCGGTAATCGATATCAACACCGCTTGCAAGCACGTGGTTAAGGAGTTAATCACAAAGTGATATCGGATTACGGAACGAGTAAAGTACTTGTTGTGAACGAGATTGAACTAGGTATGCCGATACCAACGATCGAATCTCGGGCAAGTAAAATATCGCGTGACGAAGGGAATACATATATGGGATTAATTGAATCCTGGCATCGTGGTTCATCCGATATGATCATCGATGAATATATGGGAGTCAATATGGGTTTCTAGATCCCGTTGTTGATTATTGATAGAAGATCATGTCTGCATATTCTCGGACCCGTAGGGTCACACACTTAACGTGCATCGACGCTAGGATAGAATGGATAATTGGTTTATGAGTTTTTGTTCGGAGTCTCGGATGAGACCCAAGACATCACGAGAGGTTCCGGAATGGTCCGGAGAATAAGATTCATATAAAGGAAAGCAGTTTTTGGATTTCGGAATCGTTTCGGAGTTTATCGGTATTGTACCGAAAGGTTCTAGAATGTTCCGGAGTGGGACCAACATGGGCCTACTTGTCGGAGGCCTGCGTGGGCCTAAGGGGAAGTGCCCTGGCCACTTTGGGCCAGGGGCACAAGGCCCCTAAGGCCCAGCCGGCCAGCCCTCAGGGGAAACCCTAAGGGAAACCTTCTAGAAGAGGGGGGATGACTTGCCCCCCACTCCACCCCTTGGGCCGCCGCCCTAGGGCTTGGAGGAGGGGTCAAGGGGGGCTGGCCAGCCCCCTATATAAGGAGTGCAGGGGCGCAGCCTCCCCCCACTCCAACCCTAGCCGCCGTCCTACTGCTGCCCCTCCACCTCTCTCTCTCTCCCGACTGCGTGTAGGCGAATCCCTGCCGCAGAAACTCTCCACCATAAGCACCACACCGTCGTGCTGCAGATCCAATCTATCTCTCCACCATACTTGCTGGACCAAGGAAAGGAGGAGACGTCGTTGCACCGTACGTGTGCATCTCTCAGAGGCGCCGCCACTTGCGGCGTAGGATCGGATCGGATCGCGAGGAGGAAACGGCGAGTACGACTACGTCAACCATGTTCTGCTGAACGTTTCCGTTGTGCGATTTCTTCAAGGGTATGAAGATCTCATCAATCTCTCTCGTTGATTACATCTCCTAGATTAGATCTTGGCTTTCTTGTTCGCATCCTAGAAAAATTTTGATTTACTATATTGTGAAACCCTTCAGTGGTATCAGAGCTAGATCTATGCGTAGATATGTTTCACGAGTAGAACGCAACATGCTTGTTGCGGGCGTTGATGTTTTCTGTTGCAAACCTCTTGTTGTGTATTTCTTATGGCGCGGCATAGTGAGATCGAAGCGGTCCAGGCCAACTTTACGCGACCTCGTCATGAGACCGCTCCGCACTTGACGTGTGGCTTGTTCCACACATGCGGCTGGTGGATGCCAGTTTCTCTCCCTATAGTAGTCATGGGATTTACAACGGATGTTAGCAACCATAATATCACCGTTGTGGCTTTCCGTAGGTAAGAATCGTTCTTAGCTTGTTACTCTCATAAGCCACGTAAAACATGCAACAACAAAGTAGAGGTGTCTAACTTGTTTTTGCAGGAAGTGTTTTGTGATATGGTATGGCCCAAGACATGATGTGTATGAATTGAGATGTATGCAATGATCATGTTTTGTAATATTTCACGACTTGCATGTCGATGAGTTCACAACCGGCAGGAGCCGTATGGTTGTCTTTATAATTGTATATGGCCTGTGTGTCAACTTCTTATACGCAATGTAATAGCTTTACTTTATCGCTAAGTAGTTAGCAATAATTGTATTTGCTATTCGTGGTGGAGGCAATCATGGTGGAGTGATGGAGATCATGCTGGCGCGTACAAGATGGAGATCATTGCGCGGAGATTGGCTATACCATGTCACATAAAATTATATGCATGTGATGTTTATCCTTTTATGTATCTTATTATGCTTAGGTCGCGACGGTAGTATTATAAGATGATTCCCCACTTAAAGATCAAGATAAAATTATGTTCTCCCCATGTATGCACCATTGCGAAAGTTCGTCGTGTTCAAGCACCTCGTGATGATCGGGTGCTATAAACTCTACGTTCACATACTGATGGGTGCAAGCCATTTTACTGCGGAAATACTTGGGTTTGACTTGACGAGCCTAGCATGTACAGACATGGCTTTGGAACACACGAACCGAAAGGTTAAACATGAGTCATATGAATGATATGATCGACACTTTGTTCTCCACCATTGAAACCACATCTCTTCTCGTGATGATCGGATTAGGTGTGGTGAATTTGGATCGTGTTCACTAAACAACTTGAGGGATGTTGAATTTAGTGGGAGTTCATATAGTAATTTGATTAAGTTGAACTAGTTATCATGAACATAGTCTAAATTGTATTTGCAAATTTTGTAGATCAAATGGCTAAGTCCAACTTCAACTTTAACGTTTTTGCTGGGAAAGAAAAGCTTAAGAACAATGGGTCTAACTTCACCAACTGGTTCCGCAATCTGACAATCATTCTCGCTAGCGGACAAAAAGACTATGTACTTGAGAAAGCGCTAGGTGACGCCCCTGCTACTGATGCGTCGGCTGATGAAAAAGTTGTTTATCAATCACGCAAAGATGATTATGGAGTAATTAAGAGTACCATGTTGTTTGCTATGGAACCGGAACTTCAAAATCGTTTTGAGGAGTTCGCCGGGCCCTTTGAGATACTTGAGGAACTAAAAACCATGTTTCAGACTCAGGCCCGTTCTGAGAGATATGAGATCTCTGAGAAGTTCTTTAACTGCAAGATGGAGGAAGGGAGTTCCGTTAGTCAGCACGCCATTAAGATGTCGGGCTACACTCAACGTCTTGAGCAACTAGACTGCAAGATTCCAGAAGAGCTCAAGATTGACAGAGTTCTGCAATCACTCCCTCCTAGCTACAAAGGTTTTGTAGTTACTCACAATCAAATTGGTTCCACTGATACAATCACTAAGCTCTTCGCTAAGCTGAAAGCTGCGGAGGTGGATATCAAGAAAGATAATCATGTGTTGATGGTCAACAAGACCACTAGCTTTAAGAAAGCTAAGGGTGCAAAGAAATCCTTCAAAAAAGGCAGCGACAAGCGCGTTGCCCCTGCTAAGAAGAAGCTCAAGTCCGAACCTAAGCCGGACACTGAGTGCTTCTATTGCAAGGACAAGGGTCACTGGAAGCGCAACTGTCCGAAGTACTTAGCGGACAAAAAGGCTAGCACCATTAAAGGTATATTTGATATACATGTTATTGATGTTTACCTTACTAGCGCTCGTTGTAGTGCCTAGGTATATGATACTGGTTCAGTTGCTAATATTTATAACTCGGAACAGGAGCTACGGAATAGACGGCGGCTAGCAAGGGATAAGGTGACGATGCGCGTTGGCAATGGATCAAAAGTTGATGTGATGGCCGTCGGCACGCTCTCTTTAGTTTTACCTTCGGGATTAGTTTTAAACCTTAATAAGTGTTATTATGTGCCTGCGTTGAGCATGAAAGTTATATCTGGATCATGTTTATTGCAAGACGGTTATTCATTTAAATCAGAGAATAATGGTTGTTCTATTTATATGAATAACATCTTTTATGGTCAAGCACCTGTTGTGAATGGTTTATTTCTTCTGAATCTCGAAAGCAATGAAACGCACATCCATAACATTGAGGCTAAGAGATGCAAAGTAGAGAGTGATAATCCAACTTATTTGTGGCACTGCCGTCTAGGTCATATTGGTGAAAAACGCATGAAGAAACTCCATTCTGATGGACTTTTGGAGTCTCTTGATTTTGAATCATTTGACACGTGCGAGCCGTGCCTCATGGGCAAGATGATCAAAACCCCGTTCTCCGGAATAATGGAGCGAGCAACGGACTTATTGGAAATCATACATACCGATGTATGCGGACCAATGAGTGTTTCGACGCACGGTGGATATCGCTATTTTCTCACTTTTACTGATGATTTAAGTAGATATGGGTATATCTTTTAATGAAACATAAATCTGAAACGTTTGAAAAGTTTAAAGAATTTCAGAACGAAGTGGAAAACCATCGTAACAGGAAAATTAAATTTTTACGATCCGATAGTGGAGATGAATATTTGAGTTATGATTTTCTCACGCATCTTAAAGCAAGCAGAATCGTTTCGCAACTCACGCCACCCGGAACACCACAGCGCAATGGTGTGTCTGAACGCCGGAATCGAACTCTATTAGATATGGTGCGATCAATGATGTCTCTTATAGATTTGCCGTTATCATTTTGGGGTTATGCATTATAAACCGCTGCATTCACTTTAAATAGGGCACCATCTAAATCCGTTGAGACGACACCGTATGAACTATGGTTTGGTGCTAAACCTAAGTTGTCGTTTCTTAAAGTTTGGGGATGCGAAGCTTACGTCAAGAAGTTGATGTCAGACAAGCTCGAACCCAAAGCGGAGAAATGCGTCTTCATAGGATACCCTAAGGAAACAATTGGGTATACCTTCTACCACAGATCCGAAGGCAAAGTGTTTGTTGCAAAGAACGGATCCTTTCTTGAGAAGGAGTTTCTCTCGAAAGAAGTGAGTGGGAGGAAGGTAGAGCTAGACGAGGTTATTGAACCTTCTCTCGAGTTGGAGAGTAGCGCAGCACCTGAAATTGTTCCAGTGCCGTCTGCACCAACAAGAGAGGAAGCTAATGACGAGGATCATGAAACTTCGAACGATGCTACTACTGAACTTCGCAGGTCGACAAGGTCACGTGCCACTCCTGAATGGTACGGCAAACCTGTCTTAACCGTCTTGTTGTTAGACAACAGTGAACCTGCGAACTATGAGGAAGCAATGATGAGCCGGACTCGAGAAATGGCTAGAGGCCATGAAATCCGAATTGGGATCCATGAGCGAAAACCAAGTATGGACTTTGGTGGACCCTCCTAGCGACCGTAAGGCCGTTGAGTGCAAATGGATTTTCAAGAAGAAAATGAACGTGGATGGTAATGTTACTGTCCATAAAGCTCGGCTTGTCGCAAAAGGGTTTCGGCAAGTTCAAGGTGTTGACTACGATGAGACTTTCTCTCGCGTAGCGATGTTTAAGTCCATTCGGATTTTATTAGCAATTGCTGCATTTCATGATTATGAAATATGGCAGATGGATGTCAAGACTGCGTTCCTCAATGGCAACATTGATGAAGAGTTGTATATGATGCAACCCGAAGGTTTTGTCGATCCTAAGGATGCTAATAAGGTGTGCAAACTTCAGCGTTCCATTTATGGACTGAAGCAAGCATCTCGGAGTTGGAAGCTTCGTTTTGATCAAGTGATCAAGAGTTTTGGATTTGTTCCAAATTGCTACGAAGCTTGTATCTACAAGAAAGTGAGTGGGAGCTCGATGACATTTTTAGTACTATATGTGGATGACATATTGATTATTGGAAATGACATTGGTATGCTTAACGATGTGAAGAGTTATTTGAATAAATGTTTTTCAATGAAAGACCTAGGATAAGTTGCTTATATATTAGGCATCAAAATCTATAGAGATAGACAAAGACGCCTAATAGCTTTAATCCAAAGTACATATCTAGACAAAGTTCCGAAAAGGTTCAGAATGGATAAAGCAAAGAAAGGTTCATTGCCCATGTTGTCAGGTAAGATATTGAGCAAGGCTCAATGTCCAGCTACGGTAAAAGATAGAGATACTATGAGCAAAGTGCCATATGCCTCGGCCATAGGTTCTATCATGTATGCCATGCTATGTACTAGACCTGATGTGTACAATGCTCTTAGTTTGACGAGCAGACATCAAAGTGATCCAGGAGTGGAACACTGGACAGCCGTAAAGAACATCCTAAAGTATTTAAATAGGACTAAAGAAATGTTCTTGGTCTATGGAGGTGATGAGCAGCTCGTCGTAAAAGGTTACGTCGACGCTAGTTTCGACACCGACCCGGATGATTCTAAATCTCAGACAAGATACGTTTATATTTTGAATGGTGGAGCTATGAGCTGGAGAAGCTGCAAGCAAAGCGTGATCGCAAGATCTACAACAGAAGCGGAATACATGGCTGCTTCAGAAGCGTCAAGTGAAGGAGTTTGGATCAGGAACTTCATCACTGAGCTTGGTATGGTTCCAAGTGCCTTGGACCCACTGGAGATATTGTGCGACAACACTGGCGCCATAACACTGGCTAAGGAACCAAGATATCATCCAAATACCAAGCACATCAACCGCCGTTTTCATATAATTCAAGATTATATAGCAGATGGAGATCTAAAAATTAGCAAAGTACATACGGATCTGAATGTCGCAGATCCGTTGACTAAACCTCTTCCACGAGCAAAACATGATCAGCACCTTAATGCCATGGGTGTTAGATTGTTGCCAGATGTAAACTAGATTATTGACTCTAGTGCAAGTGGGAGACTGTTGGAATTATTCCCTAGAGGCAATAATAAAGATGTTATTATTATAATTCTTGTTCATGATAAAGTTTATATTCTATGCTAGAATTGTATTAAGCGGAAACTTTGATACTTGTCTGCTTTATGAACAACACTGTGTCCCTAGTACGCCTCTATGGACTAGCTCATTGATTAATGATGGTTAAGGTTTCCTAACCACAGACATGAGTTATCGATTAATAATGAGATCATGTCATTAGGAGAATGATATGATGGACAGACCCAAATTAAGCAGAGCAATTAGATCGTGTCATCGTGTTCATCTTTGCGAAGCTTTTTCCTATGTCAAGTATTGTATTCCTTAGACCATGAGATAATACAACTCCCTGGTATCGGAAGAAAGCTTTGAGGTCATCAAACGTCATCCTATGTGAGGGTGATCATAAAGGTGTTTCTCAGGTGATCGGAAAGTACTTGTTGGGTTGTATGTATCGAGATGGAATTTGTCCCTCCCGAGTCGGAGAGATATACTCGGGCCCACTTGTAATCAATATCAACACCGCTTGCAAGCACGTGGTTAAGGAGTTAATCACAAAGTGATATCGGATTATGGAACGAGTAAAGTACTTGTTGTGAACGAGATTGAACTAGGTATGCCGATACCAACGATCGAATCTCGGGCAAGTAAAATATCGCGTGATGAAGGGAATACATATATGGGATTAATTGAATCCTAGCATCATGGTTCATCCGATATGATCATCGATGAATATGTGGGAGTCAATATGGGTTTCCAGATCCCGCTGTTGATTATTGATAGAAGATCATGTCTGGATATTCTCGAACCCATAGGGTCACCACTTAACGTGCATCGACGCTAGGATAGAATGGATAATTGGTTTATGAGTTTTTGTTCGGAGTCTCGGATGAGACCCAGGACATCACGAGAGGTTCCGGAATGGTCCAGAGAATAAGATTCATATAAAGGAAAGCAGTTTTTGGATTTCGGAATCGTTTCATAGTTTATCGGTATTGTACCGGAAGGTTCTAGAAGGTTCCGGAGTGGGACCAACGTGGGCCCACTTGTCGAAGGCCTGCGTGGGCCTAAGGGGAAGTGCCCTGGCCACTTTGGGCCAGGGGCACAAGGCCCCTAAGGCCCAGCCGGCCAGCCCTCAGGGGAAACCCTAAGGGAAACTTCTAGAAGAGGGGGGGATGACTTGCCCCCCACTCCACCCCTTGGGCCGCCGCCCTAGGGCTTGGAGAAGGGGTCAAGGGGGGCCGGACAGCCCCCTATATAAGGAGGGCAGGGGCGTAACCTCCCCCCACTCCAACCCTAGCCGCCGTCCTACTGATGCCCCTCCACCTCTCTCTCTCTCTCGACTGCGCGTAGGCGAAGCCCTGCCGCAAAAACTCTCCACCATAAGCACCACGCCGTCGTGCTGCAGATCCAATCTATCTCTCCACCATACTTGCTGGACCAAGGAAAGGAGGAGACGTCGCTGCACCGTATGTGTGCATCTCTCGGAGGCGCCGCCACTTGCAGCATAGGATCGGATCAGATCGCGAGGAGGAGACGGCGAGTACGACTACGTCAACCACGTTCTGCTGAACGGGTCCGCTGTGCGATTTCTTCAAAGGTATGAATATCTCATCAATCTCTCTCTTTGATTACATATCCTAGATTAGATCTTGGCTTTCTTGTTTGCATCCGTAGAATTTTTTTGATTTACTATGCTGCGAAACCCTTCAGAAAATTCCTGGAGGTGAACCCTTGATCCCTCTCTGGTCACGGGGCGATCTGGCTTCGTGTCCTGTGCCCCTACCTCTCTGTGTTCCCTGTGTCAATTGAGCGCTTCTTCTTTGACTGCATTGGTCGAGACCTGCTGATGGAGCTCGATGACTCTTCTGTTCCTGCGGGGGCAGGCTCCCCCTCTCCGTCTCCCCCCTAGGATGATGACCTTAGGACGAGATGGGGGGCGGAGGAGGACTCGTCTGGCGAGGAGTCCCCGACCTAGGAGGCGCCAGTTCCCCCCTCCACGTCCTGCTGCAGGCGGGGGCGTGACTGACCGCACGACCGGTGGTGCAGACCCTTTCTTCCCGGATCGTCAGCCGCTCTCTCAGAGTGCCCCGGCCAAGCTGGTCCCGGTTGACTTCCCACGCTGTGTCCGTCCTTCCCAGTAGGAGATGATTGCCTTTGACAACGCTCAATACGGCTCCAACTTCGGCAAGTCCCAGCTGTTCTCGGGTGGTAGGCCGGAGGGGGGCAAGGAGGGTTCTCCTCCCCCATCATGCTCATATCGTCGTTCGAGGAGACCTCGGGGAGTGTGGGACTGGAGGTGTTTCCCTAGTCTTCCCCCGCTCCCTGGGGTGGTGTGCTACTCCCTC
Source organism: Avena insularis (assembly GCA_023614405.1). NCBI lineage: Eukaryota > Viridiplantae > Streptophyta > Magnoliopsida > Poales > Poaceae > Avena > Avena insularis. The sequence goes on from CM042695.1 coordinate 391,569,652, forward strand.
ACTCCTGACACACCGGACCTCGATGTTGGCGGCTCATCCACGGTCGACATCACCACTCCCATGTCGGGATCCAGGCCGCTTCGTGCCAGAGGCCCCCGCCAGCTGCCTCCTCCCCCGTCTCGTCACAGCAAGCGCATTGCGGGGGCCCAGATCGAGGGCTCGAGTCCAGAGCCGATGATCACGGAGAGGGTGACCCCGAGGGTGACAGCTCGCGATGAGTTCCTAGGTACTCCTCGTCCCCCTCCTCCCTCTGCTACTTCTTGTTTGCCTTCGGGTTCTAGGTTCTCTGCTCTGTAGGATGTGTCCCTGGACCACCTGGGTGCGGTCTCTTTAGATAGCACCATCGTTTTCTGTGGTGATAAGGGTCCCTGTCTAGAGCAGATCGTGGCCATCAAGGATCGAGAGGATTACGAGGGCCAGATCGCCACAGCCCATGCACTATAGGGTTCGCAGCATAGAAAACAAAAAAATTCCTACGATGGGAACAACTATGTACCAAGATCCATCTAGTAGATACAAGAAACGAGCGGATGTATATCCGTAAAGAACATACCCTTGAAGACTGACAAAGCTTAACGAGTTCAAACTCGTGGTTGATGTAGACGATCTTTTGCCGATCTCAAGATCGAGAGGAAGTCCTAGCGCCGCAAAACAATAGTGCATCCCTGCTCGCACACACGTACAAGACACCGAGCAACCTCCACCTCCTCGCTCCAGAGATGCAGCGGAAGCACAACTCTTTCTTGCCGAATAGCCACCAGGAACATGTATCTCGCTAGTCCGAGACCATGGGGGATAAATTCTAGAGGGGAGAGAGATCCTTCACGAGGAGATGTGAGTGAGAGAGAGGAGAGGGGTGCCTTTTATATGAGAGAGGGGGCACCCAAGGGGCATGGCGCCCAGCCATGGGGCTGCCCCCACTTCTTCCTCATTCATGTGGGTGGACACTCCACTCACTCAAATGGCTTTCAATTTCCTCCACTCAAAAACCCACTCAAATTCCCATTAAATTTCCACCAAATTTAATGCAAACTCTCATTAAATAAAACTCATTTTATTTATTTAGAATTTTGTCAATTACTTTAATGACAAACATTCACATATAACCCCTTTCTAGTATTTCATTTCACATGCAAAAACACTTTCTGCAATTTCACCCTAAAACCTGTTTCGGTATCTAGTGAAATAAATTCTTGCGCTTGTTATTCTTTCCGGCATGAAACTTTTGCTCCAATTGGATATCAGTGTCCCTTAAGTGTGCCACCCTATGGTTCGCGAATAATTCGGACATGATCGAGACCTTTCTCCGATCAATAATCAGAAGCGGGACCTGGAGATCCATACTGACTCCCACACATTCAACGATGACTTTCCTGTGATTGTCGGAACCTTTTACGCTAGTATCTTAATCCCTTTGTTTCACGATATATTACATGTCCGAGATTCAATCATCAGTATCTCCATACCTAGTTTGATCTCGTTACCGACATGCACTCTTTTCTCGTTCCCGTGATATAACATTCTAGTGATCAAATCACTTGCTTGCAAGCTTACCAATGTGATATCACCGAGAGGGACCAGAGTATATCTATCCGTCATCGGGATGAACAAATTTCACTCTTGATCCATGAGCCTCAACATAACACTTTAAAGTAGTTATGAAGCCATCTTTATAATCATCCAGTTACGGTGTGACGTTTGATGTCATCAAGAAACTCTTCCAGTGTTAGTGATTGACATGATCTCATGGTCTAAGGATTAGGATCACTTCGTAAGTTGTTATAGCAATATAAACTCAATGACTTTGATCGTAATGCTATACTTCGAATGAATGTTCATCACATCATTACACTAATGTTGTGACCTTGTTATTAACAACATCCAATGTCCATGATCAGGAAACCTTGATCATCTTGTTAATCAACGAGCTAGTTTTATGAGAGAGGCATAACTAGGAACTTTCTGTTTGCTTATTAAACGCACATGTATTAACGTTTCCGTATTAATACAAGTATAGCATGCAAAATAAACATTTATCATGAACAAGAAATACGATAATAACCACTTTATTATTGCCTCTCGGGCATATTCCCTTCAGTCTCCTACTTGCACTAGAGACAATAATCTAGTTTAGAAACTTTGCGTATTGAACACCTATGGCTTTCTGGTGTTCCATATACGCAAATGCAAGTGGTTAACATAATCTACGGATCTAACACTTTCAGTTCCGTGTGTATTTGCATGTCTTTGCGTCTTCACGCATCACTCATTCTCTAATGAGATGGCATTGTATAAATTTGGTCTTTTGGTGAGACCTTTAGTTCTTTGGGGTTAAAACATGTCGATACTATTGCCATACAATATATCTCTAGTGTTAGCCCGTTGCGAACCACACCTTAGTTTGATAACAAACTACTTGACACAAATTCCCTCCTTTGCTGCTACTATAGCAGTCATATACTTAGCCTCTTTGTTGTAGTATCCATCACAATGTATTAACTTTGGAATTCATCCAAATCCATCATGGAATCTCCTTTCCATTACATTGTGCCACCCATAGTTTAAATTGAGATAAACTTAATTTGTATCTTGTGACACAACTAGTATCAATGTAATGCTTTACAATGAACTATTTGTAATTGTTTGTCAACTCTACACAAATATATTCTTAGTTCTTCTAGAAGATCATAAGAATATCCTCACTATCGTCCAATTATCATTTTATGATTCATTCTGGTATATGATCATAACACTTAGAGCATAGGACATATCTGGATGTGTACATATCATTGTATGGTTGATCAAAACATCCTTGTGATTTCACTCATCAAGTGTCAAAGCACTTGAATCTTGTTTCACTTATCAAGTGTTGATACACTTGAATCTTGATTCCATTCTTTTCGATGCGACAAGAACCTTTTCTTGTCGTTTCTATATTGAACTACTTCAATATCTCATATATGTACATTTGGCATAACCAATTAGCGTCACAGTCTATCCACTATAGACATTCATGCTAAATATTCGGGTTTTGCCTAAGTTTTTCATCAAAATGAAATTCTTAACCTTTGTCAATAAAAGATACATCATTTTCAATCAACAAGATGTCCTCCGCATAATGTATTAAAAATATGTCTTAGCGCTCCCACTTTATTTCTTGCAAATGCAAGCATCTTCATCGTATCCTGATGAAAACTCCTTTTCATCACGGTGAAGATTCCAACTCCGCAATGCTTACTTCACCCATTGAAGTTTGCATGCCCTTTTAACATTCTTTGAATTAACAAAACCCTTTGGACTGTGACATGTACACGTCCTAGGTAACCATTCTATTAGAAGAACTTTGTTTTGTTTATTCATCTACCATATACCAAATTATATGTAGTGGTTGCTACTTTAATCCGTACAGACTCAATATCGCTATGAAAGATCAAATCTTGTCATAGTCAACTCCTTGAACATTGTCATAAAATACTTTACGACATGTCGACTATTTCATAGATGTGAAACATCCATGTTTGTTTCTTTATAGATCCAAATACGACCGATAGGTTTTTACACCTTTCCAGAGGGTCTTCCAAGTTCAAAACTTGATTTCTCGTGTATGGAACTATCACAGATTTTATGGCTTCAAGCCATTTGACGGAGCCAGGGCCCATCATCGCTTCTTTGCATGTAGTCGGTTCATCATTGTCAGACAATAATGATTTACTCTCAAATCTCAACATTTGATTGTTTATCCGACCTACTTGGTTCAATAGGAACTTAGACCTCCGTGACTGCAACCTTTGAGGCATGTGAGCCATGAGCATTCTGGCTGCCTCCGGAAAATTTTCTGGCGCTGCGCAACTCAGTACATATAGCTAAGGTTCGTTAACCTTATCAAAGTTCTATTGTCCTCCCACTTAACTTTTTGCGAAAAATTCCTTTTTTAAGAAACTTCACATTTCAAGCGACAAACCCTTTTGTCCTTGGTGTTATGGAGGAATAACCAATTGTTATTCGAAATAACCTACAAAGACATGCTCATCCGACTTCGGTTGTAAACATCTTACTTATGTTTAGCATACCAAAATTTAAGAAATGACAACTTGGGTTTTACCCCACAACATAAATCATATGGTGTCATTTCAACGGATCAAGATGGAGCTCTTTTTGGTGTAAAAACGGTAGTCTCTAAAGCTTTAATCTTTTAAAACATATTGGCAGTTTTATAAATAACACCTCTGATCCAACCATGTCAAATAAGGTTTCATTAAAAATTTCAAACACTTCATACTCCTATAGTGTTTCGGGAGATGTAAATCTAGGTGTTTTGATAAACTTGCAACTCAAATAAATCCCTTTATGATAAATCATAATTCATTTATTTTTCTTGTTACACTTGTAACTCAAATAAATCCCTTTATGATCAAATCATAAATCATTTATTTTCTTGTTACAGTGATTTTCTACTTCATCTTGAAAGTCTTTGAAACATTTTTCAAATATTTCATACTTCTTTCTCATTAAGTGAACATTCACTCAAATTTCCGGAGAAAGCATATGAAGTTGAAATTCATCGCTTACGACTATACATAATAGACTACATACATCGATATGTATAAATTCCAATAATTTAGTCATTCGTTCTTCTTTGGCCTTTGAACGAAGTTTTTAATTATCCCGAGGAAAGTCTCACAAGCGTCACTTGATCAAAACAAAGACTCCAAAAATCCATGAAAATGGAGTTTCTTCATGTTTTCTTTCTAATATAATTTAAACGCCGATGTCACTTCGTAAGTGATCTTCCAATCATTTGTCTTGCGACATTTTAGCATTAGCTTTATGGATGTGACTTCTCCAACTAGATTTGTAAATCATCCATTTTATATGGAATACGATAATTATTTGAACAACCTTTGTTCTCATAATACCTGATTTAAATACCAATTATTAAAACAAATCTTGAAGTCAAGCTTTGATGTCAATAAGAAATACAAACAACGGTTTGTTTGTTTTCGATGAACATCATCACATATTCTCTTGCTAGTTACTTATTAGGCCATTGTGGTTCATGAATTGCGTCGTTTCGTATGAAATTTCATACCAACCAATTCGGTATCCAATACCCAAGAACCACATTGTTTAACAAGCAAAGAGTACAACCATAACATGTATATCATCCATATAACTAAATTGGATATTTTCAATATTTTCTTTTCTGCCAAATATATTTTATAGATTCTCTTTTAGCATTTCCTTTTTCCTTTTAAAAGAATCTATCAACATCAAAAGTGGCGCCATATACATGACACATAGTCCAAAGCATGTATATTCAAATAATAATACCTTTGGACTTGCATTTTGAAGTAGATCACCCTCATCAAAATGATCGGCATTCTTTCAAAATCCATTCTTTAGTAATCTTTTAGTGTAGTAAACATTTTACATACATCTTCTATTCATCCTTATCATGACGACTTTCATGATCAAGCTACTATAGCTTATAAAGGCGAATCGTGAGTATAACATTACTTTCCAAAACCCTTTTTGGATGATTAGGATGTCTAGCATCTCCAACCTTCGCAAATTCTCATCCAATATGAGAACATATATTATACTCTATCATATTACAACCAAAACATTGTTTCAGATACCATTATATCTGTCACACATGATGGTTTCTGAAACAATTCTTCCAGCTCCTAGATAAACTTGATATTAAAACAATCAAGAATCATGGAGGCAAACATGATACTTAAGATACTAACACTAGAATTGTTACTCTCGATTTAATACCAATTATTAAATTTCACGGAGTAAACAGAGTTTGCTGAAAGTTTGCAATAAGACTTTAAACTTTAGATTGACACTCAACACAATACGATACCAGTTCGTAAAGTAAATATCCAGAATTCTATAGTTCTATTATCTCAATTACAACTATGCATAAGGTGGTGAACGAATACCAATGACTACAACAAATTATGTAAATTCACTTTGATTTAATTTATGATAAATTGAGTTCTACTAATCCAAATTAGAAATGAACTCCCACTCAAAAACGACATCCCTCGTGTCTTTTTGGTGATTACATGAACCAAATCCACTACACCAAGTCCGATCATCACGTGAGTCGGTGTAGCTTCAAAGGCGAGCATCAAATGGGCATCATATCTACCATATGACTCATGCTTAACCTTTCGGTCCGTGTTCCGAGGCCATGTCTATAGATGCTAGGCTCGTCAAGTGAGAACCTTAGTATTCGCGTGTGTAACTATCTTACACCCGAGATATGCTCGTGGATTCAAGTACACCCGATCATCACGTGATGTCTTGAAGCGACAAAACATTGATGGTGCATACTTAAGGAAGAACACATTTTTATCTTGATATTTAAATGGGGGATCATCTTATTATGCTAATAAAACACCAAACAATCAATATAAGATGCAATCAAACATCACATGTTTGTAAGTGAAAAGATATGGTTCCCGCATATGATCTTCATCATGTGCATCGTGGTATGATCTCTATCATACCTCTATGTGTAAGGACAAGGTCTATGGAACCTACACGTTATGTTTATTGTAAGAGTATCATTTTATACTTCTACTTACAACATCACCATATCATAACACTAGCCCAGCAACAATCTAAACTAGACACCTCTAATTTATCCATTGCAAGTTTTACGTGGTTTAGGGCTTTGGAAGATAGAACCGTTCTTACCTACGAAGATGAACCACAACGAGGATAACCAAATTGTTGACAACTTGTTGCAGATTAGATATTGACTATAGTAGGAGAGACAGACACCCGCTAGCCACGTATGCAAAACTAGTTGCATGTCAAGCGTGGAACAGGTCTCATGTGCGAGGACATGTAAAGTTTGTCCGGGCCGCTTCATCCCACTATGTCACCAATATCCAAAGTACAACTAAGAAGCAATAAAATGATCATCATCGCCCACATACTCATATGTGTATAACCCGTGCAAAGCATCTACGCATAGATCCGGCTCTGATACCACTGTAGGGTTTGCAGCATAGAAAACAAAAAATTTCCTACGATGGGAACAACTATGTACCAAGATCCATCTACTAGATACAAGCAACAGGCGGATGTATATCCATAGAGAACATACCCTTGAAGACCGACAAAGCTTAATGAGTTCAAACTCGTGGTTGATGTAGACGATCTCTTGCCGATCTCAAGATCGAGAGGAAGTCATAGCGCCGCAAAACAGCAGTGCATTCGTGCTCGCACACACGTACAAGACACCGAGCAACCTCCACCTCCTCGCTCCAGCGATGCAGCGAAAGCATAACTCTTTCTTGCCGAATAGCCACCGGGAACATGTATCTCGCTAGTCCAAGACCATGGGGGGTAAATTCTAGAGGGGGAGAGAGATCCTTCACGAGGAGGTGTGAGTGAGAGAGAGGAGAGGGGTGCCTTTTATATGAGAGAGGGGGCACCCAAGGGGCATGGAGCCCAGCCATGGGGCTGCCCCCACCTCTTCCTCATTCATGTGGGTGGACACTCCACTCACTCAAATGGCTTTCAATTTCCTCCACTCAAAAACCCACTCAAATTCCCATTAAATTTCCACCAAATTTAATGCAAACTCTCATTAAATAGAACTCCTTTTATTTATTCAGAATTTTGTAAATTACTTTAATGACAAACATTCACATATAATAGTATTTCATTTCACATGCAAAAACACTTTCTGCAATTTCACCCTAAAACCTGTTTCGGTATCTAGTGAAATAAATTCACGCGCTTGTTATTCTTTCCGGCATGAAACTTTTGCTCCAATTGGATGTCAGTGTCCCTTAAGTGTGTCACCCTACGGTTCGCGAATAATGCGGACATGATCGAGACCTTTCTCCGATCAATAATCAGAAGCGGGACATGGAGATCCATACTGACTCCCACACATTCAACGATGACTTTCCTGTGATCGTCGAAACCTTTTACGCTAGTATCTTAATCCCTTTGTTTCACGATATATTACATGTACGAGATTCGATCATCAGTATCTCCATACCTAGTTTGATCTCGTTACCGACATGCACTCTTTTCTTGTTCCTGTGATATAACATTCTAGTGATCAAATCACTTGCTTGCAAGCTAACCAATGTGATATCACCGAGAGGGACCAGAGTATATCTATCCTTCATCGGGATGAACAAATTCCACTCTTGATCCATGAGCCTCAACATAACACTTTAAAGTAGTTCTGAAGCCATCTTTATAATCATCCAGTTACGGTGTGACGTTTGATGTCATCAAGAAACTCTTCCGGTGTTAGTGATTGACATGAAGGATTAGGATCACTTCGTAAGTTGTTATAGCAATGTAAACTCAATGACTTTGATTGTAATGTTATACTTCGGATGAATGTTCACCACATCATTACACTAATTTTGTGACCTCGTTATTAACAACATCCAATGTCCATGATCAGGAAACCTTGATCATCTTGTTAATCAACGAGCTAGTTTTATGAGAGAGGCATAACTAGGAACTTTCTGTTTGCTTATTAAACACAGATGTATTAACGTTTCCGTATTAATACAATGATAGCATGCAAAATAAACATTTATCATAAACAAGAAATACGATAATAACCACTTTATTATTGCCTCTCGGGCATATTCCCTTCATGCACAAAATGCACATGAGCGGGAACGGGCCCTCAAGTTGGCAGGACCTGGCTCCTCGGAGGCCGGGTCCAGCACGGCTCCATCCCTTGACCCTGATGGCGGCCAGCCCCCTATGAGGACCCCCTGCCTAGGGAGACCTCGTGGGCAGCCTCCTAAGGTCCCGCCTCGCCCCGCTGCGCCTAGTTGTTCCCGTTCTACCCTTAGTAAGGGGACTGCCCTCGAGTGATTGTTCGTATGAACATCCTCCGAGCATTCCGGGTGTTCATTTGGAACATCCGGGGGTTCTTCCACGATGGCATGCACCCTCAGATCAAGGAGTACTTGCGCCAAGAAGACGTGGATATTATGGGCCTTCATGAGACGATCCAACAGGACTTCTCGATGGTCGAGATGGAGGGCCTGTCTCGGCATAAGTTTGCCTGGACTTGGCTACCGGCTTCCGACCACTCGGGAAGCATCCTCCTTGGTGTCAAGGAGGATACCTTCGAGGCAGAGGATATGGATCGCGGGAAATTCTTTGTGAGCATGGACCTCACCCATAAACAATCACGCCTCAAATGGGAGGTCATGATTGTTTATGGCCCCGCGGACCATAGGAGGTCCCAGGCGTTCCTGCTCGAGCTCAAGGTTAAGTGGAGCATACGAAAACCCCGGTCATTGTGGCAGGGGATTTCAACCTCATACGCTCCGCCGCGGACAAGAGCTCGGCGAACGTGGACCTCCATAGGATTCGTTTGTTCAATGACTGCATCACTGACCTCGCTCTCAGGGATATCACTAGGGACCTCTTCTTGGCATCCCCGAGAGCAGGGCTGGCGTTGGATGCGAACTTCTGGACTGAGAATGCCAGGGTGACCTCGGAGAAGAATCTAGAGCTAACACTCCCTTTTCTCCAATTTGAGGTTGCCGAGGCAATCAAAGCGATGAAGACCAACTCGGTGCCGGGACCGGATGGGCTTCCGGTGGTGTTCTTTCAGTCCTTTTGGGACCAGCCGAGTCCTGCAATTATGTGATTGTTTCACGAGTTCTACACTGGGACTCTTGTCATGTCGCGGCTGAACTTTGGCGTGATCACCCCGATCCCCAAGGTAGTGGGGGCCACGGATATCCGCCAGTTTAGACAGATCACGGTGATCAACTTCATCCAAAGGATTTTTGCAAAGGTCTACGCCATTCCTCTTGCTCCTATCATGGAACTCTTGACCCACCCGCTCCAGTTTGCCTTCCTCAAGGGCCGCCTGATTCATGATGGAATACTTGCACTACATGAAATCATTCATGATGTGGAGGTACGCCATCAGAAAGTGGTGTTCCTCAAGCTAGACTTTCAGAAGGCATACAATAAGCTGGACCGGGCATTCTTGAGACAAGTCCCCGAGCGTCGAGGATTTGATGATAGGGTGATCTCTTGGATTATGCAATCCGTTATGAGTGGTAGCACGACGATCAATGTCAATGGGGAAGTGGGTCCATATTTTCGACCCTCCTGCGGAGTTAGGCAAGGGGACCCGATCTCGCCCCTGCTTTTCAACTCCGCGGTGGATGCCCTGTCTGAGATCTTGGACAAAGCCAAGATTGCTGGCCACCTCTCGGGGGTGGTAAAATCCCCGGAGGTGGTATTACCCACCTCCAGTATGCATACGATACCATGATCATGGTGCAGGGGTCGGAGTTGGACATTATTAATCTCAAGTTCTTGCTTCTGTGCTTTGAGTCCATGTCTGGGCTCAAGATCAACTTTGACAAGAGCGAGGTTATGGTCCTAGGTTTCCCCGAGGAGGAGAGGCAGCTGATCACTGACCACCTTAACTGCCGGTTGGCGGACTTCCCCATCACCTACTTGGGCATGCCCATGCGCGACACTCGGGTGTTGATCAGGGACCTTACCCCCATGGTCATGAAGGTTCGGTCTAAAGCCGAACCGTGGCGTGCGCGCCTAACGTCCAAGGGTTCCAAGACGGTCCTGATTAATTAACTCCTGCTTGTCCAGTCTCACCATGTATCAGATGGGTCTATACTTGCTCCCTAAAGGAACCCATGAGACTTTGCGAAAGAGTTGTCTAGGTTCTTTTGGGTTGCCAGAGATGGGCACCAGAAGTACTATGGTGAAATGGGCAGATATCTGTACCCCCAAAATCCTTGGGGGTTTAGGAGTCCTGGACTCTCGCCGCTTAAACGTGGCCTTATTGCTCAAGTGGGTTTGGTGGATCCTCCAAGATGAGGGTGGTCTTTGGCTCCAACTCATTAAGACCAAGTACCTCCGGGGTCGCCCCCCGATGGCATGCGAACGCCGGGAGGGGTATCAGTTTTGGCGGGCCATCCAAGACATTAAGCACTTCAATCGTCGTGGTTCTCTCTTTGTGGTGGGAGATGGGCAGGGAGTCATGTTATAGATGGATCCTGGTTACAGGGTGTCCCTCTCAATCAGGAATTCCCCGTTCTGTTTGCTATCTACGCAACTCCCATGATGTTAGTTGCCAAGGCGGTTCATGAAGGCCAATGGAACATCCCATTCCGGAGGCCCTTTAATGACGCTGAGACTGCTGACTTCTTGAGGTTGCGGGGTTCCTTGCCCCTATCCCTCTCAGAGGAGAGGAATAAGGTATCTTAGAACCAGTCTCCCTCGGGAGCCTTTTTAGTTAGTTCGGCTTATAGGACCCTCTTCCAGGGTCCTGAGCTTCCTTGGACGTCGCACCTTTGGAAGTCGCCCCTCTCCCTGAGCGTGCGTATCTTCCTGTGGCAGCTGCTACGGGATCGCCTTCCTTCGGGGGTAGAGGTCTCGAAATTCAACGGTCTCGGCAATGGGCTGTGCCCATTATGTGGGATGCCAGAATCGTGCACCCACATAATGCTCACATGCCCCTCCTCTCAGTTTCTGTGGAACTTTATCCAAAAAGCCCTGGGCCTGCATGGCAGGCCCAAGACCTCGGTGAGTTCCTAGAAACAGAGGCAAACCACACTGGGAGAAGGCGCCACCTCTTCTGGTTGGTGTTTGTGGCCATCACTTGGACCCTTTGGAATATTAGGAATAATATGACAATTGAGCGGATTTATCCCCGTCGGGCTTCTCACTCTGTGTTTTCTTTGCTTGCCCATCTACAGCAGTGGTACCCCCTGTCCAGGTAGCGTGACCGGGAGCATGGACGACATCTTGCAGGCTCTCAGAGTGCCAGCGTAACGTTTCGCGGTTCCTGCTAGTGCGTCCATGGCTTCGTAGAAGAAGCCCCATTCTCCTCCGTTCTGTTATTTTTTTCTTTTTCTTGGGCTTGCTCTGCTGTGGCCCTAGCGGACTCCCTTTTATTTTCTTTTGACACCTGGACGTTAGTGACTTTGTTATACTCTAGATGGTCGTTGCTTTATTTATAAAGCTAGACGTAAAGCCTGTTTCGAGGAGGTCTGTGGGAGAAGCAATGTGTTAGCAGCACAAGAAGAAAGAAATCCATATAACATACAACATTGTGCTCGTGAAGTCTTTGGTTTGGCACTACTAAAATGCGAGAAAATTACAAAAAAACCACCACAATTGAGGCTAGGGTTTCAAAAGACCACCAAAAAATTTAAAATTTTCAAAAAACACCGGATTTGGGGCAATAGGTTGCAAATAGCACTGATCTAGTTTTGACGCGGTTCTAACGACGAATCTGACCGGTAGGACCCGGTGGTCAGGACGACTTGGCCGTGTTTATTTACCAAAACACCTTCACATATTATAAATTCTAATCTTAGGTCTTTTTTCTATTTTCAATTCCTTTTTATTTATCTATTTCTTTATTTTTTCTAATCATTGAGGAGGCCATTGCTGTGAGCATGAGGAGGAGCTGGCGCCTGGCGTGAGCGAGAAACGGCGAGAGATGGATGTGGCGCGTAGCAGGCGGGACGAGCTGAGGCGCGGAAGAGAAGCTGTCCGCCGGTAGGGAGCAGCCACGGGCGAGCGCCGACAAGCAGCCGCCAGCGAGCTCCAGCCATGGGCGAGCGCCGGACTAACGCGCGGGCGCAGCCAGCCACGACCGGGCACAGCTGGGCAGAGGCCGAGAAGCATGGGCGCGGCGGAGCCCCGTTGATCTGGCCGGAGCTCACCGGCGACTCCACCTAGCCAGCGCTCGCCCGCGCCCCTGTTGGCTAGAGGAGAGGACGGGGCGGCAGCCGACGAGCTATGTCGCGGGCGGGTGGAGGCCGAGAAGAACGGCGCGACGTACCTGGCCGGAGCTGGCTGGAGCTCGCCGGCAGGGAGAGAGGGGGATAAATTTAAGATGCAAATTTACAAAAAAGACCTAAACTTTATAACTTCTAATATGTAAGTACCTATTGGTTGTTAACTTTGCCACATCAGCCTGACCACTGGGTCCTACTTATCAGATTCGTCATTAGGACCGCGTCAAAACCAGATCAGTGCTATTTGCAACCTCTTGCCTCAAATTCTGTGCTTTTTGATTTTTTTTAAAAATGGTGGTCTTTTGAAATCCTAGCCCCAATTGTGATGGTTTTTTGTAATTTTCTCACTAAAATGCTTTGTGGGAGCCTTGATGATCTCAGATGTACTGTCTTTTTTCGAGTGTGTAATACCCTGTGTGTGGTGATGTTGACAGTGAAATCATTTTCTAATGCCTTTGAAAGCAAATGCTGCTTTGAATCTGGGTTCTGTCTTGAGTATTGAAAAGGACCGGTTATTTTTTAATATTGTCATTTCTATCAGTGGTGTGATAACGATAGCCCGCCATTTTGCTTCAGCATATTCTTCAGATATGAACAGAATATTCACTGAAGGAGTGTTATGCTGTTAGCCACTACCTCAGTGAGGTTCTTGTATATCACCTTTTTTTTTATCCAAATTAAAAAATGAACCTACAACTTTATATAGGAAATAAAAGGCATCACTAATTCAGACGAAGTTTATCTTTATACTACTACTGTATTATTTTGACCTCGAGACTTAGCACAGACGTTTCGAACTTTTGTGATAATTTTCACTGGACACCTCTCGCAAGGTTCATCATTCTGGAGGCTGAGCCGTAGTGCAGGTCTGCGTTTGGACCACGCGAAAGCGAGAGCGCAGTAGAATTCGGAACACTCCTCGCGCCAACCCTGTCCGTCCGGTACGCGCCGGAGGGAAACATTCCTCCCCCAAAAAGCAAAAAAATACAACGACCCGCACCACGCTCTCCGAAGTTCCGATCCCGAATCTAACCCTCGGCAGCGTCATAGCCCCCCACCTGTGCGCACGCGCAGGCGAGAGGGCATTCCCGTCCAATGACATCATCTGACGGAAAGGCAGAGGAATGAATGCGGCCGCGGCCGCAGCCGCAGCAGCTCGCTCCTTCCAACCCAACCTCTCCCTCCTGTAAATCAAACAGAAAAATAAAGGCCAAGGGAAGAGAAAAAAAAAACACTTTCCCGTGCCCCGCGCTCTCCTTCCGAATTCATCCGCCCCCCGGAATTCCGCCGCCGCGGCCGCCGGATCGATCAGAGGTAAATGGCTCCCTTCCCTTGCTCTCAGCGGTTTCCTTCTCGGTTTCGGTTTGTTGGTCTCAGCGAGGAGGAGCGGGGAAAGGTGCCGTGCTGCGGAAGGCGGCGCCGGAGGGTTCGTGCGGTGTGGGGGTAAATCGCGCGGTTCGATTCTGCAGCGGGACGAGGGTGACGCCGATTCGGAGCTCGGGGTTGATGCCCGTGTGGGATTCTGGTTCAGTAACATAGCTGCAATGTTCAAGCGTATGTAGCCACAGGGGTATTTAGGATTGGAGATAATATCGTAATAGTGCCGTGCGCATTTTTTCAGCTAAAAAGCTTGTTGTAGCTATCTGATTAGGCGGGGAGTTTTATTCTCTAAGCGGAGTGTCGTGGTAGCTTTATACTGACGGAGAGTTGGGACAGGTTCAGATAGAGAGAACTTGTTGGAGATGTGCTGTATGTCTGTTGGAGAGGATAGACCGAGGCTCTTATCCTTATATTATATGCTATGGAGAATTGGAAATATGTTCGAGTCTGTGATAGATGCATGCTTTATATTTCCAGCAGGTCCATGAGATTATTTCCGCCTTACCGCCATCATTTTGTTCTGTTATGCAGGCTCGTTCGAGCAGAGTTTGGCGCCGTCCGAGATGAGCGCCAAGATCACGGTGACCTACAAGAGGAAGCACGGCGCGTCCAAGGCCCGGGCAGCCGACGGCGTCGTCCCTGAGCCTCCTCCTGTTTCTAGCAGTGGGGTCAGCAGCAGCGAGGCCCCGAAACGAGAGGCCGATGTCGATAACTCCATGTTAAACGGAGGCGATTCTGTGAGGAACCTTGACACGTCTCTCCCCTTATCGATCGTATAGAATTGCTTATATTTGATCTTGTTATTTCTGCTGCTTCTGGTTGTCCATGTTGGTTTTGCCGCCACTGATTTTGTCGCCTTCCTAAGATGGCGGTAGAACCACTCCTGAATTTTTATGTCTCTGTAAGTAGGGCACTAAAATTGCTGCACCAAACAGTACGATATGTGCTACGCGTCTCCAGAACTCTTTTATCATTCGTCCTGGGAATTGTATGCTACAATTATGACGCGGACATTTCTATCAAAAAATGCCAATATCTGCATGTTCTTGGAGCGTTATATTTAGTATGACAAGCAGGGTATAAGCAGAGGATGTGGATTGCGTTATGCTTTAAATTCATTGTTTTATGAGATTTTAATTCTGCATTTGCATGTTGATCGTCTACCTTATTTAGTTATTTTTGTATGTCTTATACCTTTTCTGATCTGGAAAATTGGCAGTTTACCTCTACACGGCAACAGGATGCCTGCAAGTTAATGCAACAATGCGCCAAAAGAGAAACAGCTAAGCCATGTGCGCATGCACCAGAGAAAGAACATAAGGAAATTCAATTGTGCGAATCATTGCCACGAATGGAGCAACCTGAGGTTTCTTGTGCCACCAGTCTCCCAGTAGCAGAGGCATGCAACATCAAATTACAATGCACTAATGATGCATTCAATCCAATTCCTTCTCCGAGTTATGTATGCGATCTTAGACATGATGACGGGACAAAAAACCAGCCAGAAGATTCTAATAACTCTGCTCCCGCGAGAATAAGTTATCATCAAGTGCCAGATGATACTAGCAGACATAGATTTAGTCCTCTGCTCACCTTCCGTAGGCGTGTTAAAAGGAAAATTAATTTGGATGAACCAGCAGAGGAAGGTTATTCAAAAGATAACGGCAAACTGTGCTCAGTACTGACAGGCACCCCACCAAGTTTGTTAGTCAAGGCTACTCCCTTGCTCAATGGAACTGATGACAACTCTTTGGATACTGCACATAAGGTATGTTTTTTCGCTCATTCTATCGCACACTCATACTCTGTTAAACTACTCATATTCATGATCGTATTTCCTGCACACTGTTATTTTATTAAGAATCTAAATTTGGATATAAGAAGTTGGTAATAATATGAATATTTGAAGTACAAATAAATGGCAGTGTTTGTATGAAATAGCCAGACTGTAACATTGTCAGTACTTTTTTTTTTCCAACACAACCCCCCGATAACAGGGCAGGGTTTCACTATCAAAGATAACGGTAACAGTTGTCCGCACCTGTTGCTGGTTTCTAGTATTTCTGTCTGAAACTAATGTTAGCAAGCCATCGTAATTATTCTGAAAACATATATTTGTCTACCTTGTGTATGCAGATTATTTTCTGTGTAGAAAGGGCTCCT
The DNA here is from genome assembly GCA_023614405.1 of Avena insularis. Lineage (NCBI taxonomy): Eukaryota > Viridiplantae > Streptophyta > Magnoliopsida > Poales > Poaceae > Avena > Avena insularis. Next base: position 391,586,001 of record CM042695.1, read on the forward strand.
TACGTTGTAGGCTAACTGAAAAGCAAGAGTGGTTTGGCTATTGATTATAAATTATATGATTTAATAATTTATATGTACAATAACGATCAATATGTCATGCTAGAAATCTGTAAATAATTACAAAGTAGCTGTTCATATGCTAAAGAAGTTGTAGTTAATCATTAAAAGAGAAACATGTGCATACTCTACGCTAAACAGTTGGCATTGCCCAAATTATTTTGCTATATAAGGCAAACTCATCAGTAAAAGTGAATCATATTTTATACTTAACAAAAACGAAGTTATAGAAGTGTCAAAATGTTTGCCAGAAAACACTTTATATTATTGGAAATTGTAGACCATCCATTTCCACCTTATATTGTTGGAAGTGCATGTAGCAGTGCTAAAGGCGTCCAAAAGTACACATGTATCATTAACTGAATCACACATTTTGTTTGCAGGTAACTATTGCAGGAACAAGTAGTGGATTAACTGTACCAGCTAAATGCTTACTTGAACAAAAAAGGTAACCAACTTGTGTTTGTTAAGCGCTGTGATCTCACATCGGATTCATATTATTCGTAGACTCACATATGCGAAGAACTAATTCAATGCCCCTTTTGTAGTTCATGCATGCTAAAATCTACGGTACAGCATACATTTTCCCCACAGCATGCTGAAGATGTAGACCAAAGCTTAAATTCAGAACGTGATGGTACACCAGTGTCAGAATTTACTAGTGTGCGAGAGATCAGTACACAAGATGTTAGAGCGGAGGACTTGAGCAAAACTGTAGATCATGTTACTGAAGCACCAGAAGTTGTTGAAATCAAGGAGTTACATGGTAATGGGCTTCTTCACATTTGGCAAGGCAAAATAAATAAATTTAAATATGTTAAAACTAACTAGTTATTCTGTTTACAGATGGTCCTCTAGAATCCGAAGGTTCAACAAAACATATTCCAATCATTGTCTTGGACGGTGACAATGATGAGAGGGGTAAACTGCTGGAAAATTCGAAGGTTCCTGATCAAGTGGCTCAGGAGAAAAACGAAAGCGGATTTACTTCGGGGAAGATTAACCTGAATTGTGTTGAATTATCGCACGAGGGGCTTCTCGATCTGAATGACTCGTCAGTTCAAAGGCTGTCAAATCAGGTGAGAATGGTAAAATCATATAATTGTTCCATATCTTAGGAAGTGCTTCATTGGTAGTTTGGCACCCAACCAGAAACCCTATGCTCACCCACATAAAGGATTATTTTCTCAGTTAAGCGAAACTGTTTATTTCTTTCTAGATCCTATGTAGCTGTACCTTTGACTTGGAACGAGATTGTTTATTTCTCCATTTTTTAGCAATCTGTGGACTGTTTACTGAATTATATGTTTTGTCTTTGTTTCTGTCACCATCTTGTTTCCAAGCTTGATACATGTATTATACCGCCATATGTATCTTTGTTTTAAATATTTTTTACTACCTACAGGATCATTTTGTGACTGAACAGAAACAAGTTTCTCAACCAATTGAAAGGTTATTTTTTACAAAGGAGAAAGATACTATTCATGGTAAAGAGCAATGTCAAGAGGGAACTTCAACAATTCATACCTTGTACTCAAAACTTTTTGATCCATCGCTGTCATGGAAAGCTGGGAGTTCCAAGGAACCAAAGAGCATGCCTTCAGAACTGAAATTCAGAATAATGGATAAGGTTCCCGAGTTCAGTTTAGATCTCAGCTTGGATAGTTTCCAAGATAGTGGCATGTCTGCCATGAGGCATGATAGGTTGTTTCATGGAGGCAACTCCAGTGGATCTCATTTACTGACAGAAAGGCTTGGTACATACTCCTACAGAAGACGCCAGGCTCCCTGGTCAGAAGAAGAGTTAGATTTTCTATGGATTGGAGTGAGGAGGTATGGAACGAATAACTGGAATGCGATGCTGAGGGATACACGACTACGATTCTCGAACTCAAGAGTGGCCGAGGACCTTGCTAAGCAATGGGACAAGGAGCAAAAGAAGCTTCTAGGTGTAGGTCTGTTTCAATCAATCAGAACATCTGCTCTAGATTCTGCACCACCTCCGCACATAGCGGAAGATTATGTTGGAAACAGTTCATGCTCTGGATGCTCAAAGTCTCCATTTCTTGCAACCCAAACAAACCTTTCCTTGGCTGACGCGTACCTTCGGAATGCTCGTGCTTCAGATAGAGGCCAGCATCATTTATCAAACCTGGGAAGATATAACCTTCATGGAATTGACAACAGGTCGAGGAATTCGTCTCTAGGAAGCTTCACTGTGGCTTCTTCCTCACACGGGAGAAGTGGCAGCAGGCGTAGGAAGACCTCCAAAGTCCACAAGTCATACTATGACAACAGGTCACATTGGTGCCAAGAACTACCAGAGAGGATGTCTCAGCTCCTTCCCATGAACCAACAACCAATCAACAGCCTTCCCCAGTGGCTTACAAAGGATGTCAAAAGCGGTACAAGCTGGCTTAACCCAGAGATGTGGCCGAGCATGTCGCAGACGATGGGCCATTCGGCGGCTGATCCACTGAGTGATAGCCTGAGAGCTGCCGCGTTCTTGTTCCCAGATGACAGGAAACCGCATGTCATGCCTGATGCTTCCTTGAAGCGCACGCTGGAGAGGAAAGTGGAGTTGCACAGTCTAGGCAATAAGGTTTTTCGGACCGGTGGTGACACCTTGGATCTGAACCACAGGGCAGCTGCTATGGCAGCAGGGCTGAACGGCGCCCCTGCGAGCGACACAGGTGCATCATCTGAAGAGACGGTATCAGACAGCTGAACTGTGCTAAGCCTTGGGACCTTGAAACCCTTTGTTTTTTATGAATATCAGGAATGTATTTATTTCTCTAAATTCAGATAATTAGTTTAACGAGTAAAATGTTCATGTATTGGACAAAAAACGTTCATATATATCGAAGTTATTTTTCTAAACAGAAGTGTCTGTATTTATGAAAAGAGTTTTGCAAGAAAAAAAATGTTGACATGCAGAAGAATGAATGTTCGTATTTCAAATGAAAGTGTTCGTCTAGTCTTTTAGAACATCGTGTATATATAAATCAATGCTGACATATCTTGAAGAGGTGGTTCATGTTTAGTAAATGTTTCAAAAGAAGTGTTCATTATCTAATACTTTCTCCTTGCCATAATGTTGTGAATAGTATAAGATTTTTCGAAATTCAAACGTTGTAAAGTTTGACCAAGTAGGAAAAAAAAATCAACATCTAGAATACCAAATCAATTCCATTAAGTAAAAGGAAACAAAGAACTAGAAAAGTCCAAGCATTATTGGGCCGGCCCTGCAGTATGACAAATTTCCCTCTCTTTCTATTTTTTTTTAGTTTCTAATTGAATGCATAAACTTTTGCATTTCATTTTTTAAATTAATTTTATCTTTTTTATTTTCATTTTCTTTCATATGTTTTTATTTCATTTTAATTTTTATATACATATGAACATGGTTATTTGAAATAGATAAATATGTATTTTATATTTATTTTGGACCATATGGACAATAATTTGGACGGCATGAAATTTCATTTTAATTTTTATATACATATGAACATGGTTATTTGAAATAGATAAATATGTATTTTATATTTAGTTTGGACCATATGGACAATAATTTGGAACGGCATGAACATATACTCTACTTGAACCACCTGGATAGTTATTTTCTCCATGAACAACTCTATTAAAATAAATTAATTTCCAGATCAGTAAAAAAAATTGTATTTGTCAATGGGCAGGGCAAATGCAGCTTATGTTGGAACCTTTAGGCGTTGAATCCCTATTTCTTAAGGCGTCAAACATGAGTTTCCCAACAAGTCACAATGTCCAATAGGCCTCTAACTTCTATAGGGTTTCAACATGGACCTCGCTATGTTAACATGAATACATTTTCTTATGTATTTTACATTTTATATTTCCTTTCTTTCAAATTAAGTTATTATAAGGGGAAAATTGTGCTATAGAAAATAATTTTACACGTGTGTTAAAATAATTTTTTTGTCTATGAAAATAATCAAGAATGACATACAAAATATTGCGGTACTGCGGGATTAGGGTGCCTCTGCGGAGGCTTTTCGGGTCTACTGGGTCCTACAGGACCCAACACGGACCGGTGTGCCTCCGACCGCATCCGCTCGACGACCGCCTTTAGCGGAGGAGGCAGTTCCCTCCCGTGTGGTGGAGGTACTGCTGGCACTGATTCAAGCTACGTCTCACACTGTCTTGTAGACCTCGCGACGACTACCTCAGTGAGATGACGATGGCGGCTTTGTGACTGTAGTGGCGCATGTTCGTGGTCGGCGAGTTTGATGGTGGCTAGACTTCGACCTCGCGGGGCTCCTCTGCAACGGATCGCGCAAGGGTTGTGGATAACAATTTTTTTTTTAGAAAAATCTCTATGGGCTCACCCGACACCGACTTGGTTCCGTCCTCGGGTGGCACCATTTCTTCCAAGAGGGCGTCATGGCTAGCCTTTCTCCACTTCCCTTTGTCTGCTGGGGGAACCCTAGGACCAGCCTCTGGTCCGGACAGTAGCGTTTGCTTTCCTTTTTGAAGATGTTGCTGGGTGTTTGACGAGTCCTTTCTAGGAGCGTGGAGGTACTTCTTCGGAGAGCGCGGGCGGTTGTCACTTTTGTTTCGTTGATCCTCCTCTGTCTTCATTTCTTGTTGTTGCTTCAACATTTTATTTTGTTTTAAGACTTGTGGTTGTATCAAGTGATTGCTATATTAATATACCTACGCGAAAACCTATTCCAAGGAGGTAATTATAGTCAGGAATCGTGTAGGAAACATGGGGTAGTGTACTAGTAGCTCATTAATTTATGCATGCATCGATTACCATTAAGAGCTCTCCTTAGTTTTCATCCGTAATGACCGTACTCTCTCCTTTCTAAAATAAATGACTTGGGTATAACTAGATTCTGCATGTATTTAGGTACTAAAACGTGTTTAGATATATAGAAATATAAATTTTTGACAAGGCCAATGTATTAAGAGCTCTGCTTAATTCACTTATGGACGGAAGGAGCTATTGCAAGGCCAATGTACTGTAGCTAGCTTGGAAGTGTGGAAGGTTTTGGCAATGGCGCGTGACCGAGTGTTTCACGCTGACGCATCACGTAGGCGTAGCTAGTAGGCGCATGGATTCACGGGTGGACGAGTCATGTCACACCGGTCGCCGGATCCACTCAACGGGACTAGAGAAAAGTGCACCGAGCGATTGGAGCAAGTTTAATAGTGTAGTTTGTTATTCATATCAATACTTCTAACTTTTAGCTAAGTCAAACATAATTAAATTTAACCATTTTTATAAAAAAATATAGGAACATATATTAAATCAAACTGACATATTATAAAACTAGATTTAAAAATAAATCTAATGATATCAATTTAGTATAATAAATATTGGTAAGTTTTCCTAAAAAATTAGCCAAACTTAATAAAATTTGACTTAGGACAAAACTAGAAGTACACTTATTTGCAGACGAAGTGAGTATAGTCAATTATATAGCTAACATGTATAATAGTTGAGCAAAAAGATGTACTACTTTATTAAAGTGTGGTCCAGGTTTTACTCTCATAAAACACCTAGAAAACGTGCTAAAGCTGGCTTTTAACTTATAGCCGGTTGATCTTCTCTCTCCTCTCATCTCTTTTTCAACTCAGTACAAATATTATATTTTACTTTTTATAGCCAGCTAACATGGCTCTATTGTACTTGCTCTTAGGGATGTAAGGGTGCGCTATTTAATCCATATAATACTATTTATAATTACTCTAGTTTAATAAAATTTGCTTTTTCCAAAAAATAAACTAACCAGTTGAATAAACGGAAATTGCGGACGCCGTTTAGGGACCATTTACATCCCTACGAGCGATAATACTACGGCATCCATCATGTCACACATCGTTTTTCGATCCATCTACCATCGTGCGTTCAGCAAGATCGTAGTAGTATGAGAAGCTAGCCACCACGACTCGCTTCTCGGTCGCCCCCTCCCCCACCCCCGGGTGACGAGGTTTAATCTCATCAATGCTCATTGTTATGAGCTTGGGTTTTGGAGAAGATGGGGGTGCTAGAGATCATGGAACGGTTAACAGACAAGCAACCAGGAGACACGAGATTTACCTAGGTTTAGGCCCCCGGAGGGAAAACTCTACTCCCGCTTGTCTGCTCTTGATTACGGCGGAACCGAAAAGTACAGGGGTGCACAGATGCAATCTGGCGTGGAGGTGTGTATGCGGTGGTATGAGAGATGTCCTCCTCGTCATGCCCTCCTAGCCTTTATATAGAGGTAGGCAGTTCTCAGGCATAGATCGAGTCGGTTACAGGTTTAGGGTTTGCCCCTTTGAATATTCTATCTGTTCTAGTCTTGCTCTCCAAGGATCCGAAGACGTCATGGGCTTGGGCCACCCGAAAATCTTCATGGGCCACGCGTATTCTTGTGGGCTTTCCTTGGGCTAGACCAGGTATATTAATGTTGTGTACCCGTAAGGTATAACCATGTCACCGGGGCTATTAGTAGCACAACCCTAACCCCTTCCTTGTCTCCACCTCCTCCACTCCTAGACCCACACAGCCGTCGCTGGCACACGCTCTCGGCAAATCCTGTGCGGTACCGGTGGCAGCGGATCTTACCGGTTCCTGTCTACAAGGAGAGTTGCGCGAGAAGTTTTTGATAAGTGGCGAAAAACTACAACGATGGACCAGGTCTCCCTTTCGAGGCAAGCCGGCGAGCCGCGACTGAGGAGGACCATCGTGGTGGAGGCGACGGGGCTCGGCGGCCAGGGCGTCTACCTCGCGTGGCAAATGACAGTGGTGGGTGGCCTCTATAGGAGATTGTCGCCGACAAGGCCCAGGGTGCAATCCACCAGTGCTAGGAAGGTAAGTACCAGGACATCTAGGTCATAGAAGAAGGAGGCAGGTGGGGCCAGCATGGGTGGAGTAGGGTCTGCCTCAGCCTAGATCTAGGCCCCTCTGGCCCTGATCTAGGTTAGCGGGCCTAGCGACCTATACAGGTTTCAGGGGCACATGTGTGTCTGGGAGCCCAACCCCTGGCCAAGGAGTGGTTGTGCTAGATCCGCGCCCCTAGGCCTAGATCCAGCGTGTACCTAGCAGTCCTATTTCTCGGGTATTGCAGGTTTAACATGCGGGTGTGTCCTGCTTGTTCAACCCCTGTCTGAGCGCTGGCTAGCTTGGGCCTCTCTTACCCAACTAGTGGATTTTTCGTTGGGGTGTTTCCGCGTCAAGGGTGAGATCTCGAATGCCTGGGCGGCGGACCTAGAAGGTGGACTGCGTGGGCGACTCTACGGCGAGTGATGTGGTTGCGGTGATAGTCGATCTCTTCGGTCATGAAGGTGGCGAGTAGCAGATGGTGGGGATAATGGTGTTGACGGTGTTTTAGCTTTGGCAGCTCCCAGATCACGCGTTGGAGGCCTAACTCGAGGTCAGCAGGCAACCCGAGTTTGGGAGCGGTACAAAGGATTTTCCGGGCGAAAGCTTTGCGCTTTCGCGCCAACGGCGCCGATGTCTGCGGGTGTCATTACCCACTTGAGGGCGCCGTTGTGGTTACCTTCTCCGTGCGAGGGTTTCGGGTAAACCCTTGACCATGCGGTCTCGACAGCGACAGGGCGGTGTGTCGTTGTGGAGCTCTGGTTCCACTCGGTATCACTCCGGTGTCTCTAGTGGCATGTTTTTGGCTTTCCGTGTTTTTTCTTTTTTGTCTTGATCTGCTTTGGTATCCCCATTTGTTATATCGGTTCGACCATTGTGGATTTATTTATAAAGCAGTGTGAAATCCTGTTTTGAGAGTACGCATATGATATGTGATAAAAAGGTACATCACATGCGGTGTACAAAATGTGGAAACCTCTCTCCCGTGGTAGCTACAACACAAACAGAGCTAAGGCGGCCTGCGATATTAATATATTTCTTTTATCAAAAAAAAATTAGTACAACGATGCGTCCAGATATTAGGTGAGACAAACATTGTCATCGCATCACATCTAGATGGTCTAATTGGAATTTGCATAAGAACTTTTGTGGAACCGGAGAAGGAATTTTTTTGTTGAAATAGCAAGCAGAAATATGGAATAATTAGAGGTTTTTGGTTTTTATGTACTTTGCACGATTTATAAGATTCTTTAGAAAAATCAATGGTGGTTGTTGGATTTCTAGGATGTAGAACTTGTATGAGTACACTTAGAAGTACCACATCCCAAATCCAACGCATAATTTTTTTCTTTTTGTGTATTGTAATTATATACATGGTGAATTTCTTACTCACGTGCGTGATCCCAATGTAAATATTTTACTTTTATCCTATTTGTGTATGTTCTTTGGATCACATGAACAAAATAAACTACTAAATTGACTCCAGGATGCATGGATCTTTTTTTTTTGCAAAAAAACCCAGATGTGGTACATTAATTAAAGGTCAATTTGCACATACTTCCATTAATTAAAGGTGAAAAACCAGATGTGTACATTAACTAAAGGTGAAAAACCAGATGTGTACATTAATTAAAGGTGAAAAATCAGATGTGTACACTAATTAAAGCATTTTATCTTTCTTTTTTTTTGGCAAAAACCAGATGTGTAGCCAGAAAATTGGCCTTAAAAATAAATTGTTTGCGCCTAGACCATCTCCGTCTCTTTCACAGTCTAAAGTAGCAATATTTCTAAAACAAAATTTGAACTTCCATGTTGAGTGTCATAGTGTGTGCATTCTTGAATTTCGTCCAACTTATAGACATGTTTATTTCATGCCGGTCAATTTTGGTTCATATGATTACGACACCAATAAACTCTGCATGAAAAATATAAAATATCTTGCTTGGTATACACAAGGGATAAAACGTAGCACATCGTTGGCTGATGAGCTAGCTAGAGTGACCAGCGTTTGTTGCAGACAGCATGGGAAGTGAGAGATTTTTTTACAAATATTCCCCCTGCAACACTCCATCGCCAAAACTGCCCCCCTACTGCAAAAGGCAAAAGTGCCCTGGCGGGAGGCTAGAAATGTGACGCGTGTCACATCCCGCCAGGGCCGGTGGCGGGCCAGACTTCCAGCCATAGGCGGTGGCGGGAGGAGCCTGCCGCCAGCGCGTGCGGCGGAATGATGTGGGCCCGTGGCGGGAGGCAGACGTTCCGCTGGCGGGACGTGTCGCGGCAAACTTCGGGACGGGCGCGGTGGCGGGATGTTTTCTCCGCCCTAGGCGGTGGCGGTATGTGCTGCTCCGACAGCAGCTGTCCGCTGAGGTGACACGGCTCGACATGACTGCACAGTAATTAGATGACGGGCTACAGAAAATAGACTGCCGAAAGTGCACCGATACAGCAAATTGATTATCGAACTTTGCAGCGTACTCGCATGCCGATTTGTCCAGCTAGTAGAGAAGGCTGGCTTATAAAAGGAGTAGTATCACGCTCTTCACAGATGCATCCTTCTTCGTTTCTTCCTTTGTTTGCTATTTTCTTTGGTGGCTATGAGTTTGCCTTGCTCTGACCAAGACTACAGGCCTAGAAATATGAAGGATGCGAGTCTGCCTCCTGGTGTGGAGCATCTTCGGTGTTGGTGCGGGACACTTTGCAAGGTGAAGGAGTCCACAGATTTTTCTGATAAAATGGGCATGAAGTTTTTCATGTGTCCCAACTATCAGTATGATCCAGCTCCCTGGAGTTACAACAGGCCTCCGGTATGTTTCATCTATAACAAAATGATATAATTTTTGTTTTATGAAATATTTACTATGTTTTTATTTGTGATGCAGTCTCCTCCACCCTTGTGCATATGGTATCGTTGGATTGACACGGAGCAGCCTGAATGGGCGCTTCGTGAGATAGAAGAGAGGAGTCGTCGTGCGTGGCAAAACTTTCACGAGGACGAGCGTCGTGAGAAAGAGGCGGAAGAGCGTAGAGCGGCGCAACAGGAGCAACGGCGTCGATTAGAGGAGCTACGGAGGCAGAGAGAGGAACAACGACGGCTCAGGGAGGAGGAGGAACGACAGGCTAGGGAGGCATACATGCAGACTCTGAGAGAAAGGGCTGCTGAGGCAAGGGCAGCTGAAGAACGCGGTGATAAGACTGGGAAATGGCCACGCTGGACGCAAGACGGCTAGACTTTTGTCCTAGTGTCTGAATCCACGCCTCGCATTGTATCTTAATTAAAGTACTCGTATTTTAAATTATGCATTTAAATGTATCCTAATTTCTGTTGTATCGCGTGTTAATGAAAAATAAGTATCTAAGTAATTTTATTTTAGTTATATCTTAAATATCTGTGAATTTTTATTTGAAATTGTTTTTTAAACATCAAGACAAGATAATAGTAATATGTCTCTCACAAATATAGAACGATACATTAATGTTCAAATAGAAACCGGCTACACCGCCGAAGTTACAATAATCGTCTCATCGTCTCGGTTGTTTCCTCGCATGTCCTCCGTATATGTGATCTGAAGGATAACCTCATGGATCCGTTGGCCTGGGATTTGTGCGGAGATTTGGCGGTGATGATATAAAATGATTCCTGGTTTCTGTATCTTGTTGACTATCAGGAATTTGGCTCGTACCAATATCAGTATATAAGAAATCCATCATTGGATCATATGTTGGCTGTGATGGTCCAGGGTTGTATGAAGATTGAGGTTGATCGTATGGCTGATCATATGTGTAGTAACTGCCATGGCCTATTGATGGGTAAGGAGGTGGCATGTTGGAATTAAATCCAGCATCATCATCGTCCCATGCATCATCAGGAGTGGTCTATATAGGAACAATAAGTATTAGAGTGAGTAAAATATAATAATAAGTTAGTGTGATTATAAAAATGCGTACCGGTGTTTCCTGAAATAGTTCTCTAGTAATTTTCGGGAATATTTCTCTAGGTGTTGGTTGATGCGTTGAACCGAAATCAATCTAAAAAATAGTCTGCATGTTAGAATTCAATTATTACAGCAGATATGGATTAAAAGTATCGAACTCACGCGTGGTGGTTGTCTTGAAGATTCAGGCCTAGAGGGTTCCACGGTATTCCTTGATGATGTACGCATAAGAGTAGCGTCTTGACGTGTTCTAGTCTGTCAGCACAAGAACATTATAAATAATTGTTTTTCTAAAACAGATTTTTAAATGTAGAAAATACGTACATTCTCACGCATAGAGGCGCTGCGTGCTGGATTTCCTAGGCTTGCTCTCGCTTCACTCGGCCGCGACGAGAAAGACTCAGGCATGTTGTACTGTCCTAGCATAACATCATCCGCTCGGCCACAACTCCAGTTAGTAGCGGTATGTAAAGCATTCTGAAAAATGCGCCTCAATCTACTTTTGATGGTATTCGACATGGATCGAAGGTTCTCTCTAACTATTTCACGCACATCCGCCATTATGCTATGCTGCCTACTTAGCTGAAAATAACGACCAATGTTATTCTCGTAAATATAGAATTATAAATACAGTGCTAAAAATATACATACCGTATCATCACGGCGGTTTGCTGCAGTACGTTCTATCCCTCCCTCTAGCTGCTCTTGACGTGTGCGGTGTGCTGGTCTATCCGTTGGAGTGCGGGTGAGCTTGGAACGTGTGCTCGCGTTGTACCATGTCATATAAGCATCCCACGTATTATCGGAAAACACCCTGCACGTTCAGTGTCATAAGCATACCAATAAAAATTTAAATAATCTAAAAAAATTACCTATTTTCTGGAACTATGTTCGTAAGCTTGTTCGAATTCCATTGATCTATCCATAGCTTCTGGGTGTGCAGCCAATTATGATTCTTTTTTCCTTGATTGCTTTGTCTGAAATGTGCATAACCATTGTTATAATATTTGATAAAAAACATTGTATAAATTTACACCGATTTAAAATTGAGAACGTACTCGTGAAAATGTAGACTCGACACAGTTGGGAGGCGGAGGAGGGACCTCCTGGTAGAGATCAAGTTGCCGCATCACACGCTCGGGGTTCTGCGGCTCCACCATATACAGGCACACAAGATGACAATGTGTCCACCAAAGCTCCTGGTCTCGGTAGCAATCAATTGCTAAACCCTATCTCCGCCCACGTGCGTTACATAATCTTCATGCCACGCATTCCATGCGATAGAAGAATAATGTATGGTCTCGAAATCTTCATGGTAAAGAGGATAACACTTCGAAGCCAAATTACGGGCCCAACGTAATACGCCATATGTCCACCGGGTACCCATGGTCGCGCAATTAAACTGGACGTCGTGACCACTATATGGGTGCACTGGATCTTCTATCATTGGCCGTCCGACGGGTATGCGCTCCCAAGACCACAATTGGAGGAAAATATAGCATACACATAGAATTGGGGCTACACTACTGACCTTCTTTCTCCTATATGAGGCGTCACATAACCCCCTATAAGTCTGACATAGCACCGCCGAACCGATGCTGTACTGGGTGATCTCTACATTGTCCAGAGGAAGGGCTATGTGTTCTGCTAGTCTAATAAAAATTGGGTTGACTACTTCACCATTTTCCGATGGGAACAACATGCCAAATAGGTAGAGTAAGTATGCAACCAGGTGTCGACGTACTACTTCCTCAGAAACTCCGGTTGGGAAGTCAATAAAATTTACTAGCCAACTGATGGGGACACCTCGAGCTAACTTATCAGTACGAGTTCTCGGGATAAGTTGACCCATCAGTTGTTCAAAATCTTCCTTCCAGGATGCCCGTGCTGGCGGCAACACGAGAGGAATACCACAAAGTGGCAACCCAGTGATCATGGTGTTGGAATTATGCCCTAGAGGCAATAATAAAGATGTTATTATTATAATTCTTGTTCATGATAAAGTTTATATTCCATGCTAGAATTGTATTAAGCGGAAACATTAATACTTGTGTGGTTTGTGAACAACACCGTGTCCTTAGTACGCCTCTATGGACTAGCTCATTGATCAATGATGGTTAAGGTTTCCTAACCATAGACATGAGTTGTCAATTGATAATGAGATCATATCATTGGGAGAATGATATGGTGGACAGACCCAAACTAAGCGAAGCAATTAGATCGTATCATTGTGTTCATCTTTGCAAAGCTTTTCCTATGTCAAATATTGTATTCCTTAGACCATGAGATAATACAACTCCCTGGTATCGGAAGAAAGCTTTGAGGTCATCAAACGTCATCCTATGAGAGGGTGATCATAAAGGTGTCTCTCGGTGATCGGAAAGTATCATTGGGTTGTATGTATCGAGATGGGATTGTCCCTCCCAAGTCGGAGAGATATACTTTGGGCCCGTCGGTGTCGATATCAACACCGCTTGCAAGCATGTGGTTAAGGAGTTAATCACAAAGTGATATCGGATTACGGAACGAGTAAAGTACTTGCTGTGAACGAGATTGAACTAGGTATGACGATACCGACGGTCGAATCTCGGGCAAGTAAAATATCGCGAGACGAAGGGAATATATATATGGGATTGATTGAATCCTGGCATCGTGGTTCATCCGATATGATCATTGATGAATGTGTGGGAGTCAATATGGGTGCCCAGACCCCGCTGTTGATTATTGATAGAAGATCATGTCTGCATATTCTTGAACCCGAGGTCACACATAACGTGTCTCGGCTAGGATAGATTGGATAATTGGTTTATGAATTTTTGTTGGTCTCGGATGGGATCCGGGATATCACGAGAGGTTCGGAATGGTCCGGAGAATAAGATTCATATAACGCAGTGCAGTTTTGGAGTTCGAATTGTTCGGTTAATCGGTATTGTCTGAAGCTTCTAGAACCTTCCGGAAGGGGGCCAACGTGGTCCCACCTTCCGGGAGGGGGCATGGGCCTATGAGGGAGTGTCCTGGCCGCATTGGGCCAGGGGAACAAGGCCCCATAGGGCCCAGCCGATCCTAGAGAGTTTAAATCGTTTAAACTAGAGATAAGATAGGATTTCTAGATAAGGGAGAGTTTAAACCGTTTAAACTAGAGATAGGCTTGGAGGAGGGGCTAGGCCTGGCCGCCCCCTCCCCCTCTATATATAGAGGGCTGGTGCGCCCCCTCTATATATAGAGGGCTGGTGCGCCCCCTCCCCCCACACACCTTCCTCCAACCCTAGTTGCCCTGCTGCCCTTCCACTCTCCCTCCCGACTGTTTGTAGGCGAAGCCCTGCGGCAGAAATTCTCCACCATATACACCACGTCGTCGTGTTGTAGATCCAATCCATCTCTCCACCATACTTGCTGGTCCGAGGAAGGAGGAGACGTCGAGGTGCTGCACGTGTGCATCTCACGGAGGCACCGCCACTTGTGGTGCTAGATCGGATCGGATCGCGAGGAGGAGAAGCGAGTACGACTACATCACCCACGTTCCGATTTAACGTTCCGCGCGTAATCTTCAAGGGTATGAAGATCTAATCCAATATCTCTCGTTGTTTGCATCTCCTAGATTAGATCTTGGCTTTCCTCTGTTCGCTCCGTGAAAATTTTGATTTACTATGCTGAAACCCTTCGGGGTATCGAGCTAGATCTATGCGTAGATGTGATTCACGAGTAGAACGCAACATGGTTGTTGCGGGCGTTGATGTTTTCTGTTGCAAGCCTCTTGTTTGTGTTCTTCTTATGACGCGGGATAGTGAGATTGAAGCGGTCTAGGCCAACCTTACGCGACGTCGTTCGCGAGACCGGCTCCGCACTTGACGTGTGGCTTGTACCACACATGCGGCTGGTGGATGTCCGTTTCTCTCACTATAGTTGTCATGGGATTAACACCGGAGTTTGGCAACCATAATATCACCGTTGTGGCTTTCCGTAGGTAAGAATCGTTCTTAGCATCTACTCCCATAAGCCACGTAAAACATGCAACAACAAAGTAGAGGCGTCTAACTTGTTTTTGCAGGGAGTGTTTTCAGTGATATGGTATGGCCCAAGATGTGATGTGTATAATGTATGCGATGATCATGTTTTGTAATGTTTCACGACTTGCATGTCGATGAGTACACAACCGGCAGGAGCCATATGGTTGTCTTTATAATTGTGTATGACCTGCGAGTCAACTTCTTATACGCCATGTAATAGCTTTACTTTATCGCTAAGTAGTTAGCAATAGTTGTAGTTGCTATTCGTGGTGGAGGCAATCATGGTGGAGTGATGGAGATCATGCCGGAACGCACAAGATGGAGATCATTGCGCGAAGATTGGCTATACCATGTCACATAAAGTTATATGCATGTGATGTTTATCCTTTTATGTATCTTATTATGCTTAGATCGCGGTAGCATTATAAGATGATTCCTCACTTAAAGATCAAGATAAAACTGTGTTCTCCCCAAGTATGCACCGTTGCGAAAGTTCGTCGTGTCCAAGCATCACGTGATGATCGGGTGCTATAGACTCTACGCTCACATACAACGGGTGCAAGCCAGTTTTGCACACGCGGAAATACTTGGGTCTAACTTGACGAGCCTAGCATGTACATGCATGGCCTCGGAACACAAGAACCGAAAGGTTAAGCATGAGTCATATGAATGATATGATCGACACTTCGTTGTCCACCATTGAAACCACATCTCTTCTCGTGATGATCGGATTAGGTGTGGTGAATTTGGATCGTGTTCACTAAACAACTTGAGGGATGTTGAATTTAGTGGGAGTTCATCTAGTAATTTGATTAAGTTGAACTATTTATCATGAACATAGTCTAAATTGTACTTGCAAATACTATAGATCACATGGCCAAGTCCAACTTCAACTTCAACGTTTTTGCTGAGAAAGAAAAGCTTAGAAACAATGGGTCTAACTTCACCAACTGGTTCCGCAATCTAAGAATCATTACGTTGCGGACAAAAGGACTATGTCCTTGAGAAAGCGTTAGGTAACCCCCTATCGCTACTTGTTGGCTGATGAGAAAGCTGTTTATCAGTCGCGCAAGGATGATTATGATTTGATTAAGATCGCCATGTTGTTTGCTATGGAACCGGAACTTCAAAATCGTTTTGAAAACTATCCCGGGCCCTTTGAGATTCTCGAGGAGCTGAAAACCATGTTTCAGACTCAGGCCCGCTCGAGAGATATGAGATCTCCGAGAAGTTCTTTAAGCGCAAGATGGAGGAAGAGAGTTCCATTAGTGAGCACGCCATTAAGATGTCGGGCTACACTCAACGCCTTGAGCAAGCTGGATCAAGATTCCAGAGGAGCTCAAGATTGACAGGTTCGCAATCACTCCTCCCAGCTACAAAAGTTTTGTAGTGACTCATAATCAGATTGGTTCCTCGATACGATCCCCGAGCTCTTCGCAAAGCTGAAGGCTGCGGAGGTGGACATCAAGAAATATAATCATGTGTTGATGGTCAACAAGCCCTCCTTTAAGAAAGGTAAAGGTGCAAAGAAGCCCTTCAAGAAAGGTGGCGGCAAGCGCGTTGCCCCTGCTGAGAAGAAGCTCAAGTCTGGTCCTAAGCCGGACACTGAGTGCTTCTATTGCAAGGACAAGGGTCACTGGGCGAATCGTCCAAGTACTTAGCGGACAAGAAGGCTGGCACCATCAAAGGTATATTTGATATACATGTTATTGATGTTTTCCTTACTAGCCCTCGTTGTAGTGCATGGGTATTTGATACCAGTTCAGTTTCTAATATTTGTAACTCAAACAGAGCTACGGAATAGCGGCGACTTATGAGGGATGAGGTGACGATGCGTTGGCAACGGATCAAGAGTTGATGTGATGGCTGGCACGCTCTCCTTAGTTTTACCTTCGGGATTAGTTTTAAACCTTAATAAATGTTATTATGTGCCTGCGTTGAGCATGAACATTATTTCTGGATCGTGTTTATTGCAAGACGGTTATTCATTTAAATCGGAGAATAATGGTTGTTCTATTTATATGAGTAACATCTTTTATGGTCATGCACCTATTGTGAATGGTTTATTTCTTCTAAATCTCGAAAGGGATGAAACACACATCCATAACATTGAGGCTAAGAGATGCAAAGTAGATAGTGATAATACTACTTATTTGTGGCACTGTCGTCTAGGTCATATTGGTGTAAAGCGCATGAAGAAACTCCATTCTGATGGACTTTTGGAGTCTCTTGATTTTGAATCATTTGACACATGCGAACCATGCCTCATGGGCAAGATGATCAAAACCCGTTCTCGGTATGATGGAGCGAACGGACTTGTTGGAAATCATACATACCGATGTATGCGGACCGATGAGTGTTTCGACGCGCGGTGGATATCGCTATTTTCTCACTTTTACCGATGACTTAAGTAGATATGGGTATATCTATTTAATGAAACATAAATCTGAAACATTTGAAAAGTTCAAGGAATTTCAGAATGAAGTAGAGAACCATCGTAACAGAAAGATTAAGTTTCTACGATCCGATCGTGGGGGCGAATATTTGAGTTATGATTTTCTCACGCATCTCAAAGCAAGTGGAATCGTTTCACAACTCATGCCACCCGGAACACCACAGCGCAATGGTGTGTCTGAACGCCGGAATCGAACCCTATTAGATATGGTCCGATCGATGATGTCTCTTCTTGATTTGCGTTATCATTTTGGGGTTATGCATTAGAAACCGCTGCATTCACTTTAAATAGGGCTCCATCTAAATCCGTTGAGGCGACCTTTGTATGAACTGGTTTGGTGGTAAACCTAAGTTATCGTTTCTTAAAGTTTGGGGATGCGAAGCTTACGTCAAGAAGTTGATGCGGACAAGCTCGAACCCAAAGCGAGAAATGCGTCTTCATAGGATACCCTAAGGAAACTATTGGGTATACCTTCTATCACGTAACCGAAGGCAAAGTGTTTGTCATGAAGAACGGTTCCTTTCTTGAGAAGGAGTTTCTCTCGAAAGAAGTGAGTGGGAGGAAAGTAGAGCTAGACGAGGTTATTGAACCTTCTCTTGAATTGGAGAGTAGCGCAGCACCTGAAATTGTTCCAAAGGTCGCCGCACCAACAATAGAGGAAGCTAATGATAAGGATCATGAAGCTTTGGACGATCTTTGCTTTGAGCGTCGCAGTCGACAAGGTCGCGTGCCCCTCCCGAGTGGTACGGCAACCTGTCTTGGTCTTGTTAGTAGAAGACGGTGAACCTACGAACTATGAGGAAGCGATGATGAGCCCAGACTACGAGAAATGGCTAGAGGCCATGAAATCCGAGTTGGGATCCATGAGCCAAGTATGGACTTTGGTGGACCTCCTGGCGACGAAAGGCCGTTGAGTGCAAATGGATCTTCAAGAAGAAAGCAGACGAGATGGTAATGTTACCGTCTATAAAGCACGGCTTGTCGCAAAAGGTTTTCGACAAGTTCAAGGTGTTGACTACGATGAGACTTTCTCTCCCGTAGCGATGTTTAAGTCCATTCGGATTTTATTAGCAATTGCTGCGTTTCATGATTATGAAATATGGCAAATGGATGTCAAGATTGCTTTCCTCAATGGCAACATTGATGAAGAGTTGTATATGATGCAACCCGAAGGTTTTGTCGATCCTAAGGATGCGATAAAGTATGCAAACTTCAGCGTTCCATTTATGGATGAAGCAAGCATCTCGGAGTTGGAACCTTCGTTTTGATCAAGTGATCAAGAGCTTTGGATTTGTTCCAAATTGTTCTGAAGCTTGCATCTACAAGAAAGTGAGTGGGAGCTTGGTGGCGTTTACGGTACTATATGTGGATGACATATTGATTATTGGAAATGACATCAACATGCTTAACGATGTGAAGAGTTATTTGAACAAGTGTTTTTCAATGAAAGACCTAGGTGAAGCTGCTTATATATTGGGCATCAAAATCTATAGAGATAGACAAAGACGCCTGATAGCTTTAAGCCAGAGTACATACCTAGACAAAGTTCTGAAAAGGTTCAGAATGGATAAGGCATTGAAAGGTTCAGTGCCTATGTTGTCAGGTAAGATATTGAGCAAGGCTCAGTGTCCAGCTACGGTAAATGATAGGGAAGCTATGAGCAAAGTGCCTTATGCCTCGGCCATAGGTTCCATCATGTATGCCATGCTATGTACTAGACCGGATGTGTCCAATGCTCTTAGTTTGACGAGCAGATATCAAAGTGATCCAGGAGTGGAACACTGGACAGCCGTGAAGAACATCCTAAGGTACCTGAATAGGACTAAAGAAATGTTCTTAGTCTATGGGGGTGATGAACAGCTCGTCGTAAAAGGTTACGTCGATGCTAGTTTCGACACCGACAAGGATGATTCTAAATCTTAGACAGGATACGTGTATATTTTGAATGGAGGAGCTGTGAGCTGGAGAAGCTGCAAGCAAAGCGTGATCGCGGGATCTACAGTAGAAGCGGAATACATGGCTGCTGCAGAAGCGTCAAGTGAAGGAGTTTGGATCAAAAACTTCATCACTGAGCTTGGCGTGGTTCCAAGTGCATTGGACCCACTGGAGATATTGTGTGACAACAGTGGCGCCATAGCACTCGCTAAGGAACCAAGATATCATCCAAAGACCAAGCATATCAACCGCAAGTTTCATATAATCCGAGATTATATAGCAGATGGAGATCTGAAGATCAGCAAAGTACATACAGATCTGAATGTCGCAGATCCATTGACTAAACCTCTTCCACGTGTAAAACATGATCAGCACCTCAGTGCCATGGGTGTGAGATTGTTGCCAAATGTAAACTAGATTATTGACTCTAGTGCAAGTGGGAGACTGTTGGAATTATGCCCTAGAGGCAATAATAAAGATGTTATTATTATAATTCTTGTTCATGATAAAGTTTATATTCCATGCTAGAATTGTATTAAGCGGAAACATTAATACTTGTGTGGTTTGTGAACAACACCGTGTCCCTAGTACGCCTCTATGGACTAGCTCATTGATCAATGATGGTTAAGGTTTCCTAACCATAGACATGAGTTGTCAATTGATAATGAGATCATATCATTGGGAGAATGATATGGTGGATGAGACCAAACTACGAAGCAATTAGATCGTATCATTGTGTTCATCTTTGCGAAGCTTTTCCTATGTCAAATATTGTATTCCTTAGACCATGAGATATTACAACTCCACGGTATCGGAAGAAAGCTTTGAGGTCATCAAGCGTCATCCTATGAGAGGGTGATCATAAAGGTGTCTCTCGTGATCGGAAAGTATCATTGGGTTGTATGTATCGAGATGGGATTTGTCCCTCCCAAGTCGGAGAGATATACTTGGGCCCACTCGTAATCGATATCAACACCGCTTGCAAGCATGTGGTTAAGGAGTTAATCACAAAGTGATATCGGATTACGAACGAGTAAAGTACTTGCGTGAGCGAGATTGAACTAGGTATGACGATACCGACGATCGAATCTCGCAAGTAAAATATCGCGACGAAGGGAATATATATATGGGATTGATTGAATCTGGCATCGTGGTTCATCCGATATGATCATTGATGAATGTGGGAGTCAATATGGGTGCCTGGACCACTGTTGATTATTGATAGAAGATCATGTCTGCATATTCTTGAACCCGCAGGGTCACACACTTAACGTGTCTCGACGCTAGGATAGATTGGATAATTGGTTTATGAATTTTTGTTCGGAGTCTCGGATGGGATCCGGGATATCACGAGAGGTTCCGGAATGGTCCGGAGAATAAGATTCATATAAGGCAAAGCAGTTTTGGAGTTCGAATTGTTCCGGTTAATCGGTATTGTACCTAAGCTTCTAGAACCTTCGGAAGGGGCCAACGTGGTCCCACCTTCCGGGAGGGGGCATGGGCCTATGAGGGAGTGTCCTGGCCGCATTGGGCCAAGGGCACAAGGCCCCATAGGGCCCAGCCGATCCTAGAGAGTTTAAATCGTTTAAACTAGAGATAAGATAGGATTTCTAGATAAGGGAGAGTTTAAACCGTTTAAACTAGAGATAGGCTTGGAGGAGGGGCTAGGGCTGGCCGCCCCCTCCCCCTCTATATATAGAGGGCTGGTGCGCCCCCTCCCCCCACACACCTTCCTCCAACCCTAGTTGCCCTGCTGCCCTTCCACTCTCCCTCCCGACTGTTTGTAGGCGAAGCCCTGCGGCAGAAATTCTCCACCATATACACCACGCCGTCGTGCTGTAGATCCAATCCATCTCTCCACCATACTTGCTGGTCCGAGGAAGGAGGAGACGTCGAGGTGCTGCATGTGTGCATCTCACGGAGGCACCGCCACTTGTGGTGCTAGATCGGATCGGATCGCGAGGAGGAGAAGCGAGTACGACTACATCACCCACGTTCAAATGAGCGTTCCACTGAATCTTCAAGGGTATGAAGATCTAATCCAATCTCTCTCGTTGTTTGGATTTCCTAGATTAGATCTTGGCTTTCCCTCTGTTCGCTTCCGTAGAAAATTTTGATTTACTATGCTGCGAAACCCTTCACATGGATACATCCTGAAGTGTCGGTGTCATCTCTCCCCACCGAAAGTGGAAGGTGTGTGTCTCCGGTCTCCACCGGTCAACAAGTGAAGACAAGGGTCCAGTTTAAATAACTGAGGCGTGGATGTCATCCTAGCGAACGGAAGTAGTCCGCTACGAGAAAGATAAGGCACAAACCGCTCATCAAGAATCCATCGGTTCGATGGACCTCGACACCTGAAAGTACTTGGCCCTCCTAGTGGACCTTCGGGGTTAATCCATTGTTGGCACCGGTGGGTAGAATCGTACTGCCCATCCAAGAGAGGAGGTAAATCCGCCATAGTCTCTACAAATGAGATAAATACAAATTTAAAACATAGTATATTACAACATTGAAATACATAGTACATTACAACATTGAAATACATAGTACATTACAACATTGAAATACAAATTCAAAATATAGTACGTTACAACACTGAAATACAAATACAACATTATAGCTTGTGTGGGCAATTTCTCGCCGTGTGCCCAGGAATTTTACAAGTCTTACACCTCCGTCCTTCTCCGGCCTGGCTATGGTCCATGTCATTTCTAAATCGCCTAGTTTGACGACGTCCCTTAACGGTTCGCTTGAGCGCAGGGTTGGGCCACCATGTTGGTCCACCATACCAAATAGTGCTGTGATGCTCCTTAACACCCCATGTCCAGAACTCGCCATCCCAGGTCTTCATAAGATTATGCATGCTGAAGTATGGGGAGATATATCCGTCAACAGCAATCCTCTGGCCTGCTGCCGCTGTAAGGACATGGCTACATGGGTAATGATAAAGCAAAGGCTTTTTGCAGGTGCATTCGCATGTCGTTGGATTGAGTGTGACCTCTTGCTTTGTATCCCCTCTCAAGTAGCCACGCACGTATTTTTGCCTTGTTCTGATCTCCCACCTCTTCCTAAGTGAGTCCACCACTCTGCTACCATGAGTCTTTGCTTTTTCTATTTTTATGGCCAAGTGATCTTGCATAGCTTTAGACCATTGTTTGTTCATCCGCACTCGTGCATGCGCTAGTTGAACTCTATCTGCAAAGTACTCCACTGTGCGGGACCATGTTTCAGCAACCAGTGCAGTAATAGGGAGGGCTCGGACACCTTTAAGCACTGCATTGTATACCTCTGACATGTTGGTGGTCATTATGCCATAGCGAGCACCATTGTCATGAGCCAGTGCCCACTTCCGAACATCCGGGCAATTAACATTCACCCACTCAGCCATATTCCTGGCCCTCCTGTGATTTCCTGCACCCGCTGGCTCAGCTGGTGCATCGCCAGAAGTTGCGGTCGTTGCGGCATTCAATGCCATCCAGTGGGCATCAAATTTCCGCGGTTGGTTCTGCATACACATCACTTTGAAGGCCTTGAAACATTCCTTGTTCCGGAAGCGAGTAAAGTTTTGCGCTAGATGTCTCATGCACCACCTAGTTTCAAGATCAGGCCAAAGGAACTCCATCGGTACATCGTGCTTCATTTTTTCTAGTGCACTGAGAAGCCCTTGGTTGCGATCAGAAATGATGCATACATCAGGTCTATCTTTCACAACACCATCCTTCAAGCATTGCAGAAACCACAACCAACTTAACGTGCTCTCGGACTCAACGAGTGCGTATGCAATAGGAAGAAGCTGGTTATTTGCATCTGATGCCACAGCTACCAAGAGAGTACCCTTATATTGTCCGGTGAGGAAGGTACCATCAATTGATATCACCGGCCGGCAGTGGTGGAATGCTTGGATAGTTTGGCTGAACGCCCAGAAGATACGGTCCAGGATGAAATGATCAGGAGTGCCACTCGGGTGGTTCCTTTCCATCCTATAGGTGACAGTTCCAGTGGTGTTGGCTTGAATCTGATGTAGCATTCTCGGAACAATGTTGTAAGCCTCCATATATGTGCCATACATCCCCTCTAAAACAGACTCCTTGGCACGCCTGGCCTTGCCATAGCTCACCGGGAAGCCTATCGCATCTGCCGCACCCTCTCGTAACGCCTTCATCGATACACTGATCTTATCTTTTACCATTGGTGCAATGACCTGTGCCACATATGCGACACTGACATTGCAGTGTTCAGGAAGAGTGTCAGTTAGCTCACAACTGTGGGGAACCATGCGAGTTATCGTCCAAGGCTTGCATATTCCCACTGGTTGACGAGCGACAAATCTTCCAGGACAACCAGACTCTATGCAGAGAACCTTCAACAAATGTTTGTCAGATTTCTTCACTTTATGTTCTCGGGAAATGGAGAACGCATATCTTCTGATCGCCATGTCCACAGCCTCCTTGCTCGGGAACTGCTGGTTTTCTTCTAGGATGGTAGCCCCGACTCCACGGACAGAGGTATCATCGTGACCTATGACAAGAGCCTCTATGTCCCCAGGTGCCATTGCTGGCGCCACTGCTCTCACTTGACTCGGACCGCCTCCTTCATCTTCATCATCATCTGACGATTCACGATCGTCGTCACCAGAATCAAGCTCGTCTGACTGTCCCTCAATCCGTTCATTGAGGTCGACAATCGCCATGGAATAAGGTCCATTATTCTGGCTGGAAACAAATGCATCTTCCACATGTCTCCTCTCCACCGTCTCCGAATCTATAGCCATTGCGGAGATGGATAGTTGGATCTCACCGGCTGCAGTGCTGCTACCAGGTATGTCGCTGGCATCAACAAACTGCACATACACCATCGGTTGCCCATACATGGCCGCACCAGGTGTGCTTGCAAATTTCATGTATGAACCCCACGAATTTTCGCCTTTAACCTGGCGAAGTGCCCACCGGTAATCTTCTCCCACTCTCTTGCAAACGACCGCTTCAACGGTCATCTTTTTTCGGGCCATCTCTGGCCCAAATTCTGCGCGGATGCGCCTTCTAATGTTCGTGAAACTAGCATTCACCAATTCTTCCACTATGACATTTTTTGTCTCACAACGCGACAGATCAAGCCCCGACGGCCCATTGCGGGTGATGTCCTCACCATAAAAAATATACAAAGTGTTCATCGCACCTACGCGCATCAAATTAATATAACCATATTAATTATATATAATCTTAACGATAGTTTATTAATATAATTATTTATATTGACAAAATACATTAATTGTCTAACCGAACGTGTAAGAAATATTATTACACGAGTTCAAATATTTGGAAACGACATATTTAAGTGGTATACCTAATATATTGCTACAAGAGTCTAAAATATTTCTACACGATCTAATTACTTTGCATAGCTAAAATATTACTACACTTTCTAAAATATTTCTACACGACCTAATTACGTTGCATAGCTAAAATATTACTACATGAGCTAAAATATTTCTACACGTTCTACTTAAGTTGCATACCTAAATATTGCTACAAGAGCACAAATATTTCTATATTACCTAATTACGTTGCTTAGCTAAAATATTACTATAAGAGGACAAATATTTCTACACGACCTAATTAAGTTGCATAGCTAGAATATTACTAAATAAGTTCAAATATTTCTACACGTTTCAATTAAGTTGCGTACCTAAATATTGCTACAAGAGGACAAATATTTCTACACGACCTAAATACGTTACATAGCTAAAATATTACTACATAAGCTAAAATATTTCTACATGTTCTAGTTAAGTTGCATACCTAAATATTGCTACAAGAGCACAAATATTTTTGCATTACCTAATTACGTTGCATAGCTAAAATATTACTACATGAGCTAAAATATTTCTACACGTTCTAGTTAAGTTGCATACCTAAAATATTACTACACGAGCACAAATATTTCTATACGATGTAATTACGTTGCTTAGCTAAAATATTACTACATAAGCTAAAATATTTCTACATGACCTAATTAAGTTGCATAGCTAAAATATTACTACACGATCTAATTAGGTTACTTAGCTGAAATATTACGACAAGAGCTCAAATATTTCTACACGAGCTAACTAAGTTGCAAAGCTAATTAATAGTTCAAGCATTGCATGGCAAATTATGTCCTAATTAGCTGACTAATATATACAACATGCAAAGCTTTCAACCGAAACAACTCACCATGATCGATGGCTACCCGTTCTCAGCCTCCGAATATTGGTGCAGGCTTCTTTCAGCCTCAGGCGATTACAGAGTGTGTGACTGTATAAGCAAAGAGATAGTGAGAAGAGGCAGCAAATGGATCGATAGAAGTCGCAGTGGTTCTGAGGATACCTGCCGCTGTATTTAAAGAAACGGAGCTGCAGTATCTGCCAACAAACAAGTTTCGAGAAAACAGAGCTGCAACAGCTATCGGTTCAAGTCCCGAACGAATAAAGTAAAGAAACGGGCGACTTTCGGTGGTTGTCGGACTGCTTAGCAATAGGAAACGTCAGTCTGTGTGTTGGGAATCTTGAAACAGGCATACACCGGGCCAACCCGCCGTGTCCCGAGGCGGAAAGGGCCATCCCGCCGCGTCCCGAGGCGGAAAGGACACGCCGCCGCGTCCCGAGGCGGACTGTTTCCTGCCAGCGTGAAGTGGACATCCCGCTGGCCCGCGTGGTGGGTCCCACTGCGTCCCGCCTTTCCCTATGGCGGAAGGGTCATTCCGCCCCCGTCGCTGGCGGGAGGGCTGGCCCGCCACTGGCCCTGGCGGTATGTGATAGGTGTCACATTTCTAGCTTCCCGCCAGGGCACTTCTGACTTTTGCAGTTAGAGGGGGCAGTTTTGGCGATGCAGTGTTGCAGGGGGCATATTTGTAAAAAAATCGAAGTGAGAGAATAGCTGACAACCTGACATGCAGAGTGGTGGTGGGAAGGCGTGCCCCGGATTCTCTCGTTGGCTCTGCTCTTCGCAAAGATTTTGTGACACTGTTGCTAGTATTCTGTTCTAAGATTTTGTGGAAGTCAGCAATCTTTAGGCTAGGCTACAGTGCAAAATTATAGGAGAGAGACCATGAGTACTGATGATGGTGAAATATAGAAATAGAAATATACTACCTCCGTTTTAAGGCTTAAGACGAACACGTTTTTCAAAGCAAAGTTTGACCAAAAGAATTGAGCAACAAAATTTTAATTATATTGTACATAATTAGTACCATTGGATTCATATTAAAAAATACTTTCCAGTGATACTAGTTTTATACCAAAACTCTTTACGTATTTAGAGTAATTTTTTGTTAAAAAACACGCAAAATGAGGACGCCTTAAGCCCTGAAACGGAGGGAGTAAGATGTTTTAGGTTTATAAAGAAAATGTATCTAGACATCTTTTAGTGTGTAGGTTCAAATGAATCTAGACACTAAAATGTGTCTAGATACATCTTCTTCACAAACCTAAAACATCTTATATTAAATGAAGGAAGTATATTTAAATGGGATAAATGCTAGTGTACAGAACCTAGTCTTCAGTCCGTTCTAGAGCTTCTAGTCCTAAGTCGCACGCCACAATCAGCTTTATCTCTGGCTCGGTTGGCATATACACCCCTCAAATCGTGCTTCTGTAGGTGGTATATACACTCATCATTATAATACAAACATGTGTGTTTGGATCACTCGCTTTCTCTCGTCTTACAATAAACAATGTCATAATATCACATCCAGATGGTCAAATTAGAAACTACACAAAGACTTTTGTTAAGCTTGCGAAGGAAATCTGTTGCTATAAATAGTGGTATCATGGTACTTGCGAAGGGAAACATCGTCGACAAGGCGACCAAGGAGGGCGCTCCTTTGGCCGGCGGTGAGGACGTGTTCAAGAGGATGCTCGCGGGAAGACGTGGTGTCCAGCATCCTAACGCCCGCCTGCTTCCAATGCACTCTAGGATGAGTCCAATTGGGGTTGCAGTGGGTCCTGGGTTCAGCAGCAGTCGTCGATTCTACTCGAAATCGGTAACAACCAAAGCCTACCATGAGCTGGTCAGTCGGGTCGAGGCATATGGGTTAAAGAGTGATACAGTGGTCTTGGGGGAGAAAACTTCAGCTTTGTATATCAAAACCCAGCTCGGTCAAACCGTGGCTAGTCAAATTTATACTAAACTTTTATACTTGTTTATCACTTCACAACATCAGCAACATGTTTAATACATTTCATCATTATATGCAATACATTCATTAGTTTTTGATTTATTAAGCCTTGGGAAGTTATTAAAATAAAATAATTTCATTTGCAAGAAAAATAATAAAACTAAAATTTGTGTGTCGTTAAAATAATTTATGTCACTTGCATAAATATAGTGCATATTTATGTGTGTGTATCCTGAATTGGTAGACATGTAAAAAGCGTATGCCATAGATACTTTAATATAGATTTATAGTCTATGATACCGAAGAAGAAAATCTAGAGTATATATGGTACTTAAGCAGATATTTTCACCAAATATTATCTTGCTTCAAAAAAAATTATCTTTCTTCTTTGATTTTTTTGGGTCAAATGTGTATTATGCACTACTTGAAAAAATAGTTTTTGCCGGGTATTCACTTATTTACCGAGTATCTTTTGGTCAGAACTCAGCAAATAACATGTTTGACAAGTGTTAGGACAGGGGACACTCGGCAACCCCCCCTCCACGATACTCGAAAAATAAATAAATAAACACTCCTAAAAATTATTAATACAAGGCAAACCTTAAGAAATAAAGTATTAATACAAGGCAAACCATACAAAATAAACTCATGTAAATGGAAAAAGGAACAACAAACTTCCTGGTCCCATAACAGAATTTATGGTCAAGGCTTTTTTTTGAAATGGGGTTATTCCCCGGCCTCTGCATCCTAGGATGTATATAACCCAATTTATTACTTATTGTCGAAAGTGCAAATTTTACCATACAAGGGTCGGAGAGGGTTGATACAAGCACAGATCATCTAAAAAGACAAGTAATCACATGATTACGGTGCAAGAATCACTGACTATATTTTTTTGTTAGTCCTAGGTATGACTTTTTCGGTACAATGGAATCTTCAGCACATGATTTTACAACCATGATTCCACTGCCACCCACACTAGATTATTCGACCACCCTGGGCCGGAATCCAACTTCAGATTCATTACGAAAACATTTTTTTTATTTTGCATGCAAATTTTAGTGATACTTTTGAAAATAGTTTGTTAAAAATATCTAAAGGACATGCAAGATTGAACTTGCACATGGTAAGAAAGCTTGGTCTCACAAGATATATGCAAGAACGAACTTGCTACCGATATGCAAGAATTAACTTGCCTTGTGACTGTGAATTATTGCAATTCGAGTGATCAATGATACCCTGCACCTTTGGTTCTGAAAAGAAACATCATTGTACGATAAGAACAATGTTTAAAGATCCAAATGTATGTTACTGTGCCTATTTATAAATTTTTACTTTAAATGTGTTGTTCCCTCCCGTTAATTTTAATTGATTATGTTTAATAAAATTGTTTTGAAATGTAATGAATTTCACTTTCGCATTTTCATATTTATTTTAATTTAGAATTTTCATATATATCAAAAAAATTAAGATACAAAACTAATTTTCGAATGTTGGTATTATTATTTGAATTTAAAGACTTTTATTAATATTAATTTTATAAGGCATTAAAATTCATTGCTAAAAATATTTTTAATAATTCCATGAAAATAGTATTTGAAGTCCTTATATTTTTATCCATTTTGAATTATTCTATTTTTTCTAGAAATACATATTTTCGTTTTTATTTAATTATCCATAACAATTTTCTTGTTTTGAATTTTCATCACATTAAAATTATTTTTTAAAATCTACCAAAGATACTTTTTAGATTATACTCTTAATTTCCCATGTTTAGGTATTTTAGTTTTAATTTTCTAAATTATTTTACTGGTGGCCCACTTCATCTCATTTGTTTTGTCTCAAAACTTTTGAAGAATGCTCTCTAACCTTACCATTTTTCGAGTCTCGTAGCTCATGTAAAGTCCAAAATATTAACATAAGTTTTTTCTGTCAGACAGAGTTAAAACCAGAGGAGAGGGAATTTTTTGTTCTCTTTGCATGTTTTACGTGGTTTGGGGCTTTCAATAAGTGTTGTTTTAACTTACGAATAAGAACCACAAGGTTGATGCTTGAACTATCAAGTGTCCGTTGTAAATTGAATCTTTACTATGATGTGAGAGACAGACACCCGCAAAGCCACTTATGCAATACAAGTTGCATGTTGAGCGTGAAGTAAGTCTCATGAACGATGTCATGTAAGGTTATCCCGGGCCACTTCATCCCACCATACCGCAAGATGCAAAGTACACAAGAAGCAATTGATAATAAAAGCACCACCGCCCATAATGACCATTGTGTTCTACTCGTGCAACATATCTACATATAGACACGGCTCTGATACCACTATAGGGGTTCGTAGCATGGAAAACAAAAAATTTCTACCGCATGAACACACAATCAAGATCTAATCTATGATCAAGCCAAGATCTATCTACTAGATCGGTGCAACAAGTTGATAGAGTACTAACCCTCGAAGATCCAAAGCAGTTAACGAGAGAAGATTCTCGTGGGTGATGTAGTCGTTCACTTGCCAATCTCAAGATCGCGTAGACGATCCTTCCGGCGCCGTGTTCCGGCAGCGCTCCTGCAGTCGTTCACACGTACGGTACTCGATGAAGACCTTCCTCTCCCTTGTTTCAGCAGGCAGCGGAGGTTGTAGCTCTCTCCTCGCGATTCTGGCAGCACGACGGCGTGGTGTCGGAAGTAGAGGGGAGATCCCGCAAGGCTTCGCCTAAGCCGGAGCGAGTATGGTGGAGTAGAGGGAGCCTCGGTGATCTAGGGTTTAGAGGGCCGAGGTTTAGAGGTAGCTAGAAACTAGAGTTTAGCTAGTCGGTAGCGGTTTAGAGGAGATCTAGATTGGTCGCAACTAGAGAGGGGGGCGGCGGCCAACCTAGGGTTTCTTGGGCGCCTAGGGCAAGGGGGATACCTTGGGGTGCGCCCCTACCCCTCCTTATATAGGTGGGGGGGCGTCCAAGGGTGTTCCCAACCTAGGTGGAAACCCTCCCTAACTCAGAAACCATGTTGGGATTTGACTTTTTCAAACTGCCTTTTTGACTTTCAAATTAGAGTTTGATTTATATCTTCCAAGTGTCCAACCAAGTGACCTAGGACATGATGCAACCATTACACTTTGTCATGACACATCCATGTACCCTTCCCCTTCTGGATCGGTGAACCTTCTAGACCCTTCTAGAACATTTCGGTGAAAACACCGGAATCATTCCCGAACTCCAAAATTGGACTTTTCTTATATGAATCTTATTCTACGGACCATTCTGGATCTCCCCGTGATATCCCGTATCCCATCCGAGACTCCGAACAACATTCGGTCTCTTTACTCACATTCCATATCTACTAAACAACATCGAATCCTTAAGTGTGTCTTCCTACGGTTCGTGAATTATGCAGACATGATCGAGACTCTTCCCCGATCAATAAACAATAGAGGAATCTATAAATTCATATGGCTCCCACATATTTCTACGATTACTTCGTGATCGAATGAACCATTTACATACGATACCAATTTCCCTTTGTCTCACGATACTTTACTTATCCGAGGTTTGATCGTCAATATCTCTGCATACCTAGTTCAACCTCGTTACAATAAGTACTCTTTTCTCGTTCCCGTGATATGTGATCCCTTGTGAGCCAGTCACATGCTTGCAAGCTAATTGGATGACATTCCACCAAGAGGGCCCAGAGTATATCTATCCGTCATATGGATGGACAAATCCCAATCTTGATCCATGTGCCTCAACACATACTTTCCGAACACTCAATGCCACCTTTATAGCCACCCAGTTACGGTGTGGTGTTTGATGTCATCAAAGCATACTTCCGGTGATGGTGATTAGCATGATCTCATGGTCGAAGGAATTAGGTTACTATGTATCAGAAAGCTTATAGCAAGTGAACTATATTAAATGACTTGATCTTTATGCTACGCTTAACTATAGGAGTATGTCCATCACATCATTCTCCTAATGATATGACCCTATTGTTAATAACATCTCTATGTTCATGATCAGGAAACCATGATCATATATTAACCAACAAGCTAGTTTAACAAGAGGCTTTACTAGGGACTCTTTTATGTTTACAAATCACACAAGTATTAATGTTTCCGGTTAATACAATTATAGCATGGCATGTAAACATTTATCATAAGCATGAAGATATGATAATAACCACTTTATTATTGCCTCTTGGTCATATCTCCAACAACAGATCATGCAGACAGTTTGCCGTCGCCATAAAGACTCAAATCACCTCTCGCTGAAACCAAACGGCCAGAAAAACAAGATACGCATGACCAAATACCTTCAATCCAACAATCTCTAGGCCTGATGCGCCCATGGGAGTTTGCCGGCGGAGCCTTCCGAAACTCGACACTCCAGTCAGATCAACTAGGGCAAGCATCAAGCATATCTTCTTCTTCGTGCGGGAGGAATCCTAGGACCGCCTCCATTATTCGGCGAGCGAAGCGGTACCCATACCGGCCCTCTAATCGAAAAGCGGGTCAGCCATTAGCCCTCTCGAGCCCATGGCCAAACCCAGAGATTGAGCGGGACTCTGGGAGCAGCATCGCTACAGGGCATCCACCACCGCCGCTAGGTCCACACCATACCCTCTTCTGCTCTTCCGCGCCTCCCATCCGAGCCACCAGCCTGCATCGTCGGAGCGCCGCCTGTAGCCCGGACCCACCGACGTAGCCCCAAGGTGCCTATCTCCCTTGCGAAGGAGATCGACGGAGGCCCCGCAAACCGCCCGTCACCTTCGGTGACCGAGGCGTGGACGCCACCGCCGACCAGGAAGAGGGCACGACGGCAGCGGCCGGAGAGAGAGGACCCGGCGGTGACTTGCTATGATTTTGAGGTGGGCGCCCCGAAGTTGCCTCATGCGAGCGACCCGGGGGCAGCGGCTCAGATGCCCTAAAGTGGAGGGAGGATTTCACTTCCTCGGCCTCTGCACCAACTAGGGATGCACACAGCCATTAAGCATGAGTAACATGATTTTTAAATTTTGTTAAGTACCAAGCCTGGTCCTCAGGATAAAGTGCAAGAGTATTAGGAGAGCCTGGTCCTCAAGTATTATACTATAGCTTAATCTTGATGACATGCATGAGCAATGAGAGTACTTGCACATCATGTGTGAAAGTACAAAGGAAGTCACCTAGAGGGGGGGTGAATAGGCTTTTAAAAATTATTACGGTTTAGGCTCAAGTAAATGCGGAATAAAACTAACGTTTAATTTATTGAGCACAAAACCTAGCCACTAAGTTCACCTAGGTGCACCAACAACCTATGCTAAGCAATACAAGCAACAAGGTGATAGCAAGGTATAAATACTTCAAGCACGATGGCTATCACCATGTAAAGTGCATAAGTAAAGGGTTCGGTTGAGAGATAACCGATGGACGCGGAGACGAAGATTTGTTTCCCGAAGTTCACTTCCAAAGAAGCTACGTCTCCGTTGGAGAGGTGCGATGGTGCAATGCTCTCCGAACGCCACAAATGGCTCACCTCGAGGTGTGGTGTCTCGATGCTCACCCAACGCCACACAAGGCCAAACCCCGAAAGGCTCACCCTATTCTCCCAAGTGCGCACCACAAAAGGCGGGCACTTGCTCCACTATGGGACGCTTGAGGGCGGTCACCAAACCCGTACAAGATTGGGGCTAACTCCACAACTCAATTGGAGGCTCCCAACAACAAAGCCACAAAAGGCCAACAATGCCACAAAAGGCCAACAACGCCACAAAAGGCTACAAGACCACAAAAGGTCAATAAGACCACAAAAGGTCAACAATCCAACCATTATTAACTGCCTAGGGTTCCAAGGAACCCAAGAGAAACAAGCTCGCAAGCTTGAACTCATCGAATCTCCGAGGAGAACTCAAACCTATGCACCAAATGCAAGGGCAAGTCCTTCTCTCCCAAATTCCAACAAAGCTACAAAAGCTATTGGGGGAATAAGGGAGGAAGAACACAAAAGGAGAACACAAAATTCTCCAAGATCTAGATCCCAATGATTCCTTCACAAAGAAGGGATTTAGCTTGGGGGGATTGTAGATCTAGATCTCCTCTCTCAAATCCCTCAAAAAGATGCAAGAATCATAGGAGGGGAAAGGGAGAGGGAAAGCTTCTTCAAGGTTGACAATGGAGGAGAGAGAGAAAGCCAAGGACCAAGAAGAAAAGCTGGTACCCACGAAGGGGAAGAGGAGCCCCTTTTAAAGGGCTCCCAGATCTGCCCATTATGGGCATTCGCGACACCTGGCCGGAACTTCCGGTGGGAGGCCGGAAGTTCCGGTGGCACACAGCCAACGGTCGAAAACTGCGGAGCGAGAAACTGAAAAAACGAATCATGGCCAGAACTTCCGGCTCTGGGCAGAAGTTCCGCTCAGGATCATTTGGCAGGACAAGTTCCGATGCAAGTTTCGGCCCAAGTTCCGGCAAATAGAACACTTCATACAGAAGGTTACTGATTCACCATCGGAACTTGGGGCGGAACTAGCATCGGAACAAAGTGAAGAACAGCCCGCAGAAAAAGTCTGAGCGGAACTTCCGGCCTAGGCCGGAAGTTCTGCCCAGCCTGGCTCCAATGGTCATCAGACCGTTGACGCCCGCTCTAGAAGCGCAACCGGAAGTTCCGGTCAAAACAGAACGGAAGTTCCAGTGAACTTCCGATGCTAGTTCCGACAAAGTTTCGGCAAATAGAACGCTTCAAAACAGAAGGTTACTGAGCGTGAGCGAAAGAAGACCCGGAACTTCCACCGGAACTTTCGGCGGCAAAAATGCCCTAGCGGAACTTCCGATGGCAAGCCGGAACTTCCGGTCAGGGAAATTCCAGAAACCAGAAACGCAATAACTTTTGCATCCGAACTCCAAACGGGATGAAACCAATTTTGTTGGAAAGATAACAATGAATAGAATCCAACACCTTGGGAGAAAATATCATGAATATATATGTGAAGTATCCCCCAAGGTGTGGAGCCGGAAACTCGCAAGATCAAAAACGACAATAAGATATGCAAGTGAAATCCTTAGATGATGAGCTAGAGCTTGTTATGATGATGACCACAAGCTATAGATCCTCTCATGGACAAGAACCAAATAATAACCAAGAAAGATGATGATATGAATGCAAAGGTTTGAGCTCTCTCCGAACGATGCAAACGAGACACCCGCTTGAGAGCCCCTCTTGATAGAACGGCTATCTATCCTAAATCCGGTCTCCCAACTAACAACACGAGACCGGCAAAAGAGAAGCCCTATCAACATACCTTTGCCTTGAGCGTCCCACTTGAACTTGATGTAGACCGTCTTGTTCTTCTATAGTGGGAACACCTTTCTTGTTTGCTCTTGCTCGCTCTTGCTTGATGAAGACTTGCAAAATGCTCCCCCATACTCCATGGGGAAACCTCTTCTTGAACTTTTTGTCTTCATCACTCCATGAACACGAGGATGGCAAGCTTCAAGCATGAGATCCTCTAGAGATGGCGCACCTTGAGCTCGCCCTTCTTCATCCCTTCTTGAGGTTGATCCATCTTGATCTTCTAGAGATGGCGCATCTTGATCTCGCCCTTCTTCATACCTTCTTGAGGTTGATCCATCTTGATGCAACTCGTTGCACATGCCTTGATCAACCTTCAAGCTCCTTCTTACTTCATGATTCCAACGGGCACAAAGCCCTTGGACATTTCTTCATCTTTCAACCTTAAGACCAACACATGGCCCAAGCGATGCCAATGGACAAACCTACAAGTAAAACTCAATTTACACATTAGTCCATAGAGATTGTCATTAATTACCAAAACCACACATGGGGGCATACATGCCCTTTCAATGTGTCTATGGAGTGTGGGTCCCGGATAGTCTCCTTGGAGGATTTCATCAAAAAATCAAATTTAAAGATTTAAAAAAATTAGTAAAAATACCAGGATACAAATAATAATTTATAATACATGCATACAAAACCTTATGTGAAAATACTTTTTATTCTTGTCTCCTAAAAAAGAAATAAATGGTGCAATTTTGAATGGACGTTAGTTTTTTTGAAATTTGTCATATTTGTCTCTTTTGTTGCGCCCCAAATATAAGGTATTTTCTATTAAATTTTTGCATACATGGATTTCATACTACGGGCTACATGTAGGTATTTTAAAAAATATTTGATAAATTTAAAAAAAATCAAAAAGGGATCCATAGAGCCCGTGCTCTAAAGCTTTTCATGAAGTTAATCCTCTTTATTCGTCTTCCTCGAGAGCTCTGGGTTAGGGTTTTCAGTTGCCAATCTTGGTGACATGCATGAGCAATAAGAGCACTTGCACATCATGTGTCTATGGAGTGTGGGTCCGGATAGTCTCCATGGAGGATTTTATCAAAAAAATCAAATTTAAAGATTTAAAAAATTTCAGTAAAAATATCAGGATACAAATAATAATTTATAATACACGCATACAAAATCTTATATGAAAATACTTTTTATTCTTGTCTCCTAAAAAAGAAATAAATGCAGACCGGTGCAATTTTGAATGGACGTTAGTTTTTTGAAATTTATTATATTTGTCTCTTTTGTTGCACCCTAAATATAAGGTATTTTTTATTAAATTTTTGCATACATGGATTTCATACTACGAGCTACATGTAGGTATTTTAAAATTTTTTTTGATAAATTAAAAAAAATCAGAAAGGGATCCATAGAGCCCGTGCTCTAAACCGACTTTTCATGGAGTTGACCCTCTTTATTCGTCTTCCTCGAGAGCTTCGGGTTAGGGTTTTCAGTTGCCTCCTACAATTCTCTAACTGCTACCACACTAAGCCCGCTCAGCCGCAACTCCTTTAGGCTGCCTTCCCTGCCTCATCTCGACCAATGTGTGTCCATGTACGAGGAGGGGTGCGTGGAATCGTCGCTCCAGGCGGAGGTGTCACGCAGGAGGACGAGTCGGCGGTGATGAGGCGCTATAGGAGGCACTGGTCAGGCGGGGGGCTTAGAGACGCATCTCGAGGCAGGGTCTTTGGCGTGGAGTTGAGCCAACAAAGGAGGCATGAGGACGTCGACTCTGGGGCAGCACTGCGTGGGAGAGGAAGGTGCCTGGGCAGGTCACATCACCTATTCCTTCCCGTCCGTCCTTGCCTAGAGACGAGGAAAGCCGCTTCCTCCTCAGGACATCCACCCCTCACATCTGTTCCTCTCCTGCACTCTCAGCTCTCTCTTGTCCTTCAACTTGTGAGCAACAACCAGACGTCTCGAGTAGGCGTTGTTGTGAATATGGTGAGTGCAGATGTCATTTCCTTCTCCCCAACTCTCCTTTTTCTTCTTATTCTCAATTTTTTGTATCAACGATACTTCATTTGTTAATTTATTGGTTAGAGAAATCATGTGCTTAGGGAAAGGAAATAAACATTTATTTATTTTAACCTAGACATATCCATTTATATTCTAATAATAAGAATGAGCCCAAGTGCTAACAACACCACCAATTAAATTGTGTATGCACTGTTAGTGTATTGAAAGAATTGGTCATATATAAAAGAAAAATAAGGGCGTGACCGAAAACTCGCGTGCTCGCTCGCGATATCTAACGCAATATAGGCGGCGAGACAAAGCTCGCATGCCCACCTAGTAAATAGAAATCTTAATTCGCTTTCATGAGGATTTGAACTCACATGTTGGGTTTGTACATCCATGTCGGTTTATTGGGTTGGGTAACACAGAGTTTAAGAAAAAGGTTTGACCATAAAATAGGTCAATGAAATATTAACTATATGTTGCAAAAAATAAATTATTGGATTAATATTTAAAGGACATTTTCAGTGATGGAAAATACAAATATAGTTGTATACATGAGTATGGTAGCTATCTTGCCGTCCATTGACGCTTTAAGATCTAAAAAGGTAAGTGTTGCACATTGCCCCTCTTATTTTTCTGAAATAAAAACCGCAGGAATCCTGACGGGACAGGACAGAAGGTACAGGTGAGGCCCGACCCAGGAATCCCGCGCACTTGTCCGGCCAGCGGTTTCGATTGATCTTGACGGCATGGACTGATGGATACATGTGTGCGCGCGCGCAGGTGAAGCTTATGCCGTTCAACCCGGAGTATGAGGACGCGTCGGTCCTGTGGACTGACAGCAAGGACGTGGGCAAGGGTTTCCGCTGCATCCGCATGGTGAACAACAGCCGCCTCAACTTCGACGCCCTCAACGGCGACAAGGACCACGGCGGCGTGCACGACGGCACCACCGTGGTTCTCTGGGAGTGGTGCAAGGGGGACAACCAGCTTTGCCACTCGAGCGAGCCCGAGAGAGTGGCAATGGAGCCGTCGCGGCGGCTTCTGCTCTCCGACTACGACGGCGCGATCTTGTCGCCGCTGCCTTCCCTGTCTCCGTCGTCAACCACACGGTTCCGGCCGGGCGTGGCGGTGGTCGTGGGCATCCTCACCAGCGTCTTCTCCAACACCTTCCTCCTGCTGCTCTACGCCAAGCAGAGTCGTTGGGCCCGTACCGGAGCAGCGGGTCGGGAGGCTCGGCGGCCAGCGAGCGGACGAACACCTGCGTCGACTGCTCCGTGGTGGAGTCGCTTCCGGTGTTCCGCTTCAGCGCGCTGCGCGGGCAGAAGGCTGGGCTCGAGTGCGTCGTCTGCCTCGGCCGCTTCGAGCCCACGGAGGCGCTCGTCCAGCTATAGGGACAACGATGCCATCCTCGACTGATCGACTCCGACAGTGCCCGGTTCGCCTCCTCCGTCGCCATCGCCTCCCTCCTCGAGGCCGAGATCGCCCTTGTCACCTGTTGCCAATGTGCGCCCCGATCACATTAGAACAGAGCAGTGCAGTACCAACAGAGCGAGCTCCAAAAGAGTACATTAGAACAGAGCATGCACAAGAAGAGCAAGAAGCCATTGATGGAATGAACGGGGCGAGAGGAGACAAAAAAAAAAGGTGGCACAATCATTCATGATCACCGCTCTTTTCCCTCGAAAGAAATCTCATAATTACTGTTGGCACTAAGCCATGTCAGTGCGTGGCTAGTGCGTGTATCATGTGCGTGCTTCGTGTGGAGCATGGCGAGTGGGTGCGTGTGGTGCGCGGCATGGCGTCGTGTGAGAGCAGCGCCTATAAAGTCCTCCCCCGTAATCCGTCTTCTGCATTGAGTTAGAGCTCGACTCCGTCAGTGCGGTAGGTGTTAGTGCACCCAGAAAATCAGAGTTGCCTACTGTGCCTCTTCTACCTCTGTCCGTGCCCTAGTTAGAGCTGGGAGCCTTCATTTGGTATCAGAGCGAGGCGATGGCGTTGGTTGCGCACGGAGGAGCTTGGGGGAGCGCGGTGTCCCTCTCCTGTCCGGTGCTCACCGGCGACAACTACACCATCGGGCGATTAAGGTCGAGGCCAACCTCGACGCACATGGCGTCTGGGAGGCGGTGGTTCCGGCGGACTCGACGGCGGCGGTTGATCCGAAGAAAAACAAGACGGCGAGGGCGTACCTGCTCGCGGAGGACATACTGCTGCAGGTGTCGTCGAAGAAGACGACGGCGGAGGTGTGGGCGAGCCTCAAGGCGCGGTTCGTCGGCCCGGATCGTGCCAGGGCGGATCGGCTGTCCACACTCCGCGGCGACTTCGATCGTCTGAACATGGGGGATGGCGAGGCGCTGGACGTCTTCGCCAGCAAGATCAGTAGCATGGCGGCGAGGTACGCCAACCTTGGTGCCACCCTCGACGATGCGGCAATGGTGAAGAAGCTGCTGGACTCGGTGTCCGATTGCCTATACCAGGCGGTGGCCAGCATCGAGCAATTATGCGATGTGGAGAAGCTGTGCTTCGACGAGGCGCTCGGGCGACTGAAGGCCTTCGAGGAACGATCAGAGCGGCGCAAGAAGCAAGCAAACGGCGCTGCTTACTGCCGCACAATGGGTAGCAAGGCGTCGTGACGACGACGACGACGATGGCGGCAATAGCACGACTTCGGGACCTGTTGGAAAGGGACGGAAGGAGAGGTGCCACAACTGTGGTGTGCATGGGCACTTCGCCCGCGACTGCTGGAAGCCCAAGAAGAAGTGGCAGGAGGAGGCGCTGCTCTGCGACGCCGGCGACCAGCCGGGCCTGCTCTAGGCATGTCTTAGGGGGAGATTGTTTGCACCAAGCCATGTCAGTGCTGGCTAGTGCGTGTATCGTGTGCGTGCGTGTGTTTTCTGTTAGCGAGAAGAGCGGAGGGAGATATCTCCTGGGCACGAAGGGCTGGCCGCGTTGATCGAGTCAGAGCGTGACATGGGCGCAAGCTGGGATCGTGTGGAGCATGGCGTGTGGATGCGTGTAGTGCGCGGCATGGCGTCGTGTGAGAGCAGCGCCTATAAAGCCCTCCCCTGTAATCCGTTTTCTGCATCGAGTTAGAGCTCGACTGAATCAAAAGGCCGTCAGTGCGGCAGGTGTTAGTGCGCCCAGAAAATCAGAGTTGCCTACTGTGCTTCTTCTACCTCTGTCCGTGACCTAGTTAGAGCTAGTAGCCTTCAATTACTCCTCGAGACAGATGATGCTTCGATAGCAAGGACCACCAACCTAGCGGGTGGATAGAGGGGACGGGTCCTGGTGCCAGTCCCCGAGGGCGGCGACAGCGCACGACGCGGCAGCGCAGTAGCGCTCGACGGAGGCAAGGTCGAGCTTGACGGCGAGGCAGGGGTCTCAAAGGGAGCGGTCTCGTCCATGTACTCGTTCATCCACCGGCCGATGGGTGACAGGTGGAGCTGTCCAACCAGCATCGTGAGCTGCGAGTGCAAGCCCCTGAGAAGCGCTGTCGCTCGGAGCAGCGCCGACGGCAACATCGACGACACATCGCGCACCGCCCCTGCTGTCGTCCAATCCCCGCACCAGGATCACGAAGAAGGCATTCACCATGGCTCCACTGCACTCCGCGGTAGCAGATAGTAGAGTACCACTGTGCGCTGAGGTGAAGGATCGGTCAAGCTGGCGGTGGCTGACGGCGTGCGGCTGGCTATATATAAGGCGCGCGAGCACGCGGTGCAGGAGGAAGACGAATGAGGGGGAGTGGAAGAGGGGGGGTAGCTAGGAGGAGGCGACTCTGGACTAAGCCGACATCAACGTCGACGACTACAAGTGCGAGGTCGTACCTGGCGGCCGGTGGCTAGAGCTGCTCATGATTAACGAGAACGCGGTGGCGC
Organism: Avena insularis; assembly: GCA_023614405.1. Classification (NCBI taxonomy): domain Eukaryota; kingdom Viridiplantae; phylum Streptophyta; class Magnoliopsida; order Poales; family Poaceae; genus Avena; species Avena insularis. The sequence continues at coordinate 391,626,544 of CM042695.1, forward strand.
TGGTGGTTGAGTTCGCCGCAGAGGAAAAGGTGGCTAAACATGGGTTGTCATGCATCGTACTTTCTCCGTTCTAAAATATAAGATATTGTAGGTTCGAAATTGCTAAGTCACATAGCTTACGTCGCAGTCATATTGGTCACCGTTGATTTTTTCACTCGCGCTAAGATTGGTGCCGGTTAGTTTTGTGTTTGCCCGTCTTTTGGTCACCCATCGCGGTAAACGACTCAGAACGCGTTACAGGTCCGTTGTTGGAATCATATCATGGGCTCAGCCCGTTTACTTCAATATGTCTTTCTTTGTCTGTGTGCCCTTTTCTTTTTGAGAAAGTTTGTGGCTGCTGTGTACGCACGGAAGGACAAACGCTGGCCAGATCGTTAGTGCTAAAGTTGGATGGCCTGTCACGTCACTGTAAGGTGTAAGCCTATTGGATAGTGTATTTTCAGTTCACCAACCATGTACATGTCACTCGATAGTGTATTTCACTTGCAGGTATGTATCTTATTTTATTTTTATTTTTATTTTTATTTGTTTTTTCTCTTTCCAAATTTGCTATCATTTATTTTTCATTGGTCATAGTTCATTTTTTCTCATTTTTTCATGTTTTATTTTCACTTTTTTTACATTTTCTAATATTTTGTACTTGGAATGTGTTCACTTAGTATTAATATTTTTTGTTTCATCGGCTTAAATATCGTTTTATTCTATCTAGCTTTAATTATTTTGTTCCTTCAATTGTTCTAGTTTAGTGTCCATGTAGTTCTGATATATTCCGCTTAGTCGAGAATTTCTCGATTTATTTTTTGAGGACCCCATAGTTCTTTTGGCATCTTGTAGGCTTGATTTCTATTCAATAAGTCTACAGTTTGTATTTCTCTTGTAGAAGTGTTTTTGTCCTTTGACGCTAAATTGGAGTTCTACATGTAGTATTAGATAATTTTGTCCCGCGGATGGTAAGTTTGTTTCACATTATTTTTATAGGAAGTAATTTTTTGTTCCACAGCCCTCAACGCTAAATTTGTGTTCCACCATACTCTTTGTCCCACATTTCATTAAATTTGATTCTGATTTTTTCAAAATTTGTTCCCAAGAATAAAACGGTATTGCTTAATCCTTAGGGCGTTTAATTTGTGTTCCACATTTACTCGTAAATTGTTCCATGGTCCATAATTTTTTTCCTTGGATAATATTTTTTTCTTGGTCTGTTCGGGCATTAAAATGGTTCCATATGTACTTATAATTTTGTTGTGTGGTCTATAACTGGGAGACGCTGGGCAAGTTTTTTCATATTTCACCTATGAGTTCAAACCGGACATGCAAAAGGGAGACACTAGACTTCTTTTTTCTTTCAATTTTTGACCTATGAGTTACAGCCGGATATGCAACTAGGGGACCTTGGACTTTTTTAACCTTTAACCATCCCGTTTAAGGGCGCTAGCAATTGATTTTTCAAATTTGACTTAAATTTAACTTTTTTGTTTTGCAAATTGACCTATGAGGGAGGACGCTAGACTATTTTTAAAAAAAAATTGACCTATGAGCCGGACATGCAAGCAAGAAACGCTGGACCTGTTTTCAATGTTTTAACCTATGAGTTGCAACCGCGTGTGTAACTGGGGGACTCTGGACATTTTTAATCTTTAATCATCTAGTTACAAGTCTGCTCGCAACTGGGTTTTCCAATTTTACTTAAATTTGACCTTTTATTTTGATTTTCCCAATTGATCCATGAGTTGCAACTGGATATTCAACTTGGAGACGCTCGCCCATTTTTTCAATCGATCTATGAGTTTCAACAGGATATGCAAGTGGGGAATGCCGGACCTTTTTCTAATTTTTTGACCTATGAGTTGCAACAAGACATGTTCGATGCTGGACTTTTTTTAACCTTTAATCATGTTGTTGTAACTGTGCTCGCAATTGAGTTTTTCAATTTGAATTAAAAATTTTTTTTTGCACATTGATCTGCGAGTTGCGACGGGATATGCAACTGGGAACGTTGGAACTTTTTTAAAAATTTAGATCTATGAGTTGAAACTAGACATGCAAATGGGGACATTGGATTTTTTTAGATTTTTGACCTATAAGTTGCAATCGGACATGTAACTGGAGACGTTGGACTTTTTAAACCTTTATAACCATCCAGTTGCAAGTGAGCTCGCAACTGAGTTTTCAAATTGGAATTAAACTTGATTCTTTTTGAATAATTATTTTGCAAATTGAGCTATGAGTTTTAGCTGGGGCAGCTGGATCATTTTTTTAAAAAAAATCGGGTTGCAACCACGATATGCAAGTGGGCTGCGTTGGACTTTTTTCCCGGTTTTTTGACGTATCCCTTGCAACCGAACATGCAAGTGGGCAACACCAGACCTTTTTGCCGATCTTTTGATGTATGAATTGCAATCGGACATGTAACTGCAGGATGCTGGATCTTTTTTAAATCCAGTTGCATATGCTTTTGCAACTGAGTTTTAAATTTGACTTAAAATTAAAGCTTTATTTTGAATTTGTTTGCCGAATTTAGAAGTACTCTAGTACCCCTCCGTCCTAAAATAGATGTCTTAGATTTGTCAAAATTTGGATAAATCTATATAATAAATAATGTCTAGATTCGTTCGAATTTTGACAAATCTAAGACATCTATTTTAATATGGAGGAAGTAGTACTATTTTCCTCAGAGTATTTCTAAAAGTACTCTAGTACTAGATCGTTTTCCTTGGTTCGAGAAGCAATCAAGAATATCCTTTTTTGATCAATTTGTTTCACGTTACCACGCACCGAATCTAGTATCTCTCAGGCCATACGGCAACACCGTCCATGCTCTGTGTGTGCAGGCCTTAAGAGAAATGGCCTTTCAGCAACTCTCGGGCGCGTGCGTCAGACGCCGGCCGGGTTATCGATCGATTAATCAATGTCTGAAGGGCAACGACAATAGACAATCGCCCCAAAACAAGAGACAACAGACCTACGGAAAAAAAGATAAGAGCCCAACGAAGGAAATCTGGGAGCCAGGGGGAATTGGGCCGGAAAGAATCACGATGACGTCTTTCGACTGCGACTTGGTTTACGTCGCAATCAGCTGTGACATAGAGTCTCTGTAAATAAAATGTATCTAGACTTCTGAATGAATCTATATACTATATTTTTTTATAAAGCTAAAACATCTTATATTTTAGAACTGAGAGAGTACATGCTACCACGTTTTTTTACTGCTCATGTACCTTTTTCTTTGGTGACGAGGTGTCACGAGTAGGAAAAGTACAAGATGATGTGGTCAAAATTTTAGCTAAATATCTATACTATTAAATGGGAGTTGGTGACTCACTTTGGGGTCAAACATTGGGAGCATCCTGGCCATCTAATGAAAATATCAAACTTTAGGCACTCCGGACCGCACACTTACCACCAAACAACAATTTAGGAAGTTTAAATCTTGGTCATCAATACTTGGAAGAAAATTAACCACGGTCATCAAAACTATGAAGGGAATATTAAAAAGGAAATCAACCACATACGCTGGGAGGAAATCAACCATGCATGTCAACTCCGCATCCTGGAAGGCTAGAACCCATCACCCTCGGGAACCCGGGGATCGCGCCGCGTGGCACATCGGGGACCGCAACAGAGCGGGAGAACAGGCGCCACTGGCGGCCGACGCTGGTTGTGGAAGCAACAAGGGCCTCACTGGAGGCTGGAGCGGCCTGGTTCGATAAGCTTCATCGCCCGGTTCTTCGAGGCACCACGCCACCGACTGTGTCGCGAGGATCAACGCGGACTCAGTCCTGCCGACGATTGGGGCGCATGGGAGTTTGTGGATGGGGGCCCCATCATGGGGCGCAATCAGAAGATTATGGTGTCGCCCGGCGCCGGTGCTGCGGCTGGAATCGTGCGGCCGTGTCGTGGGAGACGAGGCGGCGAGGTGTTGTGGATGTGAGATACTAGGTGGAGGGGTGAGCAGCGGGAGGGGAGAGCAGGTGGTTGGGCGGACTGAAGGCGTGGAACACCATCGCAACCCTTGGAGAATTGGGGAAATTAATTAGTGATCGTGCGTTTGGTTGCTTTGCTCAGGCCTCGACTAGCCCAGCTCGGCAAAGCTACCCTTGCCTCATCGACACATTTGGTCGATTGCAGTAGCAAGGGTGAGTCGTTTACTTGGATTAGTAGCTTTTGATTATTCAGTAAGTTCCGTTCTTGTGCGTATATATTGTACCTGAAGCTTTTTTTTCTAACAGCAGTCATCGAGGAAATTGACTATTTCACTTAATTTGCAATTTTAAGATTTGTACTGAGTTAGTTAGAGCCCATTTTATTATTCTAAGAGCATCTCTAGCAGACACGGTAAAAGGGCGAACTGAAAAACGCGTTCTTAGGTCATGTTTGGCGGGTTTTTCAGGCCGTGAGCGGCGGTGCGGAACAGACCCCTCAAAATCGGACCAAAAAAGGGAATATTCTCCTTTTACAGTTTCGCGCACGTGGTTTCTGCCGGGACAATAAACCACAAATGACAGAATTTAAACAAATTCGACCGTTCAACCACGACAATCATAAGTTTTAACCAAATTTAACAAAATCACGTCACATAACATCATCCAAAATATGAATCATCACCACAACCCACGATGATCATCAAGCATCGAAGCCAAGAGAAGCATCACCTCCACCACCACTTGCTGAAGCACCACCATGGCCACCACTTGCCGGAGCACCATGTCCACCACCATCCTTTGCCCGAGAATTGCCTCTTGCCAGTGCCGCTGACCTCCTTCTCTCCAAGATGTCCAGCCTTGCTTGATCATGCCACGCCAAGGTGAGCTCGTCCATGTTGCTCCAATTCGAATCATATACATAGGTCGGCGGCGGCTGCGGCGGAAGGGGAAAGGGAATTGTTCATACCTAGGTCGGCTAGCCGAGGCCATTTTGGCAGATTTCGCGGTGGCGGATGGTTTCTCGGTGGCTGCCTTCCACTTCACGACCGTCCTCTTCACCTTGCCTGGCGCCGGCTTCGACTTGGAGGCGGCGGCGACACTCACTTGAGCATGGGGATCAGTGGGACCGACGGGAGAAGCCGGAGCGCCCATGCTGCCATCCTGGATGAGGACAGAGCCCTGCCGCTTCCGCTTCGTCCTAGCAGCAGCAGCAACCCCGACTAGGGGACCGGCGACAGGGACGGAGATGATGGTGGTGGCTATCAGATCTGGCAGACCCGTCGGAGGGGTCGCCTGCGCCGGCGCGACCTCGCCGGAGCTCAGCGGCAGCTGCTGGACGTCCATGGCGGCCTTTCGTGAGGCTCGACGGAGGTGGGAGGGGCGGGACGGCAGATCGTGTGTGGCGGCTGCGGGAATGGCGCGGCTGAAACTTCCCTCCCGCCAACGAAAACTGGGGATATGGTTCGCGTCCAGGTCGGGCTCGAAAACTGGGTTTTCTCGATTCCGCGGGGTGTTTTCTCGGGGGGCCTAAATTTTTTTAGGTTCGGTCGATTTTGAGGCATCTGTTCTGGCCATTTTCTCACGCGAAACTAAAAAGTGGCGTTCCGCCCTTTTACGGCGTCTACTAGAGATGCTCTAAGTATATGCAAAATTTTGTTTTTAATATTTCTTCCATTTTATTATTTTATTAAGATATGTCTGTGGAAAATTTATTTCATTTAATTATTCTGAATATATGCCAAATTCCTAATGTAATTTTTTAGATCAAGTAAACTTATGGAGACAATAGACCCCGACATGTCGATGTCAGAAGGAAACATAAATTCAGCAAGCTTGACGGGATCAAAAGAGGTGCAACGAGATAATTTTCTTCGTATCTTACAATATTTAAATTTATATATTCGGTATATGCTTCATGTTTGTAGATCATGGGAGAAGGGGATATGGATATTACCAACACTCAGATCGAACCCATGCCACAATGTGATGTTGGTAGCAGGGATAGAAAACTCATCGAGTTTTACACGGTCAAAGGAGGTGATTATCTTTATGACATTGGCATGAATTTTTCCCTCTACAGCAGATGTCGGCGCTGTATAATTTTTCCGGTACGTCGTAAAAAGCTGGCATCGGCTATATATATCAAACACACGGCTGGGCACGCCCAAAAATATCTCACCCCGTGGCTGCTTCCAACTGCCATGAGAAATCTCTTCCCCTTTCCCACCTCTTATGTGCAATTCCAAGATTATTCCCCTTGATTTGCAATTCCAAGATTTGTACTGAGTTGGCTCATTTAAGCACAAACTGGTTAGCATGCCTTTTCTGTATCTATTTAGCATGTCTCTTTAGTATCTGTTTTCGATTGGCTCTCCGTATTGCCATCGGTGGACAGTAAAACGTGTCGATCTCACAACATGCAATTAAAGTTACAAAGAACTAGAATCTACTTAGGCGAAGCACTCGGATTAGCACAAACCTGGTTAGGATGGCTATATTTTTCTAGCCACATAGATCACCAGTTGGTATTCCAGAAAATCCACGGACAGGTGAATGTCTCTTAAAATAAGCTTATTTGTTTTTTCCTTTTACTATTCAATAATATAATACCAAGGCATTCATATACAGGAATGCTTCCGCTTATTTTATTTTTTACATTATACTCTTGTGAAATGGTGAAGAATTGGTTCGTCCAACATGCACGGTCGGTATTCTGACTTGCATATATTTATATTTTTCACTTTAATATACTCAGCCTAATGAGACAGATTGTTTATGCAGAATGTTTATGAGTTGAGAAAGAAATTTTTGGTGTACCTGCTCAAGGACCATGAAAATGAAGCAGAAGAGAATACCCCTAACATTGCGCGACAATATGTAATGTATCGAGGAGTAGATATAATTATATTAGTTAATTAGTCCGAGTGCTTATTTCATATGTGAATGATATTGATTATCAAAATAAACATCAAACATGTGTAGAATACTATGGGTTTGGATATCTTGTGGTTGTTTTTTCATACATGTGAATTTTGCATGTACTATATTGATATATGTGAAAGATTAATTGTGAAGCCGTAGCAACGCACGGGCATTCAACTAGTGTTATATAATGTGTGGGTGGGAGGAATCTGAAAAACTACGGCATAAATCTCAAAGTGCAAGCAGTAGACATAATATGTCATGTACCCATGTATACAAGTACAAAATCAATGATATAGTTCGTGTAACATATAATTCATATTTTGTTAATTAAATTTATAGTCAAATATTTTTTAAACTCTATATTAGCCTAATAAACCGGTACGGAGATAGTACATTGTTCGAGATGATCCAACGTACAAAATGGCCACGTTTCAAAATGGACGTGAGCCATGTGCGTACACGACTAGTTGTGCAAGACAGAGTTGCAGCTCTCCTTTCTGGTCGTTTCGTCGTTGTCACGTTTTAAGCATGGCCTGCGAGTATATCCCGATTCTTCCCTGCATGCATGTACATCATAAAGTGTAGTTTGGTTCCAAAATAATTGAAGTGCATGCAGGGCCTCGGTGCATGCAGTTTTATTCTAAGTCAAATCTTTTATGTCTTACCAACTCTATAGAAAATACATCAATACCTACAACACCAAATTACTTTATTAGATTCACCCAAACATACATCTTCTACTATATAAAACTTTTGTTTTAAATTAATTAACTCAGCTTTGTTTAGATATTAATATATCTAGACACATTTTAGTGTATAGACTTTGGTCTTAACCAAAATCAGTGAGCCAAACTCACTGTTTTTGCTGAAATATGTGATTTACTATATTCTTTTTTATGTTTTGGTCCTTGTAAAAGATGAACTTAAATTATTTACAATTATATTTCATTGAGAAAAATGAAGCGGGGATGGGGGCTTTAGATCAATAGAAACAAATTGACTTGGTACGAGCCATGGCGGTGGTAGCAGGGGCATGTGAAATATGTACATGTTCGTGCATGACATGTTGATGGATTTTAACATATTTATATTGTAATTTAAAATTCTTCACAAAATATCTTCAAAAAAGGTTATGATGTTTTAACATTAAAGTTAAATAGTTAATGTTAGCCTTAAAACCCACGCGGTGAGATCCTAGATCTGTCATATATGCCAATGAAATACTCCTACCGATCTTCAGTCGAGTTTAAGGTTGACTAGGACTTGACTTTGTGCCGGCCTCTTCATTAACCCTATGAAGTCTGGGAGGGAGAGACTAACTACTCTCTAGGTCAGAGCAAACTCAATGCGTCAATAGCTCTGCATGGTACTTGTTTGAGCGAACCACTCATTTGGTGGTGAAGTAATAGTTCGGAATGGGCACTTTTCAATACCTTGAAAGGGCCATCATGTTTGTTATCCTAGGCTCTCCGACCATATTTATAATAGGATTCTGGTAAGACCTGGTACTGCATTTTCGAAACAGGGACAACAAGTTAAGATGATTATATGGTGGTAGTTTCGAAGACAAGCAAATATTACATGGTAGGGACATTGTGATCCATGTGGTGAGTTGTATGTATATTTAATGTTTATACCTGTTTGTATCTAAATTTCTTTGAACTCACGAACATATCAAATATGTTTTGCAACATTTAAACCTTATTATGCAATAATATATTCATTACTTTTTAATACATCGTGTCTCACAAAGATATATAATATAAATCCTTTCAAATGCGAGAAAATAATTAAAGAAAAACCACATATATATTCTCAGATTAATTTGTGTTACTTGCACAAATATGTTTGATACATTTCAACCTTATTATGCAATACAATTTTTTATTGTTTTACTTAGAAGCCTTATAAATATATTTAAATTACATAATTTCAACCTTTTTTCATTCATCTAAATTGTGGCTAGTCAAATTTATACTAAACTTTTATAATTGTTTATATGTTCACAACATCGGTGATATGTTTGATACATTTCAACATTATTATTCAATATATTCATTAGTTTTTGATTTATTAAGCCTTACAAAGATATTAAAATAAAATAATTTCATTTGCCAGAAAAATAATAAAAGTAAAAATCTCCTATTTCATTGGATTAATTTGTGTCAGTTGAATAAATATAGTACATATTTATGTGTGTATCCTTAATTGACTTATGGCTAGTCAAATTTATACTAAAGTTTTATACTTGTTTATATATATTCATGACATCGGTGATATGTTAACATTATTTTGCAATACATTCATTAGTTTTTGATTTATTAAGCCTTGCAAAGATATTAAAACAAAATAATTTCATTTGCACAAAAACAATAAAAGTAAAATCTTCTGTTTTGTTGGATTAATTTGTGTCACTTGAATAAATATAGTACATATTTATGTGTGTCTATCCTTAATTAACTTGGTAGACATCTAAAACCCGTATGCTGTAGAATACTCTAATATAGATTTATAGTCTATGATACCAAAGAAGAAAAATCTAGAGTATATTTGGTACTTAAGAAGATATTGTTACAAATATTATCTTGCCTCTATGAACGTTGGGGTCAAATGTGTATCATGCACTACCCGAAAAATAGATTTTGTCAGGTATGCACTTGTTTGCCGAGTATCTTTTGGCCAGAACTCTGCAAACAAAAGGTTTATAGAGTGTCAGGACAAGGTACAATCGACAAAGCCCCCACGATACTCGGAAAAAAAGTAAAAGAACACTCTAAAAAGTTTTAATACATGGAAAACAACAAAAATACAGTTGAAAAAAATATGAGGCCATCCCTTCTAATATTCTAAGTCGTTATCCTGCAACACATGATACGATGTTATAGGTTCCCATTCGCGGAACTTCACATTGGATCACAGTTCGACTTAGGATATAAGGACATGTGAAAGGAAAAATGTACAACTGACTTCCCCATCTCATAATAGAATTTGTGGTCAATGCTTTTATTACGTGGCAAGAATCACCGACTACATTTGTTGTTAGTCGTATGTATGACGTTTCCCGTATAATGGAATTCCCACTACATGATTTTACAACCATGTACTTCAACCATTGTTCCACTACCAACCACACTAGATTATCCGACTACCCTGAGCCGGTAATCCAACTCCAGATTCATTCTGAAAATAATATATTTGATTTTAGATGCAAAGGTAAGTGAAGGTAGTTTGTTAAAAATATCCAAAGGACGTGTAAGATTGAACTTGCACATTGTAAGAAAGCTTGGACTCACAAAATATATGCAAGAATGAACTTGCTACCGATATGCAAGAACGAACTTGCCTTGTGATTGTGAATTATTGCAATTCGAGTGATCAACGATACCTTGGACCTCGGATTCTGAAAAGAAACACCATTATCTGGTAAGGACAATTTTTAAAGATCCAAATGTATGCTATTATGCATATGTATAAATGCTTTACTTCTAATATGTTGTTCCCTCCTTCATTTTAATTGATTATATTTATTAAAATTCTTTTCAAATTCAGTGAATTTCACTTTAGAATTTCCATATTCAGTTTACTTTAGAATTTTCGTATATCTCAAAAAATTAAGATAAAAATTCACTCATTTTCAAATGTTGGTATTATTATTTGAATTTAAAGCTTTTATTGATATTAACTTTACAAAGCATTATAATTCATTGCTAAAAATATTTTTAATAATTCCAAAAATAGGATCTTAAGTCTTATATTTTCCTCATTGGAAATTATTGTATTTTTTCCAAAAATATATACTCTTGTATTTATTTAATTATCCATAGAAATTTTCTTGGTTTGAATTTTCATTAGATTTAAAATATTTTTAAAATCTACCAAAAACACTTTTCACATTCTACTCTTAATTCTCGATGTGTAGGTATTTTTATTTTCATTTTTTGAAATGTTTTAGAGGTGTTTTTGTTAATTGGCATTTTGTAGTAATTATGAAATCACCAAAATGCCCCTAGGCCGACCAGTCAGCCCAACCAAGTAAGTGGTTGGACCGAACCAGTGCAACCTGACCTGTCTTACTACCCCTACGCTCCTTCTCTCTCTTCCTCACTTTCTCCCATGCCCCCTCTTTGGCGACTGCGTCACCACCGGCGCCGCTCGGCCGTCCTAGACTCCTCCGACCAAGTCTGCCACCGCGCCTCCACTCAAAAGCTTCTCCTCGCTCTACTCTCTCTACCTACCAGATCCGCCCCCCTCTCACTCATCTGGCCGCTCGTAACCCTAAGGCTAACCCTAGGGTTTCAGTGATGTGTCGCCACCATTCCCTGGCACAACTTCTGCGTCTCTCGCCATCGAGATGGTGTTGAGGTGCGTCCTCGACAACTCCACAGTTTCTTGCGTTGACGACTGATGACCCACAAGTATAGGGGGTATATCGCAGTACTTTCGATAAATAGGAGTGTCGATCCCAACAAGGAGCAGAAGGTGCTGAACAGTGGTATGGAGCAGGAAATCCCTGTGAATACTTAGCAAACTGATTTTTAGTAGTTTTCTGATAAATCAACAAAACAAAGTGCAAGTAATAAAGAAAACGAACAAACGGAGCAAGTGGCCCAATCCTTTCTTAGCAAAGGACAAGCCGGTGGAAATACTTATAAGGACCAAATGTTCTCGAGGACACATGGGAATTCTGTCAAGTGATTTCGCTTCAAATATCTGAGTACTCTTTTCTGGTGTTGTAAGTGTTGTGTGGGTGAACCTGTGCTAACATACCGACCTTACTTGGACCAATACATATTTGTGATTAAACTCCCTACAAACATCCATAACTACATGAAAGTAATTAAGATATAAATCTAACCACAACCTTAAACTCTGAGATCCTACGCTCCCTTGTGCAAAGGAGTCCTAACGGGGATTCGGGTTTCTGTCACTCCAGCAACCCCATAATTAGTAGCCAAATACACAATGCATTCCCCTAGGCCCATAAATGGTGAAGTATCATGTAGTCGACGTTCACATGACACCACTAGAAGAATATCACCACAACTTAAATACTAAACCATTGAATAATAACTCAACACAAATCCACTACTAACAACATGACTTTTCCATGTCCTCAAGAACTAAACGAACTACTCACGAGACATCATGTGGATCAATATTAAAGATGATATGGTAATGGATAACAATTTGAACATAAACAATAATCCAATGGTTCCACTCACAAGCATCAACTATAATAGTAATCAACACCGGAAAAGTTTCGCCTAATGAACTAAGCAAGTATTCAACACGATTGTTACAGCGGGATGGAGTAATGATGATGGTGTTGGTGGAGATGATGGTGTGGATGATGATAATGATGATCACGATGAAGCCTAGATTGATGATGGTGTTGATGGCGATGATCTCCCCTCTCCGGGAAGGGATTTCCCCGACAGAAATCTGTCTGCCGGAGAGCTCTTTCTCTCTCGATGTTTTCCGTCCCGCAGAGGCGGCGGAAATCTATCTGTGGTTGCTCCCCTGGTATTAGGGTTCCGTGAGAAAGATATAGGCAAGAGGGCGTAGTCGTAGGCAAGTAGGTGGACAACACCTGCCCTAGGCGCGGCCTAGGAGGGACCCGCGCCTAGGGGGTGTGGGCCCCCTTGGCCCTTCTACGCCTCCCCTTATATGGAAAAATATAATTTTCCCATATTTTTCTGGTATTTTTTTGATATTCGCGAAATTGCATCAAAACACCTCTTTTTTCATCAGAATCCAGACTCTGACAGTTCATCCTCCAAGAATCATCCAACATGCATAAACAGATAAGTAATACCTTATAATAAGACATATATCAATCAATAGAGGTAAATTATGATATAGAATGGTGATGCAAATTAGACGTATCAACTACGCAGGTCGAGATGCCCACCATGGGTACATGTGCCGTTATCACATCTCCTCCGCCTTCTTCCTCTTCTTAGTCAGTGTGAGCTCGGCTCGCAGTTTCTAAAGGTAAGATTCTACTCTTTCTACAACAATTTCTACTGCTAGTTCTCTCTTTAGATTTCCCCCAATTTCTAGGGTTTATTTCTCTATTGCTGTTAATTTTCCTTCTAGACTTGCTTCTAGAACATTCTAGCATGCTCTAGGTTACTGGATGGATGTGCCTCTGTCTTGTTTAGTTCATAGATTCTAGGTTTAGCTAATTTTTAGTTTACTAAATGTTTTTAGTGACACTTTTGTCAGTTACTGTTCTATCTTAGTTTCATACTATTCACTACAAGAAATGTCTCCATCCGCAACGATTTTGTCTGTCGAGCGTCGTAGTAGGCGCCTCTTCTATGAAGATTTTCTTCGCTCGAACATGGCCGATGGAATTTTATTCATTCTCGTGGCCCTCTACTATGTCGAAATCGCTAAAAACATGGAAGAAACTCGACCCGTGTGTGGTAGAAGTAAGATTTTTGGTTCCTCGCGCTATGTCGACTTGCCGAAATCTTTTGAGGTGTGTGGGTTCCAGATGTCAATGTCTCTAGAGGACCATCCTTTTCGGTCGCGCCTCCCTAATTTGAACTCGATAACGTTTCTCGATGCATTTACCGTTTAGTTAGGATACTGGATCTTGGCTCGTGCCTCCTGATTTGAACTCGAAAAATTAATCGATGCATCATCCATTTATTCAGGTTGCTGGGTCTCTCATGTCAGTTTCTCATTAAAAAAATCGTGTGTATGATGAAATTTTTCTTCGCTTCCCCTTTTCGAACTTAATAGCGTTATTCGACGAATCTGTCCTTTGGTCACGTTGTTGGGTCCCACATGTTAATCTCCTCTGTAGAGGGATGTGTGTATGTTGAACAAACTTTTTTGTCGCGTTCCCGTTTTGACCTTGCTAATGTTGCTCGATACGACAGTCATGTATGATTTTGCTACTGGCCCCCTCTACAGAAGACGCCAGGCTCCCTGGTTGGAAGAAGAGTTAGATTTTCTATGGATTCGAGTGAGGGGGTATGGAACGAATAACTGGAATACGATGCCGAGGGATACACTACTACGATTCTCGAACTCAAGAGTGGCCGAGGACCTTGCTAAGAAATGGGACAAGGAGCAAAAGAAGCTTCTAGGTGTAGATCTATTTCAATCAGTCAGCACATCTGCTCTAGGTTCTCCACCACTTCCGCATATAGAGGAAGATTATGTTGGAAAAAGTTCATCTGGATGCTCAAAGTCTCCATTTCTTGCAGCCCAACAAACCTTTCCTTGGGTTTACGCGTACCTTGCAGACCTCCAAAGTCCACAAGTCATACTATGACAACATGTCACATTGGTGCCAAGAACTACCAGAGAGGATGTCTCAGCTCCTTCCCATGAACCAACAATCAACCAACAGCCATCCCCAGTGACTTAGAGCATCTCCGCTCAGCTACCCAGGACGTCGATCTAGACGCTGAATTTAGGTCCAAACGCCGAAAATCGGCTCGGACGCGTACCCAAAAATCTGTTTTTGTCCGGATTTGAGCTAACTTTGGTCCGGACTACCCAGGCCGTTTCCAGATCCCGGGTACGCCCTGGGAACTCTAGACGCAGCAAACTCGGCTAAAAAACGAAGCGACGCGTGGACCCGCCGAGTCAGCGACGGAAGCCGAGTCGTCGTCATCCTCGTAACCACGCGATGACCGCCGGACAATAACTGCCCGTCGCTTCGGCCACGCGTCACTGAATTGCCGCGACACCGCCGCCGTCTCGGCTCCCGCGACGGACCCGCGGGAACTAACTTCCTGCTGTTTCCCCTTTTCCCGCCCTCGACGCCCATCTCGGCCTATAAAAGTCGTACCCCTCACCGGAGTTCCTCACACTCTTTCACAGCTCCCCATCCCACCAGCCCAAAACTCCGGTGAACACACAACTCTCCTTTCCCACTTAGCCATGGCCGAGCGCTATTCCAGCGACGGTGTGGCGGCGAACGGCTTCGGCCGGCGCACGTTCCAGGCTTGGGAGGCGCGCCTGCTCTACGAAGCCGGCTACGTGGCGCCACCGGACACAAGGGCTCCACCGGGGTGGAATCTTAGCGCCGACGGCATCCCTATCCTGTCGGCGCCGACGCCGGAGGAACTGCCCTACGAGATGCAGGCCTTCATCGCGTCCATGGATGATCCCTCCGATGCCGAGAGCCCCGACAACCTCCTCTACTGGGAGACGTTCTTCGCCGACCGCCGCGCCTAGGAGCTCGCCCGCCACGAGGGGCCGCCAGAAGATGCGCCGAAGCGCAACAACGCGGCCGGTCGCCGGTGTTTTTGGAGCGCGCCAGGCCGGATGCTCGCGTCGGTGCTGGAGCACATCAACGCTGGGAACACGCCGTGTTTCGGCTTCCCGTGCACACCCACGCCGGCGGCCAGGTCGGGGCGGCGCCCTCCGGCGAACTGGATGCCGAGGAGGATGGCCAGCCTGAGCTCTTCCTCCTCCGCCTCCACCTCCCACTCCTCGGGCTCGACGCCGCTCCGTACGCCGACTGGGCCTTCATCGGGACTGCGCCCAGTCAAGCTTGAGGCGGTCTCGCATGTCCGCTCGCTGCCGCGGACACGCTCGCGCGGCATCGTCATCGGTGAGCCACGCGTGTCGGCGCTATCGACTCCAACTGGCCGCCTTCGCCTTCGTCGTCCGAAGACTGAGCCGGCAGACGGCTCAGCGCCGCCCGAGGATAGCGCCATAAGGTTCGCGATGGAGGAGTCGCTCCGTGACTCAGCGCCGCTGTTGGTGGAGCCGTCCTCGCCGGACATCCTGAAATGGTCCAGAGCGGACTAGGAGGAGACGAAGTGGCAGCGCGTCCATCGCCTGCAGCAGCAGGCTGAGGAGCAGGCGGCCCGAAGGCAGGCGTGGTCCGGGCGCGGGCGCCCTGCTCTTCATCCTCGACGACGACGAGGTGTACGACCCTTCTTACCAGCCCTGAAGGTGCGGCGACGCCGGTTAGGGGAGCTCGCGGCCGCCATAGCCGCCGAGCGACGATGATGACGGCGGCCAGGACGACGACAAGACCGATCCCGGCTACACGTCCTTCTACGACAACTTTCGCATGTAGAAGCGGCGACAACATCGGCGACGGCATCGGCGAAGCTACTGCGGCGACTGTTTGTATTCGCCCATCTTAATGAAATCCGCCTGAATTTGTCAAACTCATCTGAATTTTAGCCGAACGCGGAAATTCAGGGCTGGGTACGCGAGTTGGAAACTCGACGTACCCAGGCCGAAAACTTGTTTCGTGCGGCAAATTTGGTCTAGATTTTGGTCTAGGTTAATCCAACAAGTGGAAATGCTCTTACGGAGAATGTCAAGAGCGGTACAAGCTGGCTTAACCCGGAGATGTGACCGAGCACGTCGCAGGAGATGGGCCATTCTGCGGCTGATCCACTGAGTGATAGCCTGAGAGCTACCGCGTTCTTGTTCCCAGATGACACGAAACCGCATGTCATGCCTGATGCGTCCTTGAAACGCACGCTAAAGAGGAAAGCGGAGTTGCACAGTCTGGGCAAGAAAGTTTTTAGGACCGCTGGTGACACCTTGGATCTGAACGGTGCCCCTGCGAGCGACATAGGTGCATCATCTGAAGAGACTGTATTAGACAGCTGAACTGTGCTAAGCCTATATATATATATATATATATATTTGGATTTGCTATCTAGGATGCTACCAATGCACGTAAACGTTGACGTTGGATATAGAAAATACGTAAACTAGCTGCTAAAATGAAAGAAAAAGCCAATATCATGCATGCAGTTAACGATATTATTGCCGTTTGTAGAATAGCATGACCAGAATTTATTGTACCATATCAAACATCTCCTATTGTTGCAAAAAATTCTACAAATTCGGATGCATGCATGTATGCTAGTTATACTTGCTACGCTAGACCCGGACTAGCTGTACTACTTGACGAGATGTGTGCATGCTAAGCATCAATCCAAGCATGGAAACATTCAAGTTATCATGTGTTCCGGGCTGCACGAATTTTAACCAAAAATTTTGCATGCGGCTTTCGTTTTAGCGCGGGAGTGCTTTCCGCGTCGGTTTCCGCTAGATTTTTTTAGTGCACAACGCAAAACTCATTTCTTTATATATAGATTCCAAATCATTCGCTAAACTAGTGCTATGCTCTATATGAACAGAGGATGTGTGTTTTTCTATTCAATTTCCTGCATCTAGATAATAACTAGTACTATGCGTCTAGATGATAACTAGAGGATGTGTTTTCCGTTAGATATTTTATGCTCCGGCTACTCAAATTCATGCTCACTATAGAATATCCAATGATTGGATTAGATAGTATATATATATATATATATATCATAATAAAAACGGCTGTCAACCAGACTATTTTGGACCGTTTATCCTCCCACAAAACTGCTTATTACCCACCACTGACATATATAAGTCAAGTACCGGTTTGTTTTTTTTCTTCCTCTATCAATCCCGACCGACACCTCCCCCTCCCTTTTCTTCCTCTCCAGTGTCGCTAAGGTCATGCGGCTCTGGTAACTTGATTTTCAGACTAAGGACTTGAGCAGGAATCGCTGGGACAGAGAACTTGGCCGGCATCCCGCGTCTGGAGGCAGTCGGGGAAGAGCGCGAGCAAGGTAGGCGCGCGCGGATGTCTGGGTCCATGACGAACTGCAGGGGTACGTGGAGAAAGCTCCCGGGTCGTTACCAGGCATGCTTGAGCACGGAAGAGGAGGCGCGCGACCGAGCTTGGCGGACGTGGGCGCGCGCGGTCGCGGAGACAGGGCAAAACGGAGGCGGGGGTCGAGATCGAGCAACCGGAGGCGAAGCTTGGGCGACGTGATGGAGCAGAGCACGCACGCAGTCGAGGCCAGCTAACACAGTAGGATTGAGGCGCAGCTTGAGCTCTTGGCGGCGGACGGCGCGGAAGAGCAGGACGGCCGGGCCGGCGGCAGGGAGGAGAACCTGGCGGGGAAGAGGCCGGGACCAGCGGCGTTAGACAGGAGGAGGCCGGCATCGGGGAGGAGCTCTGGGCGGAGTGTCGATCAGGACGAAGAAGGCGGGCGAGCGACGGCCGGGCCGGCGACGCTGTCCAGAGCATGGAGGGAGAGAGGGCGCGGGGGCGAGGCTCGCTGGCGGCGATCGGCGAGGGTCGCACGGGATTGGGGACGAGCGGAGAGAAGTGGGTTGGTGGCGACCGCGTGATGCACCATGCACGTGGGTCTAGATAAGCGTGCGTTGCGTGGGTGCTCGCGCGCGGGGGGTGCGTCACTCACGGGGACTGGCCTCCATGGTCTCGAGCTAGCGCGGCCTTGGTGCTGGCTTTCCGGCCGGGTGAAGCCGCTTGTATGAGACGCCGTAACTGGGGGTGAGAGCTCGGCCATAGAGATAGATGGCTTCGTCTTGGTTTTCATGGGACCTCAAACTCCAAGTACACTAAAAAATACAAGCAAAAACAGGTGAGGTAATAAGGGATGGAGTGGTCTATCTGGGATCTGATTTTGAAGATTTACTTGATTTCTCTAAACTATTATCGTGAGGTACATATATACCTAAAAATAAAGATACACATCAAATTCAGTCGTGGGCTATTACGATCTGCCATCCATGTATTATTAATTTTATTAGGTGTATGTACTTTGCATGCACCCCTTTATCCCGGCTTAAGGTTATAATGTAATATCAGGGGTCATATATAACCTAGCAAATCGCATATATATCCAAGACCCAAATCAATGCAGTTCGCGTCACCTGTGGGTATAGGCTTGTTCAGTGAGGTTTTTATGTGCCTATTCCAGTTAAGGCTAGCAAATTAGAAATCATAGACGATAAAATATTTTGAAAACATCTGTTGTATGCATTAAAGGAATTATAAGAATATAAGGCCTTGGAAATGTTTTCAAATCCTTCTTGAAAGATCATTGGAAACACGCACAAATTACATGCAGCTGGCTATATTTGCTAACATTGATGTAGTTAACATCGACGCGTTTTAACCAGTTGTTGGTGTTCATACATATCAGGTTGCACAGTTCACACAACAACGCAAGAAGAAAAATAAATAAATCATATGCCAGCTCATGTTCCTTTGATCAACACATGGTACCTGAAGGTGCTCCATATGAACCAAGCTACGCGTCAAGGAGCAGCTTGCATGGGTCGGAACCATAAATAGAAAAATGCGCTAAGAAGCAAAGTACTATCTAAAAGAAGTTTCACTTGGAAACCAGAACTGCCAAAGAAAGTACGAATGGTTAAAAATGATCAAAATCTCACCCCAGAAGTAATACGACATCCAGAATCATATACTCTACTTGTGTATCGACATATAGAAAAAATGGGTGAATTTACTTTCCATGTTACCTCACAAGAACGTGAAATAGCCGGAAGGAAAACATTTATACAAATGGAGCTATAATTACATTGATTATTCAGTATATAGTGACAGATTAACTTATTAACTAAACCTGAAGATTTTCTGGGAGTTGCAGGGGCAAGCCTCATGCGCCTAGAAGAGCCATACACTCCATTCATCTCAGTCATGGCACGTGTGTGCTCACTATCATCTTCAGATCTAAAAAAATTAACCCTTCGATCTACCAGTGCCTAGCATCAGTAATAACCTGTGCACCTTTAATAGAGGAGTACCTACTCAAGAACGTGTCTAGTATTACATCATCTTTGAGATCAGAAACAAGATTGCCTACAAATATGGATTGATCTTAAGCAATATTGGAACACTAACACCCATGATGCATGACACCAGTTTAGCCTAAATGGTTGGTCAGTATTTGGCATCCTATGACCAGCAAAACCAAATAGTACTCCACAAATCTATATCATTCAGATTGTTCGGTTACTATTCATGTGTTGCATTTTGGACCGATTCAATTAGCAAAGGCATGAAATAATCATGTACGAAAATATTTTAAAACACAGCATATGAGAATGGGAACAGGAAACATGTTTTGACATCACTATTTCATCATGATGAGAGCAAATTTAACCAAACAAAGATCAATATAAGGGAAGAACTCAAAAATATAGTGTATGGGCTAATTACTGATACCTCTGAACGAACTGCATGAAGCCACGCTGTTTCATGGCCAATGAACACTGGATATGAGAGGGCCAAGGGGATCATATGTGAGAGGTTTTCCTTCAGGTACAGAAGGAACAATTTCACCCAATTCAGCAGAAATCGTAACAGCAATTTCTGTGAGTCCATGAGCCGATGAGCGGCAGTAGTAGCATAGGCAAGAGGTAGCTGTCGAGCATACTCTAGAATCTCAGCTTGCTTCCTAGAATCCCCAAGATACAATGCATCATGAACTGACCCATCAAATTGTTATTCTATCTAGCATGTAATCAGTATGAGAGATAGAAAAGCAAGCCTATCAAAAAGAATTGTCCCCACCTTGTTCAGATCATCGGTGAGGATTCAACAGGTGAAGGGATAGGCTGCAACTCCTTGAGTACCACCACGTAGAGCATCGTCAACGACACTCTCCTTGGGAAACACCAAGATCACATGGCAAAAAAAATATTTAGTGTAAACAGCTAATATAAACATATACTCCTAGTGGTATGTAATGCTTGTTCTGAATTAGCTAGGTTATTCAGACTAATATAACATTCGTCAACATACTAAATCATGTTGAATATAGGAGAAAGATTGTAATAGACAAACTGCGAGTACAGGTATGTAAGGAAGTCGCATTGCCTATATATTTTTTGTGTGTATGGTTGTTCTCAATTAATTTACTCTCGTTGTTAGAGAAAAGATAAAATAAGACAATAAGATTATGCATATGGATAGTAATCTGAAACTCAGTCACTGGTAAGGTTCTAGTATATTTGTCAGTGACCACAACCGCCAAGATTAGACAGAACTATACGACCACCCTGCAGCACAGGTTGCGTAGCACCCAACGGCCTATAACTGCACTGCCATACACGCAACTCTCCCAATACCAAAACAACTTTCGGCAATGGACACACCGAGAATCCAACCCATCATGATACAACCATCCTAGAAAGCTCATTTCAAACATAAAAGCACACATAACACAATGACTTTTCCGAATCCAAAAAAAATACACAAACCTACTATATATTTGAATGGCCATGATTGGATAAATACTACCAACACGGTATTAACTATTTCAAATAAGACATTAACAATAGAACATTAACTCGGTGAGACATATAGAAGAAAATAAATACATTCTTGTGTAGGTAGCATTTGACAAAATATTTACAAAGCCTAACATGCCAATGGAACCTAAAAAAGCAGAGATGCATCCATTTAATAGAGAAAATTTGTGCGGATTAGATGAGACACATATTAGTTAGTCATGTACTTGCCTCCATGTATGTTCTATACTTGTGCACCAGGACTTATATAACTATAGGCACACCTTCTCAAAAGCCTTACAGTTACACTGATTACACCAATCTTTTCTGCCTGATGTGCTTTTGTTTCTCAACTCCCTTTCCAATTGATTTCAAAAAACTATGATCAATCAGAAAGTGTCAATAAGACACTGTAAAATTAACACTAAGGTATTGACCTGAATTTACACATAGTAGCAAAATGACCAAAACACATGCAAACATCAGGATCCTGTTGCTAGTAAGAAAACAAAAGGAAAAAGACGCTACCAAAGGAGAAATTCCTAATTAGTTGAGTAATTTCTAGTGGCAACTTACTTCCCCTCGTCTCCTAGAGCATGAAAACAACATTTAGGCGAATAACTCCACATAGTATTCTTAAGAAGGGACACAAATGACATACTCGGTAATTTTGTAATATTTTTACTTATCCAGGACTACAGCTACACAACCAAATTCCTAGCACATGTGGTATGCGACCTGGGTCACAACATGATGCACCAACCTATTTTTCTCTGTGCCATATATCACAAAACAGTTAAACTAAGGTGTACCCTGCCAACAAAAGCCAACTCAATTAATAAATCCTTAAAAGCATAGTCAAACCCTAGAAAAATTTCATAAAAACACTATGTATATAGTAAGTAAATGACCTCAATTAAAACCAAACTAAAATCTAAATAACCGTCGTGATTCATTTACACAAGGACAGAAGTAAGCACGATCTTTTCCAACAAGGCCACTACTCGAAGTCACCAATATTTGCACCCACGAAAGTATCAACACGCCCATCGTTAAAGGTTCTTCCATGAACCAATTCATTTTCTTATTTTCTAGACAGTCAATCAAACACGATAGATGAATAAATCTATAACATAAAGCAGCAGCAGAATCTGTGATCAAGCATAGATTGATGGTGTGCCTACCAAGTAATCATGAGCATTTCCACAACATCAAAACCATCAAAGTAAGCATAGAAATAAATCATGTGAGATGCGACACAATGATAGGGACCATAACAAAATTTACATAGGAGGGCACATAAGCAGAAACGAATGGGCTCCATGCTAGGCTAGATGCGGCTCTCGGCAGTGACAATAGCGGCAGCAGCCAGCGGTATCTGGTCGTAGACGGGGCAGGCAGCAACAAAAACGGACCTACGGGCAGCGGACTGGATGACTAATAATGAAGCAACAAAGTTCAGTATCATAGTCAATAACAAAAATCAACCGCGCGAACAATCCAAGAAGGTGAAATTCCTCACCACCAACAAAAATTAACGGATCGACCGGACCTCTACTCCGAGCAGCAGTGGCGAGTCTAGGATGAAAATGCAGGTTGGGCTCAAATACCAAGTCGCCAAGCTGAACTGACATGATGATAAGAAATATAATCCCTTAATTTCATATATATAAACAAACATCATAATCTAAGCAAGTGAAAGAAATATCTAGAACAAAAATATCACCCTAGCAGAAAGCCCATGTATGTGCCAAACTGCCATCTATGAAGTGAGTAGTATCTACATTCGAAAATTTGTACCCAAATGTTTGGCTAGAAAATATTACCATTTGAGTTAATTCTAGCTGAAGTATATTGCATTAGTATGTTCTCGTGTAAGAGTAAGATACTTGAAAAAAAATGGTTTTTCCAAGACCATCATTCATTCGCAGACTTTTCCAAAGGTTAAACATTATATTACATCAACGCTGTTAGAGATTTTTGGGGAAATCAGTTGGATGGTACATAACTATCAACTGATGTGTTTATCCCTAAATTACTGTGGACTTTTATCTCTGTCTAATTGGGCCATGCCCGCAACACTGCCAGACCTAGGACAGGGCTGATGCGTATAGTTCAATCAGTTTCGTCCTATGTTCATCCTGGTGGCGTCAGTGTGAAGGAAGACCAGATTTGATCCAGTCTATAGCTAAGAAACATATATCTGATGATTTTGATGGAAATAATGGAGGGTAGGCTAGAGCCTGTTGAAGCCCAGCTAGTAGAATCGGCATTGCCGAGCAGCCAACAGTGGCAGCGTCAGAAAATGGCTGTTGGGAATTCATTATTAAAAGAAATTCTTCAATGCACAATATAAACTACTCCCTTGGTCTTAAAATAGATGTCACAATTTTTTCTAAATTTAGATGTATCTAGACACATTTAGTATATAGATACATTCAAATTCAAACAAATTCCCGACATCTATTTTTGAGACGGAGGGAGTATAACAATTGATAGCAACAACACAAAATAGTATAGAAATCAAATAACTTTTCATTGAAGTAAGAATTTTGCATCAAGACAATCACTGGCGGAGCTACGTTGGGGCCTAACTGGGCCACGGCCCGCCCAAGATTTTGGCAGAAAAATGTTCTATTGGTTCATATCGGTAGAAAACTGTCCAAATCCAGACCGGGAGCAGTGCAAGAGTAGCAAGCCCATGTACTTCTCCAGCCCATTGCTGTCCAGAAAGCCTTGACATCTTAGGGATCCCCTAAATGGTTGTGGGTTCAATTCCACTGGAGGTCAGATTTTTCTCCTTTGCTGCTAATAAAAAGCAGTTGTTCTAATCGGTAATCCAGGGTGGTTGCCTAACTTCCTTTAGAAAACAGGAGTATTTGTTTGACTTGGAGTTACATTGTCAATTTTCTTGCATACAACATGTTTTATATTTTTTTCTGTTCTTTATTACTCCCTCCATCTCAAAAAACATGTCAAAAATTTGTCTATATTTAAATGTACGTGTACACTAAATAGTGCCCAGATACATCTAAATCTGGACAAATTCGCGACATTCGTTTTAGGATGGAGGAAGTACACTTTTTGTTTTCTTTCTTACCAAATACAATGTTTCACTAAAAAAAATATGTGCCACGTCCTGAGAAAATTCTATGCTATGTTTTAGCTCGGCCCGCCCAGCTATTTGGCGGTAGCTCCGCCACTGAAGACAATACCTCTTGATTGAAGCCCTGGTCATAATTTTTCTCTACGATCATCTTGTTGAAAGAGATTGATGACATCCTCAACCCCAGCAGCACTCTTGTTTTTCTTCATCTACATTACACGAAAACAATGGGGAAATTAGTTAATTGGAAGCTTGCATCTAGCATAATGGCATCTAGAAATTTTGGTTTGCTACTTCTAGTAGTCTACTACTATCCTAAATAGCGAAATTGCTAATTTGCTACTGCTAATCTGCTAGACTGATATGCTATCAGAATATATGCGGCTGAAATATGAAGAAATCTGAATATTGGGGCTGAAATATGAAGAAATCGTACCTCGCGGCCGCCTCCACAGCTGCACGCCCGTGTTGCACTGGCTCTGGCCGGACCTCCTGGAGTCACGGTGAAGGTCTCCTGCATCCTGCTTGCAGCCTACCGCTGACCCGTAGCCGCGCCGCCGCCTTGCCCTTGTCCGCGCCGCCATGGAGTCGTGGTGCCTCTCTGGTTGGCTGGTCGATGAACGCCGAGACGAACACGTGGATACAGGTGAATACACCCAGCACCTCCCAAGGCAGCCAAGAAAGGCCTGAAATCAGGAGAGGGCCGGAGGGCACTCGATCTGGCTGGAGCCAAGCTCCACGCCCCACATCTTGGCCTCCCCTATCACGACCGCAGCCTCCGCACTACATGGGGCGGAGCTGCCGCGCAGCTTGCACCTAACCTGGTCGGCCGCCGTTTCCCGGGACGGTGAGTTCGGGAAGACACCGTCCATGGTGGGTTGGAGGCGTTGGAATCACCAGGTGTCTCGGAATGCTGCACCAGGTGTCCAAGTGGCTCGGAATGCTGCACCAGGTGTCGAAGCCTAGCAGCGACAGGCAGCGACGCATTGCAAGACCCACGTCCAGTGCCCAACAAATGAAAAGGCCCAGAGAATGGACTCCAGGACGCGCCTCAAATGGCTGAGAGGGCTCCCTTCATCTCAAGCTTATATTCTTAAATAATATCGGCAAGTCAAGTTGAAAATCAATTGATCGAGGAGCGTTGTCACCGAGCAAGTTAAAAAACTATCTATGTTGCGACGTGCCATTTTAAATAAAAACTCACCGCCGGTGCAACAATGACTAACTTTTTCCGCTACAGCGCGCGACCATTTTGCTAGTATTTGCAAAAGAAAAAGAATAACCTTACAAAAACACACGTTCTTGAAAAATTCGACACCATCTTCCTTCCGCGTCTCTCGACGGTGTGCCGTGAGCAAAGCTCGATGCTGCCTTTAGGCCTTCGGCATAGCAAAGATCGTGTCTGAGAAAGCTTGAAAGACCTAGGCACTTATAGAAGCAGCGGCCAAAATGTCGTCGACGTAGACTAGAAGATGTGGGCAACCACGATCTTGGGAGCTCGCCGTCCTAGAGAAGCTATTGCCGAGGAGGTAGGGAGATAATCCCAACTCCATCCACACATAGATGGGGGACACAAAACTCGCAAGCTCCCCGGCGAAGCCATACTTCGTTGAGCTTCATCAGACGGAGCCGAAACTTGAGGGCACCAATGTGCTGCTACATCATCCCCTCCACATGATGTAGACAAACACTTATCACGCAAGGCATAATGTGCTACGATCAACTCCAAATTCTTGCCCCTCAATGCTCCTCCAAGAAGAACATCGATATGGGGCAAGTTGAAAGACTTTTATTCTCATCGTTTTCGATACTCTTACACAAGAGACGAAGAACTCAAACACTCTATTGAGACCGGGCATCCAATCTAAGGTTACCCTACCCTCCAACCGCCATAGCGGCCGACGGAGGGCAGGAAACCAGCAGCACCGAAGGCCAACGGGAGGAGCTTGGTCTCGCTCCTTTAGAGCATCTCTAATGGATACCGTAAAAACTTGACCCGTAAATCACGAGTACAGGCCACGAAAAAAGTATTTACAGGTCGAAAAAACGACGACGCGGAACGGAGCCTTTAAACGCAATCTGTAAAAAGGAATATTATGTTATACAAGTTGTGTTTGAGGGCTCTATTCCGCGTAGGGATCCTCCTGACCCGTAAATCAGGGTTTTATACAGTACATATGCAAATGCAACATGTTCACAGTTTTACATCAAATCAACCCAAATCGATGTTGGGTAATGTTCATCACCTTGCACGCAATTACCGAAATAGTACAAGCAATGGAGGTGTCTCCTTGCTCAGCATGGCCTCCTCCATTGCCACCTTCACGAGCTAGCCTTCTTCTCTCCATGATCTCCACGGTGGCATCTTTCCACCACTCCAACTACTGACCATTCATGTCCTTTGTGGACATCATCATGATCTCCCTCTCTTTAGCCAACAACTCCTTCATTGCCTTGGTTTGCTTTAGCCTCCACCGTGGCCTTGAGCCTTGTTTATTCTCACGAGGCTTCCACCTTTGCAAGCTTCACCTCTTTCTTCTTCTCGGTCATGACAAGCTTGACCTCCAATGTCTTGGCTGCCATTGCCTCTTTGGACTTCATCATTTGATCAAACTTGTCCCTCAACATTGCACCCTCAGCCTCCATCTTGATCCTCTCCTTTGACTTCTTGTTTCCCTCCGGCTTGTTGTTGTTTCTCCCTTCCTCATCTTCACTATCATCCATTTGACTCATTGCATCTTTTTTTGCTGGGATTTCTTGGTCCCTCAACTGCCACTTGGGAAGATACTTGGCAATGTTTAAACGCGAAGCTCTTGCTGTTGCTGCCCTTCATGTCTCTATACCTTGCATCTGCAATGCGTTCCTACACCGACAAAACAATTATTAAATCACCAAGCTATGAACACTAAACATTAATTGACATATGTGATGAGGATAAATACACTCACATATTGGTCGATAGTTGTGCCACTAGGAGGATTCTGGACGGTTTGATCCATTGCAGCTTTCCACTGGCTACATGCCAGTTTGTGTTGGAGATATGCCCTAGAGACAATAATAAATGTAGTTATTATTATATCTTTGTGTTTATGATAAATGTTTACATTCATGCTATAATAGTATTAACAAGGAAACATTAATACTTGTGTGATTTGTAAACTTAAATTGAAGTCCCTAGTATAGCCTCTATACATCACTAGCTTGTTGGTTAATAAATGATTATTGTTTCCCTATCATGAACATTGAGATGTTATTAACAACAAGATCATATCGTTAGGAGAATGATATGGTGGACATACTCATATAGATAAGCGTAGCATAAAGATCAAGTCATTTTAATAGTTCAATTGCTATATGCTTTCTGATACATAGTAATCTAATTCCTTCGACCATGAGATCATGCATCTCACCTTTACCGGATGGATGCTTTGATGACATCAAACACCACACCGTAACTGGGTGGCTATAAAGGTGGCATTGAGTGTTCGGAAAGTATTGGTTGAGACACATGGATCAAGAGTGGGATTTGTCCATCCATATGACGGATAGATATACTCTGGGCCCTCTCGGTGAAATGTCATCCAATTAGCTTGCAAGCATGTGACTGGCTCACAAGGAATCACATATCACGGGAACGAGAAAAGAGTACTTATCAGTAACGAGGTTGAACTAGGTATGCAGAGATACCGACGATCATAACCTCGGATAAGTAAACTATCGTGAGACAAAGGGAAATTGGTATCGTATGTAAGTGGTTCATTCGATCGCAAAGTAATCGTAGAAATATGTGGGAGCCATATGAATTTCCAGATTCCTCTATTGGTTATTGATCGGAGAAGTGTCTCAATCATGTCCGCATAATTCACGAACCGTAGGGAGACACACTTAAGGATTCGACGTTGTTTGAGTAGTTATGGAATGATGAGAAAGATACCGAATGTTGTTCGGAGTCTCGGATGGGATCCGGGATATCTCGAGGAGATCCGGAATGGTCCGGAGAATAAGATTCATATAAGGAAAGTCCTGTTTCGGAGTTGGGGAATGGTTAGGTGTTTTCATCGGGAATGTTCTAGAAGGTTCGGAATGTCCCAAGACTCGGAGGAAGGGTACATGAATGTGTTATATCAAGTTGATATGATTGCATCATGTACTAGGTGTCATCGCTGAACAAAATAGAGAGTTTATTCAAATCCTAGTTTGAAAAGTCAAACGCCAAGTTTGAAAGTCAAACGGCTATTTTTGGGAAGTGGAGAGGAGATGGAAACCGACTTGGGGGAGGAGTTCCTCCTCCCACCGCCGGCCCACCTCCAAGCCGAGTTGGGGAGGGACTCCCCTCCCCTTGGTCGCGCCTCCCACCTATAAAGGGAGGGGCAGGGCTGCCCCTCCCAACACTGAACACCTCCGCCTCTAAACCCTAGCCGCCGGCGCCGCCACCTCCAGCTGCCGCCGCCGCCCTAGGGCAAGCCGCTGCCGCCTAGCAACCCTAGCCGCCGGCCAAGCTTCCTCCTCGGCGTGTCTAAACCCTAGATCGTCGAGGGACTCTCTCATACTCCACCATACTCGCTCCGGCTTAAGGCGAAGCCCTGCGAGATCTCCCCTCTACTTCCGGTACCACGCCGTTGTGCTGCCAGAATCGTGAGGAGAGTGCTACAACCTCCGCTGCCTGCTGGAACAAGGGAGAGGAAGGTCTTCGTCGAGTACCGAACGTGTGACCGACTGCGGGAGCGCTGCCGGAACGCAGCGCCGGAAGGATCGTCTACGCGATCTTGAGGTCGGGAAGAGTACGACTACATCACCCACGAGAATCCGCTCTCGTTAAACGCTTTGGAATCTTCGAGGGTGAGTTATTCCATCGACTCATTGCTACAATCTAGTAGATAGATCTTGGCTTGTTTGTCTGTATGCGATAGAATTTTTTTTTCCATGCTACGAAACCCTACAGTGGTATCAGAGCCGTGTCTATATGTAGATCTGTTGCACGAGTAGAACACAATGGTCATTGTGGGAGTTGATGCTTTTATTGTCGATTGCTTCTTGTGTACTTTGCATCTTGCGGGATGTTGGGATGAAGCGGCCCGGGCTAACCTTACATGACATCGTTCATGCGACTTGCTCCATGCTTGGCATGCAACTTGTATTGCATAAGTGGCTTTGCGGGTGCCTGTTTCTCCTAGCATAGTTAAGATCCAATTTACAACGGGTGATTAACAATACTAGTATCAATGTTGTGGTTCATGTTCGTAAGTTAGAACGACACTTATTGAAAGCCCCAAACCACGTAAAACATGCAAAGAAAGTAGAGGCGTCTAACTTTGTTTTGCAGGGTGTGATGATGTGATATGGCCATGATTGTGATTATATTTGATGTATGCAATGATCCTTATTGTAAGTTGGCAACCGGCAGGAGCCATATGGTTGTCTTTAAATTCTGATAAGACCCGCGTGTCTATTCAAAGTAGTTGTAATAGTTGAAGCCGGTGGACGACAACCATGGAGCAGCGTCATGGACCTTGATGCAATGTCGGTGATGATGGAGATCATGTTCGTGCTTGAAGATGGAGATCAGAAGCACAAAGAAGAAAGGCCATAGCATATCACATATTATGAATTGCATGTGATGTTAATCCTTTATGCATCTTGTATTGCTTAGTAGACGACGGTAGCATTATAAGATGATCCCTCATGCACATGAATTTCAAATCATAAAGTGTTCACCCTTAGTTAGCACCGTTGCTAAAGCTTGTTGTTTCGAAGCACCACGTGATGATCAGGTGTGTTAGATTCCGCAAGTGTATACAACGTGAGCAAGCCAGATTTGCTCATGCGGAAACTAAGGTTTGATCTTGACGAGCCTAGCATGTACAGACATGGTCTCGGAACACGGATCACCGAAAGGTAAAGCATGAATCAGATAGTAGATATGATGAACATGTCGATTGTTCGCCATTGAAACTATATCAACTCTCGTGATGATCGGTGTTGATGTGGTGGATTTGGTTCGTGTGATCACTAAAACAATGTGAGGGATGTTGTTTTGAGTGGGAGTTCACCTAGATTAATTTTATTATTAATTTGAACTCAGTTTGTCATAAACTTAGTCTAAACTATTTCAAATATGTTGTAGATCAATGGCAGCCCCTACCATCAATTTTAATGTGTTCCTTGAGAAAGAAAAGTTGAAAAACAATGGAAGCAACTTCGCGGATTGGTTCCACAATTTGAGGATTGTCCTCACAGCTGGTAATTTTACCTATGTGCTGGATGCACCGCTGGGTGACCCACCTGCAGCTACTGCTACCGATGAAGTAAAGAATGTTTACCTCACTCGGAAGACTCAGTACTCCACAGTTCAATGTGCTATCTTGTATGGTTTAGAATCGGAGCTTTAGAAAAGGTTTAAGAATTCAGACCCACATGATATTGTCCGTGATATCAAATTGATCTTTGAGACTCATGCGGCAATTGAGAGCTATGAAGCTTCTGAAAAGTTCTTTAACTTCAAGATGGAAGAGGGCAGCTTCGTCAGTGAGCATGTGCTTAAGATGTCTGGGCACGCAAACAAACTTCAAAGCTTGGGTATAGTGATTCCTAATGCTTTGGGGATTTACCGTGTCCTCCAATCACTACCACCAAGTTACAAGAACTTTGTGATGAACTACAACATGCAGAACATGAACAAGACGTTGCCAGAACTCTTTGCCATGTTGAAATCTGCAGAAGTGGAGATCAAGAAAGAGCACCAAGTGTTGTTGGTCAATAAGACCACCAAATTCAAGAAAGGCAAGTCTAAGAAAAAGGGACACTTCAAGAAGGGTGGTAAGAAAGTTACCACGCCGACGAAGAAAACCAAGGCTGGACCTAAGCACGATCTTGAGTGCTTTTCCGCAAGGGAGAAGGTCATCGAAGCGGAATTGCCCAAAGTACTTGGCGGATTTGAAGAACGGCAACATCAAGAAGAAAGGTATATCGATATACATGTTATTGATGTGTATCTCACTAGTACTCGTAGTAGTGCACAGGTATTTGATCTTGGTTCGGTTGCTCATATTTGTAACTCGAAACAGGTGCCGCGAATAAGCGGAAGCTAGCGAAGAACGAGGTGACGATGCGGCGTTGGAAAGCGGATCAAAGGTTGATGTGATCGCGGTCGGCACACTACCCCTTCATCTACCATCGGGATTAGTTTTATACTTAAATAATTGTTATTTGGTGCCTGCGTTAAGCATGAACATTATATCGGGATCTTGTTTATTGCGAGACGGTTACTTGTTTAAATCCGAGAATAATGGTTGTTCGATTTATATGAGTAATATGTTTTATGCACATGCACCTTTGATAGATGGTCTATTCTTGTTGAATCTCGATAGTGGAAATACACATATTAATAACATTGAGGCTAAACGTTTGAAATCGAGCGATAACTCGACCTATATGTGGCACTGTCGTCTTGGTCACATTGGAGTGAAGCGTATGAAGAAACTCCATTCGATGGACTTCTTGAATCACTTGATTTGAATCACTTGAAAGATGCGAAGCATGTCGATGGGTAAAATGACTAAGACTCCATTTTACGGTATGATGGAGCGAGCTACGGACTTATTGAAAATCATACATACCGATGTGTGTGGTCCAATGAGTGTAGCATCGCGCGGTGGTTATCGTTATGTTCTTACCTTCACGGATGACTTGAGTAGATATGGGTATATCTATTTCATGAAACATAAGTCCGAAACTTTCGAGAAGTTTAAGGAATTTCAAAGTGAGGTAGAGAATCAACGTAACAAGAAGATTAAATTTCTACGTTCTGATCGTGGAGGTGAATATCTAAGTTACGAGTTTGGCGAGCATTTGAAGAAATGCGGAATACTTTCATAATTGACACCACCAGGAACACCACAACGTAATGGTGTGTCCGAACGTCGTAATCGAACTCTCTTAGATATGGTTCGTTCTATGATGTCACTTACAGATTTACCGCTATCATTTTGGGGTTATGCATTAGAAACAGCATTCACTTTAAATAGGGCACCATCTAAATCCGTTGAAACGACACCGTATGAATTATGGTTTGGGAAGAAACCTAAATTGTCGTTCCTTAAAGTTTGGGGATGAAGCCTATGTAAAGAAGTTACAAGTGGACAAGCTAGAACCCAAAGCGGAAAAATCGTCTTCATAGGATACCGAAGGAAACTATTGGGTATACCTTCTATCATAGATCCAAGGCAAAATCTTCGTTGCCAAAAATGGATCCTTTCTAGAAGGAATTTCTCTCGAAGAAGTACGGAAGGAAAGTAGAACTCGACGAGGTTGTTGAACCTTCTCTCGAACTTCGAGTAGCGCAGCGCGGAAGTAGTTCTGTGGCCTTTGCACCAAGAAGAGAGGAAGCTAATGATGATGATCATAAAACTTGGTTGTAGTTGCTACTGAGCCTCGCAGTCAACGAGAACTCGTACCACTCTGATTGGTATGATCCGTTATGAATGTCATGTTGGTGGATAACACCGATGACCCTGAGACATATGAGGAAGCGATGATGAGCCCAGATTCCAATAAATGGCAAGAAGCCATGAAATCCGAGATTGGATCCATGTACGAAAACTAAGTATGGACTTTGGTGGACTTACCGGATGGCCGGGAGGCCGTCGAGAATAAATGGATTTTCAAGAAGAAAACAGATGCTGATGGTAATATTACTGTCTATAAAGCTCGACTTGTCGCAAAAGGGTTTCGACAAATTCAAGGAGTTGACTACGATGAGACTTTCTCACCAGTAGTGAAGCTAAAGTCTGTGAGGATTATGTTAGCAATCGCTGCATATTATGATTATGAGATATGGCAGATGGATGTCAAAATAGCATTCCTCAATGGAGACATTGATGAAGAGTTGTATATGATGCAACCCAAAGGTTTTGTCGATCCTAAAGATGCTAACAAGGTATGCAAACTTCAACGGTCCATCTATGGATTGAAGCAAGCATCCCGAAGTTGGAATCAACGTTTTGATAAGGTAATCAAAAGTTTTGGTTTTATACAAACTTATGGAGAAGCTTGTATTTACAAGAAAGTGAGTGGGAGCTCTGTAGCATTCTTAATACTATATGTAGATGACATATTGTTGATTGGGAATGATGTAGACCTTCTTAATAGTGTCAATGAATATTTGAATAATAGTTTTTCAATGAAGGATCTTGGCGAAGCAGCTTACATATTAGGCATAAAGATTTATAGAGATAGATCGAGACACCTAATATCATTGTCACAAAGTACATATTTGGACAAAGTTCTAAAGAGGTTTGGAATGGAAGATAGCAAGAAAGGGTTCTTGCCCATGTTGCCCAATACGACCTTGAGTAAAACTCAAAGTCCGACAACGGCAGAAGATAGAGAAAGGATGAGTAAGACTCCCTATGCCTCAGCCATATGATCTCTAATGTATGCCATGCTATGACTAGACCCGACATTGCATATGTTGTTAGTTTAACTAGCAGATATCAAAGTGATCCAGGAGTGGATCACTGGACAGCGGTCAAAAACATCCTTAAGTACTTGAGAAGAACTAAGGATATGGTTCTTTCTTATGGAGGTGATGAACAACTCGTTGTTAATGGTTACACCGATGCTAGTTGGAACACCGATCCGGATGATTCTAAATCACAACTGGATATGTATTTATTTTGAATGGTGCAAAGATTAATGGAGGAGTGCAAAGCAAAGCGTTGTGGCGAGATCTTCAACTGAATCGGAATACATGGCTGCTTCGGAGGCTTCACAAGAAGCGATATGGATGAAAGAGTTCATTACAGAGCTGGGTGTGGTTCCTAGTGCGCTGGACCCAATGTCTATCTACTGTGATAACATGGGCGCCATAGCCAATGCGCAAGAACCAAGGTCACACAAGAAGCTGAAGCATATCAAGCTACGTTTTCATGCTATTCGAGAACATGTCCAAGATGGGGACATAAAGATTTGCAAAGTACACACAGATCTGAATGTGGCGGATCCGTTGACTAAACCTCTCCCGAGGGCAAAACATGACCAGCACCAAACTGCCATGGGTGTTCGGTATATTACCATGTAATCTAGATTAAGATGACTCTAGTGCAAGTGGGAGACTGTTGGAGATATGCCCTAGAGGCAATAATAAATGTAGTTATTATTATATCTTTGTGTTTATGATAAATGTTTACATTCATGCTATAATAGTATTAACAAGGAAACATTAATACTTGTGTGATTTGTAAACTTAAATTGAAGTCCCTAGTATAGCCTCTTTATAAATACTAGCTTGTTGGTTAATGAATGATTGTGGTTTCCCAATCATGAACATTGAGATGTTATTAACAACAAGATCATATCGTTAGGAGAATGATATGGTGGACATACTCCTATAGATAAGCGTAGCATAAAGATCAAGTCATTTTTAATAGTTCAATTGCTATATGCTTTCTGATACATAGTAACCTAATTCCTTCGACCATGAGATCATGCATATCACCTTTACCGGATGGATGCTTTGATGACATCAAACACCACACCGTAACTAGGTGGCTATAATGGTGGCATGGAGTGTTCGGAAAGTATTGGTTGAGACACATGGATCAAGAGTGGGATTTGTCCATCCATATGACGGATAGATATACTCTGGGCCCTCTCGGTGGAATGTCATCCAATTAGCTTGCAAGCATGTGACTGGCTCACAGGGTATCACATATCACGGGAACGAGAAAAGAGTACTTATCGATATGAGGTTGAACTAGGTATGCGGAGATACCGATTGATCATAACCTCGGATAAGTAAACTATCGTGAGACAAAGGGAAATTGGTATCGTATGTAAGTGGTTCATTCGATCGCAAAGTAATCGTAGAAATATGTGGGAGCCATATGAATTTCCAGATTCCTCTATTGGTTATTGATCGGAGAAGTGTCTCGATCATGTCCGCATAATTCACGAACCGTAGGGAGACACACTTAAGGATTCGACGTTGTTTGAGTAGTTATGGAATGATGAGAAAGATACCGAATGTTGTTCGGAGTCTCGGATGGGATCCGGGATATCTCGAGGAGATCCGGAATGGTCCGAAGAATAAGATTCATATAAGGAAAGTCCTGTTTCGGAGTTGGGGAATGGTTCCGGTGTTTTCATCGAGAATGTTCTAGAAGGTTCCGGAATGTCCGGCACTCCGGAGGGGAAGGGTACATGAATGTGTTATATCAAGTTGATATGATTGCATCATGTACTAGGTGTCATCGCTGAACAAAATAGAGGGTTTATTCAAATCCTAGTTTGAAAAGTCAAACGCCAAGTTTGAAAGTCAAACGGCTATTTTTGGAAAGTGGAGAGGGAGGTGGAAACCGACTTGGGGGAGGAGTTCCTCCTCCCACCGCTGGCCCACCTCCAAGCCGAGTTGGGGAGGGACTCCCCTCCCCTTGGCCGCTCCTCCCACCTATAAAGGGAGGGGCAGGGCTGCCCCTCCCAACATTGAACACCTCCGCCTCTAAACCCTAGCCTGGCCGCCTCCATGCCAGCCGCCCTAGAGCAAGTCGCCGCCGCCTAGCAACCCTAGCCGCCGGCCAGGCTTCCTCCTCGGCGTGTCTAAACCCTAGATCATCGAGGGACTCTCTCATACTCCACCATACTCGCCCCGGCTTAAGGCGAAGCCCTGCGAGATCTCCCCTCTACTTCCGGTACCACGCCGTTGAATCTTGAGGAGTGCTACAACCTCCGCTGGAACAAGGAGAGGAAGGTCTTCGCCAATCGAAAGGTGTGACCGTCTGCAGGCGCCACGGAACGTTGGCCGGAAGGATCGTCTACGCGATCTTGAGGTCGGGAAGAGTACGACTACATCACCCACGAGAATCCGCTCTCATTAAACGCTTTGGAATCTTCGAGGGTGAGTTATTCCATCGACTCGTTGCTACAATCTAGTATATAGATCTTGGCTTGTTTGTTTGTATGCGATAGAAATTTTTTGTTTTCCATGCTACGAAACCCTACAGTTTGATCACCTCCCAACGACCTTGAAGGTACCGGAAGGAGCGATACACCGGTTGTTTTACCCGCGGCATCATCTTCAAGAACTGATCCTCGATGCGCTGCCAATAGCGCTTCCCCGTTTGATCTATGCCCGACACCACATCTAGGTCAACCGCGGCGCAAGCATGGCACAATGTGGTGTCCTCCACGTCGGTGTAGTTCACGGTCCTCTTCTTCCTTGTTATCGCATCTTTGGACGCATCGACCTCGATCACCTCCTCGTCAACCTCGGTCACCTCCTCGTCCTCCTCGTGTTCCTCCTCGTCAACCTTGGTCACCTCCATGTCTCTGTATGGACCAAGTGGAGGATCAAAAATACGCACCTCCATCTCGTTCAACATCTCCAAGAAAGAAGTATGGCCCGTGTTGCTAAAATCATCGCTAAATGATCAACTATTTGGTGTGATACAAATCGAAACGAGAAAGTTTTATCTTCATACCTTGCAGGAAAATCATCGAGCACGCGCGAGGCGTCGCTGCCGTTGTCGACGTGCGAGTCCGGAGAGGCGGCGACCGGTGGTGGGTGTAGGGTTTCGCAGCATGGAAAACAAAAAAATTCTATCACATACAAACAAACAAGCCAAGATCTATCTACTAGATTGTAGCAACGAGTCGATGGAATAACTCACCCTCGAAGATTCCAAAGTGTTTAACGAGAGCGGATTCTCGTGGGTGATGTAATGATTCTTCCCGATCTCAAGATCGCGAGCGATCCTTCCCAAGATCGCGTTCGGCAGCGCCCAATGGGTCACACGCTCGGTACTGACGAAGACCTTCATCTCCCTTGTTCCAATAGGCGCAGAGGTTGTAGCACTCTCCTCGCGATTCGAAGACAACGGTGGTACCTAAGTAGAGGGAGATCTCGCAGGGCTTCGCCTTAAGCCGGAGCGAGTATGGTGGAGTATGAGAGAGTCCCTCGACGATCTAGGGTTTAGACACGCCGAGGAGGGGGCTAGGCCGGCGGCTAGGGTTTGACCTAGGCGGCGGCGAGTGCCCTAGGGCCGGCGGCGGCTATGGAGGCGGCGGCTTGGGGCTAGGGTTTAGAGGTGTAGGAACTTGTGTGCTAGGAGGGAGCCCTGCCCCTCCTCTTATAGGAGGGAGGCGCTGGCCAAGGGGAGGGGAGTCCCTCCCCAACTCGGCTTGGAGGTGGGCCGGAGGTGGAGGAGGGACTCCTCCCCAACTCGGTTTCCACCTCCTTCTCCACTTCCCAAAAATAGACATTTGACTTTCAAATTGCCGTTTGACTTTTCAAACAAGGATTTGATTAAACCCTTTATTTTGGTTCAGCGATGACACCAAGTACATGATGCAATCATACCAACTTGATATAACACATTCATGTACCCTTCCCCTCCGGAGTGCCGGACATTCCGGAACCTTCTAGAACATTCCCGATGAAAACACCGGAACCATTCCCCAACTCAAACGGACTTTCCTTATATGAATCTTATTCTCGGACCATTCCGGATCTCCTCGTGATATCCCGGATCCCATCCGAGACTCAACAACATTCGGTCTCTTTCTCATCATTCCATAACTACTCAAACAACGTCAATCCTTATGTGTCTCCCACGGTTCGTGAATTATGCGGACATGATCGAGACACTTCTCCGATCAATAACCAATAGAGGAATCTGAAATTCATATGGCTCCCACATATTTCTGATTACTTTGCGATCGAATGAACCACTTACATACGATACCAATTTCCCTTTGTCTCACGATAGTTTACTTATCCGAGGTTATGATCGTCGGTATCTCTGCATACCTAGTTCAACCTCGTTACTGATAAGTACTCTTTTCTCGTTCCCGTGATATGTGATCCCTTGTGAGCCAGTCACATGCTTGCAAGCTAATTGGATGACATTCCACCGAGAGGGCCCCAGAGTATATCTATCCGTCATATGGATGGACAAATCCCACTCTTGATCCATGTGTCTCAACCAATACTTTCCGAACACTCCATGCCACCATTATAGCCACCTAGTTACGGTGTGGTGTTTGATGTCATCAAAGCATCCATCCGGTAAAGGTGATATGCATGATCTCATGGTCGAAGGAATTAGGTTACTATGTATCAGAAAGCATATAGCAATTGAACTATTAAAAATGACTTGATCTTTATGCTACGCTTATCTATAGGAGTATGTCCACCATATCATTCTCCTAACGATATGATCTTGTTGTTAATAACATCTCAATGTTCATGATTGGGAAACCACAATCATTCATTAACCAACAAGCTAGTATTTATAAAGAGGCTTTACTAGGGACTTCAAATTAAGTTTACAAATCACACAAGTATTAATGTTTCCTTGTTAATACTATTATAGCATGAATGCAAACATTTATCATAAACACAAAGATATAATAATAACTACATTTATTATTGCCTCTAGGGCATATCTCCAACAGTGGGAGCCCGCTGCGGTGAGCCGTCGGCTTCGTCTTGGTCACCTTTGCTCCATTCGCCCCCTTCGGACCCGCCGACTGAGTTTTAGGATGCGACTTCGTTGGCTTCGGAGCCGGCGCAGATGAGGGGGCCGGCGCAGCCGTGGGCGGTGCCGGGGCAGCACCTGCTTGCGGGACGATGTGCGTACCCGCGCGATTCCTCTTCTTTACGCTCGTGGCCACGACCATCTCGGTGACATTGGCGTTTGTCGGAATACCTCCGGTCGCCCCGGAAGCTACAGTGACCATATGAGAATGTGGGGTTCCAGAGATGGCTCCAGTGGCCGATTCGGGGTCCATGACACTGAGATCGGCCCGCTCCGTCGCAGGGGAAGGTGGGGGCACGGATCGACGTCGGCAACGGGTGAGCGTGAGCGGGAGTGGAGGCGAGCTGAAAGTCCCTCATGCGCAAACTACCGGTGTAGTGTGGGTCGCGTGCGGGTCAGCCTCCCAGCCCTCGTTTGTAGGGGTCGACGAGAGAAAACTGGGGCGGCCCTCAAAAGAATTTCAAGGGTCGCTAGTTTTAAAGGCTCCGATCTGCGCCGTTTCAACATGCAAATCCGTAAAAAAAGGGTTATTTTACAGGTTTGGCCTTTTTAAAGGCTCCATTAGAGATGCTCTTAATCACGTCATGCAAGAGTTTTTCCTACTCCGAAAAAAAGATAAGTTTAGATGAAAAACAACAAGATCATTCTACTTTTTTTGCGGGGAAACAAGATCATTCTTGATTTGAGTCTTTTTTTATATAAGTCGTCTTTTAAGTCTTTTATTTTGAGGGACGTCTTTAAGCCTTCTGATAATGCTAGCGCAGTAATGCTTGCGATTTCTGTAACTTTTTTTTTCTCAAGGGTCCGGCACTCCACAACGGACTATTAGAAATATTATATACATTCACTCGGTGGAATCGGGAAACACGAAACGTAATTCATAGGCCCATTAAAAACACATAATTTTATTTTGACCAAAATAAAAAAAAAAGTGGAAAATGAAAGAGAAAATATAGAAGGGATTCGCTAATGGAAAGTCATTTGCACATTACAAGAACATAGGTTAAATTGAAAATGTGCAACTAGTGTATATTATAAAGTGCAAGAAACCAACTAAGTTTTAAAAACAAAATGAATTATCAAACATATATTTAAGGTTTTCTGGATCACATGATTACAGAACACATGAATGGAAACAAAACACAGGATTTTGATAGGATTGTAGGTGCAAAAGATAGGATTGCAAAACATCAGTTATAGTTAATTGAATGGAACATAGAAAAAAAATACATGAAAATGACTCGATCCTACACGAATGAGTGTAAAAAATAGGTTAGAGTGGATGTTCAAATTTCTACGAAAGTATGGTGTAGGAATGCAATTCATATAAATTTTGGAGGTGTCGTTCCTTTGATCCCAATTGCTTCCTTAAGAAAAAGAAAATCCTATGATTGGATTCTCCAAACTTCATTTGAAAATCCTTGGATCCAAAGAGGCACTTAGTTGTGGGGATTTTTTTTTTTTACACATTTACCATGCTAAAAAACACCAGTTTACAAAAATTGACTGGTTTCATAAAATACTTTAGACCGGTGTATAACTAAATAAATCTTAAAAGGTTGCTAGGCAGTGAAACAACCAATATCTTATGCTCTTCACAGTTGAGAGCGAGCCGCGGTGAACCACTCCATCTTGGGCTGGCGCCCCGCGCCACCTCTCCCTCGCTCGTCGGTGGCCGCTCTGGCCCCGATGCCCACCTCTAACGATGCAAGCGGCGCGGGCACAGGATAACCGCCTCCTGCCTGCGCGGGCCTCTGTCTGGTGCGCGCGCGGCGGACTGCGGGCACGACACGACAGGAGCTGCGGCAAGGAAGGGCACATGTCGCGAGACCGCTCGCTGCCGCGCCCGCGCACCCCGTCTGACGCCGGACGGTTCCAGCAGGACGTCCGTCTCCGGTCTCGCCAAGCGCGGCCGTCGACCGTCGTGCAGCAGCCCAGCCACCTCTGGACCGTCATGGTGGTGCCGCGCCGCGCGTTCCAGGGCGCGCTGACAGACAGTCGTCGCGACGTACTCTCACCAGAGACCAGACCAGAGACGGCGCGGGAAGTGTGCTCGCCGGGATGCTCAAGGGCCACCGTCGCGAGCCGCCTTCTCCAGCAGCGCGAGCGAGGCGCGAGGCGCGAGGCGCACGACGTGGCCGTCTGTCCACAGAACGCGCGCGACGCACAGAGTCATGAGATCCATGATGGTCATCATCCACACCCAAACCGCAGCGCAGACGCTCGACCTCCTTTGCATGGGCGCCGGCCAGGCCTGGACGGCATGCACATCACTAGCAGTAAGTACTGC
This sequence comes from Avena insularis, assembly GCA_023614405.1. Taxonomy (NCBI): domain Eukaryota; kingdom Viridiplantae; phylum Streptophyta; class Magnoliopsida; order Poales; family Poaceae; genus Avena; species Avena insularis. Next base: position 391,667,428 of record CM042695.1, read on the forward strand.
TAGCTTGTACTATAAACAAGCAGGTAGAACGAAGTGCAAAAAGACATCACTAGCGAGCTAGGATTACTATGCGCATGTATCTGGAGGAGGAGGAGGAGGATCCATCTTTTCCACCAGTTGCTGCGACTATTTCTTCACACAGAGCTTGCATCATGATTTATCTGAATTGGACTATTTCTCTTGCCATTCCCCCAAGCTGTATTTAAGTTGAGAACATGCTCAAAGCATAAGCAAACATTAATTAGAGCCAAAAGTGGACTGACTCAGAGCTGCCTGCAGACGCCTTGTTGAGTCTTGAGGGAAGTTACACAGCAAATGATATTAGCTAGCAATGCATGCATGTATACAGTACACAGCAAATGATACTTGCATGTCTAACAGAAAATATAAAGACATTTCCAAGAAGCAATACCATTCAGCCAAAACAACAAATAACTGCCAAACCAGGCACGTAGCAATATCTCAAACATTATCTCTTCAGGTTCACAGGAACCGATTATCACGCACACAGCAGCTCACATAACATATACATCAAGTACGTACCAAAATCATGCATAAATAACTACCGAACCAGGCACCTCGATCGTAGCAATATCTCAGACATTATTCAAGTTCACAGGAACCGATAGCAGCTCACATAACATATAATCAGGTAAGTACCAAAATCATGCATATAATTTATCATGCTTGCAAAAAGGCTTTCTTCCGTCCCATTATTCATCCTCCCATCTCTTCATCAGTCTTCCTTCTTCTTCTTCTTCTTCTTCTTCTTCTTCTCCTCCACCTTCTCACTATCATCACGCCGTTTGCTCATCTCAACCTTACTCAGCCTCGCCAACTCCCCCTTTCTTCCTACCTCTTTCAGCATGTAGATGGCCACTGAAAAATGATATTGCTCCCCCTTTGGCCGCCCCCTCAAGAACTTTTGCCAGCGCTGCTGTTCAACTAGCATTGCCTGCTTTCTCTGCATCTCCTTGATAGCTTGCTGTTCAATGGTAGAACCAATCCAGCCCCTACTGTACCTACTCATGACGTCCAATGCATTTGAGACGGTGCACTTTTCTGCCAAATACTTCTTCGTGCTGTTCCACACACCATCTTTATATTCTTTCGCAGCCTGAGAACCCTGGTCCACAATAAACTCCCGGACCTTCACTGAATCCCACATGACATAAATTGTTGTCGATCCCCCAATACAAAGTGCACCGTAGCCGCCACCGACACACACAATTCGTGAAATTGACCTTCGTAGAGATTTGATCCTCGTATCCAAAGTTGAGGTTTTGTTATCCAAGGCTTTAGCTTTCTCCCCCAAAACCAGCGTATCACACTTTAGCGCATCTGTCTTCACCTCCAGAGCATCCACGCGACTCACCAACTCATGCTGGGCTTTGGCTGCCACCGATTTTGAGTAAAATCGGCGACTGCTGCTGCTGAATCCAGCACCCATTGCAACTGCAACTGAGCTCAGCCCAGAGTGCATCGAGGCGAGGAGGGTCGAGGGGCATGGCGCGCGGCGGGAGGAGGAGGCGCGGCGGTGCATCGAGGCGAGGAGGGTCTAGGGGCATGGCGCGCGGCGGGAGGAGGAGGTGCGGCGGTGCATCGAGGCGAGGAGGGTCGAGGGGCATGGCGCGCGGCTGGACGAGGAGGAGGCGCCGCGGCGGAGGGAGGAGCGGCGGAGTTGCGAAAGGTAGGGTTTGTCTTGTCTTGTCCTGTCGATCGAAGAGGAGACTGGAGGGGACTTGTCGGGCCGCTCGCCCCCTTTGCGCGAGGTTTGCGCGGCGGGCGCCACGTTTCTCCTCCTCATCCGGCCCATGTCCCCGTGGACTGGGATTCAGTGACTTGCCCACGTTGTACCTGGCCCCCTACCATCTGCCATCCAGTATTTATCCAACGGTTCACGGCTAGCTGACCAAAACTGAACCAATTAATTTGCTGTTTGCACTGGATGTAGTACTAGCTAGCTTCAAATCGTATGCTGATGATGGTTGTTTGGTTCTAACGGCTGCTGCATGCCAATGGTATAAAGTGACGCATCTGAAAACTAAATGGATAGAATGATGATGTGTTATGTATGTAACGAATCAATGAATTTATTGTTTAAAGACATATTCTCTCGGTACTAAACTAAGTGAGTAAACTTTGTCAAATATGTATGTATTTAGACAAAGTTGAGTCAATTAATTTGGACTAAGAGAGTTATATTTTTCAACGAAAAAATAATAATTATATAGTACTAAGGAAAATTGCCCATGCTTTGCTCCGGAAAAAGAAAAATTGAGTCGCAGAAGCACATGTAGTACCTTTTCGCTGATTCGCTTCAGCAAAGCCGCTCGAGATTTCAAATGTGTATTGCCGCTCTAAGACCCATTCAACTTCCACATTCCACATATTGTTCTATAGCATTGACAGGATTCATCGTTAGGATGTTCAAGCTTATGCGGACCGTTTCATCATGATTAAAGTGAAGCAGAACAAAATGGATCTTTATGAGCAAATGCAAATATCATCTTCCTTAAGCCAACAAAAGCAGTCATTTCATCTCTTCCGCCATGGGAATTAGGAGCCTATACTTTGTTCTGGTCAATAATTTCTTCATCAAGGTTTAAATCAGTGGACCTGCAGAAGGTGTAATGCCGTGTGTTTAGCTATAACACCAAATCTGAGAGAAAAAAGTAAGATTAATATTGACCATCTCCTAATAAACTATTCATTGCGTATATAATTAGTCAATGCCAGAGGGCACATAGGAGTATATCATATTAACACTACAGTCAAGAATGCACATAGGAAACAAGAAGAAAACCATCGATCCACTTACCTCTTCTCATCCCTTCGTCCCTATCCTTTTCATTGTTGTATTATATAACTGAACATATGGATAAAGTATTTCCTCCGTCCAGAAATAACTAACTTGAGTTTGTCTAGATTTATATGTATCTAGACATATTTTAGTGTATAGTTAGACAAATCCAAGTCAGCTATTCCTGGACGGAGGGAGTATGTCATAAAATGCATAAAACCGAGTTATACATGATAATGTATATAATTTTAGACTTTGAGCAATGAAGGATCCTCTATACCTTGCCTTTCTCCTTTCTCACTATATACATAGGACAAACCTTGGTTACCCGGTGTGAACTGCACTAAAGTTTGAACAAGACAAAATGAAAACTCAAGTTAGCATTCTTTTTGCAAGATAACATGGTATAACTATATAATTTTTTATATTACCTCCAAATTGCATATATGTGCTAGATATATTATTCCAAACAACCGCAAAAAAAGCAAGAAACAAACTACATGAAAGACAGATGGATCTGCTATCCAACTTACCACCCTTGCTCACATATCGATCCCTGAGCCGCCCGAAGATTTCATGTCCTACAACTTACATACCTGTGGTCAGTGATTGTTAACAACAAAATTCTTAATAATTTGTCAAAGAAGCAATTTATCAAACACCTGAACGGCAACATCCAACGAACAATTCATCCGACCGAGAAGAATTTCCCATCATTACTTCCCCTTGAAGCTTCACACCAAGGGAATCGTTGGTCAGGACGCCGGCGACAGGAGCTTAACTCTGAGAGATTCTGCCAAGGATGCATGCAACCAGAGCCTGCAACTTATTCACATACTTGTGTCTTGAATTCGACCATGCATAGAATAGGAGAAAATCTTGGATACGTAAAGATTGGAATACGTAAAGGTTGGAATAGATCGGCAAACCTGAGGCAGGAAGGAGACAAGGAGGAACATGAGCATGGGGTCACAACGCCGGCACGAGGCGAAGACGAATTGGGGGTTGCATCAGACGTAGGGATGTATATATGCACGCGTGCACGCGGTTAAGGAGACGGATGAAGGAAGGACTGTCTATTAGCGCACAAAAAATGTGGACTATCTGTTTGCTCATGATTTGGACTCTCTATTTGAACGATCAATCAACGTGTGCTGCGTGGTCGTGACAGTTTCATACGATCAATCAACTCTCTATTTGAACGATCAATTTGTCTATGAGCAGATTTTAAACGTGACCGCCGTAGGCCCATAATAGTTGTAGGGAATTACAATCTCATACGAATTTGAAAGGAAAAAAAAGCTGCCGTGGCTGATAAGCAGTCCTCTTTTATCGAGTCGCGCGTTTGCGGGTAAAGGAAAAGTTGGGATTTTTTTGGTAGAATCGTTTTTTTTTTGCGGTGGTAACTCCTTTAATATTTGATTTGGTGGGAGATTAAAAGGGTCCAAAAAAGTGTTGGACCGGGAGAAACACTTCATTCTTTATTATTAGGTATAGATTTTTTTTCTAACGTGAAGAAGACACACATTTAAACACTATAAGGTTGTACCATTATCACCGTGATAGCGTTTAAAACATTTGCCCGTGGGAATAATGTAACTATTTATTTGTTATAGTTACATTTGAGAAATTGATTATGTTAAACCTTAATAAAATTGTATCTTCCATAATTTTTGAGCCAGAGTGTCAACATTTACATAATTTATAGTAGCATGTTCAACCTACTAATAGAAACACTAAGGTTTCTTGTCGTCCATTCTGGAACTACACCTTTTTCAGTTGGAATTACATCCAATACCACCGCTAAGTTAACCGGTCCTATTTGGCCACCGCCCTTGTCGAACGGTTTAGGTATCGATCATGCTATGTTGAAAATCATCATATCATAAGATGACGGAAGAAAACACATCATCAAGACTTTGGCCATACATAATTATCACAAAGACAAATCTTAATGAGATGGATTTGGAGCGTGTACTTTTAACAACGTCCGTATGAGTTTTGCATTATACGAATTCGATAAATTAACCCAATACAAATTGTTTCTACGGAATCGAAAATTCATGCGAAATACGCACACATTTGAGTCAAAGAGCTCCAAGTGTTCCACATTCGATCTCGTTATTTATAACAACAGATTTCCCTTCGCCACCTCCACAAAAGTTTTTGTGTAGTTCCCAATTTGACCATCTGGATGTGATGTTATGACATTGTTTATTGTAAGATGAGAGAAAGGCGAGTGATCCAAACACACATGTTTGTACTGATAATGATGAGGGTGTAATATGCCAACCGAGCGATCGAGAGATAAAGCTAATCGTGGCCTGCGACTTATGAGTAGAAGGTCTAGGACGGACTGGAGACTAGGTTCTGTACATTAGCATCTACTCCCTCTGTTTCAAAATATAAGATGTTTTAAGTTTGTGAAGAAAATACATCTAGACTTGTTTTAGTGTCTAGATTCACTTCACAACTGAGTGAACCTAATACTAAAAGAAGTCTAGACATATTTGCTTTACAAAGCTAAAACATCTTACATTTTAAAACGGAGGAAGTATATCCCGTTTAAAAATATTGCTACGTTTCACCATCATCAGTACTAATCGTCTCTCTCCCCTATAATTTTGTCAACTCTGCACTGTAGCCTAGCCTAAAGATTTGCTGACTGCCACAAAATCTTAGAACAGAATACTAGCAACAGTGCCACAAAATCTTTGCAAAGAGCAGAGCCAAGGAGAGAATCGGGGGGCACGCCGTCTCGCACCACCACTCTGCATGTCAGCTAGGCCTACGCTCTCTCACTTCCCATGCTGTCTGCAACAAACGTTGGTCACTCTAGCTAGCTCATCAGCTAGCAATGTGCTAGTACTACGTTTTATCCCGTGTGTATACACATGCTCGTTCGAAGCGTATATAGCTAGCATTCACATTGATACTGAATACGGAAGGAGATCCAAGTTACGTGGGGGTAATCACTCTAATTAATGTACGCATCTGGTTTTTGACCTTTAATTAATGTATGCATCTGGTTTTTGCAACAACAAAAAAGATCCATATAGTCTTGGCATCATCAGTTTAGTAGTTTATTTTGACCATGTGATCCCAAGAAATGCACTAATAGGATAAAAGTAAAAGATTTACATTGGGACCATGACATGTTGATTCATACAATAATGGAGAACACATGAGTATAATTGCAATACACAAAAAAAAATGCGTTGATTTTGTATGTGGTACATCTAGTTGCACTCCTACAAGTTTTACATCCTAGAAACCAACAATCCCCATAGATTTTTCTAAAGAATCTTAAAATTTCGTGCAAAATACATAAAAAACAAAGAGCTCTAGTTATTCCATATTTCCGCTTTCTATTTTAACAAACAAAAACCCTTCTCCAGTTCCCCAAAAAGTTCTTATACAAATTCCAATTTGACCATCTAGATGTGATGCAATGACAATGTTTGTCCCACCTAATATCTGAACACATGTTGTACTAATTTTCTTCGATAAAAAGAATATATTAATATCACATGTCGTCCTAGCACTCTTTCTTTTGTAGCTATCACCACAGAGAGAGAGAGAGGTTTCGATGTTCCGTACACCGCATGTGATGACACATTTTCATCGCATATCATTTGCATACTCTTGAAACAGGATTTTGCCCCGCTTTATAAATAAAGTCGAACCGATACAAGGTAACGGGGAGACCCCTTACAAAGCAGATCAATATAAAAAAGAAAATACACGGAAAGCCAAAAACTTGCCACTTGAGACATCAAACCAGTACCGAGTAGAACCAGGGCTCCACGACGACGACACCAAGAGGGTAACGACGCACCGCGCCGCCATTGTCGAGACCTCATGGTCAAGGGTTTTCACCGAAACCCCGATGCAGAGAAGGTAACTACAACGACATCCTCACAAAGTTAACGACACCCGCAATACACTTTCTAGGGTCGTCGCCCTGGCATCTAAGATCTCAACCTTAACAGACAAGGGTTGGGCTGCTAGTGGCCTGCGGAGGAGGTGGAGACGGGGGCACGCAGGGTGGGTGGGCTAGGGTTGGGCTCCTAGTGGCCTGCGGGGGTGACCGAGGAACGAGGCACATATGCCTACTACTACTACTACGACCTTGCTAAACGCACGAGCGGCACGACAGTAGATGGATCGATCGAAAAGCCATGTGTGACACGATGGGTGCCGTATTATCGAATAGTGTACTTGTCCGGCCTAATCCCGGGGCAAAAATCACTGTTTTGACCTAATTAACGACTGACCTCACAAATTGACCTACTTTTTCGAAGATATTCCGATCTGACCTATTTTCATGGCGCTTTACCAGAAGGCGCCATGGTCAGTAGCACGACGCCCTCCGCAAAAGCGCCATGCACCCATGACGCTCCCTTAGAAAACGCCATGGCCCCGTCCGACGTGGCGGCAGGCGTGGCACAGGCGGGCCCGTTTTAATATTTGGCGCTTTCCGCGGGGGCGCCATGCTACTAGGCATGGCGCTTTCGCGAAAAGCGCCATGGTCCTTAACCCTAGAAAAGGCTCGGGCGCCCTCCCAGCGCCATACCTCTTCATTTCTCCCAGCTCCTCTCTCTCTCTCTCTCTCTCTCTCTCGCCCCAAGCTCTTCCCCTACTCGAATCCCTTTGAATCGGTTGCTTTTCTCCGTGGATTTGGACTTCCCCTTGCTTCAAGAGGTAATCTCCCCCTAACCCCTTGGTTTTGTCCAAATAGATTTGTGAAATTTGGTTCTATTTTGGTAAATAATGTAGAACCCTAACGCTAACCCTAGCTATATCTTGGCTTGATGTTGTTGCTTCTAGTTATTAGATTGGTAGTTTATGGATAGGATTTGTATGTTAGAATTAGCAAAGTGGCATGACTTGTTTTAGTTGGTAGCTACGGTTGGTTGTGGTAATATAGTTGTCTTTGATGCGTAATGGTTGGTGTCATTGTTTTTTAGATGGCAAGAATCGTTAATGTTCATCATGTGGACAAGGCCGCATTCTTGAAAGGCAATACCGAGTGTGACCCAGAGGAGGTAGTCATGGTGTTTGGCACAAGTCCTACATATGCCGAGGTTGTGGAAAGAGTGAGGAATGATTTGAAATGGATGGAACCTAGTGATGTGTATGAGTTGGTTGTAAGGTATAACGCCGGGTTTGGCCATCACAATAGATTGAAGATAATGCCTATCAACTCCGAGTTGAATTGGAGTGCGTATAAGGAGATGGTGGCGGAATCTGAAGATAAGTCTCTCGAGATATTTGCCACAAGAAAGGTTGCGGCTCGGTTGCACATTGACTTGAACCGGCATGCTTCCATGAGCCCGGCTCGAGGTGAGCCACATGTGTATGACACAACAATGAGCCAACCTCCATTGAGCCCGGTTCGCGTAGAGCCAACCTACGACGATACAACAACGAGGCAACCTTCCATGAGCCCTTTTCGCAATGACAACTATGAAGCACCTCAAATGGAGGATGATGACTTTGAGGGTGATGAGGTTGAGTATGGGCTTCGTGACAATGAAGTAGGAGATGTGGAGGCAAATTGCCATGAGGAGGACATGGACCATGATCTCCCTTATTTGAGGTGTCATGCATCGGACTCCGAGGATGAAGGACCGGATGAAGATGTGGATGAGGATGGTCTAACGGTTAATTTCGCTGAAGCTCACAAAAAAGTAGTAGGTTGGGATCATCGACCTTCATTGTTCCGTGATGTTAGTCTTGCGGATGAGGCCCAAGTTGACGGTGGAATTAGTCGAGTGCTCGAGGCACGAGCACCTTCTAAAAAGGACCTGAAGCCGAAAAAGTACGGGATAAATCCCGGGGTGAAGTTTGATAGCTTGTTGGAATTTCAGATGTGGATCAAGGACTATGCGGTGAAGTACCACCGACCGTACAAGGTGGCTCACTCGGACACTAAGGTGCGTTACACAGTCAAGTGTGAGAAGCAAGGATGTCCATGGGTTGTTCGCGTACGACCACTGAGGGGCGGGCCACAATGGATCATTGTAAGTTGTCAGTCCATTCATATGTGTGATGACAAGTTTATCAAGGATGCCAAAGTTGTGAAGGAGGACCATCGGCAGCTGACCTCCGATTTCATCGCGTATAGAGTTGCAAATAACATAAGGTCTCTCCCAACATATACTATTAAGGGTGTCATAGATTTGGTTAAAGAAGTATTCGGTTATAAAGTGAAGTATGGTAAGGCGTGGAAGGCCAAACAAGACGCATTTAAGATGTTGTATGGTGATTGGGAAGAAGCATACAACCGCCTCCCTAGGTTGTTGGGAGCAATGGCCGCAAGGAACCTAGGAATGTATTATGTGGTGGAGTCTCTTGGGTCGGTGACTAGGTTGTACAATGGTGCCACTGTCCGGGTATTTGGCCGTGCATTTTGGACATTTGGACCATGCATTAGGGGATTCAAACATTGTCGGCCTGTTATGTCCATGGATGGCACCTTTTTGACCGGCAAGTTCAAGGGCACACTATTAACTGCCATATGCCACGACGCAAACAACCGGCTTTTACCTTTGGCTTTTGCCTTGGTTTCGGTGGAGAACAACGACAACTGGGAGTGGTTTTTCCATATATTTAGGACCAAGGTTATAGAACCTGATAGAGAGGTTTGCATCATCTCGGATCGCCATCAAGGAATACTAAATGCAGTCGAGAAGGACATTCCTGGGTGTGCTCGTATCCACCATCGATGGCGCATGAGGCATTTTGTGTCCAACTTCTATAGAGCTTGTGGCAACAAGGAACGTGCCGACGATCTACAAGATTGTTGTCTTGCCTTCACCGCTCGGCATTTTCAAAAACTATATGATAGATTGTATTGTCTCACAGATGATGGTGGGAAAGAGTTTCTCGGAAGGCATCTTAATGAACGGACAAAGTGGGCAAGGGCTTATGATTATGGCGGCAAGAGATACGGTGATTCCACCAGTAACATGGCTGAATGCTTCAATAAAGTACTTAAAGGTGTACGTCAATTGCCTGTGACTGCTATAGCAGAGTACACATTTCAGAAGTTGAATGAATACTTTCTAAAGTATAGTGATGAAATGGATAAGCAAATCGCTGGGGATAACAAGAAAAAAAGAAGTATGAGTACCCACCATTGGTTGATAATTGACTGGAATATCAATCAAAGAAAGGGGATACACAAACGGTTGAATGTTTCGACAACCAAGAACTGATTTACCAAGTGAATGAGCATGGAGGCAGCACAAGGGAAGGTGTGCAACATGGGGGACTGTCCTATAAGGTGTGGCTACGCAATGGTTATTGCTCCTGCGAGAGGCCGACATTGTACCATCTCCCTTGCTCACACGTGATGAAGGCGGCATCTGAACGAATGGTGGGTCTTAATCACCCGGGTACGGTTAGGTTGGATGAGCATTCCATCCAAGCGGTGAAGAACACATGGGCAGGTAGATTTCAGCCTTACCTTGACCAATCTCAGTGGCCAGAATATCATGGTGTCCAACTTTGGCCTGATCCGTCAACGAAGGTTGTTGGTCGGGGAAGAAGACAAACCAAACGTTTCCGAGGTGACATGGACGATTGGGCTGGTGGATACCGACGGGAATGGGGGAGCGAGTATTTCGCGGAGCCTCGTGACAAAACCCGTTGTGGAGAATGCAATGCTGAGGGCCATAATAAAACATCATGTAGCAAAAGGAGAAAATCAAAGGAGGCCAACACCCCTATTGGTAGCACAAGCCAAGGAGGTGGTGATGGTGGTACAAACACAAGCCAAGGAGGTGGTGATGGTGGTACAAACACAAGCCAAGGAGGTGGTGATGGTGGTACAAACACAAGCCAAGGAGGTGGTGATGGTGGTACGAACACAAGCCAAGGAGGTGGTGATGGTGGTACGAACACAAGCCAATGAGGTGGTGATGGTGGTACAAACACAAGCCAAGGAGGTGGTGATGGTGGTAGAGGTCGTGGCGGTAGTATGTTTACGTATCTTCGAGGAGAATTTCCGTATGTGTTTTCTTGATGATTTTTAATAATTTTTATTGTGCATTTAAGTGTATTTCTATTTACTAACTATTAGGTTGCATTCTTGTTATAGGTATGTCGACCCAACCAACCAAGGAGAACAATGATGGAAACGGTATGAGCTACTCCAAAGTGTGGGCGGAGGCTTTGAGGAGGGTGAAGGAGAGGGAAGATGAAGTAGCTCAGTTGATCAAGAAAAGGGAAGAGGGAAGGAGGGAGGCTGAAGAAGAACGTCGGTGGGAAGAAGATTTCAACAGGAGATTGCGTGAGGCAAGCATCAAGAAAACAAAGAAAGAACGTGAGAGGAAGGAAAAAGAAGCAAAATATGAAAGAGACATGTACTTGAAGAGCTTGAGGAATCATCGTCGGTTTGAGTTGGTGTCTGAAGAGGCTAGCCTCATAATGGAGGAAGAAGAGATCAAGAAGAAAGAAGAGAGTAGACGCCAATTCGAGGCGCAGTTCAACTCTGTTGTCCAGCTTGCACGCGACTTGAGGGAAAAGGAAGAGGCAGAGGAAGAGAGGAAAAGGAAGGCGAAGGGGAAGGAGCCTAGCGCGACATAGTAGAGTTGTCACCATGCTATGATCTATGTTATGGACTCCACTATGTGGAATTTATCTTGAACATTGTCATGCCGAATTTGTCGTATGTAAAACCCCTTAAGGGCGCAACGCCATGTATTTGATAAACATTCACTGCACTTGCCTATAATGTTTCTTGTGTACTGTAAAATTTCTGGAATGTTGCCACTAGCATAGAAACTAGTTCCAACTTATGAGAATGCAGGAGCATGGCGCCCTCTCCAAAAGCGCCATGCTAGGAAGCATGGCGCTTTCCTGGAGGGCGCCATGCTACCATGGCGCTCTGAGCCAGCTATGGCGCGCTCGGACACAGAGCCCGCGCGCGGTCGAAGAAAACCTAGACCAGAAAATCTGCTAATTCAGGAGCATGGCGCCCTCTCCAAAAACACCATGCTAGGAAGCATGGCGCTTTCCTCGAGGGCGCCATGCTACCATGGCGCTTTGAGCCAGCTATGTGGCGCTGGGACATAGAGCCCGCGTGCGGTCGAAGAAAACCTAGACCAGAAAATCTGCTAAGACAGGGGCATGGCGCCCTTGCCAAAAACGCCATGCTAGGAAGCATGGCGCTTTCCTGGAGGGCGCCATGCTACGTTGCATGGCGCTATGCTGAAAAACGCCATGTTTTTTAGCACATTCAGTTTTTAGCAGATGAACATATCCAAACCCATCAACAAGCATCCAATTTAGTTTTTTACAGATCCAAACATCAACATCAACAGATCCAAACATCAACATCAACAGATCAAGTTTTCCTCACATCAACAGATCCAAACATCAACAAGCATCCAGTTTTTTAGCACATCAACACACCAACAAGTTCAAAACGACGACACCACACAGCAAGTTTAAACTACAAGTTCATAATGACCACAAGCACTAGTTCAAGCTACGAGTTCACTTTCTCCCTTTCCCCCTTTTGGCCACTCGATCCTCATTCGCCTTGCTCCGTCCCTCCTGCCTCCTAGCCCTCCGCGGAGGATCGGAGTCTTCCTCCTCGCAGCTAGGATCACGGCGTGACACATGTGCCCGACGCTTGTTCTCCCATTCACTTGGCGTGTATGGATTCCTCGGTAGCCTCCTCCTCCTCACCCGCGATCGTTGACTAGATTGCGGGGCGTCATGTAATTGAGACATGCCTATCTCCTCCTGTTCATCCTCGTCCTCACCATCTTCTTCCTCATCCTCATCCTGGCCAGCTTCCTCCTCCTCGTACTCGCCCTCTTCCTCCTGTTCATCTTGTGCATCATCTTCTAGGCTGGAAGACCTAACTGGCGATGTTAAGGCCGTGACGCGCAACCAAGCAAGACACCTAATCCACGGCCCCAACGCTTGGTACGCTATGACATTGACGAATATGTTAGAACATTTCAACACCCATAAAAATACAATAGAACTAGGAACGGTATGAACACATACCTCCACAAATGCTCGAAGGGCTGACTTAGACTCCTTGCCAGGAGGATGTTTAAGTGCTTCCTCGGCCTCGTCCACATGTTTCGAGATCTCCTCGCGCTAGCAAAAGAACAAAAAGTCAATTTTATGTCGCTATAATCGCATATACTTACTCCCCAGGACAATGCTTACCACAAAGCGGACAACCCCCGCTGAATTTGCACCCCTGCCGCCTCGGACAAGTCTGTTGTACTCTAGCTGGCTCAGATCGTCAAAAGCAGGATAAGGATCCTCCACTATGTCATGAGATGCAAACGAAGCCGACTGCAGGTACAAACGAGACACCTTCCCAAGCCACACAAGGTACCGATTAAACGCTGCAGCATCATGCGGCGCCTCAGGATGAGAGACCGCATTCGGGTTTTCGATCTCCTCAATCCTTGCATAGAACTTCTGAACATACTTGTGATGATATGCAGCCCAATCTTTTTCCCTCTTCTGCTTCATCTTGTCCAATCTACAATCAAATTCATTGACTTAGCAAGTATCATGAGACACCCAAGAAAATTAGATACTGGGTGTATAAGGATCACTCACCCGTGAAGAGCTATGCTAGTGTCCTTGTATGGCGGTGGGGTCTCCTGAAATAATCCAAATTGCCTCATCACCCGTTGTGGAAGGTGGAACTCAACAGCGTAGACACAAATCAACGGGGCACGAATCCTCCAGAGATGTGCTTCTTGCATACATTTGCGATTCAAGTCCGCCTGGAACCAAACACCCGTACCCACATTCCCTCTAGTTCCGTATGGCTCCCATTCCACCTGAGCGAGGAACACAATATTAGCATGTCGACTCGAAGTATATATTGTGGAAAAGATGAGTTCTTGAGAACAATCAAATTATTACCTTCTCCGGGGTTAGCAAGTCGATTTGGTTAGTGTAACGCAAGTAGCATTCCTCAGATTCACCGTGGAATACTTCGGTATTATCCCACAAGTACGCCCATGTAGGACCGCGGAGACGGCTATTGCCATGATCATCCCACCGTTTTTCCTTCATCGGAATGGGTCGACCAACTGGTATGCGCAACCAGGACCATATGGTCAGTAGCACCATAGGTCCACCAATACTTGCTCCTTTTCCAGTTCTACAACACGCCTCAGCTGCACATACAACAAGCATACATAAGTATCCGTCGATCAAGCATATGTACTACTACCATGCAATATATATGGTTTATTACCCGTCGATACAAGTAAGGCACCGCGAACCCCTGTGCATATAGCCCCATTCCGCAAATAGAGTGAACCACATGAATGAAGCATTCCTTCCAGTGCCATCTGAGAAAAGTGTCCTACTAATGGCATACCATAAGTATGCACGGGCATACATCTGGATCACCTCCTCATCGGCGTCCTCGGGGCACTTGCTGAAATTTTCTTGTATCCATTTGTAAGTAGCACCGGCAGACATCTTCTCTTGCGTTGGCGCCTTACCAATTAAGCCAATCATCACTTCACGCCACTTACCCGAATCTGAGCTCATACACACGGGCTGTCCTTTGATGGGAAGCGCAAAAATCATGGAGACGTCCTGCAGAGTGACCGTCATCTCACCACAAGGGAGGTGAAAACTGTGTGTCTCCGGTCTCCATCTATCAACAAGTGCTGTGATCAAACAAGGGTTCATATGTGGCGTTGAACGCGAGACAAGATGGATGAAAGGGAGAAGTCCAGTCCGCTCAACATATGGAGTGTAGCGCTCATCATATGGCATCTTCTTGCTATGCACCTCCTTGGACCTTAGGTGCAACCACTTGAAGACATGCTTATTCTCCGCGATGTACCGCCCACGGTGCCGTTGATCATAATGCCCATGCAAAATAGATTGTCCTTCCATCCTACAAGTGGTTGCAAAAATCCAAGTGAATACACCATCCACCACAATATGCACATATGAATACATATATGAGTACATTCATGACATATACCATTCATTCCATATAAACAATAGCCCAAAAATTGCCATATATGCCAACAATAGCCCAACAATAGTCCATATATTAATACATTCATTCCATATCATCTACACAAATCACAATATGAACACACCATTCAACTAAGCTACTAACCCTAACTAAGCATTTCATATCATCTACACACCTTTCCATATCTTTGTATTCATATGCCCATATGTACATGTCAAATATAAACTACTAACCCTAACTAAGCAATTTCAATGATTTACTAACTAACTTTAACAAATTATCATTCTACCACACTTATGAATACAAAGAAATTCAACATTATACCATATACATGCCTCATTGCCAAAGAACTAGGGTTAGAGTTAGAGGACCATGTGATGATTTCAACCAATACAACAAGGAGAATCGAAGGAGAATACCTCAAGTTGGGGGAGAGGAAGAAATTCCACAAGAAAATTGCTTTAGATTCGACCGATTTAGCATGTGGATTTGAGGGGAGCTTGGAGGGGAGCCGCCGCCGCCATGTCTCTGTTCTTGCGGGGTGTGGGGGGTATGGCGCTGGGATGGCGTCCGAGCCTTTTCTAGGGTTAAGGACCATGGCGCTTTTCGCGAGAGCGTCAAACATTAAAACGGGCCCGCCTGTGCCACGCCTGCCGCCACGTCGGACGGGCCATGGCGTTTTCTGAGGGAGCGTCATGGGTGCATGGCGCTTTTGTGGAGGGCGGCGTGCTACTGACCATGGTGCCTTCTGATAAAGCGCCATGAAAACAGGTCAGATCGGAATATCTTCAAAACATAGGTCAATTTGTGAGATCAGTCGTTAATTAGGTCAAAACAGTGATTTTTGCCTAATCCCGGTGAGTGGATCTAACGACCGGCGTGACATGACTCGTCCACCCGTGAATCCATACGCCTACGTCATGAGTCAGCGTGAAACCTTCGGTCACGCCCGATGCCAAAACCTTGCCAGACTTCCAAGCTAGCTAGAGTAGCTTGGGCTTATCAATCCTACTAGTAGTACAATATTTAATTGGCTGCCCAGGAGGGCCAGGACCAGGACGGTCATTACGGATGAAAACTACTAGTAGTAAGCACAACTCTTGTTTAATTTGTCACTCTTTTCTTAATGGTAATCGATGCATGCCTAAAGCTAGTACCCCATGTTTCACACACGAGGCTATAGTAGCAGTACTATCTATTCCAAACAACTTTTTGTGCCGCTATAATATTATAGCGACCATTTCATAAAATTACTGGGTCTCGAAGAAAAGAAAATATTGGTACAGCAGCAAACACGCGCCTAAAAAATATAACTAGCACTAAAACTAACTAACTTGACTAGATTCATTCATATGATACAAATATAACTAGCACTATAAAACTAACTTGACTAGATCCATTCATACCTGGATCAATCTAATTCAACAAATACGGGTACGAGTGAGTAATTAATGCATGTGTCCACGCTAGAGAATCTTTAGAATGAGTGATCCATCATCTGTCCCATCGTATTGAGTGGCATGCCATCGTACTGAGTTGTTCCTTCCGGCCGGCCTCGCCGTAGCAGGAGTAGCAATATTTATTTGAGAGGCTGCTGCGAGTAGTGTAGGCCTACGTAGCGGTGTGGGCAAAGGAATCACGCGGGCTTGATAGACAGGAGGACACTGCAGCACAGAGTACACAAGGAACCGTTGAACTGACGCCAACGTCAATCTCTCTGCCTCTCTGCGTGGCGTGTTTGGGTGAGCAAGATTCTGGTTTCTAGCTCGGGGTGTGAGCCTGAGTAGCAGTACTAGTATAAACACAACCACTCAAATCGGAAGAGAGTTAATACTGCCGGCTTGTCCAAACGATGACATACCTCACGAAGCCGAACCCAGCTGCATGGCTCACACGTGCATGTGCTAAAATGCTAATTAATGCCAATGATTACCTGTGCATGTGCTAATTAATGAACACAAGCACGTGCACAAGTCCAATGGCTTTTATTATATGACCTGATGCATCGGATGCACCATAAAATAATGATATGCATACGCTTACACATTTTTATATAGTATTTTCTCAAGAGAGAGGAGAGGGTCTTTTGAACCCATAATTTTATGAAAGTTGTACACCGTAACGATGACCACCTGTGCATGACCTAGTTGTAATAATGACCAGTGACTTCTATAACCTGATGTTTCGCATGCACCATGAACTAATATATGCATACACTTGAACACTAGTAATATACTCGCTCCCATTCTAGTCTTAAATTGAGTTCTAAAATAATCTACATTCTAATTTTTAGTCAACAAAAACTAAATGGTTCTGCCCTCTCTCTTTCTATTGGATGTCATCATTTTCAATGCAGTTTGGATTGGTTACTCACATATTTATTTAAATAGTCCTAATAAATGTAATACTACATCCGATCCTAAATAAGTGTCGTCATTTTAAACTAGACTTAGTTCAAAACCGCGACACTTATTTAGGATCGGAGGGAGTACTAATTTGTCTAAATTTTTTTTCTAGAACACTATCAATCAACTTCGCTCCTGTTCTAGCCGATGCCACCGTTCTATCGTGCCAGCGTGTTTCGTCATTTATCATCATCCATCCATTATTAGTCGCCGCTAATGGAGAAGTCAGCAAAGCAAATAGAGACCGAGGCCCGAAGGCGCAGCAAAAATGGGCATATGCGAATAATAAGAAGGCCGAGGGCCTAACCCGTGCCTTGCGTCAGAGTTCGCCGGTGGAGGTCACGATATGGTGGACGATTGGGGCGAAAGGAGCACCACACACCATTAAAGGATCACATCGTGGTTATTTCGTTGTCATTCCATTCCTAATTCTGCGAAGGCGTTGCCACAATCAAGAAGGCATGCGATCTACGAGCTCGAGTCGTGATGGTCGGGCTTGAACTTGAGTTGGCCGGACATGGTGGCCAACCTTGATTTTGGTGGTCGGACTTGATTTTATGGCTATATATCTGTGTGATTTGAACATGATAATCCTTGTGTGCACAAAACTAGTAAATAGCAACACCATACCAAAATTAGAAGAAAATAGGCAATATGCCTAGAAAATGGGCCAAAATGAATAGGGACGACAAGTTGGGGGTGCTGCTAGGGGCACCTGTCCTCGTCAGTCCGGACATGTTTCCAGACATCCCCAAACCAGGTATTAGGGCATATCCACCAGAGAGACCCAAACGGGCTATCCAAACGGTCTGTTTTTTTCCGTTTAGGTCGAGCCACGAGTGTTTTAGGGTCGTGGTCCGGCCTGTCCGACCAGCCGCGCCTAGCAGCTTGACCCAAATTGTCCTATTCTGTTTGGCCAGCTCAAGAGAGAGTCGGGGCAGTCAAAGAGAGAAGAGAGAAGAAGACCCATAGTGTGACTGCCAACTGGGCAGTCTGCTACAACAACCGGACATGCAAGCGTTCGTGTCTGTCTGGACATACCCACCAGTGACCCAAATTTAATGGCTGGATGGATCGGTCTGACATGAATCTGTCTGAATGGGTTGTCCTGCTGGGACGCCACATTTGGCCCAGCTGTCTGCGCGGACCGAGTAGAACACAGTTGGATCGTTTGGATCTCTCCGGTGGTCGGTCGGTGGAGATGCCCTTATTCGGGAAGGTCCGAACACAATTTTCCCCGAGTGTCCATATGGGTCGCGTCGTCCTGCGTGGATATCTTAGTACCGCACTATGTTTTGGTGGGTGACATTCACGTGAGACGATGAAATTGCATGTACGGAATAATACTGCGCCCCTAATCGCCTTTTATTTCTGATTCACAAATAAACAACCAAAGCTTTCATCAATTATTTAACATAAATAAATAGAATATTAACTAGCTCAACTAGATAAAACAGTTCAAACACATAAAACTAGACATTTCCTTTGAGCATTCGCAAATACTCTCGCTAGTACAGATCATGCCTTTGCACACGGTGGAAACGGTTCTTCACACACGGTGAATCGAACAGTCGCTACC
The DNA here is from genome assembly GCA_023614405.1 of Avena insularis. Lineage (NCBI taxonomy): Eukaryota > Viridiplantae > Streptophyta > Magnoliopsida > Poales > Poaceae > Avena > Avena insularis. Next base: position 391,686,210 of record CM042695.1, read on the forward strand.
CAAGGGTGGACGACGAGTCTCTACGGCACAAACTTTTTTATGAACCGTGTGTGAATGGGTACACAATACTCAGAATCTAACCATCTGCGAATTGTTGGGTCTTCACATGAGAGCGTCAATTTGGAGGACGGGCTCGAGGTAGGATTTTACTTTTTTTTTAAAATTCAAAATTTAAAGATTAAAAAATTCCGAAAAAAATATAGGGAGATAGATAATGATTTATAATACGAGTTTGCAAAAGATTATTTGAAAATACTTTGTATTCTTGCCTCAGAAAAAAAGAGAATAATTCGGATCTAAGTGTGAACAATGCAATTTTTGAATGGGCCTGCTTTTATTCAGAATACATCATATTTGTGTTTTTTACTGCACACAAAATACAAAGTATTTTGAATTTGAAATTCTGCATACATGTATTTTGCATTGTGGGCTACACGATTTTTTTTTAAACGTTTGACGCTTTTTGAAAATTTTAAAAAAGTCCTCCATGGCACCTGTCCTCCAAAGTGATTTTTCGGTCTTCACATACGCTACTCTCGTGTCTATCGTCTGCGATTCCGGATGATCGCAAATGGCATATTTTGTTTCGTAGTATGTGTTCCGCTATTTTCGCAAAAAAATATTTTAAACAAACCAGTCGTATGCTTATAGGTACTATTGTACACATTCTCATAATGCAGATCTATGCCCAACTTATGCAGCAACATATAATGGTATCTCACTAATATTTGTTTGTATAATTCATACAACTCATATACATGTATTTTGACATGGATACATTGTTACAAATGAGATAGATACACAAGGCAGATAATCTAGTTTTCTTGGTTGGGCATATTTATTATTGTGAGAGGCTTCACACGCGTCTTCCCAAGACTCGATGGTTTCAACCCGAACCCCTTGCAGCCAACTCCTTGAGGTGAAGTTCTTGAATTTCACAAGTGAGGTGCAGTTCTTCACTTCCTTGAGTGAAGTGCAATGCCTCTGTTCAAAATAAAATTGCCTATAAATATTCATAATGTGAGATCATCAACTACAAGTTAAATGAGTAGTGGACTCACCTAGTATATCGTCAGCTACACGGAGGCTTCTTTGAGGAAGAAATAACGTTGGCATATTCTATGCAGTGTTACCAAAATAAGATCTCTATTATATAAGTATAAACAAAACAACATTAATAATGATTAAATAAAATATGTCATTGCATACACAAGCAACCACATAAAATTGCGGTAGAATATAGATCATTGTACGCATAACCAACCACAAAAATATGGAAGCATTAGATCATTGTACGCATAACCAACCGCAAAAAGATGGAAGCATTAGATCATTGCACACATATGCAAGCACATGAAGTTGTGGCAGAAATAGATCATTGTAGACATAAGCAACCATATAAAGATGGAAAGAAATAGACCCAGTCATACACAATATAACATATAGATTTAAGTTATGGCAACAATAGAACATAAGAAATAACATGATGCAAGCACATTAAGTTGTACCACAAAAACAAGCACATTAAGTTGTGGCAACAATAGATCATAAGACTAATAATGCAAACTAGTCTAATGCAGTGCACATATTTGGTTACAAGTAGGCATTGTCAATCACATAGATTCGTGATACCTCCGATCCGGATTACGGATGCAGTATAGCTCTTTTCCCTAGTAGACCTAGGTTTTCGAATCCTCGGGAAGTAGAAAGCGTAGTGAAGTTATTTTAACGAACCTTCGGGAGTTTTGGAATTCTTTTTATGTTTTACCGGACCAAGAGTTTGCTGTCTTTTGTTGTTGTCGATGATGGAGAGAGAGGGCCTAGGGCTTTCGCTTTCACCTGTAGCTATGCAAAACATTTGATGGGAATAAAAGATAATAATAAATATGCATGTAATTGTTAGAGCAAGATAATTATATGTGGTCAGTGCATCCATAATTGCTATTGCCTCAGCAAGCGCTTATAGCAATAACCTACTAGTATCATCCATAGAATAAAGAGAACTAATGATATGCATAGTGGCGTCACCGTTAATCCCAAGTAAATACCTCACATACAGTCGTACTATCCTTTCTGTCACTGGGGTTCCCATCCTGCAGATTAGTCATTAATCACACTCCCTATACCTGGATCAATCCTCGGGGTCTTGGGTACCTGACAAGTCCTTAGATCGAGTCAAGAGAGGGTACAATAATCATCATGTCATACAAACTAATACATGATCCCATCTATGATAAATAACATGCACATACTACATGGCTAGGCCGAAGCCCTTAGCCCAAGGAGAACTACTCACGCATAGAGATGGAATCAACAATCATAAACATTGTAATGGAAATCATGAGATTGATAGCAAATAGTCTTACAATGTCACCAATTGAATAAGAGATCTACTATTACAAGTGGTGGAATATGGCTATGGTGGTGGAGAAGGGTTTGGAGATTAGATCTAGATCTATTCCTTTGGCGGTGTGGTTTCTGGAGTCTGATGGAGTTGAAGGGCGCAATGGAAGAGGGTTTTCTCGTCGCCCAAGTTCTCTTCATATAGGGGTCCCTTCATGAAAGTTGTTCTGTTTGATCTAGCGGTGTTGATGGCAACTACACGGCCGGAACTATACGGCGAGAATTTTATCCCCGCCGTATAATTGGTCGTTAAAGCTTCTGCCTCCTTTCCACGGCTCTTGGTTTCTTTGGTGTGTTAGAAATCTCATATCTTTGACTTTAATGTTGTGATTTCCATCATCAAACGTCATTATCTGTGTAGGGAAAAATAGCAAGAAAGGATTGCATACCCCTTTGATCATTAGACATTAGTGGTAGGGTTTAGAGAGATATTCCATAAAAAATATGAATAATATCCAGTTTAAATGTGAGTGTGGATGACTATATTTCACAACCATCAACCTCCCTAAGCTTAAACTTGATCGTCCTCGAGCAAGAAAACCAAAATCAAAAAGGATCTCAGCATTTAAACTGAAATAATGAGATGATGATCTTACTCATGATTGGTAGTCTCATGTTTCCTCCACTTTATTAATCTGAAATTTTTTAGCATAGGTAGAGTAATGGCAAGCATATCATACGGGTTTAATGAATCCTTATAGCGTAGCAACATTATTATTAGCATGGACGATTCAAATGAGTAAACTCTATTCCATGTCATGTAATCAACTCATAAGCTTGCCTTTGAATAATAAAGTATAATTATGTAAAATTGAGAGTGTGAGAGTTTGTCATGAAAATCATGTACACTAAAATATCTCAATTCTCCCCATCAATAAGTCAAGACTTTGCAAGCACAACTTTTCTATTCATTGTCCTTCAAGAATTTCAGTTCTTAAGTAATTGAGAGCATGCCAAAAATAATAATTAGTTTATCGGGCTGTGATGGACACCCGTGGCATCACTAAGGTTTTTGTTCCTTTTGCATAATGATTACTCATATCAGCCAGAGGAGTGATTCCATCATGTTTACAACTACCTGAGAGTGCCAAGAATCTTACCCATTATAGCATTGCTGCTACAAATGTTTAATCAAATCATAGCCGGAATCTAGGAGTTTACTCCATGAAGATCGTTCATAGGCTAGCGGACTTGTTGGCATCCCATGAAGTTTGACACGCTTAAAGCTATATCATTCTTATGATTCACATGTCAAACTTTGGCATGCTCACAAAAACCGCTAAACATTAATTCAATTGAACAAATCCTTTCAAAGAGAACTACCGAGTCAATCATTATTTTCTGTGGTGTCGAGTGTCTCTAGGAATAAGCTTTCAAGACTAAACACTACAACACACAAGCCTTCAATTGTGAGACTGAAAAACCAAACTTAGGATGTACCATATCTTTTTTATATCCTTAATGGTCTATAGTACTTTCATTTGTTATTATATTAGTAAGATATTGTTAAGAATACATGCTAGTTTATAAGAGATATCTCTCTGTAGCTCATTTGTTGATTACTGTTCTTTAAAAAGTATGAAGCATATAACCATGCATAGTAAGATCATGACTTATGCTATGAATAAACTCTAAAGTCCATGTTAGTTTTGTCACCTTTATGATGGACGACGAGGTTAGGTTAAGCTTGGGGATGTTGATACATGTAAAATTCATACATGAACTTTGTAGTTATTGACTCATATTCCTATGTATTCACAACTTACAGAATGTTATATCCATGTTTTACATTGATTTTGGGGATTTTCTAAACAATTCCCTCTCCTGTGGTTTTAACTCTGTCTTGTAGAAAAACCTTATGTTAGTATTTTGGACTTTATAGGAACTACGGGACTCGAAAAAGGGTAAGGTCAGTGAACATGCTTCGAAAATTTTGATACAAAACAAATGAGATAAAGTGGGCCGCCAGGAGGTTAATGGGCAGCAAATGAGGGCCATTGGCATGGGCTCCTACCTAGGATGCGCCACCACCCATTGTTTGCACCTCGTTGCCCGGATGCGTCGATTCCACCGCCATCCGCTTTGTATTGACCTAAAATCCTCTATAAAAATGGTCCACGTCATGATCTCAGAACATACAGAGGCAGATATTAAACACCATGAAATAAATAGTATGCAGGCCACTGCCAATGGAGATGAGAGGGGGAATCACTAACGGAATCACCTCTGGTTGCCTACACCCCCTCCGACGTGGTCATCATCAATATCTAAATCAAGATCCTCTCCATGCATATATTGTAATCTCTTGGAAAACATGATGTGTGATGCATTCTATTATTTTGCCATGATCTCTTGTACTCTATGGCTATGTTTGAGTAGATCTGTTTATGACAATTGTGAAATAGTTCGTTGTTAGTTGCATACAATTATATGTTATATTCTGTGATGATCTTATGTACTAATGTATGGGTGCACACATATGTTGGGGGATGCATAAGGTTGTGATCATTGCATGTTGATAGGAGGAGGGGGCGATCGGAGATTGACATAAACCGTGTCCCAAGTCTTAAAAATGCACACTCTGTTAATTCATGGTTAACTAACGGGGAGATAATTTATGGGGATTTTGAAACTAACAGTGGTGATATGACTTTATGTCTTAATATCTCCCTTGCTTCCTCTTAACTGACCTTGAGATTAATCACTAGCGGTGTATTTTCTCAGTAACTTGGTTGAACCTATTTATGGCTCCTCTCTAGAAGAAACAATAAAAATACTATCCATATGCTTCACTAATTGTGACAACCCAATGAATAAAATAACTATTTGCCTAAACATTTGATCCCTTGAGTTACTTCCTTTTAATTTAGTTGATTTACTCTTACTTGCTTTTACTCTCCTTGCAATAGTTTACTTCATGTCTTTACTTTCAACACTTTACAATTTTCTAGTTAGAAGTAAAAAAGCACCCTACACACTCTAGTTCATTGTTTTGCATAGAAGGCCATAGAAGTGGGTTATAGGGCATTAGAGAATAGATAGTTCAACTTTAGCTCCTAGTGGATTTGACACTCAAATACTTGTTGAATTGTACTATAGTGGTCCCGTGCTCTTGGGGATTATCATATGTCGAGATGTGATACAAAGTGGAGATTAGTAGATGGGAGTCTGTAACTTCCCTATCATGTGCCACAAGATAAAGACTTAGAGTATTAAAGGGATGACCTCATATTTTTGGAGTGTATTTATGTTGTTTTCCATGTATATAAACTTTGTCGAGTGTATTTTTTAGGTTCTCCTTGTATTAAAACTTTTTAGACTGTTTTTTATTTTTGCCGAGTATCGTGGGGGCTTTGTCGAGTGTCCCATTTCCCGACACTCGACAAACTTGTTGTTTCCAAGTTCTGACCAAAATATACTCGGTAAACAAGTGCATACGTGACAAAAACTATTTTTGTTGTTTTCCATGTTTTTAAACTTTTTAGAGTGTTCTTTTAATTTTTTCCGAGTATCGTGGGGGCTTTGCCGAGTGTACCTTGTCTTGACACTCGGTAAACCTTTTGTTTGCCGAGTTCTGGCCAAAAGATACTCGACAAACAAGTGCATACCTGACAAAAACTATTTTTCAGGTAGTGCATGATACAAATTTTGACCCCAAAGATAATCGAGGCAAGATAATATTTGGTAACAATATCTTCTTAAGTACCAATTATACTCTAGATTTTTCTTCTTTGGTATCATAGACTATAAATATATATTAGAGTACTATAAAACATACAGATTTTAGATGTCTACCAAGTTAATTAAGGATACACACTCATAAATATGTACTATATTTATTCAAGTGACACAAATTAATCCAACAAAATAGGAGTTTTTACTTTTATTATTGTTGCGCAAATGAAATTATTTTGTTTTAATATATTTTCAAGGCTTAATAAATCAAAAACTAATGAATGTATTGCATAATAATGTTCAAATGTATCAAACATATCACCAATGTCGTGAAAAGATATAAACAAGTATAAAAGTTTAGTATAAATTTGACTAGCCACAATTCAATTAAGGATACACACATAAATATGAACTATATTTATTGAAGTGACACAAATTAATCCAACGGGAAACACGAGATTCACTTTTTTGGCAAATGAAATTATTTTATTTTAATATCTTTGTAAGGCTTAATAAATCAAAAACTAATGAATGTATCGAATAATAATGTTGAAATGTATCAAACATATCACTGATGTTGTGAAGATATAAACAAGTATAAAAGTTTAGTATAAATTTGACAAGCCACAATTTAGATGAATGAAAAAAGGTTGAAATTATGTAATTTAAATATCTTTATAAGGCTTCTAAATAAAAAACTAATAAAATTTGTATTGCATAATAAGGTTGAAATGTATCAAACATATTTGTGCAAGTAACACAAATTAATCTGAGAATATATATGTGATTTTTCTTTAATTATTTTCTCGCATTTGAAAGGATTTATATTATATATCTTTGTGAGACATAATGTATTAAAAAGTAATGAATATATTATTGCGTAATAAGGTTTAAATGTAGCAAAACAAATTTGATATGTTCGTGAGTTCAAAGAAATTGAGATACAAATAAGTATAAACATTTAATATAAATACAACTCACCACGGGGCTCACAATGTACCCACCATGTAATATTTGCCTGTATTCAAAACTACCACCACATAATAATCTTAACTTGTTGTCCCTGTTTCGAAAATGAAGTACAGGGTCTTACCAGAATCCCATTAGAAATATGGCCGGAGAGCCTAGGATAACAAACATGCCAATGACCCTTTCAAGGTATTGAAAAGTGCCCACGAGATTCCGAACTTACTTCACCGCAATTCCAAATGAGTGGTCTGCTCAAACAAGTTCTCGTACCATTCGGACTTGTTGACGCATTGAGTTTTCTCTGACATCAAGAGTAGTCTCTCTCTCTCTCTGTGTTGGCTCAGACTTCATAGTGTTAGCGAAGAGGCCGACACAAAGTCAAGTTTTGGGCGACCTTAAACTCGGTTGAAGATCGGTGGGAGTATTTCATTGACATCTCGGTGGTGGACGCAGCAAATAAGTTCAGGGTGGGCACGCTTTAAAATTTATTTATTTCAACACTAGAATTTGTTTGATAAAAAAATATCAAGGGAATAATATAAGTAGATAATTGATTCACATCATTCTAGTTCAATACAAATGTTCATCTTTTCAATACAAATATTCCAAAATATCAAGTGAATCTTACAAACCAAAATATAACATAATAGTCTTACATGACATCAAGATAGCTATTTGGGAACTCTACGTTCTCGCATTGTCATGAAAGTATCAACTATGTCTTCTTCACTTACCTTCAAGAACACATCTCGCTCAATAAATGTTACTAAGTAATGGTTCAAAAGATCATCACCCATGCTATTTTTCAACTTGTTCTTCACAAGACTCATTGCAGAAAATACCCTTTCAACACTAGCGGTCGCCATGGGTAAGATCAATATCAATTTGAGAAGCAAGTAGACTATATCATAAACAAGATGCTTTTTTGTTTCAACAAGCTTAATAGATAGCTCACCAAGATGATTTAGACATTTGAACCTATCATCTCTTCTCATATATTCGATAAAAATATCAAGTTGAAATTCAAGTCTCGTCAAATCAACACTTGTTATGTCATCGGGGTAAAATTTGGCAAGTTTCATTACCTTCTCTTTATCAAAAGAAGCAAATGAATTTACGGGATTCAAAGCCGCCATGCAAATAAGCAACTCCATGTTAACCTCATCAAACCGGTTGTCAAGCTCTTGAATAATTTGGTCAACAACACCAATATACACTTCTCTTCTATAACGATCATCATTTGTTTGTACTTCATAATACCGACGTGATCTTCCATGAGCCACATAATTATCTTCCGGTGAAGGAATTTCAATGCCATGTTTGTTGCAAAACAATGTCACCTTTTCAAGAAATCCCTCCCATCCTTGAGACCTCATGCGTTGCATTTGATCCTTTGCGAATCTAACAAGGGCCATTGCATTAACAATATCTTGATCCCTCTTTTGCAAGGATTGAGACAAGTCATTTGTATAGCCAAGAATAACAAGCATCAAGTGAAGATTGAAAACAAAGTCAAATGATTCAAAGGCCGCGGCAACTCCACGTATTCTTGTCCATTCACTCTTTTGTGAAGGATCTTTCCCAATCCTTACAAGCACTTCAAGAATTGTGGGATACATGTCAACAATGTGTAGAATGGTTTTAAAATGAGAAACCCAACGAGTATCACCGGGTCTAGACAAACCCATTTCTTGATTTAATCCACTTTCAATTTCAATTTCACCAATTTCAAGTGCTTCCAAAACTTTTTGAGCTCTAACATCTCGAAGCATGTCATGACGCTTGCAAGAAACTCCAATAATATTGAGCAAGTAAGAAACATGATAAAAAAACCACACACATGATCCATTGTCTTTTGCCACCGCAATAAGAACCAATTGGAGTTGATGTACAAAGCAATGGATATAATAAGAAGATGGTGACTCTTTCATGATTAATGTTTTCAACCCCTTAATCTCACCCTTCATGTTGCTAGCCCCATCATATCCTTGTCCACGAATTTGAGTGGGACTCAAATGATGATCTTTTAGCAAGGATAAAATTGCAACCTTAAGTGACAATGAAGTAGTATTGGAAACATGAACTACTCCAAGTAACCTCTCACATATTCTTCCCAATTTATCAACATAACGCAAGCAAAGAGCAAGTTGTTCCTTGTGAGACACATCACTCGACTCATCGGCTAGAATTGCATAGTGGTCACAATCAAGATCTTCAATAATTAGTCTTGTAGTTTCCGCCGCACAACATTCAATAATGTCATGTTGTATCCTAGGACTATTCAAGATACAATTTCCCGGAGCATTCTTCAAAACAACCTTATCAACTTCTTCATTATTTTTAGCAAGCCATTTGAGAAGTTCAATAAAGTTCCCCCGGTTGCTTGATTCTTCACTCTCATCATGAACACGGAATGCCAATCCTTGATTCAAAAGAAACCTCAAGCATCTAATAGAATGAGTTAGCCTAGTCTTGTAAAGAAGTAGATCCTTGTTAGACACCCTCACAATAACATTATCAATTTTGGTGTTGGGTGCAACAAACAAGTTATACTTCTCATAAGCTTCGTTGTGAATGCTACCAACACCACCCACATGTTTCCTAAATGCTTCGGGCCTTTTCCAATCTCTAAAACCATCTCTAACAAAGGAATCACCCCTAGGCCCTCCATTGGATCTTGCTTTGAACAAGTAACATACAAAGCAAAATGCGGCATCCTTTGTAATACTATATTCGAGCCAATTGTATCTAAGAAACCAAACAGGGTTAAAGTGTCGATTTTTACCCTGTATTTTTCTGGTCGGGAAAGAATGTTCATATGGTTGGCATGCACCTTTTAATATATATCCTCTCCGAACATCATCTTGATCATTAGCATTATATCTTGAAATAGGAATCCTTTCTCATGGATCATATGGAAGGAAATGAGCATCATATGACCTTGCAGACGGTTGATGGGGTGATGGTGGATGTGATATTGCATATTCCTCAATCTCGGTATCGGAATCAAGACATGTCATCCAAAGCCCAGCATCTTCGACTTGTTCATCATCTACCACCAATGGTGATGAAGTAGGTGCAACCTTCTTTGCTTCATGTTTCTCGAAAAGTGCCGCAATATGGTTTTTCCTCTTCATATTCAATCCTACAATGGGATCTTAAACACAAATTTGGTTTAGGCATCAAATCAGATAAATTTGGAGACAATTAAGACTTTAGAGCATACAAATTTAGAGCATCAATCATCAGACAAATTATTCCCCATTGAAAATTTGACAATTAGGGTAGGGATTTAATCAAAATATGAGGGAAGGAGGGAGGCAGGGAGCACCAGTCAGTTTATACAATTATACCTTGAGGCTGGACCGCGGAGTGGAGCTAGGGAGCAGAGCATCGACCACCGGCTAGAGGGGCGGAGCCGGCAGAGCCGCGGAGGGCAGCAGCCGGCAGGCAACAGCGGTGGCGGCCGGAGCCCGGAGGTGCGGAGGCACTGGGCGGAGGCGTGGAGGGGCGGAGGCGGCCGCGGACGAGGGGGCACCACGTCGGGACGCCGACGCTGGAGTAGTGAAGGACGACCGGGACTCGGGCCACTCGGCGGTGTAGATATTTCACGTGCCCTGCTACCGCCGCCATGGATCGCACCAAATCAATTTGTTTCTATTGATCTAAATCCCCCATCCCCGCTTCATTTCGCTCAATGAAATATAATTGTAAATAATTTATGTTCATGGTTTACAAGGACTAAAAAGTAAAAAAAGAATATAGTAAATCACATGTTTCGGCGAAAACAGTGAGTTTGGCTCACTGATTTTGGTTAAGACCAAAGTCTATGCATTAAAACGTGTCTAGGTATATGCGTATCTAGACAAAGATGAGTTAATTAATTTAGAATAAAAGTTGTATATAGTAGAAGATGTATTTTTTGGTGAATCTAATAAACTAGTTTGGTGTTGTAGGCATTGATGTATTTTCTATAGAGTTGGTGAGACATAAAAGTTTTGACTTAGAATAAAACTGCATGCACTAAATCCCTGTATGCACTTCAACTATTTTGGAACCAAACTACACTTTATGATGTGCATGCATGCATAGAAGAATCGGACATACTCGCAGGCGATGCGTGACGTGAGAACGACAAGAGGACCAGAAGGGAGAGCTGCAACTCCGCCCTGCAGGACTAGTCGTGTGCGCACGACATGGCTCACGCCATTTTGAAATGTGACCATTTTGTAAGATGGCTCATCTCGAACAATGTACTCTTTTTATAGAGGTTTATTAGTCTAATACAAAGTTTAAGAAAAAATGTTTAACTATAAATTTGGTCAACAAAATATAAATCATATGTCACAAAAACTACTTATGGTCAAACGTCCTTTAAATATGTATGAATCCAATGGTATATTTTTTGTGACATATATTTAATGTTTCATTGACCTATTTTATGGTCAAACCTTTCTTTTAAACTCGTTGGGCGTTTGATGACCCACAAGTATAGGAGATCGCAATAGTCTTCGAGGAAAGTAAAACCCAAATTTATTGATTCGACACAAGAGGAGTCAAAGAATATTTATAAGCCTTAACAATGAGTTGTCAATTCAGCTGCACCTGAAAACAGTCTTACTCATAATAGTTTATCAGTAGCAATAATTTTGTAATAGTAGTAGCAAAATAACAGTAGTAAAATAAGGACAGTAGTAACAATTGCAATAAACAACAGGATTAAAATGCGGTAGGCATATGGATGGATGGACGGTCGTTGCATGAACAAGACAATTCATGTAATAATCAAGGCAAGGGCATTTGCAGATAATGAAGGTAAAGCATCCAAGTTCTAGATAACCATAGGCATGTGTTCCGTATATAGTCATGTGTGCTCGCAATGAGAACTTGCACAACATCTTTTGTCCCGCCAGCCCGTTGCAGCGGGGACTCAAGGGAATCTACTGGCAATTAAGGTGCTCCTTTTAATAGAGCACTGGAGCAAAGCATTAACACTCCATGAACACACGTGATCCTCACATCACAGCCACCCCTCTGGTTATCCCAATTTCTGTCACTTCGGGGCCTCGGGTTCTGGACAACGATATGTGTATACAACTTGTAGGTAAGATCACAAACAATAATATCACCCTGAATCAATAACATGTTCAGATCTGAGATCATGGCACTCGGGTCCTAGTGACAAGCATTAAGCACAATAAGTTGCAACAATGTCAAAAAGCACTAACAATAGATACTAGGCACTATGCCCTAACAATCTTATGCAATTACATGAACGATCTCATCAAATCCCTACCATCCCCATAACCTACCACGGGGAATTACTCACACATGGATGGTGGAATCATGGATGGTTGATGGAGAGGCATTGGTGATGATGATGGCGATGATCTCCCCCAATTTCCCGTCCCGGCAGGGTGCCAGAACGGAGTTTCTGGTTTCGAATCGCGGTTTCTGATGGTGGTGGCGCAGCGGAACTCTTCTCTAGAAATTGTTGAACTCTCCGATGTTTTTAGATCAGAGGGTATATGTAGGCGAAAGGACAGGTCGAGGCAGAGTCCGAGGCGGCCACACCATGCCCTGACGCGGCCTGGCCTGGCCCACGCCTGGGGGTGGTGTGGGCCCCTTTGGCCTCTTCTCCCCTCCGTCTTCTGGCTCCGTGGGTCTTCTGGAAAAATAGGATCTCAACATATTTTCTGGGATTTTTCCTGAAAGTTGATTTTCTACATAAAAACTAGACACCAAAGCAATTCTACTGAAAACAGCGTTAGTCTGTGTTAGTTGTATCCAAATCACACAAATTAGAGGAGAAACAATAGCAAAAGTGTTCGGAAAAGTAGATACATTTTGGACGTATCAACTCCCCCAAACTTAGCTTATTGCTTGGCCTCAAGCAATTCAGTTGAAAACTGAGTGCGATAAAAAGAAACTTTCACGAACACATTTGCTTCATAAGATGTATATATTCTCAGCATATGAGCAAGTACTTAGGCAATTCATAATAAGGAGTATGCAAATAAGTCTACCCAATAGTCATGCAAGCTATGAAGAGATTCCAACACAATAATAAGCAACATGAAACATAAACATATGCAAGATTGTAATGCTCATAAGAAGATATGATAAAGTGGTATCTCTCTTGCCTTTCTTTTTGGAGCAAAACATAAATGCCAAGGCACCTCTGAAGTTCAAGTGAAGACTAGAAATAAAAATATCAAAGATACAAGTGTCATAGTTATGTCACAATCAACCGTGTTCTAGGACAAGCACGTTACACTAAGAATGATAGCTATGCTCTCGGGAAGGTGCTCATAGAAAATATGGTGACTCGACATAAAAGTGAAAGAAAAGATTCAAAAGTTTGAATGGATTCCAAATGCTGAAAGTATGGTACTCATTAGCTTTGAGCTCTCATTGCCCCTATCATAAGCATATTTAAATGGTTAAGGTCAAAGTGATGTCAAATATGAGTTATATGCTTGACAAATCATAAGTTGAAATCTCATGCCCCTTGAGTACGAGTACTGAAACCTCATACTACTCAACTTTGATCTCAGGTAAGTTCTTGTCATTGTAAGTATATGCATATCATAGAGAACCGCCAACGAGGTACCCCTTGCCCTATGACACATGAGCTATCCCATATAAAAATGACAAGGGAACATACAGTGAGCATCTCAACGATCTTTTTATTTGCTATTTGCATAGTTTTTTTATTGAGGATGCTTCATAGAATACCACTATGGTTTTGCTGTAAGTTTCCACCATGATTAGGCATGGCTTAGGCTAGCCGCCCAGGCGTTTCTCTAACACATATACAAACTCCATGAGCTTACAAGCTCCCCTTTTATTTCACACCGCCGGCATCCATAAATAAAAGAACATGATATCAACTAAAAATAAGTGCAATGTCGAAAGCGTTCCCCATGACTACATGGTTCTGCTAACTTCCAACTTATAGTTTGCAAGCATATAACTACATAGACAGTCACAATGGTTCAGGTTTATTAAGTGCAAAAATAAAATGTGCCATCAAGTTCATGAGAGCTTTACTAACTAATTTTCGCATAACAAGCAAAAAAAATTATTCGGAAGAAAACAAGGCATAATAAGTATACAAGGAATAGCAATGATGCTAATAGGTAGATATGGTGGAATGTTTTTGACAACTTTCGCTTTGGGGAGTTGGATGCACGAGTAGAGATCATACTCAGTACAAGTGAAGGCTAGCAATAGAAAGGGAGCGACAATCGAGAGAGCAGTAACTGTCATAATCATGCTTGCGACAAAAAGAAATTAATTGTGGCATAAAAGTGACACAAGAACTCTAAGGCAAAATAAATCTTCAAGGCTTAACTGACTTTTGTTTAGTCATATGCATGCGTGAGCATGTGCCAAGTCGATTCAAATAAAACATTTAGAGGAGGATACCACAATGTCATACCATGTTATGAATAGAACAATGCAAGCAAATATTTATATGACATGCTACAAACTATTAGCAAATTGGAACTAATAATAAGAGAGAAAGAACTACTAAACATCCATTAAATAACATACACCTTACATGAACAGACTAAGAATGCCCACAATGACGAGTATATGTACAAAAATGAAAACAAATAGAGTTCATGCCAGCCTCTTACCACACATCGAATTGTCATGAATAGTCATTATTGCCTTTCACTTGTGTGGCTTGAATAATAATATTAAAACCAAACTCCAAAGGAGTCACTAAGGACTGCTGAACCGTGCAACGAACTTTACAAAACCAGAGAAGAACAACAAATATTTTGTGGTTTTTCGAATAACAAACCAAAGCTAAAAAGGGCAAGCAAACTAAAGCTAAAAGCTAAAGAAACAAACAAATAGAAACAACGGAAATATTTTTGGTCTTTTTGTGTTTTGGAAAGTAAAAACAATGTAAGGACAAAAAACGGAAAAGAAAGAAAGCGAAACATGGATATACAAAGTACCGACAAAAATGATATGCAGATGAGTGTGACGTCGGTATACCTCCCCCCAAGCTTAGGCTTTTGGCCTAAGTGGAGATAAATCCCAACGGGGCAAAGAAGTGGCACCCCCATAATATGACGAAGAAGTAATTTCATTATGATATGAACTCGAGGATGCCCCGGCGTAGTGTGCAGAGTAGTAATAAGAGGGCATGTCCCCCTCCTGGTGCTGCCTGTGGAAACAAAGCAAGCGGAGCTGCTCGTCCATCTCCTCCTTGGAATGCGACCACGACTTCCTAAAAATACTGAACAAAGTAGGTTGTGGCAAGGGAATTTCCCCCTCATCTCCGTCAGTAAACAACATCCTGTAAACTAAACTCTCTATACGAGATTTTGTAGTAACAAAGTGATGAGCTTTCATAGCCGCAAGATTATACTTGGTTCATTAGGATCAACAGAAAGGTCCAAAGTAGCTACCATGCGTCGTAGCAATAATACCCCCTATAAATGGGTCCTCTAGCAGCTAGGCGGCGAGCAATTAGAGAACCAAGATTATACTTGGTTTCATTATTAAGTGCAGCAACAAGAAAAGCTAAATGATAATTAGAAATATTGCTAGTGTTCTACCTACCAAGTATGCTAGTGACAAGATAGTAAGAAAAGTATCTAATAACTGGGAGCTGAATGTTTCTTATCTTGCCGCGCTGGGCTGTGCGGTCATCATCATTCGTTACACCTCAGTAGAGCTCCAGCAAATCAGCGGGTCAACCTTGGATCTTCTTTGCCATCCTAGCCATGCCAATACCTATAATGCTATAAAATCTTTTAAAGTTCATGGTAATAGGCCTATCATAAATTTTGAATGAAATAGTTGGCCTATAAGAAGTGTTAGTGAAAGTGAATCTCTCAACAAAAGTTTTGGTGAGCAAAGCATATTGCTCACTCTCATCCTGCATGTAAGCGGTTAGACCAACCCTTTGAACAAGAAGTAAGAATTCATCAAGTATCCCCGTAGCTCTCAAAAAATCATAACAAGGGAAGGTAGATGGATTCGCATCTCCATCATCTCCCTATCACCAAAGTGCGGCGCAATAAGATCTTCATTATATGATGGCCTAAATAGATAAGTTGATCTCGAAGGCCTTGCCACCCTTGGTGTGTCTCTCTCAAATACTTCTCCAAAAGTATGGTTGTCCATCCTTTTTTCTGAAATTTTTAGACAAACATCAAACAATGTAATTTCAAAGCTACTAAATGAAGAGGAACTACTATGGGGACTTTCAAGAGGGCTAAACATGCATCAAAACGATTTCTCTAAGCATAGAACAAGCATGCAAGCTCACATAACCTATCACCTACAGTAGCAAAATTGTCGGGGGGATAACCCCCGGTAGGGTCACGAAAGTTGAAACATAGCGCAGCTAGGTTAGCTCCGAGTAAAGAAAGAAACAGGCTGGGTAAGAACGACCAGGTAAGATAAGCATGAGTGACCGACATATAAACTATGTCGGCCTTCATAAGACAAAGTTGTAATCCTTGCAGGAACCGACGAGCCGAGTCTACCGAGGAAGGGCCGAGTCAAGTAGGACGCGTGGCACCTTTCCGAGTAAGGATCAGGAGGGACCATGGTCAAAAGAGAAGGGCGACGCCGGGTGACACAAAAGGAGCCAGGTGATGCCCAAAGCATACACTGACGTACAAAGTTGGAGCATGACGCCAAAAGCAACACGAAGCAGCGTACCAGAAGACCGTTAGTTGTCAAGCTTTATGGACTGTGCCATTGGGCTTAGGGCAAGCCCATGACCCGGCCCACATTATAGGGACCAAAGTCCAAACAGTAAACCCTAGAACCCAAAGGGGAATAAGCTAGCTAGCACTGCCTATATAAGGAAGGGCATAGCAGTAGTAAGAGGAGGTTGGACCAAGTAGGGGACTAGTGCACAAAACCCTAGTTCATACAGCTCAAGGAGCACTTGTAACCTTCGGGTATCAATCAAATCGTTAAGTCTGAAGAGTTCCTCTTGTTCTTTGTGCATGGCTCGACCGTGCACTCCTTCCCCGGTGACCACAAGTACCCATTCGGCCCCCAACTTAAGCCTACCACCACGATAGTTGGCGCCCACCGTGGGGCAGAAGCAGGTGCTTGATGGAATCTTCATCCGGACAGGCAACATCATCGCCAGGACCGGCGAACGCGTCTACTCCGGCCTCATCCAGAGGTTTGGGGTGCTCAACTTCGTCAGCGACAATGCGGGTTGCTTCGGGACCAAGCCGTTCCCTACGGGCGGTCGCTTCATAAAGTTCGGCGAGCACCAGGTCTACGTCGCGGTGCGCGTGGAGCGGGCATATCCTGAGCGCGTCGTCCTGGCACCGGATCCCCCAGCGAACCCTGTCGCTAGGAAGCTTCACCAACTCGTCTCCATGGAGGTAATGATGACAGCGCCAAACCCCGCAGCTCCGCCGATAGTACCAGTAGTGAATGAGAATGCTGAGGGAGGAAATCATGAGGAAACGCCAAGGGATGCAAGAACGACAAAGGCACCACTGGAAAAGCCAGGAAACATAACTAGGAGTAAAACGGCTAAGGAGCTGCAGGAAGCGATAGACAAGTTGGCAGAGCCAGTAGCACAGGCAACTGACCCGGCACGTGTGCAAGCTGAGTTAGAGGAGGCCAGGATAAAAGTTCTAGAGAAAGCCAAGGAATTGGTGCAGTTACAGCAGGATGTGGATATCACCATCAGAGAGCTCAACTCGGCAAATCGAGTCAAGGGCGCAAAGACCCGGCTTGATGCAACGAGGTTGAGAGGAAGAAACCTCAACGAGGATCTGGCAGATGCAACATCAAAAATAACGCCAGAGCACAGCAACGAAACGGCCACGAGGCGAACATATAACACAGCAGCAGCTAATCCGCGAGCGGCAGAAGCAGCAATGGCAGAGTTACCCCATTTGGAGGGAGAAGCAAAGAAAAGGCAACAAGAACGAGTCAATGAACTAGTAAGAGCAGCTAGCATGCTGAATGAAGCGTATTACAGAGCAAATCCGGGTATAGCAGGAAGGTCACAGCTGGTTCACTCGGCGACTCCTGTCCCGGCAAGATCGGCTGGGCACACGGCATCCTCACCCGGAGCGGAGCATAGGCCGAGAAAAGAAAAGAGTGTGGATTTTGGAAGAAACAAGCAGATGGTCGCCTATGATCCGACAGTGGTTCAAGAAAAACCGGCACATGCACAGGGGGCGAGAAGGAATAACGCCCAAGGAAATGAAAACCAGAAGAATGCGGGCCGAGAGAGGCAGGCAGGGCAAAGAAACAACAATGGAGGGAAAAATTTTGCACCTCAAGCTAGGCGTAGAATTCACTCGGCAGGAGAAGGAAATCCAGCACCGAATAATGCACCTACTCAACCTGAAAGAAGACAGCAAAGCGCGGGAAAGGCAACTCAATAGCTTGCTGACCCGAACGCAAATATGTATAATGATGGTTACTCAGCAATGGTGAATGACGGATATGAGTTGCTGGATCACGCGTATCAAGCAATGGGAGCAAGACTCAGAGGCAGGAACCTTCAACCGGATGATGCAACGCTAAAGCTTGACCGAATAAAAATGGCAGAGATAATTGAAACGCAAGGTCCGCAGGGTCCACCATGCTTTGGCCCTAGGATCATGAAGGAGCCACCAGTACAAAATTTCCAGCTGTCCAGAGGGACAAAAATGTATGATGGAAGTACTAAACCAGAGGACTGGCTCATAGATTATGAAACAGCTGTGAAGATCGCGTAGGCAAATTTGAGATGGGTAGTACGTTATGTACCGCAGATGCTAGAAGGACCACTCGGGTATGGTTGAATAATTTGCCACCCGGAAGCATTAACAGCTGGATCGATTTTCACGACGCTTTTGTGAGCAATTTCACGATCACCTACAAGAGGCTGAATCGCCCATAGCAACTGGCAATGTGCAAGCAAAGACCGAATGAGACAGACATGGAATTCCTCACGAGGTGGTGTACAATGCGCAACTCTTGTGAAGGGGTAATCGAGTCACAGGCAATCGCTTGGTTTGCACAAGGATGCAGACATGGAACTGTACTATGGCAAAGGTTACAGAGAGATATGCCGGAAGTTTGGCGGAAACAATAAGAATTGCTGATTCGTATGCGTTAGGAGATCCGACTCAAGTGTTGCTTATGTCGGCAGATGGGATGACTGAGACTCAGCTATGACGCTGCCGGGTCGCAAAGGCGCCAGGAAAGGTCCGAATACAGAAGCAAGAGAAGAGACGAAAGACCAGATTACAGATACGGTTCGACTCAGGTAGCGGCCGTGAGTCAGGATCATCCAGATGCTGGAAGTAGTCAGCGTCAAAGGATAAGTGGACAACAACAATGGGTACCAAAGAATGATGGCAAAAGGTCATACGATCATAGGAAGCAATATCAGAACCGACAGAAATATACCTATGAGATGATGCTGGACCAGCCATGTAAGTTTCACATGCCTAGTCCGAGTAAACCGGCCAATCACACAACAAGGCAATGCACTTGGTTTCATAAAGGAGACATAGTGGAGTCGCCGAATAAGCAACTTCCACCACCTCCCCCTCCACCACTTACAGGAGGAAATGCTCAGACAGTTGGAACAAATAACAGATACGAAAACAGGCAACCGAGATATCAGAATCAAGAAAGAAGAGAAACTGTGCACCAGGTGCACAATCCAAGAGGTGACGACGCTCAGATCGGTCACATAACTAGAAATGAGTACAGAGAACATCACCAGAGCTATGTTGTTTTTGTCACAAAGCCGAATGACAAAAGAGGCAGCAGCGACGAATGATGGAGGTGAATGCCACAATG
Organism: Avena insularis; assembly: GCA_023614405.1. NCBI lineage: Eukaryota > Viridiplantae > Streptophyta > Magnoliopsida > Poales > Poaceae > Avena > Avena insularis. Next base: position 391,706,070 of record CM042695.1, read on the forward strand.
CCGGCAATTCCCAAGTACATGCATTGGTCTGAGCAATAAATAACTTGGAGCATAAAAGATCACCCCAAGATCATGCCAACCCCAGGAGGATATGCTTTAGTTTTGGATCCAACGTTCATGGGCCCAGATATCAATGTCAAGTTTTCAAAAGTGTTGATTGATGATGGCAGTAGCATCAACATCATGTACAAGGATACTATGCTCAAGTTAGGCATCACCATGAACATGCTGGAGCCGACTAAGACCACTTTCCACGGTATCGTGCCGGGATTGTCCTGTGAGCCAATTGGTAAGATCTGGGTCAACATCTTATTCGGCAACAGGGAGAACTGTCGCACCGAGGCCATAGAGTTTGAGGTAGTGGATTTGGTCAGCTCATACCACGCCTTACTCGGCAGGCCGGCTATAGCGAGATTCATGGCTACTACCCACATTGCCTACTTAAAGATGAAGCTGGCAGGCCCATGTGGGGTAATTACAGTTGAAGGGGATTACAAAAGATCCATTGCTTGTGCCTCAGCCGGATCTTCTCTGGCCGAGTCACTCGTCATAGCAAAAGAAAAGAATCAAATGTTGGAAGTGGCAGCATTGGCCAAAGCAGCGCAAATGTCCATGCCGGCACTCACCAACCCGCATGGCAGTGCGTCATTTCAAGTTACCAAAGAAACCAAGAAGGTACAGGTGGATGCGACTTTCCCAGAGCGCACAGTTACCATTGGGGCTGGCCTTACGGACAAATAGGAAAGCGATCTCACCAGCTTCCTCCGTGAGAATCGGGATATCTTTGCATGGTCCACTCAAGATCTGCAAGGAGTTCCGAGGGTGCTAGCTGAGCACTCCCTTCATGTAAGACCAGATGCCAAGCCGGTGAAGCAACCCCTCCGCCGCTTCGCCAAAGATAGGAGGAAAGTAATAGCTGTCGAGATTGCCAGACTTTTAGCTGTTGGATTCATCATGGAAGTACTGCACCCGGATTGGTTATCAAATCCAGTCTTGGTCGAGAAGAAGAAAGATAACCCGAACGTGGCAGTGGTATGGCGCATGTGTATTGATTACACGAACCTCAATAAGGCATGTCCAAAAGATCCATTTCCCCTGCCACGAATCGATCAAGTCATAGATTCTACTGCTGGGTGTGAGTTGTTGTCATTTGTGGATGCGTATTTAGGATTCCATCATATACCACTAAATCCGAATGATCAAATAAAGATATCTTTTATCACCCCGTACGGGGCTTATTGCTATCACACCATGCCATTTGGGTTGAGAAATGCAGGTGCAACATATCAAAGATGCATGCAAAAATGCTTGCAAGATCAATTGGACAAAAACGTTCAAGTATACGTCGATGACGTGGTAATAAAGACCAAACAAAGTCATACTCTAATTGAGGACTTGCGTCAAACATTCACAAAACTAAGAAGATTCCGGATGAAGCTTAACCCGAAAAAATGCACATTTGGTGTCCCGGCTGGCAAGTTACTCGGTTCCTTGTATCCACCCAAGGAATTGAAGCTAACCCGACAAAGATCAGGGCCATTGAAAGAATGGAATTACCAAAAACCCTCAATGATGTCCAGAAGTTCACTGGATGCTTGGCCTTGTTGAGCAGGTTTGTTAGTCGGCTAGGCGAAAAAGCCCTACCACTATATCAATTGATGAAGAAATCAGACAAATTCGCATGGACACAACAAGCTGATAGAGCTTTCCATGAGTTAAAGAAAATGTTGGCAACATCACCAATATTAGCATCACAACTATCCAAAGAGCCAATGTTGCTCTATGTCGCCGCAACCAACAGAGTTGTAAGTGCAGTAATAGTGGTTGAACGTGAAGAAGGGGGAAAATCAGTCCAAAGACCAGTTTATTACTTGAGCGAAGTGCTCTCTGTCTCGAAACAGAATTACCCACATTATCAGAAGATAACATACGGGGTATATATGGCAGCAAAGAAGATGAAGCATTATTTTCAAGAACACCCAATCCGGGTAATATGCGAGGCACCTATCTCGGATATATTGGGCAGCAAGGATGCCAGCGGCCGAGTCGCAAAATGATCCATAGAACTGGCACTATATACTCCACAATATGATAGAAGAGATGCAATAAAGTCTCAGGCTGTTGCAGATTTCTTTGTAGACTGGATGGAAATGCAGTACGAACCACCACTGCCAGATCCGAACTACTGGAAAATGCATTTTGACGGGTCTAAGACAAAAATGGGTCTGGGCGTCGGGATAGTGCTCACATCTCCAAAGAGGGATCAACTGAGGTATGTGTTACAGATTCATTTTGCTGCTTCCAACAACGTTGCCGAGTATGAAGCACTTGTCCATGGCATCAAAGTAGCCAAGGAAATTGGTATCAAAAGGATCATGTGTTTTGGCGATTCAGATTTGGTGATTCAGCAAGTGTCTGGACATTGGGATGCGCTGGACGCAAACATGGCATTATATTGTTTCCATGTGCAACAAATTTAGGGATACTTTGATGGATGCGAATTCCATCATGTTCCTAGAGCAGAAAATGAGGCAGCAGATGTACTATCCAAATTAGGGTCATCTCGGCAAGCAATACCACCTGGGGTAGCGCTGGAGCACCTCAGGAAACCATCGATCAAGCCGTCACCAGAGTTCGACTCAATCAGGATCACCCCGGCGAGTCAGGAGTCAGATGTGGTACCAATGGATATCGACTCAGGGGTAGCTTCGAATCACTCGGGGATTGATCCGCTCAATTCAGGGGCTGCCGAATCACACTCGGGGACTCCTCAGGTCATGTCGGCAGAGCATATGTCGGTAGAGCCAATGGATATCGATGCTGAAGCAGATCTGGAACCACTGATACCAACATGGGCACAACCAATATTTGACTACTTAAAAGATGGGGCCTTGCCAAGTGATGAAACATTGGCAAGATAAACTGTACGAAGAGCAAAAGCATACACTATAATCAACAAGGAATTGTACAAGCGAAGTGTGACGAGTGTACTGCAGCGCTGTATCGGTCCATAGAAAGGCCAAGAAATCTTGTTGGATATTCATCAAGGATAATGTGGGAACCATGCGTCGTCACGAGCGTTAGTGGCCAAGGCATTCCGACATGGATTCTATTGGCCAAGCGCATTGGCGCAAGCGCAAGAATTAGTCGGAAAATGCGGCGGTTGTCAACACTATGCATCCAAGTCACATTTACCAGCGTCTGAATTAAAGACTATACCAATCACTTGGCCTTTTGCAGTGTGGTGCCTAGATATGGTAGGACCATTCAAACCAGCAAGGGGAGGCATGACTCATATTTTGGTCATGATTGATAAGTTCACCAAGTGGATAGAAGTGAAACAAATCAAAAAGTTGGACGGCAAAAAACAGCTGTCACATTCTTAAGGGATATAATCCTCAGATATGGTTACCCACACAGTGTAATCACTGACAATGGCACGAACTTTGCCGAAGGAGCTTTTGCTCGTTTCTGCAGGAAACACTGAATAAGACTCGATGTAGCATCAGTCGCTCATCCAGAATCAAATGGACAAGTTGAACGGGCTAACGGCTTAGTTCTATCAGGGATAAAACCCCGCTTAATGGAACCACTCTAGAGGTCACCTGGTTGTTGGATAGAGGAACTTACCTTAGTGCTATGGAGCCTAAGAACAACTTCGAATCGATCAACGGGTTATACGCCATTTTTCCTCATATATGGGGTAGAAGCAGTTTTGCCTGCCGACATAGAATATGACTCGCCAAGAGTAAGGCAATACTCGGAAGCAGAAGTAAAAGAAACCTGAGAATATGGTGTAGACTTACTCGAAGAAGCAAGGGAACTGGCATTATCTAGATCTGCTATATATCAACAGAATCTCCGACGCTACCATAGCCGGAAAGTGCAACCTCGTGTTTTTCGAGAAGGGGATATGGTGCTAAGGCTAGTGCAGCGCACAGCCGGAATGCATAAATTATCACCCCCATGGGAATGACCATTCATTGTAAGCAAAGCATTGCACAATGACTCCTATTACCTCATAGACGCTCGTGAAGCGCAAAAGAACAAGGCGGACAGGTCAGGAGATGAAACCAAAAGGCCATGGAATGTGGCGCTACTTCGTCCCTTCTATACTTAGGAGGAGCAATGCATGTATCACTCGAACTCTCATATGTCGGACGTGTATGCCGGCTATGTGCTGATAATAAAATGGTATGATTCGAAAAACTGACTCGGGGGATACCCTTTAGGTTTTCCCTCTCAATTATTTTATGTCGGTTGGCGTGACACCCGAAAATTATCTCGGAATAAGTAGTGTTTACTCAGAAGAAATCAACTCTTCGACTATGTTGTTGTCCGAAAACACGGCTTCATGGCAAGCAAGAGAAAAGGATGTATGACGGGTAAACACGAACGCCAGATAAGTACAAAGGAGAAACGCGAGCCGGCTTTAGATTTTTGCCTAACTTTCTGCAGGTCACGTAATACTACGTGTCGAGTAATCTCGGCCAAGTGATCCAAGTTTCATACCCGCTAACTATATCCTTAGTACTTTGAGACTCTAATGTCAAACACCGAAAAAGGTAGACAGGGGCCAAAGTCAAGGAAGGGTGACACGGCAAAATGAAACTCGGGGACTTGCCCTTGAATGATTCACACTTAGAACATAACGCAAATATATAAAGCCTATCAAAAGGCGCATAATCAAACTTAAAGTGCAATGTATGTTACATCTGTACCCGGCATACCGGGGATCTAATCGAAGTTCGAGTATTTTTAGCCTAAGAAGCAGAAGGACTTGGAGGAGCACTCTCGGAGCCAGGAGCATTGCTTGGAGCATCGGCTGAGTGAGGAGCATCTATGGCCGGGTCATCCGGACCATCTGACTCGGTTGCTTCTCTATCGCCACCCTCGTCATTAGCAGCTTTGACGAGCGGGTCGCCAAGGTCGAGGAAGCTAGGCCCATCACACCAAGCGTGCACCATGGTATATTCAATCATGACGTAAGCTCGCACCTGGCGCTTCTTGATCAGCTCCGGATCATTCAAACATTTGCCATCCCCCCTTATGCGAGCAAGAACATCAAGGTTGATGTCCTCGTACCATGAAAGCACGAAGGAGAGAGCCTTGTCCGCTGCAGCTCGGCTGGCCGATTCACGCCATTGATCCAGCCGGTCCTCAATAAGGAGCAATATTTCGGCAAGTGGCTCGATGAGTTCGGGTGCGTCTTGATCCGTCCAGAGCATGTGAAATGCATGAATAGCCGACTTAAGAAGGTCCACTCTGCAAGACTTGAGAGTCTTGACCCGTTCCGACACCGCTTCGAGTAGCTCCTCCATGGACACTTCGCCGTCAGCCGGAGCACCACACTCGGCCCTCACCTTCTTCATGGCTCGGATGGAAAACATATTGGCCTCAGGAAAATTCTCTGCAAGCAAAAAGAGAAAGTTAGCAAAATAACAAAAGTAGATGGCAGAAGTCCATAATGACTTATACAGTGCAAAAAGAGTAAGGACTCACTACCAAGAAAGAAGTTGATAGCGGCGAGCTTGCTATGCCAAGTTTTGGCTTTGGTTTGGAGGGCGTCGAAGTTCAGATTTGCCGACTCAACCGATGACTCGGCCTCGTCAAGCAGCCTCTTGGTCTTCTCGGCGCTGGCGGCCTGCTGCTCATTCTTCTCGGCAAGCTCTTTCTTCAGCCCTTTCACCTCGGCCAAGTGCTTCTGCTCTGTCTCAGCCATCAGCTTCTTTAACCGAGTCACCTCATCGCGCTCTTTCTGGAGTTCGGCTTGGTGCTTCTCTGCTTATTCAGAACAAATACTTATTAGTACCAACAGAAAACTTTCAGCTATTGGCTTAGGGAGGCAAGAAATTTACTCTCGGCCTCGCTGATTTGCGAGTGAAGAGCATCGATGGTAGACTGAGCAGAGACTGTGGAAGAAGAGCGAGAGAAAATTGAGAAAATGAACCAAAGAAAATTACACCGAATAGAAAAAAGGAAGAGCAAAGATATTACCTTGGCCTTGGGTGTCAGTCTGCAGCTTCTCATACGCAAGTTCAAGCTTGCGATGCGCCAGGACGAGAGCTTGGTGCACCTTGGTGCGCTCATTATGCGTGAGCTGGACAAAGAAAACAGACAATAAGGAAAGGTTAAGTCAAGCAGATTGCCGGATTAAAAAGCTTAAGAGCTTACAACCGAGTAAGTTTCTTACTCGACAGTAACCTCGAGGGCTAGGGATCGAAGCTTTAACATATGAATCTGGCGTAAGGAAATAAAAAGCTTAAGAGCTTACAGCCGAGTGAGTTCCTCACTCAACAGTAACCTCGAGGGCTAGGGATTGAAGCTCTATCATGCAATCTTGATGTGAAGATGAAAAGACTAAGTGATTATTGAGAGCTTACAGCCGAGTAAGTTCCATACTCGACAATAACCTCGGGGACTAGGTGATATGTATAAAGGAAATACTCAACAATACAAAAGAGTAAGAAGTTACTTTACCTCGTTCACTTCGTCGGCGTGGGCCATTAGAGTAATGGCCTGTTGGGTCATGTCAGAGACGGCCTTAGGTCCCAGCTTCAGCTTCTTGCCGGCACGGGTGCTGACCTCCTGCTCGCCAGCTGCATTCCATGCCATAGCATAAGGCTCAGCCGAACCAAGGCTTTTCCCGCTGAGCGTCCGAGTGAGAACTTGACCCGTTTTCAGGGTGGTTCCCACATTGGCACGGGTCACTGTGGCACTAGCATGGAGGGTAACAGCCTTAGAGCCATCACCTGACCCGGCAGCCGCAGACTCGCCCGCCTTGCCCGTTGAAGCGAGCATTGTCACCAACGTCGGAGGCCGGATCTAAGGAGCAGAACCCGGAGCGCAGACCAGCGTTGTCTGCTTGGAGGAGGTAGATTTGTCGGGTAAAGGGCGAGCAGAGCCAGAAGCCTTGGGCTGGGTCTGGCCCTTTGACAGAATTGAAGAGTGAGCAGGGCGATTCAAAGAAGAAAGTGGAGCCGCCTGACTGGGCTTAGCTGTTTTGCTGGCTCCAAGATCAGGAAGTTGTTCATTCACATCAGCCTGAGGGTTGATGCCAGAGGAACTAGTGGCAGAAGGTTTCTCGGCGCCAGAATCATTGGCACCAAGATCAGAAGATTCCTGGCCAGCGCCAGGGGCGCTAGCCGAATGACCCACCGGGTCTGACTAACACTGAGAGGCGTGAGACTCAACAGTGGGAGCCTCGACTCGGACGGGACTCGGCCCCGCCGAATCAGCTGGAGGAGGCGCAGGCCTTAGCGGAGAGGCAATGCTAGAAGCAGCCTGGTTCGCCGACAAAGGTGCGGCGCTGAAAACAACAGGACATGTATAAGAGAAAATCAATGACAAAAAAGAAAGAACGAAGAAAGCAGAGTATAAAAACTTACCCCGTAACGACCGGGTGACAGGTGACTCGGCGTGTGATCTAACGCCCAGCGGCTTGGCGGGTCTCATCTAGAGTGTCAGCAGTAGGAGCTACCGGAGTGGGATTGCTCTTCTTGGCCGGCTGAGTGCTGGAGGAGGCTCCGCGTCGCTTCGTCTTGGCGACGGGGATCTTGCCGACTCCGCCCACGGCGAGAGGAGGAGTGTCATGTACCTGGCCAGCTGCATAAGTAAATAATGGGCTTACTCGGATAAGTTGGGAGACTAAGGACACAAGGCATATACCTCCAAAACCGTACAATCAGCATCCTCATCATCGTCAGACCAATCTTGTAAGGGATTGCGAGATCAACTCTTACCCGAAGCTGAAGCAGCCGCGGCGTGCGGGATGGGCATGAAGCGCTCCATGTCATACTCGACTTCATCCGAGTCGGAGCGATCCCCGTTATAACCAGGGGAAAGGACAGTACTGTCATCAACCTGGTGAAGGAGATTCTGCGAAAGACAAACAGAATGAGAAGCCAGAAAACTAAACTGAAAGTGGCAAAAGAACTAAAGCCTGCCCGGCAAGGAAAATGACTCGGAAAACTTACCCCGGGGACAGGCCTGACCCGGATAAACGGAGGGCAACTCCAAGCCCAGTCATCCGCCAAGTTCAATTTAAAGATTGAACTTACTCGGCGGGCAATGGAGTCATGGGTGAGCTCCATAGTGGAGTGCCGAGAGGGATCGTGGGAGCCACCCATGAAGCACATCTTGTGGCTCCTCGCTTGGATGGGGCTTACCCGGCGTGAGATGAAGGCGTGCATGAGGTCAGTGTCGGCAAGATGAAAGTTTTCATCCGGCGACAGCAACCTTTCCAGGATCGCATTAGCCTCGTTTACCGCAGCGTCTTGGTCGCGCGGGTCAAGCTGCCAGAGCTTCTTGTTGGGGACCTCATCCGAGAAAGGGGGAGCCGAATGTTATCGGTGGACCCGCTGTTTTTGACATAGAAAAAGGTTCTATGCCACTTCTTGCAAGAATCAAGCCCAGCAACCCGAGGAAAGATGGAGTCTCTCTTGGGCATGATGCTAGCAGCACCGCACCGGGTCGGCTTTTTCTCGGCACGAGGAGCACCGGGCTGGGGAACAACCTGAACCCTAAAGCTAAAATATTTGGCCCACAGGAGAACTGTAGGCCAAATTCCGAGGTAAGCCTCGCAGGCAGAGATAAAACAGGAAAGAGAGCCAATCGCACTGGCAGGAAGATGATGAGTTTGCAAATGGAAGGTGGAGAGAAACGAGGAGAAGAAGGTGCTCACTGGGAGAGCGAAACCGCGCTCAAAGTGAGAAAGGAAAATCACACGCTCGTTAGCATCGGGTTTGGGAGAAATCTCACCGGTGGGGAGACGGCAATCAACTTCCAGCGGGATGCACCTGGTGGAGCGAAGCCACTCCACCTCCTCGGTGGAGACCTCCGAGCCTTCCCAGCCGCCTCGCTCGCCAACGGGAGTCTCCTGCTCCTCAGCACCATCAGTGCCGTCGCGAGAGTCCATGAGTTCCGCAGACTCAATCTCCTCCGTAGTTGGAAGAGGTTTGGAACAGCGCGGACCCGTGGTGGAATGGAAAGAAGAGAGGGGCGATTGCGAACAGGAGGAAGAGGAAACCGCAAAGGGGGCGGTTCGATTTTGTAGGCGCAAGGAAGAAGAAAGGGAAAGGGAAAACTGAACGAGCGTGGGGGAAGTGGAAACCCCCAACCCCTACTTAAGGACAATAAAACCCCTGGTAGTGGGATCCAGCTATGCCATGCAGCCAGCGTGTGGCCGTGTACCAGGACGAGTAAGCCAATCAGCAAGCGCCACATAGCCAGAGATACACGAAAAATCTCGTGCCACATCATGGAAGGAAGGACAAGAGGCGCAGGCCGATGGGACTGCCAACGGGGAATAACTGCGCAGCCGTCACTGTGCCGCCAGAGCTTGGATAAAAAATTGAGGCATCATGATTATCAGCTGTCAATGACTGAAGCGCGCCGAAAATGACTCGGAATTGGCCAAAATGACTCGGCTCGAGGCAAAAATGAGCCAAGAAGTCAAAGAGTCGACCCGGAAACTGTCAGACAGACCCGGCAAGGTGCAAAATTGCGACAGATAGAGACAAAAACTAAGTTCCAATCACACAAAAGGAACCTGGAGACGCCTAACAGCTTGAACTGCTAGACCTCACCAGCTTCGGGGACTAATGTCGGGGGGATAACCCCCGGTAGGGTCACAAAAGGTGAAACATAGCGTAGCTAGGTTAGCTCCGAGTAAAGAAAGAACCAAGACGGGTAAGAACGGCCGGGTAAGATAAGCATGAGCGACCGACATATAAACTATGTTGGCCCGCATAAGACAAAGTTGTAATCCTTGCAGGAACCAACGAGCCGAGTCTACCGAGGAAGGGCCGAGTCAAGTAGGACGCGTGGCACCTTTCCGAGTAAGGATCAGGAGGGACCATGGTCAAAAGAGAAGGGCGACGCTGGGTGACACAAAAGGAGCCGGGTGACGCCCAAAGCATACGCTGACGTACAAAGTTGGAGCATGACGCCAAAAGCAACACGAAGCAGCGTACCAGAAGACCGCTAGCTGTCAAGCTTTATGGACTGGGCCATTGGGCTTAGGGCAAGCCCATGACCCGACCCACATTGTAGGGACCAAAGTCCAAATAGTAAACCCTAGAACCCAAAGGGGAATAAGCTAGCTAGCGCTGCCTATATAAGGAAGGGCATAGCAGTAGTAAGAGGAGGTTGGACCAAGTAGGGGACTAGTGCACAAAACCCTAGTTCATACAGCTCAAGGAGCACTTGTAACCTTCGGGTATCAATCAAATCGTTAAGTCTGGAGAGTTCTTCTTGTTCTTTGTGCATGGCTCGACCGTGCACTCCCTCCCCGGTGACCACAAGTACCCATTCAGCCCCCAACTTAAGCCTACCCATGGCATCTGCCGTTCCACCACCACGACAAAAATAGTCAAGATATAATCCACTAATCAAAAATCTACTTGGACAAGCAGAGAAGCTACATACCGGAGAACAAATGCTCCAAAAATTAGCAGCAAAGAGTGGTTGTGCAAGGAGATCAAAAATCATGGTGAAGAACAGCAAGAATGCGAGTTTGAGAAATTTTTCGGTGTTTTATCAGGAGAGAGAGTGTAGTGGTGGGTGGATGTGTTAGTGGAGGGCCAAGGGTGGCCCACACCATGGCCAGGCGCGCCCCAGGGCTGTCCGTGCCACCAGGTGGTGTGTCTGCCTGGTGCCCCCCGGGGTCACTCCAGGTGCCTCTCTATCCCTCTTTTGACGTAAAAATTTAATATGAATTTTCTGGAATTTTTCAGAAAACTTTATCTTCGAGCAATTTTCAGAAGTTGATAAATGATTTTCTCGCAGAAAAATGATCTTGGAACGATGGAAAAAAAAATCAAAACTAACACTACAGAAGTTCTAATGCACTCAAATATACAAGCATCTAGCAATACAAAGATGAGCAAGGTGAAAGCAAAAATTGAAATAGAGAAAATAAGAGTAAACAAGGATAATCATGGTGAAAACATTGTTTTGTTCATCAAAATCCCTTTGTTAACAAGTTTGATCAGGTCTTGTTACCAAAACAATTTTATATGAAGCAAAACTTTGCATTTCACTAAATGATTATGTTACCTCAACCTTGATGTAAATAGTCCCAATCATAATAATTTTATCATCTTCTTGGGGTATGGAACAATAAATTTCTCCAACTTTGATGCCCTTAATATTTTCAATTGAATTTAGGCCATATTTCATATCAATCTTCTTGGGGAGATAAATAGTATGCTCCTTTTCATTAACATTAAAAGTTATTTTTCCTTGGTTACAATCAATGACAGGACCTGCAGTATTAAGAAAAGGTCTCCCAAGAATAATAGACATATTATCTTCTTCAGGCATTTCAAGCACAACAAAATCAGTTAATATCAAAGAATTATGAGCCACTTAAACATGAACATGAATAGTAGTAGACTTATCAGCCATTTCCAAAGATATATCAGTTGGTATCAATTTTTCCAGGTTAAGTCTCTTGTATAGGGAAAAAGGCATAACACTAACTCCTGCTCCCAAATCACACAAATCAGTTCTAACATTTTTTATAGAACAAGGAATAGTTGGGATACCTGGATCTCCAAGTTTCTTTGGAACCTTACCATTGAAGGAATAATTAGCAAGCAAAGTGGAAATTTCCTCATTAGGAATCTTCCTTTTATTAGAAACAATATCCTTCATATACTTTGAATAAGGAGGCAATTTAATAGCATCAGTCAAAGGAATTTGCAAAAACAAAGGTTTCATCCACTCACAAAACTTGTTATATTGTTCTTATTCCTTTGGCTTGTGTTTCTTATCAAGGAAAAGGCATTGGTTTTTGCACCCAAGGCTCTCTTTCACTACCATGTTTATTAGAAACAAAATCTTCCTTAGTGTACTTAGTATTCTTAGTGTGCCTTTCAGGTTCTTCTTCAATTTCTTATTTATTAGGAACATCATTCTTATCATCGCCACTTTCAGTTTCAGCATCAGAGACAGATATACTATTAGGATCTTTAGCAGGTTCAGAAGATTCTACAACTGTTTTATGTCTCTTTTTAGTTTTCTTAGAAGAAGTTCCACTATTTTTATCTTGTTGAGAATCTTGCTCAATTCTTTTAGGATGTCCCTCAGGATATAAAGTATCCTGAGTAGAAGCACCACTTCTAGTTCTAATTTCATAAGCATGTTTTTCTCTAGAAGCATTAACTAACAAATATATTTGAACCTTAGTAAGCTGATCAATTTGAGTTTGAACCATTTGGAAATGTTTAACAAGCATTTTAACATCATTGGAGGGTCTCTCCATAATATCATGCAACTTATCAATAGCTCTAGAGTTTTCCATTAGATGATTCTGCACTCTCTTTTTAAAATTATCTTGCTTATCAACATAAATATAAAATATTCTAAGCATTGATCAGGAGGTTTAGAGTAAGGAATATCACCATCATCAAATACTGGAGAGAGTGTACCTCAATAGTGGATGCGTGAGAGATTGGCTTACATAATTCTTCTATAGGAGGTAAATTTATTATATTTTTAGATTTAATACCCTTCACCTTAAGACATTTCTTAGCTTCCTTCCTCACTTCATCATTTAATTCAATCATTCCCCTCTTCTTTGGTGTTGATTTTGGGGTTGTCTCGAGTGTAGTTGGTTCAGGTACAGTCCAATCATCATAATTCTCTCTTATTTTAGCCATTAATTCCTCGGCTTCCGCTGAAGTTCTTTTCCTGAAAACACAACCAACACAACTATCCAGGTATGTCCTAGATTCATCAGTTAGTCCATTATAATATATATCAAGAAGTTCATTTTAGGTACTGGATATCTAGGTTGTGCTTTAATTAAAGCACAAAACCTTGCCCATGATTCGGGCAATTTCTCTTCTTTTCCCTGTTTAAAATCAAAAAGTTCCTGCAAAATAGCATGTTGAGCACTAGGAGGGAAATATTTCTGAAAATAAAGTATTAACCACATCACCAGGACTATCAATAGATCCAGGAGGTAAATTATTAAACCAAGCTTTAGCTTCACCTTTTAATGAAAAAGGGAAAATTTTAGCAACAAAGTAGGTGCGTCTCTTAATATCATCAGAAAATAAGCCACTCAAAATAGATAGCTCTTGCATATGCGCCACAACACTTTCATTTTCGGTCCCACAAAAAGGTTCCTTCTCAACAATCGTTATATAATATAAATCAAGAGAGAAATCATAATCCTTATTTTTAATGTGTATGGGAGATGTGGCAAACTTAGCATCAGGAGATAATTTAGGTCTAACAGTACATCTCTCAATAAGACTCTTAATAGCACTTGTACCATGAGTGTTTTGACATTCCTCAATAAATTCATTGGCCATTTCAATATAACCGTCATCAAGATCATAGCTAGGATACTCTCTAGACTCAGGTGAACTAACAGGTGTAGCAATGTTTTCATTAGGAGTTTTAGTGTTTCTAATTATAATTCTGGCAATTGTAGCATCTAGGAAAGGACCTAATAAACCACTCTCATCAAGCACAGTAGAAGTAGCATCATAAGTATTAGAAGCATTTTTAGATTCAACAGAAGTAGCAATATGTGTAACATGTGTATGTGGTGGTGGTGTAAGGAGCTTACTCATCACAGATGGTGAATCAAAAGCAACAGAGGTGTTCAGGATTGTACCTCTTCTTGTAGTGGATGGTAATATAGGAACTTTTACATCACGAGTTTTACCCATGATGAATGGATAGCAGCGAACAATAATAATCTAAGTGAACTTATAAATAAAGCTATGCCCCCGACAACAGCGCTAGAAAATAGTCTTGATGACCCACAAGTATAGGGGATCACAACAGTCTTCAAGGGAAGTAAAGCCCAAATTTATTGATTCGACACAAGGGGAGCCAAAGAATATTTATAAGCCTTAACAGATGAGTTTTCAATTCAGCTGCACCTAGAAATAGTCTTGCTCGCAATAGTTTATCAGTAGCAATACTTTTGTAATAGCAGTAGCAAAATAACAGCAGTAGTAAAATAAGGACAGTAGTAACAATTGCAATAAACAGCAGGATTAAAATGCGGTAGGCATATGGATGGATGGACGGGCTTTGCATGGACAAGACAATTCATGTAATAATCAAGACAAGGGAATTTGCAGATAATGAATATAAAGCATCCAAATACTAGATAACCATAGGCATGTGTTCCGTATATAGTCATGTGTGCTCGCAATGAGAACTTGCACAACATATTTTGTCCTACCAGCCCGTTGCAGCGGGGCCTCAAGGGAACCTACTGGCAATTAAGGTGCTCCTTTTAATGGAGCGTTGAGGAAAGCATTAACACTCTATGAACACACGTGATCCTCACATCACAGCCATCCACTCTGGTTATCCCAATTTCTGTCACTTCGGGGCCCGGGTTCCGGACAATGATATGTGTATACAATTTATAGGTAAGATCACAAACAATAATATTATCATGAATCAATAACATGTTTAGATCTGAGATCCTGGCACTCGGGCCCTAGTGACAAGCATTAACCACAACAAGTTGCAACAATGTCAAAAGGCACTAACAATAGATACTAGGCACCATGACCTAACAATCTTATGTAATTACATGGATGATCTCATCCAATCTCTACCATCCCCATAACCTACCGCGGGGAATTACTCACACATGGACGGTGGAATCATGGATGGTTGATGGATAGGCCTTGGTGATGTTGATGGCGATGATATCCCCCAATTCCCCATCCCGGCAGGGTGCCAGAACGGAGTTTTTGGTTCCAAATCGCGGTTTCTGGTGGTGGTGGCGCAGCAGAACTCTTCTCTAGAAATTGTCGAACCCTCTGATGTTTTTAGGTTAGAGGGTATATGTAGGCGAAAGGAGAGGTCGAGGAAGAGTCCGAGGCGGCCACACCATGCCCTAACGCGGCCTGGCCTGGCCCGCGCCTAGGGGTGGTGTGGGCCCCTCTGGCCTCTTCTCCCCTCCGTCTTCTGGCTCCGTGAGTCTTCTGGAAAAATAGTATTTTCGGCATATTTTCTGCACAAAAACTAGACACCAAAGCAATTCTGCTGAAAACAGCGTTAGTCCGTGTTAGTTGTATCCAAATCACACAAATTAGAGGAGAAACAATAGCAAACGTGTTCGGGAAAGTAGATACGTTTTGGTCATATTCGCGTTCCCAAGACGAAATCCGGATGTAACTACGGCCGGACGAAACAAGTTTTCATCCTGGGGACGCCGATTTTCCCACTCGCGTTCCCAGGCCGTGTTCCTAGGTGAAGAAAATATGGTGAAATATTCGAATTTTATCGTTCCCGCCGGCAAATGCTCGGCCAAATGTGTTCGATAGAAGTACGCCCAACAAGTTCAGCGACAAAATTATTACAAAACTAGATAAAAATGGCTCGGCAATAAGTCGTCGATGGGGATGGGCTCCTCCGGCGAGTCTGATGCGACGGGGTTGGGCATACCGGTGGCGTGGCCGACCGACTGGTTGGAGGAGGTGGAAGCAGATCTCGGCGAAGCATTGGCGGCGGAGGCGTTCAACGCAGATGTTGGCGTGATGTCGGTGTTGTCCTCATGGAGGATGGCGTTGCAGTGTGCCATGTACCAGGCCTTGACCGGTGTGCTCATCGCCGACGTGTCTTTGCCTCCCATGAGGAACTGGAGATCCGTTCTCCTCTTCTTGGCGGCAAAGTTTTCTTTGAGGAGGTCGAGGTTACGGTCTTGGTTCTGGAGTATCTGCGCCCACCTCTCGTCGATCAACTCCACCCTCTTCTCGGCATGTGGCTTTGTGTCAGAGATGCACTTCTCGATAGAAGCGTGGAGGCGCTCGGCGGGAGGTCCTGTAGCTTTGAGCATCTTCGCCTTCTTATGGCCGACCTCCAGCCTTCCTTCGTCGGCAGCAGGGGAGGAGCATTCGGGTTGTATATGCCGTCATTGGTATTGGTGAGGGTATTGTGAGTGTCCAACCATTTCTCGTAGTTCTCGATCACGGTAAACACATGGTGAAATTTTAACTCCATCTTGGTGTCATCCCGGTACAGGCCGAGTGCACGAAGGAGCTGCAAATGCAAGACAAAGTGTGTCAGGATAAGCTTGATCTTGTCATACCTTTGGCTAGTGTTTGGGGAAGTACCTTGTTGTCAATGTTTTCACCGCTGACGGGTGTGCATTCGACGTCCTCCATACAGTTGTGCCACTTTCTACACGCATGCTGGATGAGCCCCCAATGGTTGGTCATTGCTTTATCCCCTCGCTCCATGTGAATTTTGCTATACTTCGGGTCACAAAGGCTACGCTCGTCGAACGCTAGCTTCACGTGCTTCCAGTAGTTGTCGAAGTTCTAGTTAGCACCAGTGATGGGATCCATGCTCATCGATTTATAGGCGTCGGTGACGCAAATGTCGTCAAGCACCGTCCACTTGATCCGTGGCTCTGTGCCGACGTGCCCGGCTTCCTCTTTCCTCTGCCTTTCACCGGAGCCAAGGAAGACCCATCGGCGTCCTAGCAAGCCTCTTCTTAAACTAGCTTGTTGAATAATAGATGATCATGGACATTAGATGTTATTAATAACAAGATCATATCATTAGGAGAATGATGTGATGGACACACACCCATAGTTAGCATAGCATAAGATCAAGTCATTTAGAGTTTGTTTGCTACAAGCTTTCAAATACATAGTAACCTAATCCTTTGACCATGAGATCATGTTAATCACCAACACCGGATGGATGCTTTGATGACATCAAACACCACTTCATAATTGTGTGTTTATAAAGGTGGCATTGGATATTCTGAAAGTATGGATTGAAGTGCATGGATCAAGAGTGGCATTTGTCTATCCATATGACATATAGATATACTCTGTGCCCTCTCGGTGGAGTGTCATCCAATTGGCTCGCAAGCATGTGACTAGGTCACAAGGGATGTCAAATCAGAGAACGACTAAAGAACACTTGTCGGTAACGAGGTTGAACTTGGTATAGAGATACCGAAGATTGAACCTCGGATAAGTAAAGTATCACGCGACAAAGGGAATCCGTATCGTATGTAAATGGTTCATTCGATCATGAAGTCATCGTTGAAATATGTGGGAGCCATTATGGATTTCTAGATCCCTCTATTGGTTATTGACCGAAGGGGTGTCTCGATCATGTCTGCATAGTTCGCGAACCGTAGGGTGACACACTTAAGGAATTTATGTTGTTTAAGTAGATATGGAATATGAGTTTGAGACGGAATGTTGTTTGGAGTCTTGGATTGGATCCAGGAGATCACGAGGAGATCCAGAATGGTCCGTAGAATAAGATTCATATAAGGAAAGTGGTTTTTCTAGGGTTCAGAAAAGTTTGATGTTTTGACCGGGAACTTCTAGAATGTTCTAGAGGAACCACCAGTGGTTCCACCACCCCGGGAGGGGCTCACTTGGGCTGTGGGATATCGTGGGGGCCCTAGGGGCCAGCCGCACCAAACCCAAAGGGGCCAACCGGCCAGCACTAGGAAATAGGGATCAAACCCTAGTTTGAATAGTCTAATCCTAGTTTGAAAAGCCAAACCCTAGTTTGATAAGAGGGAGACTTGAGGGCCAAGTCCCCAACTCTTCCCCTTGGCCAAATTGGGAGGGGGACTCGACTAGGGCTGGGAACCCTTGGCCGTATCCCCCCATCTATATAAGGAGGGGCAGGGGAACACCCCTTGCCACCTTGTCCTAGGCGCCATAAACCCTAGGTGCCACCCCTCTCTCCTCCATCGCCCTTCTCCGGCTTAGGCGAAGCCCTGCAGGGATTTTTCCTTCTCCACCACCACCACCACGCCATCATGCTGTTGGGATTCCGAGGGGATCTACTACCTCCGCTGCCCTGCTGGAACCGGGAGAGAAAGGTCTTCATCGACTCCGTACGTGTGACCGACTGCGGAAGCGCTGCCAGAATACGGTGCTGGAAGGATCTTCAACGCGATATTGATATCGGCAAGTGATCGACTAAATCAACCATGAGAATGCGATCTCGTTAAACTCTTTGGATCTACGAAGGTTAGTTCTCTACAATCTCATTGCCCCGATCTCGTAGATTAGATCTTGGTTTTATGCGTTCTTGCGATAGAATTTTTTGTTTTGCATGCAACGAACCCTACATCCTCTTGCCTCTGCCTTTCACTGTAGACAAGGTAGACCCCTCGGCACCCTCCAGGTCCTCAGCCTTCGTCTGTTTGGCCTGTGTCTGCTCGTCATGCTCGGTGAAATCCTGAGACTCGATGCCATGTTCGGCATCGTCCTCGGACTGTTCTTGAGTGAATAAGGAGGGGTTGCCGGCGAACGCCAAACCTTGGGCGATGATGTCCTGCATGTACGCCTTTGCCTACATTGCACTGAACATGTTATGCGCGTCGGCATCACCGAAGGTTGCGGGCGAGGGGCTGCCGCCGAACGAAAGTGGGTCATGGTGCATTGACGACGAAGGGCCTGTGTACGCCAGAGAGGTGGAGTAGGGTGCGTTGATGTCGACGTTGAAGGCCATATGAGGGCAAGGCACGGGGCATGGGAAGATCATGTTCGGGTTGAAACCGCCTTCGAACTCAGGGGACGAGGAGTACCTCTGCCGTGGGTTCGCCTGGCTCCCGTGGAAGCCGGCCAACGATATTGGAGAGAACCCGGCCGGCGAGCCGACACTTGGCTGGCTTCCCTAGTTGGGGTCGTACTGCGGGGGACAACCGACCTCGGGCGCGACATCGCAGCGCACGATGTTTTCGCCTGCTTGGCCCTCATCGCCTGATCTTCGGCGAGCCCCCGGTCCTCGGCGAGCTGCTTTGCCACTTTCACCCTCTCATTCCTCTACCTTCGCTCTTACAACGCGAACTTTATCTTCTGGACAAGGGTTAGCCACTCGCCTTCGTCAAGCCGTCCGGCCTCTTCGCCGGTGCTCTCAGTTTCCTTGCCTTTTTCTCCTCCGGTTTGCCGAGGTTGGATCGGGGTTTGAAGAAACCCTTGGGCGGCATGGCAGGCGGGAGCTCGACGAAATGGCGGGAGTTGGGGGGAATAGGGAGGAAAGGAGGGAAGGGAAGAAGAAAAGGGCGGGAGTTCGGCCTAGTGTCTCCGACAAAGTTGGTGCACCATCGTTTTCGCTTTGTCCGATGTTCCTAGGGCGTTCCCAGGACCCCGGGATCAGACTGGGAAGTTCGGACAAAAATTGGGCCGAATCCGGAAGAAACTGGAATCATGGGAATGCGATTGGGCAAAAATTCACCGTTCGGACAAAAAAAAGCCCTGGGAACGCTGTCCTAGGAACACGGGTGGAGATGCTCTAACAAGGCAACCTTTTTTTGTTTGTTTTTCATTTTGTTTTTTCCTTTCTTTTCATTTTCATTTTTCCTATTTTTATTTTCATTCTTTTAGATTTATTTTTCTAGTATTTTTATTTTTATCTTCCCTCATTTTTGTCTTCTTTCCATAGTTTAATCCTTTCGGGCACTAGTAGAAAACAGGCCATCCATTCGCTCGCGCCAACCGCATTAGTCCCGATTCCGCCACGAACCAGGACTAATGCTAGCATGCGTCCCGGTTCGAGCGGGCCGGCCTGCTGCACGGGGGCCGAAGGCATCCGTCCCGGTTGGTGAGTGAGCATGCGTCCCGGTTTGTAGCACAAACCGGGACTAAAGTGTGGGCGCCAGGAATGTGTCCTGTCACACACCTTCAGTCCCGGTTTGTGTTACAAACCGGGACGTATGATCCAACCCTCTATAAATACGATGCCCCAGCCCTCTGCCTCCCCTCTGTTTTTTCTTGGTGGAAGGTGTGAGAGGTGTGCTAGTTTGTTTTTTCCTGTGCATGATGCAGGGTGTTTGATGAAATGTTTGAGTGAATGATCCCGTTCAATTTCTCACAAAAAAATAGGAGGTGCTCGAGACGCACTTGAGTTTTATCCTCTTTCTTTCCTCCTCGGTCGAGGTTAGAAATCTTATCTTTTCATCTGTCATTGATACAATGCATGTGTCGATGTGAATTGGTCATTTCACTATTTATGATGTTCTGCAATGGTTTTTGATAAACTTAATTATATGATGCAGATGAACGGTCGGGAATGGATGTACATTAAAGGTGTGGACAAAGAGAATGGTTGTATGCGTTGTCCATGTGTTCAATGTCGGAACAACAAAGAGTACTCTTCCTCAAAAATCATTCGCGGCCACCTGGTTATGAAAGGTTTCATGCCCAGCTATAATTGCTGGACCAAGAACGGGAAAAGAGGGGTTATGATGGAAGACAATGAAGAAGAAGAGGATGATGATAACAACTATTATTATATGTTTCCTGAATATGGTGATACTTCAACGGAAGACAATGAAGAGGAAGGAGGTAAAGAACGGGCATCAGATGAGCCTGCTGATGAACTTGGTAGGGTCATTTCTGATGCAAACCAAGACTGTGAAACAGAAAAAAGAGAAGTTGAAGTTGGAGGGCATGTTAGAATATCATAAGTGTCGTGGTATTGCCGACGAGTACGCCATGGAGGGGTCCTCACAGTGCGTGTTTAGAGACGTGGGGTAAGGCGGACGGTTTACAGGTACGAGGTAACACAGCTTACCCAGGTTCAGATCCCACAACGGTGGCAGAATCCCACTCCTTCTATAAATCACTATAAGGGCAATACGCGGAGTTACAAAGATAGGTTCGCTGTGCGAGATTGTATGAATCGATGCCCTAAAGGCTCCCATAGGCCCAACTTATATAGTCGCTAGGTCCGAGGGTTATAGGGAGAAGTCCTAGCCGGACAGGTTACAGAGTCCTACACCGTCTATTACTAGTCTTGTGTATCTTGCACTCCAAGGCTCCTGGTACGTCGGTGACTTCAACCGTAGCCTTCCTTTATCCGGCATGGGCCTCCCTTCTGGATCCATCTAACTGGGCCACCCAGCAGACCATGGGCCATGCTACCAATTGTGGGCCACCCGGGTTATCCGGATAGGAGACATGCTATGAGGATACCCATATAGCATATCCCCAACAGTATCCCCCAAAGAACTCTGAGATCTTGCGTCGTGTTGCCTCTTCACGTTGAATGCTCCGTCTAGATGGATGTCGGCAAATCGTCAAGCAATATCTTGTAGTCCTCCCAAAGAACCCTGCAAGTATTTCTCCGTATTCAACACGTAAGTCGGAGAAATACTGAATCTTCCATCGTACTCTTCCGTAGCCGGACCGAATCCGCCCATGCCGGGATTTCCTGATGTGATGGTTCATCTGCCTATGTCAGCTAGGGCGACGTAGGCTTAGGTCAGCGACGTCTCGTAACTCACACATGCAGAGAACGCAATCATGTCCGATTTTCTCGCGCGAGCGATACGAACCGTTGGCGGCGACGGTTGGAGACGTGGCGAAATTTCCGCGCACATTTGTGAACACGTTGTCTACGCGGCAACCGTCCGATCAAGATGCAAGAATCTTGATGCTGGAGATGATAAATAGTAACTGTGGTGGAATTTCTACCTTTTACCTCATTATCTCCTCGCATCGTCTTCTTCCTCCAACGCGTGCCCCCTCGAGCTCTCCGCGCAAAACTTGCGAAAAAACCTAGCCTCAATCCGCACCAGTCACCTCCAACCTCTCTCCATGGCCAGCAGCATCACCTCTCCTTCCATGGCGGCATCGAGCGAAGCCGCGACGAAGCCGGCGAGCTCTATCGTCGTCCCCCTAGAGGGCTTGGTCATCCCCGCCTCGGCAGTGATTGAGTCCACTGGCGGTGACCACAATCTGGCGGCGCTGGAACCGTTGGAGGAGGAGCTAGACTCGCACAAGGGCGACTGGCGCGGCTCAGATATCATGGACCGTGATATCCAGGAGCTGATCGCCGAGGGCTACCTCCCTGCGACGGAGGGGCTCGCCTGGCGGGCGGCACCGGCCGGCGAGGTGCACCTTCTCCCCAAGCCGGAGAAAAGGTGTACCTCAAAGCCCAACTGGTACGCGGCGTCTCCCTGCCCATCTCCAACTTCTTACTCTCCGTATTGAACCACTACAGAGTCCAGCCCCAGAATCTTTCTCCCAACAGTATCTTAGCGCTTAGCAATTACGCGGCGCTCTGCGAGGGTTACTTAGGGATAAAGCCTAGGCTAGACCTCTTTGTGTACTTCTTCACCGTCAAGCGTGAAGCCGGAGCTAGTAAGGAATAACTTAGGAATTGCGGCACCATAAGCTTCAAGATCCGACCTGGCCGGCGGTTCCTCGACATCGTCGGCCACGAGTCCTGCAAAAACTGACAGCGGACGTACTTCTACGGCCCAGATATCCCTCTGGCTGGCCGACAAGTGACGTACCCGGACTTTGTTGACGGAGCCGCCGCTGAAGCCTCGTCATGGAGATCCCAGGCCTCCCTTCCCTCCGACCTCGATGCTTCCCGCGGCATAAGGCAGATAGAATGGTTCGTGGAGACGGGTTTGACCGGCTTGGACTTAGCCATGTGCTGGTTCATCAGGCGAATCCAACCTCTGCAGCACCGTGTGAAGCTCATGCACGAGTATACCAGCGATAGAAGGGATTGCCTCCACATATCCGTGGCCAACTTCTC
The DNA here is from genome assembly GCA_023614405.1 of Avena insularis. Classification (NCBI taxonomy): domain Eukaryota; kingdom Viridiplantae; phylum Streptophyta; class Magnoliopsida; order Poales; family Poaceae; genus Avena; species Avena insularis. The sequence continues at coordinate 391,728,591 of CM042695.1, forward strand.
GAGCGACTCCGTCAAGCTCCGCCTTAAGGACATCATCAAGGTGAAGGAAAAGAAGCGTGGCTTCACCATTACCTATGACATGTTCGTAGACGGCAAGTGCCCAAAGGTAGTTATTTATTTTCCGTGTATGACATATACTCCAGTTCTTCCGTCTTGCAAATGTCATCTCATCTAACACGATGACTTCTCACTTAATAGCTTAGCGACATAGATGAGGACAGCATGGCTCCTCAAATATATGATCCAAAGATGAAGGAAGTCACCGTAGTGTCCGACGATGATGCTCCGTTGGTACGAAAGCGGAAGAGCTCCACCTCTGACGCTGCCAATGGAGGCAAGAAGAAGAAAACGGAGGGTGGAGCCTCAAAGAAGACTACCGTCGCCCTGGAGGTGGAAATGAGAAAACTTACCGGGATCCCCTTTGCCAAAGCACCCCCACTTGTGTAAGCTTCTTTCTTTCCGACATTTTCTATTTATCTGTCTTGCTCCTGTACTTATGCATTTTTGCACATTTCAGGAAGAAAGCCACGACCAGCCTGAAGAAGACCTCCAAATTGGGGGCTTCGAGAACCATTACGGACATGCTGCATCGCGACGCATCTCCCGCCATCGCCCCTGCCACTCCCTCCGTCAAGCCCTTGTCTGCCCCGACAAGCTCACAAGCTAAGGAGGCATCTGGCCCTTCCGCCATGGAAGTGGACTCAGGTGCCTCTACCAAGGTTGTTTGTCATGTCGAGCGACATACAGAAAGTGCCCACCAAATGGCTGAAGCTCCAGCTAAGGATGCCATCGGTGGCGGTAAGGCTGTGGTGGAAGTAGGTACTTCTGTCATTGGCGGCGCCCCCACACCGAAGAAAACCATAACCTATCCAAAGATAGTCTATCCGGTACTTACACCGGGTAGCACTGCTCTGGTCCCTGGTGCAGCGCCGACATCTCCGACGTGCGGTCTAGAGGAGCTCCGCCGACAAGCAGAAATCTTGCAAGGAAACAGTGAATCCTATGGCAAGCTGCTGGCCGAGAGTGCTACAAACCTCAAGATCATTGCACTTGTAAGTTTTATTTGCCTTTTGCATTTCATATGAGTATCCCACTGTAGCCCCCGAGGATGTAGATGGAAAACCAAAGGTCTTTGCATCTACATGCTCTAAGAGTGACTAAGTTAGAAAACCTCTCACTGTAGCCCCAAAGCATGTAGGTGGAATGAATTATTCCGGCTAGATGCTTTTAAGAGTAGCATACGCAGTGCTTTATAAATTTCAATACTGTAGCCCCCAAGCCTCTAGTTGTAACTGAATTAGTTCCGACTAGATGCTTAAAGAAAAGCTAAGCATACATCCGAGTTAAAAACTTTATACTATAGCCCCCAAGCTTCTAATCGAGAATTGAATTAGTTCCGACTAAATTCTTAAAGAAAAGCTAAGCATAATGCTAAGTCAAAAATTCAAGCCGTAGCCCCCGAGCGTCTAGGTGGAAAATTTCCGGCTAGATGCTCCAAGCAGACCAAACAATGATTTAACTTTGACCTTTTTTCCACAGAACGAGAGTGCTCGGAGGGGCATGGACAACGACAAGTACCAGAAGATGCGCACAGATTTGAAAGTTGAAAAGGGTAAAACTGCCTTCTTGAAGGAACAGATCACCAAGAGCAAGTGTCTGTTTTCTTTTTCGCATTCTGACTTGGTTTTGTGCCCATATTCTCCAAGTACTCACTGTGTACTTTGCTTTCTCTGACCTACAGAAACCATTGCCAAGGCCAAGAATATTGTCGAGCAATCCAAGCACATTCAAGAGCTGGATAGCGAGTTCTTAATCAGGAGAGGAAGGACATGCTGAAAATGCATGAGGAGTCAATGAAAGTCCTGCAGGACTCCACCACCGAGGAAATCAATCGCTTGAAGGAGGAGATCTCTATCTTAAGAGATCAGAAGCAAGCTGCCGATGAGCAGAATCAACGCCATAGTGAGGCGTATAAGCACCTCCAACAAGAGAAAAAAATCCTTGGTGGACACCCTCTGGCAAGCTGAGGCCAGCATCTTCAGTAAGTTTTTCTCCGTCTTGGACTTCTGTAGTCTTGTACTCTGAATTGTTGAACTCATGCGCTCCTTGTCGGAATTTGCAGCTCCAGTGGGTTTAACCCGATCGCCTCCTCCAGCCAAGGAATGCATGGTTCTTGCTGGCAACTTCATCAACACCGCCATCACGCAAGCTAAGAAGATCGCCAAGCCCCTCCAGATAAATATCAAGGCATCGGACTCCGTGGCGAAGTACTCGGAGATTCTGCGCCGATCCCCCGAGCGTATCACAAGCTGGAAGGCTTCATGTGCACGGGCTGGCGCAAGGATGGCGCTGTCAATGGTGAAGGCACACTATTAAGATGCCGACATCGACACGGTGACCTCTGGCATTCCCGAAGTAGACGACGATGGCAAAGAGATTAACCGTCAATCCATCTTGTCGTCGCTCGCGGGTTATGACACCAGAGTTGCCTACTTGGTCGATATCAACGTCTTCGTGCCGATGAACACCATCGATGGCGGCAACCAAAGCTCCTCCGAGTCTCTTCACACCGCCGACTTCGAGGGTGACTCTCCTGCTGGTGATGACGCTGCTTCTAAGTCTCCTGCGCCAAAGGAATGAAGAACAACTTTGTAATATTTGTTTCACCTTTGGTGCATGTGCGGAAAAAACTTATTGATGTAACTTAAGGCGGAAAACAATGGTTGTTATTTCCTGCTACTCAAGAACTAGTTTCCAGCATGTATATATGTTTAAGCAAGTGCTGGCTTATCCATTACTTTGGTTCTTATGCTTGACTTTTCTTGAGTCGGAAGACTCGTTGTCGGAACCATGCGCTCAGGTGATGATGCCCAATGGCACCGTCAATAACCTAAGCACAAAATCGCCGACAATAAGTGCCAAAAGTCACTACTCCAGAATCCACATAAAAACGACAAAGAACGTGTAGACCAGAAAACTTAAGCTAACGCCCGTAGGCGGAATTTTCACAAGTGCAATCGCAAAGCTTGTGCATAAAGGTTTTACATGATCCAAAAATGAACACTAAAGGAGGTATAAGACTCATAAATATGAGTGAACCAGAGAGCTTTATTTCATTGATCATATAAGAGGTACACAATTAGATTAAAAATGCTAAGTGTAAAAGGGATGTAGCTGTGCTATGTTTCATGGCCGATCAAGCTCCGGGTAGTCATCATCTGGGTCACGTCGCTTACGCTTATGATCCTCATTGGGTCTATCCTTCAGTTCGCGATTGTCAATGAGGTAGTAATACCCATTGAGTAGCGCCTTGCTTATGATGAACGGTCCTTCCCATGGCGAGGATAATTTGTGTGACTTCTTCTGCTTAAGTCGGAGCACCAAATCCCCCTCTTTAAGCGGCGATGCGAGCAGCGGCGACTATGGTAGCTGCGTAGCTTCTGCTGGTATATGGCGGATCTTTGGCATGCCAAAATGCGCTCCTCCTCGAGAAGGTCCACATCTAGGTGTCTGGATTCTTCAGCGTCATCTTCGTCGTAGGCGGCAACCCTTGGTGCATCGTGAAGTATGTCGGAAGGCAGGATAGCTTCTGCTCCATATACCATGAATTAAGGGGTGTAGCCGGTGGATCTATTGGGTGTAGTTCGTAAACTCCACAGCACAGATGGAAATTCTTCCGCCCAGGCTCCAGCTGCTCTATGTAGCGGTGCCTCAATACGTGGTTTGATTCCCTGCAGAATTATTCCATTGGCTCGCTCAACCCGACCATTGGATTGTGGGTGTGCCACAGATGCAAGGTCAAGTCGGATGCCTTTCTCCCAACAATAAGCCTCCACTTATCCGAGTGAAAAATTGCTTCCGTTGTCGGTGATAATGCTATGTGGGAGACCAAATCTCACCACTAGATCCCGGACAAACCTGATGGCAGTTGCCCCATCAAGCTTTCTAATGGGTTTAGGTTCTATCCATTTAGTGAATTTATCAACTGCTACAAGCATATGCGTAAACCCACAAGGTGCCGTCTGTAACGGTCCCACCATGTCTAGCCCCCAGACTGCAAACGGCCAAGTTATTGGTATTATTCGCAATTCTTCAGCAGGAACATGTGGTTGTCGGGCATAATACTGGCATCCCATGCATGTCTCAACCAGCTTGTTTGCGTTCGCCTTCGCGGTCAGCTAGTAGAATCCTTGCCGGAAGGCTTTCGCGACCAACGATCGAGGAGCGGCATGATGCCCGCAATCTCCGATTTGGATTTCGCGTAGGATTTCCATACCTTCTAGCTGGGAAACACACTTTAGGTATACACCAGTAGTGCCCCTTTTGTAGAGTTGCCCATTGATTATGGTATAACCCTTTGCTCGTCGTACTATTTGTTGTCTTTTGACCTCGTCGTCAGGCAAAGTTCCGTGTTCCAGATATTCCATGAACGGTTTTGTCCAAGACGGAGGGACCTTGGTCACCATGTTGACGAAAGAGTCTGCTCTATCCGGGTTGTCGATGTCGGCTCCCTTCACGGATGGTGTATGCAGGTGCTCTAGGAAAACTCCTGGAGGAATTTGCTTGCGCCCTGATCCTAGCTTAGACATCAGATCAGCCGCCTCGTTTTGCTCCCTAGGTACATACTTGACTTCGTAGCGCAAGAAGCTCTTGGCTATCTCGTCCACTTCGTCTCGATATGCTGCCATCATAGGGTTCCGCGCATTCCAGGTGCCAGCCACCTGCTGGGCAACCAAGTCAGAATCTCCACAACAAACTATGTGCTTGATGCCAATATCCTTGGCTACACGTAGTCCGTGAATGAGTGCTTCATACTCCGCCATGTTGTTTGTAGCCTCGAAGTGGATCTGCAGAACGTAGAGTAACTTGTCTCCTGTTGGTGACTGTAGCAATACACCAGCCCCTAAGCCGGTGAGCAGCTTTGATCCGTCAAAGTGCATCACCCAGTACTCTGGTTCCGTCAACGGAGTAGCGTCTGGCATCTCCGTCCAATCTGCAACAAAATCCTCCAAGGCTTGTGACTTGATAGCGTCGCGTCTCTTGTAAGTGATCTCGAAGGCGGCAAGTTCGAGGCCCCACTCCGCGACCCTTCCTGTAGCGTCGCTGTTGTTGATTATGTCAGACAGTGGAGTCTTGCTTACCACTGTGATTGGGTGCTCCTGAAAGTAATGCCTTAGCTTCCGAGAAGCAAGGAATACTCCATAGGCTATCTTCTGGTAGTGCGGGTAACGCTGCTTGGACTCCGTCAAGACCTCGCTCACATAGTAAACTGGTCGTTGAACTCCGTGCTCATAGCCTGGTTCCTTCCGCTCTACCACGATGACGATGCTGATTACTCGGTTGGTTGACACCATGTAGATTAACAGGGGTTCTCCAGGATCGGGTGCTGCAAGGATAGGCGCTGAGGAAAGAATCTCCTTGAGCTGCTTCAATGCTGCATCTGCTTCGTCCGTCCATGTGAATTTGTCCGCCTTCTTCAGCAACTTGTACAGCGGCAGAGCCTTCTCTCCAAGTCGGCTGACGAACCGACTAACTGCTGCAACACAACCTGTTAGTCGTTGAATGTACTTTAGGCATGTCAGACGGTTTATGTTCAAGATGGCCTTGATTTTCTCCGGGTTGACCTCGATTCCGCGCTGGGAAACGATGAAACCCAACAATTTGCCGGCTGGACCTGTGCCTCTGCATTATTTATCTACTTTAATTTTAGTTATTAAACGGTAATTAAAGCCATGATCATCTCCAACATTAAACATGAGGCATTTCTCCAACAACTATGGAACATCGACGGCGCAACACAACACCTGCGCAAGCAACTACGACTCGCAAGGCTGACTATCTACCAAACAACAGGTAATAGGAGTGTCCATGGCAATATAAGAGCTGCAGGTAAGTATAATGGGGTACGAAATCTATAGCATCGCAACACAGATAGCAATAGATCAACAGGAGGAAGTAAAGATTAGAAATGTAAAATAGGTAGAAAGGGGGAGAATGCTCGCCTGAAAACATTGCCTAAGGTTCATCCGAAGATCGGGTCGACACTCGCATCAACTCATCGGCCTAATCCATGAAGAAGCAAAGCACTAGAAGAAACACCGGATGCACTATTTAATACTACGGCAAAAGAGAGCATGATGCATGTATGATGTATGACATGGCAAAGATGCGATGCGATTAGGCAATATTAAACGAAACCGGGGTTCCGACATTTACTTAGATGGTGCAAGTTGTTTAGATACCCCGCAATTTAAATGTTGTCTTAACAAGGTAAAATTATATTACCGGTTCGCTACACAAATTTAAATGGAGCCAATATTAGACTAGATTCACCCGCATATAGGCTCCATATTTAATTATGAGGTGAATCGGCATAAGCCCCCCAAACAACCACAATTATGTATGCAAGCATGACAATTGATATGCAACAAGTATATTTATGTATTATAAAAATATAAGGGTCTCGGAAAGGGGTCACACTTGAGGAACTTGGTGATTTTGGGGTTCGAGGGTTCGGTCTCGGGGTCTCGTACGCCGGGATCGTTCTTCGGGGGTCGACGAGATCGGCCTTCGGAACTTCGGACTCCAGGAAGGAGCACTTGGCATTACAATGGATCGGTCTCCGTGTGGCGATCTTGGCGTTCGGGGCTTCTCCGTGTTCGTGTCTCATCCAAGTGGTAGATCTTATCGGTACCATACAATCATCTAGTGCCGCCTTGGTTTTATCTGGACTAGGCTTTAACTAAACCAGATCTTCTTCATGGAGGACCTGAGCAGTAGTACATTGGATAAGAACCGATCAGATACATCGTCAGGCTCCAAAAGCTAGACAAATAGCCAACCCTGCAATAGCAACAACAATTACCCAACAACAGTTCAGGCATTTTGGTTGCATTAATGGGGCTGAACTGGGCGCGCGGTGCTGGACAGAGGCGACGGAGGGGCAAGGCTCACAGCAAGCACACAAGCGGCAGCGCTGCAGGGTCGCAGAGGGTAGCCAAGGCGAAGGCGGAATCTGCGGCCGGCGGGGCTCGCGGGGTGCAGCGGTCGCCGGACGGAGGGAACGCAGGGCGGACGCGGAGCACTAGCGTGGCCGCCTGCAGGGAGCCATCCCAGGGGGAACGACACAGAGGGAGGCTGGCAAAGCGGACGCCGCTGTCCCGGTGGTCGGAGTCGGGGACGCGGCAGCGGCTGGGGTCGACGACGTGTGGCCACGGGACCTGCTGCCGGAGGCGGGGAGGAGGGTCGCGGCGTCCAGGTGGCGCTGGAGAAAGGCGATTGAGGTGGCTGGCGGAGGGGGGAAGTGTAGGACGGCGGGGAGGAGCTCGAGCCAGGGCTCGTGAGAGGAGGCGACGGCGGTGGTTGTCGATTGGGAGGAATGAGGGAGTCAGGGAGAGAGAGAGGTGCGGGAGAGGAGCGGGTTCACGCGAGCGAGCGGGCCAAGAGACGAGGTGGGGCCGGGAGCGGGTAGGGATCGTGCGGGCAGGGAGGACGGTCGATGTGCGTGGTTGGATCGGGTGATCTCGAGCGGTTGACCACGCGGGGCGTGTCAGGCAGGGGGCCTAGGACGTGGGTGTGGTGCACCGTGGGGTGGGTGGTAGGCTGGGAAGTGGCGGTGGCAGGGAGGGGAAGTGGACTTGGCAGGTGGGTGGTTAGGGTTAGGTTTTACTGGGGTTGTAGGCCGACAACTGGCTGGGCCTTTGGGCCTGGTCGGTGACGGCCTCCCCCAGGTAAAAAATAGTTTTATTTTATTTATATAGTTATCTAATAAATTTTATAAAATACTTTTATAAAGAGTTTTTAGACAAAACAAAATATCAGGACGAGCCCGGGTTTTTAATTTGAAATAAAAGATGGGGATATTTAGAAAACAAATATATGATTTTGGTGAAATGATTTTGAGGATATAGATATGCATGATAATATGATGATGCACAAGATAAATACATGCAATTTTCTAGTAGTGGATTCCTCGGGGTGCTACAGCTGCGCCTAGGGCAGGTGTGGCCCACCTGCCCGGCCTCCGACTCCGCCCTCTCGCCTATATCTTCCTTACTGAACCCTAACACCAGGGGGCGACCACAGATAGATTTATGCCGCCTCTGCGGGGCAGAAAACACCGAGAGAGAAAGATCTCTCCGGCAGACAGATTTCTGCCAGGGAAATTCCTTCCCGGAGAGGGGAGATCGTCGCCATCAACACCATCGTCAAGCTAGGATTCAACAGGATCATCATCATCATCCACACCATCATCTCCACCAACACCATCATCAGTATTCCATCCCGTTGTAACAATTGTGTTGGATATTGCTTTAGTTCATTAGGGCAAACCTTTCAGGTGTTGATTACTATTGTCGTTGATGCTTGTGAGTGGAACCATTGGATTATTGTTTATGCTCAGATTTTTATCCATTACCATATCATCTTTGATCTTGATCCATATGATGTCTTGTGAGTAGTTCATTTAGTTCTTGAGGACATGGGAGAAGTCATGTTGTTAGTAGTGGATTTGTGTTGAGTTATTATTCAATGGTTTAGTATTTAAGTTGTGGTGCTATTCTTCTAGTGGTGTCATGTGAACGTCGACTACATGATACTTCACCATTTATGGGCCTAGGGGAATGCATTGTGTATTTGGCTACTAATTGTGGGGTTGCCGGAGTGACATAAACCTGAACCTCCGTTAGGACACCTTTGCACAAGGGAGTGTAGGATCTCAGAGTTTAAGGTTGTGATTAGATTTATATCTTAATTACTTTCCTGTAGTTGCGGATGCTTGCAGGGGGTTTAATCACGAGTATGTATTAGTCAAAGTAAGGTCGGTATGTTAGCACAGGTTCACCCACACAACACTTACAACACCAGAGAAGAGTACTTAGCTATTTGAAGCGAAAGCACTTGACAAAATTCCCATGTGTCCTCGAGAACGTTTGGTCCTTGTAAGTATTTCCACCGGCTTGTCCTTTGCTAAGAAAGGATTGGGCCACTTGCTCCGTTTGTTAGTTGTCTTTATTACTTGCTCTTTGTTTTGTTGCCTTATCAGAAAAACCACTAAAAATCAGTTTGCTAAGTATTCACAGGGATTTCTTGCTCCATACCACTGTTCAGCACCTTCTGCTCCTCGTTGGGATCGACACTCCTATTTATCGAAAGTACTGCGATACACCCCCTATACTTGTGGGTCATCAAGACTATTTTCTAGCATCGTTGCCAGGGAGTGAAGCGGTATTGAAGAGTGGAGCTGGTAAAGGAAACTTCTACTATGAGTATTGCTTTTGTTTCTGTTTGTTGCTTTGTTTCCAATCTGGATAACCCACTTGGTTTTCTGTTTGGGAGAACTACTACCACTAAAAGGGTAATAGAGGAACCACCACCTATTGAGATAGATCCTTTTAAGATACCTACAAGTATTGTTGATCGTGTTATGGATAATTATTATTTAGGGGATGGAACTGTCCATCCTGGTGATCATTTGCTTTTTATCCATGAATTATGCGGGTTGTTTAAGTGTGCAGGTATCACAACTGAACAGGTGAAGAAGAAGTTACTCTCCATATATTTGAAAGGGAGAGCTGAAGAATGGTATAAGTTGCTGAAGAATGGACAATCCATGAAATAGGAGGAGATGGCATCTCTCTTTTATTTTAAATTTTATCCTCCCGGTGAGATTCATAAGGATAGAAATCTGATATATAACTTTTGGCCTCGTGATGGAGAGAGTACAGCTCAAGCTTGGGGGAGATTGAATTTACTAATGCTTAAATGTCCTATTCATGAACTCCCTAACAACATTATTATCAATAACTTTTATCCTAGGCTTTCTCTTTATGATAAAGATTTACTAGATGCTTCTTGTGCTGGATCATTCACACATATGAAGGAATAAGCTAAATAGGATCTACTAGACCGTATTCAAGAGAACGCTGAAGCTTGGGAGAATGACAAATGAAGAAAGTCAGGTATAAACTATGATTATGAATGCATTAAATCCTTTATGGGAACTGATGACTTCTGTGATATTAGTAATGAGTTTGGTCTTGACTCTCAAGTTCTTGCAAAATTCTTTGAGGCTGTTGTCTCTTATATAGAAACTCCTAAAAAGGAGTGGGACAAGTACCATGCTCCTTTTAAAGACATTGTGACTCATGTTCCTGCTAGCATAGAGGTTTGTACTGTTGATCCTATTTTGCCTAAACCTTATGTTGAGAAAATCCCTTTTCCTGCTAAGGTAAAGGAACGTTCTATCATAGCTAATGTGGTTAGCAAAAGTGCAAAGAAAAATGTGGAGCCCGATGAGCAAATTAATATTGAGCCTATGGTAGCTATTGTGAAAGATCTTGTCACTAGAAATATAGAGGATGAGCACATTGTCTTATGTGAAGACGCTACTAATATTGTTTCTCATCCTAAAAAAGCTAGAAAAGTTAGTGTTCTTGTGCTTTCTGTTAGAATTGGTAATCATAGCCATTATGGTTTATGTGATATTGGTGCTAGTTCTAGTGCTATTCCTTATGAGATTACAGGGAAATTATGCATGAGATTGGTCCTTGTGAGCTTGAGGACATTGATGTGGTTATTCACCTTGCTAATAGAGAGACAGTTTGTCCCATTGGCATTGTAAGAGATGTGGAGGTTCTTTGTGGTAAGATTAAATATCCTACTGATTTTCTAGTACTTGGTAAAGAAGCTAGTGAAACCTATCCTATTATCTTTGGTATACCCTTCTTGAATACTTGTGGGGCTATCATAGATTGTAGGAAGGAAAAAGTTTTGACTAAGTTTGATGGAGAGTCTTATGAGTTTAATTTTTCCAAATTTGCCAAATCTCCTTATGAAAATGAACTGCCTAATGAGGATTTCAGGGTTGAACAACTTTCTGCTATTTCTCTTGCTCCTAACAATGCCTTGCAGCAGTTTATGGAAGATCTTGAGAGTGATGTCTTCATGATGGAAAGAAATGAGATTGACGAGGTTTTTCTTCGTCATCCTGAGTTACTTAAGGATAACCTACCTGTGGAAGATTTGGGTACCACTTTACCACCTAAAGGGGACCCTGTTTTCGAATTAAAACCTTTACATGATGATCTTAAATATTCTTATCTTGATGACAAGAAAGTGTATCCTGTTATTATTAGTTCTAAACTTTTAGGAAAGGAAGAAGAAAGGTTACTGGAAATACTGAAGAAACACCGAGGAGTTATGGGCTATACTCTTGATGATTTAAAAGGGATTTCTCCTACTATATGTCAGCATGCTATTAATATAGAACCTGATGTAAAACCATTTGTTGAGCACCAACACTGTCTAAATCCTAAGATGAATGATGTGGTAAGAAATGAGGTATTAAAACTTCTTGATGCTGGTATTATTTGCCCAATTGTTGATAGTCAATGGGTTAGCCTTGTTCATTGTGTCCCCAAGAAAGGGGGAATAACTGTTGTGCCCAATGAAGATAATGAGCTTATACCCCAAAGAGTAGTGGTTGGGTATATAATGTGCATTGATTTTAGAAAGATTAATACAGTTACTAAGAAAGATCATTATCCTTTGCCCTTTATTGATCAAATGCTTGAGAGGTTGTCCAAAAAGACTCACTTCTGTTTCCTTGATGGTTATTCTAGGTTTTCTCAAATTGCTGTGAAAGCACAAGACCAAGAGAAAACTACTTTCACTTGTCCTTATGGTACTTATGCTTATAGGCGTATGCCTTTTGGTTTATGTAAAGCTTCTGCTACCTTTTAGAGATGTATGTCTTCTATCTTTCATGGTTTTGGGGAAGAAATTGTGGAGGTTTTCATGGACGATTTTTCCGTCTATGGAACTTCTTTTGATAACTATTTGCACAACCTTGATAAAGTTTTGAAGAGATGTGAAGAAACCAACGTTGTTCTTAATTGGGAGAAATGTCATTTCATGGTTAATGAAGGGATTGTTCTTGGACACAAGATCTCTGAAAGAGGCATTGAAGCTGACAGAGCCAAAGTTGAAGCAATTGAGAAGATGCCTTGCCCTAGAGATATTAAAGGTATTCGTAGTATCCTTGGTCATGTTGGTTTCTATAGGAGGTTTATTAAAGATTTCTCCAAAATTTCAAAGCCCCTGACTAATCTTCTTCAAAAATATGTACCTTTTGTTTTTGATGATGATTGTAAGGAAGCTTTTGAAACTTTGAAGAAAGCTTTGACTACTGCTCCTATTGTTCAACCACCTGATTGGAGTTTACCTTTTGAAATAATGTGTGATGCTAGTGATTTTGCTGTGGGTGCTGTCTCATGGCAACGTGTTGATAAGAAGTTGAACGTTATTCATTGTGCTAGCAAGACTCTAGATGCTGCTCAAAAGAATTATGCTACTACTGAAAAAGAGTTCTTAGATGTAATCTTTGCCTATGATAAGTTTAGACCTTATTTTGTTGATTCAAAGGTTACTATTCATACTGATCATGCTGCTATTAAGTACCTTATGAGAAAGAAGGACGCTAAGCCTAGGCTTATTAGGTGGGTGTAGCTCTGCGTGATCTGAAACTCGTTGCAGCGACTGTTAGTGCGGGAAGACAACACATGGGAGTTTCCAGTCTTATCTTGCAGGGTGAAAATCCAAGGTCTGGCCTTAGCTGGTTGTGCCTGGCAATGATCTTGTTGAAGACATTGTTTTGTGAGTAAGGACTTTCTCCAGGGTGAAAACCTATGGCCTTTGGTCGGGCAACGACGACGCTAGGGCACTGTTTCCTTCTTGAAGGCGTTGTTATTGGAGTGGAGTACTACTGGTATTGTTCTGATGGTGTCGCTGTCGTTTTTTTGAGGATTAGTTCTCTGTAGCAGGACTTTTCTTTTTTGTAATTTCTCTTTTTTTTCTAAGCTGTGTGCATCCGTATAGCAGCTAGGGAATTCGTTGTTGTAGAGGCTGGGTGTAATTGATGTCCTTGTGATATTAATATATGCTCTTTTCCAAAAAAAAAATGTGGACAGGAAAGGTGCTGAAAATCCTGTTGCTGACAATTTATCTCATTTGGAAAACATTTCTTTTGACCCATTGCCTGTTAATGATATTTTTCCAAATGAGCAGTTGGCTGCAATAAGCGTAAGTCCGCATGAAAGTCCTTGGTACGCTGATTATGCTAACTTTATTGTTTCCAAGTATTTGCCTTCAACCTTTACAGCTCAACAAAGAAGAAAATTCTTTTATGATCTAAGGCATTACTATTGGGATGACCCACACTTATATAAAGAAGAAGTAGATGGTATTATGCGAAGATGTATTCCAGAATTTGAACAACAAGAGATATTGAGAAAATGCCATGGAAGTTACTTTTGGTATTATGCGTCGCCGACGCTGGCAGGGGAGTAGACGGTGTGGGAATTGGTTTCGGCAACCACTCTGGAGCCCCTGTCCGCCACCAATTGGCACGCGTGGAGTTCGTCGAGGATGGAGAGAAAAAAGTAAAGTGGCAATCAAGGTTTGCGTAAGTAATCGAGTTTTCACAAAAAACGACTAATACTCGTTTCTGCCAACATCCGATTTCCTGGTTTTGTGGAAACCAGGTTTTCTTTGATCGTGTTTTCCTGGCAGCATCCAAACAGGATTTTTGGTTGTTACACGTTTAGATCGGTATACGGAAAACTAGTTCGGCTAAAACTCCGTATCCAAACAAGGCCTAAGAGAGCATAATGACCATAATCATGCAATGCAACAAAGCATACTAATCAAAACAAAGAGTGGTACTACAAGTCAAGAACTAAATAATCATAGAGGCTAATTGTGACTTTTCATAGTCATAACATGGTGTAAGCATGTGCCAAGTCAACCCAAGCAAAGCATCAAAGGAGAATACCACAATACTATGCTTTTGCATGCTAAAACAACGCATAATTTCTTCAAGTCACACTAAGCAATCCCAATTGTTTGGAACAAGACATGCTACAGCAATAATCACTAAGCATAATGCTAAAACAACACCTAGCATGTCATGCTAAAGTCTAAGTCACAGTCAATGCAAGCTCCTCTTGCACTTCAAGCAAGAACTTACTACTTCTTTCCAACACCAAGGAAACTTATTTTCAAAACAACAGAGCGAGAATGGGGTCCAAACTTACTTTATTCAAGCAAACTAAATAACCTAAGCAAATCAAACGAAAACTAAGACGCTCCAAGAACAACATAACCGTGCATGAAACAATAAAAGTGAAGTGTCTAGACAGACCTGAGCTTTTTATTGATGAAGAAGGGGATGCCTTGGCCATCCCCAAGCTTTGACGCTTGTACCTCTTGGATATTTCTTAGGGTGACACCGTGGTCGCATCCCCAAGCTTGAGATTTTGTTCATTCTTCATCTTATTGCATCATTCTCTCTCTACACCTAATTTTTTTTCCTTCATACAAAACTTCACACAATCTTCATTAGCAACATTAGTTTATTCAAAAGATATTAGACCGCTTGGTAAAGCTTTGGAACAACAAGGATTTTCACTAAAAACACAAGATACTGTAGCAACTCCTTCAAAAAGTTCAATTTACCTGAAGAGAACTCAAAAAGGAATCAATAAGAAGCAAATGCAAATAATGGCAGAAATCTGTCAAAACAGACCAGCAGGTAGAAACCAATTTTTTCGAATATCTTCTGTTGCTCAAATCAAAAAGTGTTGAACTAACGAAAGTTAGATAACATACTGTGGGATTTATTCATAAATTTTCAGCTCAATACGAGTTACATATACTCCTCACGAATTTTTTTGGTGGAGGACAAAAATCTGTTTCGGGACAGCAACTCCCCAAATCTTACTTCCCTCTCATTAGAGGTCATTCTTGGCACAAAAAGCAAACAAAAAGGATAAGAAGAGGTCATTATTAAAGTAATAACTTACAAGACTCAAGGAAACTCTTGGGTTATCTCCCAACAAGTACTTTTCTTTAACGCCTCTAAGTTAGGCACGAGAAGCAAGAAGAATCGGGTATTTTCAAATGAGGAAGCATTCTTCTTGTTCTTACCTCTCTTTCCTTTCTTCTTTTATTTAGAGAAGATATGATTGCTTCTGGAGGAGCAAAATGCATGATACCTTTTCCAACATCTATCACTGCCCCAAGGTGTTTCAGTAGAGACCTTCCAAGTGTGATCTGCCCCTTGCCTACACATTCAATAACAAGATAATCAGTAGTCACCATTTTTCCTGAGATTTTTGTAAACACACCTTCAGCTATTCTAATGGGTGATATAGTGGTATTGTTGGTAAAGGAGATTTCCTCTCCTTCTTCAATAAGCCCCCAAAGACTCAAGGAATCATAAATATCTTTAGGCATGAGACAAAATTCAGACATGATATCACATCGAGCATCAAAGAGTGTAGTGTTTATTGAGAATTTGATTATGGGAAACCATTTTGAAGGCTTAGAATTTATGGGAACATAATCATGATAAGCCCTAAGCATGTGATAGCAATTATTCATAGCAGCAATACCGGTTTCAAGTTTGTTCAACCTAGCAAAAATACTTGTGAAAGAGGAATCAGACTTGCCAGGTGTACCATAGATCATGATTAATTTTCTTATAGCATCATAAGCTTCATCCTCAGTACATAGCAAAAAATCTTTCTCAGCCACATCATCTAAAGCATATCTATAACGAAGAGCAATACCATGGAAGAAACTATCGATAACCAAGCTGAGGCTTGCCTCAGGCTCAGTTTCCCTCTGGAAAGCAGAGATTCTAGACCAAGTCTCCTTAAAACTTTCTTCTCTTTCTTGCTTAAAAGTGGAGATTTCTATCATAGGAGAAATAGAGGTTGATCCAAAACCAGACATGGTAGCAACTAGAGTAGGAACTAATTTTTTTTGTGTGTTTTAATAAAGAAAGCAAACCAAACTAGACTATTTTTTTTTGTTTTTTGGAAAGAGGCAAACAAAACCAAGCAAAAGAAACAAAGAAACTAAAAACAAAGTGAAGAGAAAGGAAGTGAAGGACTCCCCTTGTGAAGACGTCCTTATCCTCCTCGGCAACGGCGCCAGAAAATCTTGTTGACGGGGAGGAAAAGGTTGAAGCTGTTCTATATATGTCCCCGGCAACGGCGCCAGAAAATCTTGATGGTGCTCGACGTGGCACTTCGTTGGTAACCCCAAGAGCAGGGTGTGTGAAGAGCAAGCAGCAATTTTTCTCTCAGTTGAGACCGAGGTTATCGAACCAGAAGGAGGAAGGAAACATCACACAGGTGTTGCAAACAACGTGGAGACATGCACAACACAAACTCAAGACTTTGCCCCAACGAATCAGTGAGGTTGTCAAGCTCACCGGTTTGCTGTAACAAAGGATTAAACGTATGGTGTGGAAGGCAATGGTTTGCAGCAAGTAAACAAGTAACAGTGGAAGATGTATCAATGGTAAAGATTGGACCGGGGTCCATAGTTCACTAGAGGTGCTCTCCTTATATAAACAACATGGCATGAAGGGTAAACAAATTACAGCAGGGCAATTGACAGGAACTGAGCAAGGCATAACAATGCAATTACTAGTCAGAAAGATCCTATGAGATTGATTGGGCAATACAACAAGATACATAGAACGCCATCTAACTGCATCTATGACTAGAAGTCCACCTTCAGGTTATCATCCGAACCCCCTCCAGTATTAAGTTGCAAGCAACAGACAACTGCTTTAAGCAAAGTGTATAAGGTAAACAGTCCACATGTTCCATGAACAAGAGACCGTTGTTTTCTCCCTAGTAGCAACAGCACATCTACAACCGAAGAGATTTCTGTCACTTCCCTTCGAAACTAGAGGCATTAACCCACTATCGAGCATAAATACTCCCTCTTGGAGTCACTAGCAACTACTTGGCCAAGATAAACACTAGCAACGGAGAGCATGCATGATCACAAACAACACATACATGATAGAATCATAAAGACAAAACCATTAATCAAACCAACATAATAATCTCAATATCCATCGGATCCCCGCAAACACAACATGCATGACTACAAATAGATTAGATCTTGATCATGAACGGAGCTCACAAGATCTATACATGAAAGCACAAAGGAAGAGATACAACCATCTAGCTACTACATGGACCCATAGTCCAAGGTAGAACTACTCACGAATCATACCGGAGAGAAGGCCTCCGGGATGATCTCCCCTCCGGCAGAGTGGCAGGAAGAGCTTCAGATCCCCCCGATCTAGGGACGATGGTGGCGGCGGGTACAGACGGTTTTGTGGATTTCTGATCGGGTCCCGAGATTTTCTGCATCGGGGGCTTCTTATAGGAGAAGGGGGAGACCGAGGCGGCCTCCATGGCGACCAAACCCTAGCCAGGCGCAGGGTGGGGCCCACCCGCGCCTGGGGTGGGTCTGGCCCCTCTGTCCGGCCCCTCCGTCTCTCCTCTGGACTTCTTGTTCCCCATGGAAAGTAATTGACTTTGTCGTTTGTCTGTCCAATTCCGAGAATATTTCTTTACTAACTTTTCTGAAACCAAAAACAGCAGAAAACAAGCATCTGGCACTGTTGCAACTTGTTAATAGGTTAGTACCAGAAAACATGTAAAAAGCACCTCAAAGTGTAGACAAGTAAAGCAAAATAGATACTAAACAAGCATGGAGCATAAAAAATTATAGATTCGTTTTAGACGTATCAATGAGCGAGTCAACATGCCATGAGGCTATGCACCAGTTTTGCAGCGCGGTTACTGCGATGTTTGGCAAAGTTTACCTGAGAAAGCCAAACACCAAAGATATTGCCTGCCTTTTGTCCATCAACGAGAGAAGGTTGTTTCCTGGGATGCTGGGCAGCATCGGCTGCATGCATTGGGAGTGGAAGAACGGTCCCTTTGGTTGGCAAGGGAAGTTCAAAGGGCATGCAGAGGGGTGCACCGTCATACTAGAGGTTGTTGCATCACAAGATCTCTGGATTTGGCTCTCCTTTTTTGACATGGTTGGATCAAACAATGCCATCAATGTGCTGCAGCGGTATCCAGTGTTTGCTAGACTGGCAGAAGGCAATGCCCAACAGGTTTCCTATCAGATCAATGGCAGTTCATATGATATGGGTTACTATCTAGCTGACGGTATCTATCCATCCTAAGCCACCTTTGTGAAGACAATCCGCAACCCTGCAGATGAAAGTGCAAGAGGTTTGCGAAAGAGCAAGAGACCGCTAGGAAGGATGTAGAGCGAGCATTCGGTGTGCTTCAGTCGAGGTGGACTATTGTTTGATACACTGCTAGAACCTAGAGCATAGAGAGGACATGGGATGTGATGACTGCTTGTGTGATCATACAAAACATGATCGTCGAGGACGAGCATGGTGACGATATCTTGGACCAAGGCTGGGACTTTCAGGATCATTTGACTGAGCTAGAGCCAGGTCTAGCGTCTTGGGAAGATTTCATGTGAGTGCATGAAAACGGAAAAACCTATGATCGATTTCAACTAGATTTGGTTGAGCATATATGAGCTCGTGCGTAAAACCTAAATGTTTAATGTCTTATTTGTTTCTTGTAATTTGAATGACGGTTTGGTTGTTTTCTATCGAACCATGTGAGCCCGAACTACTTATATGTAAGCACTATTTTAATTTGATTATCTAATCTAGTTTATTTGCTTGATAAAAATTATTTTATGACAAAATCTACAAACATATAAAATTCCTGGCGAGCGCTGTCCAACGCGTACAAATGAGTCACACCGCTTGGCGCGGCTGATCAGACGCCGACTCAAAAGCAAGCACGGGTCGACTCAAACATATAGAAAGGGATCATTTAAGTCGACCGAATGGGTCGCCCTATGGACATGCCCTAAAGCCTTTCATAATGGACGTTTATTAGCGTTATATCCTAAACACTTTGCTTATGTAGCACTATAGTTAATGTGGAAAGAGATTGAACTTATATCTTAGCTAAGAAACACCACTTGCACGAAACCATAGACAAAAAATATTGCTAAACGAATCACATGCATGCATGTTCTCTAAATTATTAAATATAGTAACTTCGCTTAAAAACAATGTATTATACTAATTGTTTTTTAAGTTTTAATTGGTCGTGCTAACATACAGCCACCCTGAAATGCCTAAGAGAACTCCTGTGGACATACTGAACGACACGTGGGTGGTTCTCCAGACTTACACAGCCCAGGGAAACAGCCCGGCGCCCCGGCCCACCACGCAGGCACGCGTTTTATACGGGAGACGCAAGGAAAGAGGAAGCCAGTCCCAAACCCTAGCCCCAGCAGCCTCCAGATCGATCTCGCGTCCAGGCGAACTATGGCGATGGCGGCGCTACGCAATCTGGTGGCCAAGGTCCGGATCCCCGGCGCTGCCGCGCTTCGGGCTTCGCGGGCACCGGTTCCTCAGGCCACCCTTCCCTCTCCTCCTCCTCCAAAGGTTTGGCCCGTCCGCCTCCCACACTGCGCTGAAGTGAATAATTAGTCCCCCGATTACGCAACGCTAGGACATCCATCTGTATGCTTGTACGTCGTCGACCAATCGTTCGGTCGGCAGTCTCTTCATTTTAACCTACTTCAAATCTAGTTCCTTCCCCGACCGAGACCAAAAGTTTCTTAATTAGCAGAGAATTCAGGTCTAGCAGTTTCCTTGTTTGATCGTGTTGTTGCTTGTTTGGTTAGGCAGAAATTTAGAAACTGTATCACATACAATACGGACGCGCTTACCTTGTATGTACTTGCATGGCTCGTTAATCGAGAATTAGAGCTACAGTTAATTGATCTTCAGTAGCCCGTTCCATGCGTTCTTATACTTTTAAGCATGGCTAGCCCCTCTTAGCTATGTCTTCGCGCCTTTACACCTCCACCGTTGTTTTTTTTCTTTAAATGCCTCCACCGATGTTTAGCAAGAAGAGAACGGTAGGATTGGCCATTGTGGATGATACTTCCTTCCCTTCTTTGCATATTTGTACTGTTTCATCTATAGTAGTCGCCTGTGCATTTCTAAACTCATGGCTGTGTGCCGTTGTCTGTCACAAATTAGATACAGTAAATGCGAGTTGTTTATTTGCTTTATAACAGATATCTTCTTTTATGAGTTGTGGCTAGTTAATAATGTTCCAGCTTGACACTCATACACGAGGCCGGTGCTGAGAGTTTGTAAGCTACCTACATGAAAAGTTTTTTGTTCCAACTAGTGCAGTTGTAGTTCTTTTATGGATGTTAATTGTTATTGTGCCTAGAAATTGGTTCCATAGTTGGTAGATAAATATCTTGATTCAAATCTGAAGACTCGTTGAACTAGCTAGTCTGGTTGTATTCGTTATTTGGGTTCTGTTTGCGGTGTTGGGGACTGGACTAGCCCAGTTGACGTCAGCTCATACTTGGTTAGCTACAGGTTAGCTCATGCAGTTTAATGACATATCGATGTTATTAATTTGCCCCAATAAGTATCTTCTTTATGATTTGTGGCTATTTAGCATTGTTCCAACTTCACACTTGTGTTATGAAAACGTTTCTCATTTTGCCTTTACATGAGGTCGGTGCTGAGAGTTTGTAAGCTACCAACAGAAAAACTTTGCTTGTCCCAACTAGTGTGGTTGTAGATCTTTTCTGAATGTTGCTGTGTCTAGGAAATTGGTTCCATACTTAGTAGATGATTTTGTGGATTCAAATCAGAAAAGTTTAGCGTCACTCATGGAACCAGCTAGTTTGGTTGTATTGGCTATTTGGGTTCATTTTGCTGTGTTGGAAACTGGATTAGCCCAGTTGGCGTCAGCTCATACTTGGTTAGCTACAGGTTAGACAACGTAGTTTAATGACATGTAGGCTCTAGGTAATGCAGAAAAGGGTGAACTACCACAAGTTTGGCATAGAACAAACACAAGAAGGTTAAAGTTTAGCTATAACTTATGATGACAGTTCCTTTTCTATCTTTCAGCATCAATTTGTTTGGAGTGCATCTAATGTTTGGTGGTGCCCTATCTAGATTGGAATGATTAGGATGCTACGAACTTATCCAAAGCTAATCTTTAATATCAGATTTATCTCTCCCAGTAGATAGTTTTATCTCAGCTTCACCTTATTACACTATTTTTGCAGGCCGATCTCGAGAATGCTCTTCTTGTAAAAAACAAGATTGAATCTGCTGAACCCACTGTTCTTTACGCCGGTGGAAACATGATAGCTGAATGTTGTGAGCTAACTGAACAATCCATCAGGTAAATAAGTGTGTACAGATTATTATATTTTGATTCAGCTTCCATGCATGATGTTTAATTAAGTATGTCATCAACTTTTCCTTCCTTGAATCTGGAATGAGATAAATAAAACATTATCTTGTGTTATTTCTTTATCTGTTTTTGAAAGTTTGATTCAGCTTCCATGCATGATGTTTAATTATGTCATCGAGTTTTCCTTCCTTGAATCTGGAAAGAGATAAATATACCGTTATCTGATGTTATTTTGTTTTTTTGTTTTTGTTTTTGTTTTTGTTTTTGTTTTTGAAGCCTTGTTTCTGAAAGGCATGTCCAAGTTTCTCGAGCAATGCTTACTGTTTCCTTCAAGTATTTCTATACCTCCATCGGGCTTGGATCCATCTTGACTTTTATGGATGGGTACTACTATGAAGCTGAATTTGAGTCCGAGGAGCGTCAGGGTGCAGTTGAAGTTGAAGTCTACGACAAAGCTGAATTTGAGTCCGAGGAGCGTCAGTGTGCAGTTGAAGTTAAAGTCTGTGACAAAGCTGATTGAGTCCGAGGAGCGTCAGCGTGCAGTTGAAGTTGAATGACCGCAGTGGTTGACTCATGATATAAAACTTGCTTGTCATCACTATGTTAAGTTACTGTTTTATTAGTTAGCACTATGTCTATGATGTGTGTTATGTATTACGTGCTTCAGGCAGCAGAAGCAGTCTCTTTGTGATGTGTTGTGTACTGCTCAGTCAGCTTGTGCTATGTGTTATGTGCCCCAGGCATCAGCGGCTGTGTGTGTGATATATTGACATGGTAGCATGCCGTTGACATTTGTATGTACTGTCTCCAGTTCGGAACTGTTATGCAGCTGATGCTATTCATGATTGAGAGTCATATGTTTTTGTTTTTATTTCAAACCACCTCTTAAGAATGATGTTTTATTGCCGTATGTTTCTTGTGTAGTACTCCCTCTTTTAAAATATAAGATGTTTTAGCTTTGTGAAGCAAATGTATCTAGACTTCTTTTAGTACGTAGGTTTACTCAGGTTTAGAGCGAATCTGCACACTAAAACAAGTCTAGATACACTTTCTTTACAAATCTAAAACATCTTATATTTTAAAATGGAGGGTACTCTTTCTTCACAAAACTAAAACATCTTATATTTTGAAATGGAGTGAGTACACTATAAACCACATCTCATGACTGAAACAAGCAAAAGGTCGAGTTGGCTATTTTGAGGTTTTGAAATTCTTATTGCAGGTTTTTTTTGTCATTATTCTGGCACCGGTGAATAGGAATATCAAATTTAGACGAGATGCAAGAATTTCATGGACACGTCGGGACCAGGGTCCTACGGAACTCTCACATTAGGAAAAGACCCATCAAATCCACTTTGGCTAGCGAAAGCGCGTTGGCCTGCCTAAGGTCATCTTCATTGGCACTACCCAAACGACCAAACGGTCTGATTACGTTAAAACCTGTCCGTGTGGACCGGCGGACGCGGATCCATACATCCATGCACCGAAGTGGCGCGACTCATTCGGACCGACTCGTGCGGACTGATCCATCCATGCACCAAAATTTAGGCCACGGTTGCGTCGGCCAAAACATCGCGCTTGTCCTCCCGTGTCCTCCCTTCATCTTGGTGGTCCCTCCCGCAAGTGGCACAAAAACCACTCCACTCCTCTCCCCAAAAACCCTCTCCTAAATTTCCACTGACAGGAGCGAAGGGGATGGATCTTGCCGCCCTGGCCGATGTTGCGCCCTCTGGTGGTCCCGTCGCCAAGAAGCGTAGACGACCGAAGAAGCCATCCAAGGATATGATGGCGGCCGAGCAGAAAGTTGAGTCATACAAGCAACTGGCCGGTGGGGAGCCATGAAAGCTCGAGTCATCGCTGGCAAGCTCGACGTGGAGCGCCAGGAGGAGAACAAGCGCATCCTCGCCGAGCAAGCCAACACCGATGAGCTGGCAGCGGAAGCCACCAAGCAGGCTGTCATCCTCATGAAGCATGGGCACAACAAATCAACAAGGAAGGCCACGATGCCCCAGATGACCCCCATGACACGGCAGCGGTATCGGGCCATGCCATGGGGCCCATATGGCTCTCGTGGGCCTCCTTTCCTTCGTCTTTTTACTATGAGCTTTGTATGATAGAAAGCCTATGCCATAATTTTTTCGAGATTTACATAGGCGGCGACGGAGGAAAAAGTCTTCTACTACTCTAGGAGAAGGCAGATCCTGCTGCTCTGAGGCCTCCACCAAGGGGAAATCAAAGACTTTGTCATCACCAACTCCTCCTTTGCGTAGGAGGAGTACCTTCATCACCATCTCCATCATCCCAAACATCAGAACCATCGCCATCTCAAGATCCACTTCATCCCTCTCATAGTTTGTGATAAATCAGAAACCCTAAATAATTGTCTAGTGTTGTGTGCATGCTTGTGCTCAATAACTTATTGTTATTTGATGGGGAAGTTATATTTTCAGATTGTGTTGTAACTTGTAAATCATGTCACTGATCATTATCATGGTCCACCGTTGAAAGTAGTTCTACATGTTCTTTAGGGCATAAGATAGATTGGCTATGATTTACATATAGTATGCTGAGTATTTGGTCAAGTTTTGTACTATTATGTGGTTCTATGATGGTAACATATGAACGTCGATTGTGTGTTACTTCACCTATATGGGCTCATAGGATTGCACCTTAACATAATGAAGGGAGTAGGGATAGTAGGAGATGATAGAAACCTTGCCCCACTCTTTAAAGTTGCATTAGGGGGTTTATATGGCCAAGGACCGCTAAACTTAAGGCAATGGTTAGTCATTTATGTCTTAATGAATCACTTGTTTGCTCATGTATGGCCTTGAGACCAGCCATTATGGGTGCGTTTGCTCATGCATATGGCTGCACCTATTTTAGACTCCGTCCAACTAGTATAAAATTCTACAAGATACTTATCATACTTTTTAGAAATCTTTATGCCCTGTAATTTGTGCTGCCCTTCTGAATGTTTGTCTCATATAAGAACACACCACGATCTTGCCCTTTTGCTGAATATAGGATTGGACTTTATCCAGAAGAGCATTCACGTCACTTGCTTTGCTTCACTAGTAATTCATTTTACTTTAGAACAAACTATATTCAAAAAAATACAAATTTATGCATATTTTCTTTGATTAATTGTTGTATTTACTAACCAATATATTCATATCCTTATGGGTTCGACAAACTTTTCTATTTAAAAGGTATTACAATTGATCCCCTACACTTGTGAGTTATCGGTATATTTTTCTGGTGCCGTTGCCGGGGAGCGTAGCGCTATTGGTGAGTTGGTTCGGTAAGAAAACATAAAAGATGTCTTTATTGTTTTAGTTTTACCTTATTGTTTTTAGTCATTATGGGTGCTGAAGTTCTTAGTACCTATCTTTTAAGTTATGTTCATTATGTCAAAAGTACTCCTACTAAACCTCCAGACCCGGGGGATGATTATCAAACTCCACCTGATGCTGTAAAATATATTAGAAGTAAGTTTTTTCAGGCGATGGTAGTAAAACACCATTGGACCATTTGCAAATGCTTGAAGGAAGGTGTTCATCATCTAAACGCATCTGTATATCTCAAGAAGTTAATATTAAACTATTCTCTATTTCTCTTACTAGTGATGCTTGAAGTTGTTATCATTCTCTTCAACATTCAGATCATAATAACTTAGAGTTTTTGAAGATGCCTTTTTAATTAAATATTATACACCTCTCAATGCTTATGGTGATAATTGTCACATATACTCCCTCCTTTCATAAAATAAGTGACTCTAATTTGTCTAGATATGTGTGTATCTAGGCGAGATCCCCACCTGCTGGCCTAGGGAAGGGGTTGGAATTTGGAAGGAGTCCTGAGACCCCCCCTTTCCTGGCGCTGGCGGGAGAGAGCTCGTGACCAACGACGGCACCAACTTCGCGATATCAGCGCAACAACTAGGAGCCTGGAGTGGATCAAGGGCGGGCTCAGGCCTAGGATGGACCCTAGTTCCTCTTGGGCTAGCACAACCAGGATGCTAGGGTAGCTGACGGGCCCTGGCCTATTAGTAGCCTAGGCGTCCCGGCCACCTTCGGCCTTGATTCTCCACAGGGCCTGGCTCTAGATCCATAAAGGTGCAACTTCTCTGGACCGTGTGATTATCGCCTCTCCATCCTACTGCGCGCAACACTGCTCCTGCACGTGCGTTGTTAGGGTTAGCTTGCTGCCGTCGCAGCTCACACACAGATTCGCGGATGTGCTGATGAAGCGCGAGTGTAGCCCGCTGCTGGAATGATACATGCATTTTATATCATCATATTTGCATCATATTATGATATTTTATATTATTATTTGCATTGGTTTTACATTATTTTCAACTATTTAGATGATTTATGTGTCTTTCTTACAAATTCTCTTGTTTCGGTATTTAATTTCCTGGAGGCACAAACCTCTAGTTTCATATTTTTATGTTTTAGGGACCATTAGGTACTCAAATAAATCAAAGAAAAATGCCACATAATTTTTTCATCGGAAAGGAGGAAGGCCACTAGGCTCCAGATGGGCCCCATGGCGCGATAGGGATATTAGGACACGCCTTGGGGCCTCTGGTCCTTGTGCGTCCCCCTATTTTCATCTTTTTATGAGGACCACTATACGATAGAAAGTTCATGCCATATTTTTCCCAAGATTTACATAGGCGGCGACTACGAAGAAAGTCTTCTACTACTCCGAGAGAGGGCAGATCCTGCTGCTCCGAGGCCTCTATCGAGGGGAAATCAAATACTTCGGCATCACCAACTCCTCCTTTGCGTAGGGGGGGTACTTTCATCACCATCTCGATCATCCCCAACATCAGAACCATCTCCATCTCAAGATCCACTTCACCCCTCATAGTTTGTGATAAATCGAAACCCTAAATAAGTTTCTAGAGTCGTGTGCATGCTTGTACTCGGTAACTTCTAGTTATATTTTCAGATTGGGTTATAAACCATATGCCACTGATCATCATCATGTTCAACCGTTGTGAGTAGTTCCACATGTTCGTGAGGGCATAAGATGGATTGACTATGATTGATAGTACGCTATGAGTATTTGGTCAAGTTTTGTATGTTTATGTGTTTCTATGATGGTAACATATGAACGTCAATTGTGTGTTACTTCACCACAGTGCTACAAATTACAAACCCAAAACACAAAACCAATGCATATTTTATTGCTTTACTTGTCAAACTTGCTAACCAATACATTTAGCTCCTTGTCGGTTCAATAATTTTTTTATTGAAAGGTACTACAATTGATCTCATGTACTTGGGAGTCATCATCTGTGCGCGACGGTGCTCAACATGAGATGCATATGGAGGGAGACATGCGCTCCGCTCCCGCCGGGTCATTGGGCCCAGGCACGCCCAATGTGGCACCAGGAACCCTCGCCTGCCACAGGTTCTCACGGCCGAGAACCGACGTGCGATCAAAAACCTTCGCCCTCTGCGTGTTCTCGCGACCGTGTGGTGGGGCCCTTCTATAGCTAAGTTAGCATTGGGATCCCTCACCGAGCCGGGTTCACAGGCGAGAGACGACCTGGCAGCGGAATCCCTCGTCCCCGAGCGTTCTCACGGGCGATAGCCGAGCTACCAGCCAGAGGCGGACCTTAATGGAGGCCAAAAGGGGCCATGGACCCCCCAACTCAACTATAATTTGCACCATACTACTAAGTATTTATCATTTTTTATCATACAAAATACAAAATAATTTAATTTGGCCCCCCAACTGCTATCAATTGCCTTTTGGCCCCTCTTCCAATATTGCTCAAGGTCCGCCACTGGTACCAGCGTTATCCCTTGATGTCCACGGGTTCTTGTGCCCACTATGGGTCCCACGAAAACATGACCTCGGTGTGACGCGGGTTGGCTTCAAATGAGCACGCCTATAATTAGCGCCTTTTGGTCGTACTGGTAATGCGATTAGGGCTGCAAGCGGAGCGGGCTTGCGGGCAGCTATTTGGCTAAGCTCAACGTACACACAGTATAAATTGAAGATCGGTTTCAGTCACTGCATGCAGTACAGTTTGCACTACTCGTCTTGTTTTGCGGGCTTAAGCGGGCCGCGCCTGCAACCCTAAATGCGATCCTTTCTTTCTTCTCCTCGTCCCACCTCTCCATGCATTGTTCTTGGCATGCATGGCCGTTAAGAAGGTGTATTATTTGGACCGAGGCATGGCCTAGAATTTGTCCAGCTTCGGTTCAAACATCGCACCTGTTTACTAAGTGCTTACGTTCATCCCTATGAAGCCCCGTTGGCTGCAAGTAAGATCGTCGGTCGATGCCTCCCTCCGTCGTCTCAAGAGAAAAGAGTGGTATCAGCATGGTAAGAAACACGCCCACTTATCCTCACCTCTGAATCCCCAATTCTTCCATAGCAAACTTATAAGGCATGACCCTATTTTCCTCATCTCCATTTCTCACTCTTTCTAACGTATCGCCTCCTCTATCTTGAAGCAGCGGAGCGTGATCGGTCGTAGCGTATGGGAATAAGTTGCAGCCACGATAGTCCGTCCAGCGGGAAGTCTATACCTGCGTAGGTATGTCTCTCACCACCGTATCCTCTACCTCCTTCTTTCAAAAATGCGTCCATCTAGGCGTTGTTTGCCTTGTTTGGTTTTTTTAAGGTCGATGTGTGTTGGTTTTGCAGTGTACCTGGTGTGTTGGCTCAGGTGAAAATCCATAGAGCAGCAGATGACTGGCCGGCGGTGGGAGGTTTCTAATTTGCGGCCTAAAAGTTGAGGCGTCAAGGCATAACGGGGTCTGAGTTCCTTGGTATATTGGTTCGAGATACCCATAGTTTAGATCAAATACTAAAGGTCTTTTTTGGCACGAATTCAACATAACATTTGAACACAAAAAATCACGCTAACATCCGTCAAGTTGGGCCCCTCCTGTCGGTTTTGACCGTTATGTCGCTGTTATCATGGCTTCCATATAGACTTGCAGCGTTGGCGCCCTCATCCATTTCTTGTTCTTCTTGACGCCTTCTTCTTCTTCTTCTTCTTCTTCTTCTTCTTCTTCTTCTTGACGCCTTCTTCTTCTTGACGCCTTCTTCTTCTTCTTCTTCTTCTTCTTCTTCTTCTTCTTCTTCTTCTTAAGAGCGGTGATCTGTGGTTGCGGCCAGGGCACGAAGCTGGGAGGCCAATTCCTTCAGGGGCGAGATCCGACACCCGGCCGAACATGTTCGGCCCCACTTTCCTCCTCCCAAACAGGAGCTCGCCCTCGCGACGGTCGCACACCCATGGCACGACGCCGGTATGAGATTTCATTCCAAGAGGAGACTTGTCACCATGCGGAACCTGCTCGGTCCCGCTGTCCTCCTCCCGAATCGGAGCCCGCCATGGTCACAGACGCACAAGTTAGCGCGTCTTTCTCTCTGAACCCCAAGGCCGACTGTATTTTGTTCGGCACTACGCCAACAAGGTGAATTTCCATCCATTTTCCTTCTTGTGATTGAGGTAGAAGAACATGTACAAATATGTTGTTGCCGGTCCGCCGTCCAACACCTCCCTCTCCCTGCCAGCCACCTGAAGAACTTGAATTTGGCTGGGGCGATAGAGGCCCACACATTGCTGGCCGTCGACAATGCCCTGCCCCCGTTGAAGCACGCAGATTAAGTAGAACGCGTGGAGAACTTTCCGTCAGCGGTAAGCTTCCAAACGAACCTGTCAGGCAAACCAGTAACCAGCGAGCAGGCCTGTACCGCCGCCCCTAAACTGAAGAACTGCATGACCACATTCATTGTTAGAGCATCTCCACTCGCCTACCCAGGACGCCGATCCGAACGCCGAAATTCAGTCCCGACGCCAAAAATCGGCCCAGTCGCGTACCTAGGGACCTGTTTTCGTCCGGATTTCAACGTGTTTTGGTCCGGCCTACCCAGGCCGAACCCAGGTTCCCGTGTACGCCCTGGGGACGCCGGACGCCGCAAAAAAGGGCGTGGGCCAGCTCTGTCGGCGAGACAGTCTCACTCCCACCCACACCACTCGCCCAGACTGCCGCGAAGAGCTCTGTCGCCATGACTTCTCCGGCGGAGCTCCCCCGCGCCGATACATGCCCACGCCTCTAGCTACGCTCGTCGTTGTTGCCGCCCACCTCCACGCCTTCTACGCCGCCGCTTTCGTCGACCTAGCCTCACCGTAGCTCTGCTTCGCTCCGTGCGCCCACCACCACGCCCGCCAGGTGTTCGACATTTGGCCAGATTCGGCCATGGACTCCGACGGCGATGAGGTACTGTCCACTGACTCTGACGAGGGCAAGATACTCGCCATGGATTCCGACGACGAGCAGTTGCTCGCTGTACTCCTGGAGGAGGAGAGCGCCGAGGTCGCCGAAAGTGAAGAGCACTTGCAGATCCTCTCATCGCTCGCCCAGCTGTACATGCAGATGGCGAAGCCGAAGCGCGATGGTTCGGCGCCAGGTCGCATGAAGTGCAAGGCGAGATATAGGATAGAGGGCTATTGCATATTGTGCGCCGACTACTTCGCCGACCAGCCACTCCATGGAGAGGACGTGTTTCGCCGCCGTTTCAGGATGAGCCGGAAGCTCTTCCTCAAGATCGTGCATCCCATCTGAGAGTTCGACCCATATTTCCTTTGCAAGAAGGACTGCACTGTTAGAGATATGCCCAAGAGGCAATAATAAAGTAGTTATTATCATATCTTCAGGCTTATGATAAATGTTTACATACCATGCTATAATTGTATTAACCGGAAACATTAATACTTGTGTGATTTGTAAACATAAAAGAGTCCCTAGTAAAGCCTCTTGTTAAACTAGCTTGTTGGTTAATATATGATCATGGTTTCCTGATCATGAACATAGAGATGTTATTAACAACAGGGTCATATCATTAGGAGAATGATGTGATGGACATACTCCTATAGTTAAGCGTAGCATAAAGATCAAGTCATTTAATATAGTTCATTTCCTATAAGCTTTCTGATACATAGTAACCTAATTCCTTCGACCATGAGATCATGTTAATCACCATCACCAGAAGGATGCTTTGATGACATCAAACACCACACCGTAACTGGGTGGCTATAAAGGTGGCATTGAGTGTTTGGAAAGTATGGGTTGAGGCACATGGATCAAGAGTGGGATTTGTCCATCGATATGACGGATAGATATACTCTGGGCCCTCTCGGTGGAATGTCATCCAATTAGCTTGCAAGCATGTGACTGGCTCACAAGGGATCACATATCACGGGAACGAGAAAAGAGTACTTATCAGTAACGAGGTTGAACTAGGTATGCAGAGATACCGACGATCAAAACCTCGGATAAGTAAACTATCGTGAGACAAAGGGAAATTGGTATCGTATGTAAGTGGTTCATTCGATCGCAAAGTAATAGTAGAAATATGTGGGAGCCATATGAATTTCCAGATTCCTCTATTGGTTATTGATCGGAGAAGAGTCTCGATCATGTCCGCATAATTCACGAACCGTAGGGAGACACACTTAAGGATTCAATGTTGTTGAGTAGTTATGGAATGATGAGTAAGAGACTGAATGTTGTTCGGAGTCTCGGATAGGATCCGGGATATCACGAGGAGATCCGGAATGGTCCGTAGAATAATATTCATATAAGGAAAGTCCTGTTTCGGAGTTGGGGAATGATTCCGGTGTTTTCATCGGGAATGTTCTAGACGGGTCCGGAAGGTCCGGCACTCCGGAGGGGAAGGGTACATGAATGTGTCATGACAATGTGGAATGGTTGCATAATATACTAGGTATCATGTCTGGGCAAAATAAAGGGAGAAATCAAATCCTAGTTTGAAAAGTCAAACGCCAATTTGAAAAGTCAAACGACAGTTTTGCTTGGTGGAGGGAGAGTAGGAAACCTACTTGGGAAGGAGTTCCTCTCCCTCCACCCGCCGGCCAAGGAGGCCGACTTGGCCGCGCCCTCCCACCTATAAAAGAAGGGGCAGGGGTGCCCCCTCTAGCTGACAGGACACCCAACACCACCCAAACCCTAGCCCTAGCCGCCGGCCACCACAAGTCGCCGCCGCCCTAGGGTTTCCTCCTAGCCGCCGAGTTGGGGATCTCCCCAAGCCCTAGCCGCCGGACAAGATTCCTCCCTTGGTGCCTCTAAACCCTAGATCGCCAAGGCCTCTCTCATAGTCCACCATACTCGCTCCGGCTTAAGGCGAAGCCCTGCGAGATCTCCCCTCTACTTCCGGTACCACTGCCGTCGTCTTTGGAATCGCGAGGAGAGTGCTACAATCTCTGTTGCCTGCTGGAACAAGGGAGAGGAAGGTCTTCATCGAGTACCAAACGTGTGACCGACTGCGGAAGCGCTGCCGGAACGCAGCGCCGGAAGGATCGTCTACGCGATCTTGAGATCGGCAAGAGTACGACTACATCACCCACGAGAATCTGCTCTCGTTAACCGCTTTGGAATCTTCGAGGGCGAGTTCCTCTATCGACTCGTTGCTACAATCTAGTAGATAGATCTTGGCTTGTTTGTTTGCATGCGGTAGAATTTTTTTGTTTTCCATGCTACGAACCCCTACAGTGGTATCAGAGTCGTGTCTATATGTAGATCTGTTGCACGAGTAGAACACAATGGTCATTGTGGGCATTGATGCTTTTGTTATCGATTGCTTCTTGTGTACTTTGCATCTTGCGGGATGGTGGATTGAAGCGGCCCGGGCTAACCTTACATGACATCGTTCATGAGACTTGCTCCACGCTTGACATGCAACTTGTATTGCATAAGTGGCTTTGCGGGTGCCTGTTTCTCCCAACATAGTTAAGATTCAATTTACAATGGGTGATTGAGAATACTAGTATCAATGTTGTGGTTCTTGTTCGTAAGTTAGGACGACACTTATTGAAAGCCCCAAACCACGTAAAATATGCAAAGAAAATTAGAGGCGTCTAACTTTGTTTTGCAGGGGTGTGCTGTGATGTGATATGGCCATGATTGTCATTATATATGATGTATGCAATGTTCCTTATTGTAAGTTGGCAACCGGCAGGAGCCATATGGTTGTCTTTTAAATTCCGTTAAGACCCGTATGTCTATTATTCAAAGTAGTTGTAATAGTTGATGCTGGTGGATGACAACCATGAAGCGGCGCCATTGACCTTGACGCCATACCGGTGATGATGGAGATCATGTTCGTGCTTGAAGATGGAGATCGGAAGCACACGGAGAAAGGCCATATCATATCAAATATTATGAATTGCATGTGATGTTAATCCTTTTATGCATCTTGTATTGCTTAGTTCACGACGGTAGCATTATAAGATGATCCCTCAAGCACACAATTTCAAGTTTTAAAGTGTTCATCCTTAGTAAGCACCGTTGCTAAAGCTCGTTGTTTCGAAGCATCACGTGATGATCGGGTGTGTTAGATTCTGCGAGTGTATACAACGTGAGCAAGCCAGATTTTCTCATGCGGAAGCTAAGGTTTGATCTTGACGAGCCTAGCATGTACAGACATGGTCTCGGAACACGGATCACCAAAAGGTAAAGCATGAGTCATATAGTAGATATGATGAACATGTTGATTGTTCGCCTTTGAAGCTACATCATCTCTCGTGATGATCGGTTTTGATGTGGTGGATTTGGTTCGTGTGATCACTAAAACAATGTGAGGGATATTGTTTTGAGCGGGAGTTCAATAGCTATATGGTTAAAAGTTGAACACTATTTATCATAAATTAAATCAAAGTGAATTTGCATAGTTGTTGTAGTCATTGGCATCCGTTTACCACCTTGCGCTTAGTTATAATTGAGATGATAGAACTATAGAATTCTGGTTAGATACTTTACGAACTGGTATCGTATTGTTCTTGAAGTGTTAATCTAAAGTTTAAAAGTCCCATTGCAAACTTTCAGTAAGTTTCGATTACTCCGTGAAGTTTAATAGTTGGTATTAAATCAAGAGTAACAATTCCAGTGTTAGTATATAAGTATCATGTTTATCTCCATGATTATTGATATTTGAAAGATAGTTTCAATATCAAGATAATCTAGGAGTTGAAAGAGTTGTTTCAAAAACCATCATGTATAGAAGATATTGCGATATCTGAAATGATGTTTTGGTTACAACATGATAGAGTATAATATGGCAAAGTTTATGTTCTCATATTTGATGAGAATTTACAAAAGGTTGGAGACACTAGTTGTCCTAATCCTCCAAAAGGTTTTGGAAAGCAACATTATACTCGCGATTCACCGTTATAAGCTAAAAGTATCTTGATCATGGATAATTCCATGATAAAGGTGAATATCTGATGTAGGTAAAATGTTTACTACACCAAGAGATTACTAAAGAAGGGAATTTGAAAGAACACCAAACATTTGATGATGGTGATCTACTTCAAAGTGCAAGTCCAAAGACATTGGTCTTTAACTATACATGCTTTGGACTATGTGTCATGTATATGGCTCCACTATTGATGTTGATAGATTCTTTCAAACAGAAAAAAAAATACTGAAAGAGAATCTCATAAATATATTGCAGAAAAGAAAAGACTAGAATTGTTCATCTTAAGTATATAGATGATATACATGTTATGGCTATAATCTTTGCTTATTAAACAATGTGGTTCTTAAGTATTTGATACTGGATTTGTTGGTGTGAATCGTCATACGAAACAACACAATTTATGAACTACAATGGCCTAAGTAACTAGCAAAAGAATATGTAATGATGTTCATCGAGAACAAATAAAGGGTTATTGTGCTGCTTGTTAAACATCAAAGCTTGCCTTCAAGATTTGTTTTATCAGGTATTATGAGAACAAAAGGGTTGTTCAAATAATTGCTGTAATCCAGAAAATATGGATGATTCACAAATCTCGTTGGAGAAATCACATCCATAAAACTAGTGCTAAAAATGTCGAAAGACAAATTGATTAAAAGATCACTTAGGAAGTGACATCGCCGTTTAAATTATATTGGAAAGAAAACATGAAGAAACTCCATGTGGATGGAATTTTGGAGTCTTTTGATTTTGATCAAATGACGCTTGTGAAACTTTCCTAGAGATAATTAAAACTTCGTTCATAGGCCAAAAGGGAACGAATGACTAGCTTATTGGAACTTGTACATATTGTTGTATTAAGTCCATTATGTGTAGTCAAGAGCGATGGATTTCAACTTCATATGCTTTCTCCAAAAATTTGAGTGAATATATGAATATTTACTTAATAAGGATGAAGTATGAAACATTTGAAAAGTTTAAAGACTTTTAAGATGAAGTGCAAAATCATTTTAACAAGAATATAAATAGTTTATGATAAGATCATAAAGGAAGATATTTGAGTTACAAATTTAGCATAATACCTAAAATTTAAGGAATCGTTCCGTGGATTTGCATTTCCCGAAACACCATAAGAGTATGGATCGTTCGAGATATGTAAGTAAACCTTGTTTGACATGGTAAGATCAAAGGTGTAATTCATAAAACTGCCATTATATTTTAAAGATTAAAAGCTTTAGAGACTACCGTTTTTCCACTGAAAAGAGCTCCATCATAATCTGTTGAAATGACACCATATAAAGTTATGGTTTGGGATAAAACCCAAGTTGTCCTTTCTTAAACATTGGTATGTTATGCATAAGTAGGATGTTTGCAACCAAAGTCGGATGAACATGTCTTTGTATGTTATTTCGAATAACTGTTCCTCCATAAACATCAGAGACAAAAGTGTTTGTCGCTTAGAACGTCAAGTTTCTTTGAGAAGGAATTTTTCGTGAAAAGATAAGTGGGAGGACAATAGAACTTTGATAAGGTTAAAAGAACCTTAGCTGTATGTGCAAAGTTGCGCAGAATAAAAGTGTTCCGAGGCAAGAATAATGCTCATGGCTCACGTGCCTCAAAGGTTGTGGTTACGGAGGTCAAAGTTTCTATTGAACCAAGTAGGTCGGGTAAACAATCAAATACCAAGATTTGAGGGTTGAATCATTATTTGAGAATAATGAACGGACTACATGCAAAGAAGCGATGATGGGCCTTGACTCCATAAAATGGCTTGAAGCCATAAAATCCGTGATAGTTCCATACATGAGAAATCAAGTTTTGAACCTGAAGGACCCTCGAGAAAGGTGTAAGACCTTACAGTTGTGTTTGGATCTATAAAGAAATATACATGGATGTTTCACATCTATGAAATAGTCGACATGTTGGGAAAGAGTTCACAACAATGTTCAAAGGTTGACTATGACAAGATTTGATCTTTCATAGCGATATTTAGTCTAGACGGATTAATGTAGCAACCACTACATATAATTTTTTTATGTGGTAGTTGAATAAACAAAACAAGTTCTTCTAATAGAATTTTTACCTAGGACATGTGCATAACACGGTCCATAGGGTTTTGTTAATTCAAAGGATGCTAAAAGCATATGCAAACTTCAATGGTTGAAGTAAGCATTGCGGAGTTGGAATATTCACTATGATGAAACTATTAAAGGAGTTTAAATTCGTCGGAGACGATGAAGATGCTTGCATTTGCAAGAAATTAAGTGGGAGCGCTAAGACATGTTTCTAATACATTATGTGGAAGACATATTGTTGATTGGAAATGATGTATCTTTTATTAACACATATTAAGAATTTCATCCCGATGAAAGACTTAGGCAAAACCCAAATATTTGGCATCAATAGACGCTAATATGGTTGTGCCGAAAGTACATAGATGATGTATTGAATGAGTTCAATATAGAAACTACAAGAAAGGTTCTTGTTGCACAGAAAGGATTGGATGAGTTCAATATTGATGATATATTCAAGTGTATTGACACTTGGTAAGTGAAACAAAGATTCAAGTATAGATTGATACTTGATGTATGATATCACAAAAGAGTATTTATATCAATCATACTGTGATATGTACAAATCCAGATATGTCCTATACTCTAAATGTTATGAGCATATACCAGAATGATTCATAAGATGATCATTGGACGATACTAAGGATATTCTTATGATCTTTTGGAAGAACTAAGAGTATATTATTTGTAGAAGTGACAAATAGATGGTTAGTTCATTGTAAAAGTACTACATTGATACTAGTTTTGTCACAAAGTACAAATTAAGTTTATCTCAATCTAAACAAAGGGTGGCACAATAATGGAAAGTAAGTTCCATAATGGATTTGGATGAGTTCCAAAGTTAAGACATTGTGACAGATACTACAACAAAAGGGCTAAGTATATAACTGCTATTATAGCAGCTAAAGAGGGCATTTGTGTCAAGTAGTTTGTTATCAAACTAGGTGTAGTTCACAGCGGGATAATACTATGAAGATATATTGTACGACAATGTTATCAACATGTTTTAACCCCAAAGAACTAAAGGTCTCACCAAAGGACCAAATTTATACAAAGCCATCTCATTAGAGAATGAGTGATGCATAGAGACGCAAAGACATGCAATTACACAAGGACCGAAGTGTCAGATCCGGAGATCAGTTGACTACTAGCAATCGTGTACATACAACACCGAAAAGCCATAGGTCTTGAATACACAAAGGTTTGAAACTAGATTATTGACTCTAGTGCAAGTGGGAGACTATTGGAGATATGCCCAAGAGGCAATAATAAAGTAGTTATTATCATATCTTCATGCTTATGATAAATGTTTACATACCATGCTATAATTGTATTAATCGGAAACATTAATACTTGTGTGATTTGTAAACATAAAAGAGTCCCTAGTAAAGCCTCTTGTTAAACTAGCTTGTTGGTTAATATATGATCATGGTTTCCTGATCATGAACATAGAGATGTTATTAACAACAGGGTCATATCATTAGGAGAATGATGTGATGGACATACTCCTATAGTTAAGCGTAGCATAAAGATCAAGTCATTTAATATAGTTCATTTGCTATAAGCTTTCTGATACATAGTAACCTAATTCCTTCGACCATGAGATCATGTTAATCACCATCACCGGAAGGATGCTTTGATGACATCAAACACCACATCGTAACTGGGTGGCTATAAAGGTGGCATTGAGTGTTTGGAAAGTATGGGTTGAGGCACATGGATCAAGAGTGGGATTTGTCCATCCATATGACGGATAGATATACTCTGGGCCCTCTCGATGGAATGTCATCCAATTAGCTTGCAATCATGTGACTGGCTCACAAGGGATCACATATCACGGGAACGAGAAAAGAGTACTTATCAGTAACGAGGTTGAACTAGGTATGCAGAGATACCGACGATCAAAACCTCGGATAAGTAAACTATCGTGAGACAAAGTGAAATTGTTATCGTTTGTAAGTGGTTCATTCGATCGCAAAATAATCGTAGAAATATGTGGCAGCCATATGAATTTACAGATTCATCTATTGGTTATTGATCGGAGAAGTGTCTCGATCATGTCCGCATAATTCACGAACCGTAGGGAGACACACTTAAGGATTCGATGTTGTTGAGTAGTTATGGAATGATGAGTAAGAGACTGAATGTTGTTCGGAGTCTCGGATAGGATCCGGGATATCATGAGGAGATCCGGAATGGTCCGGAGAATAAGATTCATATAAGGAAAGTCCTATTTTGGAGTTGGGGAATGATTCCGGTGTTTTCTTCGGGAATGTTCTAGAAGGGTCCGGAAGGTCCGGCACTCCGGAGGGGAAGGGTACATGAATGTGTCATGACAATGTGGAATGGTTGCATCATGTACTAGGTATCATGGCTGGGCAAAATAAAGGGAGAAATCAAATCCTAGTTTGAAAAGTCAAACGCCAATTTGAAAAGTCAAACGGCAGTTTTGCTTGGTGGAGGGAGAGTAGGAAACCTACTTGGGGAGGAGTTCTTATCCCTCCACCCGCCGGCCAAGGAGGCCGACTTGGCCGCGTCCTCCCACCTATAAAAGAAGGGGCAGGGGTGCCTCCTCTAGCTGACAGGACACCCAACACCACCCAAACCCTAGCCCTAGCCGCCGGCCACCACAAGTCGCTGCCGCCCTAGGGTTTCCTCCTAGCCGCCGAGTTGGGGCTCTCCCCAAGCCCTAGCCTCCGGCCAATCTTCCTCCCTTGGTGCTTATAAACCCTAGATCGCCAAGGCCTCTCTCATAGTCCACCATACTCATTCCGGCTTAAGGCGAAGCCCTGCGAGATCTCCCCTCTACTTCCGGTACCACGCCGTCAGTCGCCGGAATCATGAGGAGAGTGCTACAATCTCCACGCCCGCTGGAACAAGGGAGAGGAAGGTCTTCATCGAAAATCAACGCAGTGACCGATCATGAAGCACTACCGGAACGCAGCGCCGGAAGGATCGTCTACGCGATCTTGAGATCGGCAAGAGTAGGACTACATCACCCACGAGAATCTGCTCTCGTTAACCGCTTTGGAATCTTCGAGGGTGAGTTCCTCTATCGACTCGTAGCTACAATCTAGTAGATAGATCTTGGCTTGTTTGTTTGCATGCGGTAGATTTTTTTTGTTTTCCATGCTACGAACCCCTACATGCACCGGCTTGGTTGGGTTTTCCTCGCTTCAGAAGTGCGCCGTGGCAATGAGGTTGCTTGCATATGGAGCGCCGGCTGATGCTGCCGATGACTATCTCCGCATCGCCGAGTCCACCGCCCTTGATTGCTTGTACAGGTTCTGCAGAGCAGTGATTGCAGTGTTCGGGGAAGAGTACTTGAGATCACCCACTGCTGAAGAGACTGCTCGGATCCTCGCAGTCAATGAAAGTAGAGGATTTACTGGTATGCTTGGAAGCATAGATTGCATGCATTGGGAGTGGAAGAATTGTCCATTTGAATGGCAAGGAACACACAAAGGCCATAAAGGAGGATGCACTGTGATACTTGAGGCAGTTGCTACACATGATCTTTGGATCTGGCACTCCTTCTTTGGCATGGCAGGATCGAACAACGACATCAACGTCCTCAACTCCTCAACTGTCTTTTCCAAGCTTGTTGAGGGTCATGCTCCCCCTGTGGAGTTTGAGATCTATGGACACCACTACAACAAGGGATACTATCTAGCAGATGGCATCTATCCAAGATGGCCAACATTTGTGAAGACTATCTCAAGCCCAATGCTCCCCAAGCATTCTCACTTTGCCAAGGAATATGAAGGTTGCAGGAAGGACGTGGAGCGGACATATGGTGTGCTCCAATAGAGGTTTGCAGTTGTCCGGTTCCCTGCTATGACCTGGTCGAAAGATCAGATGTGGGAAGTGATGAACTGTTGTGTGACCTTTCACAACATGATCATTGAGGATGAGAGGAAGGATCCGATGAGTTTGCTCGAGGAGAACGAGCCATACTACAGACAGGGTCCTCTTGCCGAGCCTGATCATTAGGTGCCTCCAACATGGGCTGCATTCATCGCAATGCATCAGGAGATCCGAGATCCGGCGATGCATCAACAGCTGCAGGATGATCTTGTCGAGCACCTATGGATACGCAGGGGCAACACGACGTAGATGCTGAGCATGAACTGGCCGAACTTGGCTGAAATATGTTGTACTTTTATTGCAGGCCGAACTATGTTTACATTTATGCCGAACTCTGTTTAAAATTTCGCCGAACTTTGGTCTGTATTCATCATATGACGAACTGTGCCAAAATTTGGACGAACTTGAGGTGAATTTGAGCGGAAACGGGCGACCCGGGAACTCGTCCTGGGTACGCGAGTGGGAAACTGGCCGTACCCAGGCCGAAAACTTGCGCCGTCCGGCCAAAGTTTGGTCCGGATTTCGGCCTGGGTTCGGCCAACGGGTGGAGATGCTCTTATCCCTCCTGTCACTAGTGGAAATGAGGCCTTTGGTTGAGCCTGGAAATGGGCTTTAACACCGGTTCTTATACGAACCGGTGTTAAAGGGGGGGCCGTACCAGCATGGCCCGTGCAGCAAAAAGGAGCCCCCCTTTAACACCGGTTACCGGTGTTAAAGGCCCTGCACCAGTGGCCCGCGCAACCCCCCTTTAACACCGGTTCGTGGCTTGAACCGGTGTTAAAGGGGGGGGGGCTATATAACACACCGCAGCCCACACACCTCTCTTCCATTTTTTCACTCTCTCATTTTGGAGCCTAGCAAGAGGGTGAGAGGTGTGCTAGTTTGTGTTTTTTTCCTATGCACAAGAGGTGTTCGGTGAAATGCCCGAGAGGTCAAAATAAGTTTTCTCGTTGCTCTTTCCTTCTCGGTCGAGGTCGGCAACTATCCTTTCATGTGTCATTGATGTACTATATGTAAATGGTCATCTCCCTATTAATTTTTGATATATACTATATATTAATGCAGATGAACCGACAATGGATGTACGGTGACCGACGCACTTACGAGTACATTACGGGCCTCCAAAATTTCATCGTTGTGGCTAATGCAAACCGTGGTCACAATGGTTTTATGTGTTGTCCGTGTGTTCACTGTCAGAACAAGAAAGACTACTCAAATACCAAAACCAATCACGCCCACCTGCTTTGATCCGGTTTCATGCCCAGCTATAATTGTTGGACCAACCACGGAGAAAAAGGGGTTGTGATGGAAGACAACAAAAAAGAAGAGGATGATGACAACTATCATATTATGTATCCTGAATATGATGATACTGCAACGGGGGTAGATAATGAAGATCAAGAGGCAGCAGATGGGACCACTGATGACGATCTTGGTCGGTCCATTACTGATGCAAAGGAAGAATGTGAAACTGAAAAGGAGAAGGAGAAGCTGGAGCAGATGTTAAAGGATCACAAAATATTGTTGTACCCAACTTGCGAAGATGGCCACAAAAAGCTAGGTACCACACCGGATTTGCTGCAATGGAAGGCAGAGAACGGTGTGACTGACAGCGCATTTTGAAAGTTGTTGGTAAAAATGAAGAATCTTCTTCCAAGAAATAATGAGTTGCCTGACAGTACATACCAAGCAAAGAAGGTTGTCTGCAATGGAAGGACCAGCAACGTCTGAAAGACCCTGAAGAGCCTATGCATCCGGAGAACAAGAAGGGTAAACGATGCCACTTAACTCCTGCCAGCTACGCTCTTACCAAAGCAGAGAAGGAAATCTTTTTTGAATGCCTGAGCAGTATCAAGGTCCCGTCTGGCTTCTCGTCGAATATAAAGGGAATAATAAATATGGCAGAGAAAAAATTCCAAAACCTGAAGTCTCATGACTGCCACGTGATTATGACACAATTGCTTCCGATTGCATTGAGGGGGCTTCTACCTGAAAATGTTCGAGTACCCATTGTGAAGCTATGTGCATTCCTCAATGCAATATCTCAGAAGGTAATCGATCCAGAAAGCCTACCAGGGTTACAGACAGATGTGGCCCAATGTCTTGTCAGCTTTGAGTTGGTGTTCCCACCATCCTTCTTCAATATTATGACGCATCTCCTGGTTCACCTACTAGAAGAGATTGCCATTCTCGATCCTGTATTTCTACACAATATGTTCCCCTTTGAGAGGTACATGGGAGTCTTAAAGAAATATGTTCATAACCGTGCTAGGACAGAAGGAAGCATCTCCAAGGGCTATGTAATAGAGGAGGTCATTGAGTTCTGTGTTGATTTTATTCCTGACCTTAAGGCGATTGGTGTTCCAGAATCACGACATGAGGGGAGACTGCGTGGAAAATGCACCCTAGGATATAAAGCAATGCTATTTTATCAAAAATCCAATGCAAGTTGAGCGAGGCTTGCCCCCGAGCTAAGAATCTTCATGCCCGTTGTTCGACAAAGTTTGACGATAGTTTAAACGGGGATAAAAAATTAAAAAACGATCGAAACAGTGCGAAACCTTCGCGTGGTGTTATATTATGTGACATAGTTAGAAGGAAAAATATCAAACTTGGTATATTGATTATGTCTCAAAAAAACCTTCATAAAATGACCTATCTCATTCGAGGTTTTTTGGCTTTCGGGTCAAATGACCAATGTTATGGATAGAATCAAGGCATAGTTTGTGATAATGTGGCCATATTGTGCATACATGTGCATCATGACATGGCAAACAATGTTGCAAGAGGAAGTTTTCCTTTTTGTCGCACCAAAAATGCATTTTCCATTTTCCGAGCATAAAAAACAGACGGTTTTGTGAAGCAACCACCAAATGGCTAATTCAAAAAACTACCACCACATTTTACAAAAATACTATACCACCTTATATGGACAATGTACAAACAGGGGGATCTGAAACTTTTCCGTCCACATTTGGTGAAAAAGACAAATTCCGCCGAATCGGCAGGAAGTGGGTTAGATATGAACTACAGGTACATGATACGATGCTCATAATTTTTTACAAAAATCATTTTTAGGTTCACAATATGCTATTTTATCAAAAATCCAATGCAACTTGAGCGAGGTTTTGTCAGATTCCAAAGTATACAAAAGATGCGGCATTTAAATATCCAAATAATTAAAAAATGTTAATACAAAATAAAATATGATTTGCTCTAATAAAATAGGGTTAGATTTATTTTTAGATGCTTAATATTTCTTATGTTCAAAGTTTTAGGGTTTGACTATTTTATTTTTGTTTGAATTGAATAATCAAAATTTATATGTAAGTGTTTTAATTATTTTGAAAATTTTCATCTAAAGTAAATATAAAATGTTTTTATATGAATGTATAGATATTATTTTTCTGAAAATTATGATATATTATTCATATTTTTCTGAGTTGAAATAAAAAGATATGAATTTTCTAAATTCTATCCTATTTTTTGAATTAAAAATGCCCCCACACCTTTAATGCACGAGTAATGCCTCTTTAACACGGTTCGTGCCGAAACCGGTGTTAAAGAAGCGATTATTTCGTTGCTACAAGCACACCCCTCTCTTTAACACCGGTCCGTGGCTGGAACCGGTGTTAAAGGGGAGGTGCGGGCGCGAAACGAATTCCTCCCCCCTTTAACACCGGTTCGTGCCACGAACCGTTGTTAAGGGAGGGTTATAACGCGCGTATGCTTCCTCTTCCTTCTTCCCCAGAGGAAAAGCAGAGAAGGAGAGAGAGAGTCGCCGTTGCCGCCCAG
Source organism: Avena insularis (assembly GCA_023614405.1). Taxonomy (NCBI): domain Eukaryota; kingdom Viridiplantae; phylum Streptophyta; class Magnoliopsida; order Poales; family Poaceae; genus Avena; species Avena insularis. The sequence continues at coordinate 391,771,732 of CM042695.1, forward strand.
CCCATACCGTCGCCGTCGCTGCGCCGTCGCCATCCTCGCGAGCGCTGCCGCTTCATGCGAGCCATCGCCGTACGTCCAGCCGTCGCCGTCCATGTACGCCATCGCCATCGCCGTCGAGCCGTATGTCTCCGTCCACGTACGCCCTCGCCCTCGCCGTCGCCCTCACCGTATGTCGTCCACGCCCTATCCGCCCCTCCCCCTCGATCTCGCGTCGAGCTCCCTGCGGTTAAGAGAGAGGACCAAGCGGCGGAGGGCAGCAACTTCCTGAGCCTGGTCCGCGAGTTCGAGTTGGTGCGGCGGCTGCTGGCGTGCGGGAACTGCATCGACAATTGGCTGCGCCTGCACGCACACCCCACCTGCCCGCTCTGCCGCGCTGCTGCCCACCAGCCGGAGCTCCCTGTCTGAGAGCGAGTTAGCCGCCATAGCCCGTCCTGATTATTCCTGTTGGTGCATCGGCGCCCTGCCCCGGTTCCTCACCGGCGCCCTGCCACCCCCACCACCCACGGTGGCCAAGGCCATGACTCCGCCTCCTGAGACGCCGTACGTCCAAGCCCGTGATCGACGCCACCACCAGCAACCCCGTGACGCCGCCTCCACCGGCGAGACCGTCCAAGCACGTGTGGCGTAGTTGTAGTATTTCTTCTCGGAGGTCCACGAGGCCATGGCCGCGCGGGACGTGTCGTGGGGGCTCACGAAGTCCGACGAAGCGTTCTGCGCCGCGCACGGCGTGCCGACGGCCGCAGCCATGGCGAACGCGAGAACCAAGGACCAGGATAGCTAGAATGGTATTTTCAAGTCCGGCTGACAGATACGCGGCAAGAGGAGTCTCCGTGCGGGCGGCGCTCCATCACGAGGTCGGCGGGCCGACATCGGGCAGCCGGTGGCGTAGGGGCACGGGCGGTGCGTGGTTGTGGGGTCGTTGGCGGACGGCAGAGAGGCGCTCCGTCGCAGGGTCATATGTTTCCAAACCGAAGGGGTACCGGCGAATCGCAAATAAAATACCACTGGGCCAAAATTTGCAAATAAAATACCATTGAATTCAGTAGAATAAGTGGCATATGTGTATGTATATTTGTATGTCTATGTATATATGTATATTGTATTGTATGTGTATTGTATATGCATGTATATATTTTGTGCCACGCCGACGACCACCGCCACCATTATGCCGTCGACCCTGACCTCCTCTGTCCTTGCTGAGCCTACACACGTGTCGAGGGTGAGTCGCCCATTTTAGGTAGCCCACGTCGTGCTGGTTCGAACGCACACCCCCACGCATCCCGGCCCCGCTCTCGCCCTAGCGCCGCCACCTCTCGTTGTCAACATAGCATTATAATAACCATGCTATGTTAATCAACTTTCATGACAAGTTAATTAGAAGAAGTAAATGTACCCTCTCATATGAATCCGGGGTTTCTCCGAATTAGGGTTTGAAATGACCAAGCATGTATTAGGGTTACATTTCAATACTTTTAACTTGTCATATCATCATCCTTGCTTGAGCATTTCAATAGATGTATTACTGATATTTGTGTGATAATATTATTGTTTTAGAAACTATGGATCCACTCAGTAGTAACCTTGAAGAAGAAGAAATAATGGAGAACATTATCCATGAGGACACCTCACAATATCTGAACTTTGAGGGACACGATGACAGCTTAAGTAGTCATGGAGAAGATGAAGACTCCGGTGAACGCAATTTAGTGATTACAAAGTCCGGCGAGGTATATGCATTGATTAAGACCCTGCTGACTTCCACCGACTGATTTGTATATATGTACATGTATTAATTAACGCTTCTTTCTTCTTTTAGCCCTCTGGATCGACCAGCCAGCAACAATCTTCTTCTACAAAAAAGAGCAAGCGAGGCGCGAGCCATCGGCTGAAAGATCGTGCAAAGTTCACGATCGAAGCAGTCCGTGTTGATGGAAGGCCAATGGATCCCAAGAAGGCCGCAGACAAATTTGTACGTCAGGCTGGAGTTCTTGTTAGGGACCAAATCCCAATCATAATTGAAAATTGGAATAAGCCAAAGAAGGGCGACGGTACCTTTGTCGATGAAAGATCCAAAGAAACACTTTGGAATTCGCTGTTGGTAAATTTCACCCTTCCGCCAGAGGAGGATGAATACAAACCGGTTATAAAGGAAAAGGTCAAAGAGTGGACTCTAAAGAAGATGGCTGACGCTTTCCGCAACTGGAAGACAAAATTGAACAAATTTGTCAAACCTCGTGAGACTCCAGATTTCGAAGACGCATATTATGCGAAGATAAGACCTCACTGACCCGAATTTGTGGCATACAAGGAAGGTGATATAGCTACAAAGAGGTTAGAAACCAATACGCTAAATGCCCAGAATAAGGAATATCACCAGAGGACGGGGTCAGGTGGCTACATATCTCAGAGGCCTAAGTGGGAGGAAGCTGAGAAGGCCCTGCGCGATAGAGGGATCACACCCTAGAAACATGGGTGGGACCTACGTGCAAAGACTTGGTTCTACGGAATCGGGGCAAGGTTGGACCCAGAAACGGGATTGTGTATCTTCCCAACCCTCCTTGCCAAACCCGTCACTGAACTCATCATGGCATACGAGGAAACAGCCGCCAGGACCTTCCATCCCGACAGAGAGAATGACCATCTCACACGCGCCATCGGTAAAAAAGAACACCCTAGACATGCACGAGGCACGGGGGTATGACGTGGAAGGATGGGTTTGCCGAGTGGGGCGACTCTTACAAATGGCGCGGCAGAAAAGAAAAAGAGCGTACATAGCGGATGACACAGATAGAACATGCACTTGTGGCGCTGCATGAGCAAGTGAATGCACAAAAGAGCCAGCAAGCTACCGGCCCATCTCAGCGGCACGAAGATCCTGCATTGGAAGCTATCGGCGGCCCAGACTCTGCGCGGAAAAGCAGCGTGGCTTCCACGGAGAACGTGCAGCCCACGCTTGAAATGGCGGGTCCTCGATACCCCGTGGATGAGATCACGGAGAGCGAACACGCCGAGCTGCATGTGAGATTAATGGGCTTATCCATTAATGTGGTTGTCGGCTATGCCTTACCTCCTGTAGCTGGTGGAACTTACCACTGCCGACCGATTCCAGATGGCTATGCTATTGTCGGGGTGGATGAGGTTGTGAAGGAATGTGAGGAAGCACAGCTTGACCATGCTACAGGTGAAGGGGAAACTCAACTCAAATTTGCAGTGAAAACAACCATTCTTTGGAAGAAGGAACACATCGTCTGAGCCGCCTCAGCCGTATCCAAGCAGTCATCAGAATACTCCTCTATCATCTCCGGTGCTTTAGCCATCTCCTCGCTGTAGCCATCTCCGCGCCACCATCTCCTAGCGTCAGCCATCTCCAAGGCGTCAGCCATCTCTCTGGTCACCATCTCTCCGGCGCTTCAGCCATCTCCTCAGCGTAAGCGGAAGAGCACTGCCACGAAGAGCATCACTAGCACTACCATGAAGAAATCCGCAGGAAACCGCACGCCAAAGAGTTCAAGAAACTACGTTCCGTAGCCTTCCGCCAAGCCATTGCCGGTTTTACTGTGGAATTGCAGCGACGAGGAGACCAATAGGATCTCGGTAGAAGAGGTCAAGAAATTCTTTGCACCTAGACGGGCCGAGCCAAAGGAGAAAATAGATCCGGCGGTGGTGGAGAAGTTTTACAATAATCTTTTGAAACCTGAAACCCCACTTGTGCCGGACTACGAGCGCCAGATTTTGAAGGGGGATGCAAGGCGGAGGGAGACTGAAATTAGCAGTCGTGCGGCACCCCAGAAAACAGTACCCATGCTCGGAGAGCAGGAAAATCAATCATGCGCCCCGCTCCAAGTGTTCGACACACGGAACGCTCCTCCTGTAAATGATTATGAGGCAGAGCTACAAAGAAAGGCCAATGAGATGAGGATGACTTACATTTCATACTTGAACCTCATGGGAGACAACATTCCCACAGACGATGTCAACCCCATACAACCATGGAAGTATGGGAAGAATCTCGTCAAGAAAGAGGAGCTGAAGAATCTACCAACAAAGATGCGAAGATTGCACAAGTGGTACCTTTCTGCAAGACGAGAAAGGAAGAATGGATCACGGCGCATATAAGAGATCAGATTTTCTTGTGTGGAGACGACGAGATCGACTTCAACATTCAAGACTTGCATTTTCTATTCAATCAGAAGGAACTCGACAAAGCTGCCATCAGCCTTTATTGTGTGTAAGTACTATTTCTGTAATTTCTATCTCATCTCATTCACTTTATTAATTGCATGTATATATATATGCTCACCATATATGTATATACTATTATACAGGAAAAAGGTTATGGAATGCATGAAAGGAGGCCCTTTTGACATTGGGTTCGTTGACCCAAATAGAGTTCATGAAGAAGTGGTAAGAAACAAACCCGAGCAAACAGAAGATTTCTTGCTAAGGTCTTTACTGAGACAACAAACCAAAAGGGAAATATTATTGCCTTACAACTTCTCGTGAGTATTGTTACCCTCTCTTGTACACATTCTGTTTCGGCTTACTCGATGTTAAGTGTAACTGATGATGAGTTATGCGTGCGTAGGTTCCACTTTATTCTGCTAGTCATTCAACCTAACTCAGGAAAAGTCCTTGTCATGGACTCGTTACGAAAAGAAAAATAGCTATGGGCAGACTTTAGAGAGATGCTCCAGAGGTAATTTCAATCATATTATCGCACTAGATCGGCAACTTTCATGACAACAAGTAATTAATTACTCCTTTATCCATTTTCTTTGCCGGACAGGGTTTGGAAAAGGTTCACGGGCAGGGCCGTGGGTGAATGGTCAAAAGAACTAAAATTTGTAGACCAAAATGTAAGTAATACTAGCTAGCTAGGTCTGCGTATCTCTTTGATTCTGCTTCCAATTCCATTATATCATGCTTTATTGATTATTATTTTGATTGAACTCTCTATTCTCGTAAAGTGCGCGTATCAAGGACCCGACAATAACTTATGTGGATACTATGTTTGCGAGTTCATTCGCAACACGATATGTGCGACGGGCCAAGCCGCACTAGAACAACTTAGAGTAAGTAAACAAAGTACACAATATTATTTTATTACCATCAATTGTCTTGATTTTTATTCTTATATATATATTGACCCCATTCTTCATATATATTTAGATCGAATGGATGCGGGACCAACTCCTACCATTTGACCGCGTACGAGCCATTCAAGAGGAATTGGCGGGGTTCATACTTGATGAGGTCGTCACGCCTGGCGTAGAACTCTTTAGATATCCAAAAAAATGAACGGTGTATATATGCTTGAACGTGTTAGTCTTGTACTTGATGCTTCAACGTTTACGGAGAATACCACACAATGACGATATTTGTGTATAATAATAGTTGCTTGGTTATTCATGTACTCGTATGTACCGACGACGATGTATGTGTATACCGCTCCCGATCGATTCCCCCTCCCCCTTCCCCGTCCCCGCCGCGCCGCAGAAATACGCAGAACGGGGTGGCGGCAGAACTCTGCCGCGGCAGAGATTTAGGCCGTTTTCCTGCCGCGGCAGAGATTTATCTCTTTTTCCTGCCGCGACACAGAATGTTACGAACCGGTGTTAAAGGGGGGGCTGAGCGCTGCGGCAGCCCCACGTGCGCCACCCTTTAACACCGGTTCGGCCTCTAACACCGAACCCCCAACAGCGGTTCCAGAACCGCTGTTAGAGGGCCTTATGAACCGATGTTAGAGGCCACCATCTGCACTAGTGTGTGATATCGCGACCTTGCATAACCGTCCGCAAACGAATCAAGGCGGGGCAAACAAGGGCGAGGACAGCAGGGGCAACCGTGGCAACGTCCAGGCCTTGGAGCCACGGGTCCTGCCAGAAGAGCACCATAGCGCTGTTCCCGTCCTCGATGCGAACCGCCGCGGTGAAAAGTGTGCGCGCGTCGCGCGAAACCAGCAACTTCAGCCCAATACAAGGCTTGCAAGTGCTAGTGCGCTGGAAACAAAGCCACCTCACCCTCAACGCTGCATACACCCACCGTCGGTTGTGGACACAAAGTTCGAGGCTCGAGGCTCGGCAAGGTTTGGCTCGGGCTCGGCTCGGTTCGAAGGTTGGACAAGCCAAGCCCAAACCTTGAGATTTAGGCTCGAGGCTCGACAAGCCAGCTCGGTGAAGCTCGCAAGCCGGCTCGAAGGCTCGATATAATTAAAAATTCACTATAATATTTACTAAAAATGTAACAATTCATATTTATATCAATAATTACATAACTATAAGCTCACTGTGATTTAACTAGAACGTCATAAGTACAAATTTGAGCAATATACCATGAACAAAACATATCCACACAAAGTATTTTTTTCTATAGTTAGGCAATACATCAGCAGTATATATCTAGGTATTTGGCATCTGCACCAGTACCATGCAAGCATCACTGCTCTACAAGATACTCAAGCAAAAAAACAGATTAACATGTTAACAATATCTGGTAAAAAGGATAGCAAGAATAATTCACCTGTGCCATGAAAAAGGACACAGGATATATGGACGGTGAGTTCAGTCATCTTAAAATGTCTAACTAATGTCTAACTGCATGTACTTAAGCGGGAAACATGCTACTGCTACAAACGCATGTTCTTATACTTGTGTCATGAAAAAGGATACAGAAGAGCTGCTGCTACAGACGCATGTTCTTGTGCACATCCTTGTTCGTGGAGATCTATAGGAAGAGACAAAGCGGTGCATGCGAGCACCCTGCTCCATGCTGTATAGTCAGCACATGGCCGGCAACCTACGCTAATCATAGTCGCGCACCGCTGTACACATCTGAGGGAAGTGGGAGGAGCAGATTGGGGCTTTGGCCGGGTGGGGACTAGGGATGGGACTGCAGGGGGCAGGCTGGTGGCGGCCGGTGCTAGCGAGTAGAGAAACACGGAAGGGGATCGATCGAGAATAGGGAATACCTGCTACGAGACCGTGGGGAACGAATCGAAGGAAAGTAGGGGCAAGGAGGGCAGCCATGGCGCAGAGGATGGGGCGGTCGGCGTTCGTGCCGCCGGTAGTTGTTTGTGGCGGCGTGAGTGCTGACATTGATGTGGAGAATCACGGAGGCGCGGGGCTGGGGGGTCGGGAGCGTTTCTGTCTCTCCCACGTCCTCGTACAAGGCAAGGGCAGCGAGTAAGTTGCTCAGCTCGACGAGCCGACCGAGCCGAGCCGCGAGCCCAATTTTTAGAAATTTTTCAGTGACAAGCCGAGCCAGGCTTGGCTCGGTAATTAACGAGCCTGTGCGAGCCGAGCCACGAGTCGGCTTGGCTCGGCTTGATTCCAGCCCTACATAGGCTTAGCGAAGATCACCACATCATCAGCGTACGGCGAGATGCGGCGACGGATTTCCCATTGCTTGAGGTCCGAGAGCAATCCCCAACCCTCCGCGGAATGAGAACATGGCGGAAACCACGTTCATGACAATGACGAATAGCAGCGGAGCGATGGGGTCGCCCTGCCGCAGCCCACGTCCATGTGCGAAGGGAAAACCTAGGCTACCATTCACCAGAACACTGGTAGTCGCCATGGACAGCAGCAACATAATCCACCCAATCATCCTCGGACCGAAACCCCGTTGTCGCAACACACTGACCAGGAAGGACTACGACACGCTATCGAAGGACCGGGCCACATCAAGTTTAAGCAGCAAAGAAGGGACCTTGGCGTGGAAGAGGGCTCGAGCTGATTGTTGCACTAGCACAAAGTTATCGTGGATGCACCTCCCACGAATGAACGCACTCTGGTCATCATCCACTAGTTCATGCATTCTCGGGGCGAGTGATGACTGCAAGTGCACAAATTATTTGTAGCTAGTTTTGAAATAAAGATATCAATCCCACAGAGTACAACCTGGTATCACCACACGACTACAGCGTGGCATTCACAAGCCCAAACGATGTACATATGGTACGATTGCCTGGCATGCTGTCCGCTCAGCTCAGGCTACTGCTCTTGTTCTGTCTGAACCTCATAGTCACTATGATGCTTTAAAAAGTCCACATTGGCGTACGGCGATGGAGGCCGAGTTCACTGCAATTCAAGACAATGAGACATGGCGCTTAGTTCCTCCTTTACCTGAAGTGAATATTATTGACTATAAATGGGTATTTAAAATCAAGCAGAAATCTGATGGGTCTATTGAGAGATACAAGGCACGTTTCGTTGCCAAAGGTTTCAAGCAGAGGTGCGGTTTTGATTATGAGGATACGCTTAGCCCTATTGTTAAGCTAACAATGATACTTATTTATTGTCTATGGCTCTTTTTCATAAGTGGCATCTCTATCGGCTAGACATAGAGAATGCCTTCTTACATGGAATTCTTAAGGAGGAAGTTTATATGCGCCAACCTCCTGGATTTGAGGATCCTCGTCATTCGAAATATTTATATGGGTTGAAGCAGACTCCTGATGACCCACAAGTATAGGGGGTGTATCGCAGTACTTTTGATAAATAGGAGTGTCGATCCCAACGAGGAGCAGAAGGTGCTGAACAGTGGTATGGAGCAGGAAATCCCTGTGAATAGTTAGCAAACGAATTTTTAGTGGTTTTCTAATAAGGCAACAAAACAAAGAGCAAGTAATAAAGACAACGAACAAATGGAGCAAGTGGCCCAATCATTTCTTAACAAAGGACAAGCCGGTGGAAATACTTATAAGGACCAAACGTTCTCGAGGACACATGGGAATTCTGGCAAGTGCTTTCGCTTTAAATAGTTGAGTACTCTTCTCTGGTGTTGTAAGTGTTGTGTGGGTGAACCTGTGCTAACATACTGAACTTACTTGGACTAATACATACTTGTGATTAAACCCCCTACAAACATTTGTAACTACAGGAAAGTAATTAAGATATAAATCTAGCCACAGCCTTAAACTCTGAGATCCTACGCTCCCTTGTGCAAAGGTGTCCTAACGGGGGTTCAGGTTTCTGTCACTCCGGCAACCCCACAATTAGTAGCCAAATACACAATGCATTCTCCTAGGCCCATAAATGGTAAAGTATCATGTAGTCGACATTCACATGACACCACTAGAAGAATAGCACAACAACTTAAATACTAAACCATTGAATAATAACTCAACACAGATCCACTACTAACACATGACTTCTCACATGTCCTCAAGAACACAAGAACTACTCACAAGACATCATATGGATCAAGATCAAAGATGATATGGTGATGGATAACAATCTGAACATAAACAATAATCCAATGGTTCCACCCACAAGCATCAACTACAATAGTAATTAACACCGGGAGGGTTTCCCCTAATGAAATAAAGCAATATCCAACACAATTGTTACAGCAGGATGGAGTGGTGATGATGGTGCTGGTGGAGATGATGGTGTGGATGATGATGATGATCCAGATGAAGCCTAGCTTGAAGATGGTGATGATGGCGACGATCTCCTCTCTCCGAGAAGGAATTCCCCTGGCAGAAATCTATCTATCGGAGAGATCTTTCTCTCTCGGTGTTTTCCATCCCGCAGAGGCGGCGGAAATCTATCTATGGTCGCTCCCGTAGGGAAGATATAGGCGAGAGGGCGGAGTCGGGAGCCGGGCGGGTGGGCCACACCTACCCTAGGCGCGGCCCAGGGGGGACCCGCGCCTAGGGGGTGTGGGCCCCCTGTGGCCCTTCTTCGCCTCTCCTTCTAGCTTCCTCTGTCTTCTGGGGAAAATATTATTTTCCCATATTTTTCTGGTATTTTTCTGATCTTCGCGAAATTGTATCAAAACGCCTCTTTTTCCATCAGAATCCAGACTCCGGTAGTTCATCCTCCAAGAATCATCCAACATGCATAAACAGATGAAAAGACATAAATAATACCTCATAATAAGACATATATCAATAAATATAGGCAAATTATGATATAGAATGGTGATGCAAATTGGGCATATCAACTCCCCCAAGCTTAGACCTTCGCTTCCCCAAGCGAAAACTGAGCTCAGTAAACATGTCCACAGGTTTATGGAGTGAAGTGTCGATAAAATAATACGAATAAGAAGCATCACACTTACCATTGCACAACTCATAGAAGAAAGCAACTCACCATTATATAACTTTAGCTTGCAACAAGTACATGAGTCACAATAGAGATGCATAAAGATAAATCATAATTGGAATTGGCAAACTTTGTTCTTGGTCAGAGAACACCTGGCAAACAATTTCACAAAAAGCTTTTTGTAGAAGTTTCAAAATAGGAGCACTCTTTGCTAAAAAAGGTTTTTCACAAGTGAAGGCTTTCAAAGTAATACTCAATAGATAAGAGTTTTGTGCAAACAAGGAGGATAAATAACATGATTGAATAAATCACCATATGAATGCTTGAAACACAACAACTCAAATGCTTGCTGAAGATAGAGAGGAAGTAGGTTTACTGACTCAACTTGGAAGTAGGAGAAAGGTCCTTTCATAGAGGGAAGCAGGGATTCCAAGTCATAAAGAGCTTTCAAAAGATTATGGTACTTACTAGCTCTGAGCCCTCATTTCCCCTATCATAGGCATCTTGATATGATTAAAGTTAAAGTGAACAAGGATGGAGTATATGCTTGGCGAAATATATGTTGGCAATCTCATGTCCCTTGAATATGAGGGCCACAGCTCATGCTACTCAACTTCAGTCACTGGTAAGTTCTTGTCATTGTAAGTACATGCGTATCATAGAGAACCGCCAACGGGGTACCCCTTGCACATGGTACAGGAGCTTTCCCATAACCAAAATGACAAGGCAAGCAGACAGTGAGCATCTCAGCAATCTTTTTATTAACTATATGCATAGCTTTTTATTGAGGATGTTTCACAGGTTGCTCACTATGGTGATAATGCAAGTTTCCACCATGATTAGGCATGGCTTAGGCTAGTGGCCCAGACGTTTCTCTAACACATAATACAAACTTCATGGACTTACAAGCTCCCTTTTTATTTCACACCGGTGACATCCATAGACAAAAGAGCACAATATCAACTATGTACAAAGTACAAGTGCAATGTTGAAAATGTTCCCCGTGACAACATGGTTCTGCTAATTCCAACGTATAGATGCAAGCATATACAACTTCGATGACACAATGGTTCAAGTCTATTAGGGGCAGGAAAATAAGGTGTGCCATCAAGTTCGTGAGAGCTTTACTAACTAGTTTTCACATAAAAAAATACTTTTTAATTCGAAAGATAAATGAAGCTTGAGAATTTGCTTGGAATAGAAATAATTCTACTAGGTATATATGGTGGACACAAATGACATAGGTTTGGTTCAAAGGGATTGGAAACATGAGAAGTATGTCTTCTCAAAACAGGTTTTTGGCTAGCAAGGCTAAGTAGCAAGCAAGAGAGTTGAAGGAAACAAGCAAACATACAAGTAATAAAGCCAAACATGCAATCTTCCTTGAAGACACAAAAGATCTTAAATAAAGAATACTAAGCTTATGAGCCAATCAAGAAAGAAAATAGATGATACAAAATACATGTAAGCTTTTTCTTTTTTTCTTTCAAACCTCAAAAAAAATTTTGCTACTAACCAGAGCTCGGTTTGCCAAAACCAATTTAGATCTACTTGATGCTCCCAAAGTGATGCCAATACTGGTCAACAAGATCCATTATATAATAGAGATTGCAAACTAAAATAAGAAGTGCAAAAAGTAAAAGATGAGACTTCTCATTAATATTCAATAAAGGCACTCACACCAAGGGATACATAGATAATCAACTAAAGGAGAGATACTTCCACATGCAAACCAACCTATAAGATAACTTCTCTACCAAAGATATGAATCCACTAAAAAGGTAAAAGATAAAAGATAATGATGGTGATACCAAAACCTGATGATGAATTACTCCTCTGATGGTGGTGGTGTTCCCTTGAAATCATGAGACTTCCAAGGTAAAGGTTCCCCATACAAAAAGGATGTCTTGGTTTCCATAATCCTGAAACTAGCAGCAGAGCACATGCGAGCAAATCTAGCCTCCTACTCACAGTTTTGGTTTTGTATGTCATAAAGTTGTGCTTGTAATTGGTTGGTGGCCTGATGTAGTGAGAGGATTTCGCCTTGGAGCTCAGCAACCTCCTCCTTGTGCTTGGTGATGAGTTCTAAACTTATCTTATGGATAATATCCACCTTGCGTTCTGCCATCTTCTTGTACCTGAAAAATTCTTGTTCCAAAGCTTCCATCCTGTCTTCCAGACTGCCTTCTCCTTTAGGGCCTCGAACTTCTTTTATCTGCACCTCCCCATCTTTGAGAATCAATTCCTTGGGATGAATCTTCAGCTCATACATGTACAGGTTGATAGCATCCGAGGAAGAATCCTCTATGGGTGATCCAGAGGAAGACATCGTGGCTCCGAAACTAAGAATCTGCCTGACAAAAATAGATCAAAAAAACACACGAAGAGAACAAGATACACGGACCTCAGAGGGTCCGGGGCATTATATATTACAAAGTTTCAATGCATAAGGAAAGTGCTGATACGAAAACGAGGCGGAGACGGAGCTTGGGAGGGCTCACACCCCCCTCAGGCGTGGCCAGCTGGGGCCCGCGCCTGGGGTGGGTGTGGCCACCCCGGCCTTCATTTCCTCCTCTGTTCCGTCTCGTAATCTTCCATATGCATTAAAAACATCAAAAATATAAAAAGATTGGATTTTCACGAACCTTCTGTTTTTATCACTTTTACCTATTCAACGACGAACTCTGTAGACTCTGGTGTTTGGTTCCTGATAAATTCTTCTGGGGTCACCATTTGAATAACATCAACATCTTCATTATAGGAATCTCTAGAGATATAATGCTTTAGCCTTTGACCATTCAACACCTGCGTGGTGTCGTCCTTCAAAGAAGATATTTTAATAGCACCTGAAAGATATATTTCCTTAATAACAAAAGGTCCTTCCCATTTTGAGAGTAGTTTCCCTGCAAAAAATCTGAGACAAGACCTATACAAAAGAACTTTCTCACCAACATGAAACTCCCTTTTGAGAATTCTCCTATCATGCCATCTTTTTACTTCTTCCTTAAAGAGCCTAGCATTTTCATAAGCTTCACTCCTCCACTCATCTAAGGTACTCATGTCAAGCAATCTTTTCTCACCGGCAAGTTTAAAATCTCTATTCAACTTGTTCACTGCCCAATAAGCTTTGTGTTCTAATTCTAAAGGCAAGTGACAAGCCTTCCCATAGAACATTTTGTAAGGAGACATCCCCATAGGATTTTTATAAGCAGTTCTATAAGACCATAAAGCGTCATTCAACTTTTTAGCCCAATTTTTCCTAGATCTATTAACAGTCTTCTGTAAGATAGATTTAATTTCCCTATTGGAAAGTTCTACCTGCCCACTGGTTTGGGGGTGATAAGATGAAGCAATTCTATGGTTTACATCATACTTAGCGAGAGCTTTTCTAAAACCCCCATAAATAAAATGAGAGCCTCCATCAGTCATGAGATATCTAGGCACACCAAACCTGGAAAAAATAACATCTTTAAGCATTTTTAAAGAGGTCTTACCATGATCACTTTTTGTAGGTATGGCTTCTACCCACTTTGTAACATAGTCAACTGCAACAAGAATGTGAGTATACCCTTTTGAAGGAGGAAAAGGACCCATAAAGTCAAATCCCCAACAATCAAAAGGTTCAATAACAAGAGAATAGTTCATAGGCATCTCATTGCATCTAGAAATGTTACCTACTCTTTGACATTCATCACACGATAAGATAAACTTTCTTGCATCCTTGAAAAGGGTAGGCCAATAAAATCTAGATTTATAAAACTTTTTGTGCAGTCCTATGCCCAGCATGATGTCCTCTATAAGCATTGCCGTGACATTTTCTCAATATCTCTTGTTGTTCAAATTATGGAACACATCTTCGCATAATACCATCCACTCCTTCTTTGTATCATCCCAAAAGTAATGCCTTAGATCATAGAAGAATTTTCTTCTTTGCTGGGCTGTAAAGGTTGGAGGAAAATACTTGGAAACAATAAAATTAGCATAATCAGCATACCAAGGACTCTCATGCAGACTTACCCTTATTGCAGCCAACTGCTCATTTGGAAAACTATCATTAACAGGCAAAGGGTCAAAAGAAATATTTTTCAAACAAGATAAATTGTCAGCAACGGGATTTTCAACACCTTTCCTATCTACAATATGCAAATCAAACTCTTGTAAAAGCAACACCCATCTAATAATCCTAGGCTTAACGTCCTTCTTTGTCATAAGGTACTTAATAGCAGCATGATCTATATGAATAGTAACCTTTGAATCAACAATATAAGGTCTAAACTTATCACAAGCAAAGATTACAGCTAAAAACTCTTTTTAGTAGTAGCATAATTCTTTTGAGCAGCATCTAGAGTCTTGCTAGCATAATGAATAACATTCAACTTCTTATCAACACATTGCCCAAGGACAGCACCCACAATAAAATCACTAGCATCACACATAATTTCAAAAGGCAAAATCCAGTCAGGTGGTTCAACAATAGGAGCAGTAGTCAAAGATTTCTTCAAAGTTTCAAAAGCTTCCTTACAATCATCATCAAAAATAAAAGATACATCTTTTTGAAGAAGATTAGTAAGGGGCTTTGAAATTTTGAAGAAATCTTTAATAAACCTCCTATAGAAACCAACATGACCAAGGATACTACGGATACCTTTTATATCCCTAGGGCAAGGTGATACGTCCAAAACGTATCTACTTTCTCGAACACTTTCTATTGTTTTTCCTCTATACTTATGTTAGGGTTCCGTAGGGAATATATAGGCGAGAGGGCAGAGTCAGGAGCCGGGCAGGTGGGCCACACCTGCCCTAGGCGCGGCCCAGGAGGGACCCGCTCCTAGGGGGTGAGCCCCCTGCGGCCCTTCTTCGCCTCTCCTTCCAGCTTCCTCTGTCTTCAGGGAAAATGTTATTTTCCCATATTTTTCTGGTATTTTTCTGATCTTCGCGAAATTGCATCAAAACGCCTATTTTTCCATCAGAATCCAGACTCCGGCAGTTCATCCTCCAAGAATTATCCAACATGCATAAACAGATGAAAAGACATAAGTAATACCTCATAATAAGACATATATCAATTAATAGAGGAAAATTATGATATAGAATGGTGATGCAAATTGGGCGTATCAACTCCTCGTGCTTGGCATACACGTCTCAACACTGTTCTTACCAGTCTTGGGTTCACGGCCTCTACAAAAGACACATCTCTCTTCATACTAAGGCGCTCAGATATTACCATTTTTTGCTTGTCTATGTGGATTACATTATTGTTGTCAGTTCTGCAGCTACTGCTTTTGAGCGCCTTATTCATCAGCTTCGATATTTGTTTGCTCTTAGGGACCTTGGATAGCTACATTCTTTCCTTGGCATTGAGGTGCAACGATCAGCCGGTGGAATTCTTCTCAGTCAGCGCAAGTACGCGTCTGAGTTACTACAATGTGCTAGCCTTCTTCATTGTAGTCCTATATGATGGCTTCCTCTGATAGACTGTCTGCTACAGATGGTGTTTTACTCTCAGCTAAGGAATCTACACGGTACCATAGTGTTGTTGGTGGCCTACAATACCTCACTCTGACACGTCCGAAATTATCTTTTGCAGTTAACAAGGTGTGCCAGTACCTTCATGCACCTCGTTGCACTCATTGGATGGCGGTCAAGTGTATTCTTCGCTACGTTCAGGCCACTCTCACTCATGGGTTGTTGTTACGTCCTGCTACATCTCCACCTGATCTTTTGTCTGCATTCTTTGATGCGTATTGGGCTAGGAATTCTGATAACCGCCGATCCATGGTTTTTTTTCCATCTTCTATAGTGGTAATCTTGTTTCTTGGAGTGCCAGAAAATATGCTACAATATCTCGCTCCAGTACAGAGTCTGAATACAAGGCACTTGCCAATGCTACTGCTGAGCTTATATGGGTGCAAGCTCTTTTCCTGAACTTGGAGTTTCACAAAGTAGTCCACCTATTTTATGGTGTGACAACATTGGAGCAACGTTTCTTTCATCGAATCCAGTTTTTCATGCTCGTATCAAATATATTGAAATAGATTTTCACTTTGTTCGAGAAGGCAGAATGGACAAAAATAACCCTTTTTGGTAAGGATTTCACGAAATGACCCCTCTGGGTAAGAATTTCACTAGCACTAACCCTTTGGGTAACGCCTAACAACAAGGCGCTACACTCTACAGGGTAGCGCCTTGTTGCTAGGCAATATGCCCCTGCCAGCGTGGCACCGCCTGGCCCGGCCCCGGCCCTACCCAGGCGTGTAACGCCCAGGCGCTATGCTCAAAGTGTAGCGCCTATCTGATAGGCGCTATGCTCTGATGTGTAGCGCCTAGCAGATAGGCGCTACACTTTGAGACATAGCCTATCGCGCCCAACCCCCTCCCCACCCCTCCCCATTCACTCCCAGGCAGCTAGAAGAACAGATAGAGGGGCGCCGGTGGTTCCTCCTCCCCTCTCTCTCAAATCCCCTCCTTAAATCCAACAGATTTGAGGGATTTCACCATGGATTTTCTCCCCCATCCCTCCCTCAAGGTAATCCCCTCCTTTCCCCTCTCTTTCATCCAATGAATCTTGCACATTATCTTCTAAGTTGTTTGAAACCCTAGGTCTAGTTGGATTCATAATATGGCCTATTTGTGCATGTTTTTGGTTACTTGGTAGTTATATATTAGTTGTATTTGATGGGAAATGGAAGTGTGTTGTTGATTTGCATTGTATATGATGTTTGTATATGGATTTGTATGGATGTGTGAATAATATGCTCCCATATTCTTTGTAGTTTATTGTATAAATTGAAACAATGGCCACATAGCACACACATTTTATTGACGTTTGGAATATATATGTAGGATGGTGTGGCTACTTGAGGATTACTATGATCATGAACACCGGGCATACTTGATGGCGGAGAAGCATATGGTAATAAACCATGGTTGAACTTCTTTGTTTTTATTTTTCTATTGATTCAATTGTGTTGGAAAAAGCATAATGTTCGATCTTGTATGTATGCAAAGGCTTCGTCCCCTCAAGCTTCGGTCTCATGGCGTGTCTTCGAATGACATGCCGTACGACGAGTGGTATTGAGTATATCAAGCGGCTAGGCCTCCTTCCTTTCATCAGCTTGTGAGCCGGTCGACGCCAAACCTCAACGCGGTTGCTATCACCGCATTGTCGACCAGTGGAGGCCGGAGACACACACTTTCCACCTTCGGACCGGCGAGATCACCCCTACTCTTTAGGATGTTTCCATGATCTTTGGACTTCCTATCGTGGGGGAGCCTCTCTGTATGAGCACAGATTCCGATGGGTGACACAATGCGATGCAGCTACTTATTGGCATGGCTACTGAAGAACTTGAATATAGGAGCAAAGATAGAGTCCCAGCAGGCGCGACATACGCGTGGATTGTGGAGAACTTTGCGCATTGTCCGAACCCCGTCGAGGTTGAGGTGATCGAGACACATGCTCGTGTGTACGTGTGGTATGTCCTTTCTAGGACTCTATTTGTTGACAGCGAATGTAGGACCGCTCAGTGGATGTGGCTGAAGGCACTAGCAAACTGGGATAGCAATATCAGTTGGGGTTCGTCGGCTCTTGCCTACTTCTACCGGCAGGTAATCACCTGTGCACTCTACATTCATTTGTATATGTCGAGTCCACACATATGCTATCCTGACCTCTTTTTTGTTCACTTGTAGTTGGACAATGCCTGTCGTAGGGCAGGCCAAAATGCCAGAATAGGTAGTGCTATGGTTCTTCTCTCGATATGGATATGGGAACGCTTACCAGTTGGGCGTCCGAAAGAGGTGGGCCACCATCCTTGGCCAGAGTATAATAGAAACCCTATACGCCTTCCGACTTGGGCTTACAAGTGGGATGTGGCTTGCTTAGCCTTCCGGAATTTAGGTTATAAGATTCCTCCCAATCACCGTACAACATCTTGAATGCGGCTTGTTTAGCCTTCCATGCCTTCCCGTACTTCACCTCGTAGTGAAAGAGGGCTTTCACAAGCTCCATGACCATCTTGATGCTCATTATTGGAAATGACACGATGTCATTGGAAAGCCTATAAGCGAGGAACTCAGAGGTGAGTTGTCGGTGCTCGTGCTTTGCATTCTTGCCATCCACCACCGGGCCTCGACACATGTGAGTTGATACACAACTAGTTATGTGCCAATCGGGACCTCCCTTGAATGGTCTTGCATGCACAATCCGAGGACATCCTTCCTCCTCGCACTTCACCGTGTAACGCTTCTTGATGTCCGAGTGCATGACCGTCTAAGGACGATGATGCTTCACCGAGAAGTCCTTTATCCATTGCTTAAATTCCAACAAGGTCTTAAACCTTGATCCTTTGCAAAAGCCATTATTCATGTGATTGTCATCCCGGTAAGAACTTGTCCTTGGTCCAAGCACTATGCCTTTGCCACCATCAACCGTGGCTTCATCCGCAAGACTAAGATCACGAAACAAAGGCACCCGATGGTCCTGCCCTAATACGGTATGGTGGATTTCGGCCTCTCTAGCCGTGAACCTCTCCTCGTCAACTTCTTCTTCGGGACCATCATCATCCGAGTCCGATGCATAGCCTCGAGAATACGGGAGGTCATGGTCCATGTCATCTTGAGTGATATATTTATCCAAATCACCAACATTGTTGTCGTGGAGTTCAACATCATCATCATCTTCACACTCACAATCATCATTGTCCTCTTCCAACACTTCGTCTTGGTGTCTTGAAATCGGGCTCAATGTTTGGGTCAAAGGAGGTTCACTCCATACCTCTTTCTCTACGGGTGGAGGACTCCTACTATCAAATGGGGAGGCAAGACGGTTCAAGTCCAAAGGCAATTAACTATCAACCTTCTTGGTGGCAAATAGCTCAAGAGCCTTGTCTAGTGATTCGGCCACCACCTCCTTGTATGAAAGCCAACGAGCATCGGAGAAGATACGCATGGTCTTCCAACGGATATGCATTCCAAAACCCACATTATGTCTTCCCTCTAACTCAACAACATCACATGGGTCCATCCATTTCAATTCAATCCTCACTTGCTCCAATACCTCGGCATAGGTGGGACTATGCTCAAACACAATATCTAGCTCATCTGGTCCGGTTCTATGTTGCCTTTCAAAAAGGCATCCTTGTCCACATGATAAACATGAACAATTCTTGCCATCCGTAACACATAGGAGAATATGTTCATTAACTAACCATGACAAGATAAACAAAAATATACTAGACACATTATCAAACCATAAAGCTAACAAGAACACCCTCTCTTACATAATACTAACCCTAACCCTAGCCATAACATTCCAATAAACTAAACAATGACATTTCAACAACCCTAAACCTAACTAAATGCTCCATACACATCTTTATACCCAACATTGGCCAATGAATCTAACAAATTTCCAAACATTTCTCTCCAAATCAAATTTCTAGGGTTTCAAGTCAAGTCCAACCAAAATGAAAGATTTTAAGAGGTCAAAACAGAGGGGAATGAGGGAGGGTACCTCTAGCAGCTGGGGAGAGGCACAAATCCACCAAATGAAGCTTCCAATGTGAGAGATTTGATGGGGGAAGAACAGAGGGGAGAAGGGGGCGCCTCCTTGTTGTTCTTCTTGGCTGGGTCGAGTCGGAGAGTGAATGGGTCAGGGTGGGGAGGGGGGCTGCGAGCTGCTAAGTATGTCTCAAAGTGTAGCGCCTATCTGCTAGGCGCTACACATTAGAGCATAGCGCCTATCAGATAGGCGCTACACTTTGAGCATAGCGCCTGGGCGTTACTCGCCTCGGGCTTAGCGTCTGGACGTTACACGCCTGGGTGGGGCAGGGGCCGGGCCAGGCGGTGCCACGCTGGCAGGGGGTATAGCGCCTAGCAGCAATGCGCTACCCTGTAGGGTGTAGCGCCTTGCTGTTAGGCGTTATCCAAAGGGTTAGTCCAGTGAAATTTTTACGTCGAGAGGTCATTTTGTGAAATCCTTTCCAGAAAGGGTTATTTTTGTCCATTCCGCCGTTTGAGAAAGGGTTGCTCAGAAGCTATTACAAATAAAATTTATTTTCTCCAAGGATCAGATAGCTGATATTTTTACCAAGCCATTACCACTTCCGCTATTTCAAGCTTGTAGACACAATCTCAATCTTTATAGACTAGTTGAGATTGAGGGAGGGTGATAGAATATGTATTATAGTATAAACACTAACCGTATTGTATACATACTATACCCGGTTTTGTATCTGTACCGGTTTGTAAGTCTTGTAAACTCTGATATAAATATACTTGAGGCAGACCGAGAGACGTCGTGCAATTACTTTACCAATACAATCTTTCGTTCCGCTTTTAAACCCATATACTCCCTCTGTATAAAAATGGTTTTATTGTTGTTGACCGCGAGGTATTTTATTCAATATACATGACTCACTGCCGAACACTTATATGCTTTACTTATTCACATCAGAAGTAGGTGCCGAGCTACACAACTTGATAGCTATTTTCCTTTGGTGATCTGATTTATCGCAAGAAATATAGTCCGTTTCTCTTCTAGAGAACTGCCGATTTGACCATTATTATAGGGAGCTGCAATGGAAAGCCATGTTCCAGTCATCAGCCAGTTCAGAGAACAACGAAGTAGGAATCGATTTATACATTTGATCTGCTCATTGTGGTTGAAGCAAAAAGAGTTTACAGATGTTCCAACAAATCACTCCTTATCTGCTCATGATGTTATTTTTATTTTCAGGATGAATTAATCCAACATTTGTTCATTTCATGTCCCCAAGTAGTGTGGCACATAGTGCATATGGCATTTGGTATTACCCTTTCTACTAGTACTAATAATATTTTTGGCAATTGGTTAATAGGCACTTGTAGAAAACAGGGCTTTCGTTCGCTCGTCCCGGTTCGAGCAGCCGGAGCGTCGCTTAGGAGCCGGGGGCGTTGGTCCCTAGCCATTCGTCCCGGTTTGTGAGGCATGCCACATGTCCCGTCGTACACGTTTAGTCCCTGTTTGTGTCATAAACCGGACGAATAGTCTCTTCCTATAAATACGCATCTAGCCCTCTTCTTTCCTTTTTTGTTTTTTCTTAGTGGAAGGTGTGAGATGTGTGTGTTAGTTTGTTTTTCCTATGTACGCGAGATGTACGATGAAATTCTTGAAGATGTTCCATTAAATTCTTGAGTGAAGGATGCCGCTTGATTTCACATAAACAAAAATCCAAATTCTTCCCGGTGCGCGGACGCTGGTTCGACGTCCTGAGCGCACCCGCTACACGACAAGAAAACACACGCGCTGGAAATACTACGACAAGGAAACACACGCGCCGGAAATACCCTCTTATCCAATATCCTTTACCGATGCGCCGCCGCCGCCTGTTTACCCCCGTAGGTCAGGAGCTAGTGACTACCCTGCCCACATCTTCCCCAACGGCTCGGTCCTGCAACTTCTCGACGACGATTCCCCGTTTCTCCACCGTAGATTCGAGCCACCGACTCCCCCGACGCTGTCGCATCGATTATGCATCGACGCAGCCACCCTACTACCCCTTGACGCTAGGTGGAGAAGAATCACGAGGGCCCCGACCGTCAATCCTCCATTCACAACCCTGCGCCCTTCTCTTCCTCTTCCGCGGTGACCGCTCGTCGAACATGAGCGGCAATTGGAGTAGTACTCCGGTCCCCGAGGGAAGCAGGTGGAGTAAGAGCACGGGACGGAACAGAGCATGGGCGAGGAGAACGAACGGGGGAATAGAGAAGGTGGATTTTTTATCGGTCAAACCTGGTCCCTGGTCATGGGACTGGTTGCTTCACGTTTTTTTAAGAACAATTGGATTCTTCACGTGATAATGTAACGCAGGAGCAGAGACAATGAACGACCTGGGCCATGGTACTGGAAGGGTTGGGCTATGACTCGTTACAAAGAGTTGCCAACTAAAGTTGCTCGTCGGGCATCTTAAAAAAATTGCTTGTCCAGCATCAAAATCTCTATCATGCACTAAAATTTTGTTCAGTCAGACACAAAAGTTGTCTCTCCAGGCTCCACTGTCCTGAAAGTTGCTTACTACTGATATGAAATTGCATATTCCCGATATGAAGTTGCCTATCAATGATTAATAGCGTGAAATTGTCCGGCGAAGCAACTTCTGTGCCTAACGAGGCAACTTCGCCCGTCGAGGCAACTTTTTTTCCGGCGAGACAACTTCGGTGCCCGACGAGACAACTTTGAAGCCTGACAAGGCCACTTCAGAGCCCGACGGGGCAACTTCGGTACCCGACGAGGCACATTGTTCCCGACAAGGCAACTTCGATGCCCAACAGTGCAAATTTTGTGCCTGACGAGGCAACTTTTGCCCGGCGAGATAACTTTGGTGCCTGAACTTTGAAGTCCGAGGGGCAACTTCTGTGCCTGACCAGGCAACTTCTGTGCCTGACCAGGCAACTTTCGAACCCGATGAGGCAAGTTTAGAGCCCGACGATGCAACTTTGGTGTCTGGCGAGGGAACTTCTGTTCTCGGCGAGGCAACTTCGGAACTCCGACATGATCTCCATCGTGCCACCGGTTTTGACGCCAAGTACACAATGCCACAAGTAGGTCGTTCATCATAACGATAACTATTAATACATAACTTAGTAATATAAAAGTAAACTACTTTACCTTCGTAATGACCATGACCATATCAAATCACATGCCCCTCCTACAACATAAAATTAGACGCCTCTACTTTGTCTATTGCAAGTTTTGCGTGGCTGTTAGGGATTTCGTAACAGAACCATTTCTAATCTACGAACTTTCCAACCACAATATGGATCCATACGGTTGTCTCCACTACACCCCTTTCAGGGCCCTCCTTTGTAAATGCTATATCAACTATTGTAAGAGAGACATACACCCGCTAGCCACTTATACTGAACAAGTCGTGTCGAGCATGGAACCAGTCTCGCGTAAGAGTACGCGTAAAGTCAGTCCGAGCCTCTTCATCAAACAATCCCGCGATATAAACAAGTACACATGGAAGGGTAACAACTATAGCATCAATGCCCGCACAACACATATGCGTACTGGCCGTATAGCACTACTACTCATAGATCGGCTCTGATACCACTGTTGGGGTTTTGGGCAGAAAATCAAAATTTTTACTATGACAGATCGTCCCAATGCCCAATATCTATCTACTAGTAATGCAGTAACAACCTAAGTTCTTGGACACATACCCTTATAGTCCGAAAGCGGTTAACGTTCTGAGGGGAATGTTGTTGATATAGTCGTGCTCGTAGCCAACCGCAAGGTCGCGACGCTCCTCGTAGGTCACCCCCTTGCTCCATCACCATGCAACAATCCGGCTTGCGACATCCAAAGTGCCTCAAGTGTTGCACCTCGTGGCTTCATACACATACGGTGTACGATGAGAACCTCCGTCTCCCTGATCACGTCGGGAGTGCAAAAGTAGATCTCTGGCTTCAGAATCCCCGCAGCACAACAGCGTGCTGCGGATGCGTCATCTCTTGCGCGAACAGTCCTGGGCCGTGCCATTGCATGGACAAAACTAGAGAGAAAGAGAGAGATTGGAGAGGAGGAGGAGTTCCCAACTCATGGGATATGTAGATTGATGTGTTCCTCCAAGGGGAGAGGGGGCCTATTTATATAGGGGGGAGGGGGAGCCTTACCCCTCCCCCAAGACATCTAGGCAGCCGCACCCTTAAGTGGATCCCCTCATGGCTCGGGAACATCACAAACATGACCTAGACTCTCTTGCGTCAATGATCAACATCGGGACCGTGATGTCCATAATGATCCCTGTGCATTCCAGATTGATGATGTCGTTTGAATCGTAAACGCCGAGTCCAATTCCCTTTGTTACTTTAATACTACTTGTCCGAGATCTGACGATGGCGGATAGCCCACCTCATACAGGAGGCGCGCCTACCACTCTTGAAGCCAACTACGGCTAAGGCCGTTGGTCACTGGTTACCTTTCGACCATTGGAGGTGCTTTGGTGATTCTGGGTTGGCGATGATATTTGGTGCGCGCTCTCACTGGAGAGGTGAGTGATTTGAGTTAAATACAATAACAGTCACTATACTTGTTGGGCTGGTTCGATTTAGTTCTCATACTCGGAATTTGCTAAATTTTGTCCGTTTACTTGTGAATTGTGTTCGATTTAGTCTAATTCGATGCGCCATGGAACGTGGATCGAAATCTTGCAAAAACACTCTCAACATCTGACAAAATTGCAAAGAAAATCACAAATGTACATTAGTCACTGTACTTGTTCGGATGGCTCAATTTTGTCATGTTACTTTTCACTCCCAGATATTTGCATATACCCACACAGCACTCCACACTGTTAGAGTACCCTTCAATTCAAGAATGTTTTATTTGAGAGGGAGGGAAAAGGAAGGAGTCGATGGAGAGGAAGACGACGATCATCAAAACATGTAACGTTTTTTCATAAAGGGAGATGGTGTCGAAGCTACACCGTCAGCCATGGAAATGTACGTTTTAGATGCGGGAGGTGGGTCCTGCAAGTTTTCACGTCAGCCGCTCTCTTGCTAGTGGACTCGCGTCAGCTCAAATTCGTTGACAAAGATGTTTTTGGACTAAATCGAGTCTAATTGACGAGTACACAAATTAAATTGTGCAAACTATGAGTATCAGGACTAAATCGAGCCAACCGGACAAGTATAAGGACTGCTATTATATCTAGCCTCAATTGTGATAGTTTTTGAAATTTTCTCAAATACGGGAGGGTTTCTTGCAAGATTTCAGTCCACGTATCATCGGTATCAGCTCAAATTCGACAGTAAACATCGAATAAGACTAAATCAAACCTACTAATTCACAAGTGTATGAGCAAAATCCAGCAAATTCTGACTATAAGGACTAAATCGAACCAGCCCGCGGGTACAGAGTCTGTTACTGTATTTAACTCTGAGAGGTCGTTTGGCATCCAAGTATTCATTTCATTTAGTAGAAATGAAATGAATACATGGATTCATTTTATTTATATTATGATTCCAAAAACACTCACATGCAGTGGCAGACCTTCATGGAGACTAAACTGGGCCATGGCCCCCCAACATTGTCCCAAATTCTCTAATTACCACTATTGTTAAGACTAAATTAATGAAAATTAGGAATAGTTATTGCTATTAAATGGTCTAATCAGCATCTTGCCCCTCCCCCCCCCCCCCCTTAATTTCTCTTCAAGGTTCGCCACTGCTCACATGTTTGGCTATCACCGGAATTTGAAAATGACAGGTCTGAGATAGGAATCAGATTTACACACGGGGATATTTGAATGGATTTGCCAAATAAAATGACAGCTCAATTATGTGCCAAGCAAACAACATGGGATAGAATTGCAAAATGAGTTGCAAGATTCTAGGCCCAAATGATGGATACCAAACGACTCGTTGAGGGATTTTATGGGCGAGTGAAAAGATGGAAGGGGGTGAAAAAATGGGCTCGGGGAGGCCTGCTGCCTGGAGATGCTCTAAATGTTGATTAAATCCTGCGGCTGCTCGTGGCGCGTGAGATCCGGCCTGGCCCGGCTCAGCCCACGGGGGCACGCGTTCTATGGAGACGAAAACGACAGCCCGACTGGGAGACGTCCCAGAACAAGAGAGCCGCGATAAAAGGTGGAAGCCTCCACCTCCACTCCTCCAGAGAGAAGAGAAGCCAAGTGAATCCCAAACCCTTGCCGCGTCCTGTACCGAATCGATCGATCGATCGATCGATCGGTCTCGTCCTCCCGGCCGGCAAACTATGGCGCTACGCAACCTGGCCGTGAAGATGCGGATCCCCGCCTCTGCCGCTCCCCGGCTCCTGTCGGGCCCTCGCGTTTTACCGGCGTACGGTTCCCGGTCCCTCCTTTCCACCGGCTCCGGCTCCGGCTCCCCCGAGAAGGTATGCTCTTCTCCCCCGCGCTCGCTCAAGTTAAGCCACTAGTTGGAGTAGGTAGTGCTAGAGCCTCAATCTGTATGGGATTATGTATGCATGGAAATCGACCGATGATCTCTTGGATTTCCTCAACTCCAGATCTAGGTGCAGAAGACACAACCTTTGTGCAACATTGTTGGCAATACTTCATGGATAGTTAACCAACTAAATCTAATATATAATTAATCTGCCCAAGAGGCCCATAGCATATGGGTCAGTTGCTGATTCCGTCTTTTTTGTATGATTTCTTCTGGACTGATCTAAAGTAAACCTAGGTAGCTGGCTTCCCTAGGTAGTGGGGCACGTATGGCACTATTTGTGCTTTTAATAGCCATGTAAGGAGAAATGGATGCCGTGATTTGGTAGGTGGCTGTAGTCTCCCATGGTGGCCGGTCCTTTCTACATGCTGCTAACCTTGTTTGCCTCTGTTTCACTTGACAACCATTTGTATTGGCATGAATACTTTCCCTTTTTGCCTTGGCAAGTTGGCATGAGGCTGGCTCTCAGAATATGTGAACTACTAGCAGGACTTCCCCA
Organism: Avena insularis; assembly: GCA_023614405.1. Classification (NCBI taxonomy): domain Eukaryota; kingdom Viridiplantae; phylum Streptophyta; class Magnoliopsida; order Poales; family Poaceae; genus Avena; species Avena insularis. The sequence goes on from CM042695.1 coordinate 391,798,252, forward strand.
TTTTCTTTATATGCTCTGAGTTATTATCGATAACAGAAGTTTGATAACTTTGATGTTATGATGATAGCAAGTTCTGTAGCTTGTATGTTGTAAGGTTTGTGTAAGTGCTGAAAATAGAGTACAAACAGTCAGCAATATTTGCCACATAGACGTCTTTTGTAGCTGTTACTTGAAAGGTGTAAACTTAGTGTAATATCTGAATATCAGGTGTAATGATTTCATCAGCCCATAGCGCTGCAAATACTCGTCTCGTGATATTTTTGTTCCTCCTATTTATCCTTACATGGCATGTAAGAACAATAGCTCTGAATCATACACTGGATATTGTCTCCTCAGCTTCTTTCACCCTTGTTGAATTGCAGGTCGCCAGAGACTGGTACCTTTTGCAGCGAGAACGTTATGACGATCTGAACAGGGAGTTAAGGAACTTAAGGTAAAAGCTAGAACTCAACTTTCACTGTAGACTGCTACTCAAATGGTTGATTATGATGTAATGCCTTGCCCTTTTTTTTTGTTTTTGGCAGCCGTGTGGTTTTGTGGACTGAAAAGCTAGAGCTCTTCCTTAGGCGGGTTTACCGAATCGGTGCTCCTTTAGCCACTGGTTGTGTGGTCTTAAAATGGATTGACTATCAGAATGCCGATGCTGCTGCTGCTGCTGCCGCGAGGAAGTAATGGTCATACACTACTCTGTTTATTAATGCTGACGTATGTGCACTCCTAGTAAGCACCCTCTTTGTGGTAGCTGTGTGCAAGAGCAGGTGACCATCTGGAAATAATGGTTTGTTATGTCTGTGTTGACCCGTATTGTGTCACAGGCCAGTGGTTATGGTTTTCTGCGATTTGTGTACGCGGCCTTGTTTGTTGTACTGGTGTGTTGCACTTGTTATTGTTGATTTAGTGAAAGTCTGAACTACTGTTTCTGACGTCTGCTATATTTGTGAGTGATGTTATGTTTCTCCATATGAACTTGGTTCAGGGGCCTGGTACACTAGTTTTTTTCAACTTTGCTCTGTGCAGCCACCTTGTCCAATTTTTCTCGGGATATATATGTTTATTTCCAACAGTGTAAGGACATGTAGGAACCGAGCTTGCCTTAAAATTCAAAACGTATCCAACTTATTAAACTACTTGCGGTTGTAATACATTGCTAAAACGTTCACAAATAATCACATTGTCGAATGATCTGTTCGCCAGTAACATATGGTCAACTGGAATATTCGCACTGTATGTTTACAATAGATTTCTTGATTGGTGTGATCCTAGTGCTACTTGCGAGTTACTACCATTTCTATAGAAAACAACTTTGATATGGATCCCAGCGAGAATCCCATCCAAGGTTCACGTGTTTCGTCAGTTCAAATCCTGCGTTGTGAGTTTAACGGTTCGGGTTGGTTCTTAATTCGGTGTATTGTAGTACTACTTATATTGGTTAACAGTGCGTGTGTTTCGTGCTTTGGAACCCGACCCCGAACATCTTTTCTTAGCATGTACTCCCTCCGTTTTAAAATATAAGATGTTTTACCTTTGTAAAGAAAATGTATCTAGACTTGTTTATAGTGAATCTACACACTAAAACAAGTCTAGATACATTTTCTTCACAAAGCTTATATTTTGAAACGGAGGGAGTATACGACACCGGTTAGTGTATACGCTAATAATACCTAGGACAAGCAAGAAACCTGCTAAATAACAAAGAAAATACGCAAATATAGACAATTAGATGGGCTAGAATAAATCTTTTCATCAATTATGATTATAATGATTAGATTGTAATTTCGGATATACAAATTAGTGAATATAAGTTTCTCAATGCTGCAGTTTTTTTTTCCAAAACGAGGAAAGCCTTTCCCCAATCTATTAATTAAGAAAGAATTTTTTACATGAAAAAAGAAAGTTTCAAATATTACAAAAGTCTACTCTCCTAGCATAATTTTTTTTTGGGAAGGAAAAAAAGAGGAACAACAGTACAAACAAAATTTTGGATGTGAGTCTCGCTCCTTAACTTTTAGGTATCTCTGGGTACCTATACATTACAAAAAAAACTTAAAAATTTAGATTGATATAGGTGGAAACTCGCTTCAAAGGGAAGCTAGGATGTTGGGAAGGCAAGCTGCTATCATATGGGGATCGTCTAGCCCTTATCATTATTGTGTCCTTATCATTATTGTGTTAACAAGTTTTCCTATGTTCATGTTGTCGTTTCTAAAAATCCCCAAGGAGGTAAGGAAATGGCTTGATTTCTAGAGATCTTGTTTCTTTTGCCAAAGTGACGAGAATAAAAGAAAGTACAGGAAAACAAAGTGTAATATTATATGTAGGCCCAAAGATCAAGGAGGTCTAGGGATTGGTGTGCTTGAGCTAAAAAATAAGTGTAGAAATCAAGACATCGTCTGAAGTCCTAATGGCTCTTTAAACTGCTTAATAAAGAGGGAGTGTGGCAGAAGTTTTTACACAACAAGTATCTCAATAATAAGACATTGTCTGAAGTCCAAGCTAAATCCATAGATTCTCCCTTTTGGAAGGGAATCATGGAGTTAGAGATGATTTCTTTAGCAGAGGTTATTTTAAGGTTAGTAATGGTTCAAATACAAGATTATGGGAGAGTTTGTTGGTTGGAGGACATATCTTTTCCACAACAATATCCATCATTATACAAATGTTTTGGTTGTAGATGTGTTAGCTAAGGTACCTTTGAATATTGAAGCCGGGAGGTTACTAACAAGCAGTAAGTGAACATCATGGTTACATTTTGCCAAAGGTTGATGATGGCATAGTTGACTCATGAACCAGGTAGATTTATTTGGAACCTTACACCCTCGGGTATTTTCAGGTCAAATCTATGTATAAGGATCTTACAAATGGTCATACCACTTTCCTTTGCTAATTACTTATGGAAGCTAAAAATTTCACCAAAGATAAAGATTTTCATGTGGTTCCTTCAAAATAAAGGCTTACTAACAAAAGATCTTGCAAAACGAAATTGGTCTAGATGCATCAAGTGTTGTTTTTGTGGCTCACATGAGTCCATTGAGCATTTGTTTATATCATGCACGTTTGTCCGTCTTATATGGCGTATTGTTACTATTGATTAAGATATAATATGCTTGAAAATTGGTTGGATGGATTGGATAGTAATACCATGGCTACAATACGCATGTGTTTTAGCTTAATGTTGGTTCATATGGAGGTGCATGAAATGATATAGTGTTTAACAAGAAGAGAACTTTTAACTTTTTGCAAGTTATTCATATGATGGCACAATTGGTGCAAGTTTGGGCGTCTTCTTCCGCAGGAGCAGCGGGATGCTATGGCTTCTTGCTGAATCGTCTGCTAATGGTCGCTTAGGATATTTTCAGTAGGGCTGACTGGCAGTTTAGTCGACTACAAGATCCTTAGTTGCTTTGTGCTTGATACTTTTCATTGGTTGATTTTTTGTAACAACTTTGGCCGATTCTTCAGTTGTAATACTACTTGATAATAATTCTTAATAAAGGGTCGTATGCATCACTTGATGCAGAGGTCTGCATGATCTTCCTCTATTTCAAAAAAATCTTTTATGAAACCCTATAGACGAGTGGTGAAATGGAAATTGAAGAATAAATGTTTGACCATTTCCCTTGTTTACTTGTATAGAGGGAAAGGACCACAAATTTCCACCCTCTCTTCTCCAATCGGTCCATCGTCGAAAGTCTATTTTGTGTTGCAAGCCATTTCATTCATGTTGGATGAGATGGATCCCAAGAATTGCACCTCATATGCCGCCGCCGCCGATTTTTTCAACTTATGATATCCTCCTTATCAGAAAGCTCAATATAGGTATTCTTGACTCGCGCGGCTTTAACATGGACTAGATGCTGAAATGGGTCTGGCGTATCATCCTAAGGGACGATGGAGGTCTATGGATGCAACTTATCAAAGAAAACTACCTCCGGGGTCACCCCTTACTAGCATGCGAGAATCGAGAGATCTACTAGATCTGGCGAGCCATTCAGGACATCAAACAGTTCATTTAGCCTGGAGCCGCCTTTAGTATTGGAGACGGGAGGGAGGTGCACTTATGTCTAGACCCGTGGTTGATGGATTCCCCTCTCTATGAGGAGTTACCTTCCCTATTCGCCATTAGTGCTTCTCCCTCGATGCCCCTTTAGCCTGGCTAAGGCCATGGAGTAGCAAAGATTGAGGGCCTCCCTCCCAGAGTCCGTCCCGTCGGAGAGGGACTCTGTGTCCTGGAGGATGACACTGACATTTGAGTTCTCACTTAGTTTGGCATACCATGCCATCTTCCAGGGCCCTGAGCTAGGTTGGACCACCCCCCTCTAGAAGGCCCCCCTTCCCCTTAGGATTTGTATCTTTGTTTGGCAACTTTTTCGTGATCGTCTACTGATGCGGCTCAGATCACTGTAGAGCTTTGTTGGAAAACTCCAAGAGGAAGGTATGATGAACACATCAGTACGTCTTTTCACAGTTATGAAACCAAGGTTATCGAACCAGTAGGAGGAAGGAAACGACTCCAAGGTGTTGCTAACAACTTGAAACCTGCACAATACAAACTCAAGCCTTTGCCCCAACGTATAGTGAGGTTGTCAAATCTCACCGGTTTGCTGAAAACAAAGGATTAACCGTATGGTGTGGAAGGTAATGATTGCTTGCAGAAAGTAAACAGTAACAGTGGATGATGTATTAATGATAAAGATTGGACCGGGGTCCACAGTTCACTAGAGGTGCTCTCCTTAAGATAAACAATATAACATATTGGGTAAACAAATTACAACGGGGCAATTGACAGGATAGAGCCAGACATAACAATGCAATACTAGACATTCATGATCCTATAAGATTTGATTGGGCATTACAACAATTACTTCCTAACGTTCGATTCAGTTATTTTTTTGTCACTTCTTCTTTGGTTGTATTGTACATGACAATCAGGCCCGTCGATGCACAGGTTCCATGTGCTCGACCGAACTAGGCCCCCGATTTTGGAGGGCCCCCAATTTTGTGCAGCCCTCCATCGCAACCCAAGCCCAGCAGCCAGCAGAAATCGTTCACGTCGCCACTCGCCTGGATCGCAAGATCGTTCCTCTTCCTGTTCGTTCGACGGTTCGCGTGACTCACGTCGCCTTCTCGAGATCGCCGCCGCCTGCAGGCTACTGTCTCGCAAGTCACGACCCTTGCTGGCCGGCATGTTCGCTCGCCTACGCCGCCGCCCAGCCTGTCCAAGGAAATCACAGTGATCAGTCGATCAGCGATCACCGATCAGCTCAGCGCCTCAGCGAGGAGGCCCATCAGCGAGTCAGCTATCGCATGCAGCAGGTAAAGATCTGTTGGAGTACATACATACACTGTAGATCGGAGCAGGTAAAGATCGCATGCAGCGGTGGTACATATACAGTAGAAATAATCTATGCTGCTACTCACACCTGATTTCCTATAAATCTACTCATCTACTACTTGTCGATGAATCAATGAATCCTCTTGTTAATTTTTAAATTTCTGAGATAGACAAATCATGAGGTTCGTTTTATTTCAAGAAATACCCGGCGGATTGAAGATTTTATTTCAAAAAATACCCGGTGGATGATGCTTTTTGGTAGATCATGAGGTTCGTTTTATTTCTTTGATGCTATATTTATTATTTTAGGATATGAATACTTGATATTTTTCAGAAATTATACAATATAAATTAAAAGTGTGATTTTGTTATACTAGTTCTTGAGTATGTAAAAAAATTAAGGCCCTATTTTTATAAATCGTACTAGGGCCCCCAAATCCTGGAGACGGGCCTGATGACAGTTGGGTCCATCTGCATGTAGGACCGGTGTTTCAGCGAAGGAGACAAATTAATCCACATGTTCGCATTGCGAGTGTGCTTGCCTCCGTCGCACACGTCGCATACATTCCGCACCAAAAATCTAGATCTTGTTTTGATGAAAATATCTGCGCCATCTCCCCTACATCGTCTCCTCTGGTCCTGCTCCTCCCCTCCCTCTACTCCCGTCGAGCGCCTCCTGCCCTTTTGTTACCTCATTAGGGATAAAGTGGATTCATGTGTTTTATTCGTCTTGTGATAGCAAAGATGATCCCGTGCTCAAGGTATCACATTTGCTATTCAAACATCATGTCAAAGTATCTAAGGCTAGACTCTATTTATTATTAATTCTAGATTGCATGGAGTTTTCCCTTTTAAGAAGAGTATAAGTGAGATGTATTGCATCATATTTATATTAGAACGTGATGCCTATATGAATGCTAATCAAACACATAATAAAGTTCTAAGTAATATTATGTCATCTGTGAGCATTTTTATATCCACCAAACTTCATGAGAGAGTAGACAAGTGAACCCATGAACCCCGGTCTACTTTTTATCATAAGAAACCACTTTTACTTTGTTTTACTGCCTTTTATATTTTTTGCAAAAATTAAATCCGAAAATATGAACGTACTTTTACTTTTTGCAAGACTAAGCAAAAACCCAAAAGGTATTTTACTTCATGTTTTTAATTTCTTGGTCTAGTTGAAGTTTAATTTACTATTATTTTAATTTACTATTATTTTACTTTATTGTTTTATTTAAGATTTACTAATACAAAACCTTGTGCCTAACAATCACACAGTGGAGTTGGGGACACAAGGCAAAAACTTTGTTTTGCAGGTTGCCATCAAGAACACTTTGCACTTGGAGTCCCAATAAGTTTTCTACAACACTCTGCACTTGGAGTCCCAAAAAGTTGAACATATAGTGTTGTGCCATCAAGAACATTTTTAGCGTCGTTGCTGGGGAATTGAGGAACAACACCATAGTAGCATCATCATCAAGATTGGTGCGTAGTTTATCTTCCATGACAACTGTCAGAACATTTTCTTGTGCCATCATCAACTTGTGCAAACAACTAAGTTTGGGTAGGTTGCACCACTTTGAGCTTCTCTTGTCCTTTAGATCTACAAAGCAATTTTATTTTGTCTTGTTTTGTTCTTTTCTTGTTCTTTTTATTTGTTTACTTTTTAGTCGCGTTTTTACCTTTTCCTTATGCACTTAAAATCCATAAAAATTAATTTAGAATATGTAAACTTCAAAGGTAGTATTTCTTCCCAGTAATGATGAGATACATAATTTCGAACAATATCCTGGAGAATCTTTAATGGAGGCTTGGTATAGAATGCAAGAGATTAGAGAAAGAAGTCCTAGTACTCATGCTAAAAAAACTTCATACTAAGGAGATTTTATAATGGTCTAAATGCTTGGTTTAAACAGTTTTTAGATGCTTTAACAAATGGGTGTTTCACTAAAGGCAATCCTTCTTTGTCTACTCTTGTTTTAGTAAGCCTGTTTGGAAACCTAGGAAAAACTAAGGGATAAATTGAGTTTCAACAATTAAAAAATCCTTTAGAATAAGTTGTTAGTATCTTGCAAAACTCTATTTTAACAACCCTAGTAGAAACAGTATAAACCAAAATTGCACCTACACAAGAATAGAACTTAAAACTCTTCATGTTGGTTTTAATGGACTTGCTAAAAAGTTGAAAGTTGTGGAACACCATGTTAAAACTAAAGAATGCCTAATTGAGAATGTCCATAAAAGTATAACTTTTATGAGTAGTTTGTTCAGGCATGCTAAAGATCTGGTAAACTTAAGAACATAGCACCAATAGCAAAAGGAAGAACGACCAGTCTAAAAGCCCAAGTAAGCAGCTTAGTAACCCTTTTAAGGCAGTAGCTTACAATCGATTATTTTTATACTATTAAATGGGGGTTGGTGTCCGTACGTCATAACGCGACACTTTGACATCAAACATTTGAAGAATTTTTGTGTGTGAAGCTGAAGATTTATTAACTAAACATTGGTATTACAATCCTTGACAAGGATATTTTCTAGGAACGACAGCGTGTAATAATCCACACACACCTCCGCCTATCAGCACTAGCAATCTTAGCACAAGCATGTGCTACTTCATTGGCTAATCTACAAACAAAAATACACTTTAAGCTAGTTATGAAACCACTAAGCTCCTTAATTTTTTGGCAAATGCAGGATATCTCAGATCTGTTGCCTCCGGGATCTTCCAACAACTTGATTACCTCTTGGGCACTAGTCTCAATATCATTGATGGTTACAGTCTATCACGAGCCGCACACCATCTCGAACTGCTTCCGCCTCCTTGATTAGCGAGTTTGATGCAATACTGTACCACATGGCCTAGCCACTTACTAGACGACCATCATGGTCTTGAATCACTAAGCCTGTTGCTCCCTGGCGAGTGTCAACATCGAAGCGTGCATCAACATTGATCTTCAGCACCCATACTAGGCTTCTGCCATTGAGGTGCTTGGTTTACTAGTTTAGGTACCTTCTTCCGACCCAACACTACTGGAAAAACCATTTTTGGTTCGACGTGAACAAGACCAGCAGTCCCGGCCTGGCACAGCCCGCGACTAGTGGGAGCACTAGTCCCGGGCCGTGAGGCCTCTAACGGCTAGAAACGGCCGTAGTCACTAGTCCCGGGCCGGACCAGGTCATTAGTCCCGGTCCGTAATACGGCCCGGGACTAATAACCTGGAACAGGCCAGCTGGTCCTTTCATGGACTATTAGTCCTGGGTCGTATCATGGACCGGGACTAGTTGTCCACCGCTATATATTCTGCTTCCTGTCCTGCTGTCCTAAAGCATATGGTGACCATTTTTCTCAAAGAAGCAAGAGAGTTCATGCCATTTTTTCTCAAGATTTGTCAAGATTTAGTCTGCATCACCTAAATCCAAATCTTTAAAAGGTTAGAACTTCATTCTTTCATCTCTTATTGCTACTTTAGCTCTATAATGCTCTAGAAGTATAGAGATATGGATCAATGCATGCATGCTCTAGAAGTAGCTAGAAGGATTTTGATATATATGTGTAGCAAATTTTGATTAGGCACATAGTTACTGAAAATTGAAATGTGTAATTTTAGAGTTTCAGAGCTTAGAATGGAATGAGGTTTTCACTGATAGAACAATAATAAAGCTCCACATTTATCATGTTGATTGTTTTCTCCAATTCACAAATTGGTGCATGTAAATTTTTCAAAATTCAAAATTAATGCTCTAGAAGCTCTCAATGTAATAATTTTATCATGTTGTGTAATGGTTTTTGATATACTATAATGCAAATGGTCCGGAAATAGATGTACGGTACTGACCGACGCTCTGGCGAGTTCATTAATGGCGTGCATAAATTCATCCGTGTTGCTGATGCAAACAAGCGCAATGGTTTTGTATTCTGTCCATATAATGGATGTAGGAATCAGAAGGATTACTCTGACTCAAAAACCCTTCATAGCCACCTGTTGAAGTCCGGCTTCATGCCCAGTTATAATTGTTGGACCAACAACGGAGAGAGAGGGGTTATAATGGAAGACAATGAAGAAGAGGAGGATGATGACAACTATCATGGTTTCCCTGAGTACGGAGATACTTCCATGGGGGATGCTGAAGGGGAGGATGAAGAAGAGACACATGATGAACCCGCTGATGATCTTGGTCGGACCATTGCTGATGCACGAAGAGATTGTGAAACTGAAAAGGATAGGGAGAAGTTCAATCACATGTTATAGGATCACACAAAGTTGTTGTACCCAAATTGCGAAAATGGTCTGAAAAAGCTGGGCAGCACACTGTAATTGCTGCGATGGAAGGCTGAGTGTGCTATACCTAACTCCTCATTTGAAAAGTTGCTGAAAATGATGAAGAATATGCTTCCAAAAGATAACGTATTGCCCGCTAGTACGTACGAAGCAAAGAAGGTTGTCTGCCCTCTAGGTTTAGAGGTTCAGAAGATACATGCATGCCCTAATGACTGCATCCTCTACCGCGGTGAGGAGTATGAGAATTTGGATGCATGCCCGGTATGCAATTCACTTCGGTATAGATTAGACGAGATGACCCTGGTGATGTTGAGGGCGAACCCCCCCCCCCCCCCGGAAGAGGGTTCCGCCAAGGTGATGTGGTATGCTCCTATAATACCACGGTTGAAACGCTTATTCAGAAACAAAGAGCACGCCAAGTTGTTGCGATGGCATAAAGAGGAACGTAAGTCAAACGGGATGTTGAGACACCCCGTTGATGGGTCGCAATAGAGAAAAATCGATAGAAAGTACCCGGACTTTGCAGATGACGCAAGGAGTTTAAGATTTGGTCTAAGTACAGATGGCATGAATCCCTTTGGGGAGCAGAGCTCGATCCACACCTGGCCCGTGACTCTATGCATCTATAACCTTCCTCCTTGGTTGTGCATGAAGCGGAAGTTCATTATGATGCCAGTGTTGATCCAAGGTCCGAAGCAACCCGGCAACGATATTGATGTGTACCTAAGGCCATTAATGGAAGAACTTTTACAGTTGTGGCACGAACCCGGGATACGTGTGTGGGATGAGCACAAGCAGGAAGAATTTAACCTCCGAGCATTGCTTTTCGTAACAATCAATGATTGGCCTGCTCTTAGTAACCTTTCAGGATAGTCAAACAAGGGATACAATGCATGCACACACTGTTTAGATGAGACTGAAAGTATATATTTGGAACATTGTAAGAAGAACGTATACAATGAGCATCGTCGATTTCTTTTGGCCAAGCATCCCTTAAGAAAGAAAGGCAAGCATTTCAACGGTCTGGCATGTCACCAGACGAAGCCTAAGGAGCGTACTAGTGCTGATATATTTGATATGGTCAAAGATTTGGATAAAATGGTAACCTTTGGAAAGGGTCCTGGAGGAAAATCTGTTTCGAAGGACGCTGAAGGACACACACCCATGTGGAAGAAGAAATCTATATTTTGGGAGCTACCATATTGGAAATTCTTAGAGGTCCGCTCTGCAATCGATGTGATGCATGTGACGAAGAATCTTTGCGTGAACCTGCTAGGCTTCTTGGGCATGTATGGGAAGACAAAAGATACACCGGAAGCACGAAAGGACCATCAACATATGAAAGACCCAGATGGCCTGCATCCAGAATGATTTCAAGGTCATGCCAGCTACGCTCTTACCAAACAAGAGAAGGAAATATTTTTTGAATGCCTAAGCAGTATTAAGGTCCGTCGGCTTTAAATCGAATATAAAGGGAATAATAAATATGGCAGAAAAAAAGTTCCAAAACCTAAAGTCTCATGACTTCCACGTGATTATGACGCAAATGCTTCCGATTGCATTGAGGGGCTTCTACCATATAATGTTCGAGTACCCATTGTGAAGCTATGTGCATTTCTCAATGCAATCTCTCAGAAGATAATCAATCCTGAAGATCTACCACGGTTACAGAATGATGTGGTCCAATGTCTTGTCAGTTTTGAGTTGGTGTTCCCACCATCCTTCTTCAATATTATGACGCACCTGCCGGTTCACCTAGTCGAAGAGATTTCCATTCTCGGTCCTGTATTTCCACACAATATGTTTCCCTTTGAGAGGTTCATGGGAATCTTAAATAAATATGTTTGTAACTGTGCTAGGCCAGAAGGAAGCATATCCAAGGGCTATGGAACAGAGGAGGTCATTGAGTTTTTTGTTGACTTCGTTCCTGACCTTAGGCCGATTGGTCTTCCTCAATCGCGGTATGAGGGGAGACTGAATGGAAAGGGTACTCTAGGAAGGAAATCAATAATATGTAGGGACGGACATTCTTACAACAAAGCACATTACACCGTTCTATAGAATTCTATCTTGGCAGCCCCATATATCGAGGAACATAAGAAAATCTTACGCTCCAACAACCCTAGAAAGCATGACTCTTGGATTAGACATGAACACATGAAGAGTTTTGGCGGTTGGTTGCAACATCTCATCAAAAACAACACTCTTGGAGATCAGCTATACTTGTTGTCTAGGTCACCATCTTCGACTATATCGACTTTCCAAGGGTACGAGATAAATGGGTATACATTTTACACGATAACCCAAGATAAAAAGAGCACCAACCAAAACAGTGGTGTCCGCTTTGATGCAACAGACAACAATGGGTCAAAGACCACATATTATGGTTACATAGAGGAGATATGGGAACTTGACTATGGACCTACTTTTAAGGTCCCCTTGTTTCGGTGCAAATGGGTCAAGCTGACAGGAGGAGGGGTTGAGGTAGACAAGAAATACGGAATGACATCGTTGGATCTCAACAATCTTGGGTACTTAGATGAACCATTCGCCTAGCCAATGATGTGGCTCAGGTTTTCTATGTGAAAGACATTTCTACCAAACCTAGAAAAAGAAAAAATAAGAAAAAGAATACATCAGACGATGAGCCAAAGCGCCACATAGTTCTTTCAGGAAAAAGAAACATCGTTTGAGTGGAGGATAAGACAGACATTTCAGAAGATTGTCATAAGTTTCATGAAATTCCGCCCTTCGCGGTGAAGGATGACCCAAGCATCATGTTAATGAATGAAGATGCTCCATGGATACGACGGGATCAGAAAGGAACACACGCGAAGAAATGATATGTAATAATTGTAACATTTTATGAGTGAAGATGCTCCATGTGTCCATTTTTATAGTGTTGTCTGCAAACAATCTTGAGTGTGTTAGTCCCGTTTTGTGGCTGGACCGGGACTAAAGGAGGGCCTTTAGTCCCGATTCATACTTACCATTAAGATCTGATCTCCAAACGCGTGAGGTCACATATTAGGGAGTGCCTCTATGACCAGTTTCTTGGAGATGCCAAAGGACTGGGCTCCGGCGGCATCTCCCTGAAACTGGCCGTAGTGGTGTCCCTGCTCTCGAAAACCATCTTGCAGCTTGTAAATTATCTAACTAGATCAATACGCCTGGGAGCTAACTAATTTCACATATTAGGGAGTGCATCTATGACCAGTTTCTTGGAGATGCCTAAGGACTGGGCTCCGGCGGCATAGTGGTGTCCCTGCTCTTGAAAACCATCTTGGAGATGCCTCAAACTGGCTGGAGGACTGAACTCACAAGGATGCCTATTTATAGTACAAGCAGCTCGGCATAATGTCGACACTCACGACATAATGTCGACACTAACCCCTATTATTAGTGCTGACTCATGTTTTGTCCCGGTTGGTGTCTCCAACCGGGACTAAAGGTTCATCTTTAGTCCCGGTTGGTGACACCATCTGGGACAAGGTACAAGCCACACGACATAATGTTGACACTCACCCCTATTATTAGTGTTGCCTGGCCCAGTCTGCCGCAATTCCTTCAGTCGCGGTTGGTTTCTCCAACCGGGACTAAAGATGAACCCTCTCTTTATGGGCATTTCCCTCTATTTATAGGCTGCTCGATCCAGCTTGCTCTATTTATAGGCCTTTTCCTCTAAATACAACATCTTCATATTTAGGTAACACTCAAGACATTTATTAATATTAAAAACCGGGACAAACCGAGACTAGATAACACTCAGGACTAAAGCCGCCCCCTTTAGTCATAATCATGCCTAGTCCTATAGTATGCAACTTCAGGGTCTTCTTCGTCATTGTCATCATCATCGTCATCGTCACCTGCCACTCCGGGGATCCTCGGCCCAGCCATGACATATACTAGGGGCCATTCCGTCCTCGGATTCACGGCGGGCGGGGGAGGGGTCTCCTGGATGACGATGCCGCTACCGCCGGGCCGGTGTGGGGCCTTTTGTGGCTCTGTGGCAGGTGGACTCGTGGGCACCGCAAGCGAGGATGGTCTCCCCGGCGATGTAGCGCATCACTCTGATGATAGTACGGTTCGCCCACCACAGACGACGGCCGGCTTCGTTGTGGTTCACCGGGGGCGGGCCATCACCCTCTTACCTAGCGAGCTCCCTTTCCCGCCTATTAGCGAAGAGGGCATTCCAGGTGTCGTAGTTGTCGGGATCCCACTGGGGATCCATCCGCTGCTCCGGCGTGAGCTCGTGGTAGAAGTGGTTCGTGATGGCCGCCTGGCGTGCGGAACCTTGAGGGACAGGAACCCCTCGAGCGCTCAACATCTAGACGGCGAGCGGCCGGTAGCCCGGCGGACAAGGTTAGTTGGAGGCGCACAACGCCTCGGTCTCCTCGAGGGTCAGAATGGCCCAGTAGGCGTTGTCCATTGTTCTAAGAGAGGAAGGTGTGGATGTGTGGATAGCCATGGCACGATCGCCCTAGATATAGAGGGAAAGAGCGGGAAAACTTGCCGTGGAGCATTGGAAAATGGCGGTAAATATCTTTAGTCCCGGTTAGTGACTACAACCGGGACTAAAAGCTCTCGTAGAAAGGAAAGGACAGGAAAACTTGGCGGGAAGCGGTGGGAAATGGCAGGAAATATCTTTAGTCCCGGTTTGTGACTACAACTGGGACTAAATGGATATTATATTAAGATTCTTTATATTTTTCTGATAATAATAGATATATTATTTGTTTTATTTGGATTTTTACAATAAAATATATGATTTTCCAAAGTTTTATATTTGATTTGAATTAAAAAAGAAATTTACAAATGAAATAATGTATAAATGATGCAAACTTATAAATGGATATTATATTAAGATTCTTTATATTTTTTTGATAATAATAGACATATTATTTGTTTTATTTGGATTTTTACAATAAAAGATATGATTTTCAAAAGTTTTATATTTGATTTGAATTAAAAAAAGAAATTTACAAATGAAATAATTTATAAATGATGCAAACCGATAAATGGATATTATATTAAGATTCTTTATATTTTTCTAATAATAATAGACATATTATTTGTTTTATTTGGATTATTACAATAAAAGATATGATTTTCCAAAGTTTTATATTTGATTTGAATTAAAAAAAGAAAATTTACAAATGAAATAATTTATAAATGATGCAAACAGATAAATGGATATTATATTAAGATTATTTATATTTGTCTGATAATAATAGACATATTATTTGTTTTATTTGGATTATTACAATAAAAGATATGATTTTCCAAAGTTTTATATTTGATTTGAATTAAAAAAATTTACAAAAAAATAATTAGTGGAATTCGTGGCTGGACCCGGGACTAAAGGAATACTCTTGTGTGGCAAAGCGGCCGAAAAACCCTTTAGTCGGGCGTGGCTAACCCGCGACTAGAGGGGCGGTCTTTAGTCGCGGGTTAAGCTACGGCCCGGGACTAAAGATCCTTTAGTCCCGTCCCGTGGCTTAGCCCGGGACTAAAGGTTCGTCCCTTTATATTCCGCGTAACACCGCCCCTGCCCAACACTTGCATTTCTCGGCGAAGGCGAAGCGAGCGACGCAAAAGGCGAAACAGGGAGAGTCTTTGTCCGCCGCCGATTCCACAGCGCCGTAGAAACGCCGCTCCGAGCCGTTCTCCGCTCTCCAGCTCCGCCCGTTAAATATCGTCTTTGCCACTGTATGCCGTTCGTCGCCTCGCCATCGGCCATTGCTCCATTGCGCCCTCGCACGCAAATCCGCCTTACATTGGCAGCCGGCGTCGATGACCTTCGATCGAGGGGTGGTTTTTTTAGTTAGGATTAGGATTATTATTGTTTTAGTTAATTATTAGGATTATTGTTTTAGTTATTATTTTTTTAATTAAAATATTAGAATTAGGATTAGGATTATTGTTTTAGTTATTTTTTGTTTTATTTATTAGGATTATATTGTTTTAGTTATTTTTTTGTTATTAGGATTATAATTATTGTTTTAGTTATTAGGATTAGTATTAGGATTATATTGTTTTAGTTATTAGGATTAGAATTATTGTTTTAGTTATTAGGATTAGTATTAGGATTATTGTTTTAATTAAAATATTAGAATTAGGATTAGGATTATTGTTTTAGTTATTTTTTGTTTTATTTATTAGGATTATATTGTTTTAGTTATTTTTTTTGTTTTACCACAAATAATATTAGGAGTATTGTTTTATTAGGGTTTTTTTTTTGTTTTAGTTATTATGATTATTGTTTTAGCACAAATAATATTAGGATTATTATAACTAGGATTATATTGTTTTAGTTATTAGGATTATTGTTTTTTCTAACCTGTTTAACTCTCTTTTTGTTATATATAATTAAGTCATGGATCCATCCGAAGATCCTGGTCGCATCGGTGAAGGTTTTCTTCAGGGCATGATAAGAGGTGAAATTCCTCTTAATATTACTACTGGCGAAGATATTTTGCTCGAGGAAGAGATATCCTCATATCTGAATCCATCCGGTGATGGACTAGAGGAAAACCTAATGTACCAAGGGGAAGACCAGATGGACGAAGGGCAAACAAATAACAACAATAATGATGGCCCCTCGACAGGATCCAACGAGGTACATATATATATATATATAAAGTCTCGTGTTACCTCTATTCATTAACTGATCTAGATATATATTAATCACTCTCTCTTCTTCTTTTAGCCCACCGGATCGAAGCAATCGACAGCTCGAACGAAACGAGGGCCGAACAAAAAGTTGGATGGTAATCAGAGGTTCACCATCGAAGAAATAGATGATGATGGTGAACCGATTGCTCCAGAGAAGGACCGGAGGATGTTTATAAATCAATGCGGGGTGCTTGTTAGGGACAACCTGCCGATCACCATCCAAGAATGGAATCAGTCAAAGAAATCCGGTGAAGAATCTAGCTATGTCACCGATGATGCCAAAGATGACCTTTGGCAGAAGCTCATAGCGCATTTCATACTACCTCTAGAGTATGAAGAATTTGAGGTAGATGGTATTACCCCAAGGCCGGGTGGGCTTGAAAATAGAGCGAAAGTGAAGGAGTGGGCTCTGAGCAAGATGGCTGAACTGTACCGGAACCATAAGAAAAGTTTATACGCGAAATATGTCGTGAAAAAGAAAACTCCAGACTTCACAGGAGTAAACGAGAAGTTGAGAGAACAGTGGCCCAATTTTGTACAGTACAAGCAATCTGATAAAGCAAAGGCAAAGTCGGCAAAGAACGCGTTAAATGCTGCCAACAAGAAATACCATCATAAAATGGGGACAGGTGGCTACAAGAGTTCCGTCCCTAAGTGGGAAACTGGAGAAGAACATGAGGGCTAGAGGCATCACTCCTGGTACAGATGGATGACCCGAGAGGTCAAAGCATTGGTGGTACGGGAACGGGGGATCCTTGGACCCAGAAACAGGGAAGACATTATTTCATGATAAAATTCTAAAACCCTCCCAAGACCTTATTCAAGCAATGAACGATGCTCAATTGGGATTGTTCCGTCCCGAGAGAGAGAACGGCGAGCTGACACGCGCCCTAGGGAATCCTAAAAGGGAGGACGAACACGAGGCAAAGGCGCCGGTGTCTCGTGGAAGAAAGGGTTTCCTCAGTACGATGCTAGTTACAGAATCCGTCAGAGAAATAAGGATTGGGAGGCAGACCGGATCTCCAGGGTAGAGCAGGACCTACCTGATCTGAAGAACTCATGCATGAAATTATCCAAAGGCCGTCGTTGTTAACTCACCCGCGGTCTGATGATCCTGCATTGGATCTTAGCCAGCGGAGAAGCAGCGTGGCTTCCACGGAGGTCCGGGCTGATGATCAAGCACTGCTGGATGATGCACCGGCTCCTCACTACCCCGTGGATGATGTCAGAGAGATGGCACAATGTGAGCTACATCAGCCAATGAACAACCTGTCCTTCAAGGTGGCGATTGGCACTGCTTTACCTTGTCTACCTGGAGCACTCCACCATTCACTTCCGATTCCACCAGGCTATGCTCGTGTCACGGTGGATGACATAGTGGAGGATTTTGCGGACCTAGAGATTGAAATCGCTATGCCTGAAGGCCTTACGAAACTAGGAGATGTCAAGCGCAACATCATTCTATGGAATAAGAAGTACATCAAGTTTCCAGGCTCGGCGCCAAGGCCACCGACTCCGAGGAATCCAAGTCCACCCCGCATCGAATATCGTCAACCTCCAAGTCCACCCCAACCCGATTATTGCCAACCTCCAAGTCCACCCCACCCCGCTAACGATCGCCGCAGCAGGAGTACATCAACTCGATCTCCGCCTCCATGCAATACTCGATCTCCGCCTCCGCCTCCGTGCAATACTACTACCTCGTCGAAGAAACGGAAGTTCGACGGTCCCCCGTGCCCCACATCGAAGAAAGGTCAAACGGCGAAGATAGTCGACATCCCGCCGGCTCTTCCAAAGAGACCTTATGACAAGACCGATGAGGAAACTAACGAGGATGTGGCTGCCCAAGTTAAGGCGCATTTTGCACCCAAAAATCCTGAGCCAAAGCCGGTATATAATGAAAAAACCAAAAAGTGGGCTAAGTCCTTTCTTGAGCAACCATCCCAGATATCGATGAATCTGGAATCAGACTATGACCGGGAGATTATTAAGCAAGCAAAAAAGAAAAAAAATCACAAGTGCAAAAAGCGGGAAGCAAGTTGCCCAGCTCGAAGCACAGAAGAATCAATCGGTCGCCCCGCTCAAAGTCATTTCAGACCTCGATAAGGCCTTCAGAGCTGAAATGGATATGTACATGCAAATAATGGACCCCAGAGCCCATAATAATGCTGCACTTATAGGAATCACTGTATCGCAGGCCAAAACACTTGCTAACAAAGCAAATATGTCTCTTGGTCAATATTTAGGCTATGAAGATACGCCGATGGAGTCGGATAGTATGTGATATGTCCAAGGGGAGCCTCTAGTCAGTAATGAGGAGCTCGCGCGTCTATCCACACATATGCGAAATCTGCACGAATGGTACATGTCGCAAGCAGAAAAAAGCATCAGAAAGATTGGTTTTCGGTGGACGTTAGAAATGAGCATCACTTCAAACCATACTCGAAATAGGTTCAAATGACCAAACTGTTTCAGTTATACAACCGGCGCGCCCTCGACAAATCTATCATTGGTTGCTACTTTCTGTAAGTGATTTATTTCTATAATTAAGTTTGTAGCTTAGCTCGTTCATTGCATTTAATATATTATCCTAACTATATATCCTTTTGTATGATGATATTATATTCTGCAGAATGAAGATGCTTGAATGCAAAAGAGCTAGAAGATACGATGTTGGATTCATTGACCCATATATCGTTAATGAATATACGTTAAAGAATCACCCCAAGGACGTGGAGGAAGACCTGTGCAGGTTCTTAACCGAGAATAATTTTGTTAAAGAAATACTATTTCCTTACAACTTCAAGTGAGTGTTTATATCTTGTACATATTTTATTTTTGCTTACTAGATGAGCTATGCATGTATGCTTATGTAAATGTCCGCAAATTCCACTGGATCTTGCTAAACATTCAAGTTGACAACTCCCTTGTTGAAGTCCACGACTCATTAAGTTGGGACCAAGAGTAGTGGAGCGACATGAAAGCAATGCTTCATAAGTAATTTCAATCATTATCGCATTATATCGTCCTCTTTCATTCATTTTCTGATATCATGTAACTAATAACTCCTTTTTTCATTTTCTTTGCCGAGCAGGTGTTGGACACGGTTCAGACAGAAAATACCAGGTCCATTCAAAGAGGAGTTAACTTATAAAATGGTGAAGAGTTTACAGCAGCCACCGGGAACTCATTTATGTGGATACTACGTTTGCAAGTACATCCGCGAGTTGACCAGTGAGCGGAAAGTTGACTCACATTATATTTATGATTTGCAGGAGAAAATAGAGCCAGACCAGCGCATAAGAGCAATTCAAGAGAAGCTGGCGGGATTTATGATGAAGGAAGTCCTTGATGTACATGGAGAGCATTATGCGGATGACGTGGAACTCGATTTGCCTTAGTCATCTCCATGTAGCTGATATGATATATATATTCATCAATAACCATGTAATTTTAAAACATTTCTTCCTTTTGATATGATTGATTATATGTATACTTGCAAGGGATCGATTAATTATATAAATGCATCGACGTGTAGTGTGTATGTAGTAGCGTATAATATGTATACTGAAATATATGTTTGAATTATAGTGAAACACAAAACAAAAAAGGAACGAAATGGCAAAAAAAAGAAATACACAATCTCTGCCATGCAGAAACACCTAATTCTCTGCTGGCAGGAAACCTTTAGTCCCGGGTGATGTTACGGCCGGGACTGAAGATTCCGCCCAGCGCTGAAACAGCCACATGGCTGTTATCAGTCGCGGGCCGTAGCGAGCCGGGACTAGAGGGGAGGGGGGGGGGGCTCTAGTCCCGTTTTCGCAGCCCGGGCCTAAAACCGGGACTAAAGCCATTTGCGGCCCGGGACTGTAGGCCCTTTTTCCACCGGTGCAACATTCGAAGAGTTAAGACTGTCCAATTGCATCTGATCTCACATAGCTCCATGATAAAAAAGTTCAAATATAAAAAGACACCACAAATCATGGGAGAAGGCAAATAAAGAGCTAATTAATTGTCGTTTCCTAAATAATCACACTGCATGCACCCAGAAAGATCTAATCATAGGCACAATTTAATCACCGAGCCTAAGATATTTCCTCTACTCAGATCTTGCATAACGTCACAAAGGATCTACTCATTTTTCACATTTTTCTAACAACCGGGTCATTTCCTGTCAGCGTAGATAATAGCGTACTGCTATGAGTCCTCCGGGGCATGGAAACTTTCCATTCCCCGGGTCCCGAGCTGTCAGATCAGCGCGAATCAACGGTCCAGATCTTCTTCCCGCCAGTTTATTCCGCTTTTGCTACAAATAGTCCAGCTTTTGCTACATGTAGCAGAAAATAGTCGGTACAGAAAAAGAATAGACAGATTAGACCTCGCCGGAGACTTTGCCGGAGACATCACTGGTGATCTTGTAGCAAAAAAAATGTCCTAATGTAGCAAAACCAACTTCGCCGACGACATCGCCGAAGACCTCGTAGCAAAAAAAATTATGCTGTAGCAAAACCATAAAAAGGTTGTAGCATAAAAGTTGTACTAATATAGCAAAATCGACTTCACTGGAGACATTATAGCAAACTCTACTTCCCCGGAGACATCTTTCGAGACATAGTAGCAAAAAATATGTTCTAATGTAGCATTCTGAGAAGAATAATGTAGAAAAAAATATGCTGATGTAGCAAAAACCCGATTTCGCCGAAGACTTCGTCAGAGGCCTCGTAGCCAAAAATGTACACTATTATAGCAAAAAACAAGTATTGATGTAGCAAAAAAAATTATGCTACCGCCGTCAGGAGCAAACTAGGAGCAAACCAGGCCAAAGGTGGCCGCCGTCGATAGCAACACAACAACACTGCCACGGAGGTGCGCCGTGCTCCAAAGAGAATCTAGCTTTGCTTGAGGAAGTGAAGCAACACCATGAATATATGAGGTAAGGGATTAGAGTTTGCTGTCACATGACATCAACTGAAAATGCTCCTAGTGCCGTGTTTTTTCCTCCTGTTCTTTCTTGATGAAGGTCAAACATTTGGTGGATACAGAAGGTAACCAAGTTTGGGTGTTGGACCTTGAAGTTGCTTAGCCCTATTCCTTTGGTGGCTGCTATTGTGAAAGCAAGATTCCCAAATTTTATGTGAGTTATCCAATGTATTGCTCTGATCCTTTGGAAGCTGATGTTGTGAGAGAGCGACCCGTTGAAGGATAAATGATCATTCCCCTGCCTTTTAAGTTATCCAATGTAATGTGAATGAGGACCTTATGGCTCTGTATGATGTCGCCTATGTTTTATAATATTGCTGTGCGCATTGATTAGGTTGTTAATCATTACTAGTAAAATGGCCATTGGTGGCGCACCTGAAAAGGGCATCCGTGGCGCACTAGCCGTGTGCCACTAGCCTTGCGCTGCGGCTATCTCCTAGCCGTGGCGCACTGCCTGGTGCGCTACGGTTATGTCGAGATAGGCGTAGAGCACCTGCCAGTACGCCACGGCTAGGAAGACAGGTGCGCTACGGGCAGGATCTTCTGTGACGCACATTGCAGTGTGTCACTGATCTGTGCAGGTGCGCTTTAGTTACAGTGCGCCATTAAAGTTATGCCATGTGCACCACGGGCGTTTTTTGTTTTTTTAATTTCATAGCCAGATGATATACAATACATATTATATACAATATTACATGCAGATATACACACACAGATATAAGATATACAGTTATATATATAAATACACAATTTGCAAAACAAGATTGAAACAAATACATATAGATAAGTCCCATATATGAATACACAGTATAAGTTACATTGTTTCGATCAAGTTAAAAAGTAGTTGTGACATGCGAATACATGTGTCTCGAACAAGTTAGAGCTCGGAAGCTCCTCTAGACATCTAAACTAGCTAGAAACAAGCGTGGAATAAACAACCAAAGACGATAAGCATCACCACGACGAAGGTGTAGGTCTTCATCCGGTTCCTCGTCCTAACTCCCGCTAGATAGCGCGTGTATCTAGCTTCCGCCTTCGCCATAGTGTTGTATCCTTTGTAGCTATTGTCACTGAAATGGTGCACCTGTCTCCTGCAGTCTTTCCAATCATTGTAGACTCCGGGAACCCGTCCCTTGTACACGACGTACCACGTCATCTACAAGTTGACAATAATAATTAACCGGTGATTGAAAAAAAACATGTCTAATTAAAGTCGCATATGAAGATACACTTATAGAAAGTACTCTCAACTCAAAAAGACTAAAGTAACTCAAAAGGCATGCCTCATATATAACTAGGTTGTTCGACACAGGAATATGCTACGATAGAACTGTCCACCAAGTAGGATGCACAACACCTGGACCTGTGCATAGCACAAGGCGGACAATCCAATCGCAACACATTCACATATATAGTGTGCCATGACATTTCAATCATCGGAATTCTCGAAAAAGACCAAAGTAACTCAAAAGTCATGTCTCATATATAACTAGGTTGTTGGACATAGGAATATGCTACGACAGAACCGTAAGCCAAGTAGGATGCACAACACTTGGACTTGTGCATAGCACAAGGCTTACAATCCCGTCACAACACATTCACATATATAGTGTGCCACGACATTTCAATCATCGGCATTCTCGAAAAAGACCAAAGTAACTCAAAAAGAATGCCTCATATATAACTAGGTCTTTGGACACAGGAATATGCTATGATGGAACTGTAAGCCAAGTAGGATGCACAACATCTGGACTTGTGCATAACACAAGGCTTACAATCCCATCACAGAACACTCACATATATAGTGTGCCACGACATTTCAATCATCGGCATTATTCTCGAAAAAGACCAAAGTAACTCAAAAAAATGCCTCATATATATACATAGGTCGTTGGACACCGAAATATGCTACGACGGAATAGTTAGCCAAGTAGGATGCACAACACCTGGATTTGTGCATATCACAAGTCTAACTATCCCGTCGTAGCACATTCACATATATAGTGTGCCACAACATTTCAATCATCGGCATTACTCTCGAAAAAGACCAAAGTAACTTAAAAAGAATGTCTCATATATATATATACATAGGTCGTTGGACATAGGAATATTCTACGACAGAACTGTAAGCCAAGAAGGATGCATAAGACCTGGACTTGTACATATCACAAGGCTAACTATCCCGTCATAGCACAATTCACATATATAGTGTGCCATGACATTTCAATCATCGGCATTCTCAAAAAAAGACTAATAAAGTAAGAAAAAAAGAAGGACCAAAGTGAGCAAAGGACCAAAGAGTAAGCAAAAAAACTAAGCATTGATTCATATATAATAATAATAAGCAAAAGAAGTAAGCGATGATTCATAAACCTAATAAGATAAGTAGTAGCATGTACACATGTCCACACACACACAAAGGTCATCTATAGTTTGGAACTACAACTAGGCCAACATCAAGCCTTCTAGCTTGGCTCAGGAAACGGGAGGACACCTTGTCTCGTCATGAACTTCCTATAGTAACCCTGTATCTCTAGGAGATCTTCTATGTCACGGTTATTCGGGATATTTCCTCCGTAGAATACCCCCCCCCCCCCGAAGTCATGACATCACGAAATATGATTGCCCCAAACTGCTACTGGATGCGATACATCTCTTGTCTAATATCTGAATCAGTGATCTTGGCCTTGGCTTCGGCCCACTGTTTGAGATGATCTGGCAGCGTAGATTCTGCTGGTCTAATAGGAACGCCCTCATGTGATGGAGTGCGTAGTAGGCGTTCTTCTTACTGCCTTCTAACTGCTTCACGCAGGGGAACTCCATTACGTGGTTGAAGACATGCCTGCCGAACTTGACCTTCATACGCATGAAGGTGGTGCCTGCCGTCGAGGCATAGCTAGTGAGAGCATCATCCAGAACTTCCTTGATCCTGTCGTAGTTTTTCTTATTTTCTAGACTCCCCAAGTCGAAATACATGACGTGCGAATGCTTCGGCGATAAGGAGATGAGCGTGCAGTGGTCATCTCTGCGCAAAAAAATTCAAATGGAATGTGTTGAAAAAAGAATTATGATAATCTAATAAAGCCAATCGATGTTGGCGAGTGAATAATGACTTACTCGAGAAAGTAAGGCACGTGAATATATTCCTTTGTCTTGTTCGCCACGAAGATTATTTTTAGGTACGAGGCCACGATACGTCGTTCAGCGGCGCTTCCCAAGCAGTCGTCACGCATGTAGTAGGGGTCCACTATAGCGATGCCCGGTGTGTTCTCTCTAATGATCTGTATGGCCAGGCTGAGAGAAAATAGGCGGACCATGGTATAGTGCAGCGGGTATAGGTGGAAGATATTGAAGATGTCGTCAAACCGCAGGAAGAACAGATCCACAGGGGCATTGTCGACGAAGCCCAAGCCTGGTGGCACCTTAACCACGAATACCAGGTGCGAGGGATCTTTCTCCGCTAGAAGGCGTCTCTCTACCATCAGCACACCGGCATGCACACTCTTCAGTTCCGAACTGGAGAGCCTCCGCAAATTCTTAGGTAGCATGGGCTCACCCGACACATGAATCCTCCACATAATAACCTCGGGACTTGGTGGCCCGTCCCGAAACATGATCGGATTCGCAGTTGACGCCACCGGCTGGCTCGAGCTGCTAGATTTTCTTTTCCTGGCCTTTTTTCCTTTTGGAGAGCGGGCAGACACCGCAATCTGAGCACCGTCCTCCCTATGTAGTGTGTCAGGGCTTAGAATAAAGGGCCACTTGGTTGTATCAGCTGGATCGGTGAAGGTGCAAGCTGGAGGCGTCTCCTGAGAAGCAAACAGACACTTGGTGATAGTGGGTTTCTCTGTGGGGCCACCAGCTCGGTCTTCGTTGCTAAACTGAGTGTTGAAGAAGTGATCATTCCAGTCTTCGTCGTCCTCGGCCGGATCCTGCGCCATGTGCATATCATGAACATGATCATCTGACCCACCGCGTGGAGGTGACAGCGAGGGAGGTAAGGGGGCCTTGCCACCGCTTGTCGCTGGCACGAAAGGCGGTGATGTTGTTTGTGGCGTGATGGCCCCCGCCGTCCCCAAACGGATCATGCTCTTTGGGCATTGCAAGAATAAGCCGAAGCAACTTCTGAGGACAACCGACTCTTCTTCATCCGCTCCTGGGGGTTGAATGGGAGGTTCCAGGTCGTCGCATCCCCTTAGCACCCGACTAATTTTAACCCTGTGCACGCTATCTGGCATCGGCCTTGAGTGGAACATGCGCTGCAAGGGTTGAACGATGGTACCCTTGGAAACATCCCTCATCTCGTTATTCACGTAGCATAAGAGAGTGCAAGGAACATCCGTCTGCGGAAAACATGTACGGCGTCGTCAGAGAGATGCCATAAGAGTAATAGATGGCGTGAAAGGCGGTAAAGAAATTTGTTTACCATGATGGCGTCGAGATCGGCTAATGTCGAGGCACCGCATACGACGACGGGCGTGCAAGAGACGGAGGGGCTGCTTGATGGCGCGGTGCCGGCCGCCGGTGTATTCTCCAAAAATACTTTGACAACGGGCGTGCAAGTTTTGTTTTGTTTTTAAAATACTTTTAAATATTAAAAAAAAAGCCCAAAAGTGATAATATATGTCATAAAAGTGGTACAAATATGATTCAAAGTATAACTAAATTAAATAATAATTTTTCCATGAATATTACAATCTTTTTCTACCATGCGTTTTACAATATTTTTTGTGCTAGCGTTTTACAATCTTTTTTCCCTTCTTTGTCGCGGTTGAATAATTTAGCCCTGACACTTTAATGTTTCTTCTTTCGAACGGGCTACCTTTTTGGGTAGGGTTTTCCTTTTTCTTCTTGTGATGTATGTTGTTGCATCGTAGTGTCGTCATCTTCAATCTTTGGATCGCTGTACTGGTCGAAGTCTTGCTCGTTGGCGACTCCATCCATTCCAATGATGTTTCTTTTTCCTCTCCTCACGAAAACATGGCTAGGCCTTTTCGGGTCGGTAATTAAAAACCATTGGTCCACTTTGGTAGCCAGTACCCATGGTTCATTTTTCATGACCGCACCGTTACCTTGGATTTGGCTGCTTCGGGTATAACCATGGTTGTGAAATACCGGTCTTCTCTTTCGACGCTCTTTGCCCATCTGACACGGAACATCGGCACCTTTTCTCCACAGTAGTCGAGCTCCCAGATCTCCTTGATCCTTCCGTAGAATCTTTCCTTCACGTTGTCATCGGTGTAGAATTCTGACGTTACGCCTGAGTTCTAATAATCACACTTGTTGTCCTTTTCCTCCATGTAGAATGTGTAGCCGTTGATATCATACGCCTGATAGGTCACCAGGTTTTGCATGGGTCCCTGCGACAAGGTGAATATGATCTTTTTCGTGTCAGAAGAATGCGATTGCGGGGGATTATCAAGGAGCGTCTGCCTAAACCAACGCGTGAAATTTGAGTTGTGCTCTTTGATTATTTCTCCCTGCGTCCTCTCTATGCCCCGGTCACTGTACTTCTTCTCGATTAACCTTTTGTGCTTCTGTATCCAAGGATCGACCAGTTCTAAATGTTGTAGCACGACAAGGTTTGCTCGATCAAAGTCTGCGCGTCAACAATCAAAGTCTGCATGCAGTACGCGACGACCCTCTCGGTGACCAGTTCCGTCGAGCTTGCCAAGGTGCCTGTTGACGGGAAGACCGACAGGGTTCTCGATGTCTAGATAATTCATGCAGAAAGAGATGCACTCCTCGGCCAGAAAGCCCTTGGCTATGCTTCCATCTGGACGGGACCTGTTGCGAACATATCCTTTGATGTGTCCGTTCATCCTTTCGAACGCCATCATGCTGCGGAGGAACATCGGCCCGAGTTGGACGATGTCCTCCACGACATGGACCAGCAGATGCACCATAATGTCGAAGAATGCGTGCGAGAAGTAGACCTCAAGCTCGCATAGTATCACCACAATCTCCTCCTGTAGCCTCCCGAGCTGATTTACACCAATCGACTTCCTAGAGATGACATCGAAAAACTTGTAGAACGTTTCACGGACGTGCTCGTCCATTATCCCTCTTAGTGCAACCGGAAGTACCTGCGTCATTAGCACGACACAGTCGTGAGACTTCATGCAACTGAACCTCTGCTTCACCTCGTCTAGGTATCTTCTTATCTTGCCCGCGTAGCCGTAAGGAAATTTGACTCCTAGAAGGCACTTGAAAAACTATTTGATCTCATCCTGGCTTAGAGTGAAGCAAGAAGGAGGTCAGTAATATTCGTTCTTCTTGAACTTTTTACCCTTTCGACGACCTTTTGTCGTCTCCGACTCATGATCATCGTCATCTTCCTGATCATCATGAGTAGTGCGTCCTCCATGAAGCTCCTTCTGGATGCCCATGAATATCAGGTTGTGCCTTCCTTTCGGACCATCTTTCGTCCTATCTGGCATGTTGATTATGGTGGCGACCAGACTCTCGCACACATTTTTCGTGATATGCATGATGTCAAGGCTATGAGGCGTGCGGAGAAACTTCCAGTATGACAACTCCCAGAAAAAAGACCTTGTTTTCCATACCTTCAGCAGCGGCTTGTCTTGCTGCCTCTTTCGCTTATTTCCAGGCTTAGGAAAATCTTTCCAGTTTTTCAGCAATTCTTCCACTTCTTCGTAACTCCCCCGCTCTGGGATTCCTCGGGTCTCGGATTTGCCATCAAACAGGTCTCCACGTTTTCTCCATGGATCATTCTTGCCGAGCCACCTCCGGTGCGCCATGAACACGGTTTTTGAAGACCCTGGATCTTTCTCTAGTTGGAGATAGATTGTGTTATCCATGCACCTAACGCATGTGGAGAATCCTTGGATAACCTGCTCCGAGATATACCCGCAACCTGGATAGTCTTGCACCGTAGTGACCAACGCGTCTCTCATAGTGAAATAATCTTGTGCGATGGCGTTGTAAGTATTGGCTCCAGATTCCCATAACGTGGCTAGCTCCTCTTTCAACAGCCCGAGATACAGATTGATGTTGGTACTAGGTTGTTTCGGCCCTTGAATTAGCATACTCATTTGTATGTACTTCTTCTTCTTGCACAACCATGGAGGGAGGTTGTACATCCATACAAACACAGGCCAAGTGCTATGCGTGCTGCTTTGGCTACTGAACGGATTGAGTCCATCGGTGCTCGCACCAAGCCTAATGTTCCTCGAATCTCCACTGAATTCTGGGAATTCGAGGTCCAATGCTTTCCACTGGCTAGCATCTGAAGGGTGCGTCAGCAGCTAGTCCTTTTCGGGGTCATCGTCATCTCCTGGCTTCTTCCTTTCCGCATGCCATCGCATGAGCTTCGCTTCCTTAGGGTGCGCGAAATAGCGCTGCAGACGAGGAGTGATAGGAAAGTATCATACCACTTTTCGAGGTGCTTTCTTCCCTTTCTTGTATCGACTCACGCCGCACACCGGACATGTGGTTTTCTCCGCGTCCTCGCCCCGATAAATGATGCAATCGTTGATGCATACGTGGTATCTAACGTGCGGTAGATCGAGAGGACAGACGATTTTCTTGGCGTCCTCGATACTAGTTAGACACCCTCCGGGAGACGATCGTGCCAGAATGCCATCATATCGTCGAATCTTGCGTCGCTCAATTTGTGTTTTGCCTTTATCTCCATAGCCTTGAGCGTTACATTCAACCGGATATCATCGGGCCTGCATCCTTCATACAATGGAGTAACCGCGTCTTTCTCAAGTTGCGCAAGCTTGACTTTCTCTAGCGACAGTCCTGGCGTTACTCGTCTGCTTGAGAAGCAGCTCTTGCACATAAGGGTCCTGCACCCAGCCTGACGTTGTTCCATCGCCGTCTGCTCCTCCAGCATCTAGATCATCATCATCCCGGTCTGCTTCCGCACCTTCACCATCTCCAGGAGACTCTTCATCATCTCACCCGTCCTCGCCGTGATGATCATCGTCATGTTACCCACCTTCACCATCTCCATCGTCTTCGTCGTCGCTTATCCAACGAGTGTATCCATCCATGAAACTATGGCGGAGCAGGTGCGCCTATAGATTCCCGGAATCTGGGTCGATCAAACAGTTTAGTTTGCATCTTCTGCACGGACATCTTATCTCCGTCTTGTTATTTCGTATCATGTCGGCTGTCGCACATTTTAAAAATCTAGCCACAATGCCTTCGCTCGTTATGAGGACCATTTTTGCCTGCACGGTGTACACGGTACAATTAGAAGTTTATTAGAACCACATAATCAATGCATGCATGCAATGGTCGATAAAAAATTTCGGCATGACCTATCCTAAAATAAGGACCTTTGCGAAATGCCAAAGTCTTGCCAAAATGGAAATGAATCAACATTTTGGCAAAACAAATGGCAACTCATTCACACACAAACACAAGAGAGAGAGAGAGAGACCGATCCATACACATGAACGTATCATCCTCTCCATATATACATACATGCATGAGCATCGATCCTCTCCATATACACACACATGACCATCGATCCTCTTCATACACACATGAGCATCGATCATCTACATACATATGAGCATATTATCCATATACATATGAACACATCCTTACATGGACAACTTACCGAGATAAGAGACCGATCGCGAGAAGATGGAAAGGAGAGGTGCGCGCGAGACCGGAGAGCTTCCTCTATTATGTATGTCACATACAAGGCAAGTTCTACATGCTAAAAATGGTGAATTAGTGGATAAATTGAGGTGGAAAGGAGAAGGATCCCGACTAGATCTAAGGAGGAAGAAGGAGGGGAAAGTGAAGTGTGGGTGGTGGATGATCACATGTGCATAAAGTGGAGCTGCAAAAAAAATGGCTGACACATCAGTGGCGCACATGGCCCTAGTGCGCCACAACATTAAAATCAACCGTGGCGCACATGCCAGAGTGCGCCACGGATGTGTTTCCCCATTTACGGAGCAGAGGAGGTTTAACATAGGCGTAGCGCATGTCCATCATGTGCACCACGGCTAACCCTAACAACCGTAGCACACATACCCCATGTGCGCTACGAGTATGTGGCATGCGGCCAGCAGGCCCCTGGCCCACACACATCTGTGGCGTACATACCCCACGTGCGTCACGGTTGTTCTAGTTACTAGTAGGGCACTTCAACCACAGGTGAGCCACGCCTATTTTACCCGTGGGACACTTCAACCATGTGAGCCACAAATGTGCGGATTACCTATAGCCCTTTTCCTAGTAGTGAATTATATAAAAATTATGCATGTTCAGACTAAATCGTATGTGTCAAACTATGAATTTGGTGTTCTTTTTCACTGAATTTTGCCGCGAAGGCATTTCTGGCAACAATTTGAATTTACGGTTTGTTTTTACCATATATGTTCTCTCTAATGAAATTTGGAACTAAAATTCGAAAGTTTAGTTCCCCTTATTTAGTTTTTTACGGTTTGCCATTTGTTGTAGTTGCTAGAGTTGCTCTTACCGAATTGTTAGGGATGTGACGGGATGAGGTCACTAGGACTCTCATCCGTCTCTTCTCTCATGGGCACTTGATGACCTCATCGAGCTGTCTCGTTGGCCAACTCCCTTCTAGTAGGTCGTGTTGAGGACGCTACCGATGGCTATAAAAATAACCATCTTTATTCATGTTTAAATCTTATATTAAGTCAAGCAATTTATAATATCTTTTTAACATTATTGCCTCTAATGGCTAATTATTGCAAAGATATGCAAATCCTTGTATTAAATGTAATGCGCAGGAAATCACTCTTGAATGGAAAAATCTGGAGCAATGAAGGGAGAATCACACGTTGCCTACACCACCAAGTAAAGCATGGTCTAAAGTCATCTTCCTTAAGTGTTAGCAAGCATCGGTACACAGTGGCACACACATGAAAAAAATATATGGTGGGCAAAGATAAACAAAAGCCAATTAGACAGAATTCTAAGAAACATATTAAGGGTAATAGTACAAAGTTCTCAAATTTGGGGTGGGCCATGGCCCACCCAGACCACCCCCTGCGTATGCCACTGTCGATACGGGCAGGGCTTGCCCGTACCGTCTACCCATACCATGTGGCGACGGCTTTGCTAGGTCAAACCAAGCAACTTACGTCAAGGGCTCTATATATTTCGAGAGTCCCAAATGTCGCGGAGAGAGCCTCCATTCGCAAATTACATCTTAAAACACACGGAAA
Organism: Avena insularis; assembly: GCA_023614405.1. Taxonomy (NCBI): domain Eukaryota; kingdom Viridiplantae; phylum Streptophyta; class Magnoliopsida; order Poales; family Poaceae; genus Avena; species Avena insularis. Next base: position 391,829,709 of record CM042695.1, read on the forward strand.
AAGATTCACCGGTTCACCACCATCATAGTTGATCATCTCCATCTCCATCTATAGCCCTAGCGATAACTTCTATTCAAGATTTCCTCGCGGTTGGCAACTTTGTAAGGATATTTCGTATTGGTCTAAATAATTTTATAATGTTTCCTATCCTTGATCTTATCATGAGTGAATAGGTCTCAAGGGCTACGGGTTGGGGATTAGGCTCGTAGCAATTATGTGCATCTAATTACATGAGAATATTGTGTGGTGATTGCATAGTAGATTTGTTTTTGTATCATTGTTTCTTACCTCAATCCAAGGAATTCTCAGGTACCTAAGACCCTGAGGATTGATGAAGGTTTGAGGGGCATACACGTGAAACCCAGTGACAACAAGGGGAGTACAACAATCATTTAGTGATCCACTTGGGAACAACAACAACTTCATTGATCTTAATGCCTTGGTCTATATCTTAATAATCGTTCATATCCTGGTGCTTCGTGTTATAACAGTTGGACCAAGAGACTCTATGGTATGCCTCTGACTCGCAGGAGCATTAGTATTTACTAGTATGCTGTTCACAAATCCTATCTATATTAGATCATTAACACATGGATGTGCTTATTATTATATTTATCCCATATGTATGCATAGCTACAGGTGAAACCTCAACCCTGGCCTATCTCCATCCACTGATATAACCCCTATAACTACAACAAACTAGAAACACTATTAGGAAAATAGCTATAGATAGACAGAATTTCTGTGACGCATGGGGCTGACCATGTGCCACAAAAGAAGTCCAGTGGCGCATATGGGGCAATACGCCAAAGAACCTTCAAGCTTTTGTGGCGCATGCAGTTCAACAGTGTGCCACAGAAGTAAGGTGGGACAGAATGCGCCACAGAAGTTATCATCAGTGGCGACGTATCAGTGATGCATCCTATATGTGCCATAGAATGCCAAAACAAATGCGCCACTGCTAAAGGTTTTCCTAGTAGTGAAAGATCCGGTAAACGAATATTGAAGCAAACTAGCAAGTCTTGTAGACACTCCTTGACCCATCACAATTGTTTTCAAAGGTTCAATAAACCTAGGTCTTCTAGGGAAAAACTACTATGCTACATTCGTAGTCCGGATGGAAGGTATCAGTCACTGATAGGAAAACAGTTATAGGTGGGTTGCATACTCGTGGTGCATCAACATATGGAGCACCACATTATATGCATGTCACGAGTAGCAAATTACCTGTGGCGCACCAAAAGCGTGGTACGTCACGGCTATTGCTGGGCCGAGGTGGCAGGGGTGCCCCCTTACCTGTGGCGCACGACATTGGTGTTCCACCAATATGCCATGTGCCACTGGTAAGAGGCGGCCCCCTTGATGAAAAATGGGGAAGGGATAAGGTTCCTTATACAACTCCCAGATCGAGCTAACCCTAACTCACTCAGCTCCTAGCGCTGCCTCTAGAGGTCCCTTGCCTCACTCAACTCTCTGCTCTCTCTTTGTATCTTCTCCTCCGCCATATTCTCGCCCTCTAGTCCACCTCCGCCACAATGTCATCCAGCTTCCGCGCGCGTCCCAAGGCTAACCCTAGCTGTGCAATATGGCTTGGTCGCCGCCACGGCTCCGACGATGTCGCGCCTCCGGCTATTCCCACACGTCGACCATGACCTCTGGCTGCTCCCACACATCGACGTCGATGCCACACCTGCTAGCTCCTCTAGTAATGTCACCGGTTTGGGAGGCGGAGGTGAGGAAGAAGGGGGATTGATGGAGGTGGTTGTAGGGGACAAGGAAGAGGATGTGCTGACCACAAGGACACCGCGGCGCTACGCGAGCCATGGAGGGCCGATGGAGGGATGATGGTGTTCGAAGGTCTGTGCCCGGGCTCCGACGAGGCGACGGGACCAGACGGCAGGCATAGGGACTCGATTGCTTTTTACTTTTTAGGAAGTTTTCTTAAATTTGCGTTGCAATTTAAATTTTATTTTTCCAAAAAACTTATCCATGTCGTACCATAAACCCTACCTTTGGCACACCTCATAGTGTACCATGAGTATGTGCACTATCCATGACACACCACGAGTAAAATTTATGGTATGCCATGCATAGCCTCGGGAAGTCGGCAGACCACTCGCTGATTGGCTACGGACGACCGTGGAGATATTGCCGAGGTTTGGCAGCATGCCAAGACTTCATTCTCCTCTGGGTACTGAGTATTCCACGAACCCTTAACTGAGAATTATTGGTTTTAAGTTTTCTTATTGCAACACTTGAGCGTTCGTCTTAGAAAATATGTGAAGAAAAGGAAAGGAATTGATAGATATGAAAAAACATAGGGATGGGAGAGGTAGTCGATGTCTACGCATGAGCCCATGAAGACTTGTTGGCTCCTGGTGTCCCCACTGTGCGAGAAGTTCCCCACGCTATATGCCATCACCGTCTCCCCAACGATCCTCGTAGCCAAGGCCTTCCGAGAGGGGCGCTGGAACATCTTGTTTAGGTGAACCTTTAGTGTGGTCGAGGCCAAGGAATACCAGCGCCTGATGGCTGTCCTACCTTCTTCCTTGTCCGGGGAGCAGGACTCTGCATCCTGGCGGCTGACCCTGGATGGGGAATTCTCAGTGAGCTCGGCATACTGGGACCTCTTCCAGGGCCCGGAGCTGTGATGGACCTCTTCCAGTGAGCATTGCATCTTCGTCTAGCAGCTTCTTCGCGATCGCCTACCATCAGGGGTGGAGGTGGATAAGAGCAACGGCCCGGGAAATGGTATGTGCCCCCTTTGTGGGAATCCAAAGAATTGTGCTCATATTATGTTCTCGTGCACGACGGCTCAGTTTCTGTGGAGTTTTGTCAGGGAGGCGTTAGGGCCATCTTGGCAGGCCTAGGAGCTCGGGGAGTTCCTGCAGGCCGAGGTACCGGAATGAGACGCCGCCTCTTCTAGCTAGTGTTCGCGGCTCTATCTTGGACACATGAGGAACAATATGGTGATTGAACGGATTTATCCCACCCGTGTCTCGGACTCGATTTTTTTCTTTTATTGCTTTTCTCCATCAGCGGTCCCCGTTGGTGAGACAGCGTGACCGGGTGGCTCTGACGACACTCTTCGGGCCCTAAGGACGGCGGCATCCCCCTTCTCGGTGTCGGTCCGCTCGTGATGATGCTTACCACGAGCGGCGTCTAGATTGTTGTTATGGGCCCTTCATTTTCTTTTTTGCTCTGGGCTTTGATGTGTTGTGGCCCCAACGAACGTGCCTATGTTTTCTCTTTTCTTTTGGCCCCGGCCGGTTGTCGTGGTTGAATGCTTGTATGAACCTGGATGTTGTTTTATTTATAAAGCGGAGCGAAAGCCTGATTCGAGAGAATAGATCACCGGAGGATCTTGCATCAAACCTAGCCAACAGGCCGGCCCGGCATGGCACCGGCCCGACACAGGCTTGACGTGCCTGGCCTGGCACGACACGTGGCGGCACGTCAAAATCGCGGGCCGTGCCGTGCTGGTATGAGTGCCCAGCCCTACAGCCCGGGCATGGCACGGAGGCCAAATGGGCTGGCCCGTGGCACGTGAAGCACGCGATCTTGATGTTCTTTTCTATTGGACCGTGCGGTTAACTGTTAATAAAGGCCAGATTAGTACTATAATAGAAAGCTTTCGTTGCCCTCTTGGTAAGACCTTGCGGTGGAAGGGAGAGGTAGTGAGTTCGACTTCCCTTGGACACATATTTTGCCTATATATATATATATACTGTTGCAGGTTTGACAGTTCATGCCTGACAAGCCCACGTGCCTGAGACCGTGGCCAGGCACGACACCAGCATTTCACGGCTACAGGTCAGCCCGCCAAAGCCTGGTCTGATGGCCAGGTTTGGACTGTCGCAAACCTGGCCAACGGGCCGGCTTGGCCCTGCATTGGATTCACATATTTTGCCCTCTTGGTAAGACCTTGCGGTGGAAGGGAGAGGTAGTGAGTTCGACTTCCCTTGGACACATATTTTGCCTATTATCACGGATATATATATTGCACTGTTGCAGGTTTGACAGTTCATGCCTGACAAGCCCACGTGCCTGAGACCGTGGCCAGGCACGACACCAGCATTTCACGGCTACAGGTCAGCCCGCCAAAGCCTGGTCTGATGGCCAGGTTTGGACTGTCGCAAACCTGGCCAACAGGCCGGCTTGGCCCTGCATTGGATTCACGTGGCCCGTCAGGCTCGCGGGCCTGGCCGTGCTGGCACGGGTGCCTGCATTCTAGGCCCGGGCACGGCACCAACGCTAAACAGGCCGGTCCATGGCACTCAGGCACGCGGGCCATTTAGGTGATTTCTGCTGGCCCGTCAGGCTCGTGGGCCTGGCCGTGCTGGCACGGGTGCCTGCATTCTAGGCCCGGGCACGGCACCAACGCTAAATGGGCCGGCCCATGGCACGTCAAGCACACGGGCCGTTTAGGTGATTTCTGCTGGCCCGTTAAATTAACGTGTAAGTAGGGGAATACCTACTATATCATGAATGCTTTCTTGGTCTGTTGGTCAAGCGGCAGGAGAGCCAGCTAAGGGTCGCGAGTTTGATCCCTTTAATCACATTTTTCGTCTATATTCCTTATTTTTTTGGTGGTAGAAGGCTTGACGGGCCCTGCTAAGAGCATCTCCACTCGCCTACCCAGGACGCCGGTCCGGACGCCGAAAATCGGCCCAGTCGCGTATCCAGGGACCTGTTTTCGTCCGGATTTCGGCGTGTTTTGGTCCGGCCTACTCAGGCCGTACCCAGGATCCCGGGTACGCCCTGGGAACACCGGACTTAGCGAAAACAGGCGTGAGCCAGCTCTGTCGACGAGAGAAGGCACCACTTCCGCCAATTCGTCGAGCTCCCCGCCCTTTTCTTCCCCTCCCGCTTTTCTTCCCCATTCCCCCACCCCCCAAAGCTTCGCCGATCAACGCGCCCGACATGCCGCCCAAGAGTTTCGTCCAACCCAGATCGACCCTCGGCGAGGGTTCGATGGAGAAGAAGGCGAGGAAGCCGAGAGCGCCGCCGACCAAGCCGGAGGGCATGTCCTCGGCCGAGTGGGAGAAGAGGGAGCACGCCAGGCAGATCTCTTCGGCCGAGCGGAAGGACAGGAAGGAGAGGGCGAAGCTCCGGCAGCAGCAAGCGGAGGAGGAGAAGGCGATGGTGAAGGCGGCGGCGGAAGAACAAACAATGGTGAAGGCGAAGCAGGCGGCACTCTCTTTGTCGTGCACTCTCTTGACACACTCGCGAACATGGACAACTTGACACTTCCATTTTGTAGCTGCCTCGTGCACTTGCTCTGTTTCGAGAGGACATGAAGATGGAGTTCAAGTTCCATCATGTCTTCGAGAAAATCGAGCATTGCGAGAAGTGGCGGGACACTCGGCTGAGTCTCTCCAAGAGCAAAGACGGCGTCTACAACCCCGAGGCCCCGGCCGCTGCTGTCAGCGAAGGAAGACCTGAGCTCGGCCAAAAGAAGGCGAAGATGCTCAAGGCCGCCGGACCTCCCGTCGAGCGTCTCGAGGCTTCGATCGTGAAATGCCTCGCCGACACGAGGGCGCAGGCCGAGAAGAGGGCTGAGAAGAGCGAGGAGCGCTGGAAGAAGCTGATGGAGACACAAGGGGAAAAGGTGGCCCTCATCAAGGCCAACCTTGCCGAGAAGAAGGCCAACTACGCCGCCAAGAAGCGCCACATGGACCTCAAGTTCCTCATGGGCGGCGAGGACACGTCGAAGATGAGCTCGCCGGTCAAGGCCTGGTACATGGCGCAACGTCAGGCCATCCTGAAGGGCTTGACCACGGCTTCCCCTTCCCCTTCCTCTGCGCCGAGCGTGCCTGCGCCGAACGCTCCCACGCCGAGCTCTGCTTCGACTTCCTCCAACCCGGGGGCCTTCACCGGCGAGATGGACGACAACGCCGCGTCGGCCACGCCGCAGGAGCCCATCCCCATTGACGACTGAGCGTTGTTTCCCTTGTTATGTAATAAAAATATGTCGCCGAACTTGTAGGCGCATCTGTCGAACACCTTGTGGCCGAGCACTCGCCGGTGGAAACTATGCAGATTCAAATATATAGCCGTTTTGTGTCCGCCTGGGTACTCGGCCTGGATAGCCGAGTGGGAAACTGGGCGTACCCAGGCCGAAAAATTGCGTCGTCCGGCCGGAAAAAGGTTCGGATTTCGGCCTTCGGCCAACGAGTGGAGATGCTCTAAGGTCCGTCCCTGCCGCTCGATGGATCGCTAATCGGACACAACTTTTGTCTTCCCCGTGTGATGTAGTGTGCCAACACCTAATTCCCCCCAATCTAGGCCATCATCTCGTTAGTTGAATTCCCCACCTCCGGATCTGCTGCGCGGGATTTCTGGGAGAAAACAAAAATCGGACATTTACTACATCCCTCTCTTCCTGCTCTGTAGTGTTAAGTAGACGTGCATAGATTTGATGAGGACAAACTGATGGTCTTCATCTGCTCTGTAGTGTTAAGTAGAGATGTGCATATGATCTTAGAAAAATTGAAACATCAATAGCTTGCTTGTATTTTGGAACAAACGTTTGCTTGTATTTTGCTTGTATTTTGGGCTACTATGGTGTGATGATGATGACTTTGATATGCAGGTTGGAGAAGGTAGGTTACTTGGTTTCTTCCTAGCAGAACTGAATTTTCTTCTTACTTACACCAGGAGTGAGTGAGACTGTTTGCATATCAAGTGCACTTGCCATTGGCCATTGCCATGCCATCTAAGCTTTTTTGTGCTTTTCCCTATGGTATTTGTAGGGTGAAGAACCGTACCGCCTGAAAATCAACATTCACTCAGCTAGTGAAAATGAGCTGCTAGATGAGGCACTGCGCGTAAGGGAGCGGATAGATGAAGTTTGGGAACTTGTGGGGTATGCTCATTGCAGTTTTTTTATGCCTTCTCCTACACGCATGGTCCGACAATTCCTTTTCTGGGAGGCCTTGTTACCAACCTTAACGAATTTTCCTACTTTTCTTTGTGAAGCAAGGAGAGGGAGAAGCTGCCAATTCTATGGCAGGATATGATGTCGAGTCGACATCATATCCTGCCAAAGAATTGGCAGCTTGTCGACTGCGAAGCTGCTCTTTGGTTCTTGCATTCTGGCAACAGTCATTAGGTATGCTAGTGACTCTTACGAGGATGAATCTGAGGATGACCCTACAACTGAATCTGAGGAGTGACCTGTTGCCCCGCATTGGTGAACCATGTATTGTCTACTGCATAACAGCCATCTGTTTTCTGTTTGCTTCATCGCTTTGTTTAGAATGGCTTGTGTTATCTTATATTTATGCAAGACAACTCAGCTCCTCTCTTATGGAATGTCTACCTGGCTACGCTGACTGGCTTGGACTACTGAATTTAGATTATGAACCAGTTACCCAGCTGAGGCTTGTGTTCGTTGAGATAGTCCCAAGTTATGAATGCCAGTATAGCTTGTGTTATCTAATTGATGTATGGATTTGTGTTATCTAGTGATATATATTTATATAAGATAACTCCTTTTATGGATGTATTGCTCCCTCTGCGTTCTTCCTTTTTATTTCCTGAAAATTATATGCACAACCGGAGAGTTAATAGCATAGAACTACCAGTTTCTAGGCAAAATTTTGGAAATCTACCAGTTTACCTTTTCGCTGCAAAAATCTACCACATTTGGCGTCCGTTTTCTCAAATCGCACTAAACTCGTCACGATGAATTCGACACTGACAAAGGCTAAACCCACCGTCAGGCTGACGTGGCAGTGCGAGACTGTGTGCCGTCTGTCGTTTTGCACGTAGGTCCTCAAGTTTTGACAGAAAATTGCGCAGAAGTCCCTGGCACTATTAAAACCTTCATAACTTTTGAATACGAATTCAAATGGAAAAAGTTTAAATACGAAAAGTGCTCAGAATTGTTTGAATCTTTTTTTACAAACTTTATTTATTATTTTATATAATTAAAATATAAAATAGCTTGTGTTATCTAATTGATGTATGGATTTGCGCTAGACAACTCCTATTATGGATGTAATTGCTCCCTCTACGTTCTTCCTTTTTAGTTCCTGAAAATTGTATGCAAAGCTGGGACTGGAGGGAGTAATGTGTTGGCAAAGTAGCCCCATGAAAAATTGGCTAACGGATGAAGAATTATGCACTGATGGCACTTCTGTTTCTTGATGAGGGTGCTGAGAGAAGCAAAACCACGTTGTTTCTGTTAGTACTTTTTTCGAGATTGATTTGTTAATAATGTAACATCACGGTCATTGGTCCATTCGAAACAGCCATTCGAACTTGCTCCCTTGTGCTTGACGCGTGACAATCCACATGCATGCAGTTGTTTTCTTTGGCATCATTTGTTTTGCATTTGAATCCATTGATGATTTCAATGGTCAATGGAAAGCAGAGTTGCTGTTCTGAACCAAAAAAGCAAGCTAGTACTGTATAAGCAATTAAGCATATGGTTTTACATCCACAGACCAAACAAAGTTCGGTTTCATTATAAAGTTGGAAGCAGAAAACATGATTGCGAAGCAAAGATTTATTGGATCGACAAGAAGAACAAGAGAGAAAAAAATACGCTGAAATAGGTCACAGGTCACTGAATGTGAACCCTGTCCCTCGCATCTTTTCAGCCACGATGTCGTCAAGACGGCTCGCCATCTCCATCGTCATGTGGTTCACCCAATCGCCAGACGCGCCATTCCTGAAGAGCGCGTCACGAGGGATGGGGAGGAGGGGATTCAAGTGACCAATTTTGTTGGCCTCCAGGCCCTTGAGGTGGCCGAAGCTGCAGAGCTTGACGATGCTGTCGACGGTGCCGGACGCCTCCTCCGCCGCAGAGAATGGCGTCCCGAGGAACCCCGCCAGCCTTCTGACTTGTCCAGCCGGGTCGCGGAGCAGCTCCTCGTACCGCAGGAAGAGCACCTTGTCGGGCCTAGCTATGGCCGCGCGCCAGTAGCCGAGGACATGGTCCCAGACCGGGCCGTACGACATCGTGCCGTCGCAGGTGGACTCGAAGACGGAGTTAAACGGCATCTCGGGCCGGAGGCGGCCTAAGAAGTGCCACAGCGAGACGACCATGTCCTTGGGGTCCCTGCATATGTAGACGACCCTGCAGCCCGGCACGGCCCTTGGCACCATCGGGAGCGGCATGTGCGTGTTCATGAGGCGCGGGGACGGGAGCGCCTCCAGCTCCGCCTCCCGGCCACCCTTGAAGAGTCCCTCCAGGAAAGGGAGGCACTGATGCGGGTTCAGGCGGAGGAGCGGGTGGTCGGCGCCGGCGGGAGGGTACGCGGCGCGTGCCATCGTGGCGAAGGTCAAAGCGTTGAGCCAGGTGGTGCCGCACTTGGGGAAGCTGGCCACAATGACGTCGTCGCAGCGGGGTTCGAAGCGCTGCTGGAGGTTGATAGCAGCCGGGACGAAGAAGTCCGGTAGCCAGAAGCCTTGGTAGCGAAGGAGCTTGACAGGGCTGTCAGCAGCCGATGCACTCGGGAGGGTTGCGATAAGGTCTGCATGCTCTTCCTCACGCTGCTCCGGCGAGGAGATGAGGTTTGTGTCACCGTGAGTGTCAGTGAAAGGAATCGGCCCTTCTCTCGCACTGGCCATGGAAGCCAAACAAAAATGAGGACTGCAGGGTGGTGTTGCCATGGTTTTTCTTCAATTTAGCATGGTATTTGTAGGATCGGTGAATAGGATCTCCAAAAGATTTCATGCGAATCTTTTGAATAATAGGGAGATAATAATTATCACAATAACTCTGATAATAATCCCTTAATTATCATAATAATGGTAGGTTATCCCTTAATTATCAGAGATATTGTGATAATTAAGGGATAATGGTAGGTTATCCTATTATCCCTTAATTATCACAATAATTCTCTCATAATAAATTGTTCTCATTCCTTAATTATCACAATATCTCTAAGCATGGTATTTATTAAGGATTTAATGGGAGATAATAGGGTTTTTTCCATAGGAGATAATAGGGTATTTGTGAACACTAGTACTAGCAACCTATTTTTAATTGTGATAATTTAGCATGGTATTGCACATAGCAACCTACCATTAATTATCACAATTAAAAATAAAATATTAACATAAGACAACACTAGTACTCACAAATGATTTAATTACTAACAATCATAGTATGCTATACTAATCTTTGTCCAAAACAATCTCATCTTACCGTAGAGGATTTTAGTATCTTGTAAATAAAATTTCATTTCATGAAGTTCTATAGGAATCAAGAAAATTTATTTAATACTTTTGCAAAGTAAAATTAATTTATATTATTTAACCTGTTTCAGACTAATGAGCTGGCTCGTTTAGAAGCTAAAAATCTAGGTCCAAGCACAACGTGGCTAAAAAGACTAAATATGTGACACTTATTATGAATTGGAGGGAGCAGTAGTTTTATATGGACTGAAATTCTAGCAAGATACTATAATTTTTTTTATGGAAGCACCAATTATATCTAATCACTGCTGCCCTTTGGGTACCAAAGTAGGCAAGCATTACTTTCAAATATATCTTATGATTTCTCGAAATAGGCTTTCGCTCCGCTATATTAATATAGCAATCACACTGATACATGAGTTCGGAAACAAAAGAAATGCTGGGGCAACAACACAAACATGCCCAAAAAGAAAAGAAATGGAGACAATGGCGAATCGACGAAGTGATGATAACCCGCAACCGATGCGCCCTCCGACTTGGCCCACCACGCTCCAAGCACCCCGATGTGCCGAGTACCAAGCAACACCTTCCTAAAGGGAAGCACCATCGACACGGCATTGCTGCCCGGACCATGGTCCTAGGGATTCCCCCGGCACTCAAAGTAAAGTGGAAACAAAGGATTCCCACGACGCCCTCCAAGAAGGAAAGGTGCCACTCAATGGCGGCACCGCGTCAAGGTCGGACGAGCCGACAGGGATTTCTCCTGAACTCCGCCCACAAAAAAACCTTGACACATCGGAGCACAACCACCTATCTTCACCGCCCACCAGCATGCACCACCACGATCTTGAAGTCATCATCACCGTCTCTTCGAGGACACTGGCATGTGACCTGAATAGCAGAGGCACACGGCATCGCCGGAACGAGGGACAACAGTCTCGCACCCGCGGGAGGAACCCCCCTCCACCGCCGAGAGGCAATCGTCGACCGGACAGAGCTGCCAGGACACACCAGGCCCAAACAGGCCCGGCCAGACCCATACGGGTCCGTAAAGCCCTAGCCGCACTGCTGCAATGGGCAAGCCGCAGCACCGCCGTCCCCAATCCTTAGCCTTGTCATCGCCGCAGCACCCGGCCCATCCAAGCCCATCTAGGGCCCTCCCGAGCCCATCTATAGCTGAGATGCCCAGATCTGGAAAGGAAATATATCTTATGATTTGGAAAGGAAATGGTAGATACGCTGACGCTGTCCCTTTAAATGAGGACAAGTGAACATGGTCCATAATCCCATCAACATGTGCTGATAGAGAGAGCTCAACAACCTCATGTTGGACAGCTCTATATATCATCTGTTGAACATACTATATGTTACTAGCCCGTACATCGCCGAAAATGCTCAACTGATCACGGGCAAATATGCTCCCGTATTCACTGCCGTACTTGCTAGTATAATTATCTATTCAGCTGTCCAGAGAAGAGGGTCCACACATGGTCCCCACATAATAATGGTTGGCCTGCTAATAGTCTTTGCGGTTCAAAGAGGTTCAGATGTGGCAAACGTCCTGTACCATGAGTCTGTGATAGGTCCAGCTAAATAACACCAAAGAGTCCATGCGCCTAACCATAGGCAATTAGGCACCCATCTCATCCGATCATCACCTTAAAAGAAAAAGAATCGCATCTAGCTTCCTCCAATGTGAACTTGCATCAGTATTGATTCGAGGTGGAGCGACGGACATGTTCAAATCTGACATTACTACAAGTTAATTGAATTTTTTCCCTGAAGACACCATCAAGTTGTTCTAATTTTTGAATTAGATTGCTATTTTTTCTTTTGGTTGTTTACCCAGATTGGTGGGACAAGCTTCAAGTTGATCAAATTCTTCTAAGGCGTAGAACAACAACTTCATATAACCAAGTGCTAGCGACGTAAGAACTGCTATTCCTTTTCTTGTAGCAAGCACATCAACGATAGTATAGCCTGGACTAGTACCGTAAACAGAGGGCACATCATGAGCCGACGGTACATGATGCCCAGGTGAGAGTATAATCACGAGATGACGCAGGCCCATGAAATGACGTCCCAACACACAACAATCTCATGTAATGCCTTTGAATCTGATACGAGTATGTAGTACGCGACATACGCCACCGTAGCGCAGCGCATATCTCCATGCCCACATTAGCGATTGGGATACCATGTGCAGCTGTGCCCCGGAGCCAAATAGCCCTGTCCGTACATTGCAACAAAAAAATTTATCACTTTTTAAACCTACACTCATACAATCATTATCAAATTATAATCAGAGGATCATCAATAGCTATGATATCTCTTAAAAAGGATCATTTCTGGTTTGTATTGTATTGTATAGAAATAAAATAGTGCATATGTAGTTGTCCAAGTTGCTGGATATGTTCCTTTTCTATAGATGGGCATGGGTATATAGAAATGTGATTATATTGGATATGTAACAAAACAAAAGGTTGAGACAGGATATATCCAATGGTGGCTCGTGAAGGTATATATATATATATATATATATATATATATATATATATATATATATATATATATATATATATATATATATATATCATGATTTGCTACTCACAGTAGCTACATACATGAAACACCGTTGGATTTAGGGATCAAATGCATGCAACCTCTAGATGGAAGTGGGGTGAAACATGAATGAGCTAACGGTGTTAGTTTGTGCATGCATGCAAGAATCTAGAGTTTGGCATGGGTTCCAAATTAACACACTGTTTTGGCTACACAAATTTTAGCATCTAAAATGAGAAGGGATTGAGAACAAGGATTAAATAAGTTAGGGTTTCTCAGCATGTTGTCCGTTAGGGTTTGCCTCACCTAAACGAAATTAGATAAGCTTTGTTTTGCATGTTGCTCGTTAGGGTTTGCCTCATGCAAACGAAATTAGACAAGCTTTGTTTTGCTAGGGCTTCATGCATGTAGTATATTAGGGTTAGGGTTTACCTCATGTTGTATATTAGGGTTTGCCTAACCAAAATGAAATTAGATAAGCTTTGTTTTGTTAGGGCTTCATGCATGTAGTATATTACGGTTTACCGTGTAGTATATTTGGTTTAGTGTTTACCGCATGTTGCTCGTTAGGGTTTGCCTCATGCAAACGAAATTAGATAAGGTTTGTTTTGCTAGAGCTTCATGCATGCATGCCAAATGAACACTAACGGCGTTAGTTCTTAGACAAATCCTGGGTCTGAATACATGTGCTCCCTATATCAAAAGAGGATAGAATCAACGGTGGATAGGCTATGCGCAGCTATGCCTGTGTGTAGCTAGCTATTTTACACACATATATACCCTTTTTGATATAGGGAGCACATGTTTTCAGACCCAGAACGATGGATCCCCATTTGAGGATAATAACACCATTAGTTCATTGCATGCACAAAACCCTAGCAAACTAAGCTTATTAGATTTCATTCCTTTGAGGCAAACCCTAATTTACAACATGCGCAAAACCCTAACTGAATTAAGCCTTATTTCGTTTTGTAACATTAAGCCTTATTCCGTTTTGTAACTTAAAACCCAATGTATCATAGACATAGACATGCAAAAACTCTAAACAAACTAAGCTTCTCAGATTTTGCATACCGATTTCGTTGCTTTAGGTAGCTATTGCATGTAGAACAGAACTTTGTTTCATTTTATCTCTTGTTTTACGAGCTGCTGGCCATAGCCTCACTTATTTATTCTCTCTTCAAATTTCCTTGCTCATTTGATAAACTAGATCATACCCCGCGCGTTGCAGCGGGATTCTTAGGTGAAATTTAAGATATAAGGAATAGAATGCCAAATCTGCTTTGAAAAATCCAGGCAAGACAATTTATCCACTTGGTGTGGAATACGATCTTCTGAGCATGAGATAGTATATAGTAGAAACATTCAAGCCTATTGTATTTGCATGACTATGTATTAATTATCTAAGAGTGTCAACTTTAATAATCAAAATTGCAGCCAGATAGAAATAGGTTAGATGATAAAGAAAAGGAAATGTCGAGAGCTCAACATCGAACATGGACAATCCCATAATCATATTGTTGTCCGCTGGTTGGCATTAAGACATAACATATACTAAGCCCAAAACGTATGAACTATGTATTCCAGCTATTTTTCTTCGCCCTTGAAGAAAAATAGCTGGAATACATAGTTCATACTTTTTGCGGTCCCTCGAAGAAACTTGCAATTTTCATTGACTAAAATGAAGATTAGCTTTTTGTTTTATTTTTTCACAATGCCAAAGCAAGGAAATAGTGAATTTCTTATTTGAATCGAACAACATATGAATGATGCCCTAACATAGTAGTTTGGAATTGATTGAACATTATGGCAGATATAATTTTGATGTTGATCACGTGGAGAATTCAAGAGACTGAAAAGGAGAACACACCTTCTGTATGTCAGCCTACATCTATCCGTGTCCATCAAATATACCATTTTTTCTCACGTAAAATACAATAGTTCTTCAAATGGACACTTCTTCGTAACCTCACCTACCCAAGAACATCAGTTCTTCTATAATCTCAGTTTATCAGATCAGGCAAAGGTATACCTGAGATTAAATTATGATCAACTCGATATCACGATGAATACACGTTAACATACCAAATATTCGTTGTGCACAAATCATGATATAGCTATGCACATGTTTAATGTAAGAAGAAGACTACGAGTAGTGTTTCCATGCATAACCTAGCTCCAGCTAGCACTACTGCAGGACACAATCGATTAAAAAATTATGAAATCGGTACCTGATATTTCCAGTCAATTAACCATCCATGTATTTTTTTATAACTAACTATCCCTGTAAGTGATGCTTGTCTACAAACAACTCAATCTGTGTCATATCATTCCTATAATCAGACAAAAAGAAGCCAGCGATGCTATGCTCCAGCCACATACGACAAAGACATTTAAAGGAAAATGTGGAGAAAATAGTACATGGTAATTTTGTAGTGATGGTCTACTTGCAAACAACAGACAAATGGCAGTAGAATACCACGAAAATTTATTTACCTGAATAATATATACATCAAATATGCCTGAAAATTAACGCTGGCAGATCAATATGTGCGAGAGGACTGGTTGAGGCATCAGTCTAGAAACTACTATCATCATCCACTGTCCGGTTTGCACTTTGCAAGAACATGAACAACCACGTATCTTGCAGCTTAAATTTGTTGCAGCAAAAATGTCAGTGCTCTTCGATTTTCTAGTCAAATAGACACAGAAGGAAAAAACGATTGCTTCCTCCAATTAAATCCAAATACCTTTGAACCTGGTACACGAACAAATTCAGATAGGGAAGCGATAGTAGCAGATTAGCGAGGAGGTTGTACCCGTTAGAGGATGCAGAACGCTGAGTAGGCAGCAGCTAGCGGCGGCACATCGAGCGGATTGTTCCAGATTTCTCT
The DNA here is from genome assembly GCA_023614405.1 of Avena insularis. Taxonomy (NCBI): domain Eukaryota; kingdom Viridiplantae; phylum Streptophyta; class Magnoliopsida; order Poales; family Poaceae; genus Avena; species Avena insularis. Next base: position 391,845,317 of record CM042695.1, read on the forward strand.
CATGCGACCCAACCCAATGATGGTGAATTCAAATCACGTTGAATTTTTGATGATGAGAACTGCCGGATCTAGAGTAGCCATACGAACACCAAGCTGTGTTGGAGACGAAGGAAAAGGAGGAACTCCATTACTTAAAGGGGAGAGAGACGAATTCCATCGTTACTCCTCCTACAAAAGATGAGGCATGGAATAAATTGCGTCGATTTCTTGTACTCCTAGAATAATTTAATGGGGGAGATGAAGAGGAACAGATGGGAAGGAGAAGATAAGGAAGGTGCAGAGAACGCTCCGTCGCGACATAAATAAACTCTAGAATAAAACAAAAAGAAAAACCGACGAGGCCATGCGGTGAATAAACATGACGGGGCTGACCTGGCATACACCTAGACTGAAACTGATGTGGATGACGTGGGAACCTTGCATGTCGAGATAAATCACTTAGGGCTAATTTGGATGCTAGGGGTGAAAATTCCAGGGAACTAAGCCCCCGGGGAGAGTTTCCCTTGACACATGGGATCCCCGTGTCATCACGGGTGGTTGGAAAATTCCCCAGCTGCTGTTTGGACGTACGGGAAAGAAAGGAAAGAGGAAAAAAATGAAAATACACCATCATACTAGAAAAGTTACATGGAAGCTATACCTTTCCATAAAAATGCCAGTCAACTTTTTTTCCAAATCAAAATTTTGTCAATTCCAGAATCTAAAGTATATCATATTTATTTCAAAAAATCAGGAATATATTTCAAACAATCAGGAGTAACAAAAATTTCAAGGATATATATCAATAAATTTTACAGAAATAGATGATTAACATAACAACAACATATTGGCGCACATCAGCACATACATACAACTAGTCTTACATGTCAAGTTGTACAAATAACACAACAATGATAAATTTATTGTGCTAATGATGTTTAAAACATGGAAATCTTATGGTCAACTATCCAACAATTATTTGACTGATCCATAAAGAACATTCCATCAACTTTGATGTACAGAACCTGCAGAGCAAACGAAATTGAATATAAGCAAGAGAAAGTATGTTTCAAGCATGATTATTACTAGTTCTTCAACAACTGCAATAATCGCCTGGCAATAGAAATTACAGAAGCAGCATAGACAGATCTCAAGTGTGCATCATACCATCCGATTTCCAGCAGAAAAAGGCGGATGTTTGCACAAATCTGGAGCTACTCGGATGATTGATCATAGCACGCTACTACAATACTGCTACTAAGATACTTCCAGTATGCACCATGCCACCTATATGCAGCTAGCTGTGTACAAGAACAACATGATAACATTCTGACTAAAACTCCAAAAGAACTATGTCATGCATAAATAATAAATGATTTCTCAGTGTATCAGTCTTTGCTACTTATCAGATTAAGTCATAAGTGATTTGTTAACATGGCCTACAAAGTTGGTAAAGGCACTAGTATGTTTAATTGGTCCTTTTGCACAACCTGAAGTTCGTTTTCCGAATCTATTATACTACATGACGCCTGAACGGTGCTACCGGAGTATCTATGGTTGAAAATGAAGATGCAATCTGCAGTTCTTGACATGTATGTACTATGCAGTTTTGTAGAATCAAAATGAAGTTTTAATCTGATTTACCAAATAGAGAAATAGATTGTTTGCAAGTCGCAATCTTCTATAATATTTACCTAATAGAGAAACGGCAATGTTATCGGGTAGTGCTACTGAAGCATGTGCTTTTGGAGAAGTAATATAAGATTAAAATGCTGGATAGCAGAAGGCATGTAATATGAATAGAACTGCAGGTCTGTGCAAAGTATATAATTTGTAGCATTACACACCTTATGTTCTCTCCATGGCAGTAATTTATTCTTTTAACCAAAAGATTCGAAGAATTGGGTCCTTGGTGTTGAGGAAAATTTCTCGATTCAGCTGGCATTTGAAAAGTCGGAGTGCCTTTGACTTCTCTGCAACTGTTAGATCTTTCATGGGTTCTAGTGCAGCCACATAGTTGGCAATAGAGAACTGGTCCACTTGCTTTGGTTCCTTCATCTCCTCGACAAATTGCTGAGTTTGCTTCTTTCGAAAGTCCACACATTCTTCAAGCACTAGAGCAATCTGACTTTGTTTCCTTTTTTTCACAGGTTCTTCTCCTTTCTGGTCAGAGGTAGCACTTGCTGTAGGCTCAACATCCTGATGCCCTTGGCCATGCAGATTTGTAGAGGACTGACCACCTTCATGAGCGGTAGAGAAGGGGTTACCATATTGATTTGTAGAGGAGTCTGTGGGAGAAATGGGTCCACTTGTAAGGTCCACTTGAGGTATTGATAGAAAATTGAGATCTCCTATAGCAATACTTCCTGCAAAATATGAGAAATGTAGCAACATATTACTTAGGATTCAGTGGTACAATCTAATGGAATAACTAGCAAAACTAAATTTGAAAAACGGACAAGAAGATATGAAACATACCTTCATACAGTAAGGCCAACCTAGGGAATAGCATAAATGGCTTTGCCTCATATTTACTCGCCCTAGGATAGTTCTATTGAATACAAGTATGGTTAGCATCGGTATGTTGCAAAAAAAAAATATGCATAGGAAAGCACGATTTTACCTTTTTAATTTTCTCTCATATTTCCGGTTCAGCAATGATCATACTAAGTGAATCATCCCAACCAGTTCCACTCAGCTTTCTTGCTTGTTGAACTTCCTTGTAGTTCGCTTTCATATCCTTTTCTTTCTCTTGGAGCTGTTGTTTTGTATATTGAGCACATGGGAACTTTTGATTGAATTTAGCTGTGATGCTTCTCCAGCCTTGAGCCAACCACCCATTTTGACCTCTATATGTAGGAACATTATGTTCGACTAGTATATCTACAAGAGCTCTCTCATAGGTGTGCGTCCAAGACGCACGTGATGTTTCTTTCACCATAGCTACAATATTCAACGAACAAATGGTACAACACAATCAAATAATATAAAACTAAGAACAATATGGTCTCGGATACATAAATAATAAATTACTCAATAGTACCAATACAAGAAAAGGAAATCACAAAATAATAATTTCCAACTAGTTGATATAATCATTCCACATCTGAACCGCAATCTGATCTCTAAGAGCATTTCCATTGTTTGACTCAACTTGATGTTGGTGGTGGGCATCATCTCCATCTGGAACATCAACATAGGCTGATGGTGGAATAAGTGCAGGTTGGTGATCCAACCATGCCTCATCGCCATTTTGGCCTCTAATTATGTTGTGGAATGCAACACAGGCAGCATGAATCTTAATTTGGGATTCTATGGGATAATGGTTTCCCACTTTCAAAATAGGGAACCGCTTCTTCAAAACACCTATTGCTCTTTCAATGTGGTTCCGAGCAAGTGCGTGCCAGTGGTTGAAGAGCTCCTGGTAATTTGCATAACCAGTATGAGAACCCCGACGCCTCCTAAATTCCCCGAGATGGTACCGAACTCCTGGGTATGGGGCAAGAAAAGAGGGTGTGTTTCCATATCCACCATCCACAAGATAGAATTTTCCAGGAGGCACATGAAACCCCTTGCTAATAGCAGAACGAAGAACTCCAGCATCAGATGCAGACCCTTCCCACCCGCATGAAATGAATGTGAAATTCAGATCGAAGTCACATGCTATCATCACGTTTTGAGAAAGGGTTCCTTTCCTATTCCTATATGGAGCGGCTTTTTCTTCGGCAATAGTTATGGGGATATGTGTCCCGTCGATAGCCCCAATGCAATTCTGCATATTTAAAAACAACAATAGTTATATATGGGTACGTTTGGAAAAGTAAATATGTGTATAGTGGTTCACCTGGAAATACGGCCAAAAGCGAGGGTTCAACATGATCTTCGGGTGGGGCTGGAGAGAACTTGGAACCTTTACGAATCGCTGGACTAGAGTTGGTATTAAGTTGAAAATCTCATTCATCTTCCTATGAACTGTTTCGGCGCTATGTTGGAATTTTTTTTGGAGATCTTGATTGGTAGCATTATGTGAAATCATATACATGAACATGCCCAGCTGCTCTTCAGCACTCACCCTCGGCGTGCCTTCCAGTAGATGCTCTCTTCTAAGATAATTTGAGATGGACCTAAAAATCGCAGGCTCCATCCGAAATACGACCCTACACCAACTCTCATGTCCTTCTAGTATCTCTTTAACCAATTTAGCACCGGGTAAAGACGATGTGTGTACTAATCGTTTTTCCTCGTAAAGAGATGAGTATATAGCAGGCACCAAAGCAAAGAAGAGTTCATCGTCTTCCTCTTGTTCTTGCAATATAAACTTCCTGATTTTTTCCCTTCTAGAACCCATCACTATTATTTCAACAAGAAATAAATTAATGAAATATTCAAAAAGATACCGATTAGAATCATGTGTGTGAGAATACATGCTAGCAAGCTCAACTCATATTTTAGTAAGAGACTGATTCATACTCATATTTATACTCATAAGAGACTGATTCATACTCATATTTATACAAGTTATATGATTGCACCAGGGTCTGAATCCATGCTCATTGTCGAGATCATGGTCCTTATTCAGGTATAAGATAACATTGGACAAGGATACAACAAGCATACCTGCCACTTCGGATCAATTAACTCTTCTTCCTCCAAGATTATTGTCGAGATGACTCCTGAAACAATTAAAATATGTTTAATGTCGAGATGACTCCTGAAACAATCAAAGAAAAGACAGAATCAGATGTTTAATGTTTTATGCGGAAGATGGTGGTGTTCCAGTCTGCGTGGGTGAAGTTTGAGTTGGATGCAAGGACTAGAGGCTAGAGTTATAAAATATAGAATCAGCTAACAATCATCTAGATTTCTTGATAAGCAGCGTGCCTTTGGACCTCGAAACAAAGATATAGTGGATTCTTAATTACTGTATGTAGGCTGAGTATTCCAGCGATGTCTTCTATTGTAATAACCTTGTTAATAGTGGATCAAGTTGCACCATGGAAATCAGCTGTTGTAATATAAGTGTATATGATAGTTGTCCTTAATATTAGATCAAGTGCTACTATGTGTTTATTTTTACCTCAGATTTCTACTATGTGGCTAGTACTTGGTTGGTTGCCTGGCTGCCTATCTATATATCTTCCCTCCACAGCACAATTTGTTGCTTGGTGGATGCACGTGCGTGAATCGGCAGCCTCACACGCATGACACGGATGCAAGTTGCAGGAGATATAGGAGAGAGGAATGGACAGGATCGGGATATGAATGGGTGGATGGACAGAGTTGTCCCCTTCCGACAGTTGGGGAGGCCACATCATGTCATGCATCCTCATGAACAATTCTTCTAGTATCCTTTCTGCACTCAATCATGCCCAACAGCGTATGGTCGCCTCGCCTGCCTTTCATGGATGGATGCTGGATCCCAAACAAATCCATCCCCAAATGGAAATCAGCATCTCTCCCCACTAATGGGAACCAACAAAAGGCACACACAGCCACAGCCAAGAACACGGGGAGAGACACACACACACAGAGATACAAGGCTAACAATACTAGTTAATAATTGATTAATAATCCAACATGTGCAACGAGTATTTACACAAAAATTATATATATAAGAGGGATGCTATGCTGCTATGTGTTTCCAAGATACCTCACAATCTGAGGAGTAAAAGGCTTCCAGTTCTATGTTCAGAAGTATGAAATTTGTTTGCATTGGCATCTGACCTCATTTCAAGTTTGCACATAGCTGAATACTTAAGTATCTATCCCATATATACGTTATATACATGTAATATTTTGCCAAAAAAGATTGGGTATTCATCTGAATACCCATGAATTGAGCTGGGCCAGTAGCTAGAAAAGAAGTGAATCAGAAAATAAAGCTTGTTCCTAGCAGTTCAAACAGACAGATGTCTCCTATCATACCAACTCGAAAATAAACTGTGTGGGAGGAGTAGGGGACTAACCTTCTTCTGATTTTATTCAAGAAGCTTTCAAAATATGATGACCATCGGCAGCCTACAAGATCTAAGAGAAGCAACTCATCAGCTCGGGGATGAAAGTCACGAGCTAGAGAAAAAACAAGGTGGGGAGAAGTACTAGGGGCTAACCATCCGAGAAGGAAGACGGGCGCCACCGTCGGGCCGTCGTCGACGCCGGAAGAGGGCGTAGATCGAGCGGAGGGGACCGGAGATCTAGCAGAGCGGATTTTGGAGAACGTAGAGGGAGAGGCCGGAGAGGGAGAGAGGAAGGATTAGGAAGCCCAGCGGAGAGAGACGGTCGCGGAGATCGGTGACCGGAGACGTCGACCCTAGCGCCTCCGGCTCCCTGTCGCACGAGACGAGAGCGAGGCGAGGGTTCCACTAGTGCCGACTGGTGGGAGTACTTCCCTGGGAAAGGCCGGGGAAAGGCCGGGTTGCGTCGCCCCGTGTGCAACCAAATGGCGCGGTGGGCTGCCCCAGGCCAATTTTAGTCCGTGGTTTCCTTGGCCCGAGAAAACGCGTGGATCCGCTGGGGAGAGCCTGCAACCAAACGAGGCCTTAGTGGGGGACTCCTATTTAGATATAGAAGATAAGGTGGAATCGGCTATTGCTTTCTTCGTTCTACCTCATCCCTCGTCGTGCACGCCGCTGCCGTCGGCACATTTTTTGGGTACGTACCATTGCTTTCTCTAATCACAAGCAATTGTTTTACGCCGTTCTTACAGACTGCTCACGAACTTTTCCTTTTTTGTTTGACGTGGTTTCATTGCATGTAAAGCGAGTATGAGCAACGACAACGACTCATGGGTCGATCGCAAAGTCTGGTCGGTGAAAGACATCCGTGTCGGCGTACCATCTCTACGCCATCTAAGGATTGCCCAACATCGGCCGACTTGCTTTTCGACATGCTACACCTGAAGAACAATTTAGGAAGCCTCCCACCACAATTTGTTGAAGAATTGGACAACTAGTTTTACTGTTTTTTCAGTTTTTTCATGCCACCATGTAAAATTTTAAGTTATGAACTAGCACCGCATTGCTAGAAAAACTATATGCTGTAATCGAAGTTTCCATTCTCCCGTACTCTATTATGCACTTACGTGAATAACTCGTTCCATTAGAAATTGCTGCCGTTGTTTGGGACTTTTAAATTGTCGCAACAGATCAAACAAATAATTATACCAAAAAGAAGACTGCATATTTATTTGACTACACCTACTTAGAATGACCAAACCAAAAAACAGACAAATCTCAAAAAATTTGTTCAAAGAAAAATCCCCTTTCTAGTAGTCACGCCACAATTTTTTAGCTACTTTGACAAAGTCGTGTGCCCATACATGGTGTCCAGCCACCCCAAATAAAACAACGCCTAATTGTCGCCCGAATCTACTGTCCCCCGAAACCGTAAGGAAAACAATTAGTATTTCTTTTTGATGCCCAACGTGATGTTCGTGCAGAACCCTAACTCGAACAACTATTGATTTTTATACCCAAACGGGAGGTTTGCATACTAGCACAAGCACTTAGTATGAAGCGTTTGCATGCAAAACTCATTTTAAGCCTTGCTCTCACTACCTTCCCATTTTAGTATGAAAAGTTAGGGTTTGCATACTAGTACAAGCACTTAGTATGAAGCGTTTGCATGCAGAACTCTTTTTAAGCCTTGTTCTCACTATCTTCCCATTTTAGATGCTAAAAATTTCTTCGCCAAACAGCACGCTAAAAATTAGGGTTTGTCCAAAACCCTAGCCATTGCATGCATGCACACAAACAGAGTGATACACCTGCCGTTGGACATCGTTATTCTTTCCAAGAGCCAACCACTAGTATCTAAAGGAGCATTGCATGTGATCTTTTTATCCAACGGACCTAAGCGTATGCACAGCTACGCCTGTGTGTAGCAAATCTGCGTCGATATGTGTGTAAAATAGCTAGCTACACACAGGCATAGCTGCGCATAGCCTATCCACCGTTGATTCTATCCTCTTTTGATATAGGGAGCACATGTATTCAGACCCAGGATTTGTCTAAGAACTAACGCCGTTAGTGTTCATTTGGCATGCATGCATGAAGCTCTAGCAAAACAAACCTTATCTAAAGGAGCATTGCACGTGATCTCTTTATCCACGGACCTAAGCCTATGCACAGCTACGCTTGTGTGTAGCAAATCCGCGCCGATATATATATATATATATATATATATATATATATATAATATAGCCTGATGGACATAAGTCTCATTCGGGTGATGTCTATTTGATAAACAGAAAGAACACCTCTGACTAACATGTAACAAACCAGAAGGTCGAAATTTGATATATACGGAGGAGGCTAGAGTAAAGGACATGTATGACACTAGTGGAGAACGGAGCTCTAGTCCCGATTCCAGACAACCTCTAGTCCCGGTTGTGCAGCCGGGATTGTGGAACACTCACGAACCGGGACTAAACTCGCACCACGTAGCGGCGGTGGAGAGCGGGGGTGGAGAATCTTTTGTCCCAGTTCCTGCTACGAACTTGGACTACGCACTAGTAGAAAACATGCCTTTGGTCCAGACCTTTAGTCTCGGTTCTGCTACAAACCGAGACTAATGCCCTGATCCCAACGGCTAGAAACGGCCGCAGGGCCCGGCCGCCACTAGTTCTGGTTTGAATGGGACCTTTAGTCCCGGTTCGTATAACAAACCGGGACTAATGTCCATATACAGGCTAGGACCGGCGCCAGACCCTCTCGGTTTGTTACACGAACAGGGACTAAAGATGGACCATTAGTCCCGGTTCAATTTATAAACCGGGACTATTGTCCCTACTATATCTTCTTCCTCCCCTGTCTGAGCCATTTCAATCTGTTTGTGGCGTCTCCCTCTGTTTCTTCCCTCAAGCTCGACTCCATGCCCATTTTTCTCAAGATTTGTCAAGATTTTTCGGCTCCACATCTATCCAAGGGTTCTAAAAGGTTAGCAATTTCATCCTTTTATCTTTTATTGCTAGTTTAGCTCATTTCATGTTCTAGAATTGGAGGGATTTGTGGGTTTATTAGTTTGGTAGTAATTTTTGCAATAATTAACATGAGATGTGGATTCTATATATCTTGTATTAATGTAATGAAATCTAAGCTAAATATCATTTTCAATATGTGGATTCTATCTATATCTGGTTTGGCACAAAGCTAGTCTCGTAATTCATTTGATTCATAGAAGCATAGAGATATACATAAGTTCATCCTATCTATATCTCGATTTGGCACATAGTCTCGAAATTTATTTGATTCACAGATGCATCATGCCTCCGTCCAGCAACAAAATGCCCTTGTTCTTCTACCTGCCTTTAGCAAACTTACAAATTGTAATAAAAATAGGGTTAATTCACAAAAGCCATTGTAACAAAAAAATATGAACCAAAACTATAAAGATCAAGTATTATAGGGCCTCATACTTATGTTGCACACAAAAATCACAGGGAAGGCGTGAGCGAGCCTAGTAGGATGCCCAATATATGTCCTTGTGTATATCAAAAGGCTCGCTCACACCAGCCCCATGATCACATCTGAAATGAAGGCACATATATATAGTTGCGCCCTAGCATTTTAATCATCGGCTGTTGCAACAATCAAGAACCAAAAACATAAACACGCCAGGGAGCTAACAAATTTCACATATTAGGGAATGCCTCTATGGCGAGCTCCTCAAAGATGTCTCAGGACGGGATCCTAAGACATCTTTGAGAAGCTCCACCGTAGTGGTGTCCTTGCTCTCGCACACCATCTTGCAGTTTATAACTTATCTAGATAGATCAATACGTCGAGGAGCTAACTAATTTCACATATTAGGGAGTGCCTCTATGCGAGCTCCTCGAAGATGTCTGAGGACGGGATCCTAAAACATCTTCGAGAAGCTTCGCCGTAGTGGTGTCCCTACTCTCGCGCACCATCTTACTTGCAGTTGATAACTTCACAAGGATGCCTATTTATAGATTAAGAAGCACAACATAGTGTCGACACTCACGACATAATGTTGACACTCACCCCTATCATTGTGTCTCCACCCACCGAAATAGTGTCGCCACTCACTGGCATAGTGCCGCGACCCACGACATAGTGTCGACACTCACCCATGTATCTGTGTCACCACCTACCGAATACTGTCGCCGCCCACATTTAGTCCCGATTGGAGTCTCCTTTAGTCCCGGCTGGAGACACCATCCGGGACTAAATGGGCTCACGCCGGACCCAGCCTGCCGCAACCCCTTTAGTCCCGGTTGGTGTGCCAACCAGGACTAAAGATATGGAGTAGAAAGTTTTTAAATCTGTGCACAGTTTTAGTATGCAGTATCTCGTCGCATTGTGTGCTTTTATTTTTAGTCTGGTACTAATTTTAGCATCATCATTCTATTTGATGTACTTATATAATGCAGATGAGCCGGTCATGGATGTACGCTAACCGAATATCTTGCGAGTTCATTAAAGGCGTATGTTCTTTTCTTGTTGTGGCCGAGGCAAACAAGCGGAATGGTTTTATGTGTTGTCCATGTGGTGATTGTCGGAATCAGAAGGAATAACCTACCTCAAGAGTCCTTCACGACCATCTTTTTCGGTCTGGTTTCATGTCTAGCTATAATTGTTGGACCAAGCACGGAGAAAGAGGGGTTATGAAGGAAGACAACGAAGAAGAAGAGAATGATGATAACTATCCTATGTCCCCTAAATATGGTGGTACTACAACGGAAGACAATGATGAAGAAGAAGCATAAGAACGGGCATCATATGAGCCATATGATGATCTTTGTCACCCCATTGCTTATGCAAAGGGAGAATGCGAAACCAAAAGAGAGAGGTTGAAATTTGAGAAGATGTTATAGGATCAAAACAAATTGTTGTACCCGAATTGCGAAGATGGCCACAAAAAACTGGATAGCACACTAGAATTGCTGCAATGGAATGCAGAGATCGGTTTGACTGACAAGGGATTTGAAAAGTTGCTGAAAATAATAAAGAAGCTGCTTCCAAAGGATAACAAACTGCCCACCAGTACGTACGAAGCAAAGGAGGCTGTTTGCCCTCTAGGATTAGATGTGCAAAAGATACATGCATGCATTAATGACTGCATCCTCTACCACGGTGAGGAGTACGAGAATTTGGATGCATGCCATGTATGCATTGCATTGCGGTATAAGATCAAACGAGATGACCCTGGTGATGTTGAGGGCGAGCGCCCCAGGAAGAGGGTTCCTGCCAAGGTGATGTGGTATGCTCCTATAATACCACGGTTGAAATGTTTTTTCAAAAAACAAAGAGCATGCCAAGTTATTGCGAGGGCAGAAAGAAGACCGTAAGAAATAAGAGATGTTGAGACACCCCGTTGATGGGTCGTAGTGGAGAAAAATCGAGAGAAACTACCCAGACTTTCAGGTGACGCGAGGAACTTATTTTTTGGTCTAAGTACATATGGCATGAATCCTTTTGGGGAGCATAGCTACAGTCATAGTACCTGGCATGTGACTCTGTGTATCTATAACCTTCCTCCTTGGTTGTGCATGAAGCGGACGTTCATTATGATGTCAGTGCTCATCCAAGGACCGAAGCAACCTGATACGTCCAAAACGTATCTACTTTCCCGAACACTTTTGCTATTGTTTCTCCTCTAAACTTGTGTGATTTGGATACAACTAACACGGACTGATGCTGTTTTCAGCAGAATTACCTTGGTGTCTAGTTTTTGTGCATAAAATCAACTATCAGGAAAAATCCAGGAAAATATGCCAAAAATCCTATTTCACCAGAATACTCACGGAGCCAGAGTACGAGACAAAGGGGAGGCCTAAGGGTCCCACACCCCCCGTCGTGCGGGTGGGCCCAGGCCGCGCCTGGAGGGGGTGTGCCAGGCACCTCCTCGGCCTCCCTCTTCGCCTATAATATGCCTCTTGACCTAAAAACCGAGGGGGGTTTGATGTTTTTCCAGAAAGAGTTCGGTTGCGCCTCCACCACCAGAAACCGCGATTCGAAACCAGAAACTCTATTCTGGCACCCTGCCGGGACGGGGACTTTGGAAAGGATCATCGCCATCGTCATCACCAACGCCTCTCCATCAACCATCCATGTTTCCCTCATCCATGAGTGAGTAATCCCCCGCTGTAGGCTATGGGGATGGCAGGGATTGGATGAGTTCTATCATGTAGTCGAATAAGATTGTTAGGACATGGTGCCTAGTATCTCTATTAGTGCTATTTGACTTTGTTGCAACTTGTTGTGCTTAATGCTTGTCACTAGGGCCCGAGTGACATGTTCTCAGATATGAACTTATTATTGAATAATTATGATAGTATTGTTTGTGATCTTATCTGCAAGTTGTGTACACATATCATTGTCCGGATCCAAAGGCCCCGAAGTGACAGAAATTGGGACAGCCGGAGGGGATGGCTGTGATGTGAGGAACACATGTGTTCACGGAGTGTTAATGCTTTGCTCTGGTGCTCTATTAAAAGGAGCACCTTAATTGCCAGTAGTTCCCTTGAGGCCCCGCTGCAACGGGCTGGCAGGACAAAAGATGTTGTGCAAGTTCTCACTGCGAGCACGCATGAATATATATGGAGCACATGCCTATGATTGTTTAGTACTTGGATGCTTTATCTTTTTTATCTGCAATTGCCCTAGATCTTGAAGTTACATGTTTAAAATCGTCCATGCAACGCCCGTCCATCCATCCCTATGCCTACCACGCTCATATCCTACTGTTTGCTACTACTGTTACTATGCTCCTGTTTTATTGCTGCTGTTACTTTGCTATTGCTACTACAAAACTATTGCTACTGATAAACTTCCTTGAGCAAGAACTATTTCCAGGTGTAGCTGAATTGACAACTCAGTTGTTAAGGCTTTCAAGTATTCTTTGGCTCCCCTTGTGTCGAATCAATAAATTGGGTAATACTACCCTCGAAGACTGTTGCGATCCCCTATACTTGTGGGTCATCAAGACTATTTTCTGGCGCCGTTGTCGGGGAGCATAGCTTTATTTGTAAGTTCACTTGGATCTATTATTGTTCACTTCTACTCCTTTCATCATGGGAAAGTCTCGTGATGGAAAGTTTCCTATTTTACCATCCACTACAAGAAGAGGTACTGTCCTAAACACATCTGCTGCTCTTGATTCACCGTCTGTTATATGTAAGATTGTTACACCACCACCACATACTCATTCTACACACACTGCTACTCCTGCTGAATCTGAAACTACTTTTGATACTCATGATGTTACTTCTACTGTGCTTGATGCGAGTGGTTCATTAGGTCCTTTCCTAGATGCTACTATGGCTAGTCTAGGAAATACTGAAACTCCTAGTGAAGACACTGTTACACCTGTTAGCTCACTTGAGTCTAGAGAGAGATATGATATTAATGATGGTTACATTGAGTTTACTGATGAATTTATTGAGGATTGCCGAAACACACATTGTGCTAGTGCTATTAAGAGTCTCCTTGAGAGACATACCATTATTCCTAAAATGTCCTCTGATCCTAAGTTTGCCACCTCTCCCATAGATATTAAAGATAAAGATTATGATTTCTCTCTTGATTTATCCTATTTAGACATTGTTGAGAAAGAACCTTTTTGTGCGACTAAAAATGAGAGTGTTGTAGCTCATATGAATGAGATTTCCACTATGAGTGCTCTATTCTCTAATGATTTTAAGATGCGCAAGTACTTTGTTACTAAGATCTTCCCCTTTTCACTAAAAGGGGAAGCTAAAGCTTGGTTTAATAGATTACCTCCTGGTTTCATTGATAGCCCTGATTGTTTGATTGCTTCTTTCTTTCAGAAATATTTTCCTCCTAGTGCTGGACATGATGCCTTGCAGAAACTTTTTGATTTTAAACAGGGAGAAGAAGATAAATTGCCTGAGTCATGGACAAGGTTATGTGCCTTGATTCATCCATATCCTGGATGTCCATTACCCAAAAATGAGCTTCTTGATATTTATGATAATGGACTAACTGATGATTCTAGGACATACCTAGATAGCTTTGCTGGTTGTGTTTTCAGGAAAAGAACTCCTATAGATGCTGAAGAATTAATGGCTAAAATAAGCAAGAATTATGATGATTGGACTTCAACTGAGCTAAATACACCCGAGCCTATTAATCCTGAACCAGTTGTGCCTGAACCAGTTCCAACACCAACACCAAAGAAGAGGGGAATGATTGCATTAAATGATGAAGTGATGAAAGAAGCTAAGAAATGTCTTAAGGAGAAAGGTATTAGAGCTGAAGATGTGAAGAATCTACCTCCTATAGAAGAATTATGTAAGACAATTCCCCACTCAACTACTATTGAGGTACACTCTCTCCACTTTGATGAAGGTGATATTCCCTATGGTAAGCCTCCTAATCAATGGTTAGAGGAACTTGAGACATTTATTGTTAAACAAGGTAATTTTAATAAACAAGTTCAGAATCATTTATTGGAAAACTCTAGAGCTATTAATGAGTTGAAATATATTGTGGAAAGAACTGCTAATGATATTAAAATGCTTTGTAAACACTTTCAAATGGTTCAAACCCAAATTTATCAACTTGCTAAGGTACAAAAGGATATGATAGTTAATGCCTCAGGAGATAAACATGCTTGTGGAATTAGAACTAGAAGTGGTATAGCTACTCAAGATCCTTTATATCCTGAAGGACACCCTAAAAGAATTGAGCAAGATTCTCAACAAGGTGAAAGTAGTGGTAGTCCTCGTAAGAGAAAGAAACACAAAATAGTTGAGGAACCCTCTGAACCTGCTGTAGATCCTAATAGTATATCTGTCTCTGATGCTGAAACTGGGAGTGGTAATGATAAAAATGATGCTCCTGATAAGGAGGAAGTTGAGGAAGAACCTGAGAAGCACACTAAGAACACTAGGTACACTAAGGAGGATTTTATTGCTAATAAACATGGTAGTGAGAGAGAACCTTGGGTGTAGAAACCTATGCCTTTTCCAAATAAGAAACACAAGTCAAAGGAGGAAGAACACTACAACAAGTTTTGTGAGTGGATGAAACCTTTATTTTTACAAATTCCTTTGACTGATGCTATTAAGTTGCATCCTTATTCAAAGTATATGAAGGATATTGTCTCTAATAAAAGTAAGATTCCTGATGAAGAGACTTCTACCTTGCTTGCTAATTATTCCTTCAATGGTAAGGTTCCAAAGAAACTTGGTGATCCAGGTATACCAACTATTCCTTGATCTATTAAGAACAATTATGTTAGAACTGCTTTATGTGATTTGGGAGTTGGAGTTAGTGTTATGCCTTTTTCTCTCTACAAGAGACTCCAGCTAGAAAAGTTGATACCAACTGATATATCTTTGCAAATGGCTGATAAGTCAACTACTATTCCTGTTGGTATATGTGAGGATGTTCCTGTTTAAGTAGCTCATAATTGCTTGGTTTTAACTGATTTTGTTGTGCTTGAAATGCCTGAAGATGATCATATGTCTATTATTCTTGGGAGACCTTTTCTTAATACTACAGGTGTCGTCATCAATTGTAATCAAGGAAAAGTAACTTCTAATATTAATGACAAAGAGCATACTATTTATTTTCCCAAGAAGGTTGCTAAGAGTTATTGTCTAAACTCCATTGAAAATATTGAGAGCATCAAGGTTGGAGAAATATATTGTCCCATTCCACAAGAAAGTTTTGAAACTATTATGATTGGGACCATTGCTATCAAGTTTGAGGTAACATAATCACTTTATGGAATGCAAAGTTTTGTTTCATATAAGATTGTTTTGGTAACAAGACTTGATCAACCTTGTTAACAAAAGGATTTTAATGATCAAAACAATGCTTTCACCATGGTTATACTTGCTCACTTTTACTTTTCTCCTTCCTAGTCTTTGCTCTTCCTCTTGTTAGCTTTAGTTTTGCTAGTTGTTTGCTTGTTAGAGTGTCTTAGAACTTCTGTAGTTTTGGTTTTTGTTTGCTTTTGCTTATTCTAAAAAAATCTTTTCTGGGAGAAAAATCAATTTTCATACCCTGAAAATTGGCCAAAAATAAAGTTTCCCGAAAAATCCCAGAAAATTCATAATAAAATTTTCCTCGAAAAAAGGGGAAGAGGGACACCTGGAGTGGCTCAGGGGCCCTCCCAGGCCAGCACACCCCCTAATGGCGCGGCCAGCCCCAAGGGCGCGCCTAGCATGGGTGGGACCCACCTGAGGCCCTCCAAGTTGTCTCCTCCTAGACACCTTCTTTCTCTCTCCCAAAAAACACCGGAAAACTTTCTCAAGCTCGATTTCTTGCTGTTCTTGCTCCCGATTTTCGATCTCCTTGCTCATCCCATCTTTGCTGCTGATTTTTGGAGGGATTGCTCCTTGGTATGTGCCTCCTCCGCTTGTCCAATTAGATTTGTGATTGGTAGATTGTATCTTGAGTATTTTGCTACTATAGGTGCTAGGTTGTGTGATCTTGCATGCTTGTTCTATGCTTATAAACTTAATTTTGATGCATGTGTAGCCCTCTAGCAAGTTCCTATAGTAGTTTCTCATCAATTATCCACTTGGAAATCACTTGGTTTGATGTTTGTCTAAAAATTTCAGAAAAAAGGGTCATGGACAACCACACCTTTGGTGAAGTATTTAAGAGTGATGCACCTAGGAGGACAAGGCCTTCAAGATCATCCTCCCGAGCTAGGCCCTCATACAATGAGGATCTCATTACACTGCGACTTGGTGACGAGGGAGATGAGGGGGATGCGCACCCTTCTACCCTTCCTTGTCTTACCTTTTTGCGGGCTGCTAGGATTATCAATGATTTCCTAACCTTGGTTCAGAGGGTTGGACTAACGAGTTATATGCAGGATGAGAGTGTGCAGTATGCTACGCTCACTAAAACCTTTGTGGAGAGTTTCTCCTTTTCTAACAGCCTGTTCAAACCAGATGTGTCATACAACGCTAAGTTGATGTAGGAGCGCTTAGTTGGGAACCCCAAGAGCAAGGTGCGAAGCAGCATAACAACAAGTTTTCCCTCAGTAAGAAACCGAGGTTATCGAACCAGTAGGAGGAAGGAAACGTCATACAGGTGTTGCAAGCAACGTGGAGACCTGCACAACACAAACTCAAGACTTTGCCCCAATGAATCAGTGAGGTTGTCAAGCTCACTGGTTTGCTGTAACAGAGGATTAAATGTGTGGTGTGGAAGGTAATGGTTTGCAGCAAGTAAGCAAGTAACAGTGGAAGATGTATCAATGGTAAAGATTGGACCGGGGGTCCATAGTTCACTAGAGGTTCTCTACTTAGATAAACAACATGGCATGAAGGGTAAAAAAATTACAGCAGGGCAATTGACAGGAACTGAGCAAGGCATAACAATGCAATTACTAGTCAGAAAGATCCTATGAGATTCGATTGGGCAATACAACAAGATACATAGACCACCATCCAACTACATCTATGACTAGAAGTTCACCTTCAGGTTATCATCCGAACCCCCTCCAGTATTAAGTTGCAAGCAACAGACAACTGCTTTAAGCAAAGTGTGTAAGGTAAACAGTCCACATGTTCCATGAACAAGAGACCGTTGTTTTCTCCCTAGTGGCAACAACACATCTACAATCGAAGAGATTTTGGTCACTTCCCTTGGAAACTAGAGGCATGAACCCACTATCGAGCATAAATACCCCCTCTTGGAGTCACTAGCAACTACTTGGCCAAGATAGCTACTAACAACGGAGAGCATGCAAGATCGCAAACAACACAGACATGATAGAATCATAAAGAAAAAACCATTAATCAAACCAACATAATAATCTCAATATCCATCGGATCCCCGCAAACACAACATGCATGATTACAAATAGATTAGATCTTAATCATGAACGGAGCTCACAAGATCTATACATGAAAGCACAAAGGAGGAGATACAACCATGTAGCTACTACATGGACCCATAGTCCAAGGTGGAACTACTCACGCATCATACATGAGAGAAGGCCTCTGGGATGATCTCCCCTCCGGCAGGGTGCCGGGAAGAACTTCAGATCCCCCCGATCTAGGGACGATGGTGGCGGCGGCTACAGACGGTTTCGTCGAGAGTTGATCGGGTGCTTAGGGTTTCTGCATCGGGGGCTTCTTATAGGCGAAGGGGGAGGCCGAGGAGGCGGCCAGGGTGGCCAAAACCTAGCCAGGCGCGGGGCTAGGCCCACCCGTGCCTAGGGTGGGTCTGGCCCCCCTGGCTGGCCCCTCCGGCTCCCCTCTAGACTTCTTGTTCCCCACGGAAAGTAATTGACTTTGACGTTTGTCCCGTCCAATTCCAAGAATATTTCTTTACTAACTTTTCTGAAACCAAAAACAGCAGAAAATAGGCATCTGGCACTGTTGCAACTTGTTAATAGGTTAGTACCAAAAAACATGTAAAAAGCACCTCAAAGTGTAGACGAGTAAAGCAAAGTAGATACTAAACAAGCATGGAGAATCAAAAATTATAGATACATTTCCAACGTATCAGCATCCCCAAGCTTAACTCCTGCTCGTCCTCGAGTAGGTAAGTGATAAAAAGAATAATTTTTGAGGTGACATGCACCCTCACAATAGATCCAACCATTTGCAAGCATTGAAAGCTGGGATCAAAGAACTCTAAACATGTGCATGAAAGATGGAGTTCTAACAATAGGACATAGTAACTATGCGTGCAACATGACAAGCTACAAACAAAGATCATGAATAACATGCATTGAAAAATGTTTGTTTATTTCACATACAAAAAACATAGCACAGTGGTAATCGGCTTGTCCCTCATAGAGTAGCAAATAGATGCATAGGACACCTGCAAAGTTCACAAGGGTGACTAGAAACAAGTAGCACAAGAACAAGTAATATCACAATATGCATCAATTAATAAGCTTTAGAACACTACACACAGAATGACAACTATGCTCTCTTAATTGTGCCTAAAGGTAGAAGGTGGAGACTCAAATAATGGTGGAAGAAATACCTTTTTGTAAAGGAAGCAGGGATTATAAGTTTCAAAAAGAGCTTCCAAAAATTATGGTACTTGTTAGCTTTCAGCCCTCATTGCCCCTACCATAAGAATCTTGAAGTGGTTAAGGTTAAAGTGGCAAAGCTGGAGTATATGCTTGACAAAGTATAAGTTGGAAATCTCAAGTCCCTTGAATATGAGGGCCACACCTCATGCATACTCAACTTTGGGTCCAGGTAAGTTCTTGTCATTGTAAGTATTTGCATATCATTGAGAACCGCCAATGGGGTACCCCTTGCACATGGTACAGGAGATTTCCCATAACCAAAATGACAAGGCAAGTAGACAATGAGCATCTCAGCAATCTTCTTATGTTCCATGGGAATATGGTGCTTTTTTCTCACTTTCCTCTTTTCTCAATGTGTCTCTTTTTTTATAAGAAGAATGCTTCATAGATGTCATTATGGTGATGCTGCAAGTTTCCACCATGATTAGGCATGGCTTAGGCTAGCGGCCCAGGAGTTTCTCTAACACAGGATACAAACTCCATGGGCTTACAAGTTCCCTCTTTATTTCACACCGGTGACATCCATAGACAAAAGAACATGATATCAACTGAGTACAAAGTACAAGTGCAATGTTGAAAACGTTCCCCGTGACAGCACGGTTCTGCTAATTCCAACTTATAAGTGCAAGGATATACAACAAAGTTGTCACAATGGTTCAAGTTTATTAGGGTCAAAGAATAAACTGTGCCATCAAGTTCGTGGGGGCTTTAATGACTAAGTTTTCACATAACAAAATAGTTTTTAATTGGAAGATAGTTGAAAACAAGAATATACTTGGAATGGTGTAACACACAATGCATAGAAGTTTATAGTGGACACTTTGGAATAACTTTGTTTCTTGGGAGTTGGAGGCATGAGTAGAACTTACTCACACAAGTGGAGGCTAGCAAAAGACCGGGAGCAACCAACTAAGAGAGCATAATGGACATAATCATGTAGTGCAACAAAGCATACTAATCAAAGCAAAGAGTGGTACTACAAGTCAAGTACTAAATGATCATAGAGGCTAATGGTGACTTGTGAGAGTCATAACATGGTGTGAGCATGTTCCAAGACAACCCAAGCAAACCATCAAAGGAGAATACCACTATACTAAGCTTTTTCCATGCTAAAACAACGCATAATTTCTTCAAGGCACACTAAGCAATCCCAATTGTTTGGAACAAGACATGCTACAGAAATAATCACTAAGCATAAGGTCAGAACAACACCTAGCATGTCATGCTAAAGTCTAAGTCACAGTCAATGCAAGCTCCTCTTGCACTTCAAGCAAGAACTTACTACTCCTTTCCAACACCAAGCAACTTATTTGCAAAACTACTTTATTCAAGCAAACTAAACAACCTAAGCAAAGCAAACGAAAACTAAGACGCTCCAAGAACAACACAACTGTGCATGAAACAATAAAAACGAAGTGTGTAGACAGAACCTAGGCTTTTTATTGATGAAGAAGGGGATGCCTTGGGCATCCCCAAGATTTGACGCTTGTACCTCTTGGATATTTCTTGGGGTGACACCATGGTGGCATCCTCAATCTTGAGCTTTTGTCCATTCTTCATCTCATTGCATCATTCTCTCTTCACACCTGAAATTTTTCCTTCATACAAAACTTCACACAATCTTCATTAGCAACATTAGTGTATTCAAAAGATATTAGACCTCTGGCAAAGCTTTGGAACAGCAAGGCTTTTCACTAAAAACAGAAGATACTGTAGTAACTCCTTCAAAAAATCTCAATTCACCTAAAGATAACTCAAAAAGGAATCAATAAGAAGCAAATGCAAATAATGGCAGAAAAATGTCAAAACAGACCAGTAGGTAGAAACCGATTTTTTCGAACATTTTTTGTTGCTCAAATCAAAACGTGTTGAACTAACAAAAGTTATATAACATACTGGGGTATTTATTCGTAAAGTTTGAGCTCAATCCGAGTTACAGAGCCTCCTCACAATTATTTTTGGGGAGGACAGAAATCTGTTTCGGGACAGCAATTCCCCAAATCTTACTTCCCTCTCATTAGAGGTCATTCTTTGCACAAAAAGCAAACAAAAAAGATAAGGAGAGGTCATTACTGAAGTAATAACTTCCAAGACTCAAGGAAACTCTTGGGTTATCTCCCAACAAGTACTTTTCTTTAACGCCTTTAAGTTAGGCACAAGAAGCAAGAAGAATCAAGTATTTTAAAATGAAGAAGCATTAACATCCATACTTGCAAAGTCTTCAACTATGAAAGGTATCTCATCCAAATGGGTTTTGGAGGATCCCTTCTCATCTCTCTTGGGTCTACTACTTTCATCAAAAAGATTTTCAGGAGCAATCCAATCAAAGTTCTTTTCAAAGGCTTCATGCATTCCAACAAGCTTAAATGGTATGGGCATATTAAATTCTTATCTAGGCTTAGTTTTATCAGAAATACCCACAACATCTACACTTGAGCCTAGCATATTGAAACTCTCAAACACCTTCCCTAGCAACATCATGAAATTCTTTTGATAAAGTTTCAAGGATGAATTCTCTCTTTTCAGCAATCTTTTCTTCTTTTAGTTTTAGGAACAAAAATTGTATGAAGGGGTTAAGGCTAACGAACCTAGCCTCCAACA
This sequence comes from Avena insularis, assembly GCA_023614405.1. Classification (NCBI taxonomy): domain Eukaryota; kingdom Viridiplantae; phylum Streptophyta; class Magnoliopsida; order Poales; family Poaceae; genus Avena; species Avena insularis. The sequence goes on from CM042695.1 coordinate 391,866,899, forward strand.
TATGAACTAAAGAAGCTGTAGCAATCTCATAATTAGGAGCAAGCTCTGCTATAGGTTTATCCTCAATATCCTCATGCTTGCTAACATAATTAAAGAATTCTTCAATATTATCTTTCCCTGTCGTGGGAATGGTCACGGCAGATGCTGCAATCGGCAGCGAGTAGTAGAACGAGGGGCAAGGGCGGCCAGCCATCTGCGGTGCGAGATGAGGGCGGAGACTCAGGGTTTTACCCAGGTTCGGCCCCCCGGAGGGTAAAGACCTACTCCTGCTAGATTGTATTATGGAGGTGGTACAATGGGCGAGCTCGGCGGCTAGGCAGCGAGTCGCTTGGGGGTATGATGGAACGTATCTCTACTCGCCCTCCAGGGAGGTTTATATAGGCTCACCTCCCCTAGGGTTTACATATCTCAACCGATTCAGTTTAAGATTCAGTACTCGTTTAACCTAATCCGACTAGGCCTATCTACTCGCCTAGGCCTTCAGCTCCCAGTCGCTTGGTTCCTCGCTGGGCTTCAATCCAGTCGCCGTCTTGCAGGTCCACTCGCCAATTCTTGGGCCAGTCGGAAACGACCTGCTGGGTATACCCAGGTAGGCACATCCCCATCAGTAGTCCCCGAGGCCGGCGTCGATTAGGCGTAGGTGGCTGCTGGCAGTCGGAGCATACGGCTGCTGAATAGACATCCAGTCGAATCGGCGGCGGGCTCCTGTATAAAGGAAAAACTAGTCATACTGCTCGCGGCTTTGGCGAGTCGAGTCGGCGAATCACTGTCATAGTGGTTGGGTCGACGAGCCGAGTGGCTGAAGTTGGACCGTTAAACGTGGTCAAACTAGCCGTTGGAGTAATCCAACGGTAACTTTTGGCGTAATCATCACGCGGTAACGGTTCCCTGATTTGGCGGGTAACAACCGCTATATAAGAGGAATGGCAGGCGATCAGAAATCCACCTTCTCACCATTTCCTCCGGCTACGCGCACCTTTCACCTCCCTCCGAATCGCGACCCAGCCAACCGGAAATCCTCCGAGCCCCCACAAATCTTTCCACCATGGCCCTCTCCACCGAACTTTGGGGCAGATCAAAATGCACCAGGGCGCAACTGGCTTCCTTTGAGGAGGCCGGGATCCTGCAAGCCGGCTGCTGGCGCATCCCCGCGACCGGAGAGGTGACTCCGAACCCGCGAGAGAGGGAGTTCATCTGCTTCACCAGCCATCTCGAACGGGGGCTAGGGTTCCCCACGTCCCTATTCTTCCGTCGCTTCTGCGCCTACTATGGGATCCAGCCATCGGATCTGGGTCCCCACAGCATCGAGCAGCTCGCCATCTTCGTGGCGTTCTGCGAGTGCTACTTGGGCTGCCGACCCTACTTCCCTCTGTGGCAAGATCTGTTTCATGGACGGATCAGCCGCGAGGAAGCGGGCGGCCCAATGCTAGCCGCGGGTGGCCTAACCTTCCAGCTGAAGTCGAAGGCTTCATTCTTCGACCTGATGCTGCCCGCCAAGGCGGCGAGCGACTGGAAGAAATCGTGGTTCTACGTAGCCGAGGCGACCCCGGAGGGCGAGTCGGCGATTCCACGGTATTCCGCCAACCGGTCCGAGCCACGCCGCCTTCAAATCGGCAAGCTCCCCAACGACCAGCGGATGGTCGTTCACGAAATGCTTTAGACCATCCGCGGTCTGAAGAAGAAGGGCCTCCAAACGATAAATCTGTACAACTGCTGGCTCAGGCGGCGGCTCGTCCCGTTGGCGCGGCGCGAACACTACATGTACCAGTATACCGGTCGGGACGACTCGACGAAGGCCTGCCTCGCCGAGTGGAAGCTGTCAGACTACCTCCCAAAGATCGAAGAAAATCACCAAAGCGGTGTACCGGACGACAGCCGGGTCGCCTTTACACCGCGAAGCGTCCAGCCCCAGCTGTAATCGCTTACTTTGCTCGCGATGTAGTTTTTGCAATGTAATTCTGATTTCATCTTGTGTTCTTTGCAGCTATTCCAAGTGGTGGAAGGATGGCTCCGCCTTGCACGAGAACTCGAGCTCGTATTTCCAAGACGATGCGAGTCGCCTCCGCCAAGGGTGATGCCGGAGTGATGAGGGCGATGACGATGAATCAAGAAGAAGTCGCCCGCTGCTCGCCAAGACCGTAAGGCAGCGTCAACACGAGCTCGAGGCAAGCAAAAGCCTCGAGCGCCATGACGATGACGACGAGCTTCCAGAAACCACCTCGCGCGGCCAAGCTACTCCATCGAAAAAGAAGAAGAAGGGAAAGGAAGCGAAGGCCCCTCCGAGGAGGGCGAAGACGAAGCCGACAAGGCCGGCCTTGCCACCGCATTCAGCGAACAGCCTGGACGCCCAGCCCGGCCAAGGATGAGACGCCGCCGACGGCGGCAGCTGGCCACCATCGAGGTGCCCCTGGCAACGATGCCTCCGCCATTCGCCCCAGTCTCGGGGCTAGGGGATGCTCCTGCCGTAGCGGCTTCGCCTCGCAGGGAAGCTCCTGTCGAAGAGGTTACAGAGGCTCCGGTTGCAGCCTCGACGACGAAGAATCCGTCCGTGTCTTGGGCACGCGACGTCCTGGACATGGGGCTCAGCCGGCCTGAATCGGAGAAGCCACGGCCTCCAGAGGCTGCGCTTCATTCCGGTCGCCAAGTGAGTACACTCGCCTTCCTTCGTCTTCCAAAATCGCTTGAATTATCTTGCTTATACGATTGATGTACAGGACCGGAGTGAAGAGGATGGTGTTGGAATTATGCCCTAGAGGCAATAATAAAGATGTTATTATTATAATTCTTGTTTATGATAAAGTTTATATTCCATGCTAGAATTGTATTAAGCGGAAACATTAATACTTGTGTGGTTTGTGAACAACACCGTGTCCCTAGTACGCCTCTATGGACTAGCTCATTGATCAATGATGGTTAAGGTTTCCTAACCATGGACATGAGTTGTCAATTGATAATGAGATCATATCATTGGGAGAATGATATGGTGGACAGACCCAAACTAAGCGAAGCAATTAGATCGTGTCATTGTGTTCATCTTTGCGAAGCTTTTCCTATGTCAAATATTGTATTCCTTAGACCATGAGATAATACAACTCCCTGGTATCGGAAGAAAGCTTTGAGGTCATCAAACGTCATCCTATGAGAGGTGATCATAAAGGTGTCTCTCGGTGATCGGAAAGTATCATTGGGTTGTATGTATCGAGATGGGATTTGTCCTCCCAAGTCGGAGAGATATACTTGGGCCCACTTTCGTGTCGATATCAACACCACTTGCAAGCATGTGGTTAAGGAGTTAATCACAAAGTGATATTGGATTACGAACGAGTAAAGTACTTGCTGTGACGAGATTGAACTAGGTATGATGATACCGATCGAATCTCGGGCAAGTAAAATATCGCGAGACGAAGGGAATATATATGGGATTGATTGAATCCTGGCATCGTGGTTCATCCGATATGATCATCGATGAATGTGTGGGAGTCAATATGGGTGCCCAGACCCCGCTGTTGATTATTGATAGAAGATCATGTCTGCATATTCTCGAACTCATAGGTCACACTTAACGTGTCTCGACGCTAGGATAGATTGGATGATTGGTTTATGAGTTTTTGTTCGGAGTCTCGGATGGGATCCGGGATATCACGAGAGGTTCCGGAATGGTCTGGAGAATAAGATTCATATAAGGCAGTGCAGTTTTTGGAGTTCGGAATTGTTCCGGATTAATCGGTATTGTACCGGAAGCTTCTAGAACCTTCCGGAAGGGGGCCAACGTGGTCCCACCTTCCGGGAGGGGGCATGGGCCTATGAGGGAGTGTCCTGGCCGCATTGGGCCAGGGTCACAAGGCCCCATAGGGCCCAGCCGATCCTAGATAAGTTTAAATTCGTTTAAACTAGAGATAGGGTTATCTAGATAAGGGGAGAGTTTAAATTGTTTAAACTAGAGATAGGCTTGGAGGAGGGGCTAGGGCTGGCCGCCACCACCCCCTCTATATATAGAGGGCTGGTGCGCCCCCTCCCCCCCACACACACACATCTCCCTCCAAGCCCTAGTAACCCTGCTGCCTTCCTCCCTCCCTCCCTCCCGACTGTTTGTAGGCGAAGCCCTGCGGCAGAAATTCTCCACCATATACACCACGCCCTTGTGCTGTAGATCCAATACATCTCTCCACCATACTTGCTGGTCCAAGGAAGGAGGAGACGTCGAGGTGCTGCACGTGTGCATCTCACGGAGGCACCGCCACTTGTGGTGCTAGATCGGATCGGATCGCGAGGAGGAGAAGTGCGACTACATCACCCACGGATTTAACGACGTTCCGCTGTGCGAATCTTCAAGGGTATGAAGATCTAATCCAATCTCTCTCGTTGTTTGCATCTCCTAGATTAGATCTTGGCTTTCCCTCTGTTCGCTTCCGTAGAAATTTTTGATTTACTATGCTGCGAAACCCTTCAGATGGGTCACCCGACCGTGGCTAAGGTGCCACCCGTTGTCAGCGAAGAGGATTCTTCCCGCAAGAGGAAAGCGGACGAAGTCACCGTCCCTGCGGATGGTGGCAAGAAGGCCAAGGGTGACACCGTCGTCACGATTTCTGACGACACGGCGGCCACACCGGCTGGACCCGCAACAGAGGAAGCCGCGTCCACGAAGGAGGGCGCTCCCTTGCCTGGAACAGCCGAGCCGACCTCCTTTGGGACGGGTGCCTCTATCGCCACCTTCCCGTGCTTTATGGCCAAGGCGGCCGCGGCGAGTGGAACTTCGCCATCGAGCCATGCTCCTGGGATCGCCGATGCTGAAATCGACCAACGTCGTGGGCATACTCCGGCTCTACTCGCGTCCGTGGACGCGATACAACTCCACGGCATGCTTGGCGCAGCCATCCAGGTACATCCAGTCCCCGAGGATCGGGTCGGTGCTTTGCAACGGCCTGATTCTTTTAGTGTCTTATATTTATTTTTCGTATCCAGTCCCCGAGTGCGTACTCGCTGAATTTCAGCGGGTGGGCACTTAGGAATTTTATTGAATTCTAGTCCCCGAGTGCGCACTCGCTGAATTTCAGCAGGTGGGCACTTAGGAATTTTCTTGAATGCCAGTCCCCGAGTGCGTGCTCGCTGAATTTCAGCGGGTGGGCACTTAGGAATTTTCTTGAATGCCAGTCCCCGAGTGCGTGCTCGCTGAATTTCAGCGGGTGGGCACTTAGGAATTTTGCTTCGATTAACCTTTTTTGGTGATGTGCAGGGTCTGCAGCTTGAATCGGCTGATCGATTGGCAGCGAAGCACCGCGCGGAGAAGGAACTGGCCCTCGTCCAGGAGGCGAACAACGGGCTTCAGGCGGTTGCCGCGAAGGCAGAGGAGGCTCGTCAGGTACTTGTCCCCGCAGGTGAATTGGCAGCGGCGCAATCGGCTTTGAGTTCTGTTGAACAGCGGATCGCCGTCCTCGAGCGCGAGCTGTGGGAGGCGAAGGAAGAAGCGAGCTCGGCTGATGGGCGAGCCAAGGCCGCCATTGCAGCCTCCGAAGAGGATCGCAAGGTGTCGGACGCCCTTGTTGCTGGGCTTCAGGACGACCACACTTCGCTTCAATGCTTCATCACGGATCTCGCCAGCCCGTTGATTGGTAAGTGCGTCTGCCTCTGCCAGTAGTTGTGCCTTTTGTGATATCCGTCGTATTTATTATTGTCTCCTATTCGCAGGTCGCATCATCGATAGAGCGGAAGAGGCAAGCTCGTTCGACGCGCGGCAGTGCGTAAGCACGCTTGTCGACTCGGCAACGTTGTCGGCGACGTGCATCCGTGCCTATCTCCAAGAGATATCGCCCACGGAAGTAATTCCCAGCGACCTCGTTGAGGTGTGGAAGTATTTGGAGAAGGCGCCCGCGGTCGTTGAGTTCATGACACGGTCGGCGTTTCGGCGAGCGGCGGCGACGCATAGTCTTGGGCTTGCCCACTTCCCGAGACTTCGACGACGGCGATGTGAGTGGCTACCCATTGTCGACTGGCGCGGTGGAGCTTTCCGAGGTCCTCAAGTTGCAGGACCGCGCCGCCACGTACTCGGAGCGTGTCTGGGCAATGGGCGACCTCCTTCCGTACCAGGAGACGGTCGTCGCGCCTAGCGACCCTGAGCCGCCGCATCGTGACTTCAAGGTCGAGCAGCCCTTCCGCGCGGCGATGGCGGGTGAACTGACGACGTATCCGTCGAACCCGTACACGCCGTTCATCCGCAATCGCCGGGATGTTGGCGAGTCGTCGACTAAACCTGCAGAATAGGATAATTTGCCTTGTAGCATTAGCGGCAGGTCTGCCATGCGGGCATATTTTGTAATATGAGACAATGCAACATGCTATCGAATGAGACATCGTGTCTATTTTGGTATTTGTCAAGTGTTTGTGATTGATGTTTGAACGAGTCCCCGAGCGCGTCCGCCCTTTTGTGGGGTTTACCTCGTATGTGATATGTTTGTTGTTTTTGTGTGTTTTATTATTGTGGTCGACTCGCCCAGACTCGAAGAGCCAGTCGCTAGGCGACTCCCTTGAATGCTCTGTACTTTGCCGTTTTCCCATGCGCGAACGAGGTCGGGTGGCCGAGTCCCCGAGCGTGGTACTTGGCTGTTCCAGGCGCGACTCGAGGGTGAGTGAGGACTTGGCGCGTTAGTTTGTGCGCGTCACTCCTGCCTGGCCTGTGGGGTCAGTCGCGTGGCGAGTCCTGGGCATGCTCTCCTACTTGGCGTTTTCCCGGACCGCTCGAGGTGAACTGGTCTGCAGTCCCCGAGCGTGGTACTTAGCCGTTCGAGTCGCTATGTCAAGGATGCGGAGGACCATGGTCGCTGTAAGAAGCGTAGGCAGTTGTCTTGGTTCGTAGAACCAGTCGGGCTAGGCGACTCCAATGGGGCTCCGGATAGGCGTTTTTCGTGGGCGATGCACGACCTGAGGTGACTCAGTGCTCTTGCACCGCACTACTTAGCCGTGCCGATCGCTGTACCAAAGGTTGACTTCTGCGGTTAGCGTAATGCTGTTATTACGAGTGCGAGTGGCACAAGACATGGAGAGTAGGCGCAATTTGCGGTAACCGTTTCTTTTTATTTCATAGCGACTGGAGAATACATATGTGGGGTTCTAGGAGTAGAACTTCCGTAGGAGGTTTACATTCCAAGGTCGCTTGACGTCGAGTTCGCCGTCCCCGCGGACGTCGATGAGGTAATAGGCATCGTTGCCGAGTACTCGCCCGATGGCGAATGGCCCTTCCCACGGAGGGGAGAGCTTGTGCATGCCCTTCTTGTCCTGGATGAGGTGTAACACCAGGTCGCCCTCTTGGAAGGTGCGAATTTTCACCCGCCGGCTGTGGTAGCGGCGGAGTCCCTGTTGGTAGATAGCGGTGCGTGACCGAGCCAGGTCACGTGCCTCGTCGAGTTGATCGACCCCGTTTTGGCGGGCGGGCTCGTTTGCGGCCTCCGTGTAGTGAACGATCCGCGGCAAGTCGTGCTCGAGGTCGGTAGGCATGACTGCCTCGGTGCCGTAGACCATGAAGAAGGGGGTGAAACCTGTCGACCTGTTGACCGAGGTGCGGATCCCCCAGATGACAGAGGGCAACTCCTCGACCCAGCACCCGACGGTGCGCTCGAGTGGTACTTGGAGTCGCGGCTTCAGGCCATGGAGGATGCTCTGGTTGGCTCGTTCCGCCTGGCCGTTGGATTCCGGTGGGCGGTACGCGAGGTCGAGCGAATGTGGTGCTCTTAGAATTCGGCCATGGCTCCTTTGGCGAAGTTGGTGCCGTTGTCCGTGATGATGCTGTTTGGGAACCCGTGGCGATATATGATCTCGCGAGGAATTTGGTGGCGGTCTTCCCATCGCATTTCACTGCTTGGCTTCCACCACTTTGTGAATTTGTCGACCCGCGACCAAAAGGTGGGTGTAGCCAGAGGAGCCTTCTTGAAGGGGCCTACCATGTCCATACCCCACACAGCGAATGGCGGTGATGGGGATTGTTTTGGCGCTGAGCTTCGGCATGCGTCTGGTTGGCGTGCCGGCACCGGCGCATCGCTGGACAATGTCGACAGCGTCGGCGTGTCGATGGGCCAGAAGCAATGTCGCATATCCTTGGCGACAAGAGAGCGGCGCGGCGTGGTGGCCGCGATCACGGAGTGGATGTCGTGGAGGATCTTGCGTCGCCGGCGGGTTGGACGCAGCGTTGGAACACGCCGGTGACATGCGCCAGTGGAGCTCGCCGTCGATGATGGCGAGGACTTGCATCGACGGGCGATCATCCGAGCTTCCGTCTCGTCTGCAAGGAGGCTTCGGTAGGCGATGTAGGGCTTGGTCGGTCGTCTGGCTCGCTGACGAGTGCGACTGGGCTGCCTCTGGTTGAGCGGGACTCGATGTCGATCTCCCTTGGGGAGATCGATGGCTTGGTGATCGTGTCGAGGAAGACGCCGGCGGGTGGTGCGAGTCTAGCCGACCCGATGCGAGAGAGGGCGTCGGCCTCCTCGTTCTTCCGCCTGTCGATCCACTCGACGGAGTAGCCTGTGAAGTGTCCGCTCAAATTGTCCACTGCTTGGCGGTACGCCGCCATGGTGGGGGAGACAGCGTCACAGGTGCCAGCGACTTGCCCTGCGACGAGGTCGGAGTCGCCGTAGCAGCATAAGCGATTGACATTCATCTCCTTGGCCGCTCGCATGCCGTGGAGTAAGGCCTCGTACTCCGACATGTTGTTTGTGCAGGGTGTGAAGTCGAGGCAGAGGATGTAGCGGAGCTTGTCGCCCTTTGGTGAAGTTAGCACGATCCCTGCGCCTGCGCCGTCCGCGTTCTTGGAGCCGTCGAAGTGCAGGCTCCAGTAATGAAGGTATGGCAGCTTCTCGGCTGCTGGCTTCTTCGGTCGGCGATGAAGTCCGCTAGCTGCGACTTGATCGCTGTGGCTCAGATTTGATGTTGTGGACGCCGATCTCGACGGCCCACTTGGCGACCCGCCCGGTCGCCTCGCGGTTGCGGATGATGTCTTGCAGCGGTGCTGAGGACACGACCGTGATTGGGTGTTCCTAGAAGTAGTGCGGCAGGCGCCGTTGGGCTCTGAACACCGCGTATACCAGCTTTTGGTACTGGGGGTACCGCTGCCGCGACTCGGTGAGGACCTCGCTGATGTAGTAGACCGGTCGCTGTACTGGGCGCTCCTTTCCTTCCGCCGGTCGCTCGACGACCATTACGGCGCCGGACGTTCCGGAAGCCGTGACGTAAACCAGCATGGGTTCTTTGTCGGCGGGGGCGGCGAGTAGCGGTGCGGCGAGTAGCACCTTTTTGATATTGCGGAGCGCGTCGTCCGCCTCCTTGTCCCACTGGAAGGTGGGGTTCTTGCGCATCAGGCGGTATAGGGGCATCGCCTTTTCGCCCAAGCGGGGGATGAAGCGACTAAGAGCCGCTACTCGCCCGGCCAGCTTCTGGACGTCGCGCAGGCACTCAGGTTTTCTGAGCCGGGTGATCGTGTCGATCTTCGTGGGGTTCGCCTCAATCCCTCGTTTGGAGACGATGTACCCCAGTAGTTGTCCTGCAGGTACACCGAAGGTGCATTTGCCTGGGTTGAGCTTTATCTTGTACTTTCGCAAGTTGGCGAACGTTTCCGCCAGGTCGGCGAGTAGGTCGCCCTAGCGAGCGGACTTTACGACCACGTCGTGGATGTAGACGTGGATGTTGCGGCCAATTTGGCTCGCAAGGCATTCTTGCATGCACCGCTGGTAGGTCGCCCCGGCGTTCTTGAGGCCGAAGGTCATGGCGGTGTAGCAGAAGGCTCCGAATGGCGTGATGAACGCCGTCTTCTCCTCGTCCTCGACAGCCATTTTGATCTGGTTGTAACCAGAGTAGGCGTCGAGGAAACATAGCGACTCCAAGCCCGCGGTGGAATCGATTATCTGGTCGATCCGCGGGAGGACGAACTGCTCCTTTGGGCAGGCGCTGTTCAGGTTTGTGTAGTCGATACACATCCTCCAGGTCCCATTTTTCTTCTCGACCAGGACTGGGTTTGCCAGCCACTTGGAGTATTTGATTGGCCGGATGAAGCCTGCAGCTAGTAGACGCTGCACCTCCTCGGCGATTGCTCGGTGGCGCTCTTCATTGAAGGGGCCGCAGCCTTGACAGTCGCACTTTGGGGTCGGCGTTTAGCTTGTGCTCAGCGAGCTCCACAGGGACACCGGGCATGTCGGAGGGCTTCCATGCGAAGATGTCCCTGTTCTCACGGAGGAACTTCGATGGCGCGCCTTCCTATGCCGGGCTCATGCCGTCCCGTCGTCACCGTCTGGCTGGAGTCGCCTGGGACCAGCTCAGCAATGCGGGTGCGAGTGGCCTCAAAGGTTGAGGTGTTTGCGCCCTCGAGTTGGGTTTCTTGAGTATGGTGGGGTCGTTGTTGACCCCTCGCGTGCTGGCGAGCTCATCAGCGTGGTTGGTCTTCGCCGCGATGGCGGCGTCGAAGCTCGGCACCTTTGGCCTCGCACTCGGCGGCCATGTCGGGTCGCCGTTGATGGTGATGACGCCCGCACGGCCGGGAGCTTCATCGCGTTATGCAGCGTGGTGGGCGCCGCCATGAACTTGGCGAACGCTGGCGCCCAGACGCAATGGTAGGGGCCGAAGGGCACGAGGTCGAAGACGATCCGCCGCGCGGAAGTTTGCTGGTGTGCGAAGGTGATGGCGGCGTGACCTTGCCGATCGGGTATGCCTTCCGACCGGGTACGATGCCGTGGAACGTGGTGTAGGTCGTCTCGATCATCGACTGCGGGAGCCGCAGTCGCCTGAAGGTATCCCGGTGCAGGATGTTGATGGAGCTTCCGCCGTCCATCAATGTCTTGGGAGCGATGAGTCGCCGACCTTAGGCTTGACCACCAGGCGACTCGACCTGGGTACTGGCGCGTGGCGCAGTGGTCTTGTCGACTCGGTGATGGGCTGCTCCGACCAGTTGAGGAACTGGGGAGCGTCGACCTGGGCCACCGTTGTGGACGGCGACGGGCGCTGGCGATGACCTTCTTCTCGCTTCGTGTTGAAGCCCGTGAAGGTGTGCAGCGAGCCGCCACTTTGCGAATTTTCCGCCGTTTGGCGGGTCGTTGTCGGGTCCTCCGTGCTGCGTGCCTTCTCGATCTCCACGAGGGTGTGGCGTCGGCGGTGGTGTGCGTTGGCTTCCTTCCTGATATGAAGCACATGGTTGGTTAAGGAGGTCGTGGGTCGAACCTTGGCTTGGCCTTGTAGTTGCCGCCCGTGCGGCGTTGTCCTCCTTCGCGGAAGCTCTTGGGCTCGCGTTGCGTGCGGCGTTGGCGACAAAGTCGACTCGCCCGTCCTCTGGCGCTTGCGGTGGCGAGTGTTGCTGTAGCGTAGGTCGATCGTCATCCGCTGTCATTGCCACTTTCGCGGCGTTGACCTCTGACTCGTCGCCGGTTCCTGGTTTGGATCTTCCTCCGCGTCTGTTTAGCGATCTCGAGGAGGTCGGGGATGTTGTCGAGTGTGCGAGAGTGTCGCTTGAGCTTGGCGACCAGTGGCTCGTAGCGGCACGAAGTCTTGAAGCAATGGATCGCGGTGTCGGGGTGGATGCCGACCGCGTTGTACCAGAGTTCTTGCCACCGTTGGACCCGATTCTTGGGTTGACTCGCGGGTCCACGGACGCATCGCTCCAGTCCTCAATGGTGGTGGCGGGTGTAGGAGCACTCGAAATGCTGGCGAAGTCGTCGCGCATCTCTTCCTGTGAGTCGATCTGTCACGGGGAGGTGTTGATCCACTACCCGCGTCCCTTCCATCATCGGGGAGGTAACAGGCGGCTAGTAGGTCGATGTGGGCGATCCCCATTGCCATGAGGTATGTGTCGAGCGGACAACGGGTCGTCACGAGGGTCGATTTTCTATCTCCTTTGGCGCCTTGAAGTTTGGCGGGTACTTCTCGCCTCGGATCATTGGTCCGAAGCACTTGGGGCCGAGTCGACTGAGCGACCCCATGGGCTCGCCGTCGCGGCGATTGGTTAGGGTGTGTCGCAGGTCGTCTGGCTGGCGTGCGCGCCAGCTTTGGTTGTTGATGATATGGGTGCGGGCGTCGATGGGTTGCCCGTTGGCGGCGACGAAGTTGGTCGCTGGCCTGGGGTCGTTGGTGGAGAGTGCCGCGTTCGCGGGTCGGTGTTGGAGCTGTAGTGGCTCTGGTGGCGGGCAGTTGAGGGTGTTTGCCGCTGGCGGCCGCTGAGGCCGCCTGCTTCCCGACGACGGCGAGTATACTCGACCGCGAAGTCGGCGCCCGCTCTTTGCTGCTCGACGGCCTTTGCGAGCAGGGCCCTGACGAATTGGATCTGCAGGGCGCCGTCTCCGGTGGCCATGATGCTGTCGGCTGCTGCCCGGCCTGCCACGAGGTTGTCCATCGGGGTGGAGAACAGTGGAAGGCCGTTTGCGTCTCGCTCCCGTGAGGAGACTACTATCCGCGGCTGGTCCCTGGGGGGTGTGCGGTTGGGTGGAGGCGGGGCGCCCATCGCCGTCGATCCTGGCGGGGGTCGGGCACTTCCTCCTGGTGGCGCGTTCTCGCAGATCGCCTTCGCCACGCTGGCTGGGTCGTTGTCGTCAAAGTTCAGGGCGCCCGACGGTGGGGTTCAGCGCGACCTGATCCGCTGTTGGTGGTAGCGCGATAGCTCTGCCGTCACACCTGCTCGGCGAAATTTTTCGCTCGGCTTTCTCCTTGCTTGCCTCCGCCAGCGGAGTTCTCGACCTCCGTCGCCGTGGCGTTAGGAGGATTGGGGTGGAGAATGGATCCTCCGGCGGATCGGTGCGGTCGCCATGTAGGTCGCGTGGCGGCCGGTTTCCGCCACGGAGGTCGGTGGAGTTCTCCGACCGGAGTCGACCAAGATCCCGAGGATGGAGGGTCCTCAAGTCTCCCACGTTGGAGACCTGGTGATGGAGCCGCGGGTGAAGCCGCGGTGATGGACCCGTGAGTGACGCCGGGTCGCCAGTCGGCGTCGTCGTTGAGGGCCGTCTTCCACGGCCGCTGAGTTTTCGCCACGCGTCAATGGGCCAATTGTACCGGAAGGCGATGGATCGTGCGGCTGGCTCTCGGAGAGCCGATCGTGTGGCGGCGACTCGCGGATGCGAGCCGAGTCCTCCGAGACGATGACATCGGTGAGGCCGACGAAGAGGCTGATCGTGCTGACCGGCAGGATCACGCTGTGCGTGACGGGTCGCGCCGCCGGGACGTAGCTGCTCGGCAAGATTTGGAGCATCTCGCCGATCGCTATCATGCGGCCGGTGGCGACCGTCTGCTGATGGGCAGATTGATCTCGCCAGTAACACCGCCAGACCGCCAGGCCCCAGGTGGGCGCCACTATCGTGGGAATGGTCACGGCAGATGCTGCAATCGGCGTAGTAGTAGAACGAGGGGCAAGGGCGGCCAGCCATCTCATGCGGCGATATGAGGGCGGAGACTCGTGGTTTTACCCAGTTCGCTTCGAGGGTAAAGACCTACTCTGCTAGATTGTATTATGGAGGTGGTACAATGGGCGAGGCTAGGCGAGTCGCTTGGGGTATGATGGAACGATCTCTACTCGCCTCCAGGAGGTTTATAGGCTCACCTCCCTAGGGTTTACATATCTCAACCGATTCAGTTAAAGCTTCAGATTGCTTAACCTAATCCGACTGGGCCTATCTACTACTGGCCTTCAGCTCCCAGTCGCTTGGTTCCTCGCTGGGCTTCAATCCAGTCGCCGTCTTGCAGGCCCACTCGCCAATTCTTGGGCCAGTCGGAAACGGCCTGCTGGGTATACCCCGGTAGGCACATCCCCATCATTCCCAATTATGGAGCCACTACCTATTGCAAGATCTTTCAGGGCGAACTTGGGGAGCAACATGGTGAGCTAGATCAAGGTGGCAACTAGAGCAGGAACTAATTTCTTTTGTGTTTTTTGGAAAAGACGCAAACAAAACCAAACAAAAGAAACAAAGCAAACTAAAAACAAAGTAAAGAGAAAGGAAGTAAAGGACTCCCCTAGTGAAGACATCCTTAGCCTCCCCGGCAACGATACTAGAAAAGCTTGATGCAGTGCTGAGTTGATGTAGGAGCGCTTCGTTGGGAACCCCAAGAGCAAGGTGTGAAGCATCACAATAACAAGTTTTCCCTCAGTAAGAAACCGAGGTTATAAAACCAGTAGGAGGAAGGAAACGTCACATAGGTGTTGCAAGCAACGCAGAGACCTGCACAACACAAACTCAAGACTTTGCCCCAATGAATCAGTGAGGTTGTCAAGCTCACCAGTTTGCTGTAACAAAGGATTAAACGTATGGTGTGCAAGGTAATGGTTTGCAGCAAGTAAGCAAGTAACAGTGGAAGATGTATCAATGGTAAAGATTGGACCGGGGTCCATAGTTCACTAGAGGTGCTCTCTCCTTAGATAAACAACATGGCATGAAGAGTAAACAAATTACAATAGGGAAATTGACAGGAACTAAGCAAGGCATAACAATGCAATTACTAGTCAGAAAGATCCTATGAGATTCCATTGGGCAATACAACAAGATACATAGACCGCCATCCAACTGCATCTATGAATAGAAGTCCACCTTCAGGTTATCATCCGAACCCCCTCCAGTATTAAGTTGCAAGCAACAAACAACTGCTTTAAGCAAAGTGTGTAAGGTAAACAGTCCACATGTTCCATGAACAAGAGACCGTTGTTTTCTCCCTAGTGGCAACAACACATCTACAACCGAAGAGATTTCTGTCACTTCCCTTGGAAACTAGAGGCATGAACCCGCTATCGAGCATAAATACCCCCTCTTGGAGTCACTAGCAACTACTTGGCCAAGATAGCTACTAACAATGGAGAGCATGCAAGATCACAAACAACACAGTCATGATAGAATCAAATAGCCAAAACCATTAATCAATCTGACATAGTAATATCAATATCCATCGGATCCCCGCAAACACAACATGCATGATTATAAATAGATTAGATCTTGATCATGAACAGAGCTCACAAGATCTATACATGGAAGCACAAAGGAGGAGATACAACCATCTAGCTACTACATGGACCCATAGTCCAAGGTGGAACTACTCACGCATCATACCGGAGAGAAGGCCTCCGGGATGATCTCCCCTCCGACAGGGTGCCAGGAAGAACTTTAGATCCCCCCGATCTAAGGATGATAGTGGCGGCGGCTACAGACGGTTTCGTGGAGATTTGATCGGGTTCTTAGGGTTTCTGCATCGGGGGCTTCTTCTAGCCAGGCGCAGGGCTTGGCCCACCCGCGCCTAGGGTGGGTCTGGCCCCCCTGAATGGCCCCTCCGGCTCCCCTCTAAACTTCTTGTTCCCCACGGAAAGTAATTGACTTTGACGTTTGTCCCGTCCAATTCCGAGAATATTTCTTTACTAACTTTTCTGAAACCAAAAATAGCAGAAAACAGCATCCGCAATCGTTGCAACTTGTTAATAGGTTAGTACCAGAAAACATGTAAAAATCACCTCAAAGTGTAGACAAGTAAAGCAAAGTAGATACTAAACAAGCATGGAGCATCAAAAATTATAGATACGTTTCCAACGTATCAATGTGTCTTTCAAAATCTATAACAGGCCTTACGCCATGACATTGAAGAAATTTCGTGATAACCTGGGTATTGGTACAGCTGGGACAGTGAAGAAGATTCCAGCTCAACCCACTGATTTGTTGGAGCTCTACCACGAAATAACTAATGATGATGACCGCAGAGCCCAGCGGAGAAAGATAAGAAATATTCAACTCCCAGCTATCAGGTATTTTGCTTATTATCTTGCCACTAGTGTTCTTGGTAGGGAGAACACTAGCATTATTTCCAACTATCATTTGACCTTCCTAGCTGTTGCACTCAACAATGAAACCAGGTACAATTTTGGTTCTCTCATTGCTCATCGCTTAGCTGCTAAGGGACCCATTTATGGGGGAATTATTGTTGCACGTGTTGTTGCTACCTTAGGCCTTGCTGTTGATCCAAATGATATAGTTTTGGCTCCTCAGATGCTTAATCTTGCTGCCATGAAAGCGCATCACTTTGTCACTGCTGGCTTGATACGTCGGTAACGTATCTATAATTTTTGATGTTCCATGCTTGTTTAGTATCTACTTTGCTTTGCTTTGTCTACACTTTGAGGTGTTTTTATATCTTTTCTGGAACTAACCTATTAACAAGTTGCCACAGTGCCAGTTGCTTGTTTTCTTCTGTTTTTGGTTCCAGAAAGGCAGAAAATCAATATTCTCGGATTTGGACGGGACAAAAGCCAAAGTCAATATTTTACCGTGAGGGACACGAATCCAGAAGACGAGACGAAGATGCGAACCAGGGCGGCCAAACACCCCTAGGTGCGGCCAGGGGTGGGCCCGCACCTCGGCAGGGTGTGGCCCTCCTGGTCGCCTCCCGGCCTCGCCTCTTCGCCTATAAGAATCCCCCGATGCAGAAACCCTAAGGACCCAATCAAAATTCCACGAAACCTTATGTAGCCGCCGTCACCGTCGTCCCTAGATCAGGGGGGGGATATGAAGTTCTTCCAGGCACCCTGCCGGAGGGGAGATCATCCCAGAGGCCTTCTCTCTGGTATGATGCGTGAGTAGTTCCACCTTGGACTATGGGTCCATGTAGTAGCTAGATGGTCGTATCTCCTCCTTGTGCTTTCATGTATAGATCTTGTGAGCTCCGTTCATGATCAAGATTTAATCTATATGTAATCATGCATGTTGTGTTTGCGGGGATCCGATGGATATTGAGATTACTATGTCAGATTGATTAATGGTTTTGTCTTTATGATTCTATCATGTCTGTGTTGTTTGTGATTGATGACCCACAAGTGTAGGGGACCGCAACAGTCTTCGCAGGTAGTATTTCCCAATTTATTGATTCGACACAAGGGGAGCCAAAGAATAATTGCAAGCCTTAACAACTGAGTTGTCAATTCAGCTACACCTGGAAATAGTTCTTGCTCACAGAAGTTTATCAGTAGCAACAGTTTGGTAGTAGCAACAGCAAAGCAACAACAATAGTGAAACAGGAGCAATAGTAACAGTAACGGTAACAGTAGGATTCGAGTGCGGTAGGCATAGGGATGGATGGACGGGCGTTGCATGGACGAGTCTAAACATGTAACTTCAAGATCTAGGGCATTGCAGATAAATTAGAATAAGAATCCAAGTACTAAACAATCCTAGGCATGTGCTCCCAATAAAGTCATACGTGCTCTCAATGAGAACTTGCACAACATCTTCTGTCCAGCCAGCCCGTGGCAGCGGGGCCTCTAAGGAACTACTGGCAATTAAGGTTCTCCTTTTAATAGAGCACCGGACCAAAGAATTAACACTCCGTGAACACATGTGATCCTCACACCACAACCATCCCCTCCGGTTGTCCCAATTATTGTCACTTTGGGGCCTTTGGATCCAGACAATGATACGTGTACACAACTTGCAGATAAGATCACAAACAATACTATCATAATGATTCAATAATAAGTTCAGATCTGAGATCATGGAATAAGGGCCCTAGTGACAAGCATTAAGCACAACAAGTTGCAACAAAGTCAAATAACACTAATAAAGATACTAGGCACTATGCCCTAACATATATTATTCGATTACATGATAGAACTCATCCAATCCCCTACCATCCCCAAGCCTACAGCGGGGGATTACTCACTCATGGATGAGGGAAACATCGATGGTTGATGGAGATGCGTTGTGATGACGATGGCGATGATCCTCTCCAAATCCACCGTTCCGGCAGGGTGCCAGAACGGAGTTTCTGGATCCGAATCTTGGTTTCTGGTGGCGGCGGTTGAGCGGAAATCTTTCTGTAGAACTATCAAACCCCCCTCTCTTTTTAGGCCGAGAGGCAACTTATAGGCGCAAAGGAAGGTCAAGGGGGTGCTTGAGGTAGCTGCACGCCCCCTAGGCACGGCTAGAGGTGGGCCCCTGTGCCCCTTCTCCGTCTCTGACTGCCCGTGGATCTTCCGGTGAAATAGAATTTTGGCATATTTTCCGGGATTTTTCCTGATAGTTGACTTTCCGCACAAAAACTAGACACCAAGGTAATTCTGCTGAAAACAGCGTCAGTCCGTGTTAGTTGTATCCAAATCACACAAGTTTAGAGGAGAAACAACAGAAAAAGTGTTCGGGAAAGTAGATACGTTTTGGACGTATCAACTCCCCCCAAGCTTAGCTTATTGCTTGTCCTCAAGCAATTCAGTTGAAAACTGAGTGCGATAAAATAACTTTCACGAACACATTTGCTTCATATGATGTATATATTCTCAGCACAGGAGTAGATGCTTAAACCATTCATAATAAGAAGTATGCAACTAAGTCTACTCAGTAGTCATTGCAAGCTATGAAGAGAAACCAACTCAATAATAATAAGTAGCATGGAACATAAACATAAGCAACATTGCAATGCTCATAGTAAGGTATGATAGAGTGGTATCTCGCTTGCCTTTGTTTGTAGAGCACAATATAAATGCCGAGGCACCTCTGAAGTTCAAGTGAAGACTAGAAGTAAAGATATCAGAGATACAAGCATCAAAGTCATGACATAATTAATCAATTTTTGAGACAAACACAAGAATGACAACTATGCTCTCAAGAAGGTGCTCATAGAATAAGTGGTGACTCAACAAGGAAGTGAAAACGGTTTTGAAAAGTTTGAAAGGCTTCCTAATGCTGAAAGGAAGGTACTCATTAGCTTTGAGCTCTATCATAGGCATCTTCATGTGGTTAAGGTGAAAGTGAGGTCCAATCTGAGTTCTATGCTTGACAGACCATAAACTGGAAATCCCAAGTCCCTTGAGTACGAGGGCCGCTCTGCATGCTACTCAACTTTGGTTACCTGCGAGTTCTTGTCATTGTACATACATGCATATCATAGAGAACCGCCAACGGGGTACCCCTTGCACATGATACAGGAGCTATCCCGTGATCAAAATGACAAGGCAATCAGATAATGAGCATCTTAGCGATATTTTTATTTACTATATTCATAGCTTTTTATTGAGGATGCTTCATAGAGTGCTCATTATGGTGATGCTGCAAGTTTCCACCATTATTAGGCATGGCTTAGGCTAGCGGCCCAGGCGTTTCTCTAACACAATGTATAGACTCCATGAAATCACAAGCTCACCTTTTATTTCACATCATCGACATCCGTAAACAAAAGAGCAAAGTATCAACTGGATAGGATATCCAAAAAGTGTTGAAAGCGTTCCCCGTGATAACACGGTTCTGCTGACTCCCAACATATAATTTGCAAGCATATAACTTTCATGGACAAGTCACAATGATTCAGGATTATTAAGTGCAAGGAATAAAGTGTGCCATCAAGTTCGTGAGAGCTTTACTAACTAACTTTCTCAAAAAAGACAAACATTTTATTTGGAAGAAAATAAGGCATATAGAATATGCACTGAAATAGCAAATGATGCTAATAGGTAGGTATGGTGGACACAGTTGGCAATATTGGTTTTGGGGAGTTGGAAGCATAGGTATAACTCATACTCAGTGCAAGTGAAGGCTAGCAATGGAAAGGGAGCGACAAACGAGAGAGCAATAATTGTCATAATCATGCTTGCAACAAACCAGGACTAATTATGGCATGAAAATGATACAAGAACTCTGAGGCAAAATAAATCGTCGAGGCTTACTAACTATTGTTTAGTCATATGCATGCGTGAGCATGTGCCAAGTCGATTCACATGAAACTTCTAGAGGAGGATACCACAATTTCATACCAAAATATGAATAAAACAATGCAAGCAAACATTCATATGACATGCTACAAATTATTAGCAAGCTGGAGATAATCAAAGACAAGCAAGAACTACTGAGCATTCATAATGACATACACCTTACACAAACAGGCTAAGCATGCTCACAATGATGAGTATATGTACAAAAATGAAAACAAATAGAGTTCTTTACCAGCCTCTTACCACACCTCGAGTTGTCTTAATCTTCATTATTGCCCTTCACTTGTGTGACTTGAATAATAATATGAAACCAAAATCCACTGAGGATGGCTGAACCCTGCGAAGAACTCACAAAACCAGAGAATAACAACAAATTATTTTGTGTTTTTGATTTTTCCAAACAAGCCAACAAAGCAAAAACAAACCAAACAAAGAAAAATCTTTTTGGTTTTTTTCTTTTAAGGCAAACCAAAGCAAAGAAACAGACCAAGAGAAATAACGAAAATATTTTGGTGTTTTGTGTTTTTAGAAAGCAGAAACAAAAACCAAAAAGAAAGTGAAAGAATGGATATACAAAGAACCGAACGAACATGATATAAAGATGAGTGTGATGTCGGTATACCTCCCCCCAAGCTTAGGCTTTTGTCCTAAGTGGGGCTCAATACCATGGTGCCCAAGTAGGTGCACCTCTGTAGTATGACGAGGAGGCTCCCTCGTCCTTGTACGAGATCGAGGACTCCCCTATGTAGTGTACATCGGGGTCCTAAGAGGGCGCTTCCTCCTGATAGTGTCCATAGAAGCTAAGAGAGCGCAGCTTGTCATCCATCTCCTCCTTGGAGCGTGACAAAGGTCCCTGAGAAATACTGAACAAAGTGGTTTGGGGTAGAGGGATCTCTCTCTCTTCCCCGTCAATAAACAACATTTTATAAACCAAGTTCTCAAGGGTAGAGCTAGTGTGACAAAATGGTGCGCCTTCATGGCAGCAAGATCAAGCATCCAAGGAGCCAAAATTGTATCATTTGGATCAACAACAATGTCCAAGGAAGTAGCAACACACATAACAATAATTCCCCCATAAATGGGTCCCTTAAAAGTTAAGTGACGAGCAATGAGAGAACCAAGATTGTACTTAGTATCATTGTTGAGCGCAGCAGCTAAGAAGGCCAAATGATAGCTGGAAATATTACTAGTGTTCTCCCTACTAAGAACACTAGTGGCAAGATAGTAAGTGAAGTACCTGATGGCTGGAAGCTGAATGTTTCTTATCTTTCCCCATTGAGCTCTACGGTTATCATCATTGGTTATTCTGTGGTAGAGCTCCAACAAATCAGCGGGTTGAGCTGGAATCTTCTTTGCTAACCCAGCTGTACCAAGTCCTAGAGCTTCACAAAATTTCTTCAATGGCATATGGTAAGACCTGCCATAAACTTTGAAAGAAACATTGGACTGAACATGCTGTTAGTAAAGGAGAAGCTCTCCACAAATGTTTTAGTGAGTGTGGCATATTGCACGCTCTCATCCTGCATAAGGCTTGTTAGTCCAGCCCTCCGATCCAAGGTCATAAAATCATCAAGAATCCCAGCAGCCCGCAAGAAGGTTTCAAAATTTTCTTGTGGAATGGGACAATATATTTCTCCAACCTTTATTCTCTCAACATTTTCAATGGAATTTAGGCAATAGCTTTTAGAAACCTTCTTGGGGAAATAGACAGTACGCTCTTTGTCATTAATATTGAATGTTACTTTTCCTTGATTACAATTGATGACAGCACCTGCAGTATTAAGAAAAGGTCTCCCAAGAATAATAGACATATTATCATCTTCAGGCATTTCAAGCACAACAAAATCAGTTAGAACCAAGCAATTATGAGCCACTTGAACAGGAACATCCTCACATATATCAACAGGAATAGTAGTTGACTTATCAGCCATTTGCAAAGATATATCAGTTGGTATCAACTTTTCTAGCTGGAGTCTCTTGTAGAGAGAAAAAGGCATAACACTTACTCCAGCTCCCAAATCACATAAAGCAGTTCTAACATAATTATTCTTAATAGAGCAAGGAATAGTTGGTATACCTGGATCACAAAGTTTCTTTGGAACCTACAATTGAAGGAAAAATTAGCAAGCAAATTAGAAATCTCCTCATTAGGAATACTTTGAATAAGGATGCAATTTAATAGCATCAATCAAAGGAATTTGAAAAAATAAAGATTTCATCCACTCACAAAACTTGTTGTAGTGTTCTTCCTCCTTTGACTTGTGTTTCTTACTGGAAAAGGCATAGGTTTCTGCACCCAAGGTTCTCTCTCTTTACCATGTTTATTAGCAATAAAATCTTCCTTTGTGTACCTAGTGTTCTTAGTGTGCTTCACAGGTTCTTCCTCAACTTCCTCCTTATCAGGAGACTCATTTTTATCAATATCACTCTCAGTTTTAGCATCAGAGACAGATATACTATTAGGATCTACAGCAGGTTCAAGTGGTTCCTCAACTATCTTATGTTTCTTTTTCTTTATCTTACGAGGACTACCACTACTTTTGCCTTGTTGAGAATCCTTCTCAATTCTTTTAGGGTATCCTTCAGGATATAAAGGATCTTGAGTAGCTATACCACTCCTAGTTCTAATTCCATAAGCATGTTTATCTCCTGAGGCATTAACTAACATATCGTTTGTACCTTAGCAAGTTGATCAAGTTGGGTTTGAACCTTTTGAAAGTGTTTACAAGGCATTTCAATATCATTAGAAGTTCTTTCCACAATATATTTCAACTCATTGATAGCTCTAGAGTTTTCCAATAAATGATTCTGAACTTGTTTATTAAAATTACCTTGTTTAACAATAAAAATGTCAAGTTCCTCTAAGCGTTGATCAGGAGGCTTACCATAAGGAATATCACCTTCATCAAAGTGTTGGAGAGAGTGTACCTCAATAGTAGATGAGTGGGGAATTGGCTTACATAGTTCTTCTATAGGAGGTAGATTCTTCACATCTTCAGCTCTTATACCTTTCTCCTTTAGACATTTCTTAGCTTCTTTCATCACTTCATAATTTAATGCAATAACTCCCCTCTTCTTTGGTGTTGGTGTTGGAACTGGTTCTGGCACAACTGGTTCAGGAATAATAGTCTCAGGTGTATTTAGCTCAATTGAAGTCCAATCATCATAATTCTTGCTTATTTTAGCCATCAATTCTTCAACATCTGTAGGAGTTCTTTTCCTGAAAACACAATCAGCAAAGCTCTCTAGGTATGTCCTAGAATCATCAGTTAGTCCATTATAATAAATATCAAGAAGCTCATTCTTAGGTAATGGACATCCAGGATGTGCATGAATCAAGGCACAGAACCTTGTCCATGACTCAGGCAATTTCTCTTCTTCTCCTTGTTTAAAATCAAAAAGTCTCTACAAAGCAGCATGTCTAGCACTGGGAGGAAAATATTTCTGGAAGAAAGAAGCAATCAAGCAATCAGGGCTATCAATGGAACCAGGAGGCAATCTATTAAACCAAGCCCTAGCTTCTCCTTTTAGTGAAAAAGGGAAGATCTTAGTAACAAAGTACTTGCGCATCTTAAAATTATCAGAGAATAAAGCACCCATAGTAGAAATCTCATTCATATGAGCCACAACACTCTCATTTTCAGTCCCACAGAAAGGTTCTTTCTCAACAATATCTAAATAGGATAAATCATGAGAGAAATCATAATCTTTGTCTTTAATATCTATGGGAGAGGTGGCAAACTTAGGATCAGAGGACAACTTAGGAATAATGGTGTGTCTAGCAAGGAGACTCTTAATAGCACTAGTACCATGTGTGTTTCGGCACTCTTCAACAAATTCATCAATGAACTCAATGTAACCATCATTAATATCATAACTCTCACTAGACTTAGGTGAGCTAACAGGTGTAATAGTGTCTTCACTAGGAGTTTCGGTATTTCCTAGACTAGCCATAGTAGCATCTAGGAAAGGACCTAATGAACCACTCGCATCAAGCACAGTAGAAGTAACATCATGAGCATCAAAAGAAGTTTCAGACTCAGCAGTAGTAGCAGTGTGTGTAGCATGAGTATGTGGTGGTGGTGTGACAAGCTTACTTATAACAGACGGTGAATCAAGAGCAACAGAGGTGTTTAGGACTGTACATGTTCTTGTAGTGGATGGTAAAATAGGAAACTTTCCATCATGAGGCTTCCCCATGATGAAAGGAGTAGCAGTGAACAATAATAGATCCAAGTGAACTTACAAATAAAGTTATGCTCCTCGGCAACGGCGCCAGAAAATAGTCTTGACGACCCATAAGTGTAGGGGATCGCAACAGTCTTCGCGGGTAGAAATAGTTGCAAGCCTTAACAAGGGGATCCAAAGAATACTTGCAAGCCTTAACAACTGAATTGTCAATTCAGCTGCACCTAGAAATAGTTCTTGCTCACAGAAGTTTATCATTAGCAACGGTTTGGTAGTAGAAACAGCAAAGCAACAGCAACAGTGAAACAGGAGCAATAGTAACAGTAACGGTAACAATGGGATTTGAGTGCAGTAGACATAGGGATGGATGGATGGGCGTTGCATGGACGAGTCTAAACATGTAACTTCAAGATCTAGGGCATTGCATATAAATGAGAATAAGCATCCAAGTACTAAACAATCCTAGGCATGTGCTCCAAATATAGTCATACGTGCTCGCAGTGAGAACTTGCACAACATCTTCTGTCTAGCCAGCCCGTGGCAGCGGGGCCTCTAGGGAACTACTGGAAATTAAGGTGCTCCTTTTAATAGAGCACCGGAGCAAAGCATTAACACTCCGTGAACACATGTGATCCTCACACCATAGCCATCCCCTCCGGTTGTCCCAATTATTGTCACTTCGGGGCCTTTGGATCCAGACAATGATATGTGTACACAACTTGCAGATAAGATCACAAACAATACTATCATAATGATTCAATAATAAGTTCAGATCTGAGATCATGGCACACGGGCCCTAGTGACAAGCATTAAGTACAACAAGTTGCAACAAAGTCAAATAGCAATAATAGAGATACTAGACACTATGCCCTAACAGATCTTATTCGATTACATGATAGAACTCATCCAATCCCTACCATCCCCAAGCCTACAGCAGGGGATTACTCACTCATGGATGAGGGAAACATCGATGGTTGATGGAGATGCGTTGGTGATGATGATGGCGATGATCCTCTCCAAATCCCCCGTCCTGGCAGGGTGCCAGAACGGAGTTTCTGGATCCGAATCTTGGTTTCTGGTGGCGGCGGCGGAGCGGAACTCTTTCTAGAAAACTATCGCACCCCCTCTGCTTTTAGGTCGAGAGGCAACTTATAGGCGCAGAGGGAGGCCGAGGGGGTGCCTAGGGTGGCTGCACCCCTAGGCGCGGCCAGAGGTAGGCCCGCGCCTAGCAGGGGTGTGGCCCCCTAGTCCCCTTCTCCATCTCGAACTCTGGCTCCGTGGATCTTCTGGTGAAATAGGATTTTTGGCATATTTTCCGGGATTTTCCTGATAGTTGATTTTCTGCACAAAAACTAGACACCAAGGTAATTCTCTGAAAATGCGTCCGTGTGTTAGTTGTATCCAAATCACACAAGTTTAGAGGAGAAACAACAGAAAAAGTGTTCGGGAAAGTAGATACGTTTTGGACGTATCAACTCCCCCCAAGCTTAGCTTATTGCTTGTCCTCAAGCAATTCAGTTGAAAACTGAGTGCGATAAAATAACTTTCACGAACACATTTGCTTCATATGATGTATATATTCTCAGCACAGGAGTAGATGCTTAAACCATTCATAATAAGAAGTATGCAACTAAGTCTACTCAATAGTCATTGCAAGCTATGAAGACAAACCAACTCAATAATAATAAGTAGCATGGAACATAAACATAAGCAACATTGCAATGCTCATAGTAAGGTATGATAGAGTGGTATCTCGCTTGTCTTTGTTTGTAGAGCACAATATAAATGCCGAGGCACCTCTGAAGTTCAAGTAAAGACTAGAAGTACAGATATCGGAGATACAAGCATCAAAGTCATGACATAATTAATAATTTTTTGAGACAAACACAAGAATGACAACTATGCTCTCAAGAAGGTGCTCATAGAATAAGTGGTGACTCAACAAGGAAGTGAAAACGGTTTTGAAAAGTTTGAAAGGCTTCCTAATGCTAAAAGGAAGGTACTCATTAGCTTTGAGATCTCATTTCCCCTATCATAGGCATCTTCATGTGGTTATGGTGAAAGTGAGGTCCAATCTGAGTTCTATGCTTGACAGACCATAAACTGGAGATCCCAAGTCCCTTGAGTACGAGGGCCGCTCCACATGCTACTCAACTTTGGTTACCTGCAAGTTCTTGTCATTGTACATACATGCATATCATAGAGAACTGCCAACGGGGTACCCCTTGCACATGATACAGGAGCTGAAGGTGGACTTCTAGTCATAGATGCAGTTGGATGGCAGTCTATGTATATTTTTGTATTGCCCAACCGAATCTCATAGGATGTTTTTGTCTGGTATTGCTGTAGAGGGAGTGTCCCAACCTTTAACTAGTGTTGGCTATGAACTGAGCTGTCATTTGATTCAACTGGTGTTGGGTTGCTATGAGCTCTTTCATGCTGTCCTCTTGGTTGGTGTTGGTGTCATCAACCTTGATGTTGGAGTCTCTTGGAGTAGTCATCTGTTTGGGTTGAATGAAGATTAGAATAGGCAAGATATTTCTAAGGAATAAATTCTATTCACACACATCACAATTCACACAAGCAATGTGCATGCAATCACAAATCAAACATTTCACTCAAACAACAAAGTTCAAGCACACACTTAGACAACAAAATATTTTTGTTACACCACATAAGTTGGTGTGATTGACTTAACTAAGATATGGTGGTCCATCTATAGGGTTTACTTGTAATCTTTCCATCCTTCTTTGGTTGATTCTTCTTTACATGAGATCATGGTTCCTTGGTAAAACTCTTGGTTGCTTTGACTTCTAGTGAAGTGAACTCCTTCTAACTTTTGCATTCCTCGCCTCTGAATCTTGAGAAAGATTTCCTTGTCTCACATGTAGTCCTTAGTGATATCCAAGTTGGAAGTCCTTGGGGAACATGCTGAAGATGTTGAAGTCATTAGAGTTGAAGAAGTTGAAGTCATTAGATTTGAAAGTGTTTGAGGGAGTTCTTTGCACATGGTGTAGTCTTGGGCCATGGGATAGGTTTCCATCAAGTTGAAAAATAGAAGAGATGTAGAGTTGAAACCAAAATGGTTGAGGAAAGAGTTTACAAGATTGTTTGTAAATAAGTTTTGGTACAAACACAACTCCTATTTCTCCAAGTTTTTTTTTCCAATCCTAGGTTTACAAATCCTACAGGCAACACAATGCTCTGATACCATCTGTAGAGGGAGTGTCCCAACCTTTATTAACATAAGGTGGTGTCCCCTGTGTTTACAATGCTAGTCCCTGGATCAATAGCTAGCATCCACAGTTTAGATGTAATATCAAGAAACAAAGGTCATAATATAACTTTATAACCAGGAATAACATAATTTTATTACATCTTCACATAGCTCATTTGGCTATTACATTACATTGCAGCGGAATAACTATAAGCATGGGGTCCTTCATCTTCAAAGTGCCACAGGAAAATGCTGGTTGTAGACTTTGTAATCCTAATCAATCAATCTTCTCTAAAATCAATCAAACCTGCAACATTACAAGTTACAGCCACAAGGGTCAATACATTTGAATTGTATTGGCAAGTTCACTACTATGTGGAATATAAGTGGATTCTATCAATACATGCATTCTTGGCTAAGTAGGGTTTAAGGCTCATTTGCATAAAGCAATAATTTATCCTATCTTTCAAAATGGTTTTATCTTAGATCAAAATCTTTGAAAAATTCCTGGGCAAAGCCCAAGTGTTTAAGTTATTAGCCAAATCTCCTTGCACACCTTGGTAACCCCAAGTGTTCAAGTTTTCAACAAAACCTCTTGAGCTCCTTGGTAACCCAAGTGCATCAAGTTTTATCAAATCTCTTGAGCTCCTTGGTAACCCCAAGTGCATCAAGTTTTATCAAGTCTCTTGAGCTCCTTGGTACCCCCAAGTGCATCAATTTTTTGTTTTAGAAATTGGAATGTCGAGATTTCCCATAGCTTCAAACTTTAGTTGCTCAGTATTGTCCATAACCGGGGACACGGCTAAGTACTTAGATTTTATTATCTTCTGCAGAAGGAGTACACTTTACCCACATGTCACAATCCCATCCTTTTGCCACCAGTGGCCACTGGATTAGTGCTCACCAAGATGGAGCACTGGCAGATTGAGAATGTGACGAAGTCTATCCAAAAGGTCCTCCCATACACCATTTCTAGCTTGTCTTCAGCACCCATGAAGGATTCCAGGTCCCCATGTCCAGTAAACTAAAGACAATGCATGGGTCTTCCTAATGTAGTTGACTAAGCCAGAGCCATAATAGCATGTGGTTGCACACGAAAGCCACAATTGGAGAAACATGTTCAATCTCTAAGTTTCCTGGGTGGTTTCTTTTGGAGCACAACACAAAGAGACTGCCATAGACATGGTTCCTTTTGTTGCCACCTTCTCCAAAACTCAAAGTAACCTTGGCCACCCAGGTGGTTCATTGAGTCCTTGTTTTATTATGTAAAACACAAGTCCTTTTCTCAACTTCATAAAATCTCAACATGTATCTCTTTTCAAAATATAGCATGGCTAAGCATGTAACAACTACATTGTTTTCACTAAGGACTGTATAGGGTATCCTATTAGGATTTAGCATAACATAAGTATAGAAATTATTTTCATGCATGTTTCAAAATCCACTAAGTATAATGAAAATAGTAGGACTTTTAGATGATAGTGTAACTTTCCTTTTTGGTAGGAAATGTTGGTTCACTCCTTGATCTTGCTAGCCTCACACTTTTCTAATTTTACTACAAGTCAATCAAGCAAACACAATATCAACAAGCATTCCAAACCAATAATCAATCAAACAATTCACATACATAAAACAATGGAATCTAAGTCATGCATGTAAGCATGCAAGGGGTGGTTCTTTTTACAAAGATGGTCTCCACTAGGCTTCTAAACTTTGTAAAGTCCAAAGTGGTCATTTACCAAAATGGCAAAGTCATTTGCAAAAGGGTTTTATCCAAAAACCATTTTCAAATCCATCATCATTTTATGTGGTGAAAAGCATTTTTTTATCAAAGCAACAACCTTAAGTTGTTCACTAAATAAGTTGTGGTTTCTCAAAACTTGGTGTTTATGGTTAGTAGTTTTGGTCCAAAACATTTTCTCAAAAGTTTTTACTCTAAAAACATTTTCATAACCAAACCATTATTTTTAAATGGCTAGAAATGGGTTAAACTAATTAATCCATCCTAGACTCTACCAAATTCATTTTCCAAACTATGGGTTGGTTCCTAGGGTCAGTGAGTTTACAACAAACCATTTTGCAAAGGTTTTAATCCTAAAAACATTTTTAAACAATTTTTCTAACCTAAACAAGCACACAAAAGTTTCTGCAAAAACAAACAATCTAACAGATACTATTTACTAAAGCAAAGGCATGGTTGGCTAGGGTTTGTTCTACTCATTCCAACGATATAAAGTTTGAAATTTTTGGATGTGTGGATCCAAAGTTACAAAGGTTTGAAAATTGAATCTATAACAGATTCAAATCTGTTTTTAAAACGAAACCTGGCCACGTGGCGTGTTCTGGTTGGATGATACCGGTTCGGCCGGATCTGCAACGTGGACCGCAGGATCTAGGTAGATCGCACGGCGCAGGGCGTGTACCTTTTCGCTGTTAAGTGAATCTATCTCGTCTCTTCGATCTAAATCCAACGGTTCCTATCAACTAGCCAGGAACTGGCGGCGCAAGGTCAACGGCGAGCGGCGAGCGCCGATGACGGCTAATCAGCAGGTGAAGCGAAAAAGGGAGGGAGTAAGCTCACCGCGTTCGTGGCGTCGTGCTGATTCTCAACGTGTGGCTTGTCCGTCGAGGGGCGCTCGGGGACAGTTGTGATTGCTCGCCGGAGATGAGCTGGGTCTCGGGCGGTACTGGAGGTCGTCGAGGGTGAGGGTAAGGGGCACCCTAGGACAAACGAAAAGCACCATTAGGTCCACGAGAGCATGGTGGTCATTATAGTGTCCACGGGGAAGAGAGGGGTGGTCTGGTTTACACAGGAGCTGTCGCTGATGATTGAAGGCCAGCCTTCGAGCTTCGTCGGAGTCAACACTCAGGGACGCCCGCGGTCAAATGAGGGGCACGGACAGATGCGTCAGGAGGTAGGGAAGGTGTGAGCTAGGTCGAGGAGGCACGGGGTGGCAGGACACGACCGGAATCGAGAAAAAGTTTCGTCGGTGGCAGTGGTGCTCGGGGAGGAAATTGGGGTGGTCTGGGAGCGCGTTGAGATGGGAGGCAGAGGGGAAATGTTGAGGAGACATGAGTGTTTAAGCCTGCGTGATCAAAGCATGTAATGGTGGCTGCGTTAAGACGAATTAAGGCCGCGGAATCTCTGCAGGAAACGGCGACGGGGAAGGGAGAAGAAGTCGCGCGGGTGAGGAGGATGAACAGGAAGGTGGGGTCCGCTTCAAGTGAGAAAGGGAGAGGGAAGGGTCCACCTGGGCTCTTTATGGTCCGGGAGTGAGTGGAAACGTTTGTCATGGAGAGGGGAGCTGGGCTGTTTGCTGGGTTGTTGGGCTGCTGGGTTGGGCTGAGTCCCATTCCATTTTTTTTATTCTGAAACCTTTTCTTTTTCTAAAACCAATTTCTGTTTTGAAATTTCAAACAACACTCAAGCATTCAAAAACAATTCAAATCTTCACCAAACTTTGCAACTATGAACTTGGTTATGTTCAGTAACATAAACCAAAATTCAAAGAATAAAATAGTTTTATTTCAGGGTCCATCATTAATTAAATAATTAGACCTTGATTTAATAAAACAAAATAGAATTAGATTTATTTATTTAAAATTCCATTGAAATCCAAATAATTTCAAAACCAAAACAGTAGGTTTTATTTGGGAATACAAAATACTTGAAAAGCTTATTTTAAATAAATAAATAAGTTTTGATGGTTAATTAAAATAGTAAAACCCTTATTTACAAAACTTTGGATATTAAATCCTTATTACTTTATTTAAACAAACCTTTACTAATTTTATCAAAACAAAAATGTTTTATTTCAAAAGCTTGGCCAAGGTTTAATTTGGCTCTATAAAATAATCTTTATTAATAAAACTTCTATTTCATTTGAAAACCAAATATTTTTATTTAAGAGATCCAAAATAGTAATTTTTAAATATTTTTATTTTACTTTAATAAATGTTTTATCTTTTTAAATCCCTTTAGGATTTTATTTGATTCAACTTGGTTTTGAAGTTCCAATTGAATTCAAAAAGTTTCTTCTGGCCCTGAAAATCAAACAAAGTTTTATTTTATTCATTTATTTTTCACATTACAAGATTTGGAAAATCTTGGGATGTGACAGGCTACCACCCTTAAAATAAATCTCGTCCCGAGATTTGGGAAGGGTAGGGTTACAAGTAGGCTCAAAAAAACTAGGGTACTACCACCCTTAAAAAATTTCAAACAAAAATTACATAATGTCCTTCTTGGGATCCTAGGAAGGCTTCTCTAGGCAAACATTTGCATTGTGTCCTTGGTTTCCATACTTGACTCATGGGCCAAGGTTGAGTTTCTCCATAGGCTTGTTCAACTTGTTCTTCATATTTTCTGGACAGTTGCTTGCATAATGTCCTGGGTTCTTGCAATTGAAACAGTGAATATCCTTGAGTTCTTTACGTGGCTCTTGTGGACAAGTTTCTACATAATGGCCTAGCTCTTTGCAGTTGTTGCACACTACTTGGCCAATCTCTTTATTCTTCGGGTTCTCTGGGCATTCACCGGAATAGTGTCCCATTTCCTTACATTTATGACATTGCACATGGCTCTTGTCCTTCTTTTGCTTCTTGGGTTTCTTTGATCCTTTGAACTGGGTTGTCTTGTTTGGAGGTATAAGTGGTCCTTTTCCTTGGGTTGACTTGGATCCACCTTGTTTCCTTTGTTCCACAATGGAATAGATGGGGCATTGGATAGGGACATGGTTGTTTCCTTCACATAGGTGGCAAGTAGCTTGAGAGGTGGGACATTGTCCAATAGGATGTTTCTCTTCACAGTTGGGGCATTGATCTCCATGCTCCTTGGAAGTATGATCCTTGTCTCCACAAATAATGCAAGATGGGGCTCCATCTAGAATAACATTTTTGTCATCCTTGTTGTCATAAACTTTCTTAGAATAGTTTTCTTCCATAGTGATCATTTGATCAGTCACCTTAAACATCAGTTGGGATTGATCTTCCAAAAACTTTTGCAGGGCTGGGTCTTTATCACTAGTGTTGGCTATGAACTGAGCTGTCATTTGATTCAACTGGTGTTGGGTTGCTATGAGCTCTTTCATGCTGTCCTCTTGGTTGGTGTTGGTGTCATCAACCTTGATGTTGGAGTCTCTTGGAGTAGTCATCTGTTTGGGTTGAATGAAGATTAGAATAGGCAAGATATTTCTAAGGAATAAATTCTATTCACACACATCACAATTCACACAAGCAATGTGCATGCAATCACAAATCAAACATTTCACTCAAACAACAAAGTTCAAGCACACACTTAGACAACAAAATATTTTTGTTACACCACATAAGTTGGTGTGATTGACTTAACTAAGATATGGTGGTCCATCTATAGGGTTTACTTGTAATCTTTCCATCCTTCTTTGGTTGATTCTTCTTTACATGAGATCATGGTTCCTTGGTAAAACTCTTGGTTGCTTTGACTTCTAGTGAAGTGAACTCCTTCTAACTTTTGCATTCCCTCAGTCTCTGAATCTTGAGAAAGATTTCCTTGTCTCACATGTAGTCCTTAGTGATATCCAAGTTGGAAGTCCTTGGGGAACATGCTGAAGATGTTGAAGTCATTAGAGTTGAAGAAGTTGAAGTCATTAGAGTTGAAAGTGTTTGAGGGAGTTCTTTGCACATGGTGTAGTCTTGGGCCATGGGATAGGTTTCCATCAAGTTGAAAAATAGAAGAGATGTAGAGTTGAAACCAAAATGGTTGAGGAAAGAGTTTACAAGATTGTTTGTAAATAAGTTTTGGTACAAACACAACTCCTATTTCTTCAAGGTTTTTTTTTCCAATCCTAGGTTTACAAATCCTACAGGCAACACAATGCTCTGATACCATCTGTAGAGGGAGTGTCCCAACCTTTATTAACATAAGGTGGTGTCCCCTGTGTTTACAATGCTAGTCCCTGGATCAATAGCTAGCATCCACAGTTTAGATGTAATATCAAGAAACAAAGGTCATAATATAACTTTATAACCAGGAATAACATAATTTTATTACATCTTCACATAGCTCATTTGGCTATTACATTACATTGCAGCGGAATAACTATAAGCATGGGGTCCTTCATCTTCAAAGTGCCACAGGAAAATGCTGGTTGTAGACTTTGTAATCCTAATCAATCAATCTTCTCTAAAATCAATCAAACCTGCAACATTACAAGTTACAGCCACAAGGGTCAATACATTTGAATTGTATTGGCAAGTTCACTACTATGTGGAATATAAGTGGATTCTATCAATACATGCATTCTTGGCTAAGTAGGGTTTAAGGCTCATTTGCATAAAGCAATAATTTATCCTATCTTTCAAAATGGTTTTATCTTAGATCAAAATCTTTGAAAAATTCCTGGGCAAAGCCCAAGTGTTTAAGTTATTAGCCAAATCTCCTTGCACACCTTGGTAACCCCAAGTGTTCAAGTTTTCAACAAAACCTCTTGAGCTCCTTGGTAACCCCAAGTGCATCAAGTTTTATCAAATCTCTTGAGCTCCTTGGTAACCCCAAGTGCATCAAGTTTTATCAAGTCTCTTGAGCTCCTTGGTACCCCCAAGTGCATCAAGTTTTTGTTTTAGAAATTGGAATGTCGAGATTTCCCATAGCTACAAACTTTAGTTGCTCAGTATTGTCCATAATCGGGGACACGGCTAAGTACTTAGATTTTATTATCTTCTGCAGAAGGAGTACACTTTACCCACATGTCACAATCCCATCCTTTTGCCACCAGTGTCCACTGGATTAGTGCTCACCAAGATGGAGCACTGGCAGATTGAGAATGTGACGAAGTCTTTCCAAAAGGTCCTCCCATACACCATTGCTAGCTTGTCTTCAGCACCCATGAAGGATTCCATGTCCCCATGTCCAGTAAACTAAAGACAATGCATGGGTCTTCCTAATGTAGTTGACTAAGCCAGAGCCATAATAGCATGTGGTTGCACACGAAAGCCACAATTGGAGAAACATGTTCAATCTCTAAGTTTCCTGGGTGGTTTCTTTTGGAGCACAACACAAAGAGACTGCCATAGACATGGTTCCTTTTGTTGCCACCTTCTCCAAAACTCAAAGTAACCTTGGCCACCCAGGTGGTTCATTGAGTCCTTGTTTTATTATGTAAAACACAAGTCCTTTTCTCAACTTCATAAAATCTCAACATGTATCTCTTTTCAAAATATAGCATGGCTAAGCATGTAACAACTACATTGTTTTCACTAAGGAATGTATAGGGTATCCTATTAGGATTTAGCATAGCATAAGTATAGAAATTATTTTCATGCATGTTTCAAAATCCACTAAGTATAATGAAAATAGTAGGACTTTTAGATGATAGTGTAACTTGCCTTTTTGGTAGGAAATGTTGGTTCACTCCTTGATCTTGCTAGTCTCACACTTTTGTAATTTTACTACAAGTCAATCAAGCAAACACAATATCAACAAGCATTCCAAACCAATAATCAATCAAACAATTCACATACATAAAACAATGGAATCTAAGTCATGCATGTAAGCATGCAAGGGGTGGTTCTTTTTACAAAGATGGTCTCCACTAGGCTTCTAAACTTTGTAAAGTCCAAAGTGGTCATTTACCAAAATGGCAAAGTCATTTGCAAAAGGGTTTTATCCAAAAACCATTTTCAAATCCATCATCATTTTATGTGGTGAAAAGCATTTTTTTATCAAAGCAACAACCTTAAGTTGTTCACTAAATAAGTTGTTGTTTCTCAAAACTTGGTGTTTATGGTTAGTAGTTTTGGTCCAAAACATTTTCTCAAAAGTTTTTACTCCAAAAACATTTTCATAACCAAACCATTATTTTTAAATGGCTAGAAATGGGTTAAACTAATTAATCCATCCTAGACTCTATCAAATTCATTTTCCAAACTATGGGTTGGTTCCTAGGGTCAGTGAGTTTACAACAAACCATTTTGCAAAGGTTTTAACCCTAAAAACATTTTTAAACAATTTTTCTAACCTAAACAAGCACACAAAAGTTTCTGCAAAAACAAACAATCTAACAGATACTATTTACTAAAGCAAAGGCATGGTTGGCTAGGGTTTGTTCTACTCATTCCAACGATATAAAGTTTGAAATTTTTGGACGTGTGGATCCAAAGTTACAAAGGTTTGAAAATTGAATCTATAACAGATTCAAATCTGTTTTTAAAACGAAACCTGGCCACGTGGCGTGTTCTGGTTGGATGATACCGGTTCGGCCGGATCGGCAACGTGGACCGCAGGATCTAGGTAGATCGCACGGCGCAGGGCGCGTACCTTTTCGCTGTTAAGTGAATCTATCTCGTCTCTTCGATCTAAATCGAACGGTTCCTATCAACGGCGAGCGGCGGAGCGGCCAGATGACGGCGGCGCTGGCGAGGCAGGAAGCGAAAAAGGGAGGGAGTAAGCTCACCGCGTTCGTGGCGTCGTGCTGATTCTCAACGTGTGGCTTGTCCACCAAGGGGTGCTCGGGGACAGTTGTGATTGCTCGCCGGAGATGAGCTGGGTCTCGGGCGGTACTGGAGGTCGTCGAGGGTGAGGGTAAGGGGCACCCTAGGACAAACGAAAAGCACCATTAGGTCCGCGAGAGCATGGTGGTCATTATCGTGTCCACGGGGAAGAGATGGGTGGTCTGGTTTACCTGGGAGTCGTCGTCGTCGCAGTTGAAGACAGACGGCGGCGCTCAGAGCTTCGTCGGAGTCGACGCTCAGGGACGCCCGCGGTCAAACGAGGGGCACGGACAGATGCGTCAGGAGGTGGGGAAGGTGTGAGCTAGGTCGAGGAGGCACGGGGTGGCAGGACATGGCCGGAATCGAGAAAAAGGTTCGTCGGTGGCAGTGGTGCTCGGGGAGGAAATTGGGGTGGTCTGGGAGCGCGTTGAGATGGGCGGCAGAGGGGAAATGGAGAGGAGACATGAGTGTTTAAGCCTGCGTGATCAAAGCATGTAATGGTGGCTGCGTTAAGACGAATTAAGCCCGCGGAATCTCTGCAGGAAACGGCGACGGGGAAGGGAGAAGAAGTCGCGCGGGTGAGGAGGATGAACAGGAAGGTGGGGTCGGCTGCTCAGTGAGAAAGGGAGAGAGGGGAAGGGTCCACCAGTCAGTCTCTTTGCGGGTCTGGGAGTGAGTGGAAAATGTTTCGTCGCGGGAGAGGGGAGCTGGGCTGTTTGCTGGGCTGTTGGGCTGCTGGGTTGGGCTGAGTCCCATTCCATTTTTTTTATTCTGAAACCTTTTCTTTTTCTAAAACCAATTTCTGTATTGAAATTTCAAACAACACTCAAGCATTCAAAAACAATTCAAATCTTCACCAAACTTTGTAACTATGAACTTGGTTCTGTTCAGTAACATAAACCAAAATTCAAAGAATAAAATAGTTTTATTTCAGGGTCCATCATTAATTAAATAATTAGACCTTGATTTAATAAAACAAAATAGAATTAGATTTATTTATTTAAAATTCCATTGAAATCCAAATAATTTCAAAACCAAAACAGTAGGTTTTATTTGGGAATACAAAATACTTGAAAAGCTTATTTTAAATAAATAAATAAGTTTTGATGGTTAATTAAAATAGTAAAACCCTTATTTATAAAACTTTGGATATTAAATCCTTATTACTTTATTTAAACAAACCTTTACTAATTCTATCAAAACAAAAATGTTTTATTTCAAAAGGTTGGCCAAGGTTTAATTTGGCTCTATAAAATAATCTTTATTAATAAAACTTCTATTTCATTTGAAAACCAAATCTTTTTATTTAAGAGATCCAAAATAGTAATTTTTAAATATTTTTATTTTCCTTTAATAAATGTTTTATCTTTTTAAATCCCTTTAGGATTTTATTTGATTCAACTTGGTTTGAAGTTCCAATTGAATTCAAAAAGTTTCTTCTGGCCGTGAAAATCAAACAAAGTTTTATTTTATTCATTTATTTTTCACATTACAAGATTTGGAAAATCTTGGGATGTGACAATTGCATTGTTATGCCTTGCTCAGTTCCTGTCAATTGCCCTGCTGTAATTTGTTTACCCTGCATGCCATGTTGTTTATCTAAGGAGAGCACCTCTAGTGAACTATGGACCCCGGTCCAATCTTTACCATTGATACATCTTTCACTGTTACTTGTTTACTTGCTGCAAACCATTACCTTCCACACAATACGTTTAATCCTTTGTTACTTCAAACCGGTGAGCTTGACAACCTCACTGATTCGTTGGGGTAAACTCTTGAGTTTGTGTTATGCAGGCTCCGCGTTGCTTGCAACACCTGTGTGGCGTTTCCTTCCTCCTACTGGTTCGATAACCTCGGTTTCTTACTAAGGGAAAACTTGCTACTGTGCTGCTTCACACCTTTCTCTTGAGGTTCCCAACGAAGCGCTCCTACATCAACTCAGCGCTGCATCATGGCTCTACCCTTGAGAGCCTAGTTTATAGAATGTTGTTTACTGACGGGGAAGAAAGAGAGATCCCTCTGCCCCAAAACACTTTGTTCAGTATTTCCTAGGGACCTTTGTCACGCTCCAAGGAGGAGATGGACAAGAAGCTGCGCATTCTTGGTTTCCATGGACACTATCAGGGGGTGCGCCCTCATACGACCCATCTATGCACTACACATGGGAGTCCTCAAGCTCGTACCAGGACGAAAGGGCCTCCTCATCGTATTACGGAGGTGCACCTTCTTGGTCACCATGGAGTTGATCCCCACTTAGGCCAAAAGCCTAAGCTTGGGGGAGGTATACCGACATCACACTCATCTATATATCATGTTTCGTTGGTTCTTTGTATATCCATTGTTTTGACTTCTTTTTGGTTTTTGTTTCTGCTTTCTCAAAACACAAAAATACCAAAATATTTTCATTATTTCTCTTGGTTTGTTTCTTTGCTTTTTAGCTTTGGTTTGCCTTCAAGAAAAATCCAAAAAGATTTTTGCTTTGATTGTTTTTGCTTTAAAAAATTGAAAACATCAAAAATATTTGTTGTTATTCTTTGGTTTTGTGAGTTCTTTGCAGTGTTCAGCCGTCCTCAGTAGAGTTTGGTTTCATGTTATTATTCAAGCCACACAAGTGAAGGGAAATAATGAAGATTAAGACAACTTGAGGTGTGGTAAGAGACTGGTAACGAACTCTATTTGTTTTCATTTTTGTACATATACTCATCATGGTGAGCATGCTTAGTCTATTCATGTAAGGTGTATGTTATTTATGGATTCTTAGTAGTTCTTGCTTTCTTGTGATTAGCTCCAGCTTGCTAATAGTTTGTAGCATGTCATATGAATGTTTGCTTGCATTGTTCTATTCATAACTTGGTATGATATTGTGGTATCCTCCTAAGAATGTTTCATGTGAATCGACTTGGCACATGCTCACACATGCATATGACTAAACAATAGTCAGTAAGGCTCGATGATTTATTTTGCCTCAGAGTTCTTATATCATTTTCATGCCATAATTAGTCTTGTTTTGTTGCAAGCATGATTATGACAATTATTGCTCTCTCGTTTCTCGCTCTCTCTCTCTATTGCCAGCATTCACTTGCACTAAGTATAAGCTCTACTTGTGCATCCAACTCCCCAAAACCAATATTGCCAACAGTGTCCACCATACCTACCTACTAGCATCATTTGCTATTCCGTGCATATTCATTATGCCTTGTTTTCTTCCAAATAAAATGTTTGACTATTTTGAGAAATTTAGTTAGTAAAGCTCTCACGAACTTGATGGCACACTTTATTTATTGCACTTAATAAACCTGAACCATTGTGACCTGTCCATGAAAGTTATATGCTTGCAAATTATAGGATGGGAGTTAGCAGAATCGTGCTGTCACGGGGAACGCTTTCAACACCTGCAAATATATCCCCAGTTGATATCATGCTCTTTTGTTTGCGGATGGCATCGGTTTGAAATAAAAGGGGAGCTTGTAAGTCCATGGAGTTATGTATATGTGTTAGAGAAACGCCTGGGCCACTAGCCTAAGCCATGCCTAATCATGGTGGAAACTTGCAGCATAACCATAATGAGCAATCTATGAAGCTTTGTTCTTATATAAAAAAGAGAGACACATATTGAACATAGGAAAGAGAGAAAAAGCGCCATTTTCCCATGGCAAATAAGAAGATTGCTGAGATGCTCATTGTCTGCTTGCCTTGTCATTTTGGTTATGGGATAGCTCCTGTACCATGTGCAAGGGGTACCCTGTTGGCGGTTTTCTATGATACGCATGTATTTACGATGACAAGAACTTACTGGTAGCAAAATTTGAGTAGCATGAGGAGCGACCCTCGTACTCAAGGGACATGAGATTTCCATTTTATGGTCTGTCAAGCATATAACTCATATTGG
Organism: Avena insularis; assembly: GCA_023614405.1. Lineage (NCBI taxonomy): Eukaryota > Viridiplantae > Streptophyta > Magnoliopsida > Poales > Poaceae > Avena > Avena insularis. Next base: position 391,906,343 of record CM042695.1, read on the forward strand.
ACCTCACTTTCACCTTAACCATATAAAGATGCCTATGATAGGGGCAATGAGATCTCAAAGCTAGTGAGTACCTTACTTTCAGCATTTGGAAGCCTTTCAAACCTTTCAAAACCTTTTCACCTCCTTGTTGAGTCACCACTTATTCTATGAGCACCTTCTTGAGAGCATAGTTGTCATTCTTGTGTTTGTCTCAAAACTTTGTTAATTCTGTCATGACTTTGATGCTTGTACCTCTAATATCTTTACTTCTAGTCTTCACTTGAACTTCAGAGGTGCCTTGGCATTTATATTATGCTCTACAAACAAAGCTAAGCGAGATACCACTCTATCATACCTTATTATGAGCATTGCAATGTTGCTTATGTTTATGTTTCATGCTACTTATTATTATTGAGTTGGTTTCTCTTCATAGCTTACAATGACTATTGAGTAGACTTAGTTGCATACTTCTTATTATGAACTGTCTAAGTATATACTCATGTGCTGAGAATATTTACATCATATGAAGAAAATGTTTTTGTGAAATTTCTTTTATCGCACTCAGTTTTCAATCGAATTGCTTAAGGACAAGCAATAAGCTAAGCTTGGGGGGAGTTGATACGTCCAAAACGTATCTACTTTCCCGAACAATTTTGCTATTGTTTCTCCTCTAAACTTGTGTGATTTGGATACGATTAACACGGACTAACACTGTTTTCAGCAGAATTACCTTGGTGTCTAGTTTTTGTGTAGAAAATCAACTATTAGGAAAAATCCCGGAAAATATGCCAAAAATCCTATTTCGCCAGAAGACTCACAGAGCTAGAGTATGAGATGGAGGGGAGGCCCGAGGGACCCACACCCCCTGCCGCGTGGGTGGGCCCAGGTCGCGCCTAGAGGGGGTGTGGCTGCCCCAGGCACCCCCTCGGCCTCCCTCTTCGCCTATAAAATGCCTCTTGACCTAAAAACCGAGGGGGGGTTCGATGTTTTTCCAGAAAGAGTTCCGCTGCACCGCCACCACGTAAACATGATTGAACCGAAACTCCATTCGGCACCTATGGGACGGGAATAATAAATATGGTAGAGAAAAAATTCCAGAACCTGAAGTCTCATGACTGCCACGTTCTTATGACGCAGTTGCTTCCGGTTGCATCGAGGAGGCTTCTGTCGGAATGCAATTTCTCAGAAGCTATGTGCGTTCCGCAATGCAATTTCTTAGAAGGTAATTATCACAACCCAAAATTTTCCAAATTTTGAAATGTGAAAAATAAATAAACAAAAGAATTAATTGTTGAAATTTAGGGTGAAAAGAAACTTTTTGCTTCTAAATGGAAACATCAAAACCCCACATGAACAAAATTTGAATAAGAAAAAAAGAAACAAATATTTCAAAAATCAAATGCATTCTTGCATGGAAAGAATCTTGAATTTAAGGCACTTGGAAAAGTTAAACTAAAACCCTAATGAGAGAAATCATTTTCAAATCACCCAAATACTATGGATTTGTTCCATATAAAAATTCAGCAACAAACATTTTTAAATGATCAAAATGATAAAAAAAATATTATAAAACCATGGAAATTGGTTTCATTCAATTTGGATCCATGGATAAAAAACTTATGAATTTAATAAGATAAAAGGAAAGTAATTTCCCAGGATAATAAATCTCCTAGATAAAATCCATGCCAAATTGTGAGCAAAATAAGCCTAAAAATATTTTAAAAGATAAACAAATATTAAATAAAATTTTACAAATTGGAATCACCAATTTTGGAACTATAAATAAAAACATATGGATTTTATAAGATAAAGAAAGAAATAAATAAATAAGGAATATTTAAAAGTCAAATTAAATATTGGCCAAATCCATAAGCTAATGGAATAAAGATAATCCAAATAAAAATAAAGGAATAAAGATTATTTAAATAAAATTATATGGGCTTTTAACCATATTCAATTTTATTTGAATAAAGACAAAATTCCCTAACATAAATGATTAATTAAATCATGGAAAATATAATTGAAATTGCCAAAGTGGATTAAAAGTTATCTAATTAACTTAAAAAGAATAAAAGAATTATTTGAATAAAAAGTACATGGATTAGAACCATATTTAACTTTATTTAAATAAAAACAAATGCCTCATTTAAATAAATATTTAACCATAAGAGAATATTTGAAATATTCTAAAATGGACTTTTAAACACATTGATAAACAATATTAACCTACTGAAAAGATTTGATAAACATTTGAATTCAAACAGATGTTTAAAACATTTGGTTCAAATTAAAACAGAAATCAGAATAGAAAAAGGAAAAGAAATCAGAAGGAAAAAATAGAATCAGACTCGACCCAACTAACCTAGGCCCACTAAGCCCAACTAGAGCCCACCCAGGAAACACACTCCCCCTCTCTCCCCAGATCTTTCTTACTCGCGCACAAACCCGAACCCCCACTGACGAAGCGACCCCACCAGCGCCACCTCATCATCGTCCCCGACACGCTGACCCGTTCCCCTCTTCCCCGGCCATTTCCTGCGTTGAATCCTCGGCATAAATTCGCATAAACGCTGCAGTAAATCCTCCTAGTGATCATGCTCATTAAATCGCCTCGCTCCCCTCTCCCTTTCACCTCAGTCCCCATTCCACCGGAGCCCCAGGGCTGCTCGAATTATTGCTCACAACGCCACTGCTCTGACGATCCTCCGGCGCTAATTCCGGCCAACCCAGACCATCCCCGCCCCTAGCCCGCACAAGCTTGCTCGCCAGCACCTCATGCACCTGCCAGCACCCTCGGCTTGCACGTGCGCGTCCCAGAACTTTGGCTCTGACCTTGCCTGTCACCACCATTGCCTGCCCCCACTCCGACGACTTCCCCCGATGAGTTCTGACCACGCCTCTCCCCCTCGTTGACACTTGTGCATTTAGCATTCACTTGCGCATCTAACGCACCCTTTGCTTTACCTCCCCGTGCCTTGTAACCTCGCCCCAACGACAATGGAGCGTGCCCGACGCCAGGAGCATCTCCGGCGAGCAATTGCCGTCACGACCGTGCGCCCCTGGCCTTCCCACGACCACCTCGAGCATCCCCACGCCACAGCGAACCCGGTGAGCCCCTTCCCCCTCTTCCTTGCTTCCTATTTTCGCTGGACCACTGAGGCAGAGCGCCGCCGCCGCGCGACACCAGGCCACGCCGCCCATCTTAGGTCATCGCTCTGTCGACCGTTAGATTCTGATCCTGTGGTTGCGATAGATCATTTAATCGAAGGGGTATGACTACATCTGTGTTGTGCGATGTAAATGAAATCTGACAGTCCATGTTGCTCAATCCTGCCGAAATGGTATGAGCCAATAGAAACATGACGCGTGGCCTGTTCTGTCTGTTTGAAAATCCAGAAAATGGTTTTGAATGTTTAAACTTGCAAAATCATAACTTTTGTTCTACTTGGCCAAAAATTACAAATTTTATACCAATGGATTCATAAAAATGAAACCTTTGCAACTATGGCCTTAGTTTAGTATTTTGCTTCTGGAAAATTAGGTGTTTTGCAGAAACATTATTAGGGCTATTTTGAGTATAAAAATTATTCTAAAAATGATTTTTGAGTAAAATATTTTGGAAATGGTTTGTTTTGAACTCTTTGACCCTAAACACTAACATTTGGATTTAGAAATGAATTTTCTAACACAAGGAATTATTCCTTTGAATAAAAGCATTTCTAGTAAAACAAAAATGTTGCTTTGATTTAAAAATGATTTTGAGTGAAACCTTTTGCAAATGGATTTGTTTTAAAACACTTTGACCATAAACACTAACATTTTTGTTTAAAAACATATTTGGCTAACACTAGAAATTATTCCTTTGGATAAAAGCATTTCTAGCAAAACAAAAATGATTTAAAAGGGTTATTTTCACTAACTTGTTTTCAAATGATTTTCCAGTTTTATAAATGACCATCGGGTGTTTTAAAATGTTTATAGACATATTAGAAACCACTTTTCCAAATAAAACAATCGTTTGCATGCTTGCATGCATTTCTTTGTTTCTATTATTTTATGTGATTTGATTTGTTTGAATCTAGTTTGAATTTGTGCCTTGCTTGATTGATTTGTAGTGAACTTTGAAGGGTGTGACAATTGCAAGATCAAGGAGTGAACCTAGTTTCTCTACTAAAAAGGCAAGTGGTGCTTCATATATATTTTGTCCTATTATTTTCACTATGTATTAGTGATATTTTGAGTAGGACTTGCATGGAATTTTTACTAAGTATATATATGCTATGCCTTGGGAAATCCTAGTAGATATTGTCTTAGTAGAATTATCCTAAGTTAGGAAACTTTCCATGTTACCATGCTTAGCTAATAGAAAACAAGGGTGGTTTATTCATGCTATGATATTATGCAAAGTCTATGACTTATGTTTTGTTTAATAAAACAACTATATGAATGAATCACCTGGGTGGAATGGTAAGAATGGTTTATGTTGAGTGGTTACACAAGTCCCATTTCAATGGTTCACCTTGTGTATCACACTTGTGGAAAGCCACCTAGGAACAAAGAGATATGAGATGCCAAGTGTTGAGAAGCTTCTAGTGCAGCCACATGGCAATATGGGCTCTGCCTGTATCATATAGGCTGCAATAACATAGCCAGGTGGACAGAAGGTGGTAGGGTGATAGGATGGAACGCGTCCATTTGGTCTAAGGGAAGGCTTCTGAAAGATCTTGTCTCGATGCATGTCGAGTCTTGTGGGGAAAGTGCACCACCTCTCTCGAGAGTAAAACATAAGTACTTAGTCGTGTCCCCGGCAATGGACAATTTGAGCATCAAGACATTGAAGCTATCAAGGATATCCTCATCCCAATTTATAAGTTAAAAACTTGTGGTTGAACAAGGGTTAAAGGTTCACAATTTCTATTGGTGGTTCCTTGGGTGTTTTTGACAAACAAAAAACTTAGTGTTATTCAACTAATAAAGAAAAACCTATTTTGAGCAAAGCAAGCCTAAGCTACACTTAGCCAAATGCATATAGATGTTAGCTACCACTATTCTACTATGGTATCACTTGCCAATACAATTCAAATATATTGACCCTTGAGGCTGTAACTTATTATGTTGCAGGTTTGTTTGATGTTAGTGAAGTTTATTGAGTAGGATTACAAGTCTACAACCAACATGATTGCCTGTGGCATATGAATATGAAGGACACCATGCTATATAGTTATATCTACTGCATTGTAATGAGATAGCCAAATGAGCTATGTAAGATGTAATGAATTATTTTGTTCCTAGTTATAAGTTGTAATATGACCTTTGTTTCTTGATATTACATCTTAAACTATGGATGCTAGCTATTGATCCAGGGACTAGCATTGTAAACACAGAGATCTCTACCTTATAAAGGTTGGGACCTCTACAGATGGTATCAAAGCACTATGTTGCCTGTAGGATTGTAAACCCTAGGATTTGACAAAACCCTTTATAAAAATAGGAGTTGTATTTCTTCCAAACTTATTTACAAACAATCTTGTAAACTCTTTCCTCAAGCTTTTTGGTTTTGATTCTACATCTCTTCTTTTTCAACTTGATGGACAAAACTTCAACATGAGCAAGGACTTCAAAATCACCAATGACTTCAACTTTAGTTTCACCAAGGACTTCAACTTGGACATCACTAAGGACTACAAGTGAGACAAGAATAATACTCAAGACTTGGAGACTAAGGAAACACAACTTAGGAGAAACCATCATTACCTTTGAAGCTTTGTGACCAAGATGCAAGAATTTTTCCAAGGATACCATGATCTTGTTCATGAAGAAACAACTAAGAAGAATGGGGTTCACATGAGATCATCCTATAGTTCGACCACCATACTAGTGTTTAGTTTAGATCAATTTATTGATCACACCAACTTATGTGGTGTAACAAAAATATTTTGTTGCCTAAAATATGCTTGAATCTTGTTGTTTGAGTGGAATGCATGATTGTGATTGCTTGCACATTTCTTGTGTGATTTTTTGTGTGTGAGTAGAATTCTTCCTCTAGAAATATTTTACCTATTCTAATCCCAAATCCAACCCAAGCAGATGACCTCTCCAAGAGACCACAACTCCAACATCAAGGAGGGTGACAACAACAACCAAGAGATACACATGATAGAACAACTACTAGCAACCCAAGCCCAGTTGAATCAAGTGACAACTCAGTTTTTAGCCAACAACATTGAGTTAGACCCAGCCATACAAAAATTCTTGGAAACCCAATCTCAACTGTTGCAAAGAATGACCAATCAGATGATCAACGTGAGAACCAACCTTTCCCAAGGATATTGTGACAACAATGATATCAAGGATGATATTATAGAAGGAACTCAAGCTTGCAAAATCTATGGATACATAGGACACACTTGTAAAGAACATGTGGACCAATGCCCTAATTGTGAAGAGAAACATCCAACTAGACAATGCCCCACATCTCAAGTTTCTTGTTTCCTATGTGAAGGAAATGATCATGTCCCTGTTCAATGCCCCATCTATCCTATAGTTCAACAAATGAAACAAGATGGAAAACATCAAATGTTTGGAAACCTCCATGAAGGAACAACTTCTACCAAGAATGATGAAGACAAAGTCAAGTCTTAGTTTGCACCTCCATACATTGTAACTCACCATGGTGTACAAAAGAGGAAACGTGGACGTTATCCTAGGAATCGTTCTAAGAACCGAGGAAGTTTTCCCACCATTGTGGTGAAGTATGAAGAGCATGAACTAAGATAACTCTTAGCTTTGGAGAAACCCAAAAGAAGAAGGATATTAGCCAAGTGATGTGCCACGAATGCAAAGAGCTAGGCCGTTACGCATCACATTGTCCAGAAAAGGAGAAAGACAAGACAAGCAAACCTATGAGAGTCATCAACCTTGTCACATGTTTCAAGTGTGGAAACAAAGGACACTATGCAAACAACTGTCCAGAGAAGTTACATCAAGATCTCAAGTAAGACAAGATGTAATCTAGTTAAAAATCTTTTAAGGGTGGTATAAACCTAGTTGTCTTGAAGCCAACTTGTAACCTCTAGCCTTCCCGAATCTCAGGACGAGATTCCTTTTAAGGGTGGTTGTCTGTCACATCCCAAATTTTTCCAAATTTTGAAATGTGAAAAATAAATAAACAAAAGAATTAATTGTTGAAATTTAGGGTGAAAAGAAACTTTTTGCTTCTAAATGGAAACATCAAAACCCTACTTGAACAAAATTTGAATAAGAAAACAACAAAAAAATATTTCAAAAATCCAATGCATTCTTGCATGGAAAGAATCTTGAATTTAAAGCACTTGGAAAAGTTAAACCAAAACCCTAAAACCCTAATGAGAGAAATCATTTCAAATCACCCAAAGACTATGGATTTGTTCCATATAAACATTCAGCAACAAACATTTTTAAATGATAAAAATGATAAACAAAAATATTATAAAACCATGGAAATTTGTTTGAATGCTAGTTCGAATTTGTGCCTTGCTTGATTGATTTGTACTGAACTTTGAAGAGTGTGACAATTGCAAGATCAAGGAGTGAACCTAGTTTCTCTACTAAAAAGGCAAGTGGTGCTTCATATATATTTTGTCCTATTATTTTCACTATGCATTAGTGATATTTTGAGTAGGACTTGCATGGAATTTTTACTAAGTATATATATGCTATGCCTTGGGAAATCCTAGTAGATATTGTCTTAGTAGAATTATCCTAAGTTAGGAAACTTCCCATGTTATCATGCTTAGCTTAGCTAATAGAAAACAAGGGTGGTTTATTCATGCTATGATATTATGCAAAGTCTATGACTTGTGTTTTGTTTAATAAAACAACTATGTGAATGAATCACCTGGGTGGAATGGTAAGAATGGTTTGTGTTGAGTGGTTACACAAGGACCATTTCTATGGTTCACCTTGTGTATCACAATTGTGGAAAGCCACCCAGGAACAAAGAGATTTGAGATGTCAAGTGTTGAGAAGCTTCTAGTGCAGCCACATGGCAATATGGGATCTGCATGGATCATATAGGTTACAATAACTTAGCCAGATGGACAGAATGTGGTAGGGTGATAGGATCGAACGCGTCCATTTGGTCTAAGGGAAGGCTTCTGAAAGATCTTGTCTTGATGCATGTTGAGTCTTGTGGGGAAAGTGCACCACCTCTCGAGAGAGTAAAACCTAAGTACTTAGCCATGTCCCCGGCAATGGACAATTTGAGCATCAAGACATTGAAGCTATCAAGGATCTCCTCATCCCAATTTCTAAGTTAAAAACTTGTGGTTGAACAAGGGTTAAAGGTTCACCAATTTCTATTGGTGGTTCCTTTGGTGTTTTTGACAAGCAAAAAACTTAGTGTTTTTCAACTAATAAGGAAAAACCTATTTTGAGCAAAGCAAGCCTAATCTACACTTAGCCAAATTCATATAGATGTTAGCTACCACTATTCTACTATGGTATCACTTGCCAATACAATTCAAATGTATTGACCCTTGTGGCTGTAACTTATTATGTTGTAGGTTTGTTTGATGTTAGTGAAGTTTGTTGAGTAGGATTACAAGTCTAAAACCAACATGATTGCTTGTGGCATATGAAGATGAAGGACTCCATGCTATATAGTTATATCTGCTGCATTGTAATGAGATAGCCAAAAGAGCTATGTAAGATGTAATGAATTATTTTATTCCTGGTTATAAGTTGTAATATGACCTTTGTTTCTTGATATTACATCTTAAACTATGGATGCTAGCTATTGATCCAAGGACTAGAATTGTAAACACAGGGATCACTACCTTATAAAGGTTGGGACCTCTACAGTAATCGATCCAGAAATTCTACCAAGGTTATAGAAAGATGTGGTCCAGTGTCTTATCAACTTTGAGTTGGTGTTCCCACCATCGTTCTTCAACATTATGACACACCTCCTAGTTCACCTAGTCGAAGAGATTACCATTCTCGATCTTGTATTTGTACACAATATGTTCCCCTTTGAGAGATTCATGGGAGTCTTAAAGAAATATATTCATAACCGTTCTAGTCCAGAAGGAAGCATCTCTAAGGCCTATCAAACAAAGGAGGTCATTGAGGTTTCTGTCACTCCGGCAACCCCACCATTAGTATCCAAATACACAATGCATTCCCCTAGGCCCAAAAATGGTGAAGTATCATGTAGTCGACGTTCACATGACACCACTAGAAGAATAGCACCACAACTTAAATATCAAACCATTGAATATTTCTCAACACAATTCCACTACTAACAACATGACTTCTCCCATGTCCTCAAGAACTAAACGAACTACTCACAAGACATCATATGGATCAAGATCAGAGATGATATGACGATGAATAACAATCTGAACATAGACAATAATTCAATGGTTCCACTCAATAGCATCAACTACAAATAGTAATCAACACCGGGAAAGTCCCCCCTAAGAACTATGTAAGATTCAACCCAATTGTTACAGCGGGATGGAGTGGTGGTGATGGTGGTGGTGGAGATGATGGTGAGAATGATGATGATGATCCCGATGAAGTCTATCTTGATGACGGTGTTAATGGTGACGATGTCCCCTCTTCGGGAAGGAATTTCCCCGACACATTTCAGCCTACCGGAGAGCTCTTTCCCTCTCTGTAGTTTCCGCCTCGTAGAGGCGGTGGAATCTTTCTGTGGTCGCTCCCCGAGTCTTAGGGTTTCGGGGGGAAGTTATAGGTGAAAGGGAAAGCAAGAGGTGGGCCAGGGTAGCCACACCACCTGGTGGCATGGCCCAGGGGCCGCGCCAGGGGGTGGTGTGGGCCCCCTGTGGCCCATCTCCGTCTCCCCTTCTAGCTTCCTCCGTCTTATGGAAAAATAGTAACTTCTGTCTATTTTTCAAGATTTTCTGATCTTCGCGAATATGGCATCTGGACACCACTTTTTCCATTAGAATCCTGACTCCGGCAGTTCATCCTCCAAAAGTCATCAACCATGCAAAATAGATGAAAATAACACAAGTATCACCTCTTAATAAGAAATATATCAATGAATAGCAGTAGATTATGATATAAAATAGTGATGCAAAATGGATGTATCACTCTTTCCCTCCTCGAGCCTCTCCAGTCGTCCATCTTTTGCCCTATGTTGAAGTCCTGACCTAAAAACTCCTATAAAAATGTCCCCAATGTGATCTCGCTGAGGGGGTGGAGAAAACACAAAAACCATGAAACAGAGCCAGAACCAGCGAGGATTGGAGGGGAAACACCACCAAAACTATGTTTAGTTGTATCTCCACCCTCTCTGGTATCATCGACACTGTCTCCATGATGAAGAAGGAATCGTCCACCTCTGGATCCCAACATGATTATGGTCATCTATGTAATTTCTGTGTGGTAGATATTTGTTTGTTGAGATGATATTTGATATTGAAATCATATCATGTGTAAGATGTACCCCATTCTTGAGTACTTTTTTATCATACTTGTACGGAAGAACATGTGGGGAGGGGGGACATGTGTATTAGATGTTGTAACATGTTAGTAGTGATTGGATGGTGATAGAAAATTTGAGGTCCACTATGGTTTTTACCTTTCTTTTGTTACCTCATTAGGGATAAAGTGGATTCATGTGTTTTATTCGTCTTGTGAAAGCAAAGATGATCCTGTGCTCAAGGTATCACATTTGTTATTCAAACATCATGTCAAAGTATATAAGGCTAGACTCTATTTATTATTAATTCTAGATTGCATGGAGTTTTCCCTTTTAAGAGGAGTATAAGTGAGATGTGTTATATTACATTTATATTAGAACGTGATGCCCATATGAATGCTAATCAAACACATAATGAAGTTTTAAGTAATATTATATCATTTGTGAGCATTTTTATATCCACCATACTTCATTAGAGACTAGACAAGTGAACCAATGAACCCAGATCCACTTTTTATCATAAGAAACCACTTTTACTTTGGTTTACTGACTTTTACATTTTTTGCAAAAATTATATCCAAAAATATGAACGTACTTTTACTTTTTGCAAGACTAAGCAAAAACCCAAAAGGTACTTTACTTTCCTGTTTTTAATTTCTTGGTCTAGTTGAAGTTTAATTTACTATTATTTTACTCTGTTGTTTTATTTAAGATTTACTAATACAAAACCTTGTTCCTAACAACCACAAAGTGGAGTTAGGGATACAAGGCAAAAACTTTGTTTTGCAGGTTGCTAGAAGAGGACAAAAGACAACTTCCTGCAGTACCCGAGGGTTCGATATAAACCCTCAAAATATGGTGAAAAGATGTTTTGTACAACACTCTGCACTTGGAGTCCCAATAATTTGAACATATAGTGTTGTTACCATCAAGAACATTTTTAGCGTCTTTGTTGGGTAATTGAGGAACAACACCATCATCATCAAGATTGGAGCGTAGTTTATCTCCCACGACAACCGTCAGAACATTTTCTAGCGCCATCATCAACATGTGCAAACAACTAAGCTTGGGTAGGTTGCACCGCTTTAAGCTTCTCCTGTCCTTTAGATCTACAAAGCAATTTTATTTTGTCTTGTTGTGTTCTTTTCTTGTTCTTTTTGTTTGTTTACTTTTTAGTCATGTTTTTACCTTTTCCTTATGCACTTCAAATCCATAAAAATTAATTTAGAATATGTAAACTTGAATGGTAGTATCTCTTCCTGATGCGTGCAGCAGCACTTCGTTGGGAGACTCCAAGAGGAAGGTATGATGTGGTACATCAGCAAGTTTTTCCTCAGTAAGAAACCAAGGTTATCGAACCAGTAGGAGGAAGGAAACGCCACACAGGTGTTGCAAGCAACGTGGAAACCTGCACAACACAAAATCAAGACTTTGCCCCAACTAACAGTGAGGTTGTCAATCTCACCGGTTGCTATAACAAAGGACTAACTGTATGGTGTGGTAGGTGATGATGGTTTGCAGCAAGTAAACAGTAACAGTGGAAGATGTATCAATGGTAAAGATTGGACCAGGGGTCCGTAGTTCAATAGAGGTGTTCTTCTTAGAAACAAACATGGCATGCTGGGTAAACAAATTATAGCAGGGCAATTGACGGGACTAAGCAAGGCATAACAATGCAATACTAGACATAAAGATCCTATGAGATTCGATTGGGCAATATAACAATATACATAGACCGCCATCCAACTACATCTATGACTAGAAGTCCACCTTTGGGTTATCATCTGAACCCCCTCTAGTATTAAGTTGCAAGCAACAGACAAATGCTTTAAGCAAACTGTGTAAGGTAAACAATCCACTTGTTCCATGAACAAGAGAACGTTGTTTTCTCCCTACTAGCAACAACACATCTACAACCGTAGAGATTTCTGTCACTTCCCTTGATTAAGTAGAGGCATGAACCCACTATCGAGCATAAATACCCCCTCTTGGAGTCACTAGCAACTACTTGGCCAAGATAGCTACTAACAACGGAAAGCATGCAAGATCACAAACAACACAGACATGATAGAATCATAAATACAAAACCATTAATCAATCTGACATAGTAATCTCAATATCCATCGGATCCCCACAAACACAACATGCATGATTACAAATAGATTAGATCTCGATCATGAACGGAGCTCACAAGATCTAGACATGAAAGCACAAGGAGGATATGCAACCATCTAGCTACTACATGGACCCGTAGTCCAAGGTGGAACCACTCACGCTTCATACCGGAGGCTGGCTTGATGAAGAAGAAGGCCTCTGGGATGATCTCCCCTCCGGTAGGGTGCCGGGAAGAGCTTCAGATCCCCCTGATCTAGGGATGATGGTGGCAGCGGCTATAGACGGTTTCATGAAATATTGATCGGGTACTTAGGGTTTAGGCATCGGGGGCTTCTTATAGGCGAAGAGGCGAGGCTGGGAGGTGGACAGGTAGCCCACACCCTGCCTAGGCACGGGCCCACCCTAGGCCACTCCTGGGGGCGGTGCATCCTCCCTATGGCGCCCCTCCGTCTTTCCTCTGGACTCCGTGTCCTCCTCGAAGAAATATTTACTTTGGCTTTTGTCCCGTCCAATTCCGAGAATATTTCCTTACTAGCTTTTCTAGAACCAAAACAGCAGAAAACAGGCAACGGTCACTATGGCAACTTGTTAACAGGTTAGTACCAGAAAACATATGAAAAGCACCTCAAAGTGTGGACAAAGGAAAGCAAAGTAGATACTAAACAAGCATGGAACATAAAAAATTATAGATACGTTTCCGACGTATCAAGCATCCCCAAGCTTAACTCCTGCTCGTCCTCGAGTAGGTAAGTGATAAAAGAATAATTTTTGAGGTGACATGCATCATCAAAACCAAGATCAAACCATTTGCAAGCATTGAAAGCTGGGATCAAAGAACTCTAAACATGAGCATGAAATATGGAGTTCTAACAATAAGACAAAGTAACTATGCATGCAACATGAAAGGCTACAAACAAAGATCATGAATAACATGCATTGAAAAACGTTTGTTTGTTTCACATACAAAAAACATGGCATAGTGGCATTCAGCTTGTCCCTCATAGAGTAGCAAATAGATGCATAGGACACCTTCAAAGTTCATAAGAGTGACTAGATACAAATAGCACAAGAACAAGCAATATGAACAATATGCATCAATCAATAAGTTTTGGGACACTTCACATAGAACTAAGAATGGCAACTATTCTCTCTTAACTGGTGCCTAAAGGTAGAAAGTGGAGACTCAATATAATAGTGGAAGAAAGGCCCTTCATAAAGGGAAGCAGGGATTTCAAGATTCAAAAAGAGATTCCAAAAAGTATGGTACTGGTTAGCTTTCAGCCCTCATTGCCCCTATCATAAGCATCTTGAGGTGATTAAGGTTAAAGTGAACAAACTATGGAGTATATGCTTGACAAAGTATAAGTTGGAAATCTCATGTCCATTGAATACAAGGGCCGCTCCTCATGCTACTCAAGTTTAGTTACTTGCAATTTCTTATCATAGTAAGTACATGTGTATCATAGAGAACCGCCAACAGGGGACCCCTTGCACATGGTACAGGAGCTTTCCCATAACCAAAATGACAAGGCAAGCAGACAATGAGCATCTCAGCATTCTTCTTATTTACCATGCGAATATGGTGCTTTTTTCTCTCTTTCCTCTTTTCTCATATGTCTCTTTTTTCTCAATCTCTTTTTTATAAGAAGAATGCTTCATAGATGTCACTATGGTGATGCTGCAAGTTTACACCATGATTAGGCATGGCTTAGGCTAGCGGCTCAAGCGTTTCTCTAAAACAAAATACATAACTCCATGGACTTACAAGCTCCCCTTTCATTTCACACCGACGACATCCATAGACAAAAGAGCATGATATCAACTGTGTACAAAGTACAAGTGCAATGTTGAAAGCGTTCCTGTCACATCCCAAGATTTTCCAAATCTTGTTATGTGAAAAATAAATAAACAAAATAAATAATTGTTGAAATTTTGGGTGAAAAGAAACTTTTGTTTCTAAAAGAAAACTTAAAACCCCATCTTGAACAAACTTTGGTTAACATTGGAATCCAACTAAATTCAAATCAAGTGGAATGCATTCTTCATAAATGCATCTGGAAATTTAAACACTTGAAGAATAAACCAAAACTCTAAAACCCTAATGGAAGAAAAACATTTCCAAGTTATCTCTAAGACTATAGATTTGATCCATATAAAAACTGATCATACAAACATTTCAAAATGATCAATAATGAAAAATAGAAATATTATAAGACCATAGAAATTGGTTTCACTTAATTTGGAGCCATAGATAAAATCTTATGAATTTAATAAGATAAGGAAATTGAATTTCCAAAGCTAATAAAACACTTATCAAAAATCCATACCAAATGGTGAGCAAATAATCCTAAAGATATTTAAAAAGAATAAATAAACATTAAATAAGATTTTACAAATTGGAGTCACCAAGTTTGGATCTATAAATAAAAAGATATGGATTTTATAAGATGAAGAAAGAAATATTAAATAAAGATTATTTAAAGACCAAATTAAATCTTGGCCTAATTCATTAAATAGAATGAATATAATCCAAATCCAAATAAAATAAAAGGATAAAGATTTTCCAAAATAAAATAAAATGGCATTAACCATCCTATCCCTATTTTAATAAAGACAAATCTCTAGTAAGAATAATTATATAATTCATGAGAAAATATTATTTTGGAATTTACCCAAGTGGAATAAATTTTGTTTAATTAATTTAAATAAAATAAATTTCCAAATAAAATTTATGGAAATTAAAACTACATTTAATTGGAATAAAGACAGATCCAATTTTAAAATGATTAATAAATCATATTTAAAACTTTTCCAAATATGAATTATTTTGACACCCAAATAATCAAATAAAAACCCACTAAAAAGATTTGGAAGGTTTTTAGAAACTTAAATGGTGTTTGAAAATATTATTAAATCTTATTTGATTTAAAACAAGGGCTTATTTGAATAATTAAAAGACCCCAAAAAGAATAAAGTTTTACTCCAAAATTGACTTCAGATTATATTACTAATCAGAATTTAAACCTACACAAATTTTGGTTGAGGTTTGAATTCAAATTGATGTTGAAATAATTAAACAAAAATCAAAACAGAAATTGGAAATGGAAAAAGGAAAAACAATCAGATAAAAAAAATGGAATAGGAGCAGCCCAACTAACCTAGCCCACTAAGCCCATCAGTAGCCCATCTCCCCTCAGCGGTGAAGCGTTTTCACTCGAACTTAACCCGCCGCTTGCACTGCAGACCCCACCTCCTCCTCCTCCCTCTCACTGCCAAGCGACCCCACGGCCACGTCGTCATCGTCTTCACCCATCCCGCTGACCACGCCTCGCCGGCCATTGCAGCCGTATGAATGTCGACGTGAATACGCTTTAACCACGCCAGGAAACGGCCCCTCAATCACGCGTACTAAAGCGCATGCGTCCTCTCTCTCTTTCCCCCCCCAGTCGCCAGATCCTCTACGCCCCCAGGCCACCCTGATTTGCGCCTAGACCCCGCTCTGCTCCGACGAGCTCGCAATCAAATTCCGGCCAGCCTCCTCCGCCCCTCGCCCCCTGGAGCACACGAGCACCTTCCCCAGCCTCTGGCGCACCTCACTGTACCTCCCGTTCATCCGCGCGAGCACCACAGCATCGGCAACAACGACACCAAGCACCATCGCCGCCTGCCATTTCCTCCGGCGAGTTTTCCTGGTAAGCTAGGACCGCCCCGGTGCTTATAGTTGATACTCGCATGTTCCCTGGTACCGTGCGTGTCTAACCGTACCTTCCACTTGCCGTAGGGTGACCCGTAACCTCGCCCCCGTCGTCAACTGAGCGCACCCGACGCCTTCGCGAACTCCGACGAGCAATCGCCAGCACATGCGAGCGCCCCTTCGTCTACAACCATCACGTCGAGCTTCTCCACATCACTGCGATCACGGTGAGCTATCTCTCTTTCCTTCTCACTTCCTGCATCGCCAGCTCCGCCGCCGTCTGACGTCACGATCGCCCAGCCGCCGGCCATTGCCGCTTATTGGTCAGCAGCGTGGCGCCGTTGGATCTCGATCCTGTGACATAGATAGATTCACTTAAAGCGAAGGGGTATGCGATCTGTGCCATGTGATCAAGTGAAATCCTACGGTCTGTGTTAGCCGATCCACGTGAAGAGGTATAGACGAATCAGAATGTGACACGTAGCCTGGAGTTTGTTATAAAAACAGAAATGTTCTATTTGATGTGCCAATTTGAAAAGTTCATAACTTTCAAACCACACGTCCAAATTTTGCAAATTTTATATCAATGGATTCAGCAAGACAAGTACTTTATGACCATGCACTTTGTTTAGTAAAATGCTTCTGTTAAATTGATTGTTTTTGTAGAAACTTGTGTAGGCATATTTGGAATATAAAAATTGTTCTAAAATGATTTTTGAGATAAAACCTTTGGCAAATGGTTTGTTTTGAGCCTACTGACCATAGAAATCAATTTGTGGTTTCAAAAATATATTTGGTGAAGTAAAAGAATAAACCTTTGATTTAAACCATTTCTAGTCAAATAAAAATAATGTTTATTTATTAAAAATGCTTTTGGGAGAAAATCTTTGGAAAATGTTTTGGAATAAACTCTCTGACCCAAAACACCAAGTTTTATGATTTGAAAATGTATTTGGTAAACCCTATAAAACTATTACTTTGCTAAAGACATTTTCAACCACATAAAATAATGACTTGGTTTAAAAATGGTTTATGAAGTAAAATCTTTTGATAATGATTTGCCACTTTATAAAATGACCATTAGGTGTTTTCAAATGTTTAAGACCCATTATAAACCACTTTTACAAATAAAACAATCTTTTGCATGTTTGCATGCATTGTGTTGTTCCTATTATTTCATGTGATGTTGCTTGAATGGTAGTTTGAAATTGTGCCCTTGCTTGATTGAATTGTAGTGATTTGAAGAGTGTGATCATTGCAAAGACAAGGAGTGAACTTATATTCTCTACCAAAAAGGCAAGTGATGCTTCATACTTTTGTCCCAATATTTTCACTATGCATTAGTGATATTTCTAAGTAGGACTTGCATGGAATTTTTGCTAAGTATAAACTATGCCATGGGAAATCCTAGTAGATGAAACCTTAGTAGAAATTTCCTAAGTTAAGATTCCTTCTACTATCATGCTTAGCTTAGCTAGTAGAAAACAAGGGTGGAATATATATTCATACTATGGAATATTTCCAAGTCAAGGACTTGTGTTTTGTTTAATAAAACAACTAAGTGAATGAATCACCTGGGTGGAATGGAAGGAATGGTTTGTGTTGAGTGGTTCACAAGGCCCATTTATATGGTTTACCTTGTGTATCTCACTTGTGGATGGCCACCCAGGAACAAAGAGATTTGAGATGTCAAATGTTGAGAAGCTTCAAGTGCAGCCACTTGGCATTATGGGCTCTGCCTGGATCATATAGGTTGCAATAACTTAGCCAAATGGACAGTTGGTGGTAGGGGATTGATAGGTTGGAGCGCGTCCATTCTGGTCTAAGGGAAGGCTTCTGAAAGATCTTGTCTTGGTGAAACCAAGTCTTGTGGGGAAAGTGCACCACCTCTGCAGAGTGTAAAATCTAAGTACTTAGCCATGTCCCTGGTAAAGGAAAATTTGAGCATCAAGACATGGAAGCTATCAAGAATCTCCTCATCCCAATTTCTAAGTTAAAATATTGTGGTTAAACAAGGGTTGAAGGATCACCAATTTCTATTGGGAGATGCCTTGGGAAAGTTTTTGTCAAGAAAAAACTTAGTGTTTTCAAATGATAAGGAAAAACTATTTTGAGCAAAGCAAGCCTAAGCTCCACTTAGACAAATGCATATAGATGATAGACTCCACTATACTACCATAGTATCACTTGCCAATACAATTCAAATGTATTGACCCTTGTGGCTGTAACTTGTTATGTTGCAGGTTTGTTTGGTGTTAGTGAAGTTTATTGATTAGGATTACAAGTCTACAACCAACATGTCTGCCTGTGGCACTTTGAAGATGAAGGACCCCATGCTATTGTTATATTATGCTGCATTGTAATGAGATAGCCAAATGAGCTATGTAAGATGTAATAAATTATTTTATTCCTAGTTATAAAGTTGTATTATGACCTTTGTTTCTTGATATTACATCTTAACTGTGGATGCTAGCTATTGATTCAGGGACTAGCATTGTAAACACATGGATCTCTACCTTATTAAAGGTTGGGAACCTTACAGTTCCCCATGACAACATGGCTTTGCTAATTCCAACGTATAAGTGCAAGCATATACAACATAGATGACATAATGGTTGAAGTTTATTATGGGCAAGGAATATAAAGTGTGCCATCAAGTTCGTGAGTGCTTTAATCACTAAGTTTTTACATAACAAAATACTTTTTAATTGGAAGGTAGCTGAAAACAAGAATATACTTGGAATGGTGTAGCACACCATGCATAGGAATTTATAGTGGACACTTTGGAATAACTTGGTTTCTTGGGAGTTAGAACCATGAGTAGAGCTTACTCATACAAGTGGAGGCTAGCAAAATACTGGGAGCGACCAACTAAGAGAGCAATAATGGTCATAATCATGCAGAGCGACAAAACATTACTAATCAAAGCATAGAGTGGTACTAAAAGTCAATGACTAAATGATCATAGAGGCTATGGTGACTTGTTCATAGCCATAACATGGTGTGAGCATGTGCCAAGTCAACCCAAACAAAGCATCAAAGGATAATACCACAATACTATGCTTTTGCATGCTAAAACAACGCATGATTTCTTCAATACACACTAAGCAATCCCAATTGTTTGGAACAAGTCATGCTACAGCAATAATCACTAAGCATAAGGTCAAAACAACACCTAGCATGACATGCAAAAGTCTAAGTCACAGTCAATGCAAGCTCCTCTTGCACTTTCAAGCAAGAACTTTCTACTCCTTTCCAAGACCAATCAACTTATTTGAAACAACACAACGATAACGGGGGTCCAAACTACTTTATTCAAGCAAAATAAACAACTAAGCAAAGCAAACGAAAACTAAGATGCTCCAAGAACAACACAACAGTGTATGAAACAATAAAAACGAAGTCTCTAGAAAGACCTGAGCTTTTTATTGATGAAGAAGGGGATGCCTTGGGCATCCCCAAGCTTTGACGCTTGTACCTCTTAGATATTCCTTGGGGTGACACCGGGGTGGCATACCCAAGCTTGAGCTTTTGTCCATTATTCATCTCATTACATCATTCTCTCTCTACACCTGAAATTTTTCCTTCATACAAAAGTTCACACAATCTTCATTAGCAATATTAGTGTATTCAAAAGATAATAGACCCTTGGGTTTAGCTTTAGAAAAGCAAAACTTTTCACTGAAAACACAAGCTACTTTATAAACTCCTTCAAAAAGCTCAATTTCCCAAAAAGAACCCATAAAGTAATCAATAAGAAGCAAATGCAAATAATGGCAGAAATCTGTGAAAACAGACCAGCAGGTAGAAAAAGATTTTTTCGAAGACCTTATATTGCTCAAATAAAAAAAGTATTGAACTAACGAAAGTTATCTAAAATACTGGGGGTTTTATTCGTAAATTTTCAGCTCAATCCGACTTACAGAGACTCCTCACGAATGTTTATGGTGGAGGACAGAAATCTGTTCCGGGACAACAACTCCCCAAATCTTACTTCCCTCTCATTAGAGGTCATTATTGGCACAAAAAGCAAAAAAAAATGATAAGGAGAGGTCATTACTAAATTAATAACTTCCAGGACTCAAGAAAACTCTTGGGTTATATTCTAACAAGTACTTTTCTTTAACGCCTTTAAGTTAGGCACAAGCAAGAAATCAAGTATTTCCAAATGAATAAGCATTAACATCAAACCTTGCTTTCAAAGGAGGAGAAAAAAGCAACTTATCTCTCCTCATAGGGAAGTGTTCAATACCTTTCTTTAATGGAAATTGATATTTAATGGTGCCTTCTTTCATATCAATGATGGCACCAACTGTTCTAAGAAAAGGTCTTCCCAACGTAATAGGACAAGAAGCATTGTATTCAACATCCAAAACATAGAAATCAACCGGGACATAAGCATTGTTAACCATAATGAGAATATCATTAACACTCCACATGAGTTTCTTCTTAGCATTATCATTAAGTGGGACATCCAAATAACAATCTTCCAAAGGTGGCAAATCAAGCATTTCATAAATCTTCCTAGGCATAATAGAGACACTAGAACCAAGATCACATGAAGCTTTGAGATCAAAGTCATTCACTTGGATATTAATAATGGGTTCCCAACTATCTTCTACTTTCCTAGGAATATAAGCTTTGTGTTTTAACTTCTCTTCCTTAATCTTAACAAGAGCATCTGTAATGTGTTTGGTGAAAGCAACATGCATATCACTAGCATTAGGACTTCTAGCAAGCTTTTGTAGGAACATAATCACTTCAGATATATTGCAACCATCTATATCAAAATCAAACTTAGCATCACTAGTGGTAGACTAATTAGGCTTAGGCATTGTAGGAGGAGGAATAGGGACTTCTTGTGGTTTAGTGGTAATGGTGCACACACTATTGTTTCTATCAATTTCAGCTTCCCTTTCCCACTTAGCATGAAGTTGGGCTAACAATCTAACATTCTCATCAATAGTAACTTGTATGGCATGAGTAGCAGCAAAGGTACTTTCCATGGTTTCAGGTTTAGCAGCCATTTTATTAATAAAAGAGGACTGTGCTTTAGACAAAGAGGAAATATTTTTCTCAACATTCAAAAGCTTTTCCTCCATAGTCTTGTTGAAAGTGGTTTGTTTACTTATAAAGTCTTTGAGAATGACTTCAAGTTCAGAGGGGGCACTTCTAGCATTGGTGTAGGAGTTTCCATAGGTATTGCCATTATTAGGATGATAAGGCCTATAATTGTTGTTACTACCAAAATTATTCCTATAGGCATTATTGTTGAAATTGTTTTTTCTAATGAAGTTCACATCAACTTGCTCTTCTTGAGCAACCAAAGAGGCTAAGGGAACATTATTTGGATCTAAAGGAGCTTTCCCATTAACAAGCATAGCCATAATAACATGAATCTTATCACTCAAAGAGGAGGTTTCTTCAACAGAATTTACCTTCTTACCATGTGGAGCTCTCTCAGTGTGCCATTCAGAGTAATTAACCATCATATTATTAAGGAGTTTTGTTGTAGCACCCAAGGTGATGGTCATAAAGGTACCTCCAACAGCTAAATCCAACAGGTTTCTTGAAGAGAAGTTCAAACCCGCATAAAAAGTTTGGATAATCATCCAAGTAGTGAGTCCATGAGTGGGACAATTCTTAACCAAAGATTTCATTATTTCCCAAGCTTGAGCAACATGTTCATTATCAAGTTGTTTAAATTTCATAATATCACTTATCATAGATATAATTTTAGCAGGAGGGTAGTACTTTCCAATAAAAGCATATTTGCACTTAATCCAAGAATCAATACTATTTCTAGGCAAGGATAGCAACCATTATTTAGTTTTTCCTCTCAAGGAGAAAGGAAACAATTTGAGCTTAATAATATCTCCATCTACATCCATATAATTTGCATCTCACAAAATTCAGAAAAGTTATTGAGATGGGCAGCATCATCATCAGAACTAGCACCAGAAAATTGCTCTCTCATCACAAGATTCAACAAAGCAGGCTTAATTTCATAAAAGGTAGCATCAGGAGTAGGTGGAGCAATAGGAGTGCTAAGGAAATCATTGTTGTTTGTGCTAGTGAAGTCACACAACTTGGTGTTCTCAACAGAGTTCATTTTGGCAAAAGTGGGGCAAGCCAAAAACAGCAGCAGCAGCTAGAGCAGGAACTTTTTTTTTGAGTTTTTGATAAGAGAAAGCAAACCAAACTAAACTATTTTTTTGGAATTTTTGATAAAAAGAGGCAAACAAAACCAAGCAAAAGAAACTAAGAAAACTAAAAACAAAGTAAAGAGAAAGGTTGAGGAGGACTCCCCTTGTGAAGACGTCCTTAGTCTCCCGACAGCAGTAGCTAGAAAAGTCTTGATGCTGCTGAAGCCGTTGGGAGACCCCAAGAGGAAGGTATGATGCGGTACAGCAGCAAGTTTTCCCTTAGTAAGAAACCAAGGTTATCGAACCAGTAGGAGGAAGGAAACGCCACACAGGTGTTGAAAGCAACGTGGAAACCTGCACAACACAAACTCAAGACTTTGCCCCAACTAACAGTGAGGTTGTCAATCTCACCGGTTGCTGTAACAAAGGATTAACTATATGGTGTGAAAGGTGATGATGGTTTGCAGAAAGTAAATAGTAATAGTGTAAGATGTATCAATGGTTAAGATTGGACCGGGGTCCATAGTTCACTAGAGGTGTTCTCCTTAGAAAAAACATGGCATGCTGGGTAAACAAATTACAGCAGGGCAATTGACAGGACTGAGCAAGGCATAACAATGCAATACTAGACATAAAGATCCTATGAGATTCAATTGGGCAATACAACAATATACATAGACCGTCATACAACTGCATCTATGACTAGAAGTCCACCTTTGGGTTATCATCCGAACCCCCTCCAGTATTAAGTTGCAAGCAACAGATAACTGCTTTAAGCAAATTGTGTAAGGTAAACAATCCACTTGTTCCATGAACAAGAGACCGTTGTTTTGTCCCTAGTGGCAACAGCACATCTACAGCCGTAGATATTTCTGTCACTTCCCTTGATTAAGTAGAGGCATGAACCCACTATCGAGCATAAATACCCCCTCTTGGAGTCACTAGCAACTACTTGGCCAAGATAGCTACTAACAACGGAGAGAATGCAAGATCAAAAATAACACAGACATGATATAATCAATAAGGCAAGACCATTAATCAATCTGACATAGTAATCTCAATATCCATCGGACCCCACAAACACAACATGCATGATTACAAATATATGAGATCTTGATCATAAACGGAGCTCACAAGATCTAGACATGAAAGCACAAGGAGGAGATACAACCATCTAGATACTACATGGACCCATAGTACAAGGTGGAACTACTCACGCTTCATACCGGAGGCTGGCATGATGAAGAAGAAGGCCTCCGGGATTATCTCCCCTCCGGCAGGGTGCCGGGAAGAGCTTCAGATCCCCCGATCTAGGGACGATGGTGGCGACGGCTATAGACGGTTTTGTGGAATATTGATTGGGTACTTAGGGTTTAGGCATCGTAGGCTTCTTATAGGCGAAGAGGCGAGGCTGGGAGGCGGCCAGGGGGCAAACACCCTTCCCAGGCACGGGCCCACCCTAGGCCGCGCCTGGGGGTGAAGCCGCCCTATGGCGCCCCTCCGTCTCTCCTCTAGACTCCGTGTTCTCCTCGGTGAAATATTGACTTTGGATTTTGTCCCGTCCAATTCCGAGAATATTTCCTTACTAACTTTTCTGGAACCAAAAATAGCAGAAAACAGGCAACTGGCACTATGGCAACTTGTTAATAGGTTAGTACCAGAAAACATATGAAAAGCACCTCAAAGTGTGGACAAAGCAAAGCAAAGTAGATACTAAACAAGCATAGAAAATCAAAAATTATAAATACGTTTCCGACGTATCACTTCCTAGTAATGATGAGATAAATAATTTCGAACAATTTCCTAGAGAATCTTTAATGGAGGCTTGGTATAGAATGCAAGAGATTAGAGAAAGAAGTCCTAGTACTCATGCTCAAGAAACTTCATACTAAGGAGATTTTATAATGGTCTAAATGCTTGGTCTAAACAGTTTTTACATGCTTTAACAAATGGGTGTTTCACTAAATGCAATCCTTCCTTGGCTACTCTTGTTTTAGTAAGCCTGTTAGGAAACCCAGGAAAAACTAAGGGATAAATTGAGTTTCAACAATTAAAAAATTCTTTAGAATAAGTTGTTAGTAGCTTGCAAAACTCTATTTAAACAACCCCCAGAAGAGACAATATAAACCAAATTTGCACCTACACAAGAACATAACTTAAAACTCTTCATGTTAGTTTTAATGGACTTGCTAAAAAGTTGAAAGTTGTGGAACACCATGTTAAAACTAAAGAATCCCTAATTGAGAATGTCCATAAAAGTATAACTTTTATGGGTAGTTTGTTCAGGCATGCTAAAGATCTGGTAAACTTAAGAACATAGCACCAATAGAAAAAGGAAGAATGACCGCTCTAAAAGCCCAAGTAAGCAGCTTAGTAACCCTTTTAGACCACAAAATAAAGATTTTAAAAGTAAATTAATGCAGTACATTTACAATCGATTATTTTTATACTATTAAATGGGAGTCGGTATCGGTACGTCAAAGCGCGACACTTTGACATCAAACATTTGAAGAATTTTTTGTGTGTGAAGCAGGAGATTTATTAACTAAACAGTGGTATTACAATCCTTGACAAGGATATTTTCTAGGAACGGCGGTGTGTAATAATTCACACACAGCTTCGCCTATCATCACTAGCAATCTTAACTTAAGCATGTGCTACTTCATTGGATAATCTACAAACAAAAAGAAACTTTAAGCTAGTTATGAACCCACTAAGATCCTTAATTTTTTGGCAAATGCAGGCTATCTCAGATCTGTCGCCTCCAGGATCTTCCAACAACTTGATTACCTCTTGGGCATCAGTCTCAATCTACACAGATTGATAGTTACAGTCTATCGTGAGCCGCGCACCATCTCGGACTGCTTCCACCTCCATGATTAGCGAGTTTGATGCAATACTGTACCACATGGCCTAGCCACTTACTAGATGATCATCATGGTCTCAAATTATGAAGCCTGTTGCTCCCTGGCGAGTGTCAACATCAAAGCGTGCATCAACATTGATCTTCAGCACCCATACTAGGCTTCTGCCATTGAGGTGCTTGCTTTACTGGTTTAGGTGCCTTCTTCCGACCCAACATTCGAAGAATCAAGATTGTCCAATCTGCATCTGATCTCACATAGCTCCATGATAAAAAAGGTTAAAATATAAAAAGACACCACAAATCACGGGAGAAGGCAAATAAAGAGCTAATTAATTGTTGTTTCCTAAATAATCACACTGCATGCACCCAGAAATATCTAATCATAGGCACAATTTAATCACCGAGCCTAAGATATTTCCTCTACTTAGATCTTGCATAACATCGTCACTGAAGATCTACTCATTCTTCACCTTTTCTAACAACTGGGTCATTTCCCTGTCAGCGTAGATAATAGGGTAGTGCTATGCGTCCCCTGGGGGATGCAAACTTTCCATCCCCTGGGTCCCGAGCCATCAGATCAGCGCGAATCAATGATCCAGATCTTTTCCCGTTAGCTCAATCTCCCAAGAAAACAGATCACGCTCCCGAGCGGCTCGCGCGAGGGCGGCTCTGGAGCGTCCCACCCAAACCCTAGAGGAGCTGCCACCGTTCTTCTTCACCGGCTGCTGCCCCCGGCGGTGGCGGCCATGCCTGGCCGCTGAAAGTGGCGGGCGGATTGGGCGTGCCCTGTCTGATCCCCCTCGCACGAGGGTTGACTCCAGGGCTTTGCAGGTGGTGGTCAAGGTGGCGGGGTGATACGTCCATAACGATATCTATAATTTTTGATGGTTTCATGCTATTATTATACTTTTGATACTTATTTTTATATAAAGTTCATGAGTTATTTGGACTAACCTACTAATATTTATAAAAGTGCATAATGTTCTTGTTTTACACTTTGATGTGTAGGAATTATCAAGAATACAAGTGGAACCCTTGTTGGGGTCAAATTGGGATTTTTCCAGAAATCTGTCTCAGAACTCTTTTTGAAGATGGTCACGTTTCGGGTCAAATACGGCGTGAAACGGAAAACTCTTCAACTACATAGTTGTAGGAAATTTCGCGACAAACGTTGTGGACATAAAATTTAGCTTATTACGGGTCTAGACGGGCCCGCTAGGCCTGATTTTACTGCAGCCCAAGAAGAGGTGACGGAAATCCGAGAAGCTATATAAAGGGAGGAAACCTAATTCGTGGGAGACACCTCCACCCGCGAATTTGCAGCCACCAAAGCCACGTTTTTGCCTCCCCATTGATCCCATATCCATGGGGGAGGGCTCCCAAGAAGCCATGAAGGAAGGGGGCTAAGGGGCGGTGCTCCCCCACGATACCGGTGGCGGGGAAGGAGTCCCCCGTGCTGCCGCCGGCACCGCTGCCGCCCTCTTCACCATCTTTACCGCCATCTCCATTACCTAATCCTCCTAGTATGCAGTGGTTCATCTTCCCACACACCTCTGTACCGTCCTATGTAAACATGGTGTTTGTGCTATTAGTTACAATCCTATGATCTATGTCATGTTTGTGTAGTTTATTTGTTCTTAGATTGAATGGTTGAATTTCTTTGGTTCATTAGAGTTGTATATTGATATGGTACATTTATTTTGTGTCCATTATATTTGTGCGCGCATGGATTAAACATCATAGGGTTTGTAGTATGTGTAAGAGGAAGGGGAAAGTTCTACCGGAGTGACAGAAACCTAAGGATGCGAACCGGAACGTTGCACGTATGGGAGTAAGAGGACCATTAACTTAAGGCTATGGTTGGGAAAACCTCAATACATTGTTAGTAGTTACGGATGTTTGCTAACAATCCAATCATATAGTACATGTAATTCCAAGTAGTAAAACGCATGTATATTTAGCCTCTCCCACATAGAAAACTGCATCAAAGACAATAAACCCGATTTATTCGCCATTTAAACTTGGATAAAGCCACCACAATTACCACCACTATTCCACACCGATGGTTCTGTTAGTTTAGTGTATTTTATTGCTGCAGCAACTAGCTTTACTTTCTTGTTGTTTATTATCTCGCAAAGCTTTCTCTAGTACTCATTTTGTTGCTCTAGTTTTGTTTCCTAGATAATGCAAACGTTTAGTGTGCATAGAGTTGTATCAGTGGTTGATAGAACTTGAGATAACATTTATCCTACCTTTAGCTCCTCGTTGGGTTCAACACTCTTACTTATCGAAGATTCTACACACGATCCCCTATACTTGTGAGATATCAAGACCTTTTCTAGCGCCGTTACCGTGGAGCAATAGTGTGTGGGTGAATATTCTTGTGTGCACTTGTTTGCTTTATCTCTAAGCAGTATTTACTTTCAGTTTTAAGTTGGTCTCTATCTTAGTATGGATAGGGATTACGAATTACAAAAACAAATAGTTGTACTTGTTACCTAAAAACGTTTTCAAAAAGGAAAGTGATTGGAAAGATGAGTGAAGGTTAAGTGAGGGTCGACCTTGAACACTTGTGTTCATGCCTATGAAACCAAAACAAATCTTTCCATGGAAGCTTTTCAACTGAAGGAAGGCACTATTAAATATCAATTCCCATTCAGGAAAGATATAGAATACCTTTTGCCTCTCCTATTAAAACAGAAGTTGCACTTAATGCTTCTTTATTTGAAAATACTTGAATCTTGCTTCTTGTTCCTAACTTAAAGGCGTTAAATAAAAGTACTTCTTGGTCTTCTAAAAAAAGAAAATTACTTCTTGGGAGAGTCCCCTTCTTCATCAATAAAAATCTCAGGTCTTTCTAGACACTTCGTTTTTATTGCTTCATGCACTGTTGTGTTGTTCTTGGAGAGCCTTAGTTTTCGTTTTTGGTTTTTGTTTGCTTAGTTTACTTGAATAAAGTGGATGGATCCCCGTTTTCTCTGTGTTGTTTCAAATAAGTTGATTGGTGTTGGAGAAGGAGTAGGAAGCTTCATGTTAATAAGTGGTACAAAAGGAGTTTGTTTTGACTGTGGCCTAGACCTTATCATGTCATGTTCGATGTTGTTTTGACCCTATGCTTAATGGTTATTGATGTAGCATGACTTGTTCCAAACAATTGGGATTGCTTAATGTGCCTTAAAAGAATCATGCGTTGTTTTAGCATACAAAAGCATAATATTGTGGTATTCTCATTTGATGCTTTGTTTGGGTTGACTTGGAACATGCTCACACCATGTGATGACTATGAACCAGTCACCATAGCCTCTATGATCATTTAGTTTTTGACTTGTGGTACCACTTTATGGTTTGATTAGTAATGTTTTGTCGCTCCCAGTCTTTTGCTAGCCTCCACTTGTATTGAGTAAGCTCTACTCATGCATCCAACTCCCAAGAAACCAAGTTATTCCAAAGTGTCCACTATAAATTCCTATGCATGGTGTGTTACACCATTCCAAGTGTATTCTTGGTTTATCTACCTTCCAATTAAAAAGTCACTTTGTTATGTGAAAAATTAGTGATTAAAGCTCTTACAAACTTGATGGCACACTTTATTTTCTTGCCCCTAATGAACTTGAACCATTGTGTCATCTATGTTGTATATGCTTGCACTTATATGTTGGAATTAGCAGAACCGTCCTGTCACGGGGAACGCTTTCAACATTGCACATGTACATTGTACACAGTTGATATCATGCGCTTTTGTTTGCGGATGTCATCGGTGTGAAATAAAAGGGGAGCTTATAAGTCCATGGAGTTATGTATGTGTGTTAGAGAAACGCCCGGGCCGCTAACCTAAGCCATGCCTAATCATGGTGGAAACTTGCAGCATCACCATAATGAGCAATCTATGAAGCTTTGTTCTTATAAAAAAAGAGACATTGAAAAGAGGAAAGAGAGAAAAAATCACCATTTTTCCATGGTTAATAAGAAGATTGCTGAGATTCTCATTGTCTGCTTGCCTTGTCATTTTGTTATGGGATACCTCCTGTATCATTGGGAAAGGGGTACCCCGTTGGCTGTTCTCTACGATACACATGTACTTACTATGACAAGAACTTACCGGTGACTAAAATTGAGTAGCATGAGGAGTGGCCCTCGTATGCAAGGGACATGAGATTGCCAACTTATACTTTGTCAAGCATATACTCCATATTTGTTCACTTTAACCTTAATCACTTCAAGATGCTTATGATAGGGTCAATGAGAGATGAAAGCTAACAAGTACCATAATTTTTGGAAGCTCTTTATGAAACTTGAAATCCGTGCTTCTCTTTGAAGGACATTTATTCCACTATTATATTAAGTCACCACCTTCTATCCTTAGACACCAATTAAGAGAGCATAGTTGCCTTTCTTAGTTCTATGTGCATTGTCCCAAAACTTGTTGATTGATTCATAAGGTTGATATTGCTTGTTCTTGAACTATTTGTATCTAGTCACCCTTATGAACTTTGAAGGTGTCCTATGCATTTATGATTTGCTATACCATGAGGGACAATCTGAATACCACTCTTATTATGTTTTATTTATGTGAAACTAATAAACTTTTTTCAATGCATTGTTATTAATGATCTTTGTTTGTACCCTTTTCATGTTGCAACTTGGTTGCTATGTCTTATTGTTAGAACTACATCTTTCACGCTCATGTTTAGAGTACTTTGATCCCATCTATCCATGCTTTGCAAATGGTTTGATCAAGATTATGATGGTGCATGTCATCTCAAAAATTATATTGTTTTTATCGTTTACCTACTCAAGGACGAGCAGGAACTAAGCTTGGGGATGTTGATACGTCCATAACGTATCTATAATTTTTGATGCTTTCATGCTATTATTATGCTTTTGACGCTTCTTTTTATATAAAGTTCATGAGTTATTTAGACTAACCTACTAATAGTTTCAAAAGTGCACAATGTTCTTGTTTTACACTTTGATGTGTACGAATTATCAAGAATACAAGTGGAACCCTTGTTGGAGTCAAATTGGAATTTTTCCAGAAATCTGTCTCAGAGCTCTTTTTTGAAGATGGTCATATTTCGGGTCAAAGACGGCGTCAAACGGAAAACTCTTCAACTACATAGTTGTAGGAAATTTCGCGACAAACGTTCTGGACATATAATTTAGATGATTTCGAGTCCGGAAAGGCCCGCTAGGCCCGATTTACTGCTGCCCAAGAAGGGGTGATGGAAATCCGAGAAACTATATAAAGGGAGAAAACCTAATTCGTGGGAGACACCTCCACCCGCGAATTCGAAGCCACCAAAGCTACGTTTTTTCCTCCCCCATGGATCCCATATCCATGAGGGAGGGCTCCCAAGAAGCCATGAAGGAAGGGGGCTAAGGGGCGGTGCTCCCCATAATACTGACAGCGGGGAAGGAGTCCCCCAAGCCGCCGTCGGCACAGCTGCCGCCCTCTTCACCATCTTTACTGCCATCTCCATCACCTAATTCTCCTAGTATATAGTGGTTCATCCTCCCACACACCTCTGTACCGTCCTATGTAAACATGGTGTTTGATGCTATAGGTTATAATCCTATGATCTATGTCATGTTTGTGTAGTTTCTTTGTTCTTAGATTGAATGGTTGAATGTCTTTGGTTTATTAGAGTTGTATGTTGATATGGTACAGTCCTTTGGTGTTCATTATATTTGTGTGCGCATGGATTAATATCATAGGGTTTGTAGTATGTGTAAGAGGAAGGGGAAAGTTCTGCCGGAGTGACAGAAATCTAAGGACGCGAACCGGAACATTGCACGTATGGGAGTAAGAGGACAATTAACTTAAAGCTATGGTTGGGGAAACCTTAATGCATTGTTAGTAGTTACGTATATTTGCTAAAAATCCAATCATATATTACATGTAATTCCAAGTAGTGAAGCGCACATATATTTAGCCTGTCCCACATAAAAAACTGCGTCAAAGACAATGAACCCGATTTATTCGCTATTTAAACTTGGACAAAGCCACCACAATTACCACCACTATTCCACACTCATGGTTATGTTAGTTTAGTGTATTTTATTGCTGCAGCAACTAGCTTTACTTTCTTATTGTTTATTATCTCGCAAAGCTTTCTCTAGTACTCGTTTTGTTGCTCTAGTTTTATTTCCTAGATAATGCAAACGTTTAGTATGCGTAGAGTTGTATCAGTGGTTGATAGAACTTGAGAGAACATTTATCCTACCTTTAGCTTCTCGTTGGGTTCGACACTCTTACTTATCGAAAAGGCTACACACTATCCCCTATACTTGTGGGATATCACGGGGCAGCGGTACCTGCTGCGCATGGTGCTCGCCGGTGCATGGATGTGAGGGGTTCCAGAGGAAGCGGCGGATGCTGTGCTGCAGAATGGAGGCGGCGGCCCGCCCATAGCGGCGGTACTCAACCTACGTGCTCATCGGCGCCGAAGGTCGGCACGCTCGATCCATTCACCGGCAACCAGCCGGCGGTGTGAGGATTGCTGCATCAGCATTAATAAAGGAGGTGGTCCTTGGGTTTCTTTTGGGCAAATAAGAAGATCTACTTGATGTCTGCCCTTGTTGATCTGGACTGGAGGGCAAGTTCCGGAAGGCTCCGACGACGAACTCCCATGGGCGTATCATGCCTGGAGATTGCTGGATCGGAAGGTATTCGGTCGTGCGTACCTTGTTTTTCTGGCTGTTTGGTTTCAACAGGAGCATTGCGAAGCTCTGCTGTTTGTTCCCACCAAGTGACATTCAACGAGTCATGGTGAAGTCAGATGCGGAGAATGTCAGGAAAGTGGAAGTATGAGGGTAGCGATGGTGATTTCAGTTTTTCCAGCGACGGAGAACTGGCTGCGTGATTTGTGACTTGCATCAGCGACTGTTTGTAGGGGGATACAACACAGGAGGAGTTCTTAGTCTTACCTTGCAGGGTGAAAATTCAAGGTCTGGCCTTAACTGGTTGTGCCTGACAATGACCTTTTTGAAGACATTGTTTTGCGAGTGAGGACTTTCTTCAGGGTGAAAACCTATGATCTTTGATCGGGCAACGACGGCACTTTGGCACTGTTTCCTTCTTGAAGGCGTTGTTATTGGATTGGAGGACTACTAGTGTTGTTCTGGTGGTGTTAGTGTTGTTTCTTTGAGGAATATGTCCTAATGTAGCAAAACCAACTTCGCCGAAGACATCTCAGCAAAAAAATTACGCTGTAGCAAAATCAAAAAAAGATTGTAGCATAAAAGTTGTGCTAATATAGCAAAATCGACTTTGCTGGAGACACTATAGAAAAATCTACTTCGTCGGAGACATCTTTCGAGACATAGTAGAAAAAAATATGTTCTAGTGTAGCATTTTGAGAACCACAATGTAGCAAAAATATATACTGATGTAGCAAAAACCCGATTTTGCCCAAGACTTTGTCGGAGGCCTCGTAGCAGAAAATGTACACTATTATAGCAAAAAACAAGTATTGATATAGCAAAAAAAATTACGCTATCGCCGTCAGGAGTAAATGAGGCCAAAGGTGGCCCTCGTCGATAGCAACACAACAACACCGCCACGGTGGTGCACCGTGCTCACAGGAGGTGTCGCCGGCAGTGAGGCAAGCTCACGAGGTGGGAGGCGAGGGGAGGACCAACATGGGGCGACGCGATCCCTTTCATGGAGGCGGCGGCCGGCGATGGTGTGCTCTGATGGAGGTCCGCTAGTAGAGTGCTCTCATGGAGATAGCAGGTGGGGCGTCTCCTGTCATGGTTGGAGATGGGAGGCCAGCGACGTGCGAGGGAGTGGGCGGCAGTGGAGATCCCGGCGGCAGTGGTGAGAGTGGGCGGCGGTGGAGCACTACTAGGAAAACGGCTATAGGTAATCAGCACATCCGTGGCTCACATGGTTGAAGTGCCCCACGGCTAAAACAGGCGTGGCTCACCTGTGGGCAGTGCCCTACTAATAACTAGAACAACCGTGGCGCACATGACTATAGTGTGCCACAGATGTGTGTGGCAGGCCCTGGTCAGACGCCAAACATCTCAGCGCACTATAGTCATGTGCGCCACGGTTAGTTATCATCTGTGGCGCACATGGGGTGGTGCGCCACACCTAAGCGCATGCCCCTCGCTCAAACGTTAACTTCAGGCGCAAGATTGGCCTAGTGCGCCACAGGAGTAAAACATCCGTGGTGCACATGGCCTAGTGCGCCACAGATGTTTGTACTCCCTGTGGCGCACTAGGGCCGTGTGCGCCACGGATGTGTCGATTTCTTTAGGACAGCACTTTATGTGCACATGTGTGACCACATCCACCACCCCACACTTCACTTTCCCCTTCTTCTTCCTCCTTAGATCTAGTCGGGATCTTCTCCTTTCCCACCTCAATTTCTCCACACATTCACCATTTTTAGCATGTAAAACTTGCTTTGGATGTTACATAAGTAATAGAGGAGGTCTCCGGTCTCTCATCTATCCTTCTCCGGTCGACGCGCGCACCTCTCCTTTCCATCTTTCTCGCGATCGGTCTCTCATCTCGGTAAGTTGTCCATGTAAGGATGTGTTCATGTGTATATGGATGATGTGCTCATATGTATGTAGATGATCGATGCTCATGATGTGTGTATGTGGAGAGGATCGATGGTCATATGTGTGTGTATATGGAGAGTATCGATGATGCTCATGCATGCATGTGTGTATGGAGAGGATAATGATATGTTCATGTGTGTATGGATCGGTCTCTCTCTCTTGTGTTTGTATGTGAACAAGTTGCCATTTGTTTTGCCAAAATGTTGATTCATTTCTATTTTGGCAAGATTTTGGCATTTCGCAAAGGTCCTAATTTTAGGATAGGTCATGCCGAAATTTTCTATCGACCATTGCATGCATGCATTCATTATGTGGTTCTAATAGACTTCAAAATTGTACCGTACACCGTGGTGCAAAATGGTCCGCATAATGAGCGAAGGCATTGTGGCTAGATTTTTGAAATGTGCGACGGCCGACATGATACGAAATAACAAGACGGATATAAGATGTCCGTGCAGAAGATGCAAACTCAACTGGGTGATCGACCCAGATTCCAGGAATCTGCAGGCGCACCTGCTCCGCCATGGTTTCATGGATGGATACACTCGTTGGATAAGCGATGACGTAGATGATGGAGACGGTGAAGGTGGTCAACATGGCGATGATCATCACGGCGAGAACGGGCGAGATGATGAAGAGTCTCTGGAGATGGTGAAGGTGCGGAAGGCATCGGGATGATGATGATCTAGATGCGGAGGAGCAGACGGCGATGGAACAACGTCATTTGGGTGCGGGACCCTTATGTGCAAGAGCTGCTTCTCATTTAGTAACGCCAGGGCTGCCGCTAGAGAGAAAGCCAAGCTTGCGCAACTTGAGAAAGACGCGGTTACTCCATTGTATGAAGGATGCAGGCCCGATGATACCCGGTTGAATGTAACGCTCAAGGCTATGGAGATGAAGGCAAAGCACAAATTGAGCGACGCAAGCTTCGATGATATGATGGCATTCTGGCACGATCGTCTCCCGGAGGGGAACACATGTCCAACTAGTATCGAGGATGCCAAGAAAATCGTTTGTCCTCTCGATCTACCACACATTAGATATCACGTATGCATCAACGATTGCATCATTTATCGGGGCGAGGACGCGGAGAAAACCACATGTCTGGTGTGCGGCGTGAGTCGATACAAGAAAGGGAAGAAAGCACCTCGAAAAGCAGAGGTTCAGTGGCATGAAGTCTCACGACTGTGCCGTGCTAATGACGCAGGTACTTCCGGTCGCACTAAGAGGGATAATGGACGAGCACGTCCGTGAAACGTTATTTGGCCTATGCAAGTTTTTCGACGTCATCTCTAGGAAGTCGATTGGCTTGAATCAGCTCGGAAGGCTACAGGAGGAGATCGTGGTGATACTATGTGAGCTTGAGGTCTACTTCCCACCCGCATTCTTCGACATTATGGTGCATCTGCTGGTCCATGTCGTGGAGGACATCGTACAACTCGGGCCGATGTTCCTCCGCAGCATGATGGCGTTCGAAAGGATGAACGGACACATCAAAGGATACGTCCGCAACAGGTCCCGTCCATATGGAAGCATAGCCAAGGGCTTTCTGGCCGAAGAGTGCATCTCTTTCTGCACGAATTATCTAGACATCAAGAACCCTGTCGGTCTTCCCGTCAACAGACACCTTGGCAAGCTCGACGGATCTGGTCATCGAGAGGGTCGTCGCATACTGCATGCAGACTTTGATTTTTGACGCGCAGACTTTGATCGAGCAAACCTCGTCGCGCTACAGCATTTAGAACTGGTCGATCCTTGGGAATTATGTGGAGGGAATTATGTGGAGGATTCATGTGGCGGGTGAGCCCATGCTACCTAAGAATTTGCGGAAGCTCGCCAGTTCGGAACTGCAGAGTGTGCATGACGGCGTGCTGATGATAGAGAGACGCCTTCTATCGGAGAAAGATCCCTCGCACCCGGTATTCGTGGTTAAGGTGCCACCAGGCTTGGGCTTCGTCGACAATGCCCCTGCGGATCTGTTCTTCCTGCGGTTCGACGACATCTTCAATATGTTCCACCTATACCCGCTGCACTATACCATGGTCCGTCTGTTTTCTCTCAGCCTGGCCATGCAGATCATTAGAGAGAACACACCGGGCATCGCTATAGTGGACCCCTACTACATGCGTGACGGCTGCTTGGGTTCCCCCGCCGAATGACGTATCGTGGCCTCGTACCTAAAAAGAATCCTCGTGGCGAACAAGACAAAGGAATACATTCTCGTGCCTTAATTTCCCGAGTAAGTCGTTATTCACTCGCCACCGTCGATTGGCTTTATTAGATCATCATCATTCTTTTTCCAACACATTCCATTTGAATTTTTTGCACAGAGATGAACACTGCACGCTCATCTCCTTATCGCCGAAGCATTCCCACGCCACGTATTTCGACTCGGGGAGTCTAGAAAAGAAGAAAAACTACGACAAGATCAAGGAAGTTCTGGATGATGCTCTCACTGGCTTTGCCTCGACGGAAGGCACCACCTTCGTGAGTCTGAAGGTCAAGTTCGGCAAACGCGTCTTCAACCACGTAACGGAGTTCCCCTGCGTGAAGCAGCCAAAACAGTAAGAAGGAAGCCTACGCACTCCATCACATGAGGGTGTTCCTACTTGACCAGCAAAATTCTACGCTGCCAGATCATCTCAAACAGTGGGCCGAAGCAAAGGCCAAGATCAATGATTCGGATATTCGACAAGAGATGTATCGCATCCAGCAGCAGTTTGGGGTAATCATCTTTCGTGATGTCATGACTTCGGGATCTTCTCGGAGGAAATATCCCGAATAACCGTGACATAGAAGATCGCCTAGAGATGCAGGGTGACTATAGGAAGTTCATGGCGAGACAGGGCGTCCTCCGTTCCCTAAGCCGAGCGGAAGGCTTGATGTTGGCCTAGTTGTAGTTACAAACTATAGATGACCTTTGTGTGTGTGTGGACGACAAGTGAACTTATTTTGCTTATTATTATTATATATCAATCAATGCTTGGTTTTTTGCTTACTCTTTGGTCCTTTGTTCAATTTGGTCCTTCTTTTTTCCTTACTCTTTTTGAGAATAATGCCGATGATTGAAATGTCGTGGCACACTAGATATGTGAATGTGCTTTCGATGGGATTACGCCTTGTGCTATGCACAAGTCCAGGTGTTGTGCATCCTACTTGGCGACGGTTCCATCGTAGCATATTCTGTAATCAACGACCTATGTATATATATGAGGCATGATTTTGAGTTACTTTGGTCTTTTAGAGAATAATGCCGATGATTGAAATGTCGTGGCACACTATATATGTGAATGTGCTACGATGGGATTGTACGCCTTGTGCTATGCACAAGTCCAGGTGTTGTGCATCCTACTTGGTGTACAGTTCCATCGTAGCATATTCCTGTGTCGAACGACCTATGTATATATATGAGGCATGCTTCGAGTTACTTTGGTCTTTTCAAGAATAATGCCGATGATTGAAATGTCGTGGCACACTATATGTGAATGTGCGATGGGATTGTTCGCCTTGTGCTATGCACAGGTCCAGGTGTTGTGCATCCTACTTGGCGAACAGTTCCATCATAGCATATTCCTGTGTCGAACAACCTAGTTATATATGAGGCATGCTTTTTGAGTTTGGTCTTTTTGATTTAGGAGTACTTTCTATAAGTGTATCTTCATATGCGACTTTAATTATATATGTTTTTTAATAGTCGGTTAATTATTATTGTCAACTTATAGATGACGTGGTACGTCGTGTACAAGGGACGGGTTCCCGGAGTCTACGATGATTGGGAAGACTGCCGGAGACAGGTGCACCGTTTCAGCGGCAATAGCTACAAAGGGTACAACACTATGGCGGAGACGGAATCTAGATACACGCGCTATCTAGCGGGAGTTAGGACAAGGAACCGGATGAAGACCTACACCTTCGTCGCGGCGGTGATCATGCTTATCTTCTTTGGTTATTTATCCCGCGTTTGTGTCTAGCTAGCTAGTTTAGATGTCTAGGCGAGCTTCCGAGCTCTAACTTGTTCGATCGACACATGTATTCGCATGTCACCAACTACTACTTTGTAACATGATCGAAACAATGTAATTAACTTAGACTATGTATTCATGTATGAGATTTATCTATATGTATTTGTTTCAATCTTGTTTTTCATATTGAGTATTTATATATATAATTGTATATCTTGTATCTGTGTGTGTATATCTGCTGTAATATTGTATATAATCTGTATTGCATATAATCTGGCTCGGAAATTAAAAAAAAACAAAAAATACATCATGGCACATGGTCTACCTTCGTGGCGCACTACACCTAAAGCGCACTATGGAGTTTAGTGGCGCACCAGGTAGTGCGCCACAGAAGATCGAGTGGGCGCACCATCCCAAACTTCGCATGGCGCATTAGAGGTGCGCTACGCCTATCTCTACACAACCGTGGCGCACTAGGCAGTGCGCCACGGCTGAGAGATAGCCATAGCGCAAGGCCCGTGGCGCACTGCTAGTGCGCCACGGATGGGCATTTCGGGTGCGCCACTAACAGTCTGTTTCCTAGTAGTGGAGATCCCCATGGTGGTGGCGGTGGATCCTGGCAGCAGCAGCGTGCGGCAAGATCCTGGAGTAGCGCGACACGGTTGGGGAGAGGACGAAAAGGACACGTCGTGGGACCCACTGCCACTGTGTCGCGCATCACGCGGGAAGGAACCAGGGGATGCGATCATGATATCCCCGGGGAGTATCTATCATTTTCCATAATTCTAGCATCTCAAACAAAAGACAGGAATCAAAAGCCATGCCTATTCTATATACACTAGTGGAAACAGGGTCTCTAGTCCCAGTCCGTAAGGGCCTTTAGTCCCGGTTTTGGAACCAGGACTAATCAAGCGGGACTAGAGGCCCACCACTAGTCCCAGCCCAGTTACCAGCCGGGACTAATGGATGGCCACGTGGCTGCCCCTGCGCGCTCAGGGTGTACCCCCACTAGTCCTAGTTGGTGTTAAGGACCGGGACTAGTGGGTCTCTGCCGTGGTAGAATTTTGCGCCTTTTCTCTGCCGAGGCAGAGCATTACCTAGGACTAGTGGTTATTTGCCGCGGCAGCATTTTGTGCCCTTTCTCTGCCGCGGCAGAGATTTCATTTTTTATTGTTTTATTTACTTATTTTTCATTTCAACATAGTTTTTGAATATTTCTACGCCACCACATATCGTACACATTCGTGTATATATAAGATAACTTGTATTATGATATCGAGCATACAAATATATACAATTTACATAGTTACATGGAGATCATAAAATACCGGGACTAGAGCACGTCTGTTCGATTACATGGAGATCAGTAGCGCCTATTCACACTAAATTCTCTGGCATCTTCTACGATCTCTTTGACAATAAATCCCACCAGCTCCTCCGCAATTGCTAGTACGTGTTGTTCTGATAATAGTTGATCCCGCATTCTATCGAACTATATATAAGAAAAAGGAGATCAATATGAATATCAATCATGATAACAAAAGGCGACGACAATAAAATGATGGTGTGAATGCATTTCTTACGTCGACTCTAGAATCATTGTGTTCGGTGGTAAACGTGCAAATGAACTCGCATACTTAGAATCCACATAGATTCGACCCCTTTGGCTGCCTCGCGCACTTTACGAGAATAGAATTCAATCAAAATAATAATCTAGCATCATTATTGTATTAAAACTAGATGTAAAGAGATGCGTGGACATATCACGTGCTACTTACCGAGACTGCCTTAAACGTCAGCTTCTCACTAAATATACAGGTAACCTCGCGCTTGAACCGGATCCAAACCCTGTCCTACAAAGAAAATGAATGAATGAGATATTCATTACCTGATATCTCAGGAAATCAATGAAAGAGACCGATATAGCGTGGAACTTTCTTCTGGAGCATGTCCTGCATGCTGCGGAAATCTTCCAGGTTTCTCTTTGATGGGTCCATGACATCAACTCTTCCCTTATCAAGTTGAATGTCAAGCAGAACCTAGTGGAAGCTGTAAACATTTATATATACATCAGTAAGTCATCAGTTACACTTATTAGCATCGACTAATCAAAAGTGAATGTGTACAACAGAGTAAGACCCTCATCTGAAATTGTAAGGAAACAGTATGTGGTCAGAGAAATTTTGCTCCATTAGAAACCTTAGAATGTTTTCCTGCGTCTCCTCGGGGTTATCCGTTAGAGTGGTTATTTGTACTTTATCTGGGTCAATGAACCCAATATTATAGATTCTTTTTCTTTTACGTTCTAGAATCTTCATTCTGCATAATAAGGATAATTACATGTTCGAAACTAAACAACTGAAACTGAACATGTAGACAATGAATTCAACAACTTACAGACAATAGCAGCTGAGGGTGGATTTGTCCAGGGCGTCGAGATGGTATAACTAGAATAGTTCTGGAAACTCAATATGGACCTCTTCGGGTCTGAAGTAGTACTCACGTGGGACATTGGCTACGATCATTATTCGCACCTGCTTCATGACCGCCGAGTACCATTGATGGAGATTCCGCATTTGTGTTGGCAGTTCTTTCAGCCTCTCTTTGCTGACCAAATCCTCACCTGCGACATATCTAGGGGCTATAGCAGCCTTGGGTAGAAGGTCGAGTTGGGGGCCTAACAATTCATCAAGACTAATTTCCATATCTAGTGGCTATTGTGCAAGAAGGGGAATGTTTTCTGAAAACACCTTGAGGGGTGCGATCGTTTGTTTGGCCTGTTGTCCGAGAAGGGGAACGTCTGATTTTTTACTGATTTCAGTTTTGGTCCCGCTTGCACTTGTGCTTGCTAATTTTTTACCGCTTGCACTTGATTTGCTTGATTTGCTCTTCGCCACTTCTTTATGAAGTGTGCGTAGATAGTCATCTGGCTTATGGTGCAACTCATATTGCAATTTTGTGTTCAGAAAATCAATTGCATATGCCTTTTGCTTCTCGGTGTATACCGGAGCGAGCTCGGGTTTCTTCTTCTCAAAATGCGCCGCCACTTCGGCCTTTGCTATCGCTGCAGATTTCGCATCACTACGATCGTAAGGTCTGATGCGAAGATTCTTATGAGGCACTGTCTGGAGGGGCGACATTTTCCGTTTTGGGATGCCACGTCCTTTAGTAATCACTGACGGAGCACGCTTCCGCTTATTGTCCTTAGTAGGCAGCAAAGACTGTTGAGCCTGCGGCGGAGATCGAGATGGACTCGGGATGTGGTGGTTGTAGTCATCATGGGGTGGGCTTCTTGGAGGTGATGGAGGTGGAGGTGAAGGAGACCTACAATGACTCGGAGGTGGTAGTGTTATCCTTGGGGCGGAGCCTGGAAACCGTATGTTGTTCTTGTCCCATAGAATGATCCCACCAAGTACTTCTCCAAGTGTGATCTCACCTTCAGGTCCAGGGATGTCAAGCTCCATTGACTTCCACTCCTTTACGATTTGATCCACCCTGACTTTAGCATAGCCAGGTGGAATCTCATGGCCATGCCAATGTGCGTCAGGCAGACAAGGCAAAGCAGATCCGACCTCCACCTTCACAGATACATTCTTCAATTTCTTATGGAGCTCACAAGATATCTGCTCCTTAATTCCATCAACAGGGTAGCCGGGACCGCCATATATATAGGGTGCATCGTTAGACGGGACCTCTGATTCAGCCACGCTGCTTCTCCGCTAAGATGGGTTGGCGGTAATATCGAGTGGAGGATCTTGCAAGCGCGCTATTCCTCTAAGTTCATCGATCTGCTGCTGCTGCTTGTCAAGTCTTGCTAGTAGCTGGTTGAACTTGTCTGCCTCCTCCTCCTCTCGTCGCTGCTTTGCTCTTGCTCGGCTTCTATAGGTACCTTGGTCCTTAGAAAACCCAATCTCCCACGTGAAACTCCCGTCAAGGCCTCGGACTCGTCCTCCATATTCGCGATTCTCGAGGACCAAGGTCAGCAAGTCTTTCTCTCTATCGGGATGAAACTGTTTTATTCCATCTTTAATATCTTTCACCACTTTTATCCATGCACTCCTGGGTAACTTTATCTCGTCACTACAAACAAGGTCCCCTGTAAGTTCGTCATTACGTACTCCCATGCCCAAGGAACCAATTTCTTGCCCTCAAATCCCATTCTTCGTGAATTGGTTCTGGAATGATCCCTTTAGCATGAAGCTCTTTCTCTTTTTCATCCCACTTAGGCATGGCAGCCGCGTAGCCCCTGGTTCCATGTTATGGTGATATTTCTTCTTTGCAGCATTTATATTGTTTTTTCAGACTTTTCCTCTGCAACTCCTGACCCCCTATACTCCACAAATGCATCCCAGTAAGGCTGCTGCTTCGCTAGATAGCCTCCGAATAATGGGATTTTCTTGTCCTTCTGGTACTGTTGCCATAATGACTTCTTCCAGTTCTTGAATAGTTCGGCCATCTTCTTTAGTGCAAACTTCTTGACTTCCTTTCTCATTTCAGCCGTCTCGTCATCAGTATCACATTCTGGCAGCTTGAAATGTGCCATGAGGTCATTAAAAAGTTCCTTGTTGAACCTATAGTCGATATACACATCACTCCATTCCACCTCTTTGGGCTTACTCCACTCTCGAACAGTGATCGGAGTGTGATCTCTAGCAACAACTCCGCATTGTTGTACAAATATTTGTTTTGTTTTTTGGTTCCAATGGTTCGTCGTCTCCTGAAACCTTTGTAATTTCATAAACAGTACACAGGGGAAATTTTTGGCTGGGTCGCGCTTGGTTTTCTTGCTCGATGTAGAGGCCTAAGAGAAGAAACATTCGTCAACATAATATATATACAACTAGGTACATCTAGTGGCGATCATCGGACATCATATATATACCTCGGCGGTTTGCGTTACGCGTCCATTGGCTTCTACCTCTTGTCTATTGGTCTCTTCTCCCTCAGCGGATGAGTTCAGATACCTCGAGGGAGATCTCTCATCGGCATCGTGAATCATATC
Organism: Avena insularis; assembly: GCA_023614405.1. Taxonomy (NCBI): domain Eukaryota; kingdom Viridiplantae; phylum Streptophyta; class Magnoliopsida; order Poales; family Poaceae; genus Avena; species Avena insularis. The sequence goes on from CM042695.1 coordinate 391,949,113, forward strand.
CTCGAGAAAGTGTTCCGAATCTAGGTCTCTGCGGATTGGACTAGGTGGATCCATAGTTCCTGCAAAATGCACACAATATTTATTTGAACTTAACAAATAAACCCTAAACCCGGAGGTGCGGTGGCGGTGGCCGGTGATGGTGGCCGCGGGAGAGGCGGGCGACTAAGCGGCTTCCCGCGAGAACCACCACCCTAACCCTAACTCTCGGTCACCGCGGGAGAGGCGGGCGACCCTAACTCCGGCCATGGGAGAGGCGGGCGACTAAGGGTCTTACAATAAAAATATTAAAATCCTAAACTAAAAAATCCTAATTAATCCTAAATATATACACTAATATAACAAAATCCTAAACTAAAAAATCCTAATTAATCCTAAATATATACACTAATATAACAAAATCCTAAACTAACAAAATCCTAAACTAAATATATACACTAATATAACAAAATCCTAAACTAAATATATACACTAATATAACAAAATCCTAAACTAAAAATCCTAATTAATCCTAAATATATACACTAATATAACAAAATCCTAAACTAACAAAATCCTAAACTAAATATATACACTAATATAACAAAATCCTAAACTAAATATATACACTAATATAACAAAATCCTAAACTAAAAAAATCCTAATTAATCCTAAATATATACACTAATATAACAAAATCCTAAACTAAATATATACACTAATATGACAAAATCCTAAACTAAATATATACACTAATATAATAAAATCCTAAACTAAAAAATCCTAATTAATCCTAAATATATACACTAATATAACAAAATCCTAAACTAACAAAATCCTAAACTAAATATATACACTAATATAACAAAATCCTAGACAAAATTTATACACTAATATAAAAAAAATCCTAAATTAACAAAATCCTAAACTAAACAATCCTAATTAATCCTAACCCTAACCCTCACCGGAGGTGGCGATGGTAGTATTTGGCCAGAGCAGCCTTGAGCTTCATCGGAGTTAGCGTGAGCCTAGCTGGCGTCACGAGTTGTGCATGGCGGTGGCAAGCATGGCTGTGGCAGGGCGACTCGGCATGCAGTGGCGGCTTAGAGGAGGCGCCATGGGCGTGGAGAGGAGGCGAGCTTCTGGAGTTTTCATGGTGCTGTCAGCTTCCTCGTCGTCTCTAGCCTCCAAGTCTCCCGGCGCGTGGAACGCACCGGGGGAGAAGGCCACATTTTATACCCCCCTCTAGTCCCGGTGCGTGGCACCAGCCGGGACTAAAGGGGGGTCTCTAGTCCCGGCTGGTACCACCCACCAGGACTAGAGGGGGGGCGGGCATTTCATTTTCGCGCGCTGGGCAGACCCTTAAGTCCCGGCTGGTAACCTGGGCCGGGACTAAAGACCCAAATTTGCGCGCGTTGGTCGCTGTGCTTTTTTTTAAAATTTTCGAATATATCATTTAAAACATTTAAATTATACATTTTTTGCATACTTATGAATTTGAGAAAACTTTCAACATGAAAAGTTCTTGAATTTGAATAATTAATCCAAATCCATTTTCTGTTTTATAAAATAATTATTTTAAATAGTCAAATTATTAACCATTTTGCCATTATCAATTTAAAAAGGCATTAACTATTATTTTTTGCATATTTTTGAATCTCACTAAACTTTCAAAATGAAAAGTTCTTGAATTTGAATAATAAAACCACATCCATTTTCTGCTTTATAAAATAATTATTTTAAATAGTCAAATTATTAACCATTTTTCCATTATCAATTTAAAAATGCATTAACTATTATTTTTTCCATATTTTTGAATCTCACTAAACTTTCAAAATGAAAAGTTCTTGAATTTGAATAATTAATCCAAATACATTTTCTATTTTATAAAATAATTATTTCAAATAGTCAAATTATTAACCATTTTTCCATTATCAATTTAAAAATGCATTAACTATTATTTTTTGCATATTTTTGAATCTCACTAAACTTTCAAAAATGAAAAGTTCTTGAATTTGAATAATTAATCCAAATCCATTTTATGTTTTATTAAATAATTATTTCAAATAGTCAAATTATTAACCATTTTGCCATTATCAATTTAAAAAGGCATTAACTATTATTTTTTGCATATTTTTGAATCTCACTAAACTTTCAAAATGAAAAGTTCTTGAATTTGAATAATAAAACCACATCCCTTTTCTGCTTTATAAAATAATTATTTTAAATAGTCAAATTATTAACCATTTTTCCATTATCAATTTAAAAATGCATTAACTATTATTTTTTCCATATTTTTGAATCTCACTAAACTTTCAAAATGAAAAGTTCTTGAATTTGAATAATTAATCCAAATACATTTTCTATTTTATAAAATAATTATTTCAAATAGTCAAATTATTAACCATTTTTCCATTATCAATTTAAAAATGCATTAACTATTATTTTTTGCATATTTTTGAATCTCACTAAACTTTCAAAAATGAAAAGTTCTTGAATTTGAATAATTAATCCAAATCCATTTTATGTTTTATTAAATAATTATTTCAAATAGTCAAATTATTAACATTTTGCCATTATCAATTTAAAAGTGCATTAACTATTATTTTTTGCATATTTTTGAATCTCACTAAACTTTCAAAATGAAAAGTTCTTGAATTTGAATAATTAATCCAAATCCGTTTTCTGAATAAGCTTTAATCTTGGTTGTATCCATTACAGGGACTAAAGATATTTTCCGTCATTTCTCACCGCTTCCCACCAAGTTTTCCCGCCCTTTCCTCTGAACCAAGCTTTTAGTCCCGTTTGTAGCCACTAACAGGGACTAAAGATATTTCCCGCCATTTCCCACCTCTTCCCGCCATGTTTTCCCGCCCTTTCCATCTATATATATAGGTCGACCGCGCCATGGTTATGCACACATCCACACCTTCCTCTCTCACAGAAATGGACAGCGCCTACTGGGCCATTCTGACCCTCGAGGAGACCGAGGCTCTCTACGCCTCAAGCTACCCTTGACCACCAGGCTACCGGCCGCCCGCCGGCTGGATGCTGAGCTCTTGAGGGGTTCCTGTCCCTCCTATGCCTCAAGGCTCCGCCCGACAGGCGGCCATCACGAACCACTTCTTCCACGATCTCACGCCGGAGCAGAGGATGGATCCCCAGTGGGATCCCGCTATGACACCTGGAATGCCTTCTTCGCTAACCAGAGGGAAAGGGAGCTCGCCAGGTACGAGGGTGATGGCCTGCCCCCGGTGAACCACAACGAAGCCGGCCGCCGTCTGTGGTGGGCGAACCGTACTATCATCGGCGTGATGCGCTACATCGCCGGGGGAGACCATCCTCGCCTGTGGTGCCCACAAGTCCACCCGCCATAGAGCCACAAGAAGGCCCCTCCCCCGCGCGGCGGTAGCGGCATCATCTTCCAGGAGACCCCTCCCCCGCCCGCCGTGAATCCGAGGCCGGAGTGGAAGGTGCCCCCGGTATATTCCATGGCTGGGCTGAGGATCCCCGGAGTGGCAGGTGACGATGAAGATGATGATGACGATGACGAAGAAGACCCTGAAGCTGCGTACTATATGACTAGGCATGATTATGACTAAAGGGGTGGCTTTAGTCGGTGGCTTTAGTCCTGAGTGTTAGGTAGTCCCGGTTTGTCCCGGTTTTTAATATTAATAAATGTATTGAGTGTTAGTCCCGGTTTGTGGCTGGACCAGGACTAAAGGGTTCCTTTAGTCCCCGTAGTCTCAGTTTTTAAATATTAATAAATGTCTTGAGTGTTAGTCCTGTTTTGTGGTTGGACCGGGACTAAAGGGGGCCTTTAGTTCCGATTCGTACTACTACTTTCCCAAACTATGAAGATGTTGTCCTGATTCGTACTTACCATGAAGATCTGATCTCCAAACACGTGTGGTCACATATTAGGGAGTGCCTCTATGACCAGTTTCTTGGAGATGCCGGAGGACTGGGCTCCGCAGATCTCCCCAAATCGGCGGTAGTGGTGTCCCTGATCTCGAAGACCATCTTGCAGCTTGTAACTTCTCTAACTAGATCAATACGCCTGGGAGCTAACCTAATTTCACATATTAGGGAATGCCTCTATGACCAGTTTCTTGGAGATGTCGTAGGACTGGGCTCCGGCGGCATCTCCCTGAAACTGGCCGTAGTGGTGTCCCTGATCTTGAAGACCATCTTGGAGATGCCTCAAACTGGCTGGAGGACTAGACTCACAAGGATGCCTATTTATAGTACAAGTAGTTCGACATAGTGTCGACACTCACCCCTATTATTAGTGCTCACTCGTGTTTTGTCCCGGTTGGTGTCTCCAACCGGGACTAAAGGTTCAACCCCTATTATTAGTGTTGTCTGCCCCAGCCTGCCGCAATCCCTTCAGTCGCGGTTGGTTTCTCCAACCGGGACTAAAGGTTCAACCCCTATTATTAGTGCTGGCCCACTCATCGCAATCCTTGATCACGGTTGGTTTCTCCAACCGGGACTAAAGGTTCAACCCCTATTATTAGTGCTTCCTGGCCTAGCCCGCCGCAATCCCTTCTGTCGCGATTGGTTTCTTCAACCGGGACTAAAGGTTCAACCTCTATTATTACTGCTGCCTGGCCCAACCTGCCGCAATCCCTTCAGTCATGGTTGGTTTCTCCAACCGGGACTAAACGTTCAACCCCTATTATTGTTGTTGCCTGGCCTATCCTGCCGCAATCCCTTCAGTCGCGGTTGGTTTCTCCAACCGGGACTAAAGATGAACCCTCTATTTATAGGCATTTCCCTATATTTATAGGCTGCCCGATCCAGCCTGCCCGCCCTTTCCCTCTATTTATAGTGCGACCGTCATGGACACCCACACACACACACATTCCTCTCCGCCTACTTTAGGATGCCCATCCCGCATCCTCGTAGTCAACTCGACGGAAATGATGGAGTACTAGGCTCCGCCGGGCATGTCCGAGACTGGGGTCCGCTAAGCGCGCACTAGATGGTGCTACCTTCCGGGACGCGTAGCTTGGTGAGGAATCTGGGTGTCATCGTCGACCCAGAGCTTCTTTGGTGGAGGTCACCTGGTTCAGGAAGGGTGTAGAGGGAGCCGGCCACCGAGGAGGTGGTACATCGTCATGTCAGGGAGGAGGACGAGCACGTCCGTCGCTATATGGCTGCGTTGGACACCAGGGTTGACGATACCTGGCAGATTCTTCAGGGATCTCACCTGAGCTATGCTCGTGTGATGGTTCCGTCTCTTTGGGTTTTCACCTCCCGCGGCTTAGGCACTAGAGTCGTCATCCAGTTTGATTGAGCAAGATGACCAATGTTGCATGCATGTGGATCTGGGTAAAATATTTGACTCACAATATGATTCACAATATGATTACATAAAAGGTTTAATATATTACATAGATCACCAACATCCCTATCTAGTGTTGCTGTTTTCTTCTGCGCTGTAGCCATGGAGAATCTTCATCATTTAACAGGAGCCTTGGGTTAGTTTTCACTTTGAAGGGCGGGATTTCATGAAACTTATTATAATCTTCTAACATATCTGTCTTGTCATCCACTCCCACGATATTTCTTCTCCCTGAAAGAACTATGTGGCGCTTTGGCTCATTGGACGATGTATTCTTTTGCTGATTTCTTTTTCTCGGTTTCGTAGACATGTCCTTCTCATAGAAAACCTGAGCCACGTCGTTGGCTAGGATGAATGGTTCGTCCATGTACGCAAGATTGTTGAGATCCACTGTTATCATGCCATACTTTTCGTCTACATGTACCCCATCTCCTGTCATCTTGACCCATTTGCACCGAAACAAAGGGACCTTAAAAGTAGGTCCATACTCAAGCTCCCATATCTCCTCTATGTACCCATAATATGTGTCCTTCTGCCCATTGTCATCTATTGCATCAAAGCGGACACCACTGTTTTGGTTGGTGCTCGTTTTATCTTGGGTGATCGTGTAAAATGTATTACCATTTATCTCGTACCCTTGGAAAGTACATATAGTCGAAGATGGTAACCGTGCCAACAAGTACAGTTGATCTTCAACAGTGTTGTTATTCATGAGATGTTTTTGCAACCAACTTCCGAAAGTGTCCTCGTGTTCCACTTTAATCGAGGAGTCAGGCTTTCCCGGGTTTTCTGAGCGTACAATAATCTTGTGTTTCTTGATATACGGAGCCACCAAGGTGGAATTGTGTAGAACTGTGTAGTGTGCTTTATTGAAAGAATCCATGTCCATACATACCATTGTTTTCCTTCCTAGTGTGCCTTTTCCAGTCAGCCGCCCCTCATATTGAGATTCAGGAACACCAATCGACTTAAGGTCAGGAAGAAAGTCAACACAAAACTCAATGACCTCCTCTGTTCCATAGCCCTTGGAGATGCTTCCTTCCTGCCTAGCACGGTTATGAACATATTTCTTTAAGACTCCCATGAACCTTTCGAAGGGGAACATATTCTATAGAAACACAGGACCGAGAATTCTAATCTCTTCGACTAGGTGAACTAGGAGATGCGTCATAATGTTGAAGAAAGATGGAGGGTACAACAACTCGAAGCTGACCAGACATTGGACCACATTAATCCGTAACCCTGATAGACTTTCTGGATTGATTACCTTCTGAGAAATTGCATTGAGGAATGCACATACCTTCACAATGGCGAGCCGAACATTTTTCGGTAGAATCCCCCTCAATGCAACCAGAAGCAATTGCGTCATAAGCACGTGGTAGTCATGGGACTAGGTTTTGGAATTTTTTCTCTTTCATATTTACTATTCCCTTTATGTTAGACGAGAAGCCAGACGGGACCTTGATACTGAAAAGGACTTCAAAAAAAGGTTTCCTTCTCTTCCTTGGTAGGAGCGTAGCTGGTAGGCCCTTGAAACTGCCATGGATGCTTGTCGTCTTGTCCTTTATGACGTTGCTGGTCCTCCCGTGCTTCCGCTGTATCTTTTGACTTCCCATACAAGCCCAAGAAGCCTAGAATATTCACGCAAAGATTCTTCGTCAGGTGCATCACGTCGATTGCAGAGTGGACCTCATGGACTTCCCAATAGGATAGCTCCTAGAATATAGATTTCTTCTTCCACATGGGTGCGCGTCCGTCGGCGTCTTTCGGAACAGGTTGTCCTCTGGGACCCTTTCCAAATATTACATTTAAATCCTTGATCATACCAAATACATCAGCACCAGTAAGGGGGCAGGCTTCTTCCGGTGATCTGCCTCGCCATCGAAATGCTTGCCTTTTTTCCTTAAGGGATGTCTGGGCGGAAGAAAACGACGATTATACGGGTACACATTTTTCCTAGATTTATCCAGATATATACTTTTAGTCTCATCTAAATAGTGTGTGCATGCATTATATCCCTTGTTCGTCTGTCCTGAGATGTTACTAAGAGAAGGCCAATGATTGATGGTTACGAACATCAATGCTCGTAGGTCAAATGGCTCCTATTTGTGTTCATCTCACACACGTAATCCTGGTTCGGCCCACAACTATAAAAGTTCATCAACTAATGGCCTTAGGTACACATCAATGTTGTTGCCGGGTTGCTTTAGGCCTTGGATGAGCACTGGCATCATAATGAACTTCCGCTTCATGCACAACCAAGGAGGAAGGTTGTAGATACATAGAGTAATAGGCCAGGTGCTGTGAATGCAGCTCTGCTCCCCAAAAGGATTCATGACATCTGTACTTATACCAAACCATAAGTTTCTTGCGTCACCAGCAAAGTCCGGAAAGTCTCTCTCAATTTTTCTCCACTATCGACCATCCGCGGGGTGCCTCAACATCCTGTCTTTCTTACGTTCTTCCATGTGCCATCGCAAAAACTTGGCATGCTCTTTGTTTCTGAACAAACGTTTCAATCGTGGTATTATAGGAGCATACCACATCACCTTGGCAGGAACCCTCTTCCTGGGTGGCTTGCCATCAACATCACCAGGGTCATCTTTTCTTATATTATACCGCAATGCAGTGCATACCGGGCATTTATCCAAATTCTTGTACTTCTCACCGCGGTAGAGGATGCAGTCATTAGGACACGCATGTATCTTCTGCACATCTAATCCTAGAGGGCAGACGAGCACTAGTAGAAAACAGGCCATCTGTTCGCGCCCCCTCAGAGCATTAGTCCCGGTTGCGCCACCAACCGGGACTAATGCTGGCACGCATCCCGGTTCGAGCGGGCACGGGGCCCGGAGGCATGCGTCCGACAGTAGCAGGCATACGTCCCGTTGGAGCCAGCAACCGGGACTAAAGGTTTGGCCACAGCCACGTGGCGTGGCACACACCTTTAGTCCTGGTTGGTGGCTCCAACCGAACATCTCCGCCTCTATAAATGCAGCATGAGCCCCCTCTGCCTCCACTGCTTTTTTCTCTTGGTGGAAGGTGTGAGGGGTGTGCTAGTTTTTTCTCCCCTATGCATGCATTCAAGGTGTTTGATGAAATGTTTGAGTGAATAATCCCGTTCAATTTCTCATAGAACAAAAATATAGAAGGTGTCCGAGACGCACTTGAGCTTTCTCCTCTTTATTTCCCTCGATCGAGGTTAGCAATCTTATCTTTTCTCTGTCATTGATACAATGCATGTGTCGATGTGAATTGGTCATTTCACTATTTATGATGTCTCGTTTTTGATAAACTTACTTATATGATGCAGATGAACGGTCGGGAATGGATGTACGGTGACCGGCGCGTAGCCGGGTATATGAAAGGCGTGGATAAATTTATTGATGTGGCTACGGCAAACAAAGAGAAGGTTTTATACGTTGTCCATGTGTTCAATGTCGGAACAACAAGGAGTAATCTTCCTCGAAAATCATTCGCAGCCACCTGATTATGAAAGGTTTCATGCCCAACTATAATTGCTGGACCAAGCACGGGGAAAGAGGGGTTATGATGGAAGATGGTGAAGAAGAAGATGATGATAACAACTATCATCATATGTTTCTGAATACGGATACTGCAATGGAAGACAATGGAGAGGAAAGAGGTGAAGAACGAGCATCGATGAGCGGTGATGAACTTGGTAGGGTCATTTCGATGCAAAGCGAGAATGTGAAACGAAAATGAGAAGTTGAAGTTAGAGGGCATGTTAGAAGATCACAAGAAATTGTTGTACCCAAATTGTGAAGATGGCAGCACAAAGCTCGGTACCACACTGGAATTGTTGCGATGGAAGGCAGAGTGTGGTCTAACTGACTCCTCATTTGAAAAGATGCTGAAAATAATGAAGCCGAAGTTTCCAAAACATAACGAACTTTCCGAGAGTACCAACGAAGCAAAGAAGACTCTCTGTCCTCTAGGATTAGATGTGCAAAAGATACATGCATGCATTAATGACTGCATCCTCTCATGTAAGGAGTATGAGAATTTAGATAAATGCCTGGTATGCAATGCGTTGCGGTATAAGATCAGACGAGATGACCCTGGTGATGTTGAGGGAGAGCCCCTCCGGAAGAGGGTTCCTCCTAAGGTTATGTGGTATGCTCCTATAATACCAAGGTTGATACGCATGTTCAAAAACAAAGAGCATGCCAGGTTGTTGCGATGGCACAAAGAAGACCGTAAGAAAGACGGGAAGTTGAGACACCCTGATGATGGGTCACAGTGGAGAAAAATCGAGAGAGACTTCCCAGACTTTGCAGGTGACGCAAGGAACTTATGGTTTGGTCTAAGTACAGATGGCATGAATCCTTTTGGGGAGCAGAGCTGCAGTCACAGCACCTGGCCCGTGACTCTATGTATCTACAACCTGCCTCCTTGGTTGTGCATGAAGCGTAAGTTCATTATGATGCAAGTGCTCATACAAGGCCCGAAGCAACCGGGCAACGACATTGATGTGTACCTTAGGCCATTAGTTGAAGAACTCTTACAGTTGTGGGGCAAACCAGGTGTACGTGCGTGGGATGAGAACAAACAGGAGCCATTTGATCTACGAGGGTTGTTATTCGTAACCATTAATGATTGGCCTGCTCTTAGTAACCTTTCAGGACAGACAAACAAGGGATATAAGGCATGCACACACTATTTAGATAAGACTGAAGGTACATATTTGCATAAATGCAAGAAGGTTGTGTACCTGGCGAATCGACGATTTCTTCCGACCAATCATCCCGTAAGAAAGAAAGGCAAGCATTTCAAAGGTGAGGCGGATCACCAGAAGAAGCCTGAACTCCCTGCTGGTGATGATGTATTTGGTATGGTCAAGGACATAGAAGTAATCTTTGGAAAGGGTCCCGGTGGTCAATCAGTTCCGAACGACGTCGCTACAGGACACGCACCCATGTGGAAGAAGAAATCTATATTTTGGGAGCTACCATATTGGAAAGTCCTGTGTGTCCGCTCTTCAATCGACGTGATGCACGTGACGAAGAATCTTTGCGTGAACCTGGTAGGATTCCTAGGCGTGTATGGGAAGACAAAAGATACACCAGAAGCACGGGAGGACCAACAAATTATGAAAGACCCAAAGAACATGCATACACATAACAAGACGGATAAAGGGTGTCACTTAAGTCGTGCCAGCTATGCTCTTACCAAAGCAGAGAAGGAAATCTTTTTTGAATTCCTTTACAGTATCAAGGTGCCGTCGGGCTTCTCATCTAATATAAAGGGGATAATAAATATGGCAGAGAAAAAGTTCCAAAACCTGAAGTCTCATGACTGCACGTGATTATGACGCAGTTGCTTCCGATTGCATTGAGGGGCTTCTACCGAAAATGTTCGAGTACCCATTGTGAAGCTGTGCATTCCTCAATGCAATATCTCAGAAGGTAATCAATCCAGATATTCTGCCAAGGTTATAGAAGGATGTGGTACAATGTCTTGTTAGTTTTGAATTAGTGTTCCCACCATCCTTCTTCAATATTATGACGCATCTCCTAGTTCACCTAGTGGAAGAGATTGCCATTCTCGGTCCGGTATTTCTGCACAATATGTTCCCCTTTGAGAGGTTCATGGGAGTCTTAAAGAAATATGTTCATAACCGTGCTAGACCAGAAGGAAGCATCTCCAAGGGATATGGAACGAGGAGGTCATTGAGTTTTGTGTTGACTTTATTCGACCTTAAGCCGATTGGTGTTTCGACTCGGCATGAGGGAAGACTAAGTGGAAAAGGCACTGGGAAAGAAAGCAATGATATGTAGGGACGGGATTCTTTCACTAAAGCACACTACGATTCTACATAATTCCACCTTGGCAGCTCCGTATATCGAGGAACACAAGAATATTGTACGCTCAAAAACCGGGGAAGCTGAATCATGGATTCAGATGAACACATGAAGTCTTTGGTGGTTGGATGCGGACACATCTCTTGAATGACACCTTGTTGGAGATCAGCTATACTTGTTGGCGCGTCACCATCTTCTCTTGTATTGAATTTCCAAGGTGCGAAATAAATGGGAATACATTCTACACGACGCCCAAGATAAAGAGCACCAACCAAAATAGTGGTGTCCGCTTTGATGCAATAGACGAGAATGGACAAAAAGGACACATATTATGGTTACATAGAGGAGATATGGGAACTAGACTATGGAGTCTGTTTTAAGGTCTCTTTGTTTCGCTGCAAATGGGTCAACCTGAATGGGGAAGGGGTAAAGATAGACCAGTTGTACGGAATGACAACAGTGGATCTCAACAATCTTGGTTATAGAGATGAACCATTCGTCCTAGCCAATGATGTGTCTCAGGTTTTCTATGTGAAGGACATGTCCTCCAGACCAAAAAAAGAAAAAAATATGCAACCGAATACATCATATGATGAGCCAAAGCGTCACATAGTTCTTTCAGGGAAAAGAAACATCATGGGAATCGAGGACAAGACAGACATGTCAGAACATTATAATAAGTTTGATGAAATTCCGCCCTTCACAGTGAAAACTGACCCAAGCATTCCGTTAAGTAAAGAAGATGCTCCATGGTTACGTCTGAAGCGATCATAAGGAAGGACATATGCCAAGAAGTTCATGCTCATATTATGTAACTCTAGTTCATGTCTTTCGCGGTTTGTGGCTTGACCGAAGGATATCTTTCGCGGTTTGTGGCTTGACCGGGACTATATATAGGGGGGCCTTTAGTCCCGGTTTTGTAGTCTCAGTTTTTAATATTAATAAATGTCTTCAGTGTTAGTCTCGTTTTGTGGCTGGACCGGGACTATGAAGAAGTTGTCCCGATTCGTACTTACCATTAAGATCTGATCTCCAAACGCGCGCGGTCACATATTAGGGAGTGCCTCTATGACCAGTTTCTTGGAGATGCCGGAGGACTGGGATCCGGCGGCATCTCCCTGAAACTGGTCGTAGTGGTGTCCCTGCTCTCGAAAACCATCTTGCAGCTTGTAACTTCTCTAACTAGATCAATACGCCTCGGAGCTAACTAATTTCACATATTAGGGAGTTCCTCTATGACCAGTTTCTCAGAGATCTTGGGAGGATCAGGCTCGTCGGCATCTCCACACTGGCCGTAGTAGTGTCCCTGCTCTCGAAAACCATCTTGGAGATGCCTCAAAGCTGGAGGACTGGACTCAAAGGATGCCTATTTATAGTACAAGCTCGGCAGAGTGTCTACACTCACGAAATACTGTCGCCACTCACCCCTATTATTAGTGTTGACTCGTGTTTTGTCCCGGTTGGTGTCTCCAACCGGGACTACAGGTTCATCTTTAGTCCCGGTTGGTGACATCATCCGGGACAAGGTACATGCCGCACGACATAATGTCGACACTCACCCCTATCATTAGTGCTTCCTGGCCCAGCCTGCCGAAATCCCTCCGCGTGGTGTCGACAATGAAAATCCTGTTTCAGAATGCTACCGTCCCATTTTTAGAACAATCCGAACAATGAAAATCCTTCGCGTGGTGTCATATTATGTTACATAGTTGAAAGGAAAAATACGGACTTGGTATATTGATCATGTTTCGAAAAAACCTTCACAAAATGACCTATCATGTTCGAGGTTTCATGGCTTTCGGTCCAAATGACCGATGTTATGTGCTGAATCACGGCATAGTTTGTGATGTTGTGCCCATATTATGCATGTGTGTCGACATTGGTATGGAGAACAGTGTTGCAGGAGGAAGTTTTCCTTTTATGCATACGGAAAAGCCCTTTTCCATTTTCGAAGCAAAAAACGGGTCGCTTTTGTGAAGTAACCACCAAAATGCCGTCTCAGAATGCTACCGTCCCATTTTCCTAAAATACTAGACCACCTTACATGGACTATCTCCCAACCGGGACATCTCAAACCTTTTTGTCCATCCAGGGTAAAAAGGACAAATGTCTACCGAATCGGTAGCAAGTGGGTCCGGTTTGTACTACAGGTACATGATCTATCTCCCGTGATTTTTTGAAAAAATCATTTTTAGACTCGCAATATGTGGTTTCTTCAGAGATCCAATGCAAGTTCTAACGATGTGCGTCCCCTATCTTCATGCACACCGGTTCGACCATAGTTAGGAATTCAGATAATTCAAAACGGGCATAATAAATTCAAAAAAAATCCGAACAATGAAAATCCTTCGCGTGGTGTCATATTATGTTACATAGTTGAAAGGAAAAATACCAGACTTGGTATATTGATCATGTTTCGAAAAAACCTTCAAAAAATGACCTATCATGTTCGAGGTTTCACGGCTTTCGGTCCAAATGACCGATGTTATGTGCTGAATCATGGCATAGTTTGTGATGTTGTGCCCATATTATGCATGTGTGTGAACATTGGTATGGAGAACAATGTTGCAGGAGGAAGTTTTCCTTTTTGTCGCACGGAAAAGCCCTTTTCGATTTTCCGAGCGCAAAAAATGGGTCGTTTTGTGAAGTAACCACCAAAATGCCGTTTCAGAATGCTACCGTCCCATTTTCCTAAAATACTAGACCACCTTACATGGACTATATCCCAACCGGGACATCTCAAACCTTTTCGTCCATCCAGGGTAAAAAGGACAAATGTCTACCGAATCGGTAGGAAGTGGGTCCGGTTTGTACTACAGGTACATGATCTATCGCCCGTGATTTTTTGAAAAAATCATTTTTAGACTCGCAATATGTGGTTTCTTCAGAGATCCAATTCAAGTTCTAACGATGCTCGTCCCCTATCTTCATGCACACCGGTTCGACCATAGTTAGAAATTCAAATAATTCAAAACGGGCATAATAGATTCAAAAAAAATCCGAACAATGAAAATCCTTCGCGTGGTGTCATAGTATGTTACATATTTGAAAGGAAAAATACCAGACTTGATATATTGATCATGTTTCGAATAAACCTTCACAAAATGACCTATCATGTTCGAGGTTTCATGGCTTTCGGTCCAAATAACCGATGTTATGTGCTGAATCAGGCATAGTTTGTGATGTTGTGCCCATATTCTGCATGTGTGTGGACATTGGTATGGAGAACAATGTTGCAGGAGGAAGTTTTCCTTTTTGTCGCACGGAAAAGCCCTTTTCCATTTTCCGAGCGCAAAAAACGGGTCATTTTGTGAAGTAACCACCAAAATGCCATTTCAGAATGCTACCGTCCCATTTTCCAAAAATACTAGACCACCTTACATGGACTATCTCCCAACCGGGACATCTCAAACCTTTTCGTCCATCCTGGGTAAAAAGGACAAATGTCTGCCGAATCGGTAGAAAGTGGGTCGATGTACTCTGAGTACATGATCTGTCGCCCGTGATTTTTTGAAAAAATCATTTTTAGACTCGCAATATGTGGTTTCTTCAGAGATCCAATGCAAGTTCTAACGATGCTCGTCCGCTATCTTCATGCACACCGGTTCGACCATAGTTAGGAATTCAGATAATTCAAAACGGGCATAATAAATTAAAAAAAATCCGAACAATTAAGATCCTTCGCGTGGCGTCATATTATGTTACATAGTTGAAAGGAAAAATACCAGACTTGGTATATTGATCATGTTTTGAAAAAACCTTCATAAATGACCTATCATGTTCGAGGTTTCATGGCTTTCGGTCCAAATGACCGATGTTATGTGTTGAATCACGGCACAGTTTGTGATGTTGTGCCCATATTATACATGTGTGCGGACATTGGTATGGAGAACAATGTTGCAGGAGGAAGTTTTCCTTTTTGTCGCACGGAAAAGCCCTTTTCCATTTTCCGAGCGCAAAAAACGGGTCGTTTTGTGAAGTAACCACCAAAATGCCATTTCAGAATGCTACCGTCCCATTTTCCTAAAATACTAGACCACCTTACATGAACTATCTCCCAACCGGGACATCTCAAACCTTTTCGTCCATCACAGGTAAAAGGACAAATGTTCCAGAATCGGCGAAGTAGGTCCAGTTTTCCGCCATTTCTTCACTTGATTTTTCCCACGGTTCTTCCCTTGATTCTTCCCTCCAGTTATCTTCCTGTCATTTCTCACTATATATATGTAGGGTTGTCCTCCATTGTCATTGCACATCTCTAGACTCATATCTGCAACCTCATCACTCTTTCCCATGACTTCCACCGTAGCACTAACTCCCAGGGAGGCGGAGGCGCTTTGCGCCTCGAACTACCCCTGCCAGACTCTTGTGTCCCTCGGCTGGATCTTTGCGCCGAGGCGTGCAGTTCCTCTGTCCCTCTAGGTGTGGCGTGTCGGATGGCCATCACGAACCACTACTACTTGAGCTCACCTTGAAGCAGCGGAGGAATCCTAGATGGCATCCCGACTATTTCCCGACTTGGGAAGCCTTCTTCGTGGATCGGCGTGAGAGGGCGCTCGCCAGGCACGAGGAGGACGGCCCACCTCCTCCGAACTCCAACAAGGCCGGCTGTCGGCTGTGGTGGCGCGGCCGGACTCTCCAGAGCGTCAAGGCCTACGACACGGCCGCCGACTCTAGCCCCCGCCTGCGCTACCCTCAAGTCCAGCCCACTCATACTCAGCCTTCAAGGTTCAACTTCTGACCCCTGACGATAGCGGCGGCTTGGCCAATCTGACGACTAAAGTGGCGAGTATTACAGGTGTAGGCAGGAGCATGACTGAATCATTCCAACATTGCAAAACAATTTTGGCCGATTATGGCTTAATATGGCCATGTATCTTAATTTTCAGTTCTTCTATGTAAGTTTGTGTTAGTTGCGTTATGTACTTTAATTCCAGTTCTATCCTAATCAAATTTTCTTTCCGCCCATTATTTTCTGTACTTTTTATGTTTAAAGTTTTTCTAAATTCCAAATTAATATTAAAAAAAATATAAGTTAATTTTTTTTTAATTTTAAATGGTTCATAGTTTAAATGGTTACATTAATTATTTTTTAAAACACAAAATGGTTTTGAATTATTTATTCAAATCCAAACACTTTTTATGTTTAAAGTTTTTCTAAATTCCAAATTAATATTCAAAAAATATAAGTTAATTAATTTTTAATTTTAAATGGTTACATTAAATATTTTTTAAAAATAGAAAATGGTTTTGAATTAGTTATTCAAATCCAAACACTTTTTATGTTTAAAGTTTTTCTAAATTCCAAATTAATATTCATAAAATATAAGTTAATTCATTTTTAATTTTAAATGGTTCATAGTTTAAATGGTTACATTAATTATTTTTAAAAACAGAAAATGGTTTCGAATTAGTAATTCAAATTCAAACACTTTTTATGTTTAAAGTTTTTCTAAATTCCAAATTAATATTCAAAAAATATAAGTTAATTCATTTTTAATTTTAAATGGATCATATTTTAAATGGTTACATTAATTATTTTTTAAAAAATATAAAATGGTTTTGAATTAGTTATTCAAATCCAAACACTTTTTATGTTTAAAGTTTTTCTAAATTCCAAATTAATATTCAAAAAATATAAGTTAATTAATTTTTAATTTTAAATGGTTACATTAATTATTTTTTAAAAATAGAAAATGGTTTTGAATTAGTTATTCAAATCCAAACACTTTTTATGTTTAAAGTTTTTCTAAATTCCAAATTAATATTCAAAAAATATAAGTTAATTCATTTTTAATTTTAAATGGTTCATAGTTTAAATGGTTACATTAATTATTTTTAAAAACACAAAATGCTTTCTAATTAGTTATTCAAATTCAAACACTTTTTATGTTTAAAGTTTTTCTAAATTCCAAAGTAATTATCATTTATAAAAAATTACAAATTTAAACCCCAAAATAAAAAATAAGGCGGGAACAGAGAGAAAATTCCTGAATTTTTTTGAAAACAGGGTCATATATCCCGGTTGGGGCCACCAACCGGGACTAAAGACCCCTGCGCGCGTCAACCCTTGGTCTGCTAAAATTTTTGGAGTATACGTCCCGGCCACCAACCGGGACTAAAGGTCCTTTGGTTATAACTGACGCGCCTCCTCTTCTTCTTCCCCATCTCTCACTTCTCTCACGCCTTGACAGAACCGCCTTGGCAGCTGCCAGGCTTCGCCGCCGCCTGGCGTTCCGTCGCCACCACCGCCGCCTCCCGTCAATGCGCTCCCATTCTTCCTCCCGCTCCGATGCCGCCGATCTGCGAGCTCGACGGAGGAGACGCTCATTGACCAGAAGAGCGGCGCCGCCACTATCTTGCTCCTGCATCGCCCTCTCTCTAACGCGGTGAGCCTCTGCACCTCCAGTGTCCTCCGTTTGCTGCTTGCTTGTTGTAGCCACGCGTCGTGTCCTACAAAGAACCGCCGCGGCCGTGCGCCCAGACTCGGTGACCTTCTTGACGGCGCCGCCACTTTATTGTTTACCTCGACGCTGCTTGATCAAGCCTAGCCCGTCGCCCCTTACGCCTCACAGCGCGTCCCCGGTGACCACCAGACGCTGAGATGATGTCACCAGGCGTCCACGTTGGCCCACAGGCTGACCTTTGACCACCAGGGCTTGCTGATGTGGCCTAGGGCCCAGCAATCCCACATACGTGGGGTTTTTGTCTGGGTAAAAAAACCCAACCCTTTGCTAATGTCATATTGACACAGTAATTCAATTTTAAATGATTTAATAATTTTAGAAATTGATATAAACTTGTAAATTCAATATCTTTTTATTTATAAGTCAGATAAATACAAATAATATATCAAATTGTTCAGAAAAATGAAACCTATCTATTTAACCTATAATCATGCATTGTTCAACAACTTAAATGACAAGTATAATTATAAGAACAAATGCACCCCTCTCATAGGGTTTTCACCCCTCGGAACCCCGATTAAATCGTCGAGCATGTCTTAGGGTTACATTCCAATGCAAATTAACTTGTGATATCATCATACTTGCTTGAGCATTGCATCGATGCCATGTGTTGATTGTTTCCCTTTCTTTTCGGTGTTTGGATTATTAGGTTTATTATTAGTTAGGTATTATTAGGTTTATTAATTAGTTTGGTATTATTGGTCTTCGGCCCCACTGGTCAGTCATTATGGGTAGACCCAGACCCGATTCACATTGTCAAGCAACTTAAAAACCCTATCTTAGATAAGGAATCATTAATACCCCTTAGGTGCATGTGGGTTCGACGATGTGCCTTCGCCAGGGCATTCTGAACCCTCTTAAATCGATTCCAATATGGTATTTTGTTAGTATCTAGTGTTACCTATCTGCTGGATAGTTTCCCTTTTGTAGCCTTATACTCATGTTCCCCTCTTAGGTGCATGTCGGTTTAGGGTTTCTCTTCATTTTTATTATTGTGTATGTATATATTAGGGTTTCTCTGAATTAGGGTTTATATCTCTCAACACCGTACCTAACTTTCTCCCTTAGCCGCTTCGACTTATTCGTTTTTCCACCTAGGCAGAAAATATGGACCCACACGTCAGAGACGAAGAAAAGTAAGAGTTGATCCAAGGTGTGATCCACGTGGAAGAAAATTTAGATGTATCAACGTTTCTGAACAACTCCGGTGAGGGTGATCCTCTTTTTGCCGGAATAGACGACTTGTTTGAGGTTGAAGGTGTTGCCTTCCGCGAGGGAGAAGGCGATGCCTTGTGTAATCGAGAAGACGACCGCTCCGGCAAGGTGCATGTAATATAATTAATTCATTAATTAATCATCTGCTATCTATATAGAAATAGTAACGATGATCTTTCTTATTTTAGCCCTCCGGATCGAACAAATCTACTGAAAAGAGCAGACGAGGCCCAACCAAAAAGTTGCAAGACCATGAGAGGTTTAGGATCGAAGATGTCGCTGAAGACGGCAAACCGACGGCTCCTAAAGTTGTCGCAAGCAAATTTGTGGCACAATGCGGAGTAATCGTTAGGGACTTAATCCCGACCACCATTCGAAATTGGAATAGGCCTGCTGATGTGAAAGAAGAGGGAACATGTTTATTTGTCCCTAACCACGCCAAATATTTACTGTGGAAGAGGCTCATGGTTAATTTCAAACTACCAAAGATAGAGCTGGACCCAAATGCGAAGGATCTAGTTGAGGACGCCTTAGAACATGGGAGAGCCATGGAGGCTAAGGTCAGGGAGTGGGCTTTGAAGAAGATGGCCCAGTGTTTCACCAACTGGAAGAAAAGATTGCACCTTGACTATGTCGTGAAAGAAGACTCGATTTCAAGAATATTCAGTTTGAGAAGATAAAACCATTACAGGCTGAGTTTGTGGAATACAAGACATCGAAAAAGCTAAGAAAATGTACGCACTGAATAAGCTGAATCTGCTAACAAGAAGTATCACCATACTATGGGGCAAGGTGGCTACAGGGCTGGCATTCCTAAGTGGGAGAAACTTGAGAATGAACTGTGTGCTAAAAAGATCACCCCAGAGACAGACGATTGGGTAGAACGTGCAAGGAATTGGTTTTACGGGCATGGGGGCACGGTGGACTCAGAAGGGATGTGTGTATATAACATACGACATAAATAAGACCCCTTGCCAATCGAGAGGATGAGAAAAGCAGTAAAGGCTGTTAAAGATGGGGACTTCATTCCCGATAGAGAGAATGATGATCTCACACTCGCCCTTGGAAATAAGGAACATGATGAACGAACACGAGGCACAAGAGGCTCCCAACCATGGAGGACTGGGTTTCCCGAAGAGAGGAAGAAATATCCTGATAGAAGCCGTCAGAGGAGAAAGGACAGGGCAGAAGTTGAAGCAGATAGTCAGAAAGAGCAACTGCGTATAATTGAAGAACGAATAAAGCAACAACAAGATGAGATTAACGCACTTAAAGAGCAAAGTACTATCGGCCCATCTCAGCAGCACACTGCATTCGATGCTACCGGCCTATCGAATAATCGAAAAAGCGGTGTGGCTTCCACCGAGGTCCCAGGTGATGACAATGGCGATGACGATGGTGCACCGACGATGGCTCCTGTTGGCTACCCAGTGGATGATATCACAGAGATGACACACTGCGAGCTACATGTCAAAGTTGTGAACATATCAATGAAGGTGGCGGTCGGCTATGCCTTACCAATTGGACCCACACCAACTTACCACTGTCGTCCGGTTCCAGAGGGCTACGTTGTTGTCGGGGTGGATGAAATCATGCCCACCTTTGAAGTTTTGGATCTTGACTACCCTGCAGGTGAAGGGGATGTGACTGTGCTAGGAGACACAAAAAACGTCACCATTCTATGGCCAAAGGAATGTATCGTGCTTCGAAATCACACGCTAAGGCCATCTTCGCCGCCGCCTCACCCGTATCCAGCGAAATTAAATGCGCCCTTGGCAGCCGTCTTCATCGCCTCACCGCTCGTCGCCTCACCAATCTCGCGCAGCCATCGCCCAGGATCCATCGCGGCCTCGGGATAAAAAGCGTAAAGCGTCACTACTACTGCGTCGTGGTAGCGATCGGCGAAACATAAACAAGAGCCTCTTCCAAAGTACCAAAGGTTCCTCCAAAGAGAGCTTATGGTGTCTTGAAGAGGAGGCTGCGGCGATCGTTGATCTTGAAGCGACAACGTTTTAAGCTAAAAAAAGCGAAGAGCGAGTTCCCAGACCAAAGAAGAAAAAGCCAAAGTGTTGAAAATGCTAAAGTCTCTTCATCAACCCGAGCCAAAGCTGTCATCGGACTATGAGCGTTCTATTCTCAAGTCACATGTGGCACAAAAGCCTCGAAGCGATCTTGATGCAAGCGAAATCTGTTGCCCAGCTCGGAGAACAAGCAAAACAGTCTTGCGCCCTCTCAAGGTGATTTCCCAAACCAATGTGGGTCGAGCAAATATGGGGCGAAGAAGTATGATCCAGAGGTAGTTACTGTCTGAGAAGCTGCCGCTGCTCAAGGTATTAGTATTGCCCGATTACTTATCGATTAGAGTACTTCCACGTGAGTGAAGTAGCATACAAATACCAGTCACGGCAAACCTCTCGTTAAACACGAGGAGGTAAACAATCTTCCAACAAAATGCGAAGATTGCATAAGCGTACATGCATGACACAAAGGCGGGGCTAATTGGATAGTCTTGAGGGTTACAAAAAAGCATCATGGGAAAGAAAAGGATGACATGATATCCATTGAATTTGATGAACTATTTCAATTATTCAATCAAGGCGCCTTGGACAAATCGATCATCGATTGCCTATTATGTAAGTACTAATTCTGTAATTAATTTAGTCTCCAGCTATCTCACCTTGTTTATTGCATGTATATAATCATCTGTAATATGCGAATGAAGATTCTCGAATACAGAGGACAAATCTATGACATTGGCTTCATTGACCCATATTGGGTTCATGAAGCTAATCTCAAAACAAGCCCCAGGATACGGGCATAATATAGTACACGTTAAGGTTTCAAGAAACCGGAAGGAAATACATTTTCCTTACAACTTCGAGTGAGTGTTATTGTCTTCTGTACACTTACTATTTCGCTTACTCGATGTTAAGTATATAATTGATTAGTTATGCATTCGCAGCTTCCACTATATTCTGTTAATCATTCAACTTGACAAAGGGCATGTACTAGTCATGGACTCGAAACATAAACCCCTTGAGACGTGGAAGGACATGCAGATGCTTCTCCAGCGGTAATTCTAATCATTACGACACTATACCGGCAACGTTCATGAATTTTATGATATCAAGTAATTAATAACTTCTTTTATTCGTTTTCTTCGCCGGGCAGCGCATGGAAACGGCTCACCAACAAGGCTAGGGGTGTTTGGAAAGAGGAGCTTACATTTCAACCACTAGATGTAAGCACCACTAGCTATCCGCGCATCTCTTTGATTCTAGTTTTGATACAGTTATTATCATGCTTGATTATTATTTTGATTGAACTCTGTTCTCGTAAAGTGCCTGACGCAGGGACCAGGTAACAATCTATGTGGATACTATGTTTGCGAGTTCATCCGGCAGACGTGCGATGAGAAGGGCAAAAATTTAGAGCAACTACACGTACGTAAACAATTTCTATAGTTTTTAATTACAATCAAATTGTGTTTAGTTTCATTCATATAGGCTGACTCCTTTTTTAAATCAGATCGAACGTCTACGGGACGGTCTTCTGCCAAAGGATCACGTACGAGCAATTCAGGAGGAATTGGCGGGATTCTTGGATGCAGAAGTCCTAAACCCAAAAGGGGAATACTATTCGGCTGTGTATAGACAATAGGGATTGTAAAAAGAGCAACTTTTGTATGTAGTGCATGAACTCGATCCGTGTATCGAATGTAATATTGTCATGATGATCTTGTGTAATATAACGGTTCCTTCATTGATAAGTGCAAAACACTAAATAAACAATAAAACAACCTAAATGAATTCTTTGCCGCGGCACAAAAAGTGGTGAAAATGCTGCCGCGGCAACAAAATGTGCCAAAATGAATTCTCTGCCGCGGCAGAGAAATGGGCCAAATCTCTGCCGCGGCAGAAGGTTATTTGTCCCGGTCCATGTTACGATCCACCCCCCTCGCGCTCTGACGCCGCCACGTGTACCCCCATTTGTCCCGGTTGGTGGGGCAACCGGGACTAAAGGTTGGGGCTTTAGTCCCGATTGCCCCGTCCCGGTTGGGTAACCGGGACTAAAGCCCCTTACCAACCGGGACCAATGGGCATCTCTGCACTAGTGGAGCTTCTTTGCTTCGTATGTACTGGCGGGCAATTCGTTATTTCTTAGAAGCAACTTCTTCATGAGTACCAGCAACTTTTCAAATCCCGAGTCAGTCACACCGGTCTCTGCCTTCCACTTCAGCAATTCCAGTGTGCTACCCAGCTTCTTCTGGCCATCTTCATAAGTTGGGTACAACAATTTTTTGTGGTCCTGTAACATCTGCTCAAAATGCAACCTCTCCTTTTCTGTACCGCAGTCTCACTTTGCATCAGAAATGACCCGACCAAGATCATGAGCGGGCCGGTCTGGTTCCCGTTCTTCACCTCCTTCTTCATTGTCTTCTATTGCGGTATCAGCGTATTCAGGAAAAATAGATCGGTAGTTGTCATCATCGTTCTCTTCTTCATCGCCGTCTTCCATCACAACCCCTCTTTTTCCGTGTTTGGTCCAAACATTATAGCCGGACATAAAACCATACCGAAGTAGGTGGCTCTGAATGACTCTTGCGGAAGTGTGAGCCTTCTCATTCCTACAGTCAACACATGGACAACACATAAAACCATTCTGCCACTTGTTCTCCTCGGCCACAACTCGAAAAGAACGCACGCCTTCTCTGAAAGCGGCAGAGCGTCGGTCACCGTACATCCATGGATGGCTCATCTGTATCATACAAATATATGTCAAACGCAATCACTATGCTAAAATTAGTACCACACGGTCTAAACGAGAAAATATTTGCTAACCTTTTATTACACTTGGAAACAAAGATGAGAAAACTTAAGTGTGGCTCGTGCACCTCATATCATGTCTGTCTTGTGTGACCTAAACTCGCATCGCTCTAATGGACATTTCACCGAACACCTCTAGTGCGTATGAACAAGAAAAAAAATAGCACAACAATACCACCTCTCCCACCAGGAAAAAAACAGTTGAGAGGGGAAGGGGGCTATGCATATATATAGGGCCAGACCACTAGTCCCGGTTTGATATACAAACCGAGACTAAAGGGTGTGCCCCCAGCGATCGGCAGGCCCTAGCCCCTTTAGTCCCGATTTGTGTCTCAAACCGGGACTAATGGGGTTTAACGGGCCAGAACCTATGATTTGGGTGGCTCGGGCCGTCCGACGCGGCCATTAGTCCCAGCCCCAGCCACAGCCAGGACTAATGGCCTGGACGAAATACATGTTTTCTACTACTGATATATAGGTGGTGCGAGGTCACTGTATGAGGAAATCCAATCTACTCTCACACGGACCGGCGGGAAGACGGTCTGGCGAGACGCGGAAAGGCTAGGGTTTGGCGTCCGATTCAGCAAAAGTTCATGGCTATACGTGTTCAGATTCCAAATTCAGTAGATATCTATAAGATCGAGAAATTTCTAGATTATATAAGTACATAGAAAATAGAGGAAACCCTAGCCGGGCAAGCGATTCCATGGCGCTGCGCAATCTGACAACTAGGATGCGGAACCCAGCCGCTGCTGCTTTGGGTGTACATGTGCTGCCGCTGGCACCCCGCGTGTCTGACTCCTGCCGGCGCCCGCCCAAGGTTCTACACCACTCATCAGGTTCGCATACTACTTCCTCCGTTTTAAAATATAAAATGTTTTAGATTTATAAAGCAAATTTTTCTAGACTTATTTTAGTATCTAGATTCACTAAGGTTTAAAGTAAATCTACACACTAAAACAAGTCTAGATACATTTTTTTTACAAACCTAAAACATCTTATATTTTGAAACGGAGAGAGTAGTTCTATGTGTTTTGTCCCTTGCGCTCAGTTTAATCATTGTCCATATCGATTTTCAACCATCTTGCTTTGATCCGTCAATTGACATATAACTAATTGACATATAACTATAAGCTTCACTAGCACAAATACCTGTACGTTGCTACGAGATAACTTTATAATTAGTGTTTAAATTTCACTACTAAAAATCAAGTTTCTTGATAGGTTAAAATCCGCAATTTCACAATTAACAGATAAACATTAAATATGAAGTAGTAGATCTGTGTGTCTATCTTTGTCCTATTTTTGCTCAACTCATTTTGAAATGAAACATCAAGTTGCAAATAATAAAGAAGAAGAATAACTAAGCAAACGATGCTGTCACTTGAAGATCCAAACATATTCTCTCCATTCAGAAATAAGTGACTTGAATTTGTCTAGATTAACACGTATCTAGACATGTTTTAGTATAAGATATATGTTGAGTCTAGAAAAAATTCAAAGTCAATTATTTTCGAATGTAAGGAGTATTAATATTTTTCTGAAGGACTAAGCATAAATCATAGGAAAGTACTCAAAGAATTATAACGACCGGCTGACAATAAGGACATAGTTATAGAAATCATTTTACGAAATCATTTGGGAACTAAGTAGGCAGCAAGTCTAAAAACTGCTCGTATGGCATCTAGAGATGCATAGTGCCCGGTCGATGGTGGAAGAAATATTTTTGAGTTTAATTTCACATATATTCCAGAAGTTGAACAATACAAACTAAATAAATATGAGTTTAATTTACCTTACGCGCTGAGCTAACGTAGGCTGAGCATGAGGTAAGTTATGTTGCTGCCCTACCCGCCCATGTAGTAAAAAAATATGAAGCAACGGTCCTCGAAGACAACTCCCGAAGCACTATGATTTTTTTAGACCCAACGTATTAATATGAGGCTATCATCTCATTGGGACCCACCCCTCTCTCGTGATATTTTCTCGCATCTAGTATGTCTTATCCTCGTCTTCCTCCACAGAAATGTGTCCCGAGCTTCTCCTTTCCCCTCATTTTTTTGTCCAATTTTATCATCAAATTCGGCGAGAAATCCAGGAAATCTTCAAATTTAAACCTCAAGTTTACCAATCCATCCAGTTTCTCGGCCGTTTTTGCTTGTATCTTTGTACCAATTGAAATTGAAGATCCCATAAAAGCAAGGAGCAGACAGTCAAGGAGCAGTGCTGAGAAGGGAAGCATTGCATCCGTAGTTGAGTCTTAGGAATGTAACATATACGGCTTCCCGTTGTAAACTGCTCCAGCCGCTAACCCGATCCCGGCTAGCCCAGCCCGAGTTGCGCCCCTGCCTGCACTGAACTCGAATTCTTGAGCATGCCCCGACCAAATCGAGGCACGTCCCCGCGCTTGCCCGTTCCAGCTGCAGGTGCGCCACCAACTCCTCCGGCTGCCACCCCGATCCCCGTCCAGCCCCACCCTGCACTGAGCTCCCGGATATTATTTTCGTCTCCTCAAAATAGAGGCAGTAATGTAGGTGGGTGAGGTTCTTGCATCTCGAGGGTGGTCAGATACGACCGAATCAACCGGCAGCAGAACGTCGGGGCGGAGACGAACAGGGCCCCGTCGCCGCCGCGGCGACTACGGTCTCCACACGATGGGAGTAGAACATCTCGCTCGTCTCCTCAAAATAGAGGCAGTAATGGAGGCGGGTGAGGTTCTCGCGTCTCCGGCGTGGTCGGATACAACCGAATCAATTGGCGGCGTCTGGTAACGTCAGGGGCGGAGACGAACAGTGGAATTGGGGATTTTTTTTTGTCTATATATCCACGGCAATATCGAACAGTTATGACTTCGCGGTGGCAAAACAGTGTAATATATCCAAACTCTAGGGGTATAATGGTCCAAGACGGACCGTGGACAGAAACATTGCATTCTTTATTATTAGATATAGATTAGTTATTTCATCCGTTTGTCTCTTAAGATACGATTTGATCATCAACATTGTCTTGTCAAACAAACTCTAGTCAAGCTGCATATGGTGTAATTTTGAGGTCATTCATATATAGGATCGCGGGCAACTAAGTTCAGTTCCGTCAATTCGTGTTGATTCTTTCTCGACTGCTTGCTATCAAGTTTCAGCAACCAATAATAATCTGCTCTTGATATGATTTGTGATATAGTCCCTGTTCACAAGTATCTGAATAAAATTGTGATTTCTTGATGAAGGTCAAACATTTGGTGGACGCAGAAGGTAACCAAGTTTGGGTGTTGGACATTGAAGTTGCTTAGAGCATCTCTAGCGGATCCCAAAAACCGCAAACCCCATAACTGCATATCCAGGCCACCCCAAACGCGTTTTGGAGGTCGAAAAACGGCTGCGCGGTCTAGACGTGTCAAACACGGCCCGCATAACAGCATATTCCCGAAGAGAATGAACGGTGTTGGACTGCGCGGCTGTTTTTTGGCCCGCAAACAAAACCGGATGCAAAGGGTTTTGCAAAATAACACAATCTAAATTATTACACAAATTGATACGACAAATACACAGCCTCCCCATGGTCGAGCCCTTTCTCTTCTTCGGCCACACGTCCTTTACCGCCGCCGACGCGAGTATTACCGCCGTCTGCTCCATCTCGTCGTCGAGCAGCTCCTCCAAGTTCAAGTCGTCGGAGGAGGACGAATCCTCCAACAAAAACAGCGCGCATGGGTCCATCTGCAAAGGCGCAACAACCATCAGAGCGGCGGCGCGGCAGATCCGCGGCTGGGACGAGTTTGGGAAGAAGCTTACCGGCGGCGGTGAGGCGTGTGCGGCGGCGTCGATACCGGACGAATGGTGCCCGATTCGCGCGCGTCGACGGGCGGAGCGGACACGGCTGGCCCGCGCGTCTGCTTCTACCAGTCGGAATCGGAGGGGAAGGGTGGGGGAGGCCGGGATCTGCGGCAGCGGCGGTTGGCGGGACGAAGAGAAGGGGAGAGCTGAAACTTACTTCATGCCAACGGGCGGAAATGGATGGAGGCCGGCCTCGCATAGCCCCTCCGACCCGGGAACTTGGGGGTCGCGTGGCGTGAATCGGGGCGGTCCGATTTTTTTTGTTGGAAATGTGGATCCGATGCGGGATCTGAACGGTGTATTTTTTGCCCTCTGAATCGGAAATCGGTGGTTATTATGTGGATGGGGTCGGATAGGGGATCTGCTAGAGATGATGTTAGCTCTATTCCTGTGGTGGCTGCTGTTGCGAAAGCAAGATTCCCGAATTTTATGTGAGTTATCCAATGTATTGCCCTGATCCTTTGGAAGCTGATGTTGTGAGGGAGCGACCCGTTGAAGGATAAATGATCATTCCCCTGCCTTTTAAGTTATCCAATGTAATGTGAATGAGGACCCTATGGCTCCGTATGATGTCGCCTGCTCTCTCCCGTCCGCAAATAAGTATATTTCTAGAATTGTCCTAAATCAATGTTAGTAAACTTTGACTAACTTGAGAACATATCAATATTTATGACTCTAAATTGTATTAGTAGATATGTTTTTAAATTTAGTTTCATAATATGTTAATTTGATGTAGTATATGTTGTTATATTTATCTATAAAGTTAGTCAAATTTGATAAAATTTGACTTAGACAAAAGCTAGAAGTACACTTATTTGCGAACGGAGGGAGTATGTTTTATGATTTATTAGCACCAGTTTATGACTTGTGTGATACTTGACGTTACCTTGATGGGACCACTATAAATGTTGGTGCATGCACTTTGATGCCATGCACTATATAAGTTCACACACATAGACAAGGGTCGTGGCCTCACCCTTGTGGGATGAGTATGGCCACGTCTGCACTAAGGCAGGCACGAGAATCGTGGCCGTACATGCCATGTAATATGATTGTCTTCATATGATGACTTCAAGGTCAAGCGCACGCCTTGCGTGTTAGAGAAACTCTAGCAGCTACGGCTAAAACCGTAAAATTCCAGTGATATACGGGTTCTGACCAGTTTCGTGTGCCGAGCAGAGTCCGTACTTGCGGTCCGGCTCTTAAAATGTTTAAGGTAGCCCGTAACGTGTCCCCCCCCCCCACGAGCACTATATCTATGGCTTGCGCGGCCGGAACCGTATCCCCTTCGCCGTAAACCCTAACCCTCTCCGCCGCAATCCTTGCCAAATCCATCGCCACCAACCACCTCCTCCAGTCATCGAATCCGGCCACCCTCCCTCCTAACCTTTCCCTTCGCCACCGCCATTTCCTCTGCCACGACGTGATGCAGCCCGGCAACCCCCTCACCCCCGCGCTACGACTCCCGAGGACAGCTCCTCCTCTCTAGTGCTGAGCTACGTCGAAGCCGCTCGGAGGGGTCTAAGAAGTGCGCATCGAGGAAGTTCGTCAAGTGAGGCAAAACTATGCCACCTTCGCTCGCCAGGTACGCCGCCTACTACACCTTCTCCTCCTCCACCTCCGGCAGGCTCCGAGAGTGATTCCTCAGGCTATCGCGAATACTGACGCTTGAGGACTTAGACAGCTCTAACGAGAGCTCAGGCGACAAGATCGTCGAGAGGGACTTTGTCTTAAAACCCTTATGGAGGTTATGTTGGTAACCTATTACTTGTTGGATGCACTCCTCCCATGTCTTGTAGATTTTTGGCTGCTTGTCGTAGTAGACCATATACCAGTTGTATTTCTATGAGACATAACACATATAAGGATCACAACTAAAGCAGGCATATCAAGTTCACAAACAACACAAGGCAATAAACATAAACTAGTTAAGCATACATGATCATACGGGAACAAGCATCAGCAGTTCCAACCTACCAAGTTAGTGTGATCCAACCGATCACCACCAACATCTATGGTGTCATCCTACCAACACATCAAAAGGAGTGCAATCCTACCACCGCATAAGTTCTCCATCATGTGTCGTGGTATTGCCAACGAGTACGCCATGGAGGGGTCCTCACAGTGCGTGTTTAGAGACGTGGGGTAAGGCGGACGGTTGGCAGTGCAGGTAACAGCTTACAGGTTGAGATCCTAGCAGTGGCGGAATCCTACTCCTGATATAAATCACTATAATGGCGATACGCCGAGTTACAGAGATAGGTTTGTTGTGCGAGGTGACTAGAAAGTCTAAGTTATCGTTGCCCTAAAGGCTCTCATAGGCCCGACTTATATAGTCGTCAGGTCCTAGGGTTACAGGGAAAAGTCCTAGCCAGACAGGTTACAGAGTTCTACACCGTCTATTACTAGTCTTGTGTATCTTGCACTCCAAGGCTCCGAGTACGCTGGTGACTCCACCGTAGCCTTCCTTTATCCGGCATGGGCCTCCCTTCTGGATCCACCTAACTGGGCCGCCCAGCAGGCCATAGGCCATGCTACCGACTATGGGCCACCCGGGTTAGCCGGATAAGAGACATGCTATGAGGATACCCATATGGCATATCCCCAACAGTAGCCCCCGGAGAACTCCGAGATCTTGCGCTGTCTTGCCTCTTCCCGTGGAATGCTCCGTCTAGATGGATGTCGGCAAATCGTCAAGCAACATCTTGTAGTCCTCCCAAATAACCCTGCAAAGGTTTTCTCCGTATTCTATAAGTAAGTCGGAGAAACGCTGAATCTTCCATCGTACGCTCCCGTTGTCGGATTAAATACGTCCATGCCGAAATCTTCGATGGGACGGCTCATCTACCATGTCAGTTATGACGACGTAGGCTGTAGGTCAGCGACGCCTCGTAACTCACACATGCAGAGAACGTAATCATATCCGTTTTTCCCGCGCGAGCGATACGAACCGTTGGCGGCGGCGGTTGGAGATGTGGCGAAATTACCGCGCACGTTCACGAACACGTCGTCTACGCGGCAACCGTCCGATTAGCTGCACGAATCTTGACGCAGAGTAAGATAAATAGTAATCATGGTACACTTGCCACTTTTTCACCCCATTCTCTCGCGTCATCGTCTTCTTCCTCCAGCCGCGCGCCTCCTCGAGCTCTCCGCGAAAACCTCGAGAAACCCTAGCCTCTTGCCTGCACCAGTCGCGTTCTTTCCTTCCTCCATGGCTAGCAGCACTCATCCCCATCGATGGCGGCGTCGAGCGAAGCCGGCGAGCTCCGTCGTCGTGCCCCCAGAGGGTCTGGTTATTCCCGCATCGGTGGTGATAGAAACCACCGGCGGCGACCACAATCTGGCGGCGCTGGAGCCCCTGGAAGAGGAGCCAGACTCGCACAAAGGTGACTGGCGCGGCTCGGACATCACCGGACGCGACATCCAAGAGATGGTAGCTGAGGGTTACCTCCCCGCGACGGAGGGGCTGCTTTGGCGGCGGCGGCGAGGTGACCCCTTCTCCCCAAGCCGGAGAGAAAGTGTACCTCAAGGCGCAATTGGTACGCGGCGTTTCTCTGCCCATCTCTCACTTCTTCCTGTCCGTCTTGAATCACTTCAAGGTCCAACCCCACAACCTCTCCCCCAATAGTATTTTAGTGCTTAGAAACTTCGTGGCACTTTGTGAGGGTTACCTAGGGATTAGGCCTAGGCTATATTTGTTTGTGTACTTCTTCACCGTCAAACGTGAAGCCAGACACAGTAGGGAGGAGCTTAGAAATAGCGGCACCATAAGCTTCAAGATCCGACCTGGCCGGCGGTTCCCCGACATCGTCGGCCACGAGTCGTGCAAAAATTGGCAGCGGACGTACTTCTACGGCCCCGACATTCCTTTGGCGGTCCGAGAAGTAACGTATCCAGACTTCGTGGATGGAGCCGCCGCCGAAGTCCCCACATGGCGATCCCATGCCTCCCTTCCCTCCGACCTCAACGCTTCTCGCGCAATAAGGCGGATCGAGTGGTTTGTAGAGACGGGTCTGACCGGCTTGGACCTAGCCATGTGCTGGTTCATCAGGCGGATCCAACCTCTGCAGCACCGTACGAAGCTTATGCACGAGTACACCGGCGACCGAAGAGATACCCTCCGGATCTCCGAGGACAACTTCTCGAGCGACTCCGTCAAGTTCCGCCTTAAGGACATCGTTAAGGTGAAGGACAAGAAGCGTGGATTCACCCTCACCTACGACATGTTCGTAGACGGAAAGTGCCCAAAGGTAGGTATTTATTTTCCGTGTATGACATTGCTCCAGTTTTTCCGTCTTGCCAATATCATCTTGTCTAACACGATGATTTCTCACTTAACAGCTTAGCGATCTAGAGGAGGGCAACCTGGCCGCCCAAATCTACGATCCCAAGATGAAGGAAGTCATGGTCGTGTCCGACGATGATGCCCCGTTGGCGCGAAAGCGGAAGAGCTCCACCTCTGACACTGCCGACGGAGGCAAGAAGAAGAAGACGGAGGGTGGAGCCTCCAAAAGATCTTGCCATACTGGAGGCGGAAAAGAAGAATGCCACCGGGATGTTTGCCAAAGCGGCCCCCCTAGTGTAAGCTTCTTATTCTCCGACATTGTCTTATTTATCTGTCTTATTCCTGTACTTATGCATTTTGCACGTTTCAGGAAGAAAGCCACAACCAGCCTCAAGAAGTCCTCCAAGACTCTTAGGGCTTCTAGAAATATTAAAGATATGCTGCATTGTGACTCTTCCCCCACCATCGCCCCTGCTACTCCTGCTGTCAAGCCCTTCTCCGCTCCAACAAGCTCCTAAGCCCAGGAGGCACCAGGCCCTTCCGCCATGGAAGTGGATTCTGGCGCCTCTACCGAACTCGCAGTTGTCGGCGAGCAGGCGACGCAGGAGAGAACTGCTCTTCAAATGGCTGAAGCTCTGGCTAAGGATGCCATCAGTAGCGGCAAGGCGGTGATGGGAGCTGGTACCTCTGCCGAAGGCGGCGCCTCTACTCCCTAGAAACCCTTCGAGTTGCCGAAGATTATTTTCCCGGTGCTTACGTCGGGTAGCACAACTATGGTTCCTGGAGGAGTGCCGTCATCTCCTACGTGCGGTCTTGAGGAGCTACTCCGTCAAGCAGACATCTTGCAAAGTAACAGTGTTTCCTTTGGCAAGCTGCTGGCCGAGAGTGCTACAAACCTCAAGATCATCGCACTTGTAAGTTTTACTTTACCTTTTGCATTTCATATGAGTATCCCACTATAGCCCCCGAGGATGTAGACGGAAAACCATTGGCTTTGCATCTATATGCTCTAAGAGTGACTAAGTTAGAAAAACTCTCACTGTAGCCCCCAAGCATTTAGATGGAATGAATTATTCCGACTAGATGCTTTAAGAGTAGCATACACAGTGTTCATAATTTTAAGTGCTGTAGCCCCCAAGCCTCTAGTTGTAACTGAATTAGTTCCGACTAGATACTTAAAGAAAAACTAAGCATTTTCCGAGTTAAAACTTTATACTGTAGTCCCCAAGCTTCTAGTTGAGACCTGAATTAGCTCCGACTAGATGCTTTAAAGAAAAGCTAAGCATATTGCTAAGTTAAAAACTCTCGTTGTAGCCCCCGAGCATCTAAGTGGAAAATTTCCGACTAGAGGCTCTAAGCGGACTAAACAACAGCTTGACTTTGTGTTTGTTTCCACAGAACGAGAATGCTCGGAGGGGCATGGCCAACGATAAGTACCAGAAGATGCGTGCGGACCTTGAAGCTGAAAAGGGTAAAACCACCATCTTGAAGGAACACATCATCAAAAACAAGAGTCTGTTTTCTTTTTTGCGCATTTCCGTCTTACTTTTGTGTCTTCCTTCTTCAAGTACTCACTGTGTACTTTGTTTTCTCCGACTTGCAGAGCATGTAGCCAAGGCCAAGGATATTGTCGAGCAGTCCAAGCACATCCAGCAGCTGGACAGCGAGAACAAGATCCTTAAGAAGGAGAGGGAAGAAATGCTGAAGATGCACGAGGATTCCATGAAAGCCCTACAGGACTCCGCCTCCGCGGAGATTAATCGCTTGAAGGAGGAGCTTGCGATCCTAAAGGATCAGAAGCAAGCTGCCGATGAGCAAAGCCTTCGCCATAGCGAGGCGTTTAAGCTCCTCCAACAAGAGAAGGAATCTTTGGCGGACGTCGTCTGGTAGGCTAAGGCCAGCATCTTCAGTAAGTGTCCTCCGCCTTGTAGCTCTGTAGTCTGGATACTTAGAATTTTATTGAACTCATGCGCTCCTTATCGGAATTTTCAGCGCCTATGGGCTTAACCCGCTCGCCTCCTTCGGACAAGGAGTGCATGATTCTTGCCGGCAACTTCATCAATACCGCCATCACACAAGCCAAGGAGATTGCCAAGCCCCTCCAAATTTATATCAAGGCCTCCGACTCCGTGGTGAAGTACTCGGAGATTCTGTGCCGAGCCCCCGAGCGTGTCGCGAGCTGGAAAGCTTCATGTGCACGGGCTGGTGCTAGGATGGCGTTATCCATGGTGAAGGCACACTATGAAGGTTCCGACATCGACACGGTGACATCTGGTATCCCCGACGTGGATGATGACGGCAAGGATATCGATCACGAAGCCATCCTGTCATCACTCGCGGGCTATGACACCAGGGTTGCCGAGTTGGTGGACGTCGACGTCTTCGTGCCCAGGAACTTTCTTGACAACGCCAACCCTGAATCCTCCGAGTCTCCTCACAGTGGTGACGCTGAAGGTGAATCTCCGGTTGGTGATGATGCGGCCTCCAAGTACCCTGCACCCAAGGAGTAAAAAACACTTCGTAATTCTTGTTTCACCTCTGGAGTGTGCATTGAAAAAACTTGGTGATGTAATCTTAAGGCGGAAAATAGTGTTTGTCGTATCCTTCTACTTAAGAATTAATGCCCAGTATGTATATATTGTTTAAGCAAGTGCTGGCTTATCCATTACTCTGGTTCTTATGCTTGACTTTTCGTGAGTCGGAAGACTCGTTGTCGGAACCATGCGCTTAGGTGATGATTCCCAATGGCACCGTCAATAACCTTAGCACAAAATCGCCGACAATAAGTGCCGAAAGTCACTACTCCAGAATCCACATAAAAACAACAAAGAACGTGTAGACCAGAAAACTTAAGCTAACGCCCGTAGGCGGAATTTTCACAAGTGCAATCGTAAAGCTTGTGCATAAAGGTTTATATGATCCAAAAATAAACACTAAAGGAGGTAAAAGACTCAGCAATATGAGTGAACCAAAGAGCTTTATTTCATTGATCATATAAGAGGTACACGATTAGATAAAAAAATGCTAAGTGTAGAAAGGACATAGCTATGCTATGTTCCATGGTGTTGGAATTATGCCCTAGAGGCAATAATAAAGATGTTATTATTATAATTCTTGTTCATGATAAAGTTTATATTCCATGCTAGAATTGTATTAAGCGGAAACTTTAATACTTGTGTGGTTTGTGAACAACACCGTATCCCTAGTACGCCTCTATGGACTAGCTCATTGATCAATGATGGTTAAGGTTTCCTAACCATAGACATGAGTTGTCAATTGATAATGAGATCATATCACTAGAGAATGATGTGGTGGATAGACCCAAACTAAGCGAAGCAATTAGATCGTGTCATCGTGTTCGTCTTTGCGAAGTTTTTCTTATGTCAAATATTGTATTCCTTAGACCATGAGATAATACAACTCCCTGGTATCGGAAGAAAGCTTTGAGGTCATCAAACGTCATCCTATGAGAGGGTGATCATAAAGGTGTCTCTCAGGTGATCGGAAAGTATCTGTTGGGTTGTATGTATCGAGATGGGATTTGTCCCTCCCAAGTCGGAGAGATATACTTCGGGCCCACTTTCGTGTCGATATCAACACCGCTTGCATGTGGTTAAGGAGTTGATCACAAAGTGATATCGGATTACAACGAGTAAAGTACTTGCTGTGAACGAGATTGAACTAGGTATGACGATACCGACGATCGAATCTCGGGCAAGTAAAATATCACGAGACGAAGGGAATATATATATGGGATTGATTAAATCCTGGCATCGTGGTTCATCCGATATGATCATCGATGAATGTGTGGGAGTCAATATGGGTGCCCAGACCCCGCTGTTGATTATTGATAGAAGATCATGTCTGCATATTCTCGAACCCGAGGTCACACATAACGTGTCTCGACGCTAGGATATATTGGATAATTGGTTTATGAATTTTTGTTGAGTCTCGGATGGGATCCGGGATATCACGAGAGGTTCGGAATGGTCCGGAGAATAAGATTCATATAAGGCGGTGCAGTTTTGGAGTTCGGAATAGTTCCGGGTTAATCGGTATTATCTGGAAGCTTCTAGAACCTTCGGAAGGGGCCAACGTGGTCCCACCTTCCGGGAGGGGGCATGGGCCTATGAGGGAGTGTCCTGGCGCATTGGGCAGGGGCACAAGGCCCC
The DNA here is from genome assembly GCA_023614405.1 of Avena insularis. Taxonomy (NCBI): domain Eukaryota; kingdom Viridiplantae; phylum Streptophyta; class Magnoliopsida; order Poales; family Poaceae; genus Avena; species Avena insularis. The sequence continues at coordinate 391,985,062 of CM042695.1, forward strand.
ATAGGGCCCAACCGATCCTAGAGAGTTTAAATCGTTTAAACTAGAGATAAGATAAGATAGGATTTCTAGATAAGGGAGAGTTTAAATTGTTTAAACTAGAGATAGGCTTGGAGGAGAGGTTAGGCTGGCCGCACCCCTCTATATATAGAGGGCTGGTGCGCCTCTCACCCCCTTACACCTTCCTCCAAACCCAGTGCCCTGCCGCCTTCCTCTCTCCCTCCCGACTGTTTGTGGCGAAGCCTGCAGAAATTCTCCACCATATACACCACGCCGTGTTGTAGATCCAATCTATCTCCACCATACTTGCTGGTCCGAGGAAGGAGGAGACGCCGAGGTGCCGCGCGTGTGCATCTCACGGAGGCATCGCCACTTGTGGTGCTAGATCGGATCGGATCGCGAGGAGGAGAAGCGAGTACGACTACATCACCCACGCCCGTTTAACGTTCATTGCGCGAATCTTCAAGGGTAAGAAGATCTAATCCAATCTCTCTCGTTGTTTGCATCTCCTAGATTAGATCTTGGCTTTCCTCTGTTCGCTCCGTAGAAAATTTTGATTTACTATGCTGCGAAAACCCTTGATGGTATCGAGCTAGATCTATGCGTAGATGTGATTCACGAGTAGAACGCAACATGGTTGTTGCGGCGTTGATGTTTTCTGTTGCAAGCCTCTTGTTCGTGTTCTTCTTATGACGCGGATAGTGAGATTAAAGCGTCCAGGCCAACCTTACGCGACGTCGTCATGAGACCGGCTCCGCACTTGACGTGTGGCTTGTACCACACATGCGGGTGGATGTCGGTTTCTCTCACTATAGTTGTCATGGGATTAACACCGAGTTTGGCAACCATAATATCACCGTTGGCTTTCCGTAGGTAAGAATCGTTCTTAGCATCTACTCCCATGAGCCACGTAAAACATGCAACAACAAAGTAGAGGCGTCTAACTTGTTTTTGCAGGAGTGTTTTCGTGATATGGTATGGCCCAAGATGTGATGTGTATATTGTATGCGATAATCATGTTTTGTAATGTTTCACGACTTGCATGTCGATGAGTACACAACCGCAGGAGCCATATGGTTGTCTTTATAATTGTGTATGACCTGAGTCAACTTCTTATACGCCATGTAATAGCTTTACTTTATCGCTAAGTAGTTAGCAATAGTTGTAGTTGCTATTCATGGTGGAGGCAATCATGGTGGAGTGATGGAGATCATGCGGAACGCACAAGATGGAGATCATTGCGAAGATTGGCTATACCATGTCACATAAAGTTATATGCATGTGATGTTTATCCTTTTATGTATCTTATTATGCTTAGATCATGACGGTAGCATTATAAGATGATTCCTCATAAAGATTAAGATAAAACTGTGTTCTCCCCAAGTATGCACTGCTATAAAGTTCGTCGTCGTGTCCAAGCATCACGTGATGATCGGGTGCTATAGACTCTATGCTCACATACAACGGGTGCAAGCCAGCTTTGCACACGCGGAAATACTTGGGTCTAGCTTGACGAGCCTAGCATGTACAAACATGGCCTCGGAACACAAGAACCGAAAGGTTAAGCATGAGTCATATGAATGATATGATCGACACTTCGTTGTCCACCATTGAAACCACATCTCTTCTCGTGATGATCGGATTAGGTGTGGTGAATTTGGATCGTGTTCACTAAACAACTTGAGGGATGTTGAATTTAGTGGGAGTTCATCTAGTAATTTGATTAAGTTGAACCATTTATCATGAACATAGTCTAAATTGTACTTGCAAATACTGTAGATCACATGGCCAAGTCCAACTTCAACTTCAACGTTTTTGCTGAGAAAGAAAAGCTTAGAAACAATGGGTCTAACTTCACCAACTGGTTCCGCAATCTAAGAATCATTCTGTCTGGCGGACAAAAGGACTATGTCCTTGAGAAAGCGTTAGGTAACCCCCCTGCTGCAACTGCGCCGGCTGATGAGAAAGCTGTCTATCAGTTGTGCAAAGATGATTATGGTGGGATTAAGAGCACCATGTTGTTTGCTATGGAACCAGAACTTCAAAATCGTTTTGAAAACTATCCCGGGCCCTTTGAGATTCTCGAGGAGCTGAAAACCATGTTTCAGACTCAGGCCCGTTCTGAGAGATATGAGATCTCTGAGAAGTTCTTTAACTGCAAGATGGAGGAAGGGAGTTCCGTTAGTGAGCACGCCATTAAGATGTCGGGCTACACTCAACGCCTTGAGCAACTGGACTGCAAGATTCCAGAGGAGCTCAAGATTGTGAGGTTGCAATCACTCCCTCCCAGCTACAAAAGTTTTGTAGTGACTCACAATCAGATTGGTTCCACTGATACGATCACCGAGCTCTTCGCAAAGCTGAAGGCTGCGGAGGTGGACATCAAGAAGGATAATCATGTGTTGATGGTCAACAAGCCCTCCTTTAAGAAAGGTAAAGGTGCAAAGAAGCCCTTCAAGAAAGGCGGCGGCAAGCGTGCCCTGCCGAGAAGAAGCTCAAGTCTGGTCCCAAGCGGACCTCGAGTGCTTCTATTGCAAGGACAAGGGTCCTGAAGCATATCTGTCCAAGTACTTAGCGGACAAGAAGGCTGGCACCATCAAAGGTATATTTGATATACATGTTATTGATGTTTTCCTTACTAGCCCTCGTTGTAGTGCCCGGGTATTTGATACCGTTCAGTTGCTAATATTTGTAACTCAAACAGAGCTATGGAATAGACGGCTGCGAGGGATGAGGTGACGATGCGTTGGCAACGGATCAAGAGTTGATGTGATGGCCGTCGACGCTCTCCTTAGTTTTACCTTCTGGATTATTTTTAAAACTTAATATATGTTATTATGTTCCTGCGTTTATCTTTTACATATTTTCTGGATCGTGTTTATTGGAAGACGGTTATTCATTTAAATCGGAGAATAATGGTTGTTCCATTTATATGAGTAACATCTTTATGGTCATGCACCTCTTGTGAGTGGTTTATTTCTTCTAAATCTGAAAGGGATGAAACACACATCCATAACATTGAGGCTAAGAGATGCAAAGTAGATAATGATAATACTACTTATTTGTGGCAATCGTGCTCAGGTCATATTGGTGTAAAGCGATGAAGAAACTCCATTCGATGGACTTTTGAGTCTCTTGATTTTGAATCATTTGACACATGCGAACCATGCCTCATGGGCAAGATGATCAAAACCCGTTCTCGGTATGATGGAGCGAGCAACGGACTTGTTGGAAATCATACATACCGATGTATGCGGACCGATGAGTGTTTCGACGCGCGGTGGATATCGTTATTTTCTCACTTTTACCGATGACTTAAGTAGATATGGGTATATCTATTTAATGAAACATAAATCTGAAACGTTTGAAAAGTTCAAAGAATTTCAGAATGAAGTGGAGAACCATCGTAATAGAAAGATTAAGTTTCTACGATCCGATCGTGGGGGCGAATATTTGAGTTATGATTTTCTCACGCATCTCAAAGCAAGTGGAATCGTTTCACAACTCACGCCACCCGGAACACCACAGCGCAATGGTGTGTCTGAACGCCGAAATCGAACCCTATTAGATATGGTCCGATCGATGATGTCTCTTACTGATTTGCCGTTATCATTTTGGGGTTATGCATTAGAAACCGCTGCATTCACTTTAAATAGGGCTCCATCTAAATCCGTTGAGACGACACCGTATGAACTGTGGTTTGGTGCTAAACCTAAGTTGTCGTTTCTTAAAGTTTGGGGATGCGGCTTCGTCAAGAAGTTGATGCCGGACAAGCTCGAACCCAAAGCGGAGAAATTCGTCTTCATAGGATACCCTAAGGAAACTATTGGGTATACCTTCTATCACAGAACCGAAGGCAAAGTTTTTGTCGCAAAGAACGGTTCCTTTCTTGAGAAGGAGTTTCTCTCGAAAGAAGTGAGTGGGAGGAAAGTAGAGCTAGACGAGGTTATTGAACCTTCTCTTGAATTGGAGAGTAGCGCAGCACCTGAAATTGTTCCAGTGCCGCCTGCACCAACAATAGAGGAAGCTAATGATAAGGATCATGAAGCTTTGGACGATGCTGCTACTGAACGTCGCAGGTCGACAAGGTCGCGTGCCCCTCCTGAGTGGTATGGCAACCCTGTCTTGACTGTCTTGTTAGTAGAAGACAGTGAACCTACGAACTATGAGGAAGCGATGATGAGCCCAGACTCTGAGAAATGGCTAGAGGCCATGAAATCCGAATTGGGATCCATGAGCGAAAACCAAGTATGGACTTTGGTAGACCTCCTAGCGCAATCGAAAGGCCGTTGAGTGCAAATGGATCTTCAAGAAGAAAATGTACGCGATGGTAATGTTACCGCTATAAAGCACGGCTTGTCGCAAAAGGTTTTCGACAAGTTCAAGGTGTTGACTACGAGACTTTCTCTCCATAGCGATGTTTAAGTCCATTCGGATTTTATTAGCAATTGCTGCGTTTCATGATTATGAAATATGGCAAATGGATGTCAAGACTGCTTTCCTCAATGGCAACATTGATGAAGAGTTGTATATGATGCAACCCGAAGGTTTTGTCGATCCTAAGGATGCTGATAAAGTATGCAAACTTCAGCGTTCCATTTATGGACTGAAGCAAGCATCTCGGAGTTGGAACCTTCGTTTTGATCAAGTGATCAAGAGCTTTGGATTTGTTCCAAATTGCTAAGCTTGCATCTACAAGAAAGTGAGTGGGAGCTCGGTGGCGTTTACGGTACTATATGTGGATGACATATTGATTATTGGAAATGACATCAACATGCTTAACGATGTGAAGAGTTATTTGAACAAGTGTTTTCAATGAAAGACCTAGGTGAAGCTGCTTATATATTGGGCATCAAAATCTATAGAGATAGACAAAGACGCTCGATAGCTTTAAGCAGTACATACCTAGACAAAGTTCTGAAAAGGTTCAGAATGGATAAGGCATTGAAAGGTTCAAAGGCCTATGTTGTCAGTAAGATATTGAGCAAGGCTCGATGTCCACCACGGTAAATGATAGGGAAGCTATGAGCAAAGTGCCTTATGCTCGCCATAGGTTCCATCATGTATGCCATGTGTACTAGACCGGATGTGTCCAATGCTCTTAGTTTGACGGCAGATATCAAAGTGATCCAGAGTGGAACCTTTGGACAGCTGTAAAGAACATCCTAAGGTACCTAAATAGGACTAAAGAAATGTTCTTAGTCTATGGGGTGATGAATTGTCATAAAAGGTTACGTCGATGCTAGTTTCGACACCGACAAGGATGATGCTAAATCTCAGACATGATACGTGTATATTTTGAATGGAGGAGCTGTGAGCTGGAGAAGCTGCAAGCAAAGCGTGGTCGCGGGATCTACAGTAGAAGCGGAATACATGGCTGCTGCAGAAGCGTCAAGTGAAGGAGTTTGGATCAGAAACTTCATCATTGAGCTTGGCGATAGTTCCAAGTGCATTGGACCCACTGGAGATATTGTGTGACAACACTGGCGCCATAGCACTCGCTAAGGAACCAAGATATCATCCAAAGACCAAGCATATCAACCGCAAGTTTCATATAATCCGAGATTATATAGCAGATGGAGATCTGAAGATCAGCAAAGTACATACAGATCTGAATGTCGCAGATCCATTGACTAAACCTCTTCCACGTGTAAAACATGATCAGCACCTCAGTGCCATGGGTGTAAGATTGTTGCCAAATGTAAACTAGATTATTGACTCTAGTGCAAGTGGGAGACTGGAATTATGCCCTAGAGGCAATAATAAAGATGTTATTATTATAATTCTTGTTCATGATAAAGTTTATATTCCATGCTAGAATTGTATTAAGCGGAAACTTTAATACTTGTGTGGTTTGTGAACAACACCGTATCCCTAGTATGCCTCTATGGACTAGCTCATTGATCAATGATGGTTAAGGTTTCCTAACCATAGACATGAGTTGTCAATTGATAATGAGATCATATCACTAGAGAATGATGTGGTGGATAGACCCAAACTAAGCGAAGCAATTAGATCGTGTCATCGTGTTCGTCTTTGCGAAGTTTTTCTTATGTCAAATATTGTATTCCTTAGACCATGAGATAATACAACTCCCTGGTATCGGAAGAAAGCTTTGAGGTCATCAAACGTCATCCTATGAGAGGGTGATCATAAAGGTGTCTCTCAGGTGATCGGAAAGTATCTGTTGGGTTGTATGTATCGAGATGGGATTTGTCCCTCCCAAGTCGGAGAGATATACTTCGGGCCCACTCGGTAATCGATATCAACACCGCTTGCAAGCATGTGGTTAAGGAGTTGATCACAAAGTGATATCGGATTACGGAACGAGTAAAGTACTTGCTGTGAACAAGATTGAACTAGGTATGACGATACCGACGATCGAATCGCGGGCAAGTAAAATATCGCGAGACGAAGGGAATATATATATGGGATTGATTGAATCCTGGCATCGTGGTTCATCCGATATGATCATCGATGAATGTGTGGGAGTCAATATGGGTGCCCAGACCCCGCTGTTGATTATTGATAGAAGATCATGTCTGCATATTCTCGAACCCACAGGGTCACACACTTAACGTGTCTCGACGCTAGGATAGATTGGATAATTGGTTTATGAATTTTTGTTCGGAGTCTCGGATGGGATCCGGGATATCACGAGAGGTTCCGGAATGGTCCGGAGAATAAGATTCATATAAGGCAGTACAGTTTTTGGAGTTCGGAATAGTTCCGGGTTAATCGGTATTGTACCGGAAGCTTCTAGAACCTTCCGGAAGGGGGACAACGTGGTCCCACCTTCCGGGAGGGGGCATGGGCCTATGAGGGAGTGTCCTGGCCGCATTGGGCCAGGGGCACAAGGCCCCATAGGGCCCAGCCGATCCTAAAGAGTTTAAATCGTTTAAACTAGAGATAAGATAAGATAGGATTTCTAGATAAGGGAGAGTTTAAATTGTTTAAACTAGAGATAGGCTTGGAGGAGAGGCTAGGGCTGGCGCACCCCTCTATATATAGAGGGCTGGTGCGCCCTCTCACACTCCTTACACCTTCCTCCAAACCCGGTTGCCTCACGCCCTTCCTCTCCCTCCCGACTGTTTGTAGGCGAAGCCCTGCGGCAGAAATTCTCCACCATATACACCACGCCGTCGTGCTGTAGATCCAATCTATCTCTCCACCATACTTGCTGGTCCGAGGAAGGAGGAGACGTCGAGGTGCCGCACGTGTGCATCTCACGGAGGCACCGCCACTTGTGGTGCTAGATCAGATCGGATCGCGAGGAGGAGAAGCGAGTACGACTACATCACCCACGTTCCGACGAACGTTCCGGCTTGAATCTTCAAGGGTATGAAGATCTAATCCAATCTCTCTCGTTGTTTGCATCTCCTAGATTAGATCTTGGCTTTCCCTCTGTTCGCTTCCGTAGAAAATTTTGATTTACTATGCTGCGAAACCCTTCACATGGCCGATCAAGCTCCCGGTAGTCATCATCCGGGTCACGTCGCTTACGCTTATGATCCTCGTTGGGTCTATCCTTGAGCTCACGATTGTCGACAAGGTAGTAAGACCCATTGAGCAGCCCCTTGCTTATGATGAACGGTCCTTCCCATGGCGGGGATAATTTGTGTGACTTCTTCTGCTTAAGTCGGAGTACTAAATCCCCCTCTTTAAACGAGCGATGCCGGACGCGGCGACTATGGTAGCTGCGTAGCTTCTGCTGGTAGATGGCGGATCTTTGGCATGCCAAAACACGCTCCTCCTCGAGAAGGTCCACATCTAGGCGTCTGGATTCTTCAGCGTCATCTTCTTCATAGGCGGCAACTCTTGGTGCATCATGGAGGATGTCGGAAGGTAGGATAGCTTCTGCTCCATATACCATGAAGTAAGGGGTGTAGCCGGTGGATCTGTTGGGTGTAGTTCGTAAACTCCACAGTACAGATGGAAATTCTTCTGCCTAGGCTCCAGCTGCTCTATGTAGCGGTGCCTCAAGACGTGGCTTGATTCCCTGCAGAATTAATCCATTGGCTCGCTCAACTTGACCATTAGATTGTGGGTGTGCCACAGACGCAAGGTCAAGTCGGATGCCTTTGTCCCAGCAATAGGCCTCCACTTCTCCGAGTGACAGGTTGCTTCCATTGTCGGTGATGATGCTATGTGGGAGACCAAATCTCACCACTAGATCCCGGACAAACCTGAGGGCAGTTGCCCCATCAAGCTTTCTAATGGGTTTAGCTTCTATCCATTTGGTGAATTTGTCAACTGCTACAAGAAGATGCGTAAATCCACACGGTGCCTTTTGTAACGGTCCCACCATGTCTAGCCCCCAGACTGCAAACGGCCAAGTTATTGGTATTGTTCGCAATTCTTCAGCAGGGACATGTGGTTGTCAGGCATAATACTGGCATCCTGTGCATGTTTCAATCAGCTTGTCGGCGTCCGCCTTCGCGGTCAGCTAGTAGAATCCTTGCCGGAAGGCTTTCGCGACCAACGATCGAGGAGCGACGTGATGCCCGCAATCTCCGAGATGGATTTCGCGTAGGATTTCCATACCTTCTAGCTGGGAAACACACTTTAGGTATACACCAGTAGTGCTCCTTTTGTAGAGTTGCACATTGATTATGGTGTAACCCTTTGCTCGTCGTACTATCTGTCGTCTTTCGACCTCGTCGTCGGGCAAAGTTCCGTGTTCGAGATATTCCATGAACGGTTTTGTCCAAGCCGGAGGGGTCTTTGTCACCATGTTGATGAAAGAATCAACTCTATCCGGGTTGTCGATGTCAGTGCCCTTCACGGATGGTGTGCGTAGATGCTCTAGGAAAACTCCTGGCGGGATTTGCTTGCGACCTGATCCAAGTTTAGACAATAGATCAGCCGCCTCGTTTTGCTCCCTAGGCACATACTTGACTTTGTAGCCCAAGAAGCTTTTGGCTATCTCGTCCACTTCGTCGCGATATGCCGCCATCATAGGGTTCCGCGCATTCCAGGTGCCAGCCACCTGCTGGGCAACCAAGTCGGAATCTCCACAGCAAACTATGCGCTTGATGCCAATATCCTTGGCTACACGCAGTCCGTGAATGAGTGCTTCATACTCCGCCATGTTGTTTGTAGCCTCGAAGTGGATCTGCAGAACGTAGTGTAGCTTGTCTCCTTTTGGTGACTGTAGCAATACACCAGCCCCCGAGCCATTGAGAAGCTTTGATCCGTCAAAGTGCATCACCCAGTATTCTGGTTCTGACAATGGAGTGGCATCCGGCATCTCCGTCCAATCTGCAATAAAATCCGCCAAGGCTTGTGACTTGATAGCGTCGCGTATTTTGTAGGTGATCTCGAAGGCGGCAAGTTCAATGCCCCACTTCGCGACCCTTCCTGTAGTGTCGCTGTTGTTGATAATGTTAGACAGTGGAGTCTTGATCACTACTGTGATTGGGTGCTCCTGAAAGTAATGCCTCAGCTTCCGTGAAGCAAGGAATACTCCATAAGCTATCTTTTGGTAGTGCGGGTAACGCTGCTTGGACTCCGTCAAGACCTCGCTTACGTAATAAACTGGTCGTTGAACTCCGTGCTCATGGCCTGGTTCCTTCCGCTCTACCACGATGATGATGCTGATAACCCGATTGGTTGCCGCCATGTAAATTAACAGGGGCTCACCAGGCTTGGGTGCTGCAAGGATGGGCGCTGAGGAAAGAATCTCCTTGAGCTGCTTCAATGCTGCATCTGCCTCGTCCGTCCATGTGAATTTGTCCGCCTTCTTCAACAACTTGTACAGCGGCAGAGCCTTCTCTCCAAGTCGGCTGATGAATCGACTAACTGCTGCAACACAACCTGTTAGTCGTTGGCTGTCCTTTAGGCCTGTTGGACGGTTTATGTTTAAGATGGCCTTGATTTTCTCCGGGTTGACCTCGATTCATGTTGAAACGATGAAGCCCAACAGTTTGTTTACCGGAACTCAAGACGCACTTCTTAGGGTTGAGCATCATGTTGTATTTCCGGAGATTATCAAAGGTTTCTTTTAAGTCGGAGATTAAGTCATTTGACTTTTTAGACATCACCGCGATATCGTCCACATAGGCGTGAACGTTCCGACCAATTTGGTCATGAAGGCAACGTTGCATTGTCCGCTGGTAGGTAGCACCTGTGTTTTTCAACCCAAAGGGCATCGTGACATAGCAAAACGTGTCGTATGGGGTAGTGAACGAAGTGGCCAATTGGTCCGACTTCCTCATCTTGATCTGGTGGTATCCTGAGTATGCATCGAGAAAACACAAAAGTTCCGAGCCAGCCGTCAAGTCAATGTCTTGGTCAATGCGAGGCAAAGCAAACGGATCTTTGGGACATGCTTTGTTCAAGCCGGTGTAATCAACGCACATTCTTAATTCATTGGTTCCCTTTTTGGGGACAAGTACAGGATTGGCCACCCATCGGGTGTGAAGGACTTCTCGGATAAACTCAGCCTTAAGTAACCTAGCTATCTCTTTGCCAGTGGCGCGTCTCTTCTCATCTCCGAAGCGTCGTAGAGGTTGTTTCACTGGTTTACATTTTGGATCTATGTTTAAGCTGTGCTCGGCAAGTTCCCTAGGTACACCTTTCATGTCGGCAGGTTGCCAGGCAAAGATGTCCCTATTCTCACGGAGGAACTCGACGAGCGCGCTTTCCTATTTGGGGTCCAGGTTCGTCCCAATGGTGACGGTCTTGGAGGCATCGCCTACCACAAGTTCCACCGGCTTGGTCTCGATGGCGGCCTTGAACGCAGGAGCGGAGTCGGAGATCTGCTTCTTCGACGCGGGCATCTCTGAGACATTGACCTTGCTCTGGATCTCCTTGAATTCTTCGCTGTAGAGGACAACTTCTGCAACGGCTGCTTCATTGATCTCGCAGTCCTTGCCTTGGTAAAGTTTCCGGATACGGTGATAACACCGTTTGGTCCGGGTATCTTGAGTTTGTTGTAGACGAAGCATGGCTTGGCCATGAACGTGTGGAATATGTCGCGGCCGAATATGACGTGGTACACGCTCTTGAAGGGGACCACTTCAAAGGTCATGCGCTCTTGGCGGTAATTATTAACGTCGCCAAAGGCTACCTGAAGTGTAATGCACCCAAGGGACCGAGCCTCCCGTCCAGGAACTACGCCACGGAACACGGTGTTGGTCCGCCTTAGGTTTGCCTCTGTCATGTTCATCTTCTGCAGTGTATCCAGGTACATGATGTTGATGCTGCTTCCACTATCCACCATGCACTTGGTGAACTCCACGCCGTCAATCAATGGGTTGATGACCATGGCGTATTGGTTCTCCGTGGGCACAAGGTCTGGGTGGTCGGTCATGTCCCAAGTGATTGGAACCTCCGACCAGCGCAGGTATTGGGGGACTAGGGGGAGAGTGGCCATCAGGATCCTTAGAGAGGTCTTCTGTTGTCGGATGGTGGGGGTGCCAAGGAAAGTGTGGTAGACTGGGGCCTTCTTTGCGAAGGGGTTCTTGCCCTTGTCGTCGCTCTTGGCGGCGTGCTTGGGGTCAACGTCCTCTTCCATGTCACTTGAATCCTTGGACTCCTCCTCCTTCTTCTTCCCCTTGCCCTTGCCTCGCGGTCTGTTCTTCCGACTTCGCTTGTAGCCGGACTCCGGGTCTTCCTTGAGGTCGTTGACAAACTTGCAGTGTCGATTGGTATGGGTGGCCTTGCCGTTGACATCGAGGTGTACGAGGCACGGCATATCGCGGTACTCTTTGTACGTTTGGGGGACGCAGAGCAGCGCCGAGTTGGTTTCACTTCCTCGTTGCTGCCCACGGCCTGCTCCCCTTCCTCGGCCACGTTGTCCGCCTTCTCCTCGTCCTGCAAAAGTCATGGGGACCATGTCGGTAGATTGCTTTTCTTCTGGAGCGGTTTTCCGTTTTGTACTGTTGTTCCTCTAAGCTTGGTTTGGAACGGCTGTTGCCGGCAAAGAGCCACGAGCATCGTCGTCGGCAGCTGCGAACTCACTAGCTAACTGAATCATCTGATTCAAGTCAAGCTGATGATTGTCCTGCAAGCGCTTTAGCTTATGTCAGAGTAACGTGCCCCTTTCCAATCCATCGATGAAGGCGGCCATGGCGGTCTGGGCGTGCACTCCTGCGCAGGAATTCTTCATATCCAGCCAGCGGGAAAGGTAGGCGCGAGATGTCTCGTCTTTCTCTTGCACGCACCGCTGTAGATCGCCCACAGTGCAGGGACGCTTGTATGTACCCTCAAAGTTCTTGGTGAACGCTTCTTGCATGTCCAACCAGTTGTAGATAGATTTCTCCAGCAAGTCGTCTATCCATTGACGGGCCGTACCCGCCAACATTAACGGGAGTTACTTGACGGCGACGTTGGGGTTGCCTCCAGCAATCTCCACCGCGTTGCTGTAGTCCTGCAACCATGTGGCGGGCTTGGCGGTGCCGTCATAGGGCTTGATGGTCTTGTCAATCCGGAATCCTTTGGGGTAAGTTGCGGACCGTATTGCAGGTCCAAAGCAACGTGGTCCCAGGTATGGTCCTTCTCGGGCCTCGTGGATCTTATCGATCCGTGAACGTGCATCGTATGGCTCCGGGTTCTTCTTATTGTTGTCAATAGGGGATGGGCTGTGTGAACGACGCGGGCCTCTTCCGTCATAGTGACTGCTTGGGGGTGACGGAGGCGGAGGTGGCGGTGGGTTAGCCTTCTTGCTGTTACCCTCCTGCGACGCCCCACGCCTGTCACGGTTGCTTGCCGGACACGGAGGGTCATGGTGTGACCTGCTCTTATGTCCTTGGTGGCGCTCTCCATCATGACGGGTCTGTGCCGCGTTGTCGCGGATGACGATGCCGCACTGCTTTGGTGGGGGCATATCCGTACGATGGTGAGTCTTGTAATCTTCCTGACGTCGGGGGGATCGGGGCGGTGGCGATGGGCGGCGAGGTTGGGCTCTTTCTCCGTGGTCGGAGGATATGGGGATAGCATCCTTCCTGTTGCGCGCATCCCTCCGTCTTCGTTCTGATGAACCCGTCCGCGATCCGACATCCTGAGAAGATCTGTCCCTTGGCGGTTTGTACTGGCTAGATCGGCAGAGCGCTGGGTCAGACTCAAGCCTCTGAGAGGTGGCCTTTTCCTGCTGCTTTACCGCCTTGGCCACCAGGTCATAGACCTGCTCGACTGCCTCAGGAAATCTATCCTGCTCCAGAAGGGTCTTGGCGACGGCAAGGTTAAGGAGTGGGGTGGGCATCACCTGCTTTCCTTCACTATCAATGTATGGCTTGGCCTGTGCCGGCTTTGAGGGAGCCCATCCTAGGTTGCGCCATACACCAGGATCGTTGATGACGCGAGCCGGAGCTTTCTTAGCCTTCTGCTGCTGCAGCAGAGTCTTGTACTCGGCCTCCATTGCTCTTGCTTTCTCTATGGACTTCTACGCGTTGACCAGATCTCGATCTAGTTTAGCGCCTTGCTCCGTGATGGCTTGAGCCTCCTCCAGCAGCTGCTGGAGCTTCTCGTCAAGCTGAGTCATGCTCCGGATATGATCAACTGTTAGAGGCTCAACGAGGAGATTGCCGTACATCACTCTATCAGCTGGAGTAATATGGGATGCTGCCGACATGGATGCTGGAGGCGGCAAGTTTGCGGTGTTGTTGTTGCTCAGACCGGTGCCGAGTTCCTGCGGCAGCTGCACTGGGTTAGGCGGAGGCGGCATGACCTTTGCGCGATCAATGTCGTCAGCAATTAGTGGCCCCTTCCCCTTATCCAGTGCCGTAGGCGGAGCTTGCCCAGGCTGGTCTTCGTCCATCGCTGTCCCAATGGTGACGAACACCCCTCGAGACATGACAGTGTTATTAGCTTGCTCGTCGCGCGAGTACTCCTCCTCCATCTCCTGCATAGCGGAGTCTAGTTCTTCTGGACTGAAGTCTATCTCCTCTGAATCTGCACTAAAATCAGCATAAAGCGCGTCAATGACAGAGTCGGAGGGTGCCCGGACTTCCTCGATGACGGGCGGTGGAGGTGCAACGGCCTCGACGATGACTAGAAGTGGTGGTGCTGCTGCGACGATGGCGGCCGGAGGCGGTGGTGGTGGTGGCTGAATCGGAGGGGCTCCGTCGATGGCGCAGCCCGTCTCGAAAGCCGCTCAGCCTCCGCATAGTTGTTGACGGTGTTCACCATGCCTTCAAGGTGAGGCGCCCCGGCGCTTGCCGTCTTAGAGAATGTCGAGAAGCATGCCATGGTCCAGTCCTTCGACAAAGTGATAGATGGCATCATCATTGGGGTAGGGCCGATCGTCAGATCACGGAGCCACCTGGCCAGGTAATCGCGGGGGTTTTCGCCCTCTCTCTGAACGCAACGCTCCAGATCGAAGATGGTAACCACGCCGACGAACTTGGATCTCTGCTATCGAGACGCACGGACAAGGCCGGCGGATTTGCAGTGATCTTCCACCTTTATATCCTGCACAGGGGCGGTTTGGGTGGGCCTTGAATTTTTCCGATCTTTGCCGGCAAACTCCAAGGAGAGGTCCGACATCGATCCTTCCGCGAACGTATCCTGCCCGTAGGCGGTCCGTGTGGGTCTTGAATTTTTTCGATCTTTGCCGGCAAACTCCAAGGAGAGGTCCAACATCGATCCTTCCTCGAACGTATCCTGCCCGTAGGCGGTCCGTGCGGGTCTTGATGCTCCTCCGACTCCCAGGGAACTAGTGCCCAAGCCGGTTTCGCCAATGAAGAGGTGGATGTCTCCGATAGGAACGATCGAACACCGCGTAGGGTTCGTCTTCGCCGGGATCCAGAACTCGTCGGGGGGACGATCAGAACGTTGCCGGAGAAGAGAACGCGACCGATGGCTACGGTTTTGCCGATTCCCGCGAAGATCTTGGTCCTCGCCCGCTGAAGAGCCTGAAGCGCCTCTCGCCCCACGGTGGGCGCCAACTGTCGTGGTATTGCCGACGAGTACGCCATGGAGGGGTTCTCATAGTGCGTGTTTAGAGACGTGGGGTAAGGCGGACGGTTGACGGGTACGAGGTAACACGGCTTACCCAGGTTCAGATCCCACAACGGTGGCGGAATCCTACTCCTGCTATAAATCACTATAATGGCGATACGCCGAGTTACAAAGATAGGTTCACTGTGCGAGGTGACTAGAAAGTCTAAGTTATCATTGCCCTAAAGGCTCCCATAGGCCCGACTTATATAGTCGCCAGGTCCTAGGGTTACAGGGAAAAGTCCTAGCCGACAATTCTGAGTTCTACACCGTCTATTAATAGTCTTGTGTATCTTGCACTCCAAGGCTCCGGGTACGCTGGTGACTCCACCGTAGCCTTCCTTTATCCGGCATGGGCCTCCCTTCTGGATCCACCTAACTGGGCCGCCCAACAGGCCATAGGCCATGCTACCGACTATGGGCCACCCGGGTTAGCCGGATAAGAGACATGCTATGAGGATACCCATATGGCATATCCCCAACATCATGTGAGGGGTTAGTATATACCACCTCACAATAAACTGGCATAAATTTTCATCAAGTCCCTAGGTACTTCAAAATATACAACTTCTTCTTCATCATGCACACACTACCGCCACCATCTCCATGATCAGGGAGCAGGCACTAAACGTAGTAGTGCTTGGCCAGGAAGGTCCTGAGCCAGAGATCCCTGTGGTGCTCTGCCATCTGAACAAAGCCCTTGCCCATAGCCCTGTTGTCGAAGAGGTCGATGAGCGCCACCATCAGAGCCTTAGGGTTGTACCCTTTGGCGGCTATGACGGCGTCGTACAAAGCTGGGTGCACATCAGGAGGGGAAGCAGTGGTGATGGCGACGACATACTCCTCTCCCAGCAGTGATCTCTTCCTCTTCTTGCAAGGATCGTAGCCACTAGAAACTTAAGCATTTGTGTTGCCGCCTTGACCAACGTCGGTAGCAGGAGAACCTGCGGTGACATCAATCTCGATGTCATCATCAATCACCATTGTCTCCGACTCCTAGGTCTGCATATATTCAGGGCTCAGCTTGCCAAGAGGCTCACTGGGGCCCATTGCAAACCTGCCAGTGGCAAGGCCGAAGGAGAAGATGGCATCCATCTGCCTATAGTTAGCGACAAGCTTGTTCAGATACTCAGCATCCTTAGGGTGATCCCGAGACATGGAATTGCAGGGAGGTTAGCCAAGTTAGCGAGGTTACACAAGGGAATCATAGGGATGTAACTGAAATTAGTTAGTACCAAGATGTGTCCCCTGTAGTGGGCGTCATCCGAGATGATGGTGTAGGTATCCTCGTCCTAGCTAGCTCTGCTAAGGTCTCTGAGCTTGGAGATATGGATCCACCTAGTCCTCCACTTACGCATGTGGTTCTACACCTGCTGTGAGGACATCTCGATGCCACAAAACTCAAACACCTTGCGGGTAACACTGTTGAGGTGCACCTCTTTGAACCCCTTCACCGTCCTGACGCCGCTCTTGATGATCTCGCACATCTGGTTGAGCATGAATGCCGAGAGGAACAGTTCCCACTTCATGGTGTCCTTCACCCCCTTGCATGCATGTCCTGTGTTGTGGGCTTTGCCAGCCTTGATGGCTTTCTTCTTGGCCATGGCAGCTTGCTCTACAATCTGCCCCACCGTGAACCCGGTCAGCGGAGGAGCATACAAGATCTCCATGCACTGAGGATAGGTGAGCTCAGAGGAGGGAGTTGGGATTGGGTCTCAGCGACAAAGGTCTCCTGAGAATCCATGAGGGCCTGACTGAACTCATCGGCGGTCGTGTTCTACAGATCTCACGGTCGCATGTATCAGGACCTAGACTAGGCATGAACACAAACTTAAACATGCAACAAGTCCACGAAGACACCGATCCATGACTATACCTACAAGTTCATTGGGCAAACTAACATAGATCTACTTCAAACAACAATAAGATCTACGAGGTGCTAACGGATCAAAGCTACCACTCCTGGGGTTTGATGGAACTCGCTGGCATCGTAGCAGCGGAGCACGTCGCCGCTGAAGATCTTCGAGGAGAATGGCTACACCGGCCGATCTAGAACCACCACATTCGCTACCACCGCTTACCTGTTGGCCGATAAAGAACCTCATCGGCTTTAGAGCTCGAAGAATGGGGAAATGGTAGAGAGGGACTTAGGTGTGGAGGGAGGTGATATATACTGCGGCGGTCGGTGACGAAATTTCTCCTGCCAGCTTTTGGGGGAAACGCATGGCTCGCGCCATCGCCGAGGTCGCACGGGCGGCACAGCTCCCCCCCTTTTGCACGAGCCGGCGAGTGGGACCTGTCCCCGTGAAAACGCCAAAAATCGGCGTTTCCAGCGGGCTAACTTTTGGACTGTCTTAAAGTTCGTGCGATGCAAA
The DNA here is from genome assembly GCA_023614405.1 of Avena insularis. Taxonomy (NCBI): domain Eukaryota; kingdom Viridiplantae; phylum Streptophyta; class Magnoliopsida; order Poales; family Poaceae; genus Avena; species Avena insularis. Next base: position 392,002,374 of record CM042695.1, read on the forward strand.
AAACACATACGACCCAATACACCAAACATCCTTATTTTTTCCCGCCAATGCGAGAAACGGAAAAACAGCTACCAAACACGCCCTTAATGTACCACGAGTACATGCATTATCCATGGCACACCACGAGTAAAATTTATGGTGTGCCATGCATAGCCTTGGGAAGACGGCAGACCACTCGCTGATTGGCTACGGACGACCGTGGAGATATTGCCTAGGTTTGGCGGCCTGCCAAGACTTCATTCTCCTCCGGGTACTGAGTATTTCACGAACCCGTAATTGAGAATTATTAGTTTTAAGTTTTCTTATTGCAACACTTGAGCGTTCGTGGTAGTATATATATGAAGAAAAAGAAAGGAAGTGATAAATGAAAAAACATAGGGAGGGGAGAGGTAGTCGATGTCTACCATGAGCCTATGAAGACTTGTGTGGCCCAAGTAGATCACCGGAGCAGTCTCCCTCAAACCTGGCCAACGGACTGGCCGACATAGGCTTGACGTTCTTGGCCCGGCCCAGCACGTGACGGCCCATCAAGCTCGCAGGTTGTGCCGTGCTGCCACAAGTGCCCCGCTCCGCGGCCCGGGCACGACGCAAAGGTCAGACGGGCCGGTCCGTGGCACGTGAAACACGTGGGCTTGATGTTGTTTTGGCCCGTGCGGTTAACTGTTAATAAAAGCCGGATTTGTACTATAACACCAAGCTTTCGTTGCTCTCTTGGTATGACCCTGTGGTGGAAGTGAGAGGTTGTGAGTTTGACTTCCCTTTTGACACATATTTTGCCTATTATTACAAATATATTGCACTGTTGCAGGTTTGACAAGTCGTGCCGGACCGGCCCGTGTGCCTGAGACCGCGGCCTAGGCACGACACCAGCGTTTCATGGGCCGGCACGCGTGCAAGAGGCTGCGGTCCATGCACGACCCCGCTGCTTCACAGGCCAGCACGGCCCCAACACGCCATGGGCCAGTGCCATGCTTTTTCTGCGTGTCACGGGCTAGCCCGCCAAAGCTGGGGCCCATGGCCAGGTTTGGACTGCCGTACGGACACATGTGGACCAAGCGAGTCGAGGAGCTTCGAGAGAGGGAGGGAGAGGAAACCCCCTCTGCCTAAAACAGATGAAGAATTATGCACTGATGGCACTTCTATTTCTTGATGAGGGTGCTGACAGAAGCAAAACCACGTTGTTTCTGTTACTTTTTTCGAGATTGATTTGTTAATAATGTGACACCACAGTCGTCGGACAACAGAAACAGCCATTCGAACCTTGCTCCCATGTACTTGACGCTGTTAGCGTACAAAATATATGTGTCACGGTAACATCTATTGTAACGTAGCTAGAGTCCAGATAGACTTAACCTCCTGTTGTTATCCTGAGAAATACCAGGAGACGATCTAATCTTGTAGAGAAGAGATGAGATCGATCTCCCCTTTTTTCTCTGTACGTTGTAACCCTCTGTGATATATAACACGCAAACGAGCCGAGCTCCAAGGCATCGTTCCCAGATACTATCGTTCGATCATATGGTATCAGAGCCCCTTTCTTCCCCAAAACACATCTATGTGCCTTGCTCCTCCCTCAGCTGCCGCCATGACTAACCCTCTTGCCGGCATCATCATTGGAGAGAAGTTGACAAGGACAAACTATCTCCTTTGGCAGTCCCAAGTACTGCCTCCCCTCCGCGGCGCTCGGCTAACGAGCTTCCTTGATGAGAAGACCGCATCACCACCGGAGACCATCACCGTCGAGAAGGATGGCAAGCCGGTCAAGGAGGATAACCCCGCGTACCACACGTGGGTGGCGACAGACCAGCAGGTACTGTCATTTTTATTGAGCTCTCTGTCTTCTGATATCCTTGTCTCCATGATTGGCATGGACACGGCTGCGGAAGTATGGGTGGCGATCAAGGCCATGTTCTCCGCTCAATCAAGAACGCGGGTGTCAAACCTGCGCGTTGCCCTCGCCAAGACGAGGAAGGAAGACATGACGACGGCGCAATTCTTCACCAAGATGAAGGGTCTCGCCGACGAACTCGCTGCAGCAGGCCGGCCCATCGACGAGGAAGAACTCGTGGAGTATCTCCTTGCCGGCCTCGACGACACGTACAACCCCCTCTTCGCTGCCATCGGGGTTCACGGTGGCGAGGACCTCACCGTGAGCGAGCTCTACGGGCACGTATGCGCCTACGACAATCGCATCGCTCTTCTCACCGACGGCATCGGTGGGAGCTCCTCCATCAACTCTGCCCAACGTGGCAATGGAGGGCCACGAGGACGTGGCCACCGTGGCGGACGCCGTGGAGGCCGTGGTGGCTATGGCCACGGCAACCGCGGCCATGGACGTCAGCAGCGCGGCGGCGGAGGCCGTCGAGGAGGAGGCAGGGGCGGCAAGGACCGCGACTATACCCCTGCCAGATCTGCGGCATGCCCGGGCATGAAGCCCGAAACTGCTGGCACTGCTACTCCGACAATGAAGAAGAAGAGGAAGAGAAGGGCGCAAATTCTGCGTCCTATGGAGTGGACACCAACTGGTACGGTGATACCGGTGCCACCGACCACATAACCGGTGAGCTCAACAATCTCACCATGAAGGAGAAGTACAAGGGCCGCGAGCAAATCCATGCCGCCAATGGACAAGGTATGAGCATTAGTCATGTTGGTCATGAAATTGTTATAACCCCCTCTAAATCCCTGCATCTAAAAAATGTCCTTCATGTTCCACATGCCACAAAAAATCTCGTTTCCGTTCATCGTTTTACCAAAGACAATAATGTCTTCATCGAATTTCACCCATGGCATTTTTTTGTTAAGGATCAGGCCACGAAGAGGGTTCTTCTCAAGGGTAGATGCTTGCGCGGTCTCTATCCATTGATATCTTCATCACCAATCAAGAATAAACAAGTCTTCAGTGCCAACAAGCCTTCAGCTTCACGATGGCATAGCCGTTTAGGGCATCCTTCTTTTCGCATTGTTCAACAAGTACTTAGCAATTATGAGCTTCCTTATTCAAATAAATCTAGTGTTGAATCGGTTTGTGACTCTTGTCAAAGAGCCAAAAGCCATCAACTTCCCTACGTACGGTCTACTAGTGTGTCCACCTCTCCACTACAACTTGTGTTCTCCGATGTATGGGGACCAGCACCTAGCTCAGTAGGGAGATATTCATACTATGTAAGTTTTATTGATGATTTTAGTAAATTTTCATGGATTTATCTTCTCAAGAAAAAATCCGATGTCTTCCAAGTATTTCATAATTTTCAGCAACTTGTTGAACGACATTTTGATAAAAAGATCCTTGTTGTCCAGTCTGATTGGGGTGGAGAATATGAAAAACTAAACTCTTTCTTCACAAAAATAGGCATTGAGCACCATGTATCTTGTCCTCATGCGCACCAGCAAAATGGCTCTGCAGAACGCAAGCATCGTCACATTATAGAAGTTGGTCTTGCTCTTCATGCAAATGCATCGATGTCCCTCAAATTCTGGGATGAAGCGTTTTTGACTGCCACATATCTTATTAACATGTTGCCCACCAAAGTCATTAACAATGAGACACCTATGGAACGTCTTCTTAAAAGAACACCAGATTATGCATCTCTTCGCATCTTTGGTTGCGCATGTTGGCCAAATCTTCGACCCTTTAACCAAAGAAAACTCTCTTTTCGCTCAAAGCAATGTGTCTTCATTGGTTACAGTCACATGCATAAAGGAGTCAAATGTCTAGATGTCAATTCTGGTCGAGTCTATATATCTCGTGATGTTGTTTTTGATGAAACGGTGTTTCCCTTTGCTGATCTTCATCCCAATGCTGGTGCTCTTCTTCGGCAACAAATTCTTCTTTTACCAGAGGCACTTCAGAATCATTTAGTGTTATCTCACGAGGGGGGGAAACAATGCACTGATCTAACACCTAATGACTCTATAATTCCTGGTGTCTCAAGTGCATTTCAGGAACAACAAGCTGCAGGACAAAATTCGGAGCAATTTGATGAAATAATGACAAGAAACGGTGCAACAATGCAACCAGCAGATGATTTCATGTCACACCCGCCAACAAACGCGCGTAGCGCGTCACACGAGGATGATTCACCTCGATTCTCGGCGAACTCGGACGGTAGCGGCAGAGGATCTGCGCGACCCGAGGAAAGAAGCCCCGCAGGTTCTCCGCCTGACGCACGCCTGCACCAGTCCCGCGGTGCCACGCCATCTCCCGCACGTCGTCCCGCGTCACGAACCGTGCAACAGCGCTTCCCTGTCGACTCGTTGGAAGCAGCACCGCGTGAGCCACGCGCGGCAACGAGGACGGGATCGCAGAGTCCCGCGCGCACGCACCAGCCAAGTGCGGCCACGTCACCAGCAGGAACGTGGAGTCCTGCCGCGTGTCAATCATCACCTGATGAAGACAGCGTGGGCCAGACCGGATCTAGCACAGGATCTAGCTCCAGGTCGGTTGCAGATGGATCTTCTGTGGCCACTATCCCAATTGTCCAACCTACAACTACAGCTTATCGAACGCGTGCAAGAACGGGTAATGCCAAACCAAAGATTTACACTGATGGTACGGTCAGGTATACTCTGTCTTGTTGTGCTAGTGAACCTGAAAATTTGCAAGCAGCTTTAAACAATGAAAAATGGAAAAATGCAATGGATGAGGAATATAGGGCGCTAGTAGAAAATAAAACATGGCACCTAGTACCTCACCAAAGTGGTAGAAATATTATAGATTGCAAATGGGTCTATAGAATTAAAAAAAGGGCTGATGGAACTATTGATAGATACAAAGCTAGACTAGTGGCAAAAGGGTTTAAGCAAAGATATGGCATAGACTATGAGGATACTTTCAGTCCTGTTGTTAAATCTGCTACTATCAGACTTGTTCTGGCTATTTCAGTTTCAAAAGGATGGAGCTTAAGGCAGCTAGATGTGAAGAACGCGTTTCTTCATGGTGTTCTGGAAGAAGAGGTATACATGAAACAACCACCTGGTTATGAGAACAAAAGTGCACCTTCTCATGTTTGCAAACTTGACAAATCACTGTACGGGCTCAAGCAAGCACCAAGGGCATGGTTCTCCAAGCTAAGTTCGAAATTACAAGAGTTTGGTTTTCTGGCATCCAAAGCAGACACATCGTTGTTTATATATAATAAGTCAGGTATCACCATTTATGTACTAGTATATGTTGATGACATTATTGTTACTAGTTCCTCCAGCAAGGCCATCGCAGCACTCCTTCAAGACCTTGGTTCAGCATTTGCACTAAAGGATCTTGGTGATTTACACTTCTTCTTGGGAATTGAGGTAAAGAGGTTTAATCAAGGCATTACTCTAACCCAAGAAAAATATGCTTTAGATCTGCTTGACAGAGTTGGGTTGAGGAAATGCAAAACACTGCCAACACCACTCTCAGCATCAAATAAGCTCTCAGTCACACAAGGAGAACCTCTAGGACCTGAAGATGGTACACGGTACAGGAGTATAGTTGGAGCACTTCAATACCTGACACTCACAAGGCCTGATATTGCTTTCTCGGTCAACAAGGTATGCCAATATCTTCATGCCCCCACTACTATTCATTGGACAGCTGTAAAAAGGATTCTGAGGTATGTCAGTGGAACAATTAGTACTGGACTAACCTTCAGAAGATCTCCATCTACTTTAGTAAGTGCCTTTTCAGATGCTGATTGGGCAGGGTGTGTCGATGACAGGAGATCAACAGGGGGATTTGCTGTATACTTTGGACCTAACCTTATTTCTTGGAATGCTAGAAAACAAGCAACTGTGTCCAGGTCAAGCACTGAGGCAGAATACAAATCTCTAGCTAATGCTACAGCGGAAATCATTTGGATAGAGTCTCTTTTGGGAGAACTTGGAATCAACAAGGATCAGAAATCATGTTTATGGTGTGACAATATGGGTGCAACCTATCTTTATGCTAACCCTATATTTCATGCAATAACTAAACACATTGAGATTGATTTTCACTTTGTAAGAGAAAGAGTAGCAAGTAAATAGCTAGAGATTAGATTTATTTCCTCTAAAGATCAGGTGGCAGATGGCTTTACAAAAGCATTACCAGCTCGGCAGTTTGAACAATTCAAGGACAATCTCAACCTCAAGAAGGTTGTGATTGAGGAGTGTTAGCGTACAAAATATATGTGTCACGGTAACATCTACTGTAACGTAGCTAGAGTCCAGATAGACTTAACCTCCTGTTGTTATCCTGAGAAATACCAGGAGACGATCTAATCTTGTAGAGAAGAGATGAGATCGATCTCCCCTTTTCTCTCTGTACGTTGTAACCCTCTGTGATATATAACACGCAAACGAGCCGAGCTTCAAGGCATCGTTCCCAGATACTCTCGTTCGATCATAGACGTGTGACAATTCACATGCAGTTGTTTTCTTTGGCATCATTTGTTTTGGATTTGAATCCATTGATTATTTCAATGATCAATGGAAAGCAGAGTTGCTGTTCTGAACCAAAAGCACGCTACTGTATAAGCAAATTAAGCACACAGTTACATCCACAGACCAAACAAAGTTCAGTTTCATTATAAAGTTGGAAGCAGAAAACATGATTGCGAAGCAAAGATTTATTGGGTCAACAAGAAGAAGAGAGAAAAAAATAGGCTGAAATAGGTCACAGGTCACTGAATATGAACCCTGTCCCTCGCATCTTTTCAGCCACGATCTCGTCGAGACGGCTCGCCATTTCCGGTGTCATGTTGTTCACCCAATCGCCGGACGCGCCATTCCTGAAGAGCGCATCGCGAGGGATGGGGAGGAGGGGATCCAAGCGACCAATTTTGTTGGTCTCCAGGCCCTTGAGGTGGCCGAAGCTGCAGAGCTTGACGATGCTGTCGACGGTGCCGAACTCCTCCTCCGCCGCAGAGAATGGCATCCCGAGGAACCCCGCCAGCCTTCTGACGTTGCCGGCCGGGTCGCGGAGCAGCTCCTCGTACCGCAGGAAGAGCACCTTGTCCGGCCTAGCTATGGCCGCGCGCCAGTAGCCGAGGACGTGGTCCCAGACCGGGCCGTACAACACCGTGCCGTCGCAGGTGGACTCGAAGACGGAGTTAAACGGCAGGTCGGGCCGGAGGCGGCGGAAGAAGTGCCACAGCGAGACGACCATGTCCTTGGGGTCCCTACATATGTAGACGACCCTGCAGCCCGGCACGGCCCTTGGCACCATCGGGAGCGGCATGTGCGTGTTCATGAGGCGTGGGGACGGGAGCTCCTCCAGCTCGGCCTCTCGGCCACCCTGGAAGAGGCCTTCTAGGAAAGGGAGGCACTGGTGCGGGTTCAGGCGGAGGAGCGGGTGGTCAGCGCCGGCGGGAGGGTACACGGCGCGTGCCATCGTGGCGAAGGTCAAAGCGTTGAGCCAGGTGGTGCCGCACTTGGGGATGCTGGCCACGATGACGTCGTCGCGGCGGGTTTCATAAAAACGGGGTAGGTAACTCAAATATTTTATATTTGTATTCAAAAAAATACATAAAAAATACAAATACTTTCGTATAACATATTTTTCATTTTCCGAGTGCAAAAAACGGGGTGTTTTTGTGAAGCAACCACCAAATGAAAGTTTAGTGAGACTCGTCCCCGAGCTAAGAATCATCATGCCCCTCGATCGGTTTAGGAAGTTTGACGATAGTTTGAAATGGGCATAAAAAATTAAAAAACGATCAAAACAATGCAAAACCTTCGCGTGGTGTCATATTATATGACATAGTTCCATGGAAAAATACCAGACTTGGTATATTCATTGAGTCTTAAAAAAAACCTTCACAAAATGGCCTATCTCAATCGAGGTTTTCTGGATTTCAGGTCAAATGACCAATGTTATTGCTATAATCGCGGTATAGTTTGCGATAATGTGTCGTGCACACATGTGTATCATGGGATGGCAAACAATGTTGCAGGAGGAAGTTTTCCTTTTCGTCGCACCAAAAAGCCATTTTTTATTTTTCGAGTGCCAAAAACGGTGTGTTTCATGAATCTTGACATAGTTTCAGTTGGTCTAATATTTAAAATTTATGATATATAATTAAATAGATGATAGGGATGTCATATTTGGATTCCTCTCATTTTTCTGATCGATTTGGATATATTATTTGTTGAATTGTGATTTACGGATTTGTAGATATGAGTTATTCAAATTTAAATAAAAAAAGCAAAATAAATAAAATTTATTTTATTTTTATTTGAATTCAAGATTATTATTACTAATTTATTGTTGTTTACTCAAAAAATTGTATGGGATGTAAAAAAACAAATATGTTTAACATTATAGTGTAATGGTTAATAGGTTTGATATGATAATATTCACAACAAGTTCTAGTTTCTTTGTCGGAAGCTCATGTGAAAGGAACGAAGAAGTTAAGCGTGCTGGGGCTGGAGTAGTATTAGGATGGATGACCGGGTGGGAAGTTTGACTAATTGTGTAATTTTACTTGAGACTAAGTATACTTAGAATAAAAAATGTCCATGTGAGATTAACAAGTTAAACAATACAAAAATTAAAAAAAAATTGAAAAAAAAAATTGAAAAAATCTAGACCGACGGTAAAGCCGTCGGCGTAGCCAAACGGCCGTTAGTCATCTAGGTGGGCCCCAAGCCGTCGGCGTAGCTATATACGCCGACGGCTTTTCTACGCCGACGGGAGAAGAGGCTACGCCTACGGGGCTGTACGCCGACGGCCATATGCCGACGGCAGCCGTCGGGCCAGCCTACGCCGACGGCATTTAGGGCCTACGCCGACAGGACCCGGCCGTCGGCGTATTCAGCTTCTCCTGTAGTGGTTAGAGAAGTAGTCTTGCTCACAGCACCATTAATAGTATAGTGTAATGCTAGTGTTGTAGTTTTATATGGACTGAAATTCTAAGTAAGACATTGTAAAAAACAGCTGACGGAAGAACCAATATATACTTCAAAACCCTACTAACTGTAATTAATACTATTGGTCTGTCTTTACATGCAAGCCATACACATCATTTACTCCATTAGCCAATCAAATGTCCATTTCATCTATTCCATAGCCTGGTTGCTACCCTGTCCCTTTAAATGAGGAACACATCAACATGTGTTGATAAAGAGAGCTCAACAACCTCATAATTATTGTAGCTACGCAGTACTTGGTCACTACTATAGGATGTCCATAATATTATCAACCCTTGAACATACTTCTCTCAAAAAGAAAGAAAATACTCCCTCTGTCCTAAAATACCCTGCATTCTGGGTTTAGTCAAAGTCAAACTTTATAAAGTTTGGTAGAATATATCGAAAAAAATATAAACATCTATAACACCGAATGTATATATTATGAAAATATATCTTATGACGATTCTAACGGTACTTATGTTCTATTATAGGTGTACATAAATTTTTTAAACTTTACAAAGTTTGACCTTGACTAAACCCAGAATGCAGGGTATTTTAGGACAGAGGGAGTATTGACATACTAGACGATAGCTCGCATGCTGCAGAGAAAAAAACTATCACTTTAAAAGCCTACACCCATTCAATCATTATCAAATTAATCATAGGAATTATCAATAGCTATGATATATCTTAAAAAAGAGCATTTCTCCTCTGTAATGCACTAGTAGGAAAATGGATGTAGACGCAGCGACTTTAGTGGCGCGTCTCAAAAATCCCGCGCTACTGGCACTGCCAGTAGCGTGCGGGTGGCATGCTACCGACGTCGAAAATCAAACGCTACGGCTAGCCGTTTTTCTACTAGTGTTGTGGCGTTCGATATTTTCTAAGTAAGACTAGTGTAATGCTAGTGTTGTAGTTTTATATGGACTGAAATTCTAAGTAAGACATTGTAAAAAACAGCTGACGGAAGAACCAATATACTCCCTCTGTTCTGATTTAGTGTACATCTTAGAGCAAGTACAATAAGTTCCAGTCAGCTAGCTATAAGAACTAAAATAATATATATGTGCTTAGTTGAAGGAAAGAGAATAGGAGAGAAGGAGAGTGGGATCTCATACAAGAGCCAGCTCTAGCACGTGCTCCTAGGCATTGTGTGAGATTGTCAAGTGGGCCATATATTTATAAAGTAGTACACTTTTATAGCTAACTATTGTATATGTTGGCTATAAGGTTGGCTCTAGATGACATGACATTGTCTTATAGCCAGCAACGGGCTCTATTATTGTTCTTGCTCTTAGACAAAATAGTATTGCATTTATTAGTACTACTTAGATATCTCAACAATCAATCAAAACTACCTTGAAAATAGTAACATCCAATAGAGAGAGTAGGACTACTTTGTTTTCTGTGTTTTTGTTGACTAAAAGTTAGAATGTAGATTATTTCAGAACAAATTTTAGGACTAGAATGTAGACTAGTATTTCAGAACGGAGGGAGTATACTTCAAAACCCTACTAACTGTAATTAATACTATTGGTCTATCTTTACATGCAAGCCATACACATCATTTACTCCATTAGCCAATCAAATGTCTATTTCATCTATTCCATAGCCTGGTTGCTATCCTGTCCCTTTAAATGAGGAACATCAACATGTGTTGATAAAGAGAGCTCAACAACCTCATAATTATTGTAGCTACGCAGTAGTTGGTCACTACTATAGGATGTCCATAATGTTATCAACCCTTGAACATACTTCTCTCAAAAATAAAGAAAAATATTGACATACTAGACGATAGCTCGCATGCTGCAGAGAAAAAAACTATCACTTTAAAAGCCTACACCCATTCAATCATTATCAAATTAATCATAGGAATTATCAATAGCTATGATATCTCTTAAAAAAGAGCATTTCTCCTCTGTAATGCACTAGTAGGAAAATGGATGTAGACGCAGCGACTTTAGTGGCGCGCCCTAAAAATCCCGCGCTACTGGCACTGCCAGTAGCGTGCGGGTGGCATGCTACCGACGTCGAAAATCAAACGCTACGGCTAGCCGTTTTTCTACTAGTGTTGTGGCGTTCGATATTTTCTAAGTAAGACTAGTGTAATGCTAGTGTTGTAGTTTTATATGGACTGAAATTCTAAGTAAGACATTGTAAAAAACAGCTGACGGAAGAACCAATATACTCCCTCTGTTCTGATTTAGTGTACATCTTAGAGCAAGTACAATAAGTTCCAGTCAGCTGGCTATAAGAACTAAAATAATATATATGTGCTTAGTTGAAGGAAAGAGAATAGGAGAGAAGGAGAGTGGGATCTCATCTAAAGAAGCCAGCACGTGCTCCTAGGCATTGTGTGAGATTGTCAAGTGGGCCATATATTTATAAAGTAGTACACTTTTATAGCTAACTATTGTATATGTTGGCTATAAGGTTGGCTCTAGATGACATGACATTGTCTTATAGCCAGCAACGGGCTCTATTATTGTTCTTGCTCTTAGACAAAATAGTATTGCATTTATTAGTACTACTTAGATATCTCAACAATCAATCAAAACTACCTTGAAAATAGTAACATCCAATAGAGAGAGTAGGACTACTTTGTTTTCTGTGTTTTTGTTGACTAAAAGTTAGAATGTAGATTATTTCAGAACAAATTTTAGGACTAGAATGTAGACTAGTATTTCAGAACGGAGGGAGTATACTTCAAAACCCTACTAACTGTAATTAATACTATTGGTCTATCTTTACATGCAAGCCATACATCATTTACTCCATTAGCCAATCAAATGTCTATTTCATCTATTCCATAGCCTGGTTGCTATCCTGTCCCTTTAAATGAGGAACATCAACATGTGTTGATAAAGAGAGCTCAACAACCTCATAATTATTGTAGCTACGCAGTAGTTGGTCACTACTATAGGATGTCCATAATGTTATCAACCCTTGAACATACTTCTCTCAAAAATAAAGAAAAATATTGACATACTAGACGATAGCTCGCATGCTGCAGAGAAAAAAACTATCACTTTAAAAGCCTACACCCATTCAATCATTATCAAATTAATCATAGGAATTATCAATAGCTATGATATCTCTTAAAAAAGAGCATTTCTCCTCTGTAATGCACTAGTAGGAAAATGGATGTAGACGCAGCGACTTTAGTGGCGCCTAAAATCGCGCTACTGGCACTGCCAAAGCGTGCGGTAACATGCGACCGACGTCGAAAATCAAACGCTACGGCTAGCCGTTTTTCTACTAGTGTTGTGGCGTTCGATATTTTCTAAGTAAGACTAGTGTAATGCTAGTGTTGTAGTTTTATATGGACTGAAATTCTAAGTAAGACATTGTAAAAAACAGCTGACGGAAGAACCAATATACTCCCTCTGTTCTGATTTAGTGTACATCTTAGAGCAAGTACAATAAGTTCCAGTCAGCTGGCTATAAGAACTAAAATAATATATATGTGCTTAGTTGAAGGAAAGAGAATAGGAGAGAAGGAGAGTGGGATCTCATACAAGAGCCAGCTCTCAACGCTATCTAGTCATTGTGTGAGATTGTCAAGTGGGCCATATATTTATAAAGTAGTACACTTTTATAGCTAACTATTGTATATGTTGGCTATAAGGTTGGCTCTAGATGACATGACATTGTCTTATAGCCAGCAACGGGCTCTATTATTGTTCTTGCTCTTAGACAAAATAGTATTGCATTTATTAGTACTACTTAGATATCTCAACAATCAATCAAAACTACCTTGAAAATAGTAACATCCAATAGAGAGAGTAGGACTACTTTGTTTTCTGTGTTTTTGTTGACTAAAAGTTAGAATGTAGATTATTTCAGAACAAATTTTAGGACTAGAATGTAGACTAGTATTTCAGAACGGAGGGAGTATACTTCAAAACCCTACTAACTGTAATTAATACTATTGGTCTATCTTTACATGCAAGCCATACACATCATTTACTCCATTAGCCAATCAAATGTCTATTTCATCTATTCCATAGCCTGGTTGCTATCCTGTCCCTTTAAATGAGGAACATCAACATGTGTTGATAAAGAGAGCTCAACAACCTCATAATTATTGTAGCTACGCAGTAGTTGGTCACTACTATAGGATGTCCATAATGTTATCAACCCTTGAACATACTTCTCTCAAAAATAAAGAAAAATATTGACATACTAGACGATAGCTCGCATGCTGCAGAGAAAAAAACTATCACTTTAAAAGCCTACACCCATTCAATCATTATCAAATTAATCATAGGAATTATCAATAGCTATGATATCTCTTAAAAAAGAGCATTTCTCCTCTGTAATGCACTAGTAGGAAAATGGATGTAGACGCAGCGACTTTAGTGGCGCGCCCTAAAAATCCCGCGCTACTGGCACTGCCAGTAGCGTGCGGGTGGCATGCTACCGACGTCGAAAATCAAACGCTACGGCTAGCCGTTTTTCTACTAGTGTTGTGGCGTTCGATATTTTCTAAGTAAGACTAGTGTAATGCTAGTGTTGTAGTTTTATATGGACTGAAATTCTAAGTAAGACATTGTAAAAAATAGCTGACGGAAGAACCAATATACTCCCTCTGTTCTGATTTAGTGTACATCTTAGAGCAAGTACAATAAGTTCCAGTCAGCTGGCTATAAGAACTAAAATAATATATATGTGCTTAGTTGAAGGAAAGAGAATAGGAGAGAAGGAGAGTGGGATCTCATACAAGAGCCAGCTCTACACGTGCTCCTAGGCATTGTGTGAGATTGTCAAGTGGGCCATATATTTATAAAGTAGTACACTTTTGTAGCTAACTATTGTATATGTTGGCTATAAGGTTGGCTCTAGATGACATGACATTGTCTTATAGCCAGCAACGGGCTCTATTATTGTTCTTGCTCTTAGACAAAATAGTATTGCATTTATTAGTACTACTTAGATATCTCAACAATCAATCAAAACTACCTTGAAAATAGTAACATCCAATAGAGAGAGTAGGACCACTTTGTTTTCTGTGTTTTTGTTGACTAAAAGTTAGAATGTAGATTATTTCAGAACAAATTTTAGGACTAGAATGTAGACTAGTATTTCAGAACGGAGGGAGTATACTTCAAAACCCTACTAACTGTAATTAATAATATTGGTTACATGCAAGCCATACACATCATTTACTCCATTAGCCAATCAAATGTCTATTTCATCTATTTCATCTATTCCATAGCCTGGTTGCTATCCTGTCCCTTTAAATGAGGAACATCAACATGTGTTGATAAAGAGAGCTCAACAACCTCATAATTATTGTAGCTACGCAGTAGTTGGTCACTACTATAGGATGTCCATAATGTTATCAACTCTTGAACATACTTCTCTCAAAAATAAAGAAAAATATTGACATACTAGACGATAGCTCGCATGCGGCAGAGAAAAAAACTATCACTTTAAAAGCCTACACCCATTCAATCATTATCAAATTAATCATAGGAATTATCAATAGCTATGATATCTCTTAAAAAAGAGCATTTCTCCTCTCTAATGCACTAGTAGGAAAATGGATGTAGACGCAGCGACTTTAGTGGCGTGCCTCAAAAAGCCCGCGCTACTAGTAGCGTGCGGGTGGCATGCTACTGACATCGAAAATCGAACGCTACGGCTAGCCGTTTTTCTACTAGTGTTGTGGCGTTCGATATTTTCTAAACACCATTACCATTTTGCACTAGTAAAATGACTGCTATAAATTAAGGTTTTCCTACTAGTGTATGGATGTTTATTTGGACGTCTCCGTATCATATAGATTGCAAAGAGTGCAACACTATTTTTTGGATCATCTAAATCCATGATAGTATGCAATTTCTAGAGCCAAAGAAAGAATCAAAACAAAAAATTATATGTCTGGTTTTTTCCTAAAATTCCTGTTACTTTTACGACACGGCTGTAGCGGTGCCTTATAGGTTTTTGCTAAGCAAATCAGAAAGAGCATCAACATCAACTAGGATAGAAAAGTTGCCAACATGGAAATTCTTCAGTTATTCGAGATGAACAACTTTCCTGTTTAGAGATTTTTATCCAAGATGGTTTACTTCCCCAAAAGTGGTCTGAAAGGTATCTAAAAGTTTTTGACCGAACAATTATGAACGGTTCGGGTTTGCAAAATCCTGAGTTGGACCCAAATTTCTTGCACGGAAATTCTGGCCACTCTTTATATACGTGAGGGGTGTATGCCGATTAAAACAACAATAATCGAGCAAACACATCTACTACTTTTTAGTTTTCAAATTTTTATCCTCCTTCCTCATATCTTTCTTCTCGTTCATCAGCAGGTTTTCAAGATTGGAGGCTACAAATCCATGAGGTTCTAGGAGCGGTCAGGCCGACTAGGACAACCCATAGCCTCCGCTTCGCCCTGACAGGGTCCTTTACAGGCGAGTGGGGTTTTTGTCTCTCAAAAGTGCCCATTGCATTGTGTTTGTATCGATCTTTCGGTAGGCCTCCCTCGACACGTGCTTCCACGCATCCCGCTCGGCATTGAGGGTAACAGTGACGTATTCGTGTACGAATACTACTTTTTCATTTACAAAATGCTAATGCATGGAAAGAGAGTTAGACTTCAAAGTCACTTTTAAATGGTTTGTGATGTGCTCCTTATGCTATCAAATACTATTTAGTTTGAGCATGTGCCTTCGTGTCCTTGTATGATCTAAAATAAATTTAGCAATTGTTTTGTAGCAATTTGATTAGGAGTTAGAATAAAAATAAGGTTAGGGAAAGTAGATGAGAATGATGAGCAATGGAGAAGTTAGGTGGACCGGCTTGAGCATGTGTTGTTCAAGTCAATGAAACCATTAGAAAGTCTATATAACTAAAACTTTTCCTATGATAAAAAATAAAAATATTTTTCTTTGTACATAATTTTTTTAAATAAAATGGTTTCCCAATGATGAGTGCAGTTTGCATCTTTGTTGAAACAACAACCTCATTTGTTTGGAGAACTAACCATTTTGGATGCGCTAAAAGTACCATGTATATGAAAATATTTCTTGTTTGTTAATTAGATAACATGATATGATGAGAAAAGTGTAGAGGATAAGAACTAACAAAACAACATGGTCGGGATGCCCCGCATCACCCTCTTATTTCAAGTGATCTCAGGTTTTATTATCTCAAATTCATATTCTAGTTTTACCACCATGTCTTTTGCATATCTGCGGGAACCAAGTTTTTATTTTCCTTTGTTTTATTTGGTGTTGATTTTTCTTATTGTTTCTTAAACCAAAATATAAAAAATATTTTTGTTTTGTTGTTTGGTTTCTTTTTTGCTTTATCTTTGACCTTTTCAATAAAACAAAAACAAAAAAAGATCTTCTTTCTTCTTTGTTGCTTCTAGGTTCTTTCTTGCTTTTCTTTGCATTTTGTTTTCTAAATTTTGTTCTATGTTAAAATAAGTTTTATATTTTAAGTTTACATTTTCTAGAATTTTGGATACTATGAGATGAATACGTTGTAAGATGAATACATTGTAAGATGAATACATTAGCTTCAATTGTAGTTTTGTGCATAGTGCTGCCTACTGTAAAATATTCTGCAAAAAATCCAGAAGCTCAAAATAGTCCAAAATTTTCAACACAATTTGATATGTTAGTCCTCTACAAGGACATAAAATTTAATAACTTTTTGAATTTTTAAAGTGATGTTTCGAAAATCATCTTGCAATAGCTGCTGTTTTGGACAGATTCGGCCTTTAGTTGTCTAAGTGACTTATTTCAGTTTCTTGGGGGTTCCTTTTGAATTATTTTGTCACTTAGGTTGCTAGACATTTAAATAAATCTCTAAACATGCTAAACCAAATTATTTTTGACGTCTTTAAAACAGCATGCTTGTTATCTTTATGCCACTAACCCTGCAGAAAAGAATGGGAGAAGATTTTGTAGTGATGTTTTCACAGGAAATGAAGTCAAACCGAATCAATGTTCATCAAAGAGTGGTTCAAACCAAAAGTTGGGAGATGTCCAAGGTATCCATCCTGCACCAACAACAAAACTCAGTTTGCTAATATTCAAAAAATTTAGTACTATAAAACATTCACATAAACATATATCATATGTATGTTTACTTGTTATGTTACCATGCATTTTGCTGATATTACCAAGACAACTATCAATAATGTTACTGTAGAATAGAAAAAAATAAAAAAAATGATCAAAGTCCTGTTAAAAAGAAATGCCAAAAGTTGAATGGAAAAAAGGGAAAGGAATGAATAGTTATGTAGAAAGAAGTTATGAATGTTTTCACACTTTGTGCGGTGCTTTATTCTTGAGCTAATGATAATTTTCAAGTGTCGTATGTAGTACTAGATCTCGTTTACTTCTTATATGTTTAATTATAGGTTTATCTTGCATCATAAAAAATGAGTAGTACTATAGACACGATTGCATACTTTTAGCAGTCAATTTCTCCTTTTTGCTCCTTGTTGGTTTGACACTCCAATATTTATTGAATTGCACTAACCGGTTTCTGCACTTGGGGATCACTAGCTACCAAACGCCCCGTGTGATCTGATAGAATCTGAATGTGCGACAGGTGGTCACGCAACATAGAGTTAGACATATATGTCATATAGTGGTGGTTGCCGTAGGTGGCCTTGGACTCAGATGACTAGGACAATGACAAGACGCCACATTGTCGGTGCGGACATATGATCGATGTGGCTGTCAGAGTTAAACTCGATGTGGTATTTTCGGCCTTTACAAGGTGTGTCGAATACTTCGAGTAGATCATGAGTTGTACTCTGACTGGGTCCATAGGTTAGCTTAGCGGATCTCTAGAGCACACATCTCACAAAATCAGAAAAAACTAGGTGAACAAATATCCCCCCTCCCCCTCTACCTATATCGAGCCCCTCATAAAGATATCCATGTTTGGGAACAAAATTTGTAGTTAACCGAAGACACCCAGAAGCTTGGCGTGAGGAGAACTTCAGGTCCAACCGCCGAACGACGAGCGATGTCCCTGACCATAATCCACTGGCCAAGTCAACTCCGGCCATCCTACCACCACCGCACGAAGAGATGCCTCACGGCGGTTGCTCCTATTTTCGGGAAAATACTAGTCAATTTCACTCCGATGCGGCGTGCGGGCACGCCAGCAAGAGGAGGCAACCTCACGAGCAGAGCAGGTCGTGGATCCACGCGCGGAGCAGGGGGGGACCTAGCCACCGCATCGCCGTACGGGATGGATGCTCGATTGGGGCGCCTCAAATCATCTAAATCTTCTAGAGATGCTCTTCTACACTCTGAAATTAATTCGACAACACCACGTATACCTTTTTTATTCGAAATGGGGAGAACCCCGCTCTCTACATCCAAAGGATGCCCACAAATAGTCATGAAAAAAGAGAATAAGATCTCACATATCAGATAAGGTTGATATAAACACCAATCATCTAAACACCATGTATACATGTTAAAATCAAATCTTCTTGCGTGCGTGCATTGTGTGTTACGTCGTGTGGGGCTGGGCCAATAGCCCAATAGTGGCAAGGATGCGCCGATGGAGGCGACACCTACGGCAGCAATGCACACGGCTAGCAGCAGCTTGAAACATCGGCGATTTGCTACTACTAGTACGACCGAGTGGTAGCAGGTAGGCTAAGAGCACCTCCACTCGTTGGCCCTTTTTAGATCGAAATACAAAGCTAAATAGCACCGAATGGATGTAATTTTAAGAATATCTAGTTTCTCACTCGTATTTTCAGGCCGAGTTTTCAGGCGAAGCAAAAACAGTGATATATTCGAATTTTCTCGTCCCCGCTGGCGAAATCTCGCCAATTGTGTTTGACAGAAGTACGCCCAAAAAGTTCGGTGACCAAATTATTATAGAACTAGATAAAATGGCTCGGCGATCAATCGTCGATGGGGTTGGACTCCTCCAGCGTGTCCGGTGCGACAGGAATGGGTGCATCGGCGGCGTCGCCGGCCGAATGGTTGGAAGAGGTGAAAGCAGAGCAAGGCGAGGCCGTGGCGACGGAGGCGATCGTCACAGTCCTTGGCGTGCTGGCGGCGATATCCTCCTAGAGGATGGCGTTGCGACGCGCAATGCACCAGGCCTTGACCGGCGTGCTCATCGCCGAGGTGTCGACTTCGCCGCTAGTAAGAAAATGGAGATCCGTATTCTTCTTCTTGGCGGCGTAATTGACTTCGAGGAATTCGAGCCTGCGGTCTTGGTTCTGGAGTAGCTGCGCCCATCCCTCGTCGGCCTTCTCCTCCCTCTTCTCGTCGGCCGTCGAACTGGGGGGAGGAGGAGTACCTCTGCCACGGGTTCATCTGGCCCTGCTAGAACATGGATGGCGATATCGGCGAGAACCCGGCAGGCGATCCGGCGCTTGGCTGGCTTCTCAATTGAGCGATGTACTACGCGGGGACGATCGGCCTCGGGCGCGACATCGCCGCACGCTGCGTTGCCCTTATCGCTTGTTCATCGGCGAGCGCCTGGGCCTCGGCGACTGCCTTCGCCGCGTTGGCCCTCGCCATCTTGTCCCTGCGGCTGTCCGACTTGACCTTCCTCTTCTGAACAAGGGTCACGGTTAAAATTTTAAACACAAGTAAACTTAAACTGTCTAATTTTAAATTTCACATGAATAGAAATAATATGATCCCCATTTCGAGTACTCACAACTTCACAAGTGAGAAAAAAACCAATTAAATCAATTAGCATCGATATAGAACAGACTGGCAACCATGTAATCGCATAAAAACCAATTAATCATTCAGTATATTATATGCATGAAACCTCGTACTGTCGTACATGTAGCAAGACAATGGGTCTCTACTATGATCCAATCAGTAATATACACAAGAATTTGGTCACCGTCCGGTAACCGGATATGCCAAGCACTCGGAAGAGGGAGGCCAAGTGAGTCCACTTCCTCCAAGCTCCTGCCACGTCCGTCCGTCAGCAGCGACCACGGGGACGACCATCAGCCTCACCGCTGATCCCCAGCGAGGAAGCGACGACCTGGAGCTTTCTGATGTGACTGTCAGTCACTCGGCGTTGATCAAGTCTTCCGGTTTCTTTGTCGGCGCTCTGGGTTTTCTCGTCCTTTTCTCTTTGGTTCGCAGACAATGGATCAGGGTTTGATGAAACCTTGAACGACATGGTGGACGGAAGCTCGGCGAACTGGCGGGAGTTGTGGAGGGAATGGAAAGGAAAGGCGGGAGGGAAAGAAGAAAAAGGCAAGACCTCGGCCTACAATCGCCGGTAGGGTTGGCCCACCCGTATTTTCACTTCGTCTGGTGTTTCCAGGGCGCTCCCGGTGCCCTGGGATCGGCCTGGAATCTCAGGACGAAAATTAGGCTAAATTCGAATAAAACCAGGATCATAGGAACACGACCGGGCTAATTTTTAGCGTCCAAAAGAAAAAATCACTATAAAAACGGCATCCTGAGAATCTAATGGAGATGCTCTAATACAATTCGAGAGGCCAGCAGATCGGTTGAACTATTCTAGCAGACAAACAATACACGAGCACATGGATCACCAGATCGGTTCAACTACTCCAGCAGACAAGCTGATACTAGTAGGTACAAAAATTAAGTGACTAGCATTTGTTTAGATTAGTTCCTCCTGTCCATATTATTAGTTTTAACTTTGTCTAAATAAGAATTCATCTAACTAAAATACTTAATTAGATATATACGAATCTAAATAAATCTAGGGCTGTTAATATAGATCTGAGAAAGTACTAAAATGCGTTTATATATACTACCTCTATTTCTTAGAATAAGACCTATAAATTTAGTCAAAAGTCAAACAATACAAAGTTTAACCAAATTTATATAAAACACTATCAATAACTATGATAATAGATAGCTACAGTTTGAAAATATATTTCATAATCAGTGGCGGAGCCAAGGCCCGGCGTGCCCGGGCAGCTGCCCGGGCTAAGCTAGTTAAATTTTTTTAAGTACTAGCAGAAAGTGAGGTGGACAAGCGTCTAAAAAAGCAAGATTATTTACATTTTGCCCAGGCTATGATGATGAGTTGCCTCCGCCACTGTTCATAATATATCTAATAAGATTGATTTGACCCTCTAGAGATTTATAGTTTTTTCAAAAAGTTCGGTTAAACTTTGCAATCTTTGACTTTTGACTAAATTTATAGGGCTTATTCTAAGAACGGAGGAAGAATACGTGAATATAGATAGATCTAAATTAGTTATTTTAGAACGAAGAGAGTTTAATATCAGTCGGCAGGAAATAGCACGTCCCCCTGCAAGTGCCGCGCGGAACACGAGGGTGGGGTTAGTGACGTGTGCGTGTCGCTGCTGCAGGGTAGAGACCACACGCAGCTACTCCCTCTATATGAAACCTCCAAAAATTCCCTAACGACCATCATGGAGCTTGATCCAAACTCTCCTTCCACCTCACAGCTACCCTTCCATTTTAAAATGTAAAATGTTTTAGCTTGGTAGAACAAGTGTATCTAGATTATTTTTAGTAAAATAGGTTCACTCAGATTTAGAATGAATCTACTAACTAAAAGAAGTTTAGATATTTTTTTTTCACAAATCAAAAACATCTTTATATTTTGAAAAGGAGGGAATACCTAGCATGGCGCAAGATCAAATATTAGTACTTCACTTCTACTTTGGTACTGCACCCCTCGCTCTGACGAGGACGGTGGGAATTGTCCTATACCGGTTCATTACCGTTGGTAAGAATGTAAATTATTGACTTTGGAGAGGCAGGGTAGTTTGTACCTTTTTTGTATGTGTCTTTTATACGGTGGACGTCACGTGCGCCAGTGACGTTCACGGAAACGAATCGACGCGATGTGTAAAAGCCTTCTCAGCCGTTCCGTTTGCCAGATCCTACTATTTTTTCCTTTTGTCCCACCTGATACGGAAAGGAGTGAGGAATGAGAAAACCCTACCTCACGTGGTCGTCTTATCTGATTGCGGCCTGAGTGCTGTCTGTAACACCTCAGCCTTTTCATACCAGCGGCTGTCACTTCTGACAACTCAATAGGATCTCTAGACTAACCACACAGACCAACACTAGTATATTCTGCGTACTTTGTCTTCACTCGTGCGCACCTAGTATCCACTTCCCGATCGGTCACCCATCCTCAAATTGCTTTAGACCAAGCACGCTTAACTCCATAGTTTTTTCAGATAAGCTTCCGGAAAAGAAGTTGCAACTTGTTGGTATGCGTATATTCTCAATCATATTAAGCCATGCGCTAGTGTCTCACATATACCCACTCTTGGAAGATTGACGCCCTTGTCGATCAACCACAAGCCAGGAACGTCCCCTCTTGGCATCGTCTGTGCGTCCAGTGACGACACATGTGCCATGCCTTGTCCACTCTGGTCCACACGCGCCATGATTCACATATCCGCTACTAACCGCACACGCTTGTGTAACTCCGAGGGTCGGCTCTGATACCACCTGTAACACCCTGGCCTCTCCGGACCAGCGGTTGTCACTCCTGACAACTCAACGGGATCTCTAGACTAATCCCAAAGACCAACACTAGTCTTTGTACACTGTGTCATCACTCGTGTGCACCCAGTACCCATTTTCCGGTCGGTCACTCATCCTCAAATTGATCTAGGCCAAACACGCTTAACCTCAGAGTTCTTTTTTGATGAGCTTCCGAAAAAGAAGTTGCAACTTGTTGGTATGGGTATACTATAAATCCTATTAAGCCATGCACCAGGGTCTCACACTGTCCTCCTTCGCGCGATTTCGATGTCGGCGATGGCAGGAGTGGGCTCCAGAGCCGATGCGGGCAGTTCTACTAGGGTGGGGATGGGAGTCGTGACCCACCCAGATGCGTTCGAGGTGTTCGAGGGCCGATGGTTGTGGTGGTACGGTCGCTTTGGCATTTTTGGCCAATACGACGTTGGTAGAGGAGGAGATGGTGGATGTAGAGCTCGGCGAGGCTGGATTGCTGGATCTGAACGTGTCGATCGTCGTCGTGAAGGATCTGGCACGGTGCAACTTCAGGAGGTTGCTGCTATGCAGGTAAGATCTTTTTTTCTTCTAATTTTCGTTTTCCTCCTTTTGATTGTTTGGATGGAAGCTCGGCTGTGTAGATTTAGCTATATCAGTATTAGGGATTGGTATCTTTTAGGGATTCTTTGGATGGAAGCTCGGTTGTGTTGATTCCTTGTGTAGATTTTTTAGGGATTGATATATTTTAACGAAAGCTCTTCAGCGTAGCATGTATCTATCCTTAGGAAATACTTTCATGCATAGGATTATTTCGGGATGTTTAACTATGAATATACACAATGATGCCTTTATATTTTTGTTGTAGTTTTTTCTATACTTGTATGATCATTTCTTAGAGAAGTTCTGATAAATGAATACTTAGCTGCGATAGGTGTGGGGATTATTTGTTACATTCTCTTAGTGGAGTGTCTAGCAAATTGGAGGTGTTGGCGGTGCATCTTTGCTATTGTTTAGTATGTACTGCTAGTACAATTTAGGCTCTGCAAGTACAATTTAATCTAGTGGCTATGCATGGCTGGTTGAGCAATTCTAACATGCCTGAGTAGACCTGATTTGCTATTCCTAGCAATAAATCACTAAGTAACTATGGATTCAACAAAGTAATAATGTGTAGGTTTAATAACTTGATTGAATTCCCAACTTGTTAGTAATATTGTTTGGTTATATCCTGAAATGAGCTGTAGAGTTTCAAAATGTTCTAATCCTTGAACATGTTGTTCCAGTAGTTAAAAGTTTCTTTATTAAATGATGTTTCCTGTTTTGAAACATTTCTTTTATGGATCATATAGTAGTGATTTTGCCATAGTGTGATGTTGCGATTCTAGCAGTGTTGTTGCCATGTGCAAGTAATGGAAGATTGGGTCATATGTATGATAGAAGAAATATTGCATATTTTTTATATTTTATTTTTATGTAGCATAAGTGCATAATCCTTGTTATTTATTTACATCTAGCATAAATACATTTGATGTATTACTTAATCATATTAATGTTGGGTTTCCGGTGCATAAAATAAAAAAATACTACGTAGGAAACCCTAACTGTGCAAGATCTATCTTTTAGTAGTGTAGTAACAGAGGAAGACAATAATAACGCACCCTTGAAGACCGAGAGAACGTTACACTCATGCATAAGCGTGGTTGATGTAATCGTATTCGTTCGACCTCAAGGTCGCGAAGCTCCTCGTACGTCACCCCTTGTCTAGGTCCTCACACGATGGCCTGGGTAGGTCGAAGTGTAGCCCCACCGAGTTGCCACATACATAGGATGCAAGACAACGACTCTTAGGCTCGGATCCCACCGAGATTGCGGAATTAGACCTCCTGACTGAAATTCCAGCAGCACAACGGCGTGCCATAGAAGAGAAAGCATTGCGTGTGCAGTCCTGACTTGGGACCATGCACTAGTAAAGGAAACTTTAGAGAGAGGGATATTCCAACCGAAGGGAATATCTGAATTTATTGTGTATTTTAATACTTCCATGTGCACCTCTATATATAGGGGAAGGCAGGAGACCCCTCCCTCTCAGGTACCCCCATGTGGGACTAAAAACTGTAACGAATAAAGGGAAAACGTCCTCCAGTGGGATGGGCCAGCCAGATCCATCCTAACAGGCAAACAACAGCAACACCGCCCGAATGAACGGGCCAAACAGTAGGCCCCCAATTGACGGAGAGGTCCAAGGAGCCACCACAGTCCAGGCTGGCGCCCACGGTGGCCTGGCGCGGCTCCCGAGTGGGCTGGCACGCGCGACCAAGCTTGCCCCGGTGCCCACGTCGGCCAGCCCGAGTGGGCTGCCAGCTGGCCCACCAGCCAACTCCCCCGCACGCCGCGTGGGCCGGGGTCGAGAAGGTCCGGCGGCGGCCGCTGGTAGCAGCCCGCCTGGCGCTGTGGATATTATTTGCCTTCCTTGTTCGCATGGGCTGGTAAAAAACATCCCTTCTCTTACTGTTTTTTCTGCCTTTTTCCTGGAGATTTCTTCTTCGGTCAAATCCCTCCGGGGTTTGGCCTAATAAGAAAGTTTCCTTTATAAATTTAAACTTAAATATTCATTTATAATATATTATTTAATAATTAACATATCATAAATGCATATTTAAATTGCCATTCATCTGAAACTCCTTTCGGTCCCTTTCCTTCTTTCTTTCTCTGAACAACTTCGGATTTCTCTAGGATAATTCTAGTTTCTCTCTCTTCCATGATTCCTTCTTACAGGTCAACCTCTAAGCGTCGTAATGCCCTTAAGCGTGCATCCCTACGGTTCAGTAATGTCATAGACATGATCCCTATCACTGATCAATAGTGGGACCGAGATACCTATGATGACCCCTATGCACTCCACGAGTCTCCATCGTGTCAAAACTTAAACAGTGTGTCATATTCCTTTTGTATATGTGATACTTGCATTGTCTGAGATTTGATTGTTGACATCACCATGTCGGGTTCAACCTTATTACCGATACATGCTACATTACTCGTACCTATAAGTGATATCCCTGTGACCTAGTCACATGTTGCGCAATCTATTAGATATAACTTATCCGAGTGGGCTCAGAGTATCTTCCATCACGCAGATGTACAAATCCCGCTCTTGACACATACACCTCAACCCGCCTCTTTGAGCACTTGATCACACCTTTATAATCACGGTTTCACGGAGTGATGTTTGATGCTCTCTAAGCACTCTCGGATGACAGTGATTAAATATGGTCTCATGGACTGAGGAACAGGTCATTATGTTTCTGACAATTGCAACTTTGAACTTTGTGATATGATCGTGTTGCAGCAGTCATCTATGGATCTTTCCACCATCTCATTCTCCAATAAGATGGCCCATTGTCAATAGGTGTCAAAGTACCAACATGATCAGGAAACCTTGACCATCCGTTGACCAATGAACTAGTTAAATAGACACTACTAGGGACCTCAGTTTGTTTACATATCACACATGTATCAATGTTTCCTATTGATATAATTATAGCATGATATAATTCTATTATGAACTAATGGAATGTGATAATAAACTCCTTTATTATTTGCCTCTAGGGAACATTTACTTCAGTATCCCACTTGCACTAGAGTATAAATAATCTAGTTGCATAGCTACTAATCATAAACCATATCTCATATGTGTTTATTGATCATGCTTGCTCATGGAGGACTTACTATCCTAAATCTATTTTACCATAGTCATGAGGTCCTATTTTGCAAACCATTAATGTAACCTATTTGACATTAATCCCATTATCATATAATGTGCTTTTAGCATTTTTGGTGAAAAAGTGAGACTTCTATTTTCTAGCATATACAATGAAAATCTATCAATCAAATGGATTTTACAAGATGTCATGTATAACTATAAACATTCTTAGTCGAAAGTCGAACTTTTCTCAAACCAAAATTATACTTGCTAATTCTGAAGTATCCCAATACTTCTATAGTTTCAATCCAAGTGCAACACTTGCAAATTTGATTCTGACCATGCTTCCTTTGCGCTTAACTTAACTCTAATTCAGTGGTTAGCTCAGAAATCATTCTAGAATCTTTGTTCTTTACAACTAAGAACATGGGTCACAACATGTCTAATTTCATCTAAATGATCTAATCACTAATATGTTAATTACATATTCAAGAATGCTGTTATGCTCCCACTCAAATATTTCAACAATATTTGACATTTTAGGATGTCACTCATCTCCCACTCAAATATGTCGACCACATATTCTATTTGGAAAACTTCTTAGCTTCCACTCAAATTAAAACACTTCTCGATAATCTTGGTAAATCCATAATTCTTTGATCTTGCATTAAATCGAGAATTTCTACTAGAAGACTTCAACCATTCCTGATTGATCAAAACCTGCCTGTTGTACTCATTACAACCTTCTTCTTTAATCTCTTGAAGACTTTGCAGTTTTGAACAGTCCTTAGCCAATTTCCAATTTAGACTTATATGTTGATTGAATCCAATATACATTAAGCATTTGCCAAAACAGCTTTATGACAAAATAAGCTTTTATGTCTTCCTTTTAAGTTTCATTTCCATCCTTTCAACTTTGTAGTTTACTGGGAAGGATTAAGTAAATTCCATTACTTAATGAAATTAAGTAAATTTTACTTCATAATCTCAAATATTACTTAATTTGCGATTTCATGATTCTAAGTCATTTCTTGTACTTAGGTCCATCAAAATTTCTTTCTAGTTCATAGGTATGTCTTATTCCAATAATAAGTCAAGTGAATCAAGAATAAAATTCTACAAGGGGCAGAATGAAATCTTGAATCCTACTATTATAAAGTATTAGCTGAAACAATTATGATCACATCATTATAGTTTCCCTCTATTTGTAAAGTTTTGGCAGAAAAAGACTAGAATTGTTCAGCATACGTATATAGATGATATACATGTTATGGTTGTATTCTTTGCTTGTTAAACAATGTGATTCTTGGGTATTGGATACCGAATTTGTTGGTGTGAATTGTCATACAGAACAACACAATTCATGAACTACAATAGCCTAAGTAACTAGCAAGAGAATATGTGATGATGTTCATTGAAAACAAATAAAATACTTTTGTGTTTTTCGTTGACATCAAAGCTTGCCTTCAAGATTTGTTTTAATAATTTTTATTTTTATTGGGTATTATGAGAACAAAGGTTGTTCAAATAATTACCATATTCCATACAAGATGGATGATTTACAAGTCAAGTTGGAGAAATCACGTCCATAAAACTAATGCTAAAAAATGTCGCAAGACAAGCAAATGATTGAAAGATCACTTAAGAAATGACATCGCCGTTTAAATTATATTGGAAAGAAAACATGTAGAAACTCCATGTTGATGGAATTTTTGAGTCCTTTGATTTTGATCAAATGACACTTGTGAGACTTTCCTAGAGATAATTGAAACTCCGTTCTTAGGCCAAAAGGGAACGGAAGAATAACTTATTGGAATTTGTACATATTGATGTATGTAGTCCATTATGTGTAGTCATAAGCGATGTATTTCAACTTCATATGCATTCTCCAGAAATTTGAGTGAATATATATGTATATTTACTTAATAAGGATGAAGTATGAAACATTTGAAAATGTTCAAAGACTTTCGAGATGAAGTGGAAAATCATTGTAACAAGAAAATAAAGAGTTTATGATTGGATAAAAAAGAAAGATATTTGAGTTACAAGTTTAGCAAAACACCTAAGATTATGAGAAATCGTTCCATGGATTTGCATTTCCTTAAACACCATAGGAGTATGGAGTATTCGAGATATGTAATGAAACCTTGTTTGACATGGTAAGATCAAAGGTGTCATTTATAAAGCTGCCATTATATTTTCAAAGATTAAAGCTTTAGATACTACTGCTTTTACACTGAAAAGAGCTCCATCGTGATCCATTGAAATGACACCATATAAGTTATGGTTTGGGATAAAACCCAAGTTGTCCTTTCTTAAACATTGGTATGCTAGGCATAAGTAAAAATTTTAGTACCAAAGTCGAATGAGCATGTCTTTGTAGGTTATTTCAAATAACTGTTGGGTGTTCCTCCATAAACACCAAAGACAAAAGTGTTTGTCTCTTAGAACATCGACTTTCTTGAGAAGAAATTTTTCGTGAAAAGTTAAGTGGGAGGACATTAAAACTTGGATAACTTTATTGAACTTTAGCTATGTGTGCTGATTTGCGCAGCGCCGGAAAGTGTCCCAGAGGCAGCAACAATGCTCATGGCTCACGTGCCTCAAAGGTTGTGGTCATGGGGATCTAAAGTTCCTATTTAACCAAGAAGGTCGGGTAAACAATCAAATACCAAGATTTGAAAGTTAAATCATTATTGTTTGACAATGATGAACTGACTACATGTAAAGAAGCAATGATGGGCCCTGACTCCGTCAAATGGCTTGAAGCCATAAAATCCGTAATAGTTCCATACACGAGAAATCAAGCTTTGAACTTGGAAGACCCTCCGGAAAGGTGTAAAACCTATCGGTCGTATTGGGATATATAAATAGACATGGATGTTTCACATCTATGAAATAGTCGACATGCATGTCAGAAAAGAGTTTACGACAATATTCAAGATGTTGACTATGAC
The DNA here is from genome assembly GCA_023614405.1 of Avena insularis. Taxonomy (NCBI): domain Eukaryota; kingdom Viridiplantae; phylum Streptophyta; class Magnoliopsida; order Poales; family Poaceae; genus Avena; species Avena insularis. The sequence goes on from CM042695.1 coordinate 392,031,350, forward strand.
AAGATTTGATCTTTCATAGCGATATTTAGTCTAGATGGATTAATGTAACAACGACTACATATAGTTTTGTTATATGGTAGTTGAACAAACAAAACAAAGTTCTTCTAATATAAAAGTTACCTAGGACGTGTACATGACACGATCCAAAGGGTTTTTTTAATTCGAAGGATGCTTAAAGGGAATGCAATTTTTAATGGTAGATGTAAGCATTGCGGAGTTGGAATCTTCACCACGATGAAACTGTTAAAAGGTTTAATTTCATCAGAGACGATGATGATGCTTGCATTTTTGAGAAATTAAGTGGGAGCGCTGAGACATATTTCTAATACATCATGTGAAAGACATATTGTTGATTGGAGATGATGTATCTTTTATTGACACAAGATTAAGAATTTCATCTCGATGAAAGACTTAGGAAAAACCCGAATATTTGGCATCAATGTCTATATGGATAGATTGAGACGCTAATATGGTTGTGTCAAATGTATACATATGAGATATTGAATGAGTTCAATATGGAAATGACAAGAAAGGTTCTTGCCACACAGAAAGGATTGAATCAAGATTCAAGTGTATTGACACTTGGTAAGTGAAACGAGATTCAAGTGTTTTGACACTTGGTGATTGAAATCACAAGAATATTTGATTAATCATACCGTGATATGTACACATCCAGATATGTCCTATGCTCTAAATGTTATGAGCATATACCAGAATGATTCATAAGATGATCATTGGACGATAGTAAGGATATTGTTATGATCTTTGAAAAGAACTATGAATATGTTATTTATGTAGAGGTGACAAATAGATATATAGTTCATTGTAAAGTGTTACATTGATACTAGTTTTGTCACAAGATACAAATTAAGTTTATCTCAATTTAAACTGAGGGTGGCACAATGTAATGGAAAGGAAGTTTCATAACGGATTTGGATGAGTTACAAAGTTAAGACATTATGACAGATACTACAACAGAAGGCTAAGTATATGAATGCCATTGTAGCATCAAAAGAGAGCATTTGTGTCAAGTAGTTTATTATCAAACTAGGTGTGGTTCACAGCAGGCTAGTAGTATGAAGATATATTGTACGAAAATTGTATCAACATGTTTTAACCCCAAGGAACTAAAGGTCTCACCAAAGGACCAAATTTATACAATGCCATCTCATTGGAGAATGAGTAATACGTAGAGACGCAAAGACATGCATTTACACACGAACCCGAAAGTGTCGGATCTGAAGATTAGTTAACCACTAACAATCGTATATATACAACACCAGAAAGTCATAGGTGTTGAATGCACAAAGTTTTTTCAAACTAGATTATTGACTCTATTGCAAGTGGGAGACTGTTATAGATATGCCCAAGAGGTAATAATAAAGTGGTTATTATCACATGTTTATGATAAATCCATGCTATTATTGTATTAACCGGAAACATTAATAATTGTGTGTTTTGTATACATAAAAGAGTCCCTAGTAAGCCTCTTGTTAAACTAGCTTGTTGATTAATAGATGATCATGGTTTCCTGATCATCGACATTAGATGTTATTAATAATAAGATCATATCATTAGGAGAATGATGTGATGGACACACTCCTATAGTTAGCATAGCATAAGATCAAGTCATTTAGAGTTCGTTTGCTACAAGCTTTCAAATACATACTAACCTAATCCTTTGACCATGAGATTATATTAATCACCAACACCGGATTGATGCTTTGATTACATCAAACACAACTTCGTAACTGGGTGGTTATAAAAATGGCATTGGGTATTCTGAAAGTATGGATTGAAGCACATGGATCAAGAGTGGGATTTTTCCACCAATATGACGGATAGATATACTCTGGGCCCTATCGGTCGAGTGTCATCCAATTGGCTTGGAAGATTGTGACAAGGCCACAAGGGATGTCACATCACAGTATGAGTAAAGAGTACTTATCGGTAATGAGGTTCAACTAGGTATAGAGCCTCGCATAAGTAAAGTATCACGCGACAAAGGGAATCAGTATCGTATCTAAATGGTTCATGCAATCAAGAATTCATCATTGAAATATGTGGGAGCCATATGGATTTCTAGATCCCTCTATTGTTTATTGACCGGAGAGGTGTCTCGATCATGTCTACATAGTTCGCCAGCCGTAGGGAGACACACTTAAGGATTCGATGTTTCTTAAGTAGATATGGAATATGAGTTGGATACTGAATGTTTTTCGGAGTCTCGGATTGGATCCATGACATCACAAGGATATCCGACATGGTTCGAAGAATAAGATTCATATAAGGAAAGTGGTTTTCTGGGGTTCAGAAAAGTTTCGGTGTTTTGACCGGATACTTCTAGAATATTCTAGAGGAACCACCAGTGGTTCCACCACCCGAAGGGGGTCACTTGGGTTGTGGAATGCCCTAGGGGTGATGACCCACAAGTATAGGGGATCGTAACAGTCTTCGATGGTAGTATTACCCAATTTATTGATTCGACACAAGGGGAGACAAAGAATACTTATAAGCCTTAAAAACTGAGTTGTCAATTCAACTGCAGTTGGAAATAGTCATGCTCACAGAAGTTTATCAGTAGCTACAGTTTTGTGGTAGCAATAACAAAGTAACAACAACAGTAAAACAAGAACAATAGTAACAGTAGTTGCAAACAGTAGGATATGAGTGCGGTAGGCATAGGGATGGATGAATGAGCATTGCATGGACAAGTCTAAACATGTAACTTCAAGATCTAGGGCAATTGCAGATAAATAAGATAAAGCATCCAAGTACTAAACAATCATTGGCATGTGTTCCATATATAGTCATACGTACTCGCAATGAGAACTTGCACAACATCTTTTGTCCTGCCAGCTCGTTGCAGCCACTAGTGGAAAAAAGGGCCTGCAGTCCGGGCAAGAATCGCTTTAGTCCCATTTGGGCTGTGGACATGAAAAGTACTAGAGCCCCCTAGTCCCGGCTACGCTGACATGACGATAACAGACCACGGGCTGTTTCAGCGCATGAGGCGGAAACCCTCTAGTCCCGAGCCGTAACATTACCCGGGACTATAAGGTTTCCTGCTGCGGCAGAGAATTGTGTGTTTCTCTGCCACGACAGAGATTATGTACTTCCTTTTTTTTGCCATTTCGTTCCTTTTTTGTTGTTTCACTATAATTCAAACATATATTTCAGTATACATATTATACGCTACTACATACACACTACACGTCGATGCATTTATATAATTAATCGATCCCTTGCAAGCATACATATAATCAATCATATCAAAAGGAAGAAATGTTTTGAAATAACATGGTCATTGATGAATATATATATATATCATATTAGATACATGGAGATGACTAAGGCAAATCGAGTTCCACGTCATCCGCATAATGCTCTCCATGTACATCAAGGACTTCCTTCATCATAAATCCCGCCAGCTCCTCTTGAATTGCTCTTATGCGCTGGTCTAGCTCTAGTTTCTCCCGCAAATCATAAATATAATGTGAGTCAACTTTCCGCTCACTGGTCAACTCGCGGATGTACTCGCAGACGTAGTATCCACATAAATGAGTTCCCGGTGGCTGCTGTAAACTCTTCACCATTTTATAAGTTAACTCCTCTTTGAATGGACCTGGTATTTTATGTCTGAACCGTGTCCAACACCTGCTCGGCAAAGAAAATGAACAAAGGAGTTATTAGTTACTTGATATCAGGAAATGAATGAAAGAGGACGATATAATGCGATAATGATTGAAATTACTTATGGAGCATTGCTTTCATGTCGCTCCACTTCTCTTGATCCCAACTTAATGGGTCGTGGACTTCAACTAGGGAGTTGTCAACTTGAATGTTTAGCAAGATCCAGTGGAATCTGCAGACATTTACATAAGCATACATGCATAGCTCATCCAGTAAGCAAAAATAAAATGTGTACAAGATATAAACACTCACTTGAAGTTATAAGGAAATAGTATTTCCTTAACAAAATTATTCTCGGTTAAGAACCTGCACAGGTATTCCTCCACGTCCTTAGGGTGATTCTTTAACGTATATTCATTAACGATATATGGGTCAATGAACCCAACGTCGTATCTTCTAGCTCTTTTGCATTCAAGCATCTTCATTCTGCAGAATATAATATCATCATACAAAAGGATAGATAGTTAGGATAATATATTAAATGCAATGAACGAGCTGAGCTACAAACTTAATTATAGAAATAAATCACTTACAGACAGTAGCAACCAATGATAGATTTGTCGGGCGCGCTGGTTGTATAACTGAAACAGTTCGGTCATTTGAACCTGTATCGAGTATGGTTTGAAGTGATGCTCCTTTCTAACGTCCACCGGAAACCAATCTTTGTGATGCTTTTTTCTGCTTGTGACATGTACCATTCGTGCAGATTTCGCATATGTGTGGATAGACGCGCGAGCTCCTCATTACTGACTAGAGGCTCCCCTTGGACATACTGTCGTACTATCTGACCCACTGGCGTATCTTCATAGCCTAAATATTGACCAAGAGACATATTTGCTTCGTTAGCAAGTGCTTTGGCCAGCGATACAGTGATTCCCATAAGTGCAACACTATTACGGGCTCTGGGGTCCATTATTTGCATGTCCATATCCATTTCAGCTCTGAAGGCCTTGTCGAGGTCTGAAATGACTTTGAGCGGGGCGACCGATTGATTCTTCTGTGCTCCAATCTAGGCAACTTGCTTCCCGCTTTTTTCACTTGTGATTTTTTTCTTCTGTGCTTGCTTAATAATCTCCCGGTCATAGTCTGATTCCAGATTCATCGATAACTGGGATGGTTGCTCAAGAAAGGACTTAGCCCACTTTTTGGTTTTTTCATTATATACCGACTTTGGCTCAGGCTTTTTGGGTGCAAAATGCGCCTTAACTTGGGCAGCCACATCCGCGTTAGTTTCCTCATCGGTCTTGTCATAAGGTCTCTTTGGAAGAGCCGGCGGGATGTCGACTATCTTCGCTGTTTGACCTTTCTTTGATGTGGGGCACGGGGGACCGTCGAACTTCCGTTTCTTCGACGAGGTAGTAGTATTGCACGGAGGCGGAGGCGGAGATCGAGTTGATGTACTCCTGCTGCGGCGATCGTCAGCGGGGCGGGGTGGACTTGGAGGTTGGGTTGGGGTGGACTTGGAGGTTGACGATATTCGATGCGGAGTGGACTCTGATTCCTCGGAGTCGCTGGCCTTGGCGCCGAGCCTGGAAACGTGATGTACTTCTTATTCCATAGAACGATGTTGCGCTTGACATCTCCTAGTTTTGTAAGGCCTTCAGGCGTAGCGATTTCAATCTCTAGGTCCGCAAAATCCTCCACTATGTCATCCACCGTGACACGAGCATAACCTGGTGGAATCGGAAGTGAATGGTGGAGTGCTCCAGGTAGACAAGGTAAAGCAGTGCCGATCGCCACCTTGAAGGACAGGTTGTTCATTGGCTGATGTAGCTCACATTGTGCCATCTCTCTGACATCATCCACGGGGTAGTGAGGAGCCGGTGCATCATCCAGCAGTGCTTGATTATCAGCCCGGACCTCCGTGGAAGCCACATTGCTTCTCCGCTGGCTAAGATCCAATGCAGGATCATCAGACCACAGGTGAGTTGTCGACGGCCTTTGGCTAATTTCATGCATGAGGTTCTTCAGATCAGCTAGGTCATGCTCACCACCGAGATCCGATCGCCTCCGGTCCTTCTTTCTCTGACGGCTTCTGTAACTGGCATCATACTGAGGAAACCCTTTCTTCCACGAGACACCGGCGCCTTTGCCTCATGTTCGTGCTCCCTTTTCAGGATTCCCTAGGGCGCATGTCAGCTCGTCGTTCTCTCTCTCGGGACGGAACAATCCCAATTGAGCATCGTTCGTTGCTTGAACAAGGTCTTTGGAGGGTTTTAGAATTTTATCATGAAATAATGTATTCCCTGTTTCTGGGTCCAAGGATCCCCCGTGCCCGTAACACCAGTGCTTTGACCTCTCGGGCCATCCATCTGTACCAGGAGTGACGCCTCTAGCCCTCATGTTCTTCTCCATAGTTTCCCACTTAGGGACGACACTTTTGTATCCACATGTCCCCATTTTATGATGGTATTTCTTTTTGGCAGCATTTAACGTGTTCTTTGCCGACTTTGCCTTTGCTTTATCAGATTGCTTGTACTTTACAAAATCGGGCCACTGTTCTCTCAACTTCTCGTTTACTCCTTTGAGGTCCGGAGTTTTCTTTTTCGCGACATATTTCGCGTATAAACTTTTCTTGTGGTTCCGGTACAGTTCAACCATCTTGCTCAGAGCCCACTCCTTCACTTTCGCTCTATTTTCAAGCCCTCCAGGCCTTGGGGTAATACAATCTTCCTCAAATTCTTCGTACTCTAGAGGTAGTATGAAATGCGCTAGGATCTTCTGCCAAAGGTCATCTTTGCCATCATCGGTGACATAGTTGTTGGATTCTGCACCAAGTTTCTTTGACTGATTCCATTCTTGGATGGTGATCGGCAGGTTATCCCTAACAAGCACCCCGCATTGATTTATAAACATCCTCCGGTGCTTATCTGGAGCAATCGGTTCACCATCATCATCTATTTCTTCGATGGTGAACCTCTGATTACCATCCAACTTTTTGTTTGACCCTCTTTTCGTTCGAGCTGTCATTGCTTCGATCCGGTGGGCTAAAAGAAGAAGAGAGAGTGATTAATATATATCTAGATCAGTTAATGAATAGAGGTAACACGAGACTTTATATATATATACCTCATCGGATCCTGTCGAGGGGCCATCATTATTGTTGTTATTTGTTTGCCCTTCGTCCATCTGGTCTTCCCCTTGGTACATTAGGTTTTCCTCTAATCCATCACCGGATGGATTCAGATATGAGGATATCTCTTCCTTGAGAAAAATATCTTTGTCGGTAGTAATATTAAGAGGAATTTCACCTCTTATCATGCCCTAAAGAAAACCTTCACCGATGCGACCAGGATCTTCGAATGAATCCATGACTTAATTATCTATAACAAAAAGAGAGTTAAACAGGTTAGAAAAAACAATAATCCTAATAACTAAAACAATATAATCCTAATATTATTTGTGCTAAAACAATAATCATAATAACTAAAACAAAAAAATAACCCTAATAAAACAATAATCCTAATATTATTTGTCGTAAAACAAAAATTAACTAAAACAATATAATCCTAATAAATAAAACAAAAAATAACTAAAACAATAATCCTAATCCTAATTCTAATATTTTAATTAAAACAATAATCCTAATACTAATCCTAATAACTAAAACAATAATTCTAATCCTAATAACTGAAACAATATAATCCTAATACTAATCCTAATAACTAAAACAATAATTATAATCCTAATAATCCTAATAACAAAAAAAATAACTAAAACAATATAATGCTAATAAATAAAACAAAAAAACTAAAACAATAATCCTAATCCTAATTCTAATATTTTAATTAAAACAATAATAACTAAAACAATAATCCTAATAACTAAAACAATAATCCTAATCCTAACTAAAATAAAAAACCACCCCCAGCCTCGATCACACACCACGCCATGCGACATCACGTGATTTGGCGGCACCTGAGAGGTGGCGGAGCGGCATGCAACGGCGTGAGGCGCGCGTGGCAAAGATGTATCTGAAACGGAGCGCCGGAGCACGCACGGCCGGAGACGAGGGCGGCGGCGCGCTGGAATCGGCGGCCGGACATCACCTCCCCTGCGTTTCGTCTCTGCGTCTGCTTCGTCTTCGTCTTTGTCGAGAAATGCAAGTGCTGGACAGTGACGGTGGCGTGCGGAATATAAAGGGACGAACTTTTAGTCCCGGGCTAAGCCACGGGACGGGACTAAAGGGTCTTTAGTCCCGGGCCGTGGCTTAACCCGCGACTAAAGACCCCCCTTTAGTCACGGGTTAAGCCACGACCCAGGACTAAAGGGTTTTTTTGTCAGCTTGCCATGTAGCATTCCTTTAGTCGCAGGTCCAGCCACGACCCGCGATTAATTATTTTTTTGTAAATTTTCTTTTTTAATTCAAATCAAATATAAAACTTTGGAAAATCATATCTTTTATTGTAAAAATCCAAATAAAACAAATAATATGTCTATTATTATCAGAAAAATATAAATAATCTTAATATAATATCCATTTATATGTTTTCATCAATTATAAATTATTTCATTTGTAAATTTCTTTTTTTAATTCAAATCAAATATAAAACTTTGGAAAATCATATATTTTATTGTAATAATCCAAATAAAACAAATAATATGTCTATTATTATCATAAAAATATAAAAAATCTTAATATAATATCCATTTAGTTCCGGTTGTAGTCACAAACCGAGATTAAAGATATTTCCCGCCATTTCCCACCGCTTCCCGCCAAGTTTTCCTGCCCTTTCCTTTCTACGAGAGCTTTTAGTTCCGGTTGTAGTCACTAAACGGGACTAAATATATTTCCCGCCATTTCCCAAAGCTTCACGCCAAGTTTTCCCGCCCTTTCCCTCTATATCTAGGGTGATCGCGCCATGGCTATCCACACATCCAGTCCTTCCTCTCTTAGAACAATGGACAACGCCTACTGGGCCATTCTGACCCTCGAGGAGACCGAGGCACTGTGCGCCTTCAACTACCCTTGTCCGCCGGGCTACCGGCCGCACGCCGGCTGGATGCTGAGCGCTGGATGGGTTCCTGTCCCTCAAGGTTCCGCACGCCAGGCGGCTATCACGAACCACTTCTACCACGAGCTCACGCCGGAGAAGCGGATGGATCCCCAGTGGGATCCCAACAACTACAACACCTGGAATGCCTTCTTTGCTAATAGGCAGGAAAGGGATCTCTCCAGGTACGAGGGTGATGGCCCGCCCCCAGTGAACCACAATGAAGCCGGCCGTCGTCTATGGTGGGCGAACCGTACTATCATCGGAGTGATGCGCTACATCGCCGGGGGAGACCATCCTCGCCTGCGGTGCCCACGAGTCCACCCGCCACAGAGCCACAAAAAGGACCCACACCTGCCCGGCGATAGCGGCATCGTCTTCCAGGAGACCCCTCCCCCGCCCACCGTGAATCCGAGGCCGGAATGGCCCCTGGTATATGCCATGGCTGGGCTGAGGATCCCCGGAGTGGCAGGTGACGATGACGATGATGATGACGATGACGAAGAAGACCCTGAAGCTGCGTACTATAGGACTAGGCATGATTATGACTAAAGGGGGTGGCTTTAGTCCTAAGTGTTAGCTAGTCCCGGTTTGCCCCGGTTTTTAATATTAATAAATGTCTTGAGTGTTACCTAAATATGAAGATGTTGTATTTAGAGGAAAAGGCCTATAAATAGAGAAGGCTGGATCGAGCAGCCTATAAATAGAGGGAAATGCCTATAAAGAGAGGGTTCATCTTTATTCCCGGTTGGAGAAACCAACCGCGACTGAAGGGATTGCGGCAGACTGGGCCATGCAACACTAATAATAGGGATGAGTGTCGACATTATGTCGTGCGGCTTGTACCTTGTCCTGGATGGTGTCACCAACCGGGACTAAAGATGAACCTTTAGTCCCGGTTGGAGACACCAACCGGGACAAAACATGAGTCAGCACTAATAATAGGGGTGAGTGTCGACATTATGTCATGAGTGTCGACATTATGCCGAGCTTCTTGTACTATAAATAGGCATCCTTGTGAGTCCAGTCCTCCAGCCAGTTTGAGGCATCTCCAAGATGGTTTTCGAGAGCAGGGACACCACTACGACCAGTTTTAGGGAGATGCCGACGGAGCCCAGTCCTCCGGCATCTCCGATAAACTGGTCATAGAGGCACTCTCTAATATGTAAAATTAGTTATCTCCTAGGCGTATTGATATAGTTAGAGAAGTTACAAGCTGCAAGATGGTTTTCGAGAGCAGGGACACCACTACGGCCAGTTTCAGGGAGATGCCGACGAGCCAGATCCTCCAAAGATCTCCGAGAAACTGGTCATAGAGGCACTCCCTAATATGTGATATCACGCGTTTGGAGATCAGATCTTAATGGTAAGTATGAATCGGGATTAACACACTCAAGATTGTTTGCAGACAACACTATTAAAAATGGACACATGCATGGAGCATCTTCACTCATAAAATGTTACAATTATTACATATCATTTCTTCGCGTGTGTTCCTTTCTGATCCCGTCGTATCCATGGAGCATCTTCATTCATTAACATGATGCTTGGGTCATCCTTCACCGCGAAGGGCAGAATTTCATGAAACTTATCACAATCTTCTGACATGTCTATCTTGTCCTCCACTCCCACGATGTTTCTTTTTCCTGAAAGAACTATGTGGTGCTTTGGCTCATCGTCTGATGTATTCTTTTTATTATTTTTTCTTTTTCTAGGTTTGGTAGACATTTTCTTCACATAGAAAACCTGAGCCACATCATTGGCTAGGACGAATGGTTCGTCTAAGTACCCAAGATTGTTGAGATCCAACAATGTCATTATGTATTTCTTGTCTACCTCAACCCCTCCTCCTATCATCTTGACCCATTTGCACCGAAACAAGGGGACCTTAAAAGTAGGTCCATAGTCAAGTTCCCATATCTCCTCTATGTAACCATAATATATGGTCTTTGACCCATTGTTGTCTGTTGCATCAAAGCGGACACCACTGTTTTGGTTGGTGCTCTTTTTATCTTGGGCTATCGTGTAAAATGTATACCCATTTATCTCGTACCCTTGGAAAGTCGATATAGTCGAAGATGGTGACCTAGATAACAAGTATAGCTAATCTCCAAGAGTGTTGTTTTTGATGAGATGTTGCAACCAACCGCCAAAACTCTTCATGTGTTCATCTCTAATCCAAGAGTCATGCTTTCCAGGGTTTTTGGAGCGTAAGATTTTCTTATGTTCCTCGATATATGGGGCTGCCAAGATAGAATTCTGTAGAATGGTGTAATGTGCTTCGGTGTAACAATGTCCGTCCCTACATATTATTGATTTCCTTCCTAGAGTACCCTTTCCACTCAGTCTCCCCTCATACCGCGATTGAGGAAGACCAATCGGCCTAAGGTCAGGAACGAAGTCAACACAAAATTCAATGACCTCCTCTGTTCCATAGCCCTTGGAGATGCTTCCTTCTGTCCTAGCACGGTTACAAACATATTTCTTTAAGATTCCCATGAACCTCTCAAAGGGAAACATATTGTGTAGAAATACAGGACCGAGAATGGAAATCTCTTCGACTAGGTGAACCAGAAAAGGCCATAATATTGAAGAAGGATGGTGGGAACACCAACTCAAAACTAACAAGACATTGGACCACATCATTCTCAGAATCGTGGTAGATCTTGGATTGATTATCTTACGAGATTGCATTGAGAAATGCACATAGCTTCACAATGGGTACTCGAACATTATCTGGTAGAAGCCCCCTCAATGCAATCAGAAGCATTTGCGTCATAATCACGTGGCAGTCATGAGACTTTAGGTTTTGGAACTTTTTCTACCATATTTATTATTCCCTTTATATTCGACGAGAAGCCAGACGGGACCTTAATACTTCTTAGGCATTCAAAAAATATTTCCTTCTCTTGTTTGGTAAGAGCATAGCTGGCATGACCCTTGAAACCATTCTGAATGCAGGCCATCTGGGTCTTTCATACGTTGATGGTCCTTTCGTGCTTCCGGTGTATCTTTTGTCTTCCCATACACGCCCAAGAAGCCTAGCAGGTTCACGCAAAGATTCTTCATCACATGCATCACATCGATTGCAGAGCGGACCTCTAAGAATTTCCAATATGGTAGCTCCCAAAATATAGATTTCTTTTTCCACATGGGTGCGTGTCCTTCAGCGTCCTTCATAACAGATTTTCCGCCAGGACCCTTTCCAAAGGTTACCATTTGATCCAAATCTTTGACCATATCAAATATATCAGCACCAGTACCCTCCTTAGGCTTCATCTGGTGACATGCCGAACCATTGAAATGCTTGCCTTTCTTTCTTAAGGGATGCTTGGCCAAAAGAAATCGATGATGCTCATTGTATACATTCTTCTTACAATGTTCCAAATATATACTTTCAGTCTCATCTAAACAGTGTGTTCATGCATTGTATCCCTTTTTTGACTGTCCTGAAAGGTTACTAAGAGCAGGTCAATCATTGATTGTTACGAAAAGCAATGCTCAGAGGTTAAATTCTTCCTGCTTGTGCTCATCCCACACGCGTATCCCGGGTTCGTGCCACAACTGTAAAAGTTCTTCCACTAATGGCCTTAGGTACACATCAATGTCGTTGCCGGGTTGCTTCGGACCTTGGATCAAGACTGGCATCATAATGAACTTCTGCTTCATGCATAACCAAGGAGGAAGGTTATAGATGCATAGAGTCACGGGCCAGGTGCTATGACTGGAGCTCTGCTCCCCAAAGGGATTCATGCCATCTGTACTTAGACCAAACCTTAAACTTCTTGCGTCATCTGCAAAGTCCGGGTACTTTCTATCGATTTTTCTCCATTGCGACCCATCAGCGGGGTGTCTCAACATCCCGTCTGACTTACGCTCCTCTTTATGCCATCGCAACAATTTGGCGTGCTCTTTGTTTCTAAATAAGCGTTTCAACCGTGGTATTATAGAAGCATACCACATCACCTTGGCAGGAACCCTCTTCCAGGGGGGCTCGTCCCCAACGTCACCAGGGTCATCTCGTCTAATCTTATACCGAAGTGAAGTGCATACCGGGCATGCATCCAAATTCTCATACTCCTCACCGCGATAGAGGATGCAGTCATTAGGGCATGCATGTATCTTCTGAACCTCTAAACCTAGAGGGTAGACAACCTTCTTTGCTTCGTACGTACTGGCAGGCAATACGTTATCTTTTGAAAGCATATTCTTCATCATTTTCAGCAACTTTTCAAACGAGGAGTCAGGTATAGCACACTCAGCCTTCCATCGCAGCAATTCTAGTGTGCTGCCCAGCTTTTTCAGACCATTTTTGCAATTTGGGTACAACAACTTTTTGTGATCCTCTAACATGTGGTTGAACTTCTCCCTATCCTTTTCAGTTTTACAATCTCTTCGTGCATCGGAAATGGTCCGACCAAGATCATCAGCGGGTTCATCATGTGTCTCTTCTTCATCCTCCCCTTCAGCATCCCCCATGGAAGTATCTCCATACTTAGGAAAACCATGATAGTTGTCATCCTCCTCCTCTTCTTCATTGTCTTCCATTATAACCCCTCTTTCTCCGTGCTTGGTCCAACAATTATAACTGGGCATGAAGCCAGACTTCAACGAGTGGCTGTGAATGGTTTTTGAGTCAGAGTAATCCTTCTGATTCCTACATCCATTACATGGACATAATACAAAACCATTGCGCTTGTTTGCATCAGCAACACGGATGAATTCATGCACGCCATTAATGAACTCGCTAGAGCGTCGGTCAGTATCGTACATCCATTCCCGGACCATCTGCATTATTGTAAAAGTATATCAAAAACCATTACACATCATGATAAAATTATTACAAGTTATATTGAGATCTTCTAGAGCATTAATTTTGAATTTTGAAAAATTTACATGCACCAATTTGTGAATTGGAGAAAACAACCAACATGATAAATGTGGAGTTTTTTATTATTGTTCTATCAAAATTTCAATTCTAAGCTCTGAAACTCTAAAATTACACATTTCAATTTTAGTAACTATGTGCCTAATCAAAATTTGTTACACATATATATCAAAATCCTTCTAGCTACTTCTAGAGCATGCATGCATTGATCCATATCTCTATACTTCTAGAGCATTATAGAGCTAAAGTAGCAATAAGAGATGAAAGAATGAAGTTCTAACCTTTTAAAGCTTTGGATTTAGGTGTTGCAAACTAAATCTTGACAAATCTTGAGAAAAAATGGCATGAACTCTCTTGCTTCTTTGAGAAAAATGGCCACCATATGCTTTAGGGCAGCAGGATAGGAAGCAGAATATATAGTGGTGGACAACTAGTCCTGGGCCGTGATACGACCCGGGACTAATAGTCCACGAAAAGACCAGCTGGCCTGCTCCAGGTTATTAGTCCCGGGCCGTATTACGGATCGGGACTAATGACCTGGTCCGGCCCGAGACTAATGACTACGGCCGTTTCTAGCCGTTAGAGGCCTCACGGCCCGGGACTAGTGCTCCTACTAGTCGCGGGCTGTGCCAGGCCGGGACTGCTGGCCTTGTTCACGTCGAACCGAAGATGGTTTTTCCAGTAGTGAGCGGAGCCTCAAGGGAATCTACTAGAAATTAAGGAACTCCTTTTAATAGAGCACCAAAGCAAAGCATTAACACTCCATGAACACATGTGATCCTCACATCACAGCCATCCCCTCCGGTTGTCCCAATTTCTGTCACTTCGGGGCCTTTGTATCCGTACAATGATGTGTGTACACAACTTGCAGATAAGATCACAAACAATACTATCATCATGAATCAATAATAAGTTCAGATCTGAGATCATGGCACTCGGGCCCTAGTGACAAGCATTAAACACAACAAGTTGCAACAAAGTCAAATAGCACTAATAGAGATACTAGGCACCATGCCCTAACAATCTTATTCGATTACATGATAGAACTCATACAATCCCTACCATCCCCATAGCCTATAGTGGGGGATTACTCACTCATGGATGGGGGAAACATGGATGGTTTATGGAGAGGCATTGTTGATGATGATGGCGATGATCCTCTTCAAATTCCCCGTCCCGGCAGGGTGCCAGAACGGAGTTTCTGGTTCCGAATCGCGATTTCTGGTGGTGGCGGCGAAACGTAACTCTTTCTGGAATAACGTCACCCCCTTGAGTTTTTAGGTCAGAAGGCAACTTATAGGCAAAGAGGGAGGCCGAGGGGGTGCATGAGGCGGCCACACCCCTCTAGGCGTGGCCAGGCTTGGCCAGCAGGTGTGGGCCCTCGAGCTCCACTCGTCTCGTATTCTCATCTGAGTCTGTTGAAATAGGATTTTTGGCATATTTTTCGGGATTTTCCTGTTAGCTGATTTTCTGCACAAAAACTAGACACCAAGGTAATTCTGCTGAAAACAGCGTTAGTCCGCGTTAGTTGTATCCAAATCACACAAGTTTAGAGGAGAAACAATAGAAAAAGTGTTCGGGAAAGTAGATACATTTTGGACGTATCAAATCCCCCCAAGCTTAGCTTATTGCTTGTCCTCAAGCAATTCAGTTGAAAACTGAGTGCGATAAAAGAACTTTCATGAACACATTTTCTTCATATGATGTAAATATTCTCATCCCATGAGTAGATACTTAGACAATTCATAATAAGGAGTATGCAACTATGTCTACTCAATAGTCATTGCAAGCTATGAAGAGATTCCAACTCAATAATAATAAGTTGCATGAAACATAAACATAAGCAACATTGAAATGCTCATAAAAAGGTATGATAGAGTGGTATCTCGCTTGCCTTTGTTTGTAGAGAACAACATAAATGCCAAGGCACCTCTGAAGTTCAAGTGAAGACTAGAAGTAAAGATATCAGAGATACAAGCATCAAAGTCATGACATAATTAACAAAGTTTTGAGACGAGCACATTACACTAAGAATACGAACTATGCTCTCAAGAAGGTGCTCATAGAATAAGTGGTGACTCAACAAGGAAGTGAAAAGGTTTTGAAAAGTTTGAAATGCTTCCAAATTGAAAGTAAGGTACTCATTAGCTTTGAGCTCTCATTGCCCCTATCATAGGCATCTTTAGATGGTTAAGATGAAAGTGAGGTCCAATATGAGTTATATGCTTGACAGACCATAAACTGGAAATCTCATGTCCATTGAATACAATATGAGTACAGGTGCAATGTTGAAAGCGTTCCTCGTGACAACATGGTTCTGCTAACTCCCAACCTATAATTTGCAAGCATATAACTTTCATGGACAGTCCCAATGGTTCATGTTATTAAGTGCAAGAAATAAAGTGTACCATCAAGTTCATGAGAGCTTTACTAACTAACTTTATCAAAACAAGAAAACATTTTATTTGGAAGAAAACAAAGCATATTGAATATGCACGGAATAGCAAATGATGCTAGTAGGTAGGTATGGTGGACACTTTGGCAATGATGTTTTTTTTGGGGAGTTGGAAACACGAGTGGAGCTCATACTCAGTGCAAGTAAAGGCTAGCAATGGAGAGGGAGCAACAAACGAGAGAGCAATAACTGTCATAATCATGCTTGCAACAAAACGGGACTAATTATGGCAGGAAAGTGATAAAAGAACTCTGAGGCAAAATAAATCATCGAGGCTTACTGACTATTGTTCAGTCATATGCATGCGTGAGCATGTGCCAAGTTGATTCAAATGAAACATTCAGAGGGGGATACGACAATATCATACCAAGTTATGGATAGAACAATGCAAGCAAACATTCATAAGACATGCTACAAACTATCAGCAAGCTAGAGCTAATCATAAGAAAGCAAGAACTACTAAGCATCCATAAGTAGCATACATCTTACATGAACAGACTAAGCATACCCACAACGATGAGTATATGTACAAAAATGGAAACAAATAGAGTTTGTTACCAGCCTCTTACTACATCTCAAGTCGTCTTAATCTTCATTATTGCTCTTCACTTGTGTGTCTTGAATAATAACATGAAACCAAACTCCACTAAGGACTGCTGAACCCTGCAAAGAACTTCACAAAACCAAAGAAGAAAAACAAATATTTTTGGTGTTTTTGATTTTTTTAAAGCAAGCACACAAAGCAAAAACAAACAAAGCAAAATCTTTTTGGATTTTTCTTAAGGCAAACCAAAGCTTAAAAAACAAAGAAACAAACCAAGAGAAACAACGTAAATAGTTTTGGTCTTTTTGTGTTTTGAGAAAGCAGAAACAAAAACCAAAAAGAAAGCGAAACACGGATATACAAAGAACCGACGAAACATGATATGTAGATGAGTGTGATGTTGGTATACCTTCCCCCAAGCTTAGGCTTTTGGCCTAAGTGGGGCTCAATAGTGCGGGTAGTAACCCCAAGCTGGTGGGTCATCATAGGAATGATCATAATCAGGCCCTCGCGATGAAGAAGAAGACGTGCTCCAATCATAGGAGGGTTGCTGGTATGAAGACTCCCCCATGTTGGAGGGATCAACCGAATCATCTTCGGCATCCTCTCCAACATTCTCCTCTTGCTGGGAGATATCCGCCACGTATGTGTCAAACTCTTCCTCCATGAGCGACCATCCTTGCCTGTTATCAAAATTAAACAAAGCAGGTGCAGGCAAATAGACTACTTTCTCAGTCCTACCTCCTCTCCAACCACGCTTGACAAAGGATATCTCATAAGGTAAATCTCTCACGGTAGCCCAAGAAGAAACAAAATTATGCTGAACCATGGAACTGAGATCAAGTCTCTCTACAGGGAACCGATAATCTGAATGATGAGGCTCTAAACCATGGAAATCTAGCAACCGAGAGGCAATGAGACCTCCACAAATTTCACCTTTCTCGCGGTTGGTGCTAAGACGGTAAGCTATCAAAGCACTCAGGTTGTAAGATCTATCCCTATTAAACGCAGCTGAGATAAAAGCTAAATCAAATGAAGATAACTTTCTAGCAAGAACACACTTGGTAATGAAATAGGCAGAATATCTAATGGATGGGAACTGAATGTTCCTAATTTTACCACTTTCCTTTGAGAAGTCGCAACCTTGACAAATTTCAGCATATAAATCCATAAGTGGCTTAGGCCTCTCCCTGATCTTCTCACAAGATCCCCAATGTGGCACTCTAATAGCTGCACAAAATTCAACAAAAGGCAGGTCGATAGCTATGTTGTAAATTTTATAATGAACTATGGGGTTACACAAGGACCAAATAAACCGAAAGTCCTGCACCATAGCCATGGTTAGCTTAACATATTGATACGGTTCCTCTTCAACAAAGTGTTCCAACCCTGCATTAGTAATCATAGTTTGGAAATCCTGTAAGATTCCCGCGGCTCACATAAATTAAGGGCATGGATATATGGAAGGGAAGACTTCTTACTCATGATGAACTTTCATTGGCTCAGGTACCATCAAGTCATGTTGATGCAGTTGGTATGCACTCATCTTCTTTTCTAAAATTTTTAGGCAAAAATCAAACCAAGTAATTTTCAAGTTGATAAATGATGAGGAACTACTATAGGGACTTGCTAGAGGTCTAAACATGCATAAAAATGAAATCTCTAATCATAGAACAAGCATGCAAGTTCACACAACCTGACACCTATAGTAGCAAAATACTCAAGATACAATCTACCAATCACAAATCTAATTGGACAAGCGGAGGAGGCACATACCAAGGAGCAATCCTTCCAAAAATCAGCAGCATATATGGGATGAGCAAGGAGATAAAAAATCGGGAGCAAGAATGCCAGGAACTCGAGCTTGAGAAACTTTTCTGGTGTTTTTTGGGAGAGAGAAAGAAGTGGTTGGGAGGAGGCATCTTGGAGGGCCACAGGTGGGCCACACCCAGGCCAGGCGCCACCTGGGGTTGGCCGCGCCACCAGGGGGTGTGCTGGCCTGGTGGGTCCCCCTAGGCCACTCTAGGTGTCCCTCTGCCCCTTTTTTCGAGGAAAAATTTAATATGAATTTTCTGGGATTTTTTGGGAAACTTTATTTTTGTCCAATTTTCACGTTATGAAAATTGATTTTTCTCGCAGAAAAGATTTTTTTTAGAAGAAGCAAAAAGCAAACCAAAACCAAAACTACAGAAGTTCTAAGACACTCTAACAAGAAAACAACTAGCAAAACTAAAACTAACAAGAGGAAGAGCAAAGACTAGGAAGGAGAAAAATAAAAGTGAGCAAGTATAACCACTATGAAAGCATTATTTTGTTCATTAAAATCCCTTTGTTAACAAGGTTGATCAAGTCTTGTTACCAAAACAATCTTATATGAAGCAAAACTTTGCATTCCATAAAGTGATTATGTTACCTCAAACTTGATAGCAATAGTCCCAATCATAATAGTTTCAAAAATTTCTTGTGGAATGGAACACTATATTTGTCCAACTTTGATGCTCTCAATATTTTCAATTGAATTCAGGCAATAGTCTTACAATATTCTTGGGTAAATAGACAGTATGCTCTTTGTCATTAATATTAAAAGTTACTTTTCCTTGATTACAATTGATGACAGCACCTGAAGTATTAAGAAAAGGTATCCCAAGAATAATGGACATATTATCATCTTTAGGCATCTCAAGCACAACAAAATAAGTTAAAACCAAGCAATTATGATCCACTTGAATAGGAACATCCTCACATATACCAACAGGAATAGTAGTAGACTTATCAGCCATTTGCAAAGATATATCAGTTGGTATCATCTTTTCTAGCTGGAGTCTCTTGTAGAGATAAAAAGGCATAACACTAACTCCAACTCCCAAATCACATAAAGCAGTTCTAACATAATTATTTTTAATGGATCAAGGAATAGTTGGTATACCTGGATCACCAAGTTTCTTTGGAACCTTGCAATTGAAGGAATAATTAGCAAGCAAAGTAGAAATTTCCTTATTAGGAATCTTCCTTTTATTAGAGACAATATCCTTCATATACTTTGAATAAGGAGGCAAATTAATAACATAAGTCAAAGGAATTTTCAAAAATAAAGGTTTCATACACTCACCAAACTTGTTGTAGTGTTCTTCCTTCTTTGACTTGTGTTTCTTATTGGGAAAAAGCATAGGTTTCTGCACCCAAGGTTTTCTTTCACTACCATGTTTATTAGCAATAAAATCTTCCTTAGTGTACCTAGTGTTCTTAGTGTGCTTCTTAGGTTCTTCCTCAACTTCCTCCTTATTAGGAGCATCATTTTTATCATTACCACTTTCAGTTTCAGCATCAGAGACAGATATACTATTAGGATCTACAGCAGGTTCAGGAGGTTCCTCAACTGTTTTATGTTTCTTTTTCTTTCTCTTATGAGGACTACCCCTACTTTCACCTTATTGATAATCCTTCTCAATTATTTTAGGGTGTCCTTCATGATATAAAGGATCTTGAGTGGCTATACCATTCCTAGTTCTAATTCCATAAGCATGTTTATCTCCTGAAGCATTAACTAGCATATCCTTTTGAACCTTAGCAAGTTGATCAATCTGGGTTTGAATCATTTGGAAGTTTTTACAAATCATTTTAACATCATTAGCAGTTCTTTCCACAATATCTTTTGACTCATTAATAGCTCTAGAGTTTTCCAATACATGATTCTGAACTTGTTTATTAAAATTCCCTTGTTTAACAATAAAGGTGTCAAGTTCCTCTAAGCATTGATCAGCAGGTTTACCACAAGGGATATCTCCTTCATTAAAGTGGAGAGAGTGTACGTCAATAGTGGATGAGTGGGGAATTGTCTTACATAATTCTTATATAGGAGGTAGATTCTTCACATCATCAGCTCTAATACCTTTCTCCTTAAGACATTTCTTAGCTTCTTTCATCACTTCATCATTTAATGCAATCACTCCCCTCTTCCTTGGTGTTGGTGTTGGCACTGGTTCAGGCACAACTAGTTCAGGAGTAGTAGGCTTAGGTGTATTTAGCTCAGTTGAAGTCCAATCATCATAATTCTTGCTTATTTTAGCCATTAATTCTTCAGCATATGTAGGAGTTCTTTTCCTGAAAACACAATCAACAAAACTATCTAGGTATGTCCTAGAATCATCACTTAGTCCATTATAATAAATATCAAAAAGCTCATTTTTAGGTAATGGACATCCAGGATGTGCATGAATCAAGGCACAGAACCTTGTCCATCACTCAGGCAATTTCTCTTCTTCTCCCTTTTTAAAATCAAAAAGTTTCTACAAAGCAGCATGTCTAGCACTTGGAGGAAAATATTTCTAAAAGAAAGAAGCAATCAAGCAATCAAGGCTATTAATGGATCTAGGAGGTAATCTATTAAACTAAGCTTTAGCTTCTCCTTTTAGTGAAAAAGGGAAGATCTTTGTAACAAAGTATTTGCGCATCTTAAAATCATCAGATAATAAGGCACTCATAGTGGAAAGCTCATTCATGTGAGCTACAGCACTTTCATTTTCAGTCCCACAAAAAGGTTCTTTTTCCACAATGTCTATATAGGATAAATCAAGAGAGAAATCATAATATTTATCTTTAATATCTATGAGAGATGTAGCAAACTTAGCATGAGAAGACAGTTTAGGAATAATGGTACGTCTCTCAAGGAGACTCCTAATAGCACTAGCACCATGTGTGTTTTGGTACTCTTCAATAAATTCATCAGTCATTTCAATGTAACCATCATTAATATCATATCTCTCTCTAGACTCAGGGGAGCTAACAGGTGTAATAGTGTCTTCACTAGGAGTTTCAGTGTTTCCCAAAATAGTTCTAGCAATAGTAGCATCTAGGAAAGGACCTAATGAACCACTCGCATCAAGCACATTAGAAGTAACATCATGAGTATTGGAAGCAATTTCAGATTCAGCAGTAGTAGCAGTGTGTGTGGCATGAGTATGTGGTGGTGGTGTAACAAGCTTACTTTTAACAGACGGTGAATCAATAGCATCAGAGGTGTTTAGTACTGTACCTCTTCTTGTAGTGGATGGTAAAATAGGAAACTTTTCATCACGTGACTTCCCCATGATGAAAAGAATAGCAGTGAACAATAATAGATCCAAGTGAACTTACAAATAAAGCTATGCTCCCGGGCAACGGCGCCAGAAAATAGTCTTGATGACCCACAAGTATAGGGGATCGCAACAGTCTTCGAGGCTAGTATTACCCAATTTATTGATTCGACACAAGGGGGGGACAAAGAATACTTATAAGCCTTAACAACTAAGTTGTCAATTCAGCTTCACCTGGAAATAGTCTTGCTCATAGAAGTTTATCAGTAGCAACATTTTTGTAGTAGCAATAGCAAAGTAACAACAACAGTAAAACAAGAGCAATAGTAACAGTAGTAGCAAATAGTAGGATATGAGTCCGGTAGGCATGGGGATGGATGAATGGGCATTGCATGGACAAGTCTAAACATGTAACTTTAAGATCTAGGTCAATTGCAGATAAATAAGATAAAGCATCCAAGTACTAAACAATCATAGGCATGTGTTCCATATATAGTCATACGTACTCGCAATGAGAACTTGCACAACATCTTTTGTCCTGTCAGCCCGTTGCAGCGGGGCCTCAAGGGAATCTACTGGCAATCAAGGCACTCCTTTTAATAGAGCACCGGAGCAAAGAATTAACACTCCATGAACACATGTGATCCTCACATCACAGCCATCCCCTCCGATTGCCCCAATTTATATCACTTCAGGGCCTTTGGATCCGGAAAATGATATGTGTACACAACTTGCAGATAAGATCACAAACAATACTATCATCATGAATCAATAATAAGTTCAGATCTAAGATCATGGCACTCGGGCCCTAGTGATAAGCATTAAACACAACAAGTTGCAACAAAGTCAAATAGCACTAATAGAGATACTAGGTACCATGCCCTAACAATCTTATTGGATTACATGATAGAATTCATCCAATCCCTATCATCCCCATAATCTACAATGGGGGATTACTCACTCATGGATGGGGGAAACATGGATGGTTGATGGAGAGGCGTTGTTGATGATGATGGCGATGATCCTCTCCAAATTCACCGTCCCGGCAGGGTGCCAAAACGGAGTTTCTGGTTCTGAATCGCGGTTTCTGGTGGTGGCGGCGCAGCGGAACTCTTTCTGGAAAAACGATCGACCCCTCCTGAGTTTTTAGGTCAGAAGGCAACTTATAGGCGAAGAGGGAGGCCGAGAGGGTCCCTAAGGCGGCCACGCCCCCTCTAGGCTCGGCCAGGCCTGGCCCGCACGGTAGGGGGTGTGGGCCCCTCAGAGCTCCACTCCGTCTCGTATTCTGGCTCCCTGAGTCTTCTGGTGAAATAGGATTTTTGGCATATTTTCCGGGATTTTTCCTGATAGCTGATTTTCTGCACAAAAACTAGACACCAAGATAATTTTGCTGAAAACAGCGTCAGTCCGTGCTAGTTGTATCCAAATCACACAAGTTTAGAGGAGAAACAATAGCAAAAGTATTTGGGAAAGTAGATACGTTTTGGATGTATCAGGGGCCAGCCGCACCAAGCCCTAAAGGGCCAGCCTGCCAATACTAGTAAAAGGGTCAAACCCTAGTTTGAATAGTCAAATCCTAGTTTAAAAAGTCAAACTCTAGTTTTGGTAAGAGGGAAGACTTAGAGGGAAAGGTCCCAACTCTTCCCCTTGGTGGCCGAGTTGGGAGGGGGGACTGATACGTCCATAACGTATCTAGAATTTTTGATGGTTTTATGCTATTATTATGCTTTTGATACTTCTTTTTATATAAAGTTCATGAGTTATTTGGACTAACCTACTAATAGTTGCAAAAGTGCACAATGTTCTTGTTTTTCACTTTGATGTGTAGGAATTTTCAAGAATACAAGTGGAACCCTTGTTGGAGTTAAATTGGGATTTTCCAGAAATCTATCTTAGAACTCTTTTTTAAGATGGTCACGTTTTGGGTCGAAGACGATGTCAAACAGAAAACTCTTCTACTACAAAGTTGTAGGAAATTTCACGACAATCGTCGTGGACATACAATTTAGCTGATTCCGAGTCCGTACGGTCCTGCTATTCCCGATTTACTATAGCCGAAGATGGGGTGACGGGAATCCGAGAAGCTATATAAAGGGAGGAAACCTAATTCGTGGGAGACACCTCCACCCACGAATTTGCAGCCACCAAAGCCACGTTTTTTGCCTCCCCCATAGATCCCATCTCCATGGGGGAGGGATCCCAAGAAGTCATGAAGGAAGGGGCTAAGGGGCGGTGCTCCCCCACGATACCAGCGGCAGGGAAAGAGTCCCCCGTGCCGCTGCCACCGCCCTCTTCACCGCCATCTCCATAACCTAGTCCTCCTAGTATGCAGTGGTTCATCCTCCCACACACCTCTGTACCGTCCTATGTAAACATGGTGTTTGATGCTATAAGTTATAATCCTGTGATCTATGTCATATTTGTGTAGTTTCTTTGTTCTTAGATTGAATGGATGAACGTCTTTGGTTCATTAGAGTTGTATGTTGATATGGTACAGTCCTTTGGTGTCCATTATATTTGTGCGCGCATGGATTAAACATCATAGGGTTTGTAGTATGTGTAATAGGAAGGGGGAAGTTCTACCGGAGTGACAGAAACCTAAGGACACGAACCGGAACATTGCACGTATGGGTGTAAGAGGACCATTAACTTAAGGCTATGGTCAGGGAAACCTTAATGCATTGTTAGTAGTTATGGATGTTTGCTAACAATCTAATCATATAGTACATGTAATTCCAAGCAGTGAAGCGTATGTATATTTAGCCTCTCCCACATAGAAAACTGCATCAAAGACAATAAACCCGATTTATTCGCTAATTAAACTTGGACAAAGCCACCACAATTACCACCACTATTCCACACTCATGGTTCTGTTAGTTTAGTGTATTTTATTGCTGCAGCAACTAGCTTTACTTTCTTGTTATTTATTGTCTTGATAGCTTTCTGTAGTACTCATACTGTTGCTCTAGTTTTAGTTCCTAGATAATGCAAACGTATAGTGTGCGTAGAGTTGTATCAGTTGTTGATAGAACTTGAGAGAACATTTATCCTACCTTTAGCTTATTGTTGGGTTCGACACTCTTACTTATCGAAAAGGCTACACACGATCCCCTATACTTGTGGAATATCAGGGACGACTAGGGAAGGGAACCCTTGGCCGTCCGCCCTGCCCCCACCTATATAAGGAGAGGTGGGGGCGCACCCCCTACACCCCTTGTCCCTTGGCGCCTAACCCTAGCCGCCGCCTCTCTTCTCTCTCGTCCACCGTCCTGCTCCGGCTTAGGCGAAGCCCTGCAAAAATCTCTCCTCCTCCACCACCACCACCACACCATCGTGCTGTTGGGATTCTGAGGAGATCTACAACCTTCGCTGCCCTGCTAGAAGAAGGGAGAGAAAGGTCTTCATCGACTACCGTATGTGCGACCGACCGCGGAAGTGCTGCCGAAACGCGGTGCCGGAAGGATTGTCTACACGATCTTGAGATCAGCAAGTGATCGACTACATCAACCACGAGAATATGATCTCGCTAAACGCTTTGGATCTACGAGGGTTAGTTCTCTACAATCTCATTGCACCGATCCTGTAGATTAGATCTTGGCTTGTCCATAGATTAGATCTTGGTTTTATGTGTTCTCGCGGTAGAATATTTTTGTTTTACTTGCAACGAACCCTGCATCCTTGCCATGTCATAGAGATGCCAGTGCACAGGAGGAGCGGACACCAATGGCTCGGCAGCGGACCCTCACCATTCAAGAGGTGCAAGCGCCTATGTCGAGCAATACCCGGTGACACCACCATGCGGCTGTTGATCATGTGAAAGATGGGCGACAAAGGCATCAACATTTTGTTGGTTCCTAGGTAACATCAGATGGTGGTGGCATGAGGTCCACGACCACTGCAACACGCTGATGGATACAAAGATGGAGTCCCCGCTTTGGCACCCCGAAAACACCGACCAGTGGGAGGCCTTTTTTCAGCAACGGTGCCAGCTAGAGTTGGTGATGTCGTGCACCACATAACAAAAAGTAGGAATGGTACGACCGATGGTAGGCTGCGCCCCGCCGCTCGCTACCGTACCCTACCCATTGTCATGGAGCATATTGCTCGCCATGACAATCGTCTCGAGATGCCGCTGATGTCTCCATCGCACTGCCGGGAACCGAGGAAGATGGCATTGCCATCGTCGTCCTCGTGTTCCTCATTCTCATGCTCCGTGCCTATGTCAACATCCCCCACCATGCGTCCTCGGCCTTTGTATCCGCGAAGCTAGAGGTCAAGGAGGAGCCTTCCTTGCCACTGAGGAAGCACACGGTCACGCATACCCGTGTCATTGTCTTCTGCGAGCCAAAGATGGAGCCACCTCTGCCTCGCGAGAGCCTCCTACTCCGCCACCACCTAAGTTGAACGAGGAGGAGAAGCTGTTGCATCCGTGATAAGTTGAGCTAGAGAGGCAATGGCTGCTCTGCACCATCAGCAACCCCGAAGTGTAATCCGACCTCGCCCTCGACCTCGAGCAGTCGCGCAACAGCGCGTGGGCGGCGACGCTTCCCAGCCTAGTTTTGTTGGCGGAGGAGGCTGAAACCTGGTCGACCTCACGGCCGCAAGTCATAGCGGCACCACCGATGCTGGCGAAGGCACCAACGTTGGCCCTAATGGCGTCAAGGTCAAGCTCGT
This sequence comes from Avena insularis, assembly GCA_023614405.1. NCBI lineage: Eukaryota > Viridiplantae > Streptophyta > Magnoliopsida > Poales > Poaceae > Avena > Avena insularis. Next base: position 392,057,670 of record CM042695.1, read on the forward strand.
CGACTTCGAGTGGTTCTATTACCAGCCAGCCATCCCCCCCTCCCCCCGCGCGCGGCGACGAGAAGGAGGAATAGATTTAGTTTACTTTGAGTTTTAATTTTCAATTTGGTAAAATTTCATGCAAATCTATTATATACTAAAAGCAATATAATAATATACTAAAAGCAATATAAGGGTGTTTTTTGAGACACCTGGTTGATCCACATCACCCAAATTATATTGATCGTTAGATCTACAATTTATGGTTATGATTTAAAGATAAAAAGTTACGTAGAAAATGGTTGGTACAAATAGCAATCAACAATGTCAATCTCAAAAAAAAAAAAACAATGTCACCGTATGGCCACATCAAAAAGAAAAAAAAAACTGCCAGACATCCAGCTGGCCGCGAATCTAACAAATTGGTCCAAATTGGTAGGTGAAGCACCCACGTGTCAGGATGGTGTCCAGTTTTAAAAGGAAAAACAAAACAATGTCACGTATGAGGTATGCATGCTCCAGACCGATTTGACCCAAGGTAAAAAACTGCCGGAGATCTCACAGGCCACGAACCAACAAACTAGTGCAGATTGATACCAAAAGCGCTCACGATAAAGCCCAGTTTAAACAAAATGAAGACGAAGGTAGCTATAACATGGGTCGCTCGGACACTAGTAGAAAACAGGTCTTTCGTCCAGGCCATTAGTCTCGACTGTGACTGGGGCCGGGACTAAAGGCCTTGGCCGGACGGTCCGAACCACCCAGAACCATATGTCCCGGCTCGTTAGACCCTATTAGTCCCGTCCGAGGCTCAAACCGGGATTAAAGGGCCTTGGCCCTGCCGCTCGCTGGGGGCATCCCTTTACTCCCGGTTTGTATATCCAACCGGGACTAGTGTTCTGGCCTTATATATATGCACAGCACCTCCCCTCTCTCAACTGTTTTTTTCCTGGTGGGAGAGAGTGTTGTTGTGCTAGTTTTTTCTTGTTCATACACATGCACTAGAGGTGTTCGGTGAAATGTCCATTAGAGCGATGCAAGTTTAGGTCACACAAGACATACATGATATGAGGTGCCTGAGCCACACTTAAGTTTTGTCATCTTTGTTTTCAAGTGTAATAAAAGGTTAGCAACTATTTTCTCGTTAAGACCGGTACTAATTTTAGCATAGTGATTGTGTTTGACATATATTTGTATGATACAGATGATCCATCCATGGATGTACGGTGACCGACGCTCTGCCGCTTTTAGAGAAGACGTGCGTTCTTTTCGAGTTATGGCCGAGGAGAACACGCGACGAGATGGTTTTATGTGTTGTCCATGTGTTGACTGTAGGAATGAGAAGGCTCACACTTCCGCAAGAGTCATTCAGAGCCACCTGCTTCGGTCTGGTTTTATGTCTGGCTATAATGTTTGGACCAAACACGGAGAAAGAGGGGTTGTGATGGAAGACGGCGATGAAGAAGAGAACGATGATGACAACTACCGATCTATGTTCCCTGAATACGCTGATACCGCAATGGAAGACAATAAAGAAGAAGGAGGTGAAGAACGGGAACCAGACCGGCCCGTTGATGATCTTGGTCGGGTCATTTCTGATGCAAAGCGAGACTGCGACACAGAAAAGGAGAGGTTGCAGTTTGAGCAGATGTTACAGGACCACAACAAATTGTTGTATCCAACTTGTGAAGATGGCCAGAAGAAGCTGGGTAGCACACTGGAATTGCTGAAGTGGAAGGCAGAGACCGGTGTGACTGATTCGGGATTTGAAAAGTTGCTGGTATTCATGAAGAGGTTGCTTCCAAGAAATAACAAATTGCCCGCCAGTACATACGAAGCAAAGAAGCTCGTCTGCCCTCTAGGATTAGATGTGCAGAAGATACATGCGTGCCCTAATGACTGCATCCTCTACCGCGGTGAGAAGTACGAGAATTTGGATAAATGCCCGGTATGCACTGCATTGCGGTATAAGATCAGAAAAGATGACCCTGGTGATGTTGATGGCGAGCCAACCAGGAAGAGGGTTCCTGCCAAGGTGATGTGGTATGCTCCTATAATACCACGATTGAAACGCTTGTTCAGAAACAAAGAGCATGCCAAGTTGTTGCGATGGCACATGGAAGAACGTAAGAAAGACGGGATGTTGAGCACCCCGCTGATGGTCGATAGTGGAGAAAAATCGAGAGAGACTTTCCGGACTTTGCTGGTGAAGCAAGAAACTTATGGTTTTGTCTAAGTACAGATGGCATGAATCCTTTTGGGGAGCAGAGCTGCAGTCACAACACCTGGCCCGTCACTCTATGTATCTACAACCTACCTCCTTGGTTGTGCATGAAGCGGAAATTCATTATGATGCCAGTGCTCATCCAAGGCCCGAAGCAACCCGGCAACGACATTAATGTGTACCTAAGGCCATTAGTTGATGAACTTTTACATTTGTGGGCCGAACCAGGTTTACGTGTGTGGGATGAGCACAAACAGGAGCCATTCGACCTACGAGCGTTGCTGTTCGTAACCATCAATGATTGGCCTGCTCTTAGTAACATCGCAGGATAGACGAACAAGGGATATAATGCATGCACACACTGTTTAGATGAGACTGAAAGTATATATCTGGATAAGTCTAGGAAGAATGTGTACCCGTACAATTGTCGTTTTCTTCTGCCCAGACACCCCTTAAGGAAAAAAGGCAAGCATTTCGATGGCGAGGCAGATCACCGGAAGAAGCCTACCCCCGTACTGGTGCCGATGTATTTGGTATGGTCAAGGATTTAAATGTAATATTTGGAAAGGGTCCCGGCGGACAACCTGTTCCGAAAGACGCCGACGGACGCGCACCCATGTGGAAGAAGAAATCTATATTTTTGGAGCTATCCTATTGGGAAGTCCATGAGGTCCGCTCTGCAATCGACGTGATGCACCTGACGAAGAATCTTTGCGTGAATATTCTAGGCTTCTTGGGCTTGTATGGGAAGTCAAAAGATACACCAAAAGCACAGGAAGACCAGCAACGTCATAAAGGACGAGACGACAAGCAACCAGGGAAGTTTCAAGGGCCTGCCAACTACTCTCTTACCAAGGAAGAGAAGGAAATCTTTTATTTTTGAAGTCCTTTTTAGTATCAAGGTCCTGTCTAGCTTCTCGTCTAACATAAAGGGAATAGTAATATGAAAGAGAAAAAATTCCAAAACCTAAAGTCCCATGACTGCCACGTGCTCATGACGCAATTGCTTCCGATTGCATTGAGAGGGATTCTACCGAAAAATGTTCGGCTGGCCATTGTGAAGGTATGTGCATTCCTCAATACAATTTCTCAGAAGGTTATTGATCCAGAAATTCTATCAGGCTTACAGATTGATGTGGTCCAATGTCTGGTCAGCTTCGAGTTGTTGTACCCTCCATCTTTCTTCAATATTATGACACACCTCCTAGTTCACCTAGTCGAAGAGATTAGAATTCTCGGTCCTGTGTTTCTACACAATATGTTCCCCTTCGAAAGGTTCATGGGAGTCTTAAAGAAATATGTTCATAACCGTGCTAGGCCAGAAGGAAGCATCTCCAAGGGCTATGGAACAGAGGAGGTCATTGAGTTTTGTGTTGACTTTCTTCCTGACTTTAAGCCGATTGGTGTTCCTGAATCTTGGTATGAGGGGAGGCTGACTGGAAAAGGCACACTAGGAAGGAAAACAATGGTATGTATGGACATATATTCTTTCAATAAAGCACACTACGCAGTTCTACACAATTCCACCTTGGTGGCTCCGTATATCGAGAAACACAAGATTATTGTATGCTCGGAAAACCCGGGGATGCCTGACTCCTTGATTAAAGTGGAACACGAGGGCACTTTCGGAAGTTGGTTGCAGAAGCATCTCATGAATAACAACACTGTTGAAGATCATATGTACTTGTTGGCACAGTTACCATCTTCGACTATATGTACTTTCCAAGGGTACGAGATAAATGGTAATACATTTTACACGATCGCCCAAGATAAAAAGAGCACCAACCAAAACAGTGGTGTCCGCTTTGATGCAACAGATGACAATGGGCAGAAGGACACATATTATCGGTACATAGAGGAGATATGGGAACTTGAGTATGACCTACTTTTAAGGTCCCTTTGTTTCGGTGCAAATGGGTCAAGATGACAGGAGGAGGTGTACATGTAGACGAAAAGTATGGCATGACAACAGTGGATCTCAACAAGCTTGCGTACATGGACGAACCATTCGTCCTAGCCAATGATGTGGCTCAGGTTTTCTATGTGAAGGACATGTCTACGAAACCGAGAAAAAGAAATCAGCAAAAGAATACAACGTCCGATGAGCCAAAGCGCCACATAGTTCTTTTAGGGAAAAGAAACATCGTGGGAGTGGATGACAAGACAGATATGTCAGAAGATTATAATAAGTTTCATGAAATTCCGCCCTTCAAGGTGAAAACCGACCCAAGCCTCCTGTTAAATGATGAAGATTCTCCATGGCTACGACGCAGAAGAAAACAACAACACTAGATATGGATGTTGGTGTAATATATGAACACCTTTTATGTAATCATATTGTTAAATGATGAAGATTCTCCATGGCCATGATGGCCGCACTATAAATAGAGGTAAATGGCAGGGCAGGCTGGGCCAGGCAGCACCAATAATAGGGGTTGAACCTTTAGTCCCGGTTGGAGAAACCAACCGCGACTAAAGGGATTGCGGCATGCTGAGCCAGGTAGCACTAATAATAGGGGTTGAACCTTTAGTCCTGGTTGGATGAACCTTTAGTCCCGGTTGGAGACAGCAACCGGAACAAAACACGAGTGAGCACTAATAATAGGGGTGAGTGTCGACATATGTGACCGCACATGTTTGGAGATCAGATCTTCATGGTAAGTACGAATCGGAACTAAAATTCCCCCTTTAGTCCCGGTCCAACCATAAAACGAGACTAACACTCAAGACATTTATTAATATTTAAAAACCGAGACTACGGAATCGGGACTAAAGGCCCCCTTTAGTCTCGGTCTAGCCACAAACCGGGAGTAACACTCAATACATTTATTAATATTAAAAACCAGGAAAAACCAGGACTAGCTAACACTCAGGACTAAAGCCGCCCCCTTTAGTAATAATCATGCCTAGTCCTTGTTGGAATTATGCCCTAGAGGCAATAATAAAGATGTTATTATTATAATTCTTGTTCATGATAGAGTTTATATTCCATGCTAGAATTGTATTAAGCGGAAACTTTGATACTTGTGTGGTTTATGAACAACACCGTGTCCCTAGTATGCCTCTATGGACTAGCTCATTGATTAATGATGGTTAAAGTTTCCTAACCATAGACATGAGTTGTCGATTAATAATGAGATCATGTCATTAGGAGAATGATATGATGGACAGACCCAAATCAAGCAGAGCAATTAGATCGTGTCATCGTGTTCATCTTTGCGAAGCTTTTTCTTATGTCAAATATTGTATTCCTTAGACCATGAGATAATGCAACTCCCTGGTATCGAAAGAAAGCTTTGAGGTCATCAAACGTCATCCTATGAGAGGGTGATCATAAAGGTGTCTCTCAGGCGATCGGAAAGAACTTGTTGGGTTGTATGTATCGAGATGGGATTTGTCCGTCCCAAGTCGGAGAGATATACTTCGGGCCCACTCGATAATCAATATCAACACCGCTTGCAAGCACGTGGTTAAGGATCACAAAGTGATATCGGATTACGGAACGCGTAAAGTACTTGCTGTGAACGAGATTGAACTAGGTATGCCGATACCAACGATCGAGTCTCGGGCAAGTAAAATATCGCGTAACGAAGGGAATATATATGGGATTAATTGAATCCTAGCATCGTGATTCATCCGATATGATCATCGATGAATATGTGGGAGTCAATATGGGTTTCCAGACCCCGCTGTTGATTATTGATAGAAGATCATGTCTGCATATTCTCGAACCCGTAGGGTCACACACTTAACGTGTCTCGACGCTAGGATAGAATGGATAATTGATTTATGAGTTTTTGTTCGGAGTCTCGGATGAGATCCAGGACATCACGAGAGGTTCCGGAATGGTCCGGAGAATAAGTTTCATATAAGGGAAAGAAGTTTTTGGATTTCGGAATTGTTTCAGATTGTTCGGTATTGTACCGGAAGGTTCTAGAAGCTTCCAGAGTGGGACCAACGTGGCCCCACTTGTCGGGGGGGGCGTGGGCCTACGAGGGAGTGCCCTGGCCGCATTGGGCCAGGGGCACAAGGCCCCATAGGCCCAGCCGGCCAAGCCCTAGGGGAAACCCTAGGGAGAGCTTCTAGAAGGGGGGGACTTGCCCCCCACTCCACCCATGTGGCCGCCGGCCCTAGGGATTGGAGGAGGGGCAAGGGCAGCCGGCCAGCCCTCTATATAAAGATGGAAGGGGCGCACCCTTGTAACACCCTCGCCTGATAAGGCTGAGTTCATGTGTATAGTACCAATCCCTGGATCGGTTCACTAGCACACACAGTACAAAATGATACCAAATATAATTATGCATCATAAATACAACGAATATGATCCAGAATTTACATTATTTATTCAAGTACACAGCGGAAAACGAATACAAGGTAGATCTCCATCCTTCAAATGTGCCACAGGCGAACAATTGTTGAGTGGAGTCTCGCGACCTATGAACGATCACTCAGTTACGATATAACCTGCAACATGAAACGTTGCAGCCACGAATGGTCAATACATTGAATGTATGGCAAGTAGGCTAAAGTGGTTAACAACAGATCTATCAACTACATGCTTATTTGCCAAGTGGAGTTCAGGCTCATTTGCATAAAGCAACAGTTTTATCCTAACATTTATAACAAAGTAGTTTTCCAATACTATAAATAGGACACTCTGGTTCACTCCCAGGTGCTCCTACCCAATTATGTTCACCCAACAAGTTTTAAGTAATTAAGAAATAAGGATGAGTGAGAAATATCATAGCATCAGTATCAGGTCGCTCAAATTGTCCATAACTGGGGACACGGCTAAGCACTTAGTTTATACACCCTGTAGGGGTTAGTACACTTTACCCATGTGACTTGGCCAACCCAGCTCGTACCACCACTCTCATATTGGGTGATGATAGGGAGAAGTCCAAGAAGGAACCGTTCGGGAAGTAGCTCCCCAATCCCGACGCCAAGACCGGTCCAACCTACACTATCTACATCTCTGGATAAGCGGGTTCGAGTTAACACAACCAACATACTTAAACCAACCCCCCAATCCATTATTGGCACATGGTTGCTGCAAAGCTTCCAAACAAAGAAACCAATCATTTCTCAGTGTCCTGGGCGGCATTCGCCACCAAAATCCACACTCGATGACCCAATCAATGCCATTCCGCCCAGGTGGTTCATTAAAACATGTTGGTTTGTCATTTAGCAAAACATAATCCTTTCAAAACATATAACTTTTCATGATGTGATTCCCTTCCTCGTCTAAATAGCATAGCTAAGCAATCTACCAATACGATGGCTCATAAACAAGGAATACTAGGGAATAATATGGAACATAGCATAGCATATACACATCAATTCCTACATATGCAATTCTACAAAAACATCTACAATGCATAGGAAAACAGTAGGACATTTATGACCAAGATAGCACCACTTGCCTTTGTTGTAGATGTAGTCGATTATATAATCCTCACAATCCTCATAGAAATAACGGTTGCACTCATCATAACCACAATACTTGCAATCATAGTAGTTGCAATCACAGTAGTTGCACTCCTCGCAATCTAACGTTTGAAGCAAACACAACAAACACCATTCAAAACATTGCAAACATACAACAGTGCAACATTACAAGAAAACAATGATGAACAGATGCATGCATGACGATTTAATGAGTCACAATAGTTGCATTTAGTGTTCTGAACATAGTTAGATTACATGATGCATGTGGAAAGTCATTTAATGCACTAAAGCTTTTATTACTAAGTTGTATCGATTTAATATGGTGTATACCACTTTCATTGAACTAAATATGTTTATGTCGTATTAAATTATGAACTAGATGCTACTAGATAGGTAATGCAATTTAGAGACAGTGGAAATTTGAATCACCTAAAAAGGAGTTATAGATATTTTCCTATGATTAAAACACTATTTCAATGGGTTTAAATATTTCTGTATGAATTTCTGTTTTAACAGTACCAAATAATTTGTCATGCAATTTCTCTGTATAGATATTGTCAATACAAAACCTTAGCACTTGGATTCACCCTAATCGGAGTTATAGATCTTTTTGTATGATTTATATAGTGTTTAATGGGTTTTAAATGATTCATATAGTTTCTGTTGTCTAAAAATCAAACTAAAATTATATCTGTAATCTCCACGGAATTGTGAATCCAGGGAAATATTATTTGTAAATTTTCTGAGCATTATCTATTTTCTTATGAATTTATTACTCTAAATAAGCCATTAAACCATTTAAATCTTCACGGAAAAACCTTACAGTAAAATTCTGAACTAATTGCATATTGATGATCTACATGGAACCAGCTTTCCATCGGTATATCATTTATATTTTTGTGACAAGCAATTAATTTACTATGAATTTAATGATTTATAAAGCCATCAAAACAAATTAAATTGCTACGGGTTAAATAATCTGCAAAGGCTAGATCCAACCAGATATTATTAAAGTACATTACAGTAGCTTCAATTTGATATATTGTTCATATTTTTCGGAGTTACAGATAATTGTCAATGAATTTATTAACCTAAAAGACCATTAAAACTAATTAAATTACTGCAGTAACTATGTACAGTAAAAGTTGGATCTAATCTGATAAGATGATTCTACGTAAAATTATCTTCAATTTGATATATTATACGCAATTTTTGGACGTGGTATGAATTTCAAATGAATTTTACAAGTTAGATCTATAATATGCAATTTTAAATTCGAACGGAATATTCCAGGGAATATTCCGCTGACTGGACAGGTTGACTTTGCATGCTGACTAGGACTAGATGTTGACCTTACATTGACGTGGCGTTGATGAGGAAGATCACCGGGATGACAACATGGTACGCACCGGTTTGATTGGATCTCGACCGTCTGGATAGGATCCGGTGGCTAGAAGAAGAGATTGACCCGATTTTGGCTCAGAATAGACAAGAAATAGATCTGTGTTAGAGAGACAAATCCGTAGGTCAAATTGAAAAACTCAGAACATAAAAGTTGTGGGGAATCATTATTCCTACCTTCTCACCAAAGGAATTTGGATTTGAAAAAACGAGCGCGAGTAGATCTTGGATTTACACCGTAAGATCTGAAATATTGCGATACGAAATTCTCCGGCTGTGGTGGATGAAAAGAGGTGAGGTTTGTCGGGATTGAAATATTTCGACGATCCCTACAACTTTCGGTTTTTGACCGAAGTCAAACGACGAAGTCTAGATGGGTTAAAAGCGAAATAAGATTCGGGCATATGTAGATTCGGGATTTCGAGAAGAAAAACCCGTACAAGTATGGCTCCACGAGTTTATATGAAGGTTTGAGATGGTGTAGCGATAGGCCTTGGAGTAGGGAACAAGAAGAAACAAACGGAAGTCGATTCGGAGTTGTAGATAAAAAGTTATAAGAGTTTGAGTAGAGATAGGTCTAGAAAACAGATTTTTGCACGGAAATTAAAGCACTAGGATCGATCGTTCTCTGTACGCGGTTGCTCTGGCTGGTTCGGTCGGTCCTTGCTGGTCCGGCCCGTTAGATTTTTTTCTTTTTTTTTCTTTTTTTATTAACTTGTTTCCCTCATATTTTTTGCATACGAACTTCAAATGATATGATTCTTGTTTCTAAATTTTTCTAAAATCGAATAGATCATTATATGATCAAATTTTTAATCTTTTTACTAGTTTGGAAGTAGTGGGTTTATAAATTCTTGTATATTCCATTTTACTTATATCTTTATGTGTTTGTATTTATTCCATAACTTTTTCATACTAGCTCCAAATAAGCTCAATTTTGTTTCTAAAATTTTGTAATATTAATTGGGTATTTTTAGGCTATAATTTAGCAATAATCGCTGTCTTAGAAATAGTGGGTTTTATAAAGTCAATTTAATTTCCTTTAGGAACATCTAGGCAAAACAACTATAGGATTTAGATACCAGGATTTGGATTTAGTCTGTGAGATCTTTGCATGGATGTAATGAAATGCTTATAAATGCTTCATGATTTTCATTTTGAAATCTTACACACCAATTCTACAATCCATAATCAATCCATGCCCTTTTGCCTATATGGCTACTTAGGTCATAACAAAAGAACATAAGATTTTGAATTCAAGGTTGAGGGGATTTCCTATTCAAAAAGTTTCTTCTCTTTGAGAATTTTCAACATAGTCAAACAATCAATCAAACTTATTTATTTATTTCACGTTCCAAAATTAGAAGAATTTTGGGATGTGACAACCCTCCCCCACACCTCCTCAAACCCTAGCCGCCTACCTGCTGCCCTCCTCTCTCTCTCTCTCCCGACTGCGCGTAGGCGAAGCCCTGCCGCAGAAACTCTCCACCTTTGAACCATGCCGTTGTGCTGTAGATCCAATCTATCTCTCCACCCCACTTGCTAGACCGAGGAAGTAGGAGACGTCGAGGTGCCGTACGTGTGCATCTCTCGGAGGCGTCGCCACTTGTGGCGTTGGATCGGATCGGATCGCGAGGAGGAGAAGGCTAGTACGATTACATCAACCACGTTCCGTTGAACGTTCCGCCGTGCGATTTCTTCAAGGGTATGAAGATCTCATCTATCCCCCCTTGTTGTTTGCATCTCCTAGATTAGATCTTGGCTTCCCCGTTCGCATCCGTAGAATTTTTTTGATTTACTATGCTGCAAAACCCATCAGTGGTATCAGAGCTAGATCTATGCGTAGATGTGTTTCACGAGTAGAACGCAACATGCTTGTTGCGGGCGTTGATGTTTTCTGTTGCAAGCCTCTTGTTGTGTACTTCTTATGATGCGGGATAGTCAGATCGAAGCGGTCCAGGCCAACTTTACGCAACCTCGTTCGCGAGACCGGCTCCGCACTTGACGTGTGGCTTGTTCCACACATGCGGCTGGTGGATGCCAGTTTCTCTCACTATAGTTGTCATGGGATTTACACCGGATGTTGGCAACCATAATATCACCATTGTGGCTTTTCGTAGGTAAGAATCATTCTTAGCTTGTTACTCCCATAAGCCACGTAAAACATGCAACAACAAAGTAGAGGCGTCTAACTTGTTTTTGCAGGGAGTGTTTTCTGTGATATGGTATGGCCCAAGATATGATGTGTATGTTGTATGCAATGATCATGTTTTGTAATATTTCACGACTTGCATGTCGATGAGTACACAACCGGCAGGAGCCATATGGTTGTCTTTATAATTGTGTATGACCTGTGTGTCAACTTCTTATACGCCATGTAATAGCTTTACTTTATCGCTAAGTAGTTAGAAATAGTTGTAGTTGCTATTCGTGGTGGAGGCAATCATGGTGGAGTGATGGAGATCATGCTGGCACGCACAAGATGGAGATCATTGCGCGGAGATTGGTTGTACCATGTCACATAAAATTATATGCATGTGATGTTTATCCTTTTATGTATCTTATTATGCTTAGATCGCGATGGTAGCATAATAAGATGATTCCTCACTTAAAGATCAAGATAAAACTGTGTTCTCCCCATGTATGCACCGTTGTGAAAGTTCGTCGTGTTCAAGCACCACGTGATGATCGGGTGCTATAAAACTCTACGTTCACATACAACAGGTGCAAGCCAGTTTTGCACACGCGGAAATACTTGGGTTTGACTTGACGAGCCTAGCATGTACAGACATGGCCTCTGAACACACGAACCGAAAGGTTAAGCATGAGTCATATGAATGATATGATTGACACTTCGTTGTCCACCATTTAAACCACATCTCTTCTCATGAAGATCGGATTAGGTGTGGTGAATTTGGATCATGTTCTCTAAGCAACTTGAGGGATGTTGAATTTAGTGGGAGTTCATCTAGTAATATGATTAAGTTGAACTAGTTATCATGAACATAGTCTAAATTGTACTTGCAAATTTTGTAGATCAAATGGCTAAGTCCAACTTCGACTTCAACGTTTTTGCTGAGAAAGAAAAGCTTAAGAACAATGGGTCTAACTTCACCAACTGGTTCCGCAATCTGAGAATCATTCTCGCTGGCGGACAAAAGGACTATGTCCTTGAGAAAGCACTAGGTGACGCCCCTGCTGTAGATGCGCCGGCAGATGAAAAGGCTGTTTATCAGTCGCGCAAAGATGATTATGTTGTGATTAAGAGCACCATGTTTTTTGCTATGGAATCGGACCTTCAAAATCGTTTTGAGGAGTTCGCCGGGCCCTTTGAGATTCTTGAGGAACTGAAAACCATGTTTCAGACTCAGGCCCGTTCTGAGAGATATGAGATCTCTGAGAAATTCTTTAACTGCAAGATGGAGGAAGGGAGTTCCGTTAGTGAGCATGACATTAAGATGTCGGTCTACACTCAACGCCTTGAGCAACTGGACTGCAAGATTCCAGAGAAGCTCAAGATTGATAGAGTTCTGCAATCACTCCCTCCTAGCTACAAAGGTTTTGTAGTTACTCATAATCAAATTGGTTCCACTGATACAATCACTGAGCTCTTCGCTAAGCTGTAAGCTGCGGAGGTGGACATCAAGAAAGATAATCATGTGTTGATGGTCAACAAGCCCCCAGCTTTAAGAAAGGTAAGGGTGCAAAGAAGTCCTTCAAGAAATGCAGCGGCAAGCGCGTTGGCCCCGCTGAGAAGAAGCTCAAGTCTGGACCTAAGCCGGACACTGAGTGCTTCTATTGCAAGGACAAGGGTCACTAGAAGCGCAACTGTCTGAAGTACTTGGCATACAAGAAGGCTGGAACCATTAAAGGTATATTTGATATACATGTTATTGATGTTTACCTTACTAGCGCTTGTTGTAGTGCCTGGGTATTTGATACTGGTTCAGTTGCTAATATTTGTAACTCGAAACAGGAGCTACGAAATAGATGGCGGCTAGCGAGGGATGAGGTGACGATGCACGTTGGCAACAGATCAAGATTTGATGTGATGGCCGTCGGCACGCTCTCCTTAGTTTTACCTTCGGGATTAGTTTTAAACCTTAATAAATGTTATTATGTGCCTGCATTGAGCATGAACATCATATCTGGATCGTGTTTTTTGTAAGACGGTTATTCATTTAAATCGGAGAATAATGGTTGTTCTATTTATATGAGTAACATCTTTTATGGTCATGCACCTGCTATGAATGGTTTATTTCTTCTGAATCTCGAAAGCAATGAAACACACATCCACAACATTGAGGTCAAGAGATGCAAGGTAGATAGTGATAATACGACTTATTTGTGGCACTGCCGTCTAGGTCATATTGGTGTAAAACGCATGAAGAAACTCCATTCTGATGGACTTTTGGAGTCTCTTGATTTTGAATCATTTGACACGTGCGAGCCGTGCCTCATGGGCAAGATGATCAAAACCCCGTTCTCCGGTATAATGGAGCGAGCAACGGACTTGTTGGAAATCATACATACCGATGTATGCGGACCGATGAGTGTTTCGACGCGCGGTGGATATCGCTGTTTTCTCGCTTTTACTGATGAATTAAGTAGATATGGGTATATCTATTTAATAAAACATAAATCTGAAACGTTTGAAAAGTTCAAAAAATTTCAGAACAAAGTGGAAAACCATCGTAATAGAAAAATTAAATTTCTACGATCCAATCGTGGAGGTGAATATTTGAGTTATGATTTTCTCACGCATCTTAAAGCAAGCGGAATCGTTTCTCAACTCACGCCACCCGGAACACCACAGCGCAATGGTGTGTCTGAACGCCGGAATCGAACTTTATTGGATATGGTGCGATCAATGATGTCTCTTACGGATTTGCCGTTATCATTTTGGGGTTATGCATTAGAAACCGCTGCATTCACTTTAAATAGGGCACCATCTAAATCTGTTGAGACGACACCGTATGAACTGTGGTTTGGTGCTAAACCTAAGTTGTTGTTTCTTAAAGTTTGGGGATGCGAAGCTTACGTCAAGAAGTTGATGCCGGACAAGCTCGAACCCAAAGCGGAGAAATGCGTCTTCATAGGATACCCTAAGGTAACTATTGGGTATACCTTCTATCACAGATCCGAAGGCAAAGTGTTTGTCGCAAAAGAACGGATCCTTTCTTGAGAAGGAGTTTCTCTCTAAAGAAGTGAGTGGGAGGAAAGTAGAGCTAGACGAGGTTATTGAACCTTCTCTTGAGTTGGAGAGTAGCGCAGCACCTGAAATTGTTCCAGTGCCGTCTGCACCAACAATATAGGAAGCTAATGATGAGGATCATGAAGCTTCGGACGATGCTACTACTGAACGTCGCATGTCGACAAGGTCACGTGCCACTCCTGAGTGGTACAGCAACCCTGTCTTAACTGTCTTGTTAGTAGACAACAGTGAACCTGCGAACTATGAGGAAGCAATGATGAGCCCAGACTCTGAGAAATGGCTAGAGGACATGAAATCTGAATTGGGATCCATGAGCGAAAACCAAGTATGGACTTCGGTGGACCCTCCTAGCGACCGAAAGTCCGTTGAGTACAAATGGATATTTAAGAAGAAAACTGGACGCGGATGGTAATGTTACTGTCTATAAAGCACGGCTTGTCGCGAAAGGTTTTCGACAAGTTCAAGGTGTTGACTACGATGAGACTTTCTCTCCCATAGCGATGTTTAAGTCCATTCGGATTTTATTAGCAATTGCTGCGTTCCATGATTATGAGATATGGCAGATGGATGTCAAGACTGCGTTCCTCAATGGCAACATTGATGAAGAGTTGTATATGATGCAGCGTGAAGGTTTTGTCGATCCTAAGGATGCTGATAAGGTGTGCAAACTTCAGCGTTCCATTTATGGACTGAAGCAAGCATCTCAGAGTTGGAACCTTCGTTTTGATCAAGTGATCAAGAGATTTGGATTTGTTCCAAATTGCTACGAAGCTTGTATCTACAAGAAATTGAGTGGGAGCTCAGTGACATTTTTAGTACTATATGTGGATGGCATATTGATTATTGGAAATGACATTTATATGCTTAACGATGTGAAGAGTTATTTGAAAAAATGTTTTTTAGTGAAAGACCTAGGAGAAGATGCTTATATATTAGGCATCAAAATTTATAGAGATAGAAAAAGACGCCTAATAGCTTTAAGCCAAAGTACATACCTAGACAAAGTTCTGAAAAGGTTCAGAATGGATAAGGCAAAGAAAGGTTCAGTGCCTATGTTGTCAGGTAAGATATTGAGCAAGGCTCAGTGTCCAGCTATGGTAAACGATAGATAAGCTATGATCAAAGTGCCTTATGCCTCGGCCATAGGTTCTATCATGTATGTCATGCTGTGTACTAGACCGGATGTGTCCAATGCTCTTAGTTTGACGAGAAGATACCAAAGTGATCCAGGAGTGGAACACTGGACAGCCGTGAAGAACATCCTAAAGTATTTAAATAGGACTAAAGAAATGTTCTTGGTCTATGGAGGTGATGAGCAGCTCGTCGTAAAAGGTTACGTTGATGCTAGTTTCGACACCGACAAGGATGATTCTAAATCTCAGACAGGATACGTTTATATTTTGAATGGAGGAGCTGTGAGCTGGAGAAGCTGCAAGCAAAGCGTGATTGCAGGATCTACAGTAGAAGCGGAATACATGGCTGCTGCAAAAGCGTCAAGTGAAGGAGTTTGGATCAGGAACTTCATCACTGAGCTTGGTGTGGTTCCAAGTGCCTTGGACCCACTGGAGATATTGTGTGACAACACTGGCGCCATAACACTGGCTAAGGAACCAAGATATCATCCAAAGACCAAGCACACCAACCGCAAGTTTTATATAATTCGAGATTATATAACAGATGGAGATCTGCAGATTAGCAAAGTACATACGGATCTGAATGTCGCAGATCCGTTGACTAAACCTCTTCCACGAGCAAAACATGATCAGCACCTTAGTGCCATGGGTGTTAGATTGTTGCCAGATGTAAAGTAGATTATTGACTCTAGTGCAAGTGGGAGACTATTGGAATTATGCCCTAGAGGCAATAATAAAGATGTTATTATTATAATTCTTGTTCATGATAAAGTTTATATTCCATGCTAGAATTGTATTAAGCGGAAACTTTGATACTTGTGTGGTTTATGAACAACACCGTGTCCCTAGTATGCCTCTATGGACTAGCTCATTGATTAATGATGGTTAAGGTTTCCTAACCATAGACATGAGTTGTCGATTAATAATGAGATCATGTCATTAGGAGAATGATATGATGGACATACCCAAATCAAGCAGAGCAATTAGATCATGTCATCGTGTTCATCTTTGCGAAGCTTTTTCTTATGTCAAATATTGTATTCCTTAGACCATGAGATAATGCAACTCCCTGGTATCGGAAGAAAGCTTTGAGGTCATCAAATGTCATCCTATGAGAGGGTGATCATAAAGGTGTCTCTCAGGTGATCGGAAAGTACTTGTTGGGTTGTATGTATCGAGATGGGATTTGTCCCTCCCAAGTCGGAGAGATATACTTCAGGCCCACTCGGTAATCGATATCAACACCGCTTGCAAGCACGTGGTTAAGGAGTTAATCACAAAGTGATATCGGATTACGGAATGAGTAAAGTACTTGCTGTGAACGAGATTGAACTAGGTATGCCGATACCGATGATCGAGTCTCGGGCAAGTAAAATATCGCGTGACGAAGGGAATATATATGGGATTAATTGAATCCTGGCATCGTGGTTCATCCGATATGATCATTGATGAATATGTGGGAGTCAATATGGGTTTCCAGACCACGCTGTTGATTATTGATAGAACATCATGTCTGCATATTCTCGAACCCGTAGGGTCACACACTTAACGTGTCTCGACGCTAGGATAGAATGGATAATTGGTTTATGAGCTTTTGTTCGGAGTCTCGGATGAGATCCAGGACATCACGAGAGGTTCCGGAATGGTCCGGAGAATAAGATTCATATAAAGGAAAGCAGTTTTTGGATTTCGGAATTGTTTCAGATTGTTCGGTATTGTACCGGAAGGTTCTAGAAGCTTCCAGAGTGGGACCAACGTGGACCCACTTGTCGGGAGGGGGTGTGGGCCTACGAGGGAGTGCCCTGGCCGCATTGGGCCAGGGGCACAAGGCCCCATAGGCCCAGCCGGCCAAGCCCTAGGGGAAACCCTAGGGAGAGCTTCTAGAAGGGGGGGAACTTGCCCCCCACTCCACCCATGTGGCCGCCGACCCTAGGGCTTGGAGGAGGGCCAAGGGAAGCCGTCCAGACCTCTATATAAATAGGGCAGGGGCGCACCCTCCCCCCACACCTCCTCAAACCCTAGCCGCCTCCCTGCTGCCCTCCTCTCTCTCTCTCTCCCGACTGCGCGTAGGCGAAGCCCTGCCGCAGAAACTCTCCACCTTTGCACCACGCCGTCGTGCTATAGATCCAATCTATCTCTCCACCCCACTTGCTAGACCGAGGAAGGAGGAGACGTCGAGTTGCCGTACGTGTGCATCTCTCGGAGGCGTCGCCACTTGCGGCGTTGGATCGGATCAGATCGCGAGGAGGAGAAGGCTAGTACGACTACATCAACCACGTTCCGTTGAATGTTCCGCTGTGCGATTTCTTCAAGGGTATGAAGATCTCATCTATCCCCCTCGTTGTTTGCATCTCCTAGATTAGATCTTGGCTTCCCCGTTCGCATCCGTAGATTTTTTTTGATTTACTATGCTGCGAAACCCATCAGTCCTATAGTACACAGCTTCAGGGTCTTCTTCGTCATCGTCATCGTCACCTGCCACTCCGGGGATCCTGAGCCCAGCCATGGCATATATCGGGGGAACCTGCCACTCCAGCCTCGGATTCACGGCGGGCGGGTGGACTTGTGGGCACCGCAGGAGAGGATGGTCTCCCCCGGCGATGTAGCGCATCACTCCTATGATAGTATGGTTAGCCCACCACAGACGGCGGCCGGCTTCATTGTGGTTCACCGGGGGCGGGCCATCACAATCATACCTGGCGAGCTCCCTTTCCCGCCGGTTAGCGAAGAAGGCATTCCAGGTGTCATAGTTGTCGGGATCCCACTGGGGATCCATCCACTGCTCCGGCGTGAGCTCGTGGTAGAAGTGGTTCGTGATGGTCGCCTGTCGGGCGGAGCCTTGCAGCACGGGAGGGACAGGAACACCTCCAACACTCAGCATCCAGCCGGCGGGTGGCCGGTAGACTGGTGGGCAAGGGTAGCTTGAGGCGCACAGTGCCTCCGTCTCCTCGAGGGTCAGAATGGCCCAGTAGGCGTTGTCCATTTCTATGAGAGAGGAAGGTGTGGATGTGTGCATAACCATGGCGCGGTCGGCCTATATATAGATGGAAAGGGCAGGAAAACACGGTGGGATACGGTGGGAAATGGCGGGAAAAATCTTTAGTCCCTATTAGTGGATACAACTGGGACTAAAGCTTCAGGGTCTTCTTCGTCATCGTCATCATCATTGTCATCGTCACCTGCCCCTCCGGGGATCCTGATCCCAACCATGGCATATACCGGGGGCACCTGCCACTCCGGCCTAAAGCTTATTCAGAAAATGGATTTGGGTTAATTATTCAAATTCAAGAACTTTTCATGTTGAAAGTTTAGTGAGATTCAAAAATATGCAAAAAATAATAGTTAATGCATTTTTAAATTGATAATGGCAAAATGGTTAATAATTTGAATATTTAAAATAATTATTTGATAAAACATAAAATGTACTTGGATTAATTATTGAAATTCAAGAACTTTTCATGTTGAAAATTTTGTCAAATTCACAAGTATGCAAAAAATAATAGTTAATGCATTTTTAAATTGATAATGGCAAAATGGTTAATAATTTGACTATTTAAAATAATTATTTGATAAAATGGAAAATATATTTGGATTAATTATTCAAATTCAAGAACTTTTCATGTTGAAAGTTTTGTCAAATTCACAAGTATGCAAAAAATAATAATTTAAATGTTTTAAATGATATTTTTGAATTTTTTGAAAAAAACGCACACGCGCGCTGGGGGTTTTGGCCTAGCGCGCGCAAATTTGGGCCTTTAGTCCCGGCCCAGTTTACTAGCTGGAACTCAAGGTCTAGCCTCATGTAAAAATGAACGCTTCTAGTCTCGTGGCACCAGGATTGAGACCTTTTAGTCACCGGTGCTGTGGACCGGACTAAAGGTGGGGGGTATAAAGGATGCCTTCCCGGTGCTTCCACGATCGAGAAGTGGAGCCAGCAACGCCGACGACGCCGTCAGTCTGGCCATGAACCGCCGCAGACGACCTCTCGCCACCACCAGCTGCCAGCCTCGGCCTCCCGCTGGGTCGTCAAGGCTGGCGCCTCCCGATCGAGCTCGGCCGCGCCACCGCCGCCAGCGCCAGCCGCCGCCACCGCCGGTGAGTAGTTAGGGTTGGGATTAATTAGGATTAGTTAGGATTTTTTTTATTTAGGATTAATTTTTTAGTTTTTTTATTTATAGGATTATGATTATATGATTAGTACTATATAGTTTAGTGTATATTAGTTTAGGATATATAGGATTATGATTAATTAGTTTAGTACTATTTATGATTTTTTTAGTGTATATATTTTAGGATTTTTTTAGTGTATATAGTTTACTGTATATAGGATTTTTAGGATATTCTTTGATCACGAGACAAGTCTGCCGGGCCCATGCCATGCCCATGCCCTTCACCGATAATCGTGGTGTGACATATCTATCGACTGTGCTTCATATGTTCTCGGTGGTGATCGGAGTTAGGGTTAGGGTGGTGGTTCTTGCGGGAAGCCGCTTAGTCGCCCGCCTCTCCCGCAGCCACCATCACCGGCCACCGCCCACCGCACCTTCGGGTTTAGGGGTTTAGGTTTATTTTGTTAAGTTCGAATAAATATTGTGTGCATTTTGCAGGAACTATGGATCCACCTAGTCCCCCAGTCCGCAGAGACCTAGATTCAGAACACTTGCTCGAGGATATGATTCACGATGCCGATGAGGGATCTCCCTCGAGGTATCTGAACTCATCCGGTGAGGGAGAGAAGACCAACAGACAAGAGGAAGAAGCCCATGGACGCGTAACGCAGACCGACGAGGTATATATATATGATGTCCAATGATCGTCACTAGATGTACCTAGTTGTATATATATAATGTTGACGAATGTTTCTTCTCTTAGGCCTCTACATCGAGCAAGAAAACCAAGCGCGGCCCAGCCAAAAAGTTGCCCCTGGGTACTATATATGAAATTACGGAGGTTTCAGGAGATGGTGAACCATTGGAACCAAAGAAAACAAAACAACTATTTGTACAACAATGCGAAGTTGTTGCTAGATATCGCACCCCGATCACTGTTCGGGAGTGGAATAAGCCCAAAGAGGCGGAATGGAGTGATGTGTATATCAACGATAGGTTCAAAGATGAACTTTTTAATGACCTAATGGGAAATTTCAAGCTACCAGAATGTGACACTGAGGACGAGACTGCTGAAATGAGAAAGAAAGTCAAGCAGTTCGCACTAAAGAAGATGGCTGAACTATTCAAGAACTGGAAGAAGTCATTATGGCAACATTATCAGAAGGACAAGAAAACCCCATTATTCGAAGGCTATCTAGTGAAGCAGCAGGCTTACTGGGATGCATTTGTGCTGTATAGGAGGTCAGGAGTTGGAGAGGAAAAGTCAGAAAAAAACAAGATAAATGCTGCGAAGAATAAATAGCACCATAACTTGGGGCCAGGGGGCTACGCGGCTGCCATGCCTAAGTGGGATGCAAAAAAGAAAGAGCTTCATAATAAAGGGATTATTCTAGAACCAATTCACGAAGAATGGGATTTGAGGGCAAGAAATTGGTTCCTTGGGCATGGGAGTACATATGACAAACTTACAGGGGACCTTGTTTGCAGTGAAGGGATAAAGGTACCCAGGATTGCATGGCTAAAAGTGGTCAAAGATATTAAAGATGGAATAAAACAGTTTCATCCCGATAGAGAGAATGACTTGTTGACCTTGGTCCTCGGGAATCGTGAACATACAGGACGAGTCCGAGGCCTTGACGGGAGTTTCACGTGGGAGACTGGGTTTCCTAAGGACCAAGGTACCTATAGAAGCCGAGCAAGAGAAAAGCAACTACGGGAGGAGGAGGAGGCAGACAAGTTCAAGCAGCTGCTAGGAAGACTTGACAAGCAGCAGCAACAGATCGACGAACTTAGAGGAATAGCGCGCTTGCAGCAAGATCCTCCACTCGATTATACCGTCAACCCATCTCAGCGGAGAAGCAGCGTCGCTGAATCGGAGGTCTCGTCTAACGATGCATCCTATACTACAGATGGCGGTCCTGGCTACCCCGTGGATGGAATAAAGGAGCAGATACCTTGTGAGCTCCATAAAAAATTGAAGAACGTATCTGTGAAGGTGGTGGTCGGATCGGCTTTGCCTTGTCCACCTGAATCACGTTGGCATGGACGTGAGATTCCAACTGGCTATGCTAAAGTCGGGGTGGATCAAATCATAAAGGAGTGGGATTCAATGGAGCTTGACATCCCTGGACCCGAAGGTGAGATCACACTAGGAGAAGTACTTGGTGGGATCATTCTCTGGGAAAAGAACAACATACGGTTTCCAGGCTCGGCTCCAAGGATAACACTACCGCCTCTGAGTCGTCGCAGGTCTCCTTCACCTCCACCTCCACCTCCAAGAAGCCCACCCCATGATGACTACGACCACCACATCCTGAGTCCATCTCGATCTCCGCCGCAGGCTCAGCAGTCTTCGCCGCCCGCTAAGGAAAATAAGCGGAAGTGTCCTCCGTTAGTGAGTACTAAAGGACGCGGCAGCCCAAAACGGAAAATGTCGCCCCTCCCAACAGTGCCTCATCAGAATCTTCCCATCAGACTTTACGATCATACTGATGCGGAATCTGCAGCAATATCAAAGGCCGAAGTGGTGGCGCATTTTGAGAAGAAGAAACCCGAGCCCGCTCCGGTATACACCAAGAAGAAAAAGGCATATGCACTTGATTTTCTGAACACACCACCGCAATATGAGTTGCACCATAAGCCAGATGACTATCTACGCACACTTCAGAAAGAAGTGGCAAAGAGAAATTAAGTAAATCAAGCAAATCAAGTGCAAGCGGTAAAAAATCATCAAGCACAGGTGCAAGCGCGACCAAAAAAGCAATCAGTAAAAAATCAGACGTTCCCCTTCTCGGACAACAGGCAAAACAAACGTCACACCCCTCAAGGTAGTTTCACAAAACGTTCCACTCCTCGCACAATAGCCACTTGATATGTCAATAGCTGCGGAGTTGGCGGCCAGCATGGAAATTACACTTGATGAACTATTAGGCCCCCAACTCGACCATCTACCCAAGATGCCACTAGCCCCTAAATATGTCGCAGGTGAGGATTTGGTCAGCAAAGAGAGGCTGAGAGAACTGCCAACACAAATGCGGAATCTCCATCAATGGTACTCGGCGGTCATGAAGCAGGGGAGAATAATGATCGTAGCCAAAGTCCCACGTGAGTACTACTTCAGACCCGAAGAGGTACATATTGAGTTTCAGAACTGTTCGATTATACCATCTCGACGCCCTAGAAAATCCATCCTCACTGCTATTGTGCAGAAGTTGTTGAATTCATTGTCTACATGTTCAGTTTTCAGCTGTTCAGTTCGGAACATGTGATTATCCTTATTATGCAGAATGAAGATCCTGGAATGTAAAAGAAAAAGAATCTACAATATTGGGTTCATTGACCCAGATAAAGTGCATATAGCCACGCTAACGAATAACCCCGAGGAGACGGAGAAAAACCTTCTAAGGTTTCTAATGGAGCAAAATTTCTCTGACCATATACTGTTTCCTTACAATTTCAGGTGAGGGTCTTACTCTGTTGTACACATTCACTTTTGATTAGTCGATGCTAATAAGTTTAACTAATGTATATATAAATGTTTGCAGCTTCCACTGGGTTCTGCTAGACAATCAACTTGATAAGGGAAGAGTTGATGTCATGGACCCATCAAAGAGAAACCTGGAAGATTTCCGCAGCATGCAGGACATGCTCCAGAAGTAAGTTTAGCGCTATATCGATATCTTTCGTTGATTTACAGAGATATAAGGTAATGAATAACTCATTCATTCATTTTCTTCGTCGGGCAGAGTTTGGATCCGGTTCAAGCACGAGGTTACGGGTGTATTTAGTGAGAAGCTGAAGTTTAAGGCGGTCTCGGTAAGTAGCACGTGATATATCCGCGCATCTCTTTACTTCTAGTTTCAATACAATAATGAAGCTCTAGATTATTATTTTAATTGAATTCTATTCTCGTAAAGTACGCGAGGCAGCCACAGGGGTCGAATCTATGTGGATTCTATGTTTGCGAGTTCATTCGCACGTTAACCACCGAACACAACGATTATAGAGTCGACGTAAGTAATGCATTCACACTGTCATTTTATTGATGTCACCTTTTGTTATCATGATTGATACATATTGATCTCCTTTTTCTTATATATAGTTCGAGAGAATGTGGGATCAACTACTACCAGAGCAACGCGTACTAGCAATTGCGGAGGAGCTGGCGGGATTTATTTTCAAAGAGATCGTAGACGATGCCGGAGAATTTAGTGTGAATAGGCGCTGCTGATCTCCATGTAATCGAACTATTTTGTGATCTAGTCCCGGTATTCTGTGATCTCCATGTAACTATGTAAATTTTATATATTTGTATGCTTGATTTTGTAATACAAGTTATCTTATATATATGCAAGAACGTGTACGATATGTGGTGGCGTACAAATATTAAAAACCATTTTAAAATAAAAAATAAATAAATAAAACAATACAAAATGAATTCTCTGCCGCGACAGAGAAATCACTAGTCCAAGGTAATGCTCTGTTGCCAGAAAAGCATAAAATGTCCTGGCAGTGACCCACTAGTCCCGGCCTGTGGCACCAACCGGGACTAGTGGAGGTGCACCCTGGACGCGCAGGGGCAGCCATGTGGGCACCCACTAGTTCCGGCTGGTAACTGGGACGGGACTAGTGTTGGGCCTCTAGTCTCGCTTGATTAGTCCCGGTTCAGAAACCGGGACTAGAGGCCCTTACGGCCCGGAACTAGAGGCCCTCTATCCACTAGTGGGAGGAGAGCACATGCATGTAAATAATGTCTACTAATTAATAATAGGAAAATATTAGATAAATAATATCCACTAGAAAAATTAACTAATTTGAGATGGATAATTGAAACTAAACCGGAGACACCACGATCAATCTAGATCACTTAAGCAATATAAGAAGGTCTAAACTAGAGACACCACGTTGATCCACATCACTTAAATTAATTAGATTTGTTAGATACATAATTGAAGGCTATGATTTAATAGACTCACCGCATATACTTGATGTGTAACACATGAAACCCCCAACCAAGACGTGTGGTTCATGGATTGTTTAAACAAAGAAAAAGGTGGTTTGATACATAAAGTTCTAGGCACATAAGGAAATTCGGTGTGTCATAACCGTCGAAGATAAAATGCCATACCGGTGTAGTAGGTAGGAACAAGAAAACGAGGCCATATTTGTTGCGAATAGTTTTTTCTCGTGTGGGGCCTCGCGTACCAATTGTGTGTAAGATTGAAACACAAAACCAAGCTGACGTTCAATTTGTTGGAAATATAAGCAATAATTCATATGATTTAATCCGAAAAATAAATTGATAAAGCATGATCATACAAACGGTACTAAGACCAATTATGCAGATCAACAAAGTAGATGAACAGATTATATCTATAGGAGATAAACCTACCACATCTACATCAAACAGTAGAACAAAGAATTCTAGCATCATCTGAAAAAGACAGTTAAGGATCACGTACAGTGTAGGCTGAATAGCAGCCGCAGCGGTCGCAGCAGCGTGGTCGCCCATGTTGAGGTTGTCGAAGAGATTGGTGACTTCCGGGAAGAAGTCATCGTTCGGAAACTCGTCGACGGACGACGTCGTGGTTGCCAGTAGTCGCGCTTGAGTGCTCCCCAAAAACCTGATAGCCCCTCGCCCGTACAGGTTCATGAGAGGCGGGGTTCCGGAGGCCTACTGTCCCGATCTACGGTGCACGCCGCAAGCCGGGATGGGGAAGACGAAAGCGGCGGCACAAGGTTCTGGAGGTAGGCGCGTGTGTGGATTGATTAGTCACCGATTGCTTATATAGTGCAGGTCAGGGAGATCGTGGGGCTTAGCCCAACTGAAAACGGCTGTAATTAACGCGTCTGTTAATGACTCATAAATAATTTTCCCAACCAGCAAAATAAAGCTCGGCTCGGCGAGATTGCCGCAACCCGCAATACCCCCGCGCGCGCGTGGCTTGGCGAGGCGGGCGGCGTCGAAGGAGGAGTGCGCGAGGGCTTCTCTCCTTGTCACACCTTAGTGAGTGGTATAACACTCTACTATATAAGTTGGTTCAACTCCCCTTCAACTAGCAATGTGGTACTAAACTTTAGCACCACTAGCACAGCCATATGCTGCCATGCACAAGTGGGCCAAAGAGAATTTCAGAATTTGTCTAATGGGCCAGCAGCCCAAAACTCACCAAATTCCAACACAATTTTCATTAGCTAATCAATCTTTCATTTTTTTCAAAAGAAAGTAAAAGACTATTCATGTGTATTTAAATCTTGAGTCGAATAGATGTTATATCGTTTATTTGTGTAGGAATTTGATCATTCGGATTTTTTTACACAAAAGCTTGTGAGAAAACCCTGCTATGTCATTTTTACATATTTTAAAGGGATAGAAATATTTACGTTATTCAATAAAAGGATATATTTTGATTGATGACTTTTCTTGAGCGAGGCACGGTCAAATTTATATTTCTACAATAACTTATTTATGACAAGGATAATAATAATAGCAAGGATAACCATAACAACAAAACAAAAATAAAAATAAATATAGTAATAGATTTATCATTAATGCTGACACAACAAAAAAAATTGAGGTTTGTCGATAAAACAATTTGATCGCACATGGTGAAAATATTGCATATTCGCAGCGAGAAAATGTTGGCTTAACTGTCTCTTGCATTTTGATCTATCCACACCGAGCATATCAGCAAACTGACTTGAACATAGCAAGTCGCTTGATATTTTTAAAGTATGGTATTCTACCCACAAGTATAATTTACCTTTTATATGCAAGAACATCTGACTTCTGAAGTGATATGATACTATAAAACAGAGCTCTGAAATATAGAACTTAATATGAGGTGGGTCATAGAACTATAGATTGTGAGTTACTCCCCCAGTTATATTGTTAACGTTTCTTTTCAAGTAGCTATATAAATTTTAGTTGGCAAGGAATTTTCAAACATATTGTTTAATTAGGAATACTTTGAACCTTTGAAAATCTAAGCGACTAATAATTGTAATCACACAATAAATTGAGTATTTTTAACATGACAAACTAAAGTCATTCAAGTTGGCACGGTCATGTTACATGGCATGAGAAGGACATGTGAGCAGAGCCTAGACCAAGTGGAGTGAAAAAGACCGATACAGTACCTCTTCTTCTGAATAATTGATGTTGTACAGATTTGTATTTGAATTTCCTTATTTTTATTTACATATATAAAAAAATATGGAAATAATAAATTTTAATATATTTACAATAAATGTGACATATTTTTCATGACCACATAATCACAGTATTTCCTACCCCAAAATGCAAAATATGAATACCCACAAACTATAAAATTATTTTCGACCACTATCAAAAAAAATGAAGATGTCGTCCTCGCATTTGCGAGGGCCACTGTCCTAGTTTGTAAAATATAATAAGACCAGAATGAATTTTGGAGTTCAATAAAGTTTAGTTAAAAAAGTTTGGGTGCGAGGTTGGGAACACGCGCACCTAAGGCGGCCCTGGTGCCGGCGCACCCGGTACGATTAATTCGACGCTATTACTGGACGTCGTATGGAGTGCCCTGAGATGCTCTTCGGGCCTTATAAGACAAAAGGTTTGCTTAGGACCACTCAGTAAATCTGGACAATGTTCAAAAAAAAAAAAATGCACTCTGAATTGTCTTTCAAACAAAGCCCTCTGCGCGTACTACTTTTGTGAGCAAAAATTACAATTTATGAAGAAGATGCATTTAGACACATTTTAGTGTCTAGATTCATTTGAAACTATACACTAAAACGTGTCTAGATACATCTTTTTCACAAACATAAAACATCTTATATTTCTAAACGGAGGGAGTAGATGCGAAGGTTGTCTTCTCTTAAAACAAAATAAGATTGTTGATATTTGATACGATGATGGAAACCTTTAATTTTACCGGGTTACTACCCTAAAATTTTACCAGGGTTGGTACCCAGTCCCTCTAATCTACTCGACGACAAGTGAACATGGTCCTTAAGATTCCATCAGCATCTTTGATAAAGCGAGGTCCACAACATCACAATTATTGTAGCCACATTCTGGAATAATTGAAGTGTATGGACCAGAAGCGACATCTGCAAACAAACAGTTTGCTGCATCGCAATTCAGAATGCAGTTGTTTGCAGTGGCGTAGTTTCAGTAAAAGACATCATATGATTGATTTGGTTTACCGACACGTTGTCATTGTAAGTTGCTTGGAATATATACCTTCTTAGGCTCACCGCCATATTGCAATACAAATCGAAGTTTAGTGTTCATTGCTTCTGTTGTGCTTCTTGCGATTTGCAATCACTCGCCAAACTGAAAGATTCTGTATTCTTGAGAATTGCAACATACATCTGCCTTTCAAACAAAGTCATGCCTGCGCAACTACTTTTTGTGAATAAAATTATAATTTTGATGTCTCCACACATCAAGTTATTGCCGTCAACATGTATTGCATAGATGCTAAGGTTGTGTGCCGTGTCCTCTGTGAACAAAATAAGATTGTCGAAATTTGATCATATGATAGGAACCATTAATTTTGCCTGCTTGCTAGACTAAAGGTTAGTAGCACCCCAGTCCTTAGTTGGTTGGTACCCAGTCCCTGTAACTGAGGACAAGTGAACATGATCCATAAGATCCCATCAACATCTTTGATAAAGAGAGCTCCACTACCTCATAATTATTGTAGCTACGTGTTAGTTGGTCACCTCCATATAATGCCCCAAATGCCATCAACAGGTGAGCTCAAGGAACTCTTCACCTTTGAGGATGGCACAAAACCAATCCGATGATGTCGAAGAGAGCCACACAAATAATAGCCCTTCAGAAACTTACCCTGAAACACTTATAGCTACACTTCCAATGAGAGAAGGGTGGTCAACACCCCTGGTTTTCTACAAGAATTTCTGGCTTAGATCACCCATGCTCAAGGACTTATTGCTTGCCCAGAATAAGTTTAGGCCACGCCATGATGATACCATTCTTGCCACCAACCCAAAGAGCGGCACCACCTGGTTAAAGGCGCTCGCCTTCACCATTGTCAACCGCCATCGCTACACTTTCACCAACCACCCTCTTCTCATATGCATCCCCCAAGATGTTGTGCCATTTCTTGAGATCAAGCCAGGAGGCCCCGAGTATGTCGAGACACTGCCCTCCCAAGGCTGATCTCTACCCACAGCCTGTTCTCATTGCTTCCGCCTGGCATCTCCTCGTTGGGCTGCCGGATTGTGTACCTTTGTCGGGAACCAAAGGACACATTTGTCTCAAGGTGGCACTTTGAGAGAAAGATATGCAAGGATGATGATTATCCTGTAAGCTTCAACGATGCATTCGATATGTTTTGTGAGGGGTTCTCACCTTATGGGCCATTCTGGAATCACAATCTTGAGTATTGGAAAGAAAGTTTGAGAAGACCAAAAGAGGTAATTTTTCTCAGGTATGAAGAGATTGTGTCTGATCCACTCGAGGTTGTTAGGAAGCTCGCAAGATTCCTCGGTGTTCCATTCACCATGCAGGAAGAGGAGAGTAGAGTTGTGGACCAGGTGGTGAATTTCTGCAGCTTTGAATCACTTCGCAGCCTAGGCGTCAATAGAACAGGTCGTGTTGAGCATGCAGGTGGTAAGATATCGATTGA
The DNA here is from genome assembly GCA_023614405.1 of Avena insularis. Lineage (NCBI taxonomy): Eukaryota > Viridiplantae > Streptophyta > Magnoliopsida > Poales > Poaceae > Avena > Avena insularis. The sequence continues at coordinate 392,086,820 of CM042695.1, forward strand.
TCATTCTTCTTACTTTAGGAAGGGGAAGGTTGGGGACTGGGTGAACCACATGAGTAAGGACATGGGAGAAAAATTGGATCTCCTTGTGGAGGACAAGTTCAAAGGATCGGGTCTAGAGATCTGACATGATCCTAGTATGTATTTTCCCATGTTCAGTATGTATAATACATGCGTTTTTTGAAATTTATGAGCAATAAAATATAAATAAAGGAGCCTAGTCATGGTGAAGTGGTATGTGCGGAAACTTAATCGTGGTAATAAGATGTTCACTACGAATTTGGAGGACAAAATATTATTTTATTATGTGGCTTGGTTTCTCAAAACTTATCGCCATCGTACCCACTGCCAAAACCATGTACTCATTTGGTGTTAAAAAATAAGATGATTTGCAAAAACCCGAACGCACCCACTATAGAGGGACTTCGGCTCGGCTAGTGGCTTCACATATATACCCAAACTTCATTTTTGTTTCCCCTTCACAGGTTTATCTATTTGTTATAACCTTCAACCTGCAAATACCTCATAATGTACCCCTGACACCCGTGCGGCGACACCGCTCGCCGCACCGGGATACTCTCCCTACCGGCGCCCGAGTTGCCCCCTCACCCTCTCCATACCTCTGCCGTCGTCGGAGGCACCGTCGGGTAAAACCCGTGCGGCGTGGTGGTGGTGGGGCCCCTGCTAGTTGCGGCCAGGCATGGCAGCTGCGGTGCACGCTGCTACTCCATTGGCTGTGGTGATACTGGGCAACGGCGGCCGGACACAGTGGCCGGAGCGGTGGAGGCGCGGTGGCGGCAGGCGGGCCTAGTGGCCTTCACAAATATACCCAAATTTTATTATATTTTTGTGGCTCGGTGTGTCAAAAGTTATCGCCATCGTACCGACATGCCAAAACCATAAACCAATCTGGTTTTGAAAAATAATATGATTTTCCAAAACCTGAACACACCCACTCTAGAGGGACTTTGGCTTGCCTAGTGGCCTCACAGATATACCTTTGACGCCGGATGCCACCATGGACGCCGGCCACACCCCTTGGGGTGCCCCTCCCTCCTATAAAAAGGCCCCCTCTTCCTCTCTCACACTTACACCTCCTCGCGAAGGATCTCTCTCTCCTCTAGTTTATCCCCCATGGTCTCGGACTAGCGAGATACATGTTTTTGGTGGCTTTTTGTGGAGAAAATGTTATTGCTTCCGCTGCACCGCTGGAGCGAGGAGGCGGAGGTTGCTCGGTGGATTGAACGTGTGTGCGAGCACGGATGCGTCGCTGATTTGCGACGCTAGGACTTCTTCTCGATCTTGAGATCGGCAAGCATTCATCTACATCATCCATGAGTACAACCTCGTTAAACATTATCGGTCTACATGGGTATGTTCTCTATGGATGTATATCCACCCATTGCTTGTATCTAGTACATAGATCTTGGTACTTAGTTGTTCTCATCGTAAGAAATTTTTGGTTTTCTATGTTGTGAATCCCTACATTGGTATCAGAGCCGGATCTATGCATAGATGATTTGTACGGGTAGTACATATAAGAGTATGTGGGCGATGATGATCATGTTATTGCTTCTTGATTGTACTTTGGATATTGGTGGCATAGTGGGATGAAGCGGCCCGGACAAATTGTACATGTCCTTGCACATGAGACATGTTCCACACTTGACATGCAACTAGTTTTTTATAAGTGGCTAGCGGGTGTCTGTCTCTCCTACTATAGTCAATATCTGATTTATAACAAGCTGATAATAATTTGGTTATCATCGTTGTGGTTCCATGTTCGTAGGTAAGAACAGTTCTATCTTCGAAAGCCCTAAGCCATGTAAAACTTACAATGGATAAATTAGAAGCGTCTAGTTTAGATTGTTGCTAGGCTAGTGTCATGATATGGTAATGTTGTAAGCAGAAGTATAGTTTATACTCTTACAACACACGTAACATGTAAGTTTCATAGACCTTGGCCTTACACACAAAGGAATAATAAAGATCATACCACGATGCACATGATAGTGATCAAGTGCAAGAACCATATCATTTCACTATTCACATATGATGTTGTTGCATCTTATATTGCTTGTTTGGCATTTTATTAGCATCATAAGCTGATCCCCTCATTTAGATATCAAGATAAAAATATGTTCTCCCTTAAGTATGCACCGATCATGTTTCGCCGCTTCAAGACATCATGTGATGATCGGGTGTACTTGAATCCATAATCATATTTCGGGTGTAAGACAATTTTACACACGCAATAACTAAGGTTCTTACTTGGCGATCCTAGCATGTACAGACATGGTCTCGGAACACGGACCGAAAGTTTAAGCATGAGTCATATAGGTGATATGATGCCTATTTAGATGCTCGCCTTTGAAGCTACACTGACTCACGTGATGATCGGACTTGGTGTAGTGGATTTGGTTCATGTAATCACCAAAAAGGCACGAGAGATGTCGTTTTTGAGTGGTAGTTCATTCTTAATTTGGATTAGTTGAACTCGATCTATCGTAAAATTAGTCTAAACTTTACAAATTCTATTGTAGATGGCACCACCTGCTTTTAATTTTAATATGTTCATGGAGAAAGAGAAACTTTCAATGAATGGTAGCAACTTGCAAGGGATGTCGTTTTTGAGTGGGAGTTCATTTATAATTTGGATTAGTAGAACTCAATTTATCATAAATTAAATCAAAGTGAATTTACATAATTTGTTGTAGTAGTTGGCATTCGTTTACCACCTTATACTTAGTTGTAATTGAGATAATACAACTATAGGATTCTGGATACTTATTTTACGAACTGGTATCGTATTGTTTTAAGTGTCAATTTAAAGTTTAAAAGTCCTATTGCATATTCCATCTACTCCATGAAGTTTAATAAGTAGTATTAAATTAAGAGTAACAATTCCAGTGTTAGTATCTAAAGTATTATGTTTGCCTCCATGATTCTTGATATTCAAAAGTTGTTTTAAATATCAATGTTATCTAGGAGATGAAAGAATTGTTTCATAAACCATCATGTGTGCCAGATATTACGATATCCGAAACAATGTTTTGGTTGCAATATGATAGAGTATAATATATGTTCTCATATTGGATGAGAATTTGCCAAGGTTGGAGATGCTAGACATCCTAATCATCCAAGGTTTTGGAAAGTAAAATTATACTCATGATTCTCCTTTATAAGCTACATTAGCTTGATCATGAAAGTTTTCATGATAAGGATGAATATAGATGTAAGTAAAATGTTTACTACACTAAAAGATTACTAAAGAATGGATTTTGAAAGAATGCCAAACATTTGATGATGGTGATCTACTTCAAAGTGCAAGTCCAAGGGTATTAGTATTTGACTCTACACGCTTTTGTCTATGTGTCATATGTATGGTGCCACTGTTAATGTTGATAGATTCTTTTAAAAGGAGAAGGAAATGCTGCAAGAGAATCTATAAAATATTTGGCAGACTGAAAATGTCCAGCTAAGGTATATAGATGATATACATGTTATGGTTGTATTCTTTGCTTGTTAAACAATGTGGTTCTTCGGTATTGGATACCGAATTGGTTGGTATGAAATGTCATACAAAACGACACAATTCATGAACTAAAATGGCCTAAGTAACTAGCAAGAGAATATGTGATGATGTTCATCGAAAACAAACAAACTATTGTTTGTATTTCTCGTTGACATCAAAACTTGCCTTTAAGATTTGTTTTAATAATTTTTATTTAAATCAGGTATTATAAGAACAAAGTTTTTTCAAACAATTACCAAGTTCCATATAAGATGGATGATTTACAAATATAGTTGGAGAAATCATGTTCATAAAACATAATGCTAAAATGTCGCAAGACAAATGATTGAAAGATCACTTTCAAAGGGACATCGCCGTTTAAATTATATTGGAAAGAAAAGCATGAAGAAACTCCATCTTGATGGATTTTGGAGTCTTTAATTTTGATCAAATGACGCTTGTGAGACTTTCCTCGTCATAATTAAAACTTCGTTCAAGGGGCAAAGAAGAACGAACAACTAAATTGGAATTTATACATATTGATGTATTTAGTCCATTATGTGTAGTCGTGAGTGATGGATTTCAACTTCATATGCTTTCTCCGAAAATTTGAGTGAATATTCACTTAATGAGGAAGAGGTGTGAAATATTTGAAAATGTTCAAAGTCTTTCAAGATGAAGTGCAAAATCATTGTAACAAAAAAATAAAGAGTTTATGATTCGATCATCAAGGAAGATATTAGTTACAAGTTTAGCAAAACACCTAAGATTTGAGAAATCGTTCCATATATTTGCATTTCCCGAAACACCATATGAATATGGAGTGTTCGAGATCAATAATGAAACCTTGTTTGATATGGTTAGATCAAAGGTGTTATTTATAAAGCTGTCATTATATTTTTAAAAGATTAAAGCTTTAGAGACTACCGCTTTTTCACTAAAAAGAGTTTCATCTTGATCCGTTGAAATGATACCATATAAGTTATGGTTTGGGATAAAACCCAAGTTGTCCTTTCTTAAATTTTGTTATGCGAAGAATAAGTAAAATGTTTACAACCAAAGTCGGATTAGAATGTCTTTGTAGGTTATTTTGAATAACCGTTGGGTATTCCTCCATAACACTGAAGACAAAAGTGTTTGCTGCTTACAACGTCAAGTTTCTTGAGAAATATTTTTTCGTAAAAGTTAAGTGGAAGGACAATAGAACTTTGATAAGGTTAATGAACCTTAGCTATACGTGGTAAGTTGCACAGCGCCGAAAAAATGTTCCGGAGGCAGCCACAATGCTCATGGCTCACGTGCCTCAAAAGTTGTGGTCACAGAAGTCTAAGTTCCTATTGAACCAAGTAGGTCGGATAAATAATCAAATACTAAGATTTGAGAGTAAATCATTGTTGCTTAACAATGATGGACCGACTACATGCAAAGAAGTGATGATGGGCCCTAACTCCGGCCAATGGCTTAAAGCCATAAATCCGTGATAGTTCCATACACGAGAAATCAAGTTTTTTGAACTTGAAAGACCCTCCGAAAAGGTGTAAAAACCTATCGGTCGTATTTGGATCTATAAAGAAACAGACATGAATGTTTCACATCTATGAAATACTTGACATTTCGTTAAAGATTTTACAACAATGTTCAAAGAGTTGACTATGAAAAGATTTGATCTTTTATAGCAATATTTAGTCTGGACAGATTAATGTAGCAACCACTACATGTAATTTTGGTATATGGTAGATGAATAAACAAAACAAAGTTCTTCTAATATAATGGTTACCTAGGACGTGTACGTGACGCGAACCAAAGGGTTTTGTTAAATTCAAAGGATATTAAAAGGGCATGCAAACTTCAATGGTTGAAGTAAGCATCACAGAGTTGGAATCTTCACCGTGATGAAACTGTTAAAGGTGTTTAATTTCATCGTAGATGATGAAGATGCTTACATTTGCAAGAAATTAAGTTGGAGTGCCGAGACACATTTCTAATATATTATGTAGAGGACATATTATTAATTGGAAATGATGTATCTTTTATTGACAAAGGTTAAGAATTTCATTTCGATCAAAGACTTAGGCAAAACCCGAATATTAGGCGTGAATGTCTATATGGATAGATTGTGACGCTAATATGGTTGTGCCATACGTACATATATGAGATATTGAATGAGTTCAATATGGAAACAACAAGAAAAGGTCCTTGTCGCATGAAAAAGAATTGAATCAAGATTCAAGTGTATTGACACTTGATAAGTGAAGCAAGATTCAAGTGCTTTAACACTTGGTGAGTAAAATCAAAAGAATATTTTGATCAATTATACCGTGATATGTACACATCCAGATATGTCCTATGCTCTAAATGTTATGAGCATATACCGGAATGAATCATAAGATGATCATTGGACGATAGTAAGGATATTCTTATAATCTTTTGAAACAATTAAGAATATATTCTATTTGTATAAGAGAGAAATAGTTCATTGTAAAATGACACTAGTTCTGTCACAAGATATAAATTAATTTTATCTCCATTTAAAATATGGGTGGCACAATGTAATGCAAAGGAGATTCCATGATGGATTTGGATGAATTCCAAAGTTAAGACATTATGATGGATACTACAACAAAAGGCTAAGTATATGATTGATATAGTAGGAGCAAAAGAGGGAATTTGTGTCAAGTAGTTTGTTATCAAACTAAGGTGTGGTTCACAACGGGGTTGTACTATGAAGATATATTGTACAACAATTATATCAACATATTTAACCCAAAGAACTAAAGGTCTCACCAAAAGACCAAATTTATACAATGCCATCTCATTAGAGAATGAGTGATTGTGGAGACGCAAAGACATGCAAATACACACGGACCTGAAAGTGTCAGATCCGGAGATTGTCTTAACCATTAGAAGTCGTGTATATGCAACACTAGTGAAAGAACATGTTGGGCACCCATGTGTGGTTTTGGTAATTAATGACAATCGTTATGGACTAATGTGTGTATTAAGTTATACTTGTAGGATTTGTCCATTGGCATCGCTTGGAGCATGTGTTGGCTTCAAGGTCGATGAAATGCAAAGAAGATATGTTGGGCAAGCTCAATATGCAAGGTCGATGATGAGGAATTAAGAAAGGCGTTCCATCTTGAGAAGAGCAAGATCGTCTACATCGAGCTCAAGTGGAATGCTCAAGGCAAAGGTATAATCTTAATAGGTTTTCCCTTTTGCCGGTCTCATGTTGTGTGTGAGACCGGGTTTAGGATAGATAACCGCTCTATCAAGAGGGGCTCTCGTAAGAGTAATTCGGTCACATCGTTTGGAGAGAGCTCAAAACTTTGCATACTTGCATCATCATATTTGGTTGTTATTTGGTCTTATCCATGTGAGGATATAGAGCTTGTGGTAATCTCCATAACAAGCTCTTGTTCATCAAAATCGGATCTTCCATTTGTATCTTGTTGCGATTTTGATTTATGCGGCTTTTCGGTTTCTCACCAAGTGAGGTATATCACATTATTCTAATTGATACTTTCTCACTTGGTGATAATCAATATTTCTTGGGAAGCCCTTCTCGTCCTCTATCCAACGCAATTTGAATCGGGTCAATAGGAGCTTTCAGTCAAAAGTTATTGCCGTTTGAATATTTGCATGTTTGCATTTTGGGTCGAGCGATAGTACCGCCGGACGGGTTTAAGATTACCGCCGGGCCTAAAACGACCCGTTTGCTTTCTGCCTCGCCAGGTACCTTTTTGCGGTAGTACCGGCCGGCCCGGTAGTACCGCCCGAGTGGGCCGGTAGTACCGGCCGGCCCAGTTTTTCTTACTCAGTTATTTCCCAGATCCAGATTCGCTTGCTACTCTCGCGTTGACCCGCCTCGCATCAGCATACTGTCCCGCTTTCGCACTGCCATTGCTGGGCCCCGCCGCTGCCAGCGTTGCTGCTCGCTTGTCTGACATGGCCGCATGCTCTGCTGCTGCTCTGCATCGCTGCTGCTTGTTCTACTCCACTTGCTTGCCATCGACTCGCAGGGTGCGGTAGTACCGGGTTTTTGCGGTACTACCGGACCGTCCAGAAAAATTGCCCTAACGGCCAGATTTTTTGGGGCACTATTTAAGGCTTTGCCTGTTTTGAGTTTAGTTAGCTCCTCTCTTATCTATTAGGCTAAACTTTGTCCACACTTGCTCTAGATCTTGAAGCTTGCCTAATCTTTTCCCTCCGATGATTCTTGCCCATATTTTGGGGGATTTTGTGTCTCTCTTTGATTCCTCCTCTCTTGTTTCCCTAATAGCTTTAGTAGATTTGTTGGAACTTGAGAGTGAGGGATTTGAGCATCTTTGTGGTGTTCTTGCCATTTGCATTTGGTGCATCAGTTTGAGTTCTCCTTGGAGGATTTGGTTTGAATTGCTCATTGGAGCTTGTCCCTCTTGGGTTCTTGGAACCCTAGACGGTTTTGTGGCCTTGGTGGCATTGTGGCCTTGGTGGCATTTGTTGAGGCCTTTTGTGGCGTTTGTTGGGAGCCTCCAATTAAGTTCTGGAGTTGTGCCCCAACCTTGTGAGAGGTTCCGGTTGTCACCGACAAGTGCACCGATAGTGGAAGCGTGGATTGATCCCATTGGGGTGAGATTCACCGGAGAATAAGGGAGGCCTTTTGTGGCGTTGGTGGTTTGATACCACCCCCTCTCCAAACGAGACGTACTCCATGTTTGGAGGAACTCGGTAAAATATCGGTGTCCCCGATTGCCTCGGTTATCTCTATACCCGAGCCCTTTACTTATGCACTTTACATTGTGATAGCCTTCGTGCTTGAAGTACTATATATCTTGATATCACTTTGTTGCTTGTATTGCTTAGCATAAGTTGTTGGTGCACATAGGTAAACCTTAGTTGTTTCTAGGTTGTGCTTTACAAAGTAAACACTAGTTTTATTCCACCTTTGTTGAGCCACTCTAGGAAAAGTTTTAATCGCCTATTCACACCCCCCCCTCTAGGCGACATCCGTATCCTTTCAACTAGAAAGCCATAGATGTTCAATACGCAAAGTGTTCAAACTAGATTATTGACTCTAGTGCAAGTGGGAGACTGAAGGAAATATGCCCGAGAGGCAATAATAAAGTGGTTATTATCTTATTTATTGTTTATGATAAATGTTTATTTTACATGCTATAATTGAAATTAATATGGAAACGTTAATACATGTGTGTTTAATAAACAAATAGAAGGCTCCTAGTTATGCCTCTCTTATAAACTAGCTCGTTGATTAACAAGATGATCAAAGGTTTCCTGATCATGGATATTGACTGTTGTTAATAACGAGGTCAGAAAATTGTTGGAATGATGTGATGAACATTCATCTGAAGTATAGCATTACGATCAAAGTCATTGTGTTTATATTTCTATAGCATCATACGAAGTAATCCTAATCCTTAGACCATGAGATCATGTCAATCACTAACACTAGAAGAGTATCTTGATAACATCAAATGTCACACCGTAACAGGGTGACTATAAAGATAGATTCAGTACTACAAAGGTGTTATGTTGAGGCTCATGGATCAAGAGTAGAATTTGTACATCCGGATGACGAATAGATATACTTTGGGCCCTCTCGGTGATATCACATTAGTTAGCTTGCAAGCAAGTGATGTGATCACTAGAATGTTATATCACGGGAACGAGAAAAGTGTACATGTCGGTAACGATATTGATGACTGCAAGTGCACATATCGGATGTAGCTAGTTTCGAAATAAAGATATCGATCCCACAGGGAGCTGGAGTCTAAGTCTAGGAAGTCTTGAAATAAATACTGAAACTAGAAATGCTAAGTGAAGTTCTAAGTGACAAGATAAAATACGAGTAATGTGTAAAAAGGTGTTTTGGGGTTTTTGGTATAAGAGAACAATGCGTAAATTAAATAAAACTGAATACAGAAAATAAGTATCGCGTATGTAAAAGAGATTTGAAACTTCAGTGGGGGAAAGCGTTCTCAGAGATTAGCGGATACACCACTAGCATCATAAAGGGCTAAGGTAAAGATTATCATCATGAACATTCTCAACTATGTATGTGTGGGAGGAACTCCGTATTTGGACAAAGTGGCAACAACCACTGCTCAAATCATCCTCATAACCACAGTAGACAGCAATCTACATCAATTGAATTACCGCGCTATTAAGGAACATAATCCCGCGGGACGTATCCCATGGCATGGATAGTGTTTTGTGAGTTTCCTCGATTCCCAAGTTGATATGTAAAGGGTTCCAATAGCTTTATAGTCACCGTAAGTGCTAACAGCTCGCCGTCTACCAACAAGTAGTTCCCTACATAAAGTCTCCACAAGAGGCAAATATTGGAGATGTCGACTTCTCCCAACATCAAGATGTAGACAATCTAACACATGGTCACAGCGATGGATATCATAATAAAATTTATCTTATTTCAATCTCATGCTAGGGTTTCTCCATCTCCCCAAGAACTAATGATATACTTAGACATGGAGGCAGACAACATCATAGCAATTGTAATGGAAACGATCATCGATGAATAGTACTTGTATAAATCCACAATTAGTGCAAGAATTACAACAAGATCTAGATGGGATGGATGGAGATGATGGTGGTGATGAAGATGCAGTGGTTGATGAAGATGGAGATCGATGCCTTGGCCTCCCAGATCTACGTAGGGCGAACATGGGTACCTAGGGCAAGTTCCCCCTCCAGATGCCTTCCGGAGGTTAGATTTCGGCGATTTCTGGGTGTTCTGTATGTCGTCTCCTCGAACCAGTTGCATGGGATGAAACTATTTGAGGAGGCGGAGGCCGCGCCAACTATACGGCGACAACTATATGACGGTGGACCGTATAGTTGGTCGTCAACTCCTCTGCCTCCTTTGCTCGCTTCGGGTTCTCTTCTAGTATTATTAATATTTCCCAAATAAGAGATTTACATTGTTTTTGGCTCCATTTCTCTCTAGTACAACTGCTCCAAGAACTGTGTCCATCGGGTCCATCATCTGATCTGATCATGTTGAAAATAAACATAAAAAGTGCGCACGAACGCCGTAAAATACCAAGATCCTACATCTACAATTAAAAATAATAATTAAAACATGATGCAAATATGCACTCATCAACTTTCCCAAGCTTATACTCTTGCTCGTCCCGAGCAAGTTTAGCTTAATAGATGTGATCCTCATATTCATGAAGCTGAGTCGACAAAATAAATGAGGCAATTGCAGCATGTGTTGATCATAAAGGATACATATAAATAAGTTCATAAATAGTACCTTACTCGAACCATCCGAATAATATTATAAAGCTTCCACACCTTAGCAATTAACAGTTCATAAAATATTATTCTCAACATGATGTAAAAGTATCTGGTTCAACCGAATGAGTTAGTGAGGTAGTCCCAAGTGTTTTTAGGATTAACATATTCACTTGGGATTCAAAATCTCAAACGTCTCTTTGTCTTACTACAATATGGTGGTATATGCCTACTTGCTCTTTGCACATTTGCAAATTTTCTTCATCTTTCTTTTTCTTCCTTTCTATATATATATATCTGTGCTCACACTTTTGCTTAAGTGTTGTGCAATGGAGCTAGCCATATAATCCATTTCATGTAGGAATTTCAAAGTTTAACGATTCCAATTACCAAATTCCAAATATATATGAAGTATCTTTATAACTTGAGTATTCTACCTCAAACTTGTTCTACTCTATTTGATAGCACTTATAATTTATCCTTTGTTTAAGGTTTTATTTTTCATCTTAATTAATTAGATCATCTCTCCTTTTGTAAATCAAACCATTGACCTACAATATAATGATCAAATTATCTTTTAAATGTTCCGTTAATACCAATAGTGTGGAAGACTCCTATTGCTATCATCAAGTGCAAGTAAAATCATACTCAAGTCATTCATATAACCAATAGGACAAACTCAAACTCAATAATGCTCCATATATTATAATAAACTCAGAATTTCATAATAGGGATCAACTATTCCTAAAGGGAATCTAATGATGCAAACTTTATTTATGGTCTCGAGCTAATGCAAAACTAGAATATAAATAAAAACTTATAAGATAGCTTACAAGGTCTTAAAGATATCCCCAAGCTTGAAATCAAGCCAGGCGGGATCTAATAATCCCTTGCGATTATTTGATACCGTGCTTTTTGAAGGTCAGTGTGGCGCCATGGCACGTGGTATCTTCTCTTCACGGGCTAGCCTGAGACGGAGGGATTGATTAACGGCCTCCAGTTCTTTAATATGCAGCTTGTAGAGGAGATTATTATTCTCCATCACTTTCACTTGTTCCTTAATGATCTCGTTGTTGTTTTGGAGGGTTTGTATAGCCTTGAGACTCATAGAAAAACCTGCTTTGGTGGTTTTCTTGATATCATCATCAAGTTTATCAAGATAGACTCGCAGCCACCGAAGATGCTTGGGCGTCCCCGTTGCCTCCTTGTCTATCTCTTCAATTTTCATCTCGAGGGCCTTCACCTCTCTCCTCCGGCATTCCTTGTCGGCTTCAAAGAACTCCATAGGGGTGGTCTTTATCTCCTTGACTTTCTCGCTATTGCTTGAAATCTCCATAGAAACTCCTCCCCTTGGCCTCTTGGATCTTGATGGCTCTATTTTGTGTGTTCCCTTGTATGAACAAGAGGTAGATTTGTTCCTGGTGATTTTTGATTAGAGAGAGGCATAATAGGGCAGTATATAAGAGGGGTTAGGGGTCGGTAAAACTCACGAGAAACATCAAATTTTTGTCCAAGAAAATAATCCAAACCGACTAGAAAAAGAAATCGCGGATTTGGAAGAGTTCCACGCCGTAACGACCAAATTTACGGTCGCGACCCGTATAGTTGAGACCGTATAGTTGGTTAGGGGAAAAAACTTCCAAATATTTTTAGCCCAAGTCGGTTAGATTACCAAATAAGAACCGACAAATCTTTTTTTATCGATGAAGAAAAACAAAAAACAGTTCAAGGGTACAGAACGTTTAACGACCAACTATACGGCGGGAGAATTTTCAAAAAGGGATACAGTATATTTAGTGACCAACTATATAGCGGGGGATTTTTCTCCGCCCGTATAGTTACGGCCGTATAGTTGCAAAAACCCCTCAAAAATTTCAGAAAAACAAGAGGAATTTCAAAGGCAAAAAAATTAATAGTAGAAACTATGAAAATAAAACACTTATTAGAGTTAGAAAACTTACCTTCCACTTACCGTTTACTTAGTCCGGAGTGGAAAGCTCCTCCATAAACAAGGACTTACTTTTCTTTGAAGGATTTGACATCAGCTCATATAGTAATTGTTAAAAACAAAAATCGTCGGGACTAAAGCTCCTCTCAATAAGATCGATGTCTTGCTGGATAAATATAGATGATGAATCTACTACCTTTGCTTCTTGTCTTTGCATAATACGCAACTCAAATTCTCGAAGTAAAAGAATCCAACGGATCAGTCTTGGCTTATGAAACTTCCTCTCGAGGAGTTCTTTCAAACCATCACGATCCGTATGAACTCTTACTTTTGCATCAACAATATAAGAACGATACTTATCACAAGAGAAGAATATAGTAAATAGTTCTCTTTCTTCCTTAGGATAATTCTTTTGAGCACTATTGAGAGTTCTACTAGCATGATGTATAATATTAAATCTGCGACCTATGTGTTGTCCCAAAGTTACTCCTACAGCATCATCCCTAGCCTCACATATTGAATCAAAAGTCATATCCCATATAGGTGGTTTAATGATGGGAGCACGAGATAAAGCATATTTAAGTTTATCAAAAATAATAAGGCACTTATCATCAAAATTGAATCTTACTCCTTTTTGCAACAGATTAGTCAAAGGTTTAGAAATTTCAGAAAAATTCCTAATGAACCTTCTATAAAAGCCTACATGACCAAGAAAACTTCTTATAACTTTTACGTCCCTTGGTTGTGGCATTCTCTCTATTGCTTCTACTTTAGCCCTATCTACTTCAATACCCTTGCCTGATACTTTATGTCCAAGGACTATGCCTTGTTTGACCATAAAATGGCACTTCTCCCAGTTCAAGACAAGATTAGTTGCTTCGCAAAGCTGCAAGATTCTATTGAGATTATCCAAGCAACTAATAAACGAAGTTCCATAGACAGAAAAATCATCCACAGATACTTCCCTTATCAGCTCTATAAAATCTACAAATATAGCAGTCATGCATCTTTGAAAAGTAGCTGGAGCATTACATAAACCAAAAGGCATACGTCGGTAAGCATGTAAACCATAAGGACTAATGAAAGTTGTTTTAAGTTGGTCTTCAGGATGAACAACTATTTGGGAAAAACCAGAGTATTCGTCCAAGTAGAAAAAATGAGTGTGGTTTGCTAACCTTTCTAAAGTTTGATCTATGAACGGTAAATGATAGTGATCTTTCCTAGTATCCTTATTTAATTTCCTAAAATCTATGCACGCCCTATATACAAAAATAGTTCTAGTAGGTATCAATTCATTGTTTTCATTAGGAACAACAGTAAATCCGCCTTTCTTAGTAACACAATGAACAGGACTTACCCATTCACTTTCCTTTACAGGATAAATTATACCTGCATCAAGTAGGCGTACTATTTTTTTTCTTACCACTTTCTTCATTTTAGGCTTTAACCTTCTATTAAATTCCACAACTGGTTTAGCACCTTCCTACATGAATATTCGATGGGAGGCTATCATTGGACTAATTCCCTTCAAGTCGCCCATTGAGTACCCAAAGGCCTTGCGGTGCTCCTTTAGTACCTTCATGAGTTCTTCTTCTTCCCCTGAAAGTTTAGCACTAATAATAATAGGCAATTTATTAGTATCATCTAAGAATCTATACTTAAGATTATCTGGTAGAGTTTTTAATTCTAGGGGTGGTAATTCTTCATCTCCTCTTCTTTCTGATTCTTCAAAAGCTTCATCAGTTGGAGGTTATTCAATGGGAAATGAATCAAATTCACTTTCAAGTTCTTCTAAAGTTCCATCCTCCATAAGTATTTCTCCACAATTTGGATCTTCATTTATTTCTTCATCTTGATTATTCAAGAAAAGAGCTTCCATTTCTTCAATAGTTTTATCCTTCTCTTTTTATTTTATGAATAGAGGTTTGTCTTTAAATTTGGAAAAGTGGAATTCTTTTTCCGCTTTCCCAAGCTTAAGGGATACAATCTCCTTTTTTAAATCAACTGTGGCACCTATATCACTCAAAAAGTTTCTTCCAACTATAATTGGGCAAAGAGTGTCAATTGACATATCAACAATTACAAAATCAATAAGGAAATTTTTATTGTTAATTATGATAACTGCATCTTCAACTACTCCCATTGGAATTCTAAAAAAGTTATTGGCTAACATGATTGTCATATCAGTATTTTCAATTGTAGCCAGTGATATATCCTCTTTTATTTCTAAATAAAAGTCATAGGATATAACATTAACTTCGGTGCCAAGGTCACATAAACCGTAATGCGAGGTTTCTTTAAATATGCAGGGAAGAATAGGCTTACCCACATCTTTTACCTTAATTTTACCTTCAACCAATATAGAAGTCTCTTCATCAAGTTCAACTATGTTACAATATGCATACATAGACATGATTGGTTCCTTGGTTACCTCTTCATCTTTGGTTTCATCTGGATGTTCTTCAATTATTGGCACACTTTCCTCTTTTTTCACCTCCTGTACTGCTTTCACATGTTCATATTCCAAAATATGCTTTTGTGCAGTGTTAGGAAAAGATATCTCATATATTGGTTCTAGGGAGGCCAATGTTGTTTTAATTTCTCTTTTCTTCTCAGGTTCAGGTGGTGGATCAAACTTGACTGAGCCCACCTTTGGAGCTTCAATGTGTCATGTAAAAGCTTTAACAACTTGCAACACAAGATCTGAATCTAAATAAAGATCTTTAGATAATTCATTAACATGGCCTTTTTATTATAGTCATGAATACATTCATGATCTATTTTTGTGCCTCCTTCACTTCCTAGACCAAAATTCCAAGAAACTCTATGATCATGAATTCTATTAAGTAAAACCCAAGCTTTAGTTATAGGTAAATCCATAAAAGCTCCTCTCGTGCAAGAGCCTAATTCAATTTTATTAGGTTCAATTAAACCTCCATAAAAGATATGCAATAAATACCATTCAGGTAAATCATGATGAGGATATTGTCTAAATAAATCTTTAAATCTTATATAAGCTCTTACTAGTCCTTCATTGGGGAGGTTCCTTCAAGTCATTATAAGACGCCTGATTTCAAAATATTTTGATAATGGGTAATATTTAGATAAAACTTCGCAAGCTAAATCATCCCATGAGAGAGCTGTACTTGTCAAGGTTTTACTAAAAAGTTTAATCCTTACCTCATCGGCGGTATACCCCGTTAATTGGAACGTGCCACATATATCTTTGAAACATGCAATATGCTCATATGGATCAGGATCTTCTTCATCTCGAGTAAATTTCTTCTTGTGTAAAATACCAAATAGTAGAGGATTTATTTCAAACCCCTTGTTTTCTCGTTGGAGTTGTCTCTTTCATAAATATTATAGGGCTTCCAAAAACGGTTGAGTGGGTTAGCACTAGTCATATGCTCAAACTCCATCATGTTGGTGGAAACCTGTAACTCAAAACAAAACTTCACAAAACTAAAGTAAATAAACAAAAACTAAAAAACCTACGACGCTTAGCTCACCGGAAACAACGCCAGAAAATAGCTTGATAACTTTAAGTGCACAGATCGGATGTAGCTAGTTTTGAAATAAAGATATCGATCCCAAGTGAAGTGAAAAAGACCGATAAAATACCTCTTCTTCTGAATAATTGATGTTGTACAGATTTGTATTTGAATTTCCTTATTTTTATTTACATATATGAAAAAATATGGAAATAATAAATTTTAATATATTTACAATAAATGTGACATATTTTTCATGACCACATAATCACAGTATTTCCTACCCCAAAATGCAAAATATGAATACCCACAAACTATAAAATTATTTTCGACCACTATCAAAAAAAATGAAGATGTCGTCCTCGCATTTGCGAGGGCCACTGTCCTAGTTTGTAAAATATAATAAGACCAGAATGAATTTTGGAGTTCAATAAAGTTTAGTTAAAAAGTTTGGGTGCGAGGTTGGGAACACGCGCACCTAAGGCGGCCCTGGTGCCGGCGCACCCGGTACGATTAATTCGACGCTATTACTGGACGTCGTATGGAGTGCCCTGAGATGCTCTTCGGGCCTTATAAGACAAAAGGTTTGCTTAGGACCACTCAGTAAATCTGGACAATGTTCAAAAAAAAAAAATGCACTCTGAATTGTCTTTCAAACAAAGCCCTCTGCGCGTACTACTTTTGTGAGCAAAAATTACAATTTATGAAGAAGATGCATTTAGACACATTTTAGTGTCTAGATTCATTTGAAACTATACACTAAAACGCGCTCAGATACATCTTTTTCACAAACATAAAACATCTTATATTTCTAAACGGAGGGAGTAGATGCGAAGGTTGTCTTCTCTTAAAACAAAATAAGATTATTGATATTTGATACGATGATGGAAACCTTTAATTTTACCGGGTTACTACCCTAAAATTTTACCAGGGTTGGTACCCAGTCCCTCTAATCTACTCGACGACAAGTGAACATGGTCCTTAAGATTCCATCAGCATCTTTGATAAAGCGAGGTCCACAACATCACAATTATTGTAGCCACATTCTGGAATAATTGAAGTGTATGGACCAGAAGCGACATCTGCAAACAAACAGTTTGCTGCATCGCAATTCAGAATGCAGTTGTTTGCAGTGGCGTAGTTTCAGTAAAAGACATCATATGATTGATTTGGTTTACCGACACGTTGTCATTGTAAGTTGCTTGGAATATATACCTTCTTAGGCTCACCGCCATATTGCAATACAAATCGAAGTTTAGTGTTCATTGCTTCTGTTGTGCTTCTTGCGATTTGCAATCACTCGCCAAACTGAAAGATTCTGTATTCTTGAGAATTGCAACATACATCTGCCTTTCAAACAAAGTCATGCCTGCGCAACTACTTTTTGTGAACAAAATTATAATTTTGATGGCTCCACACATCAAGTTATTGCCGTCAACATGTATTGCATAGATGCTAAGGTTGTGTGCCGTGTCCTCTGTGAACAAAATAAGATTGTCGAAATTTGATCATATGATAGGAACCATTAATTTTGCCTGCTTGCTAGACTAAAGGTTAGTAGCACCCCAGTCCTTAGTTGGTTGGTACCCAGTCCCTGTAACTGAGGACAAGTGAACATGATCCATAAGATCCCATCAACACCTTTGATAAAGAGAGCTCCACTACCTCATAATTATTGTAGCTACGTGTTAGTTGGTCACCTCCATATAATGCCCCAAATGCCATCAACAGGTGAGCTCAAGGAACTCTTCACCTTTGAGGATGGCACAAAACCAATCCGATGATGTCGAAGAGAGCCACACAAATAATAGCCCTTCAGAAACTTACCCTGAAACACTTATAGCTACACTTCCAATGAGAGAAGGGTGGTCAACACCCCTGGTTTTCTACAAGAATTTCTGGCTTAGATCACCCATGCTCAAGGACTTATTGCTTGCCCAGAATAAGTTTAGGCCACGCCATGATGATACCATTCTTGCCACCAACCCAAAGAGCGGCACCACCTGGTTAAAGGCGCTCGCCTTCACCATTGTCAACCGCCATCGCTACACTTTCACCAACCACCCTCTTCTCATATGCATCCCCCAAGATGTTGTGCCATTTCTTGAGATCAAGCCAGGAGGCCCCGAGTATGTCGAGACACTGCCCTCCCCAAGGCTGATCTCTACCCACAGCCCGTTCTCATTGCTTCCGCCTGGCATCTCCTCGTTGGGCTGCCGGATTGTGTACCTTTGTCGGGAACCAAAGGACACATTTGTCTCAAGGTGGCACTTTGAGAGAAAGATATGCAAGGATGATGATTATCCTGTAAGCTTCAACGATGCATTCGATATGTTTTGTGAGGGGTTCTCACCTTATGGGCCATTCTGGAATCACAATCTTGAGTATTGGAAAGAAAGTTTGAGAAGACCAAAAGAGGTAATTTTTCTCAGGTATGAAGAGATTGTGTCTGATCCACTCGAGGTTGTTAGGAAGCTCGCAAGATTCCTCGGTGTTCCATTCACCATGCAGGAAGAGGAGAGTAGAGTTGTGGACCAGGTGGTGAATTTCTGCAGCTTTGAATCACTTCGCAGCCTAGGCGTCAATAGAACAGGTCGTGTTGAGCATGCAGGTGGTAAGATATCGATTGATCATTCTTCTTACTTTAGGAAGGGGAAGGTTGGGGACTGGGTGAACCACATGAGTAAGGACATGGGAGAAAAATTGGATCTCCTTGTGGAGGACAAGTTCAAAGGATCGGGTCTAGAGATCTGACATGATCCTAGTATGTATTTTCCCATGTTCAGTATGTATAATACATGCGTTTTTTGAAATTTATGAGCAATAAAATATAAATAAAGGAGCCTAGTCATGGTGAAGTGGTATGTGCGGAAACTTAATCGTGGTAATAAGAAGTTCACTACGAATTTGGAGGACAAAATATTATTTTATTATGTGGCTTGGTTTCTCAAAACTTATCGCCATCGTACCCACGTGCCAAAACCATGTACTCATTTGGTGTTAAAAAATAAGATGATTTGCAAAAACCCGAACGCACCCACTATAGAGGGACTTCGGCTCGGCTAGTGGCCTCACATATATACCCAAACTTCATTTTTGTTTCCCCCTCCCAGGTTTATCTATTTGTTATAACCTTCAACCTACAAATACCTCATAATGTACCCCTGACACCCGTGCGGCGACACCGCTCGCCGCACCGGGGTACTCTCCCTACCGGCGCCCGAGTTGCCCCCTCACCCTCTCCATACCTCTGCCGTCGTCGGAGGCACCGTCGGGTAAAACCCGTGCGGCGTGGTGGTGGTGGGCCCCCTGCTAGTTGCGGCCAGCCGTGGCAGCTGCGGTGCACGCTGCTACTCCATTGGCTGAGGTGATACTGGGCGGCAACGGGCGGACACAAGTGGCCTAGTGGCCTTCACAAATATACCCAAATTTTATTATATTTTTGTGGCTCGGTGTGTCAAAAGTTATCGCCATCGTACCCACATGCCAAAACCATAAACCAATCTGGTTTTGAAAAATAATATGATTTTCCAAAACCTGAACACACCCACTCTAGAGGGACTTTGGCTTGCCTAGTAGCCTCACAGATATACCTTTGACGCCGGATGCCACCATGGACGCCGGCCACACCCCATGGGGTGTCCCCTCCCTCCTATAAAAAGGCCCCCTCTTCCTCTCTCACACTTACACCTCCTCGTGAAGGATCTCTCTCATCTCTAGTTTATCCCCCATGGTCTCGGACTAGCGAGATACATGTTTTTGGTGGCTTTTCGTGGAGAAAGAGTTATTGCTTCCGCTGCATCGCTGGAGCGAGGAGGCGGAGGTTGTTCGGTGGATTGAACGTGTGTGCGAGAACGGATGCGTCGCTGATTTGCGACGCTAGGACTTCTTCTCGATCTTGAGATCGGCAAGCGTTCATCTACATCATCCATGAGTACAACCTCGTTAAACATTATCGGTCTACATAGGTATGTTCTCTATGGATGTATATCCATCCTTTGCTTGTATCTAGTAGATAGATCTTGGTACTTAGTTGTTCCCATCGTAAGAAATTTTTTGTTTTCTATGTTGTGAATCCCTACAGTGGTATCAGAGCCGGATCTATACATAGATGCTTTGCACGGGTAGTACATATATGAGTATGTGGGCGATGATGATCATGTTATTGCTTCTTGATTGTACTTTGGATATTGGTGGCATAGTGGGATGAAGCGCCCCCGACAAATTTTACATGTCCTTGCACATGAGACATGTTCCACACTTGACATGCAACTAGTTTTTTATAAGTGGCTAGCAGGTGTCTGTCTCTCCTACTATAGTCAATATCTGATTTATAACAAGTTGATAATAATTTGGTTATCATCGTTGTGGTTCCATGTTCGTAGGTAAGAACGGTTCTATCTTCGAAAGCCCTAAGCCATGTAAAACTTACAATGGATAAATTAGAAGCGTCTAGTTTAGATTGTTGCTAGGCTAGTGTCATGATATGGTAATGTTGTAAGCAGAAGTATAGTTGATACTCTTACAACACACCTAACATGTAAGTTCCATAGACCTTGGCCTTACACACAAAGGAATGATAAATATCATACCACGATGCACATGATAGTGATCAAGTGCAAGAACCATATCATTTCACTATTCACATATGATGTTGCATCTTATATTGCTTGTTTGGCATTTTATTAGCATCATAAGCTGATCCCCTCATTTAGATATCAAGATAAAAATGTGTTCTCCCTTAAGTATGCACCGATTATGTTTCGCCGCTTCAAGACATCACGTGATGATCGGGTGTACTTGAATCCACAATCATATTTCGGGTGTAAGACAATTTTACACACGCAATAACTAAGGTTCTTACTTGGCGATCCTAGCATGTACAGACATGGTCTCGGAACACGGACCGAAAGTTTAAGCACGAGTCATATAGTTGATATGATGCCTATTTAGATGCTCGCCTTTGAAGCTATACTGACTCACGTGATGATCAGACTTGGTGTAGTGGATTTGGTTCATGTAATCACCAAAAAGGCATGAGGGATGTCGTTTTTGAGTGGTAATTCATTCTTAATTTGGATTAGTTGAACTCGATCTATCATAAACTTAGTCTAAACTTTACAAATTTTATTGTAGATGGCACCACCTGCTTTTAATTTTAATATGTTCATGGAGAAAGAGAAACTTTCAACGAATGGTAGCAACTTGCAAGGGATGTCGTTTTTGAGTGGGAGTTCATTTATAATTTGGATTAGTAGAACTCAATTTATCATAAATTAAATCAAAGTGAATTTACATAATTTGTTGTAGTAATTGACATTCGTTTACCACCTTATACTTAGTTGTAATTGAGATAATAGAACTATAGGATTCTGGGTACTTATTTTACGAACTGGTATCGTATTGTTTTAAGTGTCAATTTAAAGTTTGAAAGTCCTATTGCATATTCCATCTACTCCATGAAATTTAATAAGTAGTATTAAATCAAGAGTAACAATTCCAGTGTTAGTATCTAAAGTATTATGTTTGCCTCCATGATGCTTGATATTCAAAAGTTGTTTTAAATATCAATGTTATCTAGGAGCTGAAAGAATTGTTTCAGAAACCATCATGTGTGCCAGATATTACGATATCCGAAACAATGTTTTGGTTGCAATATGATAGAGTATAATATATGTTCTCATATTGGATGAGAATTTGCCAAGGTTGGAGATGCTAGACATCGTAATCATCCAAGGTTTTGGAAAGTAAAATTATACTCATGATTCTCCTTTATAAGCTACATTAGCTTGATCATGAAAGTTTTCATGATAAGGATGAATAGAGATGTAAGTAAAATGTTTACTACACTAAAAGATTACTAAAGAATAGATTTTGAAAGAATGCCAAACATTTGATGATGGTGATCTACTTCAAAGTGCAAGTCCAAGGGTATTAGTATCTGACTCTACACGCTTTTTACTATGTGTCATATGTATGGTGCCACTGTTAATGTTGATAGATTCTTTTAAAAGGAGAAGGAAATGCTGCAAGAGAATCTATAAAATATTTGGCAGACTGGAAATGTCCATCTAAGGTATATAGATGATATACATGTTATGGTTGTATTTTTTGCTTGTTAAACAATGTGGTTCTTGGGTATTGGATACCGAATTGGTTGGTATGAAATGTCATACAAAACGACACAATTCATGAACTAAAATGACCTAAGTAACTAGCAAGAGGATATGTGATGACGTTCATCGAAAACAAACAAACTGTTGTTTGTATTTCTCGTTGACATCAAAACTTGCCTTTAAGATTTGTTTTAATAATTTTTATTTAAATCAGGTATTATAAGAACAAAGTTTTTTTAAATAATTACCAAGTTCCATATAAGATGGATGATTTACAAATATAGTTGGAGAAATCATGTCCATAAAACATAATGCTAAAATGTCGCAAGACAAATGATTGAAAGATCACTTTCAAAGTGACATAGTCGTTTAAATTATATTGGAAAGAAAAGCATGAAGAAACTCCATCTTGATGGATTTTGGAGTCTTTAATTTTGATCAAATGACGCTTGTGAGACTTTCCTCGTGATAATTAAAACTTCGTTCAAGGGGCAAAGAAGAACGAACAACTAAATTGGAATTTATACATATTGATGTATTTAGTCCATTATGTGTAGTCGTGAGTGATGGATTTCAACTTCATATGCTTTCTCCGGAAATTTGAGTGAATATTCACTTAATGAGGAAGAGGTGTGAAATATTTGAAAATGTTCAAAGTCTTTCAAGATGAAGTGAAAAATCATTGTAACAAAAAAAATAAAGAGTTTATGATTCGATCATCAAGGAAGATATTTGAGTTACAAGTTTAGCAAAACACCTAAGATTTGAGAAATCTTTCCATATATTTGCATTTCCCGAAACACCATATGAATATGGAGTGTTTGATATCTATAATGAAACCTTGTTTGATATGGTTAGATCAAAGGTGTTATTTATAAAACTGTCATTATATTTTTAAAAGATTAAAGCCTACCGCTTTTTCACTAAAAAGAGTTTCATCTTGTTCCGTTGAAATGACACCATATAAGTTATGGTTTGGGATAAAACCCAAGTTGTCCTTTCTTAAATTTTGTTATGCGAAGAATAAGTAAAATGTTTACAACCAAAGTCGGATTAGAATGTCTTTGTAGGTTATTTTGAATAACCGTTGGGTATTCCTCCATAACACTGAAGGCAAAAGTGTTTGCCGCTTACAACGTCAAGTTTCTTGAGAAATATTTGTTCGTAAAAGTTAAGTGGAAGGACAATAGAACTTTGATAAGGTTAATGAACCTTAGCTATACGTGCTAAGTTGCGTAGCGCCCGGAAAAATGTTTCGGAGGCAGCCACAATGCTCATGGCTCACGTGCCTCAAAAGTTGTGGTCACAGAGGTCTAAGTTCCTATTGAACCAAGTAGGTCGGGTAAACCATCAAATACTAAGATTTGAGAGTAAATCATTATTGTTTAACAATAATGGACCGACTACATGCAAAGAAGCGATGATGGGCCCTAACTCCGGCCAATGGCTTAAAGCCATAAATCCGTGATAGTTCCATACACGAGAAATCAAGTTTTTTGAACTTGAAAGACCCTCCGAAAAGGTGTAAAAACCTATCAGTCGTATTTGGATCCATAAAGAAACAGACATGAATGTTTCACATCTATGAAATAGTTGACATGTCGTTAAAGATTTTACAACAATGTTCAAAGAGTTGACTATGAAAAGATTTGATCTTTTATAGCAATATTTAGTCTGGACAGATTAATGTAGCAACCGCTACATGTAATTTTGGTATATGGTAGATGAATAAACAAAACAAAGTTCTTCTAATATAATGGTTACCTAGGACGTGTACGTGACGCGATCTAAAGGGTTTTGTTAAATTCAAAGGATGCTAAAAGGGCATGCAAACTTCAATGGTTGAAGTAAGCATCACAGAGTTGGAATCTTCACCGTGATGAAACTGTTAAAGGTGTTTAATTTCATCGGAGATGATGAAGATGCTTACATTTGCAAGAAATTAAGTTGGAGTGCCGAGACACATTCCTAATATATTATATAGAGGACATATTATTGATTGGAAATGATATATCTTTTATTGACAAAGGTTAATAATTTCATTTCGATGAAAGACTTAGGCAAAACCCGAATATTAGGCATGAATGTCTATATGGATAGATTGTGACGCTAATATAGTTGTGCCATACGTACATATATGAGATATTGAATGAGTTCAATATGGAAACAACAAGAAAAGGTTTTTGTCACATGAAAAAGAATTGAATCAAGATTCAAGTGTATTGACACTTGATAAGTGAAACAAGATTCAAGTGCTTTGACACTTGGTGAGTAAAATCAAAAGAATATTTTGATCAATCATACCGTGATATGTACACATCCAGATATGTCCTATGCTATAAATGTTATGAGCATATACCGGAATGAATCATAAGATGATCATTGGACGATAGTAAGGATATTCTTATAATCTTTTGAAACAATTAAGAATATATTCTATTTGTATAAGAGAGAAATAGTTCATTGTAAAATGACACTAGTTCTGTCACAAGATATAAATTAATTTTATCTCCATTTAAACTATGGGTGGCACAATGTAATGGAAAGGAGATTCCATGATGGATTCGGATGAATTCCAAAGTTAAGACATTATGACGGATACAATAACAAAAGGCTAAGTATATGATTGATATAGTAGGAGCAAAAGAGGGAATTTGTGTCAAGTAGTTTGTTATCAAACTAAGGTGTGGTTCACAACGGGGTAGTACTATGAAGATATATTGTGCAACAATTATATCAACATATTTAACCCAAAGAACTAAAGGTCTCACCAAAAGACCAAATTTATACAATGCCATCTCATTAGAGAATGAGTGATTGTGGAGACGCAAAGACATGCAAATACACACGGAACTGAAAGTGTCAGATCCGGAGATTGTCTTAACCATTAGAAGTCGTGTATATGCAACACTAGAAATCCATAGATGTTCAATACACAAAGTGTTCAAACTAGATTATTGACTCTAGTGCAAGTGGGAGACTGAAGGAAATATACCCGAGAGGCAATAATAAAGTGGTTATTATCTTATTTATTGTTTATGATAAATGTTTATTTTACATGCTATAATTGAAATTAATATGGAAACGTTAATACATGTGTGTTTAATAAACAAATAGAAGGCTCCTAGTTATGCCTCTCTTATAAACTAGCTCGTTGATTAACAAGATGATCAAAGGTTTCCTGATCATGGACATTGACTGTTGTTAATAACGAGGTCAGAACATTGTTGGAATGATGTGATGAACATTCATCTGAAGTATAGCATTACGATCAAAGTCATTGTGTTTATATTTCTATAGCATCATATGAAGTAATCCTAATCCTTAGACCATGAGATCATGTCAATCACTAATACTAGAAGAGTATCTTGATAACATCAAATGTCACACCGTAACAGGGTGACTATAAAGATGGGTTCAGTACTACAAAGGTGTTATGTTGAGGCTCATGGATCAAGAGTAGAATTTGTACATCCCGATGACGAATAGATATACTTTGGGCCCTCTCGGTGATATCACATTAGTTAGCTTGCAAGCAAGTGATGTGATCACTAGAATGTTATATCACGGGAACGAGAAAAGTGTACATGTCGGTAACGATATTGATGACTGCAAGTGCACATATCGGATGTAGCCAGTTTCAAAATAAAGATATCGATCCCACGGGGAGCTAGAATCTGAAGTCTAGGAAGTCTTGAAATAAATACTGAAACTAGAAATGCTAAGTGAAGTTCTAAGTGACAAGATAAAATACGAGTAATGTGTAAAAAGGTGGTTTTGGGTTTTTGGTATAAGAGAACAATGCGTAAAGTAAATAAAACCGAATACAGAAAATAAGTATCGCGTATGTAAAAGAGATTTGAAACTTCAGTGGGGGAAAGCGTTCTCAGAGATTAGCGGATACACCACTAGCATCATAAAGGGCTAAGGTAAAGATTATCATCATGAACATTCTCAACTATGTATGTGTGGGAGGAACTCCGTATTTGGACAAAGAGGCAACAACCACTGCTCAAATCATCCTCATAACCACAGTAGACAGCAATCTACATCAATTGAATTACCGCGCTATTAAGGAACATAATCCCGCGGGACGTATCCCATGGCATGGATAGTGTTTTGTGAGTTTCCTCGATTCCCAAGTTGATATGTAAAGGGTTCCAATAGCTTTATAGTCACCGTAAGTGCTAACAGCTCGCCGTCTACCAACAAGTAGTTCCCTACATCAAGTCTCCACAAGAGGCAAATATTGGAGATGTCGACTTCTCCCAACATCAAGATGTAGACAATCTAACACATGGTCAGAACGATGGATATCATAATAAAATTTATCTTATTTCAATCTCATGCTAGGGTTTCTCCATCTCCCCAAGAACTAATGATATACTTATACATGGAGGCAGACAACATCATAGCAATTGTAATGGAAACGATCATCGATGAATAGTACTTGTATAAATCCACAATTAGTGCAAGAATTACAACAAGATCTAGATGGGATGGATGGAGATGATGGTGGTGATGAACATGCAGCGGTTGATGAAGATGGAGATCGATGCCTTGGCCTCCCAGATCTACGTAGGGCGAACATGGATACCTAGGGCAAGTTCCCCCTCCAGATGCCTTCCGGAGGTTAGATTTCGGCGATTTCTGGGTGTTCTGTATGTCGTCTCCTCGAACCAGTTGCATGGGGTGAAACTATTTGAGGAGGCGGAGGCCGCGCCAACTATACGGCGGCAACTATACGACGGTGGACCGTATAGTTGGTCGTCAACTCCTCTGCCTCCTTTGCTCGCTTCGGGTTCTCTTCTAGTATTATTAATATTTCCCAAATAAGAGATTTACACTGTTTTTGGCTCCATTTCTCTCCAGTACAACTGCTCCAAGAACTGTGTCTATCGGGTCCATCATCTGATCTGATCATGTTGAAAATAAACATAAAAAGTGCGCACGAACGCCGTAAAATACCAAGATCCTACATCTACAATTAAAAATAATAATTTAAAACATGATGCAAATATGAACTCATCAACTTTCCCAAGCTTATACTCTTGCTCGTCCCGAGCAAGTTTAGCTTAATAGATGTGATCCTCATATTCATGAAGCTGAGTCGACAAAATAAATGAGGCAATTACAGCATGTGTTGATTATAAAGGATACATATAAATAAGTTCATAAATAGTACCTTACTCGAACCATCCGAATAATATTATAAAGCTTCCACACCTTAGCAATTAACAGTTCATAAAATATTATTTTCAACATGATTAAAAGTATCTGGTTCAACCGAATGAGTTAGTGAGGTAGTCCCAAGTGTTTTTAGGATTAACATATTCACTTGGGATTCAAAATCTCAAACGTCTCTTTGTCTTACTACAATATGGTGGTGTATGCCTACTTGCTCTTTGCACATTTGCTCCTTTTCTTCATCTTTCTTTTTCTTCCTTTCTATATATATATATTTGTGCTCACACTTTTGCTTAAGTGTTGTGCAATGGAGCTAGCCATATAATCCATTTCATGTAGGAATTTCAAAGTTTAACGATTCCAATTACCAAATTCCAAATATATATGAAGTATCTTTATAACTTGAGTATTCTACCTCAAACTTGTTCTCACTCTATTTGATAGCACTTATAATTTATCCTTTGTTTAAGGTTTTCTTTTTCATCTTAATTAATTAGATCATCTCTCTTTTTGTAAATCAAACCATTGACCTACAATATAATGATCAAATTATCTTTTAAATGTTCCGTTAATACCAATAGTGTGGAAGACTCCTATTGCTATCATCAAGTGCAAGTAAAATCATACTCAAGTCATTCATATAACCAATAGGACAAACTCAAACTCAATAATGCTCCATATATTATAATAAACTCAGAATTTCATAATAGGGATCAACTATTCCTAAAGGGAATCTAATGATGCAAACTTTATTTATGGTCTCGAACTAATGCAAAACTAGAATATAAATAAAAACTTATAAGATAGATTACAAGGTCTTAAAGATATCCCCAAGCTTGAAATCAAGCCAGGCGAGATCTAATAATCCCTTGCGATTATTTGATACCGTGCGTTTTGAAGGTCAGTGTGGCGCCATGGCACGTGGTATCTTCTCTTCACGGGCTAGCCTGAGACGGAGGGATTGATTAACGGCCTCCAGTTCTTTAATATGCAGCTTGTAGAGGAGATTATTATTCTCCATCACTTTCACTTGTTCCTTAATGATCTCGTTTTTGTTTTGGAGGGTTTGTATAGCCTTGAGACTCATAGAAAAACCTGCTTTGGTGGTTTTCTTGATATCATCATCAAGTTTATCAAGATAGACTCGCAGCCACCGAAGATGCTTGGGCGTCCCCGTTGCCTCCTTGTCTATCTCTTCAATCTTCATCTCGAGGTCCTTCAACTCTCTCCTCCGGCATTCCTTGTCGGCGTCAAAGAACTCCATAGGGGTGGTCTTTATCTCCTTGACTTGCTCGCTATTGCTTGAAATCTCCATAGAAACTCCTCCCGTTGGCCTCTTGGATCTTGACTGCTCTATTTTGTGTGTTCCCTTGTATGAACAAGAGGCAGATTTGTTCCTGGTGATTTTTGATTAGAGAGATACACAATAGGGCAGCATATAAGAGGGGTTAGGGGTCGGTAAAACTCACGAGAAACATCAAATTTTTGTCCAAGAAAACAATCCAAACCGACTAGAAAAAGAAATCGCGGATTTGGAGGAGTTCCACGCTGAAACGACCAACTTTACGGTCGTGGCCCGTATAGTTGAGGCCGTATAGTTTGTTAGGGGAAAAAACTTCCAAATATTTTTGAAGGGTTTCGCGGCATAGTAAATCAAAATTTTCTACGGATGCGAACAGAGGGAAAGCCAAGATCTAATCTAGGAGATGCAAACAACGAGAGAGATTGGATTAGATCTTCATACCCTTGAAGATTCATGACAATGAACGTTCGTCCGGCGTGGGTGATGTAGTCGTACTCGCTTCTCCTCCTCGCGATCCGATCCGATCTAGCACCACAAGTGGCGGTGCCTCCGTGAGATGCACACGTGCAGCACCTCGACATCTCCTCCTTCCTTTGTCCAGCAAGTATGGTGGAGAGATGGGTTGGATCTACAACGCTACGACGCGGTGCAATTGGTGGAGAATTTCTGCAGCAGGGCTTCGCCTACAAGCAGTCGGGAGGGAGAGAGGAGGGCAGCAGGGCGGCTAGGGTTGGAGGGGAAGGTGTGGGGGGTTGGTGCGCCCCCACCCCTCTTTATATAGAGGGGGGTCGCAGCCCTATCCCCTCCCCCAAGCCAAGACCGGCGGCCCCAAGGAGGAAGAGTGGGGGGCAAGGAAACCCCCTTCTAGAAGCTCTATCTAGAGTTTAAACCTCTCTTGGCCGGCTATGGGGCCTTGTGCCCCTGGCCCAATGCAGCCAGGGCACTCCCTCATAGGCCCATGCCCCCTCCCGGAAGGTGTGGCCACGTTGGTCCCCTTTTGGAAGGTTCTAGAAGCTTCCGGTACAATACCGATTAACCCGGAACAATTCCGAACTCCAAAAACTGCACTGCCTTATATGAATCTTATTCTCCGGACCACTCCGGAACCTCTCGTGATGTTCCGGATCCCATCCGAGACTCCGAACAAAAGCTCGTAAACCAATTATCCAATCTATCCTAGCGTCGAGATACGTTAAGTGTGTGACCCTGCGGGTTCGAGAATATGCAGACATGATCTTCTATCAATAATCAACAACGGGGTCTGGAAACCCATATTGACTCCCACACATTCATCGATGATCATATCGGATGAACCACGATGCCAGGATTCAATCAATCCCATATATATATTCCCTTCGTCTCGCGATATTTTACTTGCCCGAGATTCGATCGTCGGTACCGTCATACCTAGTTCAATCTCGTTCACAGCAAGTACTTTACTCGTTCCGTAATCCGATATCACTTTGTGATTAACTCCTTAACCACATGCTTGCAAGCGGTGTTGATATCGATTACCGAGTGGGCCCGAAGTATATCTCTCCGACTTGGGAGGGACAAATCCCATCTCGATACATACAACCCAACAGATACTTTCCGATCACCTGAGAGACACCTTTATGATCACCCTCTCATAGGATGACGTTTGATGACCTCAAAGCTTTCTTCCGATACCAGGGAGTTGTATTATCTCATGGTCTAAGGAATACAATATTTGACATAAGAAAAACTTCGCAAAGACGAACACGATGACACGATCTAATTGCTTCGCTTAGTTTGGGTCTATCCACCACATCATTCTCTAGTGATATGATCTCATTATCAATTGACAACTCATGTCTATGGTTAGGAAACCTTAACCATCATTGATCAATGAGCTAGTCCATAGAGGCATACTAGGGATACGGTGTTGTTCACAAACCACACAAGTATTAAAGTTTCCGCTTAATACAATTCTAGCATGGAATATAAACTTTATCATGAACAAGAATTATAATAATAACATCTTTATTATTGCCTCTAGGGCATAATTCCAACAGTCTCCCACTTGCACTAGAGTCAATAATCTAGTTTACATTTGGCAACAATCTTACACCCATGGCCGAGGTGCTGATCATGTTTACACGTGGAAGAGGTTTAGTCAATGGATCTGCGACATTCAGATCTGTATGTACTTTGCTGATCTTGGATCTCCATCCGCTATATCATCTCGGATTATATGAAACTTGCGGTTGATATGCTTGGTCTTTGGATGATATCTTGGTTCCTTAGCTTAGTGCTATGGCGCGGTGTTGTCACACAATATCTCGATGGGTCCAATGCACTTGGAACCACGCCAAGCTCGATGATGAAGTTTCGATCCAAACTCCTTCACTTGACGCTTCGCAGCGACCATGTATTCCGCTTCTCATGTAGATCCCGCGATCACGCTTTGCTTGCGACTTCTCGACTCACAGCTCCTCCATTCAAAATATAAACATATCACGTCGAGATTTAGAATCATCCTTGTCGATTGTCAAAACTAGCGTCGACGTAACCTTTTACGACGGTGTTCATCACCCCATAGACTAAGAACATTTCTTTAGTCCTATTTAGGTACTTTAGGATGTTCTTCACGGCTGTCCAGTGTTCCACTCCTGGATCACTTTGATATCTGCTCGTCAAACTAAGAGCATTGGACACATCCGGTCTAGTACATAGCATGGCATACATGATAGAACCTATGGCCGAGGCATAAGGCACTTTGCTCATAGCTTCCCTATCATTTACTGTAGCTGGACACTGAGACTTGCTCAATATCTTACCTGACAACATAGGCACTGAACCTTTCTTTGCCTTATCCATTCTGAACCTTTTCAGAACTTTGTCTAGGTATGTACTCTGGCTTAAAGCTATCAGGCGTCTTTGTCTATCTCTATAGATTTTGATGCCCAATATATAAGCAGCTTCACCTAGGTATTTCATTGAAAAACACTTGTTCAAAATAACTCTTCACATCCTTAAGCATGTTGATGTCATTTCCAATAATCAATATGTCATCCACATATAGTACCAGAAACGTCACCGAGCTCCCACTCACTTTCTTGTAGATGCAAGCTTCGTAGCAATTTGGAACAAATCCAAAGCTCTTGATCACTTGATCAAAATGAAGGTTCCAACTCCGAGATGCTTGCTTCGGTCCATAAATGGAACGTTGAAGTTTGCATACTTTATCAGCATCCTTAGGATCGACAAAACCTTCGGGTTGCATCATATACAACTCTTCATCAATGTTGCCATTGAGGAACGCAGTCTTGACATCCATCTGCCATATTTCATAATCATGAAACACAGCAATTGCTAATAAAATCCGAATGGACTTAAACATCGCTACGGGAGAGAAAGTCTCATCATAGTCAACACCTTGAACTTGTCGAAAACCTTTCGCGACAAGCCGTGCTTTATAGACGGTAACATTACCATCCGCGTCCGTTTTCTTCTTGAAGATCCATTTGCACTCAACGGCCTTTCGGTCGCTAGGAGGGTCCACCAAAGTCCATACTTGGTTTTCGCTCATGGATCCCAATTCGGATTTCATGGCTTCTAGCCATTTCTCAGAGTCTAGGCTCATCATCGCTTCCTCATAGTTCGTGAGGTTCACCGTCTTCTACTAACAAGACAGTCAAGACAGGTTGCCGTACCACTCGGGAGGGCATGTGACCTTGTCGACTGCTGACGCTCGATGGCGACATCGTCCAAGCTTCATGATCCTTGTCATTAGCTTCCTCTATTGTTGGTGCGGTGATCGAACAATTTCAGGTGCTGCGCTACTCTCCAATTCAAGAGAAGGTTCAATAACCTCGTCTAGCTCTACTTTCCTGCCACTCACTTCTTTCGAGAGAAACTCCTTCTCAAGAAAGGAACCGTTCTTTGCGACAAACACTTTGCCTTTGGTTCTGTGATAGAAGGTATACCCAATAGTTTCCTTAGGGTATCTTATGAAGACGCATTTCTCCGCTTTGGGTTCGAGCTTGTCCGGCATCAACTTCTTGACGTAAGCTTCGCATCCCCAAACTTTAAGAAACGACAACTTAGGTTTAGCACCAAACCACAGTTCATACGGTGTCGTCTCAACGGATTTAGATGGAGCCCTATTTAAAGTGAATGCAGCGGTTTCTAATGCATAACCCCAAAATGATAACGGCAAATCAGTAAGAGACATCATTGATCAAACCATATCTAATAGGGTTCGATTCCGGCGTTCAGACACACCATTGCGCTGTGGTGTTCCGGGTGGCGTGAGTTGTGAAACGATTCCACTTGCTTTAAGATGCGTGAGAAAATCATAACTCAAATATTCACCTCCACGATCGGATCGTAGAAACTTAATCTTTCTGTTACGATGGTTCTCCACTTCATTCTAAAATTCTTTGAACTTTTCAAACATTTCAGATTTATGTTTCATTAAATAGATATACCCATATCTACTTAAGTCATCGGTAAAAGTGAGAAAATAGCGATATCCACCGCGCGTTGAAACACTCATCGGTCCGCATACATCGGTATGTATGATTTCCAACAAGTCCATTGCTCGCTCCATCATACCGGAGAACGGGGTTTTGATCATCTTGCCCATGAGGCATGGTTCGCATGTGTCAAATGATTCAAAATCAAGAGACTCCAAAAGTCCATCAGAATGGAGTTTCTTCATGCGCTTTACACCAATATGACCTAGACGATTACCACAAATAAGTAGTATTATCACTATCTACTTTGCATCTCTTAGCCTCAATGTTATGGATGTGTGTTTCATCCCTTTCGAGATTTAGAAGAAATAAACCATTCACAATAGGTGCATGACCATAAAAGATGTTACTCATATAAATAGAACAACCATTATTCTCCGATTTAAATGAATAACCGTCTTGCAATAAACAAGATCCAGAAATAATGTTCATGCTCAACGCAGGCACATAATAACACTTATTAAGGTTTAAAACTAATCCCGAAGGTAAAACTAAGGAGAGCGTGCGACGGCCATCACATCAACTCTTGATCCGCTGCCAACGCCAAGCATCGTCACCTCATCCCTCGCAAGTCCGCCCGTCTATTCCGTAGCTCTGTTTGAGTTACAAATATTATGGCAACCGAACGGTATCAAATACCTGAGCACTACAACGAGGGCTAGTAAGGAAAACATCAATAACATGTATATCAAATATACCTTTGATGGTGCCAGCCTTCTTGTCCGCTAAGTACTTGACGATTCGCTTCCATGACCCTTGTCCTTGCAATAGAAGCACCGATGTCGGTTTAGGACCAGACTTGAGCTTCTTCTCGGCAGGGCAACGCGCTTACGCCGCCTTTCTTGAAGGGCTTCCTTGCACCCTTACCTTTCTTGAAGGTGGGGGCTTGTTGACCATCAACACATGATTATTCTTTTTGATGTTCACCTCCGCTACTTTCATCTTAGCAAAGAGCTCAGTGATCATATCAGTGGAACCAATCTGATTGTGATCAACTACAAAACTTTTGTAGCTAGGAGTGTCAATCTTGAGCTCCTCTGGAATCTTGCAGTCTAGTTGCTGAAGGCGTTGAGTGTATCCCGTCATCTCAATGGCGTGCTCACTAACGGAACTCCCTTCCTCCATCTTGTAGTTAAAGAATTTCTTAGAGATCTCATATCTCTCAGAACGGGCTTGAGTCTGAAACATGTTTTTCAGCTCCTCGAGAATCTCAAAGGGCCCGGCGAACTCCTCAAAACGATTTTGAAGATCCGATTCCATAGCATACAACATGGCGATCTTAATCAAATCATAATCATCCTTGTGCGACTGATAAACAGCTTTTTCATCAGCCGGCGCATCTATAGCAGGGGCGTCACCTAGCGCTTTCTCAAAGACATAGTCCTTTTGCCGCCAGCGAGAATGATTCTCAGAATGCGGAACCATTTGGTGAAGTTAGACCCATTGTTTCTAAGCTTTTCTATCTCAGCAAAAACGTTGAAGTTGAAGTTGGACTTG
The DNA here is from genome assembly GCA_023614405.1 of Avena insularis. Classification (NCBI taxonomy): domain Eukaryota; kingdom Viridiplantae; phylum Streptophyta; class Magnoliopsida; order Poales; family Poaceae; genus Avena; species Avena insularis. Next base: position 392,121,635 of record CM042695.1, read on the forward strand.
GCCATGTGATCGACAGTATTTGCAAGTACAATTTAGACTATGTTCATGATAAATAGTTCAACTTAATCAAATTACTAGATGAACTCCCACTAAATTCAACATCCCTCAAGTTGTTTAGTGAACACGATACAAATTCACCAAACCTAATCCGATCATCACGAGAAGAGATGTGGTTTCAATGGTGGACAACGATGTGTCGATCATATCATTCATATGACTCATGCTTAACCTTTTGGTTCTTATGTTCCGAGGCCATGTCTGTACATGATAGGCTCGTCAAGTTAGACCCAAGTATTTCCGCGTGTGCAAAACTGGCTTGCACCCGTTGTATGTGAGCGTAGAGTCTATAGCACCCGATCATCACGTGATGCTTGGACACGATGAACTTTCGCAACTGTGCATACTTGGGGAGAACACAGTTTTATCCTGATCTTTAAGTGAGGAATCATCTTATAATGCTACCGTCGCGATCTAAGCATAATAAGATACATAAAAGGATAAACATCACATGCATATAACTTTATGTGACATGGTATAGCCAATCTTCGCGCAATGATCTCCATCTTGTGCGTTCCGACATGATCTCCATCACTCCACCATGATTCTTGTGCGTTCCGGCATGATCTCCATCACTCCACCATGATTGCCTCCACCACGAATAGCAACTACAACTATTGCTAACTACTTAGCGATAAAGTAAAGCTATTACAAGGCGTATAAGAAGTTGACTCGCAGGTCATACAAAATTATAAAGACAACCATATGGCTCCTGCCGGTTGTGTACTCATCGACATGCAAGTCGTGAAACATTACAAAACATGATCATCGCATACAATATACACATCACATCTTGGGCCATACCATATCACAGAAAACACTCCCTGCAAAAACATGTTAGGCGCCTCTACTTTGTTGTTGCATGTTTTAGATGCTAAGAACGATTCTTACCTACGGAAAGCCACAACGGTGATATTATGGTTGCCAAACTCTGGTGTTAATCCCATGACAACTATAGTGAGAGAAACTGACATCCACCAGCCGCATGTGTGGAACAAGCCACACGTCAAGTGCGGAGCCGGTCTCGCGAACGACGTCGCGTAAGGTTGGCCTGGACCGCTTCAATCTCACTATCCCGCGTCATAAGAAGAACACAAACAAGAGGCTTGCAACAGAAAACATCAACTTCCGCAACAACCATGTTGCGTTCTACTCGTGAAACACATCTACGCATAGATCTAGCTCTGATACCACTGAAGGGTTTCGTGGCATAGTAAATCAAAATTTTCTACGGATGCGAACAGAGGGAAAGCCAAGATCTAATCTAGGAGATGAAAACAACGAGAGAGATTGGATTAGATCTTCATACCCTTGAAGATTCGCCAATGGAACGCTCATTGGAACATGGGTGATGTAGTCGTACTCGCTTCTCCTCCTCGCGATCCGATCCGATCTAGCACCACAAGTGGCGGTGCCTCCGTGAGATGCACACGTGCAGCACCTCGACATCTCCTCCTTCCTTGGTCCAGCAAGTATGGTGGAGAGATGGGTTGGATCTACAACGTGATGGCGCGGTGCAATTGGTGGAGAATTTCTGCAGCAGGGCTTCGCCTACAAGCAGTCGGGAGGGAGAGAGGAGGGCAGCAAGGCGGCTAGGGTTGGAGGGGAAGGTGTGGGGGGTTGGTGCACCCCCACCCCTCTTTATATAGAGGGGGGGCGCAGCCCTAGCCCCTCCCCCAAGCCAAGGCCGTCGGCCCCAAGGAGGAAGAGTGGGGGGCAAGGAAACCCCCCCTTCTAGAAGCTCTATCTAGAGTTTAAACCTCTCTTGGCCAGCTGGGCCCTATGGGGCCTTGTGCCCCTGGCCCAATGCGGCCAGGGCACTCCCTCATAGGCCCATGCCCCCTCCCGGAAGGTGTGGCCACGTTGGTCCCCTTTCGGAAGGTTCTAGAAGCTTCCGGTACAATACCGATTAACCCGGAACAATTCCGAACTCCAAAAACTGCACTGCCTTATATGAATCTTATTCTCCGGACCACTCCGGAACCTCTCGTGATGTTCCGGATCCCATCCGAGACTCCGAACAAAAGCTCATAAACCAATTATCCAATCTATCCTAGCGTCGAGATACTTTAAGTGTGTGACCCTGCGGGTTCGAGAATATGCAGACATGATCTTCTATCAATAATCAACAGCGGGGTCTGGAAACCCATATTGACTCCCACCCATTCATCGATGATCATATCGGATGAACCACGATGCCATGATTCAATCAATCCCATATATATATTCCCTTCGTCTCGCGATATTTTACTTGCCCGAGATTCGATCGTCGGTACCGTCATACCTAGTTCAATCTCGTTCACAGCAAGTACTTTACTCGTTCCGTAATCCGATATCACTTTGTGATTAACTCCTTAACCACATGCTTGCAAGCGGTGTTGATATCGATTACCGAGTGGGACCGAAGTATATCTCTCCGACTTGGGAGGGACAAATCCCATCTCGATACATACAACCCAACAGATACTTTCCGATCACCTGAGAGACACCTTTATGATCACCCTCTCATAGGATGACGTTTGATGACCTCAAAGCTTTCTTCCGATACCAGGGAGTTGTATTATCTCATGGTCTAAGGAATACAATATTTGACATAAGAAAAGCTTCGCAAAGACGAACACGATGACACGATCTAATTGCTTCGCTTAGTTTGGGTCTGTCCACCATATCATTCTCCCAATGATATGATCTCATTATCAATTGACAACTCATGTCTATGGTTAGGAAACCTTAAACATCATTGATCAATGAGCTAGTCCATAGAGGCATACTAGGGACACGGTGTTGTTCACAAACCACACAAGTATTAAAGTTTCCGCTTAATACAATTCTAGCATGGAATATAAACATTATCATGAACAAGAATTATAATAATAACATCTTTATTATTGCCTCTAGGGCATAATTCCAACAATTTTTAGCCCAAGTCGGTTAGATTACCGAATAAGAACCGACAAAACTTTTTTTATCGATGAAGAAAAACAAAAAACGGTTCAAGGGTACAGAACGTTTAACGACCAACTATACGGAGGGAGAATTTTCAAAAGGGGATACATTATGTTTAGTGACCAACTATATAGCGGGGGATTTTTCTCCGCCCGTATAGTTACGGCCGTATAGTTGCAAAAACCCCTCAAAATTTTCAGAAAAACAAGAGGAATTCAAAGGCAAAAAAACTTAATAGTAGAAACTATGAAAATAAAACACTTATTAGAGTTAGAAAACTTACCTTCCACTTACCGTTTACTTAGTCCGGAGTGGAAAGCTCCTCCATAAACAAGGACTTCCTTTTCTTTGAAGGATTTGACATTAGCTCATATAGTAATTGTTAAAAACAAAAATCGCCGAGACTAAAGCTCCTCTCAATAAGATCGATGTCTTGCTGGATAAATATAGATGATGAATCTACTACCTTTGCTTCTTGTCTTTGCATAATATGCAACTCAAATTCTCGAAGTAAAAGAATCCAACGAATCAGTCTTGGCTTATGAAACTTCCTATCGAGCAGTTATTTCAAACCATCACGATCCATATGAATTCTTACTTTTGCATCAACAATATAAGAACAAAACTTATCACAAGAGAAGAATATAGTAAATAGTTCTCTTTCTTCCTTAGGATAATTCTTTTGAGCACTATTGAGAGTTCTACTAGCATGATGTATAATATTAAATCTGCGACCTATGTGTTGTCCCAAAGTTACTCCTACAGCATCATCCCTAGCCTCACATATTGAATCAAAAGTCATATCCCATATAGGTGGTTTAATGACGGGAGCACGAGATAAAGCATATTTAAGTTTATCAAAAATAATAAGGCACTTATCATCAAAATTGAATCTTAATCTTTTTTGCAACAGATTAGTCAAAGGTTTAGAAATTTCAGAAAAATTCCTAATGAACCTTCTATAAAAGCCTACATGACCAAGAAAACTTCTTATACCTTTTACATCCCTTGGTTGTGGCATTCTCTCTATTGCTTCTAATTTAGCCCTATCTACTTCAATACCCTTGCCTGATACTTTATGTCCAAGGACTATGCCTTGTTTGACCATAAAATGGCACTTCTCCAAGTTCAAGACAAGATTAGTTGCTTCGCAACGCTGCAATATTCTATTGAGATTATCCAAGCAACTAATAAACGAAGTTGCATAGACAGAAAAATCATCCATAGATACTTCCCTTATCGGCTCTATAAAATCTATGCACACCTTTCTAAAGTTTGATCTATGAACGGTAAATGATAGTGATCTTTCCTAGTATCCTTATTTAATTTCCTAAAATCTATGCACACCCTATATCCAAATATAGTTCTAGGCATACTATTTCTTTTCTTACCACTTTCTTCATTTTAGGCTTTAACGTTCTATTAAATTCCACAACTGGTTTAGCACCTTCCTACATGAATATTCGATGGGAGGCTATCATTGGACTAATTCACTTCAATTCGCCCATTGAGTACCCAAAGGCCGTGCGGTGCTCCTTTAGTACCTTCATGAGTTCTTCTTCTTCCCCTGAAAGTTTAGCACTAATAATAATATGCAATTTATTAGTATCATCTAAGAATCTATACTTAAGATTATCTGGTAGAGTTTTTAATTCTGGGGGTGGCAATTCTTCATCTCCTCTTATTTCTGATTCTTCAAAAGCTTCATCAGTTGGAGGTTATTCAATGGGAAATGAATCAAATTCACTTTCAAGTTCTTCTAAAGTTCTATCCTCCATAATTATTTCTCCACAATTTGGATCTTCATTTATTTCTTCATCTTGATTATTCAAGAAAAGAGCTTCCATTTCTTCAATAGTTTTATCCTTCTCTTTTTATTTCATGAATAGAGGTTTGTCTTTAAATTTGGAAAAGTGGAATTCTTTTTCCGCTTTCTATCACATCCCAAGATTTTCCAAATCTTGTTATGTGAAAAATAAATGAATAAAATAAAACTTTGTTGATTTTCAGGGTGAGAAGAAACTTTTTGATTCCAATTGGAAATCTTCAAACCTTTTTGATCAAACAAATCCTAAAGGGATTTGAAAAGTTAAACAATTAATAAAGAAAATATTTGAATAAGTGAAATTACTATTTTTGGATCTTTTAATAAAAGATTTGGTTTTCAAAAGAAAAGGTAGATTTATAAATAAGGATTATTTATAAAGCCAAATTAAAACTTGGCCAGTGTTTTGAAATAAAATGTTTTGCTTTGATTAAAAGAGTAAAGGTTTATTTAAACAAAATAATGAGGATTTATTAATATCCAGTTTTATTTAAAATAAAGGCTTTTCCCATTTTAAATAAACACTAAAACTTATTAAATTATTTTTAAATATGTTTTCCAAGTATTTTATATTCTCAATTAAAACCTACTGAAGTGTTTTTGGTTCTATTTTAGATTTCAAATAAAGATTTTAAATAAAACAAACCCTATTTGATTTAATAACTAAGGTCCATTTTATTTAATTATTAATGGAACCTAAAATAAAAATGTTATTTTAAACCAGTTTTCCAAGTATCTTATATTTTCAAATAAAACCTACTGATTTGGTTTTGAAAATATTTAGAATTCAAATGGAGTTTTTAAATAAATTAAAACCCATTTGATTTATTAACTAGTGTCCATTTTATTTAATTATAAATGGACTCTAAAATAAAAATATTATTTTATTTTGGGAATTGGTTTATGTTGTTAAACAGAACCAAATTCAATTGCAAAGTGTGGTGGATGTTTGAATTAATTTGAATGCTTGATTGGTTGTTGAATTTCAAAACAGAAATTGAATTTGGAAAAAGAAAAAGATTCAGGAAAGAAAAAAATAGAAGTGGAATGACCCAACTGGCTAGCCAGAAAGCCAGTCAACCCACCAGCTCTTTCCCACGCCAAGCTGCTTTTCACTTAAAACCGCACCCGCAGAGCAACTGACCGATGGCCCCTCTTTCCCTCTCACTTCCTCACTGCCAGTAGACCCACCACCACTCTGTCTTCAACCGACACCAGTTCCTCCTCCCCCTCTCTCCCGTTTCTGCGATGAATTCGCGAGCATCAATTCGCGTTAACGTAGCAGTTAATCGCTCCTGCAACCACGCATTCTTAAACTCCTCGCCCTCCTCCTCATTTCCCCTCAGTCACAAGCTCCTCCCCGTCCCAGGGCTGCTCGAATTGCTCGTGGCAAGCCCACTGGCTCCGACGAGGTCTGGTGCAAATTCCGGTGACCTAGTGTCGCCCCTTGCCTCATCAACCACGCACACATACTCCACGCATCCTGGCGCATCTCCCTGTGCCACTGGTTCGCCCGCGAGTGCCCTGTAGCCTCGGCGAAGCTACCGTCTTGCCGCGCCGCCGCCATTACTCCGTCGAGCACCCCAGGTGAACTCCGACCGCCCTAAGCTCTCTCGGTGATGCACACATATTCCCCAGATCATCCTGCGTCTAACCATGCCTCCACTTTGTCTTAGCGTGGTTCCAAACAACGCCAGCGACGACGACCCGAGAGCACCGCCGCTTATACCAACTCCGGCGAGCAATCCACCTCGTTCCCGTGCGCCCCTCGATGAGATACTGCCACGTTGAGCACCAGCGAAGTTCGACGATCTCGGTGAGCATATTCCCATCCCCCCTCGCTTCGCCGCCGCATACCATCGACTCGCTGGCGACCACCATCGCTGCGCCGCCAGAGCTTGGTCAATGCGATAATAGCCGTTAGATGATGATCCAAGCGTCACGATAGATCCTTAGCCGAAGGGGTACAAGTGATCCTGTGCCGCACGATCTGACTTGATCCAACGCGCCAGAGCAGTCGATCCAACCAAAACGGTATGGACGAATCAGAACACACCGCGTGTCACTGGATGATTTAAACAGAATTTGAAAACAGATTTAGATGCAAATTTGAAACCCTTGTAACTTTTGATCCACACGTCCAAATTTTGCAAACTTTATATCAATGGAATCAGTGGAGCAAGCCCTAGCCAACCATGCCATTTGTTTAGTAAAAAGATTCTGGAAAAATGTTTGTTTTTGCAGAAACATTTGTATGCTTGATTAGATTGTAAAAAAAATTCAAAATTGATTTTGGGGATAAAATCTTTGGAAATTGGATTGATTTGAACCTACTAACCCTAAGAATCACTTTTTGGTTTCAAAAATGTATTTGGTGAAACAAAAGAATGATTCTTTGATTTAAAACCATTTCTAGTCAAATAAAAATATAGTTTTTTAATTAAAAATGGTTTTGGAAGAAAACTTTTGGGAAATGTTTTGTTTTAAACTCTCTGACCCTAAACACAAAGTTTGTGGTTTGAAAACATATTTGGTGAACCCTATAGATTAATGCCTTAGTAAAAATATTTCTACACCACATAAAATGTTACTTTGTTTTGAAAATGGTGTATGAAATGAAATCTTTTGCAAATGACTTTGCCACTTTATAAAATGACCATTAGGTGTTTCCAAATGTTTATGTCCCATTAGGAACCACTTGTCCAAATAAAACAAACCTTGGCATGCTTGCATGCATTATCTTAGTTCTATGATTTTATGTGATGTTTTGCTTGATTGGTAGATTGAGATTGTGCCTTGCTTGATTGATTTGTAGTGACTTTAAGAGTGTGATTGTTGCAAGGACAAGGAGTGAACTTATACCCTCTACCAAAAAGGCAAGTGATGCTTCATACTTTTGTCCCATTACTTTCACTATGCATTAGTGATTTTTTCTAAGTAAAACTTGCATGGAGTTTTGCTAAGTATAGACCTTGCTATAGGAAAACCTAGTAGATGAAACCTTAGTAGAAATTTTCCTAAGTTAAGATTCCTACTACTATCAAGCTTAGCCTAGCTAATAGAAAACAAGGGTGGAATATATATCCATACTATGAAAAACTTTCTAAGTCTGAGGACTTGTGTTTTTGTTTAATAAAACAACTAAGTTAATGAATCACCTGGGTGGAATGGTAATGGCTTGGTGGTTTTTGGTTGAGTGGTTCACAAGGCCCATGTCTATGGTTGACCTTGTGTATCTCACTTGTGGATGGCCACCCAGGAACAAAGAGATTTGAGATGTCAAATGTTGAGAAGCTTCAAGTGCAACCACTTGGCAATATGGGCTCTGCCTGGATCATATAGGTTGCAAGAACTTAGCCATATGGACAGTTGGTGGTAGAGTTTGATTGGTTGGAACGCGTCCATTTTGGTCTAAGGGAAGGCTTCTGAAAGATCCTGTCTTGGGAAACCAAGTCTTGTGGGGAAAGTGTACCACCTCTGCAGAGTGTAAAATCTAAGTACTTAGCCATGTCCCTGGTAAAGGACAATTTGAGCATCAAGACATGGAAGCAATCAATAATATCATCATTCAAATTTCTAAGTTAAAAACTTGTGGTTTGAACAAGGGTTAAAGGATCTTTAATCTTTGATTGGGAGAAATGATTTTGTCAAGCAAAAACTTAGTGTTTTCAAAATGATAAGGAAAATCTATTTTGAACAATGTAAGCCTCAACTCCACTTAGCCAAATGCATATAGATGATAGACTCCACTATACTACCATAGTATCACTTGCCAATACAATTCAAATGTATTGACCCTTGTGGCTGTAACTTGTTATGTTGCAGGTTTGATTGATTTAGTGAAGTGTGTTGATTAGGATTACAAAGTCTACAACCAACATGTCTGCCTGTGGCACTTTGAAGATGAAGGACCCCATGCTTATAGATATTTTGCTGCAATGTAATGTAATAGCCAAATGAGCTATGTAAGATGTAATAAAACTATGTTATTCCTGGTTATAAAGTTGTATTATGACCTTTGTTTCTTGATATTACATCTTAATTGTGGATGCTAGCTATTGATCCAGGGACTAGCTGTAACATCCCAAAAATCATGTTTCAAAACTCATTTCATACCATCCTTGCATCCTTCATTCATTTAGGGTTTTTCTCAAAATCATTTAGAGACAGAAGTTTGAGCTATGATTTCATGTGTGCAAATTCAACTCAATTGGCCATCACCCTTTGAGATTGGATTGTTTAGTTACTTGTTTGCTTGCCTCCATTGTTGGAAAGATTAGGTGTAGCTTTTTGACCCAACATCCCATTTAGAAATGATTTCAAAATCCTATCTCAAATATTTTCAAACTTGAGACAAAGTCTCTGTTTATTTCAAAAACCCAAGCTTGACCAGACCCTTGCAAGGTGACCACTTGGTGAATTGACTGTTTTTGAAACCACAGAACCCTACAAAAATCCCCAGTTTGGTTTGAATTCAAAAGGATTTGAATTCATATCAAAATTCATTCCAGAAAATAGAATTAGAAAAGAAAAAGACTTAAACAAAGGGAAAAGGCCGAGCGCCAGGTTTCTGGCCCAGCAGAGAAACAGGCCCATCAAGCCCACCCGGGGATCTCCTTTTTCCTCTCTCACGCGCGAGCGCACACACCCAGTCGCTGACAGCCAGACCCCACCTTCACCCTGCACACTTCGCTGACGAGCGGGCCCGGTCCACGTCGTCCTCGTCTTCCCCAAACCGCGCCTGCGACCACGTCGCTGCTGCAGTCACTGCCGGTAATGGCGCGGCGTAATTGGCATTAAACCGCGTGCGTTTCCTGTCGAGTCACCGGCTATAAGATCCTCTCTGCCTCGCGATCATTTTCCCCCAAACACCTCGCTCACTCTGCCACCAGGCTGCCCTCAATCAACTTTGCACCGCCGCAGACAGAGCCTCTCCGGCGATCGATTCCGGTGAGTCTCGTGTTCCCCTCTGCCTCTCGTTCTTGCTATCTGACTCAGTGTGTCTTTGCGCACCTCCTGACCTCACTAGTCCGTCCTGTACTGCCCCAGGTCGCCGGTTCCACTCGACACCGCAAGCACCGACGGCAACATCAACTCCGGCGAGCTCTAGTGGTAAGTACAGACCGCCCCGCGCCTTCTAGTTCATGCACACGACTTCGCCTTGACCCTGTGAATCTAACCACGTTATCATCTTGTCTCGAGGTGATCTGCAGCTTCATCCCCGACCTCAACCAGAGCCAACCGTCGCCGTTCCCAACCCCGACGAGGAATTGCGACTGCCCCTGAGCGCCCCTTGTCAAGCCAGCAGCACCTTGAGCTTCGCCGTGACCCCCTGAGCCCGGTGAGCAACCCCTCCTTCTCCCTCACCTCCTATAGCGTCGCCTCCGTCGTCGACCGACAGTTCCGCCGCCGCTGGCCACCGCTCCGCCGCTAGTTTTTGGCCAGGGCAATAGGAACCGTTAGATCTGCATCTGATGGCTTGGATAGAATGACTAACCGAAGGGGTACGTGTTGATCTGAGCCGCACCTGCCCCTTTAAATCCAGCGGTCTGTATCACTTGATCCAGACGAACCGGTACCGGCCAATTAGACAGTGACGTGTGGCTAGGGTTAGATTCAAAAACAGAATTTAAACCAGAAATTTGATCCAAATTCAAATGCTTATAACTTTTGAATGCCACGTTAGATTTTTGCAAATTTTATACCGTTGGATTCAGAAAAACAAGACCTTTCTGCCTATCCAATTTGTTTAGCAAATAGTAACCATTAGATTGGCTTAAATTGCAGAAACTTGTTTGAGGCCTTTTTGAGTATAGATTTAGTTTAGTAATTTTGTTTTAGGGTTAAGTAAGTTGTCTTGGCTATTTTTGTGACTTGTTTAGTTTCTGTAAACTTGCACTTGATTGGTAGAGTTTTCAAAAATCACCACTTAGTAGATCCATGCATGCATACATTCATATTATCTTTGTTTGTATATATATTTGTGTGTAATTGTGTGCTACAACTTTGTGTGTAGATTTTGTTAGTGATCGTGATTGTGACGAGTGCTACTCTCCACACTACCAAGGCAAGTGATATCTTCATGAATATTTCCTTCCCATATTTTATACTTGCATTAGATATTTTGTTAAGACTTGCATGCTACTTTTATCAAATAATAAGTTGGGAAATCCTATGTAGATTAGAATGGTAGAGTTGCTAGGAAAATTCCCTAAGTGTAAGTTACCATGCCATGCTTAGCCTAGCTACTAGAAAACAAGGGTGTTTTATACATTCACACTATGGAAAAATATTCTATGTCTGAGGACTTGTGTTTTATTTAACAAAACAACTAAGTAATGAATCACCTGGGTGGAATGGAAGGAATGGTTTATGTTGAGTGGTTCACAAGGCCATGACTTGGCTTGTGTATCTCACTTGTGGATGGCCACCCAGGAAACAAAGAGATTTGAGATGTCAAATGTTGAGAAGCTTCAAGTGCAACCACTTGGCAATATGGGCTCTTCCATGATCTTAGGATGCTAGAACTTAGCATCTTGGACAGTGGGTGGTAGTGGGATTGATAGGTTGGAGCGCGTCCATTTGACTAAGGAAAGGCTACTGAAGGATCTTGTCTTGGGAAACCAAGTCTTGTGGGGAAAGTGCACCACCTCTGCAGAGTGTAAAAAACCTAAGTACTTAGCCATGTCCCTGGTAAAGGACAATTTGAGCATCAAGACATGGAAACTTCAAGAATCTCATCACTCCAATTTCTAAATAAAACTTGTGGGTGAACAAGGGTTAAAAGGATCTTCAGTCCTTGATTGGTAGATGCCCTGAGTGGATCTTCAGTCTTTGATTGGTAGATACCTTGGGATAGTCTTTGCCAAACAAAAACTTAGTGTTTTCAAAAGTTAAGGAAAAATCTATTTTGAGCAATGCAAGCCTAAGCTCCACCAGCCAAATGCATATAGTATTATAGTCCACTTAAATATATATACTAAGGTATCACTTGCCAATACTATTCCAAAGTATTGACCCTCTGTGGCTGTAACTTGTAATGTTGCAGGTTACTCTGATGATGATTAGGAGTCATGAGTCTACACTCAACATGCTTGCCTGTGGCACATGAAGATGAAGACTTATGTTTATTTACTTATTCCATAAAACTCTTGTATTAGGCCTTTGGCCCTGAGTTGTAAAAGACTATATTTTATCTCTGGAATGACTGTAATAAACGACCTTTGTTTCTATGTACTTCATCTTAAACTGTGGATGCTAGCATTGATCCAGGGACTAGCATTGCAATCACAGGGATCTTTTCCTTTACAAAGGAGGGATCTTACACTAGCATTGTAAACACAGGGGACTCTACCTTATTTAAAGGTTGGGACCCTTTACAGATGGTATCAGAGCATTGTGTTGCCTGTAGGATTTTTAAACCCTAGGATTGGACAAAACCCTTAGAAAAATAGGAGTTGTATTTGTTCAAAAAAAGTTTTATTTACAAACAATCTTGTAAACTCTTTCCTCAACCATTTTGGTTTTGATTCTACATCTCTTCTATTTCAACTTGATGGAAAAGCCTACCCCATGGCCAAAGACTTCACCATGTGCAAAGGACTTCCTCAACTCTAATGACTTCAACATCTTCAACATATTCACCAAGGACCTCAATCTTGGATGTCACCAAGGACAAGTGAGACAAGGAAATCTTGCTCAAGATATGGAGACTAAGGGAATGAAAAATTAGAAGGAGTTCACTTCATTTGAAGTTTTGTGACCAAGAGTTTTCCCAAGGAAACCATGAACTCATGCAAGAAAGAATCAACCAAGAAGGAAGGAAAGATCACAAGTGAACCATATAGATGGACCACCATATTTTGTTTAAGACAACCCCCCAACTTATGTGGTGTAACAAAAAAAATTTTGGTTGCCTAAAAATATGCTTGAAACTTGTTGTTTGAGTGGAATGTTTGTTTGTGAGTGCTTGCACATTGCTTGTGTGAATTGTGATGTGTGTGATTAGAACCCTTACTTAGAAATATTTTGTCTATTCTAATCCCAAATCCACCCAAACAGATGACTTTTCCAAGAGACACCAACATCAAGGTTGATGATAACAACAACAACCAAGAGGACAACATGAGAGAACTTATAGTAACTCAAAACCAGTTGAGCCAAGAGACAACTTAGCTTTTAGCCAACAACAATGGACTAGACCCAACCATACAAAGGATTTTGAAACTTCAATCCCAATTGTTGCAAGGATTGATTACTCAAATGATCAACATGAGAGAAAACTTTTCCCAAAGAGCTAAGGACAACAAGGATGACAAAGATGTTATTCTAGAAGGAACCCAAGCTAGCAATACTTGTGGAGACAAGGATCATGCATGCAAGGAGCATGAAGACCAATGCCCCAAGAAGAGAGAAAGATTTCCCACCTATGAAGAACATGAACTAGAAGAACTCCTAGATTTAGAGAGACCCAAAAAGAAGAAGAAAGACATAAGACAGTTGCAATGTTACAATTGCAAAGATAAGGGACACTATGCCAGTGATTGCCCAGAAAAGAAGAAGAACCAAGGAAACAAACAAGAGGAAATGATACCAAAGGAAAAGAAACACTACAAGGAATCTGGCTATATATGACCCTCCATTTTCGTCACAAAATCGTCATAGTAGTCTGTTTATGACGATTCTATGACGATTTTGAGATCGTCAAAAGCTGGGCGTCACAAATGAACTATAACGACGATTTTGATAAAATCGTCATAACTGTCTATGACGATATTGGATCGTCATAACCGTTATGACGATCCGATATCGTCACGGGCAAATTGGCCTCGCCAGGTCAGATCCTATGTGGCCAATCCGACGTGGCAAAGAATCAGCCCGGTCCATTTTGAAGGTCTATATGGGCCAAGCCCAATAATTTTAGCCTTTTATTAACTGGGCCTTAGCCTTTTCGATACTCTTTTTCTTTTAGGCCTAGGCCTTTTATAATCCGTTTAATTATTCGGTTTGGCCATTTTCGGTACTTTTAAGATTTGGGCTTCGACCTGTACACGGTCCATTTATTTTTCCTTTTTTAGCCTTTATTTTCTGAAATTGTACACTGTTCAGAATTCGAATATTTATGGTCAAGGCCTGTTTAGAGCCCAAATATGATCTAGTTCACTAGTACATCGGACAAGCAAAACAAATAATCCAAAACGAATTCAAATTACAATCACAACATTTAATCAAATATAAGTCTCATCTATCGATAATCAACACGTATAAGATGCATTTCAAACACCAAGCATATACATATAGCAGAGAGGACACGCTCCGACTAAGAAGGTACAAATGGATCACTCAGTGAGATAGCGGCTAGCTGATGAGTTGGGGTATTAGCCTGCTGCTGGGCACAACTGAGAAGTGCTACATAGCTTCTATCACCTTGGCCTTCGGAGCATCAAGCGACTCAATAAGATGAAGAACCTGTCTAGTCCGTATCAAGAAGAATTCGAGTAAAACCTTAGCAGCACGATCATTCTCCAGCTGATCCAAAAGTGGTTACAAGCTCTCACCAAGCATCTGCACAAATTATGCAAGTTATATGTTGTCTCTTGAACATAGTCATCAGTAATGAATGAAACTGTAATGAATGAAACTCTACTGTCAGCATGGACGAGCCCAATTTCTATAGTAAAGTGAAGTTCTTTTAGCCTAAATGTTCACACTGTCCAAGAGCAAAAGGCAATACCATGCATATACTTAGACATCACAATCACTCGATGGACCATAAATTGAGGGCATGGTGCACAGGTAAACAATATTTATAATTATCAGGATACAGATCTAGAAAACAAATGGTGGTTCCTAATTTTATAATTATTTGGACATCCAACTCAAGTTAGGTACATCCAGCATGAACCCACTATAAGAATGGCACAACTCAGGCATATTAAGTTTGGCACTACCATCAATTAAAATCAACATAGTATAGATGGATCTCTATTTTGGACATATTGCACTAACAATGCTCTTGGTTTCTCAGTACAGAAGCATCCTGAATCCAGAAATGAAACTTCCTAGAAATCACAGCAGCAGCAACCACATACCCGCACAAAGAGGAGCAACAGAAATCAGATCAGTATGGTGCTACCAGACTTAAATTTTACCCCACCTGAAGAAGATGATGTCCATATAGTACAAGGAGAACATGTAGGTGCATAAGGCCTGCTGCGGGTAGGTCCTGGAGGAGCCAAAGTCATCCTTGGAAAGTGGCAACCACCAGTGTACGGCATCACTGATGATTCTTGAGTCCTGCCACAACAAAGATCCAAAACAAACAAGTCAAGGACAGAATGACTAATCAAAGTCCAGTGGATTCTTCCGTAGATCTGTACTGTCATGATATAGAAGAAGTTGAGGATTTGGGATACCAAATTGATCATAAAAATGGAAATTATTATACATGGCCTAACCCTATATTACTATCTATACATAAACCAGTAGCACTACTGCTACTAGAGGAAAATATGCTGCATAGTAATCTATTGCCTTTTATTAGAAAAAGAAGGGAATACTATATCAAACACACAAACATGCATGGTCATTTACCCAGCCCAGGTCAGATCAGATCATATCGAAAACAGGAGCTACCAATCATCATCAATTGATTATCAAACTATAACTTTGAGCTAGCAACTCACTTGGGTGAATTAACAAGGACTATAAGGGAGTGGGAGAGACCGAATACTTATCTGAACCAAACCACGACGATGGAGACGGTGAGGGTGGGGGATGCGACAGTAATGATAATGGGTGGCTTCATTATCTTATGCTACCGACATTTTCTGAGAAGCATATCCTGATTTGAGGGTATGAAAACCAATATAATGTTATGACAATATGGTTTCAACTCAAGGAAAATTAGTAGTACAAATAAAACCAACTAGGATATTACATGTTAACTCACCCGTAAACAAGCATAGTCCTAGGAAGTTTCAGAAGAACATTAGCTATCCTTTTCATACTTAGCAGAAATCATAATTCAAGACATGGATAGAAAAGGTTTGCTGCACAGCTATATTGTTAAATGTGTGCAATATGTGACTTGAGAGAAAGGAATAACTAGTTTCTTAATGCACATGAATAATGATAACATGATCCTAACATGTACAAGCCAAGGAACAACTAATGTTCTGGCATATGCACTGCTAGTAAAGATCAACTAATGTCAGGGAATCTGCAGTGACGTCGGGGAAGCCACAGTCCAATAAGACCATTAGGCATCGACAGAAATAAAACCATAGACATCACAGCAAAGCCACTCTCCAATAAGATTCAAGAAAGTAATCAAGCGGTATCATCAGTAGGTAGGAAAAGAGGGGGAAATGGCTACCTCGAGAAGTCCTCAATAGTGGAGAAAGTGTGGATGGGGTGGATGGTGCTCCACGGGTCCTGCAACCTGTACTTGCCAATAGTGCAGGATAACAGAACAAGCAATACATGAGTCACACTAATAAGATAGGTGAGGCAACTACCATTAGAGATAAGAAGCTGGCCATGAAAAAATATATATTGTTAATGAGGCATTTATACTACTCCCTCCGATCCTAAATAAGTGTCGCCATTTTGAACTAGAGTTAGTTCAAAACCATGACACTTATTTAGGATCGGAGGGAGTACTACTATTTAGTAATAGAAAAATCTAATTCAAGTCAAAACAGCAGCAACTTCTAAAGTGATGATGAATCAACAATTCCACTACTCTCCTATTAAGCCGAATAAATGCTTATCCCAGATCTAGTAAATGTACTTAAGATCTCAAGTGTACTAGCCTGATGTGCTATATTCTACTCACTTAAGAACAAATGACCTGTACTTAAGAACTCGGCGTAGTAGCCTGATATGCTCTGTTCCAATCACTTAAGACCAAACTGACGGTCAATAGTTCTCAGAAATGTACTTAAGCAGAAAAGCATAACCACAAAAACATGTGACTATCAAACTGAAAAGAATAAAGAGTATGTTTGCACTCTTGCTGATAAATGTATAAACAACTTCAAACCTATGTCAAAACTGATTGCTCAACAAATCTGATGGTGCACCACCTTATAGGGATTTGTCTTGTATGTATCAATAATGCGTATAAGATCGATAGCTAACCGTAGAAATATGTGAAAAAATTAACCTCATGCAATATTGCAGTGCCATTATTAAATTTGTAGCCATAAAAAGGAGCAGGCAACAGATGAAAATCAATAATAGTAGAACCAAATTTAGTATAGACTTGTACTTGATTCAGGCATGCCTAAGTGTACACATCATCCATTAGGTGAGAAACAATAGTCAGTATTGGTACAGCTGGGCATGCATTCAGCAGCATGTATCATGTACCAGGGCAGTTTCGATATGGAAACAATAGTCTCAAAAAATATTGAAACAACACTGCAAGTATACAATTCTGAAACTAAAAACAGACAACATTTTGATCCGTAACGCAACTCTGATCGTAATAATTTCACAAGTAGTTCATCATTTTGATACTTACTGTTATTACTAAATTCATTACTACCAAATAGGCAAGAACCAGATATCAGAACTTGCAGAACAACCCTACACAAACTCACATAGACCAGAAGCATTACAGACCCAACCAACAGAGACATATATGAGAGTGTACTAGTGCCTTTCCTGTATATATGTGGAGTTATTTTTGTTTATTTAGGACCATAAGTCTAAACTTGTGCATACAGCCCTGGTGAATGGTGCCTTTCTTCATAACTACATAATCAATTATGATGCCTAGAAATTACATGCCCAATGAAAACTAATTAGGAGCTCACTAGCAGAACAATTACATGTCCAACTAACTAGGAACTCAAATAGAACATAATTTCTATACTGCATAAATAATAACCATCCAAAAATCTTAGCTAAAGCTAGCAGTACAGGAGTGCTAGAATCGAGGTCATCGGCCATTCCTACAAATTATGGTACTAATAGCTCCTAAATATACCAATTGCTAGCTTCCAGGCATAAATTGGCAATCATATGAGTTTTTTTTGCAATCACAGATCCACAAATAGTAATAACAGGAACACGATTGCTTGTATCCCTCTCTCAAAATCACAAGTGCTGATCTATATGATACAAGCACCTTCCAGTACCTTGCGTACTGGACCTAGGCAATGACCTGGGCAATAACAAAGTTCAACTGGCATGTCCGAGTGTTTGTATAATAGAGGTATTTTTTATTAGCTTAGCAAACATCAAATCTGGCATGGTAAAGTTCAGTGCAGGACAGGACTATCCGTGGGAAGAGAGGTTAGTAGGCAGGACAGAATTACTCACCATAGATCCCTTGTTCTAGGGGTCGAGGAAGACGACACGCGCTCGACGACGGGCTTGAAGCGGATGGGCACGATCTTTCTAGCGCGTCGCGCTGGCGATGGTGGTGGACCTAGGGCGCCACCGCCTCCTTCTCCCCATCCACTCCTTGGGCGACGCCACGGTGCCGCCAGCTCGTCCTTCGCCTGTGTGGTCGCGGATGGTGAGGGAAGAGAAGAAAGCCACGGAAACATCGGCGTCGGTGAAGGACGGGGCATGTGGGCCAACTGCATCTGCTCCGCACGATGAAGACAGAAGCTGACCTTGGTCACCACCACCCGCCGCTGGGGTGCCGACATCGCCATGGAGAGCATGCTCCTCTCTATACAGCCGAGATCCAGGGCTAGGGTTTACATTGTAGGGCGGTTTCTTTGGTACCACGAGGTGGAATAAAGAGGGAGGGAGGAGGGTCCCGGGGAGATGGTCTGCGGGGCAGTGAGTGGCCGGAGTTGGCCGGGATCTAGGCCGCCACCGGCGGAGGAGGACATGGGAGGAGGGAGAAGGCGTTGAGAGGTGAATCGAACTTGTGGATCCAGGGAGTACGCGGAGGAACCACCGTCTCCGCAGGCAGGCGAAGGCAGATGAATGGGCGAGGCGAGAGGGCGGCCGCGGGTCACGAGGGCAGATGGATGGGCGCTGCCGTGAATATGTGGTGGTGGCGGCGACAGATGGGAGGGTGGAGAAGGGAGATGAGCACTGCAGGGTGGGAGGGGATTAGGGTATGGGTGATGTTCCTCTCGATCTTGGCCGAGGCAGGGGGATCCAGGGGATGTTGTTGCCGAGGCAGGGGTGGATGGAACTGGCCGGGATCTTGGCTGGCGGCGGAGAGGGGGAGAGGAACCATGGAGGAGGGAGTTCGGCGCTGAGAGGAACCATGGGGTGGGGTTGGTGGTTTTGGGTTCTTATCCCGCCTGTTGGGCCCAAATTTTGCTAGCTCTACGCGCGTATGGTGTGCCAGGTCATCGATCCAGTGCAAGTTCCCACTGAACACCATCTCAGCCGTCCATCCTGTTTACATCCAATGGCCGATATTGCCCTCCTCTTGTATCTTGTCCTTTCTAGCACTATGACGATTTTGCCTTATAAAATTACGATGTTTTTGTACAAAATCGTCATAAGTTTTCTAGGCTTGAACCCTCCCAAATAGTCCATGACCATGTGATGCATAATTGTCATAAATCTATGACGATTTTGTCGACGGTCACTACCAAAAGGTCATAGGCTGACACATTTCTTGTAGTGAAAGATATTAGCCAAGTGTGGTGCAACAACTGCAAAGAGCTAGGACATTATGCAAGCAACTGTCCAGAAAAGATGAAGCACAAGATAAACAAGCCTATGAAGGATCTCAGCCTTGTCACATGTTTCAAATGCAAGGAACTAGGCCACTATGCAAACTTCTGTCCAGGAAAGTTACATCAAGATCCCAAGCAAGCCAATATGTAAACTAGTTGGAAATTTTTTAAGGGTGGTAGTACCCTAGTTGTTTTGAACCTACTTGTAACCCCTAGCCTCCCCAAATCTTGGGACGAGATTTATTTTAAGGGTGGTAGCCTGTCACATCCCAAGATTTTCCAAATCTTGTTATGTGAAAAATAAATGAATAAAATAAAACTTTGTTGATTTTCAGGGTGAGAAGAAACTTTTTGATTCCAATTGGAAATCTTCAAACCTTTTTGATCAAACAAATCCTAAAGGGATTTTAAAAGTTAAACAATTAATAAAGAAAATATTTGAATAAGTGAAATTACTATTTTTGGATCTTTTAATAAAAGATTTGGTTTTCAAAAGAAAAGGTAGATTTATAAATAAGGATTATTTATAAAGCCAAATTAAACCTTGGCCAGTGTTTTGAAATAAAATGTTTTGCTTTGATTAAAAGAGTAAAGGTTTATTTAAACAAAATGATGAGGATTTATTAATATCTAGTTTTATTTTAAATAAAGGCTTTTCCCATTTTAAATAAACACTAAAACTTATTAAATTATTTTTAAATAAGTTTTCCAATTATTTTATATTCTCAATTAAAACCTACTGAAGTGTTTTTGGTTCTATTTTAGATTTCAAATAAAGATTTTAAATAAAACAAACCCTATTTGATTTAATAACTAAGTTCCATTTTATTTAATTATTAATGGAAACTAAAATAAAAATGTTATTTTAAACAAGTTTTCCAAGTATCTTCTATTTTCAAATAAAACCTACTGATTTGGTTTTGAAAATGTTTAGAATTCAAATGGAGTTTTTAAATAAATTAAAACCCATTTGATTTATTAACTAGTGTCCATTTTATTTAATTATAAATGGACTCTAAAATAAAAATATTATTTTATTTTGGGAATTGGTTTATGTTGTTAAACAGAACCAAATTCAATTGCAAAGTGTGGTGGATGTTTGAATTAATTTGAATGCTTGATTGGTTGTTGAATTTCAAAACAGAAATTGAATTTGGAAAAAGAAAAAGATTCAGGAAAGAAAAAAATAGAAGTGGACAGTTCAACTTGGCCAGCCCAAGAAAGCCAGTCCAACCCACCAGCTCTTCCCTACGTGGCATTTTCACTTAAACCGCACCCATGAGCAAGACCGGTGGCCCTCTTTCCTCTCACTTCCTCGCAGTACTAACCGCGCCCGGCTCACCTGTCTTCAACCGTGCGACCAGTTCCTCCTCCCCCTCTCTCCCGTTTCTTCGATGAATTCGCGAGCATCAATTCACGTTAATGCAGCAGTTAATCGCTCCTGCAACCACGCATTCTTAAACGCCTCACCCTCCTCCTCATTTCCCCTCAGTCACAAGCTCCTCCCCACCCCAGGGCTGCTCGAATTGCTCGTGGCAAGCCCACTGGCTCCGACGAGGTCTGGTGCAAATTCCGGCGACCCAGCACCGCCCCTTGCCTCATCAACCACGCACACATACTCCACGCATCCTGGCGCATCTCCCCGTGCCACTGGTTCGCCTGCGAGTACCCTGTAGCCTCAGCTTCATCGACACCGAGCGTGCGCCGCCGTCTGCCATTACTCCGTCGAGCACCCCAGGTGAACTCTGACCGCCCTAAGCTCTCTCGGTGATGCAAGCATATTCCCCAGATCATCCTGCGTCTAACCATGCCTCCACTTTGTCTTAGCGTGGTTCCAAACGACGCCAGCGACGACGACCCGAGAGCACCGCCGCTTATACCAACTCCGGCGAGCAATCCACCGCGTTCGTCGCCCCTCGGCGAGATATCCACGTTGAGCACCAGCGAAGTCCGGCGATCTCGGTGAGCATATTCCCACCCCGCTTCGCTTCCGTTGTATCGCCATCGCCACCGCCAGCCACCGTTGCTGCGCCGCCAGAGCTTGGTCAATGCGATAATAGCCGTTAGATGATGATCCAAGCGTCACGATAGATCCTTAGCCGAAGGGGTACAAGTGATCCTGTGCCGCACGATCTGACTTGATCCAACGCCAGCAGGAAGCGATCGATCCAACCGAAACGGTATGGACGAATCGTAACACGCGTGTCCTTTGGATGATTTAAAACAGAATTTGAAAACAGATTTAGATGCAAATTTGAAACCCTTGTAACTTTTGATCCACACATCCAAATTTTGCAAACTTTATATCAATGGAATCAGTGGAGCAAGCCCTAACCAACCATGCCATTTGTTTAGTAAAAAGCTTCTGGAAAAATGTTTGTTTTTGCAGAAACATTTGTATGCTTGATTAGATTGTAAAATTTGTTCAAAATTGATTTTGGGGATAAAATCTTTGGCAATTGGATTGATTTGAACCTACTGACCCTAAGAATCACTTTTTGGTTTCAAAAATGTATTTGGTGAAACAAAAGAATGATTCTTTGATTTAAAACCATTTCTAGTCAAATAAAAATATAGTTTTTTAATTAAAAATGGTTTTGGAAGAAAACTTTTGGGAAATGTTTTGTTTTAAACTCTCTGACCCTAAACACAAAGTTTGTGGTTTGAAAACATATTTGGTGAACCCTATAGATTAATGCCTTAGTAAAAATATTTCTACACCACATAAAATGTTACTTTGTTTTGAAAATGGTGTATGAAATGAAATCTTTTGCAAATGACTTTGCCACTTTATAAAATGACCATTAGGTGTTTTCAAATGTTTATGTCCCATTAGGAACCACTTGTCCAAATAAAACAAACCTTGGCATGCTTGCATGCATTATCTTAGTTCTATGATTTTATGTGATGTTTTGCTTGATTGGTAGATTGAGATTGTGCCTTGCTTGATTGATTTGTAATGACTTGAAGAGTGTGATTGTTGCAAGGACAAGGAGTGAACTTATACCCTCTACCAAAAAGGCAAGTGATGCTTCATACTTTTGTCCCATTACTTTCACTATGCATTTGTGATTTTTTCTAAGTAAAACTTGCATGGAATTTTGCTAAGTATAGACCTTGCTATAGGAAAACCTAGTAGATGAAACCTTAGTAGAAATTTTCCTAAGTTAAGATTCCTACTACTATCAAGCTTAGCCTAGCTAATAGAAAACAAGGGTGGAATATATATCCATACTCTGAAAAACTTTCTAAGTCTAAGGACTTGTGTTTTTGTTTAATAAAACAACTAAGTTAATGAATCACCTGGGTGGAATGGTAATTGCTTGGTGGTTTTTGGTTGAGTGGTTCACAAGGCCCATGTCTATGGTTGACCTTGTGTATCTCACTTGTGGATGGCCACCCAGGAACAAAGAGATTTGAGATGTCAAATGTTGAGAAGCTTCAAGTGCAACCACTTGGCAATATGGGCTCTGCCTGGATCATATAGGTTGCAAGAACTTAGCCATATGGACAGTTGGTGGTAGAGTTTGATAGGTTGGAACGCGTCTATTTTGGTCTAAGGGAAGGCTTCTGAAAGATCTTGTCTTGGGAAACCAAGTCTTGTGGGGAAAGTGCACCACCTCTGCAGAGTGTAAAATCTAAGTACTTAGCCATGTCCCTGGTAAAGGACAATTTGAGCATCAATACATGGAAGCAATCAAGAATATCATCATTCAAATTTCTAAGTTAAAAACTTGTGGTTTGAACAAGGGTTAAAGGATCTTCAATCTTTGATTGGGAGAAATGATTTTGTCAAGCAAAAAACTTAGTGTTTTCAAAATGATAAGGAAAATCTATTTTGAACAATGCAAGCCTCAACTCCACTTAGCCAAATGCATATAGATGATAGACTCCACTATATACCATAGTATCACTTGCCAATACAATTCAAATGTATTGACCCTTGTGGTTGTAACTTGTTATGTTGCAGGTTTGATTGATTTAGTGAAGTGTGTTGATTAGGATTACAAAGTCTACAACCAACATGTCTGCCTGTGGCACTTTGAAGATGAAGGACCCCATGCTTATAGATATTCTGCTGCAATGTAATATAATAGTCAAATGAGCTATGTAAGATGTAATAAAACTATGCTATTCCTGGTTATAAAGTTGTATTATGACCTTTGTTTCTTGATATTACATCTTAACTGTGGATGCTAGCTATTGATCCAGGGACTAGCATTGTAAACACAGGGGACTCTACCTTATTTAAAGGTTGGGACCCTTTACACTTTCCCAAGCTTAAGGGATACAATCTCCTTTTTGAAATCAACTGTGGCACCTATATCACTCAAAAAGTTTCTTCCAAATATAATTGGGCAAAGAGTGTCAATTGACATATCAACAATTACAAAATCAATAAGGAAATTTTTATTGTTAATTATGATAACTGCATCTTCAACTACTCCCATTGGAATTCTAAAAAAATTATTGGCTAACATGATTGTCATATCAGTATTTTCAATTGTAGCCGGTGATATATCCTCTTTTATTTCTAAATAAAAGTCATAGGATATAACATTAACTTCGGTGCCAAGGTCACATAAACCGTAATGCGAGGTTTCTTTAAATATGCAGGGAAGAATAGGCTTACCCACATCTTTTACCTTAATTACCTTCAACCAATATAGAAGTCTCTTCATCAAGTTCAACTATGTTACAATGTGCATACATAGACATGATTGCTTCCTTGGTTACCTCTTCATCTTTGGTTTCATCTAGATGTTCTTCAATTATTGGCACACTTTCCTCTTTTTTCACCTCCTGTACTGCTTTGACATGTTCATATTCCAAAATATGCTTTTGTGCAGTGTTAGGAAAAGATATCTCATATATTGGTTCTAGGGAGGCCAATGTTGTTTTAATTTCTCTTTTCTTCTCAGGTTCAGGTGGTGGATCAAACTTGACTGAGCCCACCTTTGGAGCTTCAATGTGTTATGTAAAAGCTTTAACAACTTGCAACACAAGATCTGAATCTAAATAAAGATCTTTAGATAATTCATTAACATGGCCTTTTTATTATAGTCATGAATACATTCATGATCTATTTTTGTGCCTCCTTCACTTCCTAGACCAAAATTCCAAGAAACTCTATGATCATGAATTCTATTAAGTAAAGCCCAAGCTTTAGTTATAGGTAAATCCATAAAAGCTCCTCTTGTGCAAGAGTCTAATTCAATTTTATTAGGTTCAATTAAACCTCCATAAAAGATATGCAATAAATACCATTCAGGTAAATCATGATGAGGATATTGTCTAAATAAATCTTTAAATCTTATATAAGCTCTTACTAGTCCTTCATTGGGGAGGTTCCTTCAAGTCATTATAAGACGCATGATTCCAAAATATTTTGATAATGGGTAATATTTAGATAAAACTTCGCAAGATAAATCATCCCATGAGAGAGCTGTACTTGTCAAGGTTTGACTAAAAAGTTTAATCCTTACCTCATCGGCGGTATACCCTGTTAATTGGAACGTGCCACATATATCTTTGAAACATGCAATATGCTCATATGGATTAGGATCTTCTTCATCTCGAGTAAATTTCTTCTTGTGTAAAATACCAAGTAGTAGAGGATTTATTTCAAACCCCTTGTCTTCTCGTTGGACTTGTCTCTTTCATAAATATTATAGGGCTTCCAAAAATGGTTGAGTGGGTTAGCACTAGTCATATGCTCAAACTCCATCATGTTGGTGGAAACTTGTAACTCAAAACAAAACTTCACAAAACTAAAGTAAATAAACAAAAACTAAAAGACCTACGACGCTTAGCTCACCGGAAACAACGCCAGAAAATAGCTCGATAACTTTAAGTGCACAGATCGGATGTAGCTAGTTTCAAAATAAAGATATCGATCCCACAAGGAGCAGGAGTCTGAAGTCTAGAAATTCTTGAAATAAATACTGAAACTAGAAATGCTAAGTAAAGTTCTAAGTGACAAGATAAAATACGAGTAATGTGTAAAAAGGTGTTTTGGGTTTTTGATATAATAGAACAATGCGCAAAGTAAATAAAATTGAATATATAAAATAAGTATCGCGTATGTAAAAGAGATTTGAAACTTCAGTGGGAGAAAGCGTTCTCAGGGATTGGCGGATACACCACTAGCATCATAAAGGGATAAGGTAAAGATTATCATCATGAACATTCTCAACTATGTATGTGTGGAAGGAACTTCGTATTTGGACAAAGAGGCAGCAATCACTGCTCAAATCATCCTCATAACCACAGCAGATAGCAACCTACATCAATTGAATTACCACGCTATTAAGGGATATAATCCCACATGACGTATCCCATGGCATGGATAGTGTTTTGTGAGTTTCCTCGATTCTCAAGTTGATACGTAAGAGGTGCCAACAGCTTTATAGTAAACGTAAGTGCTAACATCCCTTCGTCTACCAACAAGTAGTTCCCTACATCAAGTCCCCACAAGAGGAAATATTGGATATGTCGACTTCTCCCAACATCAAGATGTAGACAATCTAACATATGGTCACAGTGATGAATATCATAATAAACTTTATCTTATTTCAATCTCATGCTAGGATTTCTCCATCTACCCAAGAACTAATGATCTACTCAGACATGGAGGCAGATAGCATTTATAGCAATGGTAATGGAAACTATCATCGATGAATAGTACTTGTATAAATCCACAACTAGTGCAAGAATTATAACAAGATCTAGATGGGATCGATGGAGATGATGGTGGTGATGAAGATGAAGCAGTTGATGAAGATGGAGATCGATGCCTTGGCCTCCTAGATCTGCGTAGGGTGAAGATGGATCCCTAGGGCAAGTTCATCCTCCAGATGCTTTCCGGAGGTTTCAGCGATTTCTGGATGTTATGTATGTCGTCTCCTCGAACCAGTTGCACGGGGTGAAACTATTTGAGGAGGCGGAGGCAGCACCAACTATACGGCGGCAACCCGTATAATTGGTCGTCAACTCCTCTGCCTCCTTTGCTCGCTTCGGTTTTTCTTCTAGTATTATTAATATTTCCCAAATAAGCGATTTACATTGTTTTTGGCTCCATTTCTCTCTAGTACAACTGCTCCAAGAACTGTGTCCACCGGGTCCATCATCTGATCTGATCATGTTGAAAATAAACATAAAAAGTGCGCGCGAATGCCGTAAAATACCTAGATCCTACATCTACAATGCAAAATAATAATGTAAAACATGATGCAAATATGCACTCATCAGAGATCAAACTACGTATAGAGATACCGATGATTGAATCTCGGACATGTAATATATCGCAAGACAAAGGGATTGACATACTAGCATATAAGGTTCTCACGATCACAAGAAGTCACCGTTGAATGTGTGGGAGTCAGTATGGATCTCTAGGTCCCGCTTCTGATTATTGATACGAGAGGGGTATCGATCATGTCCGCATTATTCGCGAACCATAGGGTTACACACTTAATAGACACTAACACCATTTGGAAAAAATGGTTTCTAGACGAAAAGAATTGAAAAGCGCAGGAATTATTTCACTAAACACCGGAATTGTTTCGGGTGAGATTGCTGAAATTCTTTCTGCATGTGAATTAGAATACTAGCAAGGGGTTTTATTTGAATGTTTGTTAATTAATGTAATTAACAAAATTCTGAATCAATAAATAAAATAAGTTTTATTTAAAGAGAGATTACATTAAATTTGGTTAAAATTTTATCGGAATTTTGAGTGGAGAAATGAAGGGTCAAAAATTGTTAGTGGGAGATCCACCCACATAATGGGGGAAGTGATGGGGGAAGCCACCATGGCCGCCGGCCACACCCCTTGTGGTTCCCCCCTCCCCCTATAAAAAGGCCCTCTTTCCTCTCTCATACTTACACGTCCTCGCGAAGGATCTCTCCCCCCTCTAGTTTATCCCCATGGTCTCGAACTAGAGAGATACATGTTTCAGCGTCTTTTCGTTGAGAAAGAGTTGTTGCTTATGCTGCATCGCTGGAGCGAGGAGGCGGAGGTTGCTCGGTGGCTTGAACGTGTGTGCGAGCACGGATGCGCCGCTGATTTACGGCGCTAGGACTTCTTCTCGATCTTGAGATCGGCAAGCATTCGTCTACATCATCCACGAGTACAACCTCGTTAAACATTATCGGTCTACAAGGGTATATTCTCTATGGATGTATATCCACCCGTTACTTGTATCTAGTAGATAGATCTTGGTACTTAGTTGTTCCCATTATACGAATTTTTTGTTTTCTATGTTGCGAACCCCTACAATAACCCCGTTACAATGATACCATGCGAATATTTTCGTTTTTAGAGGAATCTTCATCTCCCAAATTTTACTATTATTATCGACCGGAATATCAGGTTGTATCAATGATTATCATTGAGTCAAAAGAAAATTTACCACTCTCTAGTAGTTTCCATTTAAACTTGTCTACACCATCCAATAACTGAATCATGGATAATCATAATAAAAGATTATTTGGCTAATGGTAGCATGTTGAAGTTGCTGTCGCGAGGCATATGACCCCTTGTTTTTTTTATTTTGAGAGACGACTTATTCGCCTTTCATGTTTGTCTTTGTTTGGCTTTTGAGTAATATATATTATAGTGTTGCGTGCATTGGTGCAGAGGCTGGGGGATACACTCATTCCTGATGGAAAAACAGCCTCCATAACTCAGATGTGATTGTTGATTTTATTGTGTTTCTTATTTATGATTTTGAGATGTTATCCAAAGCCACATCACCCCCAACATGGTAACCAAACTATTCAAGAGCACGAACAAGATAAATATAGCGCCGGTTTAGCGGTGCTATTGTGCTAAACCATGCTAAATAGAGGATGCCGCGCTAAATCTAATAGCATCCTATTATTTTCCTAGGAACAAAAACTTGATTGCAAAGGAAAGATTTATTGGATCAACAAAATGAAGAGTGTCACATCCCAAAATTTTGCAAATTTTGAAATGTGAAAAATAATCAAACAAAAGAAACAAATGTTGAAATTTAGAGGGGAAAGAAACTTTTGCTTCTAAATGGAAACATTAAAACCTTGCTTGAACAAAATTTGAATGAAAAATTAACAAACAAATTTTCAAACAAATCAAATGCACCCAATGATGGAATGTATCTTGATTTTGAGCACTTGGAAAAGTTAAACCAAAAACCCTAAACCCTAATAAAAGAATCATCATCAAGATCACTCCAAGACTATGGCTTTGTTCCATATAAAAATTTAGCAACAAACATTCCTAAATGATCATTAATGGTAAACAAAAATATTAGAAAACCATGGGAATTGATTTCATTCAATTTGGAGCCATCGATAAAAACTTGTGATTTTTATATGATAAAAAAGTATTTCCAAGGCTAATAAATCTCCTAGCTAAAGTCAATGCTTAATTGTGAACAAAGTAATCCTAAAAGGATTTAAAATATAAATAAAGATTAAATAAAATTATACAGATTGGAATCACTATTTTTGGAGCTATAAATAAAAAGATATGAATTTTATAAGACAAATAAATAAATAAATAAATAATTATTATTTCAAAGACAATTTAAACCATGGCTAAATCCATGAGTAAATGGAATAAAAATTTACTAAATAATATAAAAGGATAAAAGTTTATTTCAATAAAATTTTATGGGCTTATGAACCATATTCAAATTTTATTTAAATAAATGCCAAAAAGCATCACTTATATTTAAATGAATATTAATTGATAAAAAAATATTTGAATTGGACCAAATAATACACTAATAATTGGTACCAAACCTGCTGAAATGATTTGGAAAAGATTTGAATTCAAATTGACGTTTGAATCAAATGATTCGAATAAAAACAAAAAACAGAAAAAGAAAAGGAAAAACATTTGAAGAAAAATAATAGAATCAAACCTACCTACCCAACCCAGCTGCCCACCACTGGCCCAACACAGGCCACCCAGGCCACCCCTCTCTCCCCTCTACTTTCTTTTCTCACCCGCACACCCACCCGCATCCCCACTGACCAGCCGGCCCCATAGCCACGTCAGCCTCGTCGTCTCCAGCGCGTTGAACACTGATGGGGATATGCCGACCGGGGTATACCCAGCAGGACGTTTCCGACTGGCCCAAGACTTGGCGAGTGGGCCTGCAAGACGGCGACTGGATTGAAGCCCAGCGAGGAACCAAGCGACTGGAAGCTGAAGGCCCAGGCGAGTAGATAGGCCCAGTCGGATTAGGTTAAACGAGTATCGAAGCTTTAACTGAATCGGTTGAGATATGTAAACCCTAGGGGAGGTGAGCCTACATAAACCTCCCTGCAGGGCGTGTAGAGATACGTTCCATCATACCCCCACGCGACTCGCCGCCTAGCCGCCGAGCTCGCCCATTGTACCACCTTCATAATACAATCTAGCAGGAGTAGGTCTTTACCCTCCGGGGGGCTGAACCTGGGTAAAACCCTGTGTCTCCGCCCTCATCTCGCTCCGCAGATGGCTGGCCGCCCTTGCCCCTCGTTCTACTACTCGCTGCCGATTGCAGCATCTGCCGTGACCATTCCCACGACAGTGGCGCCCACCGTGGGGCCTGGCCGGTCTGGCCGGTGTTCTGCAGCGAGATCCAATCTGCCCATCAACGAGACGGTCGCCACCGGCCGCATGATAGCGATCGGCGAGATGCTCCAAATCTTGCCGAGCAGTTATGTCCCGGCGGCGCGACCCGTCACGCACAGCGTGATCCTGCCGATCGGCACGATCAGCCTCTTCGTCGGCCTCACCGGCGTCGCCGTCTCGGAGGACTCGGCTCGCATCCGCGAGTCGCGCCACGCCGATCGGCTCTCCAGCCAGATCCGCACGATCCATCGCCTCGCCTCCGAGTACAATTATTACGGTGTGGCTGAAAACTCAGCAACCGCGGAAGACACGGCCCTCAACGGCAGCGCTGACTGGCGACCCGGCGTCACTCGCCGGGTCCATCACCAGCAGCTTCACCCGCGGGCTCCATTACGCAGGTCTCCAACGTGGGAGACTTCGAGGACCCCTCCATCCTCGGGATCTTCGAATTCGACTCCGGGTCGGAGAACTCCGCCGACCTCCATGACGGAACCAGCCGCCACGCTGCGACCTACATGGCGACCGGCACCGATCCGCCAGAGGATCCATTCTCCACCCCAATCCCTCCTAACGCCACGGCGACGGAGGTCGAGGAACTCCGCCTGAAATTGGCGGAGGCAGTGCGCAAGGAGCAAGCGAAATTTCGCCTCGAGCAGGTGTGGCGCGAGCTATCGCGCTACCACCAACAGCGGATCAGGTCGCGCTGAACCCCACCGTTCAGGCGCCCTGAACCGGACGAAAACGACCGGCCGCGTGGCGGCGCGATCTGCGAGCAGCGCCACCAGAGAAGCGCCGACCCCGCCAGGTCGACGGCGATGGGCGCCCGCCTCCACAACCGCACACCCCTAGGGACCAGCCGCGGATAGTAGTCTCCTCACGGGAGGCGAGCGCAAAGCGGACTCCCATTTCTCCACCCTATGGACAACCTCGTGGCGGGCGAGCGGCGACCGATAGCATCACGGCCACCGGCGACGGCGCCCTATAGATCCAATACGTCAGGGACCTGCTCGCAAAGGCCGTCGAGCAGCAAAGAGCGGGCGCCGACTCGCAAGGTCGAGTATACTCGCATTCTTCGGGAAGCAGGGAGGCCTCGAGCGGCCGCCCAATGGCGGCAAACACACTCAACTGCCCACCACCGGAGCCACTGCAGCTCCAACACCGACCCGCGAACGCGGCACTCTCCACCAACGACCCTAGGCCGGCGACCAACCTCGTCGCCGCCAACGGTCAGCCCATCGACGCCCGCACCCACATCATCAACAACCAAAGCTGGCGCGCACGCCAGCCCGACGACCTGCGGCAAACCCTAACCAATCGCCGCGACGGTGAGCCCATGGGGTCGCTCAGTCGACTCGGCCCCAAGTGCTTCGGACGTGCAGGCAGTGGATCAACACCCTCCCTCAGGACAGTATAGACTCCTGGGAGGAGATGCGCGACGCTTTTGTCAGGCACTTCGAGTGCTCCTACACCCGCGCCACCACTATCGAGGACCTGGAGCGATGCGTCCAGGGACCCCGCAATCGACCGGGTCCAGTCCAGCGGTGGCAAGAACTCTGGTACAACGGTCGGCATCCACCGGACACGCGATCCGTTGCTTCAAGACCTCGTGCCGTCTGAGCCCTTGGTCGCCAAGCTCAAGAGACACTCTCGCACTCGACAACATCCCGACCTCCTCGAGATCACCAAGCGATGCGGAGGAAGATCCAAACCAGGAAGCGGCGGCGAGTCGGGAGGTCAACGCCAAGACGGCAATGGCGGCAGACGGTCCGACCTGCGCTTCAGCAACACTCGCCTCACCGGCAAGCGCGCCGCGATGATGGGCGAAGTCGACTTCATCGCCAACGCCGGGCATGCGCCTTGAGCCCAAACTTCCGCGACGGAGGACAACGCCGCGACGGCGCCAACTACAAGGCCAAGCCAAGGTTCGACCCTGCGGCTCTCCTTAACCAACCATGTGCGTTTCATAGCAGGGAAGGAAAGCCCTCCACGCACACCACCGCCAACGGCGAGCACGGGAGGACCCCGACAATGACCCGCCAAACGGCGGAAAATTCGGCAAAGTGGCCGGATCGCTCCACACCTTCACGGGCTTCAACACGAAGCGCGAGAAGAAGGTCATCGCTCGCGCTGTCGCCGTCAACGCGGTGGCCCAGGTGGACGTCCCCCAGTTCCTCAACTGGTCGGAGCAGCCCATCACCTGGAGTCGACAAGACCACTCTCCATGCATCGAGTACCCAGGTCGAGTCGCCGGTGGTCAAGCCAAGGTCGGCGACTACGGCTCCCCAAGACATTGATGGACGGCGGAAGCTCCATCAACATCACTGTACTGGACACCTTGAGCGCAGCTCCGCGATTGATGATCGAGGCGACCCACACCACGTTCCACGGCGCCGTCCCGGTCGGAAGGCGTACCCGATCGTCAAGGTCACGCTGCCGATCACCTTGACACCAGCAAACTTCCGCACCGGCGGATCGTCTTGACTTCGTGCCATTCGACAGCCCCTACCATTGTGTCACAGGGCGCGGCGTTCGCCAAGTTCATGGCAGCGCCCACTCGTGTACTGGCGATGAAGCTCCGGGCGTGCGGCGTCATCACCATCAACGGCGACCCGACATGGCCGAGTGCGAGGCCAAAGCGCCGAGCTTCGGCTGACGCCGTCATCGCGGAGACCAACCGCAGCGGATGAACTTCGCCAAATCTGGCGGCGGGTCAACAACGGCGACCCCACCATACTCAAGAAGCCCAACTCGGGCGCAAACACCTCAACCTTTGAGGCCACCGCACACTGCCGTCGAGCTGGTCCCGGCGACTCTAGCTAAACGGTGGCGATCGGACGGGCATGAGCCCGGCATAGGAAAAGCGCTCGCCGAGTTCCTCCGTGAAACGAGGACATCTTAGCATGGAAGCCCTCGACATGCCCGGTGTCCCAGGGGCTCGCTGAGCACAAGCTAACGCCAACCCCAAAGTGCGACATCAAGCGATCATTGCGACCCTTCAATGAAGGCGCCCGCGAGCAATCGCCGAAGAGGTGCAGCGTCTACTCGCTGCGAGCTTCATCCGGCCGATCAAATACTCAAGTGGTGGCAAACCCAGTCCTGGTCGAGAAGAAAAAGCGGGACACGGAGGATGTGTATCGACTACACAAACCTGAACGGCGCTTGCCCAAAGGCGATTCGTCCTCCAGCGGATCGACCGGATAATCGATTCCACCGCGGGCTCGGAGTCGCTGTGTTTCCTCGGCGCCTACTGGTTACAACCAGATCAAAACGGCTGTCGCGGACGAGAAGAAGACGGTGTTCATCACGCCATTGAGCCTACGCTACACGCCATGACCTTCGGCCTCAAAACGCGGGGCAACCTACCAGCGGTGCATGCAAGAATGGCTTGCGAGCCAAATTGGCGCAACATCCACGTCTACATCGACGGCGTGGTCGTAAAATCCGCTTCGCCAGGCGACCTACTCGCCGACCTGGCGGAAGCGTTCGCCAACTTGCGAAAATACAAGATAAAGCTCAACCCAGCAAATGCACCTTGTGTACCGCAGGAAGCTCTTTGGGCTATGTCGTCTCAAGCGGCGGGATGCGAACCCACCAAGATCGACACGATCGCCGACTTGGCAAACCCGAGTGCTTGCGTGGCGTTCGGAAGCTGGTCGTGATGGCGGCTCTCGGTCGCTTCATCCCGCTTGGCGAGAAGGCAATGCCTCTATATCGCTGATCTTAAGAACCCCACATTCGATTGGGACAAGGAGGCGGGCGACGACCTCCGCGACCTCAAGAAGGTGCTACTCGCCGCACCGCTACCGCCCAGTCGACAAAGAACCCATGCTAGTCGTCGCGGCTTCCGGCGTCGTCGTCGGATCATGATCGTCGGCGACGGAGGAAGGAAAGGCGCCAGTACAGCGACGGTCTACTACATCAGCGAGATCCTCACCGAGTCGCACCAGCGGTACCCGCAGTACCAGAAGCTGGTATACGCGGTCTTTAGGGCACAGCGACGCCTGCCACACTACTTCCAGGAGCACCCGATCACGGTCGTCTCCTCCGCACCATTGCAGGAACCGTGAGGCGACCAGGCGAGTCGCCAAGTGGGCCGTCGAGATCGGCGTCCACAACATCAAATCTGAGCCACGAAGAGTGATCAAATCGCAAGCCCTAGCGGACTTCATCACCGGCGGGAAGAAGCCCAGCCGGAGAAGCTGCCATACCTCCACTCTGGAGCACGCACTTTAGCGGCTCCAAGAAGGCGGACGGCGCGCGAGGATCGTGTTAACTTCTCCGAAGGCGACAAGCTCCGCTATGTCCTCTGCTGGACTTCACACCTGCACAAACAACATGGCCGTCACGAGGCCTTACTACACGGCATGAGGGCCGCGAGATGAATGTCAACCGCCTCGCTGCTGGCGACTCCGACCTCGTCGCGGGACAAATTCTTGCTGGCACCTGCGATGCCGTCTCCCCCACCATGGGGCGTACATAAGCGATGACAATCTGGCGGACACTTCACGGGCTACTCCGTCGAGTGGATCGACAGCGGAAGAAACGAGGAGGCGCCCTCTCTCGCATCGGGTCGGCTCGACTCGCACCACCGCGGCGTCTTCCTCGACACGATCACCAAGCCATCAGTCTCTCCCCAAGGGAGATCGACATGAGTCCCGCTCCAACGAAGCAGCCACAGTCGCACTTTTCGTCAACGAGCGAACGACCGACCAAGCCCTACATCGCCTACACGGAAGCGGCACCTTGCGCAGAGCGAAAAGCTCGAATGATCGCGTCGATGCAAGTCTCGCCATCATCGACGGTGAGCTCCTAGCCTTGATGTCACCGGCGTGTTCAACGCTGCGTCCAACCCGGCAGACGCAAGATCCTCCACGACATCCACTACGGTGGCTGCTACCTGCGCGGCGCCCGCTCTCTCGTCGCCAAGGCTATGCGACATGGATTCTCTTGGCCCACTGCTGCGCCGGCTGTCGACATCGTCCAGCGGTGCGCCGGGTGCCAGAAGTACGCCAACCAGACGCACGTGCCGAGCTCAGCGCTCAAAACAATCCCCATCATCTGGCCATTCGCCGTATGGGGCATGGACATGGTGGTCCCCTTCAAGAAGGCTCCCTCCGGTTACACCCACCTCCTAGTCGCAGTCGACAAATTCACAAAGTGGGTGGAGGCCAAGCCAGTCCGGAAATGCGACGGGAAGACCGCCACGAAATTCCTACGCGAACTCATATATCGCTACGGGTTCCCCAACAGCATCATCACGGACAACGGCACCAACTTCGCCAAAGGAGCCATGGCCGAATTCTGCGAAGAGCACCACATTCGGCTCGACCTCGCGTCAGTTGCCCACCCAGAATCCAACGGCCAGGCGGAACGGGCCAACCAAAGCATCCTCCACGGCCTGAAGCCGCGACTCCTAGTACCACTCGAGCGCACCGCCGGGTGCTGGGTCGAGGAGCTACCCTCCGTCATCTGGGGAATCCGCACCTCGGTCAACAGGTCGGCGAGATTCACCCCTTCTTCATGGTGTACGGCACCGGCGGTCATGCCCACCGACCTTGAGCACGACTCGCCAAGGGTCGTCCACTACACGGAAGCTGCGAGCGAACTCGCACGACGGATGGAGTCGATCAACTCGACGAGGCGCGACCTAGCTTCGCTCGCGCACGCCATCTACCAACAAGGACTCCACCGCTATCACAGCGGCGGGTGGCTTCGCACCTTCCAGAAAGGCGACCTGGTGCTGCGTCTCATCCAGGACAAGAAGGGCATGCACAAGCTTTCCCTCCATGGGAGGACCATTACGCCATCGGCCGTGTACTTGGCAACAGCGCCTACTACCTCACCGGCGTCGCGGGGGCGGCGAACTTCGACGTCAGCGACCATGGAATGTAAACCTCCTACGGAAGTTCTCGCCTAGAACCCCGTATGTACTCTCCGTCGCTCTGAAATAAAAAAAGCGATTACGCAAATTGCGCCTACTCTCCGTGTCTTGTGCCACTGCTTTTCGTAATATGACAACACGCTAACCGCGAAGTCAACCTTTGGTACAGCGATCGGCCGGCTAAGTAGTGCGGTGCAAAACCACCGAGTCACCTCAGGTCTTGCATCGTCCCGCAACGCCTACCCGGAGCCCCATTGGAGTCGCCTAGCTCGACTGGTTCTACGAACCAAGACTACTGCCTACGCTTCTTACAGCGACCACGGTCCTCCGCATCCTTGACATAGCGACTCGAACGGCTAAGTACCACGCTCGGGGACTGCGGACCAGTTCACCTCGAGCGGTCCGGGAAAACGCCAAGTAGGAGAGCATGCCCAGGGACTGCGCCGGTGACCCCCACGGGCCAGGCAGGGTAGCAAACACAAACTAACGCGCCAAGTCCTCACTCACCCTCGAGTCGTGCCTGGAACAGCCAAGTACCACGCTCGGGGACTCGGCCACCCGACCTCGTTCGCGCACGGGAAAACGGCGAAGTATAGCGCGTTCAAGGGATTCACCTAGCGACTGGCTCTTCGAGTCCGGGCGAGTCGACCACAATAATAAAACACATAAAGACAACAAACACATCACATACGAGGTAAACCCCATAAAAGGGCGGACGCGCTCGGGGACTCGTTCAAACAACAATCACAACACTTGAAAAATACCAAAATAGACACGACATCTCATTCGATAGTATGTTGCATTGTCTCGCATTACAAAATATGCCCGCGTGGCAGAGCTGCTGCTAACGCCACAAGGCAAACTATCCTATTCTGCAGGCTTAGACGACGACTCGCCAACTCCCTGGCGATTGCGGATGAACGGCGTGTACGGGTTCGACGGATACGTCGTCAGTTCACCCGCCATCGCCGCGCGGAAGGGTT
Source organism: Avena insularis (assembly GCA_023614405.1). NCBI lineage: Eukaryota > Viridiplantae > Streptophyta > Magnoliopsida > Poales > Poaceae > Avena > Avena insularis. Next base: position 392,158,599 of record CM042695.1, read on the forward strand.
GCTCAACCTTGAAATCACGATGCGGCGGCTCGGGGTTGCCAGACACGATGACCGTCTCCTGGTACGGAAGGAGGTCGCCCATCGCCAAGACACGCTCCGAGTACTTGGCGGCGTGGTCTTGCAACTTGAGCACCTCGGAAAGCTCCACCGTGCCGGTCGATGATGGGTAGCCACTCGTCACGTCGTCGATGTCGAAGTCCTCGGGGAAGTGGGCAAGTCCAAGACTAAGCGCCGTTGCCGCCCCGCGCCGAAACGCCGACCGCATCATGAACTCAACGACCGCGGGCGCCTTCTCCAAATACCTCCACACCTCAACGAGGTCACTGGGAATCACTTCCGTGGGCGATATCTCCTGGAGATAGGCACGGATGCACGTCGCCGACAACATTGCCGAATCGACAAGCGTGCTCACACACTGCCGCGCGTTGAACGTGCTTGCTTCTTCCGCGTTGTCGATGATGCGACCTGCGAGTAGAAGACAATAATGAATACGACGGACACCACAAATGGCACAACTACTGAAAGCGGGGCGCACTTACCAATCAGCGGTAGGCGAGATCCGTGATGAAGCATTGAAGCGACGTATGGTCGTCCTGAAGCCCAGCAATAAGGACTTCCGACACTCTGCGATCCTCTTCGGCGGCTGCAACGGCGGCCTTGGCTCGCCCATCGACTGAGCTCGCTTCTTCCTTCGCCTCCTGCAGCTGGCGCTCGAGGTTGGCGATCCGTTGTTCGGCCGAACTAAAAGCCGACTGCGCCACCGCCAATTCACTAGCGGGGACAAGCCCCTGGCGAGCTTCCTCTGCCTTCGCGGCAACAGCCCGAAGCCCTTCGCCTCACGGGCGATGGCGTTCCTTTTCAGCGGCGCCGCGCCAATCGGTCGGCCGATTCAAGTTGCAGACCCTGCACATCACCAAAAGGTCAATCAAAGAAACTCCTAAAGTGCCCACCCGCTTAAATTCAGCGAGTGCACACTCGGGGACTGGCAATCAAAGAAACTCCTAAAGTGCCCACCCGCTGAAATTCAGAGAGTGCGCACTCGGGGACTGGTACTCAAAGAAATTCCTAAGTGCCCACCCGCTGAAATTCAGCGAGTGCGCACTCGGGGACTGGATGCGAAAAGTGAATATAAGACACTAAAATAATTAGGCCGCTGCAAAGCACCGACCTGATCCTCGGGGACTGGATGTACCTGGATGGCTGCGCATGGCATGCCGTGGAGTTGTATCGCGTCCACGGACGCGAGGAGAGCTGGCGTATGCCCACGGCGCTGGTCGACTTCAGCGTCGGCGACTCCTGGAGCGTGGCTCGAAGGCGAAGTTCCACTCGCCGCGGCCGCCTTGGTCATGAAGCGTGGGAAGGTGGCGATAGTGGCACCCGCCCCAAAGGAGGTCGGCTCGGCCGTTCCAGGCAACGGAGCGCCCTCCTTCATGGACGCGGCCGCCTCCGTTGTAGGACCAGCCGACACGGCCGCCGTGTCGTCAGAAATCATGACGACGGCGTCACCCTTGGCCTTCTTGCCGCCATCCGCAGGGACGACGACTTCGTCCGCCTTCCTCTTGCGGGAAGAATCCTCCTCGCTGACGACGGACGGCACCTTAGCCACGGTTGGGTGGCCCATCTTCTTCACTCCGGTCCTGTACATCGATCATATAAGCAAGATAATTCAATGATTATGGGAGACAAAGGAAGGCGAGTGCACTCACTTGGCGACCGGAATGAAGCGCAACCCGTCTGGAGGCGGCTGGCTTCTCCAGCTCAGGGCCCGGTCGTGGTGAGCCCCATGTCCGGGCGTCACGTGCCCAAGACACGGACGGCTTCTTCGTCGTCGAAGCTGCGGCCGGAGCCTCTGTAACTTCTTGACGGAGCTTCCTGCGGCGAAATCGCTGCGGAGCCTCCCCAGCCCGTGACCGGGCGAATGGCGGAGGCATCGGCGCGAGGCACCTCGATGGTGGCCATGTCCAGCGCGGCCGTCGTCGGCGCCTCATCCTTGGCGGGCTGGGGCGTCGGGCCGCTTGCGAGTGTGGTGGCAAGGCCGGCCTCGTTGGTTTAATCTTCCTTCTTGGAGGGCCTTCGCCTCCTTCTCCTTCCTCTTCTTCTTTGAGGGAGTAGATTGGCGGCGCGAGGTCGTCTCCGGAAGTTCTTCTTCATCATCATGGCGCTCGAGGCTCTTGCTCGCCTCGAGCTCGCGCTGACGTTGCCCGCGGGTCTTGCGAGCCAGCGGGGCGGCTTCCTCCTCGGATTCGTCGTCGCTGTCGCTTTCGTCGCTCCTAGCGGGCGACCCGCCCATGTCTTGGACGGACGAGCTTGAATTCTCGTCATCCGAGGGCGGGAGCCATCCTTCCACCACTTGGAACAGCTGCAACAAAGGCAAGTTGAAGTTAGTTTGACCGCGACTGCAAAAGGACTGCATTGCGAATGATCTGAAGTGATTACCGTTAGGGCTGGCGCTTAGCGGTATAGGGCGACCCAGCTTGGCGTCAAGTACACCGCTTGGGTGATTTTCTTGAGGTCAGCGGTGTAGTCACCGAGCCTCCACTTTCGGTCGCTAGCTTTGTCGGGTCGTCGGCGGTGTCTTGGTACATGTAGTGCTCGCGCCTGGCCAGCGGGACGAGTCGCCGCCCGAGCCAGCAATTTTACAGGTTTATCGTCTGGAGGCCCTTCTTCTTCAGACCGCGGATGGTCTGAAGCATCTCGTCGACAACCATCCGCTGGTCGCCGGGAAGCTTGCCGATTTGAAGGCGGCGCGGCTCGGACCGATCGGCGAATCCGCCGGAATCGCCGTCTCGCCTTCGGTCGCCTACGTAGCGTAGAACCACGACTTTTTCCAGTCGCTCGCTGCCTTGCGGGCAGCATCAGGTCGAAGAATGAGGCCTTCGACTTCAGCTGGAAGGTTAGGCCACCCGCGGCGAGCATTGGGCCGCCTGCCTCCTCGCGGCTGATCCGTCCATGGAACAGATCTTGCCAAAGAGGGAAGTAGGGCCGGCAGCCCAAGTAGCACTTCATGACGCCACAAAGATGGCGAGCTGCTCGACGCTATGGGGGCCCAGATCCCGGCTGGATCCCGTAGTAGGAGCGAAGCGCCGGAAGAATAGGGGCGTGGGAACCCTAGCCCCGTTCGAGATGACTGGTGAAGCAGATGAACTCCCTCTCGTGGGTTTGGAGTCACCTCTCCGGCGGAGGATGCGCCGACAGCCGGCTTGCAGAATCCGGCCTCCTCAAAGGAAGCGATTCGCCCTAGTGCATTTCGATCTGCCCCAAGGTTCGGTGGAGAGGGCCATGGCGGAAAGATTTGTGGGGGCTCGGAGGATTTCCGGTTGGCTGGGTCGTGGTGCGGAGGGAGGCGAAAGGTGCGCGCAGTCGGAGGAAATGGTGAGACGGTGGTCCTCTGATCGCTAGCCATTCGTCTTATATAGCGGTTGCTACCCGCCAAATCAGGGAACCGTTACCGCGCGATGATTACGCCAAAACTTACCGTTGGATTAACTCCAACGGCTAGTTTGACCATGTTTAACGGTCCAACTTCAGCCACTCGGCTCGCCGACCCAACCACTATGACAGTGTTTCGCCGACTCGACTCGCCAAAGCTGCGAGTAGTGTGATTAGTTTTCCTTTATCGAGGCCGCCGTTGATTATTTGGATGTCTACTCAGCGACCCGTATGCTCCATTGCCCGGCAACCACCTCGCCAAATCGACGGCCTTGGGGACTCTTGATGGGGATATGCCTGGGTATACCCAGCAGGGACATTCTGGCCCAAGACTTGGCGAGTGGGCACGCAAGGGCAATCGGATTGAAGCCCAGCGAGGAACCAAGCGACTGGAAGTTGAAGGCCTAGGCGAGTAGATAGGCCCAGTCGGATTAGGTTAAACGAGTATCGAAGATTTAACTGAATCGGTTGAGATATGTAAACCCTAGGGGAGGTGAGCCTATATAAACCTCCCTGCGGGGCGTGTAGAGATACGTTCCATCATACCCCCACGCGACTCACCGCCTAGCCGCCGAGCTCGCCCATTGTACCACCTTCATAATACAATCTGGCAGGAGTAGGTCTTTACCCTCCAGGGGGCCGAACCTGGGTAAAACCCTGTGTCTCCGCCCTCATCTCGCTCCGCAGATGGCTGGCCGCCCTTGCCCCTTGTTCTACTACTCGCTGCCGATTGCAACATCTGCCGTGACCATTCCCACGACAAACACACCCCTCTCTCTTACGTTTCTCCACGGAATTGATTCGCGTAAATTCGCGTAATAGCGCGAGTAATTCTCTCCCCTTACCATGCCCTCTTATTCCCCTCTACCTCATCTCCATTTCCCCTCACTTCCCTGCACTAGTGAGCCCGTAGGCTGCTCTGAATTTTACTCGAGCCACCGCTACCCCCGAGGAGCTCCGGCGCCGATTCTGGTGAGCCCTGACCTCCCCTTGCCCTCTGGTTCACACTGGTTTGCTTGTCATCGTCTTGTGCATGCACCGATACTCCATGTTCGTCTGCGGGCGCTCTGTAGGCTCGCCTCCGTCAGAATCTGCGACCATTGACGCCGATGCAAACTCCGGCAAGGAATCCAAGCCCAATCTGTGCGCCCGGCCTCGTCCACGACCACCTTGAGAACCGCCTCGCCACTGCGACCCTAGTAACGCCCTTAACCCCTCCCCTACCCCCTAGCGCTGCCATACCACCGCCGCCCGACGCGTCGCCGCCACAATCGCCAGTTCCTGAACATCACGCCGTGATCCACTAGATCTGAATCTTGCGGTTAGGATTAGTTCACTAAACGAAGGTGTATGGTTCGATCTGAGCTGAGCGTTTTCAGTTAGATCTAACGACCGTGATGCGTGATCCACGCGAAGCGGTACTAGCCAGTCAGATGATGGAGCTGCGTCAACACGGAGCGCTTCGTTGGGAAACCCCAAGAGGAAGGTATGATGCAGCACAGCAGCAAGTTATCCCTCAATAAGAAACCGAGGTTATCGAACCAGTAGGAGGAAGGAAACATCCCAAAGGTGTTGCAAGCAACGTGGAAACCTGCACAACACAAACTCAAGACTTTGCCTCAACTAACAGTGAGGTTGTCAATCTCACTGGTTGCTGTAACAAAGGATTAACTGTATGGTGTGGAAGGTGATGATGGTTTGCAGCAAGTAAACAGTAACAGTGGAAGATGTATCAATGGTAAAGATTCGACCGGGGTCCATAGTTCACTAGAGGTGTTCTCCTTAGATAAAAAAAACATGGCATGTTGGGTAAACAAATTACAATGAGGCAATTGTGCAGATCGCAAGGCATAACAATGCAATACTAGACAAAAAGATCCTATGAAATTCGATTGGGCAATACAACAATATACATAGACCGCCATCCAACTGCATCTATCATTATAATTCCACCATTGGGTTATCATCTGAACCCCCTCCAGTATTAAGTTGCAAGCAACTGCCAACTGCTTTAAGAAAAGTGTGTAAGGTAAATAATCCACTTGTTCCATGAACAAGAGACCGTTGTTTTCCCCCTAGTGGCAACATCACATCTACAACCTTAGATATTTCTGTCACTTCCCTTGGTTAAATAGAGGCATGAACCGATCTAGCATAAATACCCCCTCTTGGAGTCACTAGCAACTACTTGGCCAGGATAGCTACTAACAACGGAGAGCATGCAAGATCTCAAACAACACATACATGATAGAATCAATAAGACAAAACCATTAATCAGTCTGACATAGTAATCTCAATATCCATCGGATCCCCGCAAACACAACATGCATGATTACAAATAGATGAGATCTTGATCATGAATGGAGCTCACAAGATCTAGATATGAAAGCACAAAGGAGGAGATACAACCATCTAGGTACTACATGGACCCGTAGTACAAGGTGGAACTACTCACACTTCATACGGGAGGCTGGCATTATGAAGAAGAAGGCCTCGGGGATTTTCTCCCCTCCGGCAGGGTGCCGGGAAGAGCTTCAGATCCCCCGATTTAGGGACGATGGTGGCGGCGGCTACAGATGGTTTGGTGGAATATTAATCGGGTTCTTAGGATTTAGGCATCATGGGCTTCCTATAGGCGAATAGGCAAGGCTGGGAGGTGGCCAGGGGTCCCACACCATGCCCAAGTATGGGCTCACCCTAGGCCACGCCTAGGGGGGGTGCAGCCGCCCTGTGGCGCCCCTCCGCCTCTCCTCTGGACTCCGTGTTCTCCTCGGTGAAATATTGACTTTGTCTTTTGTCCCGTCCAATTCCGAGAATATTTCCTTACTAGCTTTTCTGGAACCAAAAACAGCAGAAAACAGGCAACTGGCGTTGTGGCAACTTGTTAATAGGTTAGTACCAGAAAACATAAGAAAAGCACCTCAAAGTGTGGACAAAGCAAAGTAGATACTAAACAAGCATGGAACATCAAAAATTATAGATATGTTTCTGACGTATCAAGCATCCCCAAGCTTAACTCCTGCTCGTCCTCGAGTAGGTAAGTGATAAAAGAATAATTTTTGAGGTGACATGCACCATCAAAACCAAGATCAAACCATTTGAAAGCATTGAAAGCTAGGATCAAAGAACTCTAAACATGTTCATGAAAGATAGAGTTCTAACAATAAGACAAAGTAACTATGCATGCAACATGAAAGGCTACAAACAAAGATCATGAATAACATGCATTGAAAAACATTTGTTTGTTTCACATACAGAAAACATGGCATAGTGGCATTCAGCTTGTCCCTCATGGAATAGAAAATATATGCATAGGAAACCTTCAAAGTTCATAAGAGTGACTAGACACAAATAGCACAAGAACAAGCAATATCAACAATATGCATCAATCAATAAGTTTTGGGACACTACTACACATAGAACTAAGAATGACAACTATGCTCTCTTAACTGGTGCCAAAAGGTAGAAGGTGGAGACTCAATATAATAGTGGAAGAAAGGCCCTTCATAAAGGTAAACAGGGATTTCAAGTTTCAAAAAGAGCTTCCAAAAATTATAGTACTTGTTAGCTTTCAGCTCTCATTGCCCCTATCATAAGCATCTTGAAGTGATTAAGGTTAAAGTGAACAAACTATGGAGTATATGCTTGCCAAATTATAAGTTGGCAATCTCATGTCCCTCGAATACGAGGGCCGCACCTCATGCTACTCAACTTTGGTCACCTGTAAGTTCTTGTCATAGTAAGTACATGTGTATCATAGAGAACCGCCAACGGTGTACCCCTTGCACATGGTATAGGAGCTTTCCCATAACCAAAATGACAAGGCAAGCAGATAATGAGCATCCCATCGATATTTTTATTTGCTATTTGCATAGGTTTTTATTGAGGATGCTTCACAGATTGATCATTATGGTGATGCTGCAAGTTTCCACCATGATTAGGCATGGCTTAGGATAGCGTCCTAGGCGTTTCTCTAACACAAAATACATAACTCCATGTACTTACAAGCTACCTTTTTATTTCACACCGGCGACATCCATAGACAAAAGAGCATGATATCAACTATGTACAAAGTACAAGTGCAATGTTGAAAACGTTACCCATGAAAACATGGTTCTGCTAATTCCAACGTATAAGTACAAGCATATACAACATAGATGACACAATGGTTCATGTTTATTAGGGGCAAGGAATATAAAGTGTGCCATCAAGTTTGTGAGAGCTTTAATCACTAAGTTTTAACATAACAAAATACTTTTTAATTGGAAGATAGCTGAAAACAAGAATATACTTGGAATGGTGTAACACACCATGCATAGGAGTTTATAGTGGACACTTTGGAATAACTTGGTTTCTTGGGAGTTGGAAGCATGAGTAGAGCTTACTCATACAAGTGGCGGCTAGCAAAAGACTAGGAGCAACCAACTAAGAGAGCAATAATGGCCATAATCATGCAGAGCGACAAAACATTACTAATCAAAGCATAGAGTGGTACTACAAGTCAAGGACTAAATGATCATAGATGCTATGGTGACTTGTTCATAGTCATAACATGGTTTGAGCATGTGCCAAGTCAACCCAAACAAAACATCAAAGGAGAATACCACAATACTATGCTTTTGCATGCTAAAACAACACATGATTCCTTCAAGGCACACTAAGCAATCCCAATTGTTTGGAACAAGTCATGCTATATAAATAATCACTAAGCATAAGGTCAAAACAACACCTAGCATGACATGCTAAAGTCTAAGTCAGAGTCAAAGCAAGCTCCTCTTGCACTTTCAAGCAAGAACTTTCTACTCCTTTCCAAAACCAATCGAATTATTTGAAACAACACGGGGGTCCAAACTACTTTATTCAAGCAAACTAAACAAACTAAGCAAAGCAAAAGAAAACTAAGACGCTCCAAGAAAAACACAATAGTGCATGAAACAATAAAAACGAAGTGTCTAGAAAGACCTGAGCTTTTTATTGATGAAGAAGGGGATGCCTTGGGAATCCCCAAGCTTTGACGCTTGTACCTCTTGGATATTTCTTGGGGTGACACCGAGGTGGCATCCCCAAGCTTGAGCTTTTGTCCATTCTACATCTCATTACATCATTCTCTCTCTCTACACCTGAAATTTTTCCTTCATACAAAACTTCACACAATCTTTGTCACATCCCAAGATTCTCCCAATCTTGTAATGTGAAAAATAAATGAATAAAATAAAACTTTGTTGATTTTCAGGGTGAGAAGAAACTTTTTGAATCCAGTTGGAAATCTTCAAACCTATTTTGATCAAGATAAATCCTAAAGGGATTTAAAAAGATAAACTTTCAATAAAGAAAAAAATAAAATAATTGGATTTACTATTTTGAAATCTTTTAATAAAAGATTTGATTTTAAAATGAAAGGATAGTAATAAAATAAGTATTATTTCTAGAAAGAGCCAAAATTAAAACTTGGCCAAGCTTTTGAAATAAAATATTTCCACTTGAGAAAAATAGTAAAAGGTTTGTTTAAATAAAATAATAAGGTTTTAATACCTAATTTTATTTAAATAAAAAGGTTTTACCATTTTAAATAAAACATCAAAACTTATTAAATTATTTTAAATAAGTTTCCAAGTGTTTTATATTCTCAAATAAAACCTACTAATTTGGTTTTGGAAATAATTTGTTTTCAAATGGAGATTTTAAATAAAACAAATTCTATTTTGATTTATTAAACAAGGTCTATTTATTTAATTAATAAGGGACCCTAAAATAAAAATATTATTTTATTTTGGATTTTGGTTTATGTTGTTAAACAGAAACAAATTCAATTGTAAAGTGTGTTGAATATTTGAATTGTTTTGAATACTTGATTGGTTGTTTGAATTTCAAAACAGAAAATAGAATTGGAAAAAGATGAAACAATCAGGAAGAAAAAAATAGAATCTGGACGCAGCCCAACTGGCCAAGCCCAACAGCCCAGTACCAGCCCACCTACTCTCTCCCATGGCGAATCGTTTTTCACCGCGAAAGAAACCCGTGAGGCCACTGACTTGTGGACCCCTCCCCCTCACTTCCTTTCTCGCTGACAAGTATGCCCCACCCCTCCTGTTCATCGTCCTCACCCGCTGCGACCTGTTCTTCCCCCAAACCACGTCGCTGCTCCTGCCGTTGAAAGCTCCTTCAATCCCCGTTAATTGCCGCATTAATTCGCCTAGCCATCACGCAAGGTAAAAGCGCATGCCTCCCCTCTTCCGTTTTCCCCAGACATCGCCCCCTCTCTGCCCTCAGGCTGCTCGCATTGCTTGCGACAACCCCCTGCCTCCGACGGACAACCACGGCAATTCCGGCCAGCCCACGCCCCCCCTTGCTCTCTGGCGCACCCAAGCTTTCTCCCCACCTCCAGGTGAACCTCCCCATAGCGCCCCTTGCCTTTATGACCTGCAACCTCGACTCTGTCCATGTCTGAGCGCCACCGACGATAAACCCAACTCCGGTGAGCCATAGCCGACGACCTCGTGCGCCCCTTGCTCACTGGTGAGTGTTTTCGTGTACCTTGAACTCGCGTACATCTTCCTGATGCGTTGTTTCTCTCGCTTGCACCCCAGACGCTTGCCTCCGACAACATCTGACCGCGCCCGAGGTGAAGCACAGCTCCGGCGAGCGATTCAGGACTACCCCGAGCGCCCCTTCGACGGAGACGACCACGTTGAGCACCAGCATTCCACGGCGATTCTGGTGAGCATCTTCCCAGCCACCCTTGCTTCCTGTTCTCGCCGTTATGCCGTAGCCAGAGCACCGCCGCCGCACGCCACCGTCGTCGCACCGCCAGTTCTTGGCAAGGCATTAGGAGCCGTCCGATCCAGATCTGAGGCACGCGATTGATTGACTTATCGAAGGGGTAAGATCGATCCTGTGCCGCACGATTCACTTTAAATCCTAAGGTCCACGTTGCTGATCTGAACGAACCGGTACCGCCCAATAGGAACATGACGCGTGGCCAGTTTCTGTTTAAAACAAAATTTGAATCTCATTTAGATGCAGATTTGAAACTCTTGTAACTTTTGATCCACAAGTCCAAAAATTACAAACTTTATATCGTTGGAATCAGTGGAACAAGCCCTAGCCAACCATGGAATTTGTTTAGTAAATAGTATCTGTTAGATTATTTGTTTTTGCAGAAACATTTGTATGCTTGTTTAGATTAGAAAAATTATTCAAAAATGTTTTTGAGGTTGAAACCTTTGCAAATTGGTTTGTGCTAAACCTACTGACCCTAGGATCCAACCCATGGTTTTGAAAATGGATTTGGTGAAGTTTAGGATGGATTAATTAATTTAGCCCATTTCTAGCCAAATAAAAATAATGGTTTTATTATGAAAATGTTTTTGGAGTAAAAACTTTGGGAAAATGTTTTGGACCAAACCTACTGACCATAAACACCAAGTTTTGAGAAACAACAACTTATTTAGTGAACAACTTAAGGTTGTTGCTTGGATAAAAATATTTTCCACCACATAAAATAATGAATGGATTTAAAAATGGTTTATGGATAAAACCCTTTTGCAAATGACTTTGCCACTTTGGAAAATGACCACTTTGAACCTTACAAAGTTTAGAAGCCTAGTGGAGACCACCTTGTAAATAGAACCATCTCTTGCATGCTTACATGCATGACTTAGATCCCATTGTTTTATGTGTGTGAATTGTTTGATTGATTATTGGTTTGGAATGCTTGTTGATATTGTGTTTGCTTGATTGATTGTAGTGAAGTTAGTAAAGTGTGAGACTAGCAAGATCAAGGAGTGAACCAACATTCCCTACCAAAAGAAAGGCAAGTTACACTATCATCTAAAGTCCTACTATTTTCATTATACTTGGTGGATTTTGAAACATGCATGAAAAGAATTTCTATACTTATGATATGCTAAATCCTAATAGGATACCCTATACATTCCTTAGTGAAAACAATGTAGTTGTTACATGCTTAGCCATGCTATATTTTGAGAGGAGACACATGTTAAGATTTTATGAAGTTGAGAAAAGGACTTGTGTTTTTATATAATAAAACAAGGACTCAATGAACCACCTGGGTGGACAAGGAAACTTTGAGTTTTGGAGAAGGTGGCAACAAAAGGAACCATGTCTATGGCAATATCTTTGTGTTGTGCTCCAAAGGAAACCACCCAGGAAACTTAGAGATTGAACATGTTTCTCCAATTGTGGCTTTCGTGTGAAACCACATGCTATTTATGGCTCTGGCTTAGTCAACTACATTGGGAAGACCCATGCATTGTCTTCAAGTTACTGGACATGAGGACCTGGAATCCTACATGGGTACTGAAGACAAGCTAGCAATGGTGTATGGGAGGACCCTCTGGAAAGACTTCGTCACATTCTCAATCTGCCAGTACTCCATCTTGGTGAGTGTTAATCCAGTGGCCACTGGTGGCAACAAGATGGGATTGTGACATGTGGGTAAAGTGTACTACTTCTGCAGAAGATAATAAAATCTAAGTACTTAGCCGTGTCCCCGGTTATGGACAATACTGAGCAACTAAAGTTTGAAGCTATGGGAAATCTTGACATTCTAATTTCTAAAAGAAAACTTTTAAAGACTTGATGCACTTGGGGGTACCAAGGAGCTCAAGAGATTTTGATAAAACTTGATGCACTTGGGGTTACCAAGGAGCTCAAGAGATTTTGATAAAACTTGATGGACTTGGGGGTACCAAGGAGCTCAAGAGATTTTGATAAAACTTGATGCACTTGGGGTTACCAAGGAGCTCAAGAGATTTTGATAAAACTTGATGCACTTGGGGTTACCAAGGAGCTCAAGGGATTTTTGACAAGGACTTGAACACTTGGGAATTTACCAAGGAGTTCAAGGGATTTTGAAGAGGAGATTTGACAAAGGACCAAAACCGTTTTGAAAAGATAGGATAAATTTTTCTTCTACAAATGAGCCTTAAACCCTACTTAGCCAAAAATGCATGTAATGATAGGATCCACTTATATTCAACTTAGTAGTGAAACTTGCCAATACAATTCAAATGTATTGACCCTTGTGGCTGTAACTTGTAATGTTGCAGGTTTGATTGATTTTAGTGAAGATTGATTGATTAGGATTACAAAGTCTACAACCAACATATCTCCCTGTGGCACTTTGAAGATGAAGGACCCCATGCTTATAGTTATCCCGCTGCAATGAAATGTAATAGCCAAATGAGCTATGTAAGATGTAATAAAATTATGTTATTCCTGGTTATAAAGTTATATTATGACCTTTGTTTCTTGATATTACATCTTAACTGTGGATGCTAGCTATTGATCCAGGGACTAGCATTGTAAACACAGGGGACTCCACCTTATATTGTTTAAAGGTTGGGACACTCCCTCTACAATCTTCATTAGCAACATTAGTGTATTCAAAAGATAATAGACCCTTGGGTTTAGCTTTATAACAGCTAAACTTTCACTAAAAACACAAGCTACTGTAGCAACTCCTTCAAAAAGATCAACTTCCCAAAAAGAACCCAAAAAGGAATCAATAAGAAGCAAATGCAAATAATGGCAGAAATCTGTCAAAACAAACCAACAGGTAGAAACCGATTTTTTAGAAAATCTTATGTTGCTCAAATCAAAAAGTGTTGAACTAACTAAAGTTAGCTAACATACTGGGGGATTAATTTGTAAATTGTCAGATCAATCCGACTTATAGAGACTCCTCACGAATTTTTATGGTGAAGGACAAAAATCTGTTTTGGGACATCAACTCCCCAAATCTTACTTCCCTCTCATTAGAGGTCATTCTTGGCATAAAAATCAAACAAAAGGGATAAGGAGAGGTCATTATAGAAGTAATAACTTCCAAGACTCAAAAAAACTCTTTGGTTATCTCCCAACAAGTACTTTTCTTTAACGCCTTTAAGTTAGGCACAAGAAGCAAGAAATCAAGTATTTTCAAATGAGGAAGCATTAACATCAATACTTGCAAAGTCTTCAACTATGAAAGGTATCTCATCCAAATGAGTTTTGGAGGATCCCTTCTCATCTCTCTTTGGTTCACTAATTTCATCAAAAGGATTTTCAGAAACAATCCAATCAAAATTCTTTTCAAAAGCCTCATGCATCCCAACAAGCTTAAAGGGTATGGGTATCTTAAATTCCTCTCTAGGTTTGGTTTTATCTGAAGTACCCACAACATCTACACAAGAGCCTAGCATATTAAATCGCTCAAAGACCTTTTTGGCTTCCTTAGCAACATCATGGAACTCTTTTAATAAAGTTTCAAAAAATAAATTCTCTCTTTTCAGCATTCTTTTCTTCTTTTAGTTTTAGGAACAAAATTTGCATCATGGGTTTAAGGCTAACAAACCTAGGCTCCAACATATGAACTAAAGAAGCTGCAACAATTTCATAATTAGGAGCAAGTTCTTATATAGATCTATCCTTAATATCTTCATGCTTGCTAACATGATTAAAGAATTCTTCAATATTTTCTTTCCCAATTATAGAGCCACTACCTATCGAAAGGTCCTTCCGGGCGAACTTGGGGAACAGCATGGTGAGCTAGAGCAAGGTGGCAACTAGAGCAGGAACTAATTTTTTGTGTTTTTTATAAGAGAAATCAAACCAAACTAAACTTTTTTTTTTGAGTTTTTGATAAAAAGAGGCAAACAAAACCAAGCAAAAAAAACTAAGCAAATTAAAAACAAACTAAAGATAAAAGTTGAGGAGGACTCCCCTTGTGAAGACGTCCTTAGCCTCCCCGGCAACAGCGCCAGAAAAAGTCTTGATGGCGCTGCATCAACACGGAGCGCTTCGTTGGAAAACCCCAAGAGGAAGGTATGATGCAGCACAGCAGAAAGTTTTCCCTCAGTAAGAAACTGAGGTTATCAAACTAGAAGGAGGAAGGAAACGTCCCAAAGGTGTTGCAAGCAACGTGGAAACCTGCACAACACAAACTCAAGAGTTTGCCCCAACTAACAGTGAGGTTGTAAATCTCACCGGTTGTTGTAACAAAGGATTAACTATATGGTGTGGAAGGTGATGATGGTTTGTAGCAAGTAAATAGTAACAGTGGAAGATGTATAAATGGTAAAGATTTGACCGGGGTCCATAGTTCACTAGAGGTTTTCTCCTTATATAAACAAACATGGCATGCTGGGTAAAAAAATTACAGCAGGGCAATTGACAGGACTGAGCAAGGCATAACAATGCAATACTAGACAAAAAGATCCTATGAAGTTCGATTGGGCAATACAACAATATACATAGACCGCCATCCAACTGCATCTATGACTAGAAGTCCACCTTTGGGTTATCATCCGAACCCCCTCCAGTATTAAGTTGCAAGCAACAGACAACTGCTTTAAGCAAAGTGTGTAAGGTAAACAATCCACTTGTTCCATGAACAAGAGACCGTTGTTTTCCCCTAGTGGCAACATCACATCTACAACCATAGATATTTTTGTCACTTCCCTTGATTAAATAGAGGCATGAACCCACTATCGAGCATAAATACCCCCTCTTGGAGTCACTAGCAAGTACTTGGCCAAGATAGCTACTAACAACAGAGAGCATGCAAGATCAAAATAACACAGACATGATAGAATCAGTAAGACAAAACCATTAATCAATCTGACATAGTAATCTCAATATCCATTGGATCACCGCAAACACAACATGCATGATTACAAATAGATGAGATCTTAATCATGAATAGAGCTCACAAGATCTAGACATGAAAGCACAAAGGAGGAGATACAACCATCTAGCTACTACATGGACCCGTAGTCCAAGGTGGAACTACTCACGCTTCATACCAGAGGCTGGCATGATGAAGAAGAAGGCTTCCGGGATGATCTCCCCTCTGGCATGGTGCCGGGAAGAGCTTCAGATCCCCCAATCTAGGACGATGGTGGCGGCCTCTACAGACGGTTTTGTGGAATATTGATCGGGTTCTTAGGGTTTAGGCATCAGGGGCTTCTTATAGGCGAAGAGGCAAGGCTGGGAGGCGGCCAGGGGGCCCACACCCTGCCTAGGGGCAGGCCCACCCTAGGCCATGCCTGGGAGGATGCAGCCGCCCTGTGGCGCCCCTCTGTCTCTCCTCTAGAATCCGTGTTCTCCTCGGTGAAATATTGACTTTGTCTTTTGTTCCTTCCAATTTCGATAATATTTCCTTACTAGCTTTTCTGGAACCAAAAACAACAGAAAACAGGCAACTAGCAATGTGGCAACTTGTTAATAGGTTAGTACCAGAAAACATAAGAAATTACCTCATAGTGTGGACAAAGCAAAGCAAAGTAGATACTAAACATGCATGGAACATCAAAAATTATAGATACGTTTCCGACGTATCATCAGACAGCGCCACGTGGCCAGACTTTTGATTTAAAATCCAGAATATATCTATTAGATGTTTAAATTTGTAAAATCAATAACTTTTGATCTGTAATCCAAAAATTACAAATTAGGTGTCTATGGATTTAGAAAAATGAGAACTTTGCACCTATGGGCTTACTTTGGTCATTTTCTTCGAAAAAAATTAGAGTTTTATACAGAGACTTGTTTTGGGATGTTTTGAGTATAATTTTTTTAAAAAAATTATTTTTGAGTGAAACCTTTTGCATATGGTTTTGTTTTGAACCCTCTGACCATAAACAGTAACATTTGAAATTAAAAATATATTTTGTTGACACTAGAAATTATTCCTTTGAATAAAAGCTTTTCTAACTATAGAAAAATGATTTAAATGACTTATTTTCACTAAGTTGGTTTCAAATGAAATTCCACTTTTATAAAAGACCAGTAGGTGTTTTGAAATATTTAGAACCTTGTTAGAAACCACTTTTTCAATAAAATGACCTTTTGCATGCTTGCATGCATTGCTCTGTTCTCTTGTTTTGATTTGTTATTTTGTGTGCTAGTTTTGAATGTGTGCTTTGCTTGATTGTGATGTAGTGAACCTTGAGGAGTGTGAAATTTGCAAGATCAAGGAGAGTACCTAGATTTTCTAATAAAAAGGCAAGTGATACTTTGGTCATAAAAAGTCCTATCTTTTCAATATTATATTAGTAATATTTTTGTAGTATACATGATAGGACTATTTTGTATATTGCTATGCTATGGTAGATCCTATAGACTATATCTTGGTAGAAATTCTCCTAAGGTAAGAGGCATGTTATGATAGTATGCTTAGCCTAGCTATTAGAATTCAATGTTGGAAATTCATGCTATGATATTATGAAAAGATTATGCATGTGTGTTTTTGACTAAGAAAACAACTTATTAATGAAACACCTGGGTGGAATGGGAAGTATGGTTTGTGTTGAGTGGTTACTCAGGGCCCATTTCTATGGTTTAACCTGGTGTATCTCACTTATGGATGGCCACCCAGGACCAAAGAGATTTGAGATGTTTAGTGTTGAAAAGCTTCCAGTGCAACCACATGGCATATGGGCTCTGCCTTGACCAACTAGGTTGCAAGAACTCAGCTAAATGGACAGAAGGTGGTAGTGATTATACGATGGAACGCGTCCATGGTGGTCTGAGGGATTGCTTCTGAAAATTCTCGTTGATACATCGGAAACGTATCTATAATTTTTTATGTTCCATGCTTGTTTAGTATCTACTTTGCTTTGCTTTGTACACACTTTGAGGTTCTTTTCGTATGTTTTCTCATACTAACATATTAACAAGTTGACACAGTGCCAGTTGCCTGTGTTCTGCTGTTTTTGGTTCCAGAAAATCTAGTAAGGAAATATTCTCGGAATTGGACGGGACAAAAGCAAAAGTCAATATTTCACCGAGGAAAACACGGAGTCCAGAGGAGAGACGGAGGGGCGCCACAGGGCGGCCGCACCCCCCAGGCGCGAGCCCACCCTGGGCCACGCCTGGGCAGGGTGTGGGCCTCCGGGCCGCCTCCCAGCCTCGCCTCTTCGCCTATAAAAAGCCCTGATGCCTAAACCCTAAGCACCCAATCATTATTCCACGAAACCTTCTATAGCCGCCACCACCATCATTCCTAGATCGGGGGGATCTGAAGCTCTTCCCGGCACCCTGCCGGAGGGGATATCATCCCGGAGGCCTTCTTCTTCATCATGGCAGCCTTCGGTATGAAGCGCGATTAGCTCCGCCTTGGACTATGGGTCCATTTAGTACCTAGATGGTTGTATCTCCTCCTTGTGCTTTCATGTCTAGATCTTGTGAGCTCCGTTCATGATCAAGATCTCATCTATTTGTAATCATGCATGTTGTGTTTACGGGGATCCGATGGATATTGAGATTACTATATCAAATTGATTAATGATTTTGTCTTATTGACACTATCATGTCTGTGTTTTTTGTGATCTTGCATGCTCTTCGTTGTTAGTAGCTATCTTGGCCAAGTAGTTGCTAGTGACTCCAAGAGGGGGTATTTATGCTCGATAGTGGGTTCATGCCTCTATTTAATCAAGGGAAGTGACACAAATCTCTAAGGTTGTAGATGTGTTGTTGCCACTAGGGATAAAAAAACGGTCTCTTATTCATGGAGCAAGTGGATTGTTTACCTTACACACTTTGCTTGAAGCAGTTGTATGTTGCTTGCAACTTAATAATGAAAGGGGTTCGGATGATAACCTAAAGGTGGAATTCTAGTCATAGATGCAGTTGGATGGCGGTCTATGTATCTTGTTGTATTGCCCAATCGAATCTCATAGGATCTTTATGTCTAGTATTGCATTGTTATGCCTTGCTCAGTCTTGTCAATTGCCCTGTTGTAATTTGTTTACCTAACATGCCATGTTTTTTTATCTAAGGAGAACACCTCTAGTGAACTATAGACCCCGGTCCAATCTTTACCATTGATACATCTTCCACTATTACTGTTTACTTGCTGCAAACCATCATCACCTTCCACACCATACAGTTAATCCTTTGTTATAGCAACCGGTAACATTGACAACCTCACTGTTATTTGGGGCAAAGTCTTGAGTTCGTGTTGTGCAGGTTTCCATGTTGCTGGCAACACCTTTGAGATGTTTCCTTCCTCCTACTGGTTCGATAACCTCGGTTTCTTACGGAGGGAAGACTTGCTGCTGTGCTGCATCATACCTTGCTCTTGGGGTTTCCCGACGAAGCGCTCCATGTTGACGCAGCGCCATCAAGATTTTCTGGTGCCGTTGCCGGGAGGCTAAGGACGTATTCACAAGGGGAGTCCTCCTCAACCTTTCTCTTTGCTTTGTTTTTAGTTTGCTTTGTTTATTTTGCTTGGTTTTGTTTGCCTCTTTTTATCAAAAACTCCAAAAAATTAGTTTAGTTTGTTTTGCTTTCTCTTATCAAAAACACAAAAAAATTAGCTCCTACTCTAGTTGCCACCTTGCTCTAGCTCACCATGTTGTTCCCTAAGTTCACCCTAAAGGACCTTTCGATAGGTAGTGGCTCTATAATTGGGAAAGAAAATATTGAAGAATTATTTAATTATGTTAGAAAGCATGAGGATATTGAGGATAGATCTATAGTGAAAGGGCATGTATGCCCCCATGCGTGGTTTTGTTAATTAATGACAATCTCTATGGACTAATGTGTAAATTGAGTTTCACTTGTAGGTTTGTCCATTAGCATCGCTTGGGCCATGTGTTGGTCTCAAGGTATGAAGAAATGTCCAAGGGCTTTGTGCCATTGGAATCATGAAGAAAGAAGGAGCTTGAAGGTTGATCAAGACAAGTGCAAAGAGTTGCATCAAGATGGATCATCCTCAAGAAGGGATGAAATAGGGCAAGCTCAAGATGCGCCATCGCTAGAAGATCTCATGCTTGAATCTTGCCATCCTCATGATCATGGAGTGATGAAGACAAGTTCAAAGAAGAGGTTTACCCATGGAGTACGGGGGAGAAATTTGCAAGTCTTCATCTTCATCAAGCAAGAGCAAACAAGAAAGGTGTTCCCTCTATAGAAGAACAAGACGGTCTACATCAAGTTCAAGTGGGATGCTCAAGGCAAAGGTATGTTCTTGATAGGGCTTCTCTTTTGCCGGTCTCCTGTTGTTAGTTGGGAGACCGGGTTTAGGATAGATAGTCATACTATCAAGAGGGGCTCTCAAGCGGGTGTCTCGTTTGCATCATTCGGAGAGAGCTCAAACCTTTGCATTCATAGCATCATATTTCTTGGTTGTTATTTCGTTCTTTTCCATGAGAGGATCTAGAGCTTGTGGTCATCATCATAACAAGCTCTAGTTCATCGTCTAAAGGATTTCTCTTGCATATCTTATTACGGTTTTTGATCTTGTGAGTTTTCCGGATCCACACCTTGGGGGATACTTCACATATATATTCATGGTATTTTCTCCCAAGGTGATACCCAATATTTCATCGCTATCTTTCCAACAAAATTGGTTTCATCTCGTTTGGAGTTCGGATGCAAAAGTTACTGCATTTCTGGTTTCTGGAATTTCCCTGACCAGAAGTTCCGGCTTCTCATTGGAAGTTTTGCTAGGGCATTTTGCCGCCGGAAGTTCCGGTGGAAGTTCCGGTTCTTCTTCCACTCACGTACTGTATCCTCTCTATTTGGTTTGTTGTATTTGACGGAATTTGGGCCGGAAGTTACAGCGGTAATATCGCCCCCACCGGAAGTTCCGCTCGGGCCTAGTTGCCGCCGGAAGTACCGATTGAAAATTTGACTCTTGTTCCGCTCACGTTCAGTAACCTTCTGTTTTGTATGTGTCTATTTGACAGAACTTCAGTCGGAACTTCCACCGGAAGTTCCACTCCCACCGGAAGTTCCGCTGGACCAGCGGAAGTTCCGACCAGGACTCGTGTTTTCAGTCTCTCGCATTGCTGTTTTTGACCGTTGGCTATGTGCCACCGGAATTTCCATCCTCCCACCGGAAGTTCCGGCCAAGGGTCGCAAATGCCCATAACGGGGAGATCTAGGAGCCCTTTAAAAGTGTAGGGTTCGCAGCATAGAAAACAAAAAATTTCCTATGATGGGAACTATGTACCAAGATCTATCTACTAGATACAAATAACGGGCGGTTGTATATCCGTAGAGAACATACCCTTGAAGACCGACAAATCTTAATGAGTTCAACTCGTGGTTGATGTAGACGATCTCTTGCCGATCTCAAGATCGAGAGGAAGTCCTAGAGCCGCAAATCAGCAGAGCATCCGTGCTCGCACACACGTTCGAGGCACCGAGCAACCTCCGCCTCCTCGCTCTAGCGATGCAGCGGAAGCACAACTCTTTCTTGCCGAATATCCATCGGGAACATGTATCTCGCTAGTCCGAGACCATGGGGGATAAATTCTAGAGGGGGAGAGAGATCCTTCACGAGGAGGTGTGAGAGACAAGTGAGGAGGGGGGCTCCTTTTATAGGAGGAGGGGGAACCCAAGGGGTTGGCCGGCGCATGGGGGCTGCCCCCTTGCCCTCCCCTCTTCATGTGGGTGGACACTCCACTCACAAAATTCCTTTAAATTCCCTCCACTCAAAAGTCCACTCAAATTCCCATTAAATTTCCACCAAATTTAATGCAAACTCTCATTAAATAAAACTCTTTTATTTTATTCAGAATTTTGTCAATTACTTTAATGACAAACATTCACAAATAACCCCTTGCTAGAATTCCATTTCACATGCATAACCACTTTATGCAATTTCACCCAAAAACCTGTTTCGGTATCTAGTGAAATAAATTCCTGCGCTTGTTTATTCTTTCGGCATGAAACATTTGCTCCAATTGGATGTCGGTGTCTCTTAAGTGTGTCACCCTACGGTTCGTGAATAATGCGGACATTATCGAGACCCCTCTCGGATCAATAATCAGAAGCGGGATCTGGAGACCCATACTGACTCCCACACATTCAACGATGACTTTCTTGTGATCGTCGGAACCTTTTACGCTAGTATCTTAATCCCTTTGTTTCACGATATATTACATGTCCGAGATTCGATCATCGGTATCTCCATACCTAGTTTGATCTATTCACATGCACTCTTTTCTCGTTCATTGATATAACATTCTAGTGATCAAATCACTTGCTTGCAAGCTAATCAATGTGATATCACCGAGAGGGCCCAGAGTATATCTATCCGTCATCGGGATGAACAAATTCCACTCTCGATCCATGAGCCTCAACATAACACTTTATTAGTTCTGAATCCATCTTTATAATCACCCTGTTATGGTGTGACGTTTGATGTTATCAAGAAACTCTTAGGTGTTAGTGATTGACATGATCTCATGGTCTAAGGATTAGGATCACTTAAGTTGTTATAGCAATATAAACTCAATGACTTTGATCGTAATGCTATACTTGGATGAATGTTCATCACATCATTACACTAATGTTGTGATCCGTTATTAACAACATCCAATGTCCATGATCAGGAAACCTTGATCATCTTGTTAATCAACGAGCTAGTTTATGAGAGAGGCATAACTAGGAACTTTCTGTTTGTTTATTAAACACACATGTATTAACGTTTCTGTATTAATACAATTATAGCATGCAAAATAAACATCTACCATATACTTGGAATACACATAATAAACACTTTATTATTGCCTCTCAGGGCATATTCCCTTCAGTCTCCCACTTGCACTAGAGACAATAATCTAGTTACATAGTGATAAATCTAACACCCATTGAGTTCTGGTGTTGATCATGTTTTGCTTTAGGGAGAGTTTTAGTCAACGGATCTGCTACATTGAGATCCGTATGTACTTTACAAATCTTTATATCTCCATCCTTGACATGTTCGCGGATGGAGTGAAACCGGCGCTTAATATGCTTGGAATGCTTGTGAGACCTTGGTTCTTTGGCATTGGCAATGGCACCATTGTTGTCACAATAGATCACCATTGGGTCCAACGCGTTTGCAACCACTCCTAGTTCGGATATGAACTCCTTCATCCAAACTGCTTCCTGAGCCGCTTCTGAAGCAGCAACATATTCGGCCTCCGTTGTTGATCCCGCTACCACAGGTTGTTTGGAGCTCCTCCAATTAACCGCTCCACCACTCATGAGAAAAACGTATCCGGATTAAGACTTAGAGTCATCCGGATCGGTGTCAAAGCTAGCGTCAACATAACACTTAGCGACGAGCTCTTCTTCACCTCCGTATACAAGAAACATATCCTTAGTTCTTTGTAAGTACTTAAGGATATTCTTGACCGCTATCCAGTGTTCCGAACCAGGATCCGATTGGTACCTACTAGTCAAACTAATAGCATGTGCCACATCCGGTCTTGTACATAGCATGGCGTACATTATAGAGCCTATGGCTGAAGCATAGGGGACTTTGTCCATTATCTCTCTTTCTTCCGCCGAAGCCGGACTTTGAGTCTTACTCAATGTTTTGCCTTGCAACATAGGTAAGAACCCCTTCTTACTTCCGTCCATTTTAAACTTCTTTAAAATCTTATCAAGGTATGTACTTTGTGATAGCCCTATTAGGCACCTAGATCTATCTCTATAGATCTTTATGCCTAATATGTATGACGCTTCACCTAGGTCCTTCATTGAAAATTTGCTGTTTAGATAACTTTTAACACTGTTTAAAAGATCTATATCATTTCCGATCAATAATATGTCATCCACATATAATATTAGAAATGCCACATTGCTCCCACTCACTTTCTTGTAAATACAAGCTTCTCCATAAGTTTGGACAAATCCAAACTCTTTGATCACCTCATCAAAGCGGAGATTCCAACTTCGTGATTCTTGCTTCAATCCATAGATGGATCGCTGAAGCTTGCACACCTTGTTAGCATCCTTAGGATCGACAAAACTCTTTGGTTGTATCATATACAACTCTTCTTCAATATTACCATTGAGAAACGTGGTTTTGACATCCATCTGCCATATCTCATAATCGAAATATGCAGCAATTGCGAACATAATCCTAACTGACTTTAGCATCGCTACGGGAGAGAATGTCTCATCGTAGTCAACTCCTTGAATTTGTCGAAACCCCTTTGCGACAAGTCGAGCTTTATAGACAGTCACATTACCATCAGCATCAGTTTTCCTTTTGAAAATCCATTTGTTCTCCACGGCCTTTCGGTCGTGAGGTAATTCCACCAAGTTCCAAACTTGATTTTCACACATGGATTCCATCTCGGATTTCATGGCTTCTAACCATTTGTTGGAATCCGGGCTCATCATCGCTTCTTCATATGTCGCAGGGTCATCATTTTCATCAACCATGAAATTCATGACAGATTTCCGTCTGCTCGGGGCTGCAGCGTCTGCTTGACCTGCGAGGTTCGGTAGTACTCTCTTTCGGAGTTTCATGATCATTATCATTAGTTCCCTCTTCAACAGGTGGATCCAACTCCGGAACAACTTCCGGCGCTGCGCTACTTGCCATACTTTGAAGAGAAGGTTCAATAACCTCTTCGAGTTCTATTTTCCGACTACTCACACCTTTCGCGAGAAACTCTTTCTCTATAAAGGATCGATTCTTGGCAACAAAAACCTTGCCCTCGGATCTGTGATAGAAGGAATACCCAATAGTTTCCTTAGGGTATCCTATGAAGACGCATTTTTCCGCTTTGGGTTCGAGTTTATCCGGTTGAAGTTTCTTCACATAAACATCGCATCCCCAAACTTTAAGAAAAGACAGCTTAGGTTTGTTTCCAAACCACAATTCATACGGTGTCTTTTCAACGGATTTAGATGGTGCCCGATTTAAAGTGAATGCAGCAGTTTCTAGTGCATAACCCCAAAATGACAACGACAAGTCCGTCAGAGACATCATAGATCGAACCATATCTAATAAAGTACGATTACGACGTTCTGATACACCATTTCTCTGTGGTGTTCCGGCAGGTGTGAGTTGTGAAACAATTCCACACTCTTTCATGTGAGTGCTAAACTCGTAACTTAGATACTCACCTCCACGGTCGGATCGTAGAAATTTGATCTTTCTATTACGATGATTTTCCACTTCATTCTGAAATTCCTTGAACTTTTCAAAGGTTTCAGACTTGTGTTTCATCAAGTAGATATAACCGTATCTACTCAAATCATCCGTGAAAGTAACAAAATAACGATATCCACCTCGCGCCGACACACTCATTGTACCACATACATCAGAATGTATGATTTCCAACAAATCTGTCGCCCGTTCCATTGAACCGGAAAACGGCGTTCTAGTCATCTTGCCCATAAGGCATGGCTCACATGTATCAAATGATTCATAATCAAGTGATTCCAAAAGTCCATCCGAATGGAGCTTCTTCATGCGTTTAACGCCAATATGACCTAGGCAGCGATTGCCACATATATGCGGATATATCATCATTAAGTTTAATCTTCTTAGCATCAACATTATGAATATGTGTAACATTATCATCGAGATCTAAAAGAAATAAACCATTCATCATCGGTGCATGACCATAAAAGATTTCATTCATATAAATGGAACAACCATTGTTCTCGGATTTAAATGAATAACCACTTCGCATCAAACACGATCCAGATACAATGTTCATGCTTAGTGCAGGCACCAGATAACAATTATTCAAGTTTATAACTAATCCCGACGGCAAGTGGAGGCAGCGTTCGGCGATCACATCAACGCTTGATCCATTGCCGACACGCATCTTGACCTCACCTTGCTAGCGATCGCTTGTTCGCAACCCACGATTCGAGTTACAAATATTAGCAACTGAACCGGTATCAAATACCTAGGTGCTACTGCGAGCACTAGTCAAGTACACATCAATAACATGTATATCATATATACCTTTGTTTGCCTTGCCGGCCTTCTTGTCTGCCAGATACTTGGGGCAGTTGCGCTTCGATGGTCCCCTTACAATAGTAACACTCGGTATCAGACTTAGGTCCAACTCGGGGTTTCTTTTCAGGCACGGCAACAGGCTTGTCGCCCTTACTTCCCTTCCGTTTTCCCTTCTTGTCTTTCTTGAAACCAGTGTTCCTATTGTTCATCAACACTTGATGTTCCTTTTTGATCTCCACTTCTGCAGTTTTAAGCATTGACAAAAGCTCGGGGAGAGGCTTCTTCATGCCTTGCATATTATAGTTCATCACGAAGCTCTTATAGCTAGGTGGCAGAGACTGCAGAACACGATGGATGCCTAAGTCAATGGGAATCGATATTCCCAAAGACACAAGCTTATCGGCGTAACCGGACATCTTGAGTACATGCTCACTAACGGAGCTATGCTCTTCCATCATGCAGCTAAAGAACTTTTCTGAAGCGTTGTAGCTCTCTACAACAGCATGTGTGTCTAAAATCATTTTCAACTCACCCATTGTATCAAATGCATTGCCATTTTCGAAACGCTTTCGAAGTTCCGGCTCTAGCCCATATAATATGCCGCAATGAACTAAGTTGTGGTCCTCCTGACGAGTCTGATAGACATTCTTCTCCTCGTCAGGGGCATCATCAAAAGGTAGGGGGCCTAACGGCGCTTCTAGCACATATTGCTTTTGTGCAGCAGAGAGGAGAATCCTCAAATTCATGGCCCATTCGGTAAAGTTGCTACCGTTCGTTGCTAGTTTCTCTTTCTCCATGAACACATTGAAATTAAAAGCAGGTGGTGCCATCTACAACAGAATTTGTAAAGTTTAGACTAAGTGTATGATAGGTTGAGTTCAACTAATCCATATTACAAATGAACTCCCACTCAAAAACGACATCCCTCGTGCCTTTTTGGTGATTACATGAACCAAATCCACTATACCAAGTCCGATCATCACGTGAGTCGGTATAGCTTCAAAGGCGAGCATCAAATGGGCATCATATCAACTATATGACTCATGCTTAACCTTTCGGTCCGTGTTCTGAGGCCATGTATGTACATGCTAGGCTCGCCAAGTTAGAACCTTTTGGTCCGTGTTCCGAGGCCATGTATGTACATGCTTAACTGTTTTACACCCGAAATATGGTCGTGGATCCAAGAACACCCGATCATCACGTGATGTCTTGGAGCGACGAAACATAATCGGTGCATACTAAAGGAAGAACACATTCTTATCTTGATATTTAAATGAGGGATCATCTTATTATGCTAACAAAGCGCTAAACAAGCAATATAAGATGCTATCAAACATCACATGTTTATTAGTGAAATGTTATGGTTCCCGCATATGATCTCTATCATGTGCATCGTGGTATGATCACTATCATACCTATATGTGTAAATCCAAGGTCTATGGAGTTTACACGCTATGTGTGTTGTAAGAGTATCATCTCATACTTCTACTTACAACACTACCATATCATAACACTAGCCCAGCAACAATCTAAACTAGACGCCTCTAATTTATCCATTGCAAGTTTTACGTGGTTTAGGGCTTTCAAGATAGAACCGTTCTTACCTACGAACATGAACTACAACGAGGATAATCAAATTGTTGACAACTCGCTTGCAAAATAGATATTGACTATAGTAGGAGAGACAGACACCCGCTAGCCACTTATGCAAACTAGTTGCATGTCAAGCGTGGAACAGGTCTCATGTGCGAGGACATGTAAAGTTTGTCCGGGCCGCTTCATCCCACTATGCCACCAATATCCAAAATTACAACAAAGGAGCAACAACATGATCATCATCACCCACATACTCATATGTGTACTACCCGTGTAAAGCATCTACGCATAGATCCGGCTCTGATACCACTGTAGGGTTCGTAGCATAGAAAACAAAAAATTTCCTACGATGGGAACTATGTACCAAGATCTATCTACTAGATACAAACAATGGGCGGATGTATATCCATAGAGAACATACCCTTGAAGACCGACAAAGCTTAACGAGTTCAACTCGTGGTTGATGTAGACGATCTCTTGCCGATCTCAAGATCGAGAGGAAGTCCTAGCGCCGCAAATCAGCAGCGCATCCGTGCTCGCACACACGTTCGAGGCACCGAGCAACCTCCGCCTCCTCGTTCCAGCGATGCAGCGGAAGCACAACTCTTTCTTGCCGAATAGCCACTGGGAACATGTATCTCGCTAGTCCGAGACCATGGGGGATAAATTCTAGAGGGGGAGAGAGATCCTTCACGAGGAGGTGTGAGAGACAAGTGAGGAGGGGGGCTCCTTTTATAGGAGGAGGGGGGAACCCAAGGGGTTGGACGGCGCATGGGGGCTGCCCCCTTGCCCTCCCCTCTTCATGTGGGTGGACACTCCACTCACAAAATTCCTTTAAATTCCCTCCACTCAAAAGTCCACTCAAATTCCCATTAAATTTCCACCAAATTTAATGCAAACTCTCATTAAATAAAACTCTTTTATTTTATTCAGAATTTTGTAAATTACTTTAATGACAAACATTCACAAATAACCCCTTGCTAGAATTCCATTTCACATGCATAACCACTTTATGCAATTTCATCCGAAAACCTGTTTCGGTATCTAGTGAAATAAATTCCTGCGCTTGTTTATTCTTTTGGCATGAAACATTTGCTCCAATTGGATGTCGGTGTCTCTTAAGTGTGTCACCCTACGGTTCGTGAATAATGCGGACATTATCGAGATCCCTCTCGGATCAATAATCAGAAGCGGGATCTAGAGACCCATACTGACTCCCACACATTCAACGATGACTTTCTTGTGATCGTCAGAACCTTTTACGCTAGTATCTTAATCCCTTTGTTTCACGATATATTACATGTCCGAGATTCGATCATCGGTATCTCCATACCTAGTTTGATCTCGTTACCGACATGCATTCTTTTCTCGTTCCCGTGATATAACATTCTAGTGATCAAATCACTTGCTTGCAAGCTAATCAATGTGATATCACCGAGAGGGCCCAGAGTATATCTATCCGTCATCGGGATGAACAAATTCCACTCTCGATCCATGAGCCTCAACATAACACTTTATTAGTTCTGAATCCATCTTTATAATCACCCTGTTACGGTGTGACGTTTGATGTTATCAAGAAACTCTTCCGGTGTTAGTGATTGACATGATCTCATTGTCTAAGGATTAGGATCACTTCGTAAGTTGTTATAGCAATATAAACTCAATGACTTTGATCGTAATGCTATACTTCGGATGAATGTTCATCACATCATTACACTAATGTTGTGATCCCGTTATTAACAACATCCAATGTCCATGATCAGGAAACCTTGATCATCTTGTTAATCAACGAGCTAGTTTATGAGAGAGGCATAACTAGGAACTTTCTGTTTGTTTATTAAACACACATGTATTAACGTTTCCGTATTAATACAATTATAGCATGCAAAATAAACATCTACCATATACTTGGAATACACATAATAAACTCTTTATTATTGCCTCTCAGGGCATATTCCCTTTAAAAAGGGGCTCCTCTTCCCCTTCGTGGGTACTATCTTTTCTTCTTGGTTTTTGGCTTTCTCTCTCTCTTCCATTGTTGACCTTGAAGAAGCTTTCCCTCTCCCTTTACCTTCCTATGATTCTTGCATCTTTTTGAGGGATTTGAGAGAGGAGATCTAGAACTACAATCCCCCCAAGCTAAATCCCTTCTTTGTGAAGGAATCATTGGGATCTAGATCTTGGAGAGTTTTGTGTTCTCCTCTTGTGTTCTTCCTCCCTTATTCCCCCAATAGCTTTTGTAGCTTTGTTGGAATTTGGGAGTGAAGGACTTGCCCTTGAATTTGTTGCATAGTTTTGAGTTCTCCTTGGAGATTCGGCGAGTACAAGATTGTGGGCTTGTTACTCTTGGGTTCTTGGAACCCTAGACGGTTGTGTGGTTGGATTGTTGACCTTTTGTGGTCTTGTAAACTCTTGTGGATTTGTTGGCCTTTTGTGGCATTGTAGCCTTTTGTGGCTTTGTTGTTGGGAGCCTCCAATTGAGTTGTGGAGTAAGCCTCAGTCTTGTACGGGTTCGATGACCGCCCTCAAGCGTCCCATAGTGGAGAGAGTGCCTGAATTTTGTGGTGCGCACTCGGGAGAATAGGGTGAGCCTTTTGTGGCGTCGGTGAGTTGCGTGCTTCCGCATCCGGGGTGAGGCCTTGTGTGGCACTGGGTGAGCATTGAGCCACCACACCTCAAGGTGAGCCATTTGTGGCGTTCGGAGAGCATTGCGCCATCGCACCTCTCCAACAGAGACGTAGCTTCTTTGGAAGTGAACTTCGGGAAACAAATCTTCGTCTCCGCGTCCATCGATTATCTCTCATCCGAGCCCTTTACTTATGCACTTTACATTGTGATATCCTTCGTGCTTGAAGTTTTTATATCTTGCTATCACCTTGTTTCTTGTATTTCTTAGCATAGGTTGTTGGTGCACTTAGGTGAACTTAGTGGCTAGGTTTTGTGCTAAATAAATTAAACGTTAGTTTTATTCCGCATTTACTTGAGCCTAAACTGTAATATTTTAAAAACCTATTCACCCCCTCTAGGCGACTTCCATTGCACTTTCATATAGCATAACTTGCTCCTAATTATGAAATTGTTGCAGCTTCTTTAGTTCATATGTTGGAAGCTAGGTTTGTTAGCCTTAACCCCATGATGCAAATTTTGTTCCTAAAACTAAAAGAAGAAAAGAATGCTGAAAAGAGAGAATTTATTCTTGAAACTTTACTAAAAGAGTTCCATGATGTTGCTAAGGAAGCCAAAAAGGTCTTTGAGCGTTTTAGTATGCTAGGCTCATGTGTAGGTGTTGTGGGTACTTCAGATAAAACCAAACCTAGAGAGGAATTTAAGATACCCATACCCTTTAAGCTTGTTGGGATGCATGAAGACTTTGAAAATAATTTTGATTGGATTGTTCCTGAAAATCCTTTTGATGAAAGTAGTGAACCAAAGAGAGATGAGAAGGTATCCTCCAAAACTCATTTGGATGAGATACCTTTCATAGTTGAAGACTTTGCAAGTATTGATGTTAATGCTTCTTCATTTGAAAATACTTGATTTCTTAAAGGCGTTAAAGAAAATTACTTGTTGGGAGATAACCCAAGAGTTTTCTTAAGTCTTGAAAGTTATTACTTCAGTAACTAGCAGTGTGGCCCTCACAAATGCAAGGGCAGCCTCTTCATTTTATCATTATTTGCAAGATTTTACAGTACAAAAATATCCTATGTAGATATTGGCCGAAGTATGTACTTAACCTACATTAAGAAAATGGAAGATGTGAATAAATTTGGCTTGCATGTTTCAAGATATGGAACTATGGTGTTTCCCTCGTTTTGTTGTTGTATGTTTTTCGTTCCAAAAAATATATGGTAAGCTTATGTGGGAAACATTTATTTTCTAACCCTCTTTAATTTCATGAACTCATATGTTTTTATTAGTACCCTTATGTATTTGTTCTTAATAAAGTAGTTGTTTTGAGCATAAGAAAAGTCTTGGGATACCATCCTTTTTAATACTCCCTCTGTCTAGAATTAACTGACTTGGGTTTGTCTAAATTCGAATGTATATACTAAAATACGTCTAGATACATTCGAATCTACTCAAATCCAAGTCAGTTATTTCTGGACGGATGGAGTAATACTTTAGATTGGATACTGAAACATGTTTTTTCATCATGACATGTACTTCTATAACATATGATTTTCCAGGCACTTACAGTTGTACTACAGTAAGCTAGCCAGCCAATTTCGAATACTATATATGTTGATGCCCAAATCATCAACTATTAGGAAGCTCGATGGAGTATATAGAAAATAGTATATCAACTATTGTTTTGGTGTATGTACATGAGATTGTAGAATTGCATGCACGGGTCAGTTGCTCAAAATCCAAATGCTAAGCTAGAAAATTGTTAATATGATATATTACATTAGTAGCAAGCAGCATAAATATAATATTTTATTACCATAACAGATGACTGATTATAACACACATACAATTATAGTGACTATTTGTTGCTAAAATTCATAAGTCGAACTTTTCTTCCTCCAATGCGACCATGGTGCATCACACTTTGTATTACAATACATAGTAAGTTGACACCAATGTGACATGTTTTATAGCAAACATACTCATGTATTAATTAATTTTTCTAAATTTGATTGGTAATGAAAAAATAGTAAGTGAGAAAAAATAAGAAACTATTTAGTTGCATTCACCATGTAGCTTTGTCATTTCCCATTTCTGCTGCATCACCTTGTACACGTCGCCTAAATTTTGTACCTGTATAACTACTTCAAATGAAGTATAGACACCTTTAGATGAAGTATAGACACCATGTTATCTCAAATTTACATTATACTATGAGTACTTTCCATCATATTTATTTGGAGTAGTAACAAACTGGCAACACCATACTTTTTTAAATAAATTAATAGATTTATTGTCGAAGTTTAATAATGAAGGAGAACAAAGTTTTTCTTTTCATTTTGAGAGGCATGGAGATTGTATAACTCAATTAATTTGTAACACCGGCGGGCCTATGATCATGATGCAGGCCCCAATGATTCTCCTTTGTTTCTGCCGGAAATAAATCAGGTCCATCACCATAATTGCCATTCATCTTGCACTACCAGAGGGGAGAAACCTGCACATCGTCTGGTGTTACAGCTTGAGCGGTCAAATATACTGGACACTAACGAATTCAATCTCTTATATATTGTAAGGGTCCCATCCTTTAATAAGGTAGAGTCCCCTGTGTTTACAATGCTAGTCCTTGGATCAATAGCTAGCATCCACAGTTAAGATGTAATATCAAGAAACAAAGGTCATAATACAACTTTATAACCAGGAATAACATAATTTTATTACATCTTACATAGCTCATTTGGCTATTACATTATATTGCAGCAGAATATCTATAAGCATGGGGTCCTTCATCTTCAAAGTGCCACAGGCAGACATGTTGGTTGTAGACTTTGTAATCCTAATCATTTAACTTCACTAAAATCAACCAAACCTGCAACATAACAAGTTACAGCCACAAGGGTCAATACATTTGAATTGTATTGGCAAGTGATACTATGGTAGTATAGTGGAATCTATCTTCTATATGCATTTGGCTAGGTGGAGCTTTAGGCTTGCATTGCTCAAAATAGATTTTCCATATCATTTGAAAATACTAAGTTTTTGCTTTGACAAAATCTTTCCCAAGGCATCTCCCAATCAAAGATTGAAAATTCTTTAACCCTTGTTCAACCACAAGTTTTTAACTTAGAAATTTGGATGATGAGATTCTTGATTGCTTCCATGTCTTGATGCTCAAATTGTCCTTTACCAGGGACATGGCTAAGTACTTAGATTTTACACTCTGCAGAGGTGGTGCACTTTCCCACAAGACTTGGTTTCACCAAGACAAGATCTTTCGAAGCCTTCCCTTAGACCAAAATGGGGCGTTCCAACCTATCAAACTCTACCACCAACTGTCCATATGGCTAAGTTCTTGCAACCTATATGATCCAGGCAGAGCCCATAATGCCAAGTGGTTGCACTTGAAGCTTCTCAACATTTGACATCTCAAAT
Source organism: Avena insularis (assembly GCA_023614405.1). NCBI lineage: Eukaryota > Viridiplantae > Streptophyta > Magnoliopsida > Poales > Poaceae > Avena > Avena insularis. Next base: position 392,191,396 of record CM042695.1, read on the forward strand.
CTCTTTGTTCCTGGGTGGCCATCCACAAGTGAGATACACAAGGTAAACCATAAACATGGGCCTTGTGTAACCACTCAACCAAAACCACCAAGCAATTACCATTCCACCCAGGTGATTCATTAACTTAGTTGTTTTATTAAACAAAAACACAAGTCCTCAGACTTAGAAATTTTTCCATAGTATGGATATATATTCCACCCTTGTTTTCTATTAGCTAAGCTAAGCTTGATAGTAGTAGGAATCTTAACTTAGGAAAATTTCTACTAAGGTTTCATCTACTAGGTTTTCCTATAGCAAGGTTTATACTTAGCAAAATTCCATGCAAGTTTTACTTAGAAACATCTCTAATGCATAGTGAAAGTAATGGGACAAAGATATGAAGCATCAGTTGCCTTTTTGGTAGAGGGTATAAGTTCACTCCTTGTCCTTGCAACAATCACACTCTTCAAGTCACTACAAATCAATCAAGCAAGGCACAATCTCAATCTACCAATCATGCAAAACATCACATAAAATGATAAAGTCAAAGTAATGCATGCAAACATGCCAAGCTTTGTTTTATTTGAAAAAGTGGTTCCTAATGGGTCATAAACATTTGAAAACACTTAATGGTCATTTTATAAAGTGTCAAAGTCATTTGCAAAAGGTTTCCCTTTATAAACCATTTTTAAAACAAGGTATCATTTTATGTGGTGTATAAATGTTTTTACTAAGGCATTAATCTATAGGATTCACAAAATATGTTTTCAAACCATAAAACTTTGTGTTTAGGGTCAGAGAGTTTAAAACAAAATATTTCCCAAAGGTTTTCTTCAAAAACCATTTTTAATAAATAAACCATATTTTTATTTGACTAGAATTGGTTTTAAATCAAAGAATCATTCTTTTGTTTCACCAAATACATTTTTGAAACCACAAAATGTTTCCTAGGGTCAGTAGGTTCAAATCACACCATTTGCCAAAAAATTTATCCCCAAAATCATTTTTGAACAATTTTTATAATCTAAACAAGCATACAAATGTTTCTGCAAAAACAAACATTTTTCCAGAAGCTTTTTACTAAACAAAATGGCATAGTTGGCTAGGGCTTGTTCCACTGATTCCATTGATATAAAGTTTGTAATTTTTGGACGTGTGGATCAAAAGTTGTGCAATTTACAAAATTGGAAATCTAATAGATCAATTCTGTTCTAATTCAACTCAACAGAGACACGTGGCGTGTTTCTATTCGCTGATACCGCTTCGTCTAGATCACGCGTTGTAGGCCGTAGGATTAAACTAACATCGCACGGCTCAGATCACACGTACCATTTCGGTTTAAGTCAATCTATCGCGTCCACTGGATCACGATCTAACGGCTTAGATGAGTTTGACCATCGGTGGCGGTTGGCCGTGGCGATATTGTGGCGACGCCTGTCCGAGGTGGTCCGGCGTTCTAGGAAGCGAGAGAACAGGAGGAGAGGCTCACCGTGATCGCAAGGCGTGGGAAGCTCGACGTGCTGGTTCTGAGCGAAGGCGCCGCATGTCTTGGCGATTGCTCGCCGAGTTCTGGCGGGTGTCTTTGGAGGTCGTCGAGGGCGAGGCTGTGATTCGTGCCAAAGCAAAATAAGTACATGGTTAGACGCGGGAGGGTGTGGTGTACATGCGAGCATGATCGAGAGGGCTCGGGCTGGTCTGGCTTACCAGGGGGAGGTCGTCGGAGAAGAACCAGACGGTGGCGGCGGCGGTTGTTGTTGTTCTTAAGCGTTCTAGGGCGCATGGGTGAATGGAAAGCGCCGGGAGAAGCGCCAGGGCTTGGAGAGTATGTGAGTGTGGTCAAGGAGGCGAGGGGTGGCAGGACACGGTCGGAATCGAGGGGAAAGCTCGTCGGAGACAGTGGTCATGCAAACCAAATGAGGGGCAGCCTGGGGACAGAAAGAGTCGGGCGAGAGAGAGGAAAGAGAGGGGAGATGCTGGCATTTAATCAGGCGTGGTCACGGCGAGATTATGGCGACGCATTGAAGCGAATTTAACCGCGGCATCAACGGCAGGAAGCAGCGGCCGTCATGAGGAGGAAGAAGATGAGTGGCGGTGGCAAGTGAGAGGAGGAAGGTGGGGGTCCGCGTGTCCGTGACTTAGTGGGTTGGCTTTTTGGTGAATAACGTTTCGCAGAGAGGGGAAAAGAACTGGGCTGCGAGTTGGGCTTGTTGGGCTGGCCGGCTGGGCTGTGTCCATTTCTATTTTTTTTCTTCCTGATTGCTTTTTCTTTTTTAATTCTATTTTCTGTTTTGAATTTCAAACAACAATTCAAACAACCTAAACAATCCAAACTTCCACCAAACTTTTGCATTGAGTTTGGTTCTGTTTAACAATACAAAACTAAAGTCCAAAATAAAATAATAATTTTATTCTTTTTAGGATCTATTTAATAATTAAATAAAATAGACCTTAATTATTAATTCAAATAGGTTTTGATTTATTTAATAAAATCTCTATTTGAAAACTAAATATTATCAAAACCAAATCAGTAGGTTTTATTTGAAAATATAAGATACTTGGAAAACTTGTTTAAAATAAAATAACATTTTTATTTTAGGGTCCATTAATAATTAAATAAAATGGACCTTAGTTATTAAATCAAATAGGATTGGTTTTATTAAAATCTTTATTTTGAAATCTAAAATAAAACCAAAAACATTTCAGTAGGTTTTAATTGAGAATATAAAATACTTTGAAAACTTATTTAAAATAATTTAATAAGTTTTAGTGTTTATTTAAAATGGGAAAAGCCTTTATTTTTAATAAAACTGGATATTAATAAATCCACATTATTTTGTTTAAATAAACCTTTACTCCTTTAATCAAAGCAAAACCTTTTGTTTCAAAATCTTGGCCAAGGTTTAATTTGGCTTTATAAAATAATCCTTATTTATAAATCTACCTTTTCTTTTGAAAACCAAATCTTTTATTAAAAGATCCAAAAATAGTAATTTTAAATATTTTTAAGTTTTATTGTTTATTTATCTTTTTAAATTCCTTTAGGATTTTATTTGATCCAAATAGGTTTTGAAAGGTCCCAATTGGATTCAAAAAGTTTCTTCTCACCCTGAAAATCAACAAAGTTTTATTTTACTCATTTATTTTTCACATTACAAGATTTGGAAAATCTTGGGATGTGACAGGCTACCACCCTTAAAATAAATCTCATCCCGAGATTTGGGAAGGCTAGGGTTACAAGTTGGTTCAAAACAACTAGGGTACTACTACCCTTAAAAAATTTCCAACTAAATTACATCTTGGCTTGCTTGGGATCTTGATGTAACTTTCCTGGACAGAAGTTTGCATAGTGGCCTAGTTCCTTGCATTTGAAACATGTGATAAGGCTGAGGTCTTGAGGTGGCTTCTCTGGACAATATGATCCATAATGTCCTAACTCTTTGCAGTGTTTGCACATCACTTGGCTAAAATCCTTCCTTATCTTGGGTTTCACTAGCTTTTGTTTGTCTTCTTGGTTCTTCTTTTCTAGGCATTCACTGGCATAGTGTCCCATCTCTTTGCAATTGTAACATTGCAACTGGCTTATGTCCTTCTTCTTCTTTTTGGGTCTCTCCAAAGCTAGGAGTTCTTCTAGTTCATGCTCCTCAAAGGTGCGAAATCTTTCTCTCTTCTTGGGGCAGTTACTAGAGATATGACCTTCTTCTTCACAATTAGGGAATTGGTTTTCATGCTCCTTGCATGTATGATCCTTGTCTCTACAAATATTGCAAGCTTGGGTTCCTTCTAGAATAGCATCTTTGTTATCCTTGTTGTCATTAGCTCTTTGGGAAAAGTTTTCTCCCATGTTGATCATTTGGGTAACCAATCCTTGCAACAATTGGGATTGAAGTTTCAAAATCCTTTGTATGGCTGGGTCTAATCCATTGTTGTTGGCTAAAAGCTGAGTTGTCTCTTGGCTCAACTGGTTTTGGGTTGCTATAAGTTCTCTCATGTTGTCCTCTTGGTTGTTGTTGGTGTCATCAACCTTGATGTTGGAGTTTCTGGGAGAAGTCATCTGTTTGGATTGGATTGGGGTTAGAATAGGCAAGATATTTCTAAGGAAATAATTCTAATCACACACATCACAATTCACACAAGCAATGTACAAGCAATCACAAACAAACATTCCACTCAAACAAGTTTCAAGCATATTTTTAGGCAATCAAAAATATTTTTGTTACACCACATAAGTTGGTGTGTTTAACTTAACTATATATGGTGGTCCATCTATATGGTTCACTTGTGATCTTTCCATCCTTCTTGGTTGATTCTTCTTGCATGAGATCATGGTTTCCTTAGGAAAACTTTTGGTCACAAAACTTCAAGTGATGTGGGCTCCTTCTAACTTGTCTTTCCTTAGTCTCCAAATCTTGAGCAAGATTTCTTGTCTCACTTGTCCTTAGTGGTATCTAAGGTTGAAGTCCTTGGTGAATATGCTGAAGATGTTGAAGTCATTAGAGTTGAAGAAGTTGAAGTCATTAGAGTTGATGAAGTCCTTTGCACATGGTGAAGTCTTTGGCCATGGGGTAGGTTTTTCCATCAAGTTGAAATAGATGAGATGTAGAATCAAAAACAAAAATGGTTGAGGAAGGAGTTTACAAGATTGTTTGTAAATAAATTTTGGAACAAATACAACTCCTATTTTTCTAAGGGTTTTTGTCCAATCCTAGGTTTACAAATCCTACAGGCAACACAATGCTCTGATACCATCTGTAAGGGTCCCATCCTTTAATAAGGTAGAGTCCCCTGTGTTTACAATGCTAGTCCCTGGATCAATAGCTAGCATCCACAGTTAAGATGTAATATCAAGAAACAAAGGTCATAATACAACTTTATAACCAGGAATAACATAATTTTATTACATCTTACATAGCTCATTTGGCTATTACATTACATTGCAGCAGAATATCTATAAGCATGGGGTCCTTCATCTTCAAAGTGCCACAGGCAGACATGTTGGTTGTAGACTTTGTAATCCTAATCATTTAACTTCACTAAAATCAATCAAACCTGCAACATAACAAGTTACAGCCACAAGGGTCAATACATTTGAATTGTATTGGCAAGTGATACTATGGTAGTATAGTGGAATCTATCTTCTATATGCATTTGGCTAGGTGGAGCTTTAGGCTTGCATTGCTCAAAATAGATTTTCCATATCATTTGAAAATACTAAGTTTTTGCTTTGACAAAATCTTTCCCAAGGCATCTCCCAATCAAAGATTGAAAATTCTTTAACCCTTGTTCAACCACAAGTTTTTAACTTAGAAATTTGGATGATGAGATTCTTGATTGCTTCCATGTCTTGATGCTCAAATTGTCCTTTACCAGGGACATGGCTAAGTACTTAGATTTTACACTCTGCAGAGGTGGTGCACTTTCCCCACAAGACTTGGTTTCACCAAGACAAGATCTTTCAGAAGCCTTCCCTTAGACCAAAATGGACGCGTTCCAACCTATCAAACTCTACCACCAACTGTCCATATGGCTAAGTTCTTGCAACCTATATGATCCAGGCAGAGCCCATAATGCCAAGTGGTTGCACTTGAAGCTTCTCAACATTTGACATCTCAAATCTCTTTGTTCCTGGGTGGCCATCCACAAGTGAGATACACAAGGTAAACCATAAACATGGGCCTTGTGTAATAACTCAACCAAAACCACCAAGCAATTACCATTCCACCCAGGTGATTCATTAACTTAGTTGTTTTATTAAACAAAAACACAAGTCCTCAGACTTAGAAATTTTTCCATAGTATGGATATATATTCCACCCTTGTTTTCTATTAGCTAAGCTAAGCTTGATAGTAGTAGGAATCTTAACTTAGGAAAATTTCTACTAAGGTTTCATCTACTAGGTTTTCCTATAGCAAGGTTTATACTCAGCAAAATTCCATGCAAGTTTTACTTAGAAACATCTCTAATGCATAGTGAAAGTAATGGGACAAAGGTATGAAGCATCACTTGCATTTTTGGTAGAGGGTAAAAGTTCACTCCTTGTCCTTGCAACAATCACACTCTTCAAGTCACTACAAATCAATCAAGCAAGGCACAATCTCAATCTACCAATCAAGCAAAACATCACATAAAATGATAAAGTCAAAGTAATGCATGCAAACATGCCAAGCTTTGTTTTATTTGAAAAAGTGGTTCCTAATGGGTCATACACATTTGAAAACACTTAATGGTCATTTTATAAAGTGGCAAAGTCATTTGCAAAAGGTTTCCCTTTATAAACCATTTTTAAAACAAGGTATCATTTTATGTGGTGTATAAATGTTTTTACTAAGGCATTAATCTATAGGATTCAAAAAATATGTTTTCAAACCATAAAACTTTGTGTTTAGGGTCAGAGAGTTTAAAACAAAACATTTCCCAAAGGTTTTCTTCAAAAACCATTTTTAATAAATAAACCATATTTTTATTTGACTAGAATTGGTTTTAAATCAAAGAATCATTCTTTTGATTCACCAAATACATTTTTGAAACCACAAAGTGTTTCCTAGGGTCAGTAGGTTCAAATCACACCATTTGCCAAAAAATGTATCCCCATAATCATTTTTGAACAATTTTATAATCTAAACAAGCATACAAATGTTTCTGCAAAAACAAACATTTTTCCAGAAGCTTTTTACTAAACAAATGGCATGGTTGGCTAGGGCTTGTTCCACTGATTCCATTGATATAAAGTTTGTAATTTTTGTACGTGTGGATCAAAAGTTGTGCAATTTACAAAATTGGAAATCTAATATATCAATTCTGTTCTAATTCAACTCAACAGAGACACGTGGCGTGTTTCTATTCGCTGATACCGCTTCGTATAGATCACGCGTTGTAGGCCGTAGGATTAAACTAACATCGCACGGCTCAGATCACACGTACCGTTTCGGTTTAAGTTAATCTATCGCGTCCACTGGATCACGATCTAACGGCTTAGATGAGTTTGACCATCAGCTGGCGGCGCCGGCGGCGATGACTGGCGGCACACGCTCTGTCCGAGGTGGTCCGGCCGTTCTAGGAAGCGAGAGAAGAGGAGGAGAGGCTCACCGTGATCGCAAGGACGTGGGGAAGCTCGACTTGCTGGTTGCAGACGAAGGGGCGCTCGCATGTGCTGGTGATTGCTCGCTGGAGTTGCTGTGGGCGGCGGGTGTCTTTGGAGGTCGTCGAGGGCGAGGCTGCGATTCATGCCGAAGCAAAATAAGTACATGGTTAGACGCGGGAGGGTGTGGTGTACACGCGAGCATGATCGAGAGGGCTCGGGGTGGTCTGGCTTACCAGGGGGAGGTCGTCGGAGAAGAACCAGACGGTGGCGGTGGCGGTTGTTGTCGTTGCCGACGTTCTGGGGCGCCCGCGGGTGAATGGAAAGCGTCGGGAGAAGCGCCAGGGCTTGGAGAGTATGTGAGTGTGATCAAGGAGGCCAGGGGTAGCAGGACACGGCCGGAATCGAGGGGAAAGCTCGTCGGAGACAGTGGTCGTGCAAACCAAATCAGGGGCAGCCTAGGGGCAGAAAGAGTCGGGCGAGAGAGGGGAAAGAGAGGGGAGATGCTGGCGTTTAATCAGGCGTGGTCACGGCGATATTATGGCGAGGCATTGAAGCGAATTTAACCGCGGCATCAACGGGCCTTGTCGCGTCATGGGAGGAAGAAGATGAGTCAAGGTGTCCGGGTCGCGATGATAGAGAGAGGGGAGGTGGGGGTCCGCGTGTCCGTGACTTAGTGGGTTGGCTTTTTGGTGAATAACGTTTCGCAGAGAGGGAAAAAGAACTGGGCTGCGAGTTGGGCTTGTTGGGCTGGCCGGCTGGGCTGTGTCCATTTCTATTTTTTTTTCTTCCTGATTGCTTTTTCTTTTTCTAATTCTATTTTCTGTTTTGAATTTCAAACAACAATTCAAACAACCTAAACAATCCAAACTTCCACCAAACTTTTGCATTCAGTTTGGTTCTGTTTAACAATACAAAACTAAAGTCCAAAATAAAATAATAATTTTATTCTTTTTAGGATCTATTTAATAATTAAATAAAATAGACCTTAATTATTAATTCAAATAGGTTTTGATTTATTTAATAAAATCTCTATTTGAAAACTAAATATTATCAAAACCAAATCAGTAGGTTTTATTTGAAAATATAAGATACTTGGAAAACTTGTTTAAAATAAAATAACATTTTTATTTTAGGGTCCATTAATAATTAAATAAAATGGACCTTAGTTACTAAATTAAATAGGATTGCTTTTATTAAAATCTTTATTTTGAAATCTAAAATTAAACCAAAAACACTTCAGTAGGTTTTAATTGAGAATATAAAATACGTGGAAAACTTATTTAAAATAATTTAATAAGTTTTAGTGTTTATTTAAAATGGGAAAAGCCTTTATTTTTAATAAAACTGGATATTAATAAATCCTCATTATTTTGTTTAAATAAACCTTTACTCCTTTAATCAAAGCAAAACCTTTTGTTTCAAAATCTTGGCCAAGGTTTAATTTGGCTTTATAAAATAATCCTTATTTATAAATCTATCTTTTCTTTTGAAAACCAAATCTTTTATTAAAATATCCAAAAATAGTAATTTTAAATATTTTTAAGTTTTATTGTTTATTTATCTTTTTAAATTCTTTTAGGATTTTATTTGATCCAAATAGGTTTTGAAAGTTCCCAATTGGATTCAAAAAGTTTCTTCTCACCCTGAAAATCAACAAAGTTTTATTTTATTCATTTATTTTTCACATTACAAGATTTGGAAAATCTTGGGATGTGACATATATGCTATTGAGTTTATTTTATACATCTATCTATAACGGCTACAAAAACCCACGTGACTTATAGTACTATCAAACATGTTCTTGCGTTCTCTGGTTGGTATATATGCAAAGCCACCGAATCAAATGAATTGATCTGGTCATGTTTCCTACTATCGTTCTTAGATTGCACTGCCTATACAGAAATTAAGAGACAAATTAGTGAAACAAACTAAAGAAAACTACCACATCCCCGCTGTCCGTGTAGCCTACTTTCCGGCAGCGCAATACTCATGCATCTGCACTGTGTGAAATTCTAGGCATCGTTCCTCCTGGATCTATACAATCCTCCATCTATACAATGTCGAATTTCATGGGGCCGGCAGAGCGAGACCTCGAGTAATAGATCTGCCGCTGCATGAAGATATAGAAATAGACAACACCAAGATTGGGCCAAGACTTGGTCTCGACTAAGAGATCTTCTGCCACATGCTGTTGATGAAAACGCGCAGCAGTGAGATCGGGCCAGGGCATGGTCCTGCGCCAAATCTTAGATTAAACTTGTGTAGCTACATCGTGATCCAAGATTGAAGTTTGCTCCGTTGATGTGCATGCACGTACGGAGATATGGGGTACGGTGTACGGGATGTACGGGAAGAGAGCCGGCCGGCCGGCAAAAGGCATCATGATCAACAGTTGCGGCGCCATGAGGAGAAGCTACATCAGCCCATAATTGTTATCTCCGGTAAAACCTGAATAGGAAAGACTGGAATAGAGCAGGTCGGTCAAGGGCATCCTCGAGGCCAGTGTCCGGGGCGTGCGTGCGTGACCGAGGAGGAGACCTAGAGTAATCTGGACAAATCTTAACCGTATTTGTTAGATCTAGCTGTTTGTATAATTTGGATGATGTGGATCAATATGGTGGCTCGAAAAACACCCTTATATTTCTTTTAGTATATAATATATGACCTCTTTTTATTCTTTTTATTTGTTTTTTGTGCCAAGAATAACCTCTAATGAGAGGAAAGTAAGATTTGGTAAGTTGCTGACCCGAAACAGATTTCTGTCCTCCACCATAAAAATTCGTGAGGAGTCTCTGATTGAGCTGAAAATTTACACATAAATCCCCTTGTATGTTAGATAACTTTCGTTAGTTTAACACTTTTTGATTTGAGCAACAGAAGGTCTTTGAACAAATTGGTTTCTACTTGCTGGTCTGTTTTGACAGATTTCTGCCATTATTTGCATTTGCTTCTTATTGATTTCATTTTGGGTTCTTTTGGGGAAATTGAGCTTTTTGAAGGAGTTTCTACAGTAGCTTGTGTTTTTAGTGAAAGTTTTGCTGTTCTAAAGCTAAACCCAAGGGTCTATTATCTTTTGAATACACTAATATTGCTAATGAAGATTGTGTGAAGTTTTTTGTATGAAGGAAAATTTTAGGTGTAGAGAGAGAATGATGTAATGAGATGAAGAATGGACAAAATCTCAAGCTTGGGGATGACAACCCGGTGTCACCCCAAGAAATATCAAAGAGGTACCAGCGTCAAAGCTTGGGATGGCCAAGGCATCCCCTTCTTCATCAATAAAAGCTCAGGTCTTTTTAGACACTTTGTTTTTAATGTTTCATGCATTGTTGTGTTGTTCTTGGAGCGTCTTAGTTTCCGTTTGCTTTGTTTGGTTTCTTTAGTTTGCTTAAATAAATTAGTTTGGACCCCCGTTCTCGCTGTGTTGTTTCAAATAAGTTGATTGGTGTTGAAAAGGAGTAGAAAATTCTTGCTTGAAAGTGTAAGAGGGGCTTGCATTGAGTGTGACTTAGACTTTAGTATGTCATGCTAGGTGTTGTTTTAACCTTATGCTTAGTGATTATTGTTGTAGCATGACTTGTTCCAAACAATTGGGATTTCTTAGTGTGCCTTGAAGGAATCATGCGTTGTTTTAGCATGCAAAAGCATAGTATTGTGGTATTCTCCTTTGATGTTTTATTTGGGTTGACTTGGCACATGCTCACACCATGTTATGACTATGAACAAGTCACCATATCCTCTATGATCATTTAGTCCTTGACTTGTAGTACCACTTTATGCTTTGATTAGTAATGTTTTTTCGCTCTTCATGATTATGGCCATTATTGCTCTCTTAGTTGGTTGCTCCCAGTCTTTTGCTAGCCTCCACTTATATGAGTAAGCTCTAATCATGCTTCCAACTCCCAAGAAACCAAGTTATTCCAAAGTGTTCACTATAAATTCCTATGCATGGTGTGTTACACCATTCCAAGTATATTGTTGTTTTCAGCTATCTTCCAATAGAATCTCATAGGATCCTTATGTCTAGTATTGCACTGTTATGCTTTGCTCAGTCCTGTCAATTGCCCTGCTGTAATTTGTTTACTCAGCATGCCATATTTGTTTATCTAAGGAGAACACCTCTAGTGAACTGTGGACCCCGATACAATCTTTACCATTGATGCATCTTCCACTGTTACTGTTTACTTGCTGCAAACCATCATCACCTTCCACACCATACAGTTAATCCTTTGTTACAGCAACCGGTGAGATTGACAACCTCACTGTTAGTTGGGGCAAAGTCTTGAGTTTGTGTTGTGCAGGTTTCCATGTTGCTTGCAACACCTTTGAGACGTTTCCTTCCCCCTATTGGTTCGATAACCTCAGTTTCTTACTGAGGGAAGACTTGCTGCTATGCTGCATCATACCTTGCTCTTGGGGTTTCCCGACGAAGCAATCCACATTGACGCAGCGCCATCACTCGTCTTGATGCATGTCGAGTCTTGTGGGGAAAGTGCACCACCTCTCAAGAGGGTAAAACCTAAGTACTTAGTCGTGTCCCCGGTAATGGACATTGTGAGCATCAAAGACATTGAAATGATCAAGAATCTCCTCATCCCAAATTCTCTAAGTTAAAACTTGTGGGTGAACAAGGGTAGAACCTGGTGTGTATCTAGTGTGCCATGTTTGATGAAATGTTTTGAAAAAGAGAAAAACTATTTTACAAAGGATAGGGAAAACTTATTTTATGCAAAGGCCATCCAAGCTCCACTTAGCCATATATTCATGTAGATGTTAGATTCTCCATATCAATATGATATCACTTGCCAATACAATTCAAATGTATTGACCCTTGTGGCTATAACTTATCATGTTGCAGGTTTGTTTGATGTTAGTGAAGTTTGTTGAGTAGGGATTACAAGTATACAAGCAACATGTTTGTCTGTGGCATATGAAGATGAAGGACTCCATGCTTTGTAGTTATCTGCTGCTCTGTAATAAGATAGCCATATGAGCTATGTAAGTTGTAATGAACTATTTTATTCCTGGTTTTGAGTTGTAATATGACCTTTGTATCTTGATATTACATCTTAAACTGTGGGTGCTAGCTATTCGATCCAGGGACTAGCACTATAAACACCGGGACTTGTACCTTATTGGGTTCATGCCTCTACAGATGGTATCAGAGCACTGTGTTGCCTATAGGATTGTAACCCTAGGATTGGACAAAACCCCTTAGAAATAGGAGTTATATTTGTTCTAACTTATTTACAAACAATCTTGTAAACTCTTTCCTCAACATTTTGTTTTGATCCTATATCTCTCCCTTTTTCAACTTGATGGACAAAGACTTCAACATGAGCAAGGACTTCAGCTTCAGTTTCACCAAGGACTTTAACTTGGACATCACTAAGGACTTCAAGTAAGATAAGAATAATACTCAATACTTGGATACTAAAGGAAACTCAACTCATGAGGAACCTTTATAGACATTCCCTTTGAACCTTGTGACCAAGATACAATAATTTCTTCCAAGGATACCATGACCTTGTTCCCAATGTAATAGCTAAGAAGAAAGATTGAATGATCTCAAGTGATAACCTATAGTTGGACCACCAAACTAGTGTTTAGTTTAAAAATCAATTTGCCAATCATTTATTGATCATACCAACCTATGTGGTGTGACAATAATATTTTGTTGCCTAAAATGTGCTTGAACCTTGTTGTTTGAGTGATATTTATGATTATTATTTCTTGCATGATTGCTTGGGTGAATTGTTGTGTGTGAGTAGAATTCTTTCCCTAGAATTCTTTTGTCTGTTCTAATCCCAACCAAACCCAAGGAGATGACTTCTCAAAGAGACCACAACTCCAACATCAAGGATGGTGACAACAACAACCTCATGATGCACATGACAGAACAACTTCTAGCAACCCAAACTAAGTTGAATCAAGTGACAACCCAGTGTTTAGCCAACAACCACAACAACACTGAGTTAGACCCAACCATGCTAAAGTTATTGGGATCCCAATCCCAATTGTTGCAAAGGATGACCAATCAGATGATCAACATGAGAAGCAACCCTTCCCAAGAAGATTGTGACAACAATGATTTCAAGGATGGTATGGTGGGAAGAACTCAAGCCTGCAAAATCTATGGAGACATAAGACACACTTATAAAGAGCATGTTGACCAGTGCCTAAATTGTGATGAGAACCATCTAGCTAGACAATGCCCCACATCTCAAGTTACCTGTTTCCTGTGTGAAGGAAATGATCATGTCCCTATCCAATGCCCCATCTATCCTATAGTTCAACATGTGAAACATCAAACTAAGGATGACAGTCCAGTTCACTGTTTCAACGGTCACAATCTTGGACACTATGCCAATGAGTGTCTGGTGGAGAAAAGTATTGACTACCAATGTGAAGAGTGTTTGGTAAGGAAATGTCTCAACCTTGTCACATGTTTCAAATGTGGTAATAAGGGACACTATGCAAACAACCGTCCAGAGAAGTTACATCAAGACACCAGGTAAGCCAAGATGCAATCTAGTTAAAATCCTTTTAAGGGTGTTAGTACTCTAGTTGCCTTGAAACCAACTTTTTGTTTCTACCCTTCCCAAATCTTGGGATGAGATTCCTTTTAAGGGTGGTAGTCTCTAACATCCCAAAATTTTGCAAATTTTGAAATGTGAAAAAAAATCAAACAAAAGAAACAAATGTTGAGATGTAGAGGGAAAAGAAACTTTTGCTTCTAAATGGAAACATTAAAACCTTGCTTGAACAAAATTTGAATGAAAAAGAAACAAATAAATTTTCAAACAAATCAAATGCACCCATGCATGGAATGTATCTTGATTTTGAGCACTTGGAAAAGTTAAACCAGAAACCCTAAACCCTAATAAAAGAATCATCATCAATATCACTCCAAGACTATGGCTTTGTTACATATAAAAATTTAGCAACAAACATTCCTAAATGATCATTAATGGTAAACAAAAATATTACAAAACCATGGGAATTGATTTCATTCAATTTGGATCCATGGATAAAAACTTATGAATTTTATAAGATAAAATAAAGTAATTCCAAGGCTAATAAAGCTCCTAGCTAAAGTCAATGCTTAATTGTGAACAAAGTAATCCTAAAAGTATTTAAAAATATAAATAAAGACTAAATAAAATTATAAAAATTGGAATCACTATTTTTGGAGCTATAAATAAAAAGATATGAATTTTATAAGACAAATAAATAAATAAGAATTATTTCAAAGACAATTTAAACCATGGCTAAATCCATGAGTAAATGGAATAAAAGTTTACTAAATAATATAAAAGGATAAACGTTTATTTAAATAAAATTTATGGGCTTATGAACCATATTCAAATTTTATTTAAATAAATGCCAAAGAGCATCACTTATATTTAAATGAATATTAATTGATAAAAAAATATTTGAATTGGACCAAATAATACACTAATAATTGGTACCAAACCTACTGAAAAGATTTGGAAAAGATTTGAATTCAAATTAAAGTTTGAATCAAATGATTTGAATAAAAATAGAAAACAGAAAAAAGAAAAGGAAAAACATTTGAAGAAAAAAATAGAATCAAACCTTCCTACCCAACCCAGCTGCCCACCCCTGGCCCAACACAGCCCAATACAGCCCACCTGGGCCACCCCTCTCTCCCCTCTACTTTCTTTTCTCACCCGCACACCCACCCGCATCCCCACTGACCAGCCGGCCCCATAGCCACGTCAACCTCGTCGTCTCCAGCGCGTTGAATACGCCCCTCTCTCTGCCGTTACTACACGGAATTGATTCGCGTAAATTCGCGTAACAGCGCGATTAATTGTCTCCCGTGACCATGCCCTCTTATTTCCCTCCTCCTCATCTCCATTTCCCCTCACTTCCCCGCACCAGTGAGCCCCCAGGCTGCTCTGAATTTTACTCGAGCCACCGCTGCCCCCGAGGAGCTCTGGCACCGATTCTGGTGAGCCCTGACCTTCCCTTTCCCTCTGGTTCACACTGGTTTTCTTGTTATCGTCTTGCGCATGCACTGATACTCCCTGTTCTTCCGCGGGCGCTCTGTAGGCTCGCCTCCGTCAGCATCTGCGACCACCGATGCCGACGCAAACTCTGGCAAGGAATCCAAGCCCAATCTGTGCGCCCCGGCCTCGTCCACGGCCACCTTGAGAAACGCCTCGCCACTGCGACCCTGGTAACGCCATGAACCCCCTCCCCTACCCCCTAGCGCCACCAGATCACCGCCGTTCGACGCGCCGCCGCCGCAGATGCTAGTAGCGCCACCACTTCCTAACCATCACGTTGTGATCCACTGGATCTGAATCCTGCAGTTAGGATTATTTCACTTAGCAAAGGGGTACGGTTCGATATGAGACGAGCGTTTTCAGTTATATCTAACAGCCGTGATGCGTGATCCGCGCGAAGCGGTACTAGCCAGTCAGACAGCACCACGTAATTAATAACTTTTGATGTTTAAATTTGTAAAATTAATAACTTTTGATTTGTAAATCCAAAAATTACAAATTAGGTGTCTATGGATTTAGAAAAATGAGAACTTTGCACCTATGGCCTTACTTTGGTCATTTTCTTCTGAAAAATTGGAGTTTTATGCAAAGACTTGTTTAGGGCTATTTTGAGTATAAAAATTATTTTAAAAATTATTTTTTAGTGAAACCTTTTGCAAATAGTTTTGTTTTGAACCCTCTGACCATAAACACTAACATTTGAAATTTAAAATATATTTTGTTGACACTAGAAATTATTCCTTTGAATAAAGGCTTTTCTAACCAAAGAAAAATGATTTAAATGACTTATTTTCACTAACTTGGTTTCAAATGAAATTCCACTTCTATAAAAGACCAGTAGGTGTTTTGAAATGTTTAGAACCTTGTTAGAAACCACTTTTTAAATAAAATGACCTTTTGCATGCTTGCATGCATTGCTTTGTTTTCTTGTTTTGATTTGTTATTTTGTGTGCTAGTTTTGAATGTGTGCTTTGCTTGATTGTGATGTAGTGAACCTTGAGGAGTGTGACATTTGCAAGATCAAGGAGAGTACCTAGATTTTCTACTAAAAAGGCAAGTGATACTTTGGTCATCAAAAGTCCTACCTTTTCAACATTGCATTAGTAATATTTTTGTAGTATGCATGATAAGACTATTTTGTATATTGCTATGCTATGGTAGATCCTATAGAATATATCTTGGTAGAAATTCTCCTAAGGTAAGAGACATGTTATGCTAGTATGCTTATTCATGCTATGATATTATGGAAAGATTATGCCTGTGTTTTTAACTAAGAAAACAACTTATTAATGAAACACCTGGGTGGAATGGGAAGTATGGTTTGTGTTGAGTGGTTACTCAGGGCCCATTTCTATGGTTTACCCTGGTGTATCTCACTTGTGGATGGCCATCCAGGAACAAAGAGATTTAGGATGTTTAGTGTTGGTGCAACCACATGGCATATGGGCTCTGCCTTGACCAACTAGGTTGCAAGAACTCAGACAGATGGATAGAAGGTGGTAGTGATGATAGGATGGAACGCGTCCATGGTGGTGTGAGGGATTGCTTCTGAAAAGTCTCCTCTCGATGCATGTCGAGTCTTGTAAAGAAAGTGCACCACCTCTCGAGATGGTAAAACCTAAGTACTTACCTGTGTCCGTGGTAATGGACATTTTGAGCATCAAAGACATTGAAATGATCAAGAATCTCCTCATCCCAATTTCTATAAGTTAAAACTTGTGGGTGAACAAGGGTAGCACCTGGTGTGTATCCAGTGTGCCATGTTTGATGAAGTGTTTTGAAAAAGACAAAAACTATTTTACAAAGGATAGGGAAAACTTATTTTATGCAAAGTCCATCCAAGACTCCACTTAGCCATATATTCATGTAGATGTTAGATTCTCCATATCAATATGATATCACTTGCCAATACAATTAAAATGTATTGACCCTTATGGCTGTAACTTATCATGTT
Source organism: Avena insularis (assembly GCA_023614405.1). Classification (NCBI taxonomy): domain Eukaryota; kingdom Viridiplantae; phylum Streptophyta; class Magnoliopsida; order Poales; family Poaceae; genus Avena; species Avena insularis. Next base: position 392,208,443 of record CM042695.1, read on the forward strand.
ACAGGTTTGTTTGATGTTAGTGAAGTTTGTTGAGTAGGGATTACAAGTCTACAAGCAACATGTTTGCCTGTGGCATATGAAGATGAAGGACTCCATGCTTTGTAGTTATCTGCTGCTCTATAATAAGATAGCCATATGAGCTATGTAAGTTGTAATGAACTATTTTATTCCTGATTTTAAGTTGTAATATGACCTTTGTATCTTGATATTACATCTTAAACTGTGAGTGCTAGCTATTCGATCCAGGGACTAGCACTATAAACACAGGGACTTGTACCTTATTGGGTCCATGCCCCTATAAAGAGATACATCGGCCCTATTTGCAATTTTTATTACTCTTAGACATATTCGTACAAAAATTGATGATTATTAATAGATCGGTGAAATTAGTAAAAACAAAAGCATATGAACTCGAAATCGCTCTCTTGTAGTTGAGGCTTCGTGCGTCTGTAGATAACGTGGAAGAGCCTTATAGACAATCACAGTCTAAACGACTATACATGCCCTTATGACGGATGAAAAACCGTCTCAACTAGTAATTTTACTTAGGGGTAGCATACCATGTAAATATTCAGAAAAGGTGGGATAGTTTAGGAGCGACCTACAAGACCATCATCACCTCAAACAAATTTAACGGTACTAGCAGAGTGCCCGTGTGTTGCCACGGTTTTTTAATTACACAAATATGAACGTTATTTGTATAATTTTCCAACTATATAAACACATATATTTAGGTCTCATTGGTTTAGGCTCTAGAAGGCAGGGATGGACCTAGATTGCGGTTCAATCCATGTCGCCCAACCCGTCGAGGCAAAAATTCCGGCCCAACCAACATGAGGTATTCGTTTATTCCCGCTCGGTAATTTTTCCCAGCCAATTCAGACCATTTACAGAGACTTGGGCAAAAAATAAATAATCTCCACTTGACCCTTGGAACAATTTCAAGATGCTAGAGACGAGCGAAGTGAATGCAGCGGCGTCGACCCTGACAATCTAGGTTGCCTAAATGAACAAGTTTGTTTTGGAGGGTTTAAGATGTTTCAATCAAACATGGATTTGGTGATGGTGCGGTGTCAACCTAATTCAAGAGTAGATCGGTCCTATGCATGGTTTTGTTCCCCACAAAATGAACACGGTCTTAATGTCCCATTCCGCATTTTGGCGGGACTGTGGATTTTAAAAAAAAAACTATCTGTAACACATGCGTTGCCACAGAAATTGTCACAATTTTTTTGAAAGATGATTGTGTACCAATGGTGCTCAAGTGGCCATGGTGGTCTCATGTCTCTCACACACTCGCGAACACGGCACATGCCGTTCCTCTATTCCGCAAAATAAGACATAAATTTTATCAAAATTCAACCATTTAGACTTATCCAATTGTTAGGAAAACGTATAAACTTCCACATTACTCTCTCTTATCCAGATTAATAGACTCAAATTTATCTAGATTCAGATGTATGTATACCAGTAAAATATGTCTAGATACATGTGAATCTAGACAAAATTGAGTCCACTAATTTGGATCGAAGCGAGTAGATGTATTATTAAATATATTTTCATACTGTATATATTAGTATTAAAATTGTTGATATTATTTCAGCAGCGCTCTTTTTTTCCTGCATGAAATTGAATAAAGAAAGACAATATTTGGGTTGTAAACAACAATAGTGTGAAGTTGAATTTTGGAGATAGTTAATCAAATCAGTGAGTTTTTTAGGATTTGGTGCATTCTTGGGCTCCCCTTCCTCATCTGCTCGCATTTGCGTCCCTTTCACCCGAAGACTTCGACCAAAGCTAGCTTTGTATTGGCAACCGTATGTACTCCCAGAAAATGAATCTGCCATATTTACTTAGTTGTTTAAGTGTGCATCAGCAGCAAAATCGATTCATCTAACGCTAGTTCCTATCCTAAAAAATTTGCTGGCGAGTCTGTGCATCTGATAACATGCGCGGCGGCCGGGACCCAGCTGGAATCAGCTAGCCAACCGAAGCAATTTTCTCACAACCAAAGTAATAAGAAGTAATCGATAAGCTAACGGCTGCACTTAAATTAAGTACTATAGAAAGAAAAATACATTGATCCAGGCCCCTTCCTTTACCCAATTCCATCTCTACCTGCAGATCGGGATAATCGAGCCCAGCCAATAGATGGTCTGCCGCTTCCTAGATGCCACCATCACCTTCTCCCTTCCCTAGCGTCGCCGCAGCCAACTCGACGCCGACGATGCTCTTTCTCACCACCGATCGCTTCCCTCCCCCAGTTCTCCCCCCTCCCCTCAAATGCGCCGCCAACAGCCCGCCGAGATTCCAGGATGAGCCCCGTCAAATGTTGCTGCTCCAATCCGTCGCTATCTCTCCCCCACCACCACCCACTGCGGCCAAGGTACACACGATGCAGGGGATGGGGACAGCGGTGTTCTATGTTACATGGTATGGGGATACGGATACAGGGATACGAATACGGCGATACGGGAAAACGATATTTTCTCAAAGTAGACTAACGGGGATACGGTGAGTATATGTATAAATGCATACGAAATAACACCAATTCATAATATTATCGAAGATGAAAAAATTGATGTAAATAAAGTTAAGCTAGCATGGTATTTTCAAGTCCGGCTGACAGATATACTCGGCAAGAGGAGTCTAGACCATTAGACTTTAACCATCGATTTGGCCTTCTATTGGACTGTCGGTCCAAGGGTGACATGTCACGTATCCCTTGTGTATCCCACCAGCCGTTTTCCGGTTTGTTTTCATTTTTTTAATTTGAAAAATAGAGATACTTGGGGATACAAGTATCCCATGCGTATCCTGCGTATCCCTGTCCTAGTGCAGTATCCTGCACCGATTCGGCACTTGTCTACCGTATCCCTGCATCGTAGGCGGTGTTGGCCGATCTCGAGGCAGGGGAAGCATTGGAGATGGAGGTCCAGGCTGACGTAGATGCATCAGCCACCACACCCGCTCACACTCGCGGCACCAAATTCGTGACCACCGCACCAAGCCTGAACAATGACTGGCCTGTCGGCCGTGTGGCCTGCCTCGACGCCTTCCCAGAGCACGGGTCTTCAACTCCGAGGAAGTCGTTACCGTCTGGTGAATCTCCAGATGTGGGCATGGTGAACTGATTCCAATCACAAGCCCACCACTTCGTCCCTCCTTCCCAGTCGCCGGAAAAGACCACAGAAGGAGGTCCGCGGCGAGGGGAAGGGATGGGAGGCAAGGAGGAGCGACGCACAAGGTAAGGCAATGGAGCGTTTGGAGACGCGGGCCACTCCGTTTGTTTCAGCCGCCGCTCGTCATGCCCCGCTCTGCCGAGCCGGTGCAGAGAGGAGACAGGATGCCCGTCGGCTCCGGGCGGCCGCGACGAGTTGACCATCGGGAGGAGGGATCATCGGGAGGAGTTTTGAGTCCTTTTTATTTTTTTCTTTCACCGGACATGTCACTTGGTGGTGGCAGGGTGTAAATTAGGCAAACATATAGGGGCAAAACCGAAAACCAAAAGTCGGACGGAAAATCAGGAGGAGGACGAACCTACCTCTAAAGAAATTAGTAGATAGATAGATAGATAGATAGAAGATTACTAATAGATCGGTGAAATTTAGTAAAAACAAAAGAGAAAAAATAAACTGAATAGGTCACATGTCACTGAATGTGAACCCTGTCCCTCGCATCTTTTCAGCCACGATCTCATCAAGATGGCTCGCCATTTCCGGGGTCATGTGATTCACCCAATCGCCGGACTCGCCATTCCTGAAGAGCGCGTCGCGAGGAATCGGGAGGATGGGATCCAAGCCACCAATTTTGTTGGCGTCCAGGCCCTTGAGGTGGTCGAAGCTGCAGAGCTGGACTATGTTGTCGACGGTGCCGAACTCCTCCTCCGCCACAGAGAATGGCATCCCGAGGAATGCCGCCAACCTTCTGACTTGTCCAGCCGGGTCGTGGAGCAGCTCCTCGTACCGCAGGAAGAGCACCTTGTCGGGCCTAGCTATGGCCGCGCGCCAGTAGCCGAGGACGTGGTCCCAGACCGGGCCGTATGACATCTTGCCGTCGCAGGTGGACTCGAAGACGGAGTTAAACGGCAGGTCGGGCCGGAGGCGGCGGAGGAAGTGCCACAGCGAGACGACCATGTTCTTGGGGTCCCTACATATGTAGACGACCCTGCAGCCCGGCACGGCGCTCGGCACAATCGGGAGCGGCATGTGCGTGTTCATGAGGCGCGGGGACGGGAGCGCCTCCAGCTCAGCCTCCCGGCCACCCTTGAAGAGGCCCTCCAGGAAAGGGAGGCACTGATGCGGGTTCAGGCGGAGGAGCGGGTGGTCGGCGCCGGCAGGAGGGTACGCGGCGCGTGCCATCGTGGCGAAGGTCAAAGCGTTGAGCCAGGTGGTGCCGCACTTGGGGAAGCTGGCCACAATGACGTCGTCGCAGCGGGGTTCGAAGCGGTGCCGGAGGTTGATGGCGGCCGGGAGGAAGAGATCTGGTAGCCAGAAGCCCTGGTAGCGACGGAGCTTGACAGGGCTGTCAGCCGCCGATGCACTTGGCAGGGCAGAGATAAGGTCCGCATGCTCTTCCTTACACTGCTCGGGCGAGGTGACGAGGTTTGTGTCACCCCGTCCCCGAGTGTCAGCGAAAGGAATCGGCCCTGCTTGTTTTGCACTGGCCATCGTACCCAAAACAGAATGAGGACTGCAGAGTGTCACCTACTTGTGTAAACAGCTGCTGAACATGTTTTCTTCACTTTAGCATGGTATTTGTAGGGGATGGGTGAATAGGATCTCCAAAAGATTTCATGAGAATCTTTTGGGTAAAAGGGAGAGCTCAGCGTGGCCAGCATCGTTAATGTATAGTATAATGTTTATATACTTCTATTGCACATAGCAACCTACCATTAATTATCACAATTAAAAATAAAATATTAACATAAGACAACACTAGTACTCACAAATGATTTAATTACTAACAATCATATGCTATATCTCTAATCTTTGTCCAAAACAATGTGATATATCTAAAGGAATATTTATCATGGTATTTGTAGGAGATGGGCGAATAGGATCTCCAAAAGATTTCATGAGAATCTTTTGGGTAAAGGGAGAGCTCAGCGTGGCCAGCATCGTTAATGTATAGTATAATGCTTATATACTTCTATTGCACATAGCAATCTACCATTAATTATCACAATTAAAAATAAAATATTAACATAAGACAACACTAGTACTCACAAATGATTTAATTATGAACAATCATATGCTATATCTGTAATCTTTGTCCAAAACAATGTGATATATCTAAAGGAATATTTATCATGGTATTTGTAGGAGATAGGTGAATAGGATCTCCAAAAGATTTCATGAGAATCTTTTGGGTAAAAGGGAGAGCTCAGCGTGGCCAGCATCGTTAATGTATAGTAATATAGTATGATGCATATATACTTGTATTGCTCATAGCATCCTACTATTAATTATCACACAATTAAAAATAAAATGTTAACATAAGACAACACTAGTACTCACAAATAATTTAACTATTAACAATCATATGCTATATCTATATCTTTGTTGGAAAAAAATGAGATATATATAAAGGAAGATTTATCTCATCTTACAGTAGAGTATTTTAGTATATTGTTGAGATGTAATTGTATTACAGTAGGTCCCCGTGTAACCGTTGGATTGTACCTGTAATTGGAGCTGTGCAATCTCCCATATTGGAGCTATGCAATCTCCGTGTAACAGAAGATTTATCTCATCACATATATATATATATATATATATATATATATATATATATGTGTGTGACAACCGGCCCTATTGGAGCTGTGCAATCTCCCATAATCTCTCTATATGGTATCAGCCTAACCGATCCTCCCTAACCCTAACCTAGCCGCCGCCGCCTTCCTTCGGCACCACAGCCGCACGCGCTCCACCCAGCCGCCGCCTCCTCCTCAGGCGTCGCCGCCTCCGCTTCCGCCGCCTCCTCACCATGGACGGGTTTGCCTCCTCCTCCGGCAAATCTGACCCCTTCAACTCCTCCCGCTTCGGCAGCACCAACCCCTTCGTCGGCCCCTCCGTCGCAGTCACCCGCGATGTTCCCATCGCCGAGCGCGTGCCGGTGAAGCTCTCCCACACCACTTCTAACTTCTTCTCGTGGATATCCTCGACCACGTCGACGACACCATCGACCTCCTCGCCATGCCTCATTGAATGGAATATGCCCTGAGAGGCAATAATAAAGTGGTTATTATGTATATTCCAAGTATATAATAGATGTTTATTTTGCATGCTATAATTATATTAATATAGAAATGTTAATACATGTGTGTTTAATAAACAAACAAAAAAATTCTAGTTATGCCTCTCTCATAAACTAGCACGTTGACCACTGGTTTCAAGAAAGACAGGAAGGGTAAACAGAAGGGAAAGAAGGGCGGAAAGCCAGTTGCCGTGCCTGAAAAGAAACCCCGAGTTGGCCCTAAGTCTGATACCGAGTGCTATTATTGCAAGGGGACTAGCCACTGGAAGTGCAATTGTCCCAAGTATTTGGCAGACAAAAAGGCCGAATCAGGGGCTGCGGAACAAAGCGACCGCTAGCAAGGGGTGAGGTCAAGATGCGTGTCGGCAATGGATCAAGTGTTGATGTGATCATCGTCGGAATGCTACCTCTCCACTTACCATTGGGATTAGTTATAAACTTGAATAATTGTTATCTGGTGCCAGGACTAAGCATGAACATTGTATCTGGATCATGTTTGATGCGAAGTGGTTAATCATTTAAATCCGAGAACAATGGTTGTTCTATTTATATGAATGAAATCTTTTATGGTGATGCACCGATGATGAATGGTTTGTTTCTGTTGGATCTTGATAATAATGTTACACATATTCATAATGTTGATGCTAAAAGGATTAAACTTAATGATGATATATCCGCATATATGTGGCACTACCGTCTAGGTCATATTGGCGTTAAACGCATGAAGAAGCTCCATTCGGATGGACTTTTGGAATCACTTGATTTTGAATCATTTGATACATGTGAGCCATGCCTTATGGGCAAGATGATTAGAATGCCGTTTTCCGGTTCAATAGAACGGGTGACAGATTTATTGAAAATCATACATTCTGATGTATGTGGTCCAATGAGTGTGTCCGCGCGAGGTGGATATCGTTATTTTGTAACTTTCATGGATGATTTGAGTAGATACGGTTATATCTACTTGATGAAACACAAGTCTGGAACCTTTAAAAAGTTCAAGGAGTTTCAGAGTGAAGTGGAAAATCATCATAATAAAAAGATCAAATTTCTATGGTCCGACTGTGGAGGTGAGTATCTAAGTTACGAGTTTAGCACTCATATGAAAGAGTGTGGAATTGTTTCACAACTCACACCTGCCGGAACACCATAGCGAAATGGTCTGTCGGAACATCGTAATCGTACTTTATTGGATATGGTTCGATCTATGATGTCTCTAACGGACTTGCCACTGTCATTTTGGGGTTATGCACTAGAAACTGCTGCATTTACTTTAAATCGGGCACCATCTAAATCCGTTGAAAAGACATCGTATGAATTGTGGTTTGGAAACAAACCTAAGCTGTCATTTCTTAAAGTTTGGGGATGCGATGTTTATGTGAAGAAACTTCAACCGGATAAACTCGAACCCAAAGCGGAAAAATGCGTCTTCATAGGATACCCTAAGGAAACTATTAGGTATTCCTTCTATCACAGATCCGAGGGAAAAGTTTTTGTTGCCAAGAATGGATCCTTTCTTGAGAAAAAGTTTCTCACGAAAGGTGTGAGTAGTCGGAAGGTAGAACTCGAAGAGGTTGTAGAACCTTCTCTTCATAGTATGGCGAGTAGTGTAGCACCGCAAGTCGTTCCGGAGTTGGCTTCACCAATTGAAGAGGGAACTAATGATAATGATCATGAACCTCCGAAAGAGAGTACTACCAAACCTCGCAGGTCTAGCAGGACGCGTGCAGCTCTCGAGCTATACGGAAATCCTGTTATGAATTTCATGGTTGATGAAATTGATGACCCTGCGAGGTATGAAGAAGCGATGATGAGACCGGATTCCAACAAATGGTTAGAAGCTATGAAATCCGAGATGGAATCCATGTACGAAAACCAAGTTTGGAACTTCGTGGACTTACCTCATGACCGAAAGGCCGTGGAGAATAAATGGATTTTCAAAAGGAAAACTGATGCTGATGGTAATGTGACCGTCTATAAAGCTCGACTTGTCGCAAAGGGGTTTCAAAAAATTCAAGGAGTTGACTATAATGAGACATTCTCTCTCATAGCGATGCTAAAGTCAGTTAGGATTATGTTAGCAATTGCTGCATATTTCGACTATGAAATATGGCAGATGGATGTCAAAACTGCATTTATCAATGCAATATTGAAGAAGAGTAGTATATGATACAAACAAAGGGTTTTGTCGATCCTAAGGATGCTAACAAGGTATGCAAGCTTTAGCAATCCATCTATGGACTGAAGCAAGCATCCCGAAGTTGGAATCTCCGCTTTGATGAGGTGATCAAAGAGTTTGGATTTGTCCAAACTTATGGAGAGACTTGTATTTACAAGAAAGTGCGTGGAAGCAATGTGGAATTTCTGATATTATATGTGGATGACATATTATTGATCGGAAATGATATAGATCTTTTAAACAGTGTTAAAAGTTATCTAAACAACAAATTTTCAATGAAGGACCTAGGTGAAGCGTCATACATATTAGGCATAAAGATCTATAGAGATAGATCTAGGCGCCTAATAGGGCTATCACAAAGTACATACCTTGATAAGATTTTAAAGAAGTTTAAAATGGACGGAAGTAAGAAGAGGTTCTTACCTATGTTGCAAGGCAAGACGTTGAGTAAGACTCAAAGTCCGGCTACGGTGGAAGAAAGAGAGATAATGGACAAAGTCCCCTATGCTTCATCCATAGGCTCTATAATGTATGCCATGCTATGTACAAAACCGGATGTGGCACATGCTATTAGTTTGACTAGTAGGTATCAATCTGATCCAGGATCGGAACACTGGATAGAGGTCAAGGATATCCTTAAGTACTTGCGAAGAACTAATGATATGTTTCTTGTGTATGGAGGTGAAGAATAGCTCGTCGCTAAGTGTTATGTCGATGCTAGCTTTGACACTGATCCTGATGACTCTAAGTCTTAATCCGGATACGTATTTCTCATGAATGGTGGAGCGGTTAGTTGGAGGAGTTCCAAACAACCCGTGGTGGCGGGATCAACAATGGAGGCCGAATATGTTGCTGCTTCGGAAGCGGCCCAGGAAGAGGTTTGGATGAAGGAGTTCATATACGAACTAGGTGTGGTTGCGAGCGCGTTGGACCCAATGGTGATCTATTGTGACAACAATGGTGCCATAGCCAATGCCAAAGAACCAAGGTCTCACAAGAATTGCAAGCATATTAAGCGCCGGTTTCACTCCATCCGCGAGCCTCTCAAGGATGGAGATATAAAGATTTGTAAAGTACACACACATCTCAATGTAGCAAATCCGTTGACTAAAACTCTCCCTAGAGCAAAACACGATCAACACCAGAACTCCATGGGTGTTAGATTTATCACTATGTAACTAGATTATTGTCTCTAGTGCAAGTGGGAGACTGAAGGGAATATGTCCTGAAAGGCAATAATAAAGTGGTTATTATGTATATTCCAAGTATATGATAGATGTTTATTTTGCATGCTATAATTGTATTAATACGGAAACGTTAATACATGTGTGTTTAATAAACAAACAAAAAGTTCCTAGTTATGCCTCTCTCATAAACTAGCTCGTTGATTAACAAGATGATCAAGTTTTCCTGATCATGGACATTGGATGTTGTTAATAACAAGGTCACAACATTAGTGTAATGGTGTGATGAACATTCATCCGAAGTATAGCATTACGATCAAAGTCATTGAGTTTATATTGCTATAACAACATACGAAGTGATCCTAATCCTTAGACCATGATATCATGTCAATCACTAACACCGGAAGAGTATCTTGATAACATCAAATTTCACACCGTAATAGGGTGATTATAAAGATGTGTTTAGTACTACTAAAGTGTTATGTTGAGGCCCATGGATCGAGAGTGGAATTTGTTTATCCCGATGATGGATAGATATGCTCTGGGCCCTCTCGGTGATATCACATTGATTAGCTTGCAAGCGAGTGATTTGATCACTAGAATGTTATATCACAGGAACGAGAAAAGAGTACATGTCAGTAACGAGATCAAACTAGGTATGGAGATACCGATGATCGAATCTTGGACATGTAATATATCGCGAAACAAAAGGATTAAGATACTGGCGTAAAAGGTTCTCGCGGTCACAAGAAAGTCATCGTTGAATGTGTGGGAGTCAGTATGGATCTCTAGGACCCGCTTCTGATTATTGATCTGAGAGGGGTATCGATCATGTACGCATTATTCGTGAACCATAGGGTGACACACTTAAGAGACACCGACACCATTTGGAGCAAAAGTTTCATGCCGGAAATAATAACAAGCACATGAATTTATTTCACTAGATACCGAAACGGGTTTTCGGGTGAAATTGCTGAAAGTGTTTTTGCATGTGAAATGAAATACTAGCAAGGGGTTATATGTGAATGTTTTTCATGAAAGAAATAGACAAAACTCTGAATAAATAAAAGGAGTTTTATTTAATGAGAGTTTGCATTAAATTTGGTGGAAATTTAATGGGAATTTGAGTGGGTTTTTGTGTGGAGGAAATTAAAAGGCATTTTTTGTGAGTGGAGTGTCCACCCACATCAATGGAGGGAGGGCAAGGGGGCTGCCCCATGCGCCAGCCACCCCCTTGGGTGCCCCCTCCTCCTATTAAAGGATCCCCCTCCCTCTCTCTCACTCACACCTCCTCGTGAAGGATCTCTCTCCCCTCTAGTATTTATCCCTCATGGTCTCGGACTAGCGAGATACATGTTCCCGGTGGCTATTCGGCAATAAAGAGTTGTGCTTCCGCTGCATTGCTGGAGCGAGGAGGCGGAGGTTGCTCGGTGCCTCGGAGGTGTGTGCGAGCACGGATGCGCTACTGATTTGCGGCGCTAGGACTTCCTCTCGATCTTGAGATCGGCAAGAGATCGTCTACATCAACCACGAGTTCAACCTCGTTAAGCTTTGTCGATCTTCAAGGGTATGTTATCTACGGGTGTATATCTGCCCGTTTCTTCTATATATTAGATAGATCTTGGTACATAGTTGTTCTCATCGTAGTAAAATTTTTGTTTTCTATGCTGCGAACCCTACACTCATGACCCCAAGTGGTTAGCGATCGATGCCACCATCATCCGCTGGTTTTTCCGGACCATCTCCAACGAGATGTTCCGCACCGTCGTCAAGGACGGCGACTCCACGCACACGGTCTGGACCAAGATCACTGATACGTCGGAAACGTATCTATAATTTTTTATGTTTCATGCTTGTTTAGTATCTACTTTGCTTTGCTTTGTCTACACTTTAAGGTGTTTTTATATGTTTTTCTAGACTAACCTATTAACAAGATGCCATAGTGCCAGTTGCTTGTTTTCTTCTGTTTTTTGGTTCTAGAAAAGGCAGAAAATCAATATTCTCGGAATTGAACGGGACAAAAGCCAGAGTCAATATTTTACCATGGGGAACATGGAGCCTGAATACGAGACGGAGGGGAGCCACCAGGGGGACACACCCCCTGGTTGCGCGGCTAGGCCTAGCCCACGCCTGGGGGGTGCGGCCGCCCTGGCTGGCCCCCTGCCTCGCCTCTTCGCCTATAAAGACTCCCTGATACAGAAACCCTAAGTACCCGATCAATATTCCACGAAACTGTCTGTAGCCACCGCTGATACGTCCAAAACGTATCTATAATTTTTGATGCTCCATGATTTTTTAGTATCTACTTTGCTTTGCTTGTCTACACTTTGAGGTGTTTTTTACATGTTTTCTGGTACTAACCTACTAACAAGTTGCAACAGTGCTAGATGCCTGTTTTCTGCTATTTTTGGTTTCAGAAAAGTTAGTAAAGAAATATTCTCGGAATTGGACGGGATAAACGTCAAAGTCAATTACTTTCCGTGGGGAACAAGAAGTCCAGAGGAGAGACGAGGAAGCGGGCCAGGGCAGCCAGACCCCCCGCCCCCCAGGCGCATCCAGGGGTGGGCCCACGCCTGGCTAGGGTTTGGCCCCTAGTCGCCTCCTCGGCCTTCCCCTTCGCCTATAAGAAGCCCCCGATGCATAAACCCTAAACACCTGATCAAATCTCCATGAAACCGTCTGTAGCCGCCGCCACCATCGTCCCTAGATCGGGGGGCTCTGAAGTTCTTCCCAGCACCCTGCCGGAGGAGAGATCATCCCGGAGGCCTTCTCTCCGGTATGATGCGTGAGTAGTTACACCATGGACTATGGGTCCATGTAGTAGCTAGATGGTTGTATCTCCTCCTTTGTGCTTTCATGTATAGATCTTGTGAGCTCCGTTCATGATAAAGATCTAATCTATTTGTAATCATGCATGTTGTGTTTGCTGGGATCCGATGGATATTGAGATTATTATGTTGGTTTGATTAATGGTTTTGTATTTATGATTCTATCATGTCTGTGTTGTTTGTGATCTTGCATGATATCCTTTGTTAGTAGCTATCTTGGCCAAGTAGTTGCTAGTGACTCCAAGAATGATGCAATGAGATTAAGAATGGACAAAAGCTCAAGCTTGGGGATGCCACCATGATGTCACCCCAAGAAATATCCAAGAGGTACAAGCGTCAAAGCTTGGGGATGCCCAAGACATCCCCTTCTTAATCAATAAAAAGCTCAGGTCTGTCTAGACACTTCGTTTTTATTGTTTCATGCACAGTTGTGTTGTTCTTGGAGCGTTTTAGCCTTCGTTTGCTTTGCTTAGGTTTTTTAATTTGCTTGAATAAAGAAGTTTGGACCCCCGTTCTCGCTGTGTTGTTTTGCAAATAAGTTGCTTGCTGTTGGGAAGGAGTAGTAAGTTTCTGGTTGAAGTGCAAGAGGAGCTTGCACTGACTGTGACTTAGACTTTAGCATGACATGCTAGGTGTTGTTTTAACCTTATGCTTAGTGATTATTGTTGTAGCATGTCTTGTTCCAAACAATTGGGATTGCTTAGTGTGCCTTGAAGAAATTATGTGTTGTTTTAGCATGCAAAATCATAGTATTGTGGTATTCTCCTTTGATGTTTTGCTTGGGTTGACTTGGCACATGCTCACGCCATGTTGACTATGACAAGTCACCATTAGCCTCTATGATCATTTAGTCCTTGACTTGTAGTACCACTCTTTGCTTTGATTAGTATGCTTTGTTACTCTGCATGATTATGGCCATTATGCTCTCTTAGTTGGTTGCTCCCAGTCTTTTGCTAGCCTCCACTTGTATGAGTAAGTTCTACTCATGCTTCTAACTCCCAAGAAACCAAGTTATTCCAAAGTGTCCACTATAAACTCCTATGCATGGTGTGTTACACCATTCCAAGTATATTCTTGTTTTCAACTATCTTCCAATTTAAAACTATTTTGTTATGTGAAAACTTAGTGATTAAAGCCCTCACGAACTTGATGGCACACTTTATATTCTTTGCCCCTAATAAACTTGAACCATTGTGACAACTTTGTTGTATATGCTTGCACTTATAAGTTGGAATTAGCGTAACCGTCTGTCACGGGAATTTTCAACATTGCACTTGTACTTTGTACTCAGTTGATATCATGTTCTTTTGTCTATGGATGTCACCGGTGTGAAATAAAGAGGGAACTTGTAAGTCCATGGAGTTTGTATCCTGTGTTAGAGAAACGCCTGGGCCGCTAGCCTAAGCCATGCCTAATCATGGTGGAAACTTGCAACATCACCATAGTGACATCTATGAAGCATTCTTCTTATAAAAAAAGAGACACATTGATAAAAGAGGAAAGAAAGAAAAAAAAGCACCATATTCCCATGGTACATACGAAGATTGCTTAGATGCTCATTGTCTGCTTGCCTTGTCATTTTGGTTATGGGAAAGCTCATGTACCATGTGCACGGGGTACCCCGTTGACGGTTCTCAATGATATGCAAATACTTACAATGACCAGAACTTACCTGGACCCAAAGTTGAGTATGCATGAGGTGTGGCCCTCGTATTCAAGGGAATTGAGATTGCCAACTTATACTTTGTCAAGCATATACTCCATCTTTGCCACTTTAACCTTAACCACTTCAAGATGCTTATGATACGGGCAATGAGGGCTGAAAGCTAACAAGTACCATAATTTTTGGAAGCTCTTTTTAAAACTTGTAATCCCTGCTTCATTTACAAAAAGGCCTTTCTTCCACCATTATTGAGTCTCCACCTTCTACCTTTAGGCACCATTAACAGAGCATAGTTGTAATTCTGTGTGCAGTGTTCCAAAGCTTATTAATTGATGCACATTGTGATATTACTTGTTCTTGTGCTATTTGTTTCTAGTCACCCTTGTGAACTTTGAAGGTGTCCTATGCATCTATTTGCTACTCCATGAGGGACAAGCTGAGTGCCACTATGCCCTGTTTTCTGTATGTGAACAAACAAACATTTTTCAATGCATATTATTCATGATCTTTATTTGTAGCTTGTCATGTTGCATGCATAGTTACTATGGCCTATTGTTAGGACTCTGTCTTTCATGCACATGTTTAGAGTTCTTTGATCCCATCTTTCAATGCTTGCAAATGGTTAGATCTTTATTGTGAGGGTGCATGTCACCTCAAAAATTATTCTTTTTATCACTTACCTACTCGAGGACAAGCAGGAGTTAAGCTTGGGGATGTTGATACGTCAGAAACGTATCTATAATTTTTGATGCTCCATTCTTGTTTAGTATCTACTTTGCTTTGCTTGTCTACACTTTGAGGTGCTTTTTACATGTTTTCTGGTACTAACCTACTAACAAGTTGCAACAGTGCCAGATGCCTGTTTTCTGCTGTTTTTGGTTTCAGAAAAGTTAGTAAAGAAATATTCTCAGAATTGGATGGGACAAACGTCAAAGTCAATTACTTTCCATGGGGAACAAGAAGTCCAGAGGGGAGACGAGGAAGCAGGCCAGGGCAGCCAGACCCCCCCCCCCCCCCAAGGCGCGGCCAGGGGTGGACCCGCGCCTGGCTGGGGTTTGTCCCCCTGGTCGCCTCCTCGGCCTTCCCCTTTGCCTATAAGAAGCCCCCGATGTAGAAACCCTAAGCACCCGATCAAATCTCCACGAAACCGTCTGTAGCCGCCGCCACCATCGTCCCTAGATCGGGAGGGTCTGAAGTTCTTCTCGGCACCCCGCCAGAGGGGAGATCATCCCGGAGGCCTTCTCTCCGGTATGATGTGTGAGTAGTTCCACCTTGGACTATGGGTCCATGTAGTAGCTAGATGGTTGTATCTCCTCCATGCTTTCATTTATAGATCTTGTGAGCTCTGTTCATGATCAAGATCTAATCTATTTATAATCATGCATGTTGTGTTTGCGAGGATCTGATGGATATTGAGATTATTATGTTGGTTTGATTAATGGTTTTGTCTTTATGATTCTATCATGTCTGTGTTTTTTGTGATCTTGCACGCTCTCCGTTGTTAGTAGCTATCTTGTCCAAGTAGTTGCTAGTGACTCCAAGAGGGGGTATTTATGCTCGATAGTGGGTTCATGCCTCTAGTTTCCAAGGGAAGTGACAGAAATCTCTTCGGTTGTAGATGTGTTGTTGCCACTAGGGAGAAAACAACGGTCGCTTGTTCATGGAACATGTGGACTATTTACCTTACACACTTTGCTTAAAGCAGTTGTCTGTTGCTTGCAACTTAATACTGGAGGGGGGTCAGATGATAACCTGAAGGTGGACTTCTAGTCATATATGCAGTTGGATGGCGGTCTATGTATCTTGTTGTATTTCCCAATCGAATGGCATAGGATCTTTCTGACTAGTAATTGCATTGTTATGCCTTGCTCAGTTCCTGTTAATTGCCCTGCTGTAATTTGTCTACCCTTCATGCCATGTTATTTATCTAAGGAGAGCACCTCTAGTGAACTATGGATCCCGGTCCACTCTTTACCATTGATACATCTTCCACTGTTACTTGTTTATTTGTTGCAAACCATTACCTTCCACACGGTATGTTTAATCCTTTGTTACAGCAAACCGGTGAGCTTGACAACCTCACTGATTCGTTGGGACAAAGTCTTGAGTTTGTGTTGTGCGGGTCTCCGTGTTGTTTGCAACACCTGTGTGAAGTTTGCTCCTTATGGTTCGATAACCTCGGTCTCTACTGAGGGAAGACTTGCTGTTGTGCTCATCACACCTTGCTCTTGGGGTTTCCAACAAAGTGCTAACCAGCACCATCAGCCGCCACCATCGTGTTGGAATTATGCCCTAGAGGCAATAATAAAGATGTTATTATTATAATTCTTGTTCATGATAAAGTTTATATTCCATGCTAGAATTGTATTAAGCGGAAACATTAATACTTGTGTGGTTTGTGAACAACACCGTGTCCCTAGTACGCCTCTATGGACTAGCTCATTGATCAATGATGGTTGAGGTTTCCTAACCATAGACATGAGTTGTCAATTGATAATGAGATCATATCATTGGGAGAATGATATGGTGGACAGACCCAAACTAAGCGAAGCAATTAGATCGTGTCATCATGTTCATCTTTGCGAAGCTTTTCTTATGTCAAATATTGTATTCCTTAGACCATGAGATAATACAACTCCACGGTATCGAAGAAAGCTTTGAGGTCATCAAACGTCATCCTATGAGAGGTGATCATAAAGGTGTCTCTCGGTGATCGGAAAGTATCTGTTGGGTTGTATGTATCGAGATGGGATTTGTCCCTCCCAAGTCGGAGAGATATACTTGGGCCCACTCTTGTCGATATCAACACCGCTTGCAAGCATGTGGTTAAGGAGTTAATCACAAAGTGATATCGGATTACGAACGAGTAAAGTGCTTGCTGTGAGCGAGATTGAACTAGGTATGACGATACCGACGATCGAATCTCGGGCAAGTAAAATATCGCGAGAGGCGAAGGAATATATATATGGGATTGATTGAATCCTGGCATCGTGGTTCATCCGATATGATCATCGATGAATGTGTGGGAGTCAATATGGGTGCCCAGACCCGCTGTTGATTATTGATAGAAGATCATATGCGCATATTCTCGAACTCGCAGGTCACACACTTAACGTGTCTCGGCGCTAGGATAGATTGGATAATTGGTTTATGAGTTTTTGTTGAGTCTCGGATGGGATCCGGGACATCACGAGAGGTTACGGTGGTCCGGAGAATAAGATTCATATAAGGCGGTGCAGTTTTGGAGTTCGGAATTGTTCCGGATTAATCGGTATTGTACCGGAAGCTTCTAGAACCTTCCGGAAGGGGGCCAACGTGGTCCCACCTTCCGGGAGGGGGCATGGGCCTATGAGGGAGTGTCCTGGCCGCATTGGGACAGGGGCACAAGGCCCCATAGGGCCCAGCCGATCCTAGATAAGTTTAAATCGTTTAAACTAGAGATAAGATAGGGTTTCTAGATAAGGGAAAGTTTAAATCGTTTAAACTAGAGATAGGCTTGGAGGAGGGGCTAGGGCTGGCCGCCTCCACCCCCTCTATATATAGAGGGCTGGTGCGCCCCTTCCCCACACACACATCTCCCTCCAAGCCCTAGTAGCCCTGCTGCCTTCCTCTCTCCCTCCCGACTGTTTGTAGGCAAAGCCCTGCAGCAGAAATTCTCCACCATATACACCACGCTGTCGTGTTGTAGATCCAATCCATCTCTCCACCATACTTTCTGGTCCGAGGAAGGAGGAGACGTCGAGGTGCTGCACGTGTGCATCTCACGGAGGCACCGCCACTTGTGGTGCTAGATCGAATCGGATCGCGAGGAGGAGAAGCGAGTACGACTACATCACCCACGTTAAGCGAGCGTTCGCTGTCTTGAATCTTCAAGGGTATGAAGATCTAATCCAATCTCTCTCGTTGTTTGCATCTCCTAGATTAGATCTTGGCTTTCCTTCTGTTCGCTTCCATAGAAAATTTAGATTTACTATGCTGCAAAACCCTTCAGTGGTATCAGAGCTAGATCTATGCGTAGATGTGATTCACGAGTAGAACGCAACATGGTTGTTGCGGGCGTTGATGTTTTCTGTTGCAAGCCTCTTGTTTGTGTTCTTCTTATGACGCGGGATAGTGAGATTGAAGCGGTCCAGGCCAACCTTACGCTGACGTCGTTCATGCGAGACCGCTCCGCACTTGACGTGTGGCTTGTACCACACATGCGGTGGTGGATGTCGATTTCTCTCACTATAGTTGTCATGGGATTAACACGGAGTTTGGCAACCATAATATCACCGTGTGGCTTTCCGTAGGTAAGAATCGTTCTTAGCATCTACTCCCATAAGCCACGTAAAACATGCAACAACAAAGTAGAGGCGTCTAACTTGTTTTTGCGGGAGTGTTTTCGTGATATGGTATGGCCCAAGATGTGATGTGTATAATGTATCACGATGATCATGTTTTGTAATGTTTCACGATTTGCATGTCGATGAGTACACAACGGCAGAGCCATATGGTTGTCTTTATAATTGTGTATGACCTGCGAGTCAACTTCTTATCGCCATGTAATAGCTTTACTTTATCGCTAAGTAGTTAGCAATAGTTGTAGTTGCTATTCGTGGTGGAGGCAATCATGGTGGAGTGATGGAGATCATGCCGGAACGCACAAGATGGAGATCATTGCGCGAAGATTGGCTATACCATGTCACATAAAGTTATATGCATATGATTTTTATCCTTTTATGTATCTTATTATACTTAGATCGCGACGGTAGCATTATAAGATGATTCCTCACTTAAAGATCAAGATAAAAACTGTGTTCTCCCCAAGTATGCACCGTTGCGAAAGTTCGTCGTGTCCAAGCATCACGTGATGATCGGGTGCTATAGACTCTACGCTCACATACAACGGGTGCAAGCCAGTTTTGCATACGCGGAAATACTTGGGTCTAACTTGACGAGCCTAGCATGTACAGACATGGCCTCGGAACACAAGAACCAAAAGGTTAAGCATGAGTCATATGAATGATATGATCGACACTTCGTTGTCCACCATTGAAACCACATCTCTTCTCGTGATGATCGGATTAGGTGTGGTGAATTTGGATCGTGTTCACTAAACAACTTGAGGGATGTTGAATTTAGTGGGAGTTCATCTAGTAATTTGATTAAGTTGAACTATTTATCATGAACATAGTCTAAATTGTACTTGCAAATACTGTAGATCACATGGCCAAGTCCAACTTCAACTTCAACGTTTTTGCTGAGATAGAAAAGCTTAGAAACAATGGGTCTAACTTCACCAAATGGTTCGCATTCGAGAATCATTCTGTTGGCGGACAAAAGGACTATGTCCTTGAGAAAGCGCTAGGTGACGCCCTCTTGTAGATGCGCGGTGATGAAAAAGCTGTTTATCGGGTATAAGGATGATTATGATTTGATTAAGATCGCCATGTTGTATGCTATGGAATCGGATCTTCAAAATCATTTTGAGGAGTTCGCCGGGCCTTTGAGATTCTCGAGGAGCTGAAAACATGTTTGGACTCAAGCCCGTTCAGAGATATGAGATCTCTAAGAAATTCTTTAACTACAAGATGGAGGAAGGAGTTCCGTTAGTGAGCACGCCATTAAGATGTCGGGCTACACTCAACGCCTTGAGCAAGCTGGATGCAAGATTCGGAGGAGCTCAAGATTGACACTCCTAGCTGCAAAAGTTTTGTAGTTGATCACAATCAGATTGGTTCCACCGATATGATCACTGAGCTCTTTGCTAAGATGAAAGTAGCGAAGGTGAACATCAAAAAGAATAATCATGTGTTGATGGTCAACAAGCCCCCCACCTTTAAGAAAGGTAAGGGTGCAAGGAAGCCCTTCAAGAAAGGCGGCGGCAAGCGCGTTGCCCCTGCTGAGAAGAAGCTCAAGTCTGGTCCTAAGCCGGACATCGAGTGCTTCTATTGCAAGGACAAGGGTCCTTTGGCGCAACTATCCGAAGTACTTAGCGGACAAGAAGGCTGGCACCATCAAAGGTATATTTGATATACATGTTATTGATGTTTTCCTTACTAGCCCTCGTTGTAGTGCCTGGGTATTTGATACCGGTTCAGTTGCTAATATTTGTAACTCGAAACAGAGAGCTACTACGGAATAGACGCGGACTGCGAGGGATGAGGTGACGATCTTGGCGTTGCAGCGGATCAAGAGTTGATGTGATGGCCGTCAGCACGCTCTCCTTAGTTTTACCTTGAGGATTAGTTTTAAACCTTAATAAATGTTATTATGTACTGCGTTGAGCATGAACATTATTTCTGGATCGTGTTTATTGCAAGACGGTTATTCATTTAAATCGGAGAATAATGGTTGTTCTATTTATATGAGTAACATCTTTTATGGTCATGCACCTCTTGTGAATGGTTTATTTCTTCTAAATCTCTAAAGGGATGAAACACACATCCATAACATTGAGGCTAAGAGATGCAAAGTAGATAGTGATAATACTACTTATTTGTGGCCTTTGTCGTCTAGGTCATATTGGAGTAAAGCGCATGAAGAAACTCCATTCGATGGACTTTTGGAGTCTCTTGATTTTGAATCATTTGACACATGCAAACCATGCCTCATGGGCAAGATGATCAAAACCCCGTTCTCCGGTATGATGGAGCGAGCAACGGACTTGTTGGAAATCATACATACCGATGTATGCGGACCGATGAGTGTTTCGACGCGCGGTGGATATCGTTATTTTCTCACTTTTACCGATGACTTAAGTAGATATGGGTATATCTATTTAATGAAACATAAATCTGAAACGTTTGAAAAGTTCAAAGAATTTCAGAATGAAGTGGAGAACCATCGTAATGAAAAGATTAAGTTTCTACGATCCGATCGTGGGCGAATATTTGAGTTATGATTTTCTCACGCATCTCAAAGCAAGTGGAATCGTTTCACAACTCACGCCACGGAACACCACAACACAATGGTGTGTCGAGCAGGAATCGAACCCTATTAGATATGGTCCGATCGATGATGTCTCTTCTTGATTTGCGTTACCATTTTGGGGTTATGCATTAGAAACCGCTGCATTCACTTTAAATAGGGCTCCATCTAAATCCGTTGAGACGACACCGTATGAACTGTGGTTTGGTGCTAAACCTAAGTTGTCGTTTCTTACAGTTTGGGGATGCGAAGCTTACGTCAAGAAGTTGATGCCGGACAAGCTCGAACCCAAAGCGAATGCGTCTTCATAGGATACCCTAAAACTATTGGGTATACCTTCTATCACAGAACCGAAGGCAAAGTGTTTGTCGCAAGAACGGTTCCTTTCTTGAGAAGGAGTTTCTCTCGAAAGAAGTGAGTGGGAGGAAAGTAGAGCTAGGCGGTTATTGAACCTTCTCTTGAATTGGAGAGTAGCGCAGCACCTGAAATTGTTCGGTGTCGTGCACCAACAATAGAGGAAGCTAATGACAAGGATCATGAAGCTTGGACGATCTTTGCTCTTGAGCGTCGCAGTCGACAAGGTCGCGTGCCCCTCTCACGAGTGAATGCGGCAACCTGTCTTGTTGTCTTGTTAGTAGAAGACGGTGAACCTACGAACTATGAGGAAGCGATGATGAGCGGACTCGAGAAATGGCTAGAAGCCATGAAATCCGAATTGGGATCCATGGCGAAAACCAAGTATGGACTTTGGTGGACCCTCCTAGCGACCGAAAGGCCATTGAGTGCAATGGATCTTCAAGAAGAAAGCGGACGCGGATGGTAATGTTACCGTCTATAAAGCACGGCTTGTTGCGAAAGGTTTTCGACAAGTTCAAGGTGTTGACTACGATGAGACTTTCTCTCCGTGGCGATGTTTAAGTCCATTCGGATTTTATTAGCAATTGCTGCATTTCATGATTATGAAATATGGCAAATGGATGTCAAGATCGCTTTCCTCAATGGCAACATTGATGAAGAGTTGTATATGATGCAACCGAAGGTTTTGTCGATCCTAAGGATCTTGATAAAGTATGCAAACTTCAGCGTTCCATTTATGGTGAAGCAAGCATCTCGGAGTTGGAACCTTCGTTTTGATCAAGTGATCAAGAGCTTTGGATTTGTTCCAAATTGCTCTGAGCTTGCATCTACAAGAAAGTGAGTGGGAGCTCGGTGGCGTTTACGGTACTATATGTGGATGACATATTGATTATTGGAAATGACATCAACATGCTTAACGATGTGAAGAGTTATTTGAACAAGTGTTTTACAATGAAAGACCTAGGTGAAGCTGCTTATATATTGGGCATCAAAATCTATAGAGATAGACAAAGGCGCTGATAGCTTTAAGCGGTACATACCTAGACAAAGTTCGAAAAGGTTCAGAATGGATAAGGCATTGAAAGGTTCGATGCCTATGTTGTCGAGTAAGATATTGAGCAAGGCTCGGTGTCCTCTGATGAAATGATAGGAAGCTATGAGCAAAGTGCCTTATTCTCGGCCATAGGTTCCATCATGTATGCCATCTTGTGTACTAGACGGATGTGTCCAATGCTCTTAGTTTGACGAGATATCAAAGTGATCCGAGTGGAACCTTTGGACAGCCGTGAAGAACATCCTAAGGTACCTAAATAGGACTAAAGAAATGTTCTTAGTCTATGGGGTGATGAACAGCTCGTCAGTAAAGGTTACGTCGATGCTAGTTTCGACACCGACAAGGACGATTCTAAATCTCGAGACAGGATACATGTATATTTTGAATGGAGGAGTGAGCTGGAGAAGCTGCAAGCAAAGCGTGATCGCGGGATCTGATGAGAAGCGGAATACATGGCTGCGCAAAAGCGTCAAGTGAAGGAGTTTGGATCAGAAACTTCATCTTGAGCTTGGCGTGGTTCAAGTGCATTGGACCTTGGAGATATTGTGTGACAACCGCGCCATAGCACTCGCTAAGGAACCAAGATATCATCCAAAGACCAAGCATATCAATCGCAGTTTCATATAATCCGAGATTATATAGCGGATGGAGATCGAAGATCAGCAAAGTACATACAGATCTGAATGTCGCAGATCCATTGACTAAACCTCTTCCACGTGTAAAACATGATCAGCACCTCGATTGCCATGGGTGTGAGATTGTTGCCAAATGTAAACTAGATTATTGACTCTAGTGCAAGTGGGAGACTGTTGGAATTATGCCCTAGAGGCAATAATAAAGATGTTATTATTATAATTCTTGTTCATGATAAAGTTTATATTCCATGCTAGAATTGTATTAAGCGGAAACATTAATACTTGTGTGGTTTGTGAACAACACCGTGTCCCTAGTACGCCTCTATGGACTAGCTCATTGATCAATGATGGTTGAGGTTTCCTAACCATAGACATGAGTTGTCAATTGATAATGAGATCATATCATTGGGAGAATGATATGGTGGAGACCAAACTAAGCGAAGCAATTAGATCGTGTCATCGTGTTCATCTTTGCGAAGCTTTTCTTATGTCAAATATTGTATTCCTTAGACCATGAGATAATACAACTCCACGGTATCGGAAGAAAGCTTTGAGGTCATCAAGCGTCATCCTATGAGAGGGTGATCATAAAGGTGTCTCTCGTGATCGGAAAGTATCTCATTGGGTTGTATGTATCGAGATGGGATTTATCCCTCCCAAGTCGGAGATATACTTGGGCCCACTCGTGTCGATATCAACACGCTTGCAAGCATGTGGTTAAGGAGTTAATCACAAAGTGATATCGGATTACGAGCAGTAAAGTGCTTCTTTGTGAGCGAGATTGAAATAGGTATGACGATACCGACGATCGAATCTCGGGCAAGTAAAATATCGCGAGACGAAGGGAATATATATATGGGATTGATTGAATCCTGGCATCGTGGTTCATCCGATATGATCATCGATGAATGTGTGGGAGTCAATATGGGTGCCTGACTGCTGTTGATTATTGATAGAAGATCATGTCGCATATTCTCGAACCCGAGGTCACACACTTAACGTGTCTCGGCTAGGATAGATTGGATAATTGGTTTATGAGTTTTTGTTCGGAGTCTCGGATGGGATCCGGGACATCACGAGAGGTTCCGGAGTGGTCCGGAGAATAAGATTCATATAAGGCAGTGCAGTTTTTGGAGTTCGGAATTGTTCCAGATTAATCGGTATTGTACCGGAAGCTTCTAGAACCTTCCGGAAGGGGGCCAACGTGGTCCCACCTTCCGGGAGGGGGCATGGGCCTATGAGGGAGTTTCCTGGCCGCATTGGGCTAGGGGCACAAGGCCCCATAGGGCCCAGCCGATCCTAGATAAGTTTAAATCGTTTAAACTAGAGATAAGATAGGGTTTCTAGATAAGGGAAAGTTTAAATCGTTTAAACTAGAAATAGGCTTGGAGGAGGGGCTAGGGCTGGCCGCCGCCACCCCCTCTATATATAGAGGGCTGGTGCGCCCCTTCCCCACACACACATCTCCCTCCAATCCCTAGTAGCCCTGCTGCCTTCCTCTCTCCCTCCCGACTGTTTGTAGGCGAAGCCCTGCAGCAGAAATTCTCCACCATATACACCACGCCGTCGTCTTGTAGATCCAATCCATCTCTCCACCATACTTGCTGGTCCGAGGAAGGAGGAGACGTCGAGGTGCTGCACGTGTGCATCTCACGGAGGCACCGCCACTTGTGGTGCTAGATCGGATCGGATCGCGAGGAGGAGAAGCGAAATGCGACTACATCACCCACGTTACGAGCGTTCCGCATCTTGAATCTTCAAGGGTATGAAGATCTAATCCAATCTCTCTCGTTGTTTGCATCTCCTAGATTAGATCTTGGCTTTCCTTCTGTTCGCTTCCGTAGAAAATTTTGATTTACTATGCTGCGAAACCCTTCACATCGTCCCTAGATCGGGGGGATATGAAGCTCTTCCCGGCACCCTGCCAGAGGGGAGATCATCCCGGAGGCCTTCTTATTCATCATGCTAGCCTCCGGTATGAAGTGTGAGTAGTTCCACCTTGGACTACGGGTCCATGTAGTAGCTATATGGTTGTATCTCCTCCTTTGTGCTACCATGTTTAGATCATGTGAGCGTCGTTCATGATCAAGATCATCTATTTGTAATCATGCATGTTGTGTTTGCGGGAATCCGATGGATATTGAGATTACTATGTCAGATTGATTAATGGTTTTGTCTTATTGATTCTATCATGTCTGTGTTGTTTGAGATCTTGCATGCTCTCCGTTTCTAGTAGCTATCTTGGCCAAGTAGATGCTAGTGACTCCAAGAGGGGGTATTTATGCTCGATAGTGGGTTTATGCCTCTATTTAATCTAAGGGAAGTGACAGAAATCTCTAAGGTTGTATATGTGTTGTTGCCACTAAGGATAAAACAACGGTCTCTTGTTCATGGAACAAGTGGATTGTTTACCTTACACACTTTTCTTAAAGCAGTTATCCGTTGCTTGCAACTTAATAATAGAGGGGGTTCGGATGATATCTGAAGGTGTATTACAAGTCATAGATGCAGGTGGATGGCGGTCTATGTATCTTGTTGTATTGCCCAATCAAATCTCATAGGATCATGAATGTCTAGTATTGCATTGTTATGCCTTGCTCAGTCCTGTCAATTGCCCTGCTGTAATTTGTTTACCCAGCATGCCATGTTTGTTTATCTTAAGGAGAACACGTCTAGTGAACTATGGACCCCGGTCCAATCTTTACCATTGATACATCTTTCACTGTTACTGTTTACTTTCTGCAAACCACTATTACCTTCCACACCATACAGTTTGTTACAGTTGCGACAAAAAGATAACGAAGAACGAAAACGAAAACACAGCAAGGGGACATAAATTTAACATGGAAAAACCTCTCCAACAAAGAGAGGAAAAAACCACGGGAGCCAGCCTGCGAAACTTCACTATGTCGAGGAGTGTTTACAAACGCCAGAGATTTCACAGATGCAACTCATCCCAAGCCTCCGGCGACGGTCCTCGCTCCACTCGTCAGAAGTTGGCCTATACTTTGTAGAATTTGGATCAACATATAACACAGTTAACCCTTTGTTTTTAGCAAACCGGTGAGATTGACAACCTCACTGTTTGTTGGGGCAAAGTCTTGAGTTTGTGTTGTGCAGGTTTCCAAGTTGCTAGCAACACCTTTGAGTCGTTTCCTTCCTCCTACTGGTTCGATAACCTTGGTTTCTTACTGATGGAAAACTTGCTGCTGTGCTCATCACACCTTCCTCTTGGGGTCTCCCAACGAAGCTTCCACGCACCATCACTCACCGATCGCCTTCGCGCTAAGTTCTCCATCAAGGACTTGGGCGTGCTCCATTACTTCCTCGGCCTCGAGATGGTTCGTCGAGCGGACGGGTTCTTTCTTCACCAGCGGAAGTATGCTCATGAGCTTCTCGACACGAGGGCCAAGATGTCCGCCACCGATGGCTCACCGGCTCCTGATGCGTCGCTTTACCGCTCCATCGTTAGTGCCTTGCAGTACTTGACTCTTACGCGACCAAAGCTGCAGTATGTCGTGCAGCAGGTGTGTCTTCATATGCATGCGCCACGGGACGCCCACTGGACTGCGGTCAAGCGGGTACTTCGCTACATCTATGGCACTATGGATCTCGGCCTCTCGATCACCGCCTCGCCGTCCTCCGATATCGTGGCATACTCCGACGCGGACTGGGCGGGCTACCCTGACACTCGGCGCTCTACCTCAGGATATTGTGTCTACCTCGGCTCGTCGCTCATCTCTTGGTCGTCCAAGAGATAGCCCACCGTCTCGCGCTCTAGCGCAGAGGCAGAGAATCGTGTCGTGGCTAACACCGTCGCCGAGTGCACCTGGCTTCGTCAGCTTCTCTCTGAGCTCTCTTGTCCTGTTGACAAGGCTACTGTTGTCTTCTGCGACAACGTTTCAGCTGTCTACCTCTCCGCCAACCCCGTTAATCATCGACGTACTAAGCACATCGAGCTGGATATCCACTTCGTTCGCGAGCAGGTTGCTCTCGGTCACGTTCGAGTTCTTCACGTGCCGATCTCTCAGCAGTTTGCGGATATCATGACGAAGGTCTTGCCGGCGTCGACCTTTGACGAGTTCCGATCCAGTCTGTGTGTCGGTACCGACCCTTCGATTGCGTGGGGGTGGGGAGGGGGAGGGGGTGTTGAGATGTAATTGTATTATAGTAGGTCTCCATGTAACCGTTGAATTGTATCATGTAATTGTCTATATATATATACGTGACAGCCGGTCCTATTGGAGCTGTGCAATCTCCTATAATCTCTCTATATATCTTGTAAATAAAATTTCATTTCAAGAACTTCTATATGAATCAAGAAAATTTATTTAACTCTTTGCGAAGTAAATAGCTGACATTATTTAACCTGTTTCTGACTAATGAGCTGGCTTAGAAGCTAAAAATCTAGGTCCAAGCACAACCAGTCTAAATAGACTAAATCAGCGACACTTATTATGGATCGGAGGAAGTAGTAGTTTTACATAAACTGGAATTCTAAGCAAGATATTGTAGAAAAACAAACTGATGGAAGCACCAATTATATCTAATCACTGATGCACTTTAGGTACCAAAGTAGGCAAGCATTACTCCCGAATATATCCTATGATTTGGAAAGGTATATATTGGTGGCCAGTCCATAGCCTGGCTGGTAAGCCGTCCCTTTAAATGAGAACAAGTGAACATTGTCCATAATAGAATCCCAACATGTGCTGATAAAGAGAGCTCAATAACCTCATAATTATTGTGGCTACGTACTGGTCGGAACCTCTATAGGACGTCCATAATGTAATCATCTGTTGAACATACTAGATGATACCCCAAACATTGCGGCAAAAAAATATTATCACGTTTTAAACCTACAATCATACAATCATTATCAAATTAATCAGAGGAATTATCAATAGCTATGATATCTCTTAAAAAAGAACATTTCTGGTTTGTATTGTATAGAAATAAATAGTGCATATGTAGTTGTCCAAGTTGCTGGCTATGCTCCTTTTCTATTGATGGGGAAAGTGGATATATAAAAATGTGATTATCCATTTCGAAAAGAAATGTGATTATATTGGATATATAACAAAACAAAAGGTTGAGACTGAAAATATCCAATAATGGTGGCTCGTGGAGGCACCAATCATTTTACCTATAGAGTTTATATATATATATATATATATATGTATATATATATATGTATATATATATGTATATATATATGGGAAATAGTGGGCTATCTAGGATGCTACCTGTGCATACTAATCCAACCATTGAATATTCTATAGAGATCATAAAGTTGAGCAGCAGAAGCACAAAATATCTAACGGAAAACATCACCACCGTTACATCAAGAGCATTTTTTCCATGCATTGCTAGTACATGCAAGTACACATACAAGCTAACACATGCATGCAAACTACCAACAGCTCACGCATGCATGCGAGCTAGTAATACTAGTAGACCACTGAACTGGCTAAAATTTCAGCACGCATTCTAGCAATACTAGCTTTTGTAACGAAAAAATCTAGCAGGAACGGACGCGGAAAGCACCACGCTAAAACAAAAGCCACGCGCGGAAATATTGGTTGAAATTCGTGCAACCTAGAACGCATGATAACTTGCTTGATATGTTGGTCTACTTTCCACGGTTTGTTTTATTGCAGAAATTTCTGTATGTTTTCATGCTAGGATTCATGCTAACATGCACACATCCCATCAACTAGTACAACTAGTCAGGTCTAGTGCATGCAAGTACAACTAGCAACCGCGTGCATTTGTAGAAATTTTTGCAACAATATAGGCTGGTTGGTATGCTACAATACAGTCTAGTCTTGTCATTCTACAAACGGCAAATAACACCGTTAACTGCATGCAAGATTTTGGCTCTCTCTTATCTTGGCAGCTAGTTCACGTGCTCCATGTATCCAACGTCAATACTTGTGTGCATTGGTAGCATCCTATATATATATATATATATTGGATATGGCCTGATGGATATACTCAGTCTCATTCGGGTGATGTACCAAAACAGAAGGTTGAAACTTGATACACATCTGGCGGAGGAGGCTAGAGTAAAGGACATGTATGATATCACAAGCCCCTCTGGACATACCTAGTCTCGTCCTGAATGATTTATATTCGGGGGTTAAAATAAACACCTCGAACACAAGGAAATTATGGTGATTTTTGATATGGACAAGATGAGAGGAGGGGGAATATATAGTGTCATGGCATGAAAAAAATGTGACTAAAAAAAGGCCGGTAAGAGTGGTGGGAAAACGGAGGGAAAGAAGAAATACATACTAGGTGTGCTTGGGTATCCCCCTAAATTTAAGTTTGCATTGCCCGGTTTTCTTTTAATCCCGTCGAAACACATATGCAAGCCATGTATATCTCTGTATAGGTGTACTCGATCGAGCTGGTTATACTCCACGTTCCCACTTGTTGATCCCACCTTGCGTTATCATGATCTACGTCTTTGCAATGCCAAATTTTGAATTTTTGTTGTTGCTGCTATATACCTCTTGATATCCACCTCCCCCGGGCACGTGAGTATACGTGTACGGTGAGTATACGTCTAAGAAGACCATACGGGTTTTGATGGGTTTGTACGGTCTTCGAAACAAATCGGTGTCGAGTTTTTCTTTTGTCAAAGTTTGAAGGGAGGGGATTGTGTACTTCCTATCAGAATCTACGCTCGGCTAAGGTGAAAACCCTAGCAGCCGCCGCAATCTACTTCATCCCCGTCGTCTATGTCTAGGAATCGACGGGTCCCCGCCTCCTCTGCTTGTCTCTCCGGCGACGGGAGGGGGTGGGGACCTCAGACCTACGCTCGGCGTTGTAGAAGGTCCCTAAAGTTAGAGTTTGGTCAACCGGCATCGACGCTATGGTGGCTATGGCGGCGTTGAGAGGGACAATAATAAGATATACCCGTCTCCTCTTCCACCTCGTATGCGACGAT
The DNA here is from genome assembly GCA_023614405.1 of Avena insularis. Lineage (NCBI taxonomy): Eukaryota > Viridiplantae > Streptophyta > Magnoliopsida > Poales > Poaceae > Avena > Avena insularis. The sequence continues at coordinate 392,238,471 of CM042695.1, forward strand.
CTTGCCGCTGGCATTGAGGAGGGCGGGGATTCGTCTGATCACCGCTTCCATGGAGTGGTGGATCTCGTCCAGTCTACGTGTGTTCTAGGTTTGGTGTTACAAGTTTCAGATCAATTCAAGGGTTCAATGGCGACTGCTTCAGCTCTGGGGCGCTGGTCCTTAGGGACACGTGCACGAAGACTTCCCGACTATCATCAACAACGTCAAGCCAGCTCCGGTAAGGGAGCGGCGACAACGGCGCGTCGACGGCTCGCTCTGGCGGCAGTAGTGGTCGTTAGGTGGTCCAAATACCTCGATATAATTTTTATTATGTTTGGGGTGCTTTGTACTTCTTGTAAACTCATGAAATAGATCCGGATATTTTCCGCAAAAAAAAAGTTTGAAGGGAGGGGGGACATCGAAGCAAAAGTGAAGACATAAATATCCTGTTTGCCGAGTCACCCCAGCTAGCTTCAATCACCGGTGAGACCACCAGGTCAAAGGCAACGGGGTGGGAGCAGCATGAACGGGGAGCCGCCATCTTCAGATCTTGTGGCGGAGATCTACGGGGCGTCCCCCGCACCGCGACCAATAGCCTGCACCCTCTCGCTGCCCGTGTGATCGAGGAAGGCGGCCACCAGCACCGGCGAGCGCCCCTGCCACCAGATCGACGCCTGCCCTCACCTCCTGAGGCCACCGCCTCAGATGCCAAAACTCTCCCCGAAGAGGAGGAGCAATGAGATCCTTGGCAGCCTGCGCGCGGGCTTGCCGGTGGGGACCTCAGACGGCGACGAGGGAGAAGGGGCAGGGGAGGTTGGCCTAGCTAGGTTTTGCCACTGCCCACCCCAGAGCGGAGCGACGAGGGGCTGAGTGGTGTTTTCAATATGGGGACAGCTAGTCAATCTTGTATCCTACAAGCATGAAAAATCCCAGCCTAAAATTCTTTATATTGTGGACTACACAAAAATGACAAATCTGATAAAATTTAGAGATCTAAAACTACGTATATTCAGATCCGTACTATTGTCATTTTTGTATAGCTCGTAATATGCAAAGTATTTTAAATTGATATTTTTTAAATCATTGGCTACAACCCGGGTTATTTTAAAAAAAATTAAGCTCAAAAATATGATTTTTGATATTTTTTAAAACCAGGATCACTTTTGAATGCTAGCAGACAAGCTAACACAATTCGAGCACACGGGTCAGCAGATCGGTTGAACTATTGCAGCAGACAAAACCTGATGAGTACAATATATATAGGAGCACATGAACCAGCAGATCGGTTCAAAACTACTCTAGCAGATCGGTCGGCAGGAAAGCACGCCCCCTGCAAGTCGGACCACGAGGGTTGGGTTGGTGACGTACGTGTGCGTGCGCTGCTAGCTGCAGGTAGAGACGAGAGATAGCTAGCGGCGCGTGGTTCCGCTAGTGGCGATCGAGGACGTGGACCGCAGGCATCTGCTACCTCTACATGAGACCCCCCCACCCCCCCAAGTTCCAAAACAACCACACACAGAGCTTGATCCAGAAACTCTCCTTCTTCCACCTCACAACTAGCTAGCTAGCTAGCTACCATGGCGCAAAATCAACCCGAGAGCTTGAACCCACTGGAAGCCAGCCGTCAGCCCGACGAAGATCTCGTAGCTAGACTTCCCACGAGGGAAGGATGGTCCACGCCGCTCACCCTCTACGACAACTGCTGGCTAAGGTCACACATGGTGAGCAAATTCATGCTCGTCAGGGACAATTTCAAGCCCCGGCACGACGACATCATCCTCGCCACGCACCCCAAGAGCGGCACCACCTGGCTCAAGTCCCTCGCCTTCACCATCTCCAGCCGCTCCCGCTGCACTTTCGCCGACCACCCTCTGCTCACCAGCAACCCGCAGCTCGTCGTGCCCTTCATCGGAGCCATGGGTGGAGACCTTGACCATCTCGACACGCTGCCATCGCCGAGGCTGCTCTCAACACACCTTCCTCTCACTCTGCTCCCACCCACCGTCTCCACCGTCGGCTGCAGAGTCGTCTACCTCTGCCGGGAGCCCAAAGATGCCTTCGTGTCAAGGTGGCACTTCGACAACAAGATAGGCACGGGGGCTCCTATCAGCCTCGAGGATGCCTTCGACATGTTCTGTCAAGGCTGCTCGCCCTTCGGCCCTTTCTGGGATCACCATCTTCAGTATTGGAACGAAAGCCTGGCGAGGCCACAGGAGGTGATGTTTCTCAGGTACGAAGAGATTGTGTCTGACCCGCTCAAGGTCGTTAGGAATCTCGCTTGCTTCCTCGGTGTCCCCTTCACTGAAGAGGAGGAGAAGAGCGGACTTGCCGAGCAGATTGTCAGGTTCTGCAGCTTTGATTCTCTTCGCAACCTAGACGCTAACAAAGCAGGCGGCGGCGTTGAGCGTGCGGGAGGTAAGATTTTCCTCGAGGCCTCTTCACTGTTTAGGAAAGGGAAGGTTGGTGACTGGGTGAACCACATGAGCAAGGACATGGGAGAGAAAATGGATCTCCTTGTGAAGGACAAGTTCAAAGGATCCGGCCTGGAGTTTTGAGATGTGTTTTGTGTAGTGCGGGTATGCATGATGTTGATTTACTTCACTTGTAATACTATTTTGATTGATCTTTATTTCCACCCCTACTATGATCGTGAGATGTAAGACTTTAAATTGTAAACTCTGTTGCATGCCGCGAGATTGGTGCAGACCCTGGGCCCTCTCCCCCTTTGTCGAATAAAGATAACTGAGTTTGTTGTCAAGATTGTTAGTGGAGATGCTTGTACCTAAGATTGTTAGTGGAGTTTTCAGATGTGTGTCTATGTAGCGCGGGTATGCATGATATTGATTTACTTCACTTGTAATATTTTGATTGTTCTTTATTTGTAACTCTATGATTCTGAGATGGAAAATGCTCCAGAACAGGCGAAGGATTCCGCTCGCGCGTCCTCCGTCTCGAGCGCGCGCCACGTGTCCCTGTGGCGGAGAAACCGAACCGGGCAAGTGATGCGGGCCCACCACCTACCTTATCTCCTGCCCCCGGACTCTCCCGTCCGTGCAGTTTCTCAATCCCCATCTCACCAACGAGTCACCGTCCCTCCCCTCAGTGGCGGAGCCAGCGCGTCCATGTAGCCTGGGCAAGGTCAGCTGGCTCTAGAGTCAGCAGTCAAATGTCCACAAAAGCTAATGATAAAACCAAACTTATGTATTCCCTCCGTCCTAAAATAGATGTCTTAGATTTATCAAAATTTGAATGAATCTGGACACAATTTAGTATATAGAGATTCATCTAAATTTTAAAAAATTTAAGACATCTATTTAAGCCCGGGGTTGCCGGCCTGAAGCTCCGCCACTGCCTCCCCTCCCGAGCGCGCCTCCCCGTCGCCGACAAGCTCTCGGTCACCCGCCTGGCTCCCATACGCCGGAGAGGGTTCTGATCACCGGTGCTGCTTCCCGTCCCCCAACGTGGTTCCATTCGGCGCTGCTCCTTCTCGTTCTTGTCATGGTTCCCGAGGATTGCCGCAGTTTGTGCCAGCCCCGCTCCAAAAGTTGGCATGGTTCCATTCGGCGCTGCTACTTCGTGAAAAGACTAACCGGAAATCAAATTCAGACTACTCCACATCACTCTCAAAGTATCATGGTTGGCATGGGCACAAACCCTAGTTGTCGCCGCCCCCGACCTCCACCACCACTCCCACTCTTCTCGCCTTCACTAGAAGACGCCTACGGGCGAAGGATGTCAGTCAACTTTGGTGGGAAAAGCTCCTCCTGTGCAATGGATATTGGCCCTGATCGATCCACATGTAAGATGGGAAAGCCAGCAGCTGCCATGGCAGCGTCTGGGGTTAGAGCATCTCCACTCGTTGGCCGAACTCAGGCCGAAATCCGGACCAAACTTCGGCCGGCGGCGCAAGTTTTCGGCCTAGGTACGCCCAGTTTCCCACTCGCGTACCCAGGCCGAGTTCCCGGGTCGCCCGTTTCCGCTAGAATTCAGCTCAAATTCGGCTAAAGTTCGTCCAAATTTCGGCATAGTTCGTTATACGATGAATACAGAACACTTTAAGACCAAAGTTCGGCGAAAATTTAAACAGAATTCGGCGTAATGTAAACATAGTTCGGCCTGCAATAAAATTATAACATATTTCGGCCAAGTTCGGCCAGTTCATGCTCAGCATCTACGTCGTGTTGCCCCTGCGTATCCATAGGTGCTCGACAAGATCATCCTGCAGCTGTTGATGCATCGCCGAATCTCGGATCTCCTGACGCATTGCGATGAATGCAGCCCATGTTGGAGGCACCTGATGATCAGGCTCGGCAAGAGGACCCTGTAGATGGTATGGCTCGTCCTCCTCGAGCAAACTAATTGGATCCTTCCTCTCATCCTCAATGATCATGTTGTGCAAGGTTACACAACAGTTCATCACTTCCCACATCTGATCTTTCGACTAGGTCATAGCAGGGAACCGGACAACTGCAAACCTCTGCTGGAGCACACCAAATGCCCGTTCCACGTCCTTCCTGCAAGCTTCCTGTTCCTTGGCAAAGTGAGAATGCTTGGGGAGCATTGGACCTGAGATAGTCTTCACAAATGTTGGCCATCTTGAATAGATGTCATCTGCTAGATAGTATCTCTTGTTGTATTGATGCTCGTTGATCTCAAATTCCACAGGGGGAGCATCACCCTCAACAAGCTTGGAAAAGACACTTGAGGAGTTGAGGACGTTGATGTCGTTGTTCGATCCTGCCATGCCAAAGAAGGAGTGTCAGATCCAAAGATCATGTGTAGCAACTGCCTCAAGTATCACAGTGCATCCTCCTTTGTGGCCTTTGTACATTCCTTGCCATTCAAATGGGCAGTTCTTCCACTCCCAATGCATGCAATCTATGCTTCCAAGCATACCAGGAAATCCTCTACTTTTATTGACTGCGAGGATCCGAGCAGTGTCTTCAACAGTGGGTGATATCAAGTACTGTTCCCCGAACACTGCAATCACTGCCCTGCAGAACCTGTACAAGCAATCAAGGGCGGTGGAATCGGCGATGCGGAGATAGTCATCGGCAGCATCAGCCGGCGCTCCATATGCAAGCAACCTCATCGCCACGGTGCACTTCTGAAGCGACAAAAACCCAACCAAGCCGGTGCAGTCCTTCTTGCAAAGGAAATATGGGTCGAACTCCCGGATGGCATGCACAATCTTGAGGAAGAGCTTTCGGCTCATCCTGAAACAACGGCGAAACACGTCCTCTCCATGGAGTGGCTGGTCGGCGAAGTAGTCGGCGTACAACATGCAATAGCCCTCTATCCTCTGTCTCGCCTTGCACTTCATGCGACCTGGCGCCGAACCACCGCGCTTCGGCTTCGCCATCTGCATGTACAGCTGGGAGAGCGATGCGAGAATCTGCAAGTGCTCTTCACTTTCGACGACCTCGGCGCTCTCCTCCTCCAGGAGTATGGCAAGCAACTCCTCGTCGTTGGAATCCATGGCGAGTATCTCGCCCTCGTCAGAGTCAGTGGACAGTACCTCGTCGCCGTCGGAGTCCATGGCCGAATCCGGCCAAATGTCGAACACCTAGCGGGCGTGGTGGTGGGCGCACGGAGCCGAAGCACAGCTACGGCGAGGATAGGTCGGCGAAAGCGGCGGCGGAGAAGGCGTGGAGCTGGGCGGCAACGACGGCGAGCGTAGCTAGAGGCGTGGGCATGTCTCGGCGCGGGGGAGCTCCGCCGGTGAAGTCATGGCGACAGAGCTCTTCGCGGCAGTCTGGGAGAGTGGAGTGGGTGGGAATGGGACTGTCTCGCCGACAGAGCTGGCCCACGCCCTTTTTTGCGGTGTCCGGCATCCCAGGCGTGCAGGAACACGGTTCGGCCTGGGTAGGTCGGACCAAAACACGCCCAAATCCGGACGAAAACAGGTCCCTGGGTACACGACTGGGCCGATTTTCAGCGTCCGGACTGAATTTCGGCGTCCGGATCGGCGTCCTGGGTAGGCGAGTGGAGATGCTCTTACGGTGCGCCGGATCTTAACCGGCACAGTTGTTGATGCTAACATCATGCTCATGATTTGAAAGTGGGTCCGACAGGGGTAGAATGTGATCTTTCCACTGCGACACCAAGGTGATGATGGATGCTTCCGAAATACATTTTATGTGCAGTGTGCCATGAAAACAAATACCCTAATAGAACGGTGTCGTGGGAGTTCGAGATAGAGTGATGGCCCTAGTTCTTCGATAGTGGCGTCCAATGTTCGTATGGATGGCACGATGATCGGATCTTCGCCACCGAGCCACAAAAAGCTCGGACTGGATTTGCCAAGCTCGAGCCAGCTCGTCGCCACCGGCGAGCCACATAATTGAGCTCGGCCCGAGCTTCCGACGAGCTCGGTCCAGCTCGGTGCAGCTCACGAGCCTCGCAGGGATGCATCACTGGCGGGTGGGCCTCTTCAACGGCAGCGGCGGTGCGGGCGGTGCGTGTGTAGGCAGCTGGGCGGTGTCAGAGAGGGGGTAGCGGAGAGGAGCGTGGCGGCGCGGCGGAGCTTCCAAGCAGCGGCGGCGCGGGTGGCGTGACATCGTTTGGGTGGCGGCGGCAGCTAGCACAAACTGGAATGAAGAAGAACTGAACGTCACGACTTGGAACACGACCTAGAGGCCCAATTTTTCAGCCCAACTCGTTATCCCTTGCTTAAATTGGCCCCAGCAAATTCGAAAAAAAAACGAGCCAAACGAGCCGGACCGGGTCGAGCCCGAGCCAGCTCGAGCTTGCTGCAATCCAGCAGCGGAGGCTAGGCTCGGTCCTGCAGCGCTAGCGGACCGAGCCGAGCTCTCCCAGAGCCACGAAAACTCGGGCTGAGCCTAGTAGCCCGAGTTTGGCGTCCATGTATACCCTGATGAGAAGCAAACGCATACAACTCATCCACCTGTCAACTTTTCTTTTTTGGAAATGGATCCACCTGTCGAACTGCCTGTTGGACCCCTCCATCGGAAGGTTAGCTTCAAGCTAAATAGTGATGGTTCTTTCTTAATGACAGTGGTGTGCAGGAGCTTGTATTGTCCTTCGAGATCATAAAGGCGATAATTGTTCTCTCTTGATGTCGTCAGTTATTATGCAGGGATGCATTAGGTGCAACAGTAAAAGCACTCTTGTTTTGCACTGAGTTAAATACACCATAGGTCCCAAAAAGTTGTCTATCAGGTGCACTTTAGTCCACTACTTATAAATTGGGGTGGACTAGTCACAAAAGTTGTCGAGCGATGCAAAACAAGTCCTAATTAGTCCGAGTTAGCCATGAGGAAGCCAAGCTGGCGCTAGTCGGCCCGCGTATGTTTCAGAAAAGCACTTCGTGTTGTCACAGATTTTTGGAACGAGGTTGCTGGAACGGTTGCGCGCAGTGAATTTGATGGCTGAGTGCCTGTTCTCTTCCATGTGGCCGCACGAGCAGGACGGTGCCGAGGGAGGCACCGGAGTTGGCCGCTGCTCTGCAATGTCGCCGTTGCCGTTGAGGTCCTGACGATGGCACCGGACCCATGTTATCTTGGATGGGAGGACAAGCCCCGGACTAAGGTAATTCTTATTTCCCTCGATTAGACTTGATTTTCAGTTCGTCATCTGGCTAAAACGGCCATGGATTTGGTTGGAGTGAGAATTGTAGTACCCATTGAGAAGGTTTTGATCTTTCTCTAGCTGAAACGGCGATGAGCTCATGTGGTCTGAAAGCCCGTCTAGCTCAGAAATATGGGATCACTGTTGATAAATATTGTCTTACATAAAATCACTTTCACTGTATTGAGACGAATGTCAGATAACCTGTACTGCTAGATTTGTGTGTTAAGCTTCATGCACTAGCCAACGCAACCAAAAGTCTAACTGATGGAAAGGGCTAGTGCCATCCACTTATACACTTCAACACTCCCTCTCACGTGTGACGGGGAGATGTCAACACGTGTAACCGGAAGAGAGCGACGGCGCGCGAAACTCACGTATGACTCAAAAGGCCGATACGTGGACATAGAGGGGTCAACAGTAATTTTAGGATAAATTGCGAAAGCCAGGACTCAAACTCAAGACCCAGGCCTGACACGTCTGTATCGAAAGCTTATGCAAAGCCATAACCAAAGGTCCGAACTTATGGAAAGGGCTAGTGTCATCCACTTTTGTCTAGTTTAGTCAATTGTGAAGAAGTGGAAATATTCTGATTTTGAATGTTATGTTGCTCGTAGCTAGTACTAATGATTAGTTTCTAACCTGGATGCTATATGTGTGGTGTCTACAGCCTTGAGCAAAAATGGTATCGCTATGTAATTACATTGGAACTAAACTGATTTGAACTCTTGCCATGAATAGTATGTTGCTGCTCTGGAGCCTGAATCTCTAAATTACATACAGCAGAGCAGAGTACAACTCTGTTTTCTTATTTTGCTTTCAGCGGACCAGAGTACTTACTGGCTGTTCAATTCCCTTCTATGTAGATCTTCATCAGGGTGGATTTGGGATGCCATAGTTAATGTTGTCTCATTAGGCCAGCAACATATATAGCCTGATTCAGACATTAAGTCACCCAAGAACACATCAGATTGCCATTCAGGAGGCCAATATGCAACTACCAGATAGATACAATAGACAGGGACAAGAAAAACTCAGAGCTTGCGATATGCAACAAAGAGGTTATTCAGGAGGCCAACAATGGCTTACAATCACTTTTGCTTCGATGTCCCCTCCCCCCTTCTTGTCAAACTTTAACAACAAAAACTCGATACTGGCTCGTTTTAAAGACTGTACGTACGTACAGTCCTCTTAGATGTATACTCAACGTACACGTATACTTACGTGCTTGCGGAGACAAAAATCGGGACTTATATAGCAACAACAAAAAAAATTCAAAACATGGCATGTAAAGACGTAGATCGCGATAACGGTACGTGGGATCAGCCGGTGAGAACATGGAGTATATCCAGCTCGATCGAGTACACCTATCCGAAGGTATACATAGCCTAAATATGGGTTTTGACGGGTCAAAAAAAATTGTCCTATATAAACTTAGAGCACTTTTCTGGTACCCTAGGATGAACATGAGCCCTCAGATTGTAGGATCGAACCGTCTAAAATGAGCTGTACTGCCGGGCTAGGATCCAAATTACCGAGCCGTACGCACGCGCACCGCTGAGTAATTTGGCCAGCAGTAAGTCGTTCGAGGGCATTTTAGGTAGATCGATATTTTAGGTCGCCGGTTTTCACGGCTCACGCACCCGACCGGTTCCCAGTTCGTACACAACAAATCCCCTCCACCAGCTAGGGTTCCGGCCGCTGCCCATCCGCGCCCAACTGCGTCCTCTACCCCGTCGCGCCGACGACTGACTGTCCGCGCTTGCGCTCGTAGACGCCGCCACGGGCCGCGCCCTCACCTTTGCTAGGCTGCTCTGTTATTTACTTGCGAGAGCTTGAGGTGAACTAGTTTAATTACTCGAACAAAAGAAGGCAAAGATCTTTGGAAATGGTCTAAAAGGCTTGTGAAAATACCGAAGTGTGCTGCACCACTTTTCTTAACTAGGGAGCATCAATATCAGTGTCATCTTTGTTTTGTGCCTCATCTTTTTTGCTAGTAAGTATCAGTTCATAGAAGGCACGAGAGAGTCTGGTGTAGGTTTTAAAGAGGAGGGCCTTGCATTTGGTCTTCGGCAGATTGTATCCAGCACCAGTGCGTGCATCATCAGTTCATGGTCTTACTTTGGGCCCCAAGTGTAGTCCAATGAGAAAAAAAAATGATTCAATTCAGGATACGTTAGTTTATACTTTCAGTAGGCATTACAATTTACAAATGACCAGGTAGATAATAACTTGGGTGATTTTTGGTGGCTGGAAAATCTTTTCTGCATACTTGGAAAAGACTTAGATCGTTAACTGGTTAGTTTAAAAGTGAATATATTTTGCACTTTTCGGATATGCACTTCCATTCACTAACTTATATGTCTGTAGATAATTCATAACATATATGTCTGTAGATAATTGATAGTTCTATTCGGTTATGCACTTCCATTCACTAACTTCGACATTCAGAGGCCAACACCATAGCAATATTGTTTGTTCACTTAAGCAGTGTGCAAATGTAACAGCAATTTCATTAACAAGACAGTTTTCTGAAACAAATCCATGTACAAAGTCCAGCATGCCATCGATGGAGCTCCAAGTTATTACATTTTACATACAAGTTTTGATCAAGAAGTGAAACAGAAAGTACCAGTAGTTCTTTCAGAATACACGCTACTGAAAGTCTCATTAACCACCATATCATATTCTTCATTGTTCTCCATGTCCTCCAAGCCCTCCAAACCCTCCATGCCCTCCGTTTCCTCCATGTCGTTAACTGTAATGAAAAACCAAAGTTAGTTTAACACAAGTCTGACAGTCAAACTAACACATATTTCAGTATCAATATTGCAATAACGGTGCCACTCTGTGGTTAAATTCTTTACTACACGATTTCACTGCCTAGGCAAAACAAAAAATTAAAACTATTCACATGGTTCCCCACGGGTCAAACTCATAATGGATACGCATAGGGATTCAATCACCTCTCCATTCAGTTCCAAGTTCCGAGTCAACACAAATATACACTATTCAAAGATAACCATGTACATTCAGTTATAGTTCACAAGGATAGGTATTCAATTAAAACGTACATACAGCCTTATGTATTATCACTTATCAGCAGAAAATCATGTAACAAAATTAGAAGAAAACAATAACAGTGCTTGCTAATATCAACTAGGCAGGATGACTGTCAAGACGATGGTGTTGCGTGCGTGCAAATGGACACTGAACCAAGATAAGCACTCCAGCTCCAAGCCTCGTATGCATTGCAAGCTTTTGGTGCCAAGGTTCAAGCACTAGCAGCACATTTAGTCAATGTACAATGAATTGCTGTATACTTATGATGAGGTTCCGCGGATGAGGACATGGAGACGCTGCGACCAGATCGACGAGGTCAAACGCGGCGGTGACAAGAGCTCGTCAGGGACAAGGATTCAGTGGCGGCGAGGTCAGCGAGGGCGCGGCCGGCAAGGTCGGAGACGGCGGGGCGGGCTAGGTCGGTGGCGGGATTCGGTGGCGGCGAGGTCGAGGCGCAGCCGAGGCAGCGATGGCGGGGCAGCTAGGTCGGCAGCGCTCTGATGCTGAGCGCGTGGCGGGCGATTGATGCGATTGAGAGGCTAGGTGGTGGCGGGATTCGTGTGCGAGGTCGGGAGGCACAACGAGGCCGGCCGGCTAGGTCGGCGCTGCAGTCTGAGGCGTGGCGGCGATTGATGTAGGCGATTGAGACAGAGAGAAGAGGCACAGGCGGCGGCTATTGAGACAGAGAGAAGTACGCTGGGCTGAGATGGGCTAAATTAGAAAGGTCTAATTTACCCTTAGAAAAAAAATGTAGGATTCCTTATAGAAAAGCTCCTAAACTTAAGTTTGAGGGGAGGACACCGAAGCACACCTTACTTACAATAGCCAGCAATATAATGTACATTCACATTCAGGAACAACTTCCAAACTCATTCAGGAACACCACCTCTAACACCAGTTCAGAACACCCTCTAACAGCGGTTGTAGAACCGATGTTGAGGGTTCGGTGTTAGAGCCCCCCCTTTAACACCGGTTCTTATATGGACCGGTGTTAAAGGGTGGCGCACGTGGGGCTGCCGCAGCGCTCACCACCACACACGAACCAGTGTTAAAGGTTATGTGCCGCGGCAGGAAAAGGAGATAAATCTCTGTCGCGGCAGAGTTCTGCCGCGGCAGGACAACAGCCTAAATCTCTGCCGCGGCAGGAAAACAACTTAAATCTCTATCGCGGTAGAGTTCTGCCGCCGCCCCATTCTGGGCGTATTTCTGTGGCGCGGCGGGTACGGGGACGGGGGAGGGGGAATCGATCGGGAGCGGTATATACACATACATCGTCGTCGGTACATACGAGTACATGAATAATGAAAAAACTATTATTATACACAAACATCGTCATTGTGTCGTATTCTTCGTAAACGTTGAAGCATCAAGCTAAGTACAAGACAAACACGTTCAAGCATATATACAACGTTCATTTTTTTGGATATCTAAAGAGTTCTCCGTCAGGCGTGACGACCTCATCAAGTATGAACCCCGCCAATTCCTCTTGAATGGATCGTATGCGGTCAAATGGTAGGAGTTGGTCCCGCATCTGTTCGATCTAAATATATATGAAGAATGGGGTCAATATATATATAAGAATAAAACTCAACACAATTGATGGTAATAAAATAATATTGTGTACTTTGTTTACTTACTCTAAGTTGTTCTAGTCCGGTTTGGCCCGTCGCACATATCGTGTTACAAATGAACTCGCAAACATAGTATCCACATAAGTTATTACCGGGTCCCTGATGCGCGCACTTTACGAGAATAGAGAGTTCAATCAAAATAATAATCAATAAAGCATGATATAATGGAATTGAAAGCACAATCAAAGAGATACGCACACCTAGCTGGCTAGTATTACTTACATTTTGATCTAGAAATTTTAGTTTTTCTGACCATTCACCCACGGTCCTGCCCGTGAACCTTTTCCAAACCCTGTCCGGCAAAGAAAATGGATAAAGGAGTAATTAATTACTTGTTGTCACGAAATTTGCCGATCTAGTGCGATAATATGATTGAAATTACCTCTGGTGCATCTCTCTAAAGTCTGCCCATAGCTCTTTTTCTTTTTGTAACGAGTCCATGACAAGGACTTTTCCTGAGTCAGGTTGAATGACTAGCAGAATAAAGTGGAACCTACGCACGCATAACTCATCATCAGTTACACTTAACATCGAGTAAGCCGAAACAGAATGTGTACAAGAGAGGGTAACAGTACTCACGAGAAGTTGTAAGGCAATAGTATTTCCCTTTTGGTTTGTTGTCTCAGTAAAGACCTTAGCAAGAAATCTTCTGTTTGCCCGAGTTTGTCTCTTACCACTTGTTCATGAACTCTATTTGGGTCAACGAACCCAATGTCAAAAGGGCCTCCTTTCATGCATTTCATAACCTTTTTCCTGCATAATAGTATATACATATATGGTGAGCATATATATATATACATGCAATTAATGAAGTGAATGAGATGAGATAGAAATTACAGAAATAGTACTTACACACAATAAAGACTGATGACAGCTTTGTCGAGTTCCTTCTGATTGAATAGAAAATGCAAGTCTTGAATGTTGAAGTCGATCTCGTCCTCTCCGCACAAGAAAATCTGATCTCTTATATGCGTCGTGATCCATTCTTCCTTTCTCGTCTTGCAGAAATCAAGGTACCACTTGTGCAATCTTCGCATCTTTGTTGGTAGATTCTTGAGCTCCTCTTTCTTGACGAGATTCTTCCCATACTTCCATGGCTGTATGGGGTTGACATCGCCTGTGGGAATGTTGTCTCCCATGAGGTTCAAGTATGCAATGTAAGTCATCCCCATCTCATTGGCCTTTCTTTGTAGCTCTGCCTCGTAATCATTTACAGGAGGAGCGTTCCGTGTGTCGAACACTTGGAGCGGGGCGCATGATTGCTTTTCCTGCTCTCCGAGCATGGGAACTATTTTCTGGGGTGCCACACGACTGCTACTTTCAGTCTCCCTCCGCCTTGCATCCCCCTTCAAAATCTGGCGCTCTTAGTCCGGCACAAGTGGGGTTTCAGGTTTCAAAAGATTATTGTAAAACTTCTCCACCACCGCCGGATCTATTTTCTCCTTTGGCTCGGCCCGTCTAGGTGCAAAGAATTTCTTGACCTCTTCTTTCGAGATCCTATTGGTCTCCTCGTCCCTGCGATTCCACGGTAAAACCGGCAATGGCTTGGCGGAAGGCTGCGGGACATAGTTTCTTGAACTCTTTGGCGTACGGTTTCCTGCGGATTTCTTCGTGGAAGTGCTAGTGATGCTCTTCGTGGCAGTGCTCTTCCGCTTACGCTGAGGAGATGGCTGAAGCACCGGAGATGGCTGACGCGCAGGAGATGGTGGCCTTGGAGATGGCTGTCGTCTGGAGAGATGGCTGAAGCGCGGAGATGACAGAGAGTATTCGATGATCGCTTGAGACGGGAGGCGGCTCGATCACCCGGAGGCTAGCGGGGGTGCCAGTGGCCTCCAATTTGGAAGCACGATGTGTTCCTTCTTCCAAAGAATGGTTGTTTTCACTGCAAATTTGAGTTGAGTTTCCCCTTCACCTATAGCATGGTCAAGCTGTGCTTCCTCATATTCCTTCACAACCTCATCCACCCCGACAATAGCATAGCCATCTGGAATCGGTCGGCAGTGGTAAGTTCCACCAGCTACAGGAGGTAAGGCATAGCCGACAGCCACCTTAATGGATAAGCCCATTAATCTCACATGCAGCTCGGCGTGTTCGCTCTCCGTTATCTCATACACGGGGTATCGAGGACCCGCCATTTCAAGTGTGGGTTGCACGTTCTCCGTGGAAGCCACGCTACTTTTCCGTGTAGAGTTTAGGCCGCCGGCAGCTTCCAATGCAGGCTCTTCGTGCCGCTGAGATGGGTCGGTAGCTTGCTGGATCTTTTGTGCATTCACTTGCTCCTACAGCGCCACAAGTGCATGTTCTCTCTGTGTCATCCGCTCTGTACGCTCTTTTTCTTTTCTGCCGCGCCATCTATAAGAGTCGCCCCACTCGGCAAACCCATCCTTCCACGTCATACCCCCTGTGCCTCGTGCATGTCCAGGGTGTTCTTTTTTACCGATGGCGCGTGTGAGCTGGTCATTCTCTCTGTCAGGATGGAAGGTCCTGGCGGCTGTTTCCTCGTATGCCGTGATGAGTTCAGTGATGGGTTTGGCAAGGAGGGTTGGGAAGATACACAATCCCGTTTCTGGGTCCAACCTTGCCCCGATTTCGTAGAATTAAGTCTTTGCACGTAGGTCCCACCCATGTGTCTGGGTTGTGATCCCTCTATCACGCAGGGCCTTCTCAGCTTCCTCCCACTTAGGCCTCTGAGATATGTAGCCACCTGACCCCGTCCTCTGGTGATATTCCTTCTTCTGTGCATTTAGCGTATTGGTTTCTGACCTCTTTGTAGCTATAGCACCTTCCTTGTATGCCACAAATTCGGGCCAGTGAGGTCTTATCTTCGCATAATATGCGTCTTCGAAATCTGGAGTCTCACGAGCTTTGACAAATTTGTTCAATTTTGTCTTCAAGTTGCGGAAAGCGTCAGCCATCTTCTTTAGAGTCCACTCTTTTACCTTTTCCTTTATAACCGGTTTGTTTTCATCCTCCTCTGGCGGAAGGGTGAAATTTACCAACAGCGAATTCCAAAGCGTTTCTTTGGATCTTTTATCGACAAAGGTACCGTCGCCCTTCTTTGGCTTATTCCAATTTTCAATTATGATTGGGATTTGGTCCCTAACAAGAACTCCTGCCTGACGTACAAATTTGTCTGCGGCCTTCTTGGGCTCCATCGGCCTGCCATCAACACGGACTGCTTCGATCGTGAACTTTGCACGATCTTTTAGCTGATGTCTCGCGCCTTGCTTGCTTTTTTCGTAGAAGAAGATTGTTGCTGGCTGGTCGATCCAGAGGGCTAAAAGAAGAAAGAAGCGTTAATTAATACATGTACATATATACAAATCGATCGGTGGAAGTCAGCAGAGGCTTAATCAATGCATATACCTTGCCGGACTTTGTAATCACTAAATTGCGTTCACCAGAGTCTTCATCTTCTCCATGACTACTTGAGCTGTCATCATGTCCCTCCAAGTTCAGATATTGTGAGGTGTCCTCATGGATCATGTTCTTCATTATTTCTTCTTCTTCAAGGTTTCTACTGAGTGGATCCATAGTTTCTAAAACAATAATATTATCACACAAATATCAGTAATATATCTATTGAAATGCTCAAGAAAGGATGATGATATGACAGGTTAAAAGTATTGAAATATAACCCTAATACATGCTTGGTCATTTCAAACCCTAATTCGGAGAAACACCGGATTCATATGAGAGGGTACATTTACTTCTTCTAATTAACTTGTCATGAAAGTTGATTAACATAGCATGGTTATTATAATGCTATATTGACAACGAGAGATGGCAGCGCTAGGGCGAGAGCGGGGCCGGGATGCGTGGGGGTGTGCGTTCGAACCAGCACGACGTGATGGGCTACCTAAAATGGGCGACTCACCCTCGACGCGTGTGTAGTCTCAGCGAGGACAGAGGAGGTCAGGGTCGACGGCATAATGGTGGTGGTGGTCGTCGGTGTGGCACAAAATATACACATGCATATACAATACACATACAATACAATATACATATATACATACACATACAAATATACATACACATATGCCACTTGTTCTACTGCATATACAATACACATACAATACAATATACATAGCCTGGAACGCGTCGGACGCTGTGGCCTCCGAGAAGAAGTACTGCAACTACGCCACCAACACCTGCTCGGCGCGAGATCGAGGGGGGAGGGGTGGATAGATTTTTTTTATTTTTAGTGGTGTTCACATGGATCAATCATGGATGATAACACTTTGAAACATTAAACAATGAACAGCACAAAACATGAATACCATTAAAGCCTATCCTCTTCCTAAGCATATGAATTTTGTAAGCAAACAACATTTTTAGAAAATGGGATATCTAGGATAAGTGAAATATATAGTTAGTTGTCACTCAAAAACTCGCAAACTACGGAGAGGAAAATATAAAGTATTAAGAAAAGCATATTTATCTCTCTCACATTAATTGGCAGTGTCCATATGACTCCATAATACAGCTATCATGTAAGGAAAACTTAGGGATATAAGTAAGATTGTTCACAAGATATAAACTTTCTCCTCTAAAGTAGGACTAGTAGTGTTAAAATTTCATGACAGTTTTCTACATCATGACCATCATCATAAGTAATAGGGATAAAGCATGCATCCTTAATAGAGGAAATTGGCTCAAGCATATAATTATTCATATCATTATCAATTTATTCCAAATTGATATTCTCATTAATAGGAGCAAGAGTAACATCAATAATATAGCAAGCATTGTCATCAAAATAAGATCCATCATTATTCTCCAAATTGGTCCCAAAAATATTTTAAGGGCATAGATTTTTTATAATTCACATTTGTTGTCACAAGTAATATGTAAAAGGTAAATATCATCACTATTGACATGAGAAATAGTTTCATATTCAATAAAAAAATCATCAAGCATATCATTAATAAGAACAGAATCAGTCAACGGCGTGGACGACATACGGTGAGGGCGATGGCGACGGCGATCGGCGTACGTGGACGGCGACGTACGGCTGGACGGTGAGGGCGACGGCGAGGGCGGTGTGGACGGCGACGGCTGGACGTACAGAGATGGCTCATGTAAAGGCGGCAGCGCTCCCGCGGGATGGCGACGGCGAGGCTGACGACGGCGAGGATGGGCAATGACGGCTGGACAGCATGAGGGCAAAGTAGGGAGGGGTACGGACGACGAGACGTTGGAACATATGGCCGAGCTGCCCCTGGCTGGAATTGGTGTTAAAGGGGGGCATTTATTTCGTGCATTAAAGGGGTGGGGGCATTTTTAATTCAAAAAATAGGATAGAATTTAGAAAATTCATATCTTTTTCATTTCAACTCAGAAAAATATGAATAATATATCATAATTTTCAGAAACATAATATCTATCCATTCATGTAAAAACATTTTATATTACTTTAGATTAAATTTTTCAAAATGATTAAAACACTTACATATAAATTTTGATTATTCAATTCAAACAAAAATAAAATAGTCAAACCCTAAACCTTTGAACATAAGAAATATTAAACATATAAAAAGGAATCTAACCCTATTTTATTAGAGCAAATCATATTTTATTTTGTATTAACATTTTTGAATTGTTTGGATATTTAAATGCCGCATCTTTTGTATACTTTGGAATCTGACAAAACCTCGCTCAACATGCATTGGATTTTTGATAAAATAGCATATTGTGAACCTAAAAATGATTTTTGTAAAAAATCATGAGCATCGTATCATGTACCTGTAGTTTATATCTGACCCACTTCCTGCCGATTTGGCAGGAATTTGTCTTTTTCACCAGAGGTGGTCGGAAAGGTTTCAGATCCCCCTGTTGGTACATTGTCCATATAAGGTGGTCTAGTATTTTTGTAAAATATGGTGGTAGTTTTTTGAATTAGCCATTTGGTGGTTGCTTCACAAAACCGTCCGTTTTTTATGCTCAGAAAATGGAAAATGCCTTTTTGGTGCGACAAAAAAGAAAACTTCCTCTTGCAACATTGTTTGCCATGCCATGATGCACATGTATGCACAATATGGCCACATTATCACAAACTATGTCTTGATTCTAGCCATAACATTGGTCATTTGATCCGAAAGCCAAGAAACATCGAATGAGATGGTCATTTTGTGAAGGTTTTTTGAGACATAATCAATATACCAAGTTTGATATTTTTCCTTCTAACTATGTCACATAATATAACACCACGCGAAGGTTTCGCATTGTTTCGATCGTTTTTTAATTTTTTATCCCTGTTTTAAACTATCGTCAAACTTTTTCGAACAATGGGCATGAAGATTCTTAGCTCGGGGCCAAGCCTCGCTCAACTTGCATTAGATTTTTGATAAGATAGCATATTGTGAACCTAAAAATGATTTTTGTAAAAAATCATGAGCATCGTATTATGTACCTGTAGTTCATATCTGACCCACTTCCTGCTAATTCGGCAGGAATTTGTCTTTTTCACCAGAGGTGGACGGAAAGATTTTAGATCCCCCTGTTGGTACATTGTCCATATAAGGTGGTCTAGTATTTTTTTAAATGTGGTGGTAGTTTTTTGAATTAGCCATTTGGTGGTTGTTTCACAAAACCATCCGCTTTTTATGCTCGAAAAATGGAAAATGCCTTTTTGGTGCGACAAAAAGGAAAACTTGCTTCCCAAAACCGTCCGTTTTTTATGATAGAACTGGAATTAAATTACATAATGCAACTAACAGTAATTTACATAAAGCACAACTGAAAATTAAGATACATAAAAGAACTGAAAATTAAGATACATGGCCAGATTAAGTCACAATCGGCCGAACTTGTTTCGGAATGTTGGAGTGATTCAGTCATGCTCCTGCCTACACCTGTAATACTCTCCACTATAGTCGTCGTACTCGCCGCCGCCGTCGTCGCTATCGTCATCGGGATCGCCGTAATTGAACCTTGAAGGCTGAGGAGTACGCGTGGGCTGGACTTGAGGGTAGCGCAGACGGGGGTTAGAGTCGACGGCAGTGTCGTAGGCCATGACGCTCTGGAGAGTCCGACCGCGCCACCATAGCCGACGGTCGGCCTCATTGAAGTTCGGAGGAGGTGAGTCGTCCTCCTCGTGCCTGCCGAGCGCCCTCTCACGCCGATCCCTAAAGAAGGCTTCCCAAGTAGGGAAATAGTCGGGATGCCATCTGGGATTCCTCCGCTGCTCCGGCGTGAGTTCAAAGTAGTAGTGGTTCGTGATGGCCATCTGGCGCGCCACACCTAGAGGGACAGGAGGAACCGGCATGCCTCCGGCGCTCAGCATCCAGCCGACGGGGACACAATAGCCCGGCGGGCAGGGATAGTTCGAGGCGCAAAGCGCCTCCGCCTCCCTGGGGGTTAGTGCTACGGTGGAAGCCATGGGAAAGAGTGATGAGGTTGCAGATATGAGTCTAGAGATGTGCAATGACAATGGAGGCCAACTCTACATATATATATAGTGAGAAATGGCTGGTGGGAAGAACTGGCGGCAAAAAATAGCGGGAAGAAAAATGGCGGGAAGAAATGGCAGGAAGAACAATGGCTCATTTAATACATATACTGTTAACAGAAGAAATATGAAATTGATTTCCATGTTGAGATACATATGTGTGCTAAAAATAGCTCAATTAATACATATAGTCAATCTTATGATCGCGTCGGCCGTAACCATGGAGTATCAGCACCGTTTAACAGGATGGTTGGGTCAGTCTTCACTCTGAAGGGCGGAGTTTCATCAAACTTATTATATTCTTCTGACATGTCTGTCTTGTCCTCTACTCCCACGATGTTTCTTTTCCCTGAAAGAACTATGTGACGTTTTGGCTCATCGTGTGATGTATCTGTTTGCTTATTATTTTTCTTTTTTTCGGTTTGGTAGACATATCCTTCACATAGAAAACTTGAGCCACATCATTGGCTAAGACGAAAGGTTCGTCTAAGTTCTTGTCTACCTTCATAAGATTGTTGAGATCCACTGTTGTCATTCCGTACTTCTTGTCTACCTCAACACCTCCTCCTGTTAGATTGACCCATTTGCATCGAAACAAGGGGACCTTAAAATTAGGTCCATAGTCAAGTTCCCATATCTCCTCAATGAACCCATAATACGTGGTCTTTTGCCCATTGTCTTCTGCTGCATCGAAGAGGACACCACTGTTTTGGTTGGTGCTCTTTTTATCTTGGCCTATCGTGTAAAATGTATTCCCATTTATCTCGTACCCTTGGAAAGTACATCTGATCGAAGATGGTGTCACGCCAACAAGTACAGCTGATCTAGCAGTGGTGTTATTCGTGAGAAGTCTTTGCAGCCACCGCCAAAACTTCGCCATGTGTTCACTTATAATCCATTCATCGAATCGCCGGGTGTTTTAGGCGTATTAAATTCTTGTGTTCATTGATATCGGGCAACCAAGATAGATCTTTGTAAAACCGTGTAGTGTGCTTGATTGAGAGAATGCGATCCCTACATATCATTGCTTTACATCCTAGGGTGCCTTTTCCACGCAGTCTCCCCTCATGTCGTGATTCTGGAACACCAATCGCCTTAAGGTCAGGAATAAAATCAACACAGAACTCAATGACCTCCTCTGTTACATAGCCCTTGGAGATGCTTCCTTCTGTCCTAGCACGGTTAGAAATACAGGACCGAGAATGGGAATCTCTTCTACTAGGTGCACCACGAGATGCGTCATAATATTGAAGAAGGATGGTGGGAACACCAACTCAAAGCTGACAAGACATTGGGCCACATCTATCTGTAACCATGGTAGGCTTTCTGGATCGATTACCTTATAAGATATTGCATTGAGGAATGCACATAGCTTCACAATGGGTACTCGAACATTTTCAGGTAGAAGCCCCCTCAATGCAATCGGAAGCAATTGTGTCATAATCACGTGGTGCAGTCATGAGACTTCAGGTTTTGGAATTTTTTCTCTGCCATATTTATTATTCCCTTTATACTCGACGAGAAGCTAGACGGGACCTTGATACTGCTCAGACATTCAAAAAAGATTTCCTTCTCTGCTTTGGTAAGAGCGTAGCTGGCAGGAGTTAAGTGGCATCGTTTACCCTTCTTGTTCTTAGGATGCATAGGCTCTTCAGGGTCTTTCAGACGTTGCTGGTCCTCCCGTGCTTCCGGTGTATCTTTTGTATTCCCATACACTCCTAGGAAGCCTAGCAGGTTCACGCAAATATTCTTCGTCACGTGCATCACGTCGATTGAAGAGCGGACCTCTAAGACTTTCCAATAGGGTACGTCCCAACATATAGATTGCTTCTTCCACCAAGGAGTCAGCCAACATCTGCCCATGCTTTCCCATTTGTTACTAGTTTGAATAGTTAGAATTTTATTTTTTGAAAACAAAAAATGTCTTAGGATTAATTATCCAAATGCAAACACTTTTCATGTTGAAAGTTTTGTCAGATTCCAAAGTATACAAAAGATGCTAAATTTAAATATCCAAACAATTCAAAAAAAAATAGAAAATAAAATATGAGTTGCTCTAATTATTTTTCATTTTCTAAAAATAGGGTTAGATTCCTTTTCAGATGCTTAATATTTCTTAAGTTCAAAGTTTTAGGGTTTGACTATTTTATTTTTGTCTTAATTGAATAATCAAAATTCATATGTAAGTGTTTTAATCATTTTGAAAAATTTCATCTACAATAACTATAAAATGTTTTTATATGAATGGATAGATCTTATTTTTATGAAAATTATGATATATTGTTCATATTTTCTGAGTTGAAATGAAAAAGATATGAATTTTCTAAATTCTATCCTATTTTGGGGAATTAAAAATGCCTCCCTCCCCTTTAATACCGGTTCCAGTCACGAGCCAGTGTTAAAGGGGGGGTGCACGCGTGAAACGAATCCCCCCCCCTTTAACACCGGTTGCAGCCTTTCGCCATGAAGAGCACTAGTACTACTACCACGAAGAAATCTGCAGGAAATCGTACGCCGAAGAGTTCAAGAAACTACGTCCCGCAGCCTTTCGCCAGGCCATTACCGGTATTACCGTGGAATCGCAGCGACGAGGAGAACAAGAGGATATCGAAAGAAGAGGTTAAGAAATTATTTGCACCTAAACGGGCCGAGCCAAAGGAGAAACTAGATCCGGCGGTGGTGGAGAAGTTTTACAATAATCTTTTGAAACCTGAACCCCCACTTGTGCCGGACTATGAGCGCCATATTATAAAGGGGGATGCAAGGCGGAGGGCGTCTAAAAGTAGTATTCATGAACCCCGGAAAATAGTTCCCCAGCTTGGAGAGCAGGAAAACCAATCGTGCGCCCCGCTCCAAGTGTTCGATACACGGATAGCTCCTCCTGTAAATGGTTATGTGCAAGAGCTACAAAGAAAGGCCAATGAGATGGGGATGTCTTACATTGCATACTTGAACATCATGGGAGACCAATTTCCCAAAGACGATGTCAACCCCATACAGCCATGGAAGTACGAGAAGAATCTCGTCAAGAAAGAGGAGCTCAAGAATCTACCAACAAAGATGCGAAGATTGCATAAGTGGTACTTTAATTTCTGCAAGACGAGAAAGGAAGAATAGATCACGACGCATATAAGAGATCAGATTTTCTTGTGCCGAGACGATGAGATCACCTTCAACATTCAAGATTTGCATTTTTTTATTCAATCAGAAGGAACTCGACAAAGCTGCCATCAGACTTTATTGTGTGTAAGTACTATTTCTGTAATTTCTATCTCAGCTCATTCAATTCATTAATTGCATGTATATATATGTTCACCTTATATGTATATACTATTATGAAGGAAAAAGGTTATGGAATGCATGAAAGGAGGCCCTTTTGACATTGGGTTCGTTGACCCAAATAGAGTTCATGAACAAGTGGTAAAACACAAACCCGGGTAAACAGAAGATTTCTTGCTAAGGTCTTTACTGAGACAACAAACCAAAAGGGAAATACTATTGCTTTACAACTTCTCGTGAGTGTTACCCTCTCTTGTACACATTCTGTTTCGGCTTACTCGATGTTAAGTGTAACTGATGATGAGTTATGTGTGCGCAGGTTCCACTTTATTCTGCTAGTCATTCAAGTTGACGCAGGAAAAGTCCTTGTCATAGACTCGGCACGAAAAGACAAAGAGCTATGAGCAGACTTTAAAGTGATGCTCTAGAGGTAATTTCAATCATATTATCGCACTAGATCTGCAACTTTCATGACAACAAGTAATTAATTACTCCTTTATCCATTTTCTTTGCCGGACAGGGTTTGGAAAAGGTTCACGGGCAGGGCCGTGGGTGAATGGTCAGAAGAACTAAAATTTCTAGATCAAAATGTAAGTAATACTAGTCAGCTAGGTGTGCGTATCTCTTTGATTCTGCTTTCAATTCCATTATATCATGCTTTATTGATTATTATTTTGATTGAACTCTCTATTCTCGTAAAGTGCGCGCAGCAGGGAGCCGGCAATAACTTATGTAGATACTACGTTTGCGAGTTCATTCGCAACACGATATGTGCGATGGGATAAGCCGCACTAGAACAACTTAGAGTACGTAAATGAAGTACACAACATTATTTTATTACCATCAGTTGTGTTGAGTTTCATTCTTATATATATATATATATATTGACCCCATTCTTCACATATATTTAGATCGAACGGATGCGGGACAACCTCCTACCATTTGAGCGCGTACGAGTCATTCAAGAGGAATTGGCGGGGTTCATACTTGATGAGGTCGTCACACCCGGTGAAGAACTCTTTAGATATCCAAAATAAACGTGTACGGAGATGGTATATTGTATATATGCTTGAACGTGTTTGTCTTGTCCTTGATGCTTGAACGTGTACAGAGAATATCACAATAACGATGTTTGTTTATAATAATAGTTGCTTAATTATTAATGTAAGTATGTATCAACTATGTAGGTGTATACCTCTCCCGATCGATCCATCCTCCCCCCGTCCCCGCCGCCGCAAAAACCCATCCAAAACGGAGCGGTGGCAGACCTCTGCCGCGGAAGAGATTTAGGCCATTTTCCTGCCACGGCGGAGAACCTACCAGTTCGTGTTGGGTGGCCTGCACTCTGCGGGAGCCCCACGTGCGCCACCCTTTAACAGAGGTTCGTATAAGAACCGGTGTTAAAGGGGGGCTCTAACACCGAACCCTCAACAGCGGTTCTGTAACCACTGTTAGAGGCGCCTACGAACCGGTGTTAGAGGCCACCGTGTGCACTAGTGTAGGAATCCCCTAGATATGCCATAAGAATCAAAATGTGGGATTTTCATTAGGCGGTTGTCGTGGTGGTATCACGGCATATGCCATGGGTAGGCTAAAGTTGGGGCCGATGGACGTGGAAGAATCCGGGGAGGGATGATGCAGTGAAGACCGCACTCGTATGAACAAAGAGAAATACAACGTATATTGGATTGAAGCTCTCAAGTGGAGATAACACCTCATTCTATACATCTAATCTCTTATAATCTTGCCATACTTGTGGCTACAATCATGCTCCTGGAGCTGTATCTCCTAAGCTTCTATCTAGATCTCTCTGTGAGAGTGGAGGAAGAGGAAGAAGGAGAGCTCCTAGTGAGCAGAGAGGGGAGGAGCCCTTCGGGGGCCTCCCTGAGAACGATCCCCCTGGTGCTCCTTATAAAGGGGAGCCCAGGGGACAAGGCTTGTTCTACACGCTTGGCATCTGTGTAGCATATTCTCAGCATCTTCTAGAGATGCTTAGCATATACCCTGGCATCTTTGTAGATGCCAGGCATATTCCCTAGCACCTTCTTGGATGCCAAAGGCATATTCCACACGCCACGTGCCAGTCTGAGCCAGGGGCGTCCCAAGACAGGCACGGAACTTGAATAACTTGTTCTGGTTCGCCGGTACATTGATGTAAAGTCTAGAGGAACGTCTGGAAAGCGGCTGGAACAATATGATTCAGCCCAGGTGTAATTCAAGATGTAATTCGGCCTGGGCTGAGCTAATTTGGCCTGGGAAGCGTTTGGTTCGGCCTGGGTGGGGGAAGCCCAGCCGAGCTCCCTCCAACTCGGCCCAAGTCGGGCAGCAAGTGGAGAGACCCAGCCTAGGTGAGAGAAGCCCAGCCGAGCTCCTTCTAGCTCGGCCCAAGCGGGGAAGCAGGAGAAAAGGCCCAGCCGGGGCGTTCTGTTGACTCGGCCCCGCCGAAGCGACTTGGTCCAGTGGAGCTGGTGGCGCTGAGTCCCGTGGTGGGCCGAGCTAAGCCTCATTCGGCCCACCCGGGCGACGAGGTGAGGGAGCCGGCGCTGAGTCCCGCGGTGGGCCGAGCTAGTGCTTATTCGGCCCACCCAGGCGACGAGGTGGGCTGGCTAGGAGTAATTCGGCCCATCGGGGTTGTTTCCCTTTCCTCCTAGTTAATTCAGCCATGAAGATTGTGGACTGGGCCGAGATTCCCCTTACTCGGCCCAGTTGTTCTTTCTTGTCTTTTCCCTTTTCTATTTGATATTCTCTTTTCAAATATACTTCCGTTTATTCTTGTTTCTTATTTATATACCAAGTATGGGGTACCTGGGGTTATATCCCCGACATTAGTCCCCGAGGCCATGTGGGATTCGTAGAATCGCTCATGGGCTTTATATCTAAATGTTCCCAGAGTTGTTTTCTCACATACAACTACTTTGTCATATATTTCTTGGTCGCATAATCCTTTTGGGTAAGTTTGTGACTTTGGCCTTCTTGGGCTCTGCTCATAGCCCTTCTGGGCAAGTTTTTTGATTTCTGGCCTTCTTGGGCACTGGTCATAATCTCTTTGGGTAAGATTCTGGACTTCGGACCTTCCTGGGCACTGGTCATAATCTCTTTGGGTAAGTTTCTGGACTTCTGGCCTTCATGGGCACTGGTCATAACCGCTTTGGGTAAGTTTCTGGACTTCTGGCCTTCATGGGCACTGGTCATAACCTCTTTGGGTAAGTTTCTGGACTTCTAGCCTTCATGGGCACTGGTCATAACCTCTTTGGGTAAGTTTCTGGACTTCTGGCCTTCATGGGCACTAGTTATAACCCCTTTGGGTAAGTTCTTGACTTCTGGCCTCCTTGGGCACTGGTCATAACCTCTTTGGGTAAGTTCTTGACTTCTAGCCTTCTTGGGCACTGCTCTTTTAACCCCTTTGGGTAAGTTATGAGTTCTGGCCTTATCGGGCACTGCTCTTTTAACCTCTTTGGGTAAGTTATGAGTTCTGGCCTTATTGGGCACTGCTCTTTGAACCTCTTTGGGTAAGTTATGAGTTCTGGCCTCATTGGGCATTGCTCTTTTAACCTCTTTGGGTAAGTTATGAGTTCTGGCCTCATTGGGCACTGCTCTTTTAACCTCTTTGGGTAAGTTATGAGTTCTGGCCTTATTGGGCACTACTCTTTTAACCTCTTTGGGTAAGTTATGAGTTACGCCTTATTGGGCCTTTGCTCTTTTTAACCTCTTTGGGTAAGTTATGATCCGAGTCATCTGTTTCCAAATCCGAGTTATTTTACTCAAAATTGACTTATGTCTTAAGTCTAAGTCTTCTGACTCAAATCCGAGTTATCTCATTCCAAATCCGAGTTACTTTACTCAATTTTGACTTACATCTCAAATCTGGGTCATCTGACTCAAATCCGAGGTATATGACTCAAATCCGAGTTATCTCATTCCAAATTCGAGTTACTTTACTCAATTTTGACTTACATCTCAAATCTGAGTCATCTGACTCAAATCCGAGGTATATGACTCAAATCCGAGTTATCTCATTCCAAATCCGAGTTATTTTACTCAATTTTGACTTACATCTCAAATCTGAGTCATCTGACTCAAATCCAAGGTATATGACTTAAATCCGAGTTATCTCATCCAAATCCGAGTTACTTTACTCAATTTTGACTCACATCTCAAATCTGAGTCATCTGACTCAAATCCGAGGTATATGACTCAGATCCGAGTTATCTCATTCCAAATCCGAGTTACTTTACTCAATTTTGACTCACATCTCAAATCTGAGTCATCTGACTCAAATCCGAGGTATATGACTTAAATCCGAGTTATCTTATTCCAAATCCGAGTTACTTTACTCAATTTTGACTCACATCTCAAATATGAGTCATCTGACTCAAATCCGAGGTATATGACTCAGATCCGAGTTATCTCATTCCAAATCCGAGTTACTTTACTCAATTTTGATTCACGTCTCAAATCTGAGTCATCTGACTCAAATCCGAGGTATATGACTTAAATCCGAGTTATCTCATTCTAAATCCGAGTTACTTTACTCAATTTTGACTCACATCTCAAATCTGAGTCATCTGACTCAAATCCGAGGTATATGACTCAGATCCGAGTTATCTCATTCCAAATCCGAGTTACTTTACTCAATTTTGACTCACATCTCAAATCTGAGTCATCTAACTCAAATCCGAGGTATATGACTCAGATCCGAGTTATCTGTTTGCCACGATATGACTTGATTTGGCGTGATGATGTTAATTTGCCTTTGATATGGATCCGAGATTAAGTTTTGGGATATGATAATGGGCTAACCGCTGAGAGATCTGATTCGAGATGTAGATATGAGATATAGATTCGAGATATGATAAGCTGGCCAATAGTCATCCGAGATATGGGATAACCTGGCAAGATGGTGAAATATCAATCCGAGTCATAACATAACCTGGCAATCTGGCGAACTGAATAAAGCTTCGGCCCGAATCAGATATATGATTAGTACGCCGAGTCTGAATACCAATCCGAATTATAATATATCCTGGCAAGCTGAATCAAATGTTAGTCCGAATCAGAGACAATCTACTGAGCTGAGTTAAAGGTTAATCCGAAGCATAAATAAATTGACTCAAATTATATCTGAATCATCAATGAGCTGGCCGGTAAGATGAGTTTAAAGGATAATCCAAAGCATGAATAAACTGACCCAAATTATGTCTGAATCATAAATAAGCTGACTCAAATTCTATCCGAATTATAAATAGGCTGACTCAAATCTTATCCGAATCATAAATAAGCTGACTCAAATTCTGTCTGAATCAGCAATAAGCTGGTTGGTGGGCTGAGTTAAAGGTCGGTCCAAAGCGTAAATAAACTAACTCAAATTCTATCTGAATCATCAATAAGCTGGCTGACGAGCTGAGTTAAAGGTTAATCCAAAGCATACATAAACTGACTCAAATTCTATCTGAATCATCAATAAGCTGATCCAACTTCTATCCGAGTTATAAATAAGCTGACTCAAATACAGATCTAAATCAACATAATGTTCTCTTAATCCAAAGGTGACTCTACGGATAAGTTGACTAGTCCCCGGGTTAAGTTATTTTCTCCCCAGGGTGAAGGATTGAGTGTAGGTGGCTGAGTTATCTGGCAAGGTGGCTGAGTTATCTGGCACTTACAGTATACTTGGAGAAATGTTTGAGTGAGTCTTGCTAGGTCATACCTGACCTGCTGAGTTACCTGGTACTTACAGTAAGCTTGGAGTAGTGCTTGAGCCCCTCTTGCTGAGTCTTACCTGCTTTGATGAGTTAGACTTGGAGAGCCTTTGCGCTTACCTCTTTGTTCTCTGTTGGCTTGGTGGAGCTGAATGAGCCCTATGAGGAAGAAGTTGATGAAGATGTTCCCGTCCGGATGGAAACCCAACCAACGCCACTAGAAGGCCCCACGGTGGGCGCCAAATGTCGTGGTGGTATCACGGCATATGCCATGGGTAGGCTAAAGTTGGGGCCGATGGACGTGGAGGAATCCGGGGAGGGATGATGCAGTGAGACCGCACTCGTATGAACAAAGAGAAATACAACGTATATTGGATTGAAGCTCTCAAGTGGAGATAACACCTCATTCTATACATCTAATCTCTTATAATCTTGCCATACTTGTGGCTACAATCATGCTCTTGGAGCTGTATCTCCTATGCTTCTATCTAGATCTCTCTGTGAGAGTGGAGGAAGAGGAAGAAGGAGAGCTCCTAGTGAGCAGAGAGGGGAGGAGCCCTTCGGGGGCCTCCCTGAGAACGATCCCCCTGGTGCCCCTTATAAAGGGGAGCCCAGGGGACAAGGCTTGTTCTACACGCTTGGCATCTGTGTAGCATATTCTCAGCATCTTCTGGAGATGCTTAGCATATACCCTGGCATCTTTGTAGATGCCAGGCATATTCCCTAGCACCTTCTTGGATGCCAAAGGCATATTCCACACGCCATGTGCCAGTCTGAGCCAGGGGCGTCCCAAGACAGGCACGGAACTTGAATAACTTGTTCTGGTTCGCCGGTACATTGATGTAAAGTCTAGAGGAACGTCTGGAAAGCAGCTGGAACAATATGATTCAGCCCAGGTGTAATTCAAGATGTAATTCGGCCTGGGCTGAGCTAATTCGGCCTGGGAAGCGTTTGGTTCGGCCTGGGTGGGGGAAGCCTAGCCGAGCTCCCTCCAACTTGGCCCAAGTCGGGCAGCAAGTGGAGAGACCCAGCCTGGGTGAGAGAAGCCCAGCCGAGCTCCTTCTAGCTCGGCCCAAGCGGGGAAGCAGGAGAAAAGGCCCAGCCGGGGCGTTCTGTTGACTCGGCCCCGCCGGAGCGACTTGGTCAAGTGGAGCTGGTGGCGCTGAGTCCCGCGGTGGGCCGAGCTAGTGCTCATTCGGCCCACCCGGGCGACGAGGTGAGGGAGCCGGCGCTGAGTCCCGCGGTGGGCCGAGCTAGTGCTCATTCGGCCCACCCGGGCGACGAGGTGGGCTGGCTGGGAGTAATTCGGCCCATCGGGGTTGTTTCCCTTTCCTCCTAGTTAATTCAGCCATGAAGATTGTGGACTGGGCCGAGATTCCCCTTACTCGGCCCAGTTGTTCTTTCTTGTCTTTTCCCTTTTCTATTTGATATTCTCTTTTCAAATATACTTTCGTTTATTCTTGTTTCTTATTTATATACCAACTCCGGGGTACCTGGGGTTATATCCCCGACAGCGGTGCAGAAAGGACCGGCCTTAAATCTCAAAGGGCACCGCAACAGGGTATAATTTGTTTTTTCTTAAAAAGAAGTAGTAGCTAGCTAGCTTAGGAACGGAGGCGAAATTTTCATGGGTGTTTTCATTAAGTTACTTGGCTCAGGCTGGTAGGGAAGTATTCATTAAGTCAGTTGCTCAAGCTTTGCCTACCTATATCATGTGTGTTTTCAAACTTCCATTCTCAGCCTATGATGATTTGACAAAGCTAGTGAGGAATTTCTATTGGGGTTCAAAGGATGCAAAAAAGAAAGGTTCATTGGCAAGCTTGGGACCGTTTAAAAGAAGACATGGGCCGTTCTGTTCATATGGCTATGATTGAGGAGATTAAATCTCTGATGAAGATCCGTCAGATGAGCATTGCTCATATTAAGAGAGATAATATTAGTAGCCATTTTATAGCAAATTATGCTATAATTAATAGTCATACGGCGTGGTTGGCCTCTGGTCCAGATGGGCTAACCGATACTTGCCAAAACTTTATACTTCATATTCCTCCCTGAGTAATGCAAGTCTGAATTCGCAAAAAAAAGGAGGCGAAATTTTCTTCTAGTAATAAATAAGAACATGGAAATTTGATTCCTTGGTAAAATCTACTACCCCCATTGTAAAATGTAAGATGTTTTGACCTACCAAAACGTCCTACGTTTTGCAACATAAGTAGCATAACCCAAATTTAAGTTTCATTTCTCATACAGAGGTACTACGTGTGTATTTTTATGCATGTGAACATGATATAGTATTATAGGAAACAAAAACATAACTTGGCCAGGTGGATATAGGGACATAGCTAGCAAAGCACTCCTACTACTCGCTCCGTCCTAAAAAAGAATGTCTAAGATTGTCTATATTCGCATGTAAACTGTGATATCTTTTTAGAACTGGAAGTAGTTAGTTTACGCATGGCTAGTTTTCGGGACATAGTGCTGACACGTTACTGTGACATCTTTTTTAGAATGGAGGAAGTAGTTAGTTTACGCATGGGTAGTTTGGGGGACATACTTCTGACACGTTACATCAGATAATTTCCAATAGGAGGTGAAAGGATACATGCACCATTTCCTCCCCGACCAAAAACAATCAGCTAGCTCAAAAATAGTACTCATATATAAAGCACATCTCCAAATCAATCGGAGTCAGGAATCACCAAAGATCACCCTGGGATCGGCGCATGTGCCCCAACAAGGGCCCCGAAAGGCCAAAAGAAAGGCCAAAATGGTTTGATCGATTGGACATTGCCATGCATGGGGGGGGGCAAGCTTCATGTGCGAGACGTTCCATTGGGCAATCCCGATCGCAAGTACGTAGGGCGGATGCGCGCGTGTTCACATTCCCGATTTGAACAAGTGCGCGCGCGCGCGGAGTTCGTCTCAGTTGTTGCCGATAATGTCACATCAGCATGACCAGATCAGGGGCTTTCGATCGAGGAGCTATATGTACTATGTACTATACTGCAAACTGCAACTTGCCGATGTATGCGCCTTCCCATATCGGGAAACGGTTGGGAGGCTCTGCTTTGCATGCAATGGGTTTTCCAATGGAGATACTAACGATCGTCCTATCAAACGGGCAGTGTCTCCTCTTATCAAGCATGCGTGTAGTAGTAATGAAGGATTCGTATATGAATGACGTATGGTAATTTTCTATGGGGTTCCATTCCTAAGAAAACCATTTGCTCCAAACCGGGCTTTAACAGTCATTTCACGGAATAATTTGTCGCGTACCAAATTCACCGAAAGTAATTGAGATGGCATGGAGTCGTGGATACATATATGCAACATTAAGTGTGGTTAGTGGGGAACTACACTCACAAGAGAACAACACCTCTCGTCGCTCCTCCAGGCGACGGGGGAAGGGGGCGAAACCCTAACACCCCCCTCTTTCACCCCTAGGCTATCATGTTCACCATCTGCACCTATATAGCCGAGACACCGTAAATACCACTTCCATCATTACATATCCTCATAGTAGCCGCCTGGTCTCGAGACCGAAAAGGCATGGATCGAGGTTACTAGATGGGACGCATGGTAGCTTACACAAGAGAAGGTCGAAGAGGGAATTAAACATTGATTTAAGTTAGCGGATGAGATCACATATTTGGTCATATGAAATTCCATACCATGTACTAACTGATTTTACTTGCTAATTATACACTCACACCAAGTCAAAAACATTGGTATGAGTGTACCTCAGCTAGCTAGCTATGTATTACCCATCTCAAGAAGTACAGGTGTACATGAAAATGGTAGATAAGTTTATCGATCAAATCATCTGTTAATCTTCCCTAGAACTGGACCCCTATTAGCCTCTTAGAAAACATCAAATCAAACACACAGACGAGCAAATTGCATGGGTGTGAATTGGCAAAGTCCAAGGTTGGAGTTGGACGACCCTTCAAGCA
Organism: Avena insularis; assembly: GCA_023614405.1. Lineage (NCBI taxonomy): Eukaryota > Viridiplantae > Streptophyta > Magnoliopsida > Poales > Poaceae > Avena > Avena insularis. Next base: position 392,271,115 of record CM042695.1, read on the forward strand.
AGGGTAGAGGCTATGCTTGGAGATGGTAAGTCGGGTACTAGATGGTCCATGGCTAAGAAAAAGAATAGGAGCGAGTCTCCCATTGGCCCTTGTGACAAGTGTCAATTGTCATGAAAGTTTACTGCCTTAGTTAATTAGTAGCCAGATAATTATCACCATCACCAATGGGTTAGGACCACATCGAGATTAAGTAACGTTAATTGTGCATAGTGCTTGTGCTAATCTCCCTCACTTTCTGCATGGCACATGCTCTGTGTTCCCTTCCCTCCAATAGGATGGTTAAGATATAAATGTGCCAGAGCCACCTCTAACTAATTGTCACTTTGTTCGTGGTGGGATCCAATATAGATTACATATAGTGGGATATCATAGCTATTATCATGCATGCAAAATAGCTTATGTCTCACTATAATCAAGAATAAAAGAGATGGCATTGGTATCATTGATAGATATTATATCATAGCACGTAGAACTAAAAAAACTAATACCAAATGGATCTTTCACAATGCATTGAGATTCTACAAATCAGTATTATATGATACAATACATTAGGCTGATCATAGTGAAAGTATCATAGTACTAGTATCATGTATATGATACTAGTGTATGATACAACCTTTATAGTGCATACTCCCTTCTTCCACAAATAAGTGTACTTCTAGCTTTTGCTTAAGTCAAACTTTCTCAAATTTGACTAACTTTATAGATAAATATAATAATATATATTACATCTAATTTATATATTATGAAACTAGGTTTAAAAATATATATATAGTGGTACCAATTTAGTATCATAATTATTGCTACATTTTTCTATAAAGTTAGTCAAATTTTACTAATTTTGACTTAAGACAAGGCTAGAAGTACACTTATTTGCGGACGGACGGAGTAGTATTATATACGTATTAGTATCATAGATCATAATATTTATTGTTTTGTAAAATCCCAATGAAAAATTATGGACAAAATTTATTTGCTATTCACTTTTATAGGTATACGTGCTATGATTCATAACATGAGTACCACTAGCATCTCTCTCTTCATTAGTTACATTGCCACATCATTTTTTTGATGACATGGATTGCATGATACCATCTATAATACTGTAATTAAAGCCGGCCTTATAGAGATAATATCATACTCTCTCCGTCCACAAATAAGTATACTTCTAGGTTTGTCCTAATTTAAAGTTAGTAAAGTTTGACTAACTTTATAAGAAAACGTGGCAATATTTATGACTCTAAATTGGTACTACTCCTACCTTCACGGTTTGCAGGGCGCCTAATTAAATTTGAGCTTTTTCAAAACTACAACGTTCCTAGGCGTATAAGAATTAATTGTTGATTAATGTGACAGCTTTCCACCCAACTTCCTATGCATGCAACAGTCTTTCACCAGTGCATGCGCCCTAACCGCTCACTAACTGGCCTAACTTTCAGCCAATATGTTCACGTCTAGGTCCATGAGATTTTTATAGAGCGTCCTGCAAACCGTGAAGGAGGGAGTAGTAGATTTTTTTTCAAATTTTGTTTCATAATATGTCAATTTGATTTAATATATCTTGTTATATTTATATATAAAATTGATCAAATTTGATAAAGTTTGACTTAGCCAAAAGCTAGAAGTACAATTATTTACGGACGGAGAGAGTACACTTGTATCATATGCACGATAATATCCACTAAGTAAAGTTAATTGTGCATAGTTCTTGCGCTAATCTCCCTCACTTTCTGCATGTCACATGCTCTTTGTTCCCTCCAGATAAGATGGTTAAGATAAAAATGGCCTTTTGATTGTGGTGGGGTCTCGTATAAGCTGTTTTGCCCTTTTCTTTCGAGTCCTTCTGGCTTTCCTCTTAAATATTTTTATTAATCTGAGAAAGTCACTAGTTTACAGATCCACCTTTTCAGTAATCTACATGCATGCATGGTGCTCTGTAGAGGATGTATATACACGCTTATTGCTCTGCAATGATGTCCCTGGAAACAATAAAAAAATCCGGAGTAGTACTATAGAGACCCCATTTTCGCACATTTTCTCCTTGTTCCAACGATGTGCAATTAGTACCCCTACATTCCAAAATGTTTGTCGCAGATTTGTCTAGATTCGCATATATCTCATTATGTTTTAGCATGTAGATATATATGAATTTAGAAAAACTTGCGACATTTTTTTTTGAGTGGAGAAAGTATGAAAAATTGCACCCGTTGTGGACTATTTTTCAATAATAAAAACTTGCGGGCAATAAAACTGCAACATCTTTAGTTCAATCACACGACTGTAATTAGTTGACAGTTTGCAGTATACTTTGTTTCCGGGTAATTTGTACTATACTTTAGGGACATACTTTAGAGTTTCGACCAGTTTGCACCACATTTCATTTTGATTTATTACCACGCCCAATGTTTCAAATTGTGGTATGATAATCTCAAAACAAATATGGTAACACGGAAATTTTGAACCTCGCCCAAAATATTCTTTCGGGTTTTGATCTATAAAAATTGACTAGGTTTTGATGAAAATGAACACAATTTAAATTTCCTTTAAAAATAGTTCGAATCTGGCTTTAAATTTTGAGACTACGAATATTTTTATACGCACTCGTCATCCGTCACATGAACAAAATACCATGAGTTCTCCATGAATTTAAAATAAAAATGGGGGTGCAAAACGAAAATGTAGATACAAAATGTGGTGCAAAATGGAATTAACTCCTCTTGTGTTGAAGTGAAAACGTATAAGAGGGACATTATATTATAGGGTTTATTATGAATGTGTTCCCAATTCGCGCCTAAATTGGGATTGTCTCATTACAAATCGACCAATTGAAAAAATGCCACCAGCGGACGCGGATTCGGTACGTCTGTGCCCCTCGTTTCGGTTGACGCGGCTCACGTTTTCCATGTCTAACTTGCCACCTGGTTTACTCTGTTTCTTGCATGTGGGTCTCATCACGCTCGGTCGTTGTTCTAACCATTATTCTGACAAGAGGGGCCGCCACCTGAGCTGTCGACGGCGCGCATCCTAGGTTTGAGGATCCAGGCCCATACTATTCTGCAATTTCCATATTTTGTCGCTCGACCGCCCCGCTCCGCCCTATGCTCTGGTCCCTCCCGTCGCCATGTTGTTTCGTCATGCACCGCCCCGCACCTCCACCTCCGTCCCCTTTGGCCTCTGTCTATCGCCCTCGCCGCCGTCTCCTCCTTTCCCACTCGCCTTTCTGTTGTGACATGGCATGGCGTGGTCAGGAGGCCGAGAGTGAAAAGTTGAAATGGTTGTTGGTTGCATGCCTACGATGGTGGACAAGAAGTGGACTCGACACGAAGATGGATCCTGCACCACAGGAGAGCACGAAGATGGATCCTGTAAGACTGGAGAGGACTGGCGAGGGAGACACTATGGAAGAGGACGCGGAGAACAAAGCTCTGCAGCTCTGGAGCCCGGTGAATGTGTCTTTTGTCCTCCCTGAAGGATAAGAACTCTAGTTATGTCTCTGCCTTTCCAATTAGTGACTCTAGTACCGCGGTAATAGCGAAGATGTGTCTTGATAACCATAGGACATCTGTCGTATCCGGATTCATACTGAAGATCCGGCACGGGTGTCAGACTGAAATCTTGTCTGATGGTAAAATTAGGTTAGCGCTGGTTTTGATTATCGACTGACTATAGACACGGCAGACCTAATTCTATGTGATTTGTACACATAATTTGGAAAGTTCCCTATTAGCCAGAATTAACAATTCGTACTCAGTTACTACGACACAAACTCTAAGAATTCTCTATGACATTAGAACCGACAAGGCCCTAACCATGAGGTGGGGTAAAAATATAGGGACTAGGACCGTGTTGATGTTTATCCACATTGTTAATGAAGAGATAGGGCAGAGACTATTGTCAATGATTTTAGACCATCTATAACACAAACAACTCAACCGATAATAATAGATCAGCCTCTCCTCGCGGTACAGAGTACAACCGCTCAACTTCTCCTTGAGCATGATGCATTGTCAAGAAAGCACGAAGACATAGAAATGGAGGGACTGAGGACGATGTTGTGTTCGAATATGATGATGACAAGAAAGCATATCCATATTTGGTCGTTGATCCTTATAGGATGGAAAGTAGGGAATATTTGGTTTATCCGAAATTTAAGCCTGACTATGGGATTGATGAGAAAGAGGATGGTGAAGATGCCGAAATGGGATGCAGATATGATGATGAAGGGAACATGCCAATAATACACTTTGATAAGTACAACCCTACAATTAATGAGGGGATTATCTTTAGACTGTGGAGGACTATAGATACGCAGTTGCCAACTTTGCTATACAAGTTAGGTTTGATTATATCATTGAAACGAGTGATCAGAAAATATTTGGGGTGCATTGTAGGGAAAGTAAGGTTTGTAAGTGGAGACTGCATGCATCCCCCACAAGGGGTGGACACCCATTTCATATTACAATGGCTAACCTTTAGTTCACTTTTTTCATATTTAGTATGTTCATATCTATGTGTTTTGATTTATTAAATTATTGTCGAATGCAGATCAAGATAAACACAAAGAGACACAACTGCCCTAATACTTATTTAAGTGATAAAATAAGACCTGCTACAAGAAATTGGATTGTTGCTACTTTACTTGATTGGGTGAGGTGGGATCAAGCCATTGGACCTACTAAAATTAGATAGAAGCTTAGTGATAAGTTTAACATTCTGATTTTTTACCATAGGGTTTTTATGGGAAGGAGATGGATTTGGACTTTACTCAAGGAAAGTGGAATGATAGTTTCCACATGTTGTATAGTTTCAAAGTAGAGATAGAAATGGCATCACATAAAAGTGTTGTTGACATTGATTATAAGGTAGTGAGAGAAACACAAAAGAGCTCGAGATGGGTCAAGCATATGAAGGCAGATAAAAATTCCTTCAGGAGATATTTTGTACGCATGAAGGCATACTGGAAGGGGTTTTTAGAGGGTTGCAGGCTATACTTGGCAATAGACATAACTTTTTTAATAGGGAAGTTTAGGGAACGGTTTTCCACGGCTTACTGGTCTGTCATGTCACCATGCCCTATACATCGTACTAAATCTCAGAGGTGATGGTGCTGTAATAGAAAATTTTGTTCGTAGCTATTTTTTGTGGACAAGTTCGCCGCAACTTATGTAGAAAACATACCAGCTACGACAGATGAAAATTATTTGGAGATTGTCGATCCAGGGTTCCAACTTGAGCCACTAGTTCTTAGGAGGCCACCTGGGAGGCATAGAAAGCTAAGGATCAAAGCTTTGACTGAAAAGGGCTCAAGTCTAGGAGTAAGGAAAAATAAATTCAAATGGTGTTGAAGATTTGGTAATATTAATAGGTTATGCAAAAACCCAATTCCACATGATATTGAAGATGATGACCATGTCTTTGTTCAAATTCAGGAGGCATAAGTTGAAGATGCTCTGGCAGAAGTTGAAGATTCTCGTTTAGAGAAACAAAAGCAAAGGAAAAGGAAAGTAGAAGGGAAAGAAAAATGACAAATATAATGTTGAGAACTTTGTGGAAATGCACCGAGTAGATGAAGAACATGAAGTGTCGCAATATGATGAGGTGCAAGAAGTGTAGGACGATGTTGATAAGTAGCAAGTTGATAAAGAATGAGGGGCACCAGAAGATAATGTAGCGCAAGAGTTGTTGGAAGGGGAGAATAAGCAAAAAAAAAAAGGGAACGGGAGGGGAAGAAAAAGAAAGGAGGGGAACTAGAATATGAAGAAGTTGTTGAGTTATTGAGGATTTTTTGAAGATCTTTCTACTAATTACAAGAAAAACAATAAATATTTGCCTATTTCATCTTTGTGTGATTCTCCTGATGAAATGTAATCTTTGAAACATGTTTAATTTTGCATTTCGACCATCTTTATTTCAATCAACTTTAACTATTGTTTATGCAGTTCGATCTTGAAGACTAGAAAGAGGAGCATAAAAAGGAAGGCGGAATAATGTCGTTTTTAGAGTTTTTATTGAATGTGAACTATATTTGAATCTGGGGTACGCAACATGAGAGTTATGTATGTGGACAGCATTTGTGGGTTTTTCAAAATTTTCTAGATGCCTAAATTTCTTTTTCAGAAGAAAATGCACCTAAAGTCGGACTAAATCACCCCACTGAATCTAGCCAATCAGGTTGTAGGAACCTTCTCGCGGATCGCCCTTACAAAACATAATATAAACCGTCCAAGAACATTAAACCAATGGCTTGGAATAATTAGGTCACATAGTGATGGGTGACCTTCTAGAAGACCTGATCCAACGGTCAGAGTTGGGAATTAGGGTTATGCGAGGTCTGCTAGGTTTTGAGGGGGTTTTGAGACGGTCGGTAGGGTTATATGGGGTTTGACTAACATTCAAATAATCACAAGTCATTCAAGTAAAAAATGCATAAGGGTTTCTAAACTCTGAATCATACACACTAATCCAATCTAGGACACCTCTAGGGCACCCAAAACCGTTTTTGTTTGAATTTTGACAAACATTTAGAGTACCTATAGTTCAAATTTTGAATTATCCAAGCATTACTCGAGAAAAAGAAGTATATAGTTCCACCATGAGAAAAATGCTTATCTCCTAGCAATGGACATCCAACATGATCTACTCCCTCCGACCCATATTAGTTGACTTGGATTTGTCAAAATTCGAATGAACCTATATACTAAATAGTGTCTAGATTCATTCAAATTTTGACAAATCCAAGTCAACTAATATGGGTCGGAGGGAGTAGCATTTGTAAAAATTCCACGGGGCCTTATACAAGAGGAATTCTTGCACCTCCTTTGAAAAATGCCACTTAGGATTTAAAATTTGGGATTCATAAATTGATAAATCAAGTTTTCTAGAGAACCCTGAAACCGCTAGTTGCATAAGTTGTTTGCAATCCTAAGAGGCACCTCTCTATCAAGTTTGGGCTTATTCCATTAAGGGATGAAATGTTTTGGTAGTGAGCATGATAACTAGCGTTTGAAACCCAAGTTAACTCTTACTCGATAGTCATCCGGGTGAAGGTTTAAATTTCTAATGTATTTGGATGTCGTGTTTATAATTTTTTCTAGATAGTAGGTCACAAATAAGGACTCCATGCGTAGGTTTTAATTTTTTATTTTTTTTTAATTTCATTTGGTTTGATTCATAAAAATGGCCAAACTTTCCGGCGTGCACAACCGCATAAGGGTTTCTAAAATTTGAATCCTACACACTGATCTAGCCTAGGAGACCTCTAGTGCAGCCAAAACCCATTTTGTTTGAATTTTGGGACCAAAATTTAGGGTACCAACAATTCAATTTTTGAATTATCCAAACATTACTCAAAAAAAAAATATAGCTCCACCATGAGAAAGATGCTTATCTCCTAGTAATGGACATCCAACATGACCTAGCATTCATTGAAAATTCCACGGGGGCTTAGACATAAGGAATTCTTGCACCTCCTTTGAAAAAATCCACTTAGGATTCAAATTTTTGGATTTAGAAAGTGAGAAATAGAGTTTTTTATGATAACCCCGAAATCCCTAGTTGGACAAGTAATTTGCAATACCAATAGGCACCTTTCTACCAAGTTTGCATGCATCCCAACATTGTAGCACAGACAAAAAACTTCAAAAAGAATTAAAATTTGCTTGAGATATGAATGTGGTTATCGTTAATTTTGACCACACTTCTAAATTGACCATATAAATTCCAAAAAAAATCAAGAATTAATAGTGGGTTTGTGACCTAGTTCCAATGAAAAATACTAAACTTGCATTGTGGTTATTTGTATGGCATATATTGTATTTCTGAGCAAATGACAAGTGGGTTCGCGTCATTGGAATTTCTTAAAATCGTGGACATTTTTATCCCTAAACTAAAATCGTGGACTTTTTTATGCGCGTCCCTTTTCCTCAGAGTAGTTGCGGCTAGGTGGCTTACTCAATAGGATTCAACACGTGGCACCCCCGCCTTAAATAACACACAACACAACGGCCTCCTACTCCTCCACTAATGCAAACCCCAAAATCATAGCTATGCCATTATGTCCTCAGAGCGGAGAGCTAGTGAGCTGTTCCATCGGCTTCGCTTCATCTTGATCATCAACATTTATACTTGTATCGGTTCCGCTCATCTGCTCCATTAATTCTCGATCATCTCCTTCTATTTAACTTTCCTCCTTTTCCATGATCGTAGCACGCCTCACCATCTGTATCTCCCTCTTCATTGACAAAGGTCCCTGTCCCCAACAGTGCACCATGGCCACCTTCCATCTCCCGCCCACCGCAAAGGAGCTCCATCTGTTCGAGGTCAGCGAGGACAATGGCCTATGCATTTGGGACTTTACCATGAGGAAGAGTTGGTGGCAGCTGGCATGTTCCTTCCCCGATGAGGGCTATGGCCTCCGTCACGAGCGCCACATGTATAACCTCGAGTGGAATACGGACTAGACATTTACGGTCCGCTTTGCCAACCCCAAGGACACCACTCTATGCTACAGCCATGCATACCACAACAACTACGAGATGGTGGTGTTCACTTGCGCCAACATGCACACCAACTACTAGGACTAGTTCCCCAATAGCAGCAGATTCATCCACTGTGTCATCCCAGAGCTGTCGATAGTGGAGGTGACGGTGGATCCATAGGACCACCTACCTATGGAGGAGGTGATAGTGACGCCGCTGCAGTAAGAGTAGGCGTGAGGAGGCGCTGGACCAGTAGTTGTGCGGAACTTGCAGCTGTATTGTTAGTTCTGCTAGTATCAAGTAGTCGTTAATAATGATTGTAAACTTCTGCTCATAATGAAAACCTTTATTTCAGTTTCTGCATGAGTAGTGTTCTGATCGTAATCATGATTGCAAACTTTGATTTCTATTTTGTCAGATAAGCGCAAACTCTTTTCTATTCCAGTTTCGTCAGGAGCTGATAGTCAAACACAACTAAACTTGGTCCCATTATAATCATACAAACATCTACTTGGTCCCTAAGAATCAAACGCTGACGAACTTACTCCCTTAGAATCAAACACCTACGAACAAACCCAGGCATCGAAAGGTTAGAACCTGCGATTTAGGCAAATTGTGTTTTCTTCTGCCTCCCTGATCCTCTGCCCCACTAACGCACTTTTGCGGTAATGAACGGTGTCACTTGATCTGCCCCCTATGATGCAGCAATCTCGTGACAATATTGATCTGCCTTCCTACAAAATAACTAGTCCTTGAGGTTGCCATCGGCCAGATGCTTCTCGCTTGCTATTTATTCTGAATTCAGACAAACGCTTGACATCGGCGCCCATACTTTCACATACACATCCTCGATCTCTACATCCATGCCATGGACGAAATCAACCTAAGTCTATGCAAGTTGTACTTTGGCGGTCTTCCTATAGAAGCCATGAAGACTGAGGCGCCGAACCAAATCCTCCACAACTTTGATGAGGAGGTGTTGTAGGTGCTGCCCTAGGAGAGCTAGTTCTTCCAGGTGAAGGCTTGTCTTGAGGAATCGGGCACCCTCCCAAAGTAGTACAAACTCGACTTTGTTCGCGACTTACCTAGATCGCCGATCTCCTTGAAGCATCGGGTCACCATGCTTGTCGATGACGGCCTGAATAGGCCACCATGTGTGGCTAGAGGACATGGCTACATGTCGTTAGCGAGTAATAAAGAGAGGCATACAAAATATCTAAATCAGTTGGGGTAGAATCTAAAGATGGACAAGCATAGAAGCATGGGAGACCATGCATATTGTGATCTAATCGTTGTATTTTTATGTGTAATGATTTAATAAATTGAGAAATTTATGGTCCATTCAATTAGTTCTCATATAGTTCGTCATCAAACAGCTAACATGCACTACTCGCGTAGACCAAAGAGCAAGGGTGGAGTAGGAATTTTAAACCTAAAAATCCAGAATGAAGGGCTACTCTTAAAATATCTTCATAAATTCTTTAATAAAGCAGATGTCCCATGGGTCGCTTTAGTCTGGAACTCTTACTACACTGAAAAAATTCCACATACTCTAGATCCATGTGGGTCTTTCTGGTGGAAGAATGTTTTTAAGTTGTCCCCAATTTATAGAGGTATATCCATAAGTTCTATTGGCAATGGGAAATCAACACTCTTTTGGAAAGACAAATGGCAGGACCATGTTTTGAGTGAAAGTACCGTACAGTTTTCTCGTATTCCATAAATGAGGATGTTTCTGTTAAGGCTCACTGCTGACCAGTTGTCTCACAATTTTTCCCTCCCAATTTCCATTGAAGCTCTTGAGGAACTGAAGGAAATTCAGGCTGCTTGCAGACATGTTGTGTTAGCTGAGGAAGAACATGACCAGTGGCATTATGAATCGGGCAACTCCAATTTTTTCTCAAGACAATATTACCAATTTTGCTTCAAATATTTGAACCCTCATGTCTCTTTTAAATGGTTATGGAAATCGAAATGTATACCCAAGATCAAGTTTTTTGGCTGGTTGGTGCTCTGTGATAGACTCAATACAAGAAATATGCTTAGAAGGAGGCACTACAATATAAACTCAGGATTTAATTGTCTGATGTGCACTGCCCCACCTGAATAAACTGTTGAACACATGCTCTTTTCATGTCCCTTTAGTGATTCTTGTTGGTCAAGCATCCAGATGACTTGGTTAGCTCATGGCAACAGGCTCGACTTAATTGAAGAGGGGAAGACCAGATGGCAGCACCCAATGTTCATGGAAATTTTCTTGATTGGAGATTGGAATATTTGGAAGGAAAGAAATGACCTCCTCTTCAATGGAGTAGCTCCTTCGGTCATAAGCTGGAAGAACAGATTCTCTACAGATCTTTTGGCCTTAGTTCATAGTGTTGGAGATATGCCCTAGAGGTAATAATAAATGTAGTTATTATTATATATCTTTGTGTTTATGATAAATGTTTACATTCATGCTATAATAGTATTAACAAGGAAACCATTAATACTTGTGTGATTTGTAAACTTAATTTGAAGTCCCTAGTATAGCCTCTATACTTCACTAGCTTGTTGGTTGATTGATGATGTGGTTTCTTTATCATGAACATTGAGATGTTATCAACAACAAGATCATATCGTTAGGAGAATGATATGGTGGACATACTCCTATAGACAAGCGTAGCATAAAGATCAAGTCATTTCAATAGTTCAATTGCTATATGCTTTCTGATACATAGTAACCTAATTCCTTCGACCATGAGATCATGCATATCACCTTTACTGGATGGATGCTTTGATGTCATCAAACACCACACCGTAACAGGGTGGCTATAAAGGTGGCATTGAGTGTTTGGAAAGTATTGGTTGAAACACATGGATCAAGAGTGGGATTTGTCCATCCACATGACGGATAGATATTCTCTGGGCCCTCTCGGTGAAATGTCATCCAATTAGCTTGCAAGCATGTGACTGGGTCACAAGGGATCACATATCACGGAGCGAGAAAAGAGTACTTATCGATGTGAGGTTGAACTAGGTATGCGAGATACAAGCGATCATAACCTCGGATAAGTAACATATCGTGAGACAAAGGGAAATTGGTATCGTATGTAAATGGTTCATTCGATCGCAAAAGTAATCAGAGAAATATGTGGGAGCCATATGAATTTCCAGATTCCTCTATTGGTTATTGTTGAGAAGTGTCTCGATCATGTCCGCATAATTCACGAACCGTGGGAGACACACTTAAGGATTGACGTTGTTTGAGTAGTTATGGTATTATGAGAAAGAGACCGAATGTTGTTGAGTCTCGGATGGGATCCGGGATATCACGGTGATCCGGAATGGTCCGGAGAATAAGATTCATATAAGGAAAGTCCCGTTTGAATGGCGGAATGATTAGGTGTTTTCATCGGGAACATTCTAGAAGGTCCCGGAATGTCCGGCACTCCGGAGGGGGAAGGGTACATGAGTGTGTCATTACATATTGGAATGATTGCATCATGTACTAAGTGTTCTTGCTGTCCCAAATAAAGGATTTATTTAAAATCCTAAATTGAAAAGTCAAACGGCTAGTTTGAAAGTCAAACGGCAGTTTTGGGAAGTGGGAAAAGAGGAGGAGAGGAGGAGGCCGAGTTGGAGGGGAATTCCTCCCCTTGGCCGGCGCACCTCCCTAGGCCGAGTTGGGGAGGAACTCCTCCCCTTGGCCGGCCAGCCCTCCCACCTATATAAGGAGGGGCAGGGCTCCCCTCCTTAGACACACAAGTTTCCTATCCTCTAAACTAAACCCTAGATCTAGACCCCGGTTTAGAGCTATTTCGGTTTAGAGCCTTCTAATTGGTTTAGAGCCTTCTAATTGGTGTGTCTAATTACTAGACCACTAATAGCCTCTCTCATAAGCTCCACCATACTCGCACCGGCTTAAGGCGAAGCCCTGCGGGATTTCCCCTCTACCTCCGGTACCACGCCGTTGTGCTGCCGGAATCGCGAGGAGAGTGCTACAACCTCCGCTGCCTGCTGGAACAAGGGAGAGGAAGGTCTTCATCGAGTACCGAACGTGTGACCATCAAGGAGCCTATGGAACGCGGCGCTGGAAGGATCGTCTACGCGATCTTGAGATCGGAAAGAGTACGACTACATCACCCACGAGAATCTGCTCTCGTTAAACACTTTGGAATCTTCGAGGGTGAGTTATTCCATCGACTCGTTGCTGCAATCTAGTAGATAGATCTTGGCTTGTTTGTTTGTATGCGATAGAAATTTTTTGTTTTCCATGCTACGAACCCCTACAGTGGTATCAGAGCCGTGTCTATATGTAGATCTGTTGCACGAGTAGAACACAATGGTCATTGTGGGCGTTGATGCTTTTATTGTAGATTGCTTTTGTGTACTTTGCATCTTGCGGTATGTTGGGATGAAGCGGCCCGGGCTAACCTTACATGACATCGTTCATGAGACTTGCTCCACGCTTGACATGCAACTCGTTTTGCATAAGTGGCTTTATGGTGCTGTTTCTCCTAGCATAGTAAAGATCCAATTTACAACGGGTAATCAACAATGCTAGTATCAATGTTGTGGTTCTTGTTCGTAGGTTAGAACGACACCTATTGAAAGCCCCAAACCATGTAAAATATGCAAAGAAAGTAGAGGCGTCTAACTTTGTTTTGCAGGGGGTGTGCCGTGATGTGATATGGCCATGATTGTGATTATATTTGATGTATGCAATGTTCCTTATTGTAAGTTGGCAACCGGCAGGAGCCATATGGTTGTCTTTAATTTCATTAAGACCTGCGTTTCTATTCAAAATAGTTGTAATAGTTGAAGCTTGTGGACGACAACCATGAAGAAGCGTCATTGACCTTGATGCTATTCAGGTGATGATTGAGATCATGTTCGTGCTTGAAGATGGAGATCGGAAGCACAAAGAAGAAAGGCCATATCATATCACATATTATGAATTGCATGTGATGTTAATCCTTTATGCATCTTGTATTGCTTAGTAGACGACGGTAGCATTATAAGATGATCCCTCATGCACATAAATTTCAAGTTCTAAAGTGTTCACCCTTAGTATGCACCGTTGCCAAAGCTTGCTGCTTCGAAGCACCACGTGATGATCGGGTGTCTTTGATTCCGCGGGTGAATACAACGTAAGCAAGCCAGATTTGCTTATGCGGAAGCTAAGGTTTGATCTTGACGAGCCTAGCATGTACGGACATGGCCTCGGGAACACGGATCGCGAAAGGTAAAGCATGAATCATATAGTAGATATGATGAACATGATGATTGTTCGCCATTGAAACTATATCAACTCTCGTGATGATCGGTGTTGATGTAGTGGATTTGGTTCGTGTGATCACTAAAACAATGTGAGGGATGTTGTTTTGAGTGGGAGTTCACCTAGTTTAATTTCATTAATTAATTTGAACTCATTTTGTCATAAACTTAGTCTAAACAATTGCAAATATGTTGTAGATCAATGGCAGCCCCTACCATCAATTTTAATGCGTTCCTAGAGAAAGAAAAGTTGAAAAACAATGGAAGCAACTTCGCGGATTGGTTCCATAATTTGAGGATTGTCCTCACATTTGGTAATTTGACATATGTCTGGATGCACCGCTAGGTGACCCACTGCAGCTGATGCTACCGATGAAGTAAAGAATGTTTACCTCGCTCGGAAGAATCGGTACTCCATAGTTCAGTGTGCTATCTTGTATGGTTTAGAATCGAGCTTGAGAAAAGGTTTGAAGAGTCAGATCCATATGATATTGTCGAGGATCTCAAATTAATCTTTGAGACTCATGCGGCAATTGAAAGTTATGAAGCTTCGAAAAGTTCTTTAACCGCAAGATGGAAGAGGGTAGCTCGTCGGTGAGCATGTGCTTAAGATGTGCAGCACGCAAATAAACTTCAAAGTTTGGGTATAGTGATTCCTAATACTTTGGGGGTTTACCGCATCCTCCAATCACTACCACCAAGTTACAAGAACTTTGTGATGAACTACAACATGCAGAACATGAACAAAGAGTTGCCAGAACTATTTGCTATGTTAAAATCTGCAGAAGTGGAGATCAAGAAAGAGCACCAAGTGTTGATGGTCAATAAGACCACCAAATTCAAGAAAGGCGAGTCTAAGCAGAAGGGACACTTCAAGAAGGGTGGTAAGAAAGTTACCATACCGACGAAGAAGACCAAGGCTAGACCCAAGCCTGATACTGAGTGCTTTTACTGCAAGGGAGAAGGTCACTGGAAGCGGAATTGCCCAAAGTACTTGGCGGATTTGAAGAACGGCAACATCAAGAAGAAAGGTATATCTGATACATGTTATTGATGTGTATCTCACTAGTATTCGTAGTAGTGCCTGGGTATTTGATACTGGTTCGGTTGCTCATATTTGTAACTCGAAACAGGAGCTGCAGAATAAACGGAAGCTAGTGAAGAACGAGGTGACGATGCGCGTAGGAAACGGATCAAAGGTTGATGTGATCGCGGTCGGCACGCTACCTCTTCATCTACCATCGGGATTAGTTTTATACTTAAATAATTGTTATTTGGTGCCTGCGTTAAGCATGAACATTATATCGGGATCTTGTTTATTGCGAGACGGTTACTTGTTTAAATCCGAGAATAATGGTTGTTCGATTTATATGAGTAATATGTTTTATGCACATGCACCTTTGATAGATGGTCTATTCTTGTTGAATCTCGATAGTAGAAATACACATATTAATAACATTGAAGCTAAACGATTGAAATCAAGCGATAACTCGACCTATATGTGGCACTGTCGTCTTGGTCACATTGGAGTGAAGCGTATGAAGAAACTCCATTCCGATGGACTTCTTGAATCACTTGATTTTGAATCACTTGAAAGATGCGAAGCATGTCTGATGGGTAAAATGACTAAGACTCCATTTTCTGGTATAATGGAGCGAACTCTGAACTTATTGGAAATCATACATACCGATGTGTGTGGTCCAATGAGTGTAGCATCGCGCAGTGGTTATCGTTATGTTCTTACCTTCACGGATGACTTGAGTAGATATGGGTATATCTATTTCATGAAACATAAGTCCGAAACTTTCGAGAAGTTTAAGGAGTTTCAAAGTGAGGTAGAGAATCAACGTAACAAGAAGATTAAATTTCTACGTTCTGATCGTGGAGGTGAATATCTAAGTTACGAGTTTGGCGAGCATTTGAAGAAATGTGGAATACTTTCGCAGTTGACACCGCCGGGAACACCACAGCGTAATGGTGTGTCTGAACGTCGTAATCGAACTCTCTTAGATATGGTTCGTTCTATGATGTCACTTACAGATTTACCGCTATCATTTTGGGGTTATGCATTAGAAACAGCCGCATTCACTTTAAATAGGGCACCGTCTAAATCCGTTGAAACGACACCGTATGAATTATGGTTTGGGAAGAAACCTAAATTGTCGTTCCTTAAAGTTTGGGGATCTGAAGCCTATGTAAAGAAGTTATAGCGGACAAGCTTGAACCCAAAGCGGAAAAATGCGTCTTCATAGGATACCCGAAGGAAACTATTGGGTATACCTTCTATCATAGATCCGAAGGCAAAATCTTCGTTGCCAAGAATGGATCCTTTCTAGAGAAGGAATTTCTCTCGAAAGAAGTGACTAGAAGGAAAGTAGAACTCGACGAGGTTGTCGAACCTTCTCTCGAAATTGCGAGTAGCGCAGCACCGGAAGAAGTTTCTGTGGTCCCTACACCAATAAGAGAGGAAGCTAATGATGGTGATCATGAAACTTGGTTGAAGTTGCTCTGAGCCTCGGAGGTCAACGAGAAATCGTACCACTCCATTGGTATGATTCCGTTATGAATGTCATGTTGGTGGACAACACCGATGACCCGAGACATATGAGGAAGCGATGATGAGCCCAGATTCCAATAAATGGCAAGAAGCCATGAACCGAGATTGGATCCATGTACGAAAACCAAGTATGGACTTTGGTGGACTTACGGATGGCGGAAGGCTGTCGAGAACAAATGGATTTTCAAGAAGAAAGCAGATCTTGATGGTAATGTTATCGTCTATAAAGCTCGACTTGTGCAAAAGGGTTTCGACAAATTCAAGGAGTTGACTACGATGAGACTTTCTCACGGTGGCGAAGCTAAAATCTGTGAGGATTATGTTAGCAATCGCTGCATATTATGATTATGAGATATGGCAGATGGATGTCAAAACAGCATTCCTCAATGGAGACATTGATGAAGAGTTGTATATGATGCAACCCAAAGGTTTTGTCGATCCTAAAGATGCTAACAAGGTATGCAAACTTCAACGGTCCATCTATGGATTAAAGCAAGCATCGAAGTTGGAATCAACGTTTTGATAAGGTAATCAAAAGTTTTGGTTTTATACAAACTTATGGAGAAGCTTGTATTTACAAGAAAGTGAGTGGGAGCTCAGTAGCATTCTTAATCGTATGTGGATGACATATTGTTGATTGGGAATGATGTAGACCTTCTTAATAGTGTCAAAGAGTATTTGAATAATAGTTTTTCAATGAAGGATCTTGGCGAAGCAGCTTACATATTAGGCATAAAGATTTATAGAGATAGATCGAACGCAAATATCATTGTCACAAAGTACATATTTGGACAAAGTTCTAAAGGGGTTTGGAATGGAAGATAGCAAGAAAGGGTTCTTGCCCATGTTGCCCAATACGACCTTGAGTAAAACTCAAAGTCCGACATCGGCAGAAGATAGAGAAAGAATGAGTAAGACTCCCTATGCCTCAGCCATAGGATCTCTAATGTATGCCATGCTATGTACTAGACCCGACATTGCATATCTTGTTAGTTTAACTAGCAGATATCAAAGTGATCGAGTGGATCATTGGACGTGATCAAAAACATCCTTAAGTACTTGAGAAGAACTAAGGATATGGTTCTTTCTTATGGAGGTGATGAACAGCTCGTTGTTAATGGTTACACCGATGCTAGTTGGAACACCGATCCGGATGATTCTAAATCACAATCTGGATACGTATTTATTTTGAATGGTGCAGTGATTAGCTGGAGGAGTGCAAAGCAAAGCGTTGTGGCGAGATCTTCAATTGAATCGGAATACATGGCTGCTTGAGGCTTCACAAGAAGCGATATGGATGAAAGAGTTCATTGCAGCTGGGTGTGGTTCCAAGTCGCTGGACCCAATGTCTATCTCTTTGTGATAACATGGGCGCCATAGCCAATGCTAAGAACCAAGGTCACACAAGAAGCTGAAGCATATCAAGCTGCGTTTCCACGCTATTCGAGAACATATCCAGGATGGGGATATAAATATTTGCAAAGTACACACAGATCTGAATGTGGCGGATCCGTTGACTAAACCTCTCCCGAGGGCAAAACATGACCAACACCAAACTGCCATGGGTGTTCGGTATATTACCATGTAATCTAGATTGGATGACTCTAGTGCAAGTGGGAGACTGTTGGAGATATGCCCTAGAGGTAATAATAAATGTAGTTATTATTATATATCTTTGTGTTTATGATAAATGTTTACATTCATGCTATAATAGTATTAACAAGGAAACCATTAATACTTGTGTGATTTGTAAACTTAATTTGAAGTCCCTAGTATAGCCTCTATACTTCACTAGCTTGTTGGTTGATTGATGATGTGGTTTCTTTATCATGAACATTGAGATGTTATCAACAACAAGATCATATCGTTAGGAGAATGATATGGTGGACATACTCCTATAGACAAGCGTAGCATAAAGATCAAGTCATTTCAATAGTTCAATTGCTATATGCTTTCTGATACATAGTAACCTAATTCCTTCGACCATGAGATCATGCATATCACCTTTCTTGGATGGATGCTTTGATGTCATCAAACACCACACCGTAACAGGTGGCTATAAAGGTGGCATTGAGTGTTTGGAAAGTATTGGTTGAAACACATGGATCAAGAGTGGGATTTGTCCATCCACATGACGGATAGATATTCTGAGCCCTGGCCCTCGGTGAAATGTCATCCAATTAGCTTGCAAGCATGTGACTGGTCACAAGGGATCACATATCAGGAACGAGAAAAGAGTACTTATCAAGAACGAGGTTGAACTAGGTATGCAGAGATACCGACGATCATAACCTCGGATAAGTAACATATCGTGAGACAAAGGGAAATTGGTATCGTATGTAAATGGTTCATTCGATCGCAAAGTAATCGTAGAAATATGTGGGAGCCATATGAATTTCCAGATTCCTCTATTGGTTATTGTTCGGAGAAGTGTCTCGATCATGTCCGCATAATTCACGAACCGTAGGGAGACACACTTAAGGATTCGACGTTGTTTGAGTAGTTATGGTATTATGAGAAAGAGACCGAATGTTGTTCGGAGTCTCGGATGGGATCCGGGATATCACGAGGTGATCCGGAATGGTCCGGAGAATAAGATTCATATAAGGAAAGTCCCGTTTCGGAGTAGCGGAATGATTACGGAGTTTTCATCGAACATTCTAGAAGGTCCCGGAATGTCCGGCACTCCGGAGGGGGAAGGGTACATGAGTGTGTCATTACATATTGGAATGATTGCATCATGTACTAAGTGTTCTTGCTGTCCCAAATAAAGGATTTATTTAAAATCCTAAATTGAAAAGTCAAACGGCTAGTTTGAAAGTCAAACGGCAGTTTTGGGAAGTGGGAAAAGAGGAGGAGAGGAGGAGGCCGAGTTGGAGGGGAATTCCTCCCCTTGGCCGGCGCACCTCCCTAGGCCGAGTTGGGGAGGAACTCCTCCCCTTGGCCGGCCAGCCCTCCCACCTATATAAGGAGGGGCAGGGCTCCCCTCCTTAGACACACAAGTTCCTATCCTCTAAACTAAACCCTAGATCTAGACCCCGGTTTAGAGCTATTTCGGTTTAGAGCCTTCTAATTGGTTTAGAGCCTTCTAATTGGTGTGTCTAATTACTAGACCACTAATAGCCTCTCTCATAAGCTCCACCATACTGCACTGCTTAAGGCAAGCCTCAAGATTTCCCTCTACCTCGGGTACCACGCCAAGTTGTCTTCGAATCGCGAGGAGAGTGCTACAACCTCCGCTTCTTGGAACAAGGAGAGGAAGGTCTTCATCGAAACCGAACGTGTGACCGATGCGGAGGCGCTGCTTGAACGTGGCGCTGGAAGGATCGTCTACGCGATCTTGAGATCGGAAAGAGTACGACTACATCACCCACGAGAATCTGCTCTCGTTAAACACTTTGGAATCTTCGAGGGTGAGTTATTCCATCGACTCGTTGCTGCAATCTAGTAGATAGATCTTGGCTTGTTTGTTTGTATGCGATAGAAAATTTTTGTTTTCCATGCTACGAACCCCTACACATAGGACTAAGGAATCCCTTCATCCCTTTATTTTATCTTTTGTTGAAGCTCTTTAGACCTGTACTTACTGGAGGAAAACTCCAAGTTGTAAATATGTAAACTTGTCTCTATTTTTTTATATAAGCTAAAGACAGTAGGAGCCTTTCCTACTGTCAATTGTTCAAAAAAAAACATGCACTACTCGCGTTGGATCCAAACTAGGCTCAAAGTCTGCTCTTTCCATGGATCTAATGTTTCTGTACCAATAGACGATGCGTTGCCTAGTGAGTACGATCAATCGTATCGTGGAGCCGAGACCGATAGAACGTGACCGTCATGGATGTAGCCATTCATCATGCCTAGAGCGGTCGCGTCAGGGCGTGGGAGGCCTCGGGAATGACTTTGTTGACAGTTATTTCCCCTCTACTGATGGGGCTAAGTGATGGGTCTCGCATGTCAGAAGCAATACAAATCTAATTTTTCTGTCTCCGCAGGCGGGTCATTCGTTGGGTCCCACATGTCTACTTATGGGGCAAAGGTGGGTCCCATATATAAAAGAACGAGTCAAACAGACGGCGATTAAGCCCAACATAATGGCAATAGAGTCAGGTATGTCTAATGGTACAGACATAAAAAATCCTCGTCGGTTGGTGGCATTTCTCGAGTGGAAAAAACAACATATAGACCGAACCCCCCCCCCTCCCCACTCGCCTCTTGTGTCGCCCCCGCGAGGACTACCTAGGCGCAACCCTATCCAACCGCCTCCTCCCCCCTCCCTCCCCTGCCGCCACCAGAGAGCACCGCTTGGCAAAGACTATGTGGTGTCAGCGGTGTCAAGACCTCCCTTACCCGACGTTGGGGCATGAAGGAGATATGCCCTAGAGGCAAATAATAAAGAGTTTTTATTTGATGTATCTCTTGTTCATAATACATTTCTTACCATGTTATAACTATATTAATATGAAACGTTAATACACGTATGGTATGTAAACAACCTGGTCTATAGTTACCTCTAGCATACTAGCTCATTGGGCAAGTGATGACCTTATGGTTTTGAGATCATGGTGATAATGCCAATTGACAATGAGGTCATATTATTGGAGAATGATGTGATAGACATTCACCCTGAAGTTAATCATAATGAGATCTAGTTTAAACGTTCATCATTGATGATAACATAGAGACATCGTGGCTTATATCCTTCGACCATGAGATAATGCATAATCACTGTTTTGGAGGGAGACTTTGATAATATCAAGTATCAAGCCTTGAAAGGGTGATCATAAAGGTATTGTTTGGGTTTCCTGAATAAATGCGTTGAGGAGTTTTTATCAAGACCAGGATTTGCCAATCCAAGTAACGGATAAATACACATGGCCAACTCGGTGACGTTGCATTAAGGAAGCTTGCAAGCATATGATTGGGTCATGGAATGCAATGGCACGGGAAAGAGTAAACGAGTTCATCGGTAACGAGATCGAACACAAGTATGGAGATGCTTGAGATCAAATCTCAGATGACCTAGGTATCATAAGGCAAAGGGAATAGGACTACGCAGTTAAGGTTCAAGTGATGAGATTAATCGTGAGGGAACGGGGATCATTATGGACATCCAGGTCCCGATGTTGATCATTGGTACAAGAAGAGTCTTGGTCATATCCGTAGCAACTTCGAGCCGAAGGGTGGCACACTTAAGGGTGGGGACGCTTTAGGATCGAACCGGCACCAAAGGAGAAATGAGAGAGAAAAACCGGAAAGGTTCTAAGTAGTATCCGATGTTGACCAAAAGGGGTCCAAAAGGAGTTTCGAGGTATGAAATATAGTAATATATGTGTTTTATATTAATTAGTTGAATTAATATTAAATATTTCATTTTATATTTTATGGGCAGCCTCTTGCTATTGGGCCGCTTCTAGAAGGGCCCATAGGGCTAGGCGCCTAAGGAAAAGGGAGAAAGGGGCCACCAGCTAAACCCTAGGGTTCCCCACCCGGGGGGTGGGGCCCCAGGTCTGGCGACGGCTTCGGGGGGTTACCACCCCCTATCCCTAGGGTTTGGCCCTCCCTCCCCTCTATTTGCATCTCAACAACAAGTTCTCTCATCTCTCCCTAAACCCTAGAGCTCTCTCTATTAGATTGGATCTAGCCTCTTGGTTTTGTTCTCCACCTCCGCACTACTGTCGTGCGTCGGAGGTCCGGCTTCTTTTTTCTTCCGCTGCACTACTGGATCGGATCCCGGGAGATTTCCCTAGACCAGACGTGTGTAGAGCTTCGAGGCGCAACACTTGGGGCGCTGTCTTCATCGCTATACGCCTACCTGCGTAAGGCGTGCCACGGTCTTCAAGGGTATGAACTCCGTTCTCCATCTCTGTTACTTATGTCTACATAGCATAGATCTTGGTGATCGTGTTCGTGTTGGTAGGAAAATTTTGTTTTTCTGCTGCGAACCCCTTCAGGGCACCCTCGCGGGCGGCGGGCTCTGGCGGCAGTGCATACTGGAGCGACGACGAGCTCGACCAGGGGTAGCGCATCTGTGGGGGGCTCTCCCCGGGCTACATGACAGTGATGCCCCTACCACCGGCGGCGCGTCTATTTCGGCCGGTGCCCGACTCGGGGGCAGGAGCTGCAGCGGCAGCACAATAGAGTCATTTGCGACGAGACATGGCATCTTAGCCAGCACGACAGCGGCACAGGTAGAGTAGCACGGGGTGCACGAAGACGGCGATGTTGACAGCGTGGTTGTAGGAGGATGACAGCGTGTACGCGGCCTGGCTATAGCAGCACGGTGGCGGCACTGACAACGCCTGATCTGGGTCGGGCCTGATTTGGGCCTAGTCGGTACTGCTATTGCACCCGGACGGCAATCACCGCAGGTGATGGATGGTTGTTCCCCTCCCATAGGCTACCAGGTGGCTCGTTTTCGGCAGGTTTGTGCTTGATCTATCCCGCCCTCCTCGTCGGTGGTGTGATGTGGCGTTGGTTGGAGACTTTGGCTCGAGTTCGTGGACGTCGGGGCAGCGGCCCCGAAAGGTGGATTGCACGGGCAACTCTTCGGCGAGCAACGTGGTGCCAAAGCCAGTGGTGGTTCCCATCTTCGGTCATGTGGATGGCGAGGAGCGGATGTTGAGGGACTTCGGTGTTGGCGATGTTTCGGCTTCAGCATCTCCCAGATCGTGTGCTGGAGGCCGGACTTAGGGACAGCGGGCGCGGGCGGGCGACCGGGAGCGGCTTGAAGGTTTTTTCGAGCGAAAGCTCAGTGCTTTGTCACCAGCAACAGTGATGCCTACAGGTATCGTTACCCTCTTGGGGGGGCGTTGCGGCTACCTTCCCTATGATAAGGCTCTAGGTGAAAACCCTTAACCATCGATCTCAACGGCGGCGGCGATGTGCGTCGTTACTCTCCCCGGGGCATCGTTGTGGAGCCCTGATTCTCCCTGCTCTCGGGTGGTTGTCTTCGATGGCAAATTATGGCCATTCGTGTTTTATTGTTTATCTTGATCTGCTTTGTAAGGGGGTCTCCCCGTCATCTTGTATCAGTTCAGCTGATGTGGCTTTATTTGCAAAGTGAGGTGAAATCCTATTTCGAGGATGTGGCGTTTCTCCAATTGGCCGATTGCGATAAAAGTATAGTCCCAATTTCCAAATGAATTGAAAACACACTCAGTAATAAACCCTATATTATATGGGAGTGACTAGATCTAAGGCGCCGGAGAACTTCTTATATCTAAGTCGCTGACGTCATCCTATTATTTGTGCTATGCAACCTAATTACAGCTTATACAATTTGTACTAATTCTTAGTTGCAACCTAGTTGTAACTCATTAAAATCCGAGTTACAACCTAGTTGCAACTCATGTGAAAGTCCCACGTTGCACAAATCGCGAGATAAATCCAATAACAAGATAGTTGACCGAGACCTAAGAAGTTCTCGAGCGCCAGAACTAGAAAATTTGATATTATATATGCTTCAAAACTATAGCTAGTCCTTTCCACGTTAGGTACCGGCCTCCCCCACGTACGTCCTACACTCCTGCCCTTCCTCCTCCATGCATGGTGACGGTGATGGTGAGACATGCCATGCTACCCAAATCATCACAGCCCTGTGCTGTACGTTGTGGTGTATATATATTCTTCTCCTCTTTACACCTGTTACACACACACTACACACTACACTACCCTACCCAGCTCGATCGATCAATCTCAATTGCAGGCACTCAACTTCCTCTGATCTCTCTAGCTAGCCTTCTACTCCATCCTCCAAGCTGCTGGCAGACATGGTTGGCAGTAGCAAGACGCACCATCACGCCTCCTCCTCCCTCCTGCCGGAGGAGCTCAACCTCCTGCATCACAAGGCAATGTGCTCCCCTGAAGGCGGCGGCGGCGTCCATGGCGCCGGCGCGGGCGGCCGGGGCTCGCTAGGCCAGTGGAAGTGCCGGCTGCTCGGCGCCCTCCGGCCCCGGCGCCCGCGCTGCGTCGTGTGCCTCCAGGTGCAGCGCGTCACCGGCATGCCCCCCGCGGCCGAGGGCCGCGGCGTGGTGGTCGGGTGGAGGAGCAAGGGCGGCGAGGGGGAGCACACGGCGCCGGCGACTGTGTCGCGCGGAGGCGCGGCCGCGTTCGACGAGACGTTCCTGCACTACTTCAGCGCGGGCGGCGCCACGCTGCGGAGCTTCACCGTGTGGGCGGCGCTCGTGGCGGACTCGGCGAGCGGCGCAGGAGGAGGGGACCTCGGCGCGTTCCCGGTCGACCTGGCCGAGGCCGCCGCGGACGAGAGCAACAACCCGAGGTTCGGCGGCAAGGCGCTCAGCTTCCCGCTCGGCGGGGCCGCCGCCGGCGCCGTGCTCACCGTGAGCGTGTACTGCAGAGTGATGGAGGAGCCGGAGATGATCCATGACCCCAACGGTACGTACGTACGACGTCACTGGAGATGCATGCATCAAAATTCTAGAGATCTCCAGTCATCCATATTAATCTTCTACTATAGACCTAACTAGCTAGCTTCTAGCTAGCCTCCATAGTTAACAAGAAACGAGCCCTAGTCATCACTGTTTGATGTGACTTATTATAGCTGTACACTTGGCATGTTATATTACTCATCAGAGATGGTGGCATGGTGCACGCACGTTAATTACATGGGCATATATGTGTGTGTGTGATGTGACAGGCCATGCGAGGGAGAGGAAGAACAAGGGCAAGGGCAAGGGGTCCTACGCGTCGTGCCTGCCGGACCTGAGCTGCCTCCGGAACCGGCCACCGGCGGCGGTGGACACGTCAGGCTCTGCGCGCCGTGCCACGTCTCTCCGATCAGACCGTGGCGGGTTCATCACGATCGAGAACTCGGTGGCCGAGATGGACGACGGCGCGTTCGGGCGGGTGGAGGACGACGAGGAGGTGGCGGGGTTCATCACGATGGAGAAGGGCAAAATCTCGTCGGGGTCTCGGCGGGCGCTGAACCCGGAAGAGACCTACGCCGCCAGCGACGACGACGAAGAGGAGGACGAGAAGCCGTGCCTGTTCATGGAGCTGTCCGGGGAGGCGGGGGCGGCGGGGTTGGACGTGGAGGAGGTGGAGGACGAGTTCCTGGCGATGCTGGAGGACAAGTACTGGGCGGAGCTGGCGCGGAGCAAGGAGATCGAGAAGGGGCTGAGCGTGAGCCTGGACGTGGGGCTGGACCTGGGCCTGGACCTGGACTCGCTGATCCGGGACGCCGAGGCGGAGCTGGGCAGGGCGGAGCAGGCGTGGAAGAGCAAGGTCGGCGCCGCCATCGTCGAGGAGGAGGAGTACAAGGAGCTCGTCCGGAGGTGGAGCGCCAACGCCAACTCCGGCTGCTCCTGGGGCTTCGGCTTCGGCAGCCCCATCTGATCTGGATCAAGACCGCCGCCACCAAGCTTAGCTAGCTCACGGCCTCACCCTCACTGCTGGTACTGTTACATCGCGCATGCAACTTCGGCCAAGACGTACGTACGTACGTACGTGTAAGCCTAATTAAGTAGGGTACGTAAAGATATATAATACTATCAAGGATTGCTGTAAGATTTGGGAGAGAATGAACACGAATCAGGAATCGATTCTTCGCATTGTGGCTGATGTGCTCTCCATGACCATGAGCATGAGAGCATCCACAGTGCAAAATCTACACCTAGGCGCCTCTAGATTTTGCCTCCCTTAACTATAAGTATTATTAGTATACCCTTCACCTTCATTAGGACCGAAGCAAAGCGAGACCCACCGGCTAGCTCTTGGCCGGACGGTACAGCCAAAATGCGACCGGCCTAGTGGAATGGAACTTTGGAATGTTCTCTAGTGGGAGTACGGAGCAATAGGGAATCGGTCAGGGCATATGGGGATCGGCGAACAGGGAAGATGGTCCCCGCAGGCCACATAGCAACACCGCCTGGTTTCACGCTTCATTCATCAGTAAAATACTACACACAGATTGCATCATCAAGCGTGCCTCTCCAGTCTCGGCACACGGGATGGAAGCACAGCATTCGGCTGGGTTCAGCTGTGGTTATTTTACACTGTATACTGCAAAACAAAAACGAGAAAAAAAAAGGGATATGATGCGGTGTGGAACTGTGTCAATTATGCCATTGCCTCCTAACTAGGATTATACAGGTGTTACATCATAAAATTCAGAAAGACCGACTCGGTTCCAAAAGAAAGAAAAAATGAAAACCAGCTTATAGTGATGACCCCTAAAGCTAAGTAGCTAGTACTAGCTGGCTAAGAGATGGTTTGTGTACAGGTACAACAAAAAATTAAGCAATCTACCTGGCCCTGGATCTCTTCCAAAACCTGCAGGGCCTGCTGCCAAGAAATGGTTTACGTCATGAGGCGCCGCGAGTCCATCCACCAGCTACTGTGTAATGGTGACGTGGTTTTCAAGATCCCACACCACGATCTTACCATCCAATCCTACAGCCATGAGACAAAGGTGTCAAGACATTGTTCAAAACACAACAATGGAAACACTAGGAGAGTTCGATATATTTTAAACCTGATGTGCTGAACCGCTTGACAATACTCTCACTGCCTTTTCTCAAGGGTACAATACAACTGGGAATATAAGGAAATAATTAGCATATATCAAAGATGAGGATGTGCCACTGGAACCGCAAAAAATGGGGACAGTATATGGAAGTAGGGATTCTACGTTATGCAGTTTTCATGAGCACCGCCACGAGGCTTCGATGGTTCAACAGTGTCACTGCTACCTTGCCTCGATTGGCCATATAGCTTTCCCAGGGCTTCAGAGAGCTGAAACATAAATTGGTACAGTATTAGCTACTGCATACTTTCAACTAAGATATTCACATAGCTCTAAACAATAAGAAATGGTTGTTTCCTTTACATGGTCTCTCTAACTTTAGCATCTGAAAAGCAGCAACTAGCAGCATATAGTTTACATAAGCTTCAGTAACCTAACCATTACCTTCCGCCATTTAGAAACACCAGACTATGGAAATCAGAAGAGGCCATAGCGGTCACTTGTTAATACTTGAGTAAGATCAGCTGTCATGTGCAGAGTACCAGTTTCATTCAAGTTACTGCTCTTTGTCAAAATCTAGAGAGGTTTGACCTCCAAGTAGAGGGGACCAGATTGTTCATGTAAAGGAAAACCACTTCATGCAACTAACAAAACACCACCTCAGAACATCTAACACCCATGCCTGTGTACAACTCAAATAGCCAACAACTAATTCATTCAGGATGTAGTTTGCCATAGTTCTAGAGATGCAGAATAGACATTCTCATGAACAAGGAATAAATAGCATCCACCTTTGACAGCATACAATGAGGCATAATAGAAATAAAGCATCTACCAACATAAACTATTGACTGGGGGTTGGTGGTGAATTGGAGACCTGTGAGGCTTTTGAAGCAGATGGAGTAACTTTCCTTTCATCCAAATATCTGATGAAACTCCTACAGTAGATATATGCATACATTTTGTTACAAAAGAAGATCATGGCCAAAAAGAAAGAACACTGAAGACAAGTATCAAGAAAGAAAGAAAGTAGCTACTAGCATACCCTGTAATTTAGCTATTGCCATGTGTCAAAGATTGAGTAATGCAACAAATTGGCAGCATACTATGGGATTACAAGAAATGGCAACCTTAAGGTGCCTCAAGATGAAGCTAACAATTCACATCATTTTACAGGATGCAGTGACTCACTTCAAAGCACTGCCAGAATGAGAAGAAAGCACAGCTAGTTTGACAAAAGAATTGCTATGCACATTCATCTTACCAAAGTCCAGTCTCGTCTGCAGAAAATATCAAAGGATTGCAGTCAAATCCAACACCAATCGCCATCTTTTCAGAAACGAAAAGAATCTGAAAGTTTGAAGAGTTCACAAAATATTATGAAATTTGGAGATCATCACATGCAACTAAATACTAGCAAAAGGGAAAATGCTGACCCACATCACGGAGAGGCAGATCGCGCAGGGCCAAATTTTGTGCGGCAGGAGATGCTTCAACATCATCAACGAAATAAATCATGGAACTGTGCCCTGACAAGAACACAAGATACACCAATTCAATATACATAAAAGTTTGCAGGGGGCTGCAAATTACAGTCCCATGGATATATCAAGGCGTTGTGGGGAAAAAAGAAAAAGAAAATTGTAGAAACAACTCCTAATCTCAACAATGTTCAAAATGAACAGGAGAAAAGGTGAACTATGGAGAGGCCTATAATCAATTCTTGCAAGGCAACTACCATGCCAGAAGGGTATCCGTGTGTCAGTACAATGGAAATACATGTTAAAAGATGATGCTGATGAAGACACTTGGCATGTAACAAATATCGGTTAGAAAACGGTTATTGGCTTATTATGCATTAAAAATGGCTGCTGAAAGTAATGCAAATAAACGGTACTCTTGGAAACAAGAAAATAGGAGGGAAAACCTGCATAAGCCAATGTTTTTCCACTTGGTGACCAACTTACTCCAAATGCCCAAGTAGTTGTTAGATCAAGTTGAGCAATTTGCTGTGTCCGAATAGAAGAAAGTGTTACAAGCATGAACACATAAACTGATCAGCATAGTCTTGCAAATATTCTAAACCAATCGGATCATGGGTTCTTACCCTTTCGACGAAATAAAAGATTTAGGTCAAGGACTTCATACAGAAAATAAGTAACCACATTGGTCGGAAACTAACTTTGTAAATCAGCAGATGAACTATTGTTTTACTTCTTAGGTACAGATAGGGCACAAAGTGCTAAACAAAAATGTGACATAACTTCCTAACTACTCATGAAGCCATAGATGTTCAATTGCATGTCATTAGTAAATAAAACAAAGAAAGAAAGAAGCTCATTCGAAAGGAGTATAGTCTGAGATGTATATTACATGCCAAGTGACAGCACTTTATTAACTTATCAATAAGTAGCATACCTCTCCGAATTTCCAATCAGCAGAGGCGCTCGATTGTGATCCTCTGATCAGAAAGAGAGAGAAAAGTGTGAGACAGCTAAAGCATTTGGAATATCCTAATAGCCATACGAATGGCAAGATTTTCAGTTCAAAAATAAGATTGGCAAGGTCCACCTTGTATCTACACCCTTGATGATAGTGGAGAATACTCTGCATTTACCATCGGCAGAAGTTGTTGCAAGATGTATCTGAAGGACCATGAAAGAAGACATGTTAATATTGCATTCAATGGAACAGGTCGTGCATATAGATGGTAATACCAGTGCATATAGATGTTTTTTTTTGAAAGCCCTGTGCATATAGATGTTAATATTGCATTTAACAACTGTAGCAAACAGAATCACATCACATCAAGTTCAGCCACACCATAAATTAACTAGGATTAAATAAACAGAGGAATTCAGCTGCCATGTGTCTATGGAAACTTTCCATTTAACGTGCGTGCGAAGAAGGAAGGGGGGCATATAGGATTTTGGTTTTTCACTAATCATTACTCACGATCGATAAAGAAAAGAACCATCATGAAAGCAAACCAAAAATAACTGCCCCTTATTTTGTTCACTACTGATTATTATGTTCTGTTCGCACAACTTCGAAGAGAGGCATAATATGATGCTCACATTGTTTGGATGCCACGCAAGACTAGTGACAGAAGATTCATGCTTCTTTCTAATAACCTTGCTGATCCACCTGCAGCATGAGAAAGAATCAAAACAGTCCAAGAACTCACATCAACAATGACTCATTTCCTTCAATAAATGCATGAACAGAAGAAAACACTCTTATCAATTATAGGACAGTGTGCATCATTAACGGAAAATTAAGTTAACAAGTAAATAGTACACAGCTAAAGAAAGTGGCAGCGACCAATACCAGTTGTTCTCTTGTTCATAGTAGCAAATGCATACAGACTTGGCACCACTTCCCACAGCAAACTTATTTTCTGCAAAGAATAGAAAGAATTTTAGAGGGAGCAGAATGTCAAGCTACATATGCTTCACTTATGGTTGGTTGCTAAGTAGTTAATGTGCTCTCTCAAAAAAAGTTAATGTGCAGCTATGTTCTATTATGGGAGGGAAGTGATCAGAACCAACCAAGAAACATAAGTTAAAAGCCTTGGATAATAGGATCATTCAGTAACAAAAGAGATAAGAGAAATGTGCTTGCATATAAGTATGAAGATTAAACGAACCTTTTGGACTCCATTGGACACACAAAGCTGCACGATTCAGCTTGAGAATAACAAGGGTAGGTACCCAGTCTTGTCCTTCTTGTGTCCAAACATATCTGCAGGTAGTAAAATGGAACAAACATGTCTGTATTCGCTTTGAACAAGAGGCACAATTAATATACTTTAACATTAGAAATTTAAGCCTGAACACTTACGAGTTTCGATCATGTGAGACTGTGACGATTTTGTTTGTAGATCTACCCCAGTCTATTCCAGACACTATTTGATCATGCTACAAGATATAACAATAAAAATAAATCGAGTTAATTAATTACATCCTTATTAAACACTAGTAGATGAAAATATTTGATGAGAGAGAGTCCAAGTGCAGATGCTATGGCACTTGTCAGAAATATTACCTTGGAAAGAACATGAAGTTTCTCCCACTTGTCTGCAATGAACTTGTAAATATGTACTTCAGTGTTATTTGGACAAAATGCAATCACTGAAAGAAAGAAAAGGTTCCAAGTCCAAGTTAAAGTACCAACTGACAAGCCACATATACATTTATAAATTGCAGAATGAGAACACTTGTGAGATATTAGTAGTGTTTTCATTTCGGAGGAAAAAAACCAAGTAGTGTTAGCAGTATTAGAAGGCAGTGAATGAAGTTTTGTCATTAGAAGCAGATTGTATTATCTACTGCTGTTTATTTTTCTATGATCAATTGAAAGGACAACATATACCACAGAGCAGTCAGCTAGCAGCAGAAAGAAACATTTCCGCACAATTTTCAGAAGCGCAAGGGCTCGTACTAGGTAACAGGATTACAGCATGGCAATACACGAGTCGGTGTGATTCACAGAAATCACCAACTTGTTTGGTCAACTGCTAGATTTTGTTCTAGATGCCCAAATCAACCCGCCGGTGAAAATTCCTCTCACACATGCGGAAGGGTTTCCAGCATGGAAATCTAAGCACAGACACCTGGGTTTGTTTCATGTCACCTATACTACCCCAATATAGTATGAGTGAAAGCACCGCAACAGGGCATTTACCTGGCACCAACCGACAGCCCATATAAATCACGAAATGCTCAGCATTCCGAATGAGGAATCGTGCAGCACGTGAAACGAAAAGCGGCGGACCACCCTACAGGTTGCTCGTAGAAATGAACCGCGGTTAACTTTTGGGAAACGTCAGATGACTTGTCCTGTGAAAAAACACCCGGGTGTTGGAAATGATAGGTAATCGACGGGCTTGACCGAAACCCTAGGAACCCGCCTTGAATTCGACTCGTACGGCTACCAATCGGTCGCGTTCGGAGCTATCCTACAGGGCGCGGCGAATTGAGGAGCAAATCAAAGGGCCGTGAGATCTAGCGCGTAGGGGAGAGGGAGAGGAGAGGGAAGGGCGTTACTGGAGTGGTCGGGGCTCCATGCGTGGCAGGTGATGCACTCGGCGAACTGGTGGATCTCCTGCGCGGCCATCGGGCGCCGGAGGAGAGCCCCGCGGCGAGGCGACGAGGACGGAGAGAAGCGGAGGTGGGAATTGTTAATGGAGCCTTGGTGGCGAAGGGATGGCGAGGAGGAGGAAGGTGCCCAGTACCGGTACAACTACACTTTGCTGCCACTATGCTAGACCGCCATCACTAGGCCGTCGAGGCGGGTGGTGGTGCTGCTGCTAGTAGGATGGGCCATTGCCCGCACGCTCGCGGCCTGCCCTGTCCGGCCCACACTTGTAATGGTGGGTCCCACGCACCAGTTCAACAAGGAACACTACCACAGAATTTTGGTTCAATCCAAAGTAAATAAATAAATTTACATATATGTGGTTGGTACTCCTATTATCTTTTTCTTAGATCTTTACATACCTTATTGATAGAGTGTTAGGTATCATAACAGGATGGAAGGAGAAGATGTTGTCCATTGGTGAAAAGGGGTTTTAATAAAAGCGGTTGCTCAAGCTATATTAGTATTTGCAAATGATAATATTAAATATCTAAAAAAATATAAGGAATCATTGATGCTATTTCGTAATTCTAGTCGGGTGAGCATGATGACTGCAAGAAAAATCATCGGGTAGCTTGGTCAAAGATGTGTATGCCAGAAGAGAGAGGTCGGATTAGCTTTCGAGATCTGCATACTTTCAAAGCCACTATGCTAGCTAAACAATGTTAAAGATTAACGGGAGAACCAAATTCACTGTGCACACTTGTGTTGATGGCCGTAAATAATATCCTGATTGTAATTTTGTAAAGGCAAACTTAAACGGTGGGAGCTCTTTTATACTTGGCAAAGTGTTATTTATGGAATACAAACAAGTTTAATCCTGGATGTATTTGAAGGATTGGGGATGGAGACCAAATCAACATTTGCGAAGATCCATGGATACTTGGCCATAACATACTTCTAGACGGTGGCTCCCTCGCCATAATCAAGATTGCAAACATGTGGCATACCTACTAAAATTCTAGCCTCCGCAACTTTGTCTCCTCCATTCATCGGTTTCCATTCCTTCAATCTTCCTAGCTGACATCGAGAGATGCGGATAACCTAATTTATGGATAGAGTTTTTCAATAATTTAGTTCATTCAGCATATTATTTTTGGTTTTGTGGTTGTATTTTTCTTGGTCTCCTTGGTATTATCTTTTTCTTAGATTACATACATTATTGATAGAGTGTTAGGTATCATAACAGGATGGAAGGAGAAGATGTTGTCCATTGGTGAAAAGGGGTTTTAATAAAAGTGGTTGCTCAAGCTATACTAGTATTTGCAATGATAATATTAAATATCTAAAAAATAAGGAATCATTGATGCTATTTCGTAATTCTGGTCGGGTGAGCATGATGACTGCAAGAAAAATCATCAGGTAGCTTGGTTAAAG
The DNA here is from genome assembly GCA_023614405.1 of Avena insularis. NCBI lineage: Eukaryota > Viridiplantae > Streptophyta > Magnoliopsida > Poales > Poaceae > Avena > Avena insularis. The sequence continues at coordinate 392,304,407 of CM042695.1, forward strand.
ATGTGTATGCCAGAAGAGAGAGGTCGGATTAGCTTTCGAGATCTGCATATTCAACGCCACTATGCTAGCTAAACAATGTTGGAGATTAATGGGAGAACCAAATTCACTATGCACACTTGTGTTGATGGTTGTAAATAATATCCTGATAGTAATAATCTTCTAAAGGCAAAACTAAACGGTGGGAGCTCTTTTACTTAGCAAAGTGTTATTTATAGAATACAAACAAGTTTAATCGTGGATGTATTTGGAGGGTTAGGGATGGAGACCAAATCAACATTTGCGGAGATCCATGGATACTTGGCCATAGCATACTTCTAACGGTGGCTTCCTCGCCATAATCAAGATTACAAACATGCGGCATACCTACTAAAATTTTAGCCTCCGCAACTTTGTCTCCTCCATTCATCAGTTCCCATTCCTTCGATCTTCCTAACTGACATCGAGAGATACGGATAACCTAATTTATGGATAGAGTTTTTCAATAATTTAGTTCATTCAGCATATTATTTTCGGTTTTTGTGGTTGTCTTTTTCTTGGTCTCCTTGTCATTGAGATGACAACTTTTTTAATAAGTGTTCTTCGGTTATTATTTTGACGAAGAGAGTTCCTTACTGACGTCAATGGTGATGTTAAAAGATCAAATTTTTCTAGGGTTGGACTTTTAGATCTTTCTTCGTTGGATCGTTTTGGATGGTTTTTGGTGATTGACTCAAGGAATATTGTCTTGTAATATCTATCATGGATGACACATCCTCAATAATGGTGATTCTTACTATTGGTTCTTCAGCGACGTCGACTAGGTTGTTCAGTTTGTCTTCTATGTAATATTGGTGTTGATACTTTTGTCGATATTGGTCGATTACTTTAATGATTGTTCGTGTGTGCACGTAGCCTCAACATTGTGGCTCAAATTAAAATTATGGAAGAACCATGTTGGTATTTACAAGTATGTGGTTTGGCATCCGTGCAGTTTTTCTTTGGCTCTTTTTGAAAAAATACAAGATTATGTCATACAAGAAGAAAAAATTTGAAGACCTTGACAATTTATTACTTTCTTTTAAACCTTATTTTTTAATAGTTTAACACGGCTCACGTATCTTTACCCCGTAATATCCGCTATTCTAAATATATCATGGTATTGATTGTCAAAAAATGCTAACCACCTAAAAAAAGTACTTCTATATAGTGGCAATGGCGCATTCATCTTTTTATTTTCGCCCTGACCACGGCGTCGCCTCGATACTTCACATGGAGTGACAATGTTTTTTGGTCTTTGCTAATTCCAGGTCAATTGGGAATTAAGTTACAGCTTAGTAAGATTCTAATCTATTGATCTACATAACGATTTATGCGCATGTGAGTTGTAGGTGAGATTCTTAGAGCATCTCCAAGAGCCTTTCTATATTTGGCTAGGATTGCTAAAAACCGAAAATATAGCAATTTGGGTAAAATCGATGCTCCAACAGCCTTTGTATAAGTGGTCCCCCACAAAAAAAATTTAGGAAGCTGAGTATATTGGCACCTCCACTTTGTATATATGCAAAGTCTCTCGCCACTTCCTATAATTTCCAAACTCGCTCGTGCACTGCGCGGAGAGGCCAACTGCCGCCCAGGAAGCTTCCGCTCGTGTGCCCGTCCCCTGTTGCCGGCGACTCCGGCCACCGCAACGGCCATGGAAGGCACGCCCGACCTCCCTCGCGGCCCCGTCGACCCCTAGCGAACCTCCCATAGCCCTTCCACCTCGTTTCGAGCCCACATCGGAGCCTTCTGCCTCCACCGCCTTCTGCCGATTCCGGATGCCCGAGTCCGATTCTGACCGTTTCCGGCTGGATTGAACCCCGTCGCTGCCAGATCCATCGATTCCCTGCCCTTCCCTCCCGTGGCCGGCCGCGTCTTCCACCGGAATGAACGTTTCTGGCCTTGCAGCACGGCGGCGACCCGCGCCACTTCGCCGCCTCGCCCTCATGCACATCGGCGGTTTGGCCACGCGCACGGCCTCGCCCTCACGCGCGTCGCCATCCCAGCCACCCCCGCGCGCCGCCGTCCCCAACCACCCCCATACGCGTCTTCGATTTAGAAGTGCAGTTCGGCATCAGGAAGAAAGAATGGGGAAGATGAGGAGAGAAAAAAAAGAGAAAAGAGAGACCCATTGACAGGTGGGTCCTACAATTTGGCAATTGCTATTATAGAAAGGCTGGAGAAGCATGTATGTGTTTGGATTGCTAAAGCCTCTCTCTCCTTTTTCTATACCCGATTTTTAGCAATTCAATATACAAATGCTCTTGGAGATGCTCTTAGGAGGTCTATAGGAGGTTGCAATATTTCTAGTTGCCACCGGGTTTAGACACGTCCATTTTTTTTTTCACCGAGAAAGAAAAGGTAACGACAAGAATCTCAATTTATATTGCTGCAATCATAATGGCATGGTTTCACCATCACGATTCACGGCGATTATTCTCTGCGTGATTTTCGCTTATTGAAAGATCATCATTCATGAAGCGGGCCATAGCCTAGCTCGGTATCTTCGGGCCAATCAACGTGGGTTTCCTAGACGAGCAGGCGCTGGTGCTGGTCTTCCGCGCGCTCGACTGGACCCGCGGACGCTCTGCTGTCAGGCACCGACGAAGTACCAATTTATATTCAGCTATCCAACGGCGATTGGCAAACGGCACCAACGGTCTAGATGAGTCGATACCGTTTGAGACTAGTTACTGTGTTACTTTTACCTCTTGCCTTGCTGTATAAGTTGTAACAGCGGTAATAAAGATATAATGGCCAGCTACGCCTGCTCGATAGCATCTCTCCTCTATTATTTGCCTTGAGCAACAAAACAATATACTCTATAGACAATATATACATCCGGGTACATGAGTCTCGATTCTCATCGGATCTACCAAATTGCATCCGATTCTGTTATTTTACGCAATGGATTAGATTACGTGTTCCTCTGATTATATCTGGGACCTGACAAAGTGGTATCAGAGACATCGGTCCTTGGCGGCGGATTCGAATTGGTTTGGGGAGCTAGGTTTGGCTATCCAGTAAAATCCCTCCCTCCTCACCCGATTCGCGGCGGCGGTGTTGAAAGTCGACGGAGGCGTGGGCGACGGTGCAGTCCTTCTCACGGACGAGGTCAACGGTGGCGGTTTGGCGGCGGTGAAGTTCTTCTCGCGGACGAATCTGACGGCGGCGGCTTGGCGGCGGCGGCACCAAATTCGGGCACAGATCGAGAGTTCAAGGCGGTTGCAAGAGAACATCCCCTCTTGCTGTAAAATCCCGGCCGGCAACTCGATCCGTGTGCTTCTACGGCCAGGCGGAAGGATCTGGAGTGAGGTTCGGGTTACTGAACTAGTTTTAGTGTAAAATTCCTCTCCTTACTACTAAGATCGCTATGCCTCGAGGGTCGAAGGCTAGTGTGGAAGGAGATGATTTGTTGGAACTGCGAGCACTTCGACATGAACTGAATGAAACTCGCAAGGACACTGACAACCTGCTCACAAAAGTAAGTCGAATCAAAGCAGATATTATTGTTCTCTCGCACAAACAGGATGATGTGGTAGAGGCTGTTACGGATATGAATTCTGCAGTAAGCACTATAGGCAATCCGTTAACTGCAATGGCACAAGCTATCAATTCCTTGCGTCCTGCTGTCATTCAACACCCACATCCACCTGTTATTCCTGAACAAAACCAACTTAAATCCCCTACTCTTCAACAGTCTCAACAACAGCAAGCTGGCCAACTGACAGAGGAATTGAGACAATGTTTGCTTCAGGAACAACAGAAAACTAAGCTGATTGATTTAGTTACCGCCACAAATTTGCCACCAATCAATACAGGAAGAAGATCAGCACCTCCAGGATTTGCTGGTTTCGACAAGCATAGAGCAAACATACAGATTAACTGTCCTAAGCAAGTATCCATACCAGCTTTCAAGAACTATGCACAAGTCAATACTAAGATTCAGGAAAAATGGGAAGGATATGCCCGGGATTATGAGAAAGAAATGAGGATGCAGTTCTTTAAATCCATCACTAAGGGTCCAAGAATGGAATTTCCAAAGTTTGATGGAGATAACCCTGTGGGCTGGATACGCCAGTGTGAAAAATATTTTCAAATGGCTGCGGCTCCTGAAGAATATAAAGTACACTTGGCACAATTATACTTCATTGGACCTGCTGATGTATGGCTTCGGCGTTCAGGCTTACATAAACAGTAGATGTCATGGACTCAGTTCGCCGAGGAGGTCACTAATAGGTTCTCCGAAAGCAGTACCTATGAGTTAGCTGAGAGATTCAACAGCCTCAAGCAAAACAATTTGACGATTAAGCAGTACACTGAACTTTTTGAGGGATTGATGGCTGATGTCCGTGAGGAAAATTCAGATATTCAAGAAGACTGGTTTGTGAGATGCTATGTGAATGGAATGAGAGATTCCATCAAAGATCAGCTCAGACCTTTACGACCTTCTTCTTTGACCGCAGCATATTGGCAAGCTAGGGAAATGGAACAATGCCAAGTTGCAAAGAAAAGTCATGTTCCTCAATTCCAGAAATTCAGTGCTACAAATCACTACAAACACCAGCAACCACATGCTCCCATCATTAGTAAAATTCCTGAAGTACCTGTTTCCAAACAAAGAGTAAAAGGGGAATGCTGGAGATGTGGTGAACCCAATTGGCAACCTGGTCATAAATGCAGGCAAATTCCAGTGTTAAATTTTTTAACACAAATCATCGATCAAGAACAGAGTGATCAACTGGCACAACCTAGAGAGGAAGTGAGTGAGGAAAGTATTGAAACCCCACAAGAACAGACAGCTCAGCTGATGAACATCTCATTACAAGCTCTAGGCCAACAATCCACTACAAACACACCTATTGTGCTTATTACATTAAATGGAAAACAAGCAGTAGCTCTCGTTGACTCTGGTAGCAGCACCTCTTTCATGGATTTGCAGTTTTCTATTAAAACTGGCTGCACTCTGCAAACAGCTCCAATAAGAGAAGCTAAAGTTGCAGGAGGTGGGATTCTTATGTCAGATTCTGTGGCTATGGATTGCAACTTTTCCATCCACAAGCACAAGTTTGCAGAAACTTTCAGAGTATTGAATCTGCCTGATCATGAGGTCATACTGGGATGTGATTGGCTCACACAACACAACCCTTTCACAATGGATTTGCAGAAATCCTTATTCAGCATCCATAAACATGGAATACACCCTGTCACCTTCCCAATACTGAATTCAGCAAGTACAAAATTGAAGGAAATCCCAGCAGAGGAAATGCATAAGTTGCTGGATCAAGGAGCTGTTGGATATGTTCTGAAATTACACACCTTATCAACATCTCCTACAACAACAACAGCACTCTTACCTGAATTAGAAAAGATTCTAGAAAGGTTTGATGCTGTTTTTGCTGAACCTACTGATCTTCCTCCTCATCGACAACGCGACCATACAATTCCTCTTCAATAAGGATCCGCTCCTCCTTTAAGCAGACCTTATAGAGTACCCCATAAACATAAAGATGAAATGGAGGCACAAATCAAACAGTTATTAGCCCGCAACATCATACGGCCTAGCCAGAGTCCATATGCCTCTCCAGCCATTTTGGTGAGGAAAAAGGATAAAACTTGGCGATTATGTGTCGATTACAGAAAACTAAATGCTTTAACTGTCAAGAACAAGTATCCTATTCCAGTTATTGAGGACCTACTTGATGAGCTGCATGGAGCAAAAATATTCAGCAAGTTGGATCTCGAGATCGCTATCATCGATTAGAATGTCTCCTCGGATATTCCCAAGACAAAGATTCGAACTTCGTGGTCACTATGAATACATGGTTATGCCATTTGGCTTATCAAATGCTCCTGGAACTTTCCAAGCACTAATGAATGATATTTTTGCCAATTATATCAGAAAGTTCATTCTAGTGTTCTTTGATGACATTCTCATCTACAGCCCTGATGTACAATCACACTGTCAACACCTAGCCATTGCCTTGCAATTGTTACAGGCTAACAAGCTATTTGCTAAGAGGAGCAAGTGTGTTTTTGGCACGCCTCAAGTGGAGTACCTGGGCCATATAATCAAAGGAGACGGGGTATCTACAGACCCAACAAAGATTTCTGCTGTAGCAGAATGGGAGGTTCCTGTGACAACCAAACAATTAAGAAGCTTTCTAGGTCTGACTGGTTACTATCGGCGCTTCATCAAGAACTATGGCCTCATATGTCACCCATTATACAATCTCTTGAAGAAAGTTCCCTTCAACTGGACAAAAGAACACGACACTGCCTTCTCTACTTTGAAAACGGCTTTAATCACTGCCCCAGTTTTGGCTCTACCTAATTTCACCAAGCCATTCATCCTGGAGACTGATGCATCTGGTAGTGGCCTGGGTGCAATATTGATGCAAGAGGGCAGAGCTCTAGCATATTTCAGTGTTGCTTTAGGCCCTAAAAATTCTGCCCTTTCTACATATGAAAAAGAAGCTTTAGCAGTTCTGGAAGCTTTGAAACGTTGGAGACGCTACTTCCTAGGCAATCAGTTGATTATAAAATCAGACCAACAAAGTCTGAAATATATCACTGACCAGAGAATTGCAGATGGCATACAACACAAATTGATGCTGAAGTTGTTGGAGTTCGATTTTACTGTGGAATATAAAAAAGGAAGAGAAAACACAGCAGCAGATGCACTATCTCTAAAATTCTCCTCTATCTTTGCAATTTCAGCAGTTACTCCTACTTGGATGTTGGAAATCATACAAAGTTACTCAGCTGATAACAAAACACAACAGCTAGTACAACAGTTCCTAATAACACCACCAGAGGAAACTTCTGACTATTCTATGAAAGCAGGAGTTTTGAGATACAAGGGGAGGCTAGTCTTGGGCAAAGATCGACAACTCCAGGCAAAACTGTTCTCAGCTCTCCACAGTTCTGCAATTGGAGGTCATTCCGGAATGAAAGCTACATATCAGAGAATGAAGAAACTGTTTTACTGGACTGGAATGAAGAAAGATGTGGAATCCATGGTGGCCCAGTGCCCCGTTTGTCAAAGAAGTAAACATGAAAATTGCAAGTACCCGGGATTACTTGACCCATTGCCTACACCTGACATGGCTTGGGCTCATGTATCTATGGATTTTATTGAGGGTCTCCCAAAATCCCAAGGAAAGGAAGTAATTTTGGTGGTGGTGGACAAATTCACTAGGTATGCACATTTTATTCCATTGTCCCACCCTTACTCAGTGAATACGGTAGTAAATGCCTTCATGGACAACATAGTGAAACTCCATGGACCTCCCACAGTGATAATTTCTGATAGGGACAAAATTTTCACAAGCACTATGTGGAAAGCAATTTTCAAATCTTTTCAAGTGGAATTGAGGTTTAGCTCAGCCTATCATCCGCAATCAGATGGATGAATCGAGTAAATCAATGTTTGGAATCTTACCTCCGGTGTATGATATTCAATGAGCCACACAAATGGGTTTCTTGGTTACCTCTGGCAGAGTTTTGGTACAACACTTCATTCCACACTGCTCTGAACATTACACCATTTCAAGCCCTTTATGGTTACTCCCCACCACAAATTAGTGAATTATCTGTTCCTGGACCTCCTGAACTAGATGCAACCGAATTCATTCAAGCCAAGCAAGCAATGCTAGTGCAACTCAAAGAACATTTAGCTCAAGCTACTGCTAGAATGAAGAAGTTTGCTGATGCTAACAGATCTGAAAGAACACTCCAAGTGGGTGACATGGTCTACTTAAAGATGCAGCCTTACAGGATGGCCGCATTCGTCTTGCGAGGAGCCATTAAACTTCACACCAAGTTCTATGGTCCTTTCCGAGTGCTGCAAACTGTGGGCAACAGAGCTTACAAAATCTTGCTACTTGAAGGGGTCAAAATTCACCCAGTTTTTCATGTCAGCCAATTAAAAAAGCACATTGGTCCGACGGTCATACCTTGCCCGAATCTACCACTCATCGATGACAATGGCAAGATACACACTGCTCCATCCACAGTTTTGCAGGTCCGCCAGATACCAAGGCACAACTTACCAGTCGTCCAATGGCTTGTACAATGGGAAAACCTATCTCCTGAAGAAGCTACATGGGAAGATGCTGACTTCATCAAGAAGATTTTTCCTTCATTCTTCAGAGCTACCGTTGATGCGTGGATGCACCCGGATTCTGTTCCTTGAGGACAAGAAACTTCTTAAGCAGGGGGAATTGCCAGGCACTGACAAAGTACCAATTTATATTCAGCTATCCAACGGCGATTGGCAAACGGCACCAACGGTCTAGATGAGTCGATACCGTTTGAGACTAGTTACTGTGTTACTTTTACCTCTTGCCTTGCTGTATAAGTTGTAACAGCGGTAACAGTATAATGGGCCAGCTGCGTCTGGCTCTGATAGCATCTCTCCTCTATTATTTGCCTTGAGCAACAAAACAATATACTCTATAGACAATATATACATCTGGGTACGTGAGTCTCGATTCTCATCAGATCTACCAAATTCATACCCGATTCCTGTTATTTTCTGCAATGGATTCGTTCTGTGTTCCTCTAATTATATCTGGGACCTGACGTCTGCTCCGTGCCGCGCGTCGGCCGCCGGCGCCTCCGCACAGTCGCCGAGCGCGTGCTGTGCCTCTCGCGGCCGCCGCCGGCGCTCACGGGCGCGGCGACAGGCGGCCGGCGCTGGCGAAGCTGCTCCTCTTCGCCACCTCCAAGACGTCCGGGCGGAGCTTCTTGTCGCGGCGGTGCGGCCGGGACATCCTGTACCTGAAGGGCGGCCGCGGCCCGCTGGAGCCAAGCTTGCGGCGCGCACAAAGCATGATCGACAGGCGCACGCACAGGATCTACGGCCGTCCCGTGGAGGAATTGCACTCCATCGTCGTTTGTTTGTGGTGTGGAATGAAAGGAAGAGACAACAGGGTGTTCCCGCGAGACAAGACAACCATACCCTCCACGGCAGAACAGACCCAGCAAGCAAGCAAGCAAGCGTTCCAATCTGACCACGCCTGAAGCTTGTTCGCCAGTCAGTCTACTACCTAGCCTGAAGCATTTGCGTAGTCGTGTTAATAGTCCCACACACAACACACACACAGCCTAAATAAGTCAAATCAGTCCTTCAATAGGACGTCGATAATCAAACAACCTGAACCAAGCTCCGACGTACAGATATATATGCAGCTAGTCCAGCGAAACTAGAGGACACGAATCTGCATTATTTGTGTACATACTCGACGACTTTCGGCAATATTAGCATGGCCTTACAACTCGCAACTGGAACAGGTGAACTCAATGAAATGGAACAAGAATTCGCGTCAGAATCCTCAAAAAGATATAGTATAAAACTCTTGCTGGTCTTGTCTAAAAAACTGCATTGAGTTTTCATGGTGGAGCTGATGAGATAAGTTTGGGCCACGGTGATTTCTGAAAAGTGAATTTCAATGCCGGTCGGGTTCCTACGACGTGTTTCCTCAATTGCATCCAACCATTGTGTAGCTTGTGCCCAACTTTGCTTCCAGTTTTACTTGTGGATTTTCTTTCCTTATGGACACCACTCTTTTGTGCCCGCCCTGATGGCTCCGAGCTTGTGATTGATTCTTGTTGTTGTAATTGCCATCGGCCTAGTGTTCCCCTTGCAAGCTTCTGTCTGGTTAACTGAACTAACCGGAACGTGGCACCAATAATGGTTCCACTGGGAATTCAGTAACAGTCTTTCTAGACGCACAAGTGTGTTGGGTTTCTTCGTTTGTTAATCCATGTGAAACTCCTGCCCATAAGCTGCAACCTGCAACCCGTTTTTCCATTCACTGAAATTCAACCATCGCCTGCCAGTCAGCATCATTGTTACAGTATTACTATTCTTTTCCTCAGCTGATCCTTGCTATGTTGAAATCCCCTATGAGAAGCCATGGCCTGGCATCCACTGGTTCCATAGATTTCATATCATCAAAGAACACATTGCCCTGTTTGAACGCTCATTAATTAGGTGCATGCGTAAATGTTTGAAAGTTGAACTGAAGCGGCATCTCTCACTGACTGTGACCTGAACGATGCAATCAGGGCAGGCTACCCGCTGATGCACGACGAAGCTGGATAGATGGCATGGCAGGAACTGAGCTGCTTCGAACTTTGTAATGTTTGCAAAGCTTTGTTCCTTGTATGGACCAAAATACCAGGGTTTGCGTTTGTCATTTGGGCTGTAAATTATTGTGTGTGTTTTTTTTCAGTATATCCCCTAGCGCCCTTGTGTTCCATGATGCAAGTCTCGTTTGCAACGGACGATTCCGTGGGAGAAAGTAAATCGCGTGACAACAGAAATGTAAAATCCAGAGGAAACAATGTGAGCTGCAATGGAAACTAAGCTTTCATTTTTGGTGTTACAGGGAGGATACATGAAAAGTGAAGGAGAAACCAAACACTGATCTTTGAAAAAGAAAAGTAAAATGCAGGTGGTTGGAAGGGAAAACAGACCAGGATCCACAACACCGCCGGATGCTTGATCTTCTGCGGTTGGCGTTCCGTACAAGACTACCGCTGCTAGAGATATATACATCTAAAAAGCCATTACCGTCGCAAGGTTGTTTGAACACCCTTCAGTAGTCAGTAAGACATCTCGACTCTCCCTTCCTTTCAGAGATTAGATACATGCACAGACATGTCTTTGCACGTTCAAGCATGCATGGACGAAGAGACATGTACTCCGATGAGACCATTTGAGACGATGTCAACTATGAACTCACTAGCGGCACCCGAGTGTTCCGCAGTTGTGATATCGTGGTTTCGGTTTCCTCCAACATCTCAAACATGGTAACAACAGACAGGACGGCAGAGGCTAGAGGCTGGGGCATCCCCCTCTTCTGAAAAACGGAGAGGCCCCTATTAAAGGCATAGCTTTATACTAGAAAACAATGCCTTTGCGTGGATAGCTTGGCTAATTTTGTTTCGTTCTTACACGGAGTTTGCTGCCTATTTATAACCAAGCCTGAGTTCATCACAAACGTGTGAGGTTGGTCATTGCAATTACGGAGCAAAGCAGGAATTCCAAGAGTCATGCATTCAGCAAGGTGAAGTTCCGTGCCTTCATCACATTTGGGCAGTGAAATGTGGGTGTTTCTATTAGTTTTCAACTAATTGACGAAGCCTCATGTAAAAACCATGCAACCAGCAACTCAAACGCATGAAACATTCTTATGCACACACTACATGTCAAAGGATGATACCGTGTGTGGGTAAGACTTGTGACCCAAACGCTACCCAAGGCTTAGCTTCCTTTGATGGAAGATAGTAAACCTCATTCCATGGTTTATGTCTGATAAACTAATTGTGATACCCCCAATTTTTCGTTTCGTTGTTCACAATATTATTGTGATGTTAAACTAGTGTGAGCATAGAGGATATGTGCGGATGAAAGAGGAGAAAAATAGGGTCTGAGAAATGAAGGTTGTTGCTAGAGCTAGAGCCCATTATTTGGGACCGGTGAAAATAGGGGCAGAAACCATTTGGACGTGGGCTCTATTTTCTGAGCTACTGCTTGAAATACTCTGAACAAAGTACAACACCACCAAAATTATACACTTTCGACAGTCTGCTACTTGCGGATCTCTTTAGGAGATTAAATGGTTTGTGTTAATAATCTAACTAAACAGCACAAACAAGTCAACCTGGTCCTTCAGTGAGATGTGCAAAATCACATAATTCCAATTGTATAGTTTGAAATGCATCCACTGAACATTTGTGTGTTGGATGACTTTAAGCAATATTTGCTTTGTAGCCTTACAAATCATAGAGATGAACTGATAAGAACTAGAATTGAACTGTTTTTGGAGTGTGAACTGAATCGATTTATGAGCGCGCATATTAATTCTTAATAATACCAATGCCGCAGAAAAATTTGGTGTCGTCCACCGGAGTAAGATATAACTCTATCAAGAACCTGCAGGCCTAAGCTCGCAAGTCAAGCAGAATCTGTTGCTACCTCGGCGCTCGTTCGAACGGTTCCCAGAATCTCCGATCTCAACTGCATCAGCAGTCTACCCAGGTAGTTCAGACCTTCGCCCTCGCGCCCACCACCCCAGAACAAATCATGGGGCGAGGACTCGACAAGAACAGAGCCAGCCGTCGACAGCAGCATCTCGGTCAGGTGGGGATAACTCGAAAACTTGCATTTTAGAGCTCTGTACATCACATCAATCTTCATGGACTCCCAATCCGGACGTACCTAACAAGGAAATAAAGAGTTAAATAGAGAGAAACAAAATTGGTTTGCAGAACCAAGCAAGAGTATGCAGCAAATGGTCCTTCTAACAAGCGAGCGAAGGAGCCAAGACAAAGATATTATGTGGTAAGTGCCGCCATGGACACCATACCGATGATTCGTTGGCACTGGCATGCTGGTAACACCTATCCAGCCAATAGCAGCCAGTGATGATATACACCCTTGAACTAACACATACGGAGTACATGATGAGGAAAATTAAGGGGAGCAGGAGCTCTCGTCCACTTTTGTGATTTGAGGATGAAAGAATGGTTCCAAAATTTCTGAAAATTTTCTACACATAACGTGATGCAAACCTACATAATTTCAGATACACATTTGCCTCTGCTATCAAGAACCACACAAAAAAAAGAACAGCCAGTGACGAGCGAATTCATTTACTACAGTACTATATTTCTTCTTTTAGTTGGGACACAGTTGAAGGGAAAATTTGAAGATATGATTTATGAATTACTCCCAGAGCACTGCATGTTGACATTAATGAATTTTGTCAAAAATTCATAACACCATGAACAAAATTCATAACACCCTTTCATGGTCAAATCGCAAAAGGGGGTGTGAGCACTATTGGACACTAAATTTCTAGTCAAATCGTAAAACAACAAAACAGCCAAATTGATCAATTATTTTGCTACAAAATATGCATTTGGACTGGTAATAATTCTCATCCAACTTGTTGATCTAGTAGTGTTAACAGAAACAGGTAACATACAATTTGATTAACGTAGAACAACAGGTAAGGTTGGACATATTTTCTGGTAAAGGCGAGTAAGAATACAGTGTGATGTACTTTCCAATACAGTGTGTGCACATGAGGTACCTAATGAATTACAGTTGATACACGTGGTGGAATAGAGAGGCTGGAAGTGGATAAAACAAATGTCACTTCAGGCATCAGGACAGTTTTACCACAAGTTATATATAACCTATCAATAAGGCCCATCAAGTAAATATTGGTGGCATTATACTGAAACTGTTAGATGAAATAATTGTGGCTTAGCGTGTACTTATGGGTTCAATTGGCAGAACTAGATGTAAAGATTGCATAATGAGACTACAATCATGCCAGCAGGATGGAAAATAACATCAATGTTATCTTCTTGCCAGTTATTTTCCAATTCATATATCTTCTTCCCTCTCTAGCAATCTTTCAGGTTCTCTTTGACTCTGAGTTTGGGTGCGTATTTCTTGATTGAAAAGACACCTACTTCCTCCTAGGTACTCTCTCTATAATACCTTTCATCAGAAAGAAGATCCAAATTTTATATATTTTATCTAGAAGGTCCGTTGATCCTTTCCCACAATAATCAGCAAACATTAAAGCGGAATATTCAAATATACCAATTCAGGGAATTCTCTTTGTCGGGTCCTTCCTATTCTAGCAGCTTCTTCAGGACTCCTTGCCTTCTTTATTTCTTTCACAATGTCTCTTGCTTGAGGATTGTCAACACCAGCAAATTTATGTGCCTGAAAAAACTTTTGGACTCACTGGCAGGTTCACAGGTGCAATTATAATGTTGAAGGTTTAGAAAATGCTGCAGTGAAACATGGTCAAGAATTCATTTTCATATGAGAAACACAAAAGTAGCACTATAAACATCATGAAGGGAAACCTGGTAATAGTGCTCCACTGTTGACCATGTCAAACAATCTCCTTTTTTGTCGGGCATGTGAATTGGATGAGGAGAAAAGTTTGAGAAAGCCCCAAAGGTATCCCAAGTCTTGTAAAAAGATATAATATTTGTCTCGTATGGAGATACTTCTGGATCAACTGAAGGTATTTCATCCACAGATGGTATCACAGGTGACAGATCAGGAATAGGTTGGATGAATCCACTCATGAGCATGTCACGGTCAATCTGCAATATTGTAAGGAAATATATGGTATTACTACCATGAAACTAAGAGGGGCATATGCAGATGCCACTACTACTATTAAACAATAGACATATATAAGATAACACGTGTATGAACTTTTATCGAAAGCTGGAAAAAGCTGGAGCCAGTAGTGGACTACTGAATTCTACAGAAATATATCTTACACAACTCCCTCCGTTCCAAAATGACTGAGGTTATAGTTTTGTGCTTATGTCAAGTTTGACCAAATTTAAATACATCTACAACACAAATTTAGTTCTATTAGATTCCTCATACAATATATTTTCATACTATATAGATTTCACGTTGTAGATATTGATGTAGTTTTCTTTAAATCTGGTCAAACTTAGACAAGTTTGACTTAGGACAAAACTAGAACTTCAATTATTTTGGAACTGAGGGAGTAGCAGCTAGCGAGTACATATAATTGACGGAAAACAAATATGAGAATTTGAAATGGAACATAGGAATTAACCTGCTCATATGAAACATCAATTAAATCAATTGCCTGAGTCATTTGATTCATTCCTAGTTCACCTACTGGCGTTGGAGCATTTGCTCCACCAATTATTTTTGGGGCACAGAATGCGTACACCTGTTGGAAGAACAAAAATACCAACATGAAGTCGTAAGCAGAGCTCAATCATAATATGGCATACAACATGCACAAAAAGGAAAAGAGCAAACCTAATAAAATGAAGCCATCTAATGCACATGTGGGAACTGGCTAACGTTAATGATGCATGGTGGTTATAAAATGTTTAGAAAACTTAATGCACGGAGACTATACCTACGGTTCTGTGACTCCCCGTCCAAAGAGTGGTCCCTCCCCCCTGAGCAGTACTACACTTCTCCCTGATATAAAGTATGGCTACATAATGCTGAAACTGGGGAGCATCTATATATCCAGGTCATAAGATTATCCTTTTAACATTCCTATTCTAAAATGTGAAAGCTGCTTACGATGAAGTAAAAAATAAATAGCATATCGATGTAATATCCTATGTGGGAAGTTACCAAAGTTCAACTGCAAAGACATTGAACATAGCTTGTTGACCAGTTCAATAGATAACATGAAATTAATGGTGCCACTTCTTTTTGAGAAGGATACAAATTATAAAAATCATCCAGATTTGGTACTTGTGAACTTGCAATAATAGGAAGAGTACTATTTCACCCAATAATTCAAGATAACTCTATCAACTTCTTCACTCCAACAGTAAATAGAACAGTGTCTTAACATTGCTAGGTTTGATTTCAAATCCAGAACTCAAACAAGTATTAGCTGACGAACTAGAACAACAAAGGCAACAAATAAACATTCTGGGTAACTATGTAATATGTTCGATACATAAGTGAATGCGCATGGCACAAATATAGTGAAATAAAAAGCATTTACCTTGTGAATAACTCTTGCAGATATAGCAGCAGCTGATAGGGTCCCACCACACTCCCATAATACAGAAAGGTAACCACGATCATAACAATATGACATAACATCTCTAGGATTTAGCATGTCAAATTCCACTACTTCCACACCCTTCATAGCAAGCTTCTTTTGGAAATCTCTCCGAGCACCTCTTTGTGTTGCAACTATTGTGTAGGCCTCATGAACATTCCATAAATTTGCTTCTTCAGGAAGGTTACAAGTTTGTGACATTACAATGCGCACTGGAACATGTCCCTTCACATGCCTTGCAGTTAATCGAGGATCTGTAACACAACTAACAGCTTCTTAATCCTAGGAAGGAACACCAATATAGAAAACACAAAAAAAATTACTGCATTGTTTCTTCGTTACCATCACGGCGGACTGTATTTCCACCAACTATAACAGCATCACTTCTTCCACGCAATTCAAATACTCGGCCTCTGGATGCTCTGCCACTTACCCAAGACGCGTGCCCACTACTGGCTGCAATTTTGCCTGTCATTTCCATCGATGGAAATAAAATAAAATACAAGTTGGATATTACTGCTCAGCTGTAGTACGTACCAAGCGAATATAAGCAAATGAAAAAAAATACTAGGCCTCACCATCTGCAGTCATAGCATACTTCAGAACCGAGAATGGAACACGAAAGGCGGCTCGGTAAAGTAATGGAGCATTTACGATGAGGCATGAAGTTAGAGCTTCCTACAGTGAACACCTTAAAACACATTAGCAAGTCAGTGAAATTCAAGTTTGCGGCTGCTGCACTGTAATGTTCTTATTTGAAAAGCTGCTGGGGAACGATTACCATAACCTATTGCAATGCCAAAGAAAGCCTAAGTAACCAGCACCTAACGCACAAAAAAGAATTGAAATAGAAAACTAAAAGAGCAAATTGGCAATATACATTTCTGAGATACTTACTAGGTTAAACACGAAAATACATTAGAAAAAAGGGATTGTAGATGCTCCGAACTCGTAACGAAAGAACTGGAGTGAATAAATGAGTGGTGAGGTCAAGAAAGCTTCCTAAATCAATATAAGTATAACAACCATACAAGAAAATTAAATCATTATGCTACATTGTAATCTGCAACTAGTACGGGTGCTGAACCTACAGCTTAAATGGGCATCAAGGACTTCTTAGCTTTAGTGAGATACTCGGTGTTTGTTAGTAATTATACTTGAAATGTTAGACAGTTTGGTGAATCGGTTATCCATAATGCTTAAGACATGGAGTTGTCTCCTATGGGCTGAAAACAATACATAATCTCAGATATAATCCTTATGTCCGCCATTTCAAATATGCTATAAAAGAAGTTAATGAAGTTGAATTTCTGATTAAACTCTGATAGATTAATAGAAGTTGTCACTAAGACATTTGTAGTTAAAGAAAACGTAATAACATACAAAAAAAATTATCATTAGTGTCAACTGTCAAATACACAAAACCATAACTGTACATTCAGGAAACACATGATCTTACAAATCAACGGTTGTACAGTGATTTATCTCCAATACTTACTCAAAGTAAAGCACACAAGATATTTCTGGAATTTATTGCCCAGTTGCATGCTTTTCATTAGCATTCATATTGCAGAAATAAATATTTGTATTTTAAAATTGTTAATTGTAAAGCTGGTTTATAAAGAACATGATGCAACAACACTACAAGGTAGGGTGCCCCTCGCTAAGTGCTTACTACTATTTTGACATTGCAGCTAACAAAAGATAATTTATATAAGCCAAGGATCACCTTGAATAATTTGCTCTGGAGATCTTCCCCCACTACATCAACTTGAATGCCTTCACTTCGCAATGATTGAATTGCTTTCCCTCTCAAGTGCTTCAGGGGATGTCTAAGACCCACCACAACTCTTGTAATTCCTGCCTGATAAAATCATTAGTTTTCTCCCTGCATTTAGGACATATTTTTACATGAATATAATTCTATGTAAATGTGTATGGCTAAATTATCAATAAAAAGGTTGAGAAAATCTAATGCAGCGATCCTGTAAAATGTAAACATCCTAATTCAACATAAATGAGGTCCGATTTGCACACCTTATATTGTTCTCTTCAGTAATACTACCTCTGTTCCATAATGTACCTTTCTAGCAGTTCAAATTGAACGGCTAAAAACGCTTATATTTTGGAACGGATGTACTATAATACTCTGCATCGTATGCTTATAGTAATATACACATTTTGTTTTACAGCAGTTTTCAGAAATACAGCAATCTTCTTAGAAGAAACTGAAGGGAGATGGTGAAGAACATTTCGTCGAGCACCTGGACGAGGGAGGACACGGCGGTGCTGTCCCCGTAGCAGTCGCCCGGCTCGAGGTTGAGGTAGGCCGTGGCGCCGCGGGCGTGCTCTCCGGCATGATAGGCAGCGAGTAGCTCAGCGCAGGGCGTGCCCTGCGCGTAGAGGAACCCCTCGCCGGCCACCCAGGCATCCAAGTTCTCGGTCTCGAGCTGGGGCCGTGCGATGACGCACCCGAAGTTGGGGTGCGGGGAGGTGAGCCCCGCGGAGCGATCGGCCACTTCGGCGGCGCGGCGGAGGAAAACAGCGTCGTGGGCGTGGGACGCGGCGGCGGCGAAGACGGCGCGGGGGGCGGGGAGGCAGCGCCTGCTAGGTACGGGGCGGAGCGGGTAGGATGCCCGAGCAGGCGCGACCCCGAGCGGCGGCGGAGCGGGTGGTGCCAGCATAGGGACTCTGGGTATGACACCCCGGCCTTGCCGTTCGTCGACGTAGCAGAGCTCCGAGCTTCAGTCCGGCGCTGCGAGGATTTGGAGATGTGGGGGAAGGAGACAGACGTCCCACGAGGGTCCTCACATTCAACGCCCTGGGCCGGCCCAATTTACGATGGTCGTCGTCTCTATGTAATAGCGCTCCGTTTTGTTTTTCGATTTTCCTGGTTTTTAGATATTTCATTCAAAACTATTTCTAATTTATAAAAAGTTCAGGCTTTAAAATTGTTTAGTTTAAAAAAAACATAGGACTGTTCAAACTTAAAAAAGGTCAGATTTAGAAAAAAGTCCAGATTCTAAAAAAGTTTTAAAAAATCGACAGAAAACTGCAAAAAATCCAGAAAAAGCGTTTGCTAGAGGGACAACCCAGGCAATCGCCCCACGTGAGTGTGCACCAATGGTGCACCCGTTAGGGCATCTTCATCGGGCTGATCCATCTGGTCGTTTCAAATGGTTTGTTTCTGTTCGGGCCGTGGTTGATTTAGGGTCGTGGTCCGGCCTATTCGGTTAATCGCGCCCAGCGGTCCGATCCATATGTCACTCTCCCTTCCGCTGTCACGCTTGACACCCTTGCAATGGGACGTTAATAGCAACGAGATGTCGGCTATCAGCGTCGGCGAATTTCTCGCACGCGCATCACTTCCCGGCCAGAAAACTTCATGTGCCTCCCCGGTCCGGATGGCACCCGCCGGGTTCGGGTCCGGGTCTTGCCCGCTACCCGCACCCGCCCAATTTCCCTGGCCCGCGACCTGCCTCCGATTACATCGGCGGGTACAGATCCCCACCATACCTATCACCCGCCAGGTAAACGGGGCCCAACGGGTATTTTAACCCGCAAAAAATGATAGCTTAAGAATTTTTGACAATAGTTTTATAGCAAAATAGACTAGACAACAGCAAACAATACATTCAACAACAATACATATGGGATTTGCTTGACAGCTGACACTTACATGTGGGGTTTATCATATGCGGGTTCAGGTCTAGCACCTCCATACCCGCCTCCACTAGACCCAATGGATACGATTTCTAACCACTAATTAGTCTCGTGGGTATTTTTTTTCTTACCATACCCTCCCCATTTAAAACGGGGCCCCGTCGGGTATGCGGTATCGGGTACCCATTGTCTTCCATACTCCCCGGCTGTTTGCCGCCTTCGCCACAGTCTATAAAAGATGACCGCCGGTGCAGCAGAGACAACAAGACCAAAGCAAGAGCAAATCAGCAGCCGAAAAAGCGCAAGCCACCAGCAGCAATGTCTCGTCGCAAGATCGCCAACTTGAGGAAGATCCGGGAGATGTGCCGCACCCGCTTCCCGGAGGTGGAGGTCGACGAGGTCCACCTCGAGGCCACGTTGCAGGCCAGGCGCATGAGCGAGGCGCAGGTGTTGGCCTTCGAGAAGGAAGGCCATGTTGTCGAGTTGGCCCTGGAGCGGGTGGTGGAGGCGGCCTCCATGGTGGTCGCCTAATGGGCGGTGCGCGACATACAACACGTCATCGCCAAGGAGGCAGTGGAGGCGGTGGCCTTGGAGGCCGCATGGCTCTCCGTGAGATCCGACACAAGGCGGACATGACCACGCTGGAGGAGGTGGCCAAGGAGGCCGCCAAGGTCGTCGTCTGCGCGCTTCGCCACGCCGCCAAAGCGTGCAGCGACGCGGAAGAGGCGCGACGCGAGCATGTTGCTAACTCGGCGACGGAGGAGGAGCGCGTGCCTATGGCGGCTGAGATGGCCGCCGCGTGGTCTCCGCGAGGACAACGAGACGGAAGTGGTGGAGGACGAAGAGGATGAGGGGGATGTGGATCAGCTAGAGGAGGAGGGGGAGGTGGCGGTCGCCGTCCCCGTGCACTCGCACAGGCGCTAGACTTCGGCCCCAATGGTGCTCCGATTCTAGCTCCTTCTTCGGCAGAGTTGCTCGCGGATGAGGCAAAACTCCAGCGGCAAGCGTGTGCCATTGCTGCGGCGAAGGAGCTCGCCAACCAGGAGACGAGGGACCACTAGGCCACCGATATGGACAAGACCCTGGCGAATCGGGCGGCGGAGGACCACAGGAAGGCGGTCGGCAAGACGGTGGGTCGCAGCCTAGCGCGCGACCGTAACCGCGAATGCGTCCAGCAGCGGGCCATCTGGTCCGCTAGGGCAGCGATTGTCGGGGCCGGCGGCAGTGACAACTATGGCCACGACAACGACGACGAGTAGCCGCCGCGACGTCCTCCTCCAGCAGTAGCCGTAGCAGTAGCAGCAGCAGTAGTAACATCCCCTCTATTTTATTCAAACGACCTTTTTCTAACTGGTAGGGCTTAATCTAGTGAATAACTATGGTTAAGTACTAATGTTTCACTTATATATTGGCCTCGAGTGGACGACGGGCAGGACACCCGCCCTGTCCACGGACGTCCGGGCCAACGCAACCGTTACCCAGATTTGGTGCATGGATGGGTCGAGCCGGACGCGTTTGTCCCGATGGGTCGGGCCGCTTGGACACCACACATGTCCCACGTATCCGCGCGGACGAGTTCGGACACGCTTGGACGGGATGGATCGACCCGGTAACCCAAACGATCATGGTCCCTTTTGGGTCGTGATCCGGTCTGTCCGGCCAGCCGCGTACAGCAATCCGACCCAAATTGTCTTATTTTGTTTGTCCGGCCCAAGAGTAAAATGGGGCAAACCAAAAGAGAGGAGAGAAGAAGGATCATTGCATCACTGTCAACTCGGTCAGTCTGCTACAACAACTGGACAGGCCAGCGTCCGCGTCTGTCCAGACAAACTCATCTATGACCCCAAAATTGATGCCCGGATCGGTCGGTCCGGCATGACTCTGTCTGGATAGGTCATACCGATGGAACGCCGTATTTGCTCCAGATGTCCGCGTGAACCGCTTAGGACGTGGTCGGAGTGTTTGGGTCTCCCTAGTAAAGATTCCCTTAGGCGATAAATAGTATTTCCCCGTCCATGCTCACCCTTTGTCTCGCAAAATGCTCGTGGGCTATCGGCCGATGCGTCGAGTGAAAAAGGCCTGAGAAAAAAGGCCCACTGTTGTTTAGGAACTACTACTAGATTGAGATATTCGGGTCTGACCCAACTTAACATAAAAAGATCGGGTTTGATCATACCCATAGGTGGCGTGAGTGCTATTAAATCATATCTTCAGATGCTTTCGGCCTTCGCGCGATAGCGTGCATCACTTAAGGTGGAAACATGGACGAGGATGACTAGGGATGACTCCACTGTCCCCGTCCCGCCCCTCGGTAGTGCCCATACATGCGAGCCCCATGAAGCTTTTGCGGGAATGAAACTACCCCCATCCCCGAATCTGGCGGGTACCCACTCCCCGTCACGTAATTCATGGGGATCTCGGCATGACGACACCTCATCCTTGCATCGACACGATGACTGATTATCCTTGCCTCGATGCGATGACTTCTGGCCACTAGAGTTGCTCACAGGCATTTTCTCACCTCCCTACTAAAAGTACAAAGAAAGTCGCCTAGAGGGGGGTGAATAGGCTTTTAAAATTATTACGGTTTAGGCTCAAGTAAATGCGAAATAAAACTAACGTTTAATTTATTAAGCACAAAACCTAGCCACTAAGTTCAACTAAGTGCACCAACAACCTATGCTAAGCAATACAAGCAACAAGGTGATAGCAAGATATAAATACTTTAAGCACGATGGCTATCACAATGTAAAGTGCATAAGTAAAGGGCTCGGTTGAGAGATAACCGATGGACGCGGAGACGAAGATTTGTTTCCTAAAGTTCACTTCCAAAAAAGATACGTCTCCGTTGGAGAGGTGCGATGGCGCAATGCTCTCCGAACGCCACAAATGGCTCACCTCGAGGTGTGGTGGCTCGATGCTCACCCAACGCCACACAAGGCCTCACCCCGAATATGGAAGCATGCAACTCACCAACGCCACAAAAGGCTCACCCTATTCTCCCGAGTGCGCACCACAAAAGGCGGACACTCGCTCCACTATGGGACGCTTGAGGGCGGTCACCGAATCCGTACAAGATTGGCCTTACTCCACAACTCAATTGGAGGCTCCCAATAACAAAGCCACAAAAGGCTACAATGCCACAAAAGGCCAACAAAGCCACAAAAGGTCAACAAGACCACAAAAGGTCAATAAGACCACAAAAGGTCAATAATACTACAAAAGTTCAACAATCCAACCACACAACCATCTAGGGTGATACGTTGGAAATGTATCTATAATTTTTGATGCTCCATGCTTGTTTTGTATCTACTTTGCTTTACTTGTCCACACTTTGAGGTACTTTTTACATGTTTTCTGGTACTAACCTATTAACAAGTTGCAACAGTGCCAGATGCCTGTTTTCTGCTGTTTTTGGTTTCAGAAAAGTTAGTAAAGAAATATTCTCGGAATTGGACGGGACAAAGGACAAAGTCAGTTACTTTTCGTGGGGAACAAGAAGTCTAGAGAAGAGCCCGAGAGGCCAGCCAGGAGGGCCAGACCCACCCCAGGCACGGGTGGGCCCCACCCCAGGCGCGGGGCTAGCGTTTGGCTACCCTGGACGCCTCCTCGGCCTCCCCCTTCGCCTATAAGAAGCCCCCGATGCAGAAACCCTAAGCACCCGATCAGAAATCCACGAAACCGTCTGTAGCCGCCGCCACCATTGTCCCTAGATCGGGGGGATCTGAAGTTCTTCCCGGCACCCTGCCGGAGGGGAGATCATCCCGGAGGCCTTCTCTCCGGTATGATGTGTGAGTAGTTCCACCTTGTACTATGGGTCCATGTAGTAGCTAGATGGTTGTATCTCCTCCTTGTGCTTTCATGTATAGATCTTGTGAGCTCCGTTCATGATCAAGATCTAATCTATTCGTAATCATGCATGTTGTGTTTGCGGGGATCCGATGGATAGTGAGATTATTATGTTGGTTTGATTAATGGTTTTATCTTTATGATTCTATCATGTCTGTGTTGTTTGTGATCTTGCATGCTCTTCGTTGTTAGTAGCTATCTTGGCCAAGTAGTTGCTAGTAACTCCAAGAGGGGGTATTTATGCTCGATAGTGGGTTCATGCCTCTAGTTTTCAAGGGAAGTGACAATAATCTCTTCGGTTGTAGATGTGTTGTTGCTACTAAGGAGAAAACAACGGTCTCTATTCCATATAACATGTGGACTGTTTACCTTACACACTTTGCTTAAAGCAGTTGTCTGTTGCTTGCAACTTAATACTGGAGGGGGGTCGGATGATAACCTGAAGGTGGACTACTAGTCATAGGTGTAGTTGGATGGCGGTCTATGTATATTGTTGTATTGCCCAATCAGCCTCATAAGATCTTTCTAACTAGTAATTGCATTGTTATGCCTTGCTCAGTTCCTGTCAATTGCCCCGCTGTAATTTTTTTACCCTTCATGCCATGTTGTTTATCTAAGGAGAGCACCTCTAGTGAACTATGGACCCCGATCCAATATTTACCATTGATACATCTTCCACTGTTACTATTTACTTGCTGCAAACCATTACCTTCCAAACCATACGTTTAATCCTTTGTTACAGCAATCCGGTGAGCTTGACAACTCACTGATTCGTTGGGGCAAAGTCTTGAGCTTGTGTTGTGCAGGTCTCCGCGTTTCTTGCAACACCTGTGTGATGTTTCCTTCCTCCTACTCGTTCAATAACCTCGGTTTCTTACTGAGGGAAAACTTGCTGTTGTGCTCCTTCACATCTTGCTCTTGGGGTTCCCAACGAAGCACTCCTACATCAACTTAGTGCTGCATCAAGCTTTTCTGGCGTCGTTGCCGGGGAGGCTAAGGACGTCTTCACTAGGGGAGTCCTTCACTTCCTTTCTCTTCACTTTGTTTTTAGTTTGCTTTGTTTCTTTTGCTTGATTTTGTTTGCCTCTTTCCAAAAAAAATAGTCTAGTTTGGTTTGCTTGCTTTAGTTAAAACACACACAAAAAAATTAGTTCCCACTCTGGTTGCTGGTCTGTTATTGCCTTGCTTGGTCATGCTTTCTATCAATGGATGGTTTCTTTGAAACTAGTTCTTATTGGCAAGGTGGATTCACGGAAGAACAAAAGTATTATTATAAGAAACACTGTTTGTCACAAAAAGAGAAACACTTATGGGAACAAATTGATAAGTTCAATACTATTGCTAGAGAGGTGTGCTCCACTTATAATGTTACTTATTGCTTTGATAAAGCTTGTTGCTGCAGGAGGTATAAACACCTACCCTTTCAATGTGAGTATAACGACAATGTTACCATATCTTCTTATGTTAAAGGAAATTATGACTTTTATAATGTGAAACAAATTGAAGAATTTATTGCCTTCAAGGGTGCATTTGAACTTGCCAGTTTGCTTGAAAATACTGATGGTGCACCTTATGAATATGAGGTTTATGAGATACTTAAATTTTGCTTTGATAATTACAAGGAAGCAAATGGCATATCCTTGAATATTTTAATAGATGCTTTCCACACATGGAAGAGACTAATGCTTTGCAGGAGCCTATGGAAGAATAAATTGCTGAAACTGAAAGCTCATTAGATGAAAAAGAGAAGGAGAGTGATGAACAAAGGGAGGAAGAACGAATCTACCCATGTATAACTTCTAATGAGAGTAACTCCTTACCTCTTACATTATTTGATTGTCCTCCATTCTTACCTAAGGAGGATGGATGTTATGTTCCTATGGATCTTTTTGAAGTATCTACTCTAGATAAAACCTGTGAAGGTTTTAATCCCACTATTTTCGAGCTTGATAGAAATTATGTGTTTGTAGCTCATGAAAAGCCTGCTTTATGTGATAGTTATATTATTGAGTTTATCCATAAGGCTACTGAAAATTATTATGAGAGGGGAAAATATGGTTATAGAACTTTTCATGATACTAAAACACCTCTCTTTGTGCTGAAAGTTTTGAAGTTACTCTTGTTTTATCTTCCTATGCTTGTCGCTTTGTTCTTTGTGAATTTATTTTCTTATAAGATTCCCATGCATAGGAATTGGGTTAGACTTAAATGTGTTTTGAATTGCTTCTTGATGCTCTCTTTGACTTCAATTCAAATTTCTTATGTGAACATCTTCTCAAGCTATCAAGCCTAACATAAAGGCGCTAAAGAAAAATACTTGTTGGGAGATAACCCAAGAGTTTCCTTGAGTCTTGGAAGTTATTACTTTAGTAATGACCTCTACTTATCATTTTTGTTTGCTTTTTGTGCCAATAATGACCTCTAGTGAGAGGTAAGTAAGATTTGGGGAGTTGCTGTCCCGAAACAGATTTCTGTCCTCCACCAAAAAAATCGCGAGGAGGCTCTGTCACTCGGATTGAGCTCAAAATTTACAAATAAATCCCCTAGTATGTTAGATAACTTCCGTTAGTTTTTTTTTTTGATTTGAGCAACAGAAAATGTTCGACAAAAATCGTTTCTACCTGCTGGTCTGTTTTGACAGATTTCTGCCATTATTTGCATTTGCTTCTTATTGATTCCTTTTTGAGTTCTCTTCAGGTAAATTGAGCTTTTTGAAGGAGTTACTACAGTAGCTCGTGTTTTTAGTAAAAAGCCTTGCTGTTCCAAATCTTTGACAGTGGTCTAATATCTTTTGAATACACTAATGTTGCTAATGAAGATTGTGTGAAGTTTTGTGTGAAGGAAAAATTTCAAGAGTAGAGAGAGGATGATGCAATAAGATGAAGAATGGAAAAAAGCTCAAGCTTGGGGATGCCATCATGGTGTCACCCCAAGAAATATCCAAGAGGTAAAAGCGTCAAAGCTTGGGGATGCCCAAGGCATCCCCCTTCTTCATCAATAAAAATCTCAGGTCTGTCTAGACACTTCGTTTTTATTGTTTCATACACGGTTGTGTTGTTCTTGGAGCGTATTAGTTTTTGTTTGCTTTGCTTAGGTTGTTTAGTTTGCTTAAATAAAGTAGTTTGGACCCCCGTTCTCGTTGTGTTGTTTGCAAATAAGTTTGCTTGGTGTTTGGAAAGGAGTAGTAAGTTCTTGCTTGAAGTGCAAGAGGAGCTTGCATTGACCGTGACTTAGACTTTAGCATGACATGCTAGGTGTTGTTTTAGCATTGTGCTTAGTAATTATTGATGTAGCATGTCTTGTTCCAAACAATTGGGATTGCCTAGTGTGCCTTGAAGAAATTATGCGTTGTTTTAGCATGCAAAAACATAGTATTGTGGTATTCTTCTTTGATGTTTTGCTTGGGTTGACTTGGCACATGCTCACACCATGTTATGACTATGACAAGTCACCATTAACCTCTATGATCGTTTAGTCCTTGACTTGTAGTACCACTCTTTGCTTTGGTTAGTTTGCTTTGTTGCATTGCATGATTATGGCCATTATTGCTCTCTTAGTTGGTTGCTCCCGGTCTTTTGCTAGCCTCCGCTTGTATGAGTAAGTTCTACTCATGCTTCCAACTCCCAAGAAACCAAGTTATTCCAAAGTGTCCACTATAAACTCCTATGCATGGTGTGTTACACCATTCCAAAGTATATTCTTGCTTTCAACTATCTTCCAATTAAAAAACTATTTTGTTATGTGAAAACTTAGTGATTAAATCCCTCACGAACTTGATGGCACATTTTATTCTATGCCCCTAATAAACTTGAACCATTGTGACAACTTTGTTGTATATGCTTGCACTTATAAGTTGGAATTAGCATAACCGTGCTGTCACGAGGAACGTTTTCAACATTGCACTTGTACCTTGTTGTACTCAGTTGATATCATGTTCTTTTGTCTATGGATGTCACCGGTGTGAAATAAAGAGGGGACTTGTAAGTCCATGGAGTTTGTATTCTATGTTAGAAAAACGCCTGGGCCGCTAGCCTAAGCCATGCCTAATCATGGTGGAAACTTGCAGCATCACCATAGTGAGCTATATATGAAGCATCCTCAATAGAAACTATGCATATGGTAAATAAAAAGATTGTTGGGATGCTCATTGTCTGCTTGCCTTGTCATTTTAGTTATGGGAAAGCTTCTGTACCATGTACAAGGGGTACCCCGTTGGCGGTTCTCAATGATATGCAAATACTTACAGTGACAAGAACTTATAGGTGACTAAAGTTGAGTAGCATGAGGTGTGGCCCTCGTATTTA
Source organism: Avena insularis (assembly GCA_023614405.1). Taxonomy (NCBI): domain Eukaryota; kingdom Viridiplantae; phylum Streptophyta; class Magnoliopsida; order Poales; family Poaceae; genus Avena; species Avena insularis. Next base: position 392,331,867 of record CM042695.1, read on the forward strand.
AGGGACTTGAGATTGCCAACTTATACTTCGTCAAGCATATACTCCATCTTTGTTCACTTTAACCTTAATCACTTCAAGATGCTTATGATAGGGGCAGTGAGGGATGAAAGCTAACAAGTACCATAATTGTTGGAAGCTCTTTTTGAAACTTGAAATCCCTGCTTCCTTTATAAAAGGCCTTTCTTCCACCATTATGTTTTGTCTCCACCTTCTACCTTTAAGCACCATTAAGAGAGCATAGTTGTCATTCTATGTGCAGTGTTCCAAAGCTTATTAATTGATGCATATTGTGTTATTACTTGTTCTTGTGCTACTTGTTTCTAGTCACCCTTGTGAACTTTGCAGGTGTCCTATGCATTTATATTGCTACTCTATGAGGGACAAGCTGATTGCCACTATGTTATGTTTTCTGCATGTGAAACAAACAAATGTTTTTCAATGCATGTTATTCATGATCTTTGTTTGTAGCTTGCCATGTTGTATGCATAGTTACTATGTCCTATTGTTAGAACTTCATCTTTCATGCACATGTTTAGAGTTCTTTGATAGCAGCTTTCAATGCTTGCAAATGGCTGGATCTTTATTGTGTGGGTGCATGTCACCTCAAAAATTATTCTTTTATCACTACTCGAGGACGAGTAGGAGTTAAGCTTGGGATGCTGATACGTTGGAAACGTATCTATAATTTTTGATGCTCCATGCTTGTTTTGTATCTACTTTGCTTTACTTTTCCACACTTTGAGGTGCTTTTTACATGTTTTCTGGTACTAACCTATTAACAAGTTGCAACAGTGCCAGATGCCTGTTTTTTGCTGTTTTTGGTTTCAAAAAAGTTAGTAAATAAATATTCTCGGAATTGGACGGGACAAAGGACAAAGTCAGTTACTTTTCGTGGGGAACAAGAAGTCTAGAGAGGCAGAGAGGCCAGAGGGCCAGAGACCCACCCTGCACGGGTGGGCCCCACCCAGCGCTGAGGCTAGCGTTTGGCTACAGGCCTCCTCGCCTCCTCCCTTCGCCTATAAGAAGCCCCCGATCTGTAAAACCCTAAGCACCCGATCGAAATCCACGAAACCGTCAGCCGCCGCCACCATTGTCCCTAGATCGGGGATCTAAAGTTCTTCCCAAGACCGCCGGAGGGGAGATCATCCCGGAGGCCTTCTCTCCGGTATGATGTGTGAGTAGTTCCACCTTGTACTATGGGTCCATGTAGTAGCTAGATGGTTGTATCTCCTCCTTGTGCTTTCATGTATAGATCTTGTGAGCTCCGTTCATGATCAAGATCTAATCTATTCGTAATCATGCATGTTGTGTTTGCGGGGATCCGATGGATAGTGAGATTATTATGTTGGTTTGATTAATGGTTTTATCTTTATGATTCTATCATGTCTGTGTTGTTTGTGATCTTGCATGCTCTCCGTTGTTAGTAGCTATCTTGGCCAAGTAGTTGCTAGTGACTCCAAGAGGGGGTATTTATACTCGATACTGGGTTCATGCCTCTAGTTTCCAAGGGAAGTGACAATAATCTCTTCGGTTGTAGATGTGATGTTGCTACTAGGGAGAAAACAACGGTCTCTCATTCATGGAACATGTGGACTGTTTACCTTACACAATTTGCTTAAAGCAGTTGTCTGTTGCTTGCAACTTAATACTGGAGGGGGTTCGGATGATAACCTGAAGGTGGACTACTAGTCATAGGTGCAGTTGGATGGCGGTCTATGTATATTGTTGTATTGCCCAATCAGCCTTATAGGATCTTTCTAACTAGTAATTGCATTGTTATGCCTTACTCAGTTCCTGTCAATTGCCCCGCTGTAATTTGTTTACCCTTCATGCCATGTTGTTTATCTAAGGAGAACACCTCTAGTGAACTATGGACCCCGGTCCAATCTTTACCATTGATACATCTTCCACTGTTACTGTTTACTTGCTGCAAACCATTACCTTCCACACCATACGTTTAATCCTTTGTTATAGCAAACCGGTGAGCTTGACAACCTCACTGATTCGTTGGGGCAAAGTCTTGAGTTTGTGTTGTGCAGGTCTCCGCGTTGCTTGCAACACCTGTGTGACATTTCCTTCCTCCTACTGGTTCGATAACCTCAGTTTCTTACTGAGGGAAAACTTGTTGCTGTGCTGCTTCACACCTTGCTCTTGGGGTTCCCAACGAAGCACTCCTACATCAACTCAGTGCTGCATCATAGGGTTCTAAGAACCCAAGAGTAACAATCCCTCAAGCTTGCACTCGCCGAATCTCCGAGGAAAACTCAAACCTATGCAAAAAAATGCAAGGGCAAGTCCTTCACTCCCAAATTCCAACAAAGCTACAAAAGCTATTAGGGGAATAAGGGAGAAAAACAAAAGAGGAGAACACAAAACTCTCAAATATCTAGATCCCAATGATTCCTTCACAAAGAAGGGATTTGGCTTAGGGGGATTTTAGATCTAGATCTCCTCTCTCAAATCCCTCAAAAAGATGCAAGAATCATAGGAAGGGAAAGGGGAGAGGGAAAGCCTCTTCAAGGTCAACAATGGAGGAGAGAGAGAAAGCCAAGAACCAAGAAGAAAAGCTAGTACCCACAAAGGGGGAGAGGAGTCCCTTTTAAAGGGCACCCAGATCTGACTGTTATGGGCATTCGCGACCCTGTCCAGAACTTTCGGTGGGAGGCCGGAAGTTCCGGTGGCACACAGCCAACGGTCAAAAATTGCAAAGCGAGAATCTGAGAACGCGAGTCCTGGTTGGAACTTCCGCCGGTCCACCGGAACTTCCGGTGGGAGCGGAAGACTGAAGTTTCGTCAAATAGACACATACAAAACAAAAGTTTACTGAACATGAGCGGAACAAGAGTCGGATTTTCAATTGGTACTTCCGGCGGCAACTAGGCCCGAGCAGAACTTCCGGTCCCTGGCTAGAACTTCCCGTGGGGGCGGTATTACCGCTGCAACTTCCAGCCCAAATTCCATCAAATACAACAAACCAAATAGAGAGGATACAGTACGTGAGCGGAAGAAGAACCGGAACTTCCACCGGAACTTCCGACGGCAAAATGCCCTAGCGGAACTTCCGATGAGAAGCCGGAACTTCCGGTGAGGGAAATTCCAGAAACCAGAAATGCAATAACTTTCGCGTCCGAACTCCAAACGAGATGAAACCAATTTTGTTGGAAAGATAACAATGAACTACAATATTGGGTATCACCTTGGGAGAAAATACCATGAATATATATGTGAAGTATCCCCCAAGGCGTGGAGCCGGAAAACTCACAAGATCAAAAACTACAATAAGATATGCAAGGGAAATCCTTAGACGTTGAACTAGAGCTTGTTATGATGGTGACCACAAGCTCTAGATCCTCTCATGGACAAGAACCAAGAAAGATGATGCTATGAATGCAAAATTTTGAGCTCTCTCCGAACGATGCAATCGAGACACCTGCTTGAGAGCCCCTCTTGATAGTACGACTATCTATCCTAAACCCGGTCTCCCAACTAACAACACGAGACTGGCAAATGAGAAGCCCTATCAAGAACATACATTTGCCTTGAGCACCCCACTTGAACTTGATGTAGACCGTCTTGTTCTTCTATAGAGGGAATACCTTTCTTGTTTGCTCTTGCTTGATGAAGATGAAGACTTGCAAATTGCCCCCCCATACTCCATGGGGAAACCTCTTCTTTGAACTTGTCTTCATCACTCCATAATCATGAGGATGGCAAGCTTCAAGCATGAGATCTTCTAGATATGGCGCATCTTGAGCTTGCCCTTCTTCATCCCTTCTTGGGGTTGATCCATCTTGATGCAACTCTTTGCACTTGTCTTGATCAACCTTTAAGCTCCTTCTTTCTTCATGTTTCCAATGGCACAAAACCCTTGGACATTTCTTCATCTTTCAACCTTGAGACCAACACATGGCCCAAGCGATGCCAATGGACAAACCTACAAGTGAAACTAAATTTACACATTAGTCCATAGAGATTGTCATTAATTACCAAAACCACACATGGGGCATACATGCCCTTTCACCTACCCCTCGCCAACGAGATTGAGGTCGATAGGGATCCCTTTTGCTTCGAGTAAAAATCAGGATGGCTCATGGTCGGCATGGCATGTGGTTGGATATCATGTGGAGTACTGGAGTTTGGAGGATCTCCTCGCAATGAGATGCGCCAGTGGCCACCAATTTGTGCGAGTCATGGTCTCGTGGATACACAACAGAGAGGGGGATCACGATTCGTGGTCTCGTGGAGACAAGAGAGAGAGAGGGAGGGGAGAGGGAGTCATGAGTCGTGGCTAGGGGCGGTTGTGATAGGTTATAGGTGGAGCGAGTGCTAAGAGATTAGGGTTTCTAGTGTATTTAGCATAGTTTGTTGCACTGACATGTATGGTCCCGGGTCCCCGTGGAGGCTCCATGGGGGAGTTTGACCCCATCCCTCCCCTGTTAAGCTATCGGGTACCTGTCTCGCTATCTCAATTGGGCTCATTTGCCCCTGTTCCCGGTTCTTAGCAGCTAAATGCTCGTGAATACCCAGGGGAAAACTGCCAACTTGATGCATCACTGGTTACTCGTGTTGCATGTTTTCGCAGGGATGGTTTCGAGGTTTTATGTCTACTGTGCTTTCTTTGCCCTCTTTTCTTGTCCCCTGAACAAGAGCAGCTAGTTCACGTCAAGTTCACACTACACAAACATTTTTCCTCTCGAAGAAGGCGACTATCTAGGGTTCCACCTAGTTGCTCGTTATTGCCACCGCTCACTCTTAACCTTCTCTAACCGGAAATCGATGCGTATGTTGCTTCTCTTCTTGTTGCTCTGACGACGGGAGGGGTGGAGACCTTTGACCTACGGATGGTGTTGCGATAAGGTCCATAAATATAGAGTTTGTTCAACCGACATTGATGTTATGGTGGCTAGGATAGCGCTATACGGAATAAGAATAAGGTATGTCTGCCTCCTTGTCCACCTCTTTAGTGGTGATCCCGTGCCGAGGATCGCGAGAAAGCGTCTGTTCACTGCTCCCATGTGGTGGATCTCGTTTAGTATACATGTATACTAGAATTGGTGTGAGAAGATTCAGAACAATTTAAGGGTTTAATGACGACCATTTCGAATATAGAAAGATGGTACTAAGGGACGTGTGCACGAAGACTTCTGGACTAACTTTAGACCGACTCTGATAGTAGACCGATTTGATTTGATTTGATTTGATTTTGAGGTGTGCTGCATTTTCGGTGCGTAGATTGATCACTTGCCAAGTGCGACACTGAAGAGACGACGAGCAGCGCCTTTCGCTTTTCTTCTTCGGCCACACACACACCCCACGCCAGCACGCCCGCCTACCTGTAAGCAAGATGCCGATCTTGTCTTGGCTGGCCTCCCACGTCAGGTATCCGATCGATTCCCGCCTGTGAAACCGCTGGACTCGGGCCCACCATCCTTGTCCCCACATACCCGTCCACCAGAAGAGTACAGCGACTGCTCATCCCTCTCCGTCCCACTGACCCTCGGGCCCAGAACAGCCAGGTCCACCTGTCCGTCCCCGGGGCCGCCACACGCGGCCGCCTACAAGTGGGCTTAGATATAGCCACATCCATCCACACTCTCCAGTCCCAACCGTCTTCTTCTGCTTCCCCAATCACACACAGATCTAAACCCCACCGTCCAGCCGCCGTCGCCGAAGAGCAAACCGCCGCCGCCGCCGCCGCCGCGATGCAGTACAACAACCTGGGCCGGTCGGGGCTGCGGGTGAGCCAGCTCTCCTACGGCGCCTGGGTGACCTTCGGCAACCAGCTGGACGTCAAGGAGGCCAAGACCCTCCTGCAGGCGTGCCGCGACGCCGGGGTCAACTTCTTCGACAACGCCGAGGTCTACGCCAACGGCCGCGCCGAGGAGATCATGGGGCAGGCCATCCGGGACCTGGGCTGGCGCCGCGCCGACGTCGTCATCTCCACCAAGCTCTTCTGGGGCGGGCAGGGACCCAACGACAAGGGCCTCTCCCGCAAGCACATCGTCGAGGGCCTCAGGGCCTCGCTCAAGCGCCTCGACATGGACTACGTCGACGTCGTCTACTGCCACCGCCCCGACGCCACCACGCCCATCGAGGAGACCGTGAGAGCCATGAACTGGGTCATCGACCAGGGCTGGGCCTTCTACTGGGGCACCTCCGAGTGGACCGCGCAGCAGATCACCGAGGCATGGGGCGTCGCCAACCGCCTCGATCTCGTCGGGCCCATCGTCGAGCAGCCTGAGTACAACCTCTTCTCCCGCCATAAGGTACCCTCCACCAAATCATATCTCTTCTACTACTAGTAGTATTTGCGCAGATCTTGATTAATTTCATCTCTAATTTGTCCGTAGTGTATAGGTAATGCTGTACTTGTCCGTAAGTTGACTCGCCGGTGCCCAGTCCTTTCCCATGTTTTCAAGTCCCAGGATGTGCCTCCGTTGAAATTCGTAGGGAATGGGATAATCTGATTAAATGTACTAGTACAACCGTTGCTGCTGTACTGTAGATCATAGTAGAGCGAATTTGAATATACTATATCCGTCTCTCCTATGCATTTAATTGGCTCTCTGATAAGGTACAATTGATGGTAGTACTAGCAGAATTCACTCTTGGACTCTGAACACTCCAATACCATTCCCCATTAACAAATCTACCTATATACACTGAAAGGATTGAAGGAGTACTGGGAAGTTGGTTTCATTTAACAAGCAACCTCAATTGCACATTTGTCGCTCAAGAGAGCACTACTACTCCCTTTTTCCTCTTGATGAGCTACAATTTTAGGCACTTAGTTTTCTCTCTGATGAGCTGCAGTTGATGGTAGGAGGGGAATTTCCTCTTGTGACACTGGACATCAAGTACCATTCCCCATTAGCAATTTGCCTACACTAAAAGGACTAAAGGAGTACGTGTGAAAATTGGTTTCATCTAACAAAACAACCTCAATTGTACATTCGTCACACTAGTTTATTTCAGTGACTGGGACGGCTTCCCTTTTCCCACTAGAACATATATGAAAGTTGCAATCAGTACAGATAGGAGTATCATCTTTCGTGATGTGACTTACAACAACAATGGAGTAGGTTAGCTCCTAAATTATGTGGTGGCCCTGGCCGTGCAATGTTTAATATACTTTTGCATCATGAAGTTTTCCAGGCAAACAACAGCACAATGCTGATGATGAAAGGTTAGGTATAAGTAGAGACAGCTTAGACTAGACGGAAGATGCTTACATGATCATTATTGGGATTGTGGTTAGTATCTAGTCTTAATCAAATAGACAATTTGATACTGGTCTTGACCAACCAGAAAAAAGGGCACAACCTGTCCTTGTCATTTTTATCTGTGTATTCGATTGGCAGATGCCTGCTTCCTGGCTAACTTAGTAAGCTGTCTTCAAAGTTGCTTTATAAAAGGCTTGTATTTAAATTCCCATAAACATTCTGTTATGGAATTGTTATTAGCAGATCACTCATGCCAAAGCACACACTTAGAGTAGTATGTTATGTCTATGTCCATTTGGAGTATGTTTCTTGTTTGGACTGAACCATTTTTTGCATTCAACTGAGTATGTGTCAGCCCTGCTTTTATCACCGTTGCGTTGTGGACTATTTTTGGAATATTCGCCGAAATAATTTATGCATTCAAATATTTGCCATGTGCCATGCAGATTTCTGCGAGCAGTACTTTCTCCATAATCTTGTGTCAACGTATTTTCGAAAACCATTGAGTCTATTTCCTTGGGGGGGAATGGAGAATGGAAACCGGTGCATGGAAGTTGAAGGACTTTGAGTTACAAATCAGCAACATTTTTTTCCACTCGGATCTTTTTGAACTCTATAGTCCACTCACGCTGACTTGGATGCCCAGTTAGGCATAGCAGATTGCCCGTATGAAACATTTTGAGATGTTAAACTACCAGAGCACACATTTAGTATACTGTGTTACATTTATTTATGTCTATTTGGAGTTTCTTTTGCTTGCACTGAACTGTAGTTGGCATTCAACTGAGAAAATACCTGCCCAGCTTTTATTACCCAACTTTTGTGGACTATTTTCCAGAATATTGGCCGAACAGTTTGTTGTGTTTTCAGGTATGCTGGCATGCAGGTATTTTCATGGTTACGTTACAAAAGCTAAGAAGCATTTTGTATTTCTGCAGGTTGAGTCTGAGTTCGTACCTCTTTACAATACTTATGGCATCGGATTGACTACATGGAGTCCTCTAGCTTCAGGAGTTCTCACGGGAAAATACAGCAAAGGCAATATCCCTGCTGAAAGTCGGTTTGCCCTAGACAATTACAAGGTAACTTGTGTGATCTGCTCCAGACAAACATACCCGTGCTAAATCACTTTTCCTATCTGATGTGTATTATTATTCCCAAACGATACTTTAATGAGTGTTTTATTTCTCTTACCAGAACCTGGCCAACAGGTCTCTGGTCGACGACACGCTTAGAAAAGTGAATGGGCTGAAACCTATTGCCTCCGAGCTCGGCGTCTCGTTAGCTCAGCTTGGTATCGCCTGGTGCGCGTCGAACCCCAACGTGTCGTCCGTGATTACTGGAGCCACTAAAGAAAGCCAGGTACGCCACACTCACCTCTGATCTGCATAAGATAAATTGTTATTGCAACTGAGAATAGTGACACGTCACATGGCATTATCATGAACAGATCGTCGAGAACATGAAGGCTCTCGAAGTCATCCCCCTGCTGACGCCGGAGGTCCTCGAGAAGATCGAGGCGGTCGTCCAGAGCAAGCCGAAACGCCTCGAGTCGTACAGATGAAGCGTTAGGGATTGTGGCTTTTTTCTAGCCAGCTTGTATCTCCAGTACCCGATTTCCTGAACCTGTATGCCTTGTTCCGTGTAGTCGTTGTATGCCGAAATTTTTTTCTCGGGTGGACTGATGATACTTTGTCACAGACCGCTGAGTCTGTACCGTGTGTATCCTGCGTTTCTTGTGGTTGGATGGATGGATGTCATCTTTCTGTGATTCCTGGAATGTTCTGCCTGGACCGTTGCTGCACTGTCGTAGTGACCCGTTCTTCTGCCATTGCTTGTGACTATCCAGCTGTGGTGTGGACCGCGAACCTGGAGAGCTTGTCGCCCTGCTCCTCTTTCCTTGGTGGAGCTGCGAGATCTCAATGGCAGGCAGGGCAGTACGACCACTATGTTTTGTGCCTCTGTTTTTAAACTTCTGCTGTTGAAGGTCTCTCTGTTTCGGGTGGGTGCTCCGGAGCAGAAAAAAGTAATCTCGTTTGCTGCTGAAGCTTGCAGAATGCGCGATCTGTTCTGACATTTACATCGAAGATGGACTGTTTCCAGTGAAATTTATGAGCTAGACAGGTCTGAATAGGGCGTCAAGCAGGGTCCTTCTCTAATTTTACTAGCTTCTGGGACCCTTTTTGCCTATATTTTGGGGCCGGTTGCGGCACTGTTTTTTAACTAATCCTCCTCTAATTTTACTAGCTTTTGAGACCCTTTTTTGCCAATATTTTGCTTTTGCACGTCGTTAGGCGGGTGCCGCTTTGCCACCCTAGGTCTGAAGCATGCTTGTCTACTATCAGCTATCACCAAGATCATGCGGTGGGCGTGTGCTTTCTGCCTGACGGGCAGAGGAAATGTAGCTATTTGGTATTGTTGGTTGGTTGACAGGCACAAATTGCCTCCCAGGAGATCTCTCTATGTTTTGTCTTCTGAAGCTGGCTTCTCATCTCACAACTATGGGGAACATTTTCAGAGTAAACGCTGGTACATTCTCCAGGCACAAAAAAACCGTCAATGCTCGCACTGACCGATGCTCTGAATTAGCGCAAGCGAAAGGGGGCGTGAAAAAGAGTTACATTGCTCAGAAGAAGTAACCAGGACAGGAGGCAAAAATAGAATCAAGCTCGAAAGAAGTCGGTCACCAGGAGAAGATCTTAGCTCCTGGCACATCTTAGCTAGGCACAAGTAATCACACGACTATGCCAGAGGTACTGGCTGCACAAACGTGGTGGTCTCGATGCATCCAAAGCTCGATATAGCTTTCTTCGCCAGCTCACCGAGCGCCTCTCATGATCTCCCTCTTGTTGAAGCTGCGGTTCTGTGAACGGCTTGAACTCGTGGTCCTGAGGTAGAACGTTTGCAAAATGAGGGACGTCAATCAAAGTAGAAGTAGAACCAAAACAGATACGCATGTTAGCTCATTGCTATGCTGAAAGAAAGCTTTCTAGTGTTAAAACAATGGTCATGTCAGAGCCTATAGGTCAAGTTGAGTGTGTTTTAACTGAAACTTCCTTCAAATGCTTGGGTATGTGTTGATAGTAGGAGAGGTGAGAAAGAATCTAACCAAGACCGCTGGCATCTGATGTCCTCATGATCCTAAGCCTCTTCACGGAGCCAACAAACATTCTGCACACACAGGCATCAGGAGAATTATTCCAAGGAATCTGGAAGCTTTCAAGTACAGAACTTAGTAGCGACGATTTTCTATATAGATGCGCAGTCCAGATGGCTTACTCCCAAGGGACGTCTCCAACAAGCATCCAGTCCCCGTCCCTGTCTTCGTATGTGAGTTGGTATTCGGAAGAGCTGTCTAACAGCTTCAGAGACTTCGTACTATCTAACAATGGCAAGATCATCATGACTTAGATCCGTGAATGAATATGAAATGAACCAAAAGCTTGAAAAGTATGCTGCATTTGCAATTAAAGTTGCCGTCAACTTGTCAAGTAGTAGTTGTATGCAACTAGGCATGCTCAATGCCCAGAGATACTGCACTTCACCAACACAACTCCGCTGCCATAACTATAGCACCATAAATCTAATGAAGTAGTAGCATTGAATTGACAGATCATGAAATCAACATAGGGTTAATGGTTTATGTGAAATTAAATTCTATACCATTTAGATTTTATCATCAATATCAGTGTGTGTAGCTATGAAACTATGCAAGGTAGTAGTTGTAATCAAGGCTTACTAGATGCACAAAGACCGGCGGATGGCTTGGTGAACATGATCTCAAGGGCTAAGGCAAGGGTCTTGTACGAGCGATGGGCGTTGAGATCCACCTTCCTTCCAATGACCTCTCCATCCATGTTCACCTTGACCCATCCAGGCACCCGTCCCTTCTTCTCGCTCTCCTCCTTGTCTTTCTGCAAGCCGGATTCATCAGCTGCGGTCTTCTTGGTTTCGACGTCTGGAGCATTGTCTTTAGCCTGACCGAACAGGCTGTTCATCCTATATGTTCTTATTGGTGGCCATCCCACCACTCCAAAGCTGCGGCCAAACCGGAAAAAAAAAGTAGTTGGGATTAGTCAAGATGAAGTTGATATGGGTACCTCAGCAGATCAGGCAACACTGACATCATGTTCAGGGAGTAAAGGTGTTGGTGTCAGCGGATCGGATTGGCAAATCAACCACCAGATATCCTCGTTTCATGATTCTGATTGCACTATTTTGGGAAGTGTAAACTAGACAGTGCTACAAGTGTGCAGTTCAGAGTTTGGGATGGTCAAAATAATTCAGATTTTTTTTGAGGGATCTGTAAGGTGCTGATGCGAGTAAGTGATTAATCTACGCAGTGATGCAGTAGCTTTGATGGAATGAGACACAAATTTTACTCTCAAAACTACCAGGAAGACAGACGAGAGCAAGAAGCTTGGTTGGAGCTGCTCGTGCTGCTTACCTCTGCGGGTGGCTTGGCGACGCGGCGGGTGCGGAGCCCTCCTCCGCCTTGGCCCTCCTGCTCGCCGCCGTGGGCCCGGCCGTCGCGGGGGAGGACGACGACACGGAGGAGTCCGGCGACAGCGCCGCCGCCGGCTGCAGGTCCCGGGCCGTCAGGATACGGCACGGCGTCGGCGCTGGCGACTGCTGGTGCTGTTGCTTCTTGGACCCGAGGCAGAGCCCCAGCTCGAGCTCTTCCTCCTCCCCGCCCGGGTTCTCCTCTACCACCTCCTCCTCCGGAGCCGGAGGCGGCTCGCCGGGACCGAACGCCGCCGCAGCTCCTCCCCCTAGCCCTCGCATCGCGCTTCTCTGCTGCTGCTCAGGTTTCTTGGCTGTTTCGTGTGTGTGAGGGTGAGAGAGGAGAGAGGGGACACCTCGAGAAGGAGGAAAGGGAGAAGGCTATGATTATCTGACCTCTGGGTAAGCGTGTAGTGTAGCCGTGTAGCGTAGGAAGCTTTCGCCTCCTGCTGCTTTACTGACATGTGGGCCATGGGGTGCCGGATGGGCTTTAACTGCTACGGGGAGCCAGCTATTTTTGTTGTCGAGTGTGAGATATGGCTCCCGAGCTCTAGGAGCCTTGTTTTTTTTAAACAATAATCCAAAATCGTATTCACAAATTTAAAAATCTGGTACGTTTATACACACAGAAGATAATTTGGATGAATGTGCAAAGTTTTATTGAATTTTGGTCTACACAAAAATATGGCATTTAAGTAGGCATTACAAATTATTTTTTATATGTACTTGAATTTTTTTCAAAATTAAAAATTAAAAGATAAAGGTTTTTTAAAAATAAAAAGTTTGGATCCTTAGAGCTCGGGCTCCATTTGGAGTTTTCGACGAGTATTCACAAAATGAATTTTGATTTGTACTTGTAAAAACTAAAGCAAACACTAACCATTTAAGAAATATTGTGTTTTCCCCATGACAACCAAAGCATGTTTATATTATATTGTCGCATTTTCAACATCTCTAATTTTCAACTTCTGTAACACTCAACCATGGCATGTAGTTCTCTTGTGTTTTTGAATCATGCAAACCAAAGATAGCCTAAATCATGCAATATGTTAAATATAAAAGAAGGGACAAGAAATATTTATATTACCTACATTTAGATAGGCACACAAACTTTAATAGTGTTTTGGATGTCTTGATGTAGAAAAAAGGAATTACTAAATGTCAATTCAAAGAAAAGAAACACGATATGTATGGTAGCTCCTAATAGCACGGTGAGTTTTTTTTAGAAAAGAAGGGATTTGTCCCTAGTTCCTTTATTGAATGAAACTCGTGGTACAACTCTAATAACAAACTTCCTAGTACATACACAACATTTAATAGAAACATATCAGAAGATGGCAAACTACATAAACATTTCGGTTATGAGGCATCATCAATGTCTTCTGTGGTGGGACACGGGTCAAGAACATCTTCCGGTGTTAGGCTAGAGTAGTCTTAGTCTCAGGTCCCACCTTATTACCGGATCGAGAGAGTGGGGGTCATTAGTGGGAAGTCTCCCTAGCGATTAGCCACTAGATGTCGAAAACGATAAGGCGCTTGAGATACAACATCACCCTAGTAACAATTGGGGTTAGTGTTGGTTCAATGATGATCGAACATATTATGTCTCAACACACACCAATCCTCAACCGTCGACAACAAGAAACTATATAGGTAGAAAATGTAGACTTTGTCTTACATAGACTCCTTGAATACCAGTTCCCACCACTTCAATGTCTTGAGGATGAGCAACTACGAATTCATGCCATTTTTATTTTTTCACAGGCTCCAAAGCATAGTTGAATCATCGGGATTTAATATTGCGTGTTTCTAGCAATAATTCGTAACTATATTCTACATCGGGAATAAAGATGGCATAACTAAAGAAAGATATTCTATGGATTCGTTTGTGGCAGCCGACTTAGTTGGCATGGAGGCTGGTTCGCTGAGTCTACCACCGGTTCGCTATACTGAGGGCCAAATTGGCGTGGCACCGACTCACTTGGCATGGCATCGGTTCAATTGGTGTGGATGCCAGTCCGCTGAGTCTGCCACCAGTTTTTCTGGCCCAGGTTCTAGTCTCACCGGTTTTTCCACTAGTATTGCCAGAGAAAACCCCCAACGGTCAGATTTGATTTTCCTACAAAAGGGACTTCTTCCCCATTGGTTTTCTAAGGTTCCTAAGACGAAATTGACCTCTATTTTTGACCCTTTTGATCTTGCTTCTTCTTCCATCCCTCCTATGATTCTTGCATCTATTTGAGGGCTTTGAAAGAGGAGATCTAAATCTACAATCCTCACCAATCAATTCCCCTCTAAGTGAGGGGAACTCACTGGATCTAGACCTTAGAGTTGTTCGTTGATTTTTACCATTCTTTTTACTCTCTAATTTCTTCCTAGCACTTGTGGCCAATGGCGGACCTTAGTGGAAGCCAACATGGGCCATTCCCCCCCAACTAAATGAAATTTTGCGTAGTACTACTATCTATTATCATTTTTTACCATACAAAACACAAAACTCTCCAAATTGGCCCCCTTAGCTCTTAGCTAATCTCTTTTAGCCCCTCCTAAGCTGATGGTCAAGGTCCACCACTGCTTGTGGCTTTGGCGGGATTGAATGTGAAGGATCTAAACACCTTTGATGTTCTTGTCTTGCATTCTTGCATAAGTGTTGAGCTCTTCATTACGATTTGTTTGAGTGAGAGACCGTGCGATTTTTAATCTTGGAGGGTGACCTCCTATTTAGCTTGGCGGTTGGTGCTGCAGTGTCCTCTTCGTGGAAAATTATGAAGAGGACATGGCTTCTCCTTCAAGGATCTTATGAAGTGGTTGTGGAGCTTGCCATCTCTAAAGTGGAGAAAAATCTAGCCATAAGGAAAGTGGCTAATGGATTAGCCTTGGAGAATAAGGTGTCATTCGTGGCGTGGAGAAATCCTTCATGAAATTTATCACCTCTCTAACGTGACGTATATTACTTGTAAGGGACCACGGGGATATATCTTCGACTCACCGAGTTTACTTTCCTTGTGATAATCATTGAGCTTGAAGTACGTACTTATATATTATGCTATCTTGCTTAGCTTAACTTTTTGTTGGTGCACTTAGTTGAGCCTAATATATTTAAGTTTTGTGCTTGTAAAATAAAATTAGTTTAATTCTGCATTCTTTTAAGCCAAACCATAATAGTTTTCAAATTGCCTACCATCCCATCTATGCGCCACCTCTATCCTTTCGGTATCCCACCAAGAACCTTGAGACCAGTAAACTAGAAAAACCTAGAAAAATGTTGGCTTGGTGTAGACTCACAAATGGATTCCCCATGTTGCATTATAGGAACCATAATTTAGGAACATCTTCACATGACCATTATACCAAAATGGACAACAATCTTCAAGCATATAACCTCTCGGGGTTTATTATCTTGAACCTGCACTTCTCAACTTGACAATCATCGTCACTTGATGCCATCTTCTCATGGATAATACACAGGCTTCCTTTTTTATGTAAGCCCATGAGTGCATCACCATAAATTTATCTTGAATCCTTGTCTTGTATTTATATCTCAAGATCTTGATCCTCTATGGTTTAACTGATAAGCTAAAGTATGGCTATCTTTGAGTTCTCTAATGAAATCTATCTTTTTCAATAATGCTCTATCATCATGTGAACTTCATTTTTTTGAAAGGAATGCGGTAGGGTAAGCCCCTACAACGAGACTTTTTAAAATAATAGTAACCCAAATTTGCGTCCATGAGGACATCCACTTCCCTAACCAAGTGAGCTTGGATCACTTCTTATATGAACTTCATTTTGATTATAGTTTTCTCAAACAATAAACACAATCTTCATCACTTAAAGTTATCTTCACTAGTATTATTGATCATATCATATTCATATCTTCAACTCAAGGATATTGATGCCTAGTTTGACTTTTATGGGATTCGTTATCTATCCAATAGCCTTTATGAATCTCATATTGAACATTTCTTCACATGTAACTTAATTAGATACTTATTCCTGCCATCACTCATTATCAAACCACACATGTTGGCTACATGCACTTTCAATATCTACAACAATCAATGCAATTACACCAAGCACATAAAGTGCATGTGATGCTACTCATGGTGATATGTATTGTTTCTGTATCTAGGATGTGATCAGTTGTCACCTAGTGTTGAAGCCATGAATATGGAAGACCTATATGATCACAAAAGAACCAATAAATCCATGGTACCTAATATTCAAGAACAAACCTCACATAGACAAATTATATACTCTATAACTTTCTATCTTCTTAAACATAAGATAGAAAAAATAATGTCTCTGAAAACCCCACGTAATATATGTTTAAGACTATAAGGTTTGAAGCTCACACAAAATATTCAAGACATAATATATACCTACAATTCATCTACCAGGAAAAAAATATTATGAAGATACTAGATCCTGTTATTGTTACTCTTTTATGAACTTGGGGATATTTGTTGGACCAAAATTTCGTTAACATGCAATGTTTAAAACACAAAACCATAAATAGCACTTTTGTTAAAGGGTATCTAGTGTTCAAATTATGCATATATTAAATTATTGTATCCTAATATTTGTACGATATTTTAGCAACTAAATTCATTGTCTAATCCAAATAAATAAATAAATAAATATGGGAGTTAATATTGTATGTTGATAGAATAAGTTATAAAGGATGTCGCATAACATGCAATTTTATGTGCTTAAAATCCGCTTCTAGGTGATCGTGATGGAGGTGGTGGTACGGTTTATATTGCTAGGTAACTTGCGGCCCCGTTTGCTGGCCTGGGCTGTTGGAGATATGCCCTAGAGGCAATAATAAATATAGTTATTATTATATCTTTGTGTTTATGATAAATGTTTACATTTATGCTATAACAGTATTAACAAGGAAACATTAATACTTGTGTGATTTGTAAACTAAATTTAGAGTCCCTGGTAAAGCATCTTTATAATACTAGCTTGTTGGTTAATAAATGATTGTGGTTTCCCTATCATGAACATTGAGATGTTATTAACAACAAGATCATATCGTTAGGAGAATGGTATGATGGACATACTCCTATAGATAAGCGTAGCATAAAGATCAAGTTATTTTAATAGTTCAATTGCTATATGCTTTCTGATACATAGTAACATAATTCCTTCGACCATGAGATCATGATTATCACCATCACCGGAAGGATGCTTTGATGACATCAAACACCACACCGTAACTGGGTGGTTATAAAGGTGGCATTGAGTGTTCGGAAAGTATGGGTTGAGACACATGGATCAAGAGTGGGATTTGTCCATCCATATGACAGATAGATATACTCTGGGCCCTCTCGGTGGAATGTCATCCAATTGGCTTGCAAGCATGTGGCTGGCTCACAAGGTATCACATATCACGGGAACGAGAAAAGAGTACTTATCAGTAACGAGGTTGAACTAGGTATGCAGAGATACCGACGATCAAAACCTCGGATAAGTAAACTATCGTGAGACAAAGGGAAATTGGTACCGTATGTAAGTGGTTCATTCAATCGCAAAGTAATCGTAGAAATATGTAGGAGCCATATGAATTTCTAGATTCCTCTATTGGTTATTGTTCGGAGAAGTGTCTCGATCATGTCCGCATAATTCACGAACCGTAGGGAGACACACTTAAGGATTCGATGTTGTTGAGTAGTTATGGAATGATGATTAAGAGACTGAATGTTGTTTGGAGTCTCGGATGGGATCCGGGATATCACGAGAAGATCCGGAATGGTCCGGATAATAAGATTCATATAAGGAAAGTCCTGTTTCGGAGTTGGAGAATGATTCCGGTGTTTTCATCGGGAATGTTCTAGAAGGATCCGAAAGGTCCGGCACTCCGGAGGGGAAGGGTACATGAATGTCTCATAACAAGTTGGAATGGTTGCATCATGTACTAGGTGTCATCGCTGAGCAAAATAAAGGAATAAATCAAATCCTAGTTTGAAAAGTCAAACGCCAATTTGAAAAGTCAAACGACAAGTTTGCTTGGTGGAGGGAGAGTAGGAAACCTACTTGGGGAGGAGTTCCTCTCCCTCCACCCGCCGGCCAAGGAGGCCGAGTTGGGGGAGGACTCTCCTCCCCTGGAAGACGCCCTCCCACCTATATAAGGAGGGGCAGGGGTGCCCCTCTAGACACACCTTGCCCCACCAAACCCTAACCCTACCCGGCGGCCACCAAGTCGCCGCCGCCGCCCTAGGGTTTCTTCCTAGCCGCCGAGTTGGGGCCCTCCCCTTGCCCTAGCCACCAGCCTAGCCCTCTCTCCTTGGTTCCTCTAAACCCTAGATCGCCAAGGACTCTCTCATAGTCCACCATACTCGCTCCGGCTTAAGGCGAAGCCCTGCGAGATCTCCCCTCTACTTCCGGTACCACGTCGTCGTGCTGCCGGAATCACGAGGAGAGTGCTACAACCTCCGCTGCCTGCTGGAACAAGGGAGAGGAAGGTCTTCATCGAGTACCTAACGTGTGACCGACTGCGGGAGCGCTGCCGGAACGCAGCGCCGGAAGGATCGTCTACACGATCTTGAGATCGGCAAGAGTACGAATACATCACCCACGAGAATCCGCTCTCGTTAAACACTTTGGAATCTTCGAGGGTGAGTTATTCTATCGACTCGTTGCTACAATATAGTAGATAGATCTTGGCTTGTTTGTTTGTATGCGGTAGAAATTTTTTGTTTTCCATGCTACGAATCCCTTCAGTGGTATCAGAGCCGTGTCTATATGTAGATCTGTTGCACGAGTAGAACACAATGGTCATTGTGGGCGGTGGTACTTTTATTATCAATTGCTTCTTGTGTACTTTGCATCTTGCGGTATGATGGGATGAAGCGGCCCGGGCTAACCTTACATGACATCGTTCATGAGACTTGCTCCACGCTCAACATGCAACTTGTATTGCATAAGTGGCTTTGCGGGTGTCTGTCTCTCCCATTATAGTATAGATCCAATTTACAACGGGCACTTGATAGTTCAAACATCAACGTTGTGGTTCTTGTTCGTAAGTTAGGTCGACACTTATTGAAAGCCCCAAACCACGTAAAACATGCAAAGAAATTAGAGGTGTCTAACTTTGTTTTGCAGGGGTGTGCTGTGATGTGATATGGCCATGATTGTGATTATATTTGATGTATGCAATGTTCCTTATTGTAAGTTGGCAACCGGCAGGAGCCATATGGTTGTCTTTAAATTCTGTTAAGACCCACGTGTCTATTCAAAGTAGTTGTAATAGTTGGAGCTGGTGGACGACAACCATGAAGCGGCGCCATTGACCTTGACGCTATGCTGGTAATGATGGAGATCATGTTAGTGCTTGAAGATGGAGATCGGAAGCACAAGAAGAAAGGCCATATCATATCACATATTATGAATTGCATGTGATGTTAATCCTTTATGCATCTTGTATTGCTTAGTTAACGACGGTAGCATTATAAGATGATCCCTCATGCACATAAAATTTCAAGTTCTAAAGTGTTCATCCTTAGTAAGCACCGTTGCTAAAGCTTGTTGTTTCGAAGCACCACGTGATGATCGGGTGTGTTAGATTCTGCAAGTGTATACGACGTGAGCAAGCCAGATTTGCTCATGCGGAAGCTAAGGTTTGATCTTGATGAGCCTAGCATGTACAAACATGGTCTCGGAACACGGATCACCGAAAGGTAAAGCATGAATCATATAGTATATATGATGAACATGTCGATTGTTCGCCATTGAAGCTACATCAACTCTCGTGATGATCGGTTTTGATGTGGTGGATTTGGTTCGTGTGATCACTAAAACAATGTGAGGGATATTGTTTTGAGTGGGAGTTCACCTAGATTAATTTAACTATTAATTAGAACTCAATTTTTCATAAACTTAGTCTAAACTATTTCAAATATGTTGTAGATCAATGGCGGCCCCTACCATCAATTTTAATGCGTTCCTAGAGAAAGAAAAGTTGAAAAACAATGGAAGAAACTTCATGATTGGTTCCAATTTGAGGATTGTCCTCAATCTTGGTAATTTGACCTATGTCTTTGGATGCACATTTGGGTGACCACTGCAGACTCTGCTACCGATGAAGTAAAGAATGTTTACCTCACTCGGAAGAATCAGTACTCCATAGTTTAGTGTGCTATCTTGTATGGTTTGGAATCGGAGCTTCAGAAAAGGTTTGAGAACTCAGACACACATGATATTGTCCGTGAACTCAAATTGATATTTGAGACTCACGCGGCAGTTGAGAGTTATGAGGCTTCCGAAAAGTTCTTTAACTGCAAGATGGAAGAGGGCAGCTCCGTCAGTGAGCATGTGCTTAAGATGTCTGGGCACGCAAACAAACTCCAAAGCTTGGGTATAGTGATTCCTAATGCTTTGGGGATTTACCGTGTCCTCCAATCACTACCACCAAGTTACAAGAACTTTGTGATGAACTACAATATGCAAAGCATGAACAAGCAGTTGCCAGAACTCTTCTCCATGTTAAAATCTGCCGAAGTGGAGATCAAGAAAGAACACCAAGTGTTGATGGTCAATAATACCACCAAATTCAATAAAGGCAAGTCTAAGCAAAAGGGACACTTCAAGAAGGGTGGTAAGAAAGTTGCCATTTGACGAAGAAGACCAAGGCTGGACCTAAGCACGATACTCAGTGCTTTTCTTGCAAGGGAGAAGGTCCTTTGGGCGGAATTGCCCAAAGTACTTGGCGGATTTGAAGAACGACAACATAAAGAAGAAAGGTATATCCGATATACATGTTATTGATGTGTATCTCACTAGTACTCATAGTAGTGCCTGGATATTTGATACTGGTTCGGTTGCTCATATTTGTAACTCGAAGCAGTCTTTGCGAATAAGCGGAAGCTAGCAAAGAACGAGGTGACGATGCGCGTGGAAATGGATCAAAGGTTGATGTGATCGCGATTGACGCTACCTCTTCATCTACCATCGGTATTAGTTTTATACTTAAATAATTGTTATTTGGTGCCTGCCTTAAGCATGAACATTATATCGGGATCTTGTTTATTGCGAGACGGTTACTTGTTTAAGTCCGAGAATAATGGTTATTCGATTTATA
Source organism: Avena insularis (assembly GCA_023614405.1). Lineage (NCBI taxonomy): Eukaryota > Viridiplantae > Streptophyta > Magnoliopsida > Poales > Poaceae > Avena > Avena insularis. Next base: position 392,352,678 of record CM042695.1, read on the forward strand.
TGAGTAATATGTTTTATGCACATGCACCTTTGATAGATGGTCTATTCTTATTGAATCTCGATAGTGGAAATACACATATTAATAACATTAAAGCTAAACGTTTGAAATTGAGTGATAACTCGACCTATATGTGGCACTGTCGTCTTGGTCACATTGGAGTGAAGCGTATGAAGAAACTCCATTCCGATGGACTTCTTGAATCACTTGATTTCGAATCACTTGAAAGATGCGAAGCATGTCTGATGGGTAAAATGACTAAGACTCCATTTTCTGGTATGATGGAGCGAGCTACGGACTTATTGGAAATCATACATACCGATGTGTGTGGTCCGATGAGTGTAGCATCGCGCGGTGGTTATCGTTATGTTCTTACCTTCACGGATGACTTGAGTAGATATGGGTATATCTATTTCATGAAACATAAGTCCGAAACTTTCGAGAAGTTTAAGGAATTTCAAAGTGAGGTAGAGAATCAACGTAACAAGAAGATTAAATTTCTATGTTCTGATCGTGGAGGTGAATATCTAAGTTACGAGTTTGGCGAGCATTTGAAGAAATGTGGAATACTTTCACAATTGACACCGCCGGGAACACCACAGTGTAATGGTGTGTCCGAACGTCATAATCGAACTCTCTTAGATATGGTTCGTTCTATGATGTCACTTATAGATTTACCGCTATCATTTTGGGGTTATGCATTCGAAACAGCCGCATTCACTTTAAATAGGGCACCATCTAAATCCGTTGAAACGACACCGTATGAATTATGGTTTGGGAAGAAACCTAAATTGTCGTTCCTTAAAGTTTGGGATTGCGAAGCCTATGTAAAGAAGTTACAGCCGGACAAGCTTGAACCCAAAGCGGAAAAATGCGTCTTCATAGGATACCCAAAGGAAACTATTGGGTATACCTTCTATCATAGATCCGAAGGCAAAATCTTTGTTGCCAAGAATGGATCCTTTCTAGAGAAGGAATTTCTCTCGAAAGAAGTGACCAGAAGGAAAGTAGAACTCGACGAGGTTGTCAAACCTTCTCTCGAACTTGCGAGTAGCGCGACACTGGAAGAAGTTCCTGTGGTGCCTGCACCAATAAGAGAGGAAGCTAATGATGATGATCATGAAATTTCGGTTGAAGTTGCTACAGAACCTCACAGGTCAACGAGAACTCGTACCACTCCTGATTGGTATGATCCCGTTATGAGTGTCATGTTGGTGGACAACACTGATGACTCTGCGACATATTAGGAAGCGATGATGAGCCCAGATTCCAATAAATCGCAAGAAGCCATGAAATCCGAGATTGGATCTATGTACGAAAACCAAGTATGGACTTTGGTGGACTTACCGGCTGGCCGGAAGGCTGTCGAGAACAAATGGATTTTCAAGAAGAAAACAGATGCTGATGGTAATGTTACTGTCTATAAAGCTCGACTTATGTAAAGGGTTTCGACAAACTCAAGGAGTTGACTACGATGAGACTTTCTCACCGATTAAGCTAAAGTCTGTGAGGATTATGTTAGCAATCGCTGCATATTATGATTATGAGATATGGCAGATGGATGTCAAAACAGCGTTCCTCAATGGAGACATTGATGAAGAGTTATATATGATGCAACCCAAAGGTTTTGTCGATCCTAAAGATGCTAACAAGGTATGGAAACTTCAACGGTCCATATATGGATTGAAGCAAGCATCCCGAAGTTGGAATCAACGTTTTGATAAAGTAATCAAAAGTTTTGGTTTTATACAAACTTATGGAGAAGCTTGTATTTACAAGAAAGTGAGTGGGAGCTCTATAGCATTCTTAATACTATATGTAGATGACATATTGTTGATTGGGAATGATGTAGACCTTCTTAATAGTGTTAAGGAATATTTGAATAATAGTGTTTCAATGAAAGATCTTGGCGAAGCAGCTTATATATTAGGCATAAATATTTATAGAGATAGATCGAGATGCCTAATATCATTGTCACAAAGTACATATTTGGACAAAGTTCTAAAGAGGTTTGGAATGGAAGATAGCAAGAAAGGGTTCTTGCCCATGTTGCCCAATACGACCTTGAGTAAAACTCAAAGTCCAGCAACGGCAGAAGATAGAGCAAGAGTAAGACTCCTATGCCTCAGCCATAGGATCTCTAATGTATGCCATGCTATGTACTAGACCCGACATTGCATATCTTTGTTAGTTTGACTAGCAGATATCAAAGTGATCGAGTGGATCATTGGATGATCAAAACATCCTTAAGTACTTGAGAAGAACTAAGGATATGGTTCTTTCTTATGGAGGTGATGAACAACTCGTTGTTAATGGTTACACCGATGCTAGTTGGAACACCGATCCGGATGATTCTAAATCTCAATCTGGATACGTATTTACTTTGAATGGTGCAGCAGTTAGCTGGAGGAGTGCAAAGCAAAGCGTTGTGGCAAGATCTTCAACTGAATCGGAATACATAGCTGCTTCGGAGGCTTCACAAGAAGCGATATGGATGAAGGAGTTCATTACAGAGCTCGGTGTGGTTCCAAGTGCGCTGGACCCAATGTCTATCTACTGTTATAACATGGGCGCCATAGCCAATGCGCAAGTACCAAGGTCACACAAGAAGCTAAAGCACATCAAGCTACATTTTCACGCTATTCGAGAACATGTCCAAGATGGTGACGTAAAGATTTGCAAAGTACACACAGATCTGAATGTGGTGGATCCGTTGACTAAACCTCTCCCGAGGGCAAAACATGACCAACACCAAACGGCCATGGGTGTTCTGTATATTACCATGTAATCTAGATTAATTGACTCTAGTGCAAGTGGGAGACTGTTGGAGATATGCCCTAGAGGCAATAATAAATATAGTTATTATTATATCTTTGTGTTTATGATAAATGTTTACATTCATGCTATAACAGTATTAACAAGGAAACATTAATACTTGTGTGATTTGTAAACTAAATTTAGAGTCCCTGGTAAAGCCTCTTTATAATACTAGCTTGTTGGTTAATAAATGATTGTGGTTTCCCTATCATGAACATTGAAATGTTATTAACAACAAGATCATATCGTTAGGAGAATGGTATGATGGACATACTCCTATAGATAAGCGTAGCATAAAGATCAAGTCATTTTAATAGTTCAATTGCTATATGCTTTCTGATACATAGTAACCTAATTCCTTCGACCATGAGATCATGCTTATCACCATCACCAGAAGGATGCTTTGATGACATCAAACACCACTCCGTAACTGGGTGGTTATAAAGGTGGCATTGAGTGTTCGGAAAGTATGGGTTGAGACACATGGATCAAGAGTGGGATTTGTCCATCCATATGACGGATAGATATACTCTGGGCCCTCTCGGTGGAATGTCATGCAATTGGCTTGCAAGCATGTGACTAGCTCATAAGGGATCACATATCACGGGAACGGGAAAAGAGTACTTATCAGTAACGAGGTTGAACTAGGTATGCAGAGATACCGACGATCAAAACCTCGGATAAATAAACTATCGTGAGACAAAGGGAAATTGGTATCGTATGTAAGTGGTTCATTCGTCGCAAAGTAATCGTAGAAATATGTGGGAGCCATATGAATTTCCAGATTCCTCTATTGGTTATTGTTCGGAGAAGTGTCTCGATCATGTCCGCATAATTCACGAACCGTAGGGAGACACACTTAAGGATTCGATGTTGTTAAGTAGTTGACGAGGTTTAATCTCATCAATGCCCATTGTTATGGACTTGGGTTTTGGAGAAGATGGGGATGCTGGAGTGAAGGGTTTTGCAGCATAGTAAATCAAAATTTTCTACGGAAGCGAACAGAGGGAAAGCCAAGATCTAATCTAGGAGATGCAAACGATGAGAGAGATTGGATTAGATCTTCATACCCTTGAAGATTACATGCATGAGCGTTAAATCGGAACGTGGGTGATGTAGTCGTACTCGCTTCTCCTCCTCGCGATCCGATCCGATCCAGCACCACAAGTGGCGGTGCCTCCGTGAGATGCACACGTGCGGCACCTCGACGTCTCCTCCTTCCTCGGACCAGCAAGTATGGTGGAGAGATAGATTGGATCTACAACGCGACGGCGCGGTGTATATGGTGGAGAATTTCTGCAGCAGGGCTTCACCTACAAACAGTCGGGAGGGAGAGAGGAAGGCAGCAGGGCTACTAGGGCTTGGAGGGAGGTGTGTGGTCTGGGGAGGGGGCGCACCAGCCCTCTATATATAGAGGGGGGGGGGTGCGGCCAGCCCTTGCCCATCCTCCAAGCCTATCTCTAGTTTAAACGATTTAAACTTATCTCTAGAAACCCTATCTCTAGTTTAAACGAGTTTAAACTTATCTAGGATCGGCTGGGCCCTATGGGGCCTTGTGCCCCTGGCCCAATGCGGCCAGGACACTCCCTCATAGGCCCATGCCCCCTCCCGGAAGGTGGGACCACGTTGGCCCCCTTCCGGAAGGTTCTAGAAGCTTCTGGTACAATACCGATTAACGGAACAATTAGAACTCCAAAACTGCCTTTGCCTTATATGAATCTTATTCTCCGGACCATTCCGGAACCTCTCGTGATATCCTGGATCCCATCCGAGACTCCGAACAAAAATTCATAAACCAATTATCCAATATATCCTAGCGTCGAGACACGTTAAGTGTGTGACCCTGCGGGTTCGAGAATATGCAGACATGATCTTCTATCAATAATCAACAGTGGGTGCAGGCACCCATATTGACTCCCACATTCATCGATGATCATATCGGATGAACCACGATGCCAGGATTCAATCAATCCCATATATATATTCCCTTCGTCTCGCGATATTTTACTTGCCCGAGATTCGATCGTCGGTATCGTCATACCTACTTCAATCTCGTTCACAGCAAGTACTTTACTCGTTCCGTAATCCGATATCACTTTGTGATTAACTCCTTAACCACATGCTTGCAAGCGGTGTTGATATCGATTACCGAGTGGGCCCGAAGTATATCTCTTCGACTTGGGAGGGACAAATTCCATCTCGATACACACAACCCAACAGATACTTTCCGATCACCTGAGAGACACCTTTATGATCACCCTCTCATAGGATGACGTTTGATGACCTCAAAGCTTTCTTCCGATACCAGGGAGTTGTATTATCTCATGGTCTAAGGAATACAATATTTGACATAAGAAAAACTTCGCAAAGACGAACACGATGACACGATCTAATTGCTTCGCTTAGTTTGGGTCTATCCACCATATCATTCTCCAATGATATGATCTCATTATCAATTGACAACTCATGTCTATGGTTAGGAAACCTTAACCATCATTGATCAATGAGCTAGTCCATAGAGGCGTACTAGGGACACGGTGTTGTTCACAAACCACACAAGTATTAAAGTTTCCGCTTAATACAATTCTAGCATGGAATATAAACTTTATCACGAACAAGAATTATAATAATAACATCTTTATTATTGCCTCTAGGGCATAATTCCAACAGTCTCCCACTTGCACTAGAGTCAATAATCTAGTTTACATCTGGCAACAATCTCACACCCATGGCACTGAGGTGCTGATCATGTTTTACACGTGGAAGAGGTTTAGTCAATGGATCTGCGACATTCAGATCTGTATGTACTTTGCTAATCTTCAGATCTCCATCTGCTATATAATCTCGGATTATATGAAACTTTGATTGATATGCTTGGTCTTTGGATGATATCTTGGTTCCTTAGCGAGTGCTATGGCGCCAGTGTTGTCACACAATATCTCCAGTGGGTCCAATGCACTTGGAACCACGCCAAGCTCAGTGATGAAGTTCCTGATCCAAACTCCTTCACTTGACGCTTCTGTAGCAGCCATGTATTCCGCTTCTACTGTAGATCCCGCGACCACGCTTTGCATGCAGCTTCTCCAGCTCACATCTCCTCCATTCAAAATATATACGTATCCTGTCTGAGATTTAGCATCATCTTTGTCGGTGTCGAAACTAGCATCGACGTAACCTTTTACGACGAGTTGTTCATCACCCCCATAGACTAAGAACATTTCTTTAGTCCTATTTAAGTACCTTAGGATGTTCTTCACGGCTGTCCAGTGTTCCACTCCTGGATCACTTTGATATCTGCTCGTCAAACTAAGAGCATTGGACACATCTGGTCTAGTACACAACATGGCATACATGATGGAACCTATGGCCGAGGCATAAGGCACTTTGCTCATAGCTTCCCTATCATTTACCGTAGCTGGACACTGAGCCTTGCTCAATATCTTACCTGACAACATAGGCACTGAACCTTTCAATGCCTTATCCATTCTGAACCTTTTCAGAACTTTGTCTAGGTATGTACTCGGGCTTAAAGCTATCAGGCGTCTTTGTCTATCTCTATAGATTTTGATGCCCAATATATAAGCAGCTTCACCTAGGTCTTTCATTGAAAAACACTTGTTCAAATAACTCTTCACATCGTTAAGCATGTTGATGTCATTTCCAATAATCAATATGTCATCCACATATAGTACCAGAAACTTCACCGAGCTCCCACTCACTTTCTTGTAGATGCAAGCTTCGTAGCAATTTGGAACAAATCCAAAGCTCTTGATCACTTGATCAAAATGAAGGTTCCAACTCCGAGACGCTTGCTTGATCCATAAATGGAGCTGAAGTTTGCATACTTTATCAACATCCTTAGGATCGACAAAACCTTGGGTTGCATCATATACAACTCTTCATCAATGTTGCCATTGAGGAGCAGCTTGACATTCATCGCCATATTTCATAATCATGAAGCAGCAATTGCTAATAAAATCCGAATGAACTTAAACATCGCCACGGAGAGAAAGTCTCATCGTAGTCAACACCTTGAACTTGTCGAAAACCTTTCGCAACAAGGTGCTTTATAGGCGGTAACATTACCATCCGCGTCGTTTTCTTCTTGAAGATCCATTTGCACTCAACGGCCTTTTGGTCGCTAGGAGGTCCACCAAAGTCCATACTTGGTTTTCGCTCATGGATCCCAATTGGTTCATGGCTTCTAGCCATTTCTCAGTCTGGGCTCATCATCGCTTCCTCATAGTTCGTAGGTTCACCGTCTTCTACTAACAAGACGGTCGACAGATTGCCGTACCACTCGGGAGCACGCGAACTTGTCGACTGCGACATTCGATGGACATCGTCCAAGCTTCATGATCCTTGTCATTAGCTTCCTCTATTGTTGGTGCGGTGACCTTTGGAACAATTTCAGGTGCTGCGCTACTCTCGATTCAAGAGAAGGTTCAATAACCTCGTCTAGCTCTACTTTCCTCCCTCACTTCTTTCGAGAGAAACTCCTTCTCAAGAAAGGAACCGTTCTTCGACAAACACTTTGCCTTCGGTTACGTGATATAAGGTATACCCAATAGTTTCCTTAGGGTATCCTATGAAGACGCATTTCTCGCTTTGGGTTCGAGCTTGTCGGCATCAACTTCTTGGCGTAAGCTTGCATCCCCAAACTTTAAGAAACGACAACTTAGGTTTAGCACCAAACCATAGTTCATACGGTGTCGTCTCAACGGTTTAGATGGAGCCCTATTTAAAGTGAATGCAGCGGTTTCTAATGCATAACCCCAAAATGATAACGCAAATCAGTAAGAGACATCATCGATCGGACCATATCTAATAGGGTTCGATTCGGCTCAGACACACCATTCTTATTGTGGTGTTCGGGTGGCGTGAGTTGTGAAACGATTCCACTTGCTTTGAGATGCGTGAGAAAATCATAACTCAAATATTCGCCCCATGATCGGATCGTAGAAACTTAATCTTTACATTACGATGGTTCTCCACTTCATTCAAATTCTTTGAACTTTTCAAGCGTTTCAGATTTATGTTTCATTAAATAGATATACCCATATCTACTTAAGTCATCGGTAAAAGTGAGAAAATAGCGATATCCAGTAGCGTCGAAACACTCATCGGTCGCATACATCGGTATGTATGATTTCCAACAAGTTCGTTGCTCGCTCCATCATCTGGGAGAACGGGTTTTGATCATCTTGCCCATGAGGCATGGTTCGCATGTGTCAAATGATTCAAAATCAAGAGACTCAAAAGTCCATCGAATGGAGTTTCTTCATGCGCTTTACACCAATATGACCTAGACGACGATTACAAATAAGTAGTATTATCACTATCTACTTTGCATCTCTTAGCCTCAATGTTATGGATGTGTGTTTCATCCCTTTCAAGATTTAGAAGAAATAAACCATTCACATGAGGTGCATGACCATAAAATATGTTACTCATATAAATAGAACAACCATTATTCTCCGATTTAAATGAATAACCATCTTGCAATAAACACGATCCAGAAATAATGTTCATGCTCAACGCAGGCACATAATAACATTTATTAAGGTTTAAAACTAATCCGAAGGTAAAGCTAAGGAGAGGCGTCTTTGGCCATCACATCAACTCTTGATCCGTTGCCAACGTGCATCGTCACCTCATCCCTCGCAAGCCTCCGTCTATTCCGTAGCTCATGTTTCGAGTTACAAATATTAGTAACCGAACCAGTATCAAATACCCAGGCACTACAACGAGGGCTAGTAAGGAAAACATCAATAACATGTATATCAAATATACCTTTGATGGTGCCAGCCTTCTTGTCCGCTAAGTACTTCGGACGATTCGCTTCCATGACCCTTGTCCTTGCAATAGAAGCACTTTCGATGTCCGCTTAGGACCAGTCTTGAGCTTCTTCTCGGCAGAACGCGCTTACCGCCGCCTTTCTTGAAGGGCTTCTTTGCACCTTTACCTTTCTTAAAGGAGGGCTTGTTAACCATCAACACATGATTATCTTTCTTGATGTCCACCTCGCAGCCTTGACTTTGCGAAGAGCTCGGTGATATCGATGGAACCAATCTGATTATGAGTCACTACAAAACTTTTGTAGGCTGGGAGGGAGTGATTGCGAGAACCTGTCAATCTTGAGCTCCTCACGGAATCTTGCGATCCAGTTGCTCAAAGGCGTTGAGTGTAGCCCGACATCTTAATGGCGTGCTCACTAACGGAACTCCCTTCCTCCATCTTGCAGTTAAAGAACTTCTCGGAGATCTCATATCTCTGAGCGGGCTGAGTGCGAAACATGGTTTCAACTCTTGAGAATCTCAAAGGGCCGGGATAGTTTTCAAAACGATTTTGAAGTTCCGGTTCCATAGCAAACAACATGGTGCTCTTAATCACACCATAATCATCTTTCTTGTGATAGACAGCTTTCTCATCAGTAGCGATTCTTGACAGGGGTTACCTAACGCTTTCTCAAGGACATAGTCCTTTTGTCATGAACGAATGATTCTTAGATGCGGAACCAGTTGGTGAAGTTAGACCCATTGTTTCTAAGCTTTTCTTTCTCAGCAAAAAGCGTTGAAGTTGAAGTTGGACTTGGCCATGTGATCTATAGTATTTGCAAGTACAATTTAGACTATGTTCATGATAAATAGTTCAACTTAATCAAATTACTAGATGAACTCCCACTAAATTCAACATCCCTCAAGTTGTTTAGTGAACACGATCCAAATTCACCACACCTAATCCGATCATCACGAGAAGAGATGTGGTTTCAATGGTGGACAACAAAGTGTCGATCATATCATTCATATGACTCATGCTTAACCTTTCGGTTCTTGTGTTCGAGGCCATGTATGCGTACATGCTAGGCTCGTCAAGTTAGACCCAAGTATTTCAGCGTGTGCAAACTGGCTTGCACCCGTTGTATGTAATGAGTCTATAGCACCCGATCATCACGTGATGCTTGGACACGACGAACTTCATAGCGGTGCATACTTGGGGAGAACACAGTTTTATCTTGATCTTTAAGTGAGGAATCATCTTATAATGCTACCGTCGCGATCTAAGCATAATAAGATACATAAAGGATAAACATCACATGCATATAACTTTATGTGACATGGTATAGCCAATCTTCGCAATGATCTCCATCTTGTGCGTTCGGCATGATCTCCATCACTCCACCATGATTGCCTCCACCACGAATAGCAACTACAACTATTGCTAACTACTTAGCGATAAAGTAAAGCTATTACATGGCGTATAAGAAGTTGACTTCAGGTCATACACAATTATAAAGACAACCATATGGCTCCTGCGGTTGTGTACTCATCGACATGCAAGTCGTGAAACATTACAAAACATGATCATCGCATACATTATACACATCACATCTTGGGCCATACCATATCACGAAAACACTCCTGCAAAAACAAGTTAGACGCCTCTACTTTGTTGTTGCATGTTTTACGTGGCTTATGGGAGTAGATGCTAAACGATTCTTACCTACGGAAAGCCACAACGGTGATATTATGGTTGCCAAACTCCGGTGTTAATCCCATGACAACTATAGTGAGAAAGCGACATCCACCACCGCATGTGTGGAACAAGCCACACGTCAAGTGCGAGCCGGTCTCATGACGACGTCGCGTAAGGTTGGCCTGGACCGCTTCAATCTCACTATCCGCGCCATAAGAAGAACACAAACAAGAGGCTTGCAACATAAAACATCAACGCCATAGCGACCATGTTGCGTTCTACTCGTGAAACACATCTACGCATAGATCTAGCTCGATACCCTTTGAAGGGATTCGTAGCATAGTAAATCAAAATTTTCTACGGAAGCGAACGGGGAAAGCCAAGATCTAATCTAGGAGATGCAAACAACGAGAGAGATTAGATGAGATCTTCATACCCTTGAAGATTCGCACAGCAGAACGTTCGTCGGAACGTGGGTGATGTAGTCGTACTCGCTTCTCCTCCTCGCGATCCGATCCGATCCAGCACCATAAGTGGCGGTGCCTCCGTGAGATGCACACGTGCGGCACCTCGACGTCTCCTCCTTCCTCGGACCAGAAAGTATGGTGGAGAGATAGATTGGATCTACAACGTGACGGGCGCGGTGTATATGGTGGAGAATTTCTCTGAGGCTTCGCCACAAAGCAATCGGGAGGGAGAGAGGAAGGCGGGAGGCTACTAGGGCTTGGAGGAGGTGTGTGGTGCAGGGAGGCGCACCAGCCCTCTATATATAGAGGGGGGCGCCAGCCCTTGCCCATCCTCCAAGCCTATCTCTAGTTTAAACGATTTAAACTTATCCCTTATCTAGAAACCCTATCTCTAGTTTAAACGAGTTTAAACTTATCTAGAATCTGGGCCCTATGGGGCCTTGTGCCCCTATTTAATGCGGCCAGGACACTCCCTCATAGGCCCATGCCCCCTCCGGAAGGTGGGACCACGTTGGCCCCTTCCGGAAGGTTCTAGAAGCTTCGGTACAATACCGATTAACGGAACAATTCGAACTCCAAAAACTGCCTTTGCCTTATATGAATCTTATTCTACGGACCATTAAGGAACCTCTCGTGATATCCTGGATCCCATCCGAGACTCCGAACAAAAATTCATAAACCAATTATCCAATCTATCCTAGCGTCGAGACACGTTAAGTGTGTGACCCTGCGGGTTCGAGAATATGCAGACATGATCTTCTATCAATAATCAACGTGAGTGCAGGCACCCATATTGACTCCCACATTCATCGATGATCATATCGGATGAACCATGATGCCAGGATTCAATCAATCCCATATATATATTCCCTTCGTCTCGCGATATTTTACTTGCCCGAGATTCGATCGTCGGTATCGTCATACCTAGTTCAATCTCGTTCACAGCAAGTACTTTACTCGTTCCGTAATCCGATATCACTTTGTGATTAACTCCTTAACCACATGCTTGCAAGCGGTGTTGATATCGATTACCAAGTGGGCCCGAAGTATATCTCTCCGACTTGGGAGGGACAAATTCCATCTCGATACACACAACCCAACAGATACTTTCCGATCACCTGAGAGACACCTTTATGATCACCCTCTCATAGGATGACGTTTGATGACCTCAAAGCTTTCTTCCGATACCAGGGAGTTGTATTATCTCATGGTCTAAGGAATACAATATTTGACATAAGAAAAACTTCGCAAAGACGAACACGATGACACGATCTAATTGCTTCGCTTAGTTTGGGTCTATCCACCATATCATTCTCCAATGATATGATCTCATTATCAATTGACAACTCATGTCTATGGTTAGGAAACCTTAACCATCATTGATCAATGAGCTAGTCCATAGAGGCATACTAGGGACACGGTGTTGTTCACAAACCACACAAGTATTAAAGTTTCCGCTTAATACAATTCTAGCATGGAATATAAACTTTATCATGAACAAGAATTATAATAATAACATCTTTATTATTGCCTCTAGGGCATAATTCCAACATGGAGATCATGGAACGGTTAGCAAACAAGCAACACGGGGACACGAGGTTTACCCAGGTTCAGGCCCCCGGAGGGAAACCCCTACTCCTGCTTGTCTGCTCTTGATTACTGTGAACCGAAGGTTCTGGTCTTGAATTCGATCTGGCGTGGAGGTGGTATGCGAAAGTATGAGTCGAGAGATCTAGGTCGCGCCCTCCTGGCCTTTATATAGACTTAGGCAGGTCCCGGGCATAGACCTAGTCGGTTACAAGTTCTAGGGTTTTACCCCTTTGAATTTCCTATCTACGCTAGTCTTGCTCTCCAAGGATCCGAAGGCGTCATGGGCCTTGGCCACCCGAAAATCTTCATGGGCCGGCGTACGTCTGCCGTGGGCCTTCCTTGGGCTGGACCAGGTATGCTGATGTCACGCACCCGTAGGGTACAACCATGTTAGTAGCCCCCGAGTGATCAGTCGAATCATAGATTCGGCTGAGGACTCTTCCATCCTTCGAGTGCAATCATGTATTAATAGTATATGTATGTAGGGATTGTTGATGCGTGTGCCTGACTCACCCGACGGATCAGGGTCAGTTAACTGTCTTAGGACGAAACAACACGATCTTCCTCAGGTTCGAGTCCCTTAACTCGAACCCGGAACATATGCTGGTGTAATTCGACTCAGGCCGCGGAGGACTTATAGGAGTGGAATTCCAGTGGTTTTAATTGACGTACCCAACGCGTCCGTCGGGATTTTTCATCGCGCCTGTTTGCACGGATCTTTACTAGCAGAGCGCGGTCGTGTGCGTTGCCAGGCCATCAGATGATATCTGCGGGTCTTATCTTTGCATCGTAGACGCAACATCCGAACATTTGTCACCGCGGAGGTGTTTCGGGTGGCCAAGGATAAACATTGCTTACTTAGCGATTTACTGGGGCAAAGTTGCCAAAAAAAGTTTTGCATATCTGATTCGAAAGATCGCAGTCGAAGAATTCATAGGGTGCGCGACCAGCGCTCCCTATGGGAGTAGCCCCCGAGTGTCTGTTCGAGTCGTAGACTCGAGCGGAGACTTTATTCAGGCATTTTTCCAGTGTTAAGTCCGTAGGACACAAAAAAAATCGGATGCTTAAATCCATGCTCCCTATGGGAGTAGCCCCCGAGTCCGTAGTGGAGTCGTAGACTCGACGTAGGACTCGAAGAAAAAAATATCTTTGTTCATCTTTCGGGTGCGCGGCCAGCGCTCCTGATAGGAGTAGCCCCCGAGTATTTGGTCGAATCGAAGATTCGAGTGAGTACTCTTAGCTGTGGAGCCGAAGAATTGTGGTTGGTGCTAGTATATCTTTTGATGACATCAGTGTTGACGATCAATGACCTCATGCGTCTGCTACGCGGAGATGACTTGGGAATGACGTGGGTCCCACTTGCTGACCTTGAATTGACCGGTCACGCGCGGCGTGGAGATAATTACGGTGTCGCCTCGATTTCCGCGCGTAGTGGACGACATGGTAACAACGGTTCGTTTTGATGCTGACACGTGTATGGCCAGATCTGCCGTTGGCGTTAGGTCTTCTGGATGGACGGCTGTCGTACATCGTCTTCGCCATTATAATCATTGGGGAAAGCTACAGTTTTTTTCACCGCATCTACTCTTGTTTTCACTGCCTCCTTGTGCTCCAGAGGTTCTTGCTGCGCGTTGCGATATTCTTCCACATTTCCTTCTTCCGTCCGCACTCTCGCCGCCGGTACCGCCAGAGCGCTATGGGGAAGACGAAGAAATCATCATCTGCGGTTGGTACCAGCGCCGCCGGAGGGAAGAAAAACGCCACCGCTACCTGTGTCATCGATGGTGGTTGGCGGCGGTCAGAGACGCGGGAGTGTGATCTCCGCAAACTGCGCGAGCGGGGTTTGATCCTGCAAGATAAGGAGGCCATCAGACTCCCCGGCAACGAGGTAATCCCCCGTCCCCCAGCTAGGTATCGGGTTATGTTTCTTGCCTTCGTTTTGCGTGGGTTTTCTTTTCCAGTCCACAACTTCCTCCGTGGACTGCTCTTTTTGTATGGCATCCAGCTTCATCATCTGTCGCCCAATTCTCTTCTCCACATTGCTTGTTTCGTCACTTTCTGCGAGTGTTGGCTCGGCCTCGAGCCGCACTTTGGCCTCTTCCGGAAGCTCTATTCTGTGAAGAGGCAATCCGGCTCGGATGGTGTGTATACCATTGGGGGTTGTATCATCTCCCTTAGGGCCAATATTCTTTCCTTTTCCTTCTCTATGTCTGAGTCTGTTCAGTACTGGCGGAGGCGATGGTTTTACATTCGCGACTCTACAGTGGCTGGGCAAGATTTGGGTCTTGTTCCCTTTGACCCCTCCCAAAATATTGAGCCGAAAAGGTCTTGTTGGAAAAACAACATCTTGGATGGCGAGGTAGCGGAGATAGAGGCCCTTTACGGTCAGGTGGAGGATCTCCAGCTGATTCCTGAGAAGGAAGTGAACGGCGTGGACATCATCCGAACTTTTCTTGAGCGTCGGATGCAGCCTCTCCAAGCGAGGGCGCACCCGATGTTTCTTTATTCTGGGCGCCGTGATCCGACAAGGGTTTCGGCTGAGAAAATCTCCGAGGGGGATCTTGACAGGACTCTTCGCGCACTGCTGAAGTACAAAGCTGGAGAGGATATCCCGGGGAAGTCGCTGACTCCGCCATTTTCTTCGGCGCTGGTTGTTCCATAGGTGTAGATTCGTGCGCGTAGCGCTTTTTTTGACTGCGCACTTATTTTCCCTTTGTTTGCTAACAAAGTCTCTTCTTTTTTGCAGAGCTTCAAGGTGCCGGGCATGATGCCTCCATTGCCCGAATTGTTTCCGAATGCGCCGGATAATGACGTGGTGGACTCCGTGTCCGAACTTCCTTCGGCGCGTTCTCCGGCGGAAGGTGCCGACGAGTCGAGTGAGGACCATACGCACAAACGATTACGGAGCTCCAGGGAGTCTTCGGATGCCTCTACTCCTCCGACTCCCAGAAACCCTCTGTGCCTTGAGCGTCATAGTGACGGGCATGGAGGCTCTTCCTCTCCCATTCCTGCCATTCCTGTGCGGGCTGCAGCGCCACACCCGCCAGCGAAGCGGAAGAAGGAAGAAAAGAAGGAAGAGAAAAAGGAGGAGAAAAAGGAAGAGAAGAGAGCCCGAAGGGCTCCTCCTGTCTTTGACCTGAGTTCGCTGGAATCGTAAGTTTCTTGTTTTACTTGCTTGTCCTTTTTCCTTTGTTGATTGTGCACCTGTGTTGATTGCTTCATATGCAGGCATTCCTCCAACGACTCCTCCAGTGATGGTGCTCGGGAGATGATGGGGGAGTCGAAAGTTGCGTCTCCTCCTCCGCAAACGGTGGCAACGTCAGGGGGCGCCGCTTCGAATCGTCCTCTGCAGGAGGTGCAGGTGGTTGCGCCTCAGAATTTCGCTTGGTGAACCTTGTCGCCATCGAGCATGTAAGTACCTACGCCCGTGCCACAGGGAGCCCGGGTGTCTTGAAATTTTTTGTGTCTTGTTCTTTTTTCAAATCTTCGGGGGGGAAGCCCCCGAGTATCTTCGTGTGAAGATCTTGCTTTTATTCCTTTTTTCTACTGGTGTTTCTTTTTTCCTTACTGGTGTTTCTTTTTCTACAGCCTTTTGTACAAGAGGCCAAATGGCTGGTGCAGGAGCGCCTGGTGCTGGAGGCTAACCTCCGACAACTTCAAGGTACCTGTTTGTTTATGGTGCTTCTTTCATTTATTCTGGTCCTTCTTTCTGACGTTTGCTTGTTTCGAATGCAGAGGAGCATAATACTTCTCTCCGTGAGGTCGATGCTCTCAAGAAGAGCCTTGGCCAATCGGAGAAAAAGACTGAGGCCGCCGTTGGTGCGAAGGAACGCCTCGAGCTAGAGCTGACCAAGGCAGCCGAAGCTAAGGAGCGTCTGCAGCAGGAGGCCGTGGACCGTGAGGAGCAGCTGGCCACTGTCGCGGCTGCGCGTGAGAGAGAGGTGGCAGGCAAGCTTATGGCTGCTGCCAAGGCTGTTTCGGGTGAGTTTTGTATTTGTGATTGTTTCTTCATGTTTCTTGTCTTCTTTTGTGCTGCTTTTCTTCATGTCTTCTTTTTTTGTCTCAGATGCCGCAGGCATCGAGTTTGACCGCAGCGCTCTAGAGCACGGGAGTGCTCTAGAAGATCTCTCGCGGTGATCGAAGATCGGCTGCAACCGTCGTCGACTCCTTGCCAAGGCGAAGGAGGTCCTTGGCCGCTTCTACAAGGAGCTTGTCCCCAAGAGCGCGGCCCTCGATGATGTGGATGCTCTGGCGGAGGCTTTGTCGGTGGCGCTGCGGCATAAGCGCAGCGAAGGGCATCGGCGTCCGTTAAATTTGGCGATGGCGTTGGCGGTAGGCGGAGCTGGACCTGCCCAGATCACCTCCGGATGCCGACGATCGCAGATGGATCCGAGGTAGCTTTTGCTGCCTACTCTGCTTTCGCAAGCGATATGATAAAAGCTCATTGATTTCTTTGTCGGAGTATCTTGCGCGGCAGCAAGGGGAGGCCAAGGCTAGGCAGTCCGGTTCCGAGGCAACTCAGGGTGCCGCGTCTTAGGCGTTGTAGATGTAGGATAGTGTGTAGTCTGCTTTTGCTGTAAATATTTTGAGGAACACAATCCTAGTGCCACGTAGTGGCCTTTATATGCTTAATGAATTCTTCTGAGTTGTTCTCTACCACTGTCTGAATGTTTGTGTCCTTTTCTTTTCTGCTGTTCTAGGTTCCTTGGTCTTGACCACATTGACACCTCGCTGCTTGCCTTGATTCTGACCATCTTTGGATGACCCTTCCCAACTCGCTTTTCTTCGGGACTGTGTTCGTAGTCTTGAGAGGGAGTTACTTGTTTTGCATGGTCACGCCGATGTCTGGAAGTCCAAGGCCGATCGCGGTGCAGCCAGAGAGGAGTACTTGATGGCGGAACTACTTCGGATATCTGAGCAGCTTCAATGTGAGTTGTTCTTTATTTCGAGCTGTAGCTCAGTTCTTCGGATGAGCCTGTTGGCCTTGCCTTTTAATTTGTGTCATTGTCGCAGGTGCTAACCTTGCTCCGAAGGAAGAGAAAGAGCGTGTCGCTGTTCGGGTCAATTGCTTGACCCAACAGGACATGGAGGCCGGTGGCTTCTTCTGGATGGATCGTGACCGTGCCATGGCTCTGGCGATGGTGCAGGATCGTGTGCACCAGGTGTCGCGGGTGCTTCGCCAGTCTGAGCGTCACTTGCCTCGGTCTTTGCGTCATGTTTCCTTTGGATGCTGTGCCGATGAGCCTTGCGGGTCTTCTATCGAAGTTTCGGAGCGTGAGCAACGTCAAGGAGTTGGTGCGGCAACAGCTCGTCGCCGGAGTCAAGGCTGCTTTATCTCTTGTGAGGCTGCACCGGCCTGATGTAGATTTATCTGTTGTGGTAGCTGGGCCACCTTCTCGACCGGATGGTGATGAGTGGGACATGCGTCCACATTATGCAGCTGTAAGGCAGTATGCCAAACAAGTCGTAGATTTGTTTGAGCAGCGTGCTCAGGTTATTCTTCAGAATAGATAGTACCTGTAAAATAGATAGATGTAAAATTTGTATATTTCGACTGGGCGTGTTGTGCCCTTTATTGTAAAGGTTTGTTTGTTGTGAGCACGATTACTTTGTTTAATCGTGTCTTTTTCGTTTGCCTGACATTGTCAGCTACTCAGGTGTACACGTGTGATCCTCAGTCGATGAAATCGTGAGGTGGGGGGAGCCCCCGAGTGCGTTTGTAGCATGAAGTAAATTTGCAAAATAGCGAATGAAAATTTGGGGCGAGACACTTAGCTTTATTTTTATCGTAGTGGGGGAAGTACATTGTTCGGCTGAGTAGCCTTGGCTGAAAAGCCTTATGGAAAGTAAAGGGGTAGGTAGCTATGGGTAGAATCGTCGCAAGTGCGCGATGTTCCATGGATTGGAGTATGCGACTCCAGATTCCACGTGCTTGAGGCAATAGGCGACACCTGGGATGACTTCGGTGATGACGTAGGGTCCTTCCCATGGTGACTCGAATTTCTTCGGTCGCGTTTGCTTGAGTCGCAAGACGAGGTCTCCTTCGACGAAGGACCTTAAAGCGCCGGGCCGTGGTAGTTCGGAGACTCTCTGGTACACCGCTGATCGAGCTTTGCTATGTCTCTTGCCGTCGAGTGTGTCGGCGTCTTGAGTGCAACCGTGGATTTGGCTTTCGTTATGTCACGACGACCGGGGCTGGTGGCGTGCCGGTGGTAGCACGGCCTCAGCTCCGTGCACCATAAAGAACGACGTGTAGCCGGTGGAGCTGTTTGGCGTAGTTCGTAAGCTCCACAGGACGGATGGTAACTCTTTCGTCCAGGCTCCAGCCTTCCGTTCGAGTGGGCTCATGAGGCGCTTCTTGATACCAGCGCCGATTAGGCTGTTGGCCTTTTCCACTTGCCCGTTCGTTTGCGGTGTGCCACTGAGGCATACGTGATGTTGATCCCAAGGCCTTGGCAGAAGTCCTGGAACTCCTCAGAGATGAAGTTCGATCCATTGTCGGTGATGATGCTGTTTGATGCGCCCGAACACATGACGATGGATTCGAAGAACTTGGCGGCAGTTTTGCCTTTACGGTTGGTGACCGGCATGGCCTCGACCCACTTGGTGAACTTGTCATTGCGACCAGGTAAACGTGTCCCCTTTCGAGGACTTTGGCGGTTTGCCGATCATGTCGAGGCCCCATTGAGCAAAAAGGCCAGGCTATAGGTATGGGTGCGAGCTCCGGACCAGTGCGTGCGGTTTGTCGGTGAACCGTTGGCACCCGTTACATCTTCGGACTATGTCCTTTGCGTTGCTCATGGCCGTTGGCCAGTAGAATCCGGCTCGTAGAGCTTTGGCGACAAGGGAGCGGCTGCCTGCGTGATGGCCGCAGATGCCCTCGTGGATGTCTTGGAGTATGGCTTTGCCGTCGTCGATGGTGACGCACCGTTGTAGTACACCCGTATTACTGCGCTTGTACAGCTCGCCATTGATGATGGTGAAGGCCTTTGACCGTCGAGATATCGCCGGGCATCTGTTGAAATTGTCGGCGGTTCTGTTATCGAGAGCCCGGAGGTATGGTCGCGTCAAGTTTCTTCGACGCCATGACCTGCATTAGATTGACCATGGCGACCTCGGTGTCCAATTTCTGGTCCTTCATGACCTCGGGCGGTGCAGCCCCAAGTGTTACGCTTCTTGGGTGATCCTTTGGGAATTTCCGCTTGATTGATGGCACGCAGATCTGTTCGAGGAACACACGGTGGCACCTTTGCGCAGTGGAGCCGATGTTAGCCGATCGTCGGCTTCTTCGTTGCTTTCTCTTCCGACATGCGAAGTTCGCGGCGTCGAATTCTCCTTGAGTCGTTGTAGGCGCGATGCTGCGCGATCATGTTTTCGGCGTGTCGTCGCTTTTCGTTCATCGTCCTGGGCGACGAGGTTGGAGTCACCGTAGATGACCAGGCGCTGCGCCAGATCTTTGCCATCCTCATACCATGGATGAGGGCTTCGATTCGGCCTCGTTGTTGAGGCTCGAATTTCATCCGGGAGGGCGTACTTCATCTTGTCACCTTGCGGGGAGTCGGTATGACCCTGCTCGCTCTCGACTTCACGCTTGGAGCCGAAGTGCATCGTCCATGATTGCGACATGTCCGGGTGTCCGGCTGTAGCTCCATCCAATGTACCAGAAATCCGGAAGGACTTGAGATTTGATTGCGAGTCGCTTCAGTGAAGCGATGTCCAAGGGTGACAGTTCGATGCCCCACAGGGCCACGCGTCCTATGGCCTCTGGATTATTCAGGATGCTGTTTAGGGGTGCCTCATTGACGACCATCACCTGGTGCTCCTGGAAGTAATGGCTCAGCCGCCGAGCCATCATGAACATGCCGTAGGCGAGTTTCTGGTAGTGAGGGTACCTCTGTTTTGTTGGCGTGAGTACCTCGCTGAGGTAGTAGATTGGGCGTTGGACCCCGTGGGTCTTGCCCTCTTCGGGTCGTTCGACCACTAGCAGTCTTGACCACGATGTGGCTGATATGTACAGCAGCAGAGGCTCGCGCTCCTTTGGCGTGACCAAGACGGGCGAGGTGGAGAGAAGCCGCTTGAGGCTTTCGAATGCGTCGTTAGCTTCCGGCGTCCACTCGAATTTATCTGCTTTGTGCAGCAGCTGGTAGAATGGTAGGGCCTTCTCGCCCATGCGGCTGATGAATCTGCTTAGTGCCGATATTCGTCCTGCGAGCTGCTGGACGCCTTTGAGGTTTTTCGGCTTCTCCATCGTCATGATGTCTCTTATTTTCTTCGGGTTCGCCTCGATCCCTCGCTGAGAGATGAAGTACCCAAGCAGCTGACCCGATGGGACGCTGAAGGCGCACTTTTCGGGGTTGAGATTGATCCTGTAGCGATCAAGGTTGTCGAACGTCTCGCGGAGATCGTCGATAAGTGTCCTTGCCTCCTTCGTTTTTATCACTATGTCGTCGACATAGACTTAGACGTTGTGACCAATCTGGTCCTTGAGGCAGGCCTGCATGCATCGCTGGTACGTGGCACCTGCGTTCTTTAGCCCAAAGGGCATTGTGTTGTAGCAGAATACTCCGAACGGTGTAATGAACGCCGTTTTCTCTTGATCTTCGACCTTGAGTCGAATCTGGTTATCTTTGAGTAGGCATCGAGGAAGAGAGTTTCGCACTTTCTTTGTCGAATCGATGATTTGATCAATCCGAGGAAGAGGAAGTGGTCCTTTGGGCAATGCTTGTTTAGTGGCGTGAAATCCACGCACATCCGGGGATGTCCGTGTCCTTCTTTGGGACCATCACTGTGTTTGCAAGCCACTCGCTTTCCTTGATTTCCACGATGAAGTCTGCGAGTAGTCTATTGATTTCCTTGCCGATAGCTTATTTCGTGGCTCAAACGGTCTGGATGGGTACTTGGCGGCTTGGTGTGCGGAAAGACATTGAGTGCGTGCTCGGCGAATTCACAGGAACTCTGGCATGTCCGCGAGACACCGCGAAGATTTCCAGCGCTCACGGAGGAATCGACGGCGCCTTCTATCTTGGGCTGAGGTCGTTGGCGATTAGGGCCGTCTTGGAGGCATCCGTCGGATGGACTGCACCTTCTTTGTGTTGACGGTGGAGTCGAAAGACATGTCGGTGCGTTTGCCTTGTATTTGGGGTGCCCGTTGTCCGTCACCTCTCGAACTGACGAGCTCGTCTTGCATGCCGAAGCGGGAGATTTTGTTGAAATCCCTGTCGCATTGGTCCGATCGGGTGAAGCTCCCGTGGACTGTGATGACGCCCTTTGGTCCTGGCATCTTCAGTAGTAAGTATGCGTAGTGTGGGACTGCCAGGAACCTTGTGAATGCTACACGCCCAAGGATGGCATGGTATTGTGATGGCCAGTCCACCGCTTCGAATTCGAGTCGCTCCTGCCGGAAGTTGTCCGATTTCCCGAAGATGACGTCGAGCCCTATTTTGCCCAGGCGGAATATGCCCTTCCCTGGAACGATGTCGTGGAACATTGTGTCTGACTGTTCCAGGCTGCATTGCGGGATCCGCATTGCTGCTAGAGTGCTTGCGAACATTAGGTTGATGTCGCTGCCGCCGTCCATGAAGACGCGACTCATCTCGAAACCTCCGTCTGCCTCCGGCACGAGGCGCATGACTGGGCGAGGGATCTGGCAAGGGTGATCCGCGCGAGTGAATGTGATGCATGACTCCGATCCGCTGAGGTACTCAGGGATGGCAGGTGGGGTTGCCACGGCCAGGTTGATTTGTCGGGTGATTTTCTTCTGCACCCTATTTGTGGGGCCTCCCTTCTGGATCATATTTAGTGCTCCTTTCGATGGGGGGTACCCGTTCCCAGCGTTGTTCTGTGCTGGTGCGACTGGATGGTTTGGGCCTCCGATAGGCGGCGGTGGAGGAGATCCGTGTGCTATTTATCCTTGCACAGGTGCGTTTCCAAACGCATGGATTGGGGCTTGTTGCCTCATCTGCACCATGCTTTCACTGAGTTTCTGGAACTCGCGGCAGTCCTTGAGCATGTGGCTGGCTTTCTTTTTGCCATCCTGTTTGTCGATGTAGAAGTGGATGGTGCATGGACCCGAAAGTTTGTCATATGCTGAGGGTCCGTTGTCGCGGTCGCGGCGTTACTCTGTTGTCTTTGGCGTCATTGTCGCGGAAGTTTCCTCGCGGTATCCTCCATTATTGCGGTTGTTGTCGTTCGACGGTCGGCGTGGCTTGCGACCATGTCGGGTCGTCGCGTTCCTCGTGACGACGATCTCCTCTTCTTTGCGGCGTTCCGTCTTGACCGTGGTCGTCCTCTTCGTCCGATTGTGCTTGGTGAATGCAATCTTCGCCGTCTGCCCACCTGTTGGCGATGTCCATGAGGTGGTCGAGTGTTTTGGGCTTGACGCGCCCGAGTTCCTCCTTGAAATCTTGGCGTTTGACGCCGTCCCTGAAGGCGTCGATGGCCCTCTCTTCGGAGATGTGTGCTGCGGAGTTCTTGGTGTTAGACCAGCGTAGTATGTACGAGCGAATAGATTCGCCCGTTTTCTGAGTGCAGGCTCGCAACTCTTCGATTGAGGCGGGCGTCTTGCTGGTGCCCTTGAAATTTCGGATGAAGCTGTAGGCTAGCTCCTCCCAGCTTCGGATGGATCCTGATGATAGGCTGCTGAGCCAGACCCGCGCCGCCTGTCATTGCGGTGAAGGCATTGCATGGCGGTCTCTTTGTTACCGCCGTGCAGCTTGACGGATGACAGATGGTCACTGAGCCAGGCTTTTGGGTCTTGCGTGCCGTTAAACTTCGGAGTATCCGAAGAAAGCTTGAAATTGCGTGGCATCTGTGTTCGCCGAACAGATCTGCTGAAGCATCGGGCTCCACGGAGTTCTCCTTCGTCTTCGTCCATCTCGGATTCAGACGAGCATGCACGTTTGGCTCGCGCTTTGTCAATTTTGTGCTGTGTAAGCGCGTCTCTGGCGTCGTAGTCGCATTTACGGTGACGCGAGCTCTTCTTCCTTCGAGGAAGGTCGTGTTCCTCTTCCTCTTCGGATGAAGGGGTGGGGCTCCGGTCGCGCCTGGACGGAGCTTTCTTCTTCGGCTCCGCAGGAGCGTCTTCGTGGAGCGCAGCTCCGGTAGTCGAAAGTCCGGTGAGTGTGCGGACTTATGCATGGCTCTTTTTGGGTCCCCCTCCGGAGGTGGGTGGGCCGCGAGATACGCAGTGGCTGCCATGATCGCAGCTTGCGGCGTCTTCGGGATGACGTTGTCGTCGGCGTCCATCTCCATGAATGATGTGTGGAGAGTTCGGGTCATATCACGGCGCTCCTTGGGATCCATGTTCTCCACCCGAGAGCGGTGCTTGTTTCCTTGGTTTCCGTTCGTGCTAGAGCCGGGGGCCATGGCGGAGAGCGCAACTCGTCGCGCCGGACTCGAGAGGCTGCTTGCGCTTGTCAAGTGTTTCCTGCATCTTGACTTGCTTCTTGTGCTCCTCGATGAGGAGGAAGTGGTATGCCATCAGTAATTCGCGCGAGGCATTTGCAGGTAGTACTATGTCGCCTGCTACGGCGCGGCGTGCCTGGACCCATCCTTCTTTGCTAAGTTGGATGACGTGGCCGTTGGTTTCCTCGTCGGGTGGGGGGACGGGCTTCTTACATTCCGCCGTTTCGCCGTTTACATCTGCGAGTTCGGGTTGGGCGGCGGGTTAGGCGTTTGTTGTTCCTGGATGACTGTGGTGCATTGGTAGCGCTCGTAGATTGGTCCGCTGCTGCCGCAACTTTCGGATCCGGAACCGTAGGTCCCCTCATCTGAAGGTGGATCGCACAGATCGGAGTTGCAGCTGCTGCTGTCGTAGAACTCATCTGTTGATGATGATGTGCGTAGCACGGGGTGTGGAGCCCTTGAGGCGGGCCTGATTGATGGTAGGGGCACCCGCTCAGGAAGGCGAAGGGTGCCAGTCTGACCCACCTGGAAGCAGAAGCTCCCGAATAGGATCTCGAGTCCGTCGCCTACGGGCTCGAAATCTTTCATGGTGGCCGGCGAGTGGGCGGTGAAGTCGAAAGCGCCAAAGAGGAGGTGATTCTCCGTCGTCGCAGAGTTGTAGATCGATCGGGTTGGGACCGTCACGACCGCACAATCAGCAGCCCCAGTTCCCACAGACGGCGCCAATTGACGAGGTTTAATCTCATCAATGCCCATTGTTATGGACTTGGGTTTTGGAGAAGATGGGGATGCTGGAGATCGTGGAACGGTTAGCAAACAAGCAACACGGGGACACGAGGTTTACCTAGGTTCAGGCCCCCGGAGGGAAAACCCTACTCCTGCTTGTCTGCTCTTGATTACGGCAAAACCGAAGGTTACAGGTGCGCAGATTCGATCTGGCGTGGAGGTGGTATGCGAAAGTATGAGTCGAGAGATCTAGGTCGTGCCCTCTTGGCCTTTATATAGACTTAGGCAGGTCCCGGGCATAGACCTAGTCGGTTACAAGTTCTAGGGTTTTACCCCTTTGAATTTCCTATCTACGCTAGTCTTGCTCTCCAAGGATCCGAAGGCGTCATGGGCCTTGGCCACCCGAAAATCTTCATGGGCCGGCGTACGTCTGCCGTGGGCCTTCCTTGGGCTGGACCAGGTATGCTGATGTCACGCACCCGTAGGGTACAACCATGTCAGTAGTTATGGAATGATGAGTAAGATACCGAATGTTGTTCGGAGTCTCATATGGGATCCGGGATATCACGAGGATATATGGAATGGTCCGGAGAATAAGATTCATATAAGGAAAGTCCTGTTCCAGAGTTGGAGAATGATTCCGGTGTTTTCATCGGGAATGTTCTAGAAGGGTCCGGAAGGTCCGGCACTTCGGAGGGGAAGGGTACATGAATGTGTCATAACAAGTTGGAATGGTTGCATCATGTACTAGGTGTCATCGCTGAGCAAAATAAAGGGATAAATCAAATCCTAGTTTGAAAAGTCAAACGCCAATTTGAAAAGTCAAACGACAAGTTTGTTTGGTGGAGGGAGAGCAAGAAACCTACTTGGGGAGGAGTTCCTCTCCCTCCACCCGCCGGCCAAGGAGGCCGAGTTGGGGGAGGACTCTCCTCCCCTGGCCGGCGCCCTCCCACCTATATAAGGAGGGGCAAGGGTGCCCCTCTAGACACACCTTGCCCCACCAAACCCTAACCCTAGCCGCCGGCCACCAAGTCGTTGTCGCCGCCCTAGGGTTTCCTCCTAGCCGCCGAGTTGGGGCCCTCCCCTTGCCCTAGCCGCCGGCCTAGCCCTCTCTCCTTGGTGCCTCTAAACCCTAGATCTCCAAGGCCTCTCTCATAGTCCACCATACTCGCTCCGGCTTAAGGCGAAGCCCTGCGAGATCTCCCCTCTACTTCCGGTACCACGCCGTCTTCATCGGAATCACGAGGAGTGCTACAACCTCGTTGCCTGCTGGAACAAGGGAGGAAGGTATTCATCGAGTACCGACGATGTGACCGATCAAGAGACCTTGCCGGAAGCAGCATGGAAGTATCGTCTACACGATCTTGAGATCGGCAAGAGTACGATTACATCACCCACGAGAATCCGCTCTCGTTAAACACTTTGGAATCTTCGAGGGTGAGTTATTCTATCGACTCTTTGCTACAATCTAGTAGATAGATCTTGGCTTGTTTGTTTGTATGCGGTAGAAAAAAATTTGTTTTCCATGCTACGAATCCCTTCATGGGCTGGCTTTGCTTGGCTTGGCTGTCTCCAGTGGTTAGCCCGGAGATTTTGTTTTGTTTGTTCATTTTTAGATCCCAAGCCATTAAAATAGGATATAGTATGAGAGTGAATGAAAAAATATCTATGTCATGGGTACTTAAGTTTTGTATAAACAAATTAAAATTTTAACATGGATCTCTTACAAACATGTGATATTCATTCTTAATACATTCATATACAGTATTCTACTCACACAATGGTCTAACTGATTACATTGTGTTACACTTTCCAATTGGTTAACAATGAGGTGAAAAAAATAGGTTATGTTTGACTGATTGCTTTGAGTATTTTAAGGGTTGCTACCCTTATCATTTTTATAATATTTGATTTACTAATGATGGAAACAATGTGCTACCAACTTTTTCCTTCGTAATTTTAGTCTCTTTATGCATGTGCTTTATAACTTACAAATTAATATAAATGTGTTGGTTGTCTCCAATGCTTGGCCTCTCCTTTCAGAGCTCCATATATTATCACTTATTGGCTACTCGAGGCAGTCTCTTGCCAGTGACATATGTTTTGGGATGTAAAGAGATCATTTATGAGTTGAGAATGCTTATATATGCGGAGACATGCAAAAATGCGAGGGCAAAGATTGATTCAACTCAGCTATGTACCGTGTAATGCGATAACATGTTTTGAAGTGAGGGGCATTATGTGTAGAGCACATATTATTATTGTTAGATATTTAATTTTCTACTTGACTTAAGCCCATACTCCAGTTTTGATCTCACAACTTAGATTGGCAATATGACATCTATCTCCTAGGTAGTGTCCGCCCACATGTATTTCCCATTTATTTTGTTAAAACTTTTGGATTCCATATGTGAATACACTTACGAATAGCTACAATACCCATCTTTTGAAATAGCAACTCTATCACATGCTGCTTATATTACAAACTACAAAGTCTACCGCAAAATATCCATGCATATCAGGACATAGAGTCGATGTCAACCTCTTGTTAGGCCCCTGATATCCCAACTGTTGAAGAGACTGATATTACAGCGACTGATATATTAGTAAACAATTGAATAAAAGATGAGAAACATATGTGTGTACTATGAAAGACGAACACAAAATATGACCGTGAAATGAATGCCTCTCTAGTCAATTGCCGAACTGAAAAACAAACCAGTAGGAGGGGACGGTTCAAGGAGACTAATATCGGAGCACCAAAATAGTACAAATAAATATACCATGGAAATTAACATATTTTGCATAGTGTATTTACTTGATATTCTCATTATTGTGTTCATCTGGCATAGTAGGTGTTGGTATCTTCCTTCTATACACAATATCCGTACGGTCAAACCTGGCTTGCTTTTTCTGAAAGGAATGTAGTACTCGTAGTATGGATCAGAGGGAGTAATTATAGCCCTACTTTCACTATGGTTGGGTTTTACTTCTATATATCTTACCAAATTCCCTAGCTCATGAATTTGAGGGTACATCTCTCGTCCTAGATACGCATACGATGAGAACATCTCCACCTGCGCCCCTCAACCCGGTCTCCAACCAGAGTTGGGGGTGGAGGTCAAAAAAGGCTCACACCGACGGTCCCCAACCGGTCGGGAGTTTGGGCCACCCACTAAACTATCCCGCACCCCTCTTGTCGTCCCCGACAATCAAGGGCCGGGTTGGGGCTGTTGGCAACGCAAGCCAAGTCGGATGATCTGCGTCTGTCAACGTTGGGCCTAGTTGACAGCCACTCAGCACAGGAGGTGGATATAATTAATGACCCTGTCGTGTTGGTCTTCGCTGGTTAAGATGCCCGCGGCAGCGCCCGCATGATGGTTCGTTTCCTGATGGTGGCCCTTTCAACCGGGACGGCCGCCACGCCTACTATAACAGCCTCGACGTGGATGACGTCCTCGCCAGTCATGCATCCGCCCTTGCCTTGACTACCCTAACCTCCACGCCTTCTTCGACGAGCCACGACTGACCGCGCTAGTGCCAACATCATCCTCCCTCCCGGACGCCATGTTGCGACGCGGACGCAACCGCCACACCGAGCTCGCGGCGTCTTCTCCCGCCTCGTGGCACCACCGCCACCGGTGAGGCCCAATGAGCGTGTGTACCCGAAGGGCCTCATTGCCTGGGCGGAGGAGCTGGCGGCCATCGGCGCCAGCCAGGAGGTGAAGGAGGAGGAGTACGGCGTGGATCTTATGCCGTCGGGCCTCACCGAGGAGGAGGCGTTCAAGCTCTCCATGCGCGAGTTGGAGGCGCAGTGTGCACTAGAGGAGGAGTCGCGCTGGCTGCAAGCCTCTAGGGCCGCGCCCACGCCTCCACCGCCGCAGGTGGCGTCGCCTCTGTTACCGTCGCCCGTCCAATAGCACCACTAGTTGGGGGCCTTCCCCCTGCCAAGCGTTGGACTAGGTCAACCTTGTCTCGGACGATGTGGAGTAGAACATGGCGGCGCAAACCCTAGCGTCGCCGCAAGTAGTAGTACTTTTATGTTTTTAGTTTGTATTTAGGTTTATTTTCGCCTAAATTTCAAATCTTGTAAATTTTCTAAATTTGAATGAAACATGTTTAATCGTTGGATGACCGATTGTTGAGGAGATGCCAATGTAGGGCGGCATCTCCAAGCTGCCGGCAGTTTAGTTTGGGCAGCGCCTCCAAACGAACCGCGGGCACCCTTGCTGGCCGGCGCCAGTGGAGATGCTGTGAGGAGGCATCGTGTTTATTAGGAGGTGACGATGCCGCGGGAGGACATAGCGTTTTTGTGTCGATCCTCGATAGCTTGCCCCTGTTTGAGCAGCGAAGGTGGCGGGTCCCAGGATCCCAGACACCCAGGGTTGCTGCTGTTTTGGGCGCGCGAGATCGAGAAGACACACGGGGGAAAATGCTGAAAGATCAGGAGACCTGGGAGCTGAAATGGGTAGACAAAAAAAAGGCAGGATTAGCATCAGCAGCGAGCGACCGCAGTGGACGTGGGGGGAGAGAACAACGTACGTCTTCGTTGTTGCGAGAAAACGTCTCTTCTCGTCGTCTGCTTCCCTCAACCAATTTTGCCAATGAAGGTGGTGGAGGTATTCTCGATTTCATGGGTGCATGCCACAGTCGCGGGCAGGTATGCACGCACGAAAGGTAGATCTTGTCTGTCCGTGGTCGCGCCTGTGCGTGCCTATTTTGGGGGGGTACAGAGCGCGTGCGCGTAGCGTGGGTATAGGCAGATCAGGAGTGGTGTGGTACGTACTAGTACACGGCTGCTGCTGAAAATCGTGGTGGGTTTGCGTTGCGTGGGGGTGGGGGCAGCAAAGCAGAAAAGGGGACAGGGGACAAGCCGACAAGGCGCGCAACTGCTTCAACCCGTGCCCCGCCGACACACTTCGCTCTCGACGGCCCCACCACCCGTTCCTACTAGTTAGTTAATTAATGCACACACACACCTCTCTCTCTCTCTTTTCAATTTTGCTCCGTAGACGACGGTGTTTGTGACGGCCGGATAGGACCCCGGCCGGCTGCTTTTGCTTAAATAAACCACCTACTATTTGAAAATACAAGTACTATACCAGTACGTACAACCGACCGAAGAATGTCTGAATTCTTAAAACGGATACTCGGTATTATTCACCCCAAAAGTTACCTAGACTAATCCGCGTGAACCTCGAGAATGAATGGCTACGTTTTCCTCCAAATTTGTTTGAATGCAACGAAATTTTGTTTCAGACTTTAGAAACGGCTAGATTGGTCTCGAGTTGTTGGAATCAGTAAATTTTTTAGACTCGGACTCTTTTGCTCAAAAGGCAAAGCAATCCTCCAAGGCGCTGTAAGTCACGTGGATATTATCTCAGCTTTGGAGAAAAGCTTGGAGTTTTCTCGAGCAAAATGAAGCCATGATCGATCTATGGAGTTGAGGTATTAGCCACATGGCCGCCCCTGCGAGCGACTAGGCCCCAACTCACCCCTCTGCTCCCTCCCTTCCCCATCGTCCTTGGCCTGCGTCGGGCTAGGCCCGGGCGATGTCAGCGGCGGTGACCCTCAGCCATATCTCCTTCGGACAAGCACACGCGTGGGGCGGCGTGAATTGGAGGTGTGTCCCTAAGCGGCGGCGCTCCGATGAGGGGACCGGACTTCCCGGTGCTAGTGAGGTTGGCAAACAAGGCGGTGGAGCTTTCCTTGCAGCGATGGCAGCGGGGCAGGAGACTAAACGGATTCCGCGGGCCTAGATCTAGGCCCTTCGTGCCTGATCTAGGACAGAGTGGGTCGGGAAAGACTCGGCCTCTTCACCTTCGATTGGACCGACGATAGGATTGTGACGGGAGTGGCGTTGATGTGGTCACGTCTGCCGTAGCATGGCGGCGGGAGCTTAGCGGGCCCGTCTGCGCTCGGCGGGGGATATGGCGCCGAACAAGAGGTAGCATCGGCGATGGCCTATGAGAAGCAACGTGACGACGAGGACTTTATAGACCCTTTTGGTGCCCGGCCCGGCCTGCCCTTGCTGTTGCACCCGGTCGGCTACTGTTGTGGCGATGGAGGATGTCCTGCATGTGGCTGTGCTGCTGCCACCCTCGCTCTGGCTCCAAGTGACCTGGTGTTCTCTTGCTGCTGCGTCCGGCCGGTTACCACCTATGGCGGTGGGACTACTGCTCCTTGTCTACGGTTGTTTCTTTTCGGTCCGACCGACCTCATGCCTTAGAGAGACGATGACGGTGACTGCAAGACCGTGGTGACGCATGTTGGTGGGCGACAAGTCGGTGGAGCGCGATAGATTGTATGGGCTTGTGGTTTCTTGGGGGTCGGGAGACATCCCTGTCGGCTTGGCCAGCACCGACACGGTAACGCATGCGGGCGCTGCCCTTCCTCTTGAAGGGCACTGGGTGTCCTCCTTCCCCACTCCCCTTCGTGTACCAAGAGAAATCCTAGGACCAGTCCAAGCAGCAGTGCCGTTGTCGCGTTCCTTTTTAAAGGTGCTGCTTCGTACTTGACGATTTGGGTCATCAGTGCATGATGATCTGGCGTTGTTGGCATTTCTCTCTCTTGTTTTCTTTTTTTGGGGATTGGCTATGCTGTTTGCCCTAGCGATGAACTCATTGCACATTGTGGTTGCTATATTAATATAGCGAGCGAAAGTCAGTTTTGAAGAGAATTAAGAAAGTGACGATTGTCTTTTCTTAGCTAATGACGATTTCCTTCATAAATAAGACAAGTCTTTATACCATATGTCTTACCCTTATTAATATTTTTTTACTAGAGTAATTTTGTAATTCACATTAATCGTTAGAGATGACAATAAAAATTGATGCTTGGATGACTTGCTTTTATTGTTTTTTCTACATAACATGGACTTGCTTAGATGTAGGACTATCGATAAATCAACGCCACAAGCCCGTGACGTCGGTCGTTGAGGTGTAAACCTCCCGTTCTGCTCGTGAAAAAGCCAAGTTTTTCTCATCACCCACGTACGTACGTGTACGTACGTTGTTATAGCAAGTCAAGGACGGCGTTGAGTTAATTGGTCATACTCCGTATTTGGCTAACTTCGATTGATATATAAGTAGTAGATAGAGGTGGGTTTTTTTTTTTCGGCTGAACTTGGATCGATCGTCAACCCTCTGCTTTTGCCCCGCCAGTTTGTTCGCGCCATGAATGCACGTGCGGTACAATAGTACGTACGTACTTGAGCAGTACAGGATGGATTCAGGCTCCGAAGAAGCTGATCCGGTGAGCCCGAGCCGGCGCGACGGCGCAAGCTAAACGGCAGTACGAAGCGGGCCCAGACGCCGGAGCTGATTCGCGATCCATGGGGGTCCATGTCTTGTCCGGTTGCCTGTTACTAGTCAGCACGATCACGGGCCGTCCTCAATCTCGTCTCCCTCGTCCGAGTCCTTTTTATACCCACCCAAATATACGTGTTTTCCTCTTTAAAAATAAAACTCACACCCGTTCGATACATAAACGAAAGGCTTCATGTACTCCATTTATAGATTTATCTAAATTTAGACAAATTTAAATCAACTAATATGGATTGGAGGAAGTAGGAAAAAGGCCAGCGGAAAACAAAATGAAAAATCAGGATCAGTTTAGGAGTCAGATGCGCACCAGATTCCGATTCAGTTTCATACTGCTACACTGCCAGTTATTTACCCCACCATGATGATATGGACTACTAGTAGTAGGTGTACGCCCCATACAGTAGCAGAGTACTCCCACCGGGTAATTAGTGCTGCAGTGGTAGTAGTATTACCTGACCTACTATGTACTACCCGCAGCACAGCACGCCCAGCCTGTCCTGGGTCAGCTTCGATCCATACCAAGTACTCGTAGCAATACACTCGAGGTATGCAGGTAAAACGCACAAAGAGACTTGGCACCGTTAAAGTGTATAAGTAAATAACACTAGCCGTTTTCATCCGTTTGGACTTTTGGTTGCGTTGGCTAGCTTGACATAGTATCAAAGTCTAAGATCTCAAGTTCGAGTCTTGGCTTTCGCAATTTATCCTAAAATTGCTGTTGACCCCTTTATGTTCACGTATAAGCCTCTTAAGTTATACGTGAATTTCGCGCGCCGTCGCTCTCTTTCGTTCGATTGCACATGCTGACTTCTCCCGTCACACGTGAGAGGAGTGTATAAATGAATTGCACAAGCCCTTTACATCAGTTCGGACTTTTGGTTGCGTTAGCTAGTACATGAAGCTTGACAGACACCACATTCCTTCCCCTACTCGGCCAAGATCAAGCAAAAGGGAGTCCAAGCAAGCTAACAAAACAACAAGTCTCCATTTTCATCTTCACAAATTACAACCGAGGGCATTACAGTGGAAAATTATTTTTATTAGTCGCCGAGTGCAAAGGGTACATGGGAACCTTACGTCGTCACTACTACATCATCTTCTGTCCCAGGGAATTTTACATTTCTTCTTCTTTCTTGAACTATTTATTATCACGCTATATGCGTCTTGCTGCTTGAGGATCCACGCCTCGACGCTTGGAAGACGGCAACCAACCATTCCGCGCCCCTCTACTTCACGTCCTTGGACAGGAAATTGTGGGACTGGATCTGGCGCGCGTTGGAGAGCTCATCCACCGAGTCGCCCCGCTCGAAGACGGCCGCGGCTCCCATCCCAGATCCTGCGGTATCCACGCCAACACAACATGGTCAGTTTTACCAGCACGGCGTGGCGTCGTTACATGCGCACAGGCGGTATCAGCGGAATTCAGAGGGAAGAGAAACGAACCGATGCACATGGTCACGACACCGAATCTGCAGTCCCTGCCGCGGCGCTTCATTTCATTCAGAAGGGTCGAGATGCACCGGGCGCCTGAGGAAACGGAAGGGCAGGTTTACGTTATTTGATCAGATGATGGCGCGGCGACAGTTTATACGCAGCTGCAGTACTTCTGTTGACAATTGGCACCATCGAATCCTAAGGTCTACTTGATGATCTCGCATACAGGTGAACAGAAGTTTAATTACCTGTCGCGCCAAGGGGATGTCCCATAGCGATCGCGCCTCCGTTCACATTTACTTTCGACCGGTCAAGCCCCAGCTTGTTGCAGCAGTATACAAACTGAGAGGCAAAGGCCTGCGCATGGACAAACCAGGTATCAACAATCGGCCCACAGATAAGAGAAAATACTGGGAATGGAACACCTGAAAATACCTCGTTCAATTCAAAGAGATCAATGTCATCAATCTCGAGGCCAGCGGCCTTCACCGCAGCAGGTATTGCCACCGCAGGACCAACGCCCATGACAGCTGGATCCACTCCAACAGCAACAAAGCTCCTAAAATGGAGTGATTGTAGGAGACACGACGATTAGTTAAGCAACTCATCAATAACTGGACAAATGATCTTTCCATACATAAGGGAAGGCAAATGCAGCACCTGAAAACACCAAGTATAGGAAGCCCCTTGCTTGCTGCTACGGATCTCCTCATGAGAAGAACAGCTCCAGCACCATCACTCACTTGACTAGAATTGCCTACATAGGTTCAACAGAATCTTAGTGACGTTTCAGCTACAGACCTCTAGTTGCAACATTAGTGTCAACAGGACATGTTCTGGAATACCTGCTGTTGTAGTCCCATCCTTCTTAAAAACCGTTTTAAGCTTCGCCAATCCAGATACTGTGGTCCCTGGCCTAATTCCATCATCAACTGATATCACAACTTTCTTTTCCTCTCCAGTTTTTGGGTCAACGATCTGCATAATGAGGTAACATTAGTGAACGATCATATTTACTTTCTGATTAATACGAAATATAGTGTCCCTTATCTGCCCAACTAGAATTTAGAGGCTGTTAAAGGCATTCTGATCAGAAAATGGTCCAGTCTCCTCCTAGTTACCAGTTAACACGAATACAGTGGAAAGAGAAAGAGCAATGTCGTTTACCTTTGTATGCACTGGAATAATCTCATCCTTAAACTTTCCAGAAGCCGTGGCTGCCGCAGCTCTCATATGAGACTCAGCCTGTCAAAAGGCAAAAGTTAACCCTATTTTTACGTAAGGACTAAGGAGGAGCAATGGAAATAAAACATAGTGCATGTCCAAGGAACTCACAGCAGCCTTATCTTGCTCTTCTCTGGTTACACCGTATCGCTGAGCGACATTTTCAGATGTTATTCCCATGGGCAGAAGACAATCCTGTGCTTTCTGTAATTCAATTACCTGCAAAGAAGAAAGTGTTACCAACGCAAGAGTAGAGGATGTGCAACAAAATACAGGGCGTGCACAGAATCCGTACCCTTGGGTTTACTTGGCCTTCCCAACCAACAGAATTTACCGACATGGATTCCAGACCAGCACCAATCCCTGTATTGGATGAAAAGCTGTAGCTCAGCGCCTCAAACTCAAAACAAATCAGCTATTGCATAAAAAATAACATAAAGTGTGTCGTGACTACCTATGTCATAGAAACCAGCTTTAATAGCAGCGGCGACATCAGCTACTGCCTGTAGCCCAGATGAGCATTGCCGGTTCACAGTTCTCACGGGAACAGTTTCTACATCAACGAGGAGGAAATTATTACAAGGAAATAGAAATCACTATGCACAATAAAGAAACCCCTTCCTTCATACTAGGGTGACATATATGACTGAAAACATAGTATTTACCAGGAACTCCAGCCAATAAAGATGCCGTCCTGCACTCGATTGCACGCTGAGAACCTGGGCCTAGCACCGTTCCAACCACGACGTCGCCGATTTCAGCTGGGTTGATTCCAGTTTTGTCCAGAACAGCCTATATAAGGCAATATGAAGCGGGCAACAAACTGAGAACGCATGCCCTCTTGGTATGAACGAGCCAGTGAATCATACAATAATGGACAAGATGACAGGTGCAAACCTTGAGGACAGGAGTGAGGAGGTCCTCCGGGAACGTGTCCTTGAAACCTCCACGCTTGGCCTTGCATATCGGTGTCCGGTAGGCACTGCAGGTTGCACGGCGAAGAGGAAGGCGGCCAGAAAAAAATAACATCCGCTGAGCACAGTTCACCCATGGAAGAACAATGCTCTGCACTTCTAAGAATCTAGCTATTTGAACCATAACTGCGCTTATGAGCTAGCGGCTAGCAAAGACTAAGACCCGAACTGTGCTGCGTTTGTGGATCAGGTGTTCTTAATTAGCACGATTTTAGTGTTGCTCGGTGTACTTGGGCTAGGCTAGGCTGTGGAAGATATCAGGCCCCTTCTTCATAACCAACTGAGCTCAACTACAGTTAAAAAAAAACTGAGCTCAACTACAGTTGGGGGCTCGACTGTCTACCAGCTCAAGAACAAATTAAATGTGCAACTATTATGAACACCATATCCTTCTGTAGATCTAAATTTGCACACTGTAAATACCAAAGGGATCCCAAATACTAAGCACCTCAACTGTACAGTGCCGGTGGATCAAGTGTTCTTGCAAAATAGCGAGCACGATTTAGCATGCTTGGTGTACTACTCAATTGTATAGCGTTGGTAGTACCGAGCATGATTTAGCATGCTTGGTGTACTACTCAATTCAATTGTATAGCGTTGGTAGTAGCGAGCACGATTTAGCATGCTTGGTGTACTACCTGCAAGGCTAGGCTGTGGAAAACATCCATCTCCCCCCTTCGTAAGTCGTGAACACCTTAAGTCAACTGCAGCTGGGGGCTCGGCTGTGTAGCAGCTCAAGAACTAACTAATTCTCCCCTTCAATCTAGAGAGGATACAAACTAACTGGAAACTATTCTTTTTTCCATTAGCGTGACCGAGATGGAGATACTCCTACTTTTTTTTTCGAGAATGACCGAGATGTGCTAAAAGCAGAACGACTGGATCAGCAGCGGGCAGGTAGGTGGGCAGGAGGAGGAGGAGGAGGAGAAGGCTTACGCGACGATGACGACGTCGTCCCCGAAGCAGGAGCTCCTCTGGTAGGCGGCGCTGTCCCCCGCCGCGCACTCCGACGCCTGAAAGCCAGCAGCAGATAAATCAGTCAGCTCGTGAAGCTCCCGCGGGGAAAAAGAAGCCTCGCGCGCGGGAAGACGAGAAGGGGGGAGATCGCGGGACGGGAGGTGGAGGAGATCTCACGGATAGCTGCTGGGGCTGGTTGGCCGAGGAGGAGGGGAGGAGGTGCGCGAGGAGCACGCGCTGCCGGTCGATCGCCTTCTCCATGGAAACGCGGCAGAGATCGCCCGGTGGTGCGGTGTGGTGGTCGGAGGAGTTTTGGTCCAGGGGTGTGGGAGCTGGGGTGGGGTGGGTTCCGGCCGTTCTTATCGAAAAGGGGAATACAAGTGCCGGAGGCGAATTAAAGCGGTTGTTCAAGAAGAAGTTGCAGTTGCAGGTAACGTGACGCAACCGCATGGAGTTTGTATAGGCTACGGCGCTGCCTTGGCACGTTCAGTTTCAGACCGGATCAGCCCCAGAAATAAATTAACAGATTTTGGCCGTATTTGTGTGTTCTAGAAATGCAGACCCGTTATATAAAGGGTTTCTCTATGAAAAATGAATTACTACTCTCGCCGTTCACTAATACTTCATCCATTTTAAAATATAAGATGTTTTAGCTTTATAAAGTAAATGTATCTAGACTTCTTTTAATATATAAGTTTACTAAGGTTTAGAGTAAATCTACACACTAAAAGGAATTTAGATAATTTTTCTTCATAAAACTAAAACATCTTATATTTTGAAACAGAGGGAGTATAAAACATTCTTTTTTTTTGCAAAAATTCCATCGATCTATTAATAATCATCAATAGTAGTACAAATAGGCCTAAAAGTAATAAAAATTACAAATAGGTCGATGGACCACCTAGCGAAGACTACAAACAATAGCACGAGCCGAAGGCGCGCCGCCGTCCTCGCCCCTCCATCAGCGGAGCCGGACAAAACTTGTCGTAGTAGAGATTGTTGTAGTAGGCAGACGAGAAGTCGTGGTGCTAAGGTCCCAAAGAACCAGCGCACTAAAGCAGCAACCACCGTCAATGATAATATCAGTAGATTGAAAGAGACTGACCTGAAATTAACACGAAAAACGACTAGTTCCCAGGAGATTAGCCGGACACACAACTTCACGCGCCTTCCGTCAGCGCTAGGAGCACCACCGGAGCGAGGATAGAGCGGAAAGGACTTTATTCTGACTTCAGGGTGTAGCCGTCGCCTCAACATCCAGAAAAAGACACGAAAAAACAGCCTAATCGAATAACAAAATCTTCCCGTCGACGAGAGACTGCGGTCCGCCACACCTCTAAGGCCCTAAGGCCATCGAAGGCGGAGCAGACCGACGGCGTCACCGGCAGAGGGAAGGAACCCTAGATGGGTTTTTTGAGTCGCCGTCTCGGCCTGCTAGGAGCAGCCGCACGTATGTACCTGTTCGTATGTGAGTATAAGACATTCTAATATTCTAAAACACACGATAAATAGACATGTTATAGCGTGTAGGTCTATTTAGTTTAGATTGTATCTACTCGCTTTGTCCAAAAATAGTTGTCTTGGTTTTGTCTAGATTTAAATATATCTAGATGTATTTTTGTATATAGATACATTCAAATCTAGACGAACTCAAGTCAATTATTTCTGGACAGAGTGAGTACTATAGTTCATTTTAAAATACTCGATATCTAAAACGTCTTACTTTTTTGAACATTAAGCGAGCTTTTATTAATCATCAAACATAGTTACATCTGCTAGCAAAAAATCACGAATAAAACCAGGGGATCGTCGAGCCAAACACGCTCCTTCAATCTTCTAGCTGCCTTGGCCAGCTCATATGCTACACAATTTGCTTCCCCGTGAGAATGATCAAAAATAATCTTCTAGAACTCTGTTACAAGATGGTAGCGGTTATCTAAAACGGCTTACTTAATTAGTAGGATGTATTTTGAGTTTCCGACCATGTTAGGGCAGCCACGGCGTTGGTTGTTCCAAATCTGACATGAAGTTGTATTTGACAAGAGAGTAGAATTTGGTGATGATTTTACTGTTTAGGTGGTTCCAAATTTCTATACCATGGGTCCCCTTTTGAGTAAAATAACATAATAAATTTGCTTTCTGACTCCTCATCTCACATAGAAGAGTCTCGTACGGTTGGTAACATGCAAAGATAGAATATTTTATTGGTTTAGGTGAATTTGGCATCCGAGCATGCTCTTGCTCCGGTTCCATCTTTTCCTTCTTTTGAAACCACACTCACAATGGTAGTAACTAGTTCTAAAAGCCCAAAAGCAAATATATAACTACTTTTGGCTACACACTGTGGGTGTTGTTAGATGACTTTTGAAACCATCCTCATAATGGTAGGAACTAGTTCCAAAAGCCTAAAAGCAAATATAGAACTACTTTTAGCTACACACTCTGGGTGCCGTTAGATGACTTGTGCTCTGGTCAACAGCTAGTCAATTACATGTGAAAGTTTACGACGAGTTAGGGTGCCAACTTTAGAGAACAATATAGGAGAGAAAGGAATATACTATGCCATACAAAGACTTGATTGACTCGCCATAAACTTTCCGACGGTGTTGGATAACTTGACTCGTGTTCTGGTCAACAGCTAGTTTGTTCACACAGACATGTGTACGTTTTGCGGAGTAAACACCATTGTATTCGACAAAACCTGTGAGAAAATTGAAAATTTATGACGAGTTAGGGTGCCAACTTTAAAGAACAACAATATATAGTAGAGAAAAGAATATCCTTTTGGATGCCATACAAAGGCTTGATTTAAAATAAGTAGTCTATGGTTTGTCTAGTAGTGAATGGAGAGGGAGACACTCGTTGGAAAAAGTCAAAAATCACTTAGGGCTCCTTTGATTCATAGGATAGAAAAAATATAGGAATTGAAAAGACATAGGATTGGAGTATCATGCCTACTTAAATCGTATGGGAAGATACATTCCTTTTGATTGTAGTAAAGGAAATTTCCATGAGGTATGACCTAATGCTTTTTTTTATGTGGGATTTACACTACAAGATTCCTATAGGATTACTTCCTATGGGATTTGATCCTATGAATCAAACAACTTGTGTAAGAAAATTTTCATAGGATTCAAATCCTACACAATTCCTACCAAAATCATATGAATAAAAGGAGCCCATGCTATTATATGTCGTTGAGGGAAGCATATTGACATAGGAGAAGGGGAGGAAAATGGTTCCTCGGGGCCATGCTAATACAACTTTCTTCCATAGTGTGGTAATGGTGGGAGGAAGAGGAAAATGATCCTAAACCCTAGAGGATGGAGAGAGAAATGTAGCGGCTGAGGGAGGGGGGATTAAAAAACGAGTGACCAATTAGTATGAAAACCTTTTTGCTAATTATTATAAAACCTTTTTGGTAGTGAATTAGTCCTTGTTTTGCACCTAGCAGACAACACTTGAGTAGGGGATAGTCTTGTGTCAGTAGTGGATAATGCACCGTTGACTCAAGATT
Organism: Avena insularis; assembly: GCA_023614405.1. NCBI lineage: Eukaryota > Viridiplantae > Streptophyta > Magnoliopsida > Poales > Poaceae > Avena > Avena insularis. The sequence goes on from CM042695.1 coordinate 392,392,585, forward strand.
CTTCCATACAAGAGATTGATGATACAATTAAAGAATTGAAAGTAATTCTACACATGGCCTGATGGTTTTCCTGTCCAATTTTATAAGAAATTACTGGACAAGGTAAAACCTCTCATATAAGAAATATTGGATGATCTGTTTGCTGACATACAAGACCTTAGGAGGATTAATTATGGAGCAATTGTCTTTCTCCCAAGGATTATAGGTGCAAACCTGATAACACAATTTTGACCTATATGTTTGATTACTGTGATTTTTAAGATCATCACAAAAATAATAACTAAGAGGTTGTCTCTGATTATTCACAAATATGTTTCTCCCACATAAAATGCCTTCATTCCTAGGAGGAAAATTTAGGATGGTGTGGTAGTTTCACATGAGATTCTGCATGAACACGAACAAAATAGAAAAACTAGGATTGTCAGCAAATTGGATTTAGAGAAAGCATATGATAAAATCTAGTGGAGATTTTTAGTTGAGGTCATCAGAATGAAAGGGTTTAATGAACTCCGGATTTATCGGGTGAAACAAGTGGTCCAGACTAGTAGAGTTTGCATCAATTAAAATGGGCAAAATGAAGAACATTGACTTACATAGGCTCACGCCAAGGGGATCCTCGTTCTCCCATTTTGTTTAATCTTGTGTGTGATGGGATGGAAGAAAGGTTCAATGCTACTAAATTAGATGTTCATGTTAAGGGTTTGGCTAGCAATATAATTCAAGGAGGGGTTCCTCATCTGGGGTATGCATGTGACACCATTTTATTGGCGGAGCATGATATGGACAGTACTATAGCAGTTACAATTTTTCTGTATTGCTATAGAAGCCATGTCTAGGCTCAAAATAAATTATCAAAAAAGTGAAGTGATGGTAGTTGAGATGAATGATTAGGATCTAGATAATGTGGCTAATATGCAGAATTGTTCATTTGGTGGGTTCCCTTTGAAATATTTAGGTTTGCCAATTAGCAAAGATAAACCTCTGGCTAAGGATCTAGCTTTTGTTGCCCATAAAGTGGACAAAAATCTAGACAGTGGGTTTAATGCATTAGCTTCTTATAGAGCTACATTTGTGCTCATTGATTCGTGTTTGGATAGCATTCCTACTTATGCCATGGGGTTTACCTTCTCTTGGAAAGTTATCACTACAAAATGGATAGGCCAAATGTTTTTGGGAGGGAGTTGATGATAAAAATAAATACCACATGGTAAAATGGGATAACCTGTGTCAACCTAAATATTTTGGTGGTCTGGGTTTTGCATATACTAGAGTATGGAACATCTGCTTGTTATGCAAGCAGAATTTCAAATTGGAAAATGGGTCTAAGGACCTAAGTTGTAATATTCTTATGATAAAGTGTATAGGAGAGGGTGGTTTGTTTCAGTCTAGTAGTGAGGTGGTTCTTAGTTTTCGAAAAGCTTGCATGTTGTCAAAGATTGGTTTAGAAAGGGGTGGCTTATGTCGTTGGGAATGGTAAGAAAATATTGTTTTGGGAAGATGTGTGGAAGACCGATTGTCCTTTGAAAATTTTCCTCACATTTTCTCTTGATGTTAGCAGAAATTTTACACTGTTGAGATTTGTAGAAATGAGGGTATCTTCCCCACCTTCAACAGAACTTTTGGGCCTTTGGAGGTAGAGGAATGGAATGAGTTAATGGGGATGTTAGAAATTTTTCAACTTATTGACAAGGATGATAGTGTGCTTTGGGATTTAGAGAAAATTATAAGTTTTCAACCAAAACTCTTTATCGTTTTATCCTAGACCCGGGTATAAGAGATCATACAATGATGGATCCATGGAAGACCAAATGTCCTTTGAAACAAAAAGAATTTTGTTTGGCTTTGTTTTTTTATCCCACAGACGACGCCAATTGACGAGGTTTAATCTCGTCAATGCCCATTGTTATGGACTTGGGTTATGGAGAAGATGGGGATGCTGTAGATCGCGGAACGGTTAGCAAACAAGCAACACGGGGACACGAGGTTTACCCAGGTTCATGCCCCCGGAGGGAAAACCCTGCTCCTGCTTGTCTGCTCTTGATTACGACGGAACCGAAGGTTATATGGGTACGCAGATGCAATCTGGCGTGGAGGTGTGTATGCGGTGGTGTGCGAGAGATTGTATGAGACCTCCTCGTCGTGCCCTCCTGCTCTTTATATAGAGATAGGCAGGTCCCAAGCATAAACCGAGTCGGTTACAGGTTTTAGGGTTTACCCCTTTGAATTTTCTATCTACTTTAGTCTTGCTCTCCAAGGATCCGAAAGCGTCATGAGCCCTGGCCACCCGAAAGTCTTCATGGGATGGCGCATATTTGTCGTGGGCCTTCCTTGGGCTGGACCAGGTATGCTGAGGTCGTGTACCCGCAGGGTATAACCATGTCAGTCGGCAGCCCAATTAGCGATTCGCAAGTGGCCAATTTCTAAGAACTATACTTTTTGTGGTGGTATTGAGGATACTAATCGCATAGTCTTTAAGTGCCCCATTGCCAAATTTCTTTGGTGCGTAATTAGAGATTGTTTTATGTATGGATGTGATTCCCTAGATCTTTTGGAGAGTTTTCTGAACTTTTTTCTGAAAAATGGGGGTAGCAAATCCAATAAGATTTACTTTTATTGGTTCGTTGATATGTGCTAGGCTCTATGCCTTACCAGAAATGGACACATTTTTCATCATATAAAGTGTTTTTTAATCCTTAAAATCCCTTCTATAGGCCTTCCCTCATGTGGTAGTGGAAGCCGCTGATCGCGACTAAGTGTCTCACTGCGATTGAGGGAGTGACGATGAAGTTTGACAACAAGCTGAATGAGTTGAACCCTGCAGCGTAGGGTTTCTTTCTCTTGTGTGTCTTCAGCCTAATAACTGTCGTGTAATAGGTAAAACAGCCCTTTCTCTTTGTGTGAGCTGTGTTCTCAGTTCTCACTTGTTGCTAGACTCAGTATGCTTCCCTAGTTGTCGATATGCAAGAGTGAAGCTACTCCTTCCGTTTAAAATATAAGATGTTTTAGATTTGTAAAAAAAATAAATCTAGACTTTTTTTAGTATGTACATTTAACTCAAAGTTAAATGAACCTACATACTAAAACAAGTCTAGATTTATTTTTTCACAAATCTAAAACATCTTATATTTTGAGAGGGAGTAGCAGTTTGCTTGTTCTTTTTCTTCTTCTTTTACTTTGTTGTAAGACTACTCCGAGAGCTATCAATGTAAGCTGGGCACACGTCTTTGATAAAAAAAAACACCATCGTATTCGGAACGTCAGAGAAAAAAACACCATTGTATTCGGAACGTCAAAGAAAAAAAACACCATTGCATTCGTTCTCGGCAGCGTTTTCTTGCAACTGTGTTTTTTTTCAAAGCACTAGCAATATAAGTACTCCTATTATACGTGGGAGGTTCATGACCGGAGCCCAGTTTCGAGAAATCAGACACACGTCCCGTGTTTTCAAAAGGGGGTTCTAAACAGAAATCTGAATCCATGGCAGTCCACTGAACCGGATTTTTTCACCTCATTTGTTAATTGCCACCTTTATTTATTTTATGAATTGTAGGTTTTGGTCTTCATCATAAAATTTATTTACTTCCTCCGTCCAGAAATAACTTACTTGAGTTTGACTAGATTCAAATATATCTAGACGCATTTTAATGTATAGATCCATTCGAATCTATATAAACTCTAGTCAGTTATTATTTAAGGGAGTAGTAGGGAGTATTTCGTAACAAGTACTAGCTCTCTTCCAAATTATATGACGTTTTGGCAGGCTTAGCCTAAAATAGTCTACTGGTGTTATAATTTGGAAAGGAGGTAGTAGTACTTTTGAAAACAATTTCATTGAAAAAAAAAAGAGTTGAGCACGACAGCACCATTGTTTGGTGTCTTGAGTGAATCACGACACGCTTCAACTAGACAACAGCTACGTCGACGAGCTATAGAAATGAGAACTGTTCCTTCGATCGGATATGCTATATGTGCAGGTAATATCCATATCCGTATGGAACGGTGCGTTGAACCGCGAGATGGCTCCAGAACCCGTCGGTCGTCACGCCTGACTCCGTCACCTCCTCGGAGATCACCAAACCGACATGGCCTCCTCCCTCCCCTCAAGAAAGCAAATAAATGCAAACAAACTTTGCATTTGATCTAGTAGTAGTATGTTCCAACAAAAGGAACTCCCAACTTGTTTCCTCGTTATAAAAACTAGAATTTGGTCTAGTATACTGTTTCTCTAAAAAAAAGTCTTTTTTAAGCACATATTTCAATTGGTGAAGGCGAAAATAGCCACCTTCTTCAGGAAAAGAAAACAGACTTGCATTTTATCCGCGTTTCAAAATAGACCTTGGAATTTTTTTTCCTTCAAGAAAAACCCACATTTCCTCTCACCTCTCTAAAAATACATAGCAACTGGTCAAAGCAGCTGCACAACAGCTGCAATGGAGAAACAATCAGCACGTTCGTTCATTTATGGACAGACACACAGTTTTGCCTCTCTTTTTTCGACGAATCATTTTTAGTTACACGCCTCAAAACTCAAAACAACCATAGCCAGGGCTGTGAATCTGGAGCCATGCACATCCAGTCAATACCCAAACCCTTTGAGCCGAGCCGAGCCGAGCCCTCTCCCTAACATACATACATTGTCCACCAGGGGCAACTTTTTTTTTTTACAGAAGGACACCAGAGCTTGCCTTCTTCCTAGGCGAGACAGGTTTCAGGCTCTCAGCAGCAGGGCTGGTGCTGGTCCTCAAGCTTTGGCTGGCGAAGGGACCAGTAGGCCTGCGCGGCGAGCACGCGGTCGAGGAGGTCCTGCGACGGGATCGCCTGGCCTCTCCGCAGCTGCGGGGGGATGCTGGCCGTGTGCACTAGGTTCTTCCACTTATCCTGGTTCATCGAAACATTTCAGGGATGTTAGGAAACTGGGGGGTTTGTGTTAAGGCATGTTCTGATCTAATAATACAAAGAAATACAATCCAGTCCTCTGTGCTAAAAGAAGAAACATATGATACACGAGTTGGTACAGGGGAGTATTACATGGCGAGATATAAACTATGAAATGGAACAGTGCCAGGATGGAATGATAGTGATGGCTGCTAGTGGCTTGAAGCGTTTCAAACAGAGCAGTTTGCCGAGGAATTACCTTAAGGTCAACATAGGTCCTCTCCTGGTTGTCGCCAAACGCATGGTATTTAACGTTCTTCCACCTGGACAAACAGTTAAAGAGGCTGACGTGAGACCAAAAAAAAAAGCGGTACGCAGTGACCTTGGGCCTGACTGTAAGATTTATTCTGAGCACAAACCTTCCAAATCCAAGCTTCTCGACAGCTTCCACCAGCGACACCACCTCAGGAATAGAGAAGGGCCTTCGTTTACGTCTTTGCCCAAAATCCCTCTGCTTTGACCTGGGAGCTGGCACAATGGCCAGGGCCAGCTCACCGACACCTGAAGTTCCAGCAGCGGCAATCCCTTGGGAGATTTCTGACTTTACTTGTGCAGCCCCTCCAAGAAGATAATCAACAGGATCATTCAGAGTGAAGCTTGGAGAAGGTTCTTCGCACTTCACCCTGAAAATGGAATATAGGAAATCCTTGGATGAGCATAAACAGCAGAAACCAATTGAAAAACTGTTTCAAAACATCTGCAGAACAACTATGCTAACATTCATTATCTTATGCATCTCGACAACCAGTACACCTAATCCAAATCTCCAGTATAATATTGCAGGAAGAGACGGCTTCATAGTAACTTACTTAGATAATTGTTGCACAATAGATGTACCAACAGGCTGCGTTTCTTCAGGTGCTATTACTGAAGGTTGAGAATCTTGCTTAGCTTCACATTCTAGTGAAAAGCCTATGCTATCTAGTTTTGCCCCGTGGCAAATCCCAGCCTGTTGAAGCGTCGTATTGTCATCTTGAATGATCTTTCCTTGAAGAAGTACACGGACACGTAGGCTGCCTTCAACTGTACTGGTGACAGCATCTGTTACAATTCTCTAAAGACAAATTGAAACATGTTATTCATAAGAAGGTAATATTTATGCAGCAACAGAAAATTGAAAAGCAATTATCGTAACACATCAGGACAGAAAAATGGTACTGAATTTTCCATTTGGGATAGATAAAAATTATTGTGAAAAAGCATCATCCTTCCAGTATAACAATATTTTATAATGCTGGAATTTAGAACCTCAAAGGCCAATCAGTGACAACTGTTGTGGATAATATTAATGATAATAGGTTATTGACCGCAAAGAGATTGAGAACTCCTGCTAGATACAACAAAGAGATTGAGAATATCCCGCTAGAGACATCGGGTGCATGGTTGCTAATAAGCCAAAAATGGTTTTACCTTCAGTGAACCAACCGTTGCATTTTCAGGGACCTCAATTAATAGCTCAGGAATGTTGAATGACTTGATGATGAACTTGACTGAAAATAGACAAAAACAATAGTAAGTCATTGTGTTAATGAATTAAGTAAAGGTTCCACGTATGTACACAGTACAGAAACAAAAACAGCATACCATTGCAACCCTCGGAAGCACATGGCCTTTTTTGACCAGACTCAGAAGCACATGGTGGATCCTGACCTCCCATGGGGAATGATGTCCCACTGACTGGAAATGGCAACCGGCATTTTAATTTAGGACATTTACCAAAACAGGAAGTGAGGCTATCCAATACTGTGCATAAAGTGCTAAAGTTGTACCAACTGTGTGCAGTGTTACAATTAATCATCCTAAATAACTTGCATCGTTGAAAAAGCGCAAAGGTAAATGGCAATACATGTAAGCTACATACTTTCAGTTAGGGTCTCTTCATCAGATGGTTGTGCAGAGTAACATTCAGCAACTTTTTTTGTCTTCAGCATTGTTCGTTGCATTTGCGCCCTTCGGCGTGTGGTGGCTATCTTCTTTCCACGAACATTCAGCTTGCTACCTATAAATAATACAACACTATTCAGTACAACTCCTGCTATAACTAGAGCTGATGATATAGTAGAGTAGCAAAAGAAAGAAACTTTTCTTCATGGAAGCTATGGAGCTGTAGAGAAAATGAAGATCAACTCCAAATACCTTTATTGGACATCTCTCCACATATCTTATTACGAGCTGCCTTCCTCATTCTGGTGGCGAACAATCTCCTTGTCCTACAGTCACCTAAATAATGTGGCAAATAGCCACCCTTACTTCTCGAGGTGCTTGGAAGGACACTCTGGGGAAATTTTCCGTCATCATCTCTATGTGCAGCATGCTGCACTTCACCAAAACAGAGTTGGGAAGACTCATGGCCCTTGTCAGGGCCATCCAAGTGCACTCCTGAGCTACTCTCAGAAATAACCACGGGTGGAGGTTTGGTATCCATATCCATGGTGCCGACTGCATTATGCAGAGTTGCGGCACTAGCATCTACTTGACTTGTGATCATTGCGGGTATGGACTGAGGCTCTTGTTTAACAAGTGCTAATCCTGTGGAACAAGGAGGGCATACTGCAATAGTTCCATACTCTGGAATTGTGCCAAGACCATGACCCAATGGGGATGGTTTTGTACAGCTAACCAGTGAGCCCTCAACAAGCACATCTGGCTCTTTTACTAGTGACTCCAATGATACCGTGTCAGCAACATTTTGGGTCGATACGCACTCCCTCAGGCATAAGTTAGTTTGTCTGAGAGATGCGCAGATACCAGCACAGCCCACTGCATATCCTTTGCAGCAACCATTCTCCAACGCTGTGCTATCGAGCGGTGAGCAGTCATTCTCCAACGCCGTGCTATCGAGCGGTGAGCAGTCATTCTCCAACGCCGTGCTATCGAGCACAGGAGGTGCGACGACTTCATCTAATTGCTCCATTTTAACAGAAGTCCCTTTTGAATTGTCACCTGCCTCTTCATCCAATTGCTCTACTTTAACAGATGTCCCTTTTGAATTATAACCTGCCTCTGTTTCCTCCATGTCGCTCCCGCTCGACGAATCATCCTGATCTGAAGACAGAGATTCCGCGACTGTGGCGAGCAAATTGAGAGCGTACATCTGCTTCTTCTTCAATCGCGCGGAGCGCTTCACCTGGATTACAATCGAGCATCAAGACAGACCCGATATGCAGTTTCAAGATATTCAATACAGAACCCAATAGTATGTAGCAGAGCATATCACAAGAAAAAAAAGAATGAAAATTGTGTATGTACCGGGCCCGAAGGTATAACACGGGGTTTACGGACTTGGGGTCGGCTAGGGCCGCCGGATCCTTCATCCAGCTTCTTCCGGAACACCATTTCTTGAAATCTGCAAAGGGCAGGGCGCTCGCTGAGGGGATCTCAAAAAATTGCAGAGGTCGGTGGGGTTTATCCAATCGACGGGAGGAAATCGAGTAAACAAAGCTCGTACCTCGGGACCGAAATGGGCAGAGGTTGCGGGCGGGGCGGGGACGAGCGGCGACGCGCGGGGGGCTTGGAGGGGATTCGAGGGCGCCGGCGGTGACCGCTATGCTACGGCAACGGCCGATTTAGACTGGGGTTTGGTCAGGTTGGTTGGTGGGTCGGGGAGTAGAACCCGTCGCAGAGGAGGGGGGGTTGCTCTGATCCGATCTGGCCAGAGGGGAGGTGGTGGAGGGGGAGGATGGTTGCCGCCCGAGCTCTCGCCGGGGACGGGGTCGGGGCAGAGGAAGGCGGAGAGGAACGGCCGGGTAAAACCCTGTGAGCGGAGATGATTTGGGCCTCTCTCTGTGTGTGTGATGTGTGTGTGTGGTTTGGTTCTCGCTGGTTCCGATTGCTTCTACCTCGGTAAAACCCTAGCATCTTTTCCGTCCTTTTTTCCTAGAAGAAAAAGGATAGTAACACCTAAAACCCACTGACCCGTCCACATGGTAATTCCAGGCCGTGTATTGCAATACCGTGCGTGCAGTGGGTGTGATGTAATGTTGATTTTGGTGGATATAATTATTCATGTACACTATATAGAGAAGGCTCGCGTTCTCTTAGTCCTTCACGTCATCTAGAGCAGACAATTTGTACCGTGTATTATCTCTTGTTGTCTCACCTAGCAATTGATAAGAATTAATTAATTTTTATTACTACAAAATTGGTTAATAAGAAAATGCATGTGGTATAATAATGGAGAAATAGTCTTTTTTTGGTAAGGAAAGACAACATTCTTTTTCTCAATTCTCTTTCCTCTAATTAAGAAATAATATAGTGAAAACTCTAAGGGAAGACTGATGTAACCTATTGTACTTGCCTTTAGAGATCCCTAAAATGGCGGAAAAAATATTTACAATTTTAGGGCAAGGAAAACGACCCGGTTAGATAAAATAAAATTGTTTGGACCATATTTTTTTTGATAAATGAACCAACTGCCTCGCATATAGCCAGTTTGGCCACCCAAATCTTAGATATACCATAAACGTAGAGTAACTTGTTGGGAGGGGCATTTTCACCTCCCAAGTTTCCTGTTCTTGCACCGTTGTCGCCAGTTCGCTTGCTGATTCGTCGTTCGACTTCCCCACACATTCCACCCATTATTATGGACCTCCGCTAGTATTAGAGCGAAGCTATGAACGAGGGTCAAAAAATCCATCGGCAACGAAAAAAGATACGTGAGGAGGTTTAACATCAGTTTGAAATATGATGAAAATGACTTAAAAAGAACCATGCATAACTTTAATACCCATAATGACTAATGATAATAAAGTAAAGCTAAAATGATAAAGAAAGTTTCTATGTTCCCTTACTGAACCAACTCACTAGTAATGCTACGCTTTTCAGCAATGGCGTCCGAAAAGTATCATGATAGTGTAGGGGGTTATTTGTAGTGCCTTTTAAATAGAAAGGTTGTCGAACCCATGAGGAGCTAAAGGTATTGGTTAGCTAATTCAAGTAAATAATAATAAAAATGCAGAAATTTGTATTTTTAGGTTAATGTTTGTTGTAAAGTAAATAACGTACTAGTAAAGTAAACTACAAGTGACTTGAATTCTCTTTTTAGAGACAACCCAACCCTCTATGCTGAAAGAGAACAAGCTTCGGTGTGTTCTTATATGTGACAAACGTTTCCAAGGGCGATAGACTTCATGTCATAAATATTTCTAAAAAAGTATGGTAAATATTTTATCAAGTTTTATTCTCATCGGATGGAGCCTATAAATAAGTGTAGCCACGCGCATGAGCAAATCCACCCCTAAGGGTTGGTCCCTAAGGACAAATAAGAAAAGTCAAGGGATTAAATAAGACATAAATGTCCAACCATTGCTTTAAGTTTTCTGGTCCCCAATCATATAAACCCTCTAATGCAACTCCAAAGATCTAAACAAGGTTTCTATCATCTCCTGCTATCCATACTCCCTTTCATTACATTAAGGAACAACCCTATGAGACCATATATAGGTGAAGAAACATAGGTCGACATTTGTATGTTCCATCATAGAACCATATAAAACATAAACCTTTACCAAATACTCATAGTATACTATATAGAAATCAGATCCAATCTATTTGATGCCCTCACGAACATAGGGAACTACTCAAAACGGTGAAACATGACAATGATCAGTGACATATGGTATACAACACAATCAATTAATTTAACTTCCCCACAAAATAACTACAAGCTACCGAACATAAGCATACACACATCACTAGATACTTATTCAGGGTTTCGATATATCACTAACTATGAGGGGGTGAAGTAGAACTTGAGATGGGGATGGTGCTGATGTTGGGGACACTCTCCCTACACCAAGGAGGAGTTGGTGATGATGATGGCTTCGATCCGCCCTCTCGGACGGCCTTAGAGAAGCATGGTATGTCCTCTCCCGGAGTAGGAGAATACTTTCGCCTCCGCCGGGCCATATGCGCCCCATGGCGCGGTAGGGGTATCTGGACATGCCATGGGGCCCACTTCAGACCTCGTGGCCTCCCCCGACTTCTTCTGCATATGGTCTTTGTTTTGATGAAAAACTTTCATGTTATTTTCCTAGATTAATTGAGTACCTAAAGGTCCCTAAAACATTAAAATACGAAAAAGGAGGTTTTCTGCCTCCAAAAAATTAAATACAAAAATAAGGGACTTTATAAAAAAATCATAATGATCACCTAAATAACTAGAAATTAAGTGAAATCAATGCATAAAACATTATTGATTATCACTATTTGATGCAAATATGATGATATAAAATGCATGTATCAGCGTGCGGGGCATTATATAGAGGGACCATGTAACATCGGAAATGGGCCTTATTGTACAAACATTTTCATAGAGCCCATCTAGGTAACCATTCATTACAGATAACCATTAGAAATATAATTGTGACAGAGATGTCAAATTCTTTTTGGCTATAACACACAACACGTATTGGGCAGGCCTCATCGGCTACACACAATGTCGTTTGACCGTGCATCGTCTTGTTGTCGTTTTTTATGGGGGTATCCTTAGGGTCGGTCTGTATTGGTGTCCCATGCCCCCAGTTGCCATTTCTGGGGTCTCGCCCCTCCCCTATCTAGGCTAAAGAAGACGAAGAAGGAGGAGACACGTGGACCATTTCCTCCCCCACCCCCTATTTTATGAATCTAGGAGAGAGGCAAAATATAAGTCCATAGAGACCTTGAATTTTTTAGGTAAAAGAGGAATCAAGTTAGAGTATTGATGAGGGTACTCACTTTGGTGTCTGGGACCGCGCCTCCATCATGACTGGCTCTAGCACCCACTGTATGGTTCCCAAATTGTCATACAGGTTAACATTTTCCCCTAATAATCAAAATGTGTCAAATTATTTTAGATGAATAGATTGTTTTTTTTTGCATTGTGTAGTTTTAATTTGTAGTCGGTTCCCACTCCGTATGTGCGTGCGTGATGCATGCAAAATGCATACATTAGCTTTGTAGTTTATTGATACATATTCTCATATATTTACATCATATAGAATGTCATATCCATGTTTTATATTAATTTATGGGGATTTGCCAATGATCTTATTTATTTGGGTTATAACTCTGCACGACAAGAAAACCCTGTTTTGTGTATTTTTAACTTTCAGGGACCTAAACAAAGTCAAATGGACTTGGGAATTTTTGAGGATCAGTTTTTGGCAAGAATAATAACCTGGAGCACTGGATCCTCACGAAAGGAGTCCGGAGAACCAAAAGAGTCTAGGTGGCATGTGCCCCACCCTAGGCCATGCCACCCATGCTCTTTCCCTCCTCTAGTGTCCGCAGTCGTCCGTCTTCATCTCAGCCTCGAAGTCTTGACCTAAAAACGTCTATAAAAAGGTCCCCCGACACGTCATTGGAGGAGGCGACACAGAAACACAGAAACACCAAAATAGAGCCAGAATCAACGAAGATTGCAGGGAAAACACCACCAGAGCTACCACAGGTTGGATCTCCACCTTCTCCAACATCATCTATATCAATATCCATGATGAAGAGGGACAAGTCCACCACTGTAATATGGGTTTATGGTGGTAGCTTGATCTATCTCTCTGTCTATCATTGTTTTAGTACCCTATGAGCTACCCAACATGATTATGGTCATCTTTATAATTCCTATGTGGTGGATCGTTGTTTTATGAGTTGATATTTGAGATTGGAATTCTATTATGTGTAATATGTATTCATAGATTCATATTATCTACCGGTTTAAATTACTTGTTATGATGAAACTTGTAAGGAGAAACATGCCAAGGAACTCAAACACTTCACTTGTGTGTTACCGGACAAGTTTGTTGCCGGAGGCATAATTGCCAAACTTCCCCCATCATAGAGGATTTTTTCTACTTCTCTGAAACACAAGAGACAAGAGTTTTCTGTCATGGATCTTATTGGGACTCTTGATGTGGAAGAGAAAGTGAGATCAAAAGACACACGTGCTCGAGGTCTTGATGGAGCTTCTAGTGCCAACTTGGTATAGAAGAAAAACTTTCAGCCCCACAAGTTCAAGAACAAGAACAATCCTAATGGCAAAGGAAAGTTTGATGAGAAGAACAAGGCATCAGTCTACCAACTTTAAAAGGAAGACTGATAAGAAGAATGGTTCTTGTCATATGTGCGGTGATCCCGATCATTGCCCCCTAGTTTCCTAACCTATTTTGACAAGCGCCAACATGGGAAGAGTGGAAAGACTACAAACATTGTCATGGGCGATACTGAGATGAAGTACACCGGGTAACGTATATTTCCTACTATCCTTTCAGTATGTCATTCTCCTGATTGGTGGATTGATATATGGTGCCAATGTACATGTTTGTTCTGATATTTCTATGTTTTCTTCATGTCAGATCGTAGGGACTTCCTCCATCTTGATGGGAAACGACTCGCATGCTTCTGTTTATGTTGTTGGTACGGTCGATCAGAAGTTCACTTCGGGAAAGATCGTGCGTCCAAAGAACATGCATCATGTGTCCTCAATAAATAAAAATCTTGTTAGTGGATCTTTTCTGTGCCGAGATGGCTACAAGATTGTGTTTAATTCCAATAAATTTGTAATTTATAAGTATGGAACCTTTGTTCGTAAAGGCTATGAGTGCGGAGTCTTGTTTCGCTTATCCCTATCAGACGTTTGTAATAAATTCATTAATCATATTTACACGAATTTTGAATCAAATATTTGATATTCTCGTCTTTATCATATTAATTTTGGTTGTATGATGTGGCTAGCCAAAATGAACTTAATCCCTTATTTCACTACTATGAAGGGATCTAAGTGCCGAGTTTGTGTGCAAGCAAAGGAACCTCGCAAGTCACATACGACTATGGAGATGAGAAATTTGACACCAATAAAACTCATATATTCAGATATTTGTGAGATGAATCGTTTGTTGACAAAAGGTGGAAAGAAATATTTCATGACTTTGATTGATGACTCCACTAGATATTGTTATGTGTATATTCTGAAAATAAAATACGAGGCTTTGAGTTTCTTTAAAATCTATAAAGCTGAAGAAAAAAAACCAACTTGATCGAAATATCAAGAGGCTTAGGTCCGGTCGTCGTGGAGAGTATTTTTCCAACCAGTTTGATTTTTTGTGCGGAACATGGTGTAATCCATGAGAGGAAATCTCCGTACTAACCTCAATAAAATAGGGTGGCCGAAAGAAAGAACCACACTCTAACATATTTGGTTAACACCATGTTAGATACATCAGGTCTGTCTAAGGAATAATGGGGGGGGGACACTTTTAACTGCGTGTCATGTCCTAAACCGAGTTCCCACAGAGAACAAATAAATTACTCCATTCGAAGAATGGGAGAATAAAAGGTTAAATCTCTCTTACTTATAAACTTAGGGTTATTTGGCAAAGGTTAATCTGACAATCCCCAAGAAGCGCAAGCTTGGACCAAAAACCATTGATCGTGTTCTTCTCGGCTATGCCATAGCATTTGTTATTAGAATTGACCCTTTAATCTAGGTTGTTATGTAAGGATTTGATCATACCTCTAATGAGAAAATGTTCCTTTAAGCATTATGTGATTGCCATTCAAATTAGCTACACAGACTGCAAGGTTGTGTAAAGATCAGGTGTGCCTCCGTTCTGATTTGTTTTCAATTATTGGGCATGAACGTTTGTTCTGCTCACAGTTTGTTTTATTTCCAGGATTCATTTCACACTAATGAGGCTATGTATCTGTGGCTTATGTAATTTTTCCAATAATGATGACTGGTGTGTAGACTTATTAGTGGTATATGTTGGAAGCATCTAAGTAAGGGGTTTCACCTTGAAAGGTAAGTGTACAAAACACATGCCAAACCACATGTTAATATATGAAAACACTAATTCTAGTTTCCTTTTTTTCTAGTGAGCAACAAAGTTTCATCCGCTCCAACAAATCAGGCTGATCCAATCGGTAAGAATAAATAAATATCCACACTGGTGAAACGGAAACTTTACTCGAGAGCACCTACTTCATTTACTCCCATCAATAGAAATGTTATGTGTGAAATAGGTTATCTGGAACTATCAAGCAAGTACTCTTTCACCATGATGTAATATTAGTTTTCTACATTATTTTGTATAATTATGTACCAACTGCTCTTTTGTTTGTCATTGTTGCTACTTTGATGTCTGATTATCAACTGGTTTCTTCGGCTCGTCTATCCCATTCAGCAAATTAAACTGTCATTACTCGAATACGGTTTATCAAGAAGGGACACCTCCTTTCTTCTGACACAGAATATCTAGCAGAATATGTAGAATATCAATATGATTATCGCTACCTTATTCCTGCCACTATACGCAATCGACATATTGACTAAACAGAAAAAATATGCAAAAACAAGGATTCACACATCTTAGTTCCATTCACCACCTATAAACATACACACAGACTTTTTTCTTTGCGAATCACACTGGTCCATACACATCACATAGTATTTACACATGCAAAAGAAACCACCATCTGCCCAACACTTTCAGCAACAAAAATACAAAAAGTGAGTTTGTGCATGCCGCGCCATCTTGCCTAGTAGATTCTTGATTGAAAAATCTGAAGTACCTGACATACATGTTGGTACAATCATGGAGTCGGCTGATGCAATTTTCTTTAAGGATATATTTCCTATGAAGGATATGCCTAACTCATCAAATCAAGAGATGCCTAGTTTATCTAATCGAGAATTTGCTACAATTTCTGAACCTACCATTCCAATTGAACATTGATACCTTCGATTTGGATTACGGATGCAGTATAGTAGTTTTTTACCTAGTAGACCTAGGTTTAATCGAACCTTAGGAAACAACGCTAATAGAAATAAAAATAAGAACACGTCTACAAGACTATTTTTGTTTTTACCTTTGTTTATTGGATCACTCTAGTTTACTTTATATTGTGGGTTTAATCAATGGATGGAGATAGGCCAGGGTTGAAGATCCACCTGCAGCTGCACATCATATGGGATAAAAGATAATAATAAGCACAATCATGTGTAAGGTTCCAATAGAGATAATATTTTATGGGCAAAACATCCTAATATACTAGAGACCCCGAGAGGCCACATGCATAACAATAGTATTTTAATCCAACCGAGTGTACCACGAAGCACCGGGTTACAGACGATTATTAAGTGCAGAACACAAATCGAAGCATTAAGTGGTGATGTTGTTGTGATCCTGAATGGGTCGCTAAGCGAAGACCTTACTACCCTTGTTGTCACTAAGGTTCCTGTGAGATCGCCGCTATCCAAGAATCTCACCTCAAGTCTTGATCGATCTCGGGGGAGGGGGGGGTCTTGGATACCTACAAGTCCAAAGATCGAGGCAAGAGACAAAGAAACAAATGTTACAAATCCTTCTTAAAAACCAATACACAATTCTCCTGTAGATTAGATGCACAAAAATGCTGCAAGGTTTCTCCTCGACCCGTAGCCCGTGAGGACTACTCACTCATAACAATAAGATCAAGGATAGAAAACATTGTGCAATACTTAGATTGAAATCAAATATTCTTACAATGGTCGCCAAATCATAAGGAGATCTCAAGCACAAAGTAATGGCCATGGCTAATGAAGAGGATGGGGTATGGAAGGTATGGACTATGGTCTGGATCTCATTTGGTGGTGTTGTGATGCAATCTGAGAATGGCAGTCCTCTGCGCGGCGATTGGGACCTCAAAATATATATGCGCCTTCGTGATACTTGTAGGGTTTAACGAGAAGAAGCCGCCACACCAATTACTGATGGTCGTTATGCTGGCTGGCGCCTGGTTTCAGCTCCAGGAATACTTGGTCGTCAATATACTTCCTCAAAATCATCATTTATGACTCCAGATTTCGCAATAAAAGTCTAATTTCTTGCACAACATAAATCAAAGGAAGGTTTTGCATATCTTTGCAATAATTAGTCATTAGTGTAAAATCAAGAGAGAATAATGTCAATTGCTTGACGAAAAACAATGTTTAAACATGAAGAAAGATGGCGCTTTTTGGAGCCATCAAACACTTTGAAAGTCCTAAGTAGGATGATAATGAAATTCCTAAAAGGAGCAATAGACAGAGGATTGCAAAATACTTTGGTGATGATTTCATTGTGTACCTCATGGATGACACTCCCACTTCTATTTCAGAAGCCTACGCATCTCATGATGCTGACTACTAGAAGGAAGTCGTCCATAGTGAGATGGATTCCATATTAGCTAATGGAACATGGGAAAAATCACTAATTGTCCTTATGGGTGCAAACCTGTAGGATGCAAGTGGGTGTTTAAGAAAAAGCTTAGGCCTGATGGTACTATTGAGAAGTACAAGGGACGCCTTGTGGCCAAGGATTACACTCAAAAAGAAGGTGAAGATTTCTTTGGTACTTACTCACATGTTGCCAAATTGACACCATTCGATTACTACTTTCATTAGTTGCCTCGCATGGTCTTCTCGCTCATCAAATGGACGTTAAGACAGCTTTCTTGAACGAAGAGTTGGATGAGGAGATTTTCATGGATCAGTCAGATTGTTTTGTGGTGAGTGGTCAATAAGGAAAGGTGTGCAAGTTTTTGAAGTCTCTATATGGCCTAAAACAAGCCCCTAAGTAGTGGCATAAGAAGTTTCAAAGAACTTCAACTGCTGCAGGCTTCATTGTAAATGAAGCTGACAAGTGTGTGTACCATCGCCATGGTGGGGGCGAGGGAGTCATCCTATGTTTGTATGTTGATGACATACTAATTTTTGGAACCAATCTTAATGCGATTAAGTAGGTCAAGGATTTCTTATATCGTTATTTTGAGATGAAGGATCTAGGAGTAGATGATGTTATCCCGAACATCAAGCTATTGAGAGATGATGATGGTGGGATTATGTTGCTTTAGTCTCACTATGTGGAAAAGGTCTTGAGTCGTTTCGGGTATAGCGACTACAAGTCTTATCCTACACCGTATGATCCTAGTGTGTTACTTCGAAAGAATCGAGGAAGTGCTAGAGATCAACTAACATAATCTCAAATTATTGGCTCATTTATGTATTTAGCTAGTGCCACGTGGCATGATACCCTCAATTTGTATTACGGATGTAGTATAATAGCTTTTTCGCTAGTTGACCTAGGTTTATCGAATCCTTGGGAAACAACGCTAATAGGAATAAAAATAAGGACACATCTACAAGACTTTGTTTTGTCGGTTTTACATTTGTTTACCGAGCCAATCTAGTTTACTTTATATTGTGGTCGAATCAATGGATGGAGATAGGCCAGGGTTGAAGATCCACATGCAGATGCATATCATATGGGAATAAAGATAATAATAAGTACATTCATGTGTAAGGTTCCAATAGAGATAATCTTTTGTGGGCAACACATCCTAATATACTAGATCCCCTGAGAGGCCACAAGCATAACAATAGCCTTTTGATCCAACCAAGTGCACCGCAAAGCACCGGGCTACAAACGATTATTAAGTGCAAAAACACATATCAAAGCATTAAGTGGTGATGTTGTTGTGATCCCAAATGGGTCGCTAAGCAAAGACCATACTACCCTTACTGTCACTAGGGTTCCTATGAGATCGCTGATTGCCAAGCATCTCACCTCAAGCCTTGATCAATATCCGGGATCTTGGGTACCTACAAGTCCAAATATCGAGGCAAGAGACAAAGAAACAAATGATACAAATCCCTCTTACAAACTAATACACAATTCTCTCATAGATTAGATACACATAAATGCTGTGAGGTTTCTACCCAAACCGCAGCCCGTGAGGACTACTCACTCATAACAATAATACTCTGCTCTGCCTGCTAAATTAAATTATGTATTAATTCCAAAAAATTATTATTATAAAAAAAATGGGTAAAAGCAGAGAACTTTTCTATTTTTATATTATGAACCTTCGATTCTAAAATGAAAATTCTTCTACATTGAATAGATAGCTGCAGCAATAAATTTGGATCAGCCTTTCTACCCTTCTGCACTTACGTTGAGCAGGTACCTACACAATACCTAACTCTATTTTGATATTGATAAGAGTGCTTATTATAAATGAATTCTTGCAATTTTTTTTCAAGAATTCTTTTTTGCATTTTTAGGTATCAAAATAAAAAAAAAATCCATCCTAGTGGATCCGTGTGGTAAGGAAAAACAGGTAATCTATTCCTTAAAAAAAATCAAGGATAGAAAACATTGTGCAATGCTTAGATTGAAATCAAATATTCTTACAATGGTCGCTGGATCACAAGGAGATCTCAAGTACAAATTAATGGATATGGCTAATGGAGAGGACGGGGGATGGAAGGGATGAACTATGGTGTGGATCTCCTTTGGTGGTGTTGTGATGCAATTTGAGAATGGTAGCCCTCTGTGCAGCTGTAGGGGTCTCAAAATATATATGCGTCTTCACGAGTATTGCAGGGTTTAAGAGACGAAGCCGCCGCCACCCTGTACGGTCAAGCAATATGGGCGGGCTGCGGTGACCCAGCATACCACTGCATGATGTAGTACACTATAGTCGTTGACATAACACCAATAAAACACCGTTCCACCAGCATTACATCCCTCGGAGTGGTACAATAGAAACGTAGTAGGTCCAAGACATAACTATAGGTTAAAATTCAACTCTTTACAAAAGATTCAGAGAACACTCCAGGTTATAGAGAGAGAAAGCAACTTCTTACAAAGAAGAACAAGAAATAACAACTCAAAACTATCATACTAATAGACTAGTATCTAACTATTTGGCTTTGCAAATGTTGCTATTGCATTGCTCTACATAAGTAGGTTTTATGGATAGATATTATACTCCTATCTAATCAACAACTTCGTTTTCACTTTAGTTGATGTATATGTTGACTTCATTGAAGAACTTGAGATTTTTGTGACGATTCCTTTGAGCATAAATTGATGTAGTCATCGTCCTTATTGGCTTCCGAATCTAGTAAGGGTTAAAAAGGTATAGTTGAGTATGAGCGTACTCATCAAGTTCACTAAAAAGGAGTGTATGATGCATTATCTACAGGCTCAGACTGTAGGTCATGGGCTATGCAGGTTTTCGTAAACATTTCTTCAAATGTTGCTTTTATTCTGAAAAACTATGTCCGTCAGCCTTCACTGGTTT
The DNA here is from genome assembly GCA_023614405.1 of Avena insularis. Taxonomy (NCBI): domain Eukaryota; kingdom Viridiplantae; phylum Streptophyta; class Magnoliopsida; order Poales; family Poaceae; genus Avena; species Avena insularis. The sequence goes on from CM042695.1 coordinate 392,412,601, forward strand.
ACCAGAACTTCCGTGGAGTTCCTTTCCTGCTATGTTCGTAGCTCCTTCCCGGAACAAGGAGTAACATGTCACAATTCTTACACTCTGCAGAGGTACGTTACTTTACCTACAATAGATCAAATCCTTGTTGCACAACCGGGCGATCTTTCATGTCCACACTTCCTATGGTGTGGGGCCCAGTAGATTGTCCAAGCCAATAACTGCCCTTCTCCACGACCCCATATGCCCGCACGATCCTTCGGGCTGAACTACATCTTCGTTAAGCCCCCTTCGGGCAAGCTATAACCCTGATGAGTTCTAGAAGACTCTATGATCCGGTTATGCCCCTAGCAAGCTCCATAAAGGTCCGACTATACCTTCGGTAGCCGCTCATTTATAATCTAGACACCAAAATTGTGGGGCCTAAGGGTGCACACCCATATGCTGAATCCGCACAAGGAATCACAACGTCACATTAAGGTTGTCTTGCCGACATACGAAAGAAACAAGATCCAGCTGACTTCTCCGTCCATTCCAAATCTCATGGTTAATGCGTATTATAGGGCGCAAGAATCACTAGCGATATTGGTTGTTAAGTCCTAGATAATATGTTCCTTTACCACCGGAACTTTCATAGTAGGTTATTACCTCTTGTTAAATAACCTACAATCATATTATTATGAAAATAGTGTTTTTTGACCTTTTTGAAATGCAGGTGATGACAACACTAGATTTGCAATTACTTTATAGAAAATAAGCAAAGTACATGAGCAAGTGTGAACTTGCCTTTTGTGATTGCAAGATTATGCACTCATCATCTTCGAGACAATAGAAGATCCAATATCTGAAAACATCATCATTGGTCTAGTAAGGACTAATGTTTAAAGAAGCAAGATGCCATTATGCATAAGTAATGTAATGCAATTTGATAAACGTCAATGAACTGGGGTTTGGGAATTGGAAATTGTTTCTCTAGAATGTGTTTCCCTTTTAGTTTGGTTTCATACTTATGCTTATTATAATGGATTGTGAGAGTGTGTGAAACAACATGTAAGTATAATAAGTAGTATACAATAATAAAGCACTCAAGTGTGGAAGGGTATCCAAAGACTTCTTATATAAATATTATCAATCAATTAGAGACTTTATAGAAATGCTTAAGTATTGCTTTTTAATACATCTTAAAAGAATAACTTTTGATGAAAAGCTGTCTCTACAAAGTAAAAGCATTAAACTTGAAGTTAACACTTTTAAGGTTTCTTACTAACTATAATTATCAAAGAGGAAAGCATTACTACATTTGAACGATTATAACACTTGTAGTGGAGACTTATATGTTTTGAATATGAGATGACATTATATGTTGTTCACTTTAGAATGTTTTATAAAGCTTAAAGAAAATAGAGTTATTTTTATTTGAGTGGTGGTTTGTTGTTAGTAGAGGTGAATGGGGTAACTTTATCAACTTAGGAATTCGAGATTACATTTTATGATCATAGAAATGATTTTACATGAATTACTTAATAATTTCTTTTAGATTTTAAGTGAACTCATTGCTTATAGAATAAATGATAATGAGAATGTTTAATAATTTAATAATACTATTGTTGATGGTTTTATAAATGAATATAATCCTTTTGGTAAATAATATACACTTCTTTTAGAATCATAATTTAAGGAAATGGATTTTAAAATGTTTTAGGATTATTTTCACTCCATACTAGGATTACTTAAGACTAAGACTATTATTAGACCTTCAATGCTTAATATTAGAAGTATAAGCATGTCACATCCTAAAAATTTCCAAATTTTGAAATGTGAAAAATAAATAAACAAAAGAATTAATTGTTGAAATTTAGGGTGAAAAGAAACTTTTGCTTCTAAATGGAAACATCAAAACCCTACTTGAACAAAATTTGAATAAGAAAGCAACAAACAATTATTCAAAAGATCAAATGCATTTATGCATGGAAAGAATCTTGAATTTAAAACACTTGGGAAAAATAAACCAAAACCCCAAATGTTAATGGAAGAAATCATTTTCAAATCTCTCCAAGACTATGGATTTGATCCATATAAAAATTTAGCAACAAACATTTATAAATGACAAAAAATTAAAAACAAAAATATTATAAAACCATGGAAATTGGTATCATTTAATTTGGAGCCATAGATAAAAACTTATAAATTTAATAAGATAAAAGGAAATAGTTTCCAAGGTTAATGAAGCTCCTAACTAAAATTAATACCAAATTGTGAGCGAAGTAATCCTAAATGGATTTAAAAGATAAACAAATATTAAATAAAATTATACAAATTGGAATCACCAATTTTAGAGCTATAAATAAAAAGATAGGGATTTTATAAGATAAAGAAATAAAGAAATAAATAAATAAGGAATATTTAAAAGACAATTTAAATCTTAGCCAAATCCATAAGCAAATGGAATAAAGATAATCCAAATAAAAATAAAGGAATAAAGATTATTTAAATAAATTATATGGGATTAAACCATATTCAATTTTATTTAAATGAAGACAAAATCCCTAATAATAAATGATTAATTAAATCCTGAGAAAGATAACTGAAATTGCCAAAATAGATTAAAAGTTATCTAATTAACTTAAAAAGAATAAAAGAATTATTTGAATAAAATTTATATGGGTTTAAACCATATTTGATTTTATTAAAAAAAAGACAAATGCCTAATTTAAATAAATATTAAAGGTTAATAAGATATTTTGAAATAAATCAAAGTGGACTTTTAAATACATTAATAAACAGTATAAAAACCTACTGAAAGTTTGGAAAAGGTTTGATAAAGAAATATGAATTCAAATGAGTGTTTGAATTGAAAATAGAAAATAGAAAGGGAAAAAGAAAAAGAAATCAGAAAGAAAAAAATAGAAAAGACCCAGCCCAACTAACCTAGCCCAACCCATTGGCCCAGCTAGCCTAATCTGGCCCAACAGCGCAGCCCACCTGGCACCCATCTCTTCCCTGACGAAACGTTTCTCACCGCGTATCATCCCACCCCTCTCACCGACGCGTTGGACCCACCCTGCCAACACATCATCGTCTCCACCCGCGTGACCCGTTCCCCCCTCACCTCGCCTTTTCTGCCATTGATTCTCATCTTCAATTCGCATTAACGCCGCGCTAATTCCTCCCCACGACCGTGCCCTACTAAGCGTCCCTCTCTCCTCTCTTTCCCCTTAGACCTCGCTGCCAGATCGCCCCCAGGCTGCCTCGATTTCACGCTTGAACCTCTCTGCTCCGACGAGCTTCAGAGTAAATTCCGGCGAGCCTAGGTCATGCCCCTTGCCCCAGTGCACACAAGCTTGATCCCCATCACCTCGCACACCTTCTAGTACTCTTCGCTCGCTCGCGCGCGTCCCAGAACGTCGGCAACGACAACGGCTGAGCGCCACCGTCTCCTGCCCCGACTCCGGCGACCTCTCCTGGTAACGCTCGCCCGCCCTTCTCTCTGGATGACGCTCGCATTCTCCCTATCTCGCGTGCATCTAACGCTACCCTCTGCTTGCCTTCCCATGCCTTGTAGCTTCGCCAGCGACGACGCCCGAGCAAACCCGACGCCAGGAGATACTCCTGCGAGCAATCAATGACGACACCATGCGCCCCTGGACTTTCCACGACCACCTCGAGCATCCCCACGCCACGGCGAACCCGGTGAGCCTCTCCCCTTTCTTCTTTGCTTCCTATTTTGGCTGGAACGCCATTGGCAGAGCGCCGCCGCCGCGCGGCCGTCGCCAGCGCCGCCCATCTGTGGTCGCTGCGTTTTGAACCGTAGGATGCAGATCTGTCGGCTAGGATAGATTCACTTATCGAAAGGGTATGAATGCATCTGTGTCGTGCGATGATAGTTAGATCCAACGCTCCGCGTAGCTCGATCCAGACGAACCGGTACCAGCCAATAGAATCATTCCACGTGGCTGTTCTGTCTGTTTAAAAATCCAGAAAATGGTTTTGAATGTTTAAACTTGCAAAAATCATAAAATTTATTCTACACGTCCAAAATTTACAAATTTTATATCAATGGATTCAGAAAATGTGAACTTTGAAACAGTAGCCTTAGTTTAGTATTTTGTTTTTGGAAAATTAGATGTTTTTGCAGAAACATCATTAGGACTATTTCAGATATAAAAATTGTTTTAAAAATGATTTTTGAGTAAAATATTTTTCAAATGGTTTGATTTGAACTCTCTGACCCTAAACACTAACATTAGAATTTAAAAACATATTTTGTGACACCAAGGAATTATTCCTTTGAATAAAAGCATTTCTAGTAAAACAAAAATGTTGCTATTATTATAAAAATCATTTTTGAGTAAAACCTTTTGCAAATGGATTTATTTTAAAACACTTTGACCATAAACACTATCATTTGTGTTTAAAAACATTTTTGTCTAACACTAGAAATTATTCCTTTGGATAAAAGCATTTCTAGCAAATCAAAAATGATTTAAAAGGGCCATTTTCACTAACTTGTTTTCAAATGATTTTCCACTTTTATAAATGACCAGTAGGTGTTTTAAAATGTTTATAGCCATAATAGAAACCACTTTTCCAAAGAAAACAACCTTTGCATGCTTGTATGAATTTCTTTGTTTTTTATTATTTTATGTGGTGAATTGTTTGAATGCTAGTTTGAATTTGTGCCTTTATTGATTTGTAGTAAACTTGAAGAGTGTGACAATTGCAAGATCAAGGAGTGAACCTAGTTTATCCACTAAAAAGGCAAGTGGTGCTTCATATATTATGTCCTATTATTTTAACTATGCATTAGTGATATTTTGGTAGGACTTGCGTGGAATTTTCTAAGTATAAGCTATGCCATGGGAAATCCTAGTAGATATTGTCTTAGTGGAATTTTCCCTAAGTTAAGATTCTTACTACTATTATGCTTAGCTTAGCTAATAGAAAACAAGGGTGGATTATTCATGCTATGGAAATATTTCTAAGTCTATGACTTGTGTTTTGCTTAATAAAACAACTATGTGAATGAATCACCTGGGTGGAATGGTGAGAATGGTTTGTGTTGAGTGGTTACACAAGGCCCAGTGGATGGCTACTGTAGCACCCCGGTAAATACACTACTAGAAAATCTCCCATGTTTATTCTTATGCATCATCATGACATTATGCATACTTCGTCTCTAAAAATATTTTTCTAAACCTTATTTTGTCTCCACAATATTACTCTTCTACTATTCAAAACAAAACCCCGGGTCCCTCTGAATATTTTATTTATCAAAAGCTATCTGCAAAAATCTATTTAAAACATAATAAACTAAACAAGAAAAACAAATATTTTTATTGGAGGAGGCAGCCGCAGGTCAGGCCCAAAATCCCAGCCCGCAACCACCAACCACCACTCTAGTGTAAACCCTAACCCTAAACCTAATCCCCAACCCCCACCCAATACCCTACCCAGCCGCCACCAACCTCACATCTCGCGCGCGCTCACCCTGCCGCGACCCCGCTCCCTCCCTTTGCCTTTTCCTCACCCTGGCCCCACACTCGACCGACCCACTCAACACATGAACTGCGACCACCCCTGGAACCCATCGGCCATGCACACCACCAACATGCCTACACTACACGCACGCAACCCTCGGTCAACCCACCACCCTGGCCGGACCCCTGGCCCCACCAACTCCTCGGTATGCTTCCTTGTGACGCAACCCCCGCCCACCTCGCGATCCCTAGCCCCACACAACGCCCTGCTTACCATGCCCGAACCCATCCCCACCACGCTCGCCTTCTCTCGTTGACCCGCACTTCCTCGCGTTACCAGGCGAGCGCCGCCGTGCAACCCCGCTCCTCCGGCACCCTCCGGTCACCGCCACCCCCGCGACCAACTTCCACCCTCCCGGTCCGCCTCCTTCCTGTCGGAGTCCTCCATCGCCCCGCCTCGCAGAGCCTGCCACCTACCTCCTCGCTCGGTCCACGCATCGTCGCCCTCCTCCTCTGTCTGATTCACCGCCGCTAGGGGCTCGACCACCTCCAGCACCGCCTCGCGACGCCCTCACCCAGCCGTTCTCCTCGTCCTGCGTCGCCTCTACCTCCTCGCTCCCTTCTTGGACACGCGTGCGTCACCGCCTGTGAGCCCCTGCGTTTCTCGTCGTCCTCTCCCTGCGTGCCTCTCCCCACAGCCGGAGCCGCCGCAGGTGTCGTCCTCCTCTTGGAACCCTGAACGTCGTCGCCCGGTGTGCTCGTTCTCACGGTCAAGGTTGCCGCGACGGCCGTAAGACCTCTGCTCCTTTGCCTAGCTCGGCCTCTACTCTGTTTTTGTAAACCGGCTGTGTGGTATGTATCTGCAGGCTCTCTGCTGCTTACCATCGATGATGAGTGGTGGTAGATGCTACATGTGCCTTCTGTAAACTCTCGGTGTTGGTCTTATTCCTACCCGTATGTTTTGTTCATGCCCGTGTGAGATCACTCAATGCCACCCGGATGACCTCGCCGAGAATCGTTTCATGCCGAGATCTTCCGAAGACCACGACATCCGATAAGTTTGCCATAGACCGCCACGACGCCAAGGTCTTCCACACGGAGCGCCATGATCTCCTTCCAAAATCCGAAGACTGATCCTGAAGCCCATTCCAAAGACCGATCCCCGAACCCTCGGAGCCCCAAGAGCTTCGAAACCGAGATGTGTGCCCCCTTCTCGAGCCCTATTTTATAAATTGCCATATAATATATCTTGTTGCATATTAAATTGTCATGCTTGCATACATATTGTGGGTTGGGAGTATGTTGTCGACTCATCTAATAATTAAATATGGAGGCCATATGTGGGCTTTTATAGTCTTATAGTGGCCCCATTTAAATCGGTGTAACGAATCGATGCCATGTTTTGACTTGTTAAGTCTACATTTAAATTGCGGGGTATCTAAACAACTTGAACCTATTAAATAATTGTCGGGACCCCGGTTCCGCTTAATATGGCCTAATTGCATCGCACCTTTGACATGTCATACATCATACATGCATCATGCCCGATCTTCTGCCGTAGTATGAAATAGTGCATCCGTTGTTTCTTCTAGTGCTTTGTTTCTTCACGGATTAGGCCGATGAGTTGATGCGAGAGTCGATCCGATGTTTGGATGAACGTTCGACATTGTTTTTAGGCGAGCATTCTCCCTCTTTCTACCTATTTTACTTTATAGTCTTTATTTCCTCCAGTTGATCTATTGCTATCTGTGTTGCGATGCTCTAGTTTTCGTACCCGTGATATCCCTTGCAGCCTTATTTTGCCTTGGACACATCCTATTACCTGTTGTTTGGTAGATAGTTGGACTTGCGTGTCGTAGTCGCTTGCTCAAGTGTTGTTGCGTGTCGTCAAGTATCACGGTTGTTGGAGTAATGCCGCATGTTTAATGTTGGAGATGACCATGGCTTTAATTACCGTTTAATAACTAAAATTGAAGTAGGTAAATAATGCAGAGGCACAGGTGGGCAATAGATGTTATTTAGTTTTTAACCATCCACTTGTGTCCTGTAGGACCCCGAGTACTTGATACCTGTTCTTTGAATATTCGCACTATCCGCATGAGGGACCATGAATCCCCCTAGCCAGAGCTTGAGTCATATATTATTTCTTGGGGACACAAACTAGTTTGGGGCTTTATTACTATTCCGTACTTATGCCATGCTTTACTGCTTTATTTATGATTGCGCGTAGAGCGCCTGTACTGTTTAGGAACCCCGTGCCAAGTTTTCGCTGTATCGACAAGACCAGTCCTACTTTCGGGTTCCTAGTCGTTTACAGCCGCCGCCACACACCCTGGGTCCGTATCGGAGATGGCCGACTTCGTTGCGGGTAGCTTAGTGGGGTGGCCCCCTGAAATATTATATGAATCTTGCAATTGCTCTGTCGTGATGCCTCGTTGGGTTTTCATTTGTTTTTTTCCGAGGTTGATCGTGCGTGTGTTGCTATTTGTGCTCCCCTGCAGGGTAAAAAATTCTGAAAGCCGTGTCCGCGGTTATGGACGACTTGGAGCACAGTATCTCGATCATAGACAACTATAACTAAAGTAGTGCTATAAATTTGACTTTATAATGACTAGTAATCAGCTTCACTATAATGGAATGGCTAAATAAAAGTGCCAACAACTGCTGGTTTGGGTTGTCACCTGTTACCATTGTATCTGACTAGTAAGTATTGCAACTACAACGGAATGGCTAAATAAAAGTACCAACAACTGCTGGGTTTTGGTATGCCTCATGCTATATGTATCTGACTAGTAAGTACTACAACTACAACGGAATGGTTAACTAAAACTGCCCACTGCTTATTATATCAGGATGACTCATGCTATCTATATCTGACTAGTAATTGCCACAACTATAACGGAATGAATAAAACTGCCAACTGTGTGAGTTCCTCGGTTGACTTCCTCGTTTGGTCTCGAGGGGGAAATACCAGGATGGGTATGCTTGGTGATAGTTTCAGGTTGGATCCGAATAGGTATTTCTTATCCCTATCTGATAGCCGCCAGCTGTATTGAGTCTCTATAGGTTGTTTAGTGCATGTTGCGCTGCCGCTTCAGTCCACCATACCTATGTAGGCAAGGACCGCCGAATTCTAGTCTCGCCGTGTACTGGCCTCAGTACTGACCGCTCTCTTTTTGTTAAGCAGGTTTTGAGATCGACGTCGTTAGCAGGGTTACCCTTCCGGCTTGGCCTGGGCAGGGTTATGGACGCCATTGGTTATTCTTCAGGGCTCTTAGATCAATTTGCATCTTGTCCGTACTCAGACGCTGTATCGTTGTAAAGGTTCCATTGTGAACTATTTTGTAATGGTATTACTTTGTTTTCCACCCACACACAAGTGCCTGGTGGGCGCCTTTGAATCGTTTCTATGCGAGTTTGGTGGGAATCGATAAAACTTGCATAGAGCCGATCCGAGGGTGTTACAGCTACCTTGTGTATCACACTTGTGAAAAGCCACCCAAGAACAAAGGGATTTGAGATGTTAACTGTTGAGAAGTTTCTAGTGCAACCACATGGCAATATGGGCTCTGCCTGGATCATATAGGTTGCAATAATTTAGCCAAATGGACAGAAGGTGGTAGGGTGATAGGATGGAACGCGTCCATTTGGTATAAGGGAAGGCTTCTAAAAGATCTTGTCACGATGTATGTCGAGTCTTGTGGGGAAAGTGCACCACCTCTCGAGAGAGTAAAATCTAAGTACTTAGCCACGTCCCCGGCAATGGACAATTTGAGCATCAAGACATTGAAGCTATCAAGGATCTCCTCATCCCAATTTCTAAGTTAAAAACTTGTGGTTGAACAAGGGTAAAGGTTCGCCAATTTCTATTGGTAGTTCCTTGGACGTTTTTGACAAATAAAAACTTAGTGTTTTCAACTAATAAGGAAAACCTTATTTTGAGCAAAGCAAGCCTTAGCTACACTTAGCCAAATGCATATAGATGTTAGATACCACTATTCTATCATAGTATCACTTGCCAATATAATTCAAATGTATTGACCCTTATGGCTGTAACTTATTATGTTGCAGGTTTATTTGATGTTAGTAAAGTTTGTTGAGTAGGGATTACAAGTCTACAACCAACATGATTGCCTGTGGCACTTGAAGATGAAGGACTCCATGCTATATAGTTATATCTGCTGCATTGTAATGAGATAGCCAAATGAGCTATGTAAGATGTAATGAATTATTTTATTCCTGGTTATAAGTTGTAATATGACCTTTGTTTCTTGATATTACATCCTAAACTGTGGATGCTAACTATTGATCCAGGGACTAGCATTGTAAACACAGGTATCTCCACCTTATAAAGGTTGGGACTGCTACAAGGCAGTTTTATATATCCTTTTATGAATTATCAATTAAGGAAATAGGTTTAAATTCAAGTTACTAGAGTATTAAATTTTTATTTATTACAAAAGTGTAATACTATAATTTTAACGTGTAGTTATTATTTTTGTGATCATTTTGGTATATTATATATATTTTTTATGATTTTTAATAATAAAATATGATTTTTATAAGCTTTATTGATTTATAAACTACTTAATAAATAATAAATATTTAGTTAAGTGGCATAAAAATGCATGATTATAGTTTATAATTGTATATTTTGTTTTTCCACGAATTTATATATTTTACATTTATTTTTCTGAATTTTCACATATTAAAATATGCTTTTAAAAAACTTTTCTACTTAATAGAATATTTGCTAATTAATAACATGATTTATTTAGGTTGAATAACAAAGTATAATAATAAGTTTAATTTGTAGATCTTATTTTTGTAAAGATTTTAATATATAATACACATTTTCTAAATTTTAAAATAAAAGTTATTGAATTTATAAGGTTTAATCATTTTATAAAACATCCTAAAAGAAAAACGAATGTCTATTATTGTGTCATGCCTATGTCAGGCTGACACTAGCATGCATCAAAATTCTCTTTTACACTCCTAACTAACCTAGACAGAGAGACAGACAGATGGGCCCAAGGCCACATCAGCTGCCACACGGCAAGTTTGACTAGGTTTGACCATGCACTAAGGTGATGCTAGCATCAGCGTGACGTCACATCGGTGCCGACGCTGCAGATCGATGATGGGCACGTCTCAGGGGATGGTGCGGGACTGCACGAGTGGTTGTGTTGGGAGCAACATGATGTTAGGAACCTATTCATAGTGGTGCCGCCTCGATTTGACCCTCAGAGATGCGTCAATGGCAACGACTGGCAGTGGCAGACGGCAAGGCACGGCGGACGAGAGAACCATGGAGAGAGAGGGAAGATGGTGTGGTGTCTAAGCACTAATGACTCACTGGGTTTGCAGCGAAGAGGTTGACACAACGACTTGTGGCCAGAATCAGTGGGTATGATGGCGGCAATCGGTGACTGTTGCTAGAGAAGAACATGACGATGGCAGTGATTTACTAAGCTCTGGCTCGATTCCTCTGGCTAACTGAAGTAGGAAATCACAACGGTGATCATGGCATTCTTGGACTGCCACGGGGAAGGCCAGAACGGCAGAAATCGACGGCAACCCGAAGCTAGGGTTTTGGTATGTGGACTAAATTGGAGAGAGAGCTTACGGGAGAGGGAGAATGAGTATGAGGATGTGCGAGGCATCGTCATGTCCTTCTTATACCCCTTCGGATGACGACAACCTTGGCACGAATCATAGCGGCCACGACGGACGGCAAAGGTGTTGCCTGCCAGTTGCTTCACCGGTGATGCTTTATGTCAAGAGGAAGAAGAAAGGAAAAGAAACAAAGAGGTATGCGGGGCAGCGCTGGGCTGCGGACGGGCCGAGTGGGCCACAGTTTGCTGCGTGCTGGCGGTAGATAGGTAACGAGATGCGACCTGTACTAAGGTGCTCTTTCTTTTACCTTTTCTTTTAAAACTTTTTGTCTTCTTATTTCTTTTCTAATTTTTGTATTTACACATTTATGTTTAATTTTTCTTTAAAGAATATCTTTTCTAAACATTTATAATTATAGAAGAGTACATTTAGGGTACTTACATAAATGTTTATGTTAATGATATATTTTATTTATTTACTCTTATTATATTTTCTAATTCTATTTATCATTCATTTACAAAACCTTTTTAACTAGAATTTCTATAAGATTTAAATACCAAAACCTTTTGTAAATATTTTAAATATTTTAGGGTTCATTCTTATTAAGTGATTTCCATGCCTTTTTGTTATTTTTATATTTTATACTTATATGAGATGTTTTAGATATGGCATAAAATATTAAGTATTATTACATTATGATGTTTTAAATTTTGTAATTCTCAAATTATGATCCCGCCTATTTCATACCCACACAAATTTAGTGTTTACAATTACCAACGAAATATTTTGGTGGTCATTTTAGGGAACAATTTCATTAGCATAGATGAATTACGCATGAGATGTGATGAAGCCTTAAGCATATATTCTTGCTAAGTTGTTAATAATAATAACCTCCCTTAACATATTGGGTGAATCAAGATTAGTATTTAACATAGTGATTCACCACCATTTTATGTGTGGTTTAACTTTTGATATGAACTTATCATGTATTGGTTTATAGTGAATATTACTTAGAGGATATATATAACTCACATATTATGCAATAGTTATTATTTCGTGAGGGCTTCTATTTCCATGTATCAGTTATGATTCCTAGAGGATTTTCCTACACTCATAATCCTTCTTTGATCTTGCTAAAGAGTAGGGTTTGAGAATCTTTACTTACAGTTATGGATGATATCCAAAAATACAGAAACATAGTTAGTTAGCCTTTTAATATGATTTTTAATGAAATATGTTCTTAATAATTATCTAGTAACTTAACTTTAGGTTTTAGTATGATGACATAGACATGGGACTTTACATGGATTGGCATATTCTTTCTAAAAGGTACCTCAGGAGTTCCTATCCTCAATACTTCACTAAGCTTGGCTTTAGTTAAGGAATTCCTTTCCTAGATATACTCTTGATACGTCGGAAACATATCTATAATTTTTGATGCTCCATGCTTGTTTAGTATCTACTTTGCTTTTCTTTGTCGACACTTTGAGGTGTTTTTATATCTTTTCTGGAACTAACCTATTAACAAGTTGCCACAGTGTCAGTTGCCTGTTTTCTTCTGTTTTTGGTTCCAGAAAGGCAGAAAATCAATATTCTCGGAATTGGACAGGTCAAAAGCCAAAGTCAATATTTTACCGTGAGGGACACGAATCCAAAAGACGAGATGGAGACGCAACCCAGGGCGGCCAAACCCCCCTAGGCGTGGGTGGGCCCTGCCCTGCGCCTGGGCAGGGTGTGGCCCCCTAGCCGCCTCCCAGCCTCGCCTCTTCGCCTATAAGAAACCCCCGATGCAGAAACCCTAAGTACCCGATCAAAACTCCACGAAACCTTCTGTAGCCGCCGCCATCGCCGTCCCTAGATCGGGGGGATCTAAAGTTCTTCCCGGCACCCTGCCGGAGGGGAGATCATCCCGGAGGCCTTCTCTCCGGTATGATGCGTGAGTAGTTCCACCTTGGACTATGGGTCCATGTAGTAGCTAGATGGTTGTATTTCCTCCTTGTGATTTCATGTATAGATCTTGTGAGCTCCGTTCATGATCAAGATCTAATCTATTTGTAATCATGCATGTTATGTTTGCGGGGATTGATGGCGCCCGACACTTGTCGTGGAATGCTTCGTTGGAAACCCCAACAGCAAGGTATGAAGCAGCACAACAACAAGTTTCCCTCAGTAAGAAACCGAGGTTATCGAACCAGTAGGAGGAAAGAAACGTCACACAGGTGTTGCAAGCAACGCGGAGACCTGCACAACACACACTCAAGACTTTGCCCCAACGAATCAGTGAGGTTGTCAAGCTCACCGGTTTGCTGTAACAAAGGATTAAACGTATGGTGTGGAAGGTAATGGTTTGCAGCAAGTAAACAAGTAAAAGTGGAATATGTATCAATGGTAAAGATTGGACTGGGGTCCATAGTTCACTAGAGGTTCTCTCCTTAGATAAACAACATGGCATGAAGGGTAAACAAATTACAGTAGGGCAATTGATAGGAACTAAGCAAGGCATAACAATGCAATTACCAGTCAGAAAGATCCTATGAGATTCGATTGGGCAATACAACAAGATACATAGACCGCCATCCAACTGCATCTATGACTAGAAGTCCACCTTCAGGTTATCATCCAAACCCCCTCCAGTATTAAGTTGCAAGCAACAGACAACTACTTTAAGCAAAGTGTGTAAGGTAAACAGTCCACTTGTTCCATGAACAAGAGACCGTTGTTTTCTCCCTAGTAGCAACAACACATCTACAATCGAAGAGATTTCTGTCACTTCCCTTGGAAACTAGAGGCATGAACCCACTATCGAGTATAAATACCCCCTATTGGAGTCACTAGCAACTACTTGGCCAAGATAGCTACTAACAATGAAGAGCATGCAAGATCACAAACAACATAGACATGATAGAATCATAAAGACAAAACCATTAATCAAACCAACATAATAATCTAAATATCCATCGGATCCCCACAAACACAACATGCATGATTACAAATAGATTAGATCTTGATCATGAACGGAGCTCACAAGATCTATACATGAAAGCACAAAGGAGGAGATACAACCATATAGCTACTACATGGACCCATAGTCCAAGGTGGAACTACTCACGCATCATACCGGAGAGAAGGCCTCTAGGATGATCTCCCCTCCGGCAGGGTGCCGGGAAGAACTTCAGACCCCCCGATCTAGGGATGATGGTGGCGGCGTCTACAGACAGTTTCGTGGAGATTTGATCGGGTACTTAGGGTTTCTGCATCGGGGGCTTCTTATAGGCGAAGGGGGAGGCCGAGGAGGCGTCCAGGGGGGTCAAACCCTACCCAGGCGCGGGGCAGGGCCCACCCTCGCCTAGGGGGTTTGGCCGCCCTGGCCCGCTTTTTCGTCTCCCCTCTGGACTTCTTGTTCCCCACGGAAAGTAATTGACTTTGATGTTTGTCCCGTCCAATTTCGAGAATATTTCTTTACTAACTTTCCTGAAACCAAAAACAGCAGAAAACAGGAAACTGGCACTATGGCAACTTGTTAATAGGTTAGTACCAGAAAACATGTAAAAATTACCTCAAAGTGTAGACAAATCAAAGCAAAGTAGATACTAAACAAGCATGGGGCATCAAAAATTATAGATACGTTTCCGACGTATCGAGCATCCCCAAGCTTAACTCCTGCTCGTCCTCGAGTAGGTAAGTGATAAAAAGAATAATTTTTGAGGTGACATGCACCCTCACAATAAAGATCCAACCATTTGCAAGCATTGAAAGCTGGGATCAAAGAACTGTAAACATGTGCATGAAAGATGGAGTTCTAACAATAGGACATAGTAACTATGCATGCAACATGACAAGTTACAAATAGAGATCATGAATAACATGCATTGAAAAACGTTTGTTTGTTTCACATACAGAAAACATAGCACAGTGGCAATCAGCTTGTCCCTCATAGAGTAGCAAATATATGCATAGGACAACTTCAAAGTTCACAAGGGTGACTAGAAACAAATATCACAAGAACAAGTAATATCACAATCTGCATCAATCAATAAGCTTTGGAACACTGCACATAGAATGACAACTATGCTCTCTTAATGGTGCTTAAAGGTAAAAGGTGGAGACTCAATAGTGGTGGAAGAAAAACCTTTTATAAAGGAACCATGGATTTCAAGTTTCAAAAAGAGGTTCCAAAAATTATGGTACTTGTTAGCTTTCAGCCCTCATTGCCCCTATCATAAGCATCTTGAAGTGATTAAGATTAAAGTGACAAAGATGGAGTATATGCTTGATGAAGTATAAGTTGGCAATCTCAATTCCCTTGAATACGAGGGCCACACCTCATGCTACTCAACTTTGGTCACCTGTAAGTTCTTGTCATTGTAAGTATTTGCATATCATAGAGAACCGCCAACGGGGAACCCCTTGCACATGGTATAAGAGCTTTCCCATAACCAAAATGACAAGGCAAGCAGACAATGAGCATCTCAGCAATCTTCTTATTTACCATGGGAATATGGTGCATTTTCTCTCTTTCCTCTTTTCTCAATGTGTCTCTTTTTTTATAAGAAGAATGCTTCATAGATGTCACTATGGTGATGCTGTAAGTTTCCACCATGATTAGGCATGGCTTAGGCTAGCGGCCCAGGCGTTTCTCTAACACAGGATACAAACTCCATGGACTTACAAGTTCCCTCTTTATTTCACACCGGTGACATCCATAGACAAAAGAGCATGATATCGGCTGAGTACAAAGTACAAGTGCAATGTTGAAAACATTCCCCGTGACAGCACGGTTCTGCTAATTCCAACGTAAGTGCAAGCATATACAACATAGATGACACAATGGTTCAAGTTTATTAGGGGCAAAAAATATAAAGTGTGCCATCAAGTTTGTGAGGGCTTTAATCACTAAGTTTTCACATAACAAAATAGTTTTTAATTGGAAGATAGTTGAAAACAAGAATATACTTGGAATGGTGTAACACACCATGCATAGGAGTTTATAGTGGAAACTTTGGAATAACTTGGTTTCTTGGGAGTTGGAAGCATGATTAGAGCTTACTCATACAAGTGGAGGCTAGCAAAAGACTGGGAGCAACCAAATAAGAGAGCAATGATGGCCATAATCATGCAGTGCAACAAAGGATTACTAATCAAAGCAAAGAGTGGTACTACAAGTCAAGGACTAAATGATCATAGAGTCTAATGGTGACTTGTCATAGTCATAACATGGTGTGAGCATGTGCCAAGTCAACCCAAGCAAAGCATCAAAGGAGAATACCACAATACTATGCTTTTGCATGCTAAAACAACACATAATTTCTTCAAGGAACACTAAGCAATCCCAATTGTTTGTAACAAGACATGCTACAACAATAATCACTAAGCATAAGGTCAAAACATCACCTAGCATGTCATGCTAAAGTCTAAGTCACAGTCAATGCAAGCTCCTCTTGCACTTACAAGCAAGAACTTACTACTCCTTTCCAACACCAAGCAACTTATTTGCAAAACAACACAACGAGAACGGGGGTCCAAACTACTCAAGCAAACTAAACAAACTAAGCAAAGCAAACGAAAACTAAGATGCTCCAAGAACAACACAACTGTGCATGAAACAATAAAAATGAAGTGTCTAGACAGACCTGAGCTTTTTATTGATGAAGAAGGGGATGCCTTGGGCATCCCCAAGCTTTGACACTTATAACTCTTGGATATTTCTTGGGGTGACACCATGGTGTCATCCCCAAGCTTGAGATTTTGTCCATTCTTCATCTCATTGCATCATTCTCTCTCTATACCATAAATTTTTCCTTCATACAAAACTTCACACAATCTTCATTAGCAATATTAGCTTATTCAAAAGATATTAGACCTCTGGAAAATCTTTGAAACAGCAAGGCTTTTCACTAGAAACACAAGATACTGTAGTAAATCCTTCAAAAAGCTCAATTCACCTAAAGAGAACTCAAAAAGTAATCAATAAGAAGCAAATGCAAATAATGGCAGAAATCTGTCAAAACAGACCAACAAGTAGAAAACGATTTTTTAGAACATATTATGGTTCTCAAATCAAAAAGTGTTGAACTAATGAAAGTTAGATGACATACTGAGGGATTTATTTGTAAATTTTCAGCTCAATCGGAGTTACAGAGACTCCTCACGAATGTTTTTTATGGAGGACAGAAATCTGTTTCGGGACAGCAACTCTCCAAATCTTACTTCCCTCTCATTAGAGGTCATTCTTAGCACAAAAAGCAAACAAAAAGGATAAGGAGAGTTCATTACTGAAGTAATAACTTCCAAGACTCAATTAAACTCTTGGGTTATCTCCCAACAAGTACTTTTCTTTAACGCCTTTAAGTTAGGCTTGATAGTTTGAGAAGATGCTCACATAAGAAATATGAATTGAAGTAAAATAGAGCATCAAGAAGCAATTTCAAAACACATTTAAGTATAACCCTCTTCCTATGCATTGTAATATTGTACACAAATAAATTCACAAAGAACAAAGGGACAAGCATAGGAAGATAAAACAAGAGTAACTTCAAAACTTTCAGCACATAGAGAGGTGTTTCAGTACCATGAAAAATTCTACAACCATACTTTCCTCTCTCATAATATTTTTTAGTAGCATCATGAATAAACTCAACAATATAGCTATCACATAAAACATTCTTTTCATGATCTACAAACACATAATTTCTATCAAGCTCAAAAATAGTGGGATTAAAACCTTCACAGGTTTTACCCAAAGTAGATATTTCAAAAGGATCCACGGGAACATAACATTCATCCTCCTTTGGTAAGCATGGGGGACAATCAAATAATATCCATGCTCTTTTGTCTATGGATGTCACCGGTGTGAAATAAAGAGGGAACTTGTAAGTCCATGGATTATGTATTTTGTGTTAGAGAAACGCCTAGGCCGCTAGCCTAAGCCATGCCTAATCATGGTGGAAACTTGCAGCATCACCATAGTGAGCTATCTATGAAGCATCCTCAATAAAAAGCTATGCATATAGTAAATAAAAAGATCGCTGGGATGCTCATTGTCTGCTTGCCTTGTCATTTTGGTTATGGGATAGCTCCTGTACCATGTGCAAGGGGTACCCCGTTGGCGGTTCTCTATGATATGCAAATACTTACAATGACAATAACTTTCACGTGACTGAAGTTGAGTAGCATGAGGTGTGGCCTTCGTATTCAAGGGACTTGAGATTGCCAACTTATACTTTGTCAAGCATATACTCCATCTTTGTTCACTTTAACCTTAATCACTTCAAGATGCTTATGATAGGGGCAATGAGGGCTGAAAGCTAACAAGTACCATAATTTTTGGAATCTCTTTTTGAAACGTGAAATCCCTGTTTCCTTTATAAAAGGCTTTTCTTCCATCGTTATTTGAGTCTCCACCTTCTACCTATAGGCATCATTAAGAGAGCATAGTTGTCATTCTGTGTGCAGTGTTTTAAAACTTATTGATTGATGCATATTGTGATATTACTTGCTCTTGTGCTACTTGTTTCTGGTCACCCTTGTGAACTTTGAAGGTGTCCTATGCATCTATTTGCTACTCTATGAGGGACAAGCTGAATGCCACTATGCCATGTTTTCTGTATGTGAAACAAACAAACTTTTTTCAATGCATGTTATTCATGATCTTTGTTTGTAGCCTTTCATGTTGCATGCATAGTTACTATGTCTTATTGTTAGAACTCCATCTTTCATGCACATGTTTAGAGTTCTTTGATACCAGTTTCAATGCTTGCAAATGGTTTGATCTTGGTTTTGATGGTGCATGTCACCTCAAAAATTATTCTTTTTATCACTTACCTACTCGAGGACGAGCAGGAGTTAAGCTTGGGGATGCTTGATATGTCGGAAACGTATCTATAATTTTTGATGCTCCATGCTTGTTTAGTATCTACTTTGCTTTGCTTTGTCTACACTTTGAGGTGTTTTTATATCTTTTCTGGAACTAACCTATTAACAAGTTGCCACAGTGCTAGTTGCCTGTTTTCTTCTGTTTTTGGTTCCAGAAAGGCAGAAAATCAATATTCTCGAAAATGGATGGGACAAAAGCCAAAGTCAATATTTTACCGTGAGGGACACGAATCTAGAAGACGAGACGGAGACGCAACCCAGGGCGGCCAAACCCCCCCTTGGCGTGGGTGGGCCCTGCCCCGCGCCTGGACAGGGTGTGCTCCCCTAGCCGCCTCCCAGCCTTGCCTCTTCGCCTATAAAAGCCCCCGATGCAGAAACCCTAAGTACCCGATCAAAACTCCACGAAACCTTCTGTAGCCACCGCCACCGTTGTCCCTAGATCAGGGGGATCTGAAGTTCTTCTCGGCACCCTGACTGAGGGGAGATCATCCTGGAGGCCTTCTCTCCGGTATGATGCGTGAGTAGTTCCACCCTGGACTATGGGTCCATGTAGTAGCTAGATGGTTGTATCTCCTCCTTGTGCTTTCATGTATAGATCTTGTGAGATCTGTTCATGATCAAGATCTAATCTATTTCTAATCATGCATGTTGTGTTTGCGGGGATCCGATGGATACTGATATTATTATGTCAGTTTGGTTAATGGTTTTGTCTTTATGATTCTATCATGTCTGTGTCGTTTGTGATCTTGCATGCTCTCCATTGTTAGTAGCTATCTTGGACAAGTAGTTGCTAGTGACTCCAAGAGGGGGTATTTATGCTCGATAGTGGGTTCATGCCTCTAGTTTCCAAGGGAAGTGACATAAATCTCTTCGGTTGTATATGTGTTGTTGCTACTAGGGAGAAAACAACGGTCTATTGTTCATGGAACAAGTGGATTGTTTACCTTACACACTTTGCTTAAAGCAGTTGTCTGTTGCTTGCAACTTAATAATGGAGGGGGTTCGGATGATAACCTGAAGGTGGACTTCTAGTCATAGTTGCAATTGGATGGCGATCTATGTATCTTGTTGTATTGCCCAATCGAATCTCATAGGATATTTCTGACTAGTATTGCATTGTTATGCCTTGCTCAGTTCCTGTCAATTGCACTGCTATAATTTGTTTAACCTTCATGCCATGTTGTTTATCTAAGAAGAGCACATCTAGTGAACTATGGACCCCGGTGCAATCTTTACCATTCATACATCTTCCACTGTTACCTATTTACTTGCTGCAAACCATTACCTTCCACACCATACGGTTAATCCTTTGTTACAGCAAACCAGTGAGCTTGACAACCTCACTGATTCATTGGGACAAAGTATTGAGTTTGTGTCTCCATGTTGTTTTTAACACCTGTGTGACGTTTCCTTCCTCCTTCTGGTTTGACAACCTCGGTCTCTACTGAGGGAAAACTTGCTGCTGTGCTCATCACACCTTCCTCTTGGGGTTTCCAACGAAGCGTCCCACGACAAGTGGTGGGTGCCATCAACTCTATATAAATCTCTCCTCTTATTCATAAAGATCACATTTTCTTAAATAAGTCAATCATCTGACTCCACCATATCTATCATCATATGATGACATGGTCATGTCACTATAACAATACTCATTCTCCATTCTTCCTCTAGTCTAACTTCCATTTTTAGATACCCTTGATGAATTCATTCATGGGGTTATTTCTAACTTATTTAATCAACACCCTTAACATTCTTCTCTCATCTACCACCAAGGCTTGCAGAGTTACACTCCTCAATATAACACATGTGATATCAATCCTCTGGAAGAGGTGTGGTACTATCCCCATAATACAAGATTGTTCTTGTGTTTTCTTCGTTAACATTACCATTTCTCCATCTACTCCATTCAACTCAGGTTCTATATTTCATCATACACTAGCTTGACTTCTCATGATCAATGCTAGAGGACTCAACTAACTAAGGTTGAGTATAGCCTGGAATACTGATATCATCTCTTAAACACCTAGTCAATTATCCTCAAGTGAATTGAGAATAATGACCACTATCCATTAAGCACACTTGACTTAGACTTCTTGTTGTCTCGTCAATATCTATCCTCAAGTTTCAACTAACCTATGAGAGGAATATTACTACCCTTATAACTCAATGTTGCTCTAGTATGAGCTTGGTCATACTATCTTGACTTTGGTTGCCTCTAGTAATTCTTACTCCAAATTCATATTACACCATTGTGACTTGTCATGACTAACCTAGGATAACATAGATGTACTAGAGTTTAATCATATTCTATCCACCAATGTCACTTATTCATCATATAATCAATCTCTCTTAGTGACTTAAGCATGATCATTATAATCCTTTGATCATTTATGGCTTAGGTTTCCAGTTGGCTAATCAAGGATTTCATCAATGCAACATTACAGTTGTAATTATCTTCTTAGAATTTCCATTTAACTAAGATATATTATTCACTGACTATGACTACTTGATCCAATAAGATTACTCCTTGGTCACTATATCTCCAAAATTCATCCTTATAATCCACTTGTTACCAACATATATATTTATTTAAGATTACTCTTCTTTTCCATTCAGGAGTGAGTTAACTCCACTGATCACCATATTGACTTGATTCTCTTCAAACACCCTCATCCTAAAGATGAGATCTAAAACTAGCATATATACTTATCTCTTCTTACTTACTTCATTTCAAGACTTGAGAAGTAACAATATAGTAGGTCAAGAGTTGAAAGATTAAAATATGATAGGTTAAGAATTGATAGATCAAGGATTGATCACTCAACATTGATGAACAACATATATTAGAACATGGTTCAATAGATATGATAGGATTTGTATGCAAAGAAAGATATGTGGTGAATGGTCTTGACTTGATTTCCCTCCTACTCAATATAACTAAAGAGTTAGCTTTAAGCATTACCATCATCCTCATGGTATAAATAGATAAGAATAAGATAGATCAAGATTTAGCTATTGAATTCCTTTTACTGGAGTTTTATACTTAACTTGGTATCCAAGAGTCATGTAATGAATACCACGATATGATCTCTAAAATATCTGGTATTAATCATTAATTAATGTGTTGTGGTTTAGTTTTATTATATTTGATCTACCCTTAGATCAAATCATTTTTACCCAAAAATAAGGTTTTAGCAAAGGTCATATTGAAACTTATCGCAATTAAATTGATGATCTACTTCAGTTCCATCAAGTTAAGAGAAGCTTCAATCACTTTGACAAGTTTTATTCAAAAGCATGAAAATTATCCAGATTTTCTATGCATGAATGAAATGCACACACCTGATCTTAACTTATTTCTAAGCTCTAATGCTGGAATGTTACGGGGCGCACCCGTACCAGTGGTCTTTATGCTGGCTGTGGCCTGGATTCAACTCCAGGAATACTTGGTCATCAATACTTTCTCAAAATCATCATTTATGACTCCAGATTTCACAATAAAAGTGTGGTTTCCTGCGTAAAATAAATCAAAGGAAGGATTTGCATATATTTTTAATAATTAGTTATTAGTGGAAAATCAAGAGAGAATAATGTCAATTGCTTGACGAAAAGCAATGTTTAAATGCGGAGAAAGATGTCGCTTTTTGGAGCCATCAACTTCCCCAGAGCTCAAACCTTGATCGCCCTAGAGCAAGAAGAAACAAAAGAACTATAAGAAATCCAGTGTTTAAACTTGAAACAACTAGAATATGAATTTAATTATGGTCGGTAGTCATATGCGTCTAGCACTTCAGTCTTGTCTTCATTATTTTAGACCCTTATCATCTTGAGGTCTTCCACCGGATTTGGCTCGGGATTTCCAGCGAATTTTGCACGTATGAGAGCTTGGCTCTCGGCTACCTTGCCTAATTGAGCTTCCATGGTATTTGTCTCGGCATATAATTTCTAATTCCATTGGCTTTATTAGATAATTTACCAATACTAGTCTCATGGTTCTCTGTGATTTTAATAAGCATATTATTTTGCTCGGTTTGAGCTTGCATAAAATTTCTAACAGTATGTTCAAATGAGATATTACCATGTTTTGATCCATTATGATTATCAAAGTTATTATAAGGAGCTCCTATAGGACTTGAATAATGTTTTTGAACATTAGAAGCAAAGTTTTGATTTTTTCCATGCAGGATTATATGGACTACGAGCTATAAAATTAACAGCATTAACATCGGTAGAGATAACATTAACTTGGGTATCTTACTTACCCTTTACTATATTAAGTAATTCATCTACCTTTGCAGTAAGCTCTTCATTGTTTACCTCAGTGGTTGAACTCGCCATTTTTTAGGTTCTTTCTACATGTCATTGAGCATGATTGTTTTGCATATCATCAAGTAGTTTCTTTGCAACACTCACCTATTTTCCCATGATTGTTCCTCCAGCTATAGTATCTAGCATAGACTTAGACATTGAGTTAAGACCATTATAAAATAAATGCAGTATTAGCCATTCTTCCATCCCATGGCTAGGATAGTTCGTTACGACTTCTTTCATCATTTCCCATGCAAGCGCTAGTGGCTCGCGGTCTTCTTGTCTAAAACTTGTAACATTTGATCTTAGTTGCATAGTTTTAGCTGGGGGAAGTTTAGTCATAAAGAGATTAGTACATTCCTCCCAAGATGTGATAGTGCCCTTAGGTAGAGCTAGCAACCAATCCTTAGCCTTTCCTCTAAGAGAGAAAGGAAACAATCATAATTTAACAGCATTTGGATCAATATCCTTAATACACATCAAGTCGCAAATTTCAGTAAATGTATTTAAGTGCAAACCCGAATCTTCATAAAATGATCCTCAAAATTGGTTCTATTGAACTAAAATCAAAAGGTTAGGCTTTATCTCATAAGATTCCGCATCAACAGCGAGATGAGTAATAGGTGCACGAATAAAATCATCAGTGAGAGTAGCATACTCTCCAAGTTTCTTTTGAGCCATGGCTCTTTTATTTTTGGTGTTTTTTAAAGTAAGACAAACAAATAAACAAGTAAATATTTTTTTTGGTTTTTAAATAGATAACAAGAAATAAACTACAAACAAAAATTAAATCTAAAAACAAGGTATCTAGTGACCTCACCAGGATAGCGAATTGCTTCCTAGACAACTGTGCCAGAAAAAGGGTTGATACCTTAGATTCAGATTACTGATGTAGTATAATAGTTTTTTCCCTAGTAGACCTAGGTTTATCGAATCCTTGGGAAACAACGCTAATAGGAATAAAAATAAGGACACGTCTACAAGACTTTGTTTTGTCGATTTTACCTTTGTTTACTGGACCAATCTAGTTTACTTTATATTGTGGTTGAATCGATGGATGGAGATAGGCCAGGGTTGAAGATCCACCTGCAGCTGCATGTCATATGGAAATAAAGATAATGATAAGCACATTCATGTGTAAGGTTCCAATAGAGATAATTTTTTGTGGGCAATACATCCTAATGTACTAGAGCCCCTGAGAGGCCACAAGTATAGCAATAGTCTTTTGATCCAACCGAGTGCACCGCAAAGCACCAGGCTACAAACGATCCTTAAGTGCAAAAACACAGATCAAATCATTAAGTGGTGATGTTGTTGTGATCCCAAATGGGTCGCTAAGCGAAGACCGTACTACCCTTGATGTCACTGGGGTTCCTATGAGATCGCCGCTTGCCAAGCATCTCACCTCAAGCCTTGATCAATCTCCAGGATCTTGGGTACCTACAAGTACAAAGATCGAGGCAAGAGATAAAGAAACAAATGATATAAATCCCTCTTACCAACCAATACACAATTATCCCATAGATTAGATACACATAAATGCTACGAGGTTTATCCCCAACCCGCAGCCCGCGAGGACTACTCACTCATAACAATAAGATCAAGGATAGAAAACATTGTGCAATGCTTATATTGAAATCAAATATTCTTACAATGGTCGCTGAATCACAAGGATATCTCAATAATGGCTATGGCTAATAGAGAGGATGGGGATGGAAAGGATGAACTGTGGTGTGGATATCCTTTGGTGGTGTTGTGATCCAATATGAGAATGACAACCCTTTGTGTGGCTACAGGGGCTTCAAAATATATAGGCGTCTTCATGAGCATTGTAGGGTTTGACGAGACGAAGTCGCCGCCACCCCATAGAGTCCCAAGCAGGCGGGGCACCTGCATTGTTGGTCGCCACGCCGACGCGGTCCGCTTCACCAGGAATACTTGGTCAGCAATACTTCCTCAAAATCATCATTTATGACTCCAGATTTCGCAATAAAAGAGTGGTTTCCTGCATAAAATAAATCAAAAAAGGATTTGCATATATTTACAATAATTAGTCATTAGTGGCAAATCAAGAGAGAATAATGTCAATTGCTTGACAAAAACAATGTTTAAACACGGAGAAAGTTGACGCTTTTTAGAGCCATCACGGCCTGACATCTCTTTTGCTCAGTCGATTTGTTTCAAATCTGGAAGATGATCACTGTCATGCTCGAGAGAGAGTAATGCGCTATCTAAAAGGCATTGCGATCAATGACATTCACTATACCGGGTATCCGATGATACTGGAGGGTTGTAGTGATTCAAATTGGATATCTGATGTTGACGAGATAAAGACCATGAGTGGATATGTATTTACACTTGGTGGTGGTGCTGTTTTTGGAAGTCTTGCAAGCATATCATCTTAACGAGGTCAACTATTAAAGCAGAACTCATAGCATTAGACACAACCATTGTTGAAGCAGAGTGGCTTCATGAACTCTTGATGAATTTACCTATGGTTGAAAAACCAATACCCACAATCCTTATGAATTGTGATAATCAAACTGTGATTTTCAAAGTAAACAGTTCTAAGGATAACATGAATTCATCAAGGCATGTGAAGAGGAGACTGAAATCTGTCAGAAAAATTAGAAACTTTGGATTTATTGCGTTGCACTATATCCAAACATCTAAAAACTCGCCAGATCCCTTCACAAAGGGTCTACTACGTAATGTCATAGATAATGTATCGAGGGAGATGGGTATGAGACCCACTATTTAAAGTTGCCCGTAGCGGTAACCCAATCTAAGTGATCGGAGATCCCGTGAAGTAGAATTGGGAGACAAGCTATTGGTCAATTGAGATAAGAGTATCCTTACTTTTGTAAAATACCACTCCATGAAGATGCAATACTCTTCTATTATGTATGGCAGGATGATTTTATCTTAATGTGTTCTAAGTGGATTAATTCTTAAGAAAATATGTTGTATTGCAGAACATCTTTTGAAGAACACACCTATATGAGTCCGACTGTTTATGTCGTAGTCTATAAGAGTTGTATTCTTTCTAGTAAACTCATGAAAGGCCACAGAGTATGACACATACACTCCACCCATGGAGAAGTTCTGCGGTTGCCTAGTTCAGGTCAAGGATTTATGTGAAACTAGATTTGCAGCCAACTTGTAGTTCAAGGCATCACTGTACAAGTTGCAGTTTAGTGTAGTATGAAGTCTAGGCGGAAGTTCAACTTAACAGTCTTCACTGTAGTGCTGATATATAAAAAATGTTGTGAAACCATAGGCAAATCTTGTGTGCCTCTAGGATCTGGTGGAGGATTATTGAAATTTTTCCTAAAAATAGGCCCAGCCCATTTATTATATGCCAATAATTCCTGAAATCCTAGAGGCCCACTTCACCCATTCATGCAAGGCAAGAGGTGGAACAAAAGTTTAGTCCCATATTGCTAGTTGAGTGGAAGTTAAACCAGCTTATAAGTTGATCTCTTCCACCACTTGTACGAGATTGAGATGAGAAGACATATACACCCGCGCTCCTCCTCCTCCTCTCTCGCCTCGCCTCTTCACAACGCGTGCGCCGCGGGTTGCGGCAATCT
Source organism: Avena insularis (assembly GCA_023614405.1). NCBI lineage: Eukaryota > Viridiplantae > Streptophyta > Magnoliopsida > Poales > Poaceae > Avena > Avena insularis. The sequence goes on from CM042695.1 coordinate 392,439,449, forward strand.
CGCCGAGTCGGGCTTTATTTTTTCACGCATGATTGGTATATGAAAACTTGTATAGAAGCCGAAACGTTTTACTCGAGTGGATTTTTAATACGAGCTAAGTGCAAAATGAATGCAAACTCAGTGGAGGCTATCTGGCTTTGGTTGCCGCATGTTCACTTCAACTTACGTCTCTTCGTTTCATCTCCCACACAACTTGTTCGCCCTCTCTCTATGCCTATCTAAGAGAGGACACTCCTCTCAACAAGAGGCACCACCATAGTCAGCGCCTCCAGTTCTAGAGCTTGAGCAATCTCCAAGTCTTTCCCATCCTGGCTTGCGGCGTGCACCGCGAGTTAGGACAATAGCCCTTTGGAACCCTACTTCTTCGAGTCCTATATGGGAGAAGGGTGATAAGGTTTTTGGGGAGCGCTCCGTGTGACTACTGGCTTCATCACGAACGCTGACGGTTACTTCCTGGACAACGACTTCTTCCCCGACGCCATCCACCTCTACGACGACATGGCCGACGACAACTCCAACGCCAACCGCAACCTCAACCTCAACGCCAGTCCCTCTACTAGACCATATGATACCTTCACCTATCTTGTTCAGATCATACTCCTTATGTTATTCGTAGCAATCTGTTTAGAATTGCTAATTTATATTTATCCTATAGACTTTATTTTTTTATTTCGATAAAAAAATTAAATTGTTCATTTCTCCAATAGTATGCAACCCCAAACTTTGTGGCTTCATCTATTATATTACTCTCTCTTCTAGTGACAAAAGGAAGAGATAGATGAGTTCATGTGATCCTTTGATCCAGAGTGTATTATTGACTTGCGTGAGTGAAAATGACGCGAGGATCTATGTAGTACACACGTGTGTCAATCCGAAATCATTGGGATCGTTTATTTATCTAAATATGTACCTTGTGTAATCCCAATAGATGGCTACATTGTTGCCCCTCTAGTACTAGTGAGACCGAAAGCCTAGATACCTCCTTTACTATGGTAAATTCTACATCTACAATCCCTCTTGTTTACTTTTAGTTTTAGTTTATGTTGTTCTTGTTTAGTTCTTTATTACTAGTTACTTTAAACCTCTCCCATTTATCGCTATTATAGTAACTTATAGAATAGGCTATTTCCAAACACGGTTTGGGTGCGAACGTGGCTGCGTCTGATAACGCAATTGTGGGGTTGTGTTATTTCCATTTGTAAAGCTTCCGTGGGACGAACTTTCTAATAAATATTTGCTGCTACAAGTACTGCAATAATCTTATTGTTGATGTAGGAACCGAGTCATCAACGAACCAAAGAGCATGCAAAACATTGGTTGTTGTATATGTTTCTAGGTTTAGTCGCACCATCCCAAGAATCATCAGGCCTAATATTCGGCCATAAGCACAACCGTTACAAAAAATTGTCTATAGGCCTCATAAGACAATATGACACACAATAACCATGAGATAAATCTAATATTTAACAAATTTCTGGCAGAACCAAAGAAGTTGTAAATGACACATGGAAAATGCAGATTATCCGATGGACAGCCATAGTGCAAACATTTAATCAATGGACAAAGGGAAAATCCTCATCGTCTACCACAACTTCTAATGATCTAATTGTCTACCACAACTTCTAATAATCTAATTGTCTACCATAGCAATACAAGAAATTTGAGGTAATTGGTCGAAGCAATCGACTAGAGGAATAGAATCCATAGAGAAATGCCCCAAATATGACCGAAATCGCACTAATCGGAAGTTTGAACCTAGCTACCACAACGGTTACCTAATCAGATATACGATGCATGTCATCCATAACCCATCTACAAGACACTCGTACATGTAGATCTACAAATGCAAAACCTAGGTATGAGTCAAAGTAGAGCTTATTGCCATTACTGAGCCGCCAAAGATGAAGATCTACACGGGGCGTTGATGACGTCGTCCAATAGAGGTCGTGGTCAAGGTCGCTTTTTAGATCTTCCTGATTGCGCCATCACAAAGGATAGGCCGGCAACTGTGGAAGCACGACGTGATGTGGAAAGAGAGTGAAACGAGGGAGAGTGGCAGGAGGGTGGACGGTGAGGGGATTTATGGCACATGTTCATGAAGGGACGCGACGCCCCTTCTACTTCCTCATACGTGCAACTGAGGAATCTCCTCGGGCTCTTCTGGCCCGACTCCACGAAAACTTTCTATTTAGCAGTTCTTTTAGGGCCTAGACCGAGGGTGCTTTGAGACTCGTTCGGGCCACAATACAGAGGCCAGACAGGTAACCAATCGGCCCAGTTTCGCCGCCACCGGGCCTATCCCAACCTCATGCAGGCTACTAAATATGCCCTAGGTCATCACTCTAACGACTAGTAGTTCTAAGAAACCAGAAATTCCCAGGTTCAATCGAACAGAAATAGGAGGATTTGATCCTTTGTTTCCATGAGGCCATATAATGAAGCTACCGGATTAATCAAGCATGTATTAGAACCGTTACAACTGCACCAAAATATAACATTATTTACAGTCATAACCATTACAACTATTCAAATAGATGCATAGGCTTAAAAGTCTAGCCAGAGACTCGCACAGAGAATTCAACTATTTATTTGTATAATGCGCTTAATCTTTCTTTCAAATAGTCACCCGCGGTGATAGGTGGAAACCTGAAATACGCACCTAAAAATTATGACAATCAATATTAAACGTAAATAATAAAATATCCAACCAAGATAAGAGATGTGACCTTGGAGGATATGCCTCACAGCAACAACTTTCCAAGCACTGCACCACTAAATCAGGATTTGTATTGAGAAAATAAGCCACCTAATAAAAAAACACGTCTAAAAGATTTGCACGAAAACATGTTCTAACATAAAATCCTGAAATCTATCAGCTGTAATGCCACTTCTGAATTAATTCTGCTAGTTTTTTCACATGAAAAAGTGACATCCGGCTTCTTCAAGAGAAATAGTGACGGGAGCTGAAAACCCTTTAACAAAATTCTGAATTCAGTAGTTAGGATACTCACAGAATATCTGTCTTTCCCAACTGTGACAACACGGTGAATTGTAGATCTGGAATTTATAACAAAATTGTATAAGAATCAAAATTCTTATACAAGGTTTTTGTAGAGAAAAATTAACAACATAAGTGCATTAGATTATAATAATCCAAGACAATATTCTGAGTAGAATTTCTAAATAACATGCCATCTTTTAGTATGATCCATATTTACCTAAAAACCGTGTCCAATATGTTAACATGCTGAATCCAATTATATTTAGCAACATTGAGTTGCAAAAGAATAATTTCTTGATTGCAAGTACTCACAACTGTTGCTACTTGCTACTATAGATCACCTTACTATAACTGTTCAATTACGGTAAGAATGGATAGAGTACCTGAAAACACAATTCGTCCACCTTTCTAGCAAATCACCAATATTAACAATAAGGGTCCTACGAGTTCATAAGATTCGTTAAGATCATTTGGCATACCTGCAAGATATTGTCTAGAAATCATGCAAAATAGGGGCTCGACAAGTTGACGGAACAAACAAGCAAATATAGTATAAGGCATATCAAGATTCTAAAATATAATCACTATCCATAAACCCTTAATGTTGTTTCAGAAGAAGTATTTACCCCTCAATGTGATGAACATCTTCCCAGAGCTGGGGATACTTATCCTTCTCCCTGCAAATCTGCACACTCACGGCAGTTCAAGAATCCAACATAAAGTTACAAATGCTAAAACACTGTTGTCACCATTTCTAAATTTCCTAAAACAAGATTTACTGTTTGTTAAGGTGGCAAAAGATGGGCACATAACTCCCTGCTCAAACAGAACTTCCAGAATATATATTTACATTGCAAATAGAACAAAACTAAAGTTGATAACAAAATACCTGCAAGCCAGGAGTGCCATCAGTTGCCAGAAGAGTTATCATTCCATAATCTGAATGAGCTGATGCACCATAATTTCCCTTATCAGACTCATTTACTTCACCTACAGTAAACTTGATATTATTTTCCATTCTTTTTCTCTACAAAGATCTAAATTTAGACAAAATTAAGAAATATTATGGAAGGAAATAATGCCGAATTACTCAATTGGTTCCACAAAAATAATGAGTAAAGAATTACTCAATTGGCTCCACAGTAGTAAGTAAATAATACTCAATTGGTTCCACCTAGTATGGAGACATAATTATCTCAGAAACAATATCAATGTGGTTTTTTCTATTTTTGGTTTTTTTACCAGAGTTTCTGGTACAAAATCGGACGTCAAGCAAAGCAGTGCTAGATAACAAAGCTACCCAAACCAAAGTAGCCAGCACTGTGCACAGATATCACTACAAATTTATTAATTTTCCACAGCCCTCAATCCACACAAGGCACATCACATCGGAGGAACTCCAAATTTCCGTTCATTAGAATGGAACGTATTACATTCATTTAGGAAAATGAATATTCTTTTAATTTTTCATGGATTTATTTAGATGCATATGTGTCAAAGAAGCCACCCAGGCAACTATCATCAATCATGTAAGGAGCAAGCAGGAAGCAACATGAAGCATGTATCCAGCTCTTCACAAATTATAACTAAAATAGAACTTTCTGGTTGTTTCAAATGATATAAAGGAAATACAGTTATGTAACCTGAGTAGTGCAATAACCGAACAAGTGCTGAAGGACGGTCAAATGCCCCAATGTTCTCAAAGAAGCCAGCGTCTAGGTCCAAACTCAGAGCAATTAGTGAGACTATCCTTTTGCCTGCAGCCCTGGTTAGGAATAAGAAACAGAAACATGGGCTAGTGATTTATGTTAGATGTATATATCTGTATATTGTTTCCCCATATGTTAGGGGGTTTTCTGCATTTTTGCCTTGTACCTGTACTATATATTGTGGTCTTTGGCCCCAGAGAAATATAACTAGTCTATTCCTAACATGGTATCAGAGCCGGTTTTAGGGTTTCCGTGTCCACCGGTCCTCTGCTTGTGACCGTCGCTGCCGTCAGCTCGCCCCGGCCACCGCCGGTTCCCGTTCTGGCCGCTTGTGTTCCAGATCGGATCGGAATCACCCTGATTCGATCGTCGTCTGCTCGTTCAAGATTGGATCGGAATCACCCTGATTCGATCTGCTGTGCTTGGATTCACGTCATCGGCTGCTTGTATCGGAACCAGCTGCCCCGAGTCGGCTGCTTCAATCGGAACCAGCTGCCCCGATTCTGCCCTGCTTCGATCGGAACTGGTCGCCCTGATCCCGCTCTGGTCGCCCCGATCCCGCCTTGGTCGCCCCGGCCCCGATCCCCGGCCCCGATCCCGTCAGCTCTCCCCTCGCCGGTCGCCCTGGTCGCCCCGTCAGCTCGCCCTCGCCGGCCGCCGTCCACTGCTCGCTGCTCGACCGGCCTCCGCCCTGTTTCTCGCCGCCGGCCACCGCCTCCACCCGGCCCCGCAGCCGGCCATCGCCTCTACTCCGCTGGAGCTCGTCCCTGCCCTCGCCGACCTTCGTCTTTGCCCCCGTCGGTCTCCAGTTGGTCGGCTCATTCGATCGAGGGTTGACCAAAAAAGAGAGAGAGAGATATGTCTAATTCATCGGGTTATGTTGCGATTCCTCGCTGCCCGGTGATCTTCGATGGTGCGAATTACCCTGATTTCGCGGCCTTTATGCACGTTCACATGCGCGGTCTCCGTCTTTGGGGTGTGCTCTCTGGCGAGGTCTCCTGTCCGCCATGCCCCCTACTCCTGTGGCCCCTCTTTCGCCGACGCCGATTGTCCTCGGCACTGATGCTTCTCAGGAGGCCAAGGATGCTTCTTAGAGAGCCGATGATAGTGTTGTCGTTGCTTATGACCTGAAGTTCAAGCAGTATTCTTCTGATCTCGAGGCCTACCGCCATGATCTGACTGCCTACACTCAGTGGGTCGATGAGGATGCTCGTGCTGCTGCTGTCCTCACCTCCAGTGTTCTTCCTCAAAGATGTCGCTGAGTTCAAGATGTTTTGCCTCAAAGATGTCTGCTGAGTTTATGAGTCTCCCTCTTGTTGCCAGGTGGGCACATCTTCGTCCGCTATCAGCCGTCTGGGGATGCTCTTTACCTGTCTGTGGTTCGCCAGGAGCATGCTCTTCAGCAGGGTGATTCCACTATTGATGAGTTCTATACTCAGAGTGCTGCTATCTGGCGTCAGCTTGATTCTCTTTGTACTGCTGTGTGTGGCACATGCTCGTGCTGCCAGATTGTGCGCTCGGATTTGGAGTTTCACCGCATCTATGAGTTTCTGTCTCGGCTCCGCCAGGAGTTTGAGCCCCGGCATGCTCAACTGAATGCTCGTGGTTGTGATCCGCTCTCTGAGGTGTTGTCTGAGCTTTGGGCTAAGGAGACCCATCTTCGTGGTGCTGGTCTTCTTGCGGTTCCATCTGTGCTTGCTACTCATGGCCCTCCTATGCCGTCTGCTCCCTCGACTCAGCCGCGGTCCTCTGTGCCTCTGCCGATACTACCCACTCCTTCAGGTTAGGGTCAGGGTCAGAGTCGATACCAGTCGATCTCGCCTCGTGGTCGAGTCGCATCAGCAGGCTCGTGGTCGTGGTCGCCGTGGTTCTCTTCACACGCTCTTCATCAGAATAAGGATGGCCACACTTGGGCCACTGTTATACACGGATCCCGCTTACGTCAAGACACCAGTTCGTGGGCCGGCTCCTTCCGGATCTTCAGCAGCTTGCTCTCCGATCATGACATTATCGAGTCTTCGCAGTCCGCTTGCTGCTGAGCTCTTCTTCGTGGACCGCTGGTTCTGCGGATCGATTCTTCAGGCCCTGTGTGATCACCACCTTCTACACAGTCAGGTACGTCCCCGTGATATCTGGATTCTGGAGCTTCCTTTCATATGACCTCTGAGTCTTCTTTTCTGTCCGCTCTTCGTTCTCTCCCTTCTCCTGTCCGTGTTTTCACGGCTAACGGTACCTCTCTTCCTGTTGCTACTCGGGGCACCCTTTCTACTTCTTCTTTTTTTGTTCCTGATATTTCTCATGTCCCTCTTCTTAAGATGAATCTGTTCCCTGCTAGCCAGCTTACTGACTCTGGTTGTCGCGTCATTCTTGATGCTGATTCTTGTGTTGTTCAGGACCGTCGCACACAGGCCCTGGTTGGAGCTGGCCCTCGCAGCCGTGACTCTTCAGGTCTTTGGGAGTTAGACTGGCTTCGTGTTCCTTCCGCTGCCACTTCAGCTGCCAGTTCTTCTCCGGTCATTACCTCTGCTACCAGCTCCTTTCAGCAGTGGCATCATCGTCTTGGTCACCTTTGTAACTCTCGCCTGTCGTCATTAGTTCATCGTGGTCTTCTGGGGTCTGTCTCAGGAGATAGGTCTTTGTATTGTCAGGGCTATAGGTTGGGTAAACAGATTCAGCTTCCATATCCTACTAGCGCGTATGTATCTCAGCGACCTTTTGATTTAGTTTATTCTGATGTTTGGGGTCCGGCTCCTTTCGCTTCGAAAGGGGGCCATCGCTACTATATTTTATTCATCGATGATTTTTCTCGGTACACTTGGTTGTATTTTATGCGCTTTCACAGTGAAGTGCTCTCCATATATCAGCGTTTTGCGACCATGGTCCGTACTCAGTATTCTACCCCCATTCGTGTGTTTCGTGCTGATTCTGCTGGTGAGTATATCTCCCAGATGTTGCGAGGTGTTCTTGCTGAGCAGGGCACCCTTGCTCAGTTCTCCTGTCCTGGCGCACATGCCCAGAATGGCGTTGCTGAGCGTAAGCATCGCCATCTTCTTGAAAGCACTCGTGCCATGATGATTGCTTCTTCTCTCCCGCCGCTTTTCTGGGTTGAGGCTATCGCTACGTCGGCTTACCTCATCAATATTCAGCCTTCTGCCGCCTTGCAGGGTGGTATCCCTCTTGAGCGCATATCGGGACAGTCTCTAGACTACTCCATGCTTCGCTTGTTTGGATGTGTTTGCTATGTTCTACTTGCTCCTCGCAAACGCACCAAACTGACCGCTCAGTCTGTTGAGTGTGTCTTCCTTGGATACAATGATGAGCATAAAGGCTATCGCTGTTGGGACCCCATTGGTCGTAGGATGCGTATCTCTCGTGATGTTACTTTTGATGAGACGCGTCCTTTATATCCTCGTCCCACTGCTGGTACCTACCCGGTGGACGATATCTCTTTTCTTCTCTTTCCTGACACATCTCCTTCTCCTCCTATTGTGTCTTCTTCAGGATCTCCTCACCCTGATGTCTCCTCTTCGACACCATCCTCCTCTGCTCCGTCTAGTTCTCCTAGTTCTCATTGTTCTCCGGAGTCTCCTTCTGCTATTCCTTCTTCTTCATCGTCGTATCCTGAGTCGTCTTCCTCTGATGAGCTTCCCTCTACTCGTCCTGTTCGTCAGCGTCGTGCCCCCAATCGTTACTCTCCTAGTCGGTATGTCTTTCTGTTGCCTCCGAGCCGACTTCTTATCGGGATGTTGAGCATCATCCTGAGTGGCAGCTGGCCATGGCTGAGGAGATTGCTGCGCTTGAGCGCACTGGCACCTGGGATCTTGTTTCCCCCCTCCCGGTGTTCGTCCTATCACGTGTAAGTAGGTCTATAAGATTAAGACCCGCTCTGATGGATCTCTTGAGCGCTATAAAGCGCGTCTTGTGGCTCGTGGTTTTCAGCAGGAGCATGGTCGTGACTATGGGTGGGCGTTCGGTCTTTTCGGTTTGCTCGGTCCGGTTTTTTCGGTCCTTCACTATTTCGGTCATCCAGAAATGATACCCGAAATAAATTCGGTCTTTACGGTTTTTCCGTATTCGGTCTTCGGTCTTTTCGGTCCAGTCTTCGGTCATGACCAAACTGACCGAAGTTTCCTTTTATAGGTTGGTCGTTGCCTTGATTCGCCTTGTGCCGGTCGTGTTCGCGAGTCGATAGCCAGCGGCCGGTGGCTGCTAGATCACAAGGCGAGGGAGGGTGGCGCTGTGGTGGCGGAGATTTGGATGGGCAGTGACGGTGAGACGTCGATGGGCGGGGATATGGATGGGCGGCAGCGGGGATACGTGGATGGCGGGGATCTAGATGGCGACCGCGGGGAGACGTGGATGGGCCGGGATCTGGATGGGCGGCGACAGGGAGCCGTGGAGGCATGGCGGCTTGGCTGGCGGCGCCTGGTTGACTACGGCATACGGGGATCAATGATGCAGGCGCGTGTTCGTGGCCGCGTGAGGTCGTGCGCCTGTGCCTGGTTGCCTACGCGTGCATTTTCATGACCAGGGAGACATGAATGGGCCGGAAAACAATTAATTAGCTATGTCTATCTGGGCTAGTTCGTGCTTGCATGAGCTTTAGGCCTTTGGGATCTAGGAGTTTCGGTCCATTTGGTTATTTCGGTCTCCTGACAATGCTAACCGAACAGACCGATCGTAATTCGGTCTTCCAGATTGCAGGACCGAACACATGACCGAAGACCGAATTTCCGGGTTTTTTGGTTTCGGTCTCGGTTTTTTCGGGTTTGGTCTTCGGTTTCGGTATTTTTTGCCCGGCCTGAGTCGTGACTATGATGAGACCTTTGCTCCTGTGGCTCATATGACCACTGTGCGCACTCTTCTTGTTGTTGCCTCTGTTCTTCACTGGTCTGTGTCCCAGCTTGATGTTCAGAACGCCTTTCTCAATGGTGAGTTGAGTGAGGAGGTTTATATGTAGCCTTCCCCTGGGTATTCTGTTCCCGAGGGAATGGTTTGTCGTCTTCGGCGTTCTCTTTATGGCCTCAAACAGGCTCCTCGTGTCTGGTTTGAGCGTTTTGCTTCTGTAGTGACTGCTGCTAGTTTCTCCCCTAGTGCTCATGATCCCGCGCTGTTTGTTCACACTTCTCCTCGTGGACGCACTCTTATTCTTCTCTATGTTGATGATATGATTATTACCGGTGATGATTCTGAGTATATTGCATTTGTTAAGGCTCGTCTTCGTGATCAGTTTCTTATGACTGATCTTGGTCCTCTTCGATACTTTCTTGGGATTGAGGTTTCCTCCACTTCTGATGGTTTTTACATCTCTTAGGAAAAGTATATTCAGGATCTTCTTGCTCGTGCTGCTCTTGAGGATGAGCGCACTGTTGAGACCTCTATGGAGCTTAATGTTAAGCTTCAACCTACTGATGGTGATCCTCTTTCTGATCCGACGCGTTATCGTCATCTTGTTGGGAGTCTTATTTATCTTGCCGCCACTCGTCCTGACATCTCTTATCATGTTCATATTCTGAGTCAGTTTGTTTCTGCTCCTACCACTGTTCACTATAGTCATTTGCTCCGTGTTCTTCGTTATCTTCGTGGTACGATCACTCGACGCCTTTTTTTCCTCGTTTCAGCTCCCTACAGCTCCAGTGCTATTCAGACGCTACGTGGGCGAGTGTTCCTTCGGATCGTCGTTCACTTTCTGCTTACTGTCTGTTTTTTGGTGGTTCGCTCATTGCTTGGAAGACGAAGAAACAGACAGCGATTTCCCGTTCGAGTGTTGATGCTGAGTTGCGTGCTATGGCCTTGTTGACTGCTGAGGTGACCTGGTTACGGTGGTTACTTGCGGATTTTGGGGTCTCTATTACCACACCCACTCTGGTTTTGTCTGACAGTACAGATGCTATTAGTATTGCACGTGATCCGGTCAAGCATGAGCTTACCAAGCATATTGGTGTTTGATGCTTTTTATACACGTGCTCAGGTGCAGGCTCAAGTTGTTGCGCTTCAGTATGTGCCTTTAGATTTACAGTTGGCGAATTTCTTTATGAAGACACAGACCAGAGCGCAGCATGATTTTTTACTCTCCAAACTCAGTGTTCTGGATCTACCGTGAGTTTGAGGGGGTGTTAGATGTATATATCTGTATATTCTTTTCCCATATATTAGAGGGATTTCTGCATATTTGTCTTGTACCTGTACTATATATTGTGGCCTTTGGCCCCAGAGAAATATAACTAGTCTATTCCTAACAATTTATACTACAGCACAGTCAATGGAAAATACAAATGCAGTACTGAAAATCTGAAGCGCAATGATGGTCGTAACACAACGGTTCAAATCCTTGTTGCCAAGAGATCGGAAAAGAAAAAGGACTCACAGTGCAGCTGCATGGTACAGCTTCATTGTATCCTTCCAAGACGGAAAGCGCTCTGCAGATAGTTTAACCAGACAAGGGTTCATTTTTGTGTTCGAATAACATGATTGATGTCTACTAGATGGCAGTTGAAAAACTGGCCAGTTCTTGAGAGATGACAGAGCAGATTAATAATATGTACCTTTAGGAGGCCACTGGTTAGGATCATTCGGCATATCTACGTCCCCGACCGGCCCAATGTCGAAAATCTCCTTGAGGTCGCCTGCACAATATCACAAAGATCACAAAATTCACAAAGAGGGGATCTCAACTGTATCGCTAGAAACAGCAGAAACGCAGAAGGTGAAACCTATAATGCTCGGTGGTTGTTTGAAGCTAGCTATAGGATGTGAGGAGCTGAGGATATTATCAAGGATGCTCGGTGGTTGTTTGAACTTTGAAGCTAGCTAAATACATCTGAGTCTATGAGTATACATGCTTTTATACTTGGGAAATTCACCACTCCAATATGAGACCAGGCCGAAAAACATCCGGTGGTAGTTCCTCCCCTCTCCCTGCTACAGTTCTCCCGAGCTTTCTCGAGGGCGCCGGGCCTCTCCAAAGCTGAACTCGCCGGTGTTGCCGGTGGAGGGAGGCGGAGGAGGGGCTCCGGCGCATGTAGTTTAGGTTGTTCGGCTCTCGCCGTAGGAGTCATAGGATTAGGTTTAGGTTTTCTTGTGTTTACCCAAGTGGTGTTTGGCGAGATGCCGTCAGGCCTGTCCCCCCCGGCGTTCGTGCACGGTGACGGGTGGCCGTCCTCGCTCAGGCCTGGTCAACTCCCGTGGTGGGAGCCTGCTTTGGTTTGGGCTGTGGGCGGAGGCCTTGCAAATAAGTGCTTCTGCGGCAGCTGGATCTGGCGATCTGGTGGTGTGTTTCTCCCTCTGGCCGGCCTTGGTGGCGAGGAGTGGGAGGAGGATGGCGCTGGGGTCGCTGGGTGTCAGCGGCGGCTTGGAAGCTTGAAGTGGGTTCGTTCTGACCCAAACCCGCATCGGCTTGAGATGAAGGACCATGCTAGGTTGCTCCGATGGGCGGAGACGGATGCGCGGCTTCTCTTCATCTCCGGCGGCTTCCGTCATAAGGTCAGTTCGCCTGGTTGGCTATTTCCTGGTGCGGATCTTCGTCAAGCTTCTCTGGCCGGCCTCGGTGGCGAGGGGAGAAGTTGCGGCGGCGACTGGCGGCGGGGTGCAGTTGAACCAAGCATGCAGCAATATCGAGCACATCACGCGGTGGGCAAGAACGCCCTCGCGATCTTCGGCCGTTCTGATGGCCTTCTCGGATGCAAGTTATGCGTCCTCTCAACCTCCAGGAAGGAGGCTCCCCGAGCTCAGCACCGGCGTTTCGCGCCCTCTCGTTGTCAAGTGGTTCGTCCCCGGCGGCGGAAGGGTGGCCGGAGCTGGAGACTCGTTGTCGGTGGAGGAGAACAGGGATTTGATTGCTTTTCTATTTTTATTCCCAGGGTTCTCTTTGTAAAAACACAGCCCTTCGATATGTTTTTGGGTCTGTGTGTATATTTGTACCCACCGCTTAATTAATGAATGCTGCATCGGGGTCTTTCTAGACCCCATTATCCTTTCAAAAAAAAAAATTAGGAAGATCGAATCAGCCAGATGAGGAACCTTGAAATTGGGACGAGGCGTCGAGCTTCTCGGCGTAGGGAGGGGTGTAGCCCCGTTGGGCGCTGTTCCTCTTCAGCAGCATCTTCTGCTCCAGTGGTTGGTCGAAGAACTTGCTGCTCTCCGCGAACACCGCATCCAGCAGCTCGTCCTGGATCCCGTGGTTGGCGACGTAGAAGAACCCGCTCCCCACGCATGCCTGTAGTACAAGCATGCCAAATTAATTAACCAAATTTTGTTATGCTTCTTCTTGCTGATCGAGTCCACAGGATTATATAACGGAGAAAGAAATCGTGTGAAGGAACCTTTCGGACGGCCTCTGCGGCGGATCGGAGGTCGGGGGAGGCGAGGTCTACCACGGGGAGCTCCAGGCTCCCGGCAGCCATGTCTGTATGATTCGCAGCTCCGCACGTCTGCTGCGGCTGCTCTGTCTGAATCTCTGTTTTTTTCCTTTTCTTTTGAAACTTTCAGCATTATAAGAGCTTGATGATTGGGTAGTCTATCTCCATGGGCCACTTCTAGACGTGGCCCGTGTATAGCCATGCATGCTGGGGAATAGAGGAGTGAGACAGTTAAGATTTTTTATCCATTTTCACGTGCTATAAGAGCGAGACGAGCAAGTTCAAAAAAAAAAAGAGCGAGACGAGATAAGAAGGTAGGATTCTCGGTGGTGAAATCCACTGTTCAGGCGGAAGAAGAGAGAGAGAGCGCTGAAAAAAGAGAGGTATCGGCATGATTTCGCCACCAAAATGCAAGGGTACCATATCAACATGAAACCTGTACCGAAAAACTCATTTGTTAGAGAGTAGAGATTACATTTGCACTGGGTGGTTCAGAAATGGGAGTCCAAGTGTTAGTCTGAATAAGGGCGTCACCCTCCATGTCTCCCGCAAGCGCACTCAGTTCTACTTTTTGTACTTTGCCTAAATTCCCTTTGAAAAATCTTCAGCGGTTTGCAACGGCGGCGGAGATACCCATTAATTTACCTACAAGTGTGCACTCGATAGTCATTCCATGGAAGGTCCTGATGGGATAGTCACAGAGGAAGAAGAAATGCTGAAACATAGCCACTAACTTCTATAAGGATCTTTTTAAAAAAAGAAGATTCATGTGATTTTAGATCGCATGATGACTTTTCTCCCTAAAGGAAAAGATTATTGTTGAGCAAAAAGACATGCTTATGCCCCATTCACTGAACAGGAAGTCAAAGATGTTGTCTTTGGATCCTACTCACATTGGGCACCAGGGCCTGATAGTCTTCCTTTTTATTCTATTAGAAATTTTGGGAGGTGGTTAAATTTGATATAATGGCAATGTTTGCAGATTTTCATGTTGGTAAGCTTGACATATTTAGGTTGAACTTTTCTATTCTAACCCTTATTCCCAAATAAGAAAATGTTGATAGGATGAAAATGTTAAGACCTATTAGTCTTCTAAACTGTATTTTCAAAATTTTGACCAATAGAATGGCTCTCATCATGAATATAATCACAGTAGTCAACCAATCAGCCTTCATCAAAGGGAGGTTTATACTTGAAAGTGTGGTCACTACTCATGAAACTATTCACTCCATTGTGCATGATAAGACTAAAGGTTTAGTCATTAAGTTTGATTATGAAAAAGGCTTTAGATAAATTCAATCTAGAATTTTGTTGGATTTACTTAACAAAAGAGGTTTCTGCCCAGTTGTAGTTGGTTAGATCCGAAAAATCATTCAAAATGGCTCCGTGGGAGTCAAATTGAACAATGCCATCAGTAGTTCTTTTACCACTGGTAAGAGCCTGAGGCAAGGAGACCATTTATATCCCCTCTTGTTTAATTTAGTGGTTGATGTCCTTACTAGGATGTTGATCAAAGCTTCCGAGGACAACTTAATTAGGAGTCTCTATACAGATCTTTTCCCACGTGGTGTCATATGTTTGCAATATGCAGATGACACCATCTTGTTCTCTGAGAACAACCCAGAAAAATTAACCAACTTGAAATGGGCTCTTAACTATTTTGAGCAGGTTTGTGGGATAAGAATTAACTACAGCAAGAGTGAATTGATCCCTTTAGGTTTGGAGGAGGAGGAGATTCCTATTTTTGCATATATTTTGGGTGTGTTGTAGGAAATTTTACCATAAAGTATCTTGGCATCCCCTTACATTATGAACAATTTAGGAAAGAGGACATTCAACCTATGATTGAGAAGATCCTTAAAAGGATTGCTGGCTAGAGGGGAAGCTTCTTTATTATGCTGCCAGATTGACTCTCATAAGAGCATGTCTAGCCAACATCCCCATGTATCTCCCGTCCTTCTTCAAATTTACAAAATTGTATCTCCCGTCCTTCTTCAAATTTACATAATGGGCTCTCTCTCTCTCTCATTAACACTCAAATGACAAATTGCCTTTGGAATGATTTTGAGGGCCATAGAAAAATTACACATAGCAAACTGGAAACTCATTTACAAGCATAAAGCCTATGGAGGTTTAGGGGTCCCTAGCCTGGCTAATGTCAATCTCTGTTGGGTTCTTGGCTCAAAATATATGCCAAGGATGATGGGAAAATTTGGAGAACTATTGTTGATGCCAAATACAATACCTAGTCTCCAAATGTTTTTTTTTTGTAGTAATTAAAACCACTGGGGCTGCCCAATGATGAAAAGGCTTTATGTGGGCAATAGAAAGTGTCAAGTTTGGGTATAGATGAAAAATTGTAGATGGTACTAAGATCAGGTTTTGGGAACATACCTGGGTTGGTACATCCCCCTTGTTGTACAATTTTTTATTTTTATGTTATCTACAATGAGCAGGGTAGAACTATTAGTCAAACTTGGGATGGCACACAACTGAAGCTTACCTTTAGAAGAAATTTTAATCATACTCTAATGAAAAAGTGGTGCTCCCTCCAATCCATACTAATTGTCACTGGATTATATGTATCTAGCACTAAAATATGTCTAAATACATCTATTTCTGCGACAAGTAATATGGATCGGAGGGAGTATGAGATTGAGAGGATTTCCTCTCATATTTCTTTCTGTGCAGATGTAGATAGTCTAATCTGACAGTATGAAAATAATGGAGAATATCCCACCTCTTCTTTATATGCTATTGTGAACTTTGGAGGAGTGCAAGCAATTTTTATCCTTGTTGTCTGGCGATTGCATGTTTCACCTAGAATTCACATCTTCTTGTGGCTTATTTCTCAGAACAAACTCATGACTAGAGATAATCTGGAAAAAATACACTTGAGAAAACATGAGGACTTTTCTGCACTAAATATGAATCTATTGATCATTTATTTTTCCAATGTATTGTTGCTAAACAAATTTTGCCTGTCATTGCATACTTTTTTTTCATCTTCCTGTTGGAGAGAATTATATTTCTATAGCCGAATTTTGGGTAGCAAATAAAAAGCATGCAGTCTTGAATTCTGCCGGTTCTTCGGTCCTTGGTGTCTGTGGAAAGTGAGAAATGATATGATTTTTGATGGTCAATAATGGCTAAACACTCTCCAAGTATGGAGGTTGATCTTGCTTCAGTGAAACGATGGAGATTGATCTTCAAGAAACACATGTTGCCGGTTGTGGACCACTTCTACACTCAGGTCTCACTGTTGCTGACAGAATGGCCAGCTCTGGATAATGGCTGATGAAGACTCAAAACCTGATGATGAAATCTTTGGTGCAAGCACTGCCTATTGATCAGCGCCCTTCGCCTAAAGCAAAGAAGATGGCGAGCCAGGGGTTTGGACTACTCCAACTTCGACTCTGGATCCGTCCTTCACCTCGCTGCCTCGAGCCTACTGATCCGACATAGGGAGCAAAAAGATGGGGTCTATCATCTGCCTAGTTGGAACAAAGGCTAGGACAAGCTTTTTTTTTTGCTATATGTTGAGCTTGTTTTTGCTTATTTTTCTTTTCTTATTAAGACTTTAGTTTTTATTTGTAAGTTTGTTCCCCTTTTATGGGATGCTTCTGCATGTGCATTGGACACAAAACCTGTCGAGCCAGGGTTTCATTGAGTTTTCAATGGAACCGGGGATTGTATCCCTGTTATTCTAAAAAAAAAGTGTGCACTCGATATGAAAATGGAGTACATTATACTCTAGGATACAAAAGGACAAATTCCGACTAATTTTTTTTTAGGTAAATTCCGACTAATTGTTTGTCCCATAAAAGTGCGTTGTTGACTATTCAGATACAAATTTTTGACTTCGTTATGTGACCTATAGGATAAAGCACTTTATTACGAAACTGTACACAGATATGGAATGCATACGTATGTACGTGTAGACTTCTTTTCATATATTTTCTGAACTTTCTTACAAGTATTCCCTCCGTTCCACAATATAAATTAGTACCCTTTGATCCAAATTAATCGACTCACATTCGTCTAGATACGGATGTACGTAGCACTAAAACATGTATTTAGACTAGCCCCAATGGAGGTATCATAAGTAGTATCATGCACTATATGCATGCAAAATACTTATGTGTCAATGCAATTAATGATGAAAGAGGTTGTATCAGTATCATAGGCAGATACGGTATTATAGCATATGAAACTAGAAAAAATAATCTTAAATAAATCTTGTACACAATTTTACATTGAGATTCTAAAAAACAATAAATACACTAAGACTATGATAATACTACATGATACTATGCATTGTGGAGATGATATCATAAACTAGTATCATATATATGATACTATTATATGATACTCCCCATTATGACTAGTCTTAGACAAATGTGAGATCGGAGTAATACCATTTTTATATTTTTGAAAATTCCAGGCCTAGAGGCTAGAGTCTCACTCCAAAGACGCTGCTTTCTCGTTCTTTCTAGGAAAAAAAAAAGATTTTGCTTCGAAGCGTCCGGTCAATTCCGGTGAAACCGTCGGCCGTTTGGCCCTTCCGGTTTCGACAAGACAACAGCGAGACGAAAACCAACTGGATGAAAAACGCATGCCACGACGAGCTCGAGCTCTCCACCAACTGTACCGGAGGTAGAGACTGATTCCGCACTCCTCAATCCTTATCCTCTGCCACGTGACGGGGCCCCACGGGAATCTCGCCGGCCAATCGCGCCACGCCACGCCCCGTCGGCTCTTTGTATCATTCGGACAGGAAGCACCGCGTGTCCGGAAATTCCACGTCAATCCACATCCGAACCTGGGCAGGATTCCAGAATTTCGGAGCAGTGACAAAATGCCGGAAACCAGGTGCGGCGGCAACTTGTTTTCCAGAGTTTGGTACATATCCAGATCGCCCAAGCCTCCATGGAGCGGTAAAAACATCATCATGATCAACAGTCCAGTTCCTGCCACTGTTTCTCACAAAGAACTGCCATGGTTCCACCTTTACTGAGCTCACTGCGTGATTTACTAGATATTTATCAGCACACACGTCAGTCATCAAGTCAAAGTGCAATAATAGAATCTGAGCAGTAGCAGTCACTCGCTGGTGGGCCAGCTAGCTAGCCCCTTCCCATGCAAGCATGCCCATCCAGCTCAGCTCATTGACAATACTCACAGAGTGAGCTTCCTCCAGTTTCGTTATAAATGCAGCTCCCCCCGCCGGGATCTGCAAGAGAACACAGTTAGACACCACTGAAACCACACAAGAAAGTTGTGCTCCATCCATGGCTTGCATCAATACCTTGCAGAGCTGCTCCATGTTCAAAGGGGCCAAGGCCGAGGGCGGCGCCAGGAGGGGCAGGGCCAGCGGCCTCGGGTGCCGGGCGTCGACCTTCATGGACGGGAACGGGCTCCGGCTCGGCCTCGACGAGAACCCCGACGCCATCATCTCCGGGGAGTGGCCCGAGAACTTCTCCCTCGTCAGCTATGACGACTTCCGCGCGTACCTTCAGTCCCAGCAGCAGCAGGATGCCCAGGCCGGCGATCAGGTGCTTGCTTGTCCTGCAACTCTTCTTCTTTCTCTTCTTCTTGTTGCTGTGTCTGTTGATCTTCACTGTTGACACTTCTTCTTGAGACCTTTGCTTGACTTTTGGACTTGGTTGGTTGGTTGGTTACAGCAGCGGGTGGCGCTCTTGCGCGAGGCCATGTCGACGCCTGTGCTGATGGCCACGGCGGAGCAGACGCTGGAGGAGGTCCAAGGCCACTTTCAGGCCGTGTCGGGCCTCCCGGTTGTAGACAGTGCTCGCAGATGTGTCGGCGTGGTCGTGAAGAGCGATCGGGCAAGGGCTTCCCATGGGGTCAGCTCCCCCTTCTTCTCTCTTGATCTGTTCTACACACAACTCTCGCCACCTTGTGGGCAGAAGAACAAAGAAATAGAAAAAGAAAACACACCCACACACACATACAAGTTGCTACATCTTGTTTGCTAATCTATTTACTACTTGTTGTAACAGCCCAAGACAAAGATTGCACAGGTGATGACCTCTCCAGCAATCACACTATCATGTGATAAAACAGTGACAGGTAATACTTGTTTTCACTCTTTTTCGCTTATTTTTTCCATACTTGTTTCTAGTTAATTTGACAGTATGCACATGCGATGCCAACAGATGCCGCGGCTCTGATGCTCAAGAAGAAGATCCACAGATTGCCAATAGTAAATCAGGATAACCAAGTAATCGGTAAGTAACAGAAGCGTGACAAACCAGGAGCAAAGGCCTGAATATATTATATATATACTAGATCTGTATTATTCCCTTAACACTGAGACTATTCAGAGTATGTAAAAAGCAAGCTTAATGGGATTCTGAACACTACTAACAGGTATAGTTACCCGTGATGACGTTCTTCGTGCGTTGGAGGCCATGCTGAAGATTTAGAGGTGCAGGAGGGCCATGCTCGGTACTTGTGGATTTGTACATATGTGTCCGCGGTACTCTTGAGTAGCAGGCAGATGTATAATCTGTATAACTGTTGTAGCCCGAATCGCAAAAATAAGCCTGGGAGAATTTAGGAGAGCTTTTCCTTGTAAAGAAGCACGCCAGGAAGCTTCTGCCTATGTATTGTACTGTCTGGTGTCTGCACATGAAAATGTTTCCGTGAGCAATGACTTTCACATTCGACGGCAAGAAAAACAAAAGCTCATAGTAATGTTTCAGAAAAATGGAGGCAACAAAAGGATATACTCAAATTGATCATGAAATTTGATCAAGTGCAGCCAGTCATGCAGGTTCATAGACATTAGACAATGATGATAGCAGAATGCGGTTTCCAAAGCCAGTACAACAGTTTTATAACCAAAAGATGTATAACATGATATAATTTACTAAATAAAAGAGACAATTCATGATTAACAATAAGAAACGCAAACGAAGTTCCTTTTTCCCTAGCCACTTGAAGGACGAGGACTATATGCCTTTGAACACTTCTTCTTGAAGAAAAAGAGGCACCTTTTATTTATGTATAGCATCCTTTGGGCACTTTGTTAGGTAAATAGATTGTTCGGTATGAAAACTACAGCGGGACAATGCAAAAGAAAGGCGGGAAAAGGCCAAAGGATGCCCATACCAACAAAAAACCCAACTCAGAGATGAAGGAACTATAACTACGTCAATTTTCAAGTATATCTGAGATAAGAACGTACTCATTATGTATGTCACTGTATTCTGAGCATCAAAAATGATAAATCACACTCTACTTGTCGACACCTCTTGTTGATCTTCTCCAGAAGCAACACTCGCAGTAGACACAGCCACTGATGCAGTAGAAAATGTGCGTTCTTCTGAATCAGAAACGACTCTCATCTCTAAGTTCGGAATTACAGGTGGCTTTCTCCTCCGAGTAACAGTCATGTTCAACCCCTTAGTTGTGTGAATTGTTGCTCCGGTTGTCATCTCGACCTACATATATTTTTCTCAAATATGAGAATATATTTTATTAGCTATCATGAAACCGAAAGCTGGTTGGAAACACACCGGAGGTGCTCCTGGAGCCATCTGAAAATCAAACCGCTTGACAAGCATTGCCGTTGCCACCACGTTCTGTAAGAAATTGCAGTGTGTCAGTGGTTCTCTCAATAGTCACAGAACAAATGACTATCTGAGGGCTATGGACCCTCTTGGTGCATCGGGTGAGAGAGCAACAAATCTTCATTTTCACAAAAAAATGAAATCACAGATACCACGAAGCCTAGAAGGTGAAATATAGAAACTAAAGAAGACCTTAATATGACTAAATCAAAACAGTATCCAGTAAATTTCATGAATTTCCAAAATGCTATTTCGATATTATCAGCTGTGAATCAATAAGTATTAAAATAGATTACCTCAAAAGTAGCAAACATATCACCTACACATTTCCTTGGTCCGCCACCAAATGGCAAGTAACTGAAAATTCAACAAGACTATATAAATAAATTGAGTTATAACTTGTAACAGGTTTATCAGGCATTAATGAAACAGTGATAGAAAACACATGCCACGGATATTCTTCAGAAGGAAAGCTACCACAACTACACAATGGATCTCTAAGAGCTTGATATGGAACCTAGGACCACAACCTTTCTTTGGTTGTTTATCTGAAGTATGTGATCTCATAAGACAGATATCATATCTTCAGTACTAACAGTGCTGATGTCAGTGTGATGCTTAGGATTAGGAGTTAGGACTGCATCTAAAAAAACAAGAACTCGACAGACAAAAAATAGTGACACTCAGAACCACAAGCCAAAAAGCACAAGAACTTAGTTGCATCAACTTTTTTCTTTCTAATTTCGAGTTGCAGCGGGATGCTTAGGAAACGACTTTTATGTACTAAATGGTGACCTTCACTTCTTTATTATAAACTAATATCACGTTGCATCAACCCTAGTTCAAATCGTTCCGCTGCAGCCATTTTCAAATTGTTAGATTCACCGCAGCTCAAGATACGCCATATAGCCTATACTCCTTCAGAAATGTATCGCATGGGCATGATGATTTATCATTCATAACAATACAAAGAATATAAAAATTCCACTAATTATGTCCCATTAAGGCAAGAGTAATCTACACCTTTGATCTTTTTTGCTCCTAAAAGGGGATCTGCTGTTAAATTATGTATTACTGATTACTACAGAGTAAGGTACTCCCTCCGGCCCATATTAGTTGATTTAGATTTATCTAGATACGAATGTATCTAGTCAAGTTTTAGTGCTAGATACATTCGAATCTAGACAAATTTGAGTCAACTAATATGGGTCGGCGGGAGTAGTAAAATTCTGACACATAAACCTACCAGTCTATTCAAAGTTACAATTTCTGATAGTTATTGGAAAGACATGTGTGTGAATCCTTTTTGAGACATTCACAAAGCAACAATATGGTCACAAAAATTGCAGCAGAGATATCCAGAGGAATGGATTCTTGCTTCTCGAAAAAATCTTAAGATGACAACTCATTGCTGCGTTTTGTATCAAAAGTGTAATTTCTGTTGCTTGTTGGACTAGTTTAACATGATTATCATGGATACAATTTTTATGCATTAACCATAAATTTTAAATTCGACTTTTTAATCTCTGCATCACTGTTCATACCCAATAAGATTCATCTATTTAATCCATTTCATTATCTCTGCATCACACACTAAGATTCATCTAACTATATTCCATGTAATTGTCTGAATACCTTCTGCAAATCATAGGGATATGGCTATCTGCTAGTGTGCAAAAACTGCGGTGTGGTTTTGGGTATCAATAAGGTCTCCTGTAAACACCTTTGACCCATTTTTCTAACTATATGTTCATAAATTATATTGACTTGGAAACACTTTTGACAATGAATCTACCAATATAATACGCACAGGAAAAACATAAATACTTTTATGACCATCAGTGGTAAAAATTCAAAATTTTGACTGCACCCATCTGAGGACAGCATCTATTTTGGAGCGATGACATTTATACATGAATAAGTAGTCATAGGATCTTAATTGATAAGAATCTCAGGACTTAGATGATCCGTGTCAGAGTAGAAAACAAGAATCAACAGGAGTTGCACATTCGATGACCGACTTTGGCCATTTGACCTAAAAAGTTATATAGTTTGTTCTGACAAGAAGAAATATAACTACAATAAGCAATTAAGCATATTCAAACGTCTCCCAGTTCTTGCAACAGAAAGTAGAAACAACTAATAACCTTGATAACTGGAGTCTGGAGTGGCATATGGTGTACCAAAAAGCATTTCATTACAGTAAGAGGGATGGAACCTGAATTTTTGGTTTGTCTCATTTGGATTGGGTCCGTCCAAAGGCCACCTCTCTGGATTGAAAACATCTGCATCCTCCCAATGCTTGGGGCAGCGATGAAGGTTCCAGACAGATATAAAAATGTCTTCTCCCCTGGAAAAAATAATAAATATCTTTAGACTTATAGTATAAGAGTTTAGCTTTCTATGGAAATGTTAACACATATATAACAGCAACAATTAAATAAACTTCAGTACCACTACCAGCATTGACATTAGGACAAGCAGAAAAAAAAATATCTACGTAAAATAGTCTGCACAAGATTGGGAAGAGACTGTAATACTGCATGCTAATATATTACTCACAGGAGTATCTAAGGGAAAAAGAAGAGAAACACCCAATTAGACAAAGGGAGCAGAGCTCAATGTTAATGGTAGCCAACGTGCTTTTGTGATAAACACATTAATGGTCCTTACTCCTTACACTTGACTTGAGACTAAAGCTGGCCTTTTCTTTTGTGACTTAACAGATGAAATACTTATGGAAAATGCTTACTTGCCGATTGGGTACTCCCCTAGCATATCATCTTCAAGGGACCGGCGAATTAAAACCGGCGGCTGCGGATATAGTCTCAAAGACTGCAACAATAGTAGTATTATCATCCAATGATGAAACTCACCATGTTGTGAGGTAACACTTTTTGGTACTTACTTCGTTAATAACTCGAGTAGTGTACTTTAGTTTCTTCACATCCTCAAGTGTTGGCAAACCATCTCCTAGAACAGCATCAGCCTGTGGATAATTGAGGGAAGAAATTTCAATTGTCCTTTGTAAGATTCAGACTTGTGAATTTCCATGAAAAAAAAAACTTAAAGATAAAAGTGAGTCTACCTCAGCTTGGAGCTTGGACATTACATTTGGATACTGCACATTAGCAATGTAAAACACAATGAGAATAAGTTAAAATGTTGATGGTTTAGTGAATATGAAGATGCCCAACAACACTGTATCATTGGATATTGATATACTACTACAGCATTTAGTTCTGAGTTCTGACCATATCAAACCTTAGATAGAAGATAAAATGTCCATGTCAAGACTGCTGCAGAGGTCTCATGGCCAGCTATGAGCATTGTCATCAGATCATCACGGAGCTGCTTGCTGGATACCTGAGGGAGATGATTGAACATTGAAGCAATGTGAATACTGGAAGGTCCAAACATCTAATGTTTTTTCCAAATGCAGCTATATCATACATCATCTCCAGATGCCAATAGGAAGTGAAGAATGCTAGGATCTTGTTCATTAATGTATTCCTCATGAAACTGTAGATCTTCTTCATCTACCATCCTCTGCAGCAGTAAGAAGGGGAATTCCTAATGTCATATTTTTTTCTAAATACAGTATACAATAATAAGAAAAGGTTAAAGTATAAGAAAATGGTTACCTTGCATGTAGCAATCAGTTCATCGAGAATATTATTTATCAGTACAAGAGCTTCATTGACCTTCCTCTGCCGAGGGGAGATGTCTTTCCATATGGGTATTTCCCAAGTTGGTATAGGAGAAGTGCTCCTCATTTCTGCTTCTCGTAGTGTTATATACACAGCCTGATCATGAACCAACAAATCAAAAAGGTAAACATAAGAAGATGGAATTTCGTAATGTACTCATGGATAAGGCAAAATCTGAAAAATAACCTCAACTATTCCATTATCGTAAGATAATGAATCAAACTCATAATTGAACACAGCCTTCCCAATGACATCCAGAGTCAGCCGAGAGAAAAGTGATTCCATCTCCACATCCTCCCCGTCCGATGCCGCCTTGTCCAGCTTCTGGCAGAGCCTGTCTGAAGCTTTTCCGAAGAGACCTATCATCGCTGTCACATACTGCCGAGCATAATTCAAGTGAATAAAATTATATCAGAAAGAAAGCAATAACAGAACCTTAACATGAAGTAGAAAGTGAGAACCTTCTGATGCATTGCTGGTACGATGGCACGGCGTCGGACACGCCAAACCTCGCCGTCGGCTGGGATCAAACCTGTACCCATCACGAACTCCAATATCTCCGCGAGAATACCCTGCACCCACCACGATCAAACAGCACATTACTTTGGTCTCTAAAGAGCAAAAGCATTTCTTACTGTCGGACAAAAATGACTGCATCCAATCCAAACTGGCAACCGAACCTTGGAATAAGCCTTGGCGTTGTCTCTCAGAATGTGCTTGGCTACGGCCGGATCAGAGACAATAAGGAAAGACTGTAAGAAGGAAGAAAATGTACAGATCATTAGCAGCAACGTGGTAGGGCTCAGACTTGAGAAGGCTGCCGCCATTTTGGGAGCAGTCGATTAACTGAACATTAGCGGCAACATGGTAGGGATTTTCAGGTTAACGGCGTGCGCATCCATTCACCTTGGGCCCGAAGTTGAGGCGGAAGACGCCGCCGTAGGTGAGGAAGAGGTCGTAGAGCGGAATGAAGAAGGCCTCCCCGACGACGGAGCCCAGCGACCCCGTCGCCTGCGGCAGCTCGGGGCCCCTGCGCGCCGCGCCGCCGCCCGCGACCTTGGTGAGCAGCCCCGCCGCGAGCTCCCCCGGCGGGCCGAGCCTGGCCAGCTTCGCCGCGAGGGGGGCGAGCCACCTACAAAATTTCCAATCCCAGCCTCGTTCAATCACCACCCGAGGTACACGAGGGGGAAATGGGAAGACCCGGAAGAGACGATAAGGAACGAGGCGGGGAGCACTTACGCGGGACCTTGGGCGGTGAACTCGCCGGACGAAATGCGGGCGGTGAGCTCGGCCTGGCGCCGCCTCTGCTCCTCAAGAACCGGGTCGGGTCCTCCGCCGCCGTCACCGCCACCGGACGCGGAGCAGCGGAGGAGCGGGCCACGGCGGCTGTGGGCCGGAGCGAGGCGGAGGCGGCCCTGGCCGGAGCCGGAGTACCGGAACGGCGGTGTGGCGGCGGCTGTGGGGGAGAGGTTGCCCGCGGCGGTGGCCATGGCCGCGGCACCGGCGGCACAGCAGTGGTGCAGGTGGACTGGTGGCAGAGAGGATGAGGTGCGTGGAGAGCAGAGCGAGGAAGGAAAAGAGAGGGAGGGGGAGGGGGTGGACGTGGGGTTCGGTGCTCCGTCTGTTTGTTGTTGCTAACGAGGCGACGGCGACTCGCCGGATTTGGAAGCTGCCGTAACGGAATCTGTCGCCCCGGGCTGGGAGGTATCTTTCCGGAGCGAGTGACTGGGTCATCGTCTTCTCCACCACCCTGCCATAGTACTGACAAAATTCCACGAAGAGCATCTAAAAATACAAAATTTCACACAGCTGCACAAGTGACAATCATGTCCGGTAAGAAGGTTATTTCTTCCCCAATTGCTGAGGCAGATGATTCTGCGGGCTGGACAAACCAGACAGGTGGAGGCAGTCGCAAAGCATCGCATAACCTGACAAAACGCCATGCGTGATAATCTAAGCCAACAGGAAGACGTGAGATGCCGATAGGAATTTTGTCATCTTCAAAGTGGAAACGTCGTGTGCAGCAAAAATAAACATCAGTTTAGATTGTTCTCTATGTAATGATAATCACGTGATCTTCGATTGCCGTCCCGGCTGAATTTTTCGACGGCGAATAAGTGTAACATATAGAGTACACTGTTAAGGGGATCTATTCTCGAAAGGAAAAAAAACTACTATAGAGTACACTACACCCTTTTGTCGTCCTTCTCTAATACTGTAGGAGTACTGCTATTAGAGAAAGGGAGACATGGTCGGGTTGAAGGGTGTCGCGATCCGCCTCCTCCCATCGATCTCTACGGTTGCGTCCTGACAAAAGAAAAGACCCGCTTGCAACATTGTTTTGCAGGCACTTCTCTTGCGGTGTATCTAAAAAAAGAAAAAGACACTGAAACATTTTAACCACATCCTGGCAAAAAATGTGCGAATCCCCATATAGTCGCAATAAATCGCCGAGAAAACTCAACACATGTTACACGCGTGTAGGATAGAGGACAGTGCTTGCAACATGAAAGCAACATTTGCAACCGACAAATAGCCACTCGTGGGTTTGCAACAAAATAAACATGAGCTTGCAACATGTAAAAGCAACATACGCAACATCAAAGAAAAGTAAATCACTCACCTCGCACTACTATCCATGGACGCACCGACTTCATCCATTATGGCAATCCCTATCCTTTCTCCTCGGCTCACCGTCTTCTCCTTACTTCGAAAATGAAGAACTTCGTTCCAAGCTTAGCTAGCAGTCATCTACGGTGTTGACCTCCTAGACCTGCCAACGCAAGAGGAGAAGGATGATGTGTAGACTGGAGAGAGGAGGCATCACGGAAGAGCTCAGTAAACGCAAGAGGCGGTTGTGAAGGGGAAGACACCAGCATTAGGTGCGGGATGAGAAGCCGAGACGTGCAATCTTGGAATTTGGTTGTCGTTGTGCGAACGAACATGTGGAGCAACATAAAGCAATCCACATATTGAATGGATGATCTAAGTCATTACACTTGAAATAATTTCTTCTTTTATAATATCACATTGCTTTTCTTCATTTAACTTGAGTGGTAGCAAGTGAGAAAGTGACACATGCCCACACAACCATGCAGGTAGTATGGACAGAATATTTTGTGTTTTGCGAGTTGCTCACTCTTCAAACTACGCGAAAAAGGACCTAGTTAGCTTGATTTACACAAGGCATGTCTATAACTAGACCACTCGTCCATGTTCAGTTCCATAATTTAGTTGTCACAAACTTAGTACCTGAATTCTTAACAGTGCACAGGCGCTGGTTCGTCATTTCGAGCGCACTCGCTAGGCGACAAGCTACACGCGCGCATTCTCCTTCTCCAACAACCACCGGACTCTGCTCATCTTCCCCAAGTCGCCCAAATCGCGGCACGTCAATAACGGCCGACCACCCACAGCCGGCCCCGACCACCCACGGCGCCACCAAAAAACCCCACATACAACGCGCGACGCCGGCAGATCCCCAAGTCTTGCCCGATCTAATATGGATCTAATATTTCAGGGAGCGCAGGACTACAACACCCACCGGTTCCGGCCATCTAGGCTGCGCATGGACGCCCCGCACACCTATTCCGACCGTCCTTGGAGCCATGGCCTCCCACGGATTCTGGTCGTACACGCGCGCGCACGGCCGCCGAGTCCACCGACTCCGGCCGAATTAAGTTTCCTACTTATGTAAGAAAATTGCTTACAGATGCTACCAAGTTGCCTACTTATGTCAATTAGTTGCCTACTGTTCACATGATGATTCTGTGAATTTAAAAACTAATATTGGTACTCTCTGTTAACATGATGATTCTGTGCGTAAAAATGGAGCATATTTTTGACAAGTTGGTACTCTATGTAGTTGATATGAACAAAAGTTGCCTCCAACATAAAAGTTGGCTCAACTAAGATGCAAGTTGCAAAAATTGCCTCAGTCACAAAAGTTGCTTGCGATGTGGTAGAAGTTGCTATGAAACAGGGACTAATTGCCTACCCCCTCAGAAAATTTGATACGGAACAGGAAAAAATTGTATCCAGCATTAGAAATAGTTGCTAAGAAACATGATAAATTTGTCTCCAACCTCATAAAAGTTGCTACGTAAAAACATGAAAAGTTACAATTTTCTCCATCTAAACTGCAATCTACGAAAAAGAAGTTGTCTGGGATATGATAGAAGTTGCTATAAACATAGAAAAGTTGCTAAGAACATCACAAAAATTATAACTTTCATCTGAATTAAAAATTTGCAATTTTCTCTATCTAAACTGTAATCTACGAAAAAGAAGTTGCCTGAGATATGATAGAAGTTGTTACAAAACAGAGAAAAGTTGCTAAGAACATCACAAAAGTTGCACTGAATTGCAAGAAACAGATAAAAAAACTAGAAGAACATGGCAACATAGGTTGTCTACAAGCTGGGAAAGTTATTAAGGAGCATAGCGAAGTTGCTTGTATTTGGCACAAAGTTAACTACAGCAAAAAAGAAAACAACAAGAGAAATAGAAGAGAGAAAAAGATGGATGAGTACCTGTGTTGAATCTGAGAGATTAATTCTAGATGCAGGTGCGTTCCTCGAGCTTCTCTCCCCATGGAACATGTTCGTATGGTTGAAAATCGGATAGTTGACATGTTGTGGTGGGTTCATGGAGCAAGCAAAGAGGAAGCAATGGTGGCTAGGGCTGGAGTAAGAAGACGATCTAGGGGATGAGATCTGGGGGCGGTAGGGTTAGAGATAGGACACGGCTGGCGCGAGACGCGGGAGGATCACGGGATGGGCGTAGTGGGGGGCGCCAGATAAAGGCAGACGAGCGCACCCCCCCCCCCTCACAGGAACCGAGAAAAGCAGTCAAAAGCGGATCAGGGGGACTTTCCAAAAGTGGAGCTGTCCAGCTGGCAAACCTGGCGCGCCCAACTCGTTCGTTTGGCGCCCAGGCGCTCGCTAGACACGTCCAACTTAGTATTACTCACAAAGATTTGCACTAATTATGACCCAGCGACCATGGAGGCTCCCTTTTGCCCTTCTTCTATCTCTTTCTCCCCCTTACTTGAGAGTTGCTTTATTCTCCCCATCTCTTGTCCCCTTCTCCTCTGGCGCCACCCGCCAGAGTGTGGATGGGAGGAGATGCACGAGTCACTATAGATAGTAGGGATATTCTAGTTATAGAGTTTAGCTTAGGGGCATCTGACTCTATGGCGTTTTAAAGATCCTCTCTAGCACTCACATGCAGGATCGGGTGATGGCTGGTTGTCTCATGACTCGTCATCAATTTTAGAGGCGGCTTGTGGGAAGTGGATCTGACTAAAGATCTTCAAATAATAATTCTAGTGACACTTGCTTCGTCTTACCCAAGACGGAGTAGGGAGCTTCCTTCGTCCTCCCCAGTCGGAGCTGTGTGAAAGTACATTCATCTTCCTCGAGGTGGACCAAGACGTTGCCTTTTCGTCCCCAAGACGGTGTCCGGCTTCGTCGTGCCGGAGCGGGAGCAGGCTGGCTTCATCACGCCCAAGCCGGAGCACGTTGTCTTCGCCGTGCCCAAGCCGGAGCACCCCCATGGTGGACGGTGGTTTCGTCCTCCCCAAGACGGGGCATGCTGACATTGGCTTCGTAGTCGAAAGCAGATCCCATGCACCATTAGTTTTATGTATTTCTTTAAATTATGTTCAGATACTAATGTAAAAAACTATTGAGTTTTGATGAATTAGGTATTGTTTGTCAAAAATATAATGATATAAATCGCTTTGTTCATCCTCTTTAGTTTTTGTATGATGTATTTACAATTACAGTTTGTTTGTCTGCCCCGTGTTCATAGGACATGCCCATCCGTGTAACTTTTTTTTGAATGGTCACCACGGGGGAGAGGTTCCACTAGAATTTTTTTCATTCAATGGTGGCCCAAAATCCTGGTGTTTAACAACAGGGGGTCAGGGGAGAGAGAACAGCGTTGACAGGGAGGTGACGGGGGGAGCAGAGATACAGAGCACCGTCTAAGTCATCTACCTAGGCAAGAAACCTAGGTGTCTGCGTCATCTTGGATCCTGGCAGAAAGGCGTAGACGCCACAACAGAGCGTCTTCTTTGCAGGCAGCGAGGATACGCGCTTGACTAGCACGCTCACCACGGAAAGCCACGTTGTTCCGGTGTTTCGAGATGCTCCGGCAGCAAAGGATGACGAAAGTCGATGCCGCGACGTAGTTGTGCAGGGCGCGGACGTCGGCATCGCGGGGGAACCACCCTCCCATGGAGGACCAAAAGCGAGACGCGAAGGGATACCCAAGGATGGTGTGGGTGGCCGTCTCATTTTCACAGCCACAGATGGGGCAGCAGGCTTCAGCAGCAGAGAGCATCTTCTTTTTGAACAGCAACGTAAGATAGAAACAGGCAAAATTGGTTTATATTTTTTGAGAAATCTATTTGGGATTTCTTTACAAGTGTTTTGTTGATGGTTGGAATCTTATTTAATTTTTACAAGCTTGGAGCATGCATGTGCTCTCGTAAACTTAGTTTGCTGAAATGTCCTGAATACATGATGAAATTGAGGTCTATATACTATCATAATACATGCTGCCAAAAGGATTCAAGGTTCTCTTCAGGCCTTGATAAGAGATCAGGTTGACTTTTTAAATGGCATTCTTATTTTAAAATTTATAGCGGGGCATTAATTCTTTGATTTTCATGTCGGCATCCCAGCAAAAAAAAAGAGTTGCTAGCATAGGTATGGACAAAGCCGGTAAGTTTGAAGCCACTATTCGCCACTCTATTCCTGTATCGGGCCTCGGCAAGCAGCGCAAAAAAAAAAGTTCCCCAAATTGGTGAAATTTGCATCAATTTTATCGAGGCAAGCAACTCCAAATAAAATAAAACCAATCTATTTATATATTTTATTTTTCCGTAGCAACGTACTGACATTTAACTAGTAACAAGTAAAAATATTGTTCTACTACATATCTGTTGATCAAAAGAAATAGTTAGCAGATAAACTGCTGACGGCTGACTGAACTTGGTGAATTTTGAAGATGCTGCCGACTGCCTTGGAGAAACAACTGAGGAAAGTAAAACAACTGAGCTGGTCATCCTTCCTGCTTGCTACCGAGCCCTTGCCCTCTGCACTCAAGCTCTTGGACAAGATGCTCTCGCACTGCGCCTTGAGCCTGCCCATGCCGTACCGGTCTGCTGCGGCGAGCAGGTGCCGCGCGAGCTCTCGGTTGGCGTCCTCGCTGAGGTTGTCCATGGTGGGGAAGGAGTCGCTGTAGATGACGTCGAGCAGGGCCTTGAAGACGGCGGGATCCACGCCTTCGATCGTGATGTTGCAGGAGCCGTCCTTGCCCTCGCTCATCGGCCCGAAGAGCGAAGCCTTGAACACCGGCGACCTCATGGCGAGCACCAGCCTGTGCGCCGGCAGGTCCGACGGCGGCGGCACAGGGACGCCCAGCGGCGTCGTCGCGGACGCGCGTGGCTCCCCGATGACGCTGAGGCTGCATTCGATGAAGAAACGGTCGCGATCCCGGTCGACGTAGGTGCTTTCCAGCTCGGTCGTCCTCATCAGTCTGATCCCGTTCATGGCGTCCGTGCTCGTCTCGTCGTTGCTGTATAGCCCGACCCCGGCGTGCCCGTGCAGCTGCGACCGCCCCGACGCCGGGTTGATGACCCGCACGAGGAAGGTCGCCCTCGTCGTGGCGCCGCTGGTCATGAGCTGGAAATACACCGCCGAGTAGCCTTTGGGCACGCGGCGGCCGCCCGAAGGGTAGAAGAGGAGGCACCAGTCGTAGCCGCCGACGGAGAAGACGCCGGACCTTACCGGCGAGTTCCCGGTGGCGAGATCTTTGATCAGACTGTAGTTGCGGATCTCGCAACGGTGGAGGCCCTCCACCTTCTCCGTCGTGCACGTCGACTCCGTGGCCCTCGCCGTTTTGCTGGACGGCGGCGACGAGACGGAAACCATCCTCGATTAATTTGGCAACGCGACGAGAGGGTCAGTCGGTCAGCAAGTGCGAACAACTTCGTTGTTTAGTGCGTACTGCCTACTCGATCTGCAAGTTAGTCAATTTAAAAAGGAGACGAATCGTCCGATATCGAATAATATTCTAGGCCGATTTGGAGTAGGAATTGGAATAGGTATCCATGACCTGGGTACGGGATTGTATGGCTCATACCCCACGTACTCATCTACCGGTATAAATTTAATAATTCATTTTTTAATTATATATGCATTCACTATGGAAGAAGGGAAAAGGCGCTGACAGCCTATTTATATGCCGACGCCAAAAAATCGGGACTATCGGCGTAGATGGACGGACTCGGCAGCCGGACACTAGAAATGTTCTCTTGTGCTTCTTATTCCCACTATTGCATGTAGGTTACTTAGTATAGCTTCACCTACTGTCATGTAACTATTGTATTAAATATCTTTTTTACATGATAACATTCTGATTCTCGAGCAACTAGTATTGAACTCGTATTTTTTCTATCCATCCCAACTTCGTGAGTCGCTCTCAAGGTTACCGCCAGACTGTTGTCGATGTCTCTATTTCAAGTTTGGCCGTTGTTTATAATGTGTCAATATTTATAATTTTTTTTTCTTACCTTGATGTGTTGTAAACACGGGTAGGTTTACATGCAGGTACCCATTTGATCTGCCAGGTGAGGGTATAAAAAAATTTGTACTCACGTTGACAGGTACGGGTATGCATGATGGGTAAGATCAGAGAAAACGCGTAATGGTATGGGATGGCTCCACCCGAACTCATACCCTCCTGGTGCCATAACTAATGTTTGTATGGCCTGATTTTTCACCAATTAACTTGACACCTCTTCAGCTTTTCTTAATTAATGCTAAGGCAAAAGTTTGTTGGTAAGGAGTGAAATTCACGGTTTTTCAATTCTAGGGCTCGCGTCATTCGGGTCTCCGCTCGCGACACGACTACTTGTGGGCCTAGCACTTCTCTCTCCTTATCTCTTTCGTTCCTCAAAGAAAAAACCATGCATGCCTTCGTCAACGACTAAACGCACACTCTAGCAGCGCCACCTCCTGCCCTGTTTCTTCTTTGCCGCCGCCCGTACCCACCGTGCCGATCAAAAATACCACTTGTTCAGATTTAGTTGCTATCGCGCCTCCGTGACGAAGCCGGTGTCGCCGCCGCGCCACAACGCCACCGCGTGGGAGCTACTGCCACGCCGCCGTCGCGAGGAAGCTGTTGCGCACCACCGCGGGGAAGCTGCTGCCGGCCATGAGCTCCACCTGCATTGGCCGCCGCCGGCGGTGCTCACTCCTTGATGGCTGCAAGGACGATGGCCTGCGCGTCCGTTATCCCACGGGAGTCAGGTGCTACGAGCAATTCTGGTGTTGCTACCATGGTCTTTACGAATTTGCAAATTTGCGTCACAAGGCAGAAGTTTTGTGCTACAATAGTTCTTTGGTTTGCACGATTGATGACTAACGTGAAGTTTGTTGGGAACCCCAAGAGCAAGGTGTGAAGCAGCACATCAGCAAGTTTTCCCTCAGTAAGAAACCGAGGTTATCGAACCAGTAGGAGGAAGAAAACATCACACAAGTGTTGCAAGCAACGGGGAGACCTGCACAACACAAACTCAAGACTTTGCCCCAACGAATTAGTGAGGTTGTCAACCTCACCGATTTGCTGTAACAAAGGATTAAACGTACGGTGTGGAAGGTGATAGTGGTTTGCAGCAAGTAAACAAGTAACAGTGGAAGATATATCAATGGTAAAGATTGGACCAGGGTCCATAGTTCACTAGAGGTTCTCTTCTTAGATAAACAATATGGCATGAAGGGTAAACAAATTACAGCAGGGTAATTGACAGGAACTGAGCGAGGCATAACAATGCAATACCAGACAAAAAGATCCTATGAGATTCGATTGGGCAATACAACAATATACATATACCGCCATCCAACTGCATCTATGACTAAAAGTCCACCTTCCGGTTATCATCCGAATCCCCTCCAGTATTAATTTGCAAGCAACAGACAACTACTTTAAGCAAAGTGTGTAAGATAAATAATCCACTTGTTCCATGAACAAAAGACCGTTATTTTCTCCCTAGTAGCAACAGCACATCTATAACCGAAGAGATTTCTGTCACTTCCTTTGAAAACTAGAGGCATGAACCCACTATCGAGCATAAATACCCCCTCTTGGAGTCATTAGCAACTATTTGGCCAAGATAGCTACTAACAACAGAGAGCATGCAAGATCACAAACAACACAGACATGATAGAATCATAAAGACAAAACCATTAATCAATCTAACATAGTAATCTCAATATCCATCGGATCTTCGCAAACACAACATGCATGATTACAAATAGATTAGATCTTGATCATGAACGGAGCTCATAAGATGCATGAGTTTTTAGGTCAGAAGGCAACTTATAGGCACGGAGGGAGGCCGAGGAGCTGCCTGGGGTGGCCAGACCTCCTCCAGGCGCAACCAGTGGTGGGCCTGCGCTTGGGGTGGGTCTGGGGCCCCTAGGCCTCCTCTCCGTCTCCCCTTCTGGCACCGTGGATCTTCTGGTGAGAAATAGTTTTTGGCATATTTTTCGGGATTTTTCCCCATAGTTCATTTTCTGCACAAAAACAAGACACCAAGGTAATTCTGCTGAAAACAGCGTCAGTCCGTGTTAGTTGTATCCAAATCACACAAGTTTAGAGGAAAAATAATAGCAAAGTTTTCGAGAAAGTAGATACGTTTTGGACGTATCAACTCCCCCCAAGCTTAGCTTATTGCTTGTCCTCAAGCAATTCAGTTGAAAACTGAGCGCGATAAAAGAACTTTCATGAACACATTGCTTCATATGATGTAAATATTCTCAACATAGGAGTAGATGCTTAGACAATTTATAATAAAGAGTATGCAACTAAGTCTATTCAATAGTTATTGCAAGCTATGAAGAGAAACCAACTCAATAATAATAAGTGGCATGAAACATAAACATAAGCAACATTGCAATGCTCATAATAAGGTATGATAGAGTGGTATCTCGCTTGCCTTTGTTTGAAGAGCACAATAAATGCAAAGGCACCTCTGAAGTTCACATGAAGACTAGAGATAAAGATATCAGAGATACAAGCATCAAAGTCATGACATAATTAACCAAGTTTTGGAACAAACACAAGAATGACAACTATGCTCTAAAGAAGGTGCTCATAGAATAGATGGTGACTCAACAAGGTTGTGAAAATGGTTTTGTAAGGTTTGAAAGGCTTCCAAATGCTAAAAGGAAGGTACTCATTACGTTTGAGCTTTCATTGCCCCTATCATAAACATCTTTATGTGGTTAAGGTGAAAGTGAGGTCCACTCTGAATTATATGCTTGACAGACGATAAACTGGAAATCTCAAGTCCCTTGAGTGCGAGGGCCACTCCGCATACTACTCTACTTTGGGTCCAGGCAAGTTCTTGTCATTGTAAGTATTTGCATATCATCGAGAACCGCCAACGAGTACCCCTTGCACATGGTACAGGAGCTTTCCCATAACCAAAATTACAAGGAAAGCAGACAATGAGCATCTCAGCAATCTTTTTATTTACTATATTCATAGTTTTTTATTGAGGATGCTTCATAGATAGCTCACTTATGGTGATGCTGCAAGTTTCCACCATGATTAGGCATGGCTTAGGCTAGCGGCCCAGGCGTTTCTCTAACACAGAATACAAACTCCATGGACTCACAAGTCCCCCTTTCATTTGACATCATTGACATCCACAAACAAAAGAGCAAGGTATCAACTAGATATAAATGTATCTAAAAGGTGTTGAAAATGTTCCACGTGACAACACGGTTCTGCTGACTCCCAGCATATAATTTTCAAGCATATAACTTTCGTGGACTAGTCACAATGGTTCAGGATTATTAAGTGCAAGGAATAAAGTGTGCCATCAAGTTCGTGAGAGCTTTACTAACTAACTTTCTCAACACAGACAAACATTTTATTTTGAAATAAAACACGACATATAAAATATGCACTGAAATAGCAAATGATGCTAATAGGTAGGTATGGTGGACACAGCTGGCAATATTGGTTTTGGGGAGTTGGAAGCACAGGTAGAGAACATACTCAGTGCAAGTGAAGGCTAGCAATAAAGAGAGAGCAATAGCTGTCATAATCATGCTTGCAACAAAACAAGACTAATTATGGCATGAAAGTGATACAAGAGCTCTGAGGCAAAATAAATCATCAAGGCTTACTGACTATTGATTAGTCATATGCATGCATGAGCATGTGCCAAGTCGATTCACATGAACAGTCAGAGGAGGATACCACAATGTCATACCAAAGTATGAATAAAACAATGCAAGCAAACATTCATATGACATGCTACAAACTATTGGCGAGCTGGAGCTAATCATAGACAAGCAAGAACTACTAAGCATCCATAATGACATACACCTTACACAAATAGGCTAAGCATGCTCACAATGAAGAGTATATGTATAAAAATGAAACAAATAGAGTTCGTTACCAGCCTCTTACCACTCCTCGAGTTGTCTTAATCTTCATTATTGCTCTTCACTTGTGTGACTTGAATGATTAACATGAAACCAAACTCCACTGAGGACGGTTGAACCCTGCAAAGAACTCACAAAACCAAAGAAGAACAACAAATATTTTTGGTGTTTTCGATTTTTTTAGAAACAAGCAAAAAAAGAAAAACAAGCCAAACAAGAAGCAAACAAAGCAAAGCAAAATCTTTTTGGATTTTTAATTTAAGGCAAACCAAAACCAAAAAGCAAAGAAACAAACCAAGAGAAACAACGAAAATATTTTTGGTATTTTTGGGTTGTTATAAAGAAGCAACAAGAACCAAAAAGAAAGCGAAACAATGGATATACAAAGAACCGACCGAACATGATATATAGATGAGTGTGATGTCGGTATACCTTCCCCCCAAGCTTAGGCTTTTGTCCTAAGTGGGGCTCAATCCCATGGTGCCCAAGTAGATGCACCTTCGTAGTATGTCGAGGAAGCTCCCTCGTCCTGGTACGAGCTCGAGGCCTCCCCTGTATAAGGTAACGCGGGGTCATATGCGGGTGCTTCCTCCTGATAGTGCCTGTGGAAGTTAAGAGAGCGCAGCTTGTCATCCATCTCCCCCTTCGTGCATGACCAAGGTCCCTGAGAAATACTGAGCAAAGTGGTTTGGGGTAGAGGGATCTCTCTCTCTTCCCCGTCAGTAAACAACATTCTATAAACTAAGTTCTCAAGAGTAGAGCTAGAGGTGACAAAGTGGTGCGCCTTCATGGCAGCAAGATCAAGCCTCAGAGGAGCCAAAACTGTATCATGTGGATCAATAGCAATGCCCAAGGCAGCAGCGATACGAGTAGCAATAATACCCCCATAAATGGGTCCCCTTGCAGCTAAACGACGAGCAATGAGGTTACCAAGATTATACCTATCCTCGCCGTAGAGTGCAGCAGCTAAGAAGGCCAATTGATAATTGGATATATTACTAGTGTTCTCACTACCAAGAACACTAGTGGTAAGATAGTAGGTGAAATACCCGATGGCTGGAAGTTGAATGTTCTTTATCTTCCCTTGTTGAGCTCTGCGGTCATCATCATTGGTTATTCCTCGGTATAGTTCCAACAAATCAGCGGGAAGAGCTATAATCTTCTTTGATGACCCATTTGTACCAAGTCCCGGGGCCTTGCAAAATTTCTTCAAAGACATAGAATGAGCCCTGCCATAAAGTCTGAAAGACATAGAAGGACTGAACAAACTATTGGTGAAGGAGAAACTCTCCACAAATGTTTTAGTAAGTGAAGCATATTGTGCACTCTCATCCTGCATGAAACTTGTTAGACCAGCCCTCTCAATCAAAGCCATGAAATCATTAAGAATCCCAGCATCTCGCAAGAAAGTTTGACAAGGAAAGGTGGAGGGGTGAGCATCCCCTTCATATCCCTCGTCACCAAACCACGGAGTGATGAGATCCTCATTGTATGAGGGTCTAGAGTTGGTAGATGACCTTGGGATCCTTGCCCTTTTGGGTGCATCACTCTCAAGTATGTCACCAAAGGTGTGGTGTTCCATGACTTCCCTTTGCTGAAATTTTAAACAACCATCAAACCAAGTGATTTCTAAGTTGATAAATGATGAGCAACTACTATAGGAACTTGCTAGAGGACTACACATGCATAAAAACAAAGTTTCTAAGCATAGAACAAGCATGCAAGCTCAAACAAACTGTCACCTACGGTAGCAAAATACTCAAGATACAATCTACCAACCACAAATCTAGTTGGACAAGTGGAGGAGGCACATACCAAGGAACAATCCCTCCAAAAATCAGCACTTGAGATGGGCTGAACAAGGAGATCGAAAATCGCGAGCAAGAATAACAAGAACTCGAGCTTGAGCAAGTTTTCCGGTGTTTTTTGGAGAGAGAAAGAAGGTGGCTTTGAGGAGGCAGCCTAGAGGGCCCCAGGTGGGCCAGACCCCCCTAGGCGCCACCACTAGGTAGGTCGCGCCTACCATGGGTGCGGGGACTAGGGGTGGCCCCCTGGTTCATCTCAGGTACCTCTCTGCCCCTTTTTTCGAGGAAAAATTTATTTTGAATTTTCTGGGATTTTTCGGGAAACTTTATTTTTGGCCAATTTTCAGGGTATGAAAATTGATTTTCTTGCAGAAACAGTTTTTCAGAAGAAGCAAAAGCAAACCACAAGTCAAACTAAAGGAGCTCTAAGAAACTCAAACAGGCAAACAACTAGCAAAACTAAAGCTAAAGCAAAGACTAGGAAGGAGAAAGGAAAAGGAAAGCAAGTATAACCACAGTGGAAACATTATTTTGTTTATAAAAATCCTTTTGTTAACAAGGTTGATCAAGTCTTATTACCAAAATAATCTTATATGAAGCAAAACTTTGCATTCCACAAGGTGATTATATTACCTCATACTTTATAGCAATGGTCCCAATCATAATAGTTTTAATATTTTCTTGTGGAACGGGACAATATATTTCTCCAACCTTGATGCCTTCAATATTTTCAATAGAATTCAGGCAATAACTTCTAACAACCTTCTTGGGGAAATAGACAGTGTGCTCTTTGTCATTAATATTGAATGTTACTTTTCCTTAATTACAATTGATGACAGCACCTGCAGTATTAAGAAAAGGTCTCCCAAGAATAATAGACATATTATCATCTTCAGGCATTTCAAGCACAACAAAATTAGTTAAGACCATGCAATTATGAGCAACTTGAACAAGAAAATCCTCACATATACCAACAGGAACAGTAGTGACTTATCAGCCATTTCCAAAGATATATCAGTTGGTATCAACTTTTCTAGCTGGAGCCTCTTGTAGAGAGAAAAAGGCATAACACTAACTCCAGCTCCCAAATCACATAAAGCAGTTCTAACATAATTATTCTTAATGGAGCAAGGAATAGTTGGTATACCTGGATCACCAAGTTTCTTTGGAACCTTACCATTGAAGGAGTAATTAGCAAGCAAAGTATAAATGTCCTCATTAGGAATCTTCCTTTTATTAGAGACAACATCCTTAATATACTTTGAATAAGGGGGCAATTTAATAGCATCAGTCAAAGGAATTTGCAGAAATAAAGGCTTCATCCAGTCAAAAAACGTGTTGTAGTGTTCTTCCTCCTTTGACTTGTGTTTCTTACTTGGAAAAGGCATAGGTTTCTGCACCCAAGGTTCTCTCTCTTTACCATGTTTATTAGCAATAAAATCTTCCTTTGTGTACCTATTGTTCTTAGTGTGTTTCTCAGGTTCTTCCTCAACTTCCTCCTTATCAGGAGACTCATCAATATTACCACTCTCAGTTTCAGCATCAGAGACAGATATACTATTAGGATCTACAGCAGGTTCAAGTGGTTCCTCAACTTTCTTATGTTTCTTTTTCTTCCTCTTACGAGGACTACAACTATCCTCACCTTGTTGGTAATCCTGCTCTATTCTTTTAGGGTGTCCTTCGGGATATAAAGGATCTTGAGTAGCTGCACCACTCCTAGTTCTAATTCCATAAGCATGTTTATTTCCTGAAGCATTAACTAGCATATCCTTTTGCACCTTAGCAAGTTGATCAAGTTGGGTTTGAACCATTTGAAAGTGTTTACAAAGCATTTTAATATCATTAGAAGTTATTTCCACAATATCTTTCAACTCATGGATAGCTCTAGTGTTTTCCAATAAGTGATTCTGAACTTGTTTATTAAAATTACCTTGTTTAACAATAAATGCATCAAGTTCCTCTAAGCATTGATCAGGAGGCTTACCATAAGGAATATCACCTTCATTAAATTGGAGAGAGTGTACCTCAATAGTATATGAGTGGGGAATTGGCTTACATAATTCTTCTATAGGAGGTAGGTTCTTCACATCTTCAGCTATAATACCTTTCTCCTTTATACACTTTTTAGCTTCCTTCATCACTTCATCATTTAATGCAATAACTCCCCTCTTCTTTGTTGTTGGTGTTGGAACTCTTTCAGGAACAACTGGTTCAGGAGTAATAGGATCAGGTGTATTCAGCTTAGTTGAAGTCCAATCATCATAATTCTTGCTTATCTTGTTCATTAATTCTTTAGCATCTGTACGAGTCCTTTTTCTGAAAACACAATCAGCAAAGCTATCTAGGTAGGTCCTAGAATCATCAGTTAGTCCATTATAATAAATATCAAGAAGCTCATTCCGAGGTAATGGACATCCAGGATATGCATGAATCAAGGAACAAAATCTTTTCCATGACTCAGGCAATTTCTCTTCTTCTCCCTGTTTAAAATAAAAAAGTCTCTGCAAAGCAGCATGTCTAGCACTGGGAGGAAAATATTTATGAAAGAAAAAAGCAATCAAGCAATCAGGGCTATCAATGGAACAAGGAGGTAATCTATTAAACCAATCCCTAGCTTCTCCTTTTAGTGAAAAAGGGAAGATCTTAGCAACAAAGTACTTGCGCATCTTAAAATCATCAGAGAACAAAGCACTCATAGTATAAAGCTCATTCATATGAGCCACATCACTCTCATTTTCAGCACCACAAAAAGGTTCTTTCTCAACAATATCTAAATAAGATAAATCAATAGAGAAATCATAATCTTTATCTTTAATATCTATGGGAGAGGTGGCAAACTTAGGATCATAGGACTTCTTAGGCATAATAGTACGTCTAGCAAGGAGACTCTTAATAGCACTAGCACCATGTGTGTTTCGGCACTCTTCAACAAATTCATCAGTGAGCTCTATGTAACCATCATTAATATCATAACTCTCACTAGACTCAGGTGAGATAACAGGTGTAACAGTCTATTCACTAGGAGTTTTGGTATTTCCTAGACTAACCATAGTAGCATCCAGAAAAGGACCTAATGAACCACTCGCATCAAGCACAGTAGAAGTAACATCATGAGTATCAAAAGCAGTTTCAGATTCAGCAGTAGTAGCAGTGTGTGTAGCATGAGCATGTGGTGGTGGTGTGACAAGCTTACTTATAACAGACGGTGAATCAAGAGCAACAGAGGTGTTTAGGACTGTACCTCTTCTTGTAGTGGATGGTAAAATAGGGAACTTTCCATCACGAGACTTCCCCATGATGAAAGGAGTAGCAGTGAACAATAATAGATTCAAGTGAACTTACAAATAAAGCTATGCTCCCCGGCAACGGCGCTAGAAAATAGTCTTGATGACCCACAAGTGTAGGGGATCGCAACAATCTTCGCGGGTAGTATTACCCAATTTATTGATTTGACACAAAGGGAGCCAAAGAATACTTACAAGCCTTAACAACTGAGTTAGTTTAGCTGCACCTAGAAATAGTTCTTGCTCACAGAAGTTTATCAGTAGCAACAGTTTGGTAGTAGTAACATCAAAGCATCAGCAGCAGTAATAGCAACAGTGAAACAGAAGTAATAGTAATAGTAACGATAACAGTAGGATTCGAGTGCGGTAGGCATAGGGATGGATGGACGGGCGTTGCATGGACGAGTCTAAACATGTAACTTTAAGATCTAGGGCATTGCAGATAAATAATAACAAGCATCCAAGTACTAAACAATCCTAGGCATGTGCTCCATATATAGTCATACGTGCTCGCAATGAGAACTTGCACAACATCTTACATCTGCCACCATGGCAGCGGGGCCTCTAGGGAACTACTGGCAGTTAAGGTGCTCCTTTTAATAGAGCACCAGAGCAAAACATTAACACTCCATGAACACATGTGATCCTCACACCACAGCCATCCCCTCCGGTTGTCCCAATTATTGTCACTTTGGGGCCTTTGGATCCGGACAATGATATATGTACACAACTTGCAGATAAGATCACAAACAATACTATCATAATGATTCAATAATAAGTTCAGATCTGAGATCATGGCACTCGGTCCCTAGTGACAA
Organism: Avena insularis; assembly: GCA_023614405.1. Classification (NCBI taxonomy): domain Eukaryota; kingdom Viridiplantae; phylum Streptophyta; class Magnoliopsida; order Poales; family Poaceae; genus Avena; species Avena insularis. Next base: position 392,482,204 of record CM042695.1, read on the forward strand.
GCATTAAGCACAACAAGTTGCAACAAAGTTAAATAGCACAAGAGAAACTAGGCACTATGCACTAACAATCATATTTGATTACATGATAGAACTCATCCAATCCCTACCATCCCCAAGCCTACTGCGGGGGATTACTCACTCATGGATGAGGGAAACATCGGTGGTTAATGGAGATGCGTTGGTGATGACGATGACGATGATACTCTCCAAATTCCCCGTCACAGCAGGGTGCCAGAACAGAGTTTCTGGATCCGAATCTTGGTTTCTGATGGCGGCGGCGGAGCGGAACTCTTTTTGGAAAACTAACGAACCCCCTGAGTTTTTAGGTCAGAAGGCAACTTATAGGCGCGGAGGAAGGCCGAGGAGCTGCCTGGGGTGGCCAGACCTCCCCCAGGCGCGGCCAGTGGTGGGCCTGCACCTGGGGTGGGTCTAGGCCCCCCAGGCCTCCTCTCTGTCTCCCCTTCTAGCACCGTGAATCTTCTGGTGAGAAATAGTTTTTGGCATATTTTCCAGGATTTTTCCTGATAGTTTATTTTCTCCACAAAAACAAGACACCAAGGTAATTCTGCTGAAAACAGCGCCAGTCTATGTTAGTTGTATCCAAATCACACAAGTTTAGAGGAAAAACAATAGCAAAGTGTTCGAGAAAGTAGGTACGTTTTGGACGTATCAGACCCATAGTCCAAGGTGGAACTACTCACGCATCATACCGGAGAAGAAGGCCTCCGGGATGATATCTCTTCCGGCAGGGTGCCGGGAAGAACTTCAGATCCCCCCGATCTAGGGACGATAGTGGCGGCGGCTATAGACAATTTCATGTATTTAATCGGGTGCATAAGGTTTCTGCATCAGGGGCTTCTTATAGGCGAGGCTGGGAGGCAACCAGGAGGGCCACACCCTGCCTAGGCGCGGGCCCGCCCTGGCTTGCCTCTCCGTCTCTCCTCTAAACTTCGTGTCGCCCACGGTAAAATATTGACTTTGTCTTTTGTCCTGTCCAATTCCGAGAATATTGATTTTCTGCCTTTCTGGAACAAAAACAGAAGAAAACATGCAACTAAAATTGTGGCAACTTGTTAATAAGTTAGTTTTAGAAAATATATAAAAACACCTCAAAGTGTAGACAAAGCAAAGCAAAATAGATACTAAACAAGCATGGAACATCAAAAATTATAGATACATTTCCGACGTATCAATGATGCGAATATTTTTTTCACTATAATCAACTGTTGTTTTTGTAGGGTTTCGTAGCATGGAAAACAAAAAATTTCTACCGCATACAAATAAACAAGCCAAGATCTATCTACTAGATTGTAGCAACGAGTCGATGGAATAACTCACCCTCGAAGATTCCAAAGTGTTTAACGAGAGCGGATTCTCGTGGGTGATGTAGTCGTACTCTTCCCGATCTCAAGATCGCGTAGACGATCCTTCCCAGTTGCGTTCGGCAGTGCTCCTTGATCGGTCACACGTTCGGTACTCGACGAAGACCTTCCTCTCCTTGTTCCAGCAGGCGGATGTTGTAGCACTCTCCTCATGATTCCGGACAACGGGCGTGGTACCTAAGTAGAGGGAGATCTCAGGCTTCGCTTAAGCCGGAGCGAGTATGGTGGACTATGAGAGAGCCTCAACGATCTAGGGTTTAGACACACGAGGAGGGGGGCTAGGCGCGGCTAGGGTTTGACCTAGGCGTGGCGAGTGCCCTAGGGCGGCGCTGACTATGGAGGCGGCGACGGCTTGGGGCTAGGGTTTAGAGGTAGGAACTTGTGTGTCTAGGAGGGGAGCCCTGCCCCTCCTTATATAGGTGGAGGGAGGCGCGCCAGGGGAGGGGAGTCCCTCCCCAACTCGGACCCAAGGTGGGCCGGCGATGGAGGTGGGACTCCTCCCCAACTCGGATTCCACCTCCCCTCCACTTTCCAAAATAGCCGTTTGACTTTCAAACTTGGCGTTTGAATTTTCAAACTAGGATTTGAATAAACCCTCTATTTTGTTCAGCAATAACACCGAGTACATAATGCAATCATACCAACTTGATATAACACATTCATGTACCCTTCCTCTTCGGAGTGCCGGACATTCCGGAACCTTCTAGAACATTCTCGATGAAAACACCGGAACCATTCCCCAACTCCGAAACAGGACTTTCCTTATATGAATCTTATTCTCCAGACCATTCCGAATCTCCTCGTGATATCCCGAATCCCATTCGAGACTCCGAACAACATTCGGTCTCTTTCTCATCATTCCATAACTACTCAAACAACGTCGAATCCTTAAGTGTGTCTCCCTACGGTTCATGAATTATGCGGACATGATCGAGACACTTCTCCGAACAATAACCAATAGAGGAATCTGGAAATTCATATGGCTCCTACATATTTCTACGATTACTTTGCGATCGAATGAACCACTTACATACGATACCAATTTCCCTTTGTCTCACGATAGTTTACTTATCCGAGGTTATGATCGTCGGTATCTCTGCATACCTAGTTCAACCTCGTTACTGATAAGTACTCTTTTCTCTTTCCCGTGATATGTGATCCCTTGTGAGCCAGTCACATGCTTGCAAGCTAATTGGATGACATTTCACCGAGAGGACCCATAGTATATCTATCTGTCATATGGATGGACAAATCCCACTCTTGATCCATGTGTCTCAACCAATACTTTTCGAACACTCAATGCCACCTTTATAGCCACCTAGTTACGGTGTGATGTTTGATGTCATCAAAGCATCTATCCGGTAAAGGTGATATGCATGATCTCATGGTCGAAGGAATTAGGTTACTATGTATCAGAAAGCATATAGCAATTGAACTATTATAATGACTTGATCTTTATGCTATGCTTATCTATAGGAGTATGTACACCATATCATTCTCCTAATGATATGATCTTGTTGTTAATAACATCTCAATGTTCATGATAGGGAAACCATAATCATTTATTAACCAACAAGCTAGTGATGTATATAGGCTTTACTAGGGACTTCAATTTAAGTTTACAAATCACACAAGTATTAACGTTTCCTTGTTAATACTATTATAGCATGAATATAAACATTTATCATAAACACAAAGATATAATAATAACTACATTTATTATTATCTCTAGGGCATATCTCCAACAGTTTTTGCATGAACTGTGGATTTGCATCATATGAAGAATTTTTTTTTGTTACAACTTTTACATGGTGTTACTATATTAGTATAATGTTTTTTCTACGAGGTCTTCGGCGAGAGTCTTCGGTGAGATCAGTTTTGCTACAGTGAACTTTTTTTTGCTACAAGGTCTTCAGCGAGCGAAGTCAGTTTTGCTACGGTAGCACAAGTTTTTTGCTCAATACATTCTATGAATTTGCATCACTAGAAGAATTTTTTTTGCTATGTGATCTCTGGCGAACTTCGTTTTGCACAACCGTCTAGGATTTTGCTACACTAGCATGACCTTTTTTCTACGATGATTCCGGTGAGATCTTTGGTGGTCTCCGATGAACTTTTTTGCTACAATCGTCCAGTCATTTTGCTATATTAGCGTATCTTTTTTGCTACAAGGATCTGGCGAGGTCTTTGGTGATCTCCAGTGAACACTTTTGCTACAATTGTATAGTTATTTTGCTATATTAGCGTATCTTTTTTGTTATAAAGATTCGGCGAGATCTCCGGTGAAGTTGGTCTTTCTCTTATTTTTTAGATGTTTTTTTACTACACGTAGCAAAAGCGAGAAGTTTTTTTTCTCAGTCCCGTCCCTTTTCAATTAGCCTTCTGTTTGAACGACATAAACAATAGTCAAATAATCTGTTCAATTGTCCTCGTGGAGATATAGTTGTTGTCTATGTTTCGCAAAAAAAAAGATATAGTTGTTGTCTCAAACCTACCCAGCGTACACTACGGGAAAACAGATCTTTGCCGTGTGGCAAATCCACACGGCAAAATAGATAATCCACACGGCAAAGGCTTTGGTGTGTGCCAGCGCACGACAAACGTCGTACGGCAAAGAAATGCATGGCAAAGAGTCTTTGTCGTGTGCTTTGGGGAAAACGCACGGCAAAGGTCTTTGTCGTGTGCTTTTTCAAATACACGGTAAAGTAAAGTACTTGACGACGACGACCGACATAACGGCGCCGTTCTCGTCAGTTCGCCGTGCGGCATCGCTTTGCCGTATGCCCTCCCTGTCCTCTTTGTCGTGCGCTTTAGTGCAACACACGATAACACATTCTTCTGCTACCGTGTGCCCTGGCTTTGCCGTACGTATTTCCTGTCTCTTTGCCATGTATTTTTTTCAATGCACGATAAAATAATGTTCTCACTTGGTCCGTGGGCTTTGCCGTGTGCATACCTAAAGTCCTTTGCCATGCGTATTTCACAAAAGCGCATGGCAAAGGTACTTTTTCAGTATGGTATGCTGAGTAAACACACGGCAAAGGCCCAACATTTTCTAGTTTTATTTGTTTTTGTTTTATCCATACAGTTCAAACACAAAATATACATATATTGTTGCATAACAGCATATCTAGCACCAGATCAATATCCATGAAAACAAATACCATCATAAACAAGAATCTAGCACAAGATCCATAACAACATGAGTCCATTGTCCATACATAACAACATAGAGTTAATAGTTCCATACATACAAGTTCCAAAACACAATTCATACAACATAGAGTCAATAGTTTCATACATACAAGTTCCAAAACACAATCCATATAACATAGAAATATTAGAGTTCACATTGAGTCGGCAAAGGGTGAAGATCTCCATCCTTCATGCATATCCTACACATTTGAAAGGAAGGACATGAGAATCACAAGAAACATGATATGAAATTGTATAACTAAAGGAACCTAGACAACATAAGCTATGTAGCAATATGGAAAACATGTACGATGTAGAATTCTATAAGTGACTCATATGAGAGTAAATTCTACAAGTTCAAAAACAAAGACATGAGATTCTTGACAAGTAAATAAGTTATGTATGAAGACCTATGTTCGGAGTGATTCTACAAGTCATATAGTAAATTTTGGCAAGTTCATGAAACATAGCAAGTAAATTTTGCCAAGTAAAGGAACATAGCAAGCCACAATTCATAGTTTCTAAATTTTGACTAGATTTCCACACGTGTGCTAGCTATGTATGGAGACCTATGCTCTATGACTAGATTTCCACACGTGTGCTAGCTATAAGGATCATAGAGCCCTAACCTAGAGTCCAAACCGGCGGATGACATGTTGGTTGTTGACGGTAGGCCGACTCGTCGCGGGAGTCGTCATCAGGGTGTCATCCTGACATGCCGACCCACCGAGCTCCGCATTGTTGGATGCAGCTGATGGTTGTCCCTACAAGATGAAAAAGTTTTGATTCTTAGTCAATAAGCAGTAGGATATGTAAAGATTGACACCATGAATGGACAGAAAGGTTTGAGATCCCTCGGTTGAAAAATTTTATATGTAAGGTGGTCTAGTATTTTTGAATAATATGATGATAGCATTTTCAATTAACCCTTTGATCGTTGCTTCAGAAAATGGCCAAAAATAAAAAATAGCATTTACAGTGTGACTATTCAAAACACATGGCAAAGCTTTTTCCTTTACCGTGTGCCTAACCTGAATACATGGTCCTTTGCCGTGTGGCCTAGGCACCAAACACACCCAAACACACGGCAAAGTTATTTAAATTTTTACGCGGAATAAATTCGTGCGCCCAAAAATCTATATGGCGTGGAAAACTCGCGCGTAAGTAAAATAAAAAAAATGAAAATTTACCGTACGCCTGACTGTAGTACACGGCAAAGGTCTGCCGTCAGGTCGAAGATGTGGGCTCTCCTTGCCTGTTTGCCGTGCGTTTTTTCGCTGGTTTACCGTGCGTCGTTTTTTGCCAGATGTATTTCTCTATCTTTGCCGTGCGTTTTTTATTTGTTGTGCGCGCGTTACATGTTACTCCCTCCGTCCACAAATAAGTGTACATCTAGCTTTTGCCTAAGTCAAACATAACTAAATTTGACCAATTTTATAGAAAAATATAAGAACATATATTACATCAAATTGGCCCCTGACGGTTTGGGATAATTACCTAATCTGCCACCGCCAAGTGATAAGATGAAAACAACGCCTCCATCCCGAGTTCCCGACCCGTTGACCCGCAGGCCGCAGCGCTCCCCTCCCGTCCCAAGCTCCACGATCCAGGACGCCGCCGCCCTTGCTCCTACTGTCTCTTGTGCCCCGCCGCTTCCTCTCTCTCGCCGCGCTTGCGATCCTCCCGCAACAGAGCGCTGCCGCCTCGACTCCCCATCTCGCTGCTACTCCCTTCCCCGCTCACCCCCTACCGAGGAGAGCAACGACCAGAGCCGAGACTCGATGCCGGGACGGGTCGATGCGGTGAGGCCGAGGGATGTGCGGATGGAGCCTACCGCGAGGGTCGGCGGTGGCCTGGGGTATTGGAGGACGATGACGGACGTTGAACTGGTGCTCGAGCTACATGGTGTGTCCAGCGTCGTGCGTTCGTAGAGGGAGAGGCGGGGTCGTGGACGAGCAGCAGAGACAAGCTAATGCAGCGTTGGTGCTTGGGATAATGGCGTAGAGGGAGAGGCGGGGTCGAGGATGCAAGGAGGTGGCTCACGTGCGTGGCCACAGTTTCTTGCTGGGACAGGGCCGCGGAGGCCTAGGATGGAGACCGGGCCGGGGGAGGGGGGGGCGACGGGGGGAGCTTGGCGACCGGAAGCTCCAGGACGAAGGTGCTGGTCTTGGCAGCAGGGGAGTAGGAGGACATTAAGGTCGACGCCAGCCTTGAACTCGGGGACGGGTCGGCGCGGCTCGGCGCTGGACGGAGATAGGCAGCGCAGCCGGAAGATGAGGAGGAAGACGATGTGAGATGACGGCGATGTAGGAGCCCGAGGTGGACGAGGGGGCTGGCGGCGCGCGGCAAGGAAGTGGATCTCGCGAGGGCGTCGATGGTTAGTTGGGGATGGTTCTCGTCGGGCAAGTGTGTCGCGTGTGCGTGTCATGTGTGGACTGCGGTGCGTCTCCAACATGCGTGCGTGAACGTGTCGGTGTGGTGCGGGAGTTCTGTGCGTGTGTTCTGTTGGGTGTCCACCAAATGGTCAGTTGCGACGCGTGCGTGCGTGCGTGCGTAACCGAGTGCGTGCGTCAGTGTGTTGCATCGTGTGTGGGTCAGGTGCGTGCGACTGCTGGTGTGCATGCTGTGTTGATTTCCTAGGTCGGGGTGTGCGTGTTTCTTTTAAATAACTTCACATGGTTTCTTCTTGCCAAAATTGCACTCGCATGAATATCCTCTGCTAAAATATGAAGGGCATATTGGAAAGGTAGAAGGACAGCGGTTGATGCTATCATACCATTTTCTTAGGGTCTCAAATAATTATGCAAGACACGTAATAAATGTTTTTATATATAGATTATTTATCTCCGTAGCAACGCACTAGCACTCAGCTAGTGTTGGTAAGTTGTCCTAAAAAATTAGTCAAATATAATAAAGTTTGACTTAGGACAATGCTAGAAGTATACTTATTTGCGGACGGAGGAGTATCTTTGCCAGCAGTTTTCTATGAGGACACAGGACAAATATTTCTTTGCTGTGCTCAGACGCACGGTAAAGTTCTGGTGTACGACAACTACTTGTTTTCCCGTAGCGGGTTAAACTCCAAATCGACCTCATCACGTGAAAAAAAAACTCCAAATAGACCTATAGGATCCTATTCAGGTATCTCTTGGCTTAATTAACTAGTAGTTGTATACTCCAAACAAGGAAAAGGAAGTGTGATTAACCCTGTCGATCGTGGGCGTTGCCGAATCTTGGACGACGATGGCTTCCACCTCCTCGCCGCCGTCCAGGCAAACGGGGACGAGGGCGACAAGATCGACGTGCACGACGGAGAAGGCCGAGGGCTTCCACCGGTTCGAGATCCGTAATTACAGTCTGGTCAAAGCCCTCTCCACCGGGAACTTCGCAAGGTCCGGCACCTTCCCCGTCGGCGGCTACAACTGGTCTCTCCTCTTCTACCCTTCGGGATGCCTCTACGTAACCAAAGGCTCCGCGTCGGTGTACCTCCAGCTCATGACCAGCGGCGCCACGGCGAGCGCGACCTTCCTCGTGCGGATCATCAACCCGGCCTCGGGGCTGTCGCGGCTCAAGGGGCACACCGGGATCGGGCTATACAGCAGCAAGCAGAAGACGAGCGGCAAGGACGACGACGACAAGCTGGGATTCAGACTGATGACGACGGCCGAGCTGGAAGCGACCTACGTCGACCGAGACAGCGACCGCCTCGTCCTGGAGTGCACCGTCAGCGTCATCGGGGAGCCCCGCGCGTCCGCGACGACACGGCTTGGCATCCCGCTGCCGCCGTCGTCGGACCTGCCGGCGCACCTCGGGCGTCTGCTGGAATCGCAAGAACTGGCGGACGTGACGTTCGACGTGCAGGGTCAGAGATTCGCCGCGCACAGGCTGGTGCTCGCCATTAGGTCGCCGGTGTTCAAGGCGTCGCTCTTCGGGCCGATGAGCGAGGGCGGCGGCTGCATCACGATCCAAGACGTGGATCCTGCCGTGATCTACACCGACTCGTTCCCCGCCATGGACGATCTCGACGACGACGCCAGCCGAGACCTCGCACGGCACCTGCTCGCCGCCGCGGATCGGTACGGCATGGACAGGCTCAAGGCGCAGTGCGAGAGCATCCTGTCGACGAGCCTGAATGCGCACACCGTTGCGAGTACGCTGGCTTTAGCTGACCTGCATGGCTGCCACAAGCTTAAGGATGCTTGTGTTGAGTTTATTATCTCGTTGGGCATGAAGAATGGCTCGGTGGCAGGCAGCGAGGATGACCCACAGGACCAGCAGCTCAGTTGTTTCAAGTTCCTCGGATGTTTCTCCGAGGCAATATGCAACATCCTCAGAATCCACTAATAAGTTCAATCAGTCGGTGGGATTTAGAGTGTCTGCTAACTATATCGAGTTGACTTGTAATCTGTATATCTCTTCTAAAATATAAGATGTTTTAGTTTTTGTGAAACAAATGTATCTAAACATTTTTAAATGTGTAGATTTAAAGTGAACTTGCACATTAAAAGATATCTATATGCATTCCTTTCATAAAAGATAAAACATCTTATATTATGGAACATAGAAAGTAGCTCCGTTGCAAGCTTATATTCTACTCACTCCGTTTTAAAATATAAGATGTTTTAGTTTTGTAAAGTATCTAGACTTTTATAGTGTTTAGCGAGGCTCAACACTGCGCTAAGAATCTTCGTGCCCGCCGTTTTGATTATAGTTTGAAATGGGCATTAAAAATTTAAAAACGATCTAAACAATGTAAAAACTTTGCGTGGTGTCATATTATGTGACATAGTTACAAGAAAAAAAAATATCAAACTTGGTATATTGATTGCATCTCAAAAAAAGATTTCAGAAATAGGCTATCATGTTCGAGGTTTCATAGTTTTCAGGCCAAAAGACCAATGTTATGGCTAGAATCACGGAATAGTCTGTAATAATATGCTCACATTATACACATATGTGCATCATGGGATGGTGAAAAATATTGCGGGAGGAAGTTTTTCTTTTTGTCGCACTGAAAAGCCATTTTCCTTTTTCTGAGTGTCAAAAATAGGATGTTTTGTGAAGCAACCACCAAATGAAAGTTTCAAAATGGTACCACACCATTTTCAAAAAGAAAAAAATACTAGGCCGATTTATGGACAATTTCCCAATAGGTATATCTTAAATCTTTTCGTCCACCTCTCGTAAAAAAGACAAATTCCTGCTGAATCGGTACGAAGTGGGCTAGATTTGATCTACATGTACATGATCTGATACTCATGATTTTTTGGAAAAATCATTTTTAAGTTTACAATATGCTATTTTATCAGAGATCTATTGCAAGTTTAGCGAGTCTTAGCCCCGAGCTAAAAATCTTGGTGACTGTCGTTTTGATCATAGTTTAAAACGGGCATAAGAAATTCAAAAACTATCCAAACAATGTAAAACCTTTGCGTGATGTCATATTATGTGACATAGTTATAAGAAAAAATAACAAACTTGGTATATTACATCTCAAAACAAATCTTCTAAAAAAATGAGCTATCATGTTCGAGGTTTCATGGTTTTTTGGCCAAAAGACCAATGTTATGGCTAGAATAGCGTCATATTTTGTGATAATATGATTATATTGTGCATACATGTGCACCATGGGATGGTGAAAAATATTGCAGGAGGAAGTTTTTTCTTTTTGTCGCACCAAAAAGCCATTTTTATTTTCCAAGTGTCAAAAAGGATGTTTTATTAACCAACCGCCAAATGAAAGTTTCAAAAAGGTACCTCCCCATTTTCAAAAACTACTAGGCCACCTTGAATGTACAATGTCCCAACCGGGATATATTAAACCTTTCCTTCTATCCCTCATGAAAAAGACAAATTTTTACCGAATCGATAGGAAGTGGGTCAGATTTGAACTAGAGGTACATGATCTGATGCTCATGATTTTTTAGAAAAATCATTTTTAAGTTCACAATATGCTATTTTATCATATATCCATTGTAAGTTTAGCGAGACTCAACCCCGAGCTAAGAACCTTCACGCCCGTCGTTTTGATCATAGTTTGAAACGGGATTAAGAAATTTAAAAACGATCCAAATAATGTAAAACCTTCACGTGGTGTCATTTTATGTGACTTAGTTATAAGGAAAATACCAAACTTGGTATATTGATTGCATCACAAAAAAACATTCTCATAAATGAGCTATCATGTTTGAGGTTTCATGGTTTTCACGCCCAAAAGCCAATGTTATGGCAAGAATCGTGGCATAGTTTGTGATAATTTGTTCATATTGTGCACACATGTGCATTATGGGATGGTGAACAATGCTATAGGAGAAAATTTTCCTTTTTGTTGCACCAAAAAGCCATTTCCATTTTTCGAGTGTCAAAAATGGGGTGTTTAGTGAAGCAACCACCTAATGAAAGTTTCAAAATGGCACCACCCTATTTTTCAAAATACTAGGACACCTTGAATGGACAATATCCCAATCGGGGTATCTTAAACCTTTCCTTCAACCCCACGTGAAAAAGACAAATTTCTGCCGAATGGGTAGGAAGTCTCCTAGAAGCCGGCCGACGAGATCGGCGAGAATCCGCCTGGCGAGCCGAAGCTTGGGTGGCTTACGGCGCCGGGACTACCTACTTTGCCAACATATCCGCCCGCGACACCTCCGTCTGCTTCGCCCTTATCTCCGCCGCCCGCTCTTCGGCGAGCTCCTTGAAGGTTTCGCAGCATAGTAAATCAAAATTTTCTACGGAAGCGAACAGAGGGAAAGCCAAGATCTAATCTAGGAGATGCAAACAACGAGAGAGATTAGATTAGATCTTCATACCCTTGAAGATTCGCTGGCCAGTGAGCGTTAACGGAGCGTGGGTGATGTAGTCGTGCTCGCTTCTCCTCCTCGCGATCCGATCCGATCTAGCACCACAAGTGGCGGTGCCTCCGTGAGATGCACACGCGGCACCTCGGCGTCTCCTCCTTCCTCGGACCAGCAAGTATGGTGGAGAGATAGATTGGATCTACAGCACGGCGTGGTGTATATGGTGGAGAATTTCGCAGCAGGCTTCGCCACAAGCAGTCGGGAGGGAGAGAGGAAGGACACAGGGCAACTGGGTTTGGAGGAAGGTGTAAGGGGGTATGAGAGGCGCACCAGCCCTCTATATAGAGGGGGTGCGCCATCCTAACCTCTCCTCCAAGCCTATCTCTAGTTTAAACAATTTAAACTCTCCTTATCTAGAAATCCTATCTTATCTTATCTCTAGTTTAAGCGATTTAAACTCTCTAGGATCGGCTGGGCCCTATGGGGCCTTGTGCCCCTGGCCCAATGCGCCAGGACACTCCCTCATAGGCCCATGCCCCTCCCGGAAGGTGGGACCACGTTGGCCCCTTCCGAAGGTTCTAAAGCTTACGGTATAATACCGATTAACTTGAACAATTCCGAACTCCAAAAACTGCACTGCCTTATATGAATCTTATTCTCCGGACCATTCCGGAACCTCTCGTGATGTCCTGGATCCCATCCGAGACTCCGAACAAAAACTCATAAACCAATTATCCAATCTATCCTAGCGTCGAGACACGTTAAGTGTGTGACCTGCGGTTCGAGAATATGCGCACATGATCTTCTATCAATAATCAACGGCAGGTCTGGGCACCCATATTGACTCCCACACATTCATCGATGATCATATCGGATGAACCACGATGCCAGGATTCAATCAATCCCATATATATATTCCCTTCGTCTCGCGATATTTTACTTGCCCGAGATTCGATCGTCGGTATCGTCATACCTAGTTCAATCTCGTTCAAATAAAGTACATAACTCGTTCCGTAATCCAATATCACTATGTGATCAACTCCTTAACCACATGCTTGCAAGCGGTGTTGATATTGATTACCGAGTGGGCCAAGTATATCTCTCCGACTTGGGAGGAACAAATCCCATCTCGATACATACAACCCAACAGATACTTTCCGATCACCTGAGAGACACCTTTATGATCACCCTCTCATAGGATGACGTTTGATGACCTCAAAGCTTTCTTCCGGTACCAGGGAGTTGCATTATCTCATGGTCTAAGGAATACAATATTTGACATAAGAAAAGCTTCAAAAGAGCGAACACGATGACACGATCTAATTGCTTCGCTTAGTTTGGGTCCGTCCACCATATCATTCTCCCAATGATATGATCTCATTATCAATTGACAACTCATGTCTATGGTTAGGAAACCTTAACCATCATTGATCAATGAGCTAGTCCATAGAGGCGTACTAGGGACACGGCGTTGTTCACAAACCACACAAGTATTAATGTTTCCGCTTAATACAATTCTAGCATGGAATATAAACTTTATCATGAACAAGAATTATAATAATAACATCTTTATTATTGCCTCTAGGGCATAATTCCAACAGTCTCCCACTTGCACTAGAGTCAATAATCTAGTTTACATTTGGCAACAATCTCACACCCATGGCACTGAGGTGCTGATCATGTTTTACACGTGGAAGAGGTTTAGTCAATGGATCTGCGACATTCAGATCTGTATGTACTTTGCTGATCTTGGATCTCCATCGCTATATAATCTCGGATTATATGAAACTTGCAGTTGATATGCTTGGTCTTTGGATGATATCTTGGTTCCTTAGCGAGTGCTATGGCGCGGTGTTGTCACACAATATCTCCAGTGGGTCCAATGCACTTGGAACCACGCCAAGCTTCGATGATGAAGTTTCGATCCAAACTCCTTCACTTGACGCTGCGGCAGCCATGTATTCCGCTTCTCTTGTAGATCCCGCGATCACGCTTTGCTTGCAGCTTCTCCACTCACAGCTCCTCCATTCAAAATATACACGTATCACGTGCGAGATTTAGCATCATCCTTGTCGTGTCGAAACTAGCATCGGCGTAACCTTTTACGACGATGTTCATCACCCCATAGACTAAGAACATTTCTTTAGTCCTATTTAGGTACCTTAGGATGTTCTTCACGGCTGTCCGGTGTTCCACTCCTAGATCACTTTGATATCTTTCGTCAAACTAAGAGCATTGGACACATCCGGTCTAGTACACTGATGACATACATGATGGAACCTATGGCCGAGGCATAAGGCACTTTGCTCATAGCTTCCCTATCATTTACCGTAGTGGACCTGAGCCTTGCTCAATATCTTACGACAACATAGGCCTTTGAACCTTTCAATGCCTTATCCATTCTGAACCTTTTCGAACTTTGTCTAGGTATGTACTACGCTTAAAGCTATCAGGCGTCTTTGTCTATCTCTATAGATTTTGATGCCCAATATATAAGCAGCTTCACCTAGGTCTTTCATTAAAAAACACTTGTTCAAATAACTCTTCACATCGTTAAGCATGTTCATGTCATTTCCAATAATCAATATGTCATCCACATATAGTACCAGAAACGTCACCGAGCTCCCACTCACTTTCTTGTAGATGCAAGCTTCGTAGCAATTTGGAACAAATCCAAAGCTCTTGATCACTTGATCAAACGAAGGTTCAACTCCGAGATGCTTGCTTCAGTCCATAAATGGAACGCTGAAGTTTGCATACTTTATCAGCATCCTTAGGATCGACAAAACCTTCGGGTTGCATCATATACAACTCTTCATCAATGTTGCCATTGAGGAAAGCAGTCTTGACATCCATTTGCCATATTTCATAATCATGAAACGCAGCAATTGCTAATAAATCCGAATGGACTTAAACATCGCTACGGGAGAGAAAGTCTCATCGTAGTCAACACCTTGAACTTGTCGAAAACCTTTCGCAACAAGCCGTGCTTTATAGACGGTAACATTACCATCCGCGTCCGTTTTCTTCTTGAAGATCCATTTGCACTCAACGGCCTTTCGGTCGCTAGGAGGGTCCACCAAAGTCCATACTTGGTTTTCGCTCATGGATCCCAATTCGGATTTCATGGCTTCTAGCCATTTCTCAGAGTCTGGGCTCATCATCGCTTCCTCATAGTTCGTAGGTTCCTTTGTCTTCTACTAACAAGGCAGTCAAGACAGGTTGCTGTACCACTCGAGGGCACGCGACCTTGTCGACTGCTGACGTTCAAGAGCTTGACATCGTCCAAGCTTCATGATCCTTGTCATTAGCTTCCTCTATTGTTAGTGCGGTGACCTTTGGAACAATTTCAGGTGCTGCGCTTACTCTCCAATTTAAGAGAAGGTTCAATAACCTCGTCTAGCTCTACTTTCCTCCCACTCACTTCTTTCGAGAGAAACTCCTTCTCAAGAAAGGAACCGTTCTTCATAAAACACTTTCCCTTGATTACGTGATAGAAGGTATACCCAATAGTTTCCTTAGGGTATCCTATGAAGACGCATTTCTCCGCTTTGGGTTCGAGCTTGTTCGGCATCAACTTCTTGACGTAAGCTTCGCATCCCCAAACTTTAAGAAACGACAACTTAGGTTTAGCACCAAACCACAGTTCATACGGTGTCGTCTCAACGGATTTAGATAGAGCCCTATTTAAAGTGAATGCAGCGGTTTCTAATGCATAACCCCAAAATGATAACGGCAAATCAGTAAGAGACATCATCGATCGGACCATATCTAATAGGGTTCGATTCGTGATCAGACACACCATTGCGCTGTGGTGTTCCGGATGGCGTGAGTTGCGAAACAATTCCGCTTGCTTTAAGATGCGTGAGAAAATCATAACTCAAATACTCGCCCCCACGATCGGATCGTAGAAACTTAATCTTTTTGTTACGATGGTTCTCCACTTCATTCTGAAATTCCTTGAACTTTTCAAATGTTTCAGATTTATGTTTCATTAAATAGATATACCCATATCTACTTAAGTCATCGGTACAAGTGAGAAAATAGCGATATCCACCGCGCGTCGAAACACTCATCGGTCCGCATACATCGGTATGTATGATTTCCAACAAGTCCGTTGCTCGCTTCATCATACCGGAGAACAGGGTTTTGATCATCTTGCCCATGAGGCATGGTTCGCATGTGTCAAATGATTCAAAATCAAGAGACTCCAAAAGTCCATCAGAATGGAGTTTCTTCATGCGCTTTACACCAATATGACCTGAGCGATTGCCACAAATAAGTAGTATTATCACTATCTACTTTGCAACTTTTAGCCTCAATGTTATGGATGTGTGTTTCATCCCTTTCGAGATTTAGAAGAAATAAACCATTCACAAGAGGTGCATGACCATAAAAGATGTTACTCATATAAATAGAACAACTATTATTCTCCGATTTAAATGAATAACCGTCTTGCAATAAACACGATCCAGAAATAATGTCCATGCTCAACGCAGGCACATAATAACATTTATTAAGGTTTAAAACTAATCCCGAAGGTAAAATAAGGAGAGCGTGCCGACGGCCATCACATCAACTCTTGATCCGTTGCCAACGCGCATCGTCACCTCATCCCTCGCAAGCCGCCGTCTATTTCGTAGCTCCTGTTTCGAGTTACAAATATTAGCAACTGAACCAGTATCAAATACCGGGCACTACAACAAGGGCTAGTAAGGAAAACATCAATAACATGTATATCAAATATACCTTTGATGGTGCCGCCTTCTTGTCCGCTAAGTATGCCAGACGATTAAGCTTCCGGTGACCCTTGTCCTTGCAATAGAAGCACTTTCGATGTCCGGTTTAGGACCAGACTTGAGCTTCTTCTCGGTAGGGCAACGCGCTTCGCCGCCTTTCTTGAAGGGCTTCCTTGCACCCTTACCTTTCTTGAAGGTGGGGGGCTTGTTGACCATCAACACATGATTATTCTTTTTGATGTTCACCTCCACTACTTTCATCTTAGCAAAGAGCTCAGTGATCATATCAGTGGAACCAATCTGATTGTGATCAACTACAAAACTTTTGTAGCTAGGAGTGTCAATCTTGAGCTCCTCTGGAATCTTGCAGTCCAGTTGCTCAAGGCGTTGAGTGTAGCCCGTCATCTCAATGGCGTGATCACTAACGAAACTCCCTTCCTCCATCTTGTAGTTAAAGAATTTCTTAGAGATCTCATATCTCTCGAGCGGGCTTGAGTGCGAAACATGTTTTCAGCTCCGAGAATCTCAAAGGGCCCGCGAACTCCTCAAAACGATTTTGAAGATCCGATTCCATAGCATACAACATGGCGATCTTAATCAAATCATAATCATCCTTGCCGATCGATAAACAGCTTTTTCATCACCGAGCATCTATAGCAGGCGTCACCTAGCGCTTTCTCAAGGACATAGTCCTTTGTCCGCTTGACGAGAATGATTCTAATGCGAACCATTTGGTGAAGTTAGACCCATTGTTTCTAAGCTTTTCTATCTCAGCAAAAACGTTGAAGTTGAAGTTGGACTTGGCCATGTGATCTACAGTATTTGCAAGTACAACTTAGACTATATTCATGATAAATAGTTCAACTTTTAATCAAATTACTAGATGAACTCCCACTAAATTCAACATCCCTCAAGTTGTTTAGTGAACACGATCCAAATTCACCACACCTAATCCGATCATCACGAGAAGAGATGTGGTTTCAATGGTGGACAACGAAGTGTCGATCATATCATTCATATGACTCATGCTTAACCTTTCGGTTCTTGTGTTCGAGGCCATATGCATACATGCTAGGCTTGTCAAGTTAGACCCAAGTATTTCCGCGTGTGCAAAAACGGCTTGCACCGTTGTATGTGGCGTAGAGTCTATAGCACCCGATCATCACGTGATGCTTGGACACGAACTTTCATAGCGGTGCATACATGGGGAGAACACGGTTTTATCTTGATCTTTAAGTGAGGAATCATCTTATAATGCTACCGCGATCTAAGCATAATAAGATACATAAAGGATAAACATCACATGCATATAACTTTATGTGACATGGTATAGCCAATCTTCGCAATGATCTCCATCTTGTGCGTCCATGATCTCCATCACTCCACCATGATTGCCTCCACCACGAATAGCAACTACAACTATTGCTAACTACTTAGCGATAAAGTAAAGCTATTACATGGCGTATAAGAAGTTGACTGCAGGTCATACACAATTATAAAGACAACCATATGGCTCTGCCGTTGTGTACTCATCGACATGCAAGTCGTGAAACATTACAAAACATGATCATCGCAGACAATATACACATCACATCTTGGGCCCTACAAGATCACAGAAAACACTCCCTGCAAAAACAAGTTAGACGCCTCTACTTTGTTGTTGCATGTTTTACGTGGCTCATGAGAGTAGATGCTAAGAACGATTCTTACCTACGGAAAGCCACAACGGTGATATTATGGTTGCCAAACTCCGGTGTTAATCCCATGACAACTATAGTGAGAGAAACTGACATCCACCAGCCGCATGTGTGGTACAAGCCACACGTCAAGTCGGAGCCGGTCTCATGAACGACGTCGCGTAAGGTTGGCCTGGACCGCTTCAATCTCACTATCCCGCGTCATAAGAAGAACACAAACAAGAGGCTTGCAACAGAAAACATCAACGCCCGCAACAACCATGTTGCGTTCTACTCGTGAATCACATCTACGCATAGATCTAGCTCTGATACCACTGAAGGGTTTCGCAGCATAGTAAATCAAAATTTTCTACGGAAGCAAACAGAGGGAAAGCCAAGATCTAATCTAGGAGATGCAAACAATGAGAGAGATTAGATTAGATCTTCATACCCTTGAAGATTCGCATGGTGAACGTTAAATCGGAACGTGGGTGATGTAGTCGTACTCGCTTCTCCTCCTCGCGATCCGATCCGATCTAGCACCACAAGTGGCGGTGCCTCCGTGAGATGCACACGTGCGGCACCTCGACGTCTCCTCCTTCCTCGGACCAGCAAGTATGATGGAGAGATAGATTGGATCTACAGCACGACGGCGTGGTGTATATGGTGGAGAATTTCGCAGGCTTCTACAAGCGATCGGGAGGGAGAGAGGAAGGCGGCAGGCAACTGGGTTTGGAGGAAGGTGTAAGGGGGGTATGAGAGGGGGCGCACCAGCCCTCTATATATAGAGGGGGGGTGCGGCCAGCCCTAGCCTCTCCTCCAAGCCTATCTCTAGTTTAAACAATTTAAACTCTCCCTTATCTAGAAATCCTATCTTATCTTATCTCTAGTTTAAACGATTTAAACTCTCTAGGATCGGCTGGGCCCTATGGGGCCTTGTGCCCCTGGCCCAATGCGGCCAGGACACTCCCTCATAGGCCCA
Organism: Avena insularis; assembly: GCA_023614405.1. NCBI lineage: Eukaryota > Viridiplantae > Streptophyta > Magnoliopsida > Poales > Poaceae > Avena > Avena insularis. Next base: position 392,500,975 of record CM042695.1, read on the forward strand.
TGCCCTCCCGGAAGGTGGGACCACGTTGGCCCCCTTAGGAAGGTTCTAAAGCTTATACAATACCGATTAACCGGAACAATTCCGAACTCCAAAACTGCCTTGCCTTATATGAATCTTATTCTCGGACCAGTCCAGAACCTCTCGTGATGTCCCGGATCCCATCCGAGACTCCGAACAAAAATTCATAAACCAATTATCCAATCTCTCCTAGCGTCGAGACACGTTAAGTGTGTGACCCTGCGGGTTCGAGAATATGCAGACATGATCTTCTATCAATAATCAACAGCGAGTGCAGGCACCCATATTGACTCCCACACATTCATCGATGATCATATAGGATGAACCACGATGCCAGGATTCAATCAATCCCATATATATATTTCCTTCGTCTCGCGATATTTTACTTGCCCGAGATTCGATCGTCGGTATCGTCATACCTAGTTCAATCTCGTTCACAGCAAGTACTTTACTCGTTCCGTAATCCAATATCACTTTGTGATCAACTCCTTAACCACATGCTTGCAAGCGGTGTTGATATCGATTACCGAGTGGGCCCGAAGTATATCTCTCCGACTTGGGAGGGACAAATCCCATCTCGATACATACAACCCAACAGATACTTTCCGATCACCTGAGAGACACCTTTATGATCACCCTCTCATAGGATGACGTTTGATGACCTCAAAGCTTTCTTCCGATACCAGGGAGTTGCATTATCTCATGGTCTAAGGAATACAATATTTGACATAAGAAAAGCTTCACAAAGACGAACACGATGACACGATCTAATTGCTTCGCTTAGTTTGGGTCCGTCCACCATATCATTCTCCCAATGATATGATCTCATTATCAATTGACAACTCATGTCTATGGTTAGGAAACCTTAACCATCATTGATCAATGAGCTAGTCCATAGAGGCGTACTAGGGACACGGCGTTGTTCACAAACCACACAAGTATTAATGTTTCCGCTTAATACAATTCTAGCATGGAATATAAACTTTATCATGAACAAGAATTATAATAATAACATCTTTATTATTGCCTCTAGGGCATAATTCCAACACTCCTGCTCTTGCCTGATCTTCGCCCTGTCCTTTTTCTCCTTGCGGCCGCCCGACTCAACCTTCCTCTTCGCAAAAATGGTTGCCCACTCGGTGTTGGTCACGCCTGGCGGCCTCACTGTCGGCGCTCTCGGTTTTCTCGCCTTTTTCTCCCCCGTTTCCTCATTGAGGTTTGACCTGGGTTTGACGAAACTCTTGGGCGGCATGTCAGGCTGGCGGGAGCTCGGCGAACTAGCAGGAGTGGGGGGATAAGGAAGAAAGGTGGGAGGGGGAGCAAGAAAACGGCGGGATTTCGGCCTTCAATCGCCAACAGAGCTGGCCCACGCCCGTTTTCACTTCGTCCGACGTTTTCAGGGCGATCTCGGGATGCTGGGAATGGCCTGGAAAGTCCGGACCAAAGTTGGCCAAAATCTGGACGAAACCAGGGCCTGAGAACCTGACTGGACCGATTTTCAGCGTCCGGACCTAAATTTCACCCTGGGATTGGCGTCGTGGAAAGCTGAGTGGAGATGCTCTTAACATGAGAGAATTATGGAGCTAGGGAAGAAAGGCTACCAAGATGACTCGAGAAATACTAATCATGGAAACATGCCAAGAGGAAAAAAATATATCTCTTTCACTTGAAAAAAGGATAGAAAAGTCGAATTGTGAGTCTTTCTGACTCACTGGTTTAGTAGCACCCTTGAAAAAAGCAAATGAAATAGTAAGTTTTTGTGTTGTCGATGAACCACTATGTTGTTGTAATCAATTATACGTTTTGTTAATGTAATATCACAAAAAAATAATAAACAAAATTAGCTACTCTCTCCGTCCTAAAATAAATGTCTTAAATTTGTTAAAATTTGAATAAACCTATATACTAAATAGTATGTAGATTTATTTAAATTTTGACAAATCTGAGACATTATTTTAGAACGGAGGGAGTAGATGTTTGCAAGGAAAACCACTCTACGGCGAATCTCTAGTACGTACGTATGTATTTTCATTTTTTCGTGAAGAGTAACAATCTTGGGTTTTCAGATTTTTTCGCCCGACCACCGTCTCGCGGATCGCGATCCGCGCCACCCCCACGCCAGCCAATGATATCGCAGCGTTCCTGCCTCCCCGGATCGCTCCCCTCCGCTGGTATAAATAACCCTGGACCCGGCCCTCTCCACTCCATCCAGCAATCGAGCTCTCTTTCTCAAATCCCCAAAGCGAGCACACAGCGCAGCGCAAGTTTCAGTTCCAGCGTTCTGCTTCAGTTAGCCGCCGCCATGTCTGCCATCGCCGCCGTGGCGCCGAAGCCGAAGCCCTCCGCCGCCAAGCCTAAAACCGCCGCCGCCGGCGCGTCCCACCCGCCCTACTTCGAGGTGGCCGTCCGAACCTCTCTCTTGTTTATTCATTGATTTTGATCGGAATTGATTGAGGCTGATTGGTTTCTCAATTTGATGTTGGCAGATGATCAAGGAGGCGATCGCGGCGCTGAAGGACAGTACCGGGTCGAGCTCGGTGGCCATCGCCAAGTACATCGAGGAGAAGCACGGCAAGTCCCTGCCGCCCAACTTCAAGAAGATGCTCTCCGTCCAGCTCCGTGGGTCCGCCGCCAAGGGCAAGCTCGTCAAGGTCAAGGCCTCCTACAAGCTCTCCGACGCCGCCAAGAAGGACTCCAAGCCGGCTGCTGCCAAGGCCGCGCCCAAGCCGGCCAAGGACGCCTCCAAGCCCAAGAAGACGAAGAAGGATGCCGCGAAGAAGCCCAAGAAGGCGGCCGCCGCCGCCGCTGCCGCTGGCACCAAGCGCAAGGCGCCCGAGAAGAAGCTGGCCGCCAAGGCCAAGAAGTCGCCCGCGGGCAAGGCCAAGGTGAAGCCGAAGACCGTCAAGTCCCCGGCCGCCAAGAAGGCCCGCAAGGTCGCCGCCGCTTGATCTGATCCGATCTGATCTCTCCGACCTGATCTTATATGATAGCTCTAGGTTTGCTTGGTGTTTCTGGCGTGGTGTTCAGTTCAGGGCCTGTACAAAAAGGATTCCTCATCCTCCCTGTATTAGGTTTTGGTCCTGCTAGTGTTAGGCAAGTGCTGTGCATCGTTTCGGTGGTGTTCAGTGTATGAAGAAATGGTTTCAGGAGATGTTCCTTTCAGCCAATTGCCTAATTATGTGGAATGAACTTGCAGTTTTTCCTCCATAGTTAATCGCTGCACTGTTATCGATTGCTTCATTTCCCCTTCGATCTTCCTAGATTACTCCTTTGATCTGCCATCCCAACTCCACCTCGTGCCTCTATCTGTTGCTAAAAACAGAGCAAGTTAAAGGTGATTCGAAGTTCTACCGTGTTATCCTCTGCCTCGTATGCTCATGTTCTGTACCAAGAGCCAGCAGCAATCTGTGAATCAAGAGAAATGTTCTTCACCTGCCGCTGCTTACTGAAGCCTACACCTGCAGGCAGCTGCAGGGACCGACCATTGCAGTTGAGGTTTGAGATCGATTCCACTCTGGTGAGTTATAGCCAGCATTCGACGCCTTCTACAACAGCAAATATACTACTCGTTGGACTTGCATCTGTACCTGAAACTTGTCCTGTCCTAACTAGCACGGACACAATGGAGCTACTCGTTGGAAAAACCAAGAAAAATGAGGCAAGTCAATTGTGAATCTTCAGTCTTAGGCGACTGATTTGTGTCTGAAATGGGATTGCATTCGGTCAGGCTACATTTCCTGCCTGGTTGTGAGTTGTGACAGCGCCATAGTTGTAGTCAGGCATCATTAGTAGTGGCTGCCTGTCAATAGGTGTTCAAGTCCCGAAAGGCTTACAGCAGCCACTACTTTGTGGTTGCTTTGTCATGTCTTGAAGAACCTACATGTAGACTTACATGGCTTGAACTAGTAGAAATAAGGGTACACCTTTTTAACAAACAAGGGAAATAGGGAAAGAAAATATGATGTTCAGCTTCACTGGAGTGCAACCATCATGCATGTCACACACAACAAAGTACAACATCAACGATCATAAAGCGGTTGTAATATCCAATCTCATGTTAGCTTCACATCCTTGAGAAGTCTTGCAGCCATAGCCCCTGACCTTCTGATTTCCCAATCGTCCATGTTTCCATTTTCTGCTTCTTTTGAAGATTCAGTCTTCACTCCTGGATCTTCATCTTCTCCTGGGTTGGAGGTGTCGTCATCCTCCTCCTCGGTGATCCCATTATCGTTGGGTCCAGCATCAGGGACATGTGGAGCTTTCAGGTCCATCATGTAAAGATTTATACTAGGATGTTGATATTTAGCATCCATCTGTGAAAAATTCAGAAGGAATGAAGATGAAAAACATCTTAAACACTGATGCAAACAAGTACGAGTACATAGAGAATACAACAATCTGCTGAGTTGAACCCCGAAATACAATTACCTTCGATTTAGATATAGTTTTCACATTGAAGTTGCTTTTCCACATCTCCATCATCTGCTCATGGACGGTGGTGGAACGGATCTCATATCCTAGCTGGTTATAAAGCAACTAAATATTCAGTTGTGCCCTTCTACAGATCTTTTAGGAAAAAATGGAACTAATTGAAGAGGGGAAACTACACACCAGTACTTTTGTCTTAGGACCAGATAGTGCAATAATTGTCTCCAGTAGAGGTTGCAATAGTTGTTCTGAATAAACCTTGAACACAAGCAAATGAAGAAGTGGTTAACTCATTGTGTTGTCGACGAACCACTATGTTGTATATTGTCGACTACAATTTATTCTATTGAATTTTTGCCATCTGCCTTTAAATTTCATATGTTCTCTGAAATTATAATTCAATTCATAGGTTACGGCCAGAATTTATCTAGAAGGGTAAGTGTTCCGAAGAATCTATAATGTGACCAAGAAGAAAAATAAATGTACTGATTCTGTTGAATGTTTGCCATCTGCCTTTAAATTTAGTATGTTCTCTGAATCTATATTTCAATTCACAGGGCATGCCCACAATTTATGACATCTAGAAGAATAAGTGTTCCCAAGAATCTGTAATGTAACCAGTAAAATTAGATAGATGTCTAAGAGGTTCCCGTGTAAGAAATGGTAACCTGGTTATGCACAGGTCATGGATGCTGTGTATAACATCAGCCAGTAGTTACATTACTACATTAGACTATTTCCTATTTGTAATTCAGCACACAAACTTTGCATAAGTAGGATATGCTATTTGAGGGAAGAACTTGCATCAAACACAAGGCTACAACAGAAAGCTTACAACATCAGTTCCAATGATGTAATCAAATGGAGGTTCAACAGCTCTGATATGTTCTTTGTTCCCCCAATCCAGTTCTGCAACCGTAACAGTGCCAAAAGAACCTACATGCCACATACACTTTGTAAGAACTAGGAATATCCATGTGCGGTAAGAAACATTTGGATAACTACAAAGCATTGCTATTAAAAGAGTACTTCTCTTTGACAACAAAACCTGAGTCAGGATTTGACTGCGCGATCCACGACTTGTTGCGCTCGACATTCCTCATGAGCAGCGGGAGCACCTCGACTTGATCAGTTGTAACAACGTCACAGCCCAGCAACGCCATTCCTAAATGAGAAGCATACATTATTTTCCTCGAGAGAGAGAAGCCCCAAGATCTGACGTCTGAAAGGTCAATGAGATTCAACTTACCGAGCCCAGCAAGACCACAACCGGCTCCTAGCTCGACCGCCCTTTTCCCTTTCAGTTTAGATGGGCAAAACCTGCCTTTCCTGCTGTTCTTTTCCTGCAAACATCAAGTGTGCTGCTGCTGGTGACAAGATTCAATCGGTAGGGTTCAGTTACTGAAGTCAAATTCAGACATCGACATCCACATTAGCAAATCAAGCCTCCAAACTGCAGAATTGCTAATTCCAGGAGAGGTAAGAACTAACAGGCCATTACCAAGAATTTGGCGAACACCATCGATGCGTCCCATACTGTAGTCCCGAGGTGCTTCGAATTAGGGTCCTGCAAGTAAGAAACAAACAGAAAATTCAGACTGCAAGCTAGTGGCAGCACAGAAGCTCGGAAACAACATCGCATCACGCAGCATGACCTGAGAAATGTGCAGGCGGTGGCCCATCAGTTCCAGTGTGATCGCCGACGTGCTCGGGGAGTTCAGCCTGCCATCAGATGCCACCATATGAGTGGAGCAAGATAGTCTAACTACAACTAGGTGCAGAGTAAAACGGAGAGAGGTAGTTTGCAAGAGGACTAGAATAAGGGAGTCGCAGGCTTGCCTGTCGTAGTCCATGGCCGCCGGTGAACTGCCGCCCGGAGCTCGGATGGCGTCGGGTGCGGCGGCGAGGGTTTCGGCGAGGACCGGAGGAGCAGCGGCGTCCAGTGGGTTGGCGTTGTGTCGCGGAGGCCCATACGTTTGTTCGGCTGGGCTTCACGCAATTACCCCTAAAGCCCACTCCACGTGTCCGATTCAAACTCCAGAAGTCCAGATGAGCAGCGCCGCGTCTCCCTCCACCTCTCCGGCGCCGACGAGGCCTCCCGCCATGCGCCGCCTGTCGAGGCTCCGCCGCGCGGGCGGAGACATCACCTCCGCTGCATCTGGAGGCTTCCTCCACCTCTCCCTGCTCGCGTCTATCCGCCGCCGCCCCTCCCTCCCGGCGCACGCGCAGCTCCTCCTCCTCGGCCTCCCGCTACCCGCCCACGCTGCCTCCCGCCTCCTCCGCCCGCACCTCCGCTCGGGGAACCACCTCGCCTCCCTCCGACTCTTCCTCCAAATCCTACGCGACCGCCATCGAGAACCGTCGCCCAATGCCTGCGTGGAGACCGAGACCGTCCCCAACTCACACTCCCTCTCCGCCGCCCTCGCCGCTTGCTCCCGTCACGCGTCCCCCTTCCCCGGACTCTCCACCCACGCCTTCCTCATCAAGTCAGGCTACGCCTCCGACCTCTTCGCCGCAAACTCCCTGCTCCACTTCTATTCATCCTTCGGTCTATCCTCACTAGCACGCAGGCTGTTCGATGAAATGCCTGTTAGGAACACCGTATCGTTCAATACTCTGATCGATTCATATGTGAAGTCGTGCTGTATTGACGACGCTTTATGGACATTCAGGATTATGCTGGACAGAGGATTCCGGTTGGATGGGTGGACCGTCACGGCGTTGTCGGGCGCATGTGCTGGATTGAAGGATCTGAGGGTGGCAAAAGCGGTGCACGGGGTTGCTATGAGAGCACTTGCCAGGAAGATTTTTCATTCACAAGAGGTGGCCATCAGGTTGGTGGACATGTATGTGCAGTGCAGGGGGCTGGTGCTTGCCAGGAAGGTGTTTGATTTGGCAGGGGAGGAGGCCAGGGATTTAAGGTTATGGAGCACGATGGTGTCAGGGTATGCGAGGTCTGGTGAGGTTAAAGTGGCTAGACAGTTATTTAATAAGATGCCCAAGAAGGATTTGGTCGCATGGACAGCTCTTATTGATGGATATGTGCAGGCCGGCAGATACACGCAGGCATTGGTGTTATTTGAGGAGATGGATGAGGCAGGATTTGAGGCAGATGAAGTCATGCTAGTTACACTGATTTCAGCTTGTGTTCAGTATGGCGCGCTCGATGTAGCAGAGAGGCTTCATCATCGTGTGAGGCGTAATGGGCTGATTAGCAGAGATGCAAGACTTGCTACATCCTTCGTGGACATGTATGCAAAGCATGGGTTTATACAGATAGCTATGGATGTGTTTTCTGGTGTCAGTGACAAATTTAAGACCGTGGAATTGTTCAATGCTATGATAAATGGACTTGCTCATGGCAGTTTTGGTGAGAAAGCTGTTGCGCTTTTCGATGAAATGGTGTCACTCGGGTTCCATCCTGACAAGATCACGTTTACAGCAGTCCTGTGTGCATGCAGCCGCAGTGGCTTGGTGTCACGGGGGTTTGAAATATTTGATGCAATGGTAGACATGCATGGTGTTGAACAAGACATTAAGCATTATGCTTGCATGGCTGAAGTTCTTGCAAGAGATGGACGGCTTGACGATGCTTACCATTTCATCCAAAACATGCCTCTCAAAGCAAATAAGATTATATGGTCATCTCTTCTGAGATCATGTAGGATCCATGGAAATATTAAGATTGGAAAACTTGCAGAGGAGCAACTTCTTCAGTTTGATCCTAGCTGCAAGGCTAAAACCCTCTTGTCTGACTTGTTTGCAGATGGAAAGAAAAAAGAGAGGGCTGCAAGGGTGAGAAAGGCTATAAACCATAAACCTTATCAAAGGCATCCTAAATATAGCTATATAGAGTGGAATGGTAAGGTTCATCAATTTGGGACTACGCCTGGTACTTCCCACCCGCAGGCTAAGGAAATCAAATTGATCCTTGAAGATATGTCGAAGCAGTTGCATATTTCAGGACACAGTTTGAGTAGGAGGGGGACTGGTCATGATAGTGAGATGGTTGCTCTAGCATTTGGGTTGGTAAATTTAGTCCAAGACCCTCAAACCCCAGTAAAAATTGTCAGTAATCATCGGATGCATGTTTCTTGCCATTCTTCATTGAAGTATTTGTCGAAGATTTACAACAGGGACATTTGTGTGAATGATGGGATCAGGCTCCATAAAATGAAACAAGGGTCATGCTCTTGCATGGACTACCGGTGATGCTGTGGGTAACTCTATATTACTTTCCTTTTTTCTTTTTGTGTGCTGCACATGGGGACTTTTTGTTCAGAATTTGGAAACATAAAACTTTTCCTGCCTGTTAATTAATATTTAAACCAGTGAGTTGACCAAAACCAACAATTCACAACTGAATGCAGATTGACAGCTGACCTACCTATGTCAGAATTATAACTCAACACTCCACATCATTATGCTGTTAAATGGAAGAAAGAAAAATAAGAGCACATAAAGAAGCTCGCAATTGCTAGTTGCAATGGCAAACTACTGGTTTTTCCTCATTTTGTTTAAGACAAATATGTGCTGTCAAATAAAAATTCGTATTCTCAAAATTAATTCAAATAAAAATTCATATTCTCAAAATTAATTCTACAATGTAAAACCTACATTTTTTATATTTATATTTTTTGTTCCTACTGGATATCTAAAGTCAGAATAAGCATGGCTTGAACTATTTTGTGGGAAGCTTTCCTTTTCATTAATAAGAATAAGGATGTCAAGAAGGTGATGGCCAACCACAACAGTAGCTAACCTTTCCTTTCTGCCCAACCTATTTTGCTCTCAATATAAGTAAGATACTCACACTCTTTCTGGATGGAGAATTGAAGTATCAAGACCAATCTCAAGACAAGGTCTAAGTTATCATGGGAAAGGTATGTTCTTCCGAGCATCTAAACCTATGCACACAGCCATGGTGCAGCTAATTTTCATATTATGTTATGAGATTGAGAGGTTCTTACGGATGTGTGACAGGAACAACACAAGGACAATGCTTCAAAGACTTGCGTTCTGAAGGTTGTCATGCACTGCCAGTGCAATGGTTGCATGAAGAAGATCAATGATGCTGTAAGAGAGATTGCCCTTTCAGAAGGTACATATGCAAGTCGCTTGAATCCGCATCTCTTTGTGATAGACTGATAGTTATTCGTTTCTGTATGTGTATTTGTGCATGTATTCTGTTGCACTGCATTGATGAGTGATATAAATTTTTGCCCTTCATGTTTCTCTGTTATGAAGGGGTGGAGAGGGCTGATCTGGTGGTGGAGACAGCAGAGGTGATAGTGGTTGGCAAAACGGAACCAGAGAAGCTCTGCTGTTTGGTGCAAGAGCTAACACAGAAGCATGTGAAGATAGAAACCCAGACAACTGTGTCCGGAGAAGATACCGCAGCACCCGAGCAAATCAAGAACCGAGCTAGCCAGGTAGCAATCATTTCCAGCCTAAAAAGTCAATTTACCATCATAGTACAATGATAAACCATAACTATAGATGTATACAGTTGGTTTCTGTAGGTCGGGAGAGCATTGTCTTTCGGTCCTATACATGTAGTTATTGCTTGATGTTCTTTTGCAGTTAGGGGAATAACAGATGCGTAGAACACTGAATTGGGTAGAGTGTAGTGCTACACATGTGCAGATTTTCCGTCTGATGCACGTGCGACGCGAATTAATCACATTTAGTAAAACTTTTCCTCCATTTCATCATAGTAAGGCAAGTAGGAGGTTAGTTGGTCACCAGCTATCTGATCCACTTGATGGTCACACTTCTGTCAACTAGATGCTCCAGACTCCGGAGAGACCAGGAAGACTGCAGAATGGCACCGGCATCTTCCCTATGACGACGCCAAGCTCCCCGCCACTACCGGAGCCGGATACATGGAGATGCCTGGCCTCACCTTGCGGTCGACGCACGTACCGCTGGTCGACACCTTCTCCTGGAGAGCTCGGCATGTGGGCTGCATCTGACGTGACTGGGACATTGGCGGTCTACGAGCTCTGAAGGCTAAACAGCACAGGCGCACAGCCACCAGATGCTGCACTCCGACATTGCTTCATACTAGTAGTTGCAATGGCAAACTACTGGTGTTTCCTCATTTTGTTTGACAAAAATATGTGCTGTCAAATCGAAATGCATATTCTCAATATTAATTCTACAATGTAAAACCTGCATTGTTTTTGATAATTATATGTTTTTGTTCCTACTGGATATCTAAAGTCAGATTAAGCATGGCTTGAACTTTTTTGTTGGAAGGTTTCCTTTTCATTAATAAGAATGTCAAGGTGATGGCCAACCACAACAGTAGCTAACCTTTCCTTTCTGCTCAATCTATTTTGCTCTCAATATAAGTAAGATACTCACACTCTTCCTGGATGGAGAATTGAAGTATCAAGACCAATCTCAAGACATGGTCTAAGAGATCATGGGAAAGGTATGTTCTTCCGAGCATCTAAACCTATGTACACAGCCATGGTGCAACTAATTTTCATATTATGTTATGAGATTGAGAGGTTCTTATGGATGTGCGACAGGAACAACACACGGACAATGCTTCAAAGACTTGCGTTCTGAAGGTTGTCATGCACTGCCAGTGCAATGGTTGCATGAAGAAGATCAATGATGCTGTAAGAGAGATTGCCCTTTCAGAAGGTACATACGCAAGTCACTCCAATCAGCATCTCTTTGTGATAGGGTGATAGTAGTTTGATTTTGTGTGTGTGTATTTGTGCACTGCATCGATGAGTTCATATAAATTTTTCCCTTTATGTTTCTCTGTTTTGAAGGGGTGGAGATGGCTGATCTGGTGGTGGAGACAGCAGAGCTGATAGTGGTCGGCAGAATGGATCCAGAGAAGCTCTGCTGTTTGTTGCAAGAACTAACATAGAAGCATGTGAAGATAGAAACCCAGACAACTGTGTCCGAAGAAGATGTCGCAGCACCCGAGCAAATCAAGAACCGAGCTAGCCAGGTACCCAATCATTTCCAGCCCTAAAAAGTCAATTTACCATCAAAAGTACAATGATAAACCATAACTATAGATGTATACACTTGGTTTCTGAGCATTGTCTTTCGGTCCTGTACATGTAGTTATTGCTTGATGTTCTTTTGTAGTTATGGGAATAACCGATGCGTAGAACACTGAGTGCACGGTGCACTCACATTTAGTAAAAACTTTTCCTCCATTTCATCATAGTAAGGTAAGTAGGAGGTTTATATAGTTGGTCACCAGCTATCTTTATTTAGAAAGGTCACCAGCTATCTGATCCACTTCATGGTCGTCACACTTGTGTCAACTGGGATGTTCCAGACTCCGGAGAGCCCAGGAAGACGTACGGCGGAATGGCACCGGCACCTTCCTTGTGACGACGCCGAGCGCCCCGCCACTGCCGGAGATGGATACATGGAGGTGCCCGGCCTCACCTTGCCATCGACGCACGTACCTCTGGGTCGACACCGTTTCCTGGAGAGCTCGGCGTGTGGGCTGCGTCCGAACGTGACGAGGACATTGGCGGTCTACGAGCTCTGAAGGCTGATCGGCACAAGCGCACAGCCACCAGATGCATGCTGCACAACGCCGTCGTCGCTTGGTACTAGTAGTTCATCCATTGCCATTTTTTCTGGGTCTTCTTTAATGAGGTTTGGAACATTTGTCACTCACATCTCCTGGCTGGGTGGTTTCTTGTGCACGCATTTGTCTCTGTCGCTAGCAGCAAGCGACGTGTCATCTTGTCTCTGTGACTGTGACAGGTCTGCTGTTGCAGCAGCTGGTTGTATGGTCGTAACTGTGCCTGTATTCTTCTTGCTGGTGTATACTGTATGTACGTATTGGCAGCCCTAGTGAATCGATCGATCGATCGATCGATTTCAACCCAGGATCCTGAAGACACGGGCATGTTCTCTTTGGCCCCATTGTTACTTCTCGAAGGCTTTGTATAACCATGAGTGTTTCATCAACGTTTCGCTAGAGGCAGATCTGCCATGTGTGTCGCAGTAAAGAAGAAGCAAGTTGAGGGCAACAGGAAGGAACCAGCATCGACTGATGCAGATGGATGCTGATGCCGGGGTAATTCCCCGTTTGGTAAAAAAAGAGAGGAAGGAACCAGCGAGGAAAGGAAGGGAAGGGAGGCCAAGTCCTGCGTCAACCACGCGTCGGATCGCCACTTTTTATTAAGAAGAAGGAAAGTTGTTACTATATACAGTAGATTTCGTTGGAACATGGGATGGGAGGTCAGATCCCGACGTACGTACGCCGTGTCTGAACGATCTATCACGTGGCGCGACTCGAGTCCGGTCAATGGGGCTCGAGTCTTTTGTTCCTGCATGTTGCTCTGTCTTCTCTGTGCAGCAGCAGCAGCAGCCAGCAGCCAAGAGCCAAGCCTGGGTCCATCCATGTGGTCGGATGGATGGATGGATCTCGAGTTCCTTCCCCGTCCCATTGGGAGTCGTGGGACGCAACAACGCCACGCGCAGAATCCATCGAAACCCACTCGTTTTGGCCAAGAGGAATGGCCTGTTTTTGGTCGGTGTCAGCAGAAAAAGAAAGGATCCACGCAAGGCAGGATTTGGCAGCAGGAACAAATGCCGATCAATGTGGATTAGACTAGACACTGTCTCAAAACCATGGGAAATCGATCCAGTTGATCTTGTGGGCTTCTTTCTTCCTTGCGAAGGAACGGTCCCTGCCCAGGGCGGTCAAAGAGGAGCGAGCTGGGGCTGGGGCTGGCAGGCAGAGGCAGCAGTGCAGGAGCAGTGAGTGACGCGAATGGTCACGTCCGTTTCAGCCAATCACGTCGGGAACAGATCAGCTGCTCACACTCAACACCCAACCCAGACCGCGCTTTCCTTCACTTTGCTGCTGCTGCTGCCGTTGACTGACTCGCCATGGCTTTGACTCCACACTCCACACACACACACTGCTGTCGCGCTCTACACATGGTGGCAGCCTAGCTCGACCTCCACCCTCCCGTCCCGCTATATATAGCCCACCACGGCCCTCCGGTTTCAGCCACCTTCCACCCATCCAGTTCTAGCTTCCAACTTCCAAGCCGATCCTTCGGTCAGAGAGAGAGAGCGAGAGAGAGAGAGAAGCAAGTCGGTCGGTCGGTCGGGCATGGGAAAGAAGAAGGGCGGGTGCGGCGGGGAGAAGTACTTGGCGGCGGAGGAGGCGGCGCCGGCGGCGAGGGAGTTCGCGCTGAAGGTGGCCATGCACTGCCGCTGCCACGGCTGCACGGACAAGCTGCGCGCGGCGGTGCGCGACCTCACGCAGGCGCCCGGCGTCGAGGCGGCCGACAGCTCCGCGGCCGAGAGCACCGGCGAGGTGCGCCTGCTCGCCACCGCCGACCCCGAGAAGCTCCGCCGCCGCCTCCGCAGGGCCACGGGCAAGAGGGTCGACCTCCTGCTCCCCAAGGAGCGCGCCGCCGCCGCCAAGAAGCAGGAGGACGGTGGCGTTGCTGACGCCGCCGCACTACAGGCGCTGCTCGCCGAGCTTCAGCTGCAGGCGCCGGCTCCCGTGGCTCGTCAGGGGTACGGCGGCCAGATGAGCGCCGCGCCGTGGGCGAACCAGCAGCAGCAGATGCAGATGCTCGGCGCCGGCTGCTACGGCAACAGCAACACCGGGGGCTACGGCGCGGCGTACCCGTGGCCGTCCTCCTCCTCGTCCTACTACCCTGCCTCGCCCGCCTCTGTCTGGGGAGGCGCGTACGGGTACGCTCCTCAGGCTCCGGCCCCGGCTCACGGCGGCTACTACGGCGCACCAGCGTGGCTCGGCCACGGCTACTGACCGAGCTACTGGTCGGTCGCCGCATCGAGCTGAACTGATGATCAGTCGGAGACGAGGATGACGTACGATGATGCCCACTACTACTAGTCGCTAGCTAGCTACTCAAGATTTACATTTAGCGCGCCCTTTTGTACTAAGTATGTTCGGTTCTGTTATTATTAGTTCGCCCTCGCTCAGTTAGTTTAGCCGATGAAGATTTGTAATGTTAGTACTACTACCAGTATATATATATATATATATATATATATATATATATATATGGATATCTAGCTTTTATTATAAAGCGGTAATTCTGTTTCTCTCTCGTCATGTCTAGAATGCTACTAGCTGTGTCGTGTTTCAGTGTTTGTGTGATACTACTACACGATTAGACCATCTCTATTTTCGACCAGACGAATCGCGTTTTAGGTCTGGGTACGCTCAGTTTTCCACTCGCATACCCAGTTCGAGTACCTAAGTTCGGCTAAATTTAATATGAGCAAATATAGGCGGAATTTCATTAAAGTAGGCAAGGGGCACATAGTACATCGGATTTCATAACTAGGAAAGGCCGCCGCCGTGGTCGACGTCGGACGCCGCAACTTCTGAAGCGAGGGGTTGTTCTAAGCCTCGATGTAAACCGCATTATTCTGCAGCGGCAGCGGCCGAAGTGTTCGTCGTGTCGGGCGAGTTCCTCGAGGCGCCTGTCGGCGAAAAACTGCCTCCAGAAGACAAGGTTGCCCTGATCCTCGCCGAGATCCGGGTCTTGCATGGCGGCGATAGCGGCCTGAATCTTTCCGGCGAGTTCTGGGTCTTGCATGGCGGCGATAGCCGCCTGGATCTCTTCGGCGAGGTCCTCTCCGTCCGGCACCGTGAGCAGGGATCCGCCCGCTGAGTTTCCGACCCTACGGGAGGCGAGTGTCCGGCTTGTATAAGCGTCTCGGAACAACCGGGCTTTCCACGGCGACAGCGTGCGTCGGACCTCGGCCATGGCTTCTCGGCGGAGTTGAGGAGGAAGAAATGTGCGAACGTCCGAAGTTCGCCGGAGTTGTGGTGGTGTGAGGGACTGTGAAGAGCGACGGCGAGATGTACGGCTTTTATAGGCCGGAAGAATTGCGGGAAGGGTGTCGCGGCGAGGGCGGGAAAAGGAAAACGGCGGGAAGGATGGCGGCGAGTCGACTTCTGTCGCTGACAGGCTGGTCCACTTCGAATTCGCTTCGTCTGGCGTCCCCAGGACGTACCCGGGATCCTGGATTCGGCCTGGATAGTCTGGACCAAAGTTGGCACAAATCCGGCCGAAAAGAGGTCCCTGAGTACACGACTAGATCGGTTTGCTGTATATGGGAGTGGAGATGCTCTTACTGTGCCACCCAACGCCGGTTATTCGAACTGTTTGTGGCTCGAATGATCGTCGGTAGTTCAGTCGACGAAATTGTGATATATAGCAGTGGATAGACCAGCACCCGAAGGATGATGACAATGGAATGTTCAAACTAATGGAGAAGAAAGACGTCGAGCGGGGAAGAAACGGAGCACTAGTATGATCTACTGCAACAAATAAACAGAGAGCCGGAGTACAGTAGTAATACACTGTTTTTTGTTTGTGGTTCAGTCAGTCAGTCTGTCTGTCTGTCCGTCCGTCGCCTTGTGGAGACACCGTGAGGAGACAAACCGGACCGGCGTCGCGTCTTCGTCCGTGTCCGGCCGGCGAGGCGACACTACAGGCACGGAGGGATTGCAGGGAACAGGGACCGGGCCGGGGTGGTTCGAGTTTACTGGCTGTATAGCCCCACCACCTGCATGCATGCGGTGGCCCGCTGTCAGCCGGGCTGATTCGAGTTCAGAGCTTTGGCTTGGCTATATCGCTTCCTCCTTCTCCGGTGGCGGCTAGTTCTGATGACGGCGACGTCGGCTACTCCGGCAACCAGCGCGCCGCCGTGGAACGGCCACGGCCGATTGAGCATCCATCCGCTCCCTTCCCCCGTCCCACCACCGATACAACGATAATGGATTAACACCAAGTGGTAGTAATTACCAACGCCCCTGCCGCACAGTACTACTACTATGCCTGTGAGTACGTACCAACGCCTTGTCAATCAGACTGCGACGTAGTACTGATAACACTACCGCTGCTGCTGTTTTGGAAGTAAAGATGGCAATCTCTGGTTTTCCTTTTCTGGTGGTCACCGCATTTGCTGCTCTACCCGTCTGTCTGTCGTGCCATGCTGTCTTCTCCGACCTTGTGTGTGTTGTCCCGTCGAGGCACGGGCGGAGGGCAGTCGTACCGTATATGCATGTACCCGAGCACGCAACCGATGTATACTACATGATGGATGGATCGATGCAGCGTGACTGCCACTCTTCTTATGCAGACATAGAGGGCATGATCATGGTCTACTCTGTCTCCGTCCCGTCCAAATAAACCACGAGGAGGCAGCGTACGTAGCATGATCGACCTGCCACTGCCATTGCTTGTGAGCTTCACGGTAATTTCTGTGCTTGTGAGCTTGGAAACCGGCGGCGCGAGTAGCGGCGCGGCGCGGCATGCGCATCGACTGGCCGGCCCGCTTGCCTCGGAGCGACGGAGTGGGAGGGGCTACCAGCAGCACGTGAACGAACTTCACGGCAGTTGGGCTGAGCTGAGAGTTCAGAGGTAGTAGGCATGTATGCAGAGCAGAGGCATGCAGAAGAAGCCAAGGCAGGACGGCAGGAAATAGCTCTGGCCAAGCCGAAACGGGCAGGCAGGAAAATTAAGGTGTATCGCGAAAGGCTCTTGTTTTCTTTTGCTCAATGCTTTTTACTCGGAGTAATCTTATTTATTCTACGACGAGGCGATCTGCCGTTCCTACATACTACACCACAGCGAAGCGACCAGATTCAAACTGATACTACATCGATCGGCCTCCCGCGTCGTGCACTGCCACGGGTCCGAGCCTAGTATGCTGCGAGACTAGGGCAACTGTTGCGTCATGCATCACAGCTCTGCTCAGAAAAAGAAAAGCCTACGTCGTCCTGGCCTCGTCGAGACCCAATCCAGGGCAAGCCACCCGCACCACGGCTCTGCCTCTGCCACGGTAGTCTGAGCAAGAGGAGACGGGTGTGAGAAAGGGAGATGGATGGATGAGGCTGCGCGCGGGACCGTCGGCAATGTATGGAGTACAATTCTGCACGCACAATCCATGGATTGAGCGCTGAAAATTAGCGGCCGACTCGGCGGGGGATGATGGGCGTGTAATAGAGCACCACTGATGGTGAGATGTTGACGTACACGCATAGGTCCAGATATAACTAATTTGTATTTGTCTAAATTTACGCACGCATCTACACACTAATACATGCCCAGATACTTATGAATTTGGACACGTTCAAGTTCACTTATTTATAGATGGAGCAAGTGGTATAAAACCGTACGTTTGGAAGCACTACGGCGTCTCTCGCCGTAAATGATGGATACTAGGTCGTGAAGTGCCGTAGCTATTTTATCGCCGCCGGCTGAAGGCCATGCTGGTCGGGTCCTCTTCCTCCTCCTTTCGCGGGTTTCTTGGTAGGGTCTAAGGGCCTTGGCTTGGTGCCATGCTGGGCATGGGCTACGGTAGAGTGGAGACTATCGTGTCGGTTGTTTGTTTTGATACAACCATCAACTATCTGATCTTTGCTGGAGATCAACTTGACATCAAACATGAAAAGCAGGATTTGCAGATAGAAATGTAGCATCAAGATTGTCACACCATAAACATGGTTTCTCCCAGAGAGACACACCAAGCTCTCGAACAAGGGCTTCGAGCCAAATCAATTCAGTTGTAGCATTTGCAAGAGACTTATATTCAGTCTCAGTACTAGAACGTGACACTATAGGTTATTTTCTGGAACTCCAAGATATAAGATTGTGCAGTTCCCGCGTGGGGGCTTGGCCAGGGGATCCCCCACCCCTCCCAAGAGCTCGATCGAGAGTCCCGGGGGACCTTGCGCAGGATAGTCGTAGTCCTACATGTTTCAGAGTCGCGGTTCAATGGGCTTTCAACCAAGCGCTCCGTGGGGACTAGTGCCGGATACTCGAAGCACCCACCCAAGAAGAATACCCCAAGAGAGAGATCAAGATTAAGATTGGAGTTGTGGAAGCTGTAGAAGGAGATATTGGCCATACCCGCCGGCAGTAGTCCATATAAGTCGGCGAGATAAGACTGGCCAGTCAACACGAGGTGCTAGACTGGTGTTAGGCCATAAATATTGCGTACAATAGACGACGACTAGTATACATCTCTATCCATCTACTCCGGCATTAAAATGTGTCTCACCTACCATGACACAATTATCTATAGGTATTATGTGTACCACGCTTGCTCATCCGCCGGCTAACCAACTTTTGTAGGCACATTTTGCTTATACCACACTCGAGGGTTTATTTTTGTAGTGTACGTGGACCAACAATAGATACCTAACAATAGCCCAAAATCATAATAAGATATTTGCTCGACTATAATCCGCGTCATGGTATTTGTGAATATTAATATATATATATACACACCAACAAGCATACATACATATGTAAAAACACCGCATAATTTTTGGAATATGTGAAAAATAGTTAAAGGAAAACTTCTGTTGCAACATAAATGAAATTAGCTAAAGAAAAAATTGCATCATATAATATTACAGCCATAAAACGGAGAAGAAATAGTGCATGTGGTTAATCATGGAATATAAGTTGTACTAATTAAGAATATAATATGATTACAATAAGATTAGCAAAGTATAAAAGTTTAGTATAAAAATATGTGTCTCGACTCCAACAGTGTTCCACCCGCTAGATAGGTGAGTTGCATAACGTGGCAAGGTATTAGCGGTTTATTCTTGTTGTAATCGGTTTGGACTCTTAGGTGGGTTCGGCTCTAAACCCTAGCTGGTTTTGGCCCTCATATATACCCATGTAATCTCTACACAATACACAAGTTATTGTTCTTCCCAAATATCATGGTATCAGACGCCTAGGTTTTTCCGCACCTGGCATGGCTCCACCCACCCGCCTCACTTGCCGGGCTCTCTCTTCTCCTCTTCTTCCTCTCAAACCCTAGTCCCCCTTCACACTGCCGACGCACCCTCTCCTCCTGTCACCGGCGTCACCACCACCCAAACCCTAGCAACCATGTCGTTCACCGACACGATCACAGATATATCTCCCTTCATCACCATTACCCTTGATCTCTCAGCCCACAACTACTATCATTGGCGCCATAAGTTCACCTAGGGCGCTGCAATCTTCTTCATCACGTCGCCACGGATTGCGTCCCTCGCCCCGACGACCCTCGCTGGGTCAAGGATGATCTAGCGATCATCCAATGGATCTACATGCGCGTCTCCACCGAGATCTTCCATCTCGTCTACCGCCTCGTCGTCATGCCGCTCTTTGGGTGGCCCTTCGTCAGCTCTTTCAGGATAACATCGACTCCCGCATCAACGCCCTCAACATCGAGCTTCGCAACATCGTCCAAGGCACCTCTCCGTGGCGTCTCACGGCGTCTCTCCATCGCCGCGAACTCCGCGAACTCGGTGATCCCATTGAAGATCGGCCACTCATCAACATCTTCCTCATTGGCCTTAGCAAGGACTTCGACAAGCAGGCCTCGTTCATACCTCTGATGTGGCCCCGCCCCACTTTCGCCGAGGTTCGGTCGATCCTTCAAAGTGCAGATCGCACTCGTCGGAACCGGGAGTCACGCCACCATGTCTTCATCGCCACCCCACGGCCGCGGTCCGCGCGCTGCCGTGTAACTCCTCCATGACCTCCTGGTGGCAGCAAATTCAGGGCAAAACCCTGCCGCGGCAGCTCCTGCCGGATGGCGCCCTAGCCCCAACTACCGCGGCAAGAATCCCATCTACGCCCTGCCGCCCTCCCATACACGCGCCTGCACCGCAAGCCACGACGCCGCACCAACTTGGCGCGACCAGCACGGTCCCTGGACCGGTATGTGTTGGAATTATGCCCTAGAGGCAATAATAAAGATGTTATTATTATAATTCTTGTTCATGATAAAGTTTATATTCCATGCTAGAATTGTATTAAGCAGAAACTTTAATACTTGTGTGGTTTGTGAACAACACCGTGTCCCTAGTACGCCTCTATGGACTAGCTCATTGATCAATGATGGTTAAGGTTTCCTAACCATAGACATGAGTTGTCAATTGATAATGAGATCATATCATTGGAGAATGATATGGTGGATAGACCCAAACTAAGCGAAGCAATTAGATCGTGTCATCGTGTTCGTCTTTGCGAAGTTTTTCTTATGTCAAATATTGTATTCCTTAGACCATGAGATAATACAACTCCACAGTATCGGAAGAAAGCTTTGAGGTTATCAAGCGTCATCCTATGAGAGGTGATCATAAAGGTGTCTCTCGGTGATCGGAAAGTATACATTGGGTTGTGTGTATCGAGATGGGATTTGTCCCTCCCAAGTCGAAGAGATATACTTGGGCCCCTTTCGTGTCGATATCAACACCGCTTGCAAGCATGTGGTTAAGGAGTTAATCACAAAGTGATATCGGATTACTGAACGAGTAAAGTACTTCTGTGAGCGAGATTGAACTAGGTATGACGATACCGACGATCGAATCTCGGGCAAGTAAAATATCGCGAGACGAAGGGAATATATATATGGGATTGATTGAATCCTGGCATCGTGGTTCATCCGATATGATCATTGATGAATGTGTGGGAGTCAATATGGGTGCCCAGACCCCGCTGTTGATTATTGATAGAAGATCATGTCTGCATACTCTCGAACCAGAGGTCACACACTTAACGTGTCTCGGCTAGGATAGATTGGATACTTGGTTTATGAATTTTTGTTGGTCTCGGATGGGATCCGGGACATCACGAGAGGTTCGGAGTGGTCAGGAGAATAAGATTCATATAAGGCGGTGCAGTTTTGGAGTTGAATTGTTAGGATTAATCGGTATTGCTGGGAAGCTTCTAGAACCTTCGGAAGGGGCCAACGTGGTCCCACCTTCGGGAGGGGCATGGGCCTATGAGGGAGTGTCCTGGCCGCATTGGGCCAGGGGCACAAGGCCCCATAGGGCCCAGCCGATCCTAGATAAGTTTAAACTCGTTTAAACTAGAGATAGGATTTCTAGATAAGGGAGAGTTTAAACTAGAGATAGGATTTCTAGATAAGGGAGAGTTTAAATTGTTTAAACTAGAGATAGGCTTGGAGGATGGGCAAGGGCTGGCCGCACCCCCCCTCTATATATATAAAGGGCTGGTGCGCCCCCTCCCCACAACCTACCTCCAAACCCTAGTTGCCCTGCTGCCCTCCTCTCTCCCTCCCGACTGTTTGTAGGCGAAGCCCTGCAGCAGAAATTCTCCACCATATACACCACGCCGTCGTGCTGTAGATCCAATCTATCTCTCCACCCTACTTGCTGGTCCGAGGAAGGAGGAGACGTCGAGGTGCCGCACGTGTGCATCTCACGGAGGCATCGCCACTTGTGGTGCTAGATCGGATCGGATCGCGAGGAGGAGAAGCGAGTACGACTACATCACCCACGTTCAACGAGCGTTCATTTGTCTGAATCTTCAAGGGTATGAAGATCTAATCCAATCTCTCTCGTTTTTTGCATCTCCTAGATTAGATCTTGGCTTTCCCTTTGTTCGCTCCGTAGAAAATTTTGATTTACTATGCTGCGAAACCCTTCAGTGGTATCAGAGCTAGATCTATGCGTAGATGTGATTCACGAGTAGAACGCAACATGGTTGTTGCGGGCGTTGATGTTTTCTGTTGCAAGTCTCTTGTTTGTGTTCTTCTTATGACGCGGGATAGTGAGATTGAAGCGGTCCAGGCCAACCTTACACGACGTCGTTCGCGAGACCGGCTCCGCACTTGACGTGTGGCTTGTACCACACATGCGGCTGGTGGATGTCAGTTTCTCTCACTATAGTTGTCATGGGATTAACACCGGAGTTTGGCAACCATAATATCACCGTTGTGGCTTTCCGTAGGTAAGAATCGTTCTTAGCATCTACTCCCATAAGCCACGTAAAACATGCAACAACAAAGTAGAGGCGTCTAACTTGTTTTTGCAGGGAGTGTTTTCTGTGATATGGTATGGCCCAAGATGTGATGTGTATAATGTATGCGATGATCATGTTTTGTAATGTTTCACGACTTGCATGTCGATGAGTACACAACCGGCAGGAGCCATATGGTTGTCTTTATAATTGTGTATGACCTGCGAGTCAACTTCTTATACGCCATGTAATAGCTTTACTTTATCGCTAAGTAGTTAGCAATAGTTGTAATTGCTATTCATGGTGGAGGCAATCATAGTGGAGTGATGGAGGTCATGCCGGAACGCACAAGATGGAGATCATTGCGCGAAGATTGGCTATACCATGTCACATAAAGTTATATGCATGTGATGTTTATCCTTTTATGTATCTTATTATGCTTAGATCGCGACGGTAGCATTATAAGATGATTCCTCACTTAAAGATCAAGATAAAAGCTGTGTTCTCCCCAAGTATGCACCGTTGCGAAAGTTCGTCGTGTCCAAGCATCACGTGATGATCGGGTGCTATAGACTCTCGCTCACATACAACGGGTGCAAGCCAGTTTTGCACAGCGAAATACTTGGGTCTAACTTGACGAGCCTAGCATGTACAGACATGGCCTCGGAACACGAGAACCGAAAGGTTAAGCATGAGTCATATGAATGATATGATCGACACTTCGTTGTCCACTGTTGAAACCACATCTCTTCTCGTGATGATCGGATTAGGTGTGGTGAATTTGGATCGTGTTCACTAAACAACTTGAGGGATGTTGAATTTAGTGGGAGTTCATCTAGTAATTTGATTAAGTTGAACTATTTATCATGAACATAGTCTAAATTGTACTTGGAAATACTGTAGATCACATGGCCAAGTCCAACTTCAACTTCAACGTTTTTGCTGAGAAAGAAAAGCTTAGAAACAATGGGTCTAACTTCACCAACTGGTTCCGCAATCTAAGAATCATTACATCGGCGGACAAAGGACTATGTCCTTGGGAAAGCGTTAGGTGGCGCCCTAACGCAAGCTATGGCTGATGAGAAAGCTGTCTATCGATCAAGCAAAGATGATTATGGTGTGATTAAGAGCACCATGTTGTTTGCTATGGAACCGGAACTTCAAAATCGTTTTGAAAACTATCCCGGGCCCTTTGAGATTCTCGAAGAGTTTAAAACCATGTTTCAGACTCAGGCCCGTTCTGAGAGATATGAGATCTCTGAGAAGTTCTTTAACTGCAAGATGGAGGAAGGGAGTTCCGTTAGTGAGCACGCCATTAAGATGTCGGGCTACACTCAACGCCTTGAGCAACTAGGCGCAAGATTCGGAGGAGCTCAAGATTGACAGGTTGCAATCACTCCCTCCTAGCTACAAAAGTTTTGTAGTGACTCATAATCAGATTGGTTCCATCGATACGATCACCGAGCTCTTCGAAAGCTGAAGGCTGCGGAGGTGGACATCAAGAAGGATAATCATGTGTTGATGGTCAAGCCCTCCTTTAAGAAAGGTAAAGGTGCAAAGAAGCCCTTCAAGAAAGGCGGCGAAGCGCAATGCCCTGCTGAGAAGAAGCTCAGTCTGGTCCCAAGCCGAAACCGGTGCTTCTATTGCAAGGACAAGGGTCCTTTGGGCATATGTCCAAAGTACTTAGCGGACAAGAAGGTGGCACCATCAAAGGTATATTTGATATACATGTTATTGATGTTTTCCTTACTAGCCCTCGTTGTAGTGCACGGGTATTTGATACGGTTCGGTTGCTAATATTTGTAACTCGAAGCAGGGCTGCGGAATAGGCGGACTGCGAGGATGAGGTGACGATGCGTTGGCAGCAGATCAAGAGTTGATGTGATGGCCGTCGACGCTCTCCTTAGTTTTACCTTGGGATTAGTTTTAAACCTTAATAAGTGTTATTATGTGCCTGCGTTGGGCATGAACATTATTTCTGGATCGTGTTTATTGCAAGACGGTTATTCATTTAAATCGGAGAATAATGGTTGTTCTATTTATATGAGTAACATCTTTTATGGTCATGCACCTCTTGTGAATGGTTTATTTCTTCTAAATCTCGAAAGGGATGAAACACACATCCATAACATTGAGGCTAAGAGATGCAAAGTAGATAGTGATAATACTACTTATTTGTGGCACTGTCGTCTAGGTCATATTGGTGTAAAGTGCATGAAGAAACTCCATTCTGATGGACTTTTGGAGTCTCTTGATTTTGAATCATTTGACACATGCGAACCATGCCTCATGGGCAAGATGATCAAAACCCGTTCTCGGTATGATGGGCGAGCAACGGACTTGTTGGAAATCATATATACCGATGTATGCGGACGATGAGTGTTTGACGCGGTGGATATCGCTATTTTCTCACTTTTACCGATGACTTAAGTAGATATGGGTATATCTATTTAATGAAACATAAATCTGAAACGTTTGAAAAGTTCAAAGAATTTCAGAATGAAGTGGAGAACCATCGTAATGTGAAAGATTAAGTTTCTACGATCCGATCGTGGGGCGAATATTTGAGTTATGATTTTCTCACGCATCTTAAAGCAAGTGGAATCGTTTCACAACTCACGCCACGGAACACCACAGTAGCAATGGTGTGTACGAGCGCGGAATCGAACCCTATTAGATATGGTCTGATCGATGATGTCTCTTCTTGATTTGCGTTATAATTTTGGGTTTATGCATTAGAAACCGCTGCATTCACTTTAAATAGGGCTCCATCTAAATCCGTTGAGGCGACACCGTATGAACTGGTTTGGTGCTAAACCTAAGTTGTCGTTTCTTAAAGTTTGGGGATGCGAAGATTACGTCAAGAAGTTGATGCGGAAAAGCTCGAACCCAAAGCGAATGCGTCTTCATAGGATACCCTAAGGAAACTATTGGGTATACCTTCTATCACAGAAGAAGGCAAAGTGTTTATGCAAAGAACGGTTCCTTCCTTGAGAAGGAGTTTCTCTCGAAAGAAGTGAGTGGGAGGAAAGTAGAGCTAGGCGAGGTTATTGAACCTTCTCTTGAATTGGAGAGTAGCGCAGCACCTGAAATTGTTCGGTGCGCTTTGCACCAACAATAGAGGAAGCTAATGACAAGGATCATGAAGCTTGGACGATGCTGCTCTTGAATGTCGCGGTCGACAAGGTCGCGTGCCCCTCTGAGTGAATGCGGCAACCTGTCTTTGTCTTGTTAGTAGAAGACGGTGAACCTACGAACTATGAGGAAGCGATGATGAGCCGGACTCGAGAAATGGCTAGAAGCCATGAAAAATTGGGATCCATGAGCGAAAACCAAGTATGGACTTTGGTGGACCCTCCTAGCGTAGAAAGGCCGTTGAGTGCAAATGGATCTTCAAGAAGAAAAGCGGACGCGGATGGTAATGTTACCGTCTATAAAGCACGGCTTGTTGCGAAAGGTTTTCGACAAGTTCAAGGTGTTGACTACGATGAGACTTTCTCTCCGTGGCGATGTTTAAGTCCATTCGGATTTTATTAGCAATTGCTGCGTTTCATGATTATGAAATATGGCGGATGGATGTCAAGACTGCTTTCCTCAATGGCAACATTGCTGAAGAGTTGTATATGATGCAACCGAAGGTTTTGTCGATCCTAAGGATCTTGATAAAGTATGCAAACTTCAGCGTTCCATTTATGGATCAAGCAAGCATCTCGGAGTTGGAACCTTCGTTTTGATCAAGTGATCAAGAGCTTTGGATTTGTTCCAAATTGCTCTGAAGCTTGCATCTACAAGAAAGTGAGTGGGAGCTCGGTGACATTTATGGTACTATATGTGGATGACATATTGATTATTGGAAATGACATCAACATGCTTAACGATGTGAAGAGTTATTTGAACATGTGTTTTCAATGAAAGACACAGGTGAAGCTGCTTATATATTGGGCATCAAGATCTATAGAGATAGACAAAGACACGATAGCTTTAAGCGCAGTACATACCTTGACAAAGTTACGAAAAGGTTGAATGGATAAGGCATTGAAAGGTTCGATGCCTATGTTGTCGAGTAAGATATTGAGCAAGGCTCAGTGTCCAGCTATGGTAAATGATAGGGAAGCTATGAGCAAAGTGCCTTATGCCTCGGCCATAGGTTCCATCATGTATGCCATGCTGTGTACTAGACCGGATGTGTCCAATGCTCTTAGTTTGACGAGCAGATATCAAAGTGATCCAGGAGTGGAACACAGGACAGCCGTGAAGAACATCCTAAGGTACCTAAATAGGACTAAAGAAATGTTCTTAGTCTACGGGGGTGATGAACAGCTCGTCGTAAAAGGTTACGTCGATGCTAGTTTCGACACCGACAAAGATGATTCTAAATCTCAGACAGGATACGTGTATATTTTGAATGGAGGAGCTGTGAGCTGGAGAAGCTGCAAGCAAAGCGTGATCGCGGGATCTACTGATGAAAGCGGAATACATGGCTGCCGCAGCGTCAAGTGAAGGAGTTTGGATCAGAAACTTCATCACTGAGCTTGGCGTGGTTCCAAGTGCATTGGACCCACTGGAGATATTGTGTGACAACACTGGCGCCATAGCACTCGCTAAGGAACCAAGATATCATCCAAAGACCAAGCATATCAACCTCAAGTTTCATATAATCCGAGATTATATAGCAGATGGAGATCTGAAGATCAGCAAAGTACATACATATCTGAATGTCGCAGATCCATTGACTAAACCTCTTCCACGTGTAAAACATGATCAGCACCTCAGTGCCATGGGTGTGAGATTGTTGCCAAATGTAAACTAGATTATTGACTCTAGTGCAAGTGGGAGACTGTTGGAATTATGCCCTAGAGGCAATAATAAAGATGTTATTATTATAATTCTTGTTCATGATAAAGTTTATATTCCATGCTAGAATTGTATTAAGCGGAAACTTTAATACTTGTGTGGTTTGTGAACAACACCGTGTCCCTAGTACGCCTCTATGGACTAGCTCTTTGATCAATGATGGTTAAGGTTTCCTAACCATAGACATGAGTTGTCAATTGATAATGAGATCATATCATTGGAGAATGATATGGTGGATAGACCCAAACTAAGCGAAGCAATTAGATCGTGTCATCGTGTTCGTCTTTGCGAAGTTTTTCCTATGTCAAATATTGTATTCCTTAGACCATGAGATAATACAACTCCCTGGTATCGGAAGAAAGCTTTGAGGTTATCAAACGTCATCCTATGAGAGGGTGATCATAAAGGTGTCTCTCAGGTGATCGGAAAGTATCTGTTGGGTTGTGTGTATCGAGATGGGATTTGTCCCTCCCAAGTCGGAGAGATATACTTCGGGCCCACTCGGTAATTGATATCAACACCGCTTGCAAGCATGTGGTTAAGGAGTTAATCACAAAGTGATATCGGATTACAGAATGAGTAAAGTACTTGCTGTGAACGAGATTGAACTAGGTATGACGATACCGACGATCGAATCTCGGGCAAGTAAAATATCGCGAGACGAAGGGAATATATATATGGGATTGATTGAATCCTGGCATCGTGGTTCATCCGATATGATCATCGATGAATGTGTGGGAGTCAATATGGGTGCCCAGACCCTGTTGTTGATTATTGATAGAAGATCATGTCTGCATACTCTCGAACCCGCAGGGTCACACACTTAACGTGTCTCGACGCTAGGATAGATTGGATACTTGGTTTATGAATTTTTGTTCGGAGTCTCGGATGGGATCCGGGACATCACGAGAGGTTCCGGAGTGGTCCGGAGAATAAGATTCATATAAGGCAGTGCAGTTTTTGGAGTTCGGAATTGTTCCGGATTAATCGGTATTGTACCGGAAGCTTCTAGAACCTTCCGGAAGGGGGCCAACGTGGTCCCACCTTCCGGGAGGGGGCATGGGCCTATGAGGGAGTGTCCTGGCCGCATTGGGCCAGGGGCACAAGGCCCCATAGGGCCCATCCGATCCTAAATAAGTTTAAACTCGTTTAAACTAGAGATAGGATTTCTAGATAAGGGAGAGTTTAAACTAGAGATAGGATTTCTAGATAAGGGAGAGTTTAAATTGTTTAAACTAGAGATAGGCTTGGAGGATGGGCAAGGGCTGGCGCACCCCCTCTATATATAGAGGGCTGGTGCGCCACCTCCCCCACATCCTACACCTTCCTCCAAACCCTAGTTGCCATGCTGCCCTCCTCTCTCCCTCCCATTTGTTTGTAGGTGAAGCCTGCAGCAGAAATTCTCCACCATATACACCACGCCGTGTCTTGTAGATCAATCTATCTCTCCACCCTACTTGCTGGTCAGGAAGGAGGAGACGCCGAGGTGCCGCGTGTGCATCTCACGGAGGCATCGCCACTTGTGGTGCTAGATCGGATCGGATCGCGAGGAGGAGAAGCGAGTGCGACTACATCACCCATGTTAACAGAGCGTTCATTGTGCGAATCTTCAAGGGTACGAAGATCTAATCCAATCTCTCTCGTTGTTTGCATCTCCTAGATTAGATCTTGGCTTTCCCTCTGTTCGCTCCGTAGAAAATTTTGATTTACTATGCCGCGAAACCCTTCAGTATGGTCCATGCCTGGTCCATGCCATGGACGGCTCCTGCATCATACGACGCTCCACCAACTTGGAACTCTCGCCTCCGTCCGCCCACCGCCTCCCCTGGACTTCTCGGTCCTCGACCCCCTGCACATGTGTACAACGCTCAGGCTTCGTACCCAGGCTACGCGGCACCACCTTACATGTACGACCCTCCTTCGGCTCCGCCGTACATGTACGCATCTTCGTCAACCGCGCCCGGGCCATCGTCATCGCCTTCTACACCAAGCTGGGACCAGGCCGCCTTCATAGCTGCCATGAACAATTTTACCCTCAATAACACCGAAGGTACAGAGTGGATTTTTGATTCTGGTGCTTTCTCGCACATGTATTCGAATTTGGATTTTCTGTCAGCTTGTTCTTCTTCTCCCTTTTCTTCCATTACCATTGGTGACGGATCTTCTATTCCCATCTCCGGCACCGGTGATTCCTATATATCGCATCCACATGTTCAATTTCTTCTTCGTCAAATTCTTTTAGCACCTTCTTTAATTAAAAATCTAATATTTGTTCGCAAATTTACCAGATAATCGTGTCTCTCTTGAGTTTGATCCCTTTGGTTTATCTGTGAAGGATCTTCAAACGGGGAAGCTTCTCGCTCGGTACAATAGCTCCGGGGATCTCTATCCTCTCCATGGCGCGCCCACCTCTACACCTCTTGCCATGATTGCTTCCGTTGGACTTTGGCATCGTCGACTAGGGCATCCAAATAAAGCCATGTTGTCTTTGTTACTTCAGGAATTTTGTATCCCTAGTATTAGTTCTCCTCATGATTCCTCTGTTTGTAATGCCTGTCAGTGTGGCAAACATGTTCGATTACCGTTTAGCACTTCATCCACTCATAGCTCTTTTCCTTTCGAATTATTACATTGTGATTTATGGACATCTCCCGTGCCTAGTGTTTCTGGTTTTAAATACTATCTCGTTATTCTTGATGATTATTCTCATTACATCTGGACTTTTCCTCTCCGTGCAAAATCTGACGTCCACACCGTTTTTCAAAATTTCCAAAATTATGTTCATACTCACTTTAGTCTTCCTATCCGTTTCATCCAATGTGACAATGGACGTGAATTTGATAACACCAAAAATTGCAACTTCTTTCTCTCTCACAACATTCTTCTTCATTTTTCCTGTCCATACACCTCCCAACAAAATGGCAAAGCTGAACGCTCTCTTTGATCCATCAATGATATACTCCGCACGCTCCTAATTCAGGCCTCTCTTCCTCCACCCTTTTGGGTAGAAGCTCTCAATGTTGCCATCTTTCTCATCAACGTTCGTCCAACCAAAACATGCCCTCTATACACTCCTTACCAATCTCTTTTTCTCACCTCTCCGGACTACTCAATGTTACGTGTCTTTGGTTGTTTATGCTTTCCCAACACCACCTCTACTCCCCATAAACTCGCACCTCGCTCTCTACCGTGCATTCACCTTGGTCTCTCTAGTGATCACAAGGAATATCGATGTTTTGATCCCGCTTCTCGTCGGGTTCTCACCTCTTGTCATGTCATCTTCGACGAACACACATTTCCTTACACCATCGCCAATGCTGCCACTCACCCAACCACCCCCCAAACTACCCCCGCACATAACACCAACCCTCCCGCCATCATCGCTGCATGGCCTTGCATGGCAGAGACCTTCATTTTTCCTGCTGATAGCTCCCGTGCCTTCTCCTCCTGCCGTGGCAGCACCTGCGCCCTCTTCCTCTACCGCGGCAGCCACGCCACCTCTCTCCTCTGCTGCGGCAGCGCTCACACCCTCCTCTGCCACGACAGCATCTCTCCATGTCTCCTCTGCCGCGACAGAGTTCTCCCTTCCACCGTCCGACAGCTCTCTCACCTCCTCCACACCATCTTCTCCCTCGCCTACACCACCTCCAATTCCTCCCAATGCTGTTCCTATAACCATTACCTAGAACGATCACGTTATGTGTACTCGAGGCAAACGAGGTTTTCACATTCCTTGTCGCCTTCTAAATCTTTCTGCGACCACCACTACCACACCTATCTCCCCAATCCCAACAACCTACAAACGTGCTCTTCTCGACCCTCTCTGGCATTCTGCTATGCGTGAGGAATTTGACGCTCTCCTCCAAAACAACACATGGTCTCTCGTTCCCAAACCCTCCGGCGCCAATGTCGTTTCTGGTAAATGGGTCTTCCATCATAAATTTCACTCGGATGGCACTCTCGCTCGTTGGGTATGCCATGGTTTCTCCCAGCAACATGGGATTGACTTCGATGAAACCTTTTCTCCTGTCGTCAAACCCAACACCATTCGTATAGTTCTTAGTCTCGTTGTTTCTTCTTCCTGGCCCATTCACCAGCTTGATGTCAAAAATGCTTTTCTTAATGGCACTCTCAACGAAACTTCTACTGTCAACAACTCTCCGGTTTTGAGAACTCCTCCACTCCTGATTTTGTCTGTCTCCTTCACAAGTCTCTTTATGGTCTAAAACAGGCTCCTCGCGCCTAGTTTCATCGCTTTGCCTCTTTCATTCAAACCATCGGCTTCACTCCTTCAAAATCTGACTCTTCTCTATTTCTCTTTCATTCCCACGAACACACGGCTTATCTTCTCCTTTACGTTGACGACATTGTTCTCACTGCCTCCTCCGACTCCTTCTTACAACAAATCATCTTGTCTCTTCATACTGAATTTTCTATGATTGATCTCGGACCTCTACATCATTTTCTTGGTGTCACGCCTCTCGTGCTCCCACCTCTCTTTTTCTTTCTCAGCGTTAGTATATTCTTGATTTACAATCTCGCGTCGGGATGACTGATTGCCAGCCTTCCCGTACACCTACTGATGTTGGTTCTAAACTTTCTGCCAACGGTGAACCTGTCTCTGATCCTACTTTCTATCGCAGTCTCACTGGTGCTCTCTAGTATGCTACTTTAACACGTCCAGAAATATCGTACTCTGTTCAACAAGCCTGTCTTTTCATGCATGATCCTCGTGTTCCTCATCTCTCTCATGTCAAATGCATTCTTCGTTATCTCAAAGGAACTCTTGAGCATGGTCTTCTGATAAATTCTTCCTCTCCAACAAGCTTGACAGTTTATTCTGATGCAGACTGGACGGGTTGCCCCGACACTCGACGATCCACATCCGATTTTTGTGTTTATTTGGGGGATAATCTTGTTTCTTGGTCATCTAAGAGGCAGGTCACGGTCTCCAGGTCCTCTGCTGAAGCCGAATACAGAGCTGTTGCACACTCTGTCGCCGAAGCCGTCTGGATTCGTCAACTTTTTGCCGAGCTTCATCGACCACTTAAGCGCGTCACCATTGTCTACTGTGACAATATCTCTGCCGTCTATATGGCCAGCAACCCCGTTCAACATCGTCAAACCAAGCACATTGAGATAGATATTCATTTTGTCCGCGAGAAGGTGGCTCTCGGCGAGGTTCGCGTTCTTCACGTACCGACCAGTGCTCAGTTTGCTGACATCTTCACAAAGGGGCTACCTACTGCACCCTTCTGCGATATTCGGTCTAGTCTCAACTAGACGTTGCCACTGCGGGGGGGGGGGGGGGGGGGTATTAGCAATTTATTGTTGTTGTAATTGGTTGACTCTTAGGTCGGTTCGGCTCTAAACCCTAGCTGGTTTTGGCCGTCATATATACCCCTGTAATCTCTACACAATACACAAGTTATTATTCTTCCCAAATATCAGAAGGAAAGAATGAAATGCTTTAAAGATTCCAAATTTTTTGCTGCCAAAAGAGTTTTCTACAATAAATTTAGTTTTCGCCTTTTTCCATTTTGAACTTGACTGAGCTGCTAACTTTTAGAAATTAAGGTGATAGTTGATAAGCTTTTTGAGTGCAAAACTCTTGTTCACACGGAAGCATGTCAACCAGGGTAGGCCTTGCGGCCTGATGTATTCTTAACAGATGAGAATAAGCAAGACCTAATGTTGTCTTATTGTTATTTTAATTAAGTTCGTCATGAGTTATTATAATTTTTCTGTTTAAAATATTATAATGTCAAGCTTAAACACTTACAAACTAATCTTGCATTCCAATCCGTATGTGCACAATTATTTGTTGTCATATAGTTTTTTCAGGGATGACAACACCAATGACCCTAGAAAGCGTGTCTCCCATATTCAGTTATGTCACGCTGGATATTATCTATTAAAACCATGTACATATGCATATATATACATATATACATTTACATGATTTAGTTAATTACTTGTGTTCTTCTTGTCTATATCTTTTGAGTCGGATCGCTTGACTATCTCTACCATGATAGAGGGAGAGGGGAGAGGGGAGATGGCGAGCTGTACAAGAGAAGCATTTCGGGTGTACTCCAAAGGTGCGTCACCATCGGTGATGGCAAAACCATCCTCCAAGACATCCACGAGGGCATCTGTGGCCATCACGCGGGTAGCCGCGCCCTCGTCGCCAAAGCTCTACGAGCTGGGTTCTACTGGCCAACGGCCATGAACGATGCCAAGGATATCGTTCGAAGGTGCAACGGGTGCCAGAGGTTCGCAGACAAACCGCGTGCACCAGGATCGGAGCTCAGACCCATACCCTTGGCATGTCACTTCTCCCAATGGGGCCTCGACATGATCGGCAAACTGCCCAAGTCCTCGAAAGGAGGCCATGTCTACCTCCTGGTCGCAGTCGACAAGTTCACCAAGTGGATCGAGGCCATGCCCGTTACCAACAAAAAGGGTAAAACGGCCGTGAAGTTTTTCGAATCCATAGTCTACAGGTTCGGCGTGCCGCACAGCATCATCACGGACAACGGGTCGAACTTCATCTCCAAAGAATTCCAGGACTTCTGCGAAGGCCTCGGGATCAACATGTCATACGCCTCCGTGGCGCGCCTGCAAACCAACGGGCAGGTTGAAAAAGTCAATGGCCTCGTGGGCGACGGCATCAAGAAGCGCCTACTGAGCCTACTCGAGCGGCTTGCGGGAGCATGGGCAGAAGAGCTATCCTCCGTCATCTGAAGCTTGCGCACAACGCCAAAAAGCGCAACTGGCTACGCGCCTTTCTTCATGGTGCACGGAGCCAAAGCCGTGTTGCCCGCAGAAGTACGCCATAAGGCCCCACGGGTCGTCGCCTATAGCAAAGTCGAATCGACGGCCGCGCTCGAAGACGTCATCGACACACTCGACGAGGCACGTGATATCGCCGCGGCTCGCTCGGCGGTCTACCAGCAGAGCCTCCGCAACTATCACAGCCGCCGGCTGCGCCCAAGGTCTTCCGTCGAAGGAGACCTGGTCCTCCGACGCAAACAAGAGCGGCCGAAAAAGCTCGAGTCACCATGGGAAGGACCCTACATCGTCAGCGAAGTCATCCAGGTGGCGCCTACCGCCTCAAGCATGTGGAGTCTGGAGTCGCATACTCCAACCCATGGAACATCGACGCATCTACCCCTAGCTATCCCCCTGTTTACTTTCAATAAGGCAACTCAGCCGAACAATGTACCTCATCATTAAGATATGAATAAAAGCTAAGTGCCTTGCCCGAAAATTTATCTCCTCCTAACATTTCTTTCTGTTGCAACATACTCGGGGGCTCCCACTAACCTCGCGACTTAGTCGACTGAGGATAAAGCATGTGCATCTGAGTAGCTGATCACGTCAGGCTAACGAAAAGGGCATGCATACAGCAAAGCACCACGTGCTTAAAACAATTAACCTTTACAACAAAGGGCACAACACGCCCAGTCAAAATATATACGAGTTTTACATCTATCTTTTTACAGGTCCTACCTATTCTGAAGGATCACCTGCACACGGTGCTCAAAGAGATCTACAACTTCCTCGGCATACTGCCTCACAGCCGCATAGTGCGGGCGCATGTCCCATAGGCCACCATCCGGTTGAGGGGGCGGCCCAGCCGCCATAGCCGCAAGATTCACGTCAGGGCGATGCAGTCGCATGAGGGAAAGAGCGGCCTTCACCCTAGCAACTAACTGGTGCCGCACCAGCTCCCTGACATGACGCACGTCTCGAAACTTCGCCAGCAAGCCCTAGAGAGTCGATGGCGTTTCATCAAGGGGAAACATGACGTGCAGAATCGACGCCAAGGAAGTTTTCACCTGCCACAGTACCCGTGACACCTGATGAGCACGATCCTGCACAGTCGCAAGGACCGTGGCACGGTCGTGATCCATCAAAAAAAGCCACCGGCTTCCATATCCTGCTGGGTCAAGCAGCTGATCCAAACCGCAACGCGCTCCTTCTCCTCCATTGGAACAAGGTTGGCACCTGCAACAACGACAAAGTAAGATGGCCCGCCAACAGGCGCATCCAAAAATGAGCAGCAGATCGAAGAAACTTACACTGCAGCTGCTCAGCCAACTACCGCAACTCCCCCATCAGATATCCCTCACTGGCGGCACCTCGCTCCGCCTTCGACTTCCAAACGTCTGCATGGCCACATATGCCAAGCATCTCCTTCTCAAGACTGCGGACGCGGTCACGAAGAAAAACAAGCGGTGACGCATCATCCAAGGATGGTCGCGGCTGCAGAGCAGACGAAGTATCGATGGGGTCATCACCCAAAGGTCCCTAAGGAAAACAGAAAGGATATAAACAACACACGACTGGGCAACAACTCGAAGGCTCATTATATACAACAAAAAGCCACTGCGTGGCACAGGAAGCGTTCATCAAGAAATTACAGCAAAGGTATAGGGTAACTATCCTAGAACTACAAAGACAGAGCCTACGCAGCTGCATCCTGAGTGGCCTCAGAGCCAGAGCGCCTGCCCTTGACCTCCTCCTGCTTCGTCGCATACTCCACCAGGAGGTCAATAAGCTTCGACCCATAGCGCTTACAGCGAGCGGCGAAGAGAGCGAAGGCTACCTCGGAACCGGCAGGGTCCGTTGGCATCTCGGAGGTGACCTGATGAAGATCCAGCTCCGCTTCGGACGCCATGGCCATCGCCAGCCCCATGGACGCGCGGATGCCCTTCTTCTTGCGCTTGTAGGATGTAGGCGCATCCACTAACAACGCATCCGCCAAAGAGTCGACGTCCTCAAGGGCAACGCCCTTGGGAATGAGCTCCTTGTAGAAGCGCCCGAGGACCTCCTTGGCTTTGGCAAGAGAGCCAACCACAGTACTGCAGCGGTCTTCGACCGCCGCAGCAGCATCATCCAAAGCACTACCGTGCTCCACAGAACTGCGGTTGAACTCAATGCCTGCGGCATCTAGAGAAACGGAAAAGTACGGTAAGAATCGAACAAAGGCACAGGGAGGCGAGCCGAAAAAACCAAAGAAAGGCAAAAAATACTCACCAGAGATAGCCTTGGCAGCAGCCATTAGCTTTTCAGCTACCTCCTTCTCGTGTGAAGCCGCAACAGTGGCGAGCTGCTCCTCGCGATCTGTAGCTTCCTGCTGCAGGCGCTCCTTAGCCGCAGCTGCGTCAGCCAGCTCCTTCTCAAGGCGCTCCTTCGCCCCAACGGCATCTTCGGCCTTCCTTTCCGCTCGCCCAAGGCTCTTTTTGAGAGCATCAAGCTCGCGGAGGGCAGTGATATTCTCATATGCAAAAAGCAACAAAGAACGTACATGAGCTCAACAAGCTAGCAAGCAGACGAAAAAGTAAAGGATTAGTTAAGGATGTACCTGTAGGGTTTCGTAGCATGGAAAACAAAAAATTTCTACCGCATACAAACAAAACAAGCCAAGATCTATCTACTAGATTGTAGCAACGAGTCGATGGAATAACTCACCCTCGAAGATTCCAAAGTGTTTAACGAGAGCGGATTCTCGTGGGTGATGTAGTCATACTCTTTCCGATCTCAAGATCGTGAGCGATCCTTCCAGACTGCGTTCCGCAGCGCTCCCGATCGGTCACACGTTCGGTACTGACGAAGAACTTCCTCTCCTTGTTCCAGAAAATGGAGGTTGTAGCACTCTTCTCACGATTCCGGCAAGACAACGTGGTACCGAAGTAGAGGGAGATCTCGCAGGCTTCGCCTTAAGCCGAGCGAGTATGGTGGAGTATGAGAGAGTCCTCGACGATCTAGGGTTTAGACACGCCGAGGAGGGGCTAGTGTCGGTTAGGGTTTCACCTAGGCGTGGCGCGGCGAGTGCCCTAGGGCTAGCGGCGGCTTGGAGGCGGCAAGGCTTGGTACTAGGGTTTGGAGGAGAGGATCTTGTGTGTCTCTAGGAGGAGCCCCTCCTTATATAGGTGGAGGGCCGGCCGCCAAGGTGAGGGAGAGGAGTCCCTCCCAACTCGGCTTGGAGGTGCGGCCGGTTGGAGGAGGAACTCCTCCCAACTCGATTTCCCTTCCTCCTCTTTTCCTCTTTCCAAATTTAGCCGTTTGACTTTTCAAACTAGTTTTGACTTTTCAAACTAGGATTTGAATTAATCCTTTATTTGGTTCAGCGATGACACTTAGTACATGATGCAATCATACCAACTTGATACAACACATTCATGTACCCTTCCCCTCCGGAGTGCCGGACATTCCGGAACCTTCTAGAACATTCCCGATGAAAACACCGGAACCATTCCCCAACTCAAACGGACTTTCCTTATATGAATCTTATCTCCGGACCATTCCGGATCTCCTCGTGATATCCCGGATCCCATCCGGGACTCCGAACAACATTCGGTCTCTTTCTCATCATTCCATAACTACTCAAAACAACGTCGAATCCTTAAGTGTGTCTCCCTACGGTTCGTGAATTATGCAGACATGATCGAGACACTTCTACGAACAATAACCAATAGAGTAATCTGGAAATTCATATGGCTCTACATATTTCTCACGATTACTTTGCGATCGAATGAACCACTTACATACGATATCAATTTCCCTTTGTCTCACGATAGTTTACTTATCCGAGGTTATGATCGCTTGTATCTCGCATACCTAGTTCAACCTCGTTACCGATAAGTACTCTTTTCTCGTTCCCGTGATATGTGATCCCTTGTGAGCCAGTCACATGCTTGCAAGCTAATTGGATGACATTTCACCGAGAGGGCCCAGAGTATATCTATCCGTCATATGGATGGACAAATCCCACTCTTGATCCATGTGTTTCAACCAATACTTTCCGAACACTCAATGCCACCTTTATAGCCACCCGATTCTGTGGTGTTTGATGTCATCAAAGCATCCATCCGTAAAGGTGATATGCATGATCTCATGGTTGAAGGAATTAGATTACTATGTATCAGAAAGCATATAGCAATTGAACTATTAAAATGACTTGATCTTTATGCTACGCTTATCTATAGGAGTATGTCCATCATATCATTCTCCTAACGATATGATCTTGTTGTTAATAACATCTCAATATTCATGATAGGGAAACCACAATCATCTATTAACCAACAAGCTAGTATTATATAGAGGCTTTACTAGGGACTTCAAATTAAGTTTACAAATCACACAAGTATCAATGTTTCCTTGTTAATACTATTATAGCATGAATGTAAACATTTATCATAAACACAAAGATATAATAATAACTACATTTATTATTGCCTCTAGGGCATATCTCCAACAGTCTCCCACTTGCACTAGAGTCATCTAATCTAGATTACATGGTAATATACCGAACACCCATGGCAGTTTGGTGTTGGTCATGTTTTGCCCTCGGGAGAGGTTTAGTCAACGGATCCGCCACATTCAGATATGTGTGTACTTTGCAAATCTTTATATCCCCATCTTGGATATGTTCTCGAATAGCGTGAAAACGTAGCTTGATATGCTTCAGCTTCTTGTGTGACCTTGGTTCTTGCGCATTGGCTATGGCGCCATGTTATCACAAGAGATAGATATTGGGTCCAAAGACTAGGAACCACACCCAGCTCTGCAATGAACTCTTTCATCCATATCGCTTCTTGTGAAGCCTCCGAAGCAGCCATGTATTCCGATTCAGTTGAAGATCTCGCCACAACGCTTTGCTTTGCACTCCTCCAGCTAACTGCTGCACCATTCAAAATAAATACGTATCCAGATTGTGATTTAAAATCATCCGGATCGGTGTTCCAACTAGCATCGGTGTAACCATTAACAACAAGCTGTTCATCACCTCCATAAGAAAGAACCATATCCTTAGTTCTTCTCAAGTACTTAAGGATGTTTTTGATCAGTCCAATGATCCACTCTGGATCACTTTGATATCTGCTAGTTAAACTAACAAAGATATGCAATGTCGGGTCTAGTACATAGCATGGCATACATTAGAGATCCTATGGCTGAGGCATAGGAGTCTTACTCATCTTTCTCTATCTTACGCCGATGTCGAACTTTGAGTTTTACTCAAGGTCGTATTGGGCAACATGGGCAAGAACCCTTTCTTGCTATCTTCCATTCCAAACCTCTTTAGAACTTTGTCCAAATATGTACTTTGTGACAATGATATTTTGCATTTCGATCTATCTCTATAAATCTTTATGCCTAATATGTAAGCTGCTTCGCCAAGATCCTTCATTGAAAAACTATTATTCAAATATTCCTTGACACTATTAAGAAGGTCTACATCATTCCCAATCAATAATATGTCATCTACATATAGTATTAAGAATGCCATGAGCTCCCACTCACTTTCTTGTAAATACAAGCTTCTCCATAAGTTTGTATAAAACCAAAACTTTTGATCACCTTATCAAACGTTGATTCCAACTTCGGATGCTTGCTTCAATCCATAGATGGACCGTTGAAGTTTGCATACCTTGTTAGCATCTTTAGGATCAACAAAACCTTTGGGTTGCATCATATACAACTCTTCATCAATGTCTCCATTGAGGAATGTTGTTTTGACATCCATCTGCCATATCTCATAATCGTAATATGCGATTGCTAACATAATCCTCATAGACTTTAGCTTCGCCATCGTGAGAAAGTCTCATCGTAGTCAACTCCTTGAATTTGTCGAAACCCTTTTGCGACAAGTCGAGCTTTATAGATGAACATTACCATCAGCATCTGCTTTTCTTCTTGAAGATCCATTTGTTCTCGACATTCCTTCCGCCATCCTAGAAGTCCACCAAAGTCCATACTTGGTTTTCGACATGGATCCAATCTCGGATTTCATGGCTTCTTGCCATTTATTGAATCTGGGTTCATCATCGCCTCATATGTCTCAGTGGTCACGGTGTTGTCCACCAACATGACACTCATAACGGGATCATACCAACTGGAGTGGTACGAAGTTCTCGCTGACCTGAGGCTCAGAGAACTTCAACCGAAGTTTCATGATCATCATCATTAGCTTCCTCTCTTATTGGTGCAGGCACCAGAACTTCTTCGGTCTTGCGCTACTCACAATTTCGAGAGAAGGTTCGACAACCTCGTCAAGTTCTACTTTCCTTCCAGTCACTTCTTTCGAGAGAAATTCCTTCTCTAGAAAGGATCCATTCTTGGCAACGAAGATTTTGCCTTCGGATCTATGATAGAAGGTATACCCAATAGTTTCCTTCGGGTATCCTATGAAGATGCATTTTTCCGCTTTTGGTTCAAGCTTGTCTGGTTGTAACTTCTATACATAGGCTTCACACCCCCAAACTTTAAGGAACGACAATCTAGGTTTCTTCCCAAACCATAATTCATACGGCGTCGTTTCAACGGATTTAGACGGTGCCCTATTTAAAGTGAATGCGGTTGTTTCTAATGCATAACCCCAAAATGATAGCGGTAAATCTGTAAGTGACATCATAGAACGAACCATATCTAAGAGAGTTCGATTGACGTCGGACACACCATTACTGTGGTGTTCCCGGTGTCAACTGCGAAAGTATTCCGCATTTCTTCAAATGCTCGCCAAACTCGTAACTTAGATATTCACCTCCATGATCAGAACGTAGAAATTTAATCTTCTTGTTACGTTGATTCTCTACCTCACTTTGAAATTCCTTAAACTTCTCGAAAGTTTTGGACTTATGTTTCATGAAATAGATATACCCATATCTACTCAAGTCATCCGTGAAGGTAAGAACATAACGATAACCACCACGCGATGCTATACTCATTGGACCACACACATCGGTATGTATGATTTCCAACAAGTCCGTAGCTCGCTCCATCATACCAGAAAATGGAGTCTTAGTCATTTTACCCATCAGACATGCTTCGCATCTTTCAAGTGATTCGAAATCAAGTGATTCAAGAAGTCCATCGGAATGGAGTTTCTTCATACGCTTCACTCCAATGTGACCAAGACGACAGTGCCACATATAGGTCGAGTTATTGATCGATTTCAAACGTTTAGCCTCAATGTTATTAATATGTGTATTTCCACTATCGAGATTCAATAAGAATAGACCATCTATCAAAGGTGCATGTGCATAAAACATATTACTCATATAAATCGAACAACCATTATTCTCTGACTTAAACAAGTAACCGTCTCGCAATAAACAAGATCCCGATATAATGTTCATGCTTAACGCAGGCACCAAATAACAATTATTTAAGTATAAAACTAATCCCGATGGTAGATGAAGGGGTAGCGTGCCGACCGCAATCACATCAACCTTTGATCCGTTTCCAACGCGCATCGTCACCTCGTTCTTCGCTAGCTTCCGTTTATTCTGCAGCACCTGTTTCGAGTTACAAATATGAGCAACCGAACCAAGA
Source organism: Avena insularis (assembly GCA_023614405.1). NCBI lineage: Eukaryota > Viridiplantae > Streptophyta > Magnoliopsida > Poales > Poaceae > Avena > Avena insularis. The sequence continues at coordinate 392,542,389 of CM042695.1, forward strand.
TTAAATACCTGCACTACTACGAGTACTAGTGAGATACACATCAATAACATGTATATCGATATACCTTTCTTCTTGATGTTGCCGTTCTTCAAATCCCAAGTACTTTGGGCAATTCCGCTCCAAAGGACCTTCTCCCTTGCGTAAAAGCACTCAAGATCGTGCTTAGGTCCAGCCTTGGTCTTCTTCGTCGGCGTGGTAACTTTCTTACCACCCTTCTTGAAGTGTCCCTTCTGCTTAGACTTGCCTTTCTTGAATTTGGTGGTCTTATTGACCAACAACACTTGGTGCTCTTTCTTGATCTCCACTTCTGACTTCAACATGGCAAAGAGTTCTGGCAACGTCTTGTTCATGTTTTGCATGTTGTAGTTCATCACAAAGTTCTTGTAACTTGGTGGTAGTGATTGGAGGACACGGTAAATCCCCAAAGCATTAGGAATCACAATACCCAAGCTTTGAAGTTTGTTTATGCGTGCCCGGACATCTTAAGCACATGCTCACGACGGAGCGCCTCTTCCATCTTGCAGTAAAGAACTTTTCGTAAGCCTCATAGCTTTCAATTGCCGCATGAGTCTCAAAGATCAATTTGAGATCCTCGACAATATCATATGGGTCTGAATTCTCAAACCTTTTCTGAAGCTCCGATTCTAAACCATACAAGATAGCACACTGAACTGTGGAGTACTGAGTCTTCCGAGTGAGGTAAACATTCTTTACTTCATCAGTGACATCACCTGCAGGTGGGTCACCCAAATGGTGCATCCAAAGACATAGGTCAAATTACCATGTGAGGACAATCTCAAATGGCGGAACCAATCCATAAGTTGCTTCCATTGTTTTTCAACTTTTCTTTCTCTAGGAACGCATTAAAATTGATGGTAGGGGCTGCCATTGATCTACAACATATTTGCAATAGTTTAGACTAAGTTTATGACAAATTGAGTTCAAATTAATATTAAAATTAACCTAGGTGAACTCCCACTCAAAACAATATCCCTCACATTGTTTTAGTGATCACACGAACCAAATACACCACATCAACACCGATCGTCACGAGAGTTGATGTAGCTTCAATGGCGAACAATCGACATGTTCATCATATCTACTATATGATTCATGCTTTACCTTTCGGTGATCCGTGTTCCGAGACCATGTTTGTACATGCTAGGCTCGTCAAGATCAAACCTTAGTTTCCGCATGAGCAAATCTGGCTTACTCACGTTGTATACACTTGCGGAATCTAACACACCCGATCATCACGTGGTGCTTCGAAACAACAAGCTTTAGCAACGGTGCTAACTAAGGGTGAACACTTTATGACTTGAAATTCATGTGCATGAGGGATCATCTTATAATGCTACCGTTGTCTACTAAGCAATACAAGATGCATAAAGGATTAACATCACATGCAATTCATAATATGTGATATGATATGGCCTTTCTTCTTTGTTCTTCCGATCTCCATCTTCTAGCACGAACATGATCTCCATCATCACCGGCATTGCATCAATGTCAATGACGCTTCTCCATGGTTGTCGTCCACCGGCTTCAACTATTACAACTACTTTGAATAGACACGCGGGTCTTAACATAAATTAAAAACAACCATATGTCTCCTGCCGGTTGCCAACTTACAATAAGGAACATTGCATACATCAAATATAATCACAATCATGGCCATATCACCTCACAGCACACCCCTGCAAAACAAAGTTAGACGCCTCTACTTTCTTTGCATGTTTTACGTGGTTTGGCGCTTTCAATAAGTGTCGTTCTAACTTACGAACAAGAACCACAACATTGATACTAGTATTGTTAATCACCCGTTGTAAATTGGATCTTAACTATGCTAGGAGAAACAGGCACCCGCAAAGCCACTTATGCAATACAAGTTGCATGTCAAGCGTGGAGCAAGTCTCATGAACGATGTCATGTAAGGTTAGCCCGGGCCGCTTCATCCCAACATCCCGCAAGATGCAAAGTACACAAGAAGCAATCGACAATAAAAGCATCAACGCCCACAATGACCATTGTGTTCTACTCGTGCAACAGATCTACATATAGACACGGCTCTGATACCACTGTAGGGTATCGTAGCATGGAAAACAAAAAATTTCTACCGCATACAAACAAAACAAGACAAGATCTATCTACTAGATTGTAGCAACGAGTCGATGGAATAACTCACCCTCGAAGATTCCAAAGTGTTTAACGAGAGCGGATTCTCGTGGGTGATGTAGTCGTACTCTTTCCGATCTCAAGATCGCAGAGACGATCCTTCCGGCCATGCTCCAAGCGGCGCTCCCGCAGTCGGTCACACGTTCGGTACTCGACGAAGACCTTCCTCTCCCTTGTTCCAGCAGGTAGCGGAGGTTGTAGCACTCTTCTCGCGATTCCGGCAGCACAACGGCGTGGTACCGAAAGTAGAGGGGAGATCTTGCAGGGCTTCGCCTTAAGCCGGAGCGAGTATGGTGGAGTATGAGAGAGTCCCTCGACGATCTAGGGTTTAGACACGCCGAGGAGGGGCTAGTGTCGGCGGCTAGGGTTTCACCTAGGCGGCGGCGAGTGTCCTAGGGCCTGCAGCGGCTTGGAGGCGGCGGCGGCGGCTTGGTACTAGGGTTTGGAGGAAAGGATCTTGTGTGTCTCTAGGAGGGAGCCCTGCCCCTCCTTATATAGGTGGAGGGGCCGGCCGGCCAAGGGGAGGGAGAGGAGTCCCTCCCCAACTCGGCTTGGAGGGTGCGCCGCCGGTTGGAGGAGGGAACTCCTCCCCAACTCGGTTTCCCCTTCCTCCTCTTTTCCCCTTCCCGTGATATGTGATCCCTTGTGAGCCAGTCACATGCTTGCAAGCTAATTGGATGACATTTCACCGAGAGGGCCCAGAGTATATCTATCCGTCATATGGATGGACAAATCCCACTCTTGATCCATGTGTTTCAACCAATACTTTCCGAACACTCAATGCCACCTTTATAGCCACCCAGTTACGGTGTGGTGTTTGATGTCATCAAAGCATCCATCCGGTAAAGGTGATATGCATGATCTCATGGTCGAAGGAATTAGATTACTATGTATCAGAAAGCATATAGCAATTGAACTATTAAAATGACTTGATCTTTATGCTACGCTTATCTATAGGAGTATGTCCATCATATCATTCTCCTAACGATATGATCTTGTTGTTAATAACATCTCAATATTCATGATAGGGAAACCACAATCATCTATTAACCAACAAGCTAGTATTATATAGAGGCTTTACTAGGGACTTCAAATTAAGTTTACAAATCACACAAGTATCAATGTTTCCTTGTTAATACTATTATAGCATGAATGTAAACATTTATCATAAACACAAAGATATAATAATAACTACATTTATTATTGCCTCTAGGGCATATCTCCAACAGTACCTTGAAGCTGCCGTAGGCTGGCCTCTAACGCCAGATGCTGCTTCACCAGCTGATTTGCACCTTGCACAAAAGGCTGCAAGAAGAAACAACTTGTCAAGACAAGGGCTCGGGGGCTGCGCCCAAGAAACGAGCAAAAGATCAAACACATGAAAAACGCTCGGGGGCTCCCCCGAGACACGCAGAAAATGAAGCAAAGATCAACAGATCATACGAAAACATGGCTCAGGGGCTCCCCCACATCAAGGGTGACATGGTTATACCCTACGGGCGCACGACATGAGCATACCTGGTCCAGCCCAAGGAAGGCCCACGAGATTATACGCGGCCCATGAAGATTTTCGGGTGGCCCAAGCCCAGGATGTCTTCGGATCCTTGGAGAGCAAGACTAGAATAGATAGAATATTCAAAGGGGTAAACCCTAAATCTATAATCGACGCGTTCTGTGCCCGGGACCTGCCTACCTATATATAAAGGCTAGGAGGGTATGACGAGGAGGCTCTCTCATACCACCGCATACACACCTCCACGCCAGATTGCATCTATGCATCCTTGTAACTTTCGGTTCCGTCGTAATCAATAGCAGACAAGCAGGAGTAGGGTTTTCCCTCCGGGGGCCTGAACCTGGGTAAATCTCGTGTCCCCTGGTTGCTTGTCTGTTAACCGTTCCGCGATCTCTAGCACCCCCATCTTCTCCAAAACCCAAGCTCATAACAATGGGCATTGACGATATTAAACCTCGTCAATTAGCGCCGTCTGTGGGATTTGGGGGCGCTGATTGTGCGATCGTGACGGTACCGACCAAAGCGATCTACAACTCCTCGGCGACGGAGAGCCATCTCCTCTTCGGTGCTTTCGACTTCACCGCCCACTCGCCAGCCACCATGAAGGACTTCGAGCCCATGGGCGACGGGCTGGAGATCCTGTTCGGGAGCTTTTGCTTCCAGGTGGGACAAACCGGCACTCTCTGCCTCCCAGAGCGGGTGCCGCTACCATCGATCAGACCCGCCTCATGGGCTCCGCATCCCGTTCTACGCACGTCGACATCGGCAGATGAGTCATACGATAGCAGGAGCTGCAACTTAGATCTGTGCGATCCCCCGTCGGATGAAGGGACCTACGGTTCCGAATCCGAAAGTTGTGGCAGCAGCGATCCGACCTACGGATGCTACCAATGCACCATGGTCATCCAAAGCTATTTGGAGCAAAAACCACCAGGCTCGAGTGCACACATGCCGCCGCCTAACCCACAGGGTAGAAACGGCGACAACAGGAGGCAGCTATCCCCCTTACTTTCAATAAGGCTACTCATCCAAGGCTACTCAGCCGAACAATGTACCTCCTCATTACGATATGACTAAAGCTAAGTGTCTCGCCTAAAAATCTATCTTTTTCTCGGATTCATTTATGCTAAAACACACTCGGGGGCTCCCCCTCACCTGACGACTCCGTCGACTGAGGATAACACATGTACACCTGAGTAGCTGATCACGTCAGGCTAACGAAAAGGGCATGCATACGAATAAGCACCACGTGCTAATACAATCAACCTTCACAGAAAAGGGCACAACACTCCTAGTCAAAATATATACAAATTTTACATCTATCTTTTTACAGGTCCTACCTATTCTGAAGGATCACCTGCGCACGGTGCTCAAAGAGATTTACAACTTCCTCGGCATACTGCCTCATAGCCGCATAGTGCGGGCGCATGTCCCATAGGCCACCATCTGGTCGAGAGGGCGGCCCAGCCGCCACAGCCGCAAGATTTACGCCAGGGCGATGCAGTCGCACAAGGGAAAAAGCGGCCTTCAGCCCCGCAACTAACTGGTGCCGCACCAACTCCCTGACATGACGCACATCTCGAAACTTTGCCAGCAAGCCCCAGAGAGTCGATGGCGCCTCATCAAGGGGAAACTTGACGTGCATAATCGATGCCAAGGAAGTATTCACCTGTCGCAGCACCCGTGACACTTGGTGGGCACGATCCTGCACAGTCGCAAGGACCGTGGCACGGTTGCGATCCGTCCAGAAAAAGCCACCAGCCTCCATATCTTGTTGGGTTAGGCAATTGATCCGAACTGCAACGCACTCCTTCTCCTCCTTCGGAACAAGGTTAGCACCTGCAACAACTACAAAGTAAGATAGCCCGCCAACAGGCGCATCCGAAAATGAGCAGTAGCTCGAAGAAACTTACACTGCAGCTGATCGGACAACAGCCGTAGCTCCCCCATCAGATATTCCTCTCTCGCGGGACCTCGCTCCGCCTTCGACTTCCAAACGTCCGCATGACCTCGGATTCCAAGCAACTCCTTCTCAAGACTGCGGACGCGGTCGCAAAGAAAAACAAGTTGCGACGCATCATCCAAGGATGGTCGCGGCTACGGAGCAGACAAAGTATCGATGGGGTCATCAACCGAAAGTCCCTAAGGAAAACAGAAAGTATATATAAAAACACAAGACTGGGCAACAACTCGAAGGCTCATTATATACAACAAAAGCCATTGCATGGCACATGAAGTGTTCATCAATCGAATTACAGCAAAGGTATAAGGTAACTATCCTAAAACTACAAATACAAAGCCTAAGCAACTGCATCCTGAGTTGCCTCGGAGCCAGAGCGCCTGCCCTTGACCTCCTCCTGCTGCTTCGTGGCATACTCCGCCAGAAGGTTAATAAGTTTCGGCCCATAGCGTTTATAGCGGGCGGCGAAGAGAGCGAAGGCTACCTCGGAACTGTCGGAGGCCATCGGCATCTGGGAGGTATCATGATGAAGATCCAGCTCCGCTCCAGACGCCATGGCCATTGCCAGCCCCATGGATGCGCTGATGCCTTTCTGCTTACGCTTATAGGCTGCAGGCGCATCCACTTATAGCGCATCCGCCAACAAGTCGACATCCTCAAGGGTAGCGCCCTTGGTAACGAGCTCCTTGTAGAAGCGCCCGAGGACCTCCTTGGATTTGGCAAGAGAGCCAACCACAGTATAGCAGCGGTCTTCGACCGCCATATTAGCATCATCCAGAGCACTACCGTACTCTAGGGCATTGCGGTTGAACTCAATGCCTGCGGCATCTAGAGAAATGGAAAAATCACAGTAAGAATCGAATAAAAGCACAAAAACAAGGCAGACGAAACAGAACATATAGGCGAAATCACTCACCCGAAATAGCTTTGGCAGCATCCATCAGCTTCTCGTCAACCTCCTTCTTGCACGAAGCAGCGGCGGTAGCGAGCTGCTGCTCACGGTCCGTAGCTTCCTGCTGTTGGCGCTCCTTGGCCGCAGCTGCATCAGCAAGCTCCCGCTCGAGGCTCTCCTTCACCCCAACGGCGTCTTTGGCCCTTTTATCCGCTCGCCCAAGGCTCTTTTTGAGAGCATCAAGCTCGCGGAGGGCAGTGTTATTATCATCTGCGAAAATCCAAAGAATGTACATGATATCAACAATCTAGCAAGCAGACGAAATAATAGAGGATTAGTTATGGATGTACCTTGAAGCTGCCGTAGGCTGGCCTCCAACGCCCCAGGTGCTGCTTCACCAGCTGGTTCACACCTTGCACAAAAGTCTGCAATAAAAACCAACTTGTCAAGCCTAGTGCTCGGGGGCTGCGCCCAAGAAACAAGCAAACGATCAAGCATGTGAAAAATGCTCGGGGTCTCCCCGCGAGACATGCAAAGAAGCAACGATCAGCAGATCATACAAAAACACGGCTCGGGGGCTCCCCCCACAGCAAGAGAAAACACACTTACATGCTCAGACGGAGATTCCGAAGGTCCGGCTGTAGTCTTCTGGGAGATGATCACCCGAGCCTCCTGCGGAGAGGGGTTCGGAGCAGCGCCCCAAGAGGTGGCGACCGTCTGAGAGGGAGGAGGTGTCATCTTCGACTCCCCTACTATCTCCTGAGTGGAATCGCTAAAAGAGCCCTCGGAGGAGTGGCTGCAAAGGAAAACAATAGTCAAAGGCAAGAAAGCAACAAGACAAAGAAAGATAGCAAAAGGCATCCGAAGTTACTTACGAATCCATGTCGCTCAAGTTAAAAACAGGCAGGGCCCTCTGGCCTTTCTTCTCTTCCTTCTTCCTCTTCGCCGGCGGCTACGGCGCTACCGCCCGCACAGGAACAGTTGGGATGGGAGAGGAAGAGGCACCATCACCTCCATTGTGACGGACAAGGAACGGCGGGTCCCTAGGAGTTGGCGGAGTCGAGGCATCCGAATATTTGCCCGAGCTCCGTGACCGCTTTCGGGTCTGCCCCTCGCTCGCCTCAGGGGCTTCCTCAGTCGGTGATTGCGCTGGAGGAATCTCGAACACGGAGTCCACGATTTCGTTGTGCGGCGCATCCGAAAACCGTTCGGGTAGTGTAGGCACCATGCCAGGCACCTTGAACTCCTGCACAATGAAGAAAAAGTCTCAGAAAAGATAACTGCAAAGAAAACGCACTCAAAAATAGCGCTACACGCACGTCCCAGATCTACACCTGCGAAACGGGTCGAGAAGCACAGAACGGAGGGGTCCGCGAATTCCCCGGAAGGTCCTCGTCGGTTTTGTACTTCAGCAGCGGCCGGTGGACTCTGTCAAGGTCCCCCTTGGAAAGCCCCTCAGTCGCAACTCTCGTAGGGTCGTGACGGCCAGAATAAAGGAACATTGTGTGCGCCCTAGCCTGGAGTGGCTGCACCCGACGTTTGAGGAAGGTGCGGATAATGTCCACACGGTTCACCTCCTTCTCCGGAATCACCTAGAGGTCCTCCACCCGATGGTAGAGCTCCTCTATCTCCTCCACCTCACCCTCCAAGATGTGGTTCTTCCAGGACCTCTTTGGCTGGATTTTCTGGGTGGAGTCGAAAGGGGCAAGGCCAAAGTTTTACCCGTCCACTGTGGAGTCACGGATATAAAACCACTTCCTCCGCCAGTTCTGGATGGACTCGAACATCGAGAGAGAAGAAAAGAACAGTAGATCAGAGAGAAATGACACAGCCGCCAATCGAATAAACTCCGTCGGAGCCGGATTGCCTCTTCACTAAATAGAGCTTCCGGAAGAGGCAAAAGTGCAACTCAATGCCGAGCCAGCACTCGCAAAAAGCAGCAAAGAAAGCAATGTGAAGAAGAGAATTGGGGGAAAGATGGTGGAGTTGAATGCCATAGAAGAACAACAACCCACGAAGAAAGTCGTGGACTGGGAAAAAAGGCCGCGAATAACGAAGGCGATGAACATCACCCAAAACCCTGCAGGAGGACGGGGAAATACCTCGTCGCCGGGATCTTGACGGCCTCCTTGTCCTGCGGGATTAAACCCCGCTCACGAAGCTTGCACAGGTCGCCCTCACGCGTCTCCGTGCACTGCCACCCACCATCGGTGACACGAATGGTGGCGGTGCCTTTATTGCCGCCGGCGGCAGCACTAGTGGAGGTCTTCTTTGATTTCACCATTGCAGCGCGATGACGGTGGCGGTGCGAGCGTAGGAAAGAGGAGGGAAACGATCGGAGAATTTCCAGCGCGCAGCGAGAAAAGCTCAAGAAAATGGAAGCAGTAGAAAGCAAGTGGCTGTGGTGAAAACAAACCTCAATTTTTCCCCACACCTATAAGGACGAAGACGATGAACAGGGACCGTTCATCGGGAATCCCTAGCGCCAGCATCAAATCCAACCGTCTATGTGTCAGCATAGTAGATAACCATCACTCGCACGCCGTCCACTACGCACGGAAACCGAGGAGACGCCGTAATTATCGCCATGTCGCGCGTGACCAGTCAACTCCAAGTCAGAAAGTGGATCCATGTTCGTCCAGTCACGTCACCTCTGGCGCCGCAGATGCTTGAGGTCACCGATCGTCAGCACTGACGTCATCAAAGCCATACTGGCAACGGTTACCAACTTTTGGCTAAACAGCTAAAGTACTCACTCGAATCTACGATGCGAGCAACTACTTGGGGGCTACTCCTATCAGGAGCGTTGGCCACGCACCCAAAGAATGAATAGCATACTACGCCAATGATCTGTTCTTCGAGTCCTATGTCGAGTCTGCGACTCCACTACGGACTCGGGGGCTACTCCCATAGGGAGGATTGATTCAGGCATCCGGAAAATTTGTGTCCTATGGACCTGAAGCCCACAACAACTGAATTAAAGTCTCTGCTCGAGTCTACGACTCGAACAGACACTCGGGAGTTACTCCCATAGGGAGGGCTGTTCGCGCCCCCTACGAATTCTTCGACAGCGATCCTTCGGATCAGAATGCAAAAAAGCTTTTCGGCAACTTTGCCCTAACCAACGCTAAGTGAGTAACATCCTCCTTGGGCACCCGAAACACCTCCACGATGATAAAATTTTGGGTGTTGTGTCTGCGACGCAAACATAAGACCTACAGGTACCATCTGATGGCCTGGCAACGCACACGACTGCGCTCTGCTAGTGAAAATCCGTGCTAACAGGCGCGATGAAAATCCCGACAGATGCGTTGGGTACATCATTCGAAAACTACTGGGATTCCACTCCTATAAGCCCTCAACGGCCTGAGTCGAATTACGCCAGCATCTGTTCTGGGTTCGAGTCAAGGGACTCGAATGTAAAGAAGATCGTGTTGTTTTGTCCTAAGACAATTAACTGACCCTGATCCGTCAGGAGAGTCAGGCACACGCATCAACAATCCCTACGTACTAAAATCATTCTCTGATAAACAGAAACAGCCGCACCCGAACACTCGGGGGCTACTGACATGGTTATACCCTACGGGCACACGACATCAGCATACCTGGTCCATCCCAGTGAAGGCCCACGAGAATATACGCGGCCCATGAAGATTTTCGGGTGGCCCAAGCCCAGGATGTCTTCGGATCCTTAGAGAGCAATACTAGAATAGATAGAATATTCAAAGGGGTAAACCCTAAATCTATAATCGACTCGGTCTGTGCCTGGGACCTGCCTACCTCTATATAAAGGCTAGGAGGGTACGACGAGGAGGCTCTCTCATACCACCGCATACACACCTCCACGCCAGATTGCATCTGCGCACATTTGTAACTTTCAGTTCCGCTGTAATCAAGAGCAGACAAGCACGAGTAGGGTTTTCCCTCCGGGGGCCTGAACCTCGGTAAATCTCGTGTCCCCTGGTTGCTTGTCTGTTATCCGTTCCACGATCTCCAGCACCCCCATCTTCTCCAAAACCCAAGCTCATAACAATGGGCATTGACGAGATTAAACCTCGTCAAAAGGAAATAGCACTTACATGTTTAGACGGATACTCCGAGGGTCCCGGTGCAGTCTTCTAGGAGACGATCACCCGAGCCTCCTGCGGAGAGGGGTTCGGAGCAGCGCCCCCAGAGGTGGCCACCGTCTGAGAGGGAGAAGGCGTAATCTTTGACTCCCCTATCATCTCCTGAGTGGCATCGCTAAAAGAGCCCTCGGAGGACTGACCGCAAAGAAAAAACACAAGTCAAAGGCAAGAAACCAACAAGACAAGAAAGGTAGCAAAAGGCATCTGAATGTACTTACAACTCCATGTCGCTCAAGTTAAAAACAGGCAGGGCCCTCTGGCCTTTCTTCTCTTCCTTCTTCCTCTTCGCCGGCGGCTGCGGCGCTACAGCCCGCACAGAAATGGCCGGGATAGGAAAGGAAGAGGCATCATCACCTCCACTATGGCGAAGAAGGAACGACGGGTCCCTAGGCGTTGGCGGAGTCGAGGCATCCAAAGATTCGCTCGAGCTCCGAGCCCGCTTTCGGGTCTGCCCCTCGCTTGCCTCGAGGGCTTCCTCAATCGGTGACTGCGCCGAGGGAAGCTCGGGCATGGAGTCCACGACTTCGTTGTCTGGCGCATCCGGAAACCATTCGGGTAGTGGAGGCACCATGCCAGGTACCTTGAACTCCTGCACAATGAAGACATACTTTCAGAAAAAGATAATTACAAGGAAACGCACTCGGAAAAAGCGCTACGCGCACGTCTCAGATCTACACCTGTGGAACGGGTCGAGAAGCACTGAACGGAGAGGTCCGCGACTTTCCTGGAAGGTCCTCGTCGGACTTGTACTTCAGCAGTGGCCGGAGGACTCTGTCAAGATCCCCCTTGGAGAGCTCCTCAGCCGCAACTCTCGTCGGGTCGTGGCGGCTAGAATAAAGGAACATCGGGTGTGCCCTAGCCTGGAGTGGCTGCACTCGACATTTGAGGAAGGTGCAGATGGTGTCCACACAGTTCACCTCCTTCTCTGGAATCACCTGGAGGTCCTCCACCCGACGATAGAGCTCCTCTATCTCCTCCACCTCACCCTCCAGGATACGGTTCTTCCAAGATCTCTTCGGTAAGATTTTCTGGATGGAGTCGAAAGGGGCAAGGCCAAAGTCTTGCCCGTCCACTGTGGACTCGCGGATATAAAACCACCTCTTCTGCCAGTATTGGACGGACTCGGATATAGAAAAATAAAAGAAGAGAAAATTGGATCGAAGGGAAATGATGCATCCGCCGATCGGATAAACTCTGTCGGAGCTAGACTGCCTCTTCACGGAATAGAGCTTCCGGAAGAGGCCAAATTGCGGCTCGATACCGAGCTAGCACTAACAAAAAGTGATAAAACAAGCGATGTGGAGAAGAGAGTTGGGCGAAAGATGGTGGTGCTGTATGCCATACAAGAACAACAGTCCATGGAGAAAATCGTGGACTGGGAGAGAGAGGCCCCGAAGAACAAAGGCAACGAACATGACCCGGAACCCTGCGGGTGGGCAGGGAATTACCTCGTCGCCGGGGATATTGATGGCCTCCTTGTCCTGCGGGATTAAACCCCGCTCACGAAGGTTGCGCAGGTCGCCCTCACGCGTCTCCGTACGCCACCACCCACTATCGGTGACACGAGTGGCGGCGGTGCCCTTCTTGTCGCCGGTAGTAGCATTGGTGGAGGTCTTCTTCGATTTCCCCATTACAGCGCGACAATGGCGGCGGTGCGAGCGCAATAAGGAGGAAGGGAATGATCGGAGAACTTCCAGCGTACGGCGAGAAAATCTCAAGAAAATGGAAGCAGTATAAAGCGAGTGGCTACGGTGAAAACAAACCACAATTTTTCCCCACATTTATAAGGACGAAGACGATGAACAAGGACCGTTCATCTGGAAGCCCTAGCGCCAGCATCAAATCCAACTGAGGAGACGCCGTAATTCTTGCCACGTCGCGCATGACCAGTCAACTCCAAGTCAGAAAGTGGGACCTACGTTTGTCCAGTCACGTCACCTCTGATGGCGTAGTCGATTGAGGTCACCGATCGTCAGCACTGACGTCATCAAAGCCATACTAGCAACGGTTACAAATCTTCGGCTAAAACAGCTAAAGTACTCACTCGAATCTACGATTCGAGCAACTACTCGAGGGCTACTCCTATCAGGAGCGCTGGCCGCGCACCCGAAGCATGAATAAGGTACTATGCCAATGATCTATTTTTCGAGTCCTACGTCGAGTCTACGACTTCACTACGGACTCGGGGGCTACTCCCATAGGGAGGATTGATTCAAGCTTTCAAAAAAATTGTGTCCTACGGCCCTGTAGCAAACAATGGCTGAATTAAAGTCTCTGCTCGAGTCTACGACTCGAACAGACACTCGGGGGCTACTCCCATAGGGAGCACTGATCGCGCACCCTATGAATTCTTTGAGTGCGATCCTTCGGATCAGAATGCAAAAAACTTTTCGGCAACTTTGCCATATCTAACGCTAAGTGAGTAACGTTCTCCTTAGCCACTCGAAACACCTTCGCGGTGATAAAACTTCGGATGTTATGTCTGCGACGCAAAGATAAGACCTACAGATATCGTCTGATGGCCTGGCAACACACCCGACTGCGCTCTGCTAATTAAAAATCCGTGCCAACAGGTGCGATGAAAATCCCGATGGACGCATTGGGTACATCATTTAAAAACTACTGGAATTCGACTCCTGTAAGACCTCAACGACCTGAATCGGATTACGCCAGCATCTGTTCCGGGTTCGAGTCGAGGGACTCAAATCTGAAGAAGATCGTGTTGTTTTGTCCTAAGACAGTTAACGGACCCTGATCCGTCAGGAGAGTCAGGCACACGCATCAACAATCCCTACACACTAAAATCATTCTCTGGTGAACAGAAATATCTGCATCCGAAAGATCGAAGAGTCCCTAGCCGAATCTGCGATTCGACTGAACACTCGGGGGCTACTGACATGGTTATACCCTACGGGTACATGGCATCAGCATACCTGGTCCAGCCCAAGGAAGTCCCACGAGAATATACGCGTCCCATGAAGATTTTTGGGTGGCCCAAACCCATGACGTCTTTGGATCCTTGGAGAGCATGACTAGAACAGATAGAATATTCAAAGGGGGTAAACCCTAAACCTGTAACCTACTCGATTTGTTCCCGGGACCTGCCTATCTCTATATAAAGTCTAGGAGGGCACGACGAGTGGGCTCGCTCATACCTCACCACATACACACCTCCACACCAGATTGCATCTGCACACCCTTGTACTTTTCGGTTCCGCCGTAATCAAGAGCAGACAAGTAGGAGTAGGGTTTTTCCTCCGGGGGCCTGAACCTGGGTAATTCTCGTGTCCCCTGGTTGCTTTTCTGTTAACTGTTCCGCGATCTCTAGCACCCCCATCTTCTCCAAAACCCACGCTCATAACAATGGGCATTGACGAGATTAAACCTCGTCAGCCGGCTTGGTATCTAGTCTGACTCTGTTTTTTATTTACAAAACATTTTCCTTTTTAGTTTCCTCTAGTTTCTATTTTGTATTTCATTTCTAATTTGTTTTGGGTATTTCAAAAATACCAGAGGGGTTTTGTAAAATATATAAATTTCTCAAGAGCCATTATATTCAATTTGGGCTCCATTATCTTTGTAGTTTTAAAAATATTCATATACTTTTAAAATAGGTTTTCAAATATAGAGATAGGATTAGGGTTTAGGGTGTGTATTTCGTCTTGTTTTCTTGCATGCATTTATTATAAGATGATGCTCATGACGCACAATCAACCCTAAATATAATATTAACTAAAACTGGGGTGTTACAACCGGTCTCCCACGACCTTCAGGGCACAATCCCTCCCAGCAGAGGCCCAACAGAGGGAGATGGACCCAGATTAAAACCCGAGCCAAGTAGCCCTCCCCCCGACATCAAGCTGATGGAACCTACTCGGATGCCCAAGATGCCTCCTCTCGCCGCTCTCAGCCTCGACACCGCCACCTCAAAGATATCGAAGGACTAGTCATTGCTATGATGCCAACCCGAATGCCTTAAGGGCCCCCATGGCATCCACGATCCCGAAGGCTACCTTCGACTAAAAACCTAAGAAGAAGCCCCGAGGGGAATCGCTGATGGCCCCAACCTTGCGCTGAGCTAGGAGATACCCTATGGACTCCCGCGGGATCCCGGGAACGTCCACAGATGCCTGAAAGCGCCCCCCTACCCGGGCAAGAGTCTGTTGCAACGAAGCTTTGCCCATGACGCAAGCACTTCGCCTCCAAGACCCAAAAATAAATATAATAGAAGCCATCACCGGCCGACACCCCAGTCGTAAAGGTTTGGGTGGGAGATGACTTCTAAAAAGCCATCGCACATGTCCCCGAGCTAAAACCTGAGCTCAGTTTCCCTTTCTTTTGGTCTCAAGGGGCCAAAGAGGGAAGGTCGAGATGCCTAAAGGCGACTCCTCGCAACCCATTGGGTTGGTCCGACCGGGAAACCTCCAAAGAGTGTTCCCAGCCAACACTTGGCCTCTGCAAAGCAACAAGCATTGGAGAAGAAATCACCCAGAAGACAACGAACCACGTTGGGAAGCCACTTCGCCAGCACACCCAGCAGGGGCATTCTGCCCTAGCCAGTGATGTCATGAGAATTCCGGGGGATCAGGACTCCCGAGGCAGGAGGTCAACGGTCTTCCCCCTTTTCCCTCGTACAAGCAATATTGGAGGGGGCGTGTGAAGGGAATATGCCCAAGAGGCAATAATAAATTGGTTATTATTGTATTCCTTATTTAGGATAAATGTTTATTTTGCTTGCTATAATTGTATTAATACGAAAACGTTAATACATGTGTGTTTAATAAACAAACAGGAAGTTCCTAGTTATGCCTCTCTTATAAATTAGCTCGTTTATTAACAAGATGATCAAAGGTTTCCTGATCACTAGAATGTTATATCACGGGAACGGGTACATGTCGATAACGATATCAAACTAGATATAGGGATACCGATGATCGAATCTCGGACATGTAATATATCGCGAGACAAAGGGATTCAGTTACATGCGTATAAGGTTCACACGATCACAGAAGTCATCATTGAGAGTGTGGGAGTCAATACGGATCTCCAGGTCCCGCTGTTGATTATTGATCAGAGAGGGTCTTGATCATGTCTACATTATTCGCGAACCGTAGAGTGACACACTTAAGGGATACCGACACCATTCAGAGCAAATTATATGCCAGAGAAAGAAAAAGAAAGCGCAGGAATTTATTTCACTAGACACCAGAACTATTTCAGTTGAAATTGCTGAAACTGGTTCTGCATCTGAAATTTAAATGTTATAAAGGGTTTTATGTGAATGTTTGTTAATTATAGTAATTAACAAAATTCTGAATAAATAAATAAAAGAGTTTTATTTAAATGAGAGTTTGCATTAAATTTGGTGGAAATTTAATGCATGTGAGTGGATTTTTGAGTGGAGGCATGTTTATGTGAGTGGAGGCTTTTCATTTTGAGTGGGAGCTCCACCCACATGAATGTGTAAGAGGTGGGGGCAGCCACCATGGGCTGGGCGCCATGCCCCTTGGGGTATCCCCCTCTCCCTATAAAAGACCTCCCTCTCCTCCTCTCAAAGCACACCTCCTCGCGAAGGATCTCTCTCCCCCTTTAGAATTTCCCCATGGTCTCGGATCAGTGAGATACATGTTCTCGGTGGTTTTTTCTGGAAGGATTTGTTGCTTCCACTGCTTCGCTAGAGCGAGGGCACGGAGGTTGTTGGGGTACCCGAACGTGTGTGCGATCACGGATGCACCACTGCTTTGTGGTGCTGGACCGGCTGGACCAGATGGACTTCATCGTGATCTTGAGATTGGAAAGCGTTCGACTACATCATCCACGAGTACAACCACGTTAACGCTATACGGTCTTCGAGGGTATGCATTCTATGGATGTATATCCACCCGTTGCTTGTATCTAGTAGATAGATCTTGGTACTTAGTTCCTATCGTAGGAATTTTTTTGTTTTCTATGTTACAAACCCTATAGCGCGCGCCCCCTCCCAAAAGAATAGGTGCCCCCACCCACTCGGTGAGGGAACTCGAAGACCAAGATCCCCGGGGGCTGCTCGTAGATTGGAGTGACCCTCACCTGGAGGCGCCTAGCTATTGTTTCCTGGTGCCGAAGGGGCTACCGCGAAAAAAGGCGGTTGCCTGTTCCCCCTTCACCCGCCCGGGCTGGTGTATGGGCGTAGGAAATGCGGTAACTCTCCAGGCTTGGGAACCTGATCGGTCATTCCTCGCCCTCCTTAAAAACTGGGTGTGGCTTGCCCGGGACGGAATGTGAGAAATGACCACCTAGGTTCTCTAGGACAAGCGTCACGACCTGACCTAGGAAGATTGAAGGTCGGGTTTATCTTGAAGAAGCTATTAGCAAGGTGACCTTTGGTACCCTCGCGACAGCGTGTCCAGGCTTGCCCGTGGTTAGTCTCCGATGGTGATCGAGTCACCGAGAGAGCAGAAACGCTAGGGGCTACCCCCGAACACCTAAAAATCCTTGTGCGTCGGCTGGGTTCAACGACACAAGCAATATATCCAGAAGCAATCTCCGTGGATGAATACATATGAGTGACACCTGTCACTCATTTTGATTATCGTTCATCCTTATTGTTTCATAATGGAGAATAGCATTGAGAATACTCGCGTGTCCTTCTTGGAACCCCTCGAGGAATGGGGGAGCGCAAATCCAACTCAAAGCTCACCCGCTTCTTCCCGGATGCGAACCGGGAAGCTCTCCCTCGAGAATCGAGAGAGTGGGTGGGAGGCTAAACAAAAGGGTTCAATCTCGATCGTTGCAGCAAGATAAGTTTTCTTTATCCAGGCACATTATCTCGAACACGCCTCTTTCAATGTCGGGAGAATATTCTCCCCAAGGAGGGAATCGTGACCAATAAAAGGAAGGCCAATGGGGCAGGTGATTGAACCGTTTCCATCCTTTTTATACCCTAGCCTCCCCAACAATGGATTCTTTGGTTACACAGGGGTCAAGATCCAAGATGGCGACAATAATAGGAAATACAGATCTAGCAACCTTTCGCATCCGCAAGCCTGAACTGCACACGCCTTTGGGAGATGTCAAAAACTTTGAGCCTGAAGTCGCCATGACCATCGAAGAAGATAAGATCGCCAAGCTCCAGGCGATGGGATGACGCAAAGCGGTCCCACCCCTTCCTAGAGCACAGCCTCCCATAAGCACCAAGGATGATCTTCATCGGCATCGCCCTGGAACCGCATCCCTCAACCACCAAACATACTGAGGAGGGAAAGTCGCCGAGGCCTCAACCACCGCCTTGGGGAGTTCTAGAACTCCCTCGGGTTTGCGGACCAGCATAAGGAAGAACTCGAAGCTGACGATATGAGGCCATCTCATGGAGGTATGGCCGCTCGAAGACCCATCATCCCTCGAGGTACCTCCACCGTCCCGGGTTGCCCTGTCCATTTGGCAAGGCTCACCCTCCAAGGAGCAAGATGGCAGATCTATCAGGGGAGTTCAATGGGCGAAACGATGCATCTTGGAAGAAGACGAAGTCATACA
Source organism: Avena insularis (assembly GCA_023614405.1). Taxonomy (NCBI): domain Eukaryota; kingdom Viridiplantae; phylum Streptophyta; class Magnoliopsida; order Poales; family Poaceae; genus Avena; species Avena insularis. The sequence goes on from CM042695.1 coordinate 392,560,568, forward strand.
GACACCACACTCCACAATGGATAAGGACTAGGGCCATATAAAGAGGAGCACGCCCCCATACCCAGGAGTAGCAATCAAGGAAGCACCCGATCTCCATCCCCGTGAAACTCGGTCGCCTCACCTGGGTCATGCAACCTGCATGTCAGGACACGCCCCCAGCCTATCCCACCCAGACTACGGCGCGCCCGGGGGCTACTGTCGCATCCGCGGGAATTGGGGTGTCCCGGGGCGTGAGGCCGGTGCGCGTCCCAGAACCGGTGACCGCACCGACGCTCAGGAGGGGCCTTTCGCGGGATCCAGACAATGACCCCGACTACAAGATAATCCGGAGGAGCCGTCGAGAACAAGGATCTGACTGATTGTATGCATGCTGGCGCCAGTCTACACCAAATACACTCCTAGTGACATGTGGTGCTAAGGCAGGGGCACCTAGCCATGTTGTAGGACAAGACCAGCCGCGTGGCAAGGTCACTCAGACGCGTGTATTTCAACCCTTGTGGTGTCCCCTTACGGTATAAAAGGAGGCCCAGGTCGAGTGATAAAGAGGACAGTTGGTTTAGAGTAGGGTTCCTTCCCGGGAGAAAGAACCAGTTGTAATCCAGTGACAATCAGATAGTAGACATTGTAGGACGTAGGGCTTCGCTCATGGTGGACCTGAACCTAGGTAAAAAAAGAACCACACCCCTCTCTGTGATTGAGTTCGATGTTGCGCCCCTGGCTGAACAACAAAGGAGTGCTCACACCCTGGTTTCAGAAACAACAATGCTACATTTACGGGCTGTTTCTCACGGGATCTGGTATCGAGTTGCTTTTGATCAACTATTCGAAGGCATCGGGCACGGGCGTGTCACCACTGCACGTTTCCTAGTAACAACGAATAAAGAAGCATGAAACCTGGATTAAGTAGCGAAGTGGTAACACCAGACATGGGGAGCTTGGTTTAAGACCGTACACAAGAAGTTATGCATGCAGAGAGAGGCAGAGCAAGCACACTGTCAGTTGCGGCTGAGTGTGAGTTCAGAGGTAGGCAGAGCAGAGGCATGATGCAGAAGAGGAAGAAGCCAAAACGGGCAGGCAGGAGAGCGGTATGGCGAAAGGCAGTGTTTCCTTTTTCCCTGCTTCGCTTTGTTGCTATTTTTTCTAATTTTATTTATGAATCTTTTTGCGGGAAAGCAGTATGGTGACCAGATTCGAAAGCGAGGAGACTTTTCTCATACGAAACGACAGGCTTGATCCAAGGTAGTAGCTGCAACCCAGCCGGCCGGCCGGGAAAATCAGGCCGTCAATACCTCTATAATAAACACTTCAGGTCGATTCATGATAGGCAAATCCAAGGTAGTAGACAATCCCCACCGGACAATCTGTATCGGTGGCGCTGGAAACTCGATCCGCCGAGCCGGTAATGTTAGATTTAGCCTCACCTCGGTAGATGCTCTGTAGTAGTGGAACAAGTAGATCTGAGAGGGAGAGAGAGACTACCTGCGCCCTGGATTGACAGGCAGGAACCGGAGGGGATTCCGGAGCCAGAGCCGGAGCTAGATCCGCCGTCGTTGGCCATGGGACAAAGGGGCGACGGCGTGAGCGTGGGTAGTTGAGAGCGGTGGCGGTGGAGCTTCCCGTCGGCCTAGTGCGAACCCTAATCGGTGGGTGTGTTGGTGGGGGGCTGCGGCGCACGGTCAACCTCGTACCGTGTGCGTCCGGCCCCCCCACCTATTTATATACGCACTGGCGACAGGGGCCCGCAACCATGGATAGGGTTGGGCGCCCCCGATTAGGGCGCGATGAGGGACTCTGTTCGGGCCGTTGGGCCCGAACGTGGGAGAGATCGATCCAACATTCTCCCCCTAGATCTCGACTTTACTGTTAACTTTGTTCTTTACTTATTTCATCACAGAATGACACATAGAGCATGTTTCATCGTCCCAGCTCAATTGCCGATAGAATCAGACAGCTACTATATACCTTCATGTTCTGAAACAAATTCTGTTACTTTTGGGCCTCTATGGTCCAGGAATCATAGGCTTGCCGTTAAACCCATGCCGGCTATGTGTTCCTTGAACACATTGGGTGGTAAGCCTTTCGTTAGCGGATCCGCAAGCATATCCTTTGTCCTTATATGCTCGAGTCTTATAGTTTGATCCTGGACTTTGTCCTTCACAACATAATATTTTATATCTATAGACTTTGTAGCATTACTCGACTTGTTGTTGTGAGCATAGAATACTGCGGGCTCGTTGTCACAGTACATCTTTAGTGGCTTTCTGATCACGATCAACCACTTTCAAGTCGGGTAAGAATTTCTTTAACCATAACGCTGTCCCATGGCCTCATAACATGCTATAAATTCTGCATACATCGTAGATGATGCAACTATCGATCGCTTGGCGCTTCTCCACGAAATAGCACCTCCTGCGAGAGTAAAGGCATACCCTGTCGTGGACTTTCGGTCGTCTTTATCTCCCGCAAAATCTGCATCTGAATACCCTTTTATCTCTAGGGAATCAGATCGTCTATATGTTAGCATGAGGCCTTTTGTGCCTTGCACATAACGCAAAGCTTTCTTTACCATCTTCCAGTGCTCTATGCCTGGATTCTCTTGATATCTACCGTACGGTGATAAATGCTAAGTCGAGGCGAGTGCACACTTGTGCATCTTGTAAGCTTCCAACAGCGAAGCATATGGTCGACTTCATTTGATCGATCTCATATTGATTCTTTGGACATTGGGATTTCCCAAAACTGTCGCCCTTGACTATGGGAGCAGGTGTTGAATTACTCGCATGCATATTGTATTTCTTTAAAATCTTTTCACAATATGCTTTCTGCATGATCTAACACTCCATTCTTTCCGTCTCGGTGAATTTCTATGCCCAAAACATAAGATGCTTCACCAAGGTCTTTCATGTCAAAGTTTGATGACAAGAACTTCTTTGTTTCTAGTAGTAGACTAACATCACTGCTAGCAAGCAGAATATCATCCACATATAGAATTAGGAAAATATATTTCCCACTTTTGAACTTTGCATAAATGCAATTGTCCTCAACATTATCTTTGAATCCAAATCTTTTAATGGTATCATTAAACTTTAAATACCACTGCCTAGAGGCTTGCTTTAACCCATAAATGGATTTCTTTAGGCGGCATCCCATATGTTCCTTCCCCTCCATGAAAAAACCCTTGGGTTGTTTCATGTAAACATTTTCTTCTAAATCTCCATTTAGAAATGCCGTCTTGACATCCATTTGATGTAACTCTAAATCAAAATGTGCAACTAGTGCCATGATGATTCTGAAGGAGTCCTTACATGAGACCGGAGAAAAAGTCTCATTGTAATCTACGCCTTCTCTTTGCGTAAAGCCTTTTGCCACGAGTCTAGCTTTGTACTTTTCTACATTCCCATTGGAGTCATACTTTGTTTTGTAGACCCACTTGCATCCTACTGTTTTGGCTCCTTTGGGAATTTCCTCTAAGTCCCAAACATTGTTGGAACTCATCGATTTCATTTCATCTTCCATTGCCTCCACCCACTTGGCTGAGTGAGGGCTACTCATGGCTTCTTCATATGAGGTAGGATCGCCCTCCATATGAACTACATTGTAAACTTTGTAGATGTCTTTGGAAATGGCTGGTCTTCGTTCTCTTTTAGACCGTCTGAGTTCATCAGACTCTTGTTCATTTCTTGCCTAGGGCTCAGGCACATTTACAGTAGGTGGCCGTTCTGGCTCCCTTTCGTGCTCAACAGTGGGTTCAGATGGCTCCTGATGGACAGGTTCCAAACTTTCGCCCATTGTTGTCACGTGTGGAGTCACAACAGGTGCCGACATCACAACTTCAGGGGTTGTAGATGGTGGTACAACAGGTAGCGAGAAAAATGGCTCCTGAGTCATCGGATTAGGTGCATGCACCCTCTTCTCCTCAAGATCAATTTTCCTAGCTAACGTGCTCCCCCTCATCAGTTCGTCCTCCAAGAAGATTGCATGTCTCGTTTCTACAAACTTTGTGTATCTGTCGGGACAGTAGAAACGATAGCCTTTGGACTTATCTGGGTAGCCAATAAAATGGCAAGATACTGTTTTGGGGTCTAACTTTGCGATGTTTGGATTGAAAACTTTTGCCTCAGCTGGGCTCCCCCAGACCCTCAAGTGGTGCAGAGAGGGGACTCTGCCTGTCCACAATTCATACGGTGTTTTGGGCACCGACTTACTTGGTACTCTGTTGAGAATATGAATGGCGGTTTTAAGCGCCTCCATCCACAATCCCAATGGGAGGGTGGAATAGCTCATCATGCTGCGCACCATATCCATAAGGGCAGTTTGCCTTTTCAGCTCCGTTTTCTTTGAGGTTCGCCCGGCATAGAATACTGGGCGACTATTCCATTTTCTTGCAGGAACCGTGCAAAGGGTCCTGGTACTTGACCATATGGAGTATGCCGACCGTAGTACTCCCCCCCACGATCGGACCGAACTATTTTGATTCTTTTATCGTGCTGATTTTCTACTTCAGCTTTGAAAATTTTAAATTTATCCAATGCTTCAGATCTTTCTTTGATTGGATAAATATAACCATACCGGGAGTGATCATCCGTGAATGTTATGAATGAATCATAGCCATCCACACTTTTCACCGGAAACGGTCCACAAATATCCGTGTGGATTATTTCTAGTGTAGCTATGCTTCGGTTTGCACCCTTTTTAATTTGTTTGACATACTTTCCTTTAATGCAATCTATGCATTGTTCTATGTCGGAGAACTCTAACGGAGGAAGAATGTCATTTTTAACGAGGTTTTCTATTCTTCCCCTCGAAATATGGCCTAGTCTGCAGTGCCATAGTTTCGATGAGTCAAGAGTTCGCTTTCTTTTCTTTTGTTCTTTGTTCGACAAGAAAACTTTTCCATTCACATCACACACAGAAAAAACTTTCTCATGCAGGGATAACAAATATAACTTATCAAATAATGTAGCAACACCCACACATTTGTCTTTCAACCAAATGGCACACTTGCCATTTCCAAAATAACATTCATAAGAATCTTTGTCCAAACAGGAAACACTTATTAAATTCCTATGTAATGAAGGAACGAAAAGCACATCTTTGAGCAAAAGCAAAGAGCCATCAGCCAGCTCCAGAGGGACGTCACCAATGGCCTCCACTTCTGCTTCTATTCCGTTCGCCACTTCAATGCATCTTTCTCTTCTTGGCGTGGTCCTTGTCGAATGGAACCCCTGTAAAGAGTTGGCAACGTGAACAGTTGCTCCAGAATCAATCCACCAAGTGGATCTAGTAAACTTTTCATACAAAGATTCATTAACAAAAGAAACAATATCTTTACCATTTTTGGCCATGATGTACTTTAGCCAAACTGGACAGTCCTTCTTGTAGTGCCCAGTCTTTTTACAGTGATGGCACTGGTCCTTCTCCCCAGGGGTGGACTGGTGATGTTGGTACTGGTGCTGCATTGGACCCTTGCCATGGGGCTTGGAGGGTGAGCCACCATGGTTACCACCTGTGAAGCCTCTCTTCCTGTTGTCCTTCACGAAGTTCAGAGAACCGCCGTGAAGGGCTTTCACCTTCCTCTTCACAGGAGCACATCCCAATGTTCTTTTCTATGTCCCACTTTTCAGGGGACATATTATAGTTTATTACAAAGTTTTCAAAAGGCTGTGGAAGTGAGGCCATCACAAGGTGCACCAAGAGTGCTGGCTTTAGCTCGAGGTCCTCATCCATGGGCTTGAGCTTCGCTGCCATGTTTGACATCCTCAAGATGTGCTCTCTTATTCCGTGGGGTCCTCCCGTGTACTTTTCAGTAACCAGCTGCTTTAACAATTTGGAGTATCATCTTTGAAGAGCCAAGGCGGCTCTTTATCTTGGCGAGATACTGCATGCAGAAGACACTCTCCAATTGAGCCCACTATGGCGTTCTCAATTGTGTTCTTTACGGCGAGTCTTCTTGTTGGTGTTCACCCATTTCGTTATCAATAGAGTAGGCCAGCTCCGTGGAGCATGGTCCTCTTCCTTTTCTCAAAGTCAAGACTTTCCTCAGCAGCCCCGACCGGGTCATCGGGCTTGACCGGTTGCTTGGTGTCAACCACCTAATCCACTTGGCGCATCTAACGCTAAGTCAACTTTCTTCCTCCATTCGAGTAGTTGTCCCTCCTTAGAGGGATGTCCTTCAAACATGCCATGAGGTTGAGACCTCTGAAAATCACAAAAGATGTGAGATCACCAAGTAAAACAACTGTCGTTAATTCAACGTTGGTATAAATTAAGCATGCAATCGCTTGTGCATATTTAAAAATACATCACCGTTGGGCAGAAATAAATTTAAATGCACCTTTAATACTTAATAGGAAAAGATTATGGTCATGATTATTAATAACGTTGGTCAATTAATAGCATGAGGCATAATCACTTTAATCACATCTTTATGTCAAGATTTAATCAACTTTTATTGCATTATTGCAATTTAAACCATCTATTTGCAATTTAAAAAATGACTATTTGCAGCGGAAACTTTTATAATGACTTTCATAAAACTCATACTTTACAGAAAAAATTCTACCTTTGCATATTCTCTAGTCAAATATTCTCTGAAATAAAGGACTAGAAAAAACTATGCTGAAAAAATGCTTAAAACTAAGCAAAACAGTAAAAACAGCTCAGAAATAATAAATGTAAATGTAAACTGTACTCAAAAGCCCAGTGGCTCAGGCCGGCAGCTATCTATCACATGAGGCGCCATTGAGCTGCCAGCAGCCTGGTCTGGGCCTGGCCTACGCCTACTCACACAGCTTCGCTGCTAGCCACGTCATGCGCAAGAAGACATAGCGCTCCAACAAAAGACAAAACAGTGTTAGCGCTAAGGCCTGACCGCCTGCTTGGCCACGCCGCCAATGACGGCCAGCCGCCCGATCTCGGCCGTCCAGGGTGTCAACCCTAGATCGGACGGCCCCGCGCGCCGATAGCCAGAACAAAACCGCCCTGCCCCGCGCCCCCTGGAACCCTAAACCACATTTCCCCCCGCGCGCCCCCGCGACCCCCACCCATCTGTCTCTGGCGGCGCAGGTGAGGCGAGGCGGCCGCTCGCCCGGCAGTCACGCCGGCGGCGAGCCCCTCCCTCTGCTACGCCGTGGGCTCCCTCCCTTTCCCCCCTTACTCCTGTCTACCTCCCCGACCACCCCACCACCGAGAGCGCGGCTGAGGCAGAGAGGATGAACAGCTGCGGCGCTCCCTTGGCTCCTTGCCGGCGAGCGCATCCACCGGCGGGTGGGTGCGCCGCCGTCAAGTGGCCAAGAGGAAGTGCCCTTTTGCCGGCAACGGACGGCTCACCATTTCTTTGAGAATTTCGGGCCTTTGGGGTTTTCTTTGGGGTGGTTTGGGGCTTTTCTTTCTGTGGGATTCTCTGTTTTGAATCAGGGCTTCGATCTAGGGTTAGATCTGGGATTCTGGGGCTGGATCTTGCTTTTCTTTCACTTTGCCCCAGATGGGGTATGTCCTTCTTCCCTATGCCTCGGCTTGCCGATGCGCATAGGGATCGAGGGGGACGGCGCGGCCGTAGGGCAGGCGCACTGTGGGGGGGGGGGGAATCTAGTGTTTTCCTTCATTTTTACTTTTCTACCAAAAAGGCTAGCATCTAATTCGCTCTGATACCATTGTTAGATTTAGCCTCACCTCGGTAGATGCTCTGTAGTAGTGGAACAAGTAGATCTGAGAGGGAGAGAGAGACTACCTGCGCCCTGGATTGACAGGCAGGAACCGGAGGGGATTCCGGAGCCAGAGCCGGAGCTAGATCCGCCGTCGTTGGCCATGGGACAAAGGGGCGTGGCGTGAGTGCAGAAGGCGGTGGCGGTGGAGCTTCCCGTCGGCCTAGTGCGAACCCTAATCGGTGGGTGTGTTGGTGGGGGGCTGTGGCGCACGGTCAACCTCGTACCGTGTGCGTCCGGCCCCCCCCACCTATTTATATACGCACTGGCGACAGGGGCCCGCAACCATGGATAGGGTTGGGCGCCCCCGATTAGGGCGCGATGAGGGACTCCGTTCGGGCCGTTGGGCCCGAACGTGGGAGAGATCTATCCAACAGGTACTACACAACCAAGCAAGCGGAGTACACGAACAGAGCATGATCAGCCAGGCCAGGCCAGGCCAGGGAGTGGAGGAGGGTACGCGGGCGGGCAGGCAGAGCAGCAAAAACTACGAACGGCGGCAGCGGTAGAGGCGGTACCTTTCCTGCATGCATGCATGTGGGTCCTACCGTCAGTCCAGAGGGAGCAGAGCAGTACCACTCTTTTACTGGCTGTCCATCCATTGCAGGCAGAAGCAGCCAAACCTAGCCACGAAAGAAGGGAAACCGAGCCAAGGCCCTCGAGACCCTGTAGTCTAGGTTGTAGTGGCTATATGCCGGTAGGGGGCTTTTTGCCCAGTAGTTGGAGTGGTTCTAGGGTCTCGGTGGCCAGATCTTGAGATTAGGATTCCTTCTCTTCTACCTCTTGCTCCTCTGGTTCGAGCAGTGGGATGAGAGAAGGGAAACCGACTCCCTGAATAAGTTCGTGGCTGCTGGCGTTTTCTGAAGATTGGGCATCAGGCGGTGGTGTTTCTCCCGACCGGCCGTGGAGGCGAGGGGGGGAGGCGTGCCTGCTTGGTGAGAGGCATGGTGGTGCTGCTCCTGGCCGGCCGTGGTGGCGAGGAGGACTAGTGCTGCTGCGCTTCGACCCCATCTGTCCGAAGACGGTGGTTCCTCAATAAGCTTCGCGATCCAGATCTGGCCGAGATGGATTGGCTACCTCCTTCTTCTTGCCATCGTGGTGATGGGAGGAGAGGTCGGTGGTGGATCCCTCTTCACGCGGGAGCTGGAGAACAGGGAAGAAAGGCTGCGGCCTTGAAGATCTTCGGGAGTTATTCCTCAACAGCACCATCGACGGCCGGCTGGCGTCTTGCTGTTGACTCTTTCGGCTGTAAGTCAGCCACTCCCACCCTCATCGTCGACAACATCAACTACTGCTCCGAATTCCAATTGTCGACGAAGGATATGCTTCTACCTCCTGGCCTTGATGCCATTTGGAGGCCCTCTGGCTCTGATGCGGTGAGCTCCCGCTGCTGCACCCCAAGTGGTCTTGTCCCCGGTGGTGCATCGGTCGGCCGTCGTCGGATGCCTCGTAGAGATCTCGGGGGAGATGGAGCTGATGGAGGCCTCGGACTTGATCGCTTTTTCTATTTTTGTTCTAGGGTCTTAGTTGCAAGTGTCAAGGACCGTGCTATGCTTGTTTTTACTTTTAAGGTCCTTCATGTAAAATGCAAGCCACCGATGATTACGTAATGCAGCTTTGGGGTCCTTCCAGACCCGACTCCCGTTCAAAAAAAAAAAAACCTAGCCACGAAAGCGGGCCAGGCTTTGAATTGATCGTTTTGTTTGTTTTTCACATCCAGATCGAGTAGACCATCTGCTTTGCTCCTCGCTTTTTTTCTTTCTTTCTTTTTTTCTTCCGCGTATGTACATGTACATGCACACGTCGCGTCACACGTCGATCGCTGCAATCGTTTTACGCGTGCCATCGATGACGGAATCGTTGTCTCCACCACACCACACCATTTCCATGTGTCTGCTCTTGAAAAACAAAACACAACATTTGTACTGGTATTGTGATAGATACAGAGAGAGTGGTCTCGGTCTCTGCCTCCGGCGGCACCAGGAAATAGCTGGCAGATATTCATTTTACAAAAATAATTAGTTTTAATGCAAAATATAAACTATGAGAATTGATAGCAATAGCACAAAATAATATAGAAACAGTAACAAAGTTTTATTAAAGCCACAATTCATAAATCATAAGACGATAATTTTATAATAACAACAAAGTACCAATCTACTGCAATAGTACAAAACTGCATTACCTCTTGATTGAAGCCAAATTATAATACAACTTTGCGATCGCCTCGTTGAAAGAGATAGATGACGTGTTTATCTTTTAGAAGAACTCTCTCTCAACAAATGTAGATTGTTCAAATATCCAGCAACACCCTTCTTCTTCATCAAAATTACAAGAAACCAAGAGAGGAAAAGTCAATATGGTATTGTTAATTGATAGTACACAGCTAGTAGTGGATATATACAAAACCGAATCGGCTAGTAATAATTGATACAAAACCGAAATACGGAATCTGCTAGCTACAACACCGAATCTGCTACTCCCACAGACCCATATGACCACTTGACTTAAATTTGTCTAGATTATTATGTATCTAGCATTAAAACGTGACTAGATATATTTGTTTTTAGATGAATCTAAGTCAACTAATATGTGTCGGAGGGAGTACTAGAAAATCTAGAAATTGCTACTAAGCATCATAAATCAACAAAATCTTCTCCAGGCATTTACGAAATCTAAAAAATATGGTAGGGGGCCGAGGGGTTTGGAAAAGTACCTTGCCCTGGTTGGCCGGATTTTGGCCGCCGCTAGCCACATGCTTCTGCTCCGCGCTTCCTGCCGGTTAGCCGCTGCAGCGCTGCTCGTCCGGCCAGGGGGCCTGCTGCAGTGCCACACCGCCGCCTCCTAGGTCGCATGTCCCGCTGACCTATGTGCGTTCGTTTTCGTGGTGGTCGACTAGTCAGCGTGCGGTGCGATCGTGCGAGCGAGGAGGTCACGTGCGATGCGAGGAGCGGATCGAGCGATGACTCGATGGGCTGTCCGTATTGACTAGTTGTACTATAAAAATTTGGCTCAAAATCATTGGTATTCACGGGAATACACAGGAATAACCCCAGCGCCGCCATTGGCTACGAACATTGACATAGATGACTCACTTTGCTGCGTAGCTCTCCCTACAAACATTCTATTTTCGCGCCCGCCGCCTCGCGCAAGTGTCTTAGTTTGTGTTCTCCTGAATTTGAGTGCCTTGCTTCGTTCCCTTATTTCATTCAAGAGATCCTCAAGAAAACGAATTTGGTTTCCACCGAGCTGAAATAAAATAATGATGGTTCTAGTTAACCAAAACTATCGTATTTTAGCTATTTGGCTTCCTTATTCCTTTTTTAACAAACAAGTTAAATGTCGGTGCATTGCTACGGATGATAAACAAATCGTGTCTTATTTCACGAATATGTTTAACTTTACCCTTGTTCCTTTTCTCTCTCGCCTTGCAACATGTTGTTTTCCTTCTCTACCCCCCCCCCCCCAAACAAAACATTCTTTAAAATATGCAAAGTGTCTTTGCTCCCGATCTCCAATACTCTCTTCATTTAAAAAAAATTGAAAACCATATTTGTAAATTTGACATACATGCGCTAGGTAAGCATCTTACAACGACATACATGCCTACAAAGTAAATTGGACATCATAAATGTTAAAAATCTAGAAATGATCATATTATCTCATTTTTCCAAAGCTAACAAATGAACTAACCTGCTTTTTAAAAATTTGATAGAAAGCACCACAAGTGAGTAAGAATATCTATCATCCTTCTAGAACAAAAATAGGAAAAGGTGGTAAAGAAAGAAGACTTAAACAGCAAGGCCGTAAGCCAAGTGAAATTAACTCGAATTTTCAGCAGTGGTAGTTTAACACAAACAGTTGAGATGTTACAAAGTATCGGTGTCCAAATATCCCATCCAGGGGAGAATATAATAAAATCTTAGCCGACGGCTCTTAACATGTTCAGTGTCACTCGTAGTAAAACAAATAAGTGTTCCTAGAAACCACAGGAGAAAAAAACATAACGAATTTTCACTATATAAAGAATACAGATTGTATACATTAAGCTAAGTCTTATGTATACCTCTTAATCTGACCCAAAGTCACCAATATAACATCACTCTTAATGAAGAAGTTATTTTGGCACTTGAGAACTAAAGCCCAGAATATATTCAATTCCATAGTAGATTAACAGGTTATCAAACGAATCATCCATGTACAACATATGTAAAACTGCAGATCAATGTACATAGATAATTAGATGGATGAACTATATAGATTATGCAAATTAATAGCAAGGTGCTTCCTGATTAAACAGAATAACGACTCATACGATAGCTAGCATAAAGTGGTAGAATGTTAGGCATCAAATCGAGAAAGAGAGGAAAATAGATAATACACCTTGCTAATTTTGTTAAGCAGATTATTATGTCTCTCGTCGATACTGGCGTAATTAGCTTCTGAAAAATTACAAAGAGTTACATAGGCATGTTTTTGTTTTCTATACTGCGAACCCAATAGTCAAAGGTAACAACTTCATTATTTGTAATCTTAAATTCGAAAGCGAGGAGACTTTTCATAGTATACTTATATGAAACGAAGGGCTTGATCCATTTTATTGCCCACCAAACAAAAGAAGCAGAGTACACGAACAGAGCATGGTCGGCCGGCCTGGCCAGGCCAGGGGAGCAGGGTACGCGCTACGCGCGGCGGCAGCAGTAGAGGCGATACTACTGTCTTTCCTTTCCTTCCTGGCTTGCATGCATGCATATGGGTCCCACCTACCGTCAGTCCAGAGCAGTTGAGCAGAGCACTACCACTACCAGTCTACTGGCTATCCATCCTGTGAAAGTAGCAGAAGCAGCCAAACCTAGCCACGAAAGCGAGCCAGGCTTTGATCGATCGCTTTGTTTGTTTTTCACATCCAGATCGAGTACACCATCTGCTTTGCTCCTTGCTTGCTTCCTTTCTTCCGCGTACGTACATGCACACGTCGCGTCACACGTCGATCGCCTCCGGCAAAAACTGCAATCGGCGATTTTTTTTTGTACATGTATACTTCCTCCATTTCAAATATATAAGATGCTTCGTAAAGCAAATGTATCCAGATGTTTTTAGTGTGTAGTTCGGAGTGAACCTAAACACTAAATAGGTCTAGATACATTCGCTTCACAAGTCTAAAACACCAGGGAGTTTAGTCCCATACTATCAATTTGTGATATGTAATATGTGGCCGGACTTGGGGGCGTTTTGGTGGCTTGTATTTTGAATAGCTAATAGTTTGATTTGTACTTTGATTCGAGTTTGCCTCAAAAAATATTTAAAAATCGCATAGGGATCCTCCTTTCGGGATCGCGGCTAGGGAGACCGGCCCAGCGCTTTTGTCGAACATCACTTGGGGAGCGTGGCTGGAGATGCTCTAACGCCAATACGTCACTCCAAGCTAAGAGTCTGGGAACTGGACATTAATGAGCAAGTCTATAAAACATGTCAATAGAAAATACTACATATGAACAAAATTTTCTATTTGTTCAATTTATACTCTAGAAATTTCTGTAAGTATAGGAACCCTAAGGTGCTAGTTCCATTGTCGATTTAGAGATTTCTACATGGTGTTTGTGAATATTATTATATGCACCAACACACACACACACACACACACACACATATATATATATATATATATATATATACACACACACACCATAAAATTTTTGCAACTACAAAAAATAGTTTAAGGATAGCTGATGTTCAAAAATAGTGTTATATGGTTAATTATATAATTTAAGTAATCTAAATTTCTTCTCATTACGACTACAATGGTTTTTTTGCGTGTAGATTATAATGATAATAACAAGTTTATCATAAGTATAAAAGTGTAGTGTAAAATATAAATATTAGCTTGACCTAATAAATGTAATTATTTTTATGTATCAACCTTCAGTGCTATGCGCTTGCCACACGATTGGAAAGGATCCGTTTCTTTTCTTATAGCATCCTTGGAAAATAGTGTGAATAAGAATATAAATGAGAAAGTCGGTGATGCCTTGAGTTCCGAGCTTTTGCGCTTCTATTCTGGCTCCACTCTCGCTGATAGTGTTTTGATCAGGAATTCGGGTTGTGCGCCGTGAGTGAAAAAAGTTCAGTTACTGGACCGATGGTGGAGAGATGATCTGACAACTCAAATTTTATATAAATTTGTAAATTGCATATATTGAGCTAGGAAGCTCCAAAACTATTAAACCAAATTTCTAAATTCATACTTTGACTCTTTTACATGATGATGCTGTTTTGGCCACCATTACATTTATATGAAAATGCATGTATGTGACGGGTAATCTAAATGACTATTTTGCAATAATGCATTGCTATTCACTTGCTCATGATGCACTCGAATTATTTGCTCAATATCATCGTGTCTTGACCGTCATGAAATCATCATCATGGAATTTTATTGAATTGTGTACAAGGAAGAAATCATTGTTGACTAAGTGACTTATTCGCCTTCTACTTGGATCTTTTTGTTTCTTCTTGCATATAGGTGATGAGGGGGGCATGAATTGTGAGGACTACGATCCATAGTATAGATCTTAACTAGCTACAATTAATCTATGCAGTTGCGGTCATGACACTTTCATTCTAGTCTACACGCGGCCGGCCCTCCTCTACTCTATCCCCGTGACCGTCGACCCATGAGCTTCTTCTATGCCATCCCCGTGTACCAACTGTTTCTTTTATCCTAAAACTTGTAGGAAACTCATACTAGCTCCATTTGGTTGATCAAATTTCCGAAATCATTATTGTAAAAGATCCGCATTGTGGTATAGATGTTGTTCATGAGCATGTACGCAAAAGTCCGAGAGGAATATAAGCCCTATTAAATAGCCCTTAATAGGGCTTATATGGAAGAAATCATTGTTCACTAAGTGACTTATATGGCTTCTATTTGGATCTTTTTTGTTTCTTCTTGCATATAGGTGATGAGGGTGGCATGAATTGTGAGGACGACGATCAAGAGTATAGACCTTAACAAGCTACAATTAATCTGTGCAGTTGCAGTCATCACACTTCCATTCCAGTCTACGTCCGGCCGACCCTCCTCTACTCCATCCCCGTGACCATCGACCCATGAGCTTCCTCTACTCCATCCCCGGGTACCAACTATTTCTTTATTTTAAAACCTGTAGACATTGTAGGAAACTCATACTAGCTCCATTTGGTTGATTCAAATTTTCGAATTCATTATTTTAAAAGATCCCCATTGTGGTATATAGATGTTGTTCATGAGCACGTACACAAAAGTCCCTCCCCATACTGGAAGGAAATGAAAACCCTTCTTATCTGGGTGCCACGCCACTGTATATATCATCCGTCCCTCCCCGGCCGTACTGGAATTTTCAGGATATCACTCACATCTTCAGGACAGAATAAACCCTGCGAAACCTCCACATCCTATTGATTTTGTGACCGGTTCGATAAGATCCGACACTTTCAGATCCTCATCTAAATCATCTAGGGTTCTTCCTCTCGGTATCCAGGGGTCTTTCCACACATGGATACTTTCTCCTGTCGACCCCACGCGCCAAATGACTCCTTCTTTCAACAGGTCTTGGATAAGGAACCATATATAGTTGAGTGAGCGACTTATTTGGCTTCTATCTGGATATTTCTTTTTGTGTGTTTCTTCTTGCCACAGGTGATGAGTGGGTTGCGAATTTTGTTCGGACGGCCGGCGATCCAGAGATACGGGCATGCATGGCGATCAAGGCAAGCAGCCTTTAGGATGGAAGGTATAAACTGTGTCATTCTTAATATGGCAGTCTTGGATAAGTTGGAAACTTTGGGCATGGCATCGGAGCTGGTGGTTTAGCGGTTTCTGGTCTGGTTGTCATCATGAATCTTGAAACACGATCATCAGACGCGCGGTTCCTCTCCGCTTAGTGCTTTTCTTCTCCGTCCCTGGCCTTCGTTTGTGCCGCACCAGTGCAGCAGCTAGCAGAGCCGCGCGGCGGCCATCCACCACCTGCCTAGCTAGTGCCTAATAGCTACCAACTTTTTTCTTTCTTTCGAGAATGCCTAGCTACCAACTTGATCGTGGTATGTGCTGTACGCGCCACGGCGGGCAGCAGGGCGAGCCGATCAATCCTCACTCTCCCTTCGTTGATGAATACAGTATTAGTGAGACATAGTATACCGGGGCATACGCGTACGTACTACGTTCGAATCGATCGTCACCTGGTCGCTTTGCGATTGCAAACACCAACACATGCAACGTGGTTACGACGTACGGCAGCATGCATGCAGAGGCAGATCCAGAGCAAGCCCACTGCCAGTTGGGGCTGAGTTGAGTTCAGAGGTGGTGGACAGCCGCAGAGGGCAGAGGCAGAGGCATGCAAAAGAGAAAGAAGCCAAAACGGGCAGGCAGGAAAGCGGTATGGCGAAAGTCATTATTTCCTTTCCCCTGCTTTGTTGCTCATTTCCTAATTTTAATCTTTTTGCGGCGAAAGCGGAATGGTGACCAGATTCGAAAGCGAAGAGACTTTTCTCATAGGTCGGCGCCAAGTTGAAGCAGCGGGGAGGAAACTAGGGAGGTCGGCGCCGTTTTAAATGGAGCCGACCTCGTTCGGTTCGATTTTCTGATGTGTGCGCGTCGACTTGTACAACTTCAGCGTCATTTTAAACGGCGCCAACCTTAGGGTCAGATTCCGAATTAGTTTTGAGAGGGGTTAGATTTGATTGAACTTTCAGATTTGAACAGATTTGGCAAAAAATACCGAGAACGGTGCAAGTGTTGTGCACGCCCGTCCAAGAAAATAAAAAATCCCCACCGGACAATCTCTATCGCTGGCGCTGGAAACTCGATCCGGTACTACACAACCAAGCAAAGCAAAGCAAAGCAAAGCAAGCGGAGTACACGGACAAAGCACGATCAGCCATGCCATGCCAGGGAGCGGAGGAGGGTAGGCGGGCAGACAGAGCAGCAAAAACTACACGGCGGCAGCGGTAGAGGCGGTACTAGTACTGCCTTTCCTTTCGTGCATGCATGCATGCATGTGGGACCTGCCGTCAGTCCAGAGGGAGAAGAGCACTAGTACCAGTCTACTGGCTGTCCATCCTGTAAAAGCAGCAGAAGCAGCCAAACCTAGCCACGAAAGCGAGCCAGGCTTTGATCGATCGCTTTGTTTGTTTTTCACATCCAGATCGAGTACACCATCTGCTTTGCTCCTCGCTTTCTTGCTTTCTTTCTTACTTCTTCCGCCGTACGTACACGCACACGTCGACCGCTGCAATCGCCTGTACGTGGTTCGGGGCAACCTCTCCTCGACACCATGAACGTGGATACGTTGTACAATATAAAATACTCCGTCCGTTCCAAAATAGATGTCTTAGATTTATTAAAATTTGGATAACCTATATACTAAATAGTGTCTAGATTTATCTAAATTTTGACAAATTTGAGACATCTATTTTGGGACTAAGGGAGTACAAGTTAACGTACAACTACTCTGTATATTGTACAGTCTAACAGCACTAAACGATGGCACTGGTTCAGGCATTTCTTTCGTGCTACCCGATCGATCGATCGTTTTATGCGTGCCATCGATGATGGGATCGTCGTCTGCACCACACCAGTTGCGTGTTCTTAAAAAAAAACCCCACACCATTTCTACTGTTTCTGGGATACGGTGTGGAGAGAGTGGTCTCGGTCTCGGCCTCGGCCAGTCAGCAGCCGCTCCCCCTACTTGTCTTTTGCGCGCCTGCCGCCTCGCGCAGTGTCTTTCGATTGCTCGTGAATTTTGATTGCCTCGGCGGCTCGGCCGCTGGGAGTCGGAGGGGGTACAGGAACACGAACGAGCAGTGTGCACGTACGGCAGCTGTTGGTAGCCCCAACCTGCAGGCAGAGCCCACTAGCTGTCAGCTGGGCTCATTTGAGTTCGGACGCAGCGGTCGCCATGGCTGGCTTTTTTTTGCAACCTGAGTCACTTTTTTTTCCCATTGAGAGAAGCCGGTGCATTTTATTGACGAGCTAACAATCTTACATCGTTTAGTAAATAAGACCTAGTAGTAACAAAGTTTGGTGGGTCACCATCTCAGCTAATAATTAAAGAAACCGACTCGTAAGAATGATTAGCTATCCGATGTGCCACCACGTTGGCTTTTTTCACGGGTCCTTTGATTCAAAGGATTTCTAAATCATAGAAATAAGAAAAATGCAGAAATAGAATGACATCACACTTAGAATTTTATAGGAATAAAAAATACAATAATTGGTAAGATGAGCTTTTTGATTGCACCGCAAAAAAAAATACGCAGGACATTTTATAGGGTTTAGGTACATCTCATGGTTGTCTTAGACACATAGGAATTTTTCTAAGAGGTCTCACCTCTTATTAGAAATCCTATAGGATTGTAGTGTAGGAAAGCAATTTGTAGGATCTATTCTTTTGAAACAAACGCATCCTATTGGAAAAATTCCTATGGATTACAATCCTATAGAATTCCTTTAAATCAAACAGGCCCTCAAACTCGTAATAGAACTGAAAGAGCGCACACACATGAAACAACCACAACAAGGATTGCAGAATAAGGGCTCCTCCATACTTCAATCTCCGAGTTGCATGCCTGAATTATCTCCCGAGAATCTAGTTCCTCCACGATCACATTTGAGACACCCGATTGCTCTAAAAACCTAGAGTACTTTTAATAAGGCTAATGCTTCCGTCGTGGCAGCATTAAGCTCACAAGTTAAGAGACATCCATAGCTTGCCAAAGCTTCTCCACGTTCGTTCAGTAGTGCCATACCAGCTGCACCAGAGCAATTCTCATAGAAAGATGCATCTGTATATAGTTTATATGAGCCCAAACCTGGTTTCTTCCCTCTATGCTCCTCCATGGTTTTGTTGAGGATGCTGATACATAGTTAGCAGCAAGTGTAGTACTAGTAAAAGTCGTTCAAGCAAATACTGTCATTTATTATTACCTCAAGGGTGTATCTCCTTCGTGTGACCCAATAGGGGCCTTCCCTATTTTATTTTGCCAAAAAAAACTACTTTGGTCCCAATGAGTGCAAAAAAAGAGCTATTAGTCTATTTACAAATTGATGGACTGAGATAAAGATTCCTACATTCTCGTGTATTCGATAAACTCAGGCCAACTTAACCAATCAGGAAAAAACTAATGCCAATACATCACTTCGTGCTAGGAGTACGGGCACTAGCCATTAATTAAAAAGTCTATAAAATGTGTCAACAAAAAATACTACATAGGAACAAAATTTGACACTTGTTCAAGTTTAACTTATACTCTAGAAATTTCTATGAGTATAGGAACCTAACAATAAACCATATCATAAACTAATATATCTGTTTGATTGTCGCTTTAGAGATCCCTATCATGGTGTTTGTGGATATTATTATATGCACCAGTGCACATATATACATCATATAATTTTTGCAAACGGGAAAATAGTTTAAGGAGAACCGATGTTTGAAAATAGTGTTATCTGGTTATTTATAAATTTAAGTAATCTAAAAATTCTACTCATTACAATGATGATGATATTTTGACTCGTGAAGATTATAATGACAATAATAAGGTTATCGTAAGTATAAAAGTGTAGTATAAAATATATAACTATTAGTCTTAGTTAATAAATATAATTATTTTTGTTTGAGAGTCTTCTGCACCATGTGCTCGCCAGACGCTTGCAAAGAATCTAGTTTTTTGCTCGCCGCGCCCTCGGAAAAGAGGGTCAGTAATAACAAAGATCTAAATGTGATCGCTACAGAGGTTTGGTTAACGATGCTTGGACTCGCATCGGTTGCGTGTTAATATAGGACCAACGTGGTCAGATGATTACATAGTTTATTACAACAAGGAGGGATAAACAGATGTTGATCTTATCTTTATATTTAGATAGATCAACTACAACTTGGTTAAAACAACTCGGCAACCTCCTAAACGTGACAACCTATTGGTACAATATTCTGTACATTAACATCCCTTCTCAATCACAACCTTCTGAGGTTGATATTGTGTTTAAATTCCTCAAGTTGTCGACTCGACAATGCTTTACTGAAGCCATCAGCCACATGATCCTTTGAGGGAATGAACTTGATCTCAAGTTGTTTGCTTGACACTCATTCTCTTATAAAGTGAAAATCTATTTCAATATGTTTCGTTCTGGCATGAAAAATAGGATTTGCAGATAGATACGTTGCCCCCATGTTGTCACACCATAGACAGGAGGTTTGAATCCGTTGGATTCCAAGTTCTCATAGAAGAGACTCAGTCCAAATAATCTCAACTATTGCATTTGCCAGAGACTTATACTCAACCTCTGTGCTTGACCTTGATACTGTTGCTTGTTTTCTAGCACTCTAAGAAATCATGTTAGGTCCAAAATATACAGCAAAGCCTCCTGTAGACCTTCTATCATCTACACATCCTGCCTAGTCAGCATCTGAAAATGCACTCACCAAAGTAGAAGAGGATCTTCTAAAAGTTAAACCAAGTCCCACTGTTTCATTGACATACTTTAATATTCTTTTGACAGCTATCCAATGCGTAGTGGTAGGTGCATGAAGAAACTGACATACTTTGTTTACAGAGAAGGCAATATCTAGTCTAGTAAGTGTCAGATATTGAAGTGCTCCAACTATACTCCTATACCTTGTACTGTCTTCTCGTCCAAGAGGATCTCCTTCTGTGACTGAAAGTTTTTCTGATGCTGACAGTGGTGTCGACAATGCCTTGCATAGTTTCAATCCTACTCTGGCAAGCAAATCTCGAGCATATTTTTCTTGTGTTAGCACAATACCTTGACTAAATGATTTTACTTCAATCCCCAAAAAATAATGCAAGTCACCAAGATCCTTTAGTGCAAAAGATGAACTAAGATCTTGAAGAAGGGAGTTAATTGCCTTGTTGGAGGAGCTAGTAACAATGATGTCATCAACATAGACTAGCACAAATATAGTAACACCTGACTTGTTGTATACAAATAGTGATGTATCCGCCTTGTATGCAAGAAAACCACGCTCCTATAACTTGGAGCTTAGCTTGGAGAACCATGCTCTTGGTGCTTGTTTTAGCCCATAGAGTGATTTGTCAAGCTTACACACAAGATGAGGTGTCTTTGGATTTTCATAACTAGGTGTCTGCTTCATATAAACCTCTTCTTCCATAACATCGTGGAGAAACGCATTCTTCACATCGAGTTGCTTCAAACTTCATCCTTTTGAAACTGAAATAGCTAGAACAAGTCTAACAACAGCATATTTTACAACAGGACTAAAAGTATCTTCGTAATCTATACCATACCTTTGTTTAAAACCTTTTGCTACCAATCTAGATTTATATCTATCAATGGTTCCATCAGCTTTTATTTTAATTCTATAAACCCACTTGCAATCTATAAGATTACTACCCTTTTTATAAGGTACTAGGTGCCATGTTTTATTTTCTATCAAGGCCCTATACTTACCATCCATTGCCTTTTTCCAATTTGAGTTTGCTAAGGCTAATTGCAGGGTTGCAGGTTCATTAGTTGAGCAAGATAGACCATTCCGAACTATTCCATCCGTGTAAATTTTTGGTTTGATATTACCTATTTTGGATCTGGTTTGTATACCGTTTGTGCAGGTTGATGCATAGGAGCAGATGACACAGAAGATCCACCCTGCTGATCCTGCTGCAGATCCTGTGCCGATCCCGAGGAGGATGTTGTCGGGGGACAGCGACCTGGACAGGTCCTCGTCGTCTTCGTGCTGACGATCCGGTGACGCGCGTGGAGGGGACTTGGTTGGCGGGTCCCGCTGATCCTGATGGTCCCGCGGGGCGTGACCGCGGCGCGTGGCACTCACAGGTTCATCCCGCGTGGGAGACGTAGAGGCGTTACGTGCGGGTGATGTAGGGGCTGATGGCAACGCGTCCTCGCGGGTCGGAGATGCTGGCGATGTGGCAGTGCGCGATGGGGTGGATGCGGATCGAGGCAGATAGCCACGCGATCCCGAGGCCGATTCCCCCTGCTGTTCGAGGTTTGCGTGATCTGAGGCTGATTTTCCTCGCGAGACATGCCAGCACCTGGTACATGCGATATCAGACAATGTGCAACACCGTTTTTGCTTGTCCGAGCACCGTTTGGCACGAAATTTGTTCCTGCGTTGTCCTGATGCTGCAAGGAATTTAACGAGATAGGTGATATAGAGTCATTAGTCAATAAATCAGTACAATTGCTATCCCCTTCTGGTAGAGATGTGGTGGGATTTTGGAGATGCTCCGGTAGAAGGAGAATTTCTTGGCTGAGTCTAGAGCCGGCATTGGGATGGAGCTGAGAAAAGGGAAACACTGTTTCATCAAAGACTACATTATGAGAAATATAGACTCTACCAGAGGAGACATCAAGACATTTTACTCCTTTATGAATGTGACTATAACCAATAAAGACGCATTGCTTAGATCTATATGCAAGTTTATGGTTATTATATGGCCTTAGATTTGGCTAGCAAGCGCACACGAAAACACGAAGGGAGGCATAGTCTGGAGTCCTTTTAAGGAGACGTTCCATGGGTGTGTCATTATCGATAGTTTTGGAAGGGAGCATATTAATGAGATGAGTTGCAGTTACGAAGACCTCATTCCAAAATTTCAAAGGCATGGATGCATTTGCAAGGAGGGCAAGGCCAACTTCAACAGTGTGGCGATGCTTGCGCTCAACTGAGCCATTTTGTTGATGTGTGTGTGGGCAGGAAACATGATGTTCGATGCCAACCTTTTGAAAAAAGGAGTTGAGTTTTTTATATTCGCCTCCCCAATCCGATTGGAGTGCTAGGATTTTGGTGTCAAATTGTCGTTCAACAAGTTGCTAAAAATTATGAAATATTTGAAACACATCTGATTTCTTTTTGAGTAGATAAATCCAAACAAACTTGCTATAGTCATTAATGAAACTTACATAATATGTATATTTTCCTACTGAGCTAGGAGCATGTCCCCAAACATCAGAGAACACAAGTTGTAAGGGAGCAATGGATACACTAGAAGATCTCTCATATGGTAAGTGATGACTTTTGGCTTTTTGACACGAATCACAAATAGACTCTATACTAGACTTCTCGGAATAAGGAAGATCATGCCTGCTAAGAATTTATTGAACTATGCGAAAAGAAGGATGTCCTAAACGACTATGCCACCGGGAAGCTGATGGCTTGATGGCACTAAAGACTTGTTTATTCTTGTTCCACGAAGATGAGGAGATCAATGGGTAGAGCCCTTCGACGCATCTACCTTTAAGAAGTACTCTGCCCACTGCCCGATCCTTAACATAAAAGAACCAAGGATGAAATTCAATATAAACATCATTGTCACGAGTAAAATGATGAATTGAGACAAGATTTTTAGTGCCATGTGGAACATGAAGGACATTTTTAAGATGCAATGGTTTACAAGGGGTATTAACAATTGCATGACCAGTGTGACTAATACTCATACTTTCTCCATTGGCGGCATGGATCTGATCATGGCCATTGTACTTCTCCTTCATGGTGAGCTTGTTGAGCTCACCGGTGATGTGATCGGTGGCACCGGTATCGCCGTACCAGTTTGTGTCCACTCCATTAGAGGCCGAGTTGGCCCCCTTTTCTTCCCCTTCTTCATCATCGGAGTAGCGGTGCCAGCACTTCCATGCTTCGTGTCCTGGCTTGCCGCAGATCTGGCAGATGGTGTTGTCGCGGTCTCTGTTGCCGCCGCCCCTGCCGCCTCCACGACGCGCTACTGATGATGTTCAGAGCCACCGCGTCCATTGTGGCCGTGGCCTCCGCCTCGGTGACCACCACCACCATAGTGGCCGCGTCCGTGCTGGTTTCCTCTTCCGCGCGAATCGGTGAGGAGCTCGATGTGGTTGTCGTAGGAGTCAATATGGGTGTATAATTCGCCCGAGGTGATGTTGCTTCGGCCGTGGACCCCGATGGAGGCGAAGAGGGGGTTGTAGGTGTCGTCGAGGCCGGCGAGGAGATATTCCATGAGCTCCTCCTCATCAATTGGCCATCCTGCCGCCACGAGCTCGTCGGCGTGGCCCTTCATCTTGTCAAAGAACTGGGAGCCGTCATGTTGTCCTTCCTTGTCCTGGCGAGGGGGACACGGATATTTGCAATCCGTGCGCGCAACTGAGCAGTGAACATCGTCTGGATCGCAACCCAGACTGCGGCGGTTGTGTTCATCTCGATCACAAAAACAAGGATGTCAGGTGAGAGGGTGCTCAATAAAAATGACAGAACCTGTTGATCGGTTGCCACCCATGCGTCGTAGGTAGGGTTGGGCTCCTCGCTTGGCTTGTCGTCCTTCTCGACGGTGATGTTCTCCGATGGCGCATTCACCTTCGCATCAAGGAAGCTCATCAAGCGAGCCCCTCGAATCGGCGGGAGAACTTGCGACTACCAGACGAGATAATTGACTCGCGTCAATTTCTCGCTCATGGAGATGCCGGCGAATGGTTTGTCATCGCGGTGACTGAGGAGGATGAAGAGGCGAGGCACATCGATGTTTTAGGAAGTAGGCACTGATACCATGTGATCGCTACAGAGGTTTGATTAACAATGCTTGGACTCGCATCGGTTGCATGTTAATATAGGACCAATATAGTCAGATGATTACATAGTTTGTTACAACAAGGAGGGATAAAGAGACGTTGATCTTATCTTTATATTTAGATAGATCAACTACAATTTGGTTACAACAACTCGGCAGCCGCCTAAACGTGACAGCCTATTGGTATAATATTTTGTACATAACACCGAACGCTTGTGATGCCCCGAGCTCCAAGCTTCTCTGCTTCTGCTCCGGCTCCGCTCGCTGATAAGATCTTGATCTTGCGTACGGTATATGCCCTATAAGTCAAAAAAAAAACAGTTGAGTGGGGCGATGGTGGACCAAGAGATGGATCTTTAATGTGACAACTCAAGTTTTATGTAAATTTGTGAATTCCATATTTTGAGGTAGGAGGTTTCAACAGTAGAGGACCTAAAAATATTTATAAGCCTGGAAAAACTGTAATTTTAGTGTCTTAGAAGTTAGATTGATAATTTTGTGCCAATTAGCAATAAACATAATCTTTGCGGCTAGCGGAAGCCCGGGCAACGCCACTGGGTTCCAAATTTATTGTAAAAAAATTCTAAATTCATACTATGTCTTCTATACATGATGATGATGACGTTTTGGCTAAGGAGTGTACAGCCTAACCCCTCAGGTTCAAGTCCTCACGGACACAGATTTGGGTTCTTATCTCTATTTCTAGTCTAGTCTATCTATATCAACTCTCTCTGTTTCAAATTACTCCGCCGGCGCGCTTATGTAGGTGAACTAGTACTCCCTCATTTTTCATTTAATTTAAAAAAATCCTCGAATTTTTGAAATAGATAGTATGAAATATGTACTACGTATACCAAAAATTCTAAAATTTTTTTGATGAAAAATAAGAGAATACTAAGCACCTAGGTAAACGTGCATGCGGAGTAATTTGAAACAGGGAGTATATCTATAGCAACTAAAAAGACGAGAGTGTTCCGTTTTCTGCTGGCCGCACTACGTCGCCCTCGACCAAACTATTGTGAAACGCTACCCGAGGTCTCTTTACCCGAAGAGAGGACGACGCTCCTCCTCGACCTCCTCGATCCATCTTTCCCGCTCCCCTCGCACGGCGGCGCGCTCTACCTGCCGCCCTCGAGCTTCCTCCCCGTTATCCGCACCGTTGACGTCCTCTCGGCGGCCGCAACACCGACGACCTTCCAGATCCGCGGCAGCACCAGCGCCCCTGCCATGAACTAATGCCCATTCCTCCCTCGTGGTCCGGCGCCTGATCCGGCCAGAGGGATGTCTCCCTGCCCTCCCCTGTTCATCCGCGTCGCCACTGTTTGGGAGAGGGTTGCCACTCGCCACTCTTCCATCTCGATTCCCCCACGCCTACTCTGGTATCTGAATTTCTATCAAGCAATCTGAACTCGCAGCGCCCCTCTTAACACCTCTGTACTTCACGTGCACTCAGATGGCCGTCGTCATCGCTGGATCGAGGGCAACACCGATCTATTTCTTCTGCCCGGTGAGCATATTTTCTCCCTCTTTCTTTTGCATAGACCGTGGAGATGCTCTATTCGCTGTGTTGTGTGCGAGCCCATGGCGTATTCTGCTGGCGGTGGCGGATACCTCTGTCTATTTATGCAACAGTTTCGGTGTTGAATCTGTTCTTATAACTTGTAAGCAGATATAAAACTATGGGAGTGGGCTTCATAACACCTTTTTTGCATTCGAATGTCATCTAAAATCACTACCAGCTAGCTTACGATTGATTATTAACTGAACTTGCAAAGTTTTCAGGTCTGACCATAGCAGGTGCTAGCAATGCACACCGTGCTACGTAGAGCCTCAAGATAGATTCTGTTAGTTACACAAGCACACAAATGCAAGTGATTGTTACACCCGGAAGCTAGCTGCTAGCATAGGCTTTTGATTTGGTGACTGAACAGGTTAAGCTACACATATATGATAAATGATACTGCAATAAGCACATGTCTTGGACCTTATATCAGAACTATATACTTGCTGTAGCTTTACTCCTTTATCTTATGTGTGTGTTTTTGCCAACTGAACAAGTTCACCTACTTGCATTTGAATGCAAATGCAGTGAAGACCCTTCCTGTTTTGTTGCCCTTGGCTCTTGGTTTTCCTTCGGTTTGGTATGATTCCCGTGTGCTGGAGGCTACCATGTGTTGGTGGGTACTACCTTTTGAATTTGCATGGAACTGTCACATATCTGGCCATGATCTCCTCGATGCATACAATGGGTATGCTCAAATTTTCTCAGAGATCAATAATTTATGTTATTGGCCTATTGTTCATGTTGCCAAAGGCTTGCGTCCGATTTAGATAAATTGACATTGTGGAAACAAGTTAATAAAAAAATCTTGTTTGATCCTAATCCAGCTTCTGAAAGCAGTGCTCTTGCCTTGCACGGTTACACCATCACCACTTTCCAGTTCACTGTTTCCTTCTTCATCACTCTCAATTGTCTGCTATAAATCTATATCCGAAGTCATGGATCTCCCTTCAACATATATGAAACAAAAAGAATAACACTGATCTGTTTCATTTAACTGATGAAAGTAAAAATAAAATTGTTTTTTCGTCAATTCAATCACGATTCATATAATACTTTCCCCTTGAACATTATATTTTCTTGTTACAAGAAACATTGGATGACATAATATCTTTCCAGTTATGACTATCATGTCATTTCTGTCCAGTCCCATAAGGGCATCCAGTTTAGCCCATCGTACCTATAGATCACTACAAGCTTTGCCAGCTTGCAAAAATAGATACGAAATGTTTTGCCTCTTTTTCCTTGCTAAAATGAATTGTATTTAAGTTTTTCTCGAAATACCTTTAACAAATTTCCTATTTCTTTGTGATACAGCTTTGATGATATTGTTAATTCGCCAGAATATCACATGTGACAAATTCTATTGCAAACTCGTCGAACGGGTGTCTGTTACCTTTGCACTGTCATAGCCATTATCCATTACCGCGCCGCCACATCGAAGACCTACGTCTTTGTGGCATCCTCTGAGGCGCTAACAAGGTTGTTGGGCCTCCTTCCTTATATTTTGTTTGTATTGTTAAGAGATCGACATCTACTTCAAGTTCTGTCAGAAAATATGAGTGGTAATGGTTCTTTAAAGTTGGTTGATGTAATTGACAGAAGGCTTATTTCCTTCACAAATCTAGGAGATGATTGTTAGAAATTGGAGGTAAAAAGTAACAACTAATGTATTGGTTTATGTATTTCTTTAAAGTTGGCCCTGTTTTTTCAAATTAGTTTATAGATTTATAAGCATCACACATTTCGGCATTTATCACTAATTATTAGAACTTCTGAGGTCAAATAGCATCTTTTTATTATTATTTATGTATTCAAATCATCTAGGACCCTCAGTTTTTATGTTGTGTACTCTTCCTATTATAATTTACGACGCGGATTTTCTACCCATAGTGATAGCTCCTCATAGGGATAGGGCCGTTAGATATGCTGCACTTTTGGTCCCTTGATGTGTTATGGGTGGCATATCCAACGTCGTCCGTGATAGAGATTTTATTTTCCGTCTGATCACATCCGATGCCACATTCTAGCAGCCAACTCTGAAGTCCCATCTACCATTATGCCATGCATGATCGAGCGCGGACTGAAGTGGATTTGAGACGGTAATTTATTGTCCATGCCCCTTAAATTTTTACACTACGTGTGGCCGTTCAGTTGCCCTTGGCCATTTCATTTTATCTGTTCTGATAAAGCATCTCCATAAAGCCACAGTCGATTATCTTACGATGATGGGTTACTAAAAACCATGAACGTTCTCGGTTAGTGTGTAACGGTCCTGGAGCTACATTCTGTTGTGGGCACGACATGTTTCCATGTTGTGTGATGTGAATGCTTCCCTGGAGCCACGAAGTCAGGGAGAAAATGTGTCACGGGGTTACGTGTGTTAGGTGGTTGTTTGGATAGAGATGATCAGCGCCGAGTTTTAGCAAATCACATTTTATGAGGATTTTTGGCAAGTTGGTTTTACTATGCTTCTGTGATCGAACAATATATAACTATATGGATTAAACATATTAGGTAGTCTGTAGCCTCTAGTTACGCTCATATGCATTTAGTACTGATCCAATGCACACGACCTTTGCTTAGCCCTTTTGGGTACAACGCAGGTGAGAACACCCATGAACTTGGAGATGGCCTCGTGTATCTTAGTCCTGCTCTATTTTTGTCTGTTTCTCATTTAGATTTTGTTCAGATATCGTGTGGTACGATTAAATTTCTTATGTGCTTCACTTTTTTTGTGCACGACTCATACTTTTATACTCTACGTGAGTTACTGCTAAAAATGGCTTCAAGCAGCAACATCAGTGTTTAGCTTAAAGAGAAGACAACCCAATAACTCCTTGGTGTTGATTATTTTTATTGTAAGGTCATCTTATCAATATTGCAATCTTTTATTCAATCTTTAATTACTTCACTGTAATATTTACATAACTAAGTGCTCCTCCCATTTAGATTCTCTATAGTCATGAACTAAATTGTTCGTCTGGCTTATTAGGGAAATTACTCCTGAATTGGTTCACCAATATCTGAGAATGTAATTTAGTAGTAAAATGGTATTATGGATGTCCCTCTTTCATTTAAATGAGTGTACTGCAGTATTGGATCAACTCTTTTTTGTGCAACTGTAAAATGGTGTTATGAATGCCCCCCACACCTGCTCATTCAGTATTTTTTAGATACTTATGTACAAAAATTGTCATGTGCTACCATGTAAAACATGACATATATATATATATATCAATCTCTAGCTTGTCATCTAATAGCTCCTTCCAGCAATATTATAATACTTAGCAATTTTGGTACATCATGTTGCTTTATTAGAAAAATTATATTGACCATTTGTGTTGCAATTTAATTGTTCTGAATGTGCAACATCACAAAGTAGAGGTTTAATTTAATCACGTTTGGTGGTAGATATTTTTTTTCCTTTCAGAGAACTCAAAGAATTAAAAATTTACTCTATTCTTTTAATCAAAATTCTGAAGAAGATTTCTTCCACTGAGAACTGAATAATCGACACCATTAACCCAAACACGTATTGAACTCGGTTGCTTCTTTCAGAGAATGGGGGTTTGAGTGGAGCAAAGGGAAGGAGTAAAACGGAGTTGAATAGAAAGGATAGTAATAGTAGGTAGATATCTGGAAGCACCAAGATAAAGTAGTGAGCTTGCCATTAGCTCCTATTCCCAATCCAACATTTGATCCTATACATGGATAGAACCTATAGATTTTTATTTTATTTACATATTTATCTTTTGGTCTTGATCCGGTTCTTTCTAGATGACAATTCCAATGTTTGATTTCACGAGAATATGCTCTGGGTGGTGTTCTTGATCTGGTCTTGTCGTGCATAGGTCTACTCGTTAGGAGTTCGAGCTTATCATCTAGGCATTAAGTGTTCAAGCCCACACCCTCACTCACCTTGGTGAGCCGGGAATTGTTGTCTGGTGCTTCTCCAGGTGCCCTAGATAAGGTTTGCCCATCAGCTACTTGCTTGCCTAGATTGGTCAACGACTGTCGTTTGGCACTGCTCGTTTCATCACCAGCTGATGCTTTGACACCACTTCAAGTTTCCTCCGAGGATTCCCTGATGATCCTCACTATCCTATAGGTAATGATGGGATCATTTGTCAGTTCACGAAATAATCCATGATGAAACACAGATGAATATCACCGCACGTGAGAACAGTTAACACAAATTTTGCACATTCTCAATTATTTTTCTGCATGCGTTACAACAATATCATCACTTGTACATCCATAATATGTCTGTGTAGCTCTAGATGAATGATAGTTGGTTAATAGCCTTCTTTCCTGATTGAGATTCACATTTGGAGTATAAGGCCACTAGAGCTTGGGCAGGTGCCAGTTCTGAACTTTGCCTCTGCACCATGAATGCACATCTCTGATGGCAGTATGTTTAGGAAAAAAATACTTTTTATGGTACTCATAATTATTTGTGTTGATCACTCTAGCTTATTTGATTTTACAAAATATTTTCTGTATTTGGTTTTGAGTAGCTTCCACAAGGATGAATCATTATATACAATGCCTTGTTACTGGCATCTTTGACAATGTAATGGCTGGAAATACATTTGATATTGTGCCTTTCAATTTATCACTAAATATATTGTTTATATCTTGCTCCTACTCCTTCCAGGCATACTTTTCTGTTCTTAGAGTTAATTTCTGTTTAAAAGTGCTAAAAAATTACAAGTTAAGCAGAAATATGATATATAGTGAAAAGATCGGAAATTGCATATTGGTTTTTATACATGAGTAATTGATTGGCTCAGTTTGTAGTACCAAAGTAGCAAGAATAGCAAACTTCCATAAACAACCGACCAAGCTAAAGGGCATCCAAGAGACCAATAGATAATTTTCTCAAGAAGAAAAGATCAATATATCAAGTAGTATCACTTGCTTTTTCAGTCCTCACAATAAAAACAATCCACTAAGCTTAAGTATGACTTCTATTGACCATATTTAGTCAATTTCTGTTTTCACATGTTTTTTGTCAAAGGATCATGATTAAATTTCAAAATTGTGTTTTGTGCCCTGACTATTTAATTTATTCCTTGTAGGTGTTCAATGGCTGTAACTATTGGTCACTCTGAAGGCAGAAAGTATATCTTCATGTACCATTGAGGTAAGATAGTGTGAAGAATCTCCTCGAATTCATGTTATTGTTTGCACAGTGAACTGATTTTGCAGATAGGCAAAGACCTCAATAGTATTTAGGCGTGAACACATTTGTATCGATGTACATGGCGAAGCTACTTCTGTATTGAAGAATATAGCCTGCAAAGATTATGACTAAGCTTCTAGCTAGGAAGTGAGAGTTAGTTAAATTATCAGATCATCTTCTATGTCGTTGCAGTGTGATTAGCTATGTGTGTACTATAGTGGAGAAGTAAAAAAAAAGTTTTCTTGTAATTCATGAATAGTTGTGAATGTATAAGTTAGATAAACTTTGTATTATGCATTGCTTTGTGGTGGGATAAATAACTTATCAATATATCGGTCTGCTCAGTTGCTTTATGGTGTAATGAATCACCGATTATTGTTATGGGTGAGTGTTGCATAGAGAATGATTGGAAGTGTGTAGAGAAAATATTACATGACCGCTGAGTTTAGAGATAAAGTACAAGACTAATTTTCTTTTATCAGGCACAACGATCGTATAGAGCTAACAATATTCAAAAACAACACTCGGACATATGGCTCAATTTCATCAGGTTTTCTCTTACTTTTGTGTGGAATTTTTATAATAAAACATGTAAGAGGATTCAAATTTGGGTGAAATCAAACAAACCATTAGAATATATATTTACATCCCATTGCAACGCACGGACATTTAACTAGTTATTCAAAAAATACTCGTTGTAGAGGCTTCTCCTACCGCATTTCTTTAAAAAAAAATGACGTTTTGGCTAGCATTATATTTATGTGAAAATGCATGTATGTGACGGGTAATCTAAATTACTATTTTGCAGTATTGCCATTGCTATTTACTTGCTCGCGATGCACTCGGAACTATTTGGACAATGTCATCATGTCATGAGCGTCATGAAATCAGCGTCGAATTTTATTCAATGTGTCCACGGAAGAATAATTGTTGAGTGTGTGTGACTTATTTGCCTTGTATTTGGATCTTTTTTTTTGTTGTTGCATACAGGTGATGAGGAGGGGCGTGAGTTCTGAGGACGACGGTACAGAGTACGAGAAGGGTGGTGATCAAGGCAAAGCTGTCTTTTTTAGGGTGCATGGACTTTGTTGTTATACCGAATATGAATATGAATATGACGTGCGTGCGTGGGTGCGATGTGATGATTATGTTGAAGACGTACGGTTTTCTTCTATATAGTTGCCAGTATTAGACGGTTCCTCTGCGCCTTTGTATCTCGAAACTACTATGTCTCCCAGAGTTGAACGTGTTGCTAAAATGTGAGGGAATTTTTCTTTTTCCCTAGTAGCAATTTTGTTTTTTTGTTGGGGGGTTTGTTTCTCAGATTTTGTTGCACCACCGGACCATGCATGGTCGTCCGTCGGGAAGAGGGGGCGTCGATGCGCGGCAGTTTCAAAACTGCAACTTTGATGATGCGCTATGGGCATCTTTTTCCTTTTCTTCTCCCTCCCAGCCTGACTTGCCTTCAGTTAGTGCAGCAGAAGTGCGAGCCATCCAGCACCGCCTACCTAAAGCTTGATCGTGGTACGCACACAAATGACAAATCCCACCGAGTAGCGATCAACTCTGGGAGATCGACCCTCACTCTCCCTCGTCGATGATTAGCGAGACGTACCACACAGACACAGCGTGTCTGATCTGTCTCCTCTCCGGCGGTTGCGCCGAGTTGAGTTCAGAGATATATACTGCTACTACCACCAAGTCAGTAGAGCAACAACAGAGACCGGCGTGCTTTTCTGATCGGTACCTCCGTGGCCAAGCAAAGTGCTACACAAGTAGTACTCCCTCCGGTTTCAAAATATAAAATATTTTAATTTTGTGAAGAAAAAGTGTATCTAGACTTTTTTTAGTGTGTAGATTCACTCTAATTAAACATGAGTGAACCTAAATACTAAAGGTAGTTTAGATATATTTGTTTCACAAAGCTAAAAAACATCTTATATTAAATAATACTACAGACGTATGAGTCGTACCCGTTAGGGTTTTGTCCTCCCCCAGGCGATCTGGCGGCGAGTCCCTGTCAAATCCGATCTACGTTCCTGTCCTGGCTCTAATCTCCGATTGAAGTTCTTCCGTTCCCTCGTCCCGTCGTCCGCAGCGACTAACCTCGGTTCTCGTTTCTTGTGGCTCCTGCGAAAGAAGACACGTGGCTCTGTGCGTTTTGTCATGGCTGAGAAACTTGCGGGCGGCGACAACCCTGGGAAGTCGTCGGCTGCGCCCCCAGATCGGGAGTTGCCTGATGAAATATCTGCCGGCAATGGTGGATCTAGGAGTGGTGGTCTCGACTCCATGTTTGACCGATTGGATCTTGCTGATGATGACTTTGATGATTTTGTCATTGAGGATGATGCTGCAATTATGGCTGATACTAGATGGCTAGCTGTGGCAAGAGTAGTCTGTCTCAAGAACTTCTCTCATGAGGCCCTCTTTCAACAGATGCAAATCGCTTGGAATCCTGCCCGTGAGGTGAAGATGCGTGCTGTAGGAGACAATTTGTTCGTGATACAGTGCTTCTGCCTAGGTGACTGGGAGAAAGTCACAGGAAGAGGTCCCTGGCTCTTTCGCGATTGGGCATTGGTTATGGCCCCATATGATGGACTCTCGGATCCTCAATCTGTGGAGCTTCAGTTCATGCCAATCTGGCTACAGGTTCACAAATTACCTGAGGGTTACCGTAAAGAAGAAGTAGTAAAAAAACTAGTTGGCCGCGTTGCTGGCGAAGTGTTGGCGGTAGAGATGAACCCTGCTGGAGGATTCAGGGGGGATTTTGTTCGTGTTCGTGTTAATCATGATGTGCGCAAGCCATTGACACGTTTCGTGTCAATCTCACTGGCCGGCAAGAGATACTTATATGCTGTTAAATATGAGAGACTCGGGCAGCTGTGCTATGCATGTGGCCTCATTGGTCATCACTTCAAGGAGTGCGGCGATGGTGTCTATGATGAACAGTATTTGAAGTTTGGTGACTGGATGTATGTGAGCCCTCCTGGGAGTGTCCGAGGTGCTGGGAACTACCGGGGTGGTATGAGAGGTGGCCGTGGTGTGCCTTTCTTTTCTGCTGGTCGTGGCAACCTGAATGATGGAATGCATGGCAAAGGTGGGGGTTTTGCGCCTGATGGTCTTGGTCGTGGCCGTGGATTTTCTGACTGGCGCGATCATCCAGAGCGTCGTGACACAGGTACCGATAAAGAGCTTGCGAATCTGCAACAAGCCCGATTAAACCCCAAGTATACATGGTGATGGTGAGCTCAGTGCAAAAAGGAGGCTGGAACTTGAGGGAGAAAATCAGCCTCCGGTTAACCCCCTGCCCATTTGGGGTTCGGATATGGTTGTGGATGGCAAGCTGCCTACTGGAGAGGCGCCTCTCAATTCGGCAACAGGGAAGGAAAACAAAAGAACCAAGTTAGCAAATGGTTCCTCTATTTCTGGCAATTCCAGTGGATCGGCGGCATCCCCGGAGGATGACCGCCGGGCGCAATGAGTTGGTTAATTTGGAACTGTCGCGGAGCTGGGAATTCCACGACAGTTCGCGACTTGGGAGTCCTGCAAAGTACACACCAGGTCAAAGTTATTTTCCTTTGCGAGACAAGGCAATCTTGTGATCGCATGCAACGTCTCCGAAATAGATTAGGCCTCCGTGGTTTCACTGGAGTGGACTGTGATGGTCGTAGCGGAGGCCTGGCTCTTTTTTGGCACGAGGATATCTTTGTGGAGGTGAAGGATAAGGGTGATCGTTTTATTGATGTCTGGATGTGGCTTTCTCCAAACGAGCCACTCTTTCATGCCACATTTGTTTATGGAGAACCAAGAGTTGAACACCGTCATCGTATGTGGAGTAAACTAGCAGACCTACGTGCATCTTCTCCCTTGCCATGGGTATTAATGGAGGATTTCAATGAAGCTTTATGGTTGTTTGAACACTTCTCCATCTGTCCGCGACCTGAGCGTCAAATGGCAGATTTTCGTGACTGTTTGCAAGTGTGTGGGTTAACAGATCTCGGCTTTACTGGTCTGCCCTTTACATATGATAACCGGCGAGCTGGTAACCAGAATGTCCGTGTTAGATTGGACCGTGTCCTTGCGGATGACCGATGGCGTGATATTTATGCTGAGTCCTCGGTGGTGCACTTGGTATCTCCCTGCTCAGATCATATACCGTTGAAGCTAATCCTATCAAGGGAGGTGATAGTGCCTCGATCCACTCCCTGCCCTCGCTATGAAATTTTCTGGGAACGTGATCAGGCTCTCAAAGAAGTCATTGATGCCGCTTGGAAGGATCTAGGCCATATGGCTGATCTAGGAGAGGTTAATAGTGGCTTGGGGACGGTCATGAGGAAACTCCAGGGATGGGGTCGAAGGAAATTTGGTAATGTTACTCGTGAAATTGCCAAATTACGAGACAAACTTGAGAATCTGCATAGTATAAATGCACCGAGAGGGGAGATTCGTTCCACTACAGATTTAATGAATGAACTCCTTTACAAGGAGGAAATGATCTGGCTCCAACGGTCCCGTATTGATTGGCTTCGTGAGGGTGACCGGAATACTAAGTTCTTTCACCATAGAGCCGTTTTGAGGGCACGGAAAAATAAAATTGCTAAGCTGCAAGATGAGCTGGGGGTGGTTAATACAACACCTTCGGATATGCAGAGGATGGCTGTATCCTACTTCAAGTCTATGTATACTAGGGATCCGAACCTTGATCATTCAGCTATCTCGGACTTGGTGCAAGAACATATCACGCAAGAGATGAATGAGAAATTATGTTGTGAATTTTCTGAAGTGGAAATTTCTGATGCTTTATTCCAAATTGGGCCTATTAAGGCACCAGGGTCTGATGGCTTTCCTGGGAGGTTTTATCAGAAAAATTGGGGAGTCATGAAATCTGAAATTATTAGGGTGGTTAAACACTTTTTCTTCACTGGACATATGCCAGATGGAGTCAATGACACTTCTATAGTTTTGGTTCCGAAGGTGGACAATCCAATGGAGCTAAAGGATTACAGGCCGATTGGACTATGTAACGTCCTCTATAAAATTGTGTCCAAGTGTTTGGTAAATAGGCTTCGACCATTGCTTGGCGAAATAATTTCAGAAAATCAAAGTGCCTTTGTTCCCGGGCGGATGATCACGGATAATGCTCTGTTGGCCTTTGAATGCCTTCACTATATGGAACATGGTACCACTCCGAATTCTTCCTTTTGTGCTTACAAATTGGATTTGTCCAAGGCTTATGATAGGGTTGATTGGTCATTCTTGGAGAGTACAATGCATAAGATGGGGTTCTCTCACCGGTGGGTGCAGTGGATTATGGCCTGCGTGACCACGGTGAGATACACGGTTAAATTCAATGGAACTCTATTGGAAGCTTTCTCTCCTTCGCGGGGCCTTCGCCAAGGGGATCCATTATCCCCTTTTCTATTTCTTTTTGTGGCTGATGGACTTTCTTCTTTGCTACATAAAGAAGTAGAATTGGGAGGTATCTCTCCAATCAAGGTGTGTCGTAATGCTCCGGGTATATCGCATTTGTCATTTGCGGATGATACTATGTTGTTTTTTCGAGCTACAAAAGAGGAGGCGCTCCGGGTTAAGCATGTAATTAATGTTTATGAGAGTGGAACGGGCCAGCTGATTAACCCAAGTAAATGCTCCATTACTTTTAGTGCATCGTGCCTTGATAATGTTCAGACATCAATCCGGTCCGTCCTTGGTGTTGTGCAACAAACTTTTGAGGAGAAATACCTCGGCCTTCCTATACCTAAGGGTCGCATGCACAAAGGTTGGTTCCAGAATCTCCAGGCAACATTATGCAAGTGGTTGTTGGAATGGGGAGATGGTGTACTGGCGCAAAGTGCACGAGAGGTTCTAATTAAAGCAATTGCTCAAGCTATCCCCGTATATATTATGGGTGTCTTCAAACTTCCTACTTCGGTCTGCGATGAACTTGCTCGTCTAATACGGAATTACTGGTGGGGTTCTACTCAAGGGAAGAGAAAAACCCATTGGGTTAGTTGGCCTAAGATGCAACGTGCAAAATTTCAGGGTGGTATGGGTTTTCGTGACATGAGGTTGTTCAATCAGGCTCTATTGGCAAGACAGGCCTGGCGTCTAATTATGCATCCTGAAAGTTTATGTGCACGAGTCTTGAAAGCGAAATATTATCCTAATGGTAATCTTATTGATACGGTGTTCACGGGCAATCCCTCATCTACCTGGACTGCGATTTCGCATGGTCTTGATCTCTTGAAGAAAGGACTGATCTTTCGTGTCAGCAATGGAGCTTCCATTAGGATCTGGCGCGACAATTGGATACCAAGGCAGTCATATTTAAAGGTCCTATCAGTTCGTGGTACTCGACGCATTAAACAAGTGTCTGAACTGCTGGACTCCAATATGAACTGGAAGGAGGATCTGGTACGTACTACCTTCAGTCCTATTGATTCTGAACTGATCCTAGCAATTAAACCGGCATGGCGACTTGGCGAGGATTTTCTTGCCTGGCAACCAGAAAAATCGGGAGTATTTTCGGTCCGCAGCGCTTACAAATTGGCTTTCAATGAGCAAGAGTCTCAATGCTCCTTCCCAGCTACGAGCGAGCATGCAGATGGTGGTGACCAGTGTTGGTTGTCTATTTGGCAATCACCCGTCCCTCCTAAAGTGAAGGTTTTTGCATGGAAAGCGGCGAACAATGCTCTAGCTACAGAAGAGAATAAGAAGGGACGAGGCATGAAGGTGACTGGTATCTGCTCTATTTGTGGAGTAGAGATTGAGGATGTGGCGCATGCACTTTTTAGATGCTCACATGCGTACCAGCTTTGGAAAACTATGAGAGGCTTTTGGTTCCTACCATCAGACGCTGACACTCAAGTCAATTCAGCTACTTGGTACAGGTCGGTACTGAATTCTATTTCCCCAAAGATGGTTGATTACTTCCTCCTAGTTACATGGCGGGCATGGTTCGCTCGTAATGAAGCCACTCACTCCAAACCACTCCCCACGGTGGTTGGATCTCAACGTTTTTTGTGCTCTTATGTAAAAACGATCAGAGGCCTCAAAGTACATACTACTGATGAGCTGATTAAGGGGAAAACATGTGTGGTTAGTGATCAGCTTGCTCCTGTAGTTGTGTCGAACAAACCACCTGGAAAGCAATGGGTAAAACCTCCTCAAGGTCATGTTAAACTCAATTTTGATGGCTCAGTAAAGTTGACTAATGGATCAGCAGGGGCTGGTATGGTTCTTCGGGATGAAGACGGCAATGTTATTTTCTCGGCATGCCGCCAACTTTTTAATTGCCAAGATCCTCTTGAGGCTGAAGCTAAAGCTTGTGAGGAAGGATTGAAACTTGCCAAAAAGTGATCATGGTTGAATCTGATTGCTCATATTTAGTGGAGGCTGCAAACTCAAGAGTTCACGACCGTTCAACACTAGTGCAAGTGATTTCAGAGATTAGACACTTGATGTGTGAGAGTAATAGAGTTATTTCCTTTGTAAAAGTGGATCGTTCGCAGAATAGGGTTAGCCACTGCCTCGCAAATTTTGCGAGGACAGAGTCAAGAAATGTAGTGTGGTTGGGTTTGGGTCCTGATTGTATTGTACAGGATCTAGAACTTGACCGCGTTGTAATCCCTATTGCGTAATATAATCCCTTTTTACCAAAAAAAAAAAAATCTTATATTTTAAAAATAAGAGTGAGTAGTACTGTACGGATACCATAGGTCTCGCGAGAAGAGCGAAATGTGCTTTGCGGTCTAGCTTGGCGACGGAGACCGACCGTACTACGTGTCGCCTCGGTCTACCGGTGGCCAAAGCGGTAGCAGGTAGCTGCGACCTGCGACTGCGAGGCCAGAGCCAGCCAGCATGCATGCCTGCCTGCTTGCCAGAATCGACCGTACAATAACTCGACGTTCTTCTGCACGCATGCACGGTCGTCGCACCGGCTGCTCGCTCGATCGGTCCGGTCAAGGAGGAACGACATTGACTGCGTCGGCCGCTTCATGCCAAACCCACCTGTCGTCGCTGCTGCGATCCGGGATGCGCTGCGTGGCCGGCCACAGGTGACAGTGCACATAGAGAGAGGGGAGGAGACGGACTGACGGACGATTCCTCCTCTCTGCACCCGTACGTACGTACACGCTCCACTACTCTTCGCCTCTACACTTCTCTTCTCCATTCACGTTGTCACCCTGACAACACATAGTATATCCCAGTCGCGCTACGGCAGGACCAAATCAACTATATCTACCACTACGACGCGACGCTTACCACGATACTCACCGCGCCGTGTTCCAGCGAGACGTACAATGTCGTGTACTGCACCGGACATAATTAAAAAAACCAGCGTACCTTCTATAGCAAAATTTAGAGAAAAACATGAAAGAACGGCACGATTTATCAGAGTTCGATTTTTACATAATTTACATAATTCAATCACAAAAGTAACTTCTAGACGGAGGCGCCATCTAGCTACCAAAACCTGGCTCGTATGGAGCCTTGCGCGTTGACGGACGCGGTGGGGACGGCGCCTCCGCACGGTCGATGTTGATCACCTCGTCCTTCTCGCCCTACTGGCGCCAGAGGCGTTCCACCTCGCGCTCCTCCACCTCCTGGCGCTCGATGAGGCGGAGCGCGTCCGCGAGTTACTTCTCCTCCTTGGCGACGACGTGCAGGTGCGAGCGCTTCGAGCGACGAAGGCGTGCCACCAAGCGCTGCTCCGCCTCATCGGAGTCGACGAAGTAGCACGGGATCACCGTCCCGTTGTCGTTCTCGTCGGAGCTGTCACTCTCTCTGGCGCCGCGTAATCGTGATACCCGGAGCTATCGCTCGACGGAGACGGTCGGCGTGGCCGTGAGGAACCCTCCCCTGACGGGCCGCTTTCCGATGTACCATGTGGGGGCGTAGGGGAGGAGGGAGGCCGACATGTGAGGCGAAGACACATACCGGAGCGTCGCGCGCTTTTTGGCGCCGATGCTACGGCTGCGCTTGAGCTCCTCCTCCGACTTGAGGAGCTGGTCGCGCGAGCCGATATGGCGCTTGCTCGAGTTGCTGTCGAGGCGCATGGCGGGTTGTTTGGCAGCGACAGCGTAGCAAATTGAGTGGCGAGGCGGCCGGATTTGGGCGCTGGAGGGCTTGCCGCCGACGGTGGAGTGGGAGAGGGCGCGTGGCGAAGGGGATAGGGTCTCCGCTCGAGTCGCTCTCTTCAATCGCTAGATGTAGTGGTTCAACTGGGTGTTAAACGGGCCACCGAATAAGTTTTATGGGCCGGGGTAGTATTCGAGCTTTGATCTGCGCCAAAAACTGGGCGTAGCCCGTATGTCGCCGGGAAAGTTTGGTTTCCGGCCGTTTTATGGGCACCGCTAGAGATGCTCTAATGCTCTCTCGGACAACCAATGGGCCATATAGGGGAAGCTTTCCTCGATACGGTGGTTCACGATTCGGAGAAACATTTAAATATAAATATTGTTTAAATTAAAAACGTTCAGATTTTGAAAGTTGATCGGATTTGAAAAAAGAGAAAAGAAAGAAACAGAAAACAGCAAAAATGAGTCAGTAGAGAAACGAACCTGAAAAAAAAACATGAGAAAACCTCCCAAATCGTTGCTGCCTCATTACTGGGTCGCGGACCAGGGAGCCTCCACGCGCGGGTCGAAAGTACACACGGGATATAGGGATTTCCAGGTGGGCTGGACAAAGCTGGTTCGATTTATGATCGTTTTTTTTTTTCCTTTCTTTGATTTCTTGTTTCTTTTGCTTTAGGAGAAATCTAATACCTAAATGTTGTAAGATTCAAAATAAAGCTTCTAGACTTTAGGAACACACTTTTTGTTAAAGCCAAAATGACAAGAGTGTTCTTTGCACATATTGCGTCATATGATTATTTGGGAATTTCAAAAACGAAATATGATTTAGTATTTTAAGAAAATCACCAATTTGTTTTTATGACCTTAAGGAATCATTTCTTGTACTCCCTCCGACCCATATTAGTTGATGACTTGAATTTATATAGATTTGGATGTATCTAGCACTAAAACATGTCTAGATACATCCGAATCTAGACAAATTCAAGTCAACTAATATGGGTCGGAGGGAGTACAACAAAGCAGAGTATATTTTGCATACAAAATCCTTAAATAGGTGAAACTAGAGAGTTTCAGAATAGAATTTGATGAAAAAAAGTTTTGAATCATGATTTTTTGCATGATGACATGATGCAATGCATATGATCTGTATGCAATTTTTTTGAATGTTAGCAGAGATGCTAAATTTGTTGAATAGTTAGAAAATTGGTTCAGTTAATGAAGAAAACCGGACCCTAAAACCATACATTTGCCTAGTTTATTATAAAAACCTAGACAAAAACCATTACAACCACGACGAGCCCACGCCAACAACCCAAGAGCCCAGCCGCGCCGCAACATAACCGCGCCGCAATCTGCAAAGGTTTGTCAGCATCAATATTAACTCTTGCCCTGTGAAACTCGCCATTGCCGACCGAAACCAACCTCACATCCCCTTTGATCACCTCTCCAAGCCTCGATGCCAGCAGCTTTAGAATAGCTTCAGTGCGATACAGCGGCGGGATCTTGTGAATTTGGACGCACGCCTGAACCTTACTGGGAATTATCGACGGAGTAGTATAGTTGCTCCGTGAAACTTCTGCGGCATCAATGCGCACTCACGAGAAAAGCCGTGGCCCTTCCTCCATAATTCGAGTCCAATCTCCTAAACAAGAGGCATTTACCACGAACAGATTCTTGTCGATTGTCCGGAACGTCACCTTCGTTGCCGCGTTCCACGCAGCCCTCAAGGACCACGCCTTCCTTCTCCGCGTCACTCAGCTTGAGGTTCCTGCAAGGTGGGGCCCTGCAGGTGCCACGTTGCAAAAGTGACGGTAGAAAACGGGAACAACGTATTCAGTGTAGTACTTGACGGGGCTGTTGGTGTGTTTACTCTGCTTGCTCCCACCCTTCGCTCCCTTTGCTTTTGTACTGCGCAAGTGCATCGTCAGCAGGCCAGGGACAGAGTCTGCATGCGCACCGGGCGTCCTCCGCCTCCGTGATTGCGATGCGCTGCGATCGAATTACGGCTGCCCAGTGCTCACGGCACGTACGCCGTGGTACCAACAGTTACGGCTCGCCCCTGCTGCCGCTTCCGTCTCCTGCCCTGCTGGCCGGAGGGCCCGCCAGGAGGACCTCTGCCTGATACGGTTGCCCCGCGTTCCAGAGACAGAGAGAGACAGGCGGCAGATTCCGTCCAGTCCGGAAGGAGGCACGGCCAGCCCAGCCCAACACGAGCCGGGCGGGTCTCCATCCGTCTCCAACCTCCCCAAAACCCCAACCCCCCGCCGTCCCTCCCACCGCACCACTGCCGCAGCCGCAGATCAAGGACGAGACGCGGCGTCGGCGGCGGCCATGGGCAAGGTAAGCCGCCTCCTCTCCACCAGCTCGCCCGTGCTCCTTTACTCCTTCTCGTCCCTCTAACCCCCGTCGATTCCCTGTTCCGTGTTACGTGTTGCAGAAGAAGAAGCGCAGTGGTGGTGGTGGTGGCGGCGGAGGCCAGCAGCAGCAGCAGGAGCACGAGGCCGAGGAGCGCGACGAGAAGGGCGACGACGCCGCCGCAGGATGCGAGGGCAAGGACAAAGACAAGGAAAAGGAGAAGGCGGAGGATAAGAACAAGGACAAGGACAAGGGCGGCGGCTGCAAGGACGATAAGGGCAAGGAGAAGGAGAAGAAGGCGCCTCCGCCGCTCCCCGTGGTCACCGCCGTCCTCAAGGTCGACATGCACTGCGACGGCTGCGCGCGCCGCATCCGCGCCTCCGTCCGCCGCTACGCAGGTAAACGTTCCGTCACGACCCTCTCCTCTGATCCTCTCCCCTCTCTCGCGACGCGCGCGTGTGTGCGCGGCCGCCGCCGGCGTGCGCGTCGCTCGATCCTTGTTTTTCCCGGGGCGCGCGCGCGTCCTCCGTGTCTCGCGCTTGTTTCTGACGATCGGCTCGGCCCCGGTGCGCGTCTCGTGTCGTGTGGTGGCAGGCGTGGAGGGCGTGGCCATGGAGGTGGACAAGGGCTCCATGACGGTGGTCGGCCGCTTC
The DNA here is from genome assembly GCA_023614405.1 of Avena insularis. NCBI lineage: Eukaryota > Viridiplantae > Streptophyta > Magnoliopsida > Poales > Poaceae > Avena > Avena insularis. The sequence goes on from CM042695.1 coordinate 392,603,677, forward strand.
GACGCCAAGAAGCTGCGGGACCGCGTCGCCAAGAAGACTAGGAAGACGGTCGATCTCGTCGGCAACAAGGGCGGTGGCGGTGGCGGGGACAAGGGCGGAGGATGCGGCGGCGGCGGCGAGGGCAAGCAGGAGGCGGACAAGAACGGGGAGGGGGAGAAGAAGGACGACGACAAGGAAGACAACAAGTGCGGTGGCGGCGGCAATGCTGGGAAGGGGAAGGGCGGCAAGGACAACAAGAAGCCAGCCGTGGTGCGTTCTCGATCCTCCTCCTCCTTCTTGACACGCATACATATTCTGCCGCACCAGTAATTGATTATCCGGTTGTTCAGCCGGTGATCGTGACGGTGGTGCTCAAGATCGGCTCCGTCGGCCTGCACTGCGACGGCTGCATGCGCCGAATCCGGATCAAGCTCTTCAAGATCAAAGGTACACCCCTGCTTGCCCCGAGTCCCCGACCTGCATGCATGACAGGTGTTCGACGCAATTCTCCATCCATCCATCCATGCGCATGAAAATTTAACTGTCAGTGCTTGTTCGTTTGTGCTTGTCTGAACATGATGCGAGGTTCTCGATGGAATTTCCCCATCACATTACCGAGCACGAAACGTTAGTATACCAGTCACTGATCGTTTACACTTGTCTGTACATGAACGCAGGCGTGGAGCAGGTGCGCATGGACCTGCCCAAGAACCAGGTGACGGTGGTGGGCACCATGGACGGCAAGGCTCTCCCCGAGAAGCTCCGCAAGAAGCTTCGCCGCCCCGTGGACGTCGTGCCGGCCGGCAAGGACAAGGATAAAGACAAGGACGGCAAGCAGCAGCAGCAGGGGGACAGCAAGGAGGGCTGCAATAAGGACGGCAAGCAGCAGGGGGACGGGAAGCAGAGCAAGGAGGCGGCGGAGAAGGCGATTGCGGCGGAGCTGGAGCTGTGGAAGACTGCCTACTACGACAGCCAGGGCTTGCAGGCGACGCAGTTCCTGCTGAGCGACGAGAACCCCAACGCGTGCACCGTCATGTGATCCGAGGCAAGTGCCAGGTGATCGATCGATCGAGTGATCGGAGTACAAGACAGACAGACAGGATAGGAATATATAGTAGGAAATTGGCAATGGGATTACTGTTAATTCTGTGGTTTTTTGGGGGGGCTGGGGTTTGGAGCCGGTTCATGCGAGTTACTGAGACGACGTGTGGCGGTCGAACAGTAGACTGCTAGTAAGTTTTTGTCGTGGATGTTAACTGTAGAAATGCACTGTCGATTCCTCGACCTGACTGACAGACAGACATGAAGGCTCTGTTCATATTCCCAATGTTTTCGAGACCAAGATAGCTTCACACCTCCGTTGTTCTTTTCATCTCCAGTTCTCCATGATTTTGGTATCCGGATTTGGATCCTGTTGGTTCGAGATGCTACGCTAACAGAATGTGTGCCGGTGCTGTTGAGTTGGGTTTGAGACTTGGTGTAATCGATCAGGAGCTGCTGCTAGCCGTGGCAAGATTGAAGGCTATACGAGATGTCGTGTGTTCTGCGTGCGAATCGTACCTAGTAGTACAAGTTACTACTCCTACCTCCGTTCCAAAAACGAAGCCTTATAATTTTTTCTAAAATTCAAGCAATCTACAAATCCCAAATTATGAATTTTCGTTAAAATTTACACCGTTTGAATTTTACAAAAAAAATCATACGCCCTTTTTTTTTGGAAATGACGGTAGTACCTTTAGGCAACATAAAGTGTAGAGGGAGCGCGGGTATCGGGCCAAAGAAAGTCGCGCGTGGATTGGAAAAAAGGAATCACACGTATGAGGAAAACAGTAGGGACATAATTTGGTCAAATTTTACACCGTTTATCTTGTGGCAAGCACGATCAGCAATCTACAAATTCCAAATTATGAATTCTCGCTAACATTTACACCGTTTGAATTTTAGAAAAAATTTATACGCCCCTTTTTATTTGGAAATGAAGGTAGTACCCGTGAATTCTGAGTCTACGCAACATAAATTGTAGAGGGAGCACGGGTATCGGGCCAAAGAATGTCGCGCGTGGATTGGAAAATGGGAATCACACATATGAGAAAGAGAGTAGGGACATAAACTGATCAGATAAATTTTTGGCTAACATTACTAGCTCCGAATTTTACCGCCATGTCTCCGTTTTCTTAACCGGTTTCACGCAAGGCCAAAAGCTAAATCCCTCTCAGGTTTTGCTAGAAATGCATGTATCCGACTATCTTTCTTTTTTATTTATCTCTGGTTCGAGCGTACCCCGTTTCCAGTTCGAATCGGCGGTCCGATATATCAGCATTCGAATCCGAATCCTGTTACACCCCGTGTGTGAAACAGTAATATGGCCCTAGCGAGATTTTACACCCGTACAAAATCCTAGAAAAGAGAGAGAAAGAGAGAGCTGATGCAGCTGCCTCTGGCATGTACCAGCATGCTTCTTTTAAATTTATTTTTCATCAGTAAGAAAAGCGAAAATGGAATCGTGTTTTTGCCTGTGTGCTAGTGCACACACAGAGGTGGGACGACGTCGGCATTGGCCTTGGACCAGACGAACGAAAGCGGCTCGCCTTTGGCCTTGGACTGGAAAATCAGAATCGAGTAAAAGAGGAAAGAAAAGAGAGACGCTGCTTTCGCTCGCTCGCTCTCTCTCTCTCTGCGCCCTGCAGACGTACAGACCACCTCCGGAAGGCTGCGCGGGCTTTGCTGTTATTCAGGTTTTGTCGTGGCAGGCGCCGTGAGTCGCCATGATGTTTGGTAGTGGAGTGGAGGCATACGTTTATTTTTCTTTATGGGGTTTGATCCAATACTATCCTCTCTTTTAAACTCGTATAAATGCGTCCACTTATATATTATAACCCGTATTCAAACTGAGTATTATCTTTGTAGAGGCATATAGATCAGGATCTATAAATATACGACATTCCTGCATGTACACGATCCAGTCTGCCCACCACCGTTCCATACCCTGACCGCCACCACCGCTGTTGTCAACATTGTCATGTCCGCCGATGCCAAACTCTCCCGCGCCGTCTCTGTTATACAAGTCGCCGGACAGTCCGGCGAGACGCCAGACAAGGACAATCCTGCGATCTATCAGATATTCTGCCGGATTATCCAGCCGTTGCCGCCAAGCCATGCCGCGTCGCTGTCTTCACGTGCCGCCATTGCCGCCGCACCAGCCTTGCCGACACACACCTATGGGGCCAAGCCAAGGCGTGCGCCAGCCAAGCTGATTCACCGGCTCGCTGACCTGACCGTCACCATTACCACCGCGTGCGGACACGACCGTAATGGATCAGAGCCCTTTCTCAGTATCCATGGAAGATGAAACTCGTACTGTCGCTTGCTCCATGTGCGGTTCCATCTGTGTTGTTGATCTGGGGATCGTTTCGTCAGCTCGAGTGCCTGTAATAGGGACAGGGAAAGCAAAGCGGCCTGCCTTTGCCCTTTGCCCTTTGCTCTGCTCTGCTGCTGCTGCTGCTGCGCGGAAGAGGAAAATGAGAAGCAAACAAGAGAGGGAAAGGAGGGAAAGTGGAGTTGCAGCTAGCTGCCTTGCCTGCGACGGAGATGTGCTCCAGCAGAGCCAACCAGAAAGAAAGGCTGCCGCGAAGACCGGTCTTGGCAGTTGGCGCCTACCCCCTCGTCTCTTTCGACTCCTTCTTTGAACTGCGATCATGGATCACACGGGCAGCAGATTCTTTCGAACCAGGCAGGTTGTCCATGGGCAGAGGATCGACTGATTTGAGTTTGACCGAACGGGAGTATATAGTATATATTATTCTAAACACATGATAACAAAAAACAAAACGTTTCTGTTGTCAACCAGCTTTTTTCTCAAAATCTAATTTTTTTCTCTATGGATTGAAGATATTTCGTAGGATTCAAATACTACTTAGGATTTATTTTCTTCAAAATCTTATTTTTTTTCTATGTATCAAAGGATAGTCCAACCCAAATTCCTATGGATTGGGATACCTATGTCTCGACTCTATCTATAGGAATCTAAACATCCACTCCAACCTCACTTTTAGACTCGCAAGTGGGTAGCACCGACGCACCTCTCATGTAGTTCCATCGGTTTTGTGTGTTTTAGAATCTCTTGTGTTTACACGGACAAACCTGTAACATCCATATGTTTTGCTCGCTCCCAGTCACCCCAAACATGCAAATTTTGAAAAGTATGACGATTGCTTTCCAAAGATCATCTCGTGAACTAGATCCTACGCAGATCACGTGTTTTTAAAGAGCCACGAGAGGGAACAATTCCACTTTGTGTAGACCCTAGCAATGGCCAGCCACCGTGTGGCCTCCGCTAGCGGCGACCCTCCTCCTAAAAAACCACGGCATCCACATCCTCCCACATGATGTCCAACTGATGCATCATACCTGATATGCCTCTATCACCACACTCGATGATGAACTAGCCTCATCCTTCACCATGATCGAACCACGACCCAGGACGACTCTAGGCCATAAACCTTCCCTCTCCCTATTGACGAGAACCAAGACCATGAAACAATGCTAAGATCATCCCTTGATCAACCCAAGCTCAATCGACCACAAAGAAGATACGTAGGATAAATCGGGAAGAAGGGCTCAACGACAACATCACCATGAGAGACTCCAAATCCTAACAAGAGGCAAAAAATGCTAGTTGGGGCTTAAAATAATTTGTTTTCTGTCCAGCCGAAGAAAAAGGTGACCGGTGCATGCATTAGATGGCGCGAGGCATGGGCCTCTGTTTGCTCGTTGGATTGGGCTGACTCAGCCGAAGAAGACATTCGACATGATTTTGCACCACACTCTCTTGCCATATAATAAACAAAATGGAAGTTCTTCCACTAGAAGAACTAAAATAAAAGTTCCGCCCAATTTCCATAGTGCAAGGCTATCCCAAGGTCACTCATCTCGCTGGAAGAGTCTCGTGGCTGGTTTGTTTACCGCAAGACGACAACATGGCCGCCGGTGACTCGCTTCACCCACACCTTTTTCTCCCCTTCATCTCCCCTTGTAGCTCCCATAGAACCCACCGGCCGCCTTCAACATACACAGCCTGCTCATAGCCGGGATACCTTTCCCTGCCCCGAGCTCCCCCTTCGTGTTCCCATCGCCAACACCACCACCCCTTTTAAGCCCCGCCACCATCTTTTGTACGCCAACGGACCCGCACCCTAATCCTAAACCCTAAGTTTCTTCCTCGCTAAAGTTCAGCCTACCGCAACAACCCTGCCTCCGAGTCATTGGCATGGTGAGGAGCGACTTGGCTTCGGTGACTTCAAGGAGGTAAGTCACATAGCGACTTATCCCCTTTATTTTCCCTTCATTTTAGATCGAGCGTATATGGTTGACTCAGATTCTAAACCAATGTTTAAGATATTCATACGAATATTTGTGCATTCTAAGAAAGTTTCAGTGTGTTTTGGATCGGTATTTAAATATGTTTTTATGTTTTGAGCTAAAAATTATTTGAACACAAACAAGTGATCGCAATAAATTTACATTCTCGTTGAAATTGAGAGAGAATGATAAGAGGAGAGAGAGAGAGGAGAGAGATTTAGTTCGTGGACGAAAGATAAGGTGCAGCCCTTGTTGCTTCAGTTGCGACCGTTGGACCGAACGCACGAAGCCTCGACCACAAGAGAGCGATTTCGAGTTCCATGTGCTTTTGTGTACCGAACCGAAGACGTTTAAACCGAGCATGAATACCTATCTTGTGAAGCGTATGTATTGTGCATCCTTCGTCTCCTGGCCGATCACACTGCAACCTGGCGTTCGGTTTCGACAGACCGATCAGTGCAACTGTGTGCAAGGCAATCGGCAATGTCGCTCTGCATTCCATCGACCGGTCGACCAGCGCGTGTACACTCTACACTGTCAGTACAACTGTACAGGCCTCTGGCGAAATTGTCAGTACATTTTTTTAAGCTTAATCAACCGCAAAACTCTACCAGCTGACCCCTTACAGCTGCAGCCCATTCACCAGAGAAGAGGCTATGCTTTCGCTGCTGCTTCCTGTGGCCATGCATTGGTGACTCGAAAACAAGACAGCAAACAGAAGAGGGAAAAGGGAGAACTGCTGCACCTCCGATCTGCCAATGCTGCAGATGTAGTGCCAGAATGCTTCTCCTTATTTATTTTCCAGAAAAGAAAAGAAAATCATGCGGTGCTTCTGTACCTATGTGCCGCACGTCCGTTGGTATTGGACCAGACGAAAGGAGCTCCCCTCCCTTTGGTGCTAGCTCTAGATGCTGCTTGTGGCCTTGGACTGGAAAATGAGAATCGAGCAGAAGAGGTAAAAAGAGAGAGATGCTGCTCTCGGTATCTCTGCAGATTTACCACCACCAGAAGGCTTCACGGACGTAGCTGTTCTTCAGATTTTTTTGTCGTGGATGGAAGGCACTGTAAGTTACCACGATGTTTAGTACTGGAGACTGAATTTTTCGTGACATCTTCATGGATGCACGTACATGTCTCGTGGTTTTTGGGACCAAGATTGTGTTCATAGCTACATACATAATCTCCATTGTTCATACGTATCTCCATGATTTCAGCATCTAGATATGTGTGTCCTGTAGGTTCAGACGGCATGTGTGCGTGTTGTTGCCTGGCTTGTTACATGAGAGACGAGAGCTAGGAGTATGTTTGGTAGGCTGCTATAGCCTCAGGAAAGCATAAATTGTCCCGTAGAATCGCCTTTTATCCATGTGGTGCACTTAGAGCACCTCCACTTGTTTGGCGTTTCTAGGCTATGAAATTTTCGGCTTAAGAATTGCCGAATTTTCACTCGTGTTCACAGGACCCGTTCACAGAAATTTAAAAATTAGGCTAAAATTCGACAAAACATGGCGAAATAAATACTAATTTAGGCGATTGCATTAAAATATAGACGAATTCATACATATTATGTCAAATTCGGATATATTTCCGAATTCGACTTACAGTAGGCTAACAAAACATTAAAAAACATGAAAATAACAGAAACGTTGAGCTATGCCGAGGCAGCGGTAGAACACCGTGCAGTCAGCGTTGTTGGTGCCATCGTCGTTGCTCGGCGGGTTCGGCGGCTTGGAGCTGCCCTGGCCGGCGTCGTTGCAGCGGCACTGCTGCGACGAACGTCCCCGCCCTCCCTCGTCCTCATCTTCTTTAGATGTGTATACATACATGTATGCTTGTTCCAAAAGTTTTAGAGTAGATAAGTAATAGTATCAATCTGTGGCTACTTTGTTACCGTTATCCCCTATCAAAGTTATTCATTTGATTTGTGTGAAAAGAATATCTAGTGGGGAGCATCCCGTGAGGACTAAGTGTGCAATGTATACACGACCTAGTGAGATTTGACTAGTTCACAACTTAGCTGATTTGAGGTAACGCCTTTACATCTTTATAAGAGCGTGATTCAAATGCCAAAAAGACGATTTCATGGATGTTATTTTAATAGCAGTAAGCGTGTGATGCCATCTAATTGTTGGACATGAGAACAGAAAGACTTACTTGGCCATAAGAGGACCAAAAAAATGAGCAACATAACAATCATAGGATAAATTCCTCATAGATATTTTTTATTTTCTGGAATTTTTCATTTGGTATATTGGTTGTTATCATTCCATTTATTTATACCTAAAATAGACAATCACGTATTCAAGAGATTTTTATCAACAAAATATGTAACCAAGAAACCTCTGTTAGTTCTAGAGTTGGCTCATGATACTTAAGAAAAATCATGAAAACATACATGTAGTTGTAATTCATATGGATGGCAAGGACTTATTTGTGAAGACATGCGATTTTGTTCTCTTTTCTCTCTGATCTAATACAGTTTAACCAAAGAATTTGAAGAAGTAGAGTATCAAGGAAACAACTAACATGGGACATGCTACAATATGTGCTTATGATTTATTGTAGCTACAATTACCCAAATTGGAGTTAACATTACATAGTAAAAAATATTAGTATATATATTGATTTACTTTTGTATTATGGCTTTGTTAATTTTTAAAAGATATAATACGAATATAATAGTGGTAAAAAATCATATGTTTAGAAAATATTTTTAGTTGCAAAACAAAGCAAAAAAGTTTGGTACAAAAGGCTTTGTACTCACAAGCACTCATCCTTCAGTCATTTGCCGCAGAGGAGGAGAAAAGTGGAGCTGCAGCTACTGGTTTGTCTTTATGGATTGTCTTTGCAACAAAGGATAGTCTAACCCAAATTCCTACGGATTGGGATTCCTATGTCTCAGCTCCGTAGGAATCTACATATCCACTCCAACCTCACTTTTAGACTCGCAGTGGATAGCACCGAGGCACCTTTCATGTGTTCCATCAGTTTCGTGTGTTTTAGAATCTTTTGTTTTACGCAGAGAAACTTGTAAAATCCGTGTGATTTGCTCGGCTCCCAATCACCCAAACATGCAAATTGAAAACTATGATGGTTAATTTCCAAAGAACATGGCTTCATCTCTTGAACTAGATCCTACGCAGATCACATGTTTTTAAAGAGCCACAAGGTGGAAAAATCCCCCTTTGTGTAGACCCTAGCAATGGCCAGCCACCGTGTGGCCTCCGCTAGCGGTGACCCTCCTCCTAAAAAGACACGTCATCCACATCCTCCCCCATTTTTGAGAGTTATTGAAGATTTTTTTTACAATGCCTAGAATCCCCCCTCCCCTCCCCCCCCCCAAACATTGAAGTTTTGTGCTTTGCCCCTCCCTCCCATCGTTTCTTGGCAAGCTTCGCCACTAGTGATCAAATCCTTCATTAATCACCTCGAAGTGGGTAGAAATCTCAAGGGGAGAGCGGTGCCCAACATTGGCAGTGTTAGTGAATGGGGAGAACAAGAGACTAGAGGAGAACTCGATTATGCAAGGGAGGCGACCTGGAGTGGACATGTACATGCAAATCACTCTTTTCTTCTTTAGGCTGGTCATAGTAGAGAGTAACATAGCCTAGTAACATGTATAAATTACTAGTTTATATTACTACCTTCATAGTAGAGAGTGATATATAAGTGGTGTCATGTAAAGTATTATTTATTACTCATTTTCCTTAGTATATGTGATGTTACAGTAACCAAATATGTTACTCTATCTATATAAGGAATTTTGCTGAATTAAATCCTTAGTTACTCGTAAAGTTACTTATACAATGACTAGCCTTGGCGCTAAGTGCGTGCCTACATGGGCTTGAGCTGCTAGCAATCTTGCTTGATTGGTTGATCAATTCTTTTTTTAAGCTGACATGCGTGCATGTGCGTGCCTGGATGGGGCCGTACCAATCAGGGCCCTGTGCCGCCACACCGGCTGCACCGGCTCAGGGCCGGTCATGGTCTTGATAGCTTCTCTCCCGTACCTAATATGGAAGGAAAACAATTTTGTTAGGTGAAATCTCCAACAGTAAAAGTAGTAACAAAATCTCAGTCATATACAATCAATAATATACATATTGTTTAAGTGGATACTAAACTTTAAGCAACAAAAAAATATAAACATAGGGACTTGTGATCTAGTACGCATGTTTTATGCATTCGAGTTTATGAGCTACTACCTCCGTTCCAGAAGGTATATGATTTTCTTCCGAGGCGGAGACATGCATAGGCGATTGTGAGGCGGTCGTCCCGTGCCTCCCATCATGGCGCCGTCGGGCGATCTTCCCCGCTCTTGTGGCCTTCGGGCCATGGAGGCAGGGTGGATGTTGGCCCCCGTTGGCAGGAGGGCTCCAGTTTTCCTATTTTAAGGTTCAAGGTTTGGCGGGACAACGCTCAGATTGTGGCGGCTGCGTCTTCTCCAATAAATTCTCCCCGGCTCCAGCTCCATCTCGACGGCGATGTTGGGAAGCTTGTGGGAGTGGTGTGTTCCTCAAAGACTTCTTCTGGCTGTGGGGATCTTCGGATCGTCAAGCAACTTCATCGGCGATTCATCTTTCTTCTTCATCTTGGAGACGGATGTGGCCTTTTGGGCCAGTTCGACGACTTTCAGTTCCGTCCGCAACCAACAACGTCAGACCGACTCTAGGAGGAGCGGCAGCGGCGGCGCACCATCGACACGATCTATAGGTTGAAGATGAAGGAGGTCTCAAGGATTTCGATGTAATTTTAGTTTTTATTGACCAAAACAATTAGCCAACACGGACCAAGCACGTGTTGAACTATCGGAGTAGGTGACACGCGTAGAAGGCGTGTGGCGATGGTGCAGGACGTGGCACGTAGCTGTGTGCCCAACCGTAGGGCGACATCTGAATCACACCGTTCCATGGGAGTTGCGGCGTGGGCCTTGAGGTTAAAGATGAAGGATGTCTCAAGGATTTCGATGTAATTTTAGTTTTCATTGCGGTGTTTTGTACTGTTCACTGTTTCTTTTAATGGCAATGTCCTATTTGCAATTTTTTAAAAGTTTAACCAAATTTACAAAAATAAACTATTAACATTTACTAGACATAGGTGAATTTTACAGTTTCTTAATATTGATTCTGCATAGTCAAGCCTACTCCGATTCCAAAGTGTCTAGTGTGGTGGCCTGATCGGCAGAAGCCCAAAACAATTAGCCAACACGGGCCAAGGCCTCAATGGCACGCACGTGCTGAATTATCAGAAGAAAAAAAGGCGATCAACTGATCAACCCTGATGAACGCGACAAGGTCTGATTCGACTCTGTCTGTGGGCAGATACGTTTGGTTACGAGGAGCACCACCTCCTGGTATTTTTCTTTGAGAGGAAATTGCGGTACTTTATTAATATAAAGCTCAGCTACATCCTGCTATTAACATGCCTATATATGAAAGAAAAAAAAAGGGCGTGTGAGTTAAAAATACAACAACGCGACTTTTTGTTGAAAAATAAAATCTGACCAACACGACTCAGTATACGCTAGCTGGGCAATCAACGTGATGAAATTATTGATTTGTTTGATCTCCTTGACGTAGATCCACATTAAAATTACTAATAGTTCAAATGTAATTTTTTTTGAACTGCCTAACAATACTATATTGTTACAATTCGATATCCATAGTAAACTTGCAGGACTTGTAATATTTCCATGTTGTATCACTTGTGTGCTCATTGTCTTCTTGGCCCCTGGCATGGTTAAATCCTTGATCCGGGCATGATCATATTCTCTTCATGCAGGTTCACTCTCTTTTGGTTCAGTGCAACTTTTTTTTTTCAGGGGACTTTCCCTTTCGGTGCAACTTTTTATTTTTCAGGGGACTTTCCGTGCAACACTGCAACTGAAGAAACAAAAGAAAGAGACTGCTGCACGAGCTCTCAAGCAGTCGTCGGCCTGTGTTTGTGCACTGGGCTTTAATGTGGCGGATTAGGCTGTTGTAGGTGCTCGACAAGCTTTTTTGGGCTTTGAGAAGATGCATGCTTGGCAGGTGTTACATGCAATGGGAGTACGATTTTTGTTTCTACTGCAGAGTATACAGAATACGTAAAAGTCTTGGTATGTGCTGAGGTACGAGTAGGAAGACCAAACATGCTGTGGCCTGAGTTTAGAGCAAAGCTATGTGTGTGAAGACACGTGGCTGCCACGTATGGACACACGGAGCTTTATTATCTCTGAATTTCGTTATTGGTAGTAACACAGTTCAGTTATGCTACCGAGACAGACAAACAGACAGACAGGCCAACCCAGCCTCTGAACAAACCTGTCAAGTATGTACAACAAAACCTCAGCTAGCTGCATGCAGAACTCTTACCAAAGCGCGCGCATCGTATACGCATGAGGTCCGTCGGGGTCCGTCGGATCGGATCGGATCGGATCGACCAGTAAGCGTATACGCATGAGGTGGAAACCGTACGCTCATATGTATACATACGTACCTACGCATACTGTACTAGGTACTACCTGCGTGCGAATCCATGATGTCGCTGGACACGCGAAACAGCAGTCGACGGTACAATTATACGGGGCACACGAAAAATTTCTCTAGCTTGCTTCTCTAATTTTAAAACCCAAAAAAATAGCATTCAGTGCTAATGAGCTGGAGCTCCGGCCACACGTACGTAGAGCAGTTTTCCAGTTTTGGGACAATTTTTTTGGCCTCGATCAGATTTTTTAAAAAAAAGACCTGACTAGATACAGAAGACCCAATATCTATCGGCCCATTCCTCATCTGTATAGGCCGTTAGGGCGCCGGCCCGCACCCACGGCTCGGAAGCAGGGAGCTCGAGCGCGATGCTGCCCGTAGTATGTGGACCCACCAAAGTTCTACTTTTAATTCGTTTATTAAATTTATAGTAGTACAAATTTTGAGCAAAACATTCAACTAGAATTTTACAAATGAACTAGGAGTGGGACTTTGGCGGGATCTCACCTGACACCCTAACTGGTGCTCCAGCCGAGGAGGCGCGGGAGAATTCGACCTCCTCAGGGCGATTCACGTCTCCCTCCAAGGAGGCGCACGGGTTCAGCGGCAAGGTGAAGTCGGTGACCACCTCGGCTCCGAGAAAGAAGCCCCGATGAGTGGCGCGGCTAGCCCCGAGGAGATCTAGGGTTAAAGTTAGGGTTAGTAGGTTCCGGGTTACATCTAGCTAACTACCTAGATCAGCTAGCTTGTTTGTATGAACTAGTTTGTGCGTGTGACCTTGCATTTAGACGAAGAACTTGTTTCTACTTAATTTAAGGCGCCAATCAGTTTCCAAAATTTCAGGATCTATTCTGCCACAAGAATGTTCAAATGCGCTAACCTGGCCTAGCAGACTCCACTTCTGTTTCCACTTCCTCACGTGGTTGGAAAGCATACAAGGGGTGACTATAATGCCTGTGTAGTCAAGAACATCATTGCAAACACTCTACATATTGTGTTCTTTGAAGCCTCACAAAAGGTCTGCCCCATTGTTGAGTTCCTCGCATAGCCTGTTTAGGACGAGCTCTAACAAAGATGGTTCCCATACCATTGAAGGTTTGGGTAGATACTTCCATGGCTCAAGATTTATATTATCAAGTTGCATCCAGGACATATCAATCTTCACTGAGGGAGTAGACATATCGGGAGAAGGTGCTTGGACCTATGCAAAAGCTAACACATTATGCATTGAACTATAATGGTGCTCATGATCTGATCAACAAGAAATTCAGACAGAGAGGTTCTTACAGGATCAGAAGCAAGATATAGTGCAGAAATCAGCGAAGAGGAGGGTAAGAAGAGGGGGGTAACGAGGGGTAATCTTGGCAATGCCCATACTTATGGACTTAGGGTTTCATGGAAAAGAGAGCGTTGGGGATTTCGTCGGCTGATCAGAAAAACAAGGAAGTCAATGTAGTCTGATTATTGGAAAAGCTTGGTTACAAAGTTGCCGGTTTGCCAGTTGCGATCTAGCTCACGGCGGATTGCTGGAAAACTAAGATGCCCTCTCCGTTGGGTCCTCCCATCCTTTATATGAGAGGTTGGGTCCTGGATCCGTAGCCGGAGAGGTTACAAGTTTATGTTTACAACAAGAACTTTATGTCGGTTCCTGATTATTCCTTGGCAGGTAAGAAAAGTCATTATTTTTCGGGTGCTTCTTGGACTTGTTGGCCCTTCGTGGGCCATAATCTTTTATACGCCTAGGGTAACTAATCATAGGGACCCGATAGGTCATACCAATGTCAGGGGGCGTCGGCATGACCACCATGTATGTGCTTGACGGGCGGGAGGATCACTGTCCCTATGCTAGAAACATAAGAAGGCACACACACCATTGTTGTGCTGGGTGGTGAAGAAGGCATGACAGCCTACAAAAGATTTCACACCTAAACCATTTAGCTCAAAATCTACAGCGACCATCATGAATCTATCCTATTCTAAGCATTGAACTACTAAGGTGTGCCAATCAACGCAGATCCACGAACCTCCATAGCAAACTTACAGACCTAATTGACCTCATCAAGGGTTAAATCTTTCTTATCGACAGAACATGGGACATGGAAGATGGAGAAGGCATGTCAGCAATGACCGACTCCAAAAGCTCTTTGTCCAAGCCTGTGAATAAGCTCGTCCCGCTAGCGCCATGGATATCAGGAGAGGGGAGAGTTCGATTGGGGGAGGGAATGGTGGATTTGGAATTCGGCGATGATCGAGCGATGCTAAATAGGAGGGCGAGTTTCAACGGACGGTGATCAATTTCTCCTGTCGAAATTTCGATGCAGCGGTAGAGCTCGCACCATCTTCCACGGTTGCAGCTGCTCGTATGCCGTGATCTCCAAAAAAAAGCTCGCAACGAGGGTGACTCTAAGGAAACGTTTAATTCTGCCGTTCCCCCGCGTCTGGCCCGTTGCTGTTTTGAGGGGCGTGCGGGACACAATGTGGAAGACGACAATGTGGAAGACGGCCAAGCATCCAATCGACACGATTATGTATCTTGTTTCCACTTCATGCGAGCTACCAATGAAGCTCTAAATATCCATTTGGGTCGCCGGTTGGGAACGCACGAGGCGCAGCGGCTGGAGCGACGATGGTCCGTACAACAGTGGCCGTGACCAGCACCGCATGCACGTCGCCGTACGTACTGCAGAAAATTATACACGGACAGACAAAGCGAGATCCACCACACGATACGTACGGATGCACATGCATGCAGCTAGCGGGACCAGCAGCTCGCGTCACGTAGCTTCGCCCAATCGCCATGCATGTCGACCGTCCGTCGTCCGATCGACACATCGATCGCCTCTCTCTAGGGGTGCATGGTCCTTACAATTAAAGTACGTAGTACGTGCTCACTAGCGTGTGTATAGCTAGCTGTTATTGGCATGCATGCATCGTCCCAGCAATCATCACCCACCCAGCCATGAATGTATCCATCATCATCATCATCGACCTTCAGCTTCTCTCAACACAGACCAAGATCGACCATCGTTGAAGGATATATGTTATATGCGAACAAGTCGATCGATCTGAAGTTTGTTTTTCGTCAGACAGAAGCTAGTGCAGCACTGTTGCAGTGGTTAGTGGCGGTAGCTGTTGCTGTGTCCATCTGGTTGTCTGAAGAGGCATGCGGCGGCTGAAGTACTGGCAATAGGAGTTTGCAGTTGCAGGCTTTCGCTCGCTCACTCATGCATTGTTCAGGCACACCAGCTAAAGCTACAAGCTAGAGCTAGCTTCTAGCCTGCTATAGGCATTGAGATCATCATTAATTAAATCTTAAGTACAAGAGCAGCATAATAACTCACAAGTTTATGCATGCTAACTATATATATATGAAGCTCAAGAGTATATAGTAGTAGTTCAGGTCCGGTAAATATACAGATCAAGCTACAAACAAATTTTTTCACTGGTTTTGTTTCTACGTGGCACTATCATCTTACAATTAACTAGACAGACGATGAAAAAAATAAAACCCCATGGTTTGATCTATACTACTTTTTAGATAAATATCGTGAGGCTGGTCATAGTACTAATAACTTGCACATATTACTAGTTCATGTTACTATTTTTATAGTGGGTAGTAACATGTGTGTGGTGTCATGTAAGGTTTAATAATTAAATTAGATTATAGACTCATATTGTCTTGATATGTGTGATGTTATGGTAACTAGCTAAGTTACCACCTCTCTCTCTTTCTTCATTAATTATCATGCCATATTACCAATTTGCTTACTCCCTCCATCACGGTTTGGAAGGCGTCTTACAAAAATCATGCGTTTCCACAACTCCTCTCCTCATAGGAGTATTAGACTTAATCACAAAATTAATGTCCCATTTTTTCTCCCCACTACAACCAATGCATGCGTCTAAACTTCTTGTTTTTATTGAGTAATTACGTTTAATAGGGCGCCGAATAATTAATGGGCCTATTTTCTCTTAAAGAATTTGCATGTTTTTAACACAAATCTGGCCCCAATCAACACCCACCTAGGTCCCAACAATCTTTCTAAAACGCCTTCCAAACCGTGACGGAGGGAGTACTTAGCATTGCATGTACATGAATGTTACTAGCTAAGTTACTCCCACTATGACTAGCCTGAGATTGATTACTAAGGTCTTTCACCATGAGTGGTTTTTAGCGGTGTATCCTAGACACTTTGCTTATATGACACTATAGTTAATGAGGAAAGAGATTGAGGTTGTATCTTAGTAGCTAAGAAACATCTCTTGCACGAAACCATAGGCAAACGACATGGTTAGGCCAATCAAATGCATGCATGTCATCTAAATCAGTAAATATAGATACACCACTTAAGAAACAATGCATTGGAGGAGTTGTCTCTTAATCATTTATTTCTTTTAGGATAATGTGCTAAGATACACCCCATTGTGACAGGCCTAAGGTTACATTCATAGGACTAAGCAACTGCGCCCAGAAATCGGACAGTTGTAGGTACCTAGTGCCTGTGTTTCTAACTTTGGGAGTTCAAATTAACTCTTAAAAAATCTTATGTTTAGGAACAGAGGTAGTAGATAGCTAGCATGCATCCACGTTTTGCTCGCAACTAACGCAAAATATACTTACTATACATGGGACAAGTTGCGGAACAGTAAAAAAAGAACAGCTCTCGCGTCCCTCCTGAGGCAACACGGGGTTGAACCCTAGCGCCGCACAACCAGCTCCCTCAGCATTCCTCTTCTCCCTGTCGCCAATGCTGGCGGCTCACCTGATGTCAAAGTGGCGGGGAGGAGGAACAAAATAAATCGGGAGGTTGCATGTGCAGGGCAATGGCCACTACTAGCGAAAGCGGCTTGAACCAGATTATGCAACATTGCCCTGTCTTACTAGAATTTACTGAATCCAAGTATGAAACCTTTAGTGGCGGCCAGAGAGAAGAATCCATGCGGTGGCCTGAGATGGTGTTGTTGGCGGCCAACTTGGATGCCTATCGAGGAGGCAAACGCGGGAACCCGTCGTCGCATTAAGGTGTGGCGTCATGCATGTAAAAAGTGTAGGAGCAGTCAATATCGGCATGGCAATGAAAGGTGCGGGAGGGGCGGGTGTGCTGTGTGTGGCGACATTGGAAGCCCCCGATAGCTGGGGCACTATGGTGGCGCCATGGTCTTGATCTAGCCCGCCTAGGCCCGATCTGGTTTGTGAGGGATCTATCATCGTGGTAGCCGTTGTTGTGTGTGTGGCTAGGAGGTGGTGGTGGATGGAGGGAGATGAATTGCAAAATTAAGTGTCTTGCATATCCTACCATCTAGAAGGGCGCCAGGCTTGCTGGGAAGGTGTGATTTGCCGTGGAGACATGTGCAACGAGGTGGCATGATGTGTGGTAGTCGGTCGCGGTTCCATGCATGGTAGAGGGCCATGGTTCCATGTGCGGTGTCTAACAAGGTCTAGTTTTGGGCTTGTAAAGGTGAGGCTATTGCTGAAGGTCGTACGCTAGCAGTGGCTGATGTCATCGATGATGGCGTCTAAGGATGTTGTTCCCTCATTGGAGGCATCATCAGCTCCCACCTGCCATTCTTTACATGATCCAGGGAAAACCCTAAATTTTGTTTTCCAGATCGAACAATGGCAGCGCTACTCTGTGTTGTGTTCCCTCTTGGTGGCATAATTTTGGAGATGGATTCGGTCAGAGTGACCCGTGGCTCGCGAGGGTGTTCAGACGAGGTGGGCAGACGGAGCCCCCCTCCACATGCAAGGAGCATCAGATGATCAACATTGGTCACTACTTGTGGGATCAGAGAGGCATATGTCCCCCCTCTTTTGGAATATCATCCCTCACTAGTGTATACGAATTTGGTGAATATGGTCAGATCCAATCGACGTGATGATTTGCAGTGTGCACTTCGGTGGCGGCGAGCCGGCCAAGTGCCCGACGTTTTGTATGTCTTGTGGTGTTTTTTTGGCAAAGTGAATATATTAATATCACGAAGATATCAATTACACCCAGCCGCTGCAACAACACACTTTCATAGAGGCATTACGAATGCACACAACCGTAAAACAATAAGAGGAAAAAATCCCCACTACAGTGATGTATTCTTTGTAGCAGCAGAACAAACACCACCAAGATAACACCCAAAGTCCAAATCCTCCAAAAATGACGCATTCAAAAAGAAAATAGTGCACAAGCGCCGTCTTCATCTGATCAAAGATCATGCGTTTTTACCCTATAGAAAGTCCGCGCTCTCAAAACAATGCCTTCAACAAGACCATTGCCAGACACAACCAATCAAGACCAGACCTTGGATTTTCACCATAAAAGCTAAGACTTTGTACTTCTCCTATGCTGCCACCCGCACTTGTCGATGCCACTGTTATGAGCCATGAATCACCAAGCAAATTCATCATCGCCTCGAAGACTTGAACCACCATGACTAGTCTTCGAATCTCAGCCTCCATGACATTCTCCGCATCTGACTTCATCATGGATCACAAAAGACATGTTTCATGATGGTAACAGACATCAAAGCTTCGTGTCGCTCCCTCTTGAAACCGCATGGTCAGTAAAACAAGGGTGCGCACGATCTAATCCCATCTGATCCTGCAATTTCCAGGCATGAGACACCCAATAGAAGTCGCCGGCGAAGCCTTCCGAAACTCGTCACCAGCCATAATTGAGTGCAGGCTTCAAGCAAAAAATTGTCTTGTCGTGAAAAGAACCATATTGAGTGCCTCCTTATTGGAGCACACCAGCAGGCCCCCACGTCGCTCATCTGAGCAACCAAGGGAAAGGCATCTGCAAAGCATCCACGCCCGCAACCTCCATTGAAGAGACCGCTAGATTGGACCTTAAGGCCCAGATCACCGTCGTCACCTGAGATGTGTACCGGAGCTCCATGTTGTCCTCCACCCTCCTGCCGCTTTGGCTACTAGGCCTTAGCCCCACAGTCGTGCCACCTTGTACCGCCATCAGCACGCCACCATGACACACTCTCCTCCCCTCCAACATTTGCCGAGAGGGGGCCTCCACTACCGCGGGCGTTGGCGACGTCGCTAGTCAAGATCAGCCGAGAGGAGAATGGCTGCTGACGGATCGAGATCCCCTCTGGAGTGTGCTCGGGTGGGGAGCAACCCTGAAGGCAGTAGGTGAAGCGTTGAGGGGAATCTTTTATGAGATCTCATCATTTATTTCCATCTTAGATGTGGCTACCGGTTGTCAAGGTTTTCACCCGGTTTTCCTCAAATATACCAAGCAATGACCTCCTTCTTTTTATAGATATTTTAGCAGCTCTTCTAATATAAAAAACACTCGCATATATTCCCTTCGTTTCATAATATAATATGTTTTAGCTTTGTGAAGATAATGTATCTGTACCGCTTTTAGTGTGTAGGTTCCAGATACATTATCTTCACAAAGCTAAAACATCGTATATTATGAAACGGATGGAGTAGTATCTAATATATGTGATCAATGGAAGTCTTTGAAGGCTGAAATGAACCAGAGAGTCTAGGTACACTGACCTGAAGTTGGCCACTTGGCCGGTTGCAGCCTTGACGCTGCATCATGATGCAGAAGGGCAAAGTAACAACAATAGCAAGTAGTAGTAAAGCGATGATCAGATCAGATGAAAAACCTCACCTTTGATGACTGACGAGACAGTTGTACCGGCCGGCCACACCATTCTGCAAGGGCTCGCCACTCTCTACCGCACCACATTGGTCCCCTTCCTTGGGCACAATAATAGCAATGTACCAAGTACCCGTACTACATATTACCCCTAGCTAGCTACCTCCGCTCCTCCCCCCAGCTGCATGCGCCATGGTCCACTTAATTGAACCGTCCATCATCCAGCCACACACTGTGATCCATGGTGAGATTTTTCTGCAGAGCAGCCGGCCAGCACCAGCAGGCAGCAGGGCCAACTGTAGTTCTTGATGCCTGCATTTCCCTGTCCTCCCATTCCATCCATCATTTCCTGGATTTCACTTTTTTTTGTTATGGTTTCTTCAAAACACATACACCACTCATCAGTATCAAAAGATCAATGAAAGGCGGTTTTTCAGTTTTCCTGATGATGAACCAACCCGCGTCCGACTGTCATGAGTTTCCATGATTTATTTTTGGCAATACAGTAATATCAGATTAAAGTCCGGATCAAAGGATTAAGGATTGGTAGACAGAGATCACAGATTCATTGTTCATCTGTTAATTAATCACCGGAAGTACACAGATATTGATCGACTAGTACCTACATGGTGTTTTCTTAAACGAACAAGGACATGACAGCATCCTACACGTATCACTCTCAGGGAAAGATTCTGAAACGCACAAAATGCAAATGTATACAGGTAGTAACACCAGAGGAGAATATTGAGAACAGCAAGAATATACTCAAGCAAGGTGGCCAGCCATATATATGGCTCAAAGTGCATGTGTGCCTTCCTTGGACAGGTCCCCCTTTTCGCAAGGAAATAGCTAGAATGCACGGTGTACATGCATTTGCCATGTACATATATATGGCTTGAGAGAATATATATGATGGAGCCTTGCTAGCTAGAGTGGCACACACACCCTCATCATTCTCAAATTAATGGTATGAGGTGGATCGAATAATATGTATGCAGAAATTAAAGCATGACGGCATCAATCAGAGGATGCTATAGGATAAATAACTAAAGGCATCATGGACTGATTAAGGGAAACATCAGCCGGCGAATTAACAATAGACAGAGATAACAATGTTTAACTCAAAGCTCTGTACGTGTTCATACGTATCCTGTCCCCCTCTCTGCAAACCCAATGACTGGTTGATTAATTTAGCACGAAAACATGCAATATTTTGTCGTTAGGTATAGCTATGTCCAGTGTATACATCTACATGTCTCAAAAGAAAATTAATGAGCTGAGCGGCTACGATGGGCATTTATAGAAGATACAGAAGTGCAGAGAGCTTACTTGTCACAAGCTTGAAAGGTTAGCTAGCGTCCATGTTACAAGTGTACCACATGCTGCCAACAGACTGATGAGCTTACTTGGCACAAAGGAATCTTCCAAAATAAATGGCATTACTAGTGGTAGATGTCATAAAATCATGGCATATTATGCATGCATCCCTTAGTCAAATGTTGAAATAAATAATTATTATCGAGCCTTCCATCAATTTTGTTTGTGTATATAGCCCATGAAAAGGAGATCCCAAGTGAAAAGCACCAGAGGTACATAAGCACACCACCACCAGGACTGAATTTAACCAAGCAACCACCCAGGAGAATTACAGCATAAACTTCCTGTGCATCTATTGATGCCGGGGTACTCCCCTATTTTGAAAGAAAAAAAGAGAATTGCAGCATTAATTAGTTATCTGATGCACTTGTTGCTTTTGTCAAACCTCTGTCAAGACTTACAAACATTCGCAAGTGAACTAAAAGGCAATCTTGCTAGCAAGAAGTACCAGATAAAAAAGGAAATTACTACTACTAGCAAATGAAAAGATGGATGGGAGCTCATCTTACCGGGTGGACGGTGCACCTGCAGCAGCGAGATGACTCTTGGCCAGCCGATGAGTCGAGCGGTTGCTGATGCAGCATCATCAAGATTCTCATCTCATTTACGACAGGGACGAGATCGAATCTGATGTGAATCTTGGTGGTGCTGCACCTGCAGCCGCCGACTGTGATCTGATCCTCATACATACAAAGCCATGGCGAGATCGATGATATATAATAAAAGTGGAGACAAATTTAGACGAAGAAGAATGAGATGGATTCCACACATCGATCTGTGCAGACGAATGGATGGATCAAGACAGAGAGCGATGGTATATATGTATGTGGAGAAAGGAAATAATTAAGAAGGGAAGCCATAGCGACCTATTAAACAAAAGAAAAATCGGGAGCCGGCCAGACGGCCGGCGGATCGATGACTTCTGCCATAGACGACCGGGGCCGGAGACGAAGAAGGCCATCCGGGATGGGAAGGGAGAGGAGAGGGGCTGGCTGTGGAAATTCTTTAGATGTAAAGATCGATGGATGGAGTACAGTATGGAGGCAGGGAGGTAGGTAGCTAGGTTAAGATCGATTGGTTGGCATGGCCGGCCGCCTCCACAGAAACAAGGGAGGTAGCTGAAGCTATATATAAGGCAAAGGCCCTGAGCTAAGCTAGAACGAGAGGGAGAGAGGGGGAGGCCAAAACCCTAGATAGATAGAGAGGGAGGAATAGTGGTGGCGCTGGCATGGCTAGTTGGATCTTGTGAGAGAGATTATATAGATGGCGAGAGAGCAAGAGCGGCAGAGAATTAATTAACCTTGCAATACCTTAGCATAGCTAGCTAGCCAGCTAGGTGTGTACTGTTAGCTCTGAAGCTCCTCCATGGAGGTGAAAGCCTGACTAATGGAGAGAGAGAGAGGGAGAGGTGTGTGAAGAAAATAAATGGAGAAGAGGAAGGAAGGAGGAGGTGGAGGGGGAGCAGTTGCTGGTTGAGGCGAGACCAACGACGCAGCATTGGATTGGTCCACTTCTACTGCACATCGTTCTCACAGGCCTCTGGCCGGGCACATGACAGCGCCAACCACTCACCCTCCACTCGATCCTCTCCTCTCCTCTTCTTCCTTAATTAGTCAATATATAATCATAATCATACTGACTTCACAGAATACATTACTCTGGAAACTTTTTGATGAAGCTAGACGGACACATCGCAACCCGAACTCCGCACCTCGCACACTTATATGTGACCTATGTACGCAATCCTACGGTCTAAGATTCACGCCATTGTGGTGGACGGCTCATGCGTCTATTGGAGACTTTGGAGGTTAGTCGTGTTCTTTTCCGGCTTAATTGAAGAACACCGAGATGGAATTGATGGTGGAGCTAGAGATGGTGAATTTAGTGTGTTTTGACATAACTTTAGAGTTTATCGACGTTCTTTGTTGGTCGCTTTTGTTACTGTTGGTTCGATCTGATGTAATGTATTTTATAAATTCGGAATGCATGTTTAACAAAAGGAAATATTACAAGGCCCCGAAAATGACATTTTAATAGAAATTTAATGTGCGCAAAAACTCTTTACGAGAAATGCAAAGATGGCAATTTAATTAATCGTAATACTGTTGTGATGCTCTTTGTCCTAGTATACCATATATGACCAATTCATAAACAAACATATATATCATAGTACATAGGATATATTTAGTCACATGCATGATTCGTCGCATGTTCGAACGGTAGTCATTTTCATACCATACATTTTAACAACTAAGTATTATACACGATCAACTAAGAGAAATAGCCGGTTTGGTATGTCTAACCATGCAGAAGAACCAATAAGTATATCTTATGCTAATTAAACACCCACTAACAAACTTTTATGTTTACAATAAGACCTCTTGTTTTTTAAACTTGGCCATCATCATTTGAACACAAGAATTAAAGCTTATCCATGGTATAATTGGCAGAAATTAAATATTGGTAGGGGCAAAGTTTGATCATTAGTTTTACTAGTATCAAATTGCACTACTCCCTCTGATTCATATTACTTGTCACTAAAAGGAATGTATCTAGTACTAAAATATGACTAGATACATCTATTTTTACGACAAGTAATATGGATCGGAGGGAGTACCTAAAATTTCAAATTGACCAGATCAGCGACCATTTGTCGTGAGTTCCTGTGCCAACCATTTTCATACAATACATTTTAACAAGCAAGTATTATACACAATATGAACCGAACTGGTACATGGAGTCCAAGGAGAGGTGATCGTCGGGCAATAACCAAACCCCATCTAGGGTTACGTCCCTCTTGTCGGCGATGATGTCGGTCTACTCTACCTCCGGCGTCTTTGGTGTGGCGGACCACGACCTCTCACCGGCAGAAGGTTTTCTATTCTTTGTTTAGCCTGTTTTTGTGTCTTCTTCAGAATGTTGAGGTGGCAGCTACAACCTGAAGTCAGAATAGGTTCTTCCCCGCTCTATCCCTGCTCCGATGGTGCATCTAGACCGGCGGAGGATGCGTGAAGTCGTGTGTCCAGCGGATCGCTTGGGAACCGATTGTTTTTCATGTTTACTAGTGTGTTTTCAGGTCAGTATCTTTCGATCTATGATTGTTATCATTAGCGATGGTTGCTGCTCTGGTATGCTGGTCTTTTGTGACCTTAGCTCGATGACTTCTAGTATGTCTTTTACAATAAGATCTACTACGACAAGTTTTGTCCGGATCCGGTGATGGAGGGGTGAGGACGACATCGCACTTTCGGCTCGCGCTAGTGATTGTACTCGTCGCTACGTGGTCGAATGATATATTTGTAATTTTTATTACTTTTGGGTCTCTTTGTAATAATGTTGACGATTTTTAATAGATCGGTGGAATTTCGCAGAGAAAGTATTATATACAATCAACTCGGAGAAATAGACGGTTTGGTGTGTCTAACCATGCGGAAGAACCAATAGGTATTTTTTGTGCTAATTAAACACCCACTAAAAAACTTTTATGTTTACAATAAGACCTCTTGTATTTTAAACTTGGTCATCATCATTTGAACACAAGAAATATAGGCTTATCCATGGTACAATTGGCAGAAATTAAATATTGGTAGGGGCAAGTTTGATCATTACTCTTACTACTATCAAATTGCACTACCTAAAAGTTCAAATTGGGCAGATGCCCCATTAATTAGAAAGGCTGGGAGGGGGACAGGGGCATGTTCAAGCTTAGGGAGAGCGATATTTGTAGGTTGGGTTGTCTTGTGCGTGCAAGTATCAATTAAGAGAGAAGTTTTGCAATGCCAGGCATCACAACTCACAAGGTTGTGACTGGCACAAAGCAGCGGGGGTCGGTCCGTGTCTAAAGTTAAGGTCCATTTCCACGCTGACGTGATGGCGATGGCGTGTGACATGGGTGTGCGTGAGTGTCACCTGGCCACGAGTGCCCCAAGAAATGTCCAGCTAGAATTTGTTTCACAAATTGCTACTAGTTTAAACAAATTACGTACTCCCTCCTTTCATCATCGATGTAAGACATTCATGTAGACGTATTATATTATGTAGGTTCTCTCATTTTAGAGTGTATCTATTCCACTTTAAAATATCTAAAAGGTCATACATTAGTGAACAGAGGAAGTACAACATTTACTATAACTATTCATGTACGGAGTTGGGCGCCATAATTTAATTAATATACAGTACTGAACTGATCTAGAGATATGTCATTTTACTTTTTGAAAAGGGTGGATCAAGAGAAAAAGGGGAAAACAAGGTGCAGGTTGCAACAGCAATGGCAGGGCGGCAGGCCATTGGTGGCTCCAGAGAGCAGCCTGAGCTGTTTGTTCGGTGGCACTGTACTGCTTGCTGCCATGGCCACCATGCACGGTCCCCCTGACTGAAGAACATGCCTCTCTACACACACAAACGCACCCTTATTCTCTACCTCTACATGCATGGATCGATCTGTCCTGAAACAACACTACACCAAATTATTGCCCTTAGTGATCACCACAAACTTAATTTGTACCTTTTTCCTTCACTCCTAGAGGTTCCTAGCTACTATGGTAGATCCTCCACAAAAAAGCTATATGTATGGTAGAGTATAGAGAGTGGACAAATGGAGGCCGAGCTCCAAGGTACCCTTTATTTTCCTAAATATAAAAATCATATTTACAAGTTTGAAAAAATTGTGACAAAAAGTTCGGATGTAATCAATGAAGTATTCTATAATCCTGCAAAATCTCAATGCAGGCCACTCACAACTGACAAAATCTAACAAATTTTATAGTTTTGAAACAACCACTATTTACTATACTTAGATCCAAACTTTTTTATTTTTGTGTAGCCTAGCTAGAATACAAAGTATTTTTACACTGAGATTTTGCATGCTTGTAGTATACACCATTGACTGCATCCAGGCTTTATTTGGATTTAAAATTTGAAATATAATTTCCAAATTTTTGGAAATAAATGGCTCCCTAGAGCCCAGCCTCCTTTTGGATTTTTTGCAATATATCATCAAGATATATTAAGTGTGTCATGGTTACATCTGGTGTGGAGACATGGCTAAGGCACACATGCATAATTTTGGCGTGTCACTCTTAGTCAAACAAGTTAATTCAAAAAGTAAAGGGGTTTTAGAAGTTTTAGATTACAAAACTTGATGTTTCATGTCGAATTGCAACAATTTTTCCTTTTCTAATGGGTGATACATTAATATCAAGATGATAGTAAGTACACGTAGCGGTAGCCAAGCCAACATCTGGGTATGCACACAATTACTTTTATAGAAAATAAAAATGAATATAATTTAAACCTTTTAAGTAATAAAGCGCCCTTTATCGAAAAAAATGAATAGAAAGGACATCACTCAAAATCTATGGGCAACACACACCAATATCGACCACCATTTGTAATTTTTATTACTTTTAGGACTCTTTGTACTCTTGTTGATGATTATTAATAGATCGGTGGAATTTCGCCAAAAAAAATATCGACCACCGTTGTTGATAGCACTCATAGTATAAGAAAGTGATGTCGTCTAGAAGAAAGCGTCACCGAGAGGCCGCCTTTGCTGGATCCAATCACTAAGGATTGATCATGAGTTCCCTTTCCACTACATAGAGTCTGGTCAATTTTGATGCAATGTTCTCAATAAAAGGGAACACCATGTAAACACGGCTATTGCCAGATACAACTAACAAATACTAGACTTATGGTTCTTACGCTAGACCTAGATATACCAAGTACTCGAAGAGCACCACGAAATCGAATACACTGCTGTGTTGCCGTCCCACTTGCATATCCAAGACTTCCATACCTCCTAGCCCGTATAACACTGAACACGAACCAAACACCCATATGCATGCTTACGCGTCTTACCTTGAGTTATATATGGCGCTACGTTCAAACGAACTTATAATAAATGATACTTAATTTTCTTTGTAGACTATAGACTACTAATTTTTTCTCTTCAGTGCTATATGGTCACCAGTTCGAGTCAATCGGTTGGAGCACAAACCTCAAAGTACATGGCACAGCTGGCTTTCACATTATGGGGTGGTGATTAATTAGTAAACTAAGCATGATGCTTAGGGCTAATTAAAGCCCATACATGCGCGGCTGTGTGTTGGGCATGCTAGCCGTGCATCATGCCGACATCTTCACACTCCTTAAGTCAACTTATATCTTCTTACCATGTCAGTACAACTTGCCAAGCAGATCATCAAAGCATTGACTGTTAAATAGTTTACAGAGGTAACCCATGTTACATAGTACAAAAAATATGAACACCTATATTAGTACTTACAGGAAATTGTAACCATTATTAATTCCTAGCTACAAGGCGATTGCCATTTTTGTGTTAGGGGTTAACGAGTCAAATGATGATCATTGTCTTTACTTTACTACGGGAGAAACAAAAGATCATACAAATCGGTTAAGGCTAGCTAGGGTGTGTTATTAGACATATATAATGTGAATGTAGTTTGTGATTTTATATGTTCAGTCAGTTCCATTAGCTGATTTGGCAGATAAGTGGGCACACACATGGATGACATCAAAAAGTTGGTGCTCTCGATGACACAACATTAGACGTTAAAAGATAGATTATGCAAAAGAGCTGTACGGACCGAATATGATTTTGATTTGTTGCAGGGATCGATCATGAGCAGACTGGTTACTTTATGGTTCGCGGCCACGACGAAAACTATAAACCAAGCATCTGGTCTGCCACCTTTCCCCAAAGATTCCTCGATTCCATCTCAGGTAGGTACGAACTGGTTTTGTAGTTAAGGAATAATTAACTAATATTAAGTATAGATGTTATAATGATTGAGGGTAAGTCCAAAGTAAGCATATCTAGAAAGATTTACACTGCAAATTAAAAGAAAGACATATATGTTTCACTTCAAAAAAAGGGAGGAAAACATGAAACAGGGCTAAATATGTACGTACAACGCTTCATTAATTGTTCTTTCGAGTAATGCATATACACTATATATAATTTGTGTGCTTAAGGATAACTTACGGTCTTAAAAGTGTGTAAGCATGCGGCCTAACAGAAAACACTTATGCTGCAAGTGTATATAGTCAAATGTGGTTAATTCAGAAGGATCACTAAGACCATATCTAGCAAATCTTGGATAAACCGAACCCATATATAGCGGATCAAGGGAGCTAGAAAATAGTTATCTAGTTTCTGAATTCATCTACAAGAACAAATGCTAGAAAAGTCTACTAGATATTTAAAAACCGACATGCCGCCATAGATTTCATCTCATACAATGTTTTTCGCAGATTCAAAGGAGGCATAGCTGGTTCATCAAGCATAGGATGATCTGATACATAGCTAGATCAACAAACCCCTAACCCTCACTAAACCCTAGATCTAAGCCACCGCTCACTAGTGCTACTCCTCACCTCCGCTACCACCACCAACGCTGGGCATTAAGTCATGCTCGACCTCCATGGACTGCCCGATCCCCTTCAGCAGATTGTACTCGTCCTGCGCATCATCGACTTGGTGGCGCGTGCACGCTCATCGTGTCACTCTTCCGAAGAACTGCTGAGAGCAATACACCTTGGATGGGATCCCAGTAACGAGCCTCAGAGTCCTGTTGGGAGCCACTTCGGGAGAGTATGCCACGACCTCTCGCATGTTTTGTGCACGAAGCACCTGAGCTACCAGCCTCCGTGTCGTGGGAGCGGGCCAACTTTTGCGTGCGGGAGCTTCATGTGTTCGCGACGGGGGTGAGGTCCTCCTCGATCGACGCCACGACCACCACACACATGTTCACTTAGTTGGTTGTCTGCCGCTTCACTGGTTTTCAAGCACCCCCCAAGCGCACGCAGCAGCGCCATTTATCTTCCTCGCCAGAGGGAGGGCCTCATCCACCGCACACATTTGAACTCCCACGTCACAGAGGCTGGAAAGAGCGACAACCACGGTCATAGCCATGCGCCATAGAAATCGATGATGATTTGATGCCAGAGGAAGAGATTGCGGCTGTGGAGGATAAGGTTGCGGCGGAGAGGCTTTGGGGGAATGGGGATTTATCGCTTGAAAATTCTTCCAGTCCGGGTCTATATCGCCCAGCCGGGCCAATATCCGGGCTATTAGATATTTTATCCGGGTTGGGCCAGTATGTGGTATCTATTCTGGGCACGAAACAACCCAAACCCGTATATCATCCAGCATTTTCGGGCCAGGGAGGGTTATCCAGGATGTGCTAGAGATGCTCTAAGCATGGTTAATTGGGGAGTGATTGTGTCTACTAGATAGTTGCCATGCATGTGCTTTATTATATATAATATGCATATATTACCTTCTTTATTTGTTGGATCAACACCCTTTGCGCAACTCAAAGGTTAACCCCGTAAGTATTAGTTGGAAGAATACATTAGTCTTAAGTTGTTGATTTTTTTGTTAATGTACTTATGGTTGCCATAAGATTATGCATTATATTATATTTAGATTATATTTATTTTGAAGAATTGATATCTTGTATATGATCAACGTTTCATCTGGCCTTGTAGTAGAGCTTGCTTTTTATAGACTTGTGAGCACTGAATGTTTACTTGGCGATCATGTGTCCGGCATGAAAACGTCCCGCATTTTGTGCATTTTGTGTCGTTAATTTTAAAATAGGAGTGGATAATTGATTGCATTGTATAAGATGATGTTTTGGTCCCTAGCATATGCATCGAGGTGTACTTATGGCTTTAGGTATGTATTATTGCTAGAAATTTTGTGCCTACTTTATCATAAGTTATGTTATCCTTCACAGAGGGAAGAGTGAGCTCCACCTGAAAAGCTTGTATTCTTAAATCTATATTGATTCTTTCTCTAAACCTAGTCAAATGAAGACACATCAGAGAGAGAAGAAATAAGGAGTTAATTAGCTTAGCCTAGCTTTAGTTAGTTGGTACAATAAGAAATTATGTAAAGAGGAAAGCAGGCTAGCTCCTAGTAAAATAATAATCTGTTGTAAACTACTATGAGCTGCAAAAGTTAAGGCACCATGGAAAGCGCCAAATAAGCATTACGATGTTTAATTAGGCAGTGGCGCCAAAAGCAACAGTTTTCTACATGAAAGGAAACATTTTCATTAGTCATTATTTGTCTTGGTATGAGAAAAGAAGAGGAAACAAACCTTAAAAGTTGCCGAGGTTTAAGGTCCCCTGGATTCTATGGAGTTGAGCCCTAAAACTAAACAAGGGCTAGCTAATCTTTGGTTCCAACGCCCGTCCTATCAGCACTAGCATCAAGGAAGTAGTTTATTGCAATGAAGCAAAGGACAGTACGAGGAAAAAGGGCAGACATGATTGCACTGCACGCCTACTGCTCTAGCTACCTCACAAAAAGGGTAAAAACTAGGAGGTTGTTCTACCTCCGGTGGTTATATATAATTAAGAGAAAATCTAAAGGCTACTATGCCAAACATAACTCCTGTACATGTGAGATTTCATAAGACGTTGTGTTTTCAGATCTAATCAGACGAGATGTCACGGACAATAACATGTGGAATGTAGTACCGCTGCAGAGTTTTCTGAGAATTCTAGATCTAACAGTACAACATATACACTGCTATGAGTTAGATCTAACCATACAAAATAATAGGGGACAATAACCCGTGGGTTGATAAATGTCATATAGGATGATCTAATAGTAAAAGATAACATTGGACAGTAAAATGTGAGGTGATAAAATGTCATACAAACTAATATGATTTGAAATAGAATCTACACTCGACAACAACATCGTAATTTGTGGGATGCTTTCCAGCTGGTTACAAACCAGTTACAACCGGTCACCTAGTGATGCTTTTCGCCAGTAGTTTTACAACTAGCTCTATTGTTTTCTTTGCACTCAAATGCTCAACGATGTGGTCAACACGTTGGGCAGAGATGAGAGACAAGTGGTTTCCTGACGCACCACAAATTTATGGTGTGCGTCTGGTTACTTATCCAATTCGGAGCTAGCTTGTCACCTACATGGTGTGAGTTAGAAACACCTGTGGGATCATAAAATGTCATATACACGGGTGTGAGTTAGAAACAGGTAGAATCAACATTTTAATCCGTGGAATGCTTACCACGCTCATCGTCGGTCACCTATTCAAGCTTTTTTCTGAGCTTTCTCGTTTTCTTTTGCACTGACATGGTCCGTATCACTTACGCTGCTTATATAATTAAGAGGAAATTTTAAGGTTATTGTGCCAAAATTTAAATCCTGTGCAATTTTTATGGAAGAAGGTCCAATTTTCTAGATCTAGTAATCCGAGATATGACAATAACATGTGGAGCAACTTGTTGCTATAGAGTTTTATGTGAATATAGATCTAACCGTACAAGATAATCGAGGGCAATAACCCGTAGGCTAATAAATGTCATATAGGATGATCTAACAGTAAAAGATAACATAGGACAATAACCCGTGGGATGATAAGATGTCATATGGACTGATGTGAGTCAGAATAGAATCGACTCGACAACAGACATCGTAATTTGTGGGATGCTTTCCAGCTAGTGTACAGACAGTAACAGTCGGTCACCTAGTGATGCTTTTCGCTAGTAGTTTTACAACTGGCTCTATCGTCTCCTTCGCACTGACATGCGCAACGATGCGTTCAATACGTTGGGCGGAGATGAGAGACAAGCGGTTTTCTCGTCGCACCACGAATTTATGGTGCGCGTATGGTTACTTATTCGATGTCTCACTAGCTTGGGCACCTATAGTCAGCAAATGCAACCAACATCTATTTTAACTTTCTAATAGTATACAAGGCTCAAAAAAAATATGGATCATCCGAATAGAGCGCGGGTCATAGAAAAGCTAATTTAAAAGGTCTGATTTAGACCGTAAAATTATTTTTCTCATACACTACGAAATCATTAACTTTTGTGTAATTTTTATGTAAAAAGGTCTAAGTTTCTAAATCTAGTCATACGGAAATGACCACAACATATGGAACAACTTGTTGCTATAGAGTTTTATGTGAACTTGGATATAGTCGTACAAGATAATCGAGGACAATAACCCGTGGGAGACACACGGTTTTCTCGGGCACCACATATGTATTGGTGCACACCCGGTTACCTATTCAATGCGGAGCTAACTTGGTCACCTACTAGTGAGCAAACGTAGCGAAGTAAAGCATTATTTTAATATTTGATAGGGTTTTATGTGAACTTAGATCTAATAGTACAAGATAATAGAAGACAATAACCCGTGGGTCGATAAATGTCATATAGGCTGATCTAACATAACATAGGACAACAACCCGTGGGATGATAAAATGTCATATAAACTGATGTGAGTTGAAATAATAGAATCGACGCGACGCGACAACAGACATCGTAATTTGTGGGATGCTTTCCATCTGGTGCACAGACCACAGACAGTCGGTCACCGAGTGATGCTTTCCAAGAGCAGTTACGAGTGGTTCTATCATTTCCTTTGCACTCACATGCGCAATGATGCGGTCAATACGTTGGGCGGAGATGAGCAAGTGGTTTTCTCGCGCACCACGAATATATGGTGCGCTGCTAGTTACTTATTCAACACGAAGGTAGCTTAGTCACCTACTAGTCAGCAAATGTAGCCAACGTCTATTTTTAATCTTCTCAAAGTACGATGCTAGAAAAAAAAGATGGACCGTCCAGATGGAGCGCGGAGAAGTAGAAAAGCTAGTTTAAAAGGTTTGATTTAGACCATAGAATTCCTCTCCTCGAAGACTATCAAGTCATCTTTTTTTTCAATTGGAGGATACTTTTTTCTTCTTTATAGATGCATTAAGGGGGGATGCTTGGAACTTAAGAAGAGGAAAGAAAAAACCATTTAGGAGATAGGGAAGTGGTGTGAGCGTGAGGTGAATGATGGGGTGCGGGTTTTGTGTCGAGGTGGTTGTGGCTGTAGTGATGCTTTTTGCCTGTAGTTTTACAACTGGTTGCACCACGCACATGCACAATGATGCGGTCAATATGTTGGACGGCGATAGGAGACAAGCGGTTTTCTCGTCGCACCACGAATTTATGGTACACATCTGGTTACTTATTCAATGCGGACTTAGCTTGCTCACCTACTAGTCAGCAGATGTAGCCAAAATCTATTTAAATCTTCTCATAGTACAATGCTCCTAGAAAAACTACTTTAAAAGGTTTGATTTAGACCATAATTTTTTTTCTCATACACTATGAAATCATCCTTTTTTTTGTCAAACTGGAGGGACGTTTTTCACTTTTTCTGTTTAGATGCATTAGAGGGGACGATTGGAAACTGAACTAAGAGGAAGAAAAAACCATTGGGGCGGAGGAAAACCATCTGGGAGGAAGATTTTTAGGGAAGTGGTGTGACCTGAGCGTGGGATGAGTGATGATGGGGGCGCGGGTGTTGTGTCGACTGTCGAGGTGGTTGTGGCTGGTGGGCCCGGGTGCCCGCGATGTGGGCAACAACCTAGTACCGATCCCATTGAGCCCAATGCAGGTGGGCCCTCACCGCACCACCACCCCCTGCCCACACCAGACTTTCACGAGCCAGCCTACTGTTCAACTCTGCCCCCCCCCCCCCCACACACACACACACTCTGCTCCCCTGGCCCCACGTCCCAGTCAGCACTACTCTCCTCACCTCCCGACTTGGCAGCTGATCTAGCGCTAGTACTCAAGCATCTGCACTCCTTGAGCCTTTGCCCGGACAAAACAAGTTTTCGGCCTGGATACAACGAGTTTTTCACTCCCGTACCCAGGCCGAGTTCTCACGTTTGGCTAAATTTTATTAAAGATGGACGAATATAGACGGATTACATCGAATTTAAACTAAAGTAGTACATAATAAACTAAAAAACATTTAAAGGCCGTCGCCGTGGCCTTCGCCGATTCCGTCGCCGTTCTACATGCCGAAGTTGTTGTAGAACGTCGTGTAGCCGGGATCGGCCCTGCCATCATCCTCGCCGCCATTGCCGTAAATCGCTCGGCGGTCGTGGCCGGGCGGAGCTCGTTGTTGTTGAGGATGAAGAAGCGGGTGCCTCGGTAGGAAGCCGCGCGACGACAACGCCTGCCTCCGCCGCTTCCTCGCTGCCGCTGCAGCGGCGCGGATGCGCCGCTTCCTCTCTCCTAGTCCCCCTTGGACCAGTCCAGGATGTCTGGCGAGGAGGGCTCCACCAACGGCGGCTTGGCGCTGAAGTCGCGAGCGATCGCTTCCAGCCATCCTTATGGCGGCGCCGGCGGCGCCGAGCCTTGATCGGGCCGGCGGCGAAGGCGGCGGTGGCTATGACGCCGGCACGCGTGGCTCGCCGATGACGATGCCGCGGCGAAAGCGGTTCATAACGGGCGAAAGCAGCGAAGCCGAGGCACGACGTGTTCCCGGCATTGATGTGCTCCAGCACCGCCTTGAGCGTGGCCTGGCGCGCTCCAGAAACGCCAGCGACCAGCCGCGTTGTTGCGCTTCGGCGGCCCCTCATGGCGGGAGAGCTCCTGGGTACGGCGATAGGCGAAGAACTGCTCCCAGTATAGGAGGTTGTCGGGGCTCTCGGTGGCAGAGGGGTCATCCATGGCGCCGATGAACTCCTGGATCTCGTACTGAAGTTCTTCCAGCGTCGGCGTTGGCGCCGGCGGGATAGGGATGCCGCTGACGCTTAGCATCCACCCCGGAGGGTTCCGCGTGTCCGACGGCGCCATATAGCTGGCCTCGTAGAGCAGGCGTGCCTCCCAAGCCTGGAGGGTGCGCCAAGCCTTTTTGCCGCCGTCATTGGGTACCGCCGACCATGGTGGGGAGAGTGAGTGTTCGCCGAGTTTGGTGGTGGTGGGGAGTTGTGAGAGAGTGTGAGGAACTCCGGCGAGGGGTATGGCTTATATAGGCCGAGGTGGGCGGCGAGGGCGGGGTGTAGCGGCGAGGACGGGAAAAGGGGAAACAACGGAAAGTTAGTGCCCGCCGGTCCGCCGCGGGAGCTGAGGCGGCGGCGGTGGCGCGACAATTCGGCGACGCGTGGCCGAAGCGACGGGCAGTTAATGTCCGGCGGTCGCCGCGTGGTTCCGAGGATGACGACGACTCAGCTTCCGTCGGTGGGTCCACGCGCCGCTTCGTTTTTTATTCGCCGAGTTCGCTGCGTCCGGCGTTCCTAGGGTGTACCCGGTAAACTGGGTTCAGCCTGGGTAGTCCGGACCAAAGTTGGCCCAACAAAAACAGGTTCCTGGATACGCAACTGGACCGATTTTCATCGTCCGGACGTAAATTTAACGTCCGGATCGGCGTCATTGATAGACCAGTGAAGATGCTCTTACTCCTGTGCGCGCATCATCCTCTCCTTAACACAAAATCACACACTTCACATCGAGTGATCGCCTGACCGACCTCGCTTAATGACGATCGACAACGATGGTGCTAGTGTTGTTACCTGTAGGGACATGCAAGCAGGGGCAGCGATGGCGATGGCATGGTACATGGTACCACGGCTGCATTATTGTGTCAATAATAATTTGGATGGGATCTGTGGTAGTAGTAGTACTGGCTTTTTATTTTGAGGAGGACGCGCGGTACTCGAATTGGTGCAGGCCGTGGAAAACCCACTGTTCATGTCCTGGATGCTCACTCGCCTCTCATTTTCGTTGCAGGTAGTTCCATCCGATTATATGGAAAATTTGTGATCATTGGATGCCCGCGGTACTGTGCTACTTAGTGACCCGAGGTACAATGTCGTGTCGCGTCGTGTCGTGTCGTGTGTGCATTGATCTTCCGCTCCACGCACCGGTGCTCGAAGTTTTTATTCACCGATTTTCTCGGTGACATTCCTAGGGTTCCATATGTCAGTGAAACATGGAATAGCACAAAGCAAGGTTTTAAATTAAATATCTAGAGATGGTCATGTTATGCTCCCTTTTTCTCTCCTTAAAAACAAGGCCGTGTGAAATTGCTTTTGCAAAGACCAAGACAACAACGTGACAACCATTTTTAGGACCCCTAGTCTCGAAGCAATGGTCCAGTGTTCCGCTATAATAGCTTCGATGACCGCCATATATATGTAGCTTCAAATGGCTCTCCCATTTGTCTTGGCTTATAGCTAGCCATAGCTACTAGCCAGCGCCAGCCCAAATGTTTTGTATTGACATATTTTTGCTAAAGCCACGACATGCTACCTAGATTTGAAATTCAGCCGAGCTTACACATATCTCGTATGAAAAAATTAAATTAAAGAAATGACTTGATTCATCCTTTTTATCAATCTAATCCATATTTCGCTACTGATTACATACTTGTTGTGGGCAAAACTATGCCGATTATGGTCATTTGTGTCAGCACTTGAATTGTACTATGTGGCATGTGTACTATGCATAGTTTAATACTAATACACAGTAATCGGTATCCATGATACTCCCTCTGTTTCAAATTACTCCGCCGGCGCGTTTATGTAAGTGAACTAGTACTCCTTCATTTTTCATTCAAAAAAATCCTCGAATTTTTGAAATAGATAGTATGAAATATGTACTACGTATACCAAAAATTCTAAGAATTTTTTGATGAAAAATGAGAGAATAGTAGGCCACCTAGGTAAGCGTGCGCGCGGAGTAATTTGAAACAGAGGGAGTAGGTTTCAATAGCTTAGCTAAGACCCTAGCCTGAAGTATCCCTTTGGAGGGAAAGATCACATCACAAAACTATGACAACCATGATTTGAAACCTTCCATAAGTGTAATAATGTGATTTCGAAGGGAAAAAACTTGTACTCGCTCCGTCTATTTTTTTTTTGCTTTTGCTGGTCGCGTGTGCGTAAAGAATACTAAAATCACATGATTGGGTTCTTGGAAGCCTTTTCTGTATATACCTATATTTTTAGGTGAGGCATTGTTTTCTTCTCTATGCTTTCGCTTGGAACCTTGGTTCTATAAAGTGTAAGAACCCATAAATCTAAGAGTTGTTGTTTAGGAACTGTTCAGTCCAATCTAAAACAAACTAAATAATATCTATTTACAAAAAATGGTGTTATGATGATCGACGGTGATTTGTAGGAATTCAAGGAGAGAGAAGTCCATGCAAGGCACAAAAGAAGTTCTCCCTGAGATCCAACCTCTTGCCAGGAATCTCATAAGACTGAGTGATATAAGAAAGGAGATCATATAAATTTTGGTGGCCTCATTCCTTTTATCAAAACAATATTCATAGGTTTATCTATTAAAAGCTAAAAAATATAATTTTATAAAAAGCTCCTTTGAAAATCCTCAGAACTATCTTTTCAGCATGTACATTACCTAGTAATTATTAGCCGCCATATCATAGTATATTATGGTCCATACTATGGTTTTATTTATATCAATATATTGACACTTATAATATACTAGTAACACCAATTGTGCTCTCTAGACTATAGTGTAGTAATAGCCACACTGACAAGGCAAGAGTCAATACGACATTTGTACCTAACCATGAAAACATGTTAACAGAAAATATAAAAGCACTTAGTTTCTTCGTTTCCTTAGGATATTTTTCTTCCATTTATTTATTAGAACAATTTGGATTGATTTGTTAGGGAATGATTAGATTTTTCCTAACCATGAAGGTACAACCATGAATTAGATGGGCTACCGTAAAGCCCATATGATAGAAGCTGGGCCTGTTACCAACCATTCAGTCGAATCCCAATTCTTCAACTAGGCCACCTGTGTTAAAAAAAAACTAGTCCACCTGACAGGCCCACGGGAGTGTTGAAGAGAGACCTCGCCGGAGATGGCGCGCAGGAGGGGCGCCGCGGCGGCGGTGGCGGCGGCCGCGTCCTCGCCGGCCCTGGTGGCTGCGGTATCCGTGATGGCGCTGGGGTATTACTCCACGGTGTTCGTCTTCCTGGACCACTGGCTCGGCCTCGGCACGACGGCCGGCGCTGTCCACGCCGCTGCCTTCTCCCTCGTCGTGGCCGCCTGCTTCTTCTCCTTCCTCTGCGTTGCGGCCGCAGATCCAGGATCCGTACCCACCGCCTTCACCCCCGACGCCGAGGACCCGCAGGTACCAGTCCCACCGTCCCAGATCTCTCTTGCCTTCTTTTAGCCCCTCCCGTTCCTTTTGCTTGGAATTTAGGTGCTTGATTGAACTGCAGCATATGCTTCTGTCTTACACATAGTATATACTAGTAGAAGGTACGTGGTGTATCACGAATCAAACTGCAAACAAGATTTGATGATACATATATGTGATAATGGGAAATACATTCATGGACATAGGGACACCTTTTCCAAAAACTCCAGTCCTAAACGTAAAAATTCTCCGAAAAAAGTTGCAGCCGTACTTCTCCACAAGATATGTGAGCCGCAGAAAATTTCGCGGAAAAATCATAATTTTTCCGCCTATGTAGAAAAGGCAAAAGAATGCCTGTAATTTTTTTGTAACACTGGAAATTTGTCTTGTGTGAAAATTTTCTTTGCAAAATTTTGTGCCGCGTATATATTTTTCTTAGATGTACTCCCTCCGTTCACTAATGTATGTAAGAAATTTTAGATATTTTAAAGTGGACTAGATACACTCCAAAATGAGTGAACCTGCATGTATTTTAGAAAAAGGCTAGAATGTCTTATATTAGTGAACGGAGGGAGTACGTGCATAATTTTGTTATGGAATTCTTTTAACTTTCTAAAACACGTCTAAAATGCATTCTTAGAAAAACAGGGCAGATGAGTTAAGTGTGCCGCCTCATAAGTATATTCCTTAAAGAACTCGTTTGTTGGCAGATCTTCTATGTCTATACTCTGTGAGTACTTCACAAATCAGCCACAAAAGATCTCGAGTGGAGCTGAAGGGTCGATATGTGAAGCTCCAATCCGTCTAGAGTGTTCACGATAACTCCATAAAAATCCAGTAGGCCTCGTTTTGGCGCGCGGCTGTGCGGAGCGAATCCGGCGAATTTCAGCCATTGGATACCATGAGTTCACTATTGATAAATGGTAGCGATTCATGCTATGAAACAAATCAACGGCTAATAAGTGGTTCTATATCACGGTGCGTGGCTAATCCAAGTTCAAAAACTGGTGTACTATAGTACTCCCTCCGTCCAAGAATAGATGTCTTAGGTTTTTCAAATTTTGGATAAATCTATATACTAAATAGTGTCTAGATTCATTCAAATTTTGACAAATTTGAGACATCTATTTTGGGACGGAGGGAGTAGTAGAGATCATAGTAGCTCAACTGTCTGCCGGTCGATCATGCTGAACCAGTCGTGAATCCATTATGCTTTTCTCTTGATTTCATCTATTCCTTGAGCAGTGGGTAGGTTGTAACCACAGCTGTAAATTTAGGATCATGCAAACTGAGCATGTGAAATCTCCCTGATAAACCTCATTTGGTCGTGACAGGGGCTAAAATCAAGGTATTGTGACAAGTGTTGCATGTACAAGCCTGCTCGAACCCACCATTGCAAGGTCTGCAAAAGGTGTGTTCTGAAAATGGTAAGCGTCGATATCAATATTGGTAGTGAATTAGTGATTCTGCTAGTTGAGATACAAAGCTATGCTAAAACTGCTTGGTAATGGTTTTAATGCCAGGATCATCACTGTGTCTGGATTAATAACTGCGTGGGTTATGCAAACTACAAACCCTTTATCATCTGCGTCCTGAATGCAACCATAGGGTCTCTTTATTCATCGGTATGTTACTACATCCAACCAACATTGTCACATTTTCACCGAGCATTTCGCGTGACCATGTCAAAATATATTGTAGGTGATATTTGTATGTGACCTTCTACGGACAGAGCATGACTATGGTATTCTTTATGTGAAGATAATCCATGTAAGTGACTCACTATACATTCAGTCATCTTTTCCTACTACCTCCCATATTAGTAATTTTATTTGAGACCATCCTACAATATTAGTAATCTCGCCCCTGTTAATTATGATTTACCATACCATTATCTATTACCAATTTTTTTCATTTATCTCCTAGATATTGGCACCGTTATGATTAAAGTAAAAAATATTAGACCTTTTGCCTTCTAATGCCATAAAGGTCAAAGTACATTTCATTCCTATTGTGTTCCTATGATGATCACCAGCCAAACCCAATGGTTGATTTAGGGTACCAACAGGGGCAGGAACCACTGGCGCTTTTAAATTTATTTTGACCTGCCAGGGTCCAGTGGAAATGAACATAAAAATACTTATCTTTATGCAAGTTGTGAGTTTTTCATAGATTTCAACTCAGCTGTGACCTGTAACTGATCATTAATCCTGGAAAGCAAACATAAGGACTCTGGTAACTTCGTTGCAGGACAAATGGAAAGAATCTGAACTTGTGGAAGAGCTTCCTGGCTTTTGGAACTCATAGGATATAATAATAAAAAACTTGTGGTTTCTACTTCTCTATTCTGGTCTAGCAAGAGCATTATTATTGAAATCAAAGAACATGGTTGTCCCATTGGTATAAATATACTCGTTATAGTAAAATGTTCGTGAGAAAGTTGTTATGCATAGGATAAATGTGTATGATTCTTTATCCGGGCTGTAACATTGCGGCAAACATGTCATGCAGTTATTCTTTATGTTAGTTATTTACTTATTTTTCTGTTTATTTCCTTACTTCATACTATAAGAACCAAGCAATGATTTAGTGCTCTCATAAAAACGCAGATCTTGGCTGGTCTCGTCTTATTCTCCTTGTGCTTGACAATAGGTTCTTTATTATGCTGGCACATCTATCTCATGTGTCATAACATGACAACCATCGAGGTAAGTTACTGTTTCGAATTCCAGGTGTGCATTCACCTCCTAACCATTTGGTTTCTTTATACCTTATTTAACTATTTTTACTACCGCCTTGACATCAGTATCGAGAGGCAGTAAGAGCAAAGTGGCTTGCAAAGAAGAGTGGACAGAACTACCGTCACCGGTTTGATCAAGGCACGAGGAAGAATATTCAAATGGTAGTGCTACACACAACACAAAAAAAGCATAAACATCATAAATTCGCATTTTACAATCATTAGAACTTCAGTTTCTAAGCCTTCGAATTTGGTGCTGAAAATTTAGCATGTTTTAACAGTTCAGCTCTATTCACCATTCTTTCGCTGCTCCAGTTATCTGAACCTTTGATTTGTCTGTACAGATCATGGGTACAAATGTTTTCTGCTGGCTTTGCCCCACAGCGACAGGACATCTCAAGGATGGCACCGAGTTCCAGAACACGAACAACTGATCAGGATGAAGAACAGCACTGCTTGACAAACACAACATCTAGATGTGCAGATTATTTTATGAGCAAATCGATCATTTGTACTATTGGCTTGTTGACACCCAGGCAGACGTGAAGAACTCTGGAATTTTCATGTAAAGCTTAGCTCCCCCTCCCCCGCCCAACTTCAGTGTATGATCAAATGTATAGGTGCATGTACAGTATCTTGAGTTTGGGAATTGTTTGTGTGTTCAATTGCAAATGTAACCAGAATATGTGTGTCAAAATTTGAGATGCAAACATGGCACGTTCTGGGAATGGGAATGTGGAAGAAAGTTTTTTCTGGCATTCTTCATTATGTTAATTCTGACCCCACCTACCGTCATGCATCTTGGCGGCTATCAAAAGGAAAGGGCGCATGGCGTTGTCACAAAAGGACAAATACAAAGCCTCAGAATGATAATGCGTTGTTTCATCGGTTTGTTAGCATAGGTCACACTCACTTTGTAATCCGTTAGTCTTTTCCTAAGTACAGTTGCAACGTTTATCTATTATTTGCAAATTGACAACATGTATTTGTCGCTTTAGCTGCTTAGCTTATATTTTTTTAGAGCAACCGTGTATTTTGTTAATTGAAAATCTGGATGAAATCAAAACATGAAGTAGTAGACCCCCTGCAAAAGTATGACAACTTCGCGCCTTCAGGACACCACATGGATGAAATTCTCCTCCTATTAGTGTGACTAGAGGTACTCTACCGTTGCGTGCCCTCCATAGATTGAAGAGGCAGATGACTTTCAGGTAGAGATCAACTTGAAGCCAGTGCACTTTAAGTCTCTGCATCGTCTTGTTCATGAACTGATAGATCTTCGCGCCCTCCAAATCTTTGAACAAAATCTTCCAATTTCTCAAGTACCACAAGACTAGCCGCCAAACCTGTTTCATACTAATCCAAGTAGTTTTTTTAAACACCAAAATATTTCTATTATTCAACAAACCCCCACAGGATTGCAGAAGTTACTACGTTGAACTGCAAGAACCTTTTATTAGCTAGCCATTTAGATGCAATGGATTCAAAGTTGCTCAAAGTTACATCAAAAGCCTCAAACACATAACCCAAAGCAGCGTGGCCACAATGCATTCAAAGAAAAGGCGTTTAACAGACTCAAATTCTTTACACAACTCACATTCTAGAGGTTTTACCATGCCCCTCGCTCTTAGATTGTCTCTATTCATTGGTTTATTCCAAGAGAGGAGCCACAAAAATATTTGAATTCTGGGAGGTATTTTAAGGCTCCACATAGCTGGTAAAAAATTGATTGTATCCCTCTAAAATTAACTAAAGTATACATAGATCTAGAAGAATAAACCTTTTAGACTCATATTGCCAGATAAGCTGGTCTTCCTATCGTGAGTGTGAAATTGAGCTACCTATAGCTTACACTTAATGTCATAATACCATCATACTCTCAGTAAAGGTTCTTCGAAAATCACACTTTAATTGGGAGTCATCCCACAGTTCACTTACGGTTTCAGTTATTGGTTTGAGACAAAGTATATGTCCCAGAAATGTGAGTCAAGAGGTGAATTCTCAAACCAACTATATTCCCGGAATTTAATTGGGTTTTCATCACCTACATGCCATCTATATCCTACTTTGATAGGTCTAGTGGCACACATCACACCCTTCCAGAAGATGGAAGGTTGAACATCATGACAACACAAAATGTTGGGGGGGGGGGGGGGTGTATTGTATTTTGCGTCTATAACTTTTTTCACGAAGCCCCTTCTCCCTGGACAGCAACCTATCAAACATAATTAAGGTCTTGAAGATTAGGGCCCAAACCTTCCAAATCTTTCTTCATGTAGCCAGACTCTCTAGGTGCCATGATGTGCCTATTACCATAAGAGGAGAACTTATGCATGTCTCCTAGAAAAAAAAATATAAAACGGAAACAAATAAAAATAGAGAAAAGAAATATGATGACCAACCAGCCACCCTCATTATTTGGCACCCCTGCGGTGCAGAACCATGGTTCGCATCATAGAGACATTGTCACCATGCTTCCCGAGGTCATAGCCTCAGTGCATGTCCACCATCTAGGGGCCACGAAATCACAAAGCCAACCCACACGATAGCTACGAACATGACATATAGCGAGAGCTAAGAAACAACAAAGAAACATCTCCAAGAAGTTTCTATGTGTTCGTCGCCGCCACCCACTCCAAAGGAGCTTAGGTTTTCACCTGGAGATACATAAGACAAATTTAAGGACTGGCCAATAGAGGATCACAACTACTGAACGACGAATTTAAGGAGGAGAACAACACCCTAGGGTGTCGCCTTCATCGACACCTAAGTGTGAGGGCTTTTACTTGGAGTGCGATCTCGACCACCATGTCCTAGGGCCTCGAGTAAGGAGCAACAACCCAAGCAACACAACTCTAGCGCCAATATCTGATCCCAACCACATGTTGCAAGGATAGCGACGCCTCAGGTCGCGATGGCCATGCCATGTATGTGGGAGGCTAGAGTCGCCTCTCTACACCATGGACACCTATCCAGGGGCAGCCGTCCATACTTCTTTGCTGCCTAGAGGGCGCTGTTGTAGGGTTCGCAGCATAGAAAATAAAAAATTTCCTACGATGGAAACAACTATGTACCAAGATCTATCTACTAGATAAATCAACGGGCGGATGTGTATCCGTAGAGAATATACCTTGAAGACCGACAAAGCTTAACAAGTTCAAACTCGTGGTTGATGTAGACGATCTCTTGCCGATCTCGAGATCGAGAGGAAGTCCTTAGCACCGCAAATAAGCAGCGCATCCATGCTCGCACACACGTCCGAGGCACCGAGAAACCTCCACCTCCTCGCTCTAGCGATGCAGCGGAAGCACAACTCTTTCTTGCCAAATAGCCACTGGGAACATGTATCTCGCTAGTCCGAGACTATGGGAGATAAATACTAGAGGGTGAGAGAGATCCTTCACGAGGAGGTGTGAGTGAGAGAGAGGGAGGGGGCTCCTTTTATAGGATAGGGGGGACCCCAAGGGGGTGGCCGGCGCATGGGGCTGCCCCCTTTCCCTCCCCTCATTCATGTGGGTGGACACTCCACTCACAAAAATCCCTTTCAATTCCCTCCACTCAAAAACCCACTCAAATTCCCATTAAATTTCCATGAAATTTAATGCAAACTCTCATTAAATAAAACTCCTTTTATTTATTCAGAATTTTTTCAATTACTTTAATGACAAATATTCACATATAAACCCTTGCTAGTATTTCATTTCACATGCAAAAAAACTTTCTGCAATTTCACCCGAAAACCTGTTTCGGTATCTAGTGAAATAAATTTCTGCGCTTGTTATTCTTTTCGGCATGAAACTTTTGCTCCAGATGGATGTCGGTGTCTCTTAAGTGTGTCACCCTACAGTTTGCGAATAATGCGTACATGATCAAGACCCCCCTCAGATCAATAATCAGAAGCGGGACCTGAAGGTCCATATTGACTCCCACACATTCAGCGATGACTTTCTTGTGATCGCGAGAACCTTTTACGCTAGTATCTTAATCCCTTTGTTTCGTGATATATTACATGTCCGAGATTCGATCATCGGTATCTTCATACCTAGTTTGATCTTGTTACTGATATATACTCTTTTCTCGTTCCCGTGATATAACATTCTAGTGATCAAATCGCTTGCTTGCAAGCTAACCAATGTGATACCACCGAGAGGGCCTAGAGCATATATATCCGTCATCGGGATGAACAAATTTCACTCTCAATCCATGGGACTCAACATAACACTTTAGTAGTATTGAACCCATCTTTATAATCACCCTTTTACGGTGTGACGTTTGATGTTATCAAAATACTCTTCCAGTGTTAGTGATTGACATGATCTCATGGTCTAAGGATTAGGATCACTTTGTGTGATGTTATAGTAATATAAACTCAATGACTTTGATCGTAATACTATACTTCGGATGAATGTTCATCACATCATTACACTAATGTTG
Organism: Avena insularis; assembly: GCA_023614405.1. NCBI lineage: Eukaryota > Viridiplantae > Streptophyta > Magnoliopsida > Poales > Poaceae > Avena > Avena insularis. The sequence goes on from CM042695.1 coordinate 392,648,626, forward strand.
TGACCTTGTTATTAACAACATCCAATGTCCATGATCAGGAAACCTTGATCATCTTGTTAATCAACGAGCTAGTTTATGAGAGAGGCATAACTAGAAACTTTCTGTTTGTTTATTAAACACACATGTATTAATATTTCCGTATTAATACAATTATAGCATGTAAAATAAATATCTAACACATATTTGGAATATACATAATAACCACTTTATTATTGGCTCTCAGGACATATTCCCTTCAGCTGTCACGACACCTTGGAGTAGCCTCCTGCTCAGCACCACTACACGAACCACCTCACGCAGCAGCATCACGTACAAAACCATCCATGCCAAAGCCGCTGATTTCAGGGCCACCACCCCATCTTCCTCCCTCCCAGGAGCGCGACGAGCCAAAGAGAGGCACCCAGGCACCCCACACTAAATATATTGAACTCATTTGTCTCTATTCCTTTCATGGACATCTTGATGAATATATTTGTGGCACCATATTGCAATCTATGTGGCAATTTTATTTTTGTCGATTAAACTATAAGCAATGTTATTTTGATACCAAGTGCTTAATATGCACATATTGTCAGCTTATTATTGAACTCAACTTTCAAGAAACAATGAAAAATATATCCTAGAAGCTTCCATAACTGTACATATATATATAGTACTTCCTCTGTTTCTAAATATAAGGTGTATAGTTTTTGGCACGGAAATTAAAGAACGGGCATGGAGGGTAAGATACACAAGTTTTGGGCAAGATTACACCTCACCAGTTGGTATGAGAAAATAGACGAGCTTGCTTGATATAAAGAAATGTAACCAAATCCCTAAATATATTATCCAAACGACTTTTTCAATGCAATACACCTTATATTTTGGATATTTTTTTAAAAAACTATACACCTTATATTAAGGAACGGAGGGAGTAATACACTAAAACTACTACTCATATATTTGTTCGAGTAGGTCCCTATCATGATATTTAACGATAGTAAAATATACACTAATACATACATCCACACGAAACATATGTACACACTATTATTTACGCGACTATGTAAAATTTATTCTTGGAGAACTTTTATTATAATATGCAATTTAAATTTCGTACAAGCAATCATTTGAGTGACATACATTACAATTGGTATGCAAACAATATAACTAATGTGAAGAAACATTTTTGTGTGATTTATTATGAATTCTAAATATAAAATTGAACTCACTAAGACTGTAGAACAATAACAGTAAGGTCAAAAGAGATATAAAAGTTCAGTACAAATTGTTTGGACGGGCGATCATAGCGCCGACAACTAATGCTTTATTCTTGCATCCCGCAACAGACCCAATCCCCCAATGACCGCCTGCGAGCGTATCTTTTGAAAATGCACCAATACGGGATACGTTTTAATATTTTCTAAAATAAGAAAATAAATATATGTTTCAACAAATGGGCTTGCACTCTAGAGTAGCTAGAAGTGGCTACATGATTATAGAAATTACACCGGCATTTGGTATTGCCCCCAGCCCCTTGTTTCCATAAAATCGTAACATGACGTCATAGAGGAGCCCTAAGATTTGTGGCAGGTTTATCTACCATATGTTGATCTACATTATAAAGAGAGAGAGAGGGATCTGCTATTAGATTGTAGCCAAGAGTCAGCAAAGGAAAAACTGAATAAGAAGCCAAGAAGAAGCAGACTACGTGACAAAGAGGAGGAAGGGGAAGGAGACTGCTACCTACCGGTGAGCTGCTGGTTCCTGGCTCCTGCTGCCGGCTGCCGGAGATGGAATGGTGGCCGCGGCGCCGCCGGCTGCTGGCCGTGGATCTTGCGTTTCACCCAGGAGAGAGGAAGAGGAGGCAGCTGTGTCGATCTGTCGAGGAGAGGGAAACTGGTGATAACGAGGGTAGGGGTAACAAGGGGTAGGGTTTAGTATTTGGGCTCGGCCATATCCAATATGTGTCCAGACGGTATCCAATTAGGTATCCGGATTATTATTTATTTTTTAATTCAATAAGTTTCCGATACAGGAATCCGTAGGGATACGGTATCCGGGCCGTATCCATATCGAATGCCATATAAGATACGATTCGAGTTTCAGCCACCATGTTCGTGCAGCCGAGGTTACCGGAAAGGCGGGAAACGAGCTTATGCTGTCGGTGGCTTTGTTGTGGCTATTTTCTGAATTCTAACCCTCTGTCCGTGGGGCAGGCATGAGCATCTGAAACCCAAGCCCAACAGAAGCGAGCTACAAACCGGTAATGTCCGGATGAATTTGTTTGTGAAAATCAATATTGACGCATCATTTTCCGAGCTGACAAGTGTTGGTCGGAGAACGAAGAAATTGAGAGGAAGAAGATGACACAGGTGGTTTGTGCTGCGTAAAACTTGACATCTTTTCATGTTCATTGTCTATATTCCGTTTATTCTGGATTAAAGAGATGGTGTGCTGATCGCAACATTTTTTCTCTCGTGCCATCCCATCCCACGAGCAGATCAGATCGTATAACCAACGACCCGGTCTGGTTGTTACATAAACAAATCGACAAGTCCTAGCTACTAACTGAAAAGTGATGGGAAAAAGCTTGGTGTTCTCTTCTCCAAGTTAAAGTTCAGGCTTAACACCTATTTTATTCAGTCCAATGTCATGTATGCTTCCAGGTCTTGTATTGGCCAAGATTGCTCTCAGCGGTGCTCGGACGGCGAACAAGCTGAGAGGAAGAAGATGACACAGGTGGTTTGTGGTTTGTAAAACTTGACAACTTTTCATGTTCGTTGTCTATTCAGTTTATTCTCGATTACAAGATGGTGTGCTGGTCCCAACGATCCATTTTCTTTCTCTCGCGCCATCCCACGAGCAGACCAGATCATATGACCAACAACCCGGTCTCTTTGTTACAGAAACAAAACCACAAGTCTTAGCTTCTAACTGAAAATAACGACAAGACTTCTTAGCTACTAACTTAAAACTGACCAAAAAAGCTTGGTGTTCTCTTCACCAAGTTAAAGTTCAGGCTTAGCACCTATTTTATTTAGTCCAATGTTATGTCTGCTCCCAGGTCTTGTAATAAGAGAGCTCATTCGTTAGTGCATTTGTGATTCCAAGGAAGTTCACACATGTGGACGACCAACGTTCCTCATCATGTATTGTTGCGGCGGTCGGAGATTCAGCTGTATATATATCTTAATAGAATATCAGTTTTCCGTGTCCAGAAAAGGGGAGACATGTGTAACCCTTACTTTCTACTAGATTTAGGGGTGCGCCTTGGCGCACGATCCCGTTGATTTTGAGCCAATTTAGCCATTATAAGTGAGTAAAAATAATAACAAAATGGTTGACCATAGTGTCAAAGGCTCAAATTTGATAGATGGTTTCAAATGAAATTATAATTCAATTATTATACGAACAAATTCAAAATGATGTGTAAGGTGAACACTGCGTAGCTGAAGTTATCTAAGGCAGATCTATATCTTAAGGCTGATATGTGCCGAGCGACAAAAGAAACAGTGGCTAGTAGCAACATCAAAAGTCAGCCAGCTAGTGGGTTCAAAAGTTGTTCATAGGTGCGGTGGAAAGCTTCCAAGAATCCACATTCTTCCTGGTATTTTTGGCCAGACAATCTATAAAGACCATTTCACAAGGACATCCCCCTCCGAAGACATGATACCCTAACACTGCAGAAAAGACGGAAACATGCAACAAAATATCAAATTTCACAACACAATGCTTGAAGGAGAAATGAACACTTATTGAGACATTGAGTGTAACCGATGTACTCCCAGTAATAGTCATGAATAAATAGCTTTATTACCTTAAAAGTTTGAACTCAACAACAACATTTCCATACCACAATCTGGAAAAGATACTATTTATACCCTTTCTATTTCTCAGATTTATAGTGAATATAATAGTAGAAAAGCAGTAGCAAAGCTGAGTAATTTTAAAAGCATAAGGTGCATGTATATATCAAATAGAATCTGGATACGTTATTCAGAGATATAAAATATACTTGAAATATGAAAACGGTACTTCACAGTTGTCGGGTAGATTAAACCAAGACAAAAATTAAGGAGATCGAATAGGGGAAGCAAGTGGCGTTTGGCAAGAGTGCTAGAGAAAATCATTAAGCTAAAAAGTTAACCTTTGCTATTTTTCATCAAATTAAAACCTAACTACCTCTCATAACAATTGAGGACATCTTAGAATTATAGAGCAGGGTAATGTTGACGGTCTCGGCTCAGATATAAGATCACAAAGAACCAAAAGTTGCATAATAGGAGTCCTTTGTGTTGTGATCTAAATATACCTTTTTTAGCTTTTACTCTGTTTCTTTGCCAATGCATATGGCTTACTTAGTTTAGTTTGTTCGTATATACATCAAGAGATTGGGTATATTGTACAAGTTTAATAATTTTATCAAGCAAGTCTAATTTACATCGCTAATCGTTTTCCACTGTATATACAACTGCTGGAACACGTACATTCAATCATTCCAGAAGTATAATTGGTGTTATGGGGAGCTTAGATATACTCTCCTTTCAACACTTTATTTTGGTAGCATATATATCTTCTCCAAGATGTAAAAGTAGCTGCATAGTCGAGCGTACATGTTTGTTATGATGCAGATTTTTGTACAAACCTGTACCAAAGGATAAGTACACATCCCATTTACCATGCTGCTACTTGATAAATCCATACTTTTCTTTGAAGGGGCAGTATATACTTCGTTTGTAACATTCGTACATATATCTTTGGTGGCAAGCAGTATATACTAATTTGAATAATATGTGAACACAGGAAAAAATAGTGTATGTTTCTGAATGATAATAAGTATATACTTCTTCGCAAAAGATAACAACACCCGCACATATGAAAAACGGTATAGAAAGGAGATCATGTTGAAGTATATACACCTTTTTTTAACCAATGAAGTCGTGTTTATCATCCAGTGAAGCATATACTCATTTTAATGAATAACCAATCAAAGTTTAAAAAACTTGTACAAACCTGGAGCTGGCCTTTGTCATGGTGGCAGAAGTAGTCGGGGAGCATGAGGTCTTGGTGGTGGTCGGCGTCGTTGCGGTCCCTATGCCCATTGCGCTGCCCTATAATTCACCGCTGCCGACCTCGCCCCAAGTTGACGAGTACTTCATGGCAATCCTCACAACCCAGATCAGAGACCACCCGGTTCACCTACGGTGCCCACCTCTTGTGCTCTGATGTGTTGATATCTGCAAAAACAAAATATATGAACAAATAAACCTCGATCAGAGCTTGCATGGTATAGAAATTATCCTAATTGGCTTATCTATGACCTAGAAGAATAGTCCATATCAATATTTCTCTATTTAGGCCATCTGTGAAAATAAATATAATTATATGACTAATTAGGATATCAAGCACAAATATTATGATCATAACTGAGTATGTCAAGAGCATACAAAAACTACCTAGGTCGAGTACATGCACATTTAGTATTCGCAAAGTACATCTATTTGGAGCCTAACAGAATTTTGGATAGTTGTCCTCAATACTGTAGAACCAGAAACCTAAAGGTAGTGCATGACAGAGAAGGTTTCTAGAAGTTAGTCAACTGAAACTCTTTTTTAGTTAGTCAGTAACCATACAGTACTTCTGATATACCGACAAGCATATGGTCCAAATCTGGCTCTTATATGTATGAATGGAGGGAGTAAAATATGCCGATAGGGTTGCTTTAATTGGCAATTACTTGAACAGAGGGAGTAAATATTAGAGAATGTTTTTTCTCCTCTCTACTAATAAATACCCTAAATTTGCATTCTATGATAGGAGAAGCTGGACCAGTATTTGGTATGATAACATATACGACACTAAATTCCTGATAACCGCAACATGATAAAACTTTCTTCTGAAATAGTATTCTAAGCTCTTGGCTACACATGAGTGTCGTAATTACTTGGATAATGTAATGTCATCAGAAAAGAGTACGCTAATAAATATACATACACCTAAAAACGATTGACGGAGAAGTTGTAAGGATCTAAAGATAGGAGACAATAAACACACCATGTGTTTAATATTCCTGGCTGCATCTTGAAAAGTAAGTATATATTTGGTGGATTAATATGTCTCAATAATATAGATCAGGTCACACATAAAACACATGAAAAATAAGATAAGGAGCAACACACTGTATCAAGCTTGTGTCAAGCTTGGCAGGATTAAAAAACAGAGAACTCGTACAAAGCATCAAGAAAAACATGCAGATTCAGCAGCCGTGGAACATCTAAATTCAGAAATAGATAAATACTAAAAGTTGAGAATTCATCAGAAATTCCACTTACTCGAAGCCCTTAACACTGTCACTTCTTTTTGTTTCCTATTGATTCAGCTTGTCACAAACTCGGAATGATATCTGCTTTAACAATGCCATTAACAAAGCTATATTTGCATGGTCAAAATAATTCACGTAACTTACAAAAAGGCGAAACAAACCGTGAGAGACCGGCAAACCTAATACATAAAACACATATAATATGTGCCTGACATGCATGTAATCACCTGGTCAGGCTGAACATAAGGAGACGTTTTGGGAAATAGGGCCTTTTGCAAAAATGAACGCTCAACAACCTTGGAACCACTACACAAAAAGAGAAAGCACATCAATAAGAAATGCAAGGATCTTCTATAAATTACTGCCGGATGGGGTTGACGGAGGAATGCTACGAAGACCCCATACGATGGCCAACAATGCAGAAGAAGATCAAAGTTAGGACATCCCGGCACTTGTTTCTCACTGTTGAATCAGAGATTTCTAGGGGTCGATGGAGAAATACAGCCTTGGTTAAAATACTACAAGAGAATCTATGAGCAAAACTACAAAAACAAAAATAGAACTATTTCCTAAACCACTTGTCTGCACGAGCAGCTCTGAGAAAACATAACATGGTGCTCTCTTCATTCAAGAGGATATTAGCCTGAAGTTTGAGAAAACAAGCACGTTGATCTTCCATGTACAATCTAGAAAAGTTAAAACATATCATTTGCTTAAAGTTTGCTGCAAGACTGACAACTCAAGTTACTATCGTTGATTCGGGCTAAATTTCAGGAAAAAGGAGCAAAAGTAAGACATACACCGTTTCCACTAGGATTTCTATCAAATAGGTTGTACACGTAGCAAAAACGAAATCTGCACAAAAGAAGATGAGGATTAGAGAGGATAGAGATAGAGGGGAGGAAGGTGTGGACCTGTAGGTATACCTATTCTTGACGTTGATGACGGCTGCGGTGACGCCATGGCCGGTGATGGCAGCACAGACGAGGATGGCCGACGCTGCCGAGGGGGAAATGGTTGCGCGCGTTTGGGCGGCACAAGGATGACTGCACGACGTTAATTCCAGGGGGCGGGCTGTCACCACACAGAGTGCCTCACATGGTCGACGTGGCGGATACCACTACAACAGCTCTGTACACCACCGGGAGTCATGCTGTGAGTGTGCCATCGAAAGATGATGGCCTCGGAGCAGCCAGCGAGCGGCGCTGGGCATCATACATATATGCAGCCTAGAGAACCACCTCTTGAATCTTCTGCTCCTCTTCTCTACTTGCATTGGGAATAAAAGTACATATTTGTTTAGAAGACATTGCAATTATGTAAAAGACACTTAAAAAATAATGGGCAACGATTCCAACCTGAGTCGTTAGCGCATCATGGGCTTTCATCAACCATCATAGAATATGTAGCTGGAAAATCAATCTGGCTTCAAACCATAGCACACCGCAAATCTGCATGTAGGGGCATAGAGACAAAGCAAGAGGGGATAAAAAATTATAAATCTTAGATGATGGGCCAAAACACATGAAGAGCTCACCAGAAATTTTTGGTCAACGATCTGAGTGAGAGAGAGAGGAGGGAGGGAAGGGGAGAGAGAGAGAGAGACCAGACTCACCTGAACCTATATATCTATGCTCCTCCCGCCGGCAACAAGCTCAATTCCGCCCGGCCTTCCTCGATTCCGGGTGGATCGAGGGTCGTCGGTGATGAACCCATCCGAACCGAGCCCCTCCCCTCGTGGCCTCCCTCCATGGCCTCCTCCTATCGTGGCCGGACTTCATGGGCCAAGAGGATACATGATGGAGAGGGGCTTACCTCGGCTTGCTGGCATCATCCAACTCTCCGGCGGCGGCCTACATGTTGCCCCTCCTGCTAGGTGACGAGAAGGAGGGAGATGGCATCCATCCACCGCTTCACGGCGTGCTCCTCCACGTCGACCTCCACTTCCTCCATCCAGGGCGCCATTCCTGCCTCTAGCCTCCTCGGTACAGCCATGGAGAAGACGGGAAGATGGGATTGTGGAGCAGAAAGAGGAGAAGGAGGATAGGGCAGAGATGAACGATCGATAGGGATACGGGGGTGGCGGCAGCTCGCCCGAGATTTGGAGTTGAGCGAGAGGAGAGTGAGGGAGGTGCGTCGTCGGAGGGGATTGGAGAGGAGAGATGAGAGAGATGATTGGACGGTGGCGGCTAGGGTTAGCAAGCTCTCCCCGGCTGAGCACCGTGCGGCGCCGCACCCACTGCCCCTGACGATTCAGTCCGTACCCACTAAACGCACATGGAAATAAAACAGACGAGTCTGATATGCGGACCCAGAAATCTCTTGACAACAAATGACGCAACTGGACCGAGTGGAGCGCACGCGTGAGTAGTAGCGAGGAGTGCGTGCTGCAAATTGGCAGTTTACTATTGACCTGGGTAAAACAGTCTTACCACAAACGAACGGCTCGGATTTTGTTTCAGCACTCGATCTGATGGTCCAGAATGGCTAGCACCTATGATAACCCCATGGGTGTGCACCAATTATACCTTTAGATTCAAGGGATGCCGGGTGATGCAACTCAATAACACCCAAACATAAACACAGTTTGGTTACCCGAGACGCGCTTGCATTGAGGCGGTAATGGTCACCTAAAGAACACTAGTTTACATTGGTACCCAATCGGTCATTGTGTAGTATTTTTCTCTCTAAAGGGAATGTATTAATAACAAGCCGATATCAATTAGTATATCCAACCTTTGCAACAACATAACAACTAGAGTAGATCTCGATATTAAGGATGCACACAACCGGGAAAAAAACAAAGCCCCACCAAATCAATCAAAGACTCGCTGCAGAAATAGCACCACAACTAGTGACGTCATATCTACTCCGAAAAAGCATCTCCAAAACAACACCTCTAGGAAGGTAACTAACCACTATGGTCAGATTCCGAGTTTCCACCCTGAAAAAACATTTGATAACAAAAACAAAATAACTTTAGATTGGAAACTCCGATTAGGATGCAGTCAATTTTTTAGAAAGATAAATACAAGTAGTATTCAACAAAAATTCCAGGTTGAGAAAAGATTTCAACATAAAAGTTGCAACAAGGTTTTCATATGAAATTGTTTTTGATGTACTAGAGGTTGTCATGTTTAATCCAACAAGCTCTTAAAATTAAGATTATATAAGTAACAAGAAAGATGATGCCAAAAATGCAAAGACTTGATCTCTCTATGAATGATCAAGTTGCTCACTCAAGAACTCCTCTTGACAATAAGATTATCTATCCTATAACCCGATCTCCCAACTAAAAACATAAGACCGTCACGTTAATTAAACATGGCCCAGGCAATATTTTTCGCCACATGGTTCAAGTCGGTCCATTCCTGTCGTGGTTATTCATTACGTGACATCAGCCCTATTCGACATGACTTGTTGACCGTGGTTTTTAGGTCGTTAAGACAACATAGGGGCGCTCTGACGCCTAGGCGCCTAAAGCGGCCATTTTTTCAATGCGGAGGAGGGACGCCTAGGCGGTCTTTAAAACCATGTTGTTGACTACAACGATTGGTTTCGCCATGGAAGCTCCAGGCCTGGAAGGTCCATGGCCCATCCGTGGCAGTCAAGGATCGTCGTGGACTCGTGGTCTCAAGGCTATAGCCTCTCGACCGGTCACTGTGTTTTATAATCATATTCATACCTCTTCCAGCGCGACATGTTCTAGAATCATACCCCTCTACCTCTCTAGGCACGCTTCTTTCGCCTACACTCTGTCTATCCCAGTGGAACCACATTAGATTATGGTAGACACTTTCTCCATAATATCTAGTTAAGTATTTATACTAGATGCATGCAAATCTGTACAAAGTTAAGGCCATTATTTTGGATCGGACGGTGTATCACAAATATGACAAGGGGGCAAGGCATAATCTGCAACATAAGTAGTAGAAACCACTCTATTGGGTTGGATTAACATGGTTGGGCAAGGCATAATCTGCAACATAGTAGTAGAAGCCACTCTATTGGGTTGGATTAACATGGTTATCACAACATAGATCCATCAAAGCGAACTCGCATGTCTTCAGCACGCCATGTTGCCCACACTACCTTGGTTTAACGACATCTGAATCTGATAGTTCCCTGCGTGAGCCGTTACACTTTGTGGCCTAGGGACTAAAGGTATCACAGCAATCTCACAGCTGAGCATCAGAAGAACATCCCACATGCTCAGCGTATCTTTCCCATCAGATCCGATGCACGACAATGCTACCTGAATGCATCTCATTATCTCAGCAGTTTGAGGTTCACCATGCAACGTTGGATCTATTTCCTGTGCCGTTCTTTCCACCATCCAAATTACGAGAGGCTGCAAAATATTCAAATGGATCTATCAGTTGCTTATCTATATTTGACTCATAGCTACCAGAGCTAGTAATTGTCGATGGTCGCACTAGGCCAAAGCCTGACCCTGCCAGTACTGCAAAAAAATTTACAACATCAGTATATTCTTTATGCTGATTTTTATAGCCCACGCTCTGCTTGGAACTAAAAGAGCATGGTAACCTATAGTGTTGACTACAGCAATATATCCATGTCTTCTAGTTAAAATTTCCTCGACTACAATGCTTCTAGATAACTTTTTCAGGCCCCTATCTTTTTGTTGTGGCTGATACTATGCATTTCTTTCCATTTATAATTTTGTGATTAAAATTATAGAAAGCGCTCCAACCCCATTAATCTCCAACAACGAACAAATGAATAAGCTGACGCAACTAATAATATCGTAATATATGAGATGCACTGAACAATTATATATTAGGTCAACATATTGGTTATGTCATGTGCAGTGTGGTCGCTCAAGTCCCGTTCCACTTGGGAGTGTGCATGTCTTATGTCAGTACCCATGATTGGTTTTCTTGTTGCTGTGGAGGCATTCTCCATTCTCGCTCCCGTTCACATGATTCTTATCTGATTACTAAGTGTGGGTGTTTCTTGGTTTTGGAGGTTGCGTTTTTTAGATGTTCTCTTGTGGTTTGTTGTATTGGTTTTTGTCTGGTTCTCTATTAATTAATTGAGCAATTCTCTTCTTCTTAATTAATAGATTGGGGAAAATCTTTTGCCCCATTTCATGGAAAAAAAAGTGCTCCTTTCTCGTCTAAAAACGTAGGCAAGATCTTGGATTCAGAGAGTAGGCTTTAGTTTTTTTTTTGTTCTTAGCCTTCGGGCATAAAGACTTTGTGACCTTGGTTCTTTTTTTGTGACCTTGATTTTTCTCATTCAGTGAATTGCGACAAATATTTTTTCCTTTCTTTTAAAAAAGACAGTAGGAACTTTCCAGGTGGTGGAAATGTTAAAATAATTAGCAGTTTTCGCATTAATTTAATTTAAATATAAATTATGACAGAACAATTTCCAAGATTAATTAGCATACGCATAATAGACATGCACCATATAGGCAAATGAAAACCTAGAACATCTACGCATACTGCAATACTAGTAATCAATATAGAAAATATCAGAAGAGCAAAGAACACGTACGAGTTCATCGATAGGATAAACAACGGCGCAACAGAACTGGATCTGTCACCGGCGACAACAGCAGAAACGACATCAGCAGCCTTCTTGGCATCTTCGTCCGATATGGTGATGGAGTCAATGAAGCCGGATGTAGAGAACGAAGAAAAATTTGAGCAGCCGCGCCTAGACGCTCCCCAAAAACCTAATCGTCCCTCTACCGGTGCAGGATCAGAGAGAAACGAGGTTCCGTAGGCTTGCTCTCCCGAACAACCGTGCATGCAGCCGGCGGGATGGAGTAGCAGAGCGTCTCAGCACAGAGGGGTGGAACGCACACTAAAGAGACACTAAAGAGAAATATTTACATAGTAGATGGATTTTTACAGTGGGGGCAGATATGATAATAGTACTATATAATGGGGGGCAGGGCAGGGCAGGGCAGGGCAGGGCAGACTAAATTACACAAGCCGGCGCCCCCCGTGAGCTTTGTGGCATCAAGTAGCAACTGGATTGGCGCTTGATCAGCTGCAGCTCTGAGGTGAGCTCGACGGCTGTGAAGGAGACGACGCTGCCCCGTTGCTTCTCGTCGGTGGTCTGATTTGTCACCGAGATGCAGAATGTGCCGCCTCCAAAATAGGTCATTTGGGCGGGGAACCGGCATAACACATATCCGGCGGCCCACGCGTGGGTGGGCCATGCCTCAGGCCAGGACCTGAGGATCACCGGCGGCCTAGCGTCCATGTCGACGGCGCAAAAGTGGGGATCTCCGGAGCGACGGAAGCCGAAGAGCAGCCGCCGGCCGGTGCCCATAAAATCCGGGACCAAAAGCGCCCGGCCTAAGACAGGCAACTCTCACGCGCCCTCCTTGCGCCACCGGTGGCGCGCCGTGTCAAAGGAATACGTCCCCTGGCGCTGCAAGGAGACCCAGACGCGCGCGCCCGCGACGAAGTAGGCTCTGACGTCCTCCCTCTGGCCACGAGCGAGGCCGGGCGGGTCCTGGACGGCGGTCCAACCCCAGCGGCCGGGGCTGAGCTGCCGCAGAGTCTCGAATCGGGGTCCCTGGGGGACGTCCAAGCGCGAGTAGGCCGAGATGCCGAAGAATAAGCGGTCTCCGACCGGGACCAGGAACAGGTGCTGCTTGACGGAGCGCATGTCCGGGCCAGGGGTGACGGAGCCACTGCCGGCGTCATAGATCAGGGTCCGCCCGCCGTAGCCGGCGCTGCTGGCGGAGACGATGACGTCACCAGATCGAATTCGGTCTTTGTATATCGGTATATTTTAAAACTGATCTTAAAAAAATAAAAACTGAAATTACTTGTTATTTTTATTAATTGATAAATTTGGTTACGGAGGGGCCCGGTACCATCTCTGCTCTCTATTTGTTGGAGATTCGTGCTATGCGTTTTACAAATAACTGTCCCACCTCATCTCTTAGGTGTGTTGCAGTTTTTCTATCCAACCCCTAACATTTTCGGATATTTTAAGTTTTTTGTTGCTTGTTTGTCTCCTCACAATCGATAGTCTTCTACACGTTCTGTTTTTTTTTTCACCTTATTTTTTCTCATAAAATTTTAAGAATATTCAACAATTTTTTATGTATATTTTTAATTCTGAAAATGAAACATGCATAATTTTTTCAACAATCTCTTTTGATAATTTTTATTTTTCTACTTTTTATTTAACAATATTTAGACACTCTTACTTTGTTTCATCCTAGATTCAGAAGTTTCATACAAAATTCACACGTTTTACAAACTTATTTCTGCCAAAAGATATTCATATTTTTTTCATAGAATACATGCATAATGTCTGGTTTTTTCACCTCATTTTTTCTCACAAAATTTCAGAAATAATCAACAATTTTTTATGTATATTTTTCATTCTGAAAATGAAACATGCCAATATGCAGGTTGAATATTCTTGGATTATTTTTATGAAAGTATGGATATTTGCCAAATATTTGAAACCTTCCAACACAGATTCATTTAAGATTCATAGGCAATAATATTCATATAGGATACATACTAGGATATTTCAGGAATAATATTCTTGGATATATTCAGGAATAATATTCATTCAAGATTCATAGGAATAATATTGTAGGATATTTCAGGAATAATATTCATTCAAGATTCATAGGAATAATATTCATATTCATATAAGATATTTCAGGAATAATATTCTTGGATTATTTCTACGAAAGAATGGACGTTTCATTCGGAATTGAAGCAATTTTCATACAAATTTAAGAGAATTTTTATCATACTATTTATTTAACAATATAGATTTTAATAGTATATTTTTTAATAAATGCAATCTGTATCACATGTTCCATGCATGCTTCATACACGATTCATAATTTTTCATACAAGATTCACAATTGAATATATTCGCAAGTAGAAACCAACGCACCGGTCTTTATACATAGAGAATGCATGCTTCATACACTATTCATACACGATCCGGCTCAACGTAAAATCCATAGAATGAAAATAAACCCATAAGATTTTCTTCATACACGGTCTTTATACAAAGAGAATACATGCTTCATACACAATCATGAGATTGCTTTTCTACAGCTCAAAACATATCGGTTTCATACATGGTTCACAAAAAACATGTAAGAAATTTCAGTGAAACTTGAAAGAACCATAGAAAATATAAATCTTGACACATACAAGATTCGTATTAGATCCAACAATGTTTCATTACATATTCTTAGCATTTTTTCAAGTGAATCAAGATTCACACAAGAACCATACATGTAAAAAATCGTGCTCCCATCGCCCAGATTCGTGCCACACAAAAACTTGATAATACATACAGGATTCGCAGTGGTGTCATACAAGATTCACAGTGGTAAAAAATAATAGAGGAACTTGGATCCGTGTCTAAAAGCATGAAAAAAAGAAAGACCCATCAGAGATCCATCAAAGATTCATACAAAATTGCATAAACTAGAATCGGATCCAAACAAAAAATACAAAAGCATGAAGAAAAAAAGAAAGGAAAAGGAGCAAAAATAAAAGAACAAATAAAGGAAAAGGAGAGGCCTCCAATCCTACAGATCTGGCTCGAGCCGACAATCCTCATAGCCAGGGCAGGAGGTCGGGATGGGGAGAGATGGATGCGCGCTAGGCCCTCCTCCACCAGGCTCGTCGCGGTCGCTGCGTGTGGAGGGGGCGGCCGCCTCACGTGGTTGTCGATGGGCAGCCTCCGCACTTGTAGGCAGCGTTGCTGCTCCATGGCACCTCCCCCATCTGGGGCATTTAGGAGGAGGAGGTGGTGGGTGGTGGGCGGCTATCGGGGAGGAGGAGGCATGGCGACGCGATGGAGGAGAGCGTGTTCGGGGGTAGGTGGAGGATAAGAGCGACGGGTGGTCTACGTACAGCTGGGAGCCTGGGAGTTTATCCTCTCTGCGTGGATTATGGTTCAAATCTAAGATTTTTTGAGGGTTAAAATGCAAAAGTACATGAGGCTTTGACCGCACAGACTTTACACGAATCTCCAACAAATATCCGGCTGTGATGATGGCGGGGCCCAACCTAGGAGGGGTAAATCCTCACTCATTTGGTTACCCGATAATTTGGGTTCGGTTTCGGTCATGACCGAATTGTGTGATTGATATTATTAAATACAAAAGTTTAATAACATTTAATAAACCATTTGGTCCTACTTCAGTCGTAATTTGAATATAAAATATATTCATATAGTCATATTAATTAGCGAAAACTAACATTCAATAATATTAAATTTGGCTTAGTCGAAGAAGATAAATTTATAGTTATGGGCAACTAGGGCTTTGGAACTAGGTCACTCTCACCTAAAGTTCGTCAGTTCAGTCCATTCGGTTACCAAGAAGTAATGATTGAATTAACCAAACTAAATTTGGCCTACAAAATTTGCTACCCAATTTTTTGATCGATCCTTTCGGTCCCGGTCTATTTGGTTTCAGACTCGGTCTTTTCGGGTTCGGTTATCGGTTTTTCTGCCCACTCCTTCTCTGGCGGCGGTGGATTGGATTGGCGTCCCTGGCTGGATCCGCTTCCTACTCCACCCCATCCTCTTTTTTTTTTGCGAATTCCTCTCCTTTTTTTTAGGGAAACTCCATGAATTGTAGACACCGACCGACACAGGGGGACTCCTTTTCAGCTTCTCCGACAGCTTCTGGGAAAAGCTTCTCCTAAAAGCCCGAACAAGAAAATTTCATAAAAACTAAACTATAAGCCATCAAGAATTTTTTGATCAATTTTTTTTTTGAAGAAGCTGGTGGGGAGAAGCTTTTTCCTGAAGCTGCCAGAGAAGCTAAAAAGAAGTGCCCCACAATCCTACGTGATGGACCCGTCTGGTTTTCGACACACCATGGGCCATCGGCCTAGTTCGCTCTCCGGCCGCCGAATGCTAAATGTCGCTCAATGCGGCGGGCCAGACAATTTAGCCGCTTTCCTTTTTTTTTTACTTTTCTTTTCTATTTGCTTTTTCCGGTTTTATTTTTTATTAATGTTTACAATTTTATAATTTGTTTATATTAAAAAAGTTCAATACTTTCAAAAAAATTATGATTTTTGAAACATGTTCACGCCTCTTAAAAAATGAATTTGATTTTTGGTTCATGATTTTTTGGAAAAAATTTAAGATTTTTAAAGAAACTGCATATGACTTTTTAAATTTTATTCATGAATTTCGGAAAATGGATCATGATTTTTCAAACAATTTCAAGATTTTTTTAAAATTGTTCTTGAATTTGGAAATTTGGTTCATGAATTTGGAAATTTGCAAAAATAGATCACCATTCAGACACGATTTGGAGATAATGCAAAGCTACTTTCTAGTCAAAACTACATTTAATATCCTTTCACAATCTAAGTACACATGCCAAATGGAACATCATTTATATGGTGTCTCACTTCTTCCGAGAACAGGCTTGAGCCATATCACAACATCGCTCATCCATTTTAATTCTATTACTCATATTGTTGGGTATTTTCATGACTAACTATGCCGGACATTTTTTACCATTCATATTGTCTAGACTAACTCTTATGCTTATTGAACCATTTTGTTTGAGAATGGATTTTGTACTTGTACACATGAGTACAAGATTTATCTATCCGTTCATCTAGGCTCCGAGATCAGTGCACACCGAACACCCAAACAGTTTGTGATTTTCGTTTTCCAATTTACATGTCACATCTCGAATGCAGCTTTCCTTACTTTGTGCCGCGTGACACGACTTTTATCAGGTGTCCTACAGCTGCCTAGGTAGGGGTTCAAGAGCTGCCTTTCTTTCCTAGGACTGCTCCCTATCAGATGCATGGTATTCTTGGTTAGATTGAAAAAAAATTGCTGACGTTTAGCAAACATTCAATTTCTTTTATGGATGTTCAAAATCAAAATAAAATCAAAACTTTGGAGTTTCTGGCATGGAGCTATGATCGTGCAAAAGTTCCGTTCTGGTTCCTCTTCTTCTCTCCTAAATCACAAATCTCCATCGAAACAGTAACACGTCAGGTTTTAAATGTCAAACGTTAGTTCATGCGTCCTTTCCTTTCCTCTCCCCGTGTAACTCTTTTTTTTATGTTTATCTTTATGGATCGATCTGGATGGCGTAGTACACCACCTCCTCGCTTCCTCTCCGATTGTAACTGCCACGGGTGAGGCTTTTCCACCCCTATAAACACCTAACCGAGCCCCCAATCAGGCGCATCGTTTTCACCAATCCAACATGGTAATCAGAGCAATCTTCTTCCCCTGTCTAGCCTGATTCCATTCCCAAAATCGATTTCCTTTTTTACTGCGATTACGATCGCAAGATCTCCAGTTTTCTCGGGCCGCGCGGTTACGATCGCCCCCCTCCCTCCCGATGGAGACCTCCTCCACCGCCTCGACGCAGCTGGCGTCTGCGCTCGGGAGTCCTCCCTCGAGAAAACGGTTGAGAGAAAACTTCCTGTACTGGAAGATGCAAGTCATCCCGACTCTACGAGGGGCGCAGGTCATGGAGCTCCTGGAGGGCTCCGACCCAGCTCCTCCCAAAACTATCGAGGTGGAAGGCTCTGCTGCAGCCAATCCCGCCTACGGCGCTTGGCTTGCACGAGATCAACAAGTGGTGAGTTACCTCACCAAAGCTATAAACAAAGATATTCTCTCTTGGATGTTTGGCCTTCAACATGCCTCTGAAATCTGGGAGGCTCTTGAAGCCCTCTTCGCTTGTGAATCCAAGGCCAAAATATCTATGTTGCGTGGTGCTCTGATTAATACAAAAAAAGGAGATATGTCTGCTTTACAATACATCTCGAAAATGAAAGGTTTTGCATCTGAATTGGCTGCCACCGGTCGTATTGTCTCTGATGATGAATTAAAAGATTACATATTGGGCGGTCTTGATGGTCAATACAACTCCTTGGTTGCCTCTGTCAACGCCGTTCCTACCACTACTCTTCAAGATTTATATGCTCAAATGTCAGCATATGATTATCGTCAACATATGTTGGACGAGTCTGGTCAAGACTCTGGATCCTTTTCATCCTCTGCCGATTTTGCCTCTCGTGACCGACGTCCTCGCCAAGATATTGGTGGGTATGACCGCAACCGTGGATGTATGATTGGACGCCAAAATGGAAATCACCAACGCCAATATTACCAAACTCGTGGTGGCAACAAAGGAGGCCTTGGTCGTGGTCATGGTCGCACTCCTTCACCCCGCCAAGATATTACTTGTCAAATTTGCATGAAATATGGGCACCCGGCAAGCGAATGTTGGTGGTGCTACTCAGAAAATGATGATGATTCCATGTCTGGTGACAAAAATGCTCATATTGCCTCTTATGGAGCGGATACAAATTGGTATACTGACACGGGTGCCACCAATCATGTTGCCAGTGAACTACAAAAATTAAGCACTCGAGAGAAGTACATGGGGCGTGATCAAATTCACACGGCTAATGGTAATGGTATGACAATCACACATGTTGGTAATTCAATTTTGCATACCCCTCACAATTCCTTCTCTCTTAATAATATTTTGTGTGACCCAACTGTATCGAAAAATCTATTGTCTATTCATAAACTTACCCTTGATAATCATGTTTTCCTCGAATTTCACCCATTCTTATTTTTGATCAAGGATCAGGTCACGAAGAAAACACTCTTTAAAGGACCTTGTCACGGTGGCTTATACTCTATCGTTCCTCTCTCCATGTTATCTCCCAAGAGTGCCTTTATCACCACCAAGCCCTCTTCATCAACATGGCATAAGCGATTAGGGCATCCGTCCTCCTTTGTAGTTCAACAAGTGCTTCGGAAAAATAAACTTGAGTATTCACCAGAAATAAACTCATATATTTGTGACCCCTGTCATCAAGCCAAGAGTCGCCAACTACCATATCCGGTATCTACTAGTGTATCTACTGTTTCTTTGGAACAAGTTTTTTCTGATGTCTGGAGTCCAACCCCTATATCTGTTGGGCATCATCAATATTATGTAACCTTCATTGATGACTTCAGCAAATTTACTTGGATATATTTTCTTAAGAAACGATCTGATGTCTATTAAGTTTTTCTTAATTTTCAACAACTTGTTGAAAGAAAATTCGGACGGAAAATAATTACTATGCAAACCGATTGGGGCGGTGAATATGAAAAACTCAACGATTTCTTCCAAAAAGTTGGGATAATTCATCACGTTTCTTGCCCTCATGCCCATCAACAAAATGGCTCTGCCGAACGAAAACATCGTCACATCGTAGAAGTTGGCCTTTTATTACTTGCAAATGCTTCTATGCCTCTCAAATTTTGGGATGAAGCTTTCCTTACAGCCACCTTCCTTATTAATTTACTTCCCACCAAAGTATTAAATCATATGACTCCAACTGAAAAACTGCTTGATATCAAGCCACGCTATGAGCCACTTCGTGTTTTCGGGTGCGCTTGTTGGCCCAACCTTCGTCCCTATAACACACTCAAGCTTTCATTTCGCTCAAAACAATGTGTTTTCTTAGGCTATAGCTCTCATCACAAAGGGGTCAAATGCCTAGATATTACCAGTGGATGAGTTTATATTTCTCATGACGTTGTTTTTGATGAACATGTTTTTCCTTTCGCTCGTCTCAGTCCTAAAGCTGGTAGACGACTTAGCGAAGAAATTCTTCTTTTATCTTTGTCTACATCTCATAATGAGGGGGAGCATATTGATAACCACATGTTTGTTGTACCTATTACCCCTAACCCTCTACAGGTTACTGCTGAAAAATCTCAAGATAGCAGCCAAAGCAATAGTGCAACACAAAGTGACAATTCTGAAGCAAATTCAAGTCAAAACACATAATCCATAACAGCACCGGGTACACCTATCATTTTTCCTATTGCAAATCCCTATGCTGATTTCCTTGCAAATTCTGAAGAAGGATCCCCAAATTCCGTGCAAACATTCCCTACACAGCAGCCTGACGGGCCAGTTAGGGGCACGATGCCTCCCCGCGCGATTATTCTGCCGAGGATGGCCCTGGTGAGGTACCAATGCCTCGATGGCATATTCAGACGCAGCCGGAATAAATCCCGACCAGTCCCACGCGGCCTAGCGAGGATGACCGTTTGATCCGGTCCTTGAATTTTCTTCTTCCCGAGGGCGATGACGTTGTGTATCCCTAAAGGTCTTTCATCAGCGCTTTGGCCTACGCTAGTGTGGCAAAATTTCGACCTTGAGCCAGCTTGCCACTGAATGACGCGGTTGTCTTTTGCTGTTTCAATCCTTTGCCGAGCAATGCTACGCATTGTCGAACATGTTCTGAAGACAGATTATTGGCGAGGATGGCTCGAGCAGCCGCAACGTTCTCCATTGGTGTGATGTACACTTGGATCTTCTCTCCAGTTTTCCATCAAATAAATCTTTGTGGACTTCTAGGTTCCTGTTAGCAAGAACCGGGCCACCCCTTGTTTTGTTTGGTAGTCGCTTATATTTTGACTTGTACTAGGCAGGGTTGTTGTCTATCTGTTGCCTGAGCTCGACGATGCGCGCGGCTTCTTTGAGCAAAAACAACCGATGCTTTTCCAGGTCCTCGGCCCTTTTCTCCAATTTATCTGGAGTAAGATCTGAACCAGCTGGGATTGGTATTGTGAGTGCATCTCCGTAGATTTCACATGCACCCTTGGTGACTACATGTCCATCCACAGGAGGGTCGATCGGTGTGGGTTTAACCGGATCTTCGTTCTGGTTCTCCATCTCGATCTCTTCGTCAACTTCTTCGTCGTTGGCTTCCTCTACCGGCTCTGCCGGTGTTGGGTTTTTGTTCTTCTTCTTTTTCTTCTTTGACCTCCCAGTAGCCTTAACGTGTGTACTAGTGGCAAAGACGGCTTTCGGTCCGGTACCGGAAGATAGGCTTTCGTCGGTACTTTCTGTCGTAGTTATCTTCTGGACGTCGGATGAATCTTCGGTGTCCATGTCGTCTTGTGCGGTGTAGTCTTCATCCATGCTAGCATATGGACTCGGAGGGTTCTTCGGCTCACCTTGCGCTGGCTTGGAGGCGTACTCTTATTCATACCGCACCATCTCCTTCTCTAAGTCTCGAAGTCTCGAATCTCTTGCAACGTCAGTGACTTTTGAGGGGAATTAGGTGAGTCGGCGCTTTCTTCGATCGCATCGAGGACTGAGTCGTTTCCGGATCCAGCATCAACATATTCGGATCCAGAGCTCATGTGGTACACAAAGTAATGCTTATTTTTCTTCATGGTCTCGAGGTACTGGAGTGTCCTGACCTCTGCTTCTATCCCACAGCTAATGTGGGGGCATCTTTGTAGGGTTCGTTACATGGAAAACAAAAAAATTCTATCGCATGAACACACAAAACCAAGATCTAATCTACGAGATCAGTGCAACGAGTTTTAGATAACTAACCCTTGTAGATCCAAAGCATTTAACGAGATCATATTCTCGTGGTTGATGTAGTTGATCACTTGCCGATCTCAAGATTGCATAGAAGATCCTTCCGGTGCCACGTTCCGACAGCGCTTCCGCAATCGGTCACGCGTACGGTAGTCGATGAAGACCTTCCTCTCGCTTGTTCTAGCAGGCAGCAGAGGTAGTAGATCTCCTCGAAATCCCAACAGCACGACGGTGTGGTGGTGGCAGTGGAGGAGGAGAGATTTCTGCGGGGCTTCACCTAAGCCAGAGCAGTGTATGGAGGAGAGAGGGGAGGCGCCGGCGGCTAAAGTTTGGGTGAGGGTCAAGGGGGCGCCCTCACCGCTCCTTATATAGGTGGGGGCGGTGTCCAGGGTTGCCAGCCCTAGACGAGTCCTTCCCCAACTCCTCTTGGCCGCGGCAAGGAGAGGGAGAGGGAAATCTTGTCCCTCAAGGTTTCCTTTCCTTCCTCCACTAGGATTTGACTTTTCAAACAAGGATTTGACTTTTCAAACTAGAGTTTCTTTCTCTCTTCCCAGTCCTTGACCGAGTTGGCCTAGGGTACCATGCGCCCAGCCCATCAGGGTATGGTGCATACCAAGTACCCCCTCCCGGGGTGGTGGACCTTCCAGAACATTCTAGAAGCTTCTGGTCATAACACCGAAAACATTTTCGAACCCCGGAAATTGACCTTCCTTATATGAATCTTATTCTCTGGACTATTTCGGATCTCCTCGTGACGTCCCGGATCCAATCCAAGACTCCGAACAACATTCGGTCTCCAACTCATATTGCATATCTACTTTAAACAACATCGAATCCTTAAGTGTGTCTCCCTACAGTTCGTGAATTATGCAAACATGAACGAGACACCTCTCTGATCAATAACCATAAGAGGGATCTGGAAACCCATTATGGCTCCCACATATTTCTACGATGATTACGTGATCGAATGAACCATTTACATACGATACTGATACGTCGTAAACGTATCTATAAATTTTGATGCTCTATGCTTGTTTTGTACCAACTATCTTATGTTTTGTCTACACTTTGAGGCATTTTTATACATTTTCTGAAACTAACCTATTGACAAGATGCCATAGTGCAAGTTCCTATTTTCTGTTGTTTTTGGTTTCAGAAAATCTAGTAAATAAATATTCTCGGAATTGGACGAAACAAAAGCCGAAGTTCCTATCTTTTCCAGACGCAACACGGAGTCCAAAGCAGAGACAAAGGAGGGAAACAAGGTGGACACACCATAGGGTGGCGCATGCCCACCCTAGTCCATGCCAGCCCATGGTGTGGGCCCCTACAGGCTCCATCGACCTTGCCATTTCGCCTATATATACGTCTCCCCGGGATGTAAACCCTAACGCGGGCAAAAATTCACGAAAAGGTCCACAGCACCGCCGCCACTGAAGAGGAGATTCAGGGACAAAAGTCTCTATTCCGACACCCTGCCGGGACGGGGAATTGCCCCCGGAGCCATCTCCATCGACTCCACTGCCATCTCCATCGTTGTTGCTGACTCCCATGATGAGGAGGGAGTAGTTATCCCTCGAGGCTAAGGGCTCTACCGATAGCTATTTGTTCATCTCTCTCTATGCATGATCTTATTGAGATCATGAGCTTTGTAATCTGATGATGCTCGACGCGGCACTTCGTTGGTAACCCCAAGCGTAGGGTGTGAAGAGCAAGCATCAAGTTTTCCCTCAGTTGAGACCGAGGTTATCGAACCAGAAGGAGGAAGGAAATGTCACACAAGTGTTGCAAGCAACGTGGAGACCTGCACAACACAAACTTAAGACTTTGTCCCAACGAATCAGCGAGGTTGTCAAGCTCACCGGTTTGCTGTAACAAAGAATTAAACGTATGGTGTGGAAGGTAATTTACAACAAGTAAACAGGTAACAGTGGAATATGTATCAATGGTAAAGATTGGACGGGGTCCATAGTTCACTAGAGGTGCTCTCCTTAGATAAAAAATGTGGCATGAAGGGTAAACAAATTACAGCAGGGCAATTGACATGAACTGAACAAGGCATAACGATGCAATTACTGATCAGAAAGATCCTATGATATTCCTTTGGGCAATACAACAAGATACATAGACCGCCATCCAACTGCATCTATGACTAGAAGTCCACCTTCAGGTTATCATCCGAACCCCCTCCAGTATTAAGTTGCAAGCAACAGACAACTGCTTTAAGCAAAGTGTTTAAGGTAAACAGTCCACATGTTCCATGAACAAGAGACCGTTGTTTTCTACCTAGTAGCAAGAGCACATCTACAACCGAAGAGATTATTGCCACTTTCCTTGGAAACTAGAGGCATGAACCCACTATCAAGCATAAATACCCCCTCTTGGAGTCACTAGCAACTACTTGGCCAAGATAGCTACTAACAACGGAGAGCATGCAAGATCACAAACAACACAAACATGATAGAATCATAAAGACAAAACCATTAATCAAACCAACACAATAATCTCAATATCCATCGGATCCTCGCAAACACAACATGCATGATTATAAATAGATTAGATCTTGATCATGAACGGAGCTCACAAGATCTATACATGAAAGCACAAAGGAGGAGATACAACCATCTAGCTACTACATGGACCCATAGTCCAAGGTGGAACTACTCACGCATCATACCGGAGAGAAGGCCTCCGGGATGATCTCCCCTCCGGTAGGGTGCCGGGAAGAACTTTAGATCCCCCGATCTAGGGACGATGGTGGCGGCAGCTACAGACGGTTTCATGGAGATTTAATCGGATGCTTAGGGTTTCTGCATCAGGGGCTTTTTATAGGCGAAGGGGGAGGCCGAGGCGGCAGCCAGGGGCCCCACACCCTTCCCAGGCGCGGGGTAGGGCCCACCCGCGCCTAGGGTGGGTCTGGCCGCCCTGGCCGGCCTCTCTAGCTCCCCTCTGGACTTGTTCCCCACGGAAAGTAATTGACTTTGACGTTTGTCCCGTCCAATTCTGAGAATATTTCTTTACTAACTTTTCTGAAACCAAAAAGAGCAGAAAATAGGCAACTGGCACTGTGGAAACTTGTTAATAGGTTATAGAAAACATGTAAAAAGTACCTCAAAGTGTATACAAGTAAAGCAAAGTAGATACTAAACAAGCATGGAGCATCAAAAATTATAGATACGTTTCCGACGTATCATAATCAAGTAGATCTACTCTGCTACTCAAGTGCTTTAATTAATCATCGGTTATCCCCACGTGTGTGAAGGTTACAATGTGCACACTGTGTGGCACTTAGGCTAAAGATTACAGAAATAGTTATCATGAGTTATATTTTGAAAAGGATGTATCTATAAAATTGTGGTGTTTGTTGGAACCATCTAGCACTCAAGGTGACAATGTGAGGTTATCTAGATGTGGAATGCGAACTTTAAGGAGTGATTTTTTATCCCTACCGTGGATTAGAGTTGTTCAACCGGAGAGTAGTTAAGAGTAGAATAATGAAGAGAAGATATTTATATGAGAGTGTCCACTAGTGAAAGTATGATCCCTAGGCCTTGTTTCTAAGCATTGAAACACCGTTACAATCAGTCATGTTACATGTTTGCTTGCTTCCATCTTTATTTCAGATTACCTTTAGTCTCTTCCTCCCCGTCAAGCTATTTTCTGGTACCGTTGTCTTATAATCATCCATATTACTTGTATTTCACTATCTCTTCGCCGAACTAGTGCACCTATACACCTGACTTCTTGTATCTTGATTGCAGGGTTGCTTGAGAGGGATACCTTTGACCACTTTCTCCCTGAATTTGATAAACCTTGGGTGATCCACTTAAGGGAAACTTGCTGCTGTTCTACAAACCTCTGCACTTGGAGTCCCAACACTGTCTACAAGGATAGAAGCGTGCGTAGACATCAAGCTCTTTTCTAGCGTCGTTGCCGGGGAGGTAAGGTAAAAGATACTCACATCCTCTGGCTACTAAGCTACCTTCTAGTACTGTTGCTGGTGTGTGAGTGCTCGAAGTTATTTCCTCTAAATTTTGCAAATATATCTTTTTGTTTCTTGTTTTTATTTTCACTAGTTAGGCTTAATGGAAAACAACATAAAAATTATAGAGCTTTATAGTATTTATCTTGAGTTAGGACATGAAATGTTTGAGGAGGAAATTAAAAAACCTATGGAACTTTATTTGCATGCTAATTCTTTGAACACCATTATTGCTAATGCTATGGAAAAGTCTAAGCTTGGGGAAGCTAGTTTTTATGATATTTTTAGTTCCCTAGCTTTAGAGGAGAAAATTTGCTATGATGATACTATACCTCCAATATATGATGATTACAATGATGAATATGATATTTTCAGTCCACCTACTATGGAGGAGAAAATTTGTTATGATGATACTATACCTCCAATGTATGATGATTATAATGATAAATATGATATTTTCAGTCCACCTACTATTGAGGAGAAAATTAATTATGATTACAATACGCCTCCTATATTTGATGATTATGGTGATAAAAATAATAATGATAGCTATTTTGTTGAATTTGCTCCCACTACAATTAACAAGAATGACTATACTTATGTGGAGAGTAATAATTATTATATGCATGTGGCTCATGATAAGAATGTTTTATGTGATAGTTATATTATTAATTTTATTTATGATGATACTAAAAGTTATTATGAGAGAGGGAAACATGGTTTTATGCATCTCAACAATATTAAGTTTCCCCTCTTTATGTTGAAAATTTTGAAGTTGCACTTGTTTTGCTTTCCTATGCTTGTTGCTTTGTGCTTTGATGACTTGTTTATTTACAAGATTATTTTTCATAGGAAGTGGGTTAGACTTATATTTGTTTGACATTCGCTTCTTGATGCTCTCCTTCACTTCAATTCATATTTCCTATGCGAGCATCATCAAAATTATCATGCCTATCTTAATGGCTATAAAGAAAGAGTTTTTGGAAGACAACCCATTATGTTTTTTCTTTCAGTTTATTTTTGTTTTGTTGAGTCTTGGAAGTTATTGCCTCGGTAATAACCTCTTCTTATCCTTTTGTATGGTTTTTGTGCCAAGAATAACCTCTAATGAGAGAGAAGTAAGATTTGGGGAAGTTGTTGTCCCGAAACAGATTTCTATGTTTCATTGTACAAATTTGTGAAAAATCCCAGTACGACGGATTGAGCTGTAATTTTCTGTGCATATGACCCAGGTTATTATCTAACTTTTGATAATTTAACACTTTTTGATTTGAGAAACAGAAGGTCTTCGAAAAAATCGGTTTTTACCTGCTAGTCTATTTTAACAGATTTTTGTCATTATTTGCATTTGCCTCTTAATCGGTTTCTTTTGAGTTATCCTTGATCACTTGAGCTTTTAAAAGGAATTGATATAGTAGCTTGTGTTTTAATGGAAGTTTTACTTGAGTTGAAACTAAACCCAAAGGCTTATTATCTTGAATGCACTAATGTTGCTAATGAAGAATTGTGTGAAGTTTTTATGAAGGAAATTTTTAAGTGTAGGGGAAGAATGATGTGATGAGATAAAGAATGGACAAAAGCTCAAGCTTGGAGATGCCACCCGTGTCACCCCAAGAAATATTCAAGAGGTACAAGCGCCAAAGTTTGGGGATGCCCAAGGCGTCCCCTTCTTTATCAATACAAATCTCAGGTTTTCTTTCTAGATATTTTAGTTTTATTGATTCATGCACTATTGTGTTGTTCTTGGAGCGTCTTTGTTTTTGTTTTTAGTTTTCTTTTGCTTGGTTTGCTGCAATAAGTTGGTTAGATCCCAGCACACTTATTTTGGTGAGATACACACTCTGTTTTCATTGCCTAGAACACTCTAGTTTTCATTCTTATTGTCTTGTGAGTGTTCTCTTTTACTTCTCCCTGTTTGTCATTTTTTGCGCTCTTTTGGATCTTAGGGATATACACTCCCATTTGGTTCACTTGTTGATTCTTCATTGTTAGAGTGCATTGTTTCCTACATCAATTTGGACATCTTCTCCTAAGCCCCCGTCCCTTAAACCTCAAAGCCATATATGTCTTGCACAAGATCCCTTGTCATGCCCTCTTTTTTCTGGCCTTTTTCTCTCTGGTGGAACCGGTACTACGGGATTACCAAGTGGTACTACTGGATCGAGCCAGTTCCAAGGCGCAATCCTGAAAATTGTCCCAAGTCCGGCTGTACCGGGTAATCCTCCGGTACTATGGGTGACCGATACTACTGGTCGGCGTCCCCTGGTTATCTGTGGGTTGGGAGGGGAGGCATCCCTCAATGCCTCTTTTTCTCCCTCCCGTCTCCCCCAACGACCTCCACCGCCACCAGCCAAAATTGCCTTTGGGAGCCGCTCCGCCGCCCCTCTCCGCCATATTTCCACCGGATCTGGCCTCCGCGCGCCCTCTCCTTCGCTCCCCACCGCCATGGACCCCAGTACAACCGTATTTCCTCTCCCTCTCCTCGTTTTTCCATGAATATAAATCTTGTTTGGATTCTTGGTCAAATCCTCAATGAGAGTGGTTGTACCTCTTTCCACTAGTCTTATACACACTCTAGTACCAGGGAATCACTTTACCGGATTTTGTGCTTGTTTTGTGGCCCCTCCCTACCCGATCCGACGCTTGCTCCGCTATCAGCAACATAGTAGACCAGATGCCGAGTATTTTCTAAATGGCAGCTCGGCAAACCATATTATTTGTTCTTTTCATCTGTGTGTGCATGTATCTCGGTTCTTTTTTGCATATATCAGGTTGGAATATATGATAGTGGTAACCAAAACTGAAGCAATTGAAATCCTACTTGCATTTTACAATGAACAAGAAAGACTTGATGAATTGGCTGTAACATGTATCAAGAGCGACATGCTGGAGATGATTACGAACATACGGCTGCATATTTCATTTCAATGAACACTAAAAGATTGGTGTTTTTTCAAGTGATTCTTAGTTGGTAGTCAATAGTTTTTGTGTGATTTGCTAAGTTTTCGTTTTTGATGGCGCTGGTTTTGTATGCTTAAGCATAGAATTGTGGAAACCAGTCAGTGTCTCGAATGTTGTTACTTGTTAGTGGCTGGGTGTCCTAATTCGAATGCATTAGCAGCCTATGGCTTTTATTTTTATATGCCAAGTGGCTTGTTGTCTGTGCTGGTCCGTTTTTCTGCTGGATACATACAGATTTCTTAATCAACACAAAAGTTGTTATAGCTATGTGAAAATATTTTCTTTAACTAATTAACTGGCACTAAACATAATCAGGAAACGTAGGTATACATGTAACGGATAGTAGGCTTCAGTTTCTAGTATGTTGTTCCTTTATGCTCTTGCAATATTCAGTCATCTGTGTATTTGTGCAATCTAAACAAATCATCTAGCAGTTGTGTCGGTCCTGAAGTCTTTGTAGGAATAGAGTCTCCAATAGACCTTTATTCTTGTATTCATTGACGTTTTCTTAGCTAATGCCACCAGATTCATTCTGTGGAAGCACAAAAACTGCATCTAATAAAGTTTTTTCTAAACCCGCGACAATTAAATTGGATCAGAGAGAGTAGTTAAATTAGCCTTTCTTTTATAATGGTTTGTCTGAACATGTGTAGATGACAAAAATTTCTGCATTGTTGCTTAAAAAATATATGAAAACCTTTTTTTTTCTTGGCTTCGTTGTTGCTTAAAAAAATGCCCAGAGGATTTAGCTGTATAGCCCTTTGCATTCTGTAATACTAGCCTCATCTGGTAAAAACATTGATCTAAGAACTTTGCATTCTATGGTACTAGCTAATTATATACTCGAAATATGTGCATCGGCCAAGGACAAAATAAATATGTGATTTAGAACACAGCAAAGATTAGTAGATCGGTCAACTTTTCCTTTTCAGAATGAAGATATAGGTGCATTTATTTCTTTTGATGATCTTGCTCGAACATTCTGAAAGGTTTGCCATTTCTTTTTTGAGTTATATATATTTATATATGAAGGTAGGGGAAAACCCTGACCTTATGGTTACTGCAGAGTGTACAAAAAGGGGGGAGGGGCAGAATATACAACCTAGCATCATCCAGGGGGTTTGAGAAGTAAAGCTAAAAAAAGTGAGAGATCCCTAGAGAGACTGAAACACTGCTGCCCAGGTCAATAGTTGCGGCTTCTGTTTCTCCTATCTGTGTGCCCAAAGAGATAAGTAGTTTGCGATGTTACTGAAGAGTGTTCTTCTATTTGTTTGCCTGTGATTAAAAACTCGGTCATTCCTAGCCCGCCATAGTGCTAGTAGTCAAGCAGCAATATAGATTGGCCAGGTTTTATCACCCTGCCTCGGGGTATCAAATAGGGTCGCTAACTCAGACCCTTTTTTTTTGCCGTGTCTGCTATATGGAGCCTTTCCCACACCCAGTCCGCTTGTCTACAGTGTAGTGCAATGTGTTGGAAGGTTTCCACAGCAGGGCACTGATCACAACCACCATCAGTGCACCACTTCTTATTTACCATATTACTTTTGGTGTTTAGTCTGTCTCTATAAGCCAGCCATAAGAAGATTTTATGTCTGTGTGGGATTGGTCTCAGCCAAATCCATTTTGCAGGTTCCCATGTCATTCCTCTGTCGCTGAAAAGTTTGTACAAGTCCCTTGTCGTTGGAGGTTTTGCGGTTGTGATGAGCTGTCTGGAATCCCCTAATCCATTAGTTCCTGGCATCACTATTGCAAGAACGATGCTCAGCTGTTGTAGTTGGGATTCAGCAGTCGTCAAGAGCGGCTGGTGTAGGTCGATCTGCCATGAACCATTTCGAAATTGTGATTGCACCGTGCAAAAATGGTCAATGGCAAAAGAGTACAAGACAAGCATTGAGAACTGCAAGCTACCCAAGCTTGTCCAGTTGTCTTGCCAGAAAGCCGTCCTTGATCCGTCCTCTAGCTGACAGTATGTTGCTTGTTGAACCATTGGTATTAGCTGCATGATTGATTTACAGAAGGGCGAGTCTTTGGCTGCAGAGCAGCGTGGGATGCTGTTTTGCAGGTACCAATTGGCTATCCATGAAAAGCATGGTCATGTTCCCTTCGATAGAAGTTTTGCTGTCATGTTGGCCATTAAGGCCTTATTGTGTATAGCCAAATTCCTGATCCCCAGCCCTCCTTGTGCTTTAGGCATAATTACTACCTTCCAAGCAACTAGGCAGTGCCCTCCATTTATTTCCTCCTTATTTTTCCAGAGAAAGGCCCTTCTGATTTTGTCTACCATGTCAATACTGGTCTGATCCCACTGGATGCAGCTCATAAAAAAGTTGGGAATGGCAGATATCACTGAGTTAATCATCTGTACACAACCCCCAATTTTCAGCATCCTGGGCATCCATCCCGGCAAACGATTGCTGATGCGATCAATGATAGGCTGGAGCATTATTCGTGTGATTCGCGTCTGCGATAAAGGCAGGCCCAGGTAGGTGCATGGTAGGCTTGTTATCTGACAACCCATGGTTTCAGCGATCCCTGCGGTCTCTTGCTCTGGGATGTTCATTGGCACAAGAGTGCTTTTATGATAGTTGATCTTCAGCCCTGTGAATTCCGCAAAGGCATCCAGTAGGTGTTTTGCAATCTGGGTCTGATGTGTTGACCCATGGAGTATTAGTAGTGTGTCGTCAGCATATTGTAGAGCTGGCATTGGAGTGTCATGTTTGATCGGGTGCTGCAGCAGCCCTGCCTCATATGCCTTTTTGAACAATTGTTGTAGGATATCAGCCAGAATGATAAAGATATAAGGTGAGAGTGGATCACCTTGTCGAACCCCTCTCCGAACCCTGAACCTCTTTCCACATTGTCCATTTATCAGCACTTGTGCCTGCGAGGTTTCTAGCAGCTCCTTGACCCATTTTATCCATAGTGGTGGGAATCCTCTTGCTCTCATGGTTTCATAGACAGCCTCCCAGTGCACAGAGTCAAAGGCCTTCTGAAAATCAAGTTTCAAAACAATGATTGGTTTTTTGTGCTTGTTTGCACATTGCACCATTTCAATGGCTGCTGCAAAGTTCTCAACAATCGTTCTATTCTTGATGAATCCAGATTGCATGTCGTCCACCAACTCTTTGACCTTTGGTTGTAGTCTGTTTTCCATTACTTTTGCAATTAGCTTCGGGATGTAGTGTTGTAATGATATCGGCCTGTAATCCTTCACCTCTTGTGGCATGTCTGTCTTCGGGATTAGAGCAATGAGGGCTGAGTTGACACCAGATAGGTTCAGACTTTGGTTGTGCAGAGAGTTGAATAAGTCAATTAGGTGGTCCTTTACCTCTAGGATGTAATGTTTGAAGAATTTGTTAGTGAAGCCATCTGGCCCAGGGCTTTTGTTGGGGGGTGCCTTCATAATTGCTTGTTTTATTTCGTCCCAAGTGAAAGTAGCCGACGGGTTTAGCAGTATACTGGATTGGTCCTCGTATATGTGCTGTAAGTCAATATTCTTTGTCCATGGTCTCCTTTCAGCAAAGAATTCTTGAAAGTAGTCGGTGGCAATTTTTAGCTTGTCCTTCTCCCCAAAGAAGTCCTCATTCCCTAGCCTGAAAAAATTGATTTTGTTTTTTCTGAATCTGTATGTGGCCATAGTATGGAAAAAGGTCGTGTTCTCATCCCCAAGCTGACACCACTTGATCTTTGCTCTTCTCTTCCACCTCTAGTTTTCTGCTTTGCAAAGCTCCTTCACCTTGTCGTGACATAGTGCTCTGAAGTGAAATTCAGAGACAGACAGCGGGCGCCATTCCTCAACAGCATCAAAAAATTGGATGACGTGGTTAACATTTGAGTGTATGGTCGTGATAGATCTTTTATGTTTTTTCCATGCTCTGGTTGCAGCTCTTATTGCCCTTAGCTTGTAGCTAAGTTTGGTAACTGCTGACATTTCCCTTGTCCCACGAACCAAAATTCCTTTTGTGACTTCAATCAGGTCATTGCAGCCCAACCAGTAGTCTTCATATCGAAAAATCTTTGTTGCCTGCGATGGTGCCAAAGTGTCAAGCATGATGGCCTTGTGATCAGATGTAGGACGCCCAATTGTCTTGCATTGCGAGTGAAAGAACCTCTGTGCCCAGGGTACATTTATCAGTACTCTGTCTAGCTTGATGAGGGTCGGTTGATCTCTCTTATTTGACCAGGTATACTTTGAGTTGCAGATGTCTATGTCAATTAGCTCAAGCTCATTAATCCAACTGTCAAATTCCTCCATATCAGTCCATGCAATGTTGTTGTTGTTCTTCTCATGCATATATTTGTAGATATTAAAATCCCCGGTGATGGCCCATGGTATTGTTATTTCCTGCTTGAGAACTCTGATGTAATCATAAAAACCTCCTCTTTCTCGGGACTCACATGGGGCATAAACATTTGTGAGCATAAACATCGTGTTGTCGCTTGTTGATGAAACCGTTACTGTTATAGAAAACGGTCTTGGCACTTGATTACAATTTCGTAGCTCTTTTCTGACCAAGCAATCAGAGTTCCTCATGCAGTACCATCTGCAGGTTGATATACATAACTGGTGTACTTATGGGGCAAGAAATCTCTTAGTTTGAACATGTCGATGCTTTGCAACTTAGTTTCCTGGAGGCAGATGAGCTGAGCCCCTGAATCGCACAGCAGTTTTAGAACTATTGCATTTTTGTCTGCATCACCTAAGCCTCGAACATTCCAGCTAACAATCTTCATCTGATCGGTAAGTTTACCCAAGGTGCAAGGAAGTGAAGAATGCAATATGCCATGGTAAAGTGGAAATAAAAAGTGAGGACCAAAATATAAACAAGATGAAAAAACAGCTTCTTGCATTACAGGGTGTTACACAGAGTACAGTGGAAAAATAAAAGGCGCAATGTCGGTCCCGTGAGCTACACCTAGTTAGCTGCACCGACTTTGAAGGAAAAGGAAAATGCAGGTGGTGGAAATAAAAAACAAACACCCTATCTATGTAATGGCAAGCAGCGAGAGGGGAGGTGAAACTAGCTTCAGCCACGAGATCCATTGCGGTCTGAGCACCCCTCATCAGCCTTCTTCTTCAGAAGCTGATCCACGTTGAGCAGGCCACAACAGCTTGCAAGGTCCAGCAAAGTCTGACGCCCTGTGGCAGCGGGCGTCTCGGTGATCGGCAGAGGTGCAAGCGCGTAGACATCAGGAACGCGTCTCTTTTTGTGGATGTGGGTTGAGGTGGAGCATGAACCAACCGAAGAGTCAGAACCCTCTGAGGAGGTAGCCTTACGCTGCACCGCTCTCTCCACTGATCCTACCCGCGAGCCGTCATGCATCTTCTTGATTCTCTCGCTGCGACGGCAGTAGGTGATGATCTGAGGCTGCTTCTCAACAGGTTCATTCAGGTCAGGAACTGACTCAGAGTCGGAGACGATGATCGGCTCCGCGTCGCGCAGTGCGATCTGCTGCACTTGGCGGCCGTCCACAGTTAGGCCCACCGGCCCATCTTCCTGACTCGCCAGCCCTTTTCCTTTGCCGTCAACCTGGACCATCGGAGCCTTGCCCTTGCGGTCGATCTAAATCAGCCTATCTGTCTGGCCGCTTGCCCGCCTGGTGCACGATGGCTGCTCCTGCAACTGGCCCTTCTTGTACATGGATGGGCCTTCCCCACCTAGCATGTTCAGGGTGCCACCAGCCACAGGATTACCCAGGCGTCCCGGGTAGGAGGAGCCCATGTCGTGAGGAACGGCGCTGCTCCTCTCTCTATTGGGCTTTGCCGAACCATTACGGGAAAAAGCTGCTTAGGGGATGCGAGGATCAGGGTGTTTCGACCTGCTGCCAGGCTGGACACGATCGGTGCCGGGTCAGAGGCACATGAGTGTGTATGGAAAGGGATAGGAGTGGCCTTGATGGGGTCAAAAGGGATTTGGAGCAGGGGGACAAGGTGAGCCCTCTGAGCCTACAGGGAAATGGGGTTTGAGCAGGTAGGTGGGGACGACAGGTGGAAAAAGGAGGTGGAAATGGACTATGTGTATGGCTCGTTTATAGGGAGGGAGGAAGCAGACAGGGCGAAGGGGAGAATCAGTGGCCCCATGGACATGGAGGGATGGAGGAGCTTTGGCGGTGCGTGTTGTCAATCTCAGGCAGAAGCGGAAGAGGGAGAACATTGTTTACCACTGAAGGGAACATGCTGAAAAGCAGCGAGCGGACGCACTCACGAGAGAGGCCCCCACCATCAGCCTTGTTGAAGTTGAAGACGCTGAAAGGCTCATCCTCCACGCCTAGCCCGGGCTCTCCGACAGGGATGCGGACGCAGAAGCATCGCGCGCGGCTCAGCGTGACAGTCACGCCATAAGCGACACCATCTCCGTCCCACACAAAACTCCGCCGTCGGCCGTGCCTCCACCATGCGAGCCTCCACTTTGGCTGAGTCAGCAAGCAGCGTGACGAAGTCCAGCAGTGGCGGACCTCCTAATCGCACAGCCGTCTCGAGCAGCGTCGGGGGCAGGACTTGTCCAGGCAGCCACGCCTCGCCCGGCCTTGAGGCGCGCCGAGGCGCCAGGCGGCGCGGCGCACCTGTGGGGTGGCGCGCAGACGGCCTCCTCGGTGGTGGTGAGATGGTGGCGGAGGTTCGAGCTCATCCTTACCTTTGCGCTTTAGCTGCTTGTTCCCACTAACCCATTTCATTTTCTTAGCTTGATCCTTCAGAAAGTCTCTCTTATCGCTTGTCCAGAGCCTGGATGTCAACCTTAGCCAGAGCCTGTATCTCATCAATCTCCATCTGAGCCTCAATCGTGAACCGAAGATGCGGTCAGCGAGGAATGAATTCGAAAACCCGTACTTGGAGCATTATTGCACTGGGGATAAAGTAGATGTTGAAACAGCTTCTTCTTCAAGTTCGCTATCGTGAGGGATGTCACTGATAATATGCTCACTGCATATGAGTTAGTTCATTCCATGAGGTCGAGGAAAGGGAATATTCCTAGAGGAAGAACAACCTGCCGAGACTAGTGAAGTGGTTCCGGAGTTACCGGATCCATCCTTTTCTCCTACCCCGAGGCCATATGGGTCTGATGTTTGAACTTCTGGTGCCCCTTTTCAATGAGAACGATTCCATTGTAAACATAGGTATCCTTTCTGGTTGCTAGAGTTTACCCCACCCCCAGCCAGGGTGACCAATTGAAGGAAAACGCCTGCTTGTGACTAATTAACTGCTCGACCTGGGGTGAACCAACTAGTATCTTAGAAAGAAACTCGGCTAATGACGATGCCCGGCGAATAAAAAGAATTGTCCAGCAGACCCTATCGAGTGAGCTATTATGGCCACGAGCCACACCAGGTAAAGCCCAAGCCCCTTCCCCTTTTCCATGGGTTCCAGCTGAGAATTCTCTTTCTAACTTGAGGCGCCAGGTCGGTCCCACGGTGGCCCTGGCGGCCCGCGGGGCGACGGCGGGCGCTGTCCCTGGTCCGGCGAGACAGGGCGCCCAGAGTTTGTGTCCCATACCTCATTGATGTAAACGTCCGCGTAGTTCCCGCGACCACCGTGCTTGTGGAAGGCTAGATGGTGTGGGATGTGCCTCGGGTTCTCCACCTTGACCATGGCGAAGAGGGCCGAGTAGTCGTGGCCCCGGATCGCACCGTGCTCGACGCTCATGATGGAGGCAAAGCCGCTGACGGCGGCGCGCACCCCGCGGCGTTCCCAGAACTCAAGCGGGAACTTCTCCATGGTTAGGCAAGCGACGTATCGGTAGGAGAAGGTGAAGGAGCTATCACCAGAGCCATGCGGGAGAATAAATATGGACGTGGGTGATGGTCTGGTCAAAGTCACGAACACGAAGAGGGCTTAGTCTCATGGCACGGTTTTGGTCGCCGCGATGGAGAAACATGACATAGGCCCAGTTCTTTTGGGGCTTCTCCGAGAAGCCGCCCTCCCCCCAGCTTCCTGGAGAAGCCGGTCTAAAAAAATTGCGAGGCTTCCAAAATAGTTAAGTCTAAACAAATTTGGAAGCCTCACAAATTTTTTGATCCAGAGGTGTTAAAGATGATGTTGTAAGTGTAGGTTATAGCTCAAAGTTGATTGCGTGCGAGCAGATACACATGTGTAATAACTTTATGTTGTAATTTTATAGATGGATATCGATTTATACATATGATCTGCAAAGAAAATGGAGTCTGATTGTGAACTTTTGAGATTGATAAAGTATTGGTATGTTGTATCGCTCATACATTCTTTTTGTCATCTTCCACTGGTGGATTAACCGAACAAGACAAAGTCCCATGGGATTGGTGGAATTAACGAGAGGGGGATTACTAGTACTGGGGGTTTGGTTCCCTGCAGGGAATGATACCCTGCAAACCGAACAAAGTCTAATTGGTAAATGTCATATTGTCCATACCAGGGAAGACGGAAAGATCAATTTGCCATCCATGCTTTTTGCCAATGAGTATAGGGTGAAGAATCTTCCCAGACTGCTAAAGATTACAAAAAGCTGGTATGGTCTGCTGGGGCTTGCCAAATAAAGAATCTGTGTAAGTTGATGTGCATAATCATGTTGACCACAAGGAAACAAATCATGTGAATTGTTTTTGCTTACCTGACCAGTATATGATGAGTCCATAAAAGAGTAAGAAAAACAGATATCCACCAGGATGAACAAGATCATATATTACCTCAGCTGCTGTGTTTCACCTACAGAAAATGATGACCAGTGGGTTTCATTCTATATGTAATGAAATAAATTTAAGAACAATATATGGTCTCATTCCATATAGATAGTCAGCAGCTCGGCGTAGACTTGAAGGTTAGAGGTCCAGAGACTGATATACAAATGAAGCCTTCTAAATAAGTAGTTAGCTTAGATGTGGATTGTGGTAGTTAACCGTAAATACATAACTGTATTTGTTTACATTCCTGGTATTTATATGATCTATGATCTAAGACACAGTCCGCTCTGTCTAAGGATCACGTAGATGATAATCTGTCGGTGTGATATCCATATGCCATATGATTTTATTTTTTTGCTCTTAGCATTTTTTTTGTCACCGAGACTGCATGACAAGTACTACTTGTAGGCTTGTAGCACATCAGCTTCAGACAACCCATACCCATTTACTCCAGAGCACCTTGCCAGTCATATTCTTCGAGGATGGCATGCCAGTCTACCGTATCCACAGTTAGTTTGCTCTGAGCCGAATTCACCAGAAATCACCACAGGAACATGCCCCAGATTTGAAGTGGTGGAACCTGCTACAGTCTCGCATGATGATCTCCCTGTCCTCAACCGCCGACACCATCTTCATTACTGTATGGCAGTCCCCGCACACTCGTAGGTTTTTGACAATCTGAAGGGGTGTCCCTGGCGGTGTAACTATCAGGCCAAAGGCAAGAGCTAGCCGCTCGCTGTGCATAGCCAGCATGGCTTCCTTCTGCTCTTCCTCCATGTCATGAAGCACAAAACTAGTGTTAGGAAAATAACCTTCTTGCTTCAACCTGGCTGTCATTCCCTTGAGCTTTGCATATATCTGGTCAGACAGAGGGTGTGATTTATCAGAGGCTATAAAGGAATGGACTTTGTTCTTAATCTGAATCCAGCTGCATCCAGCTACTTTCTTCACTGTTTTAGAATCCATGAGCTTCCTCACTTCATCCCTCTCTTTCCACTTCCCTGCAGCCGCATAGATGTTGGAGAGCAGCACATATGTAGCCGAATCATGCGGCTCAAGCAATAGCAGTTTCTCTGCAGCAAGCTTCCCAAGCTCAACATTCTTCTGAACTCTGCAAGCACCTAGCAGCGTGCGCCATACCATTGCACCTGCTGCGAAGGGCATGCCTCCTATAAGGCTCATTGTTTCATCCAACTTGCCTGCACGGCTATAGAGATCCACCATGCACGCATAATGCTCCATGGTGGGACTGATCTTGTGGTCTCTGACCATGGAATCAAAGTATTGCTGGCCCTCTTTTACGAGGCCAGCATGAGTGCATCCTATGATAACAGCAAGGAATGTGACGCCATCCATCTCGATGCCAACAGCCTCCATCTGTCG
The DNA here is from genome assembly GCA_023614405.1 of Avena insularis. Lineage (NCBI taxonomy): Eukaryota > Viridiplantae > Streptophyta > Magnoliopsida > Poales > Poaceae > Avena > Avena insularis. The sequence goes on from CM042695.1 coordinate 392,687,284, forward strand.
AAATGTATCAAGGGCCTCCTTGCTGTAACCGTGCTGCGCATACCCTGATATCATTGAATTCCATGACACCAGGTCTCTATCGGTCTGCCTCTCAAAGACACTTCGAGCACTGTCAATGCTCCCTTTTCGTGCATACATGCTGACAAGTGCACTGCCCACACAGATTGCATCCTGGCATCTGTACTTGATAGAAACAGCATGGAACTGCCTACCCTGGTCAACCCCGGCTGTCGGACTAGCACAGGCATCGATGGCACTAGATATAGTGAACTCATTTGGCTTCATGCCTCGCATGGACATCTTGATGAATACATTTGTGGCACCGTCGCAGTCGCCAGCTTGGGAATAACAAGACAACATTGCAGACCATGCAACAACATCCTTCTGGTCAATCATTTTAAATATGGAGAGGGCTTCATCAGTACTGCCAAGCTTTGAGTACGAGGCAAGAAGTGCCGTTCCAACAGATGGCGCATGTTGGTAGTTGGTTTTGATGATCTGGGCATGAATCTGGGGAGGCAAGATGGGTAGTGACGTCATAAGCATTGTCGAGTAGGTGAACTCATTTGGCTTGACATTGTCTTCTCTCATTCTGCTAAAGAGAGAAGCAGCGAAGGGAATATCACCATTCTGAATGCACCCACTTATCATAGCAGTCCATGAAACGACATTCTGAGATCCTGGCATCAGCAAGAATATGTTAAAAGCATCATCCAATTCACCGCATTTGCTGTAGGCATCCATAATGGCTGTCATGACATTGCCATCTGAACTGAACCCATGTTTTAGCACACAGCTGTGAAGCTGCCGTGCCAGGGCCAGCTGTTTGAGGTTCGCACATAGCTTGATCGCTGTAGAGTAGGTCGACTGCGACATCTTTGCCGTACTTGCTCGCGAGTCATGAAACAGCTGCAGGGCTTCCAGTTCCCTCCCATTCAACAGAATGCCTGCCATCAACGTGTTCCATGACACCATGTCCCTTGTCTCCATCCCACAGAACACAGCCTTGGCTTCTTCAACCAGCCCACACTTTAAGTACATGTTCATCAGAGAGTTGCACACAACAGTCGAGCAGCACCCGAACTTAACCGACTGAGCATGGACACGCAGCCCAACATCGAGCGCACCCTGGCTCGCCACCGCTGAGAGGACGCTCGCGAACGTGAACGGGTTGGGACACACCCCCTCGGCTCGCATCCTGAAGAAGAGTGCCATCACGTCCGAGTGTTCCCCTCCCTGGGCATAGCCGGTGAGCAGCGACGTCCATGTGATGACGTTCCTCTCAGTCATCCCCTCGAACACCTGCCTCCCGTCTTCCACCCCGCCTCCACGGCACTTCATGTACATGTCGACGAGTGCCGTCCCGACACTGACGTCGCCCCGGTCGAGCCCGCACTTGGCACAAAGGCAATGCAGCTGCTCTCCGACGGCCCTGCAGCCCGGCATCACCCCACATACCTTGAGAGCACAAGACAACATGGTGCCGTCAACTCTGCCGCAGCGGCGTGCAACGAGGAAATGGTCCAGCGCCTCCCGCCCCATCCCACGCCGCGCGTAGTCCAAGAGGTCGCGGCTGGAACTGGTGCTAGGATCACCATCCCGGCTGGGAATTCCGTCAAACGCCTGCCAGGCGCGTCGAGCGACGCAGATGTCCGCGCGAGCGCCATCCTCGTCTAGGCAAGCCGATGAGGCGAGCGTGGCTAGCAGCTCGCGGGACGCGAAGGCTGCCGAGTCCTTGCCCCGGAGGAGAGCTGGGAGCGCGGTCCTCACCGCCACCGCCATGCTACTTCCCTGAGTCCATGGCGGCGTGGGGCGTAGCGAGTGAGGACTGAGGAGTCAGACTATCGGTTTGACTTTGGCTCGGTGACTGACGGTGAGTCGCTATGGTTGGGTCGATAGGGGTTGGACGCGAACGCGACCCGACGCGCCAAGCCAGACCCGACGTGTCTCTATGGCCACCACCTCAGCCTACGCAGTGGCGGCCGGCGGGGAAGCGGCGGCGGCGGCGTCCCGTGGTACCCTCCTGAGGCTACGGCCTCCGGCGTCTCGCCTCGCCTTCCCCTCCAGAACTCCCGCTCGGTGGGCCTCGATCTCGCTTCCTCCGGGGCTTCACCACGCGGCTCCGGCGGGGGCGGCCGCCGAGGGGAGTACGGGGATGGAGATTGAGGAGGAGGAGGGACCGGCGTGGGTGGAGCTGGAGCCGATCGGCAGCGAGGAGCAGCTGGACCGGGCCCTCGCGGCGGCCCAGCAGCGCGGCGCCCCCATCGTCCTGCTCTGGTAACTGTCTGTCAGGTTCAGAAGTTCAGAAACTATAGTTTCATGTGAATGAATGAAGGAACCTTCGATTTTTAGGATTCGCATCAGTGGTGTAGGATTAGAGTAGGACGAAATGATAGCCATGAACCATGCGCTTCAGCTAGCTTGGATTAGGCGTCAAAGGCATATGCCCTTATGGGAGCAGAAACATTGTCTATTTATGGTATTTAGGGCTCTTGGTAGCTTAGTATGTCATCGTTCATCCGGCGTGGACAAAACCTTCTTCATCAGCATCTTGGGCGAAAGGGTTGGTTCGAGTGGTAATAGAAGGGCATGTACTACGCAGAGGCGCTTGTATGGGCACTTGAGGGGAAAAAATCGACCGGTAGCGTGTATCAGGAAATCGATCTTGGCACCCACTCTAGATGGCCTAAGGCGCGTAATTGTGTGCTGTTAAGTGATAAGATCTAGGTCTTCTGGTATCCTTGGCGATTTATTTCTTGTCTGTGTCTATGCTATCTTTCTTAGGTAGGTCCTTACTAGTAGATTATTTCTGCATTTGGCATCATAGTCATGCTCGTTGCCTGAGAAGTGAGAACTCAAATTTGTCTCTGGCTGTGTTAGAGCACAATAAATATTAGTGGTTGTGGATGTAGATTTCAAGTCTCGTTCTCCTTAAAAGACACAGATATGCAGCCCCCCTGCGCTGTCCTTTTTTCTGATGTAGTAGCAAGTTATTGGACTCTGTCCTTTTAGTCCTGGCTGATCAGCAGGATGCTTGCCTGTATTATCTTTACAACTTAAGAAATAGTGCCACTGTACAAGGTATTGCATGTTTACCTCACATACACTCTTTTATGAAGGCATTTCATAATGCCTAAAAGGATTAGCAGTTGCAGTTGAAGTAGTCATCTGCCGCAGTAGTAACTGGTGCATTCCAGCCATTGATTTCTGTATTCAACCCAGCCTTTGCAACATGTAGGACAGCAAGTTGGTGCAGAAAATGTATATATCTGAAGCCTAAGCTGGAGAAATTGGCAGCAGAGTACTATCCGAGGTTAGTGCCGGTTTCCCACATTGACAAATGACAGTTACCGCACTGCTGGAACTGTTATCGACATACTGATGATCTCTGCCGGAACTTGCTATGCAGAATTCTGTTTTACTGCGTCGATGTCAATGCTGTTCCTCAAAAGCTTGTGAGTCGTGCAGGAGTAACAGTAAGTCTTGCCATGCATTGAGCTGGTTCTTCAGCTCTCGACTCTTGTTAATGGATAGTGATGTGACAACCTTTTATTGATGCCTAGTTGTGCCTTCTTGTTAGAAGACAATCCAAAGACGTTTCTATTTTCATCTTATTTTTTGAAGTCCTCGAGCCCCTTTCTTGTTCTTCTTCCCCTATTTTGGAGGAAGTGGTTTCCTCTACTGCCCCCTGCAAGCTTTGCTATCGTTTGCCGGCTTTCTGCGACTTGTCCCCAAGTGTTTCTTAGCCCTATGCCATTATCCTTTTGCTTTGGTAACAGAGAACCATAGTATCGATTATCCCCCCCACCATGTATTTGGCTTCATTGTTATCTTGTCCCACAGCAATTAAATACATACCGGGATCCCAAGTATGTATATATTAATCTAAGGACTAATGCCCTTCTTTTGTCCAATGTACGTGATCTGTTATGCGGAACTCGAGCAGAAGATGCCGTCTATACAGGTACAAGTTGAGCTTGTCTCTTTCTTTATGGTCTCCATCTTGCCATTGTATATCCTGAGGTTGCTGTTTCTTGTCCTGTAAAGACATGGAGCGACTCCCAGAAGCAGGGTGAGGTGATTGGCGGGCACGAATCATGGCTGGTAATTGACGATGTTCGGAAGATGATCGAGCAGGAGGAATGATCATCCAATGCTTGTTTTGGTGCAACGATGGTTTTCGGGACACGACCGGCCTTTCAGCGCCGTAAAATTGATAAAATCAGATAATGGCACAGCATCAAGGCAGCTATATGCTTAGTCCTGTATAATCACCATGCATGGACACCAAGGGGGTTCTCCAAGGAAGGGGACTTTACTTCTTGGAGTTCTCTTTAAAATTTAGACCTATTTAGTTTATTAGTTACCGTTGGCCACGGGAAATTAATGATACCCTTGTTTGTACTATCTATTATCTGGAGTTTGCGGGATTAAAGGTTTTTTCTACATTAGTCATTACTAGAGAAGAAAATACTGAGTCTGGTGATCTTCCTGAAATTAATCAGAATACATGTTGAATGCTCTGGTTCCAATTAATTCAGGACTCAGTTGTTGATTTACCCGAGTTCAAGTATATGACTACAAGAGCATATGACATGTTAAAATCTTTTGTTAAAAAACTCAGGTTCATGGTTTTGTTAAGATTAGCATCCACACAAGTTCCGGTGTTGGTTAGGGTAATCTCTCTGGACTCTGTTGACTTGGATCAAGAGTCAAGACACTATAGGATGTGTCAATTATGGAGTAGTAGAAAGTAGTACTATTTAATTTGCAAGTTGTGGCATCATGCTGTATTTTTTTTCCAGCCCACAAACAATATAAAATCTTTTTCTCTCTGCCCAATACTTTTTTCTCAATACCGTAACTACCTCAGCACTTTCTCGTGTCTTGAAATTTCAACAAATAGCCGCACTATCTTTTGCTTTACACCTCAAACAATTCAGGGTCGAAATTTCAACAACATAGCCGCACTATCTCGTGTACTAGTTTGACTCGACAATGCCTCACGCAGTCAACAACTTGTGTGTTTCTTTCTCCCTCATGGGCCCACCGTTTCGGAGATTCAGATGGATGGTGGAGCCCACCTGTCGGACTCTAGCCCAACAGAAATTAGGATTTTAGTAGCAGGCAACACGTAAGCACACGAGGTTTCTGTTACAGAGCATGAGATATCTTCGGGAAAGTTTGTTAAGGGGAACGCTTTGAGATTCGTGTGGGCTTCCATCGGGTGGTGGACATGGTCCGCTGGGGCGGCCAGAGGTGGGGTCCCCTGGTGGGGAACAAATAATGTCACACGTTGCTTTCAGTATCCGCCTCTTCTGCGCTCCCTTTCCCGTTGGCTGCCTTGGTGCATTGGTCTCTCTTCCCCAAACACCATCCAAGGAATTTTAACAAAGGAAACCTGATTAATGTCCTTTTGGTTCTATTCATGTCCTTTGTTTCCATAAATTTTCCTTCGACAATTGAATTGCACTTTACCACCTCGCACTCTCTTTTTTCTCCAATCAAGTACTCCATATATTTACTATACCAAAAGCTATTTATTTTTTTCGTAGTAATATAAAACGTTTTGGAGGGAGTAACATATCCTCTTAGAAGAGTATTTATTTTTCTTTTTCTTTGTAGCATCAAGCACATCTTTCTAGAGACTCTACAAATTTTGATTCGCCCAACATTCAACATGTCATGGAGTTTTGATTATGCGATTTTGAATTCGAGGAGAGGCTCTAAGTAAGCCGTTATAAGTATCGAAACTAGATGTATCCAATTTTTGAAAAAGTAAACAGATGGAAATAGATTCAATAAACAAAGTGTCACATTTTAGAAGAGAAAACTTTGAGCGGGTCATGATTTTTAGTATGGCTTGTTCACCTTTTCGTTGGAGACCTGTAAAATAAATTACCACTATGTTTTTTTGCATTTTAAAAAAAGAGGACATTGACCGAAATATGCGCTCTTAACATGTCAAAGTGAACCATTTGACATGAGAAATATTGTGACTTTCACTTTTGTTTACATCTAGCCACCATAATTGATATATAAGCTGAAGACCAAATAATAAGAAGAAATCCATTCACTAAATCTAAGGGCCTCTTTAGATGAAATTAATTTCATGAACTTTTTGCAGGATTTTAATCCACATGAATTCTTTCCATGGAATCCCTTTAGATCAAAAGAATAACACCACCAAGATTCCTACATGTTATACACCTCAATTGCATAGGACTTGTAATATCCGCTCTAACCTTTTTTATACACTTATTACTTATTCGGATAGTATTTGGACGCTTTTGTTGTCTTTCATGGGTTCCATCCAAATGACTATTTCAAGTACAATTTGTGTGTGTCCTACAATCTTTTGTTCCGCACCTCTATTCCTGTCAAATTCATGTGTTTTCCATGTTCATATAATTCTCAACAAAAGTCAGGAATCATATTGGTAGTATGAACATATTCAATGGTCTTACTACCATGGAGCCATGCGCCAATTATTCCGGTGAAGTGAGTCAAGAAACCTTCATGGATGTCATGGGTATGCTCGACCGCATGACAAGGTACGCGCTTTGTTTGTACATTTTTTTAATCTCACATATCTCATATCTATATCATCATTCACTCTCCAAATATTATCATCATAGATTTATGGCATAATATGTTTTAAAAAGTTTTAAACTTTTCAGCCAAGACTATTTCTTGCCTATAACGTATTTGCTCCCCCAAAATAACAAGTACTCCCATAAAATAGAAACAAATAGTTCCATTACTACATGTGTACAAAAAAACAGCTAAATAATATTTTGTTTTTTCATCCTTATAAACAATATTAACGGAAAAAAGGTGCATAGCATAGAGGCATAGGAGTAAGCTGCACCAAATCCGCCAAGGCTGGTTCGGTCCACTAGCCAAAGCTAGCCCCTAAGCTAGGGCCTCGCCTCCCTCGGGGATCGACCAACAAAAACAACAAGAAGCACGCAGCTCCCCTTTCCCCCTCCGCCCCCCCGCCGAACCCTCCACGAATTCTCCTCTCCTCTCCTCCCGTAGCCGCCTTCCCCCTCCCCCTCCGCGCCGCTCCGCTCTACTGGCGTGGAGCGGAGATCCGTCCGCCCTCCCGCCCGGGCTCCGATTGATTCCTTCCTTCCGTCGCAGGTGACGAACCCTAACCTGCTTGGATTGTTCCCGGGGTTACTCTCGGGAGCAATCTAATCGAGATACTTGTTTCCTCTTTCTCTCTCTCTCCCTCCAGTCCGGTATTGTTTGTTGCCGATTTGTTCGCTGCTTCGTTGGAGCAGGTAGTCGTGGATAGGTAGCAGTGGGTTTATTTTGTTTTTTTCTCCCCAGGAAATTAGGGGTTCAGTTGCTTGAACCCTCGGCAGGTCCGCCCCCTAAAGCTGCTGCGATAATTATCTGGGTTTCTATCAACTCGCGAGAATTTTACTTGGATTCGGGCCGATTCTTTTTTCGCCTGTCCGTGTTTCCCTATGCGCCGATCGTTTCTGTTCGTCGAGTTTCTTCTCTTCCTCTTCAATCCGCGTGCGAAATTCGTCTTCTGATGATCACCGTCACGGTTTTGGTTTCAGGCTTTTCCGTGGAAAAGTAAGGGACGAAGCGGAGCGGGCTGTGACCAAGGGAAGGCGCGGCCATGGCTCCGTCTCAGGCGGGAGCGGCCGGCCCCACCTTCGAGGACCTCGAGCGCGACCTGCAGGCGGTGCTCATGGACCAGAACCACCACGGCGGGGGCGCCTCCGCCGAGGAGCTCAGCATGTACCGCAGCGGCAGCGCTCCCCCCACCGTGCAGGGCGCCCGCGCCGCTCTCTTCTCCGCGCCGCCCCAGCCTCATCTCGACAGCCTTGGCGGCGGCGGCGGCGACATGCTCTCCGAAGAGGAGATACTGTCCCACCCGGCGTACCTGCAGTACTACTACAACAACGAGCACCTCAACCCGAGGCTGCCGGCGCCCATGGTGTCCAAGGAGGACTGGCGCACGGCGCAGAGGTTCCAGGCTGTTTCTGGAGGCATCGGGGACAGGAGGAGGAGGCCCTCGGAGGGCCCCGGTGGGAGCTCCCTGTTCTCGGTGCAGCCTGGAGCGCGTGACGGCAATGGGGCGGAGTTTCTTATGAGTGATAGGATGGGCAGGAGCGACAGGAACGGGATTGCACGTCAGCAGTCGTCGGACTGGCTCGCACAGGGCGCTGATGGGCTTATTGGGTTGTCTGATGTTAATGGCATCGCTTCCCGTCGCAAGAGCTTCGCGGATGCCCTGCAGGTTGAAAATATTTCCTTGTTGCTTTTTTTTTACTTTTGCTATGGTCCTAATGTTTTGACCTGCAATAGAAGTAAATGCTTTATATGAAATTGCCTGTGTAGTCTTAGCTATTGGTAGTTCTGTGTTCTTGGATTCTCACAAGTCAACAGCACTTATTCTGTCCATACCTTAATTTGTTGCATGGAAGGGTGGCTGTATTTTTCTACTTAATAATTCAAAATGAAACTTTCCACATATATATACTAATGATAGGCCACTTCTAATGCTATCACATTTATTTCTATTGTAGCCTGTAGCTTCATGTTTGTTTGCTTGTTTGTTTTCCTCACTTATTACAATGGTTTCCATTGCAGGAAAATATTAGCCGTCCTGGTTCTAAAGCCGGTCATCTTTCCCGCTCCAATAGCCGGAATGCTTTCGAGAGCCCAAATCCAATTAATCTTTCACGCTCCAATAGCCGGAATGCTTTCGAGAGCACAAATCCAATTAATCTTTCGCGCTCTAATAGCCGGAATGCTTTCGAGAGCCCAAATCCAATTAATCTTTCACGCTCTAATAGCCGGAATGCTTTCGAGAGCCCAAATCCAATTAATCTTTCACGCTCTAATAGTCGGAATGCTTTTGAGAGCCCAAATCCAATTAGATCCTCTGATTCATCATATGCACAACTGCCGACTAGGCCGGAATCCATGAACGGCTTTCGATCCAGCTCAGCTTCACCCAGTCTTGTCAGGGTTCAAAGTTTGGGTTCTTCAATGTCCCATACATTTTCTTCTGCAGTTGGCTCCTCAATCTCAAGAAACACCACTCCTGATCCCCAGTTGATTCAGAGGATTCCAAGCCCGTGTCTTCCTCCAGCTGGAGTTAGGATGGGGAAAGCTGATAGAAAAGTTGAAGGCACAGGGGCCGCTTCTCATAATTATGATGGTTCCGAAACTGCAGCAGCTCTATCTGCTATGTCCAATTTAAACCTCTCGGGGAACAGGATGACCAACTTAGAAACTGATGTGCAAAACCATATTTACCAGAACTTTGGTGATCAAAGAGATGTGCTCTTTAATGCTCCTAAGGAGCATAGACAGTTTTCACAGCAGAAGTTAGTTCACAGTACTGATGAAGAGCCAATGAATGCCCTGGAGTATTCAGCCTTTCCCAATGGTACCAGTAACATAAGTAGTTCAAACATGAGTGAACTGGCAGCTGAAAGCAAGAGCAATTTTCCTACACAATCACCACATGGCAATGCCAACAAGAAGGAATCTATACTGAGCCCAAACGGATCTGTGTATCTCTACCAGAACCTGAATGGTGATAGCCCATCTGGACGACATACAAAGGCTAATTCACGAAGTTCTGGTTCAAACATGCTGAACAATCACATGAATACTGGTACTCTCTCTCCCCCTCTGCCCACTGTTCCCCCTCTATCCCTGTTTCCACTGTTTCCTGACTATTGTTTTCCTGTTCAGATGGTGAATATGTCAACCACCTTTCAAGTCAAGGTGGTTTTCAGGGCCAACCGATGGACCCAATGTATCCGTCTTACTTGCAGGCAAACCCCAACTCTCCCCTTGGTGCAGCTGCGAGCATGAGTCCTTTCAGAGGAAGTAACTTCTCTGGTTCAGGCCATCTGGATACTTCTGGATATCAGAAGGCTTATCTTGCATCATTACTTGCTCAGCAGAAGCTACAGTATGGGATGCAATACTTGGGGAAGTCTGGTGGTATTAGCCCAACACTTTATGGCAGTGAACAAGCATATGGCATGGAAATGTCATATTTAGCAAGTCCAAGATCTAGCCCTTTTATCTCATCTCCCCAGGGCCATGCCAGGCAAGGAGATAGGCAAACACGTATTCCATCCATGGCGAGGAGCACCGCTGCAGGAACTATGGGATCATGGAATTCAGAGAATGGTCTAATTGATAGTGGTTATGGGTCTTCTCTGCTGGAGGAATTCAAGACCAATAAGACTCGATCTTTCGAGCTGCTAGATATTGTGGGTCATGTGGTCGAGTTCAGGTGATTACTTACTGCATTTAAACAGAGTAGATTTGTTCTTTACATGGGATGCTAATATGATTCTTTTGCTGCAGCTCGGACCAGTACGGAAGTCGCTTTATACAGCAGAAACTTGAAACAGCTTCGACAGAAGAGAAGGACATGATTTTTCCAGAAATCCTTCCCCAAGCACGAACTTTAATGACTGATGTTTTTGGAAATTATGTTATACAGAAGGTGGGCAACCATCTTATGCACCAGTGTGGAGCAAATTAGATTTGGTTATTTATTAGCAACGTCTTCTGAAATCTTATTATCCAAGACTTCTCACCTTGACTAATTGATCTTGGCAGTTCTTTGAATACGGGACTGAATCACAACAGAAGCAATTGGCAAGCCTACTCAAGGGTTATGTATTAACGCTGAGTCTTCAAATGTATGGCTGCCGGGTGATTCAGAAGGTATGTATCGTTGCAGACTAAATATTTCCTCTCGAATCATATAATCAGTTTACAAACTAGCTGTTGATTTATCAGCCACTTATCTCTCTGAAGTCTTGGGAGCTTTCTATTCTGCTGTAGGCTTTAGAAGTGGTTGAGGTGGAACAACAAACACAAATGGCTTTGGAGCTTGATGGAACTATTATGAAATGTGTCCGTGATCAGAATGGCAACCATGTAATCCAGAAGTGCATAGAATGCATCCCTCAAGAAAGGATACAGTTCATTATTTCGGCTTTTTACGGGCATGTGGTTGACCTTTCCACCCATCCATATGGTTGTCGTGTTATTCAGGTTCTATACCAACCTATATCTGTTTTTAATGGCTTTAATGATTGGCAATTTGCTAAGTTTGTACCTATAATTGGATACCACCAGCGAGTCTTGGAGCACTGTGATGATGAAAGCACCCAAAGCGCCATGATGGAAGAGATCATGAAGTCTGTGGTTCCTTTGACACAAGATCAGTATGGCAATTATGTTATCCAGGTGGGTGCTTATTCATCGTGCTTGTTAATTGTTTTTACTGAAACATCAATTCACTTGCTTCTATTAGGTCATGTTGTTGAATTTATCTGCTAACAAGTTGACAGTTAGTCATCGTGTAAATTGCAATTTCTCTTGTTTTATTTCTTGATGGAAGTAATTTTTAATTATTTTATATGTTGCTACTGTTTTTACTTTTTACTTGTCATTTTGTTTACTACCAGTAAACTTTTTTATTTGTTTGGTGGTCTTCTTTTGTTATTCCCTATGATACTAGAAATGTACAATTTTTCACCTAAAGAAGTACAATTTCTTTCTGTTTTATCATTTTTTCTTATTGCTCTATAGGCTAGCCATCACCTTGTACTTGAAATGTCATGTGTTCCACTGATGCGCGGAGCTTTATGTTTCTTATTTTATAGCATGTCTTGCAACATGGAAAACCAGAAGAACGTACTTCTATAATTAGGCAACTCGCTGGACAGATTGTGAAGATGAGCCAACAGAAATTTGCTTCCAACGTTGTTGAGAAGTGCCTTTCTTTTGGTTCTCGTGAGGAGCGCCAGATTCTAATTGATGAGATGCTTGGCACTACCGATGAGAATGAGCCATTACAGGTGTGTTTTCAACCAACTGTTTAGGTGTACTATATGCTTGAAACTCTTTTCCTTGTCTATTGTTTCAAGGTGTCAAGGTGCAAACTATGGATACTATATATATATATATATATATATATATATATATATATATATATATGTTAATAAACTTTGAATTTTGTTCATTCTTGAAGTCTTCTGACGTATAGCTTATGTTTCCAGGCAATGATGAAAGACCAGTTTGCTAACTATGTTGTGCAAAAGGTTTTGGAGACCTGTGATGACCATAACCGTGAGCTGATTCTTTCACGTATCAAGGTCCACCTGAATGCACTGAAGAGATACACCTATGGGAAACATATTGTTGCCCGGGTCGAGAAGCTTATTCAAGCAGGAGGTACTAAATCCAAATCCCATAGGCATCCTGATTGATATCCATTCTTCTTTTTGTATGCTTTCCTGGTTATAGACGTGTTTGCTTATTGCTCAATTTTCTTTCCTTTTTTGCATTTCAGAAAGGCGTATTGGAGTCTCGTCTCAGTCTCTCAGAGATTGATGAATGTTTAGCTTGACAGAATAACACCTGTACAGACAGATAGCGAGGCTAGCCTTACCAGTAGTCCTGTTCAGTGCCGTCTTCGGAGGAAGGTTAAGCTCGGGAAGCCTTTGATGTAAATAAAGGAGGAATAAAAAAGAGAAGAGATTTTGCTTGTTCTAAAAGGAGAGAAGTTGTATATTTGTACCTTTGTTTCCTCTTCAAGTAAGATACATATATATGAAAGAAGGCGAATCAATTAGCTGGAATATTTAGGAGGGTAGATTATGATGGGAAGCAAGGACACCTGTAGATCTTTTTGCCTTGGGTTTCATCACTGTATAAGGTTGATAAGGTTTCCATCTCTGTAAAGGTTTCGATTTTACTGACGTCCTGCAGAAATCAAATGCATGTCTGTCTATCAAATGCCTGCAATGCAGCTCTCAGAGTAGCAATGTTTTTTTCCTCGTTATTTGTCATGGGGTGCTCTTTATTATTTCACCTTTTTTGTGTATGATGGTGTATTTCTTATCTGTGTCCTGCAATTTGCAAATTCGTTACATTTCTCTTTCGGAGTTCAGTTCTCTGGTGCATTTCACAGGACATACATCCTCTGTTTCATAATGTTGTCTTGGCAAACCAATTTTGCCAAAACATAATACACTGCAGAACAGAAGAGTACTTCAGTTGCAATGTCTCAAGTTTAGTGTCTTTAGGAAGTGAAAAAAGAGATGAATCAGCTTAATTTATTGCACTGGCACTAATTTAGCAAAAAAATTACTCGTCCCTTCCCAAATTTGAGCCGTATTTTGCTTTTTCAAGACAAGACCTTTACCAAATATACTATTTATGTGTCATAAGTTGATATCAGCATATTCATATTAAAAGGTATTCACGGTTGAGATTTGTATCAGAGTAGTTTTTGGTAAAAAGTCAAGCCATGTCCTATACCAAAATAAGCCTTACATTTTGGGATGGAGCTAATAAGCTGTACTTGATCGTTCTACAAAATCACAACCATAAGATGATTCCGAATACAGATACTACAAGATTAATCCATCTTTTGTCACAAACGCCAAAAATAATTACTAGATGAAACTGTTGTTGAAAGCATGAACTTGCACAGTTAAAATAGGCCTTGCATTTCAAAACTGGGGGCGTACATGGTCCACCTTAAGCATCTACTCTCCATGCCAGAGATTCTTACACGTCTCCTTACGGAGTTCGCTGTAACCTATTCTTTTTTTTATCATTCTCATGTATGATATTAGATATGGCAATTTTCTGTTTACCTTTTTTTTTTTTGAAAAAAACATACTCCCTCTGACCCATATTAGTTGACTCCAATTTGGATGTATCTAGACACATTTTAGTGATAGATACATCCGTATTTGAGTCAACTAATATGGGTCGGAGGGAGTATATTAATATCAGAGGATACCAATTACACCCAGCATCTGCAATGATGTGTTGCTCTAGCGGCCACACGGATGCACACAGTCAAAAAAAGACAGAAGAATTACAGAAAAGAAAAGTCCCACTACAGTGACCCATTCATTAAAACAGCAGTACTACCACCACCAAGACAGCACCAGAAGTCCAACTTCTCCAAAAACGACGCCTCCAAAAAGGGAACAGTGAACAAACACTGTCATCGCCCGATCAAAGATCTAGGTTTTCACCCTGAAGAAAGTCTACTCTCTCAAAAAATACCTTCAACAAGGCCAATGCCAGACACAACCAATTAAGGCCAGACCCGGGGTTTCCACCCTGAGAGGTAGGACCATGAATCTCTTCTGTGCAGTCGCCCCCACTTGCATGCCACTGCTCCAAATCACAAGTCACCTAGCCAATTCCTCATCACCACCCAGACTCGAACCACCATTGTCAGTCCTCAGATCTCGGTCCCTATAACTTTCTCCGTCAGCACCATGGAACGAGAACATGCCCCATGATAATAACAACCAACAAAGCTTCAAAGCACAACCTCTGAAACCAAACGGTCAGAGTAAAACATGGGTGCGTACGACCAAATTCAATCCTTCCAGCAAACTCACAGCATGAGTACCCTTATGGAGTTTGCCGGTGGAGCCTTCCGGAACACGACACAGAAACCAGATCAATGCATACCAACATCCGGCAGATCCTCGTCTTGGCTTGAGAGGGATCCAAGACCACCTCCTTTATTGAAACCGAGCCAGCAGCCCCCACGCCATCCGCCGAAAACTAGCAGGATCCGCCGCAAGACGGCAAGACCACCCGGCCGACCATTCCGACGGAGAAGGAGGCCACCACCACCAGAGGCAGATGCCCCAAGCGCCCTAGTGTCGCGGACAAGGAACGGGTAGCCTGGGCACCGGCGTCGAGGCCAACGGACGGGACAGATCGCGGCTAGACCCAGATCCCCGTCGCCGCCTGCCGCCATCTGGGCCGAGGATCACCGTCGCAACACCACTGCCGAACCAGCAGGGGCGAACGCAGCCGCCTTCCGCCAGATCGCGATCAGGGACGCCGTCGCCGCCACGCTCCCAGGTCTTTGCCTGGCGACGATCCGGACGACAGCGGTGGGGAGGAGAGGAGAAGGGAGGGAGGGCTCGGCGGCGGGGAAGGGAGACCGTCCGGCGCGGCGCGGTGCCGCCGCGCGGGAGCGGGAGGAGGAGTTACGTACTTGTTATCTGGTCGTGTTAAAAGAAGAAAATCCTGAAATTTCCATGCTTTAATAATACTGCAAGTAGTATCTGCAATGAAGCGAGTCTGCTGCTGGTCTGTAGGTCGATCGAGAAATAGCAAGCCATGCATCAACGCTGCTGGTATGATCGCTACGATCGAGAACTTACGGAAGGATCCTACGAAATAAACTTATCGGACACCAGGTGGCACCACTCAATTTGCGCATATTAAACAGTTGCTCCAAGAATTCAGTGCATGATGATGTAGATCTGCAGGCCACGTCCGTCCGTAGGAGTCATTCCGTAACAAATCGTCCGTAAACATACTGCTGTAGCATTATTATTGGATCGAGAATGGGACGGATCGAGTTGGAAAACCAGCTGTTCCACTCAGGCTCACACCCGGACCCGGTCGTGTCGACTTCGTCGTTTCAGTCTCCCATCGAGTTGCAAAAAATAATGACCCGAGAAGAAACTGGCACTTGATCTTGATGGCTCCCAAATCAGATGACTCATCCTGGGTTCCGCCTGCAATGGGTGTTTTTTTTTTTCCGGTCTCGCTGATACTACTACTGTAAAAAAATGGGGTCTCCTTGCAACATATATATACCGAAAATACTGTACCGTTGTCTGAACCTTTGCGTGTATCTGAAGAATTGGGTTCAGATTTACTGTCTGCCTATATCAGAGAAGCATTTTTTTTTCCGGTCTTATGCTAAAGTTATTAATTTTCCGGTACAATACCAAATATACAGTGGATCGGTGGCACGTTGAGTGAAAAATGATGATTATCTAGTGTGCATACGATTCAGTCCTGGAAACGAATATCAAACCGAAAGGACCAGCCAACTAACGCAGGCATCATGTATATACTCCTTAACATTTCCACCTTCGCCTGTCAGAACACTCTGATTTTCTTCGTCGTCGCCATTTTTCTACCTTTGCATTTTCAGTTTCATCACAGGACAACATTCTTGTTCCTAATAAGTTTAGCATTGCATGATCCTACCAGGGAGGGGAAAAGAAAAAAAGGAAAGGAAAAAAAGCGACGAATCACGGGATGGGATCAGTCTATGTACTGCACTGACGCTAGACTTCACGCTGTCTCCCAGTTCACTCGTCCCTTTCTTCCCAAATGTGACAACTATTTTGTTTCAGATTTTGACCAACGATTACTTTGTTATAATACTACTATATGTCGCTTATGTACCATAAAACTGGCCTCATTAGATTCATGTTAAAAGAAAGCATATTACAATTGGGAATTGTATGACATAAACGGCATATTATGGAGCAGTTTTGGTCAGAGCCAAAGCCTTGCCTTAATGGCTCGAAAAACAATGCCCCAGTAAGACGCATTTTACTGTTCTATAAGAACTAAAACCGCAAGATTGTGCTCCTGGATAAGAATCAAACCGCATACATCTTGTGTCTCAGGCAACCAAAAGTAATTAGACTATAGTTCCTGCTCTGGCGCAAATGGGACAGGCCTTGTATCTAAAAAAACTGGGGGCACCTTCAGCGGCCCTCTTTGGATGCCAAGAGATTCTTGTGCAATTCCAAATGCAGTTTTCAACATCTCATTATTCCAGTTTCATCAGAAGGGCAAAGCCCAAGACTCCTAAATATATTTAAGCTTACACAAGCATCAGGTCCTAACTAACATTCATAACCACCATATAATAAGCTCATATGGGTACACAGCAACCGGTGCAGGCTCCAAATTTCCTTCCCATATATGGGATGGTCGCGATTGGCCACGTTACGCGCAAGGCAACTCTGTGGCGGCTGCTTCCTTGGACATCTTGAAGAAGAGATCCAGGCTGTGGCGGTACCTGCCCTCCACCATGGCATCATCACCACCACCTGCTCCAAGGATGTTCTCATCCAGGGCTAGCGAGCTCCTAGCGCCAGGCCCTGCAGCCTGCTCGTCGTCGTCGTCAGAGCAGTCCCCGTTCTCCATCACGTCCTGCATGGCGAGGTCGTCATACTCCTCGTCGGACTTGGTGGAGTGTTCGTCGACGGAACCCGCTTCGATCTGAAGGAATTGGGTGACACAGAAAAACATTTAGCAATTAGTTCTCAGATCACTACTGATGCACAAGCTTTCGAAATGGGGCACACTATCAACTGTGACTCCTGGCTCGTTTATGGCACAACATACTTGCAGTAGTTTTAGGAAGCAACCGCTTATCAAGCGTTCGCTACCCAAATCGAAATAGATCACACTAGGAAAGTTGCTGGATAAAAATAGCCACTACCTCGTGAACGTCTCTTTCTTCGTCAGTTAGATCTTCATCAGTTTCAGCATCAGGTGGGTCATCAGCATCTTCTTCGCTACCATAGACTGAATAATCCTCCATGTGCTGAAAAGTTCACAGAGCATTTGTTAGGTTGGGTTTTATATAGCATAGGGCAATCTACTAATAAAACAGAACACCATACTGCCATACTAATAGCAAAAATATCAGAGCCTGCTGCCATATTAAAAACAAAAAATAGCTTAATTTTGATGCATAATACTGTACCTCTTTAGAAGCGCAATCTGACATCTTTGGTGAACTGCAGCATGAGGAGAAGTGTCTACTGCCTGTCTCGATGCCATCAACCTTCAGGTCATCTACACTTCCAGTATGGCTGGTGCCACCTGTATCACTCAGCCATGCGCTGATCCCAAAAGAACCAAATTGGAGATTA
Source organism: Avena insularis (assembly GCA_023614405.1). NCBI lineage: Eukaryota > Viridiplantae > Streptophyta > Magnoliopsida > Poales > Poaceae > Avena > Avena insularis. Next base: position 392,705,031 of record CM042695.1, read on the forward strand.
ACCGACTCTGCCTTCCCAATTTGTGATGGGTTAACCATAGGATTTCTCATTGATTTATCCCTGTCTGTAATACGATTCCCATTGCTGTCACTTGAATCTACATGCCAAGCCTTAGTTACAGAACCATCAGGGTTAAGGAGTGCCATCAGATTCCTCGATGACCCCTTTCTTTGAATAAACTGGAACATGCCCTTGGAACCCAAAGAATTGGCTGCACGCTGGTTCCTGTATTCCTCATCCACTACAGAAACAGTGTTTGTGTTGATATCATACAACTGCTCCCCAGCTTCTCGCCTGCGAAGACAGCTGAAAACCGTGGCATGGATGGCAGCCACACTCTGGTCAACATTAGTATTGTTAATCTTGGGAACCAGATGCTTGTCTGCTCGGTGACAAAGATACTCTTGGATAGCCCTAATATTCCGAATGTATTTGATATATCTGTTCTTTGCTGGGTCCAATGTCATGTACTTTGCACGTACAGCAAATCGTTCCATGTGTTTCTCCTCATTTGTAATATACACCATAAATGGTATTATGGAAGGATGTTTCTTCATTAGCCCCATCTATGGATATTGAAAATAAAATAGCTCAGTTATTCGGAGTGCAAAATAATATAAAAAGGTAAATGATGGAAGAACGAAGAACACTGTAATACAAGATTCATGTTGTTTCTTGACTAGTACGCACCACAAAATTGAGGCTTAAATGAACTCCTTCAACAATAACTGACTGTTTCTGCTCTTCCCATGATGTAATTAATCTGTCCAGGCTGTCAATAACCATTTCACTTTGCGCCTTGAACCCTTCTATTGCCATTTGCTTGCTGCCAATCAACTCGGTTCTAGGAGGTAATTCTGAGGCTCCATGATGAGATTTAACATTTGGAGTGTCATCTTTGTCTCCATTGGTGTTAGGATGAGAATCCGTTGCGAGCTTCTTCGCCTGGCGTTTTGCCATTGACTGAGAAACTGCAATAGGGTCCAAGTATTCGCCTGCATGGTAGGTTGACGCATAGAGAAGAGGATTTTGCTTTTCATCTGCAAAGCTTCTCATCATATGGCGTATTGAATCAGTGGAAACCACTGTCGTGATGCCCAACCTACTACCCTGGTAAAAAGAAATAAACTGCATTAAGCATTCAGCAGGAGTCAGCATCGTTCATCTATTTGATTTATAGTACAATTTTCTTAAAGCAACAAGACACCATGGAACTGGGAAGGATGAGATTAGTTTTTGCTTTGCAGATACTTGTTATCAAAATGCTTCTATCTAAATGTAATGAACTACTGTGTGTCTATTACATGATATATCATTCATCTGAGAAATAAATAAGATTCTTATGTTAAATAATAAACATACCAACAAAGATGATAGAGTGGACTTTCCACATCCACTTGTCCCGCATAACAGTACTGTCACCGATTCCTTTTTCTCCTTAAGTCTGTTCAGAACAATCGGAAAAGGCACAGTTGCAAAAGTAAACTGTTAATAAATTCACCGTGGTTGTGATGGAATGATGTGGTAAATTGATGTGTCTTTTAATGAATAGTTGGAGCATAATGCATACACCATGCTCATAAGAATAATTTGGCCCTTTCCAATGGAATCATTTGATTTAAAAAAAAAGGACTTTAAGCATGCTCTATTGTGAAGATAGTAGATGAGTAGGGTATGCACATAACATAACAGAGGAAGAAAGGGTGCAGAACTGCGGCACCTGAGCTCCAGTGAACTCCATTTAAAAATTTGAAACATGGTATTTTGAAGTTTCAAAAAATTCCAAAAATATTACGTGGATAAATGCACATGTTCTAGATTTCTGCAACCATTTTGGTAATAAAACCGTTCAATTTTTTAAATACAGAAAAGGCAAAATTTTGTGGCTGAAAGAGTAAAAAATTAACTAATTTTTATCCTGAAATTTCTCTTTTTTGTGTAGCTCAAAATACAATGTTTTTTAACAGAACTTGTGGCATACATACTAGATGTGTATATGCAGTTGTATACTCTATTTCGGAGTTTTTTGAGACCTAGAAATATCGTTTTTGATTTTTTGAAAAAAGAGCTCTAGTGTGCTCGGGAGCTACAAGGAGAGTTTCCCTCAAAGAAATATGGTTGTTGCTTCTAATTCATATGGAATAAGAGAGGAAGAGACAGGGTAATACCTGCAAGCAAGAAGCAAGTCAGCCTTCTGGTTTGGTCCAACATATTTATATGAAGACAGCGCATCACATGCAACATTCAGAAACTTCTCTCTTGAAACAATAATTGTTGTCTGGGTCTTGTACAACTCAAATGGCACGCTGCTACTGCTTGCATCTGGAATTTCTGGGTTCGGCATCTCAGGATCTTCCCCAGTTGCGAGGTTAGGGCCATTTTCCGACTTTGATGCATCCAAGAATTCAGTCTTCATCATACTGAATACTCTCTTGCTAATCTGATAGTGCAACAAGGGACGAAAAGAACTTTGTCAAACATCAACGAAATACATACACCTGTGCAGTCAACAACTCAACATAACAGTGTACATCAAAAGTTAATTAATGTACAACTTGTCTAAATGGACCACCACGAAAAGAGAATATGTCAAACAGCCATGACCAAATCAGAATAAAACAAAGCATATCAAGTGAGAACCCACTAACAACTCAAGTCAATTCAAAGATACGGACTAGAGCTGTAGCCCATCAAACCACAGTTCCCACATGCAAGGCAAAGCTTAAGCGTCTACATCATCATAACATGGTGATGTCCTTGTCATCAGAACATAATAAAGTGAAGAAAGGAACTGCAACTCACACTAGCCATAACAACATTTGCATGATAGTGTATGATTGTAACGGCCCGCAAGCAAAGCATCACCAAAAGACATTTTTCAGACTGCAACAAGAACAATGGCTTGGAAAAGGAACGGTGTGTTTTGGGCATCCAGAAATACGCCTGAATCAGATCCAATCTTTTTGTTGCAAAGAAAGACCCTGGCCAAAAGTCCAAGAAAAGAATATGCTCATCGATTAGTTGGGAGAAAAGTTGTCACCTTCTCATGTCAAAATCGTCAACCACGATAAGGCCAAACACTATGCTATTGCTACGCATGCCTGATAATATCATTTGAACCAAGAACAAGCGATCCAAGCACAAGCATCAGAACCAAGAATACTATGCTAGACATATGCTGTCCATGAAGGATCTACCGCATAAAAGTTATGCATCAACAACAGTTACTTTTACAGTTTGTCTAAATGGACCTTCAGGAAGAGATAATATGTCAAACAGCCATGGCCAGATGAGAGTAAAAAACGAAGAACATCAAGAGAGAACAAGATACCACCGCAAGTCAATCCGAAGATACGGTAGTCCATCAAACTACAGTTCCTAGGCAGAAAGATCGTGCAGGGGAAAAGCCTATGTGTCCACATCTTTAGAACATGGTGCTGTCTCTGTCACTGGAACATTATAGACCGAACAACAATTGGCACCGGCTGCAACAAAGGGAAACAGTTGCATGACGGTGTATGGTGATACCGACCCGTAAGGCAAAGTATCACCAAAAGGACAAATTCAGCCTGCAACAAGAGCAATAGCTCGGAAAGGAATGGTGGGTTTGGGGCATCCGAGATACGCCGAATCAGTTCCAATCTTTCCTTGCAAAGAACGTCCATGGGGAGAGGAGCTTTCGATCTAATCCGAAGCGGCGAAACGATCCCGAGGGGAGTTTGGATCTAGCTACAAACAAAATATGCTCTTTTTCAAGCTTCCCATGTCAAAATCGACCCTCGTAAACATCACTGCCGCGGAACACTATGCTAGACATGTAACTGCTAAGTTAGAATTGAACCAAGGAGAAGCAATTCAGAGCATCATCGCGGCAGCATCTGAACTAATAACACTGCTACGAAGACAGAAATACAGAATAGAAGCAGGAGTTTATGCTCAGCCTAACTGCAGCAGCGGAAGCACGACGTGGGCATCTCGGATCGGATGGGAACTTTGTAATTGGAGGCGCCTCTATTGTTGGGATCAAGATCACAGACAGCAATAGAGGGGGAAAAAGAAAGAGGAGGGGCGGACGGACCTTGAAGGCGTGGCGAGCCTTGCATCCCATGAGCTGGAGGGTGCTCTGCAGCACGGGGCGCGTGTACCGGAACGCCCGCCGACCGCCGCCGTCGGCGACGGCAATGTAGAGCAGCTTCGGTGGCGGCGCCTCCGCCATACCTGCGCCGGCGGCCGGATCAAGAACCCTGACGGAGCCGGATCAAAGATCGGGGAGGGGAGGACGAGGGTGGGGTTTTGAGGCGCATTGCGGCGGCGGCACGGACACCGGCGCTCGGGGCGTGGGGATGGGCATGGCGAAGAAGCGTGGCGGGGTTGGGGGAGGCAGGTGTCACGACGCCCACGCCGCGCGCGTCCATGGCTTCCACATGGCCGTCCGCACCTTCGACGCCCTCCGTCGACTTCCTCTCTCTCTCTCCCTTTCTCTCTCTAAAACTTCGGTATTTTTGTCTGCCCCCTGGTTTTCCCCTCTTCTCCTGCCGCTTTTATGGTGTCGTTGCCCCCCCCCCCCCTCGATTTTTCCTTCTAGGAGTATTTTTTTCTGTTTTTGATTTTTTAACAAAATTAACGCGTAATCATAATTACTCCAGTCCTTAAAAGCGTGTTGTTTTGGGCGTCGACATAATTTCACAAGTATAAGTTTGACTTTTATCATGACAAAAATAAAAAGATACATATACATTATTTCATAGAAAGTGATTTATGAGACAAAATTTACTCATATAACTTTGGAAAATGATACTACTCCCTCCATCCCATATTAGGTTGCGCATAATTTTGCGTGCTAGTCAAACTATACAAAGTTTGACCAAGATTATACAAAATAATATAAATTTGTATGATATAAAATTTATATAATATGAAAGTATGCACTAAGTCAATTTTAATAATATTATTTTTGTATTTTATAAATTTATATTATTTTGTATAATCTTGGTCAAACTTTGTATAGTTTGACTAGCACGCAAAATTATGCGCAACCTAATATGGGATGGAGGGAGTACTATCCAAGGAGTAGGGCCCCACCCATGCGTCCTTATCCTCTCCATGACCTCCGTTCTTCTCATTTTTTTTCCTTTTCTCCCCACACGAGCACGTCGTCTAAGGAGGAGCTCGCGTCCTCGCGCCGCCACGACTTCGGTCACCCAAATCCGCAGCTCGCCGGCCACCCGCAACCTCGCGGCCTCCCCTTGTTCTTCTCCCTCGCCAACCCCGTATTCCTGCGCCTCTAGTCGAGCCGCCGCGCAAAATCCTAGCGGCTTCTGCACGAGGCCACCACCTGAGCGTCGCCGCCGGTTCATCGCCCTCCACGGCCGCAGCAAAGACCGGCACCTGGGCCGGTCGCCAAGTTCGCGAGCGCCAGCCGCATGAGCCGGGCTCGACAATGTAAGGCCGCGACGGATGCGGGGCAAGGCGGGAGCACATAGCCATCGAGGATGCCATGGATTGATTCATGGAGGTGTTGCCACGGGGGAATGATGACTGTTGTGCTGCTAGTGACGATGATGCTACCGTGGGCGGGTGGAGTTTCTACCGAAGGCGAACGACGTTGCTAAGTCGGGCGACATTTTGCCCTCGAAGGTGCCTGGTGATGCTACTGACGATGGGAGGCTTTGATCTTGACGGCGGAATGTGTTGCTACCCAAGGCAGACTGAGTTGCTACAGACGGTCCTGACAGTGCGGGTCGCGTTTGTGGATTTGCTGCATACCTATATTTTTTTTCTTTTTTTCTTGAAATGCTAAAATAGCGCAATTTTTTTAATGTGACGTCTCCGGTGAGGTCTAAGGCGATGTTTTTGACGAAGTCGAATTTTTGCTACATAGTATAACTCTTTTGCTATAAATTTTTTTAGTTTTGCTACAACGGTGGCAATTCTTTGCTATGATGTCTCCGGCGAGAGTTTTTTCGGCGATGTCTCCGGCCAAGTCTGTTTTGCTACATTAGCAAAAAATTTGCTACATGGTCTCCGGCGAGGTATTCGAGGGAACGTTCTATTTTCTGGAATGAACCTTTTTTATTTCGGAAGCAAAAGGGGACATTTGTAGCAAAACAATAGTGTTTTGCAGCAAAATCGAGATTACGACCCTTTTTGAGAACACGTGGCAGCAGGAAGCAGGACGATAGAAAGCTTCCCATCACCCGGGGGATGCCTAGCGCTCGCCTATAACTTTTGAGCCATATATCATCTGAAGTTTCAAAGTTGGCTTTACCTATGTCTAAGACAATAAAATGTAGAAAAAAATAATAAAACTATAAGCTCGGGTGAACAGATCCAAGACGGAGATTGTCAATGTAAAGATACAGTTTGCATCCTGGCATTGTAAGATTCCACACTCTAATTCTGTAGAATCACACCTAAATCAACAACACACATTTTAGAAGATGGTCATTTCTTGTGTCAATCGTGTTTCATCCTCTCTTGTGTAGATTTGTTATGTAAACGTGCTTCCTTTTAGCTAGTTTGATTGATACTTTGGATGGAGTAGATCAATCTCATCAAAATTAATCATGTGTTGGTTCAGTGTGGTATTTTCTCGTCGAATCCTATTCAAGTAGGTTTAGCTTTTCTAATGGTAGAACAAAAAAAATACTTTGTCTCTGCCTCACTCTGGTTGTTCTCTTCTTTTTATACTTGGCTTTATCTAGTTAAGAAAGCTTGTTGTTTTGGACGTGAACGTAATTTATGAATGTAAAAATTTCTTGTGTATAAGTTTGACCATTGTCACGACAAAAGATTATAAAGTATTGCATCCTGGCACCACAAGATTCTACAATCCTATTCCTATTTGATTTGTTATATCGTGGGCATTTCTTGTCTTGATTGTTTTAGATTCTCTCGTGTTGAATTTTGCATAGCGAACCTCTTTTTTGTTCGTTATAATGCTTTGATCGAGTAGATCAACCTCATCAAAGTTCGTTACACGCTGAGATTTATTGGAGTGTGATATCATCCGTCGAATCGTGTCCATGTTTCCAGTAGATAGAAAAAGAAATAGGTTTTATAGTTAAGTTGAGTGAGAAGTGCTCTATTTTATTAGAAATAGAATTAACTTAGATCATATGATTGCTTAACGTTAATAAAGCAACCGTAAATATGGCACGCTTTTCACATGCTCTCAAAAAGAAGTTAATAAGGCAACCGTAGGCTTTTGCTATTTGTCTAAAATCGTACAAGCGTTGGGCCTTTTCGCGCGGGTAAGTAGATCTGGCGCATGAGCAGAGTGCAAATTATCGATGAATACTTTATGCTCATCCATTACACACTTGATGGTCACATAAAAAAGTACTACACATTTGATGGTGAATCTGTGGACACCTGGCTGCATTAATAAATTTCCTTGATGATGTCGGTTTTCCATGTGTGGACAACTTAGGAAAAGAGAGCGGAAAGAAAAGGTAGGTTAACTTTGGATTAGGCATCTGCATTTTATCTGCACTGCCCACTGGGTGCCGACCACATACTTGGGACTAAAGACAAAAAATCCTTCTTAGAACGAGTTGAAAGAATAAATTTTTAATATAATACGAGTAGTATGATACTTTTCACTATGACATAAGTTATAGTAGAATGAGCTAACAAATTCATTTGCATAATAGTAGACGTAAGTTACTATACATCTATTATATACTAAAAGCAATATAAGGGTGTTTTTCGAGACACTACGTTGATCCATGTCATCTAAATTATTTTTGATAGTTATATCTGAAATCTATGGTTACGATTTAACTAAATAACGTAACTTAATTATGTTTCCATATACACATGTGCAGCAAATCTTGTCACGTCTTTGATCGGTTTAAGAAAAAAAGTTTCTCTCTTCGGCAACACACTCACCGATCAATCTCCACCAATGGTTGTGCCGATGTACGTGTTGATACACCAAAAGGAGTCCGTGTGCTAATAGAATCAAACCACGGAGTCCCGGCCGGCCGTTGCCACGTCATCTATTGGTTGAGCCGTAGAAATACAGTCCGAATAATATACGTATGTGAGTTTCTCCAATAACATGTTAGACTGGGCCCCACGCACAGCCATTTATTAGTAACTAACTTAGAAGCATATCCCTTGAAGCGCTGCATATCAGCCGGATTACAAAGAACTTTGTTTGTGAGTTGTAGTCTATAATCCAAGTTAGTTTTTAGAATTAACTGATGCACACGATCATCTATAATGCAATATAATACCGTTACTATTACAACCATCATAATATGTATTGTGTCTATGCATACAACATTGATGAAGTGTGTATGTGTAGAGTGGGAGAGTTTGTATAGCATGTGACTTGAGAGATAGAGAGGGGGAGATATAGAGAAGAATGGATATGGTGGAGAGTAAACAATAAAAACTAACCGCTCAGAGAACCGTAGTACGTCCCGCATGTTTTGGTGGATTATTTGAAGCATGCAAACCATGTAATAACAATACCGATATAGTACCTCGCTAGGGAGAAAATCAATGGATGATATATGCATTATAATCTTAAAGGAAACACATTTGCAATGGTATGATACATACATTAGATTAATCCCCCAAAATGTGTATATGTAACATGTCAATAAAATGATATGACGATCTCTGTTTTTGCCCAAAGCCTAACAGAAAAAGTGAGGATAAGACAAGATCGAATATGATCCACAATATGACAAATATACATGAAGCGTTTGCGGATCACGGGTTGATTAATAGTAATAGTACAGTACCCTAGCTAATATCATTTATCATAACTTTTTTAGGGACACACTTCTCAAAGACAGGCTGCTAAATTGGTGCTTAATCCCTTAGTCGGCAAGGAGAGAATTAAATTTGCTAAAGGACGTGCCATATGGAATTGGATACATGAAGTAAACCACTATATGGTCACACCAGAATAATGATCGAGCCAAATTTATTGGTACGACTACATATCAATTGTCATGAAAGACAATGCATGGTCCTAATAATGAATACACATAAACTACACGTGACATGTTGATCTATGGTTACTTTTGCCTCCTACAATATTAGTGGATGATCAATGTGAGATGAGCTGGCGGAGATGGTGGAATGCTGACCGGGTGCCCGTCTTACTTGTATGAACTACATACATTCAATCTACCACACTGAAAAGAAAGTTAAAATCTTCACTATTTCAACTTTGATAAAGCATCTCTTTAACATAGATTTGGAGCAGTAGAAATGTGGACATGGTCAATAGTTTACAAATTATAAGAAAGAATAATGATTTATTATAGCATACACAAATGAATAAAGAAATTCAGACAAATATCTATCTATTTTCGTGGACTATGGAACTCTATGATGTTACTTTCAATATATTAAAGATGAGTCCCTCGCAATTGCGAGGGCCACCCTGCTAGTTATGAAAATGATAACAGAGGCTATTAACATATGCATATGCATATGCATATGCATATGCATATGGATGATGGTAATCTATGCTTCCCACTATGACTAGTCTTACAAGCGCTGGGCCTTTTCGTGCAGATAAGTGTCCTTGGCGCATGAGCAGGGTACAAAATCATCGATGAACACTCTATACTCATCCATTACACATATTTGATGGCCATTTAAAAAAGTACACATTTGATGGCGAATCTGTTGTTTATGGACACCTGGCTGTATTAATAAATTTCCTTGATGATGCCGGTTTTCCATATGTGAACAAATTAAGAAAAGAGAGGGGAAAGAAAAGGTAGGTTAACTTTGGATTAGGCATCTGCATTTTATCTGCACTGCCCACTGGGTGCCGACCACGTAATGGGACCAGACAAATATCTTGTTCTTAGAACGAGCCGGAAGACAAATTTCCAACCGTTTTCGTTTAACGTCCTCTAGCTTATCACTTGTTGTCACTAATAACTAGGCATAACTACGAGTACGTGTCGAGCTAGGGTGTGCATTATTTCTTGGATCATATACCTAGGAATAAACAAGATCTGGATATGAACACGGGGTTTCTCCCAATGTTTCTACTAGTACTAGCTTTTTTGCCCTTGTGCTTGGTGTTTCCATCCATGATATTCGACCCGAGAGCTAGAATGGAAAATCATTGTTCTAGCCGTAACATGCTGGAATTGATGGCGTCAACAAGAAGATTGATTTCCAAAAAGATGTTGGTGTGGCATATATAATTGCAACTTAGTCATAGATGTGTGTAGGGCCATGTCTTGTCATGGTTTTTCCATTGTTGTAAATTCAATGTTTGTTGATAATTTAGTGTCGTTACCTATGTATCTACTTTATTAATAAAATGATGGATGGATGGAAGTGTGCATACGCGGATACAGAAACCGGCCAGGGGGTAATGCCCTTCCGTCATTATCCAACAAACGAAATAAAAACATGCAAATTAATTATATATAGTTCGACTTCAACTATGTCCAAGCTCGTTGTCTAGAAAACAACTAGGACATGAAAGGGGTGTGATTAGTAGTAAGTCTGTTCTTTGTGGACACCTGGCAGAAAGTTAAATTGTGCTTTGTATGTAGCTTGTGTCTCTTGTTCCCATCATCCAATGTGAGAATTAAGTAACACACCGAGGAAAAAGTGCACGCTTGGATTAGGCGGCTAGGCGCATCCGCACGAACAAGTGCCCAGCACGTACGAGTGTAGGCGCGGCCTCTCTTGTTTGATCCACCGGTATTTTACGGCTTAATTAATCTACCGGCAGTGACCACCAGACGAGACAACAGCTAGCTACTTATAAGCCTTGTCATCTATAGTTAATCTAAAAGTTAACATGTACTTCCTCCGTCCCAAAACTTAAGACATATTTTTTTTTTAAGTCAAACCAACTAAAGTTTGACCAAGATTCTAGAAAAAAATATTAATATTTATAATACGTAATACATAACCTTTCATACATCATGAAACATATTTTTAGATGATATCTATATAATATAATATTTTTTGATAGTTTTTTCTAAAAGTTTGGTCAAACTTTATATGGCTTGCTTTTTCAAAAAAGTTATATGCAAGCCTTGGGATGGAGGGAATATAAGAGAAAGTTCAATAATATAGCTCGTTGTTAGCTATAAAAAAGTGTCATGTTATTTATAGCCCGTCTTATAATCTATTTATACAATAGTTAGGCATAAAAGTCTACTATTTAATTAATATGTGATCCATATTTCACTCTCACAGGTTGTCCGACGTATTATGCATGAGAGTCCACTACTTTTCTCTCTCCTCCATCCCATCTTAAATATATTATTTAAAGTCTTATAGCTTGCTGAGAGACGAGCCCTTTCCTCAGCACCGGCGGAGAATATTTCGCACTCCCCTGGTCAGAGACCAGCAGCATCATGTCGTACTCATGCCAGCAGCCTCCTCCTCTTGACCTAGTCTCGTCTGCTCTTCGTTTTCTTCATTCTGAGCCGTTCTTCGATCGATTGCGGCCATGGAATGGAATTAGATGCATATATATGCGGCGCACACACGCTACGTACGTACGCTGCGGTGCGGCTGCCGTCTCGTTCATGGCAGTGGCGTGCGACCGTTTCTATGGAATGCACTATATAAATATTTCTATTTTCTTTGATCCGTATTAATTGATTTTGATTTATCAAAATTTAGATGGATCTATATACTAAATAGTGTTTAAATTCATTTAAATCTAAATAAATTTGAGTCAATTAATATGGGCTAGAGGAAGTAGCTAGAATCTTATTCTATCACGGTTTAGAAAAAAATAAAGGCTTTCAGGTGCCATCGTATCCTACCAGCAGGGAGATCACGATCGGACAAGAAATCATCTGATTTACACGATCCTATATATCTCGACAACATTTTTCGACCGATCGATCTGCTTTCTTCTTGATTCTAGCAGCTCGTACGTGATGATTTCCAATTATTCCGTTTATATTTACTATTACGAGGTGACCGCCCGTCCAATTGTATATGGATCCATCTTAACTAATCGTGTTCCCGTTGGTCGGTTTATTAGGATGTTTTTGGATTATTACTAGCCAAAAAATCTAGCTTAATTCGATGTGGTGAGTGCTTGCATCTGTTCTCTTCTCTCTGTCGACACCTGGCGGAAAAGTACTCCTCCGATTCTTGCTTTGTCTTTGTTCCCATCATCCGATGTGAGGAATTACTAGTTAACTGAAGAGGTAGGCATGCACCGACGAAAAGGTGTAGCTTTGGAGTAGTAGGGGTGCCCAGCACATACGTATGCCCTCTTGTTTAATCCACCTCCACGGATTATGCTAATCCAGACGCGATATATTGGAATTGGAGCATACAATACGGAGTACAATACAATACAATACAATACAATTATATCCTTGTTTGATTTCAATGAACCACGTACGACATGGAAGTCGTAAAGGTGACACCAACAAAAGTGAAAACAAAGTGAGCGTCTGGTCTAGGGAGTGAGCATCTTCATTTTTGTTCATTTCCAGTGTTTTTCTCTTGTCTTGGGCAATGGTTGGGAGTGTTTTTTTTACCTTTTATATGTTTCCAGGTAAAAGGACGGGCGAGACAGTGGTGGAGTGTAGGTACTGGATTAGTGTTGGGTTCGCGGAAAACAAAAAATTTCTACATATACGAACACGATCGTCAAGATCTATACTATATACACATACGTAACGGAGACGAAGAACAGAGTTCATACCTTTGAAGCCGGAACACGCCGTACGCAGGTAGGCGTATAGCGATGAAAACAACGCCTCAAATGTTGCGCCTCGAAGTTTTACACACGTCCGGTGTAAGGACGTCTCCCGGGATACGATCATGTAGAGCAACGGAAGAAGAAAGAAGCCGGACCGTCCTGCGCACGATGATATTGCGGAGATGGAGAACTAAACCAAGAGGCTAGATCCAATCTAATGGAGAGAGCTCTAGAGTTTAGAAGAACAGGAGATAACTTGTTGGGATGCAAATAGAGGGGAGGGGGCTCCTCTATTTATAGTAGGAAGGGGGTAGGGTCAAACCCTAGGGCTTGGAGGGTGGGATCCCCCAAGCCTTCGCTGGCCCTGGGCCCCACCCCGCAGGTGGGAAACCGTAGGTTTTGGCTGGTGGCCCCTCTCCCCTTAGGCGTCTACCCTATTGGGCCCTTCTAGAAGCGTCCCAATAGCAATAAGGCTGTCTGTAAAATATAAAATAAAATATCTTTTAATATTAATTCAACTAATTAATATAAAAACACATATATTACTATATTTCACACTCTGAAACTCCTTTCAGACCTCTTCCGATCAACATCGAATAATACCCCAAAACATTTTCGGTCTCTCTCTCTCTCTCTCTCTCTCTCTCTCTCTCTCTCTCTCTCTCTCTCTCTCTCTCTCTCTCTCTCTCTCTCTCTCTCTCGCTCGCTCGCTCGCTCTCGTTTCTCCTTCGGTGCCGGTTCAATCCCAAAGCGTCCCCACTCTTAAGTGTGTCACCCTTCGGCTCGGAGTTGCTACGGACATGACCAAGACTCTCTTGTATCAATGATCAACATTAGGACCTGGATGGCCATAACGATCCCCGTGCCCTCACGATTAATCTCATCGCCTGAACCTTAACTGCGTAGTCCTATTCCCTTTGTTATACGATACCTAGGTCATCCGAGATTTGATCTCAAGCATCGCCATACTTGTGTTGATCTTGTTACCTATGAACTCGTTTACTCGTTTCCGTGTCGTTGTATTTCATGATCCAATCATACACTTGCAAGCTTTGTTAATGCAATGTCACCAAGTTGGCCACGTGTATCTATCCCTTTTTTTGGATTGGCAAATCCTGATCTTGATAAAAACTCCTTAACCCATTTCTTCAGGAAACCCAACGATACCTTTATGATCACCCTTTAACGGCTTGATACTTGATATCATCAAAGTCTTCCTCCAAAACAGTGATTATATATTATCTCACAGTCGAAGGATATAAGCCATGATGTCTATGTTATCATCAATAATGAACGTTTGAGTAACTAGATCTCATTGTGATTAACTTTAGGATGAATGTCTATCACACCATTCTCCAATGATGTGACCTTATTGTCAATCGGCACTATCACCATGATCTCGAAACCAAAAGATCATCAATTGCCAATGAGCTAGTTTACTAGAGGCAACTAGAGACCTGGTTATTTACATGTCACACGTGTATTAATATTTCGTATTAATATAGTTATAGCACAGTAAGAAACGTATTATGAACAAGAGATACATCAAATAATTTTTTATTATTATTTGCCTCTGGATCATATCTCTTTCCATTAGAATCAGCCGCTTTGCATAATAATAAGTAAGAAAAAATCATTCACTCACACGCAAAAAAGAAGAAGAAAAGTCTGACTAGATATATCCTTTCCTACCTAGCTAGACTCCATAATGTTTTGGAGCTTTCAGCACTAGGTTCGACCCTTTTTATGTATGTTTTCATGAGGTTTTGTGTTTGCGTTGTCTTCGGAGTACGTCATCGCTCTCACACTCGTATGGTGTTGTTTGGTGTCGACTATACTGGGTGGGATCACGATGTCTCAATTTCCACGTAGATAATAAAAAGAGCAACCGGCAATAGAATGCTTGCCGGGCACCGCTAAAGTAAAATAACCCTCCTTCTTGTCTAGCATGTATACCCTCCGTTCTAAAATATAAAATGTTTTATTTTTTGTGAAAAATATATCTAGACATATTTTAGTGTGTAGATTTATTCCAAACCTACACACTAAAATGCGTCTACATTCACTTATTTCACAAAAGCTAAAATATCTTATATTTTAAAACGGAGAAAGTACTGTACGTCACATAGAGAAAATAAATACTCTCTGGTTCATATTAATGTTTTCAACTTTATCTAGATTCGTATATATCTAATTAAGTATTTAGTATAAATACATTCGTATCTAGATAAAATTAAAAACATTTATATGGATCGGAGGGAGTAGGGAGAAGTCGCCGACGCGATCGACGGTCGCCGCACGCACCACGCAGCCAGGCTCGCATCTCGTCTCTTGAGCTCGTCAAGTTTGGTGAGGTGACGATGCGATGCGTTCCACGCTTCTGTCTAGTTCTCGATCGCGCCTTTCAGCATCAGTTATTACTAATTGACTATACTGGAGCAGGAATGACGATGCTAGAACTAGAATATATATCTCTGCTTCTGCTTGTTGGTTTTCCTCACGTGCGAAGACATCTATTACTGTCTAAATTCGCAAAAGAAGAGACATCGATACTGATGGATAGTGAAACCACGTACGGACCATGGCAGGCTGCGACCAGCCGAGCCGTCCATCAACTAGGAATGCAGAAGTGGAACAATTGGGACAAGTAAAATACCATTTTTAGACTATTAGACTAACTCTAATTTAGGTGAGATAAGTGGGATAAGTGGGATATGTCAAATCTAGCTTATCCCACTTGTTTCACTTAGTTTTGAGTTAGTCTAGTAGTCTAAAAATGGTATCCCAATTGTCCCGCTTCTGCATCCCTACCATCAACACCGGTGGGAGAATGTTTCGTAGAGAGCTTTAATTTGCATTGGAATAAATTTTCCAGCCGCAACTTTTTTCTTCTTTGAATTCTTGACTAATGCTTCCTAAAATAAGTTGTGCTAATTCTTGACTAATCCATATAGCCTGAAATTTAGAATTCAAAGTTACAGTTTTTTTAATAAAAATACCAGGATGTAGTCAATGTTGTATTCTGTCGATGTATAAATTTTCAATATGAAATATATTGTATTCTGGGCTCCGCAAAAATTGACAAAACAAGATTTTGTCGTCAGTGAATAGTGGTGAACACCGAACCGTGCACTAAAGTGGAGGTTTTGTATTTTTTTTTGTAGGATTAGTCATTTTTGTTTAGTGCAAATTACAAAGTATTTCGATCTGTAAATTTACGCACTTGTCGAATTCATATATAGTTGGCTACACCTAGATATTCTTTTCTAATTTTTATGAAACACTAAAGTCACAATTTTATTTTTGAGAATTTTTTTTGCAGGTTACTTTTAAGAATTTAAGGCAGTCATTCTGCCGTCCGATTAGATAAGAGCATCATATAAAGGGAACCCTGAGGGTAAGAATTCAGAAAAAAACTTTAGCTCTAGGTCAAGCTCTACATCATTTTTTAACTCCATACGCAATATGAACCCTTTTTTTCTCTAAGAGCCTGTGCACGCGGAGATATAGAGGCGATCTAGGTCAACGCTCGCCGCCGGAGCCATCGGAGCCGCTTCCCCCGTCCTCCGTCGGGTGCTACAGCGGCCAAAGGGTGGGCGAACCTCGGATAGGATGATCGGTCCCTGTAGGTCTTCGGGTTCTTCGTCTCCGGTGTAGGGGCATCAACAACGACAAGAATAAAGGTCCTTCAGTCCACCCCAAATCGGTGTTCTTTCCTGGAGGAGCGTCGACGGACTGGAGTTTGGAGTTGATTGTTGGGCATTAGGTCTAGCGTGTTAAAGGTTTGTCTACAACAACGATGTTGATATCATAGTGTATTGGTGTCCTCAAGTTTCGCCTCCGCATGATGAAGCTCAGCTAGGTACGGTTTCGTCGGGAACTTGTGAGTATGGTGTCCCCCATCTCTGTCTGGACGAAGCTAGGATTATCTCTCTGCCCTTCTCGGTACTAGCTTCTCCGAGACATCGATCTCTCGAGATCGTGGTCACTGGCATCTTTTGGTCTAGGTTGATGACTTCCCGGCCGCTGCTTCTACAAGTGCCTGTGTTCTTTCAAAGTTTCTCCGACACGAGTTTTGCTACGCCGGAGACCTAGAGGCGACATCGAGCTTTGCTCATGCGCGCCGTCAAGGGATGCAGAAGAAAGATGGTGATATTTATGGAGGGATGTATGGCATTGGAGGACACGCCGAGCTTATCTATCGGACCACAGTTGTCCTTCGATTATGAACTACTCTTCAACGTATGGAGTTTCACCACTTATTTATGGAGGGATGTATGCCATTAGAGGACACGCCGAGTGATATTTTCTCCCAACATAAATGGCAGTGTAATCTGAGGATAGATCTGCCATAGCTTGAGACCGTTTGTTTATTTTCATAGCATGATGTGTAATGTTGGTACTTTTACTTTGTTTACTAGTTGTGTAGTTAATCGGCTGTGAGCATCCTAAATATGCAGAGGCCGGGTGTAAATATTACTGTTAAGTAATAAAATGTCCATTTTCAAAAAAATAAAAATGGAGGGAGTATCATTTTGTATTATATATGTCAGGAGAGTTATACCATTAAAATCATATCTATATGAAGTTGTTCACCAGTTTAATTCTTTTGTGAAATTAGTGGTTCAAAGTTTAGATACCGAAAGCGAGGGGCACCACTTCCTTCCGGACGGAGGGAGTGACTCTTTCCTTCAAGTTTAGAAGGCGGCGAATGCGATGCTTCATGTCCTTCTCGTGGGTTTCGACGATCACCAATTGACGCATCGTGTTCTCGTGCACGGCAATTGGCAATGGCCGGCGTCCGTTGATCCTCTAGCTGGAACAACGGCGTCTTTTGCTTTTGAGTTATATACTATGTTTTTCCTCGTGTGGATATGGATAGATGGAGATGGATTCGGACGGCGATTACGGCCACGAAGCCAGCGCAAGTCAGATACCAGCTAATTTATCCCTCCCCCAGCACCGTACGACGTCAGCTGATGCCGGGCCATTTCACACGGACTTGCAGCTGTAACTCTCAATTGTTGTAGACAGTGTCCAACTCTTACATAATTTTTTTTTTCATTTTTTGGAAATTTTGTCGCCAGTGGTAATTAACTAGCTAGTTTTTTTTCCATATGATCTGTTAGGGCGTTCATTTCTTCATAATAATGCTATATCTGAGTTACATCAATCCGAAATTAGAAATAAAAGGTCGTATGCTATTTCTGTGGGAAACAAAGATCAGGATATTTCGTGGGTTTTCCCAATGGGTTAAGCCATGTGAATGTTTTTGGGCACGGCACTTTATGTCATGTTTATATTCTCTTATTTCTTCTTTTACGTGATGACGAGTCCTCGAGTATGGCGAGATGGCGAGTCCACGTGTGTGGCGAGTTCGCGTATACGTCATGACAATCACATGGGCACAATGACTCAAGGACGATGTCACACTCGAGGGGCAATGTTGTTGTCGAGCCCCGAGCCAAACAACTGAAAATTTGATGAGTCGTCCGCCGATTGGAGTTGACTTGCTTTATGCTTAGCTCAGCAATATGCCTAGGAGTAGTCCCCGAAACTCGAGTTGGCTTGTAGAGATAACTTGAGGCTCTTTAGATATGCATATTCTGAAAATACTAGTGGTTGTTGCCGAGCATGGCGAGTGGCGGGTCCCCGAGTGTTGCGAGTGGAGAGCTTGACGAGTCTCAGAGACTGGCGACTGACAGATCACTAAGAGTGGAGAGCCCGCATTGAGCGAGTCCACGAGGGAAGAGTCTCCGAGTGTGGCGAGTCTGCGTTGAGCGAGTCCGCGAGGGGAGAGTCCCCAAGCATGGCGAGTCCACGTTGAGCGAGTCCGTGAGGGGATAGTCCCCGTTGAGCGAGTCCGCAAGAGGAGAGTCCCCAAACATAGCGAGTCTGCGAGGGGAGATTCCCCGAGTGTGGAGAGTCCGTGTGGGGCGAGTCCGCGGGGAAGAGTCCTTGAGCATGGCGAGTCGCTCATTCAATGTTGGCAGGAATTGATTGCGTTGTTTTTGTTATGCAAGTCTCTCGTCTTGGCTCGGGGGTCCATTAGAGGCTTAGGCCATGTCGGTTCAGCACTGTTAAGGCCTGCTTCAGCCCCAACACTATTCATAAAGCATGTGGTCGACCGCCCATCATAAGCCCATTCGCAAGAAGGTCTGTTACTGTTTTGACCTTTTACTGTTGGAGCCTACCAGGCGCGAGCCACCCACTAACGACCCTTATATGAGAAAGTCCGTTACTGTTCTGACATGCTACTGTTATGGCCTTTCACTGTTCAGGCCTCTTATTGTTCAAGCCTTTCACTGTTCAGACCGTAAGGATGTAGGCTTTTTACCGCTTTGCCGCCTGCTATGATTCTGGCCATTTACTGTTCTATCCTTTTGCACGTGAGGCCAATTACTGTTATATCCTTTTACTGTTCATTGAGCCCGTCTGTGGTGTCCCTTTCGGTGTTTTGCACGCGATGCCCATTACTGTTACGACCATTTACTGTTTTGGCCTTTCTGAGGCCCACGCCAATCACAACAATTAAAAAAGGTGTGTATGGACCATCGGCGAGCATCATTTACTGTTCATCGTTAGTTCAGTACATTAGGGTCCAATACCAAATCCCAATCGGCCTAGTTATGGTACCGCCTACCTCTAGGTGGGGTCAACGTCAACTAAATATCTACATGGCCTATACAGTTTACCTAAATATTACATCAGCTGCAAACTTCTTAAAATTATTACATATCAACAACAAACTGAAGGGGTAAGAAAATATAGCATTTCAGTTGTCAATCGAGATTGAGTCCATGGGTAGCAGAGTCCATAGTTTGCTTTCTCAATCTATCAACAACATCTCACTTTGAGTGTGATAACTATAGTGGAAAACCACCTTGAGACATGATCTTGCATCCTTCTCTTTGATGACGATAGCAACAATTATAGTATAAAACTAATTAATAACAAGTTAATACAATAAACAAGAAAAATAAACAACCATCAACATTATAAAAGAATTTGAAACTGCCCATTTAGACTAGAGTTTACTACAGGTTTATGGTTTAATTAAACAAAACAGAACAAGCAAGCAAGCATTAAACAAGTGTGTCTTTCGTGAAACGAGCAACCAAATAGTGTGTGCGAATGGCTTAGAATTTTAGAAAATATGATCTAGCTAGGTCATTTCAGCAAATACAGAAGCAGGTGCATAGCCTGGAATGGACAAGACGTTTGGTGACTCAGAATTATCGGTGAACTACCAAATAGGATGCACTTATTGTCGTACCAAATAAATTAAGTTTTACTTTCTTCAAAAAAATTAACTTTTATTTTACTTCAATCCATGATGTGGGCTTGGTTGCAGACTTTGTTGATAAGTGAGATTACTCGTGAACTACCACGGCGAGGGAGTATATCCGCCTGGAAGCGCCAGATATTGTCGGCCTTCAAGAGACGATTCGTCAGGAGTTCTCCATCGTAGAGTTGGAAGGGCTGAGCCGCTGCAAATTCTCTTGGTCGTGGCTTCTGACTAATAGCCACTCGGGGGGAATCCTCCTCGTGGTGAAGGAGGATACGTTCGAGGTAGAGGATATGGACCGCAGGTAGTTCTTTGTGAGCATGGCGCTCACCCATAGACAATCTCGCTTCAAATGGGAGATGATCATTGTCTATGGCCCCGTGGACCAAGGAGGTCCGCTGACTTTCTACTAGAACTCAAGTCGAAAGTGGAGCAGACGGTTATCCCGGTGGTTGTGGCCGGTGATTTCAACTTGATCCGCTCTACCGATGACAAGAGCTCGGCGAATGTGAACCTCCCTAGGATGTGTATGTTTAACGACTACATCGCTGATCTTTCTCTACGCGAGATTGTGTGAGTGAGCGCTAGATATACTTGGACGAATAAGCAGCTCGACCCGATTCTCAGTGTCCTAGACCATGTCTTTGTGTCCGTCGATTGGGAGGTGGCTTTCCCACTGTGCTCTCTGAAGGCGGTCACCAGGATTGGATCTGACCACCCCCCTTCTCCTCTCCTCCGGAGGGGGGCGCCCACCACAAATGAACCGCTTCCGTTTCGAATCCTTCTGTCTCCAGAAGCAAGGATTTGTGGAGGCAGTTTGGTCCAGTGGACGTCGGCGGTGGCTTCACCCCCTCCGGTTTACTACGCGGTGGTTGATGGCTGACGTGGAGCCTGTTGGGAACCCCAAGATCAGGGTGTGAAGCAGCACAGCAACAAGTTTTTCCTCAGTAAGAAACTGAGGTTATCGAACCAGCAGGAGGAAGAAAACATCACACAGGTGTTGCAAGCAACGCGGAAACCTGCACAACACAGACTAAAGACTTTGTCCCAACGAATCAGTAAGGTTGTCAAGCTCACCGGTTTACTGTAACAAACGATTAAATGTATGATGTGGAAGGTAATGATTTGCAGCAAGTAAACAGGTAACAGAGGAAGATGTATCAATGGTAAAGATTGGACCGGGGTACATAGTTCACTAGAGGTGCTCTCCTTAGGTAAACAACATGGCATGAAGAGTAAACAAATTACAGCAGGGCAATTGACAGGAACTGAGCAAGGCATAACAATGCAATACTAGACAAAAAGATCCTATGTGATTCGATTGGGCAATACAACAATATACATAGACCGCCATCCAACTGCATCTATGACTAGAAGTCCACCTTCAGGTTATCATCCGAACCCTCTCCAGTATTAAGTTGCAAGCAACAGACAACTGTTTTAAGCAAAGTATGTAAGGTAAACAATCCACTTGTTCCATGAACAAGTGACCGTTGTTTTCTCCCTAGTAGCAACAACACATCTACAACCGAAGAGATTTCTGTCACTTCCCTTGGAAACTAGAGGCATGAACCCACTATCGAGCATAAATACCCCCTCTTGGTGTCACTAGCAACTACTTGGACAAGATAGCTACTAACAACGGAGAGCATGCAAGATCACAAACAACATAGACATGATAGTATCAAATAGACAAAACCATTAATCAATCTGACATAGTAATCTCAATATCCATCGGATCCCCGCAAACACAACATGCATGATTACAAATAGATTAGATCTTGATCAAACACAGCTCACAAGATCTATACATGAAAGCACAAGGAGATACAACCATCTAGCTACTACATGGACCCATAGTCCAGGGTGGAACTACTCACGCATCATACCGGAGAAGAAGGCCTCCGGGATGATCTCCCTTCCGGCAGGGTGCCGGGAAGAACTTCAGATCCCCCCGATCTAGGGACGACGGTGGCGGCGGCTACAGAATGTTTCGTGGAGTTTTGACCGGGTGTATAGGGTTTTTGTATCGGGGAATTCTTATAGGCGAAGAGGCGAGGCTGGGAGGCGGCCAGGGGCCCCACACCCTACCCAGGCGCGGGGTGGGCCCACCCGTGCCTAGGGGGCCTGGCCGTCCTGGTCCGCTTCTCCGTATCTTCTCTGGACTTCGTGTCGCCCATGGTAAAATATTGACTTTGACTTTTGTCCCGTCCAATCCGAGAATATTGATTTTCTGCCTTTCTGGAACCAAAAACAGAAGAAAACGGGCAACTGGCACTATGGCAACTTGTTAATAGGTTAGTTCCAAAAAAGATATAAAAACACCTCAAAGTGTAGACAAAGCAAAGCAAAGTAGATACTAAACAAGCATGGAGCATCAAAAATTATAGATACGTTTCCAACATATCAAGCATCCCCAAGCTTAACTCCTGCTCGTCCTCGATTAGGTAAGTGATCAAAAGAATAATTTTTGAGGTGACATGCACCATCATAACCAAGATCAAACCATTTGCAAGCATTGAAAGCTGGGAACAAAGAACTCTAAACATGTGCATGAAAGATGGAGTTATAACAATAAGATAAAGTAACTATGCATGCAACATGAAAGGCTACAAACAAAGATCATGAATAACATGCATTGAAAAACGTTTGTTTATTTCACATACAGAAAACATGGCATAGTGGCAATCGTCTTGTCCCTCATAGAGTGGCAAATATATGCATAGGACACCTTTAAAGTTCACAAGGGTGACTAGAAACAAGTAGCACAAGAACAAGTAATATCACAATATGCATCAATCAATAAGTTTTGGGACACTGCACACAGGATGACAACTATGCTCTCTTAATGGTGCCTAAAAGTAGAAGGTGGAGACTCAAATAATGGTGGAATAAAGGCCCTTAACAAAGGAAGCAGGGATTTCAAGTTTCAAAAAGAGCTTCCAAAAATTATGGTACTTGTTATCTTTCAGCCCTCATTGCCCCTATCATAAGCATCTTGAAGTGATTAAGGTTAAAGTGAACAAACTATGGATTATATGCTTGACAAAGTATAAGTTGGCAATCTCAAGTCCCTTGAATACGAGGGCCACACCTCATGCTACTAAACTTTAGTCACCTGTAAGTTCTTGTCATTGTAAGTACAGGCGTATCATAGAGAACCGCCAACGGGGTACCCCTTGCACATGGTACATGAACTATCCCATAACCAAAATGACAAGCAAGAAGACAATGAGCATCTCAGTGATCTTTTTATTTACTATATACATAGCTTTTTATTGAGGATGCTTCATAGATAGCTCACTATGGTGATGCTGCAAGTTACCACCATGATTAGGCATGACTTAGGCTAGCGGCCCAGGCGTTTCTCTAACGCAAAATACATACTCCATGGACTTACAAGTTCCCTCTTTATTTCACACTGGTGACATCCATAGACAAAAGAGCATGATATCAACTGAGTACAAAGTATAAGTGCAATGTTGAAAACGTTCCCCAAGATAGCATGGTTATGCTAATTCCAACATATAAGTGCAAGCATATACAACATAGATGACACAATGGTTTAAGTTTATTAGGGGCAAGGAATATAAAGTGTGCCATCAAGTTTGTGAGGGCTTTAATCACTAAGTTTTCATATAACAAAATAGTTTTTAATTGGAAGATAGCTGAAAACAAGAATATACTTGGAATGGTGTAACACACCATGCATAGGAGTTTATAGTGGACACTTTGGAATAACTGGGTTTCTTGGGAGTTGGAAGCATGAGCAGAACTTACTCATACAAGTGGAGGCTAGCAAAAGACTGGGAGCAACCAACTAAGAGAGCAATAATGTCCATAATCATGCAGATCAACAAAACATTACTAATCAAAGCATAGAGTGATACTACAAGTCAAGGACTAAATGATCATAGAGGCTATGGTGACTTGTCATAGTCATAACATGGTGTGAGCATGTGCCAAGTCAACCCAAATAAACCATCAAAGGAGAATACCATAATACTATGCTTTTGCATGCTGAAACAACGCATAATTCTTTCAAGGCACACTAAGAAATTCCAATTGTTTGGAACAAGACATGCTACAACAATAATCACTAAGCATAAGGTCAAAACAACACCTAGCATGTCATGCTAAAGTCTAAGTCACAGTCAATGCAAGCTCCTCTTGCACTTTCAAGCAAGAACTTACTACTCCTTTTCAACACCAAGCAACTTATTTGAAACAACACAATGAGAACGGGGGTCCAAACTACTTTATTCAAGCAAACTAAACAAACCAAACGAAAACTAAGACGCTCCAAGAACAACACAACTGTGCATAAAACAATAAAAACGAAGTGTCTAGACAGACCTGAGATTTTTATTGATGAAGAAGGGGATGCCTTGGGCATCCCCAAGCTTTGACGCTTGTACCTCTTGGATATTTCTTGGGGTGACACTAGGGTGGAATCCCCAAGCTTGATCTTTTGTCCATTCTTCATCTCATTACATCATTCTCTCTCTACACCTGAAAATTTCCCTTCATACAAAACTTCACACAATCTTCATTAGCAACATTAGTATAATCAAAAGAAAATAGACCTTTAGGTAAAGCTTTGGAACAGCAAGACTTTTCACCAAAATCACATGCTACTGTAGCAACTCCTTCAAAAAGCTCAATTCCCAAAAAGATAACTCAAAAAGGAATCAATAAGAAGCAAATGCAAATAATGGTAGAAATCTGTCAAAACAGACCAGCAGGTAGAAACCAATTTTTTCGAAAATCTTCTGTTGCTCAAATCAAAAATTGTTGAACTAATGAAAGTTAGCTAACATACCGGGGGATTTATTCATAAATTTTCAGCTCAATCCAAATTACAGAGACTCCTCACGAATATTTGGTGGAGGACAGAAATCTGTTTCGGAATAACAACTCCCCAAATCTTACTTCCCTCTCATTAGAGGTCATTATTGGCACAAAAGGCAAACAAAAAGGATAAGGAGAGGTTATTACTGAAGTAATAACTTCCAAGACTCAAGGAAACTCTTGGGTTATCTCCCAACAAGTACTTTTTTTAACGCCTTTAAGTTAGGCACAAGTAGCAAGAAGAATCAAGTATTTTCAAATAAAGAATTTAGATCAATACTTGCAAAGTCTCCAACTATGAGAGGTATCTCATCCAAATGAGTCTTGGAGGATCCCTTCTCATTTCTCTTTGGTTTACTACTTTCATCAAAATAATTTTTAGGAACAATCCAACCAAAATTCTTTTCAAAGGCCTCATGCATTCCAACAAGCTTAAAGGGTATGGGTATGTTAAATTCCTCTATAGGCTTGGTTTTATCTGAAGTACACACAACATCTACGCATGAGCCTAGCATGTTAAAACACTCAAAGACCTTTTTGGCTTCCTTAGAAACATCATGAAACTCTTTTAGTAAAGTTTCAAGAATAAATTCTTTCTTTTCAGCATTCTTTTCTTTCTTTAGTTTTAGGAACAAATTTTGCATCATGGGGTTAAGGCTAACAAACCTAGACTCCAGCATATGAACTAAAGAAGCTGAAGAAATCTCATAATTAGGAGCAAGCTCTGCTATAGTTTTATCCTTAATATCCTCATGTTTGCTAACATAATTAAAGAATTCTTCAATATTATCTTTCCCAATTATGGAGCTACTACCTATTGAAAGGTTTTTTAGGGTGAACTTGGGGAGCAACATGGTGTTCTTAGCAGAGTTCATTTTGGCAAAGGTGGGCAAGCCAAAATCAGCAGCAGCAGCTAGAGCAGGAACTAATTTTTTTGTGTTTTTGAATAAAAAGAGCAAACCAAACTAAACTAATTTTTTGGAGGTTTTGAAAAGAGGCAAACAAAACCAAGCAAAAGAAACTAAGCAAACTAAAAACAAAGTAAAGAGAAAGGAAGTGAAGGACCCCTCTTGTGAAGACGTCCTTAGCCTCCCCGGCAACGGCGCCAGAGAACTTGATGGCTGACGTGGAGCCTGTTGGGAACCCCAAGAGCAAGGTGTGAAGCTCACAGGTTTGCCCCAACGAATTAGTGAGGTTGTCAAGATCACCGGTTTGTTGTAACAAAGTATTAAATGTATGGTGTGGAAGGTAATGGTTTGCAGTAAGTAAACAGGTAATAGTGGAAGATGTATCAATGGTAAAGATTGGACCGGGGTCCATAGTTCACTAGAGGTGCTCTCCTTAGATAAACAACATGGCATGAAGGGTAAACAAATTACAACAGGACAATTGATAGGAACTGAGCAAGGCATAACAATACAATACCAGACAAAAAGATCCTATGAGGTTCGATTGGGCAATACAACAATATACATAGACCGCCATCCAACTGCATCTATGACTAGAAGTCCACCTTCAGGTTATCATCTGAACCCCCTCTAGTATTAAGTTGCAAGCAACAGACAACTTCTTTAAGCAAAGTGTGTAAGGTAAACAATCCACTTGTTCCATGAACAAGAGACCGTTGTTTTCTCCCTAGTGTCAACACCATATCTACAACCGAAGAGATTTCTGTCACTTCCCTTGGAAACTAGAGGCATGAACCCACTATCGAGCATAAATACCCCCTCTTGGAGTCACTAGCAACTACTTGGCCAAGATAGCTACTAACAACGGAGAGCATGCAAGATTACAAACAACACAGACATGATAGAATCATAAAGACAAAACCATTAATCAATCTGACATAGTAATCTCAATATCCATCAGATCCCCGCAAACACAACATGCATGATTACAAATAGATTAGATCTTGATCATGAACGGAGTTCACAAGATCTATACATGAAAGCACAAGTAGAAGATACAACCATCTAGCTACTATATGGACCCATAATCCAAGGTGGAACTACTCACGCATCATACCGTAGAAGAAGGCCTCCGGGGTGATCTCCCTTCCGGCAGGTGCCGGGAAGAACTTCAGACCCCCCGATTTAGGGACGATGGTGGCAGCGGTGGCTATAGACGGGTTCGTGGAGTTTTAATGGTGCCTAGGGTTTCTGCATCGGGGGATTCTTATAGGCGAAGAGGCGAGGCTGGGAGGCAACCAGGAGGGCACACCCTACCCAGGCGTGGGCCCACCCTAGCCGCGCCTAGCGGGGGTCTGGCCGTCCTGGCCTGCCTCTCCGTCTCTCCTCTGGACTTCGTGTTGCCCATGATAAAATATTAACTTTGGCTTTTGTCCCGTCCAATTCCGAGAATATTGATTTTCTGCCTTGCTAGAACCAAAAATAAAAGAAAAGAGGCAGTTGGCACTATGGCAACTTGTTAATAGGTTAGTTCCAGAAAAGATATAAAAACACCTCATAGTGTAGACAAAGCAAAGCAAAGTAGATACTAAACAAGCATGGAACATCAAAAATTATAGATACGTTTCCGACGTATCAGGAACTTTTCGTGGAATTCTTATCTGATGCTTAGGGTTTTCTTAGGGAGGTGTATATATCGGCAGAGAGGCGAGGTCAATGGAGGCTCGAGGGGCCCACACCATAGCCAGGCGCAGCTAGGGGGATCCGCACCACCCTATGGTGTGGCTTCCTCAGTGCCCTCCTCCGTCTTTGCTTTGGACTCTGTCTTCGTGTGTCGGAAAAAATAGGAGGTTTGGATTTTGTTTCGTCCAATTCCGAGAATATTTACTTTGGTAAATACCTGGAATAGAAAAACAGCAGAAAACAGGAACTGACACTATGGCATCTTGTTAATAGGTTAGTTCTAGAAAATGCATAAAAATGCCACAAAGTGTAGACAAAAACATAAGATAATTGGTGCAAAACAAGAATGGAGCATCAAAAATTATGGATACGTTTGCAACGTATCAGCATCCCCAAGCTTAACTCCTGCTCGTCCTAGAGTAGGTAAGTGATAAAAAATAATTTTTAAGGTGACATGCACCAACACAACCTTGATCAAGGTATTGCAAAGCATTGAAAGCTGGGATCAAAATACTCTGAACATAAGCATGAAAGATATATTTCTAACAGTAGGACATAGCAACTATGTTACAACATGAAAGGCAACACAAACAAAAGATCATGAATAATGCTTTGAAAGACATTTGTTTGTTTCACATAGAGAAAACATAGCAAGAGTGGTATTCAGCTTGTCCTTTATGGAATAGCAAAACAAAAATGCACAGGACACCTTCAAAGTTCATAAGGGTGACTAGATACAAATAATTTAAGAACAAGCAATACCATAATTATGAATCAATCAACAAGTTTTGGGACAATGCATATTGAACTCAGAATGACAACTATGCTCTCTTAGCTGGTGCATAAAGATAGAAGATGGAGACTCAACAAAAAGGTAAAAAGAAAGGCCCTTCGCAGAGGGAAGCAGGGATTAATAAGTTTTATAAAGCTTCCAAAAATTATAGTACTCATTAGCTTTGAGCTCTCATTACCCCTATCATAAGCATCTTGAATGGTTAAGGTTAAAGTGAGGGAAAATATGAGTTATATGCTTGACAAATCACAAGTTGAAAATCTCATGCCCCTTGAGTACGAGTACCGAGACCTCATGCTACTCAACTTTGGTCCCAGGTAAGTTCTTGTCATTGTAAGTATATGTGTATCATAGAGAACCGCTAACGGGGTACCCCTTGCCCCATGACATAGGATCTATCCATATCAAAATGACAAGGCAACAAACAATGAGCATCTCAGCTATCCTTTTATTTACCATGAGCATAGTTTTTTATTGAAGATGCTTCATAGAGTGCTCATTATGGTTATGCTGCAAGTTTCCACCATGATTAGGCATGGCTTGGGCTAGCCGCCCAGGCATTTCTCTAACACATATACAAACTCTATGGACTTACAAGCTCCCAACACATTTCACATCGACGGCATCCATAAACAAAAGAACATAATATCAACTAAATAGAAATAAGTGCAATGTTGAAAGCGTGCCCCATGACATCATGGTTTTGCTAACTCCCAACTTACAATTTGCAAGCATATAATCATCATAAGATAGTCACAATGTTTCAGGTTATTAAGTGCAAGAAATAAAATGTGCCATCAAGTTCGTGAGAGCTTTACAGAAATTTAATTTGGAAGAAGGACTAAACAAAAAATTTACTTGGATTAACAAATGATGATATTAGGTAGATATGGTGGACACAAATGGAAAACTTTGATTAAAGGGAGTTGGATGCACGAGTAGTGCTCATACTCAGTATATCTGGAGGCTAGCAAAAGACTGAGAGCGACCAACTAAGAGAGCAACAATGGCCATAATCATGCAGAGCGACAAAACATTATTAATCAAAGCATAAAGTGATACCACAAGTCAAAAACTAAATGATCATAGAGGCTAAGGTGACTGGTCCATAGTCATAACATGGTGTAAGCATGTGCCAAGTCAACCCAAATAAAGCATCAAAGGAAAATACCACAATATTATGCTTTTGTATGCTAAAAACAATGCACGATTCTTTCATGGCACATTAAGAAATATCAATTGTTTGAAACAATTCATGCTACAACAATAACCACTAAGAATATAGTCAAAGCAACATCTAATATGACATGATAAAGTTTAAGCCATAGTCAAAACAAGCTTCTTTTTGTACCACCATAAGCATGAAACATTCTACTTTTTTCAACACCAATCAACTTATTTGAAACAACTCATAAAGATAATAGTCAACAAAACCAGAGAGCTTGTCTAACCTTACTACAAAGAAGAACTAAAAAGTTCTGAACAAAATAGGGGTGAAAACAAAAGCTAAACGCGGTACTAGCAAAAGAGAACTCTCGCAGAACAATAAGAGTGCAAACTAGAGTATTCTAAACAATGAAAACGGAGCGTGTCTCTCTCCAAAACAAACATGCTGGGATCCAAAAATATACTACAGCAAACAAAACAAAATAAAACTGAAAACAAAAATAAATACGCTCCAAGAATAACACATAGTATATGAACCAATAAAAATATAGTGTCTTGAAAGAAGACCTGAGATTTCTGTTGATGAAGAAGGGGATGCCTTGGGTATACCCAAGCTTTGACGCTTGTATATCTTGAATATTTATTGGGGTGACACGGGTGGCATCCGTAGATGGATCTTTTGTACATCCTTCATCTCATCACATCATTCTCTTTTTTTTACACTTGGAAACTTCCTTCATACAAAACTTCACACAATCTTCATTATCAACATTAGTGTGTGCAAGATAATAAACCTTTGGGTTTAATTTAAACTCAAGTAAAACAACCATTAAAACATTATATACTGTAGGAACTTCTTTTAAAATCTCAAGTGATCAAAAGAACTCAAAAAGAAAGAGATTAAGAGGCAAATGCAAATAATGGCAGAAATCTGTCAAAGCAGACCTGCAGGTAAAGACCGATTTTTTAGAAAATCTTCTGTTGCTCAAATAAAAAAGTGTTGAACTAATGAAAGTTATCTAACATACTAGGGGATTTATTTGTAAATTTTCAGATCAATCGGAGTTACAGATACTCCTCACGAATCTTTTTGGTGGAGGATAGAAATCTGTTTCACGAGAGCAACTCCCCAAATCTTACTTCCCTCTCATTAGAGGTCATTCTTGGCATAAAAGGATAACAAAAAGGATAAGGAGAGGTTATTACTGAAGTAATAACTTCCAAGACTCAAGGAAACTCTTGGGTTATCTCCCAACAAGTACTTTTTTTAACGCCTTTAAGTTAGGCACAAGTAGCAAGAAGAATCAAGTATTTTCAAATAAAGAATTTAGATCAATACTTGCAAAGTCTTCAACTATGAGAGGTATCTCATCCAAATGAGTCTTGGAGGATCCCTTCTCATTTCTCTTTGGTTTACTACTTTCATCAAAAGAATTTTTAGGAACAATCCAACCAAAATTCTTTTCAAAGGCCTCATGCATTCCAACAAGCTTAAAGGGTATGGGTATGTTAAATTCCTCTATAGGATTGGTTTTATCTGAAGTACACACAACATCTACGCATGAGCCTAGCATGTTAAAACACTCAAAGACCATTTTGGCTTCCTTAGAAACATCATGAAACTCTTTTAGTAAAGTTTCAAGAATAAATTCTTTCTTTTCAGCATTATTTTCTTTCTTTAGTTTTAGGAACAAAATTTGCATCATGGGGTTAAGGCTAACAAACCTAGCCTCCAGCATATGAACTAAAAAAGCTGAAGAAATCTCATAATTAGGAGAAAGCTCTGCTATAGTTTTATCCTTAATATCCTCATGTTTGCTAACATAATTAAAGAATTCTTCAATATTATCTTTCCCAATTATGGAGCCACTACCTATTGAAAGGTTTTTTAGGGTGAACTTGGGGAGCAACATGGTGTTCTCATCAGAGTTCATTTTGGCAAAGGTGGGCAAGCCAAAAACAGCAGCATCAGCTAGAGCAGGAACTAATTTTTTGTGTTTTTGAATAAAGAAAGCAAACCAAACTAAACTAATTTTTTGGAGGTTTTGAAAAGAGGCAAACAAAACCAAGCAAACTAAAAACAAAGTAAAGAGAAGGGAAGTGAAGGACTCCTCTTGTGAAGACGCCCTTAGCCTCCCCGGCAATGGCGCCAGAGAACTTCATGGCTGACGTGGAGCCTGTTGGGAACCCCAAGAGCAAGGTGTGAAGCAGCACAACAGCAAGTTTTCCCTTAGTAAGAAACCGAGGTTATCGAACCAGCAGGAGGAAGGAAACGTCACATAGGTGTTGCAAGCAACGCGGAAACCTGCACAACACAGACTCAAGACTTTGCCCCAACGAATTAGCGAGGTTGTCAAACTCACCGGTTTGCTGTAACAAAGGATTAAACGTATGGTGTGAAAGGTAATGGTTTGCAGCAAGTAAACATGTAATAGTGGAAGATGTATCAATGGTAAAGATTGGACCGGGGTCCATAGTTCACTAGAGGTGCTCTCCTTAGATAAACAACATGGCATGAAGGGTAAACAAATTATAGCAGGGCAATTGATAGGAACTGAGCAAGGCATAACAATACAATACCAGAAAAAAAGATCCTATGAGGTTCGATTGGGCAATACAACAATATACATAGACCTCCATCCAACTGCATCTATGACTAGAAGTCCACCTTCAGGTTATCATCTGAACCCCCTCCAATATTAAGTTGCAAGCAACAGACAACTGCTTTAAGCAAAGTGTGTAAGGTAAACAATCCACTTGTTCCATGAACAAGAGACCATTGTCAAGCTCCCTTGGAAACTAGAGGCATGAACCCACTATCGAGCATAAATACCCCCTCTTGGAGTCACTAGCAACTACTTGGCCAAGATAGCTACTAACAACGGAGAGCATGCAAGATCACAAACAACACATACATGATAGTATCAAATAGACAAAACCATTAATCAATCTGACATAGTAATATCAATATCAATCGGATCCCCGCAAACACAACATGCATGATTACAAATAGATTAGATCTTGATCATGAGCGGAGCTCACAAGATCTATACATGAAATCACAAAGAGGAGATACAACCATCTAGCTACTACATGGACCCATAGTCCAAGGTGGAACTACTCACGCATCATACCAGAGAAGAAGGCCTCCGGGATGATCTCCCCTCTGACAGGCTGCCGGGAAGAACTTCATATCCCCCCGATCTAGGGACGACGGTGGCGGCGGTTACAGAAGGTTTCATGGAGTTTTGATCGGGTGTCTGACGACTGTCTATGCACAGCCTGTTGGGAACCCCAAGAGCAAGGTGTGAAGCAGCGAGCAACAAGTTTTCCCTCAGTTGAGACCGAGGTTATCGAACGAGAAGGAGGAAGGAAATGTGACACAGGTGTTGCAAGCAACGCGGAGACCTGCACAATACAAACTCAAGACTTTGCCCCAACGAACAGTGAGGTTGTCAAGCTCACCTGTTTGCTGTAACAAAGGATTAAACGTATAGTGTGGAAGGTAATGGTTTGCAGCAAGTAAACAAGTAACAGTGGAAGATGTATCAATGGTAAAG
This sequence comes from Avena insularis, assembly GCA_023614405.1. Taxonomy (NCBI): domain Eukaryota; kingdom Viridiplantae; phylum Streptophyta; class Magnoliopsida; order Poales; family Poaceae; genus Avena; species Avena insularis. The sequence continues at coordinate 392,737,957 of CM042695.1, forward strand.
ATTTGACCGGGGTCCATAGTTCACTAGAGGTGATCTCCTTAAATAAACAACATGGCATGAAGGTTAAACACATTACAGCGGGGCAATTGACATGAACTGAGCAAGGCATAACAATGCAATTACTAGTCAGAAAGATCCTATGAGGTTGATTGGGCAATACAACAAGATACATAGACCGCCATCCAACTGCATCTATGACTAGAAGTCCACCTTCAGGTTATCATCCGAACCCCCTCCAGTATTAAGTTACAAGCAATAAACAACTGCTTTAAGCAAAGCGTATAAGGTAAATAGTCCACATGTTCCATGAACAAGAGACCGTTGTTTTCTCCCTAGTAGCAACAACACATCTACAACTGAAGAGATTTCTGTCACTTCCCTTGGAAACTAGAGGCATGAACCCACTATCGAGCATAAATACCCCCTCTTGGAGTCACTAGCAACTACTTGGCCAAGATAGCTACTAACAACGGAGAGCATGCAAGATCACAAACAACACAGACATGATAGTATCAAATAGACAAAACCATTAATCAATCTGACATAGTAATATCAATATCCATTGGATCCCCGCAAACACAACATGCATGATTACAAATAGATCAGATCTTGATCATGAGTGGAGCTCACAAGATCTATACATGAAATCAAAAGGAGGAGATACAACCATCTAGCTACTACATGGACCCATAGTCCAAGGTGGAACTACTCACGCATCATACCGGAGAAGAAGGCCTCCGGGATGATCTCCCCTCTGAGAGGGTGCCGGGAAGAACTTCAGATCCCCCCGATCTAGGGACGACGGTGGCGGCGGCTACAGAAGGTTTTGTGGAGTTTTGATCGGGTGTCTGACGGCTGTCTACGCACAGCCTGTTGGGAACCCCAAGAGCAAGGTGTGAAGCAGCGAGCAGCAAGTTTTCCCTCAGTTGAGACCGAGGTTATCGAACGAGAAGGAGGAAGGAAATGTGACACAGGTGTTGCAAGCAACGCGGAGACCTGCACAATACAAACTCAAGACTTTGCCCCAACGAACAGTGAGGTTGTCAAGCTCACCGGTTTGCTGTAACAAAGGATTAAATGTATGGTGTGGAAGGTAATGGTTTGCAGCAAGTAAACAAGTAACAGTGGAAGATGTATCAATGGTAAAGATTGGACCAGGGTCCATAGTTCACTAGAGGTGATCTCCTTAAATAAACAACATGGCATGAAGGGTAAACACATTACAGCGGGGCAATTGACAGGAACTGAGTAAGGCATAACAATGCAATTACTAGTCAGAAAGATCCTATGAGGTTGATTGGCCAATACAACAAGATACATAGACCACCATCCAACTACATCTATGACTAGAAGTCCACCTTCAGGTTATCATCCGAACCCCCTCCAGTATTAAGTTACAAGCAACAGACAACTGCTTTAAGCAAAGTGTATAAGGTAAACAGTCCACATGTTCCATGAACAAGAGACCGTTGTTTTCTCCCTAGTAGAAACAACATATCTACAACTGAAGAGATTTCTGTCACTTCCCTTGGAAACTAGAGGCATGAACCCACTATCGAGCATAAATATCCCCTCTTGGAGTCACTAGCAACTACTTGGCCAAGATAGCTACTAACAACGGAGAGCATGCAAGATCACAAACAACACAGACATGATAGTATCAAATAGACAAAACCATTAATCAATCTGACATAGTAATATCAATATCCATCGGATCCCCGCAAACACAACATGCATGATTACAAATAGATTAGATCTTGATCATGAGCGAAGCTCACAAGATCTATACATGAAATCAAAAGGAGGAGATACAACCATCTAGCTACTACATGGACCCATAGTCTATGGTGGAACTACTCACGCATCATACCGGAGAATAAGGCCTCCGGGATGATCTCCCCTCTGACAGGGTGTCGGGAAGAACTTCAGATCCCCCCGATCTAGGGACGACGGTGGCGGCGGCTACAGAAGGTTTTGTGGAGTTTTGATCGGGTGTCTGACGGCTGTCTACGCACAGCCTGTTGGGAACCGCAAGAGCAAGGTGTGAAGCAGCAAGCAACAAGTTTTCCCTCAGTTGAGACCGAGGTTATCGAACCAGAAGGAGGAAAGAAATGTGACACAGGTGTTGCAAGCAACGGGAGACCTGCACAATACAAACTCAAGTCTTTGCCCCAACGAACAGTGAGGTTGTCAAGCTCACCGGTTTGCTGTAACAAAGGATTAAACGTATGGTGTGGAAGGTAATGGTTTGCAGCAAGTAAACAAGTAACAGTGGAAGATGTATCAATGGTAAAGATTGGACTGGGGTCCATATCACTAGAGGTGCTCTCCGTAAATAAACAACATGGCATGAAGGGTAAACACATTACAGTGGGGCAATTGACAGGAACTGAGCAAGGCATAACAATGCAATTACTAGTCAGAAAGATCCTATGAGGTTGATTGAGCAATACAACAACATACATAGACCGCCATCCAACTGCATCTATGAATAGAAGTCTACCTTCAGGTTATCATCCGAACCCCCTCAAGTATTAAGTTGCAAGCAACAGACAACTACTTTAAGCAAAGTGTGTAAGGTAAACAGTCCACATGTTCCATGAACAAGAGACCGTTGTTTTCTCCCTAGTAGCAACAACACATCTACAACTGAAGAGATTTCTGTCACTTCCCTTGGAAACTAGAGGCATGAACCCACTATCGAGCATAAATACTCCCTCTTGGAGTCACTAGCAACTACTTGGCCAAGATAGCTACTAACAACGGAGAGCATGCAAGATCACAAACAACACAGACATGATAGAATCATAAAGACAAAACCATTAATCAAACCAACATAATAATCTCAATATCCATCGAATCCCCGCAAACACAACATGCATGATTACAAATAGATTAGATCGTGATCATGAACGGAGCTCACAAAATATCTATACATGAAAGCACAAAGGAGGAGATACAACCATCTAGCTACTACATAGACCCATAGTCCAAGGTGGAACTACTCACGCATCATACCGGAGAGAAGGCCTCTGGGATGATCTCCCCTCCGAGAGGGTGCCAGGAAGAACTTCAGACCCCCCGATCTATGGACGATGGTGGCGGCGGCTACAGATGGTTTCGTGGATTTCTGAACAGGTACTCAGGGTTTCTTCATAGGGGGATTCTTATAGGCGAAGGGGGAGACCGAGGCGTCGGCCAGGGCGACCAAACCCTAGCCAGGCGCGGGCTGGGGCCCACCTGCGCCTGGGGTGGGTCTGGCCCCTTTGGCTGGCCTCCCGGGCTCTCCTCTGGACTTCTTGTTCCCCACGAAAAGTACTTGACTTTGACTTTTGTCCCGTCAAATTCCGAGAATATTTCTTTCCTAACTTTTCTGAAACTAAAAATAGCAGAAAACAGGCATCTGGCACTGTTGCAACTTGTTAATAGATTAGTACCAGAAAACATGTAAAAAGCACCTCAAAGTGTGGACAAGCAAAGCAAAGTAGATACTAAACAAGCATGGAGCATCAAAAATTATAGATACGTTTCCGACATATCAGTGTCTAGGGTTTCTGCATCGGGGGCTTCTTATAGGCGAAGAGGTGAGGCTGGGAGGCGGTCAGGGGCCCACACCCTACCCAGGCGCGTGGTGGGCCCACCCGCGCCTAGGGGGGTCTGGCCGCCCTGGTCTACTTCTCCGTCTCTCCTCTGGACTTCATGTCGCCCACGGTAAAATATTGACTTTGGCTTTTGTCCCGTCCAATTCCGAAAATATTGATTTTCTGCCTTTCTGGAACCAAAAACAGAAAAAACGGGCAACTGGCACTGTGACAACTTGTTAATAGGTTAGTTCCAGAAAAGATATAAAAACACCTCAAAGTTTAGACAAAGGAAAAGTAAAGTAGATACTAAACAAGCATGGAGCATCAAAAATTATAGATACGTTTCCGACGTATCAGTGGATATCTGGCACCACTGTGCCAAGCTAGCCCGGTAGTTCATGAGGGGGTGTGGGGCTAACCAGGGGGCCGCTCTCAGAAACCAGAAGGACGCTATCCTCCGGGAAATCCAGGCCTTGTACCAAGAGGCTGACCAGCGCGGCCTCACGACGGTGGCCTGGTCCCATAGGTACTCCCTGGAGACCTCTATTATGGAGATCTATAAGGGGGAATAGGCCTTCTGGCGCCAACGTAGTCGCCAGAACTGGACGGTCCAGGGGAAATCGAACACGGCCTACTTCCATGCCATTGCTAATGGGAGGAGGAGGAAGTGCTCGATTCCCTGCCTCTGGGAGGGGGGACACTGTTGAAATCCCCACAGGATCTCTCCTCCCATATTTATTCCTTCTATAAGGACTTGTTCTCGCCGTTGCCTCCGTCGGGAATTTCACTGGCGTCGGACTTCTGGGACGGGGAGGCTTTGGTATCTCCAGCAGAGTATGCGGAACTCACCCTACCATTTATCTCTGATGAGGTGGTGGAGGCCCTAAAGTCCATGAAGTCCGGGCCGGCTCCAGGCCCGGATGGCCTCCCTATGGTTTTTTTCTAGACATTCTGGGCCCAGCTTCAGTCGGTGATCATGCAGATGTTCCAGGAGTTCTACACGGGGACTCTGGTGATGTCTCGGCTGAATTTTGGTGTGATTACCCTGATCCCCAAGGTAGTGGGGGCCACGGATATCCGCCAGTTCCGCCCGATCACAGTTATCAATGTTATCCAGCGCCTTTTTGCCAAGGTTTGTGCTCTCCGTCTCGCTCCCGTCCTGGAGCGTCTCACACACCCCCTCCAGTTCGCTTTCCTTAAGGGACGCCTGATTCATGACGATGTCCTTGCTCTTCATGAAATTATTCATGAAGTAAAGGCACGTCGCCAGAAAGGGGTGTTCCTCAAACTGGACTTCCAGAAAGCCTATGACCGCTTGGACTGGGTTTTCGTGAGACTAGTTCTGGAAAGGAGGGTGTTTGATGACCGCATGATCTGCTGGATCATGTAATTTGTGATGAGTGGGAGGACGGCGATCAACATCAATGACGAGATTGGCCCCTACTTTAGTCCTTCCTGTGGAGTTAGACAGGGGGATCCGATCTCTCCCCTCCTGTTTAATGTCGCGGTTGATGCCCTGGCAGAGATTTTGGATAGAGCCAAAATCACTGGCCACATCTCGGGTGTGGTCGGGCATATTATTCCAGGAGGGGGGATCTCCCGTCTACAATATGCGGATGATACCATGATCATGGTGCAGGGGTCGGAGCTCGACATTTTTAACCTGAAGTTCCTGCTTCTATGCTTCGAATCTATGGCAGGGCTAAAGATTAACTCCGACAAGAGCGAGGATATGACTCTAGGGTTCTCTAAGGAGGATAGACAGCGGATTGATGATAATCCGAATTGTAAGTTAGCGATTTTTCCCATTTCTTATCTAGGGATGCCCATCCGGGAGACTAGAGTTCTGATCAGGGACTTGGCCCCCTAGGTCACGAGGGTTCGCTCAAGGGCTGAGCCCTGGAGAGCGCACCTCACGACTAAGGGGAACAAGATAGTTCTGATCAACTCATGCCTCTCGAGTCTGCCCATGTATCAGATGGGGTTGTACCTGCTGCCGGAAGGGACCCATGCCGACTTCGCTAAGGAGTTGTCTAGGTTCTTTTGGGCGGCAAGGGATGGCCACCAGAGATACCATATGGTCAAATGGGCAGACGTCTGCGCCCCCAAGATCCTTGGGGGCATAGGGAACCTCGACCCGCGTCGCTTCAATGTGGCTTTGATGCTCAAATGGGTGTGGCGCATTCTTAGGGATGACGGGGGTCTTTGGCTACAACTCATCAAGGACAAATATCTTCGGGGCCGCCCCCTTTTGGCATGCGAGCGTCAGGAGGGCTCTCAATTCTGGAGAGCCATCGAGGATATTAAGCATTTCATTGGCTTGGGAATTTCCTGTGTCCCTGGCAACGGCTAGGGGGTGCGATTTTGGCTGGACCCGTGGCTTCTGCATATCCCCCTAGGGGTGTAGTTCCCCGCCCTATTCGCCATTGCTTCCTCCTCCTCCTCCCTCGTTGCCGAGGCTTTCCGTGAGGGCTGCTGGAACATCTTGTTCTGCCGCACCTTTAGTATGGCCGAGACAAAGGAGTTTGAGCGCCTCCTGGCGGCGCTTCCGACCTCTCTGTCGGAGTTTGCGGACTCGACATCTTGGAGGTTGCATCCATCAGGGGAGTTCTCGGTGAGTTCGGCTTATCGGGCCCTTTTCCAGGGCCCGGAGCTGCGCTGGACTGCGCCACTATGGAAAGCCCCATCCCCCTTAGTCTTCGTATTTTCGTCTGGCAGTTGCTCCGTGACCGCTTACCCTCGGGCGTAGAGGTGGCCGAGCGCAATGGCCCGGGCAATGGCCTCTGTCCCCTATGTGGGACGCCGGAGACCTGTGCCCATATTATGTTCTCCTGCTCGGCGGCTCAGTTTTTGTGGTGTTTTGCCTGGGAGGCACTGGGACCTGCATGATAGGCGTGGGAGCTTGGGGAGTTCCTGCAGTCCCATGCAAATAGGGCCGGAGGGGGACACCGCCTCTTCTGGCTCGTGTTTGCAGCCATCTCCTGGACCTTGTGGAATATTAGAAACAAGATGGTGATTGATAAGGTGTACCCTTCCCGTGTGTCTGACTCAATTTTTGCTTTCCTTGCCTTCCTACAGCAGTGGTCCCCACTGGTGAGTCAGCGTGACCAGGCGTCCCTTGACGACACTCTTCAGGCTCTGAGGACGGTGGCGATCCCCTTCTCGGCTCCGGCGGCTTCCTGATGTTGACGGCCTGGGTGTTGTCTCCGCCCCCTTGTTGTTTTTGTAGTTTTCCTCGTGGGCTATGTTATGCTGTGGCCCCAGCAGATGCTCGGACTTTTTTCTTTCTTTCTTGGCTTCGGCCGGTGTGTGGGCGTGTTTGTACTGTGTTCCTGGATATTGCTTTATCTATAAAGCGGGGTGAAAGCCTGTTTCAAGTTAGGCGAGATAATGGGTTTGACCACACGAAGTGGTTGGAGTTGGACGATCTAAGCAGACCTTGCACGACAGCAAGCCCAACAAGGGCTACATCGTATTCGTTAACTCGATGGAAGAGGAGGTGGTTGCTAGCGGCACAAAGAGCATCCACACAAAATACAAGCTCGCTATTATGGTGGTAGCACTCACGCATGCTATCAGCTCCATGCAGATGGGGGCCATCGGCCGTGGTACAACTATGTCTCCGAAACAGGTTATTTACCTAGACATTTTATATCCATTGCAATGTACGGACATGTTTTCTACTTTGGACTCCGACTCCGAGTCCGAGCGAGGACTCTCGGTGCATTGCTTAGACGGTAGATTTCAGGTCTCCTCCAGCTGCACGTCTCAGGAAGATGAGGTATCAGTTCGTGTAAATAAACACTAGTTAAATACTTGTACGTTGTTATGACATAAAAACACATGATTATCTTATAACAAAAGGTTCAAACAATCCAATCAAACCACTCATTTCCCGGTAGCCATCGGACATTGCCCTTCAAGATTGTCTAAGCGACAGTGACCAGGTTGATTGGATTCCATGGCCGACGGCGAGTCGAGATAGATGGTGGTAGATAAATTCTCGGTTCACAAAGTGGAGAGGGAGGGTGTAACACAAATTCCCCGGCCAACGAGGCCGAGTGACAAGTCGGACAAGCTCGTTCAGGTGGGACCAGTCGGAGGACGAGAGCCCGACAACGCCAATCGAGTTGTGTGGTCAATCAGATGGCTAGAGTCAGGCGACACGAGATGGGCAGTTGGATCATGCTTAGACAGCGAGATTTGGCGCCAGGATGGGCGGCATGGCCCACGAATGGATCAGGGGTTGCGGCAGTGAAGGTTGGAGAATTGGGATGGGTGTGGCTTTCCGCCTGTTCATGCGGAAAGGTTATAGGTTGTAGGTTTGGGATAAGCTTGGAAGGAGAAGGATATTTCGAAAAATCTTAAACTTTAGATATTGATATAAAAAAGAATTCTTAGAACCGTGAAATCAAGTGTGATGAGATTTATCGCAAATATACTTTGTAAATATTGTAATGTATATGTTTAGATGGTCTAACTAATGCACATGTATCTTTAGATGGTCTAACTAATTCACCGATGTATAAAATAGTGGTCGTATTTATGAACTTGAAGAATTATATGTTAGAACCACTAGGACCTCTAGGGGGTAGATCTAGGGGTATACAAGTTAGAGATCCTTACCATCGGCCTTCGGGGTCGACGATGAGGTTGCCATCGAGCTCGTCGGAGTGGTGGCGGCGGTCAGGGGTGATACCCGCCGCTACAGCGCAAAGCCGATCGGTGGCTAGGGTTTTGGGGTTTTCGGTGGGGTGAGTGGGCACGATGAACCTTGGTGTTCGTGCCCCGGCCCCCACCTCTATTTATTGCGCTGCGCGACGGGGGCCTACCAACGATTGTGACGTTGGGCGCCTCCGATCAGGGCGCGAGTCCAAGGTTTGTTCGGGCCGTTGGGCCCGAACGGGAGATCAACCTAACATTCTCCCCCTTGATCTCATCTTTCACTTAACTTATACTTTGGTACCTATTTCATCACAGATCAACATATAGAGCATGTCTCGTCATAATGGTGTTGGAGATATGCCCTAGAGGCAATAATAAATATAGTTATTATTATATCTTTATGTTTATGATAAATGTTTACCTTCATGCTATAATCGTATTAACAAGGAAACATTAATACTTGTGTGATTTGTAAACTAAAATAGAGTCCCTAGTAAAGCCTCTATATAATACTAGCTTGTTGGTTAATATATGATTGTGGTTTCCCTATCATGAACATTGAGATGTTATTAACAACAAGATCATATCGTTAGGAGAATGATATGGTGGACATACTCCTATAGATAAGCGTAGCATAAAGATCAAGTCATTTTAATAGTTCAATTGCTATATGCTTTCTGATACATACTAACCTAATTCCTTCGACCATGAGATCATGCATATCACCTTCACCGGAAGGATGCTTTGATGACATCAAACACCACACCGTAACTGGGTGGCTATAAAGGTGGCATTGAGTGTTCGGAAAGTATTGGTTGAGACACATGGATCAAGAGTGGGATTTGTCCATCCATATGACGGATAGATATACTCTGGGCCCTCTCGGTGAAATGGCATCCAATTAGCTTGCAAGCATGTGACTAGCTCACAAGGGATCACATATCACGGGAACGAGAAAAGAGAACTTATCAGTAACGAGGTTGAACTAGGTATGCAGAGATACCGACGATCATAACCTCGGATAAGTAAACTATTGTGAGACAAAGGGAAATTGGTATCGTATGTAAGTGGTTCATTCGATCACAAAGTAATCGTAGAAATATGTGGGAGCCATATGAATTTCCAGATTCCTCTATTGGTTATTGATCGGAGAAGTGTCTCGATCATGTCCGCATAATTCACGAACCGTAGGGAGACACACTTAAGGATTCGACGTTGTTTGAGTAGTTATGGAATGATGAGTAAGAGACCGAATGTTGTTCGGAGTCTCGGATGGGATCCGGGATATCACGAGGAGATCCGGAATGGTCTAGAGAATAAGATTCATATAAGGAAAGTCCTGTTTCGGGGTTGGAGAATGGTTCCGGTGTTTTCATCGGGAATGTTCTAGAAGGTTCCGGAATGTCCGGCACTCCGGAGGGGAAGGGTACATGAATGTGTTATATCAAGTTGGTATGATTGCATCATGTACTAGGTGTCATCACTGAACAAAATAAGGGTTTAATCAAATCCTAGTTTGAAAAGTCAAACGCCAATTTGAAAAGTCAAACGGCTATTTTGGGAAGTGGAGAGGAAGGTGGAAACCGAGTTGGGGAGGAGTTCCTCCCCTCCACCGCCGGCCCACCTTGGAAGCCGAGTTGGGGAGGGACTCCCCTCCCCTGGCGCGCCCCCTCCACCTATATAAGGAGGGGCAGGGCTGCCCCTCCAAGCACACCTCTCACACCCCGCAAACCCTAGCCGCCGGCGCCGCCACCTCCTGCTGCCGCCGCCAACCTAGGGCAAACCGCCGCCGCCTAGTAACCCTAGCCACCGGCCAAGCCTCCTCCTCGGTGTGTCTAAACCCTAGATCGTCGAGACTCTCTCTCATAGTCCACCATACTCGCTCCGGCTTAAGGCGAAGCCCTGCGAGATCTCCCCTCTACTTCCGGTACCACGCCGTTGTGCTGCCGGAATCGCGAGGAGAGTGCTACAACCTCCACTGCCTGCTGGAACAAGGGAGAGGAAGGTCTTCGTCGAGTACCGAACGTGTGACCGACTGCAGGAGCGCTGCCGGAACGCAGCGCCGGAAGGATCGTCTACGCGATCTTGAGATCGGGAAGAGTACGACTACATCACCCACGAGAATCCGCTCTCGTTAAACACTTTGGAATCTTCGAGGGTGAGTTATTCCATCGACTCGTTGCTACAATCTAGTAGATAGATCTTGGCTTGTTTGTTTGTATGCGGTAGATTTTTTTTTTGTTTTCCATGCTGCGAAACCCTACAGTGGTATCAGAGTCGTGTCTATATGTAGATCTGTTGCACGAGTAGAACACAATGGTCATTGTGGGCGTTGATGCTTTTATTCTCGATTGCTTCTTGTGTACTTTGAATCTTGCGGGATGTTGGGATGAAGCGGCCCGGGCTAACCTTACATGACACCGTTCATGAGACTTGCTCCACGCTTGACATGCAACTTGTATTGCTTAAGTGGCTTTGCGGGTGCCTGTTTCTCCCAGCATAGTTAAGATTCAATTTACAACGGGTGATTGTCAATACTAGTATCAATGTTGTGGTTCTTGTTCGTAAGTTAGAACGACACTTATTGAAAGCCCTAAACCACGTAAAACATGCAAAGAAAGTAGAGGCGTCTAACTTTGTTTTGCAGGGGTGTGCTGTGATGTGATATGGCCATGATTGTGATTATATTTGATGTATGCAATGTTCCTTATTGTAAGTTGGCAACCGGCAGGAGCCATATGGTTGTCTTTAAATTCTGTTAAGACCCGCGTGTCTATTCAAAGTAGTTGTAATAGTTGAAGCCGGTGGACGACAACCATGGAGCAGCGTCATGGACCTTGATGCAATGTCGGTGATGATGGAGATCATGTTCGTGCTAGAAGATGGAGATCGGAAGCACAAAGAAGAAAGGCCATATCATATCACATATTATGAATTGCATGTGATGTTAATCCTTTATGCATCTTGTATTGCTTAGTTAACAACGGTAGCATTATAAGATGATCCCTCATGCACATAAATTTCAAGTCATAAAGTGTTCACCCTTAGTTAGCACTGTTGCTAAAGCTTGTTGTTTCGAAGCATCACGTGATGATCGGGTGTGTTAGATATCCGCAAGTGTATACAACGTGAGCAAGCCAGATTTGCCCATGCGGAAGCTAAGGTTTGATCTTGACGAGCCTAGCATGTACAGACATGGTCTCGGAACACGGATCACCGAAAGGTAAAGCATGAGTCATATAGTAGATATGATGAACATGACGATTGTTCGCCATTGAAGCTACATCAACTCTCGTGATGATCGGTTTTGATGTGGTGGTTTTGGTTCGTGTGATCACTAAAACAATGTGAGGGATGTTGTTTTGAGTGGGAGTTCACCTAGATTAATTTAACTATTAATTAGAACTCAATTTGTCATAAACTTAGTCTAAACTATTGCAAATATGTTGTAGATCAATGGCGGCCCCTACCATCAATTTTAATGCGTTCCTAGAGAAAGAAAAGTTGAAAAACAATGGAAGCAACTTCGCGGATTGGTTCCGCAATTTGAGGATTGTCCTCACAGCTGGTAATTTGACCTATGTGCTGGATACACCGCTGGGTGACCCACCTGCAGCTACTGCTACCGATGAAGTAAAGAATGTTTACCTCACTCGGAAGACTCAGTACTCCACAGTTCAGTGTGCTATCTTGTATGGTTTAGAATCGGAGCTTCAGAAAAGGTTTGAGAATTCAGACCCACATGATATTGTCCGTGATCTCAAATTGATCTTTGAGACTCACGCGGCAATTGAGAGCTATGAGGCTTCTAAAAAGTTCTTTATGCAAGATGGAAGAAGGCAGCTCCGTTAGTGAGCATGTGCTTAAGATGTCTGGGCACGCAAACAAACTTCAAAGCTTGGGTATAGTGATTCCTAATGCTTTGGGGATTTACCGTGTCCTTCAATCACTACCACCAAGTTACAAGAACTTTGTGATGAACTACAACATGGAGAACATGAATAAGACGTTGCCAGAACTCTTCGCCATGTTGAAATCTGCAGAAGTAGAGATCAAGAAAGAGCACCAAGTGTTGTTGGTCAATAAGACCACCAAATTCAAGAAAGGCAAGTCTAAGCAAAAGGGACACTTCAAGAAGGGTGGTAAGAAAGTTACCGCGCCGGCGAAGAAGACCAAGGCTGGACCTAAGCACGTCTTGAGTGCTTTTCTGCAAGGGAGAAGGTCCTTTGGGCGGAATTGCCCAAAGTACTTGGCGGATTTGAAGAACGGCAACATCAAGAAGAAAGGTATATCCGATATACATGTTATTGATGTGTATCTCACTAGTACTCATAGTAGTGCACGGTATTTGATCTTCGGTTGCTCATATTTGTAACTCGAAGCAGTCTTTGCAGAATAAGCGGAAGCTAGCGAAGAACGAGGTGACGATGCGGCGTGGAAGCGGATCAAAGGTTGATGTGATCGCGGTCGGCACGCTACCCCTTCATCTACCATCGGGATTAGTTTTATACTTAAATAATTGTTATTTGGTGCCTGCGTTAAGCATGAACATTATATCGGGATCTTGTTTATTGCGAGACGGTTACTTGTTTAAGTCCGAGAATAATGGTTGTTCGATTTATATGAGTAATATGTTTTATGCACATGCACCTTTGATAGATGGTCTATTCTTATTGAATCTCGATAGTGGAAATACACATATTAATAACATTAAGGCTAAACGTTTGAAATCGAGCGATAACTCGACCTATATGTGGTAATCGCTGCCTTGGTCACATTGGAGTGAAGCGTATGAAGAAACTCCATTCCGATGGACTTCTTGAATCACTTGAAAGATGCGAAGCATGTCTGATGGGTAAAATGACTAACACTCCATGTTCTGGTATGATGGAGCGAGCTACGGACTTGTTGGAAATCATACATACCGATGTGTGTGGTCCAATGCGTGTAGCATCGCGCGGTGGTTATCGTTATGTTCTTACCTTCACGGATGACTTGAGTATACATGGGTATATCTATTTCATGAAACATAAGTCCAAAACTTTCGAGAAGTTTAAGGAATTTCAAAGTGAGGTTGAGAATCAACGTAACAAGAAGATTAAATTTCTACGTTCTGATCATGGAGGTGAATATCTAAGTTACGAGTTTGGCGAGCATTTGAAGAAATGCAGAATACTTTCACAATTGACACCGCCGGGAACACCACAGCGTAATGGTGTGTCCGAAAGTCGTAATCGAACTCTCTTAGATATGGTTCGTTCTATGATGTCACTTACAGATTTACCGCTATCATTTTGGGGTTATGCATTAGAAACAGCCGCATTCACTTTAAATAGGGCACCATCTAAATCCGTTGAAACGACACCGTATGAATTATGGTTTGGGAAGAAACCTAAATTGTCGTTCCTTAAAGTTTGGGGCTGCGAAGCCTATGTAAAGAAGTTGCAGCCGGACAAGCTTGAACCCAAAGCGGAAAAATGCGTCTTCATAGGATACCCGAAGGAAACTATTGGGTATACCTTCTATCATAGATCCGAAGGCAAAATCTTCGTTGCCAAGAATGGATCCTTTCTAGAGAAGGAATTTCTCAAAAGAAGTATTGGAAGGAAAGTAGAACTCGACGAGGTTGTCGAACCTTCTCTCGAACTTGCAGTAGCACAGCACGAAGAAGTTCATGTGGTGCCCGCACCAATAAGAGAGGAAGCTGATGATGATCATGAAACTTCGGTTGAAGTTACTCTGAGCCTCGCAGTCAACGAGAACTCGTACCACTCCAGATTGGTATGATCCCGTTATGAGTATCATGTTGGTGGATAACACCGATGACCCTGAGACATATGAGGAAGCGATGATGAGCCCAGATTCCAATAAATGGCAAGAAGCCATGAAATCCGAGATTGGATCCATGTACGAAAACCAAGTATGGACTTTGGTGGACTTACCAGATGGCCGGAAGGTTGTCGAGAATAAATGGATTTTCAAGAAGAAAACAGATGCTGATGGTAATGTTACTGTCTATAAAGCTCGACTTGTCGCAAAAGGGTTTCGAAAAATTCAAGGAGTTGACTACGATGAGACTTTCTCACCAGTAGCGAAGCTAAAGTCTGTGAGGATTATGTTAGCAATCGCTGCATATTATGATTATGAGATATGGCAGATGGATGTCAAAACAGCATTCCTCAATGGAGACATTGATGAAGAGTTGTATATGATGCAACCCAAAGGTTTTGTCGATCCTAAAGATGCTAACAAGGTATGCAAACTTCAACGGTCCATCTATGGATTGAAGCAAGCATCCCGAAGTTGGAATCAACGTTTTGATAAGGTTATCAAAAGTTTTGGTTTTATACAAACTTATGGAGAAGCTTGTATTTACAAGAAAGTGAGTGGGAGCTCTGTAGCATTCTTAATACTATATGTAGATGACATATTGTTGATTGGGAATGATGTAGACCTTCTTAATAGTGTCAAGGAATATTTGAATAATAGTTTTTCAATGAAGGATCTTGGCGAAGCAGCTTACATATTAGGCATAAAGATTTATAGAGATAGATCAAGACGCCTAATATCATTGTCACAAAGTACATATTTGGACAAAGTTCTAAAGAGGTTTGGAATGGAAGATAGCAAGAAAGGGTTCTTGCCCATGTTGCCCAATACGACGTTGAGTAAAACTCAAAGTCCGACAACGGCAGAAGATAGAGAAAGGATGAGTAAGACTCCCTATGCCTCAGCCATAGGATCTCTAATGTATGCCATGCTATGTACTAGACCCGACATTGCATATGCTGTTAGTTTAACTAGTAGATATCAAAGTGATCCAGGAGTGGATCATTGGACAGCGGTCAAAAACATCCTTAAGTACTTGAGAAGAACTAAGGATATGGTTCTTTCTTATGCAGGTGATGAACAACTCGTTGTTAATGGTTACACCGATGCTAGTTGGAACACCGATCCGGATGATTCTAAATCACAATCTGGATACGTATTTATTTTGAATGGTGCAGCAGTTAGCTGGAGGAGTGCAAAGCAAAGCGTTGTGGCGAGATCTTCAACTGAATCGGAATACATGGCTACTTCGGAGGCTTCACAAGAAGCGATATGGATGAAAGAGTTCATTACAGAGCTCGGTGTGGTTCCTAGTGCGCTGGACCCAATGTCTATCTACTGTGATAACATGGGCGCCATAGCCAATGCGCAAGAACCAAGGTCACGCAAGAAGCTGAAGCACATCAAGCTACGTTTTCATGCTATTCGAGAACATGTCCAAGATGGGGACATAAAGATTTGCAAAGTACACACAGATCTGAATGTGGCGGATCCGTTGACTAAACCTCTCCCGAGGGCAAAACATGACCAGCACCAAACTGCCATGGGTGTTCGGTATATTACCATGTAATCTAGATTAGATGACTCTAGTGCAAGTGGGAGACTGTTGGAGATATGCCCTAGAGGCAATAATAAATATAGTTATTATTATATCTTTGTGTTTATGATAAATGTTTACATTCATGCTATAATAGTATTAACAAAGAAACATTAATACTTGTGTGATTTGTAAACTAAAATAGAGTCCCTAGTAAAGCCTCTTTATAATACTAGCTTGTTGGTTAATAAATGATTGTGGTTTCCCTATCATGAACATTGAGATGTTATTAACAACAAGATCATATTGTTAGGAGAATGATATGGTGGACATACTCCTATAGATAAGCGTAGCATAAAGATCAAGTCATTTTAATAGTTCAATTGCTATATGCTTTCTGATACATAGTAACCTAATTCCTTAGACCATGAGATCATGCATATCACCTTCACCGGAAGGATTCTTTGATGACATCAAACACCACACCGTAACTGGGTGGCTATAAAGGTGGCATTGAGTGTTCGGAAAGTATTGGTTGAGACACATGGATCAAGAGTGGGATTTGTCCATCCATATGACGGATAGATATACTCTGGGCCCTCTCGGTGAAATGTCATCCAATTAGCTTGCAAGCATGTGACTAGCTCACAAGGGATCACATATCATGGGAATAATAAAAGAGTACTTATTAGTAACGAGGTTGAACTAGGTATGCAGAGATACCGACGATCATAACCTCGGATAAGTAAACTATCGTGAGACAAAGGGAAATTGGTATCGTATGTAAGTGGTTCATTCGATCGCAAAGTAATCATAGAAATATGTGGGAGCCATATGAATTTACAGATTCCTCTATTGGTTATTGATCGGAGAAGTGTCTCGATCATGTCCGCATAATTCACGAACCGTAGGGAGACACACTTAAGGATTCGACGTTGTTTGAGTAGTTATGGAATGATGAGTAAGAGACCGAATGTTGTTCGGAGTCTCGGATGGGATCCGGGATATCACGAGGAGATCCGGAATGGTCTGGAGAATAAGATTCATATAAGGAAAGTCATGTTTCGGGGTTGGAGAATGGTTCCGGTGTTTTCATCGGGAATGTTCTAGAAGGTTCCAGAATGTCCGGCACTCCGGAGGGGAAGGGTACATGAATGTGTTATATCAAGTTGGTATGATTGCATCATGTACTAGGTGTCATCGCTGAACAAAATAAGGGTTTAATCAAATCCTAGTTTGAAAAGTCAAACGCCAATTTGAAAAGTCAAACGGCTATTTTGTGAAGTGGAGGAAGGTGGAAACCGAGTTGGGAGGAGTTCCTCCACCGCCGGCCCACCTTGGAAGCCGAGTTGGGGAGGGACTCCCCTCCCCTGGCGCGCCCCTCCACCTATATAAGGAGGGGCAGGGGTGCCCCTCCAAGCACACCTCTCACACCCCGCAAACCCTAGCCGCCGGCGCCGCCACCTCCTGCTGCCGCCGCTGCCGACCTAGGGAAAACCGCCGCCGCCTAGTAACCCTAGCCGCCGGCCAAGCCTCCTCCTCGGTGTGTCTAAACCCTAGATCGTCGAGGCTCTCTCTCATAGTCCACCATACTCGCTCCGGCTTAAGGCGAAGCCCTGCGAGATCTCCCCTCTACTTCCCACCACGCGTTGTCAGCCGGAATCGCGAGGAGAGTGCTACAACCTCCGCTGCGCTGGAACAAGGGAGAGGAAGGTCTTCGTCAAGTACCCGAGCGTGTGACCGATTGCGGAGTGCTGCCGAGCAGCGGCGTCGGAAGGATCGTCTATGCGTTCTTGAGATCGGGAAGAGTACGACTACATCACCCACGAGAATCCGCTCTCGTTAAACACTTTGGAATCTTCGAGGGTGAGTTATTCCATTGACTCGTTGCTACAATGTAGTAGATAGATCCCTGCTTGTTTGTTTGTATGCGGTAGAATTTTTTTTTGTTTTCCATGCTGCGAAACCCTACAAATGGTTAGTTACGTACCATCGATTCAACAGCCACTATACACCTCTCTATTTTGAAACAGATTCTTGTACTAGGCCCTTAATATCCAGGTATCATAGGCTTTCCCTTAAACCCATGCCGGCTAAGTGTTCTCTGAACACACTGGGTGGTAAGCCTTTTGTGAGCGGATCCGCGAGCATTTCTTTTATACTTATATGCTCTAAACTTATGGTATGATCCTGGATTCTTTCTTTCACAACATAAAACTTAATGTTAATGTGTTTGGCAGCAACACTTGACTTATTGTTGTGAGCATAGAATACTGCTGGCTCATTGTCACAGTACATCTTGAGTGGTCTTTGAATGCTGTCTACCACTCTCAACCCGGGTATAAACTTCTTTAACCAGTTTTCCTGCCCCGTGGCCTCATAACATGCTACATACTCAGCCACCATCGTAGACGATGCCGTGATGGTTTGCTTGGAGATTTTCCACGATATAGCTCTACCTGCAAGAGTAAATACATATCCTGACGTGGATTTTCTTTCATCTACATCTCCCGCATAGTCTGCATCTGAATACCCTTCTATCTCGAGGGAATCAGTTCTTCTATATGTTAGCATGAGGTCTTTTGTGCCTTTTGCATAACACAATGCCTTCTTCACCATTTTCTAGTGATCTATCCCTGGATTACTTTGGAATCTTCCAAGTACCCCGGTAACAAAAGCTAAGTCAGGGCGTGTACACACTTGAGCATACATCAAGCTTCCGACAGCAGAAGCATATGGAACCGATTTCATTTGATCGATCTCATATTGGTTCCTGGGACACTGAAAATTCCCAAATCTATCGCCTTTGACTATAGGAGCAGGCGTAGGATTACTCGCATGCATACTATACTTCTTCAGAATCTTCTCTAAGTATGCCTTCTGCGATAACCCTAAAACCCCCTTTTGTCTATCTCGGTGAATTTAAATTCCTAGAACGAATGAAGCTTCACCAAGATCTTTCATATCAAAGTTTGAGGACAAGAACTTTTTCGTCTCCAGTAGTAGACTAACATCACTACTAGCGAGTAGAATGTCATCCACATACAGGATAAGGAAAATGAATTTCCCATTCTTGAACTTTGCATATACGCAGTTGTCCTCCTCATTCTCATCAAACCCAAACTTCCTTATTGTTTCATGGAACTTTAAGTACCATTGCCTGGAGGCCTGTTTTAATCCATAAATGGACTTTCTCAGATGACATACCATACGCTCTTTTCCTTCCACAACAAAACCCTTGGGTTGTGCCATGTAAACATTTTCTTCCAAGTCTCCATTTAGGAATGTCATCTTTACATCCATCTGATGCAATTCTAAATTGTAGTGTGCCACTAAAGCCATTATGATTCTAAAAGAATCCTTACTTGAGACTGGAGAAAATGTCTCATTGTAATCTATTCCTTCTCTTTGGGTGAAGCCCTTAGCAACAAGTCGTGCCTTATATCTTTCAATATTCCCTCTAGAGTCACATTTGGTTTTGTAGACCCATTTATAGCCTACCGTTTTGGCTCTTTTAGGAATTTCTTCTAAATCCCAGACTTTGTTGCTACTCATGGATCTCATCTCATCTTCCATGGCTTCAAGCCACTTCGATGAGTGAGGAATTTTAATGGCTTCTCCAAATGTGGTGGGATCACCCTCCATTTGAACTTCTTCACTGACATATATCTCAAAATCATTAGGAATAGCTGGCTTTCTAGTTCTTTGAGACCTTCTAAGGGTCTCGCCTTCTGGCACATTCTCGATGTGGGGCTGTTGCGGCTCCCCCTCATCTGTGGTAACGGGGTCTTCATTTTCATTCATTGTTACCACAGGAGAACCAACATCAGGTGTCACATCGACATCGTCCTGTATCGGTGCAGCAGCAGGTATCGAGAAAAATGGTTCCCGAATCATCGGAGTGGGTGCATGCACCCGCTTCTCCTCAAGGTTGATTTCTCGGGATACCGTGCTCCCCCTGATCATCTGATCCTCCAGAAACACAGCGTGCCTCGTTTCCACAAACTTAGTGATTCTATCTGGACAATAGAAACGATAACCTTTTAACTTGTCTGGATAGCCAATGAAATGGCAACTTACTGTCTTGGGATCTAACTTCCCAAGGCTTGGGTTGAAGAGCTTTGCCTCAGCTGGACAACCCCACACTCGCAAATAATTGAGTGAAGGTTCGCGACTAGTCCATAACTCATATGGTGTTTTAGACACCGATTTACTTGGAACTCGATTAAGTATGTGAATGGCGGTTTTTAACGCCTCCATACATAAACCAATCGGTAAGGTGGAGTAACTTAACATGCTTCTCACCATATCCATCAAGGTACAGTTTCTTCTTTTAGCTACTCCATTCTGCTGAGGCTCGCCCGGTGTTGAATACTGGGCGACTATGCCATGTTCCTGTAGAAACCTTGCAAAAGGGCCAGGAACTTGGCCATATGGGGTATGACGGCCGTAGTATTCTCCTCCACGGTCGGATCTTACTACTTTAATCTTTAAGCTATGCTGATTTTTCACTTCAGCCTTAAATATCTTGAATTTATCCAGTGCTTCTGAACGTTCTTTAATAGGATAAATGTAACCATAACGCGAATAGTCATCCGTGAATGTTATAAAAGAGTCATAGCCATCCACAGATGTCACAGGAAACAGACCGCATATATCCGTATGAATTATTTCTAATACTCCTGTGCTTCTTTTGGCGCCTTTCTTAATGTTCTTTACAAACTTTCCTTTGATGCAATCGATGCATTGCTCTAAATTTGAAAATTCTAGAGGTGGAAGAATTGATTCTTTTACTAAGCGTTCTATTCTCCCCCTCGAAATATGGCCTAAACGACAGTGCCATAATTTCGATGAGACTTCATCAATTCTTTTCCTCTTACTCTTTCCATTCAGGGATGAGGAGGCATTCTCATTCTCAGCGCTTATTTCATTCACATTCTCACAGAGTGATAATAAATAAAGCTTGTCTTGTCTGAAGGCAAGACCAACAATCTGATTATTCAACTTGATTTTACATTGACCATCGCCAAAATGGCAAGCAAAACCACAGTCGTCTAAGCGCGACACACTTATCAAGTTTCGATGCAAAGAGGGTACATAAAGAACATCTACTAATAAAAGTACAAAGCCATTCGACAACTCTAAAGGAAGATCTCCAATGGCTTCTACTTCAGCTTGAACGCTGTTTGCTACTTTAATTCTTCTTTCTCCTCTTTGCAGGGTCCTTCTCATACGGAATCCCTGTAATGAATTGGCAACATGAACAGTCGCACCTGAGTCAATCCACCAAGTAGATTTTGCATAACTTAAAAATAAGGATTCATCAACAAAAGTAATTAAATCCTCACCATTCTTGCATAGATACTTCAGGAAAGCCACACAGTCACTCATGTAGTGGCCCTTCTGCTTGCACCACTTGCAGGTGTCCTTGTCCACTTCACATGCTCGGTGTTCAGGAGCCTTTCCATGTGGCCTGGAAGAAGAGGGATGCCCCTGAGGTTTCCCTTGGGGCTTGGAACCCTGAAAGTTCCTCTTCTTGGTTGGGATCAGGTAGTTCACAGAATCACCGGACTGCCCCTTCAGCCTCTCTTCTTCCTGGACGCACATGGCCATCATCTTCTCGATGCCCCACTTTTTTGGCTGTGCATTGTAGTTCACAGCAAAAGCTTCAAACTGGTTTGGCAGCAAGGCAAAGATAAGATGAATGATGAACCCATCTGGAAGCTCCATGCCCATAGGCTTAAGCTTGGAAGACATGTTGCTCATTCGCAAGATGTGGTCCCTAACACCACCACCAGTGTATCTTGTGGTAACAAGTTTCTTGATGAGTGAGCTTGCATAGGCCTTGGAGGACCCAGTAAACTGACTCTCTACCTTTTTTAGGTACTCACTGGCTGTGGTGCACTCTGGGATTGCTCCCCTTATAGCTTCCATGATGGAGCTCTTAATGACCATTAGGCACTTCCTATTAGAAGAGTCCCACTTTGCACGCTCAAGGTCGTACTTCATTCTTATCGGAGCATGGTCACTGACCCTTTTTTTAAAGTCCTCTTCACTTTCTTTTTCGCCCCTGACGGGGTCGACAGGTTCTTTAGGACAGGCTTCAATCAGTGCCAAGTTGAGGTCAAGCAGAGCAAGCCCCATCTCTACCTTCTCTCGCCATGAGCCGTAGTTCCCTCCGTTGAAGGGCTCAATGGCCGAGATAAAGCTCATAGGATTGCCTGAAAGCAAAACATCATTAAAACGAGTTAATTCAATGTTGGTCAAATTAAAACATGAAACTTCTCCATATTAATACTACATCACCGTTGGGCAGAAATATAACTAATATGGATAAAACTGACTATTCATAGTGAAAATTTTACTAACAACGTTGGTTGTCAAATAAAATAAGCACTATCAAAAATTAAAATCTTACTCTATTGCATTTAAGCAATTAATTCTTGCAGTGGAATAACATGAATAAAGATCGATAATCTTTTACTTCTTTACATGGTTTTTACTGTTACTATACTATTTTTCTACACAAAATTTCGTTGGAAAAATTGCTATAGAAAAAAAGGTTGAAAAACTATTAAAAACAGTAAAAACAGCTTCTGAAAATAAATAAACACACAGAACTAGGCGGCTCTTAGTGGCCCAGCGGCGGCCCAGCCGCCAGCCAGTGGCCCCCGCGCTCTGCTGCGCGCTGAGCGCTCTTTACTTCTGCGTTGCCTACGCTCCTAGAGCCCCCCGCGGAGGCTTTTCCCGGCCTGCCAGCGGCCCATCTAGCCCTTCAGCCCGGCCTAGCGCGGCCTGTCCGCCGCCCGCCCTAGCCGATCTGAGCCGTCCGCTGGATCCAACGGCTGCCCGCGGTCCTCGGCCGAATAAAAGCGTGGTTAGTGAACCCTAACCCAAGCCCCAGCCCCATTCGCCACTTCACCCCGCGGCGGCTCTGGCGCCTTACGCTGTGGGCGGTGAGGCGGACTTCATGGCGAGGTGAGGTGGCGCGGACTCATGCAGGCGAGGCGAGGTGGCAGCACCGGCACCAGCCCTTCCCTCTCACTGCTAGCCCCTTCTCTCTCTGCTCTCTTCCCATCCACCACCACCCTACCCCGCAAGCAGCGGGCGCGGCGGCGGCGCGGCGTCTGCTTGCCCGGCTGTCGTCGTCCACCCAGGGTGGGCGCCGTCAAGCAAAGTTGATAGCGCCCTTCCCGGCGGCGGCCGGTGGTTTTTCTGAGGTGGGCTGGAGGATCTGGGGACCTCCCCCTTTCCCTTTTTTTGTTTGGTTTCTTTCTGCTTCGAATTGGGAGGTACTGGGAAGGAAAGGACTAGGGGCAGTATGGGATCTGGGGTTTTTCTTCAGTTTCTTTCGATCTTGAGATCGATTCTAGATCCGGGGAAAAAGGATCCGGGCTTGCGGTTTTTCATTTCTTTATCCCAGATGGGATCATGTTCTTCTTCCCGACCTCGGCTTGCCGATGCGTCGGGATTGAGAGGAACGGCGCGGCCTTGCGGCGGCGCGTCTGGAAAAGACCCTAGCCCCATTACTTCTTTCTTTACTTTTGGATTTCTACTACCTCGACTAGATCCACCAACACTAGTAAGCTCTGATACCATTGTTAGAACCACTAGGACCTCTAGGGGGTAGATCTAGGGGTATACAAGTTAGAGATCCTTACCATCGGCCTTCGGGGTCGACGATGAGGTTGCCATCGAGCTCGTCGGAGTGGTGGTGGCGGTCAGGGGTGATACCCGTCGCTACAGCGCAAAGCCGATCGGTGGCTAGGGTTTTGGGGTTTTCGGTGGGGTGAGTGGGCACAACGAACCTTGGCGTTCATGCCCCCGGCCCCCACCTCTATTTATTGCGCTGCGCGACGGGGGCCCACCAACGATTGCGACGTTGGGCGCCCCCGATCAGGGCGCGAGTCCAAGGTTTGTTCGAGCCGTTGGGCCCGAACGGGAGATCAA
Organism: Avena insularis; assembly: GCA_023614405.1. Lineage (NCBI taxonomy): Eukaryota > Viridiplantae > Streptophyta > Magnoliopsida > Poales > Poaceae > Avena > Avena insularis. The sequence continues at coordinate 392,761,522 of CM042695.1, forward strand.
CCTAACATTATATTGTTCAGAATTTTATCATTCTCCACCCTCTAGTTTGCGCAAATCATCCATCCAATAACAAATACTACAAAATAAGAGTAGATCTTTTACCGGATGGAGACAGAATTTAGTCAACACGATTAAATCAGCGCCCATTTTCATACTCTTTTCACACAAAAAAAGAATATAGTTTTTTCGATGAAAAATAGTTTTACAGCCAGGAATTGAATAAAGGGCAAAAGTCCCCGTGCGTGATAAAGATTTTGAGCTGGGCCGGCTGGTTGTTGCGTCTTGATTCCATTTTTTTTGGCGACTTGATGTGACTTGATGTGACTACAGTCTGGGCAGGATGTGATTGCACCAAGCGATCCGGACTGGGAGTTGGAGAGGTCGTCGATCGGTTCTTTTTAGGCTACTACTGATTTTCTTTTACGGAACTCAGATTGACGCAGCTAGCTGGTTTTTTATGACGGATCGGGATAAAGTCTGATCGGGAGAGTACTGGTTTGACGCTGCTGGTGTTTATTAGGAATCGGGTTGGAGTCTGATCGAGAGACTGTTTTTTTCACCACGGAGGAAGAAATTAATAGTATATATAAGTATAGATAGATACGGTAGGTAGTTCATCAGTGTATTACATTGCAAGTCGTCGATCGCGTAGTCAGCTTTCTGTTTCGATCGAATCGAGATCGAGCGTGTTATATCAGCATCATCGGAAATCACGGTATGTGTTTGATGTTCGTTAATTGCTCGATCATCAGCTCTGGATTTTGTTTTTCTCGGTCATATGTTAATTAATTTGTCCGGCGACGGATCATCATCAAACCAGCAGATGGCTGCAGCGGAACGTAGTACCTTCTTCCTCCTCCTCCTGGCGCTGCTTTTGCTCGTATTCCCAGGGGCGGGGGCCGCTCGATCTGCGCCTGCCGATGGTCACCAAGGGAATATCTACAGCGTCATGGATTTCCATGCTGCTGGGGATGGCAACACGGACGATGCAAAGGTAGTACTGCCCGCGTAAATTTTAAACCTGATCCTCTATATATGATTCTGGCTTCACCATCACAGCACATTGCTGATCTATCAGAAAATCTTCTACGTAGTACTTATCCGTCGTCCATCTTCTTCTTTGTCTGTGAAAATTAAAGGCGTTTGCGGCGACATGGAAAGCAGCTTGCGGCGACGACAGCGGCCGTCCGACCATGGTGATCCCTGGAGGAAAGACGTTCCTGCTGAGCAAGATCAGCTTCAACGGAACCTGCAGGTCGCCGATGACCGTGCAGCTGGACGGGGTCATCGTGGCGCCAAACACCACTGCTTGGACGACGCCGCCAGCAAACTTCCTGACCTTCTACCGCGTCGACAACCTGACGGTGCACGGCGGCGGCCAGATCGACGGCCGAGGCCCCATCTGGTGGGAGTGCTTCAACCAGAAGAGATGCACAGTCCGTCCAATTGTAAGTACACAACACTACGTAGATCTTCATCACTTCCAATTGTAACTTGTAAGGAAACTCGATCGCTCAGTCTTGTACTATTATTTGTAAAACCAGTTGCTGGCATTCGTATTCTGCGACAATCTATCGGTGAGGAACATACACCTCAAGGACAGCCCGGACAAGCACATGACCCTGCTAGGGTGCAGCCAGGTGCGCGTGAACAATGTCTCCGTTACGGCGCCACGCAACAGCCCCAACACCGACGGGATCAACATGGCCAGATCCCACCACGTCTATATCTCATCTTGCACTTTCCAAACCGGTATATATATATATATAGCCCTGCCCCTAAATAAATCCATTGTTCAAATTGTGTGGTGTTTTTGGAATAATGCTATATACTGACATACATATTATTGGACGAGTATTATTTGCAGGAGATGATTGTATATCGATTCTATCAAACACCACTGATGTTAAGATAACTGACATCAAGTGCGGGCCTGGTCATGGAATCAGGTACATCGTCCATGCATATATATGCAGTACACAAATACTGATCAACTTAATTACTACTCTCTAGCAGTAGCAGTAAAAGACAGCAGCATTCAGCTAATTAAGAACCTTTCTTTTTTCTCATCTTGTGTACTAGTGTGGGAAGCCTTGGAGGCGATAGTTCGCCAGCGCTGGTGGAAAGGATTACAGTATCCAACTGCAGCTTCTTTAAAACTATGACTGGTGTGAGGATCAAATCGTGGCAGGTACCAACTAAAACACAGCGTCAGCGTGCCTTGTGCATAATAAGCACGCCTTGCAATGTAGTATTCAGAGATATATTTATTGATGGTTGTGTACTACTTAACATAAGCTAGCTAGCTGCAAATAACAGGCATGCATATCTAGCAATATTATTCCGCTAATATATAGAGAGTATGACGATAGATGTTAATTGGATGATGCAGGGAGGGAGTGGCAAAGCTGAAGGTTTCCTATTCGAGAACCTCAACATGACTAAAGTCCAACATCCAATTTACATTGACCAGTTCTATTGTCCCAAGGGAAACTGTCCGACAAAGGTGAAATCTAGCTACACTCAAGTCATCACCACATTCATGAGATGCATGCGATCCCTAGCTAAGGTCATCAATGGTTAAAACTTATACGGGTGCTATTTTGTTTGCAGGATGGTGCTGTGGCCATATCGGACGCCAGGTTCGTCAACATCCAGGGGACATCCTCCAACCCGGAGGCCATCAAGATCCTGTGCAGCGAGAGCGTGCAGTGCCGCGGCATCTATCTCGACAACGTTAACCTCTCGTGTTCTGGGCATCACTCCTCCACACGAGCCACTATTCAAAATGCCTACGGAACCATTGTGGGCAAGGTGAACCCAAAAGTACGGTTCTCGGATCAGTAGATTAGTGCTAGCTAGCTCTCCGTTGTTGACATGCATAATTAATACCTCTAGACTAGATAGAGAGAGGAGCAGGACAATGCGTGCTACCTTATTAGATGATGATCCAGTGTGCTATATATGATGTGAGGAGTAGAGTACCACTTAAATTAGGTTGATTCTATTGACAGTTAATCTCTTATCTTTTATTGACTAGTAGTAAACTTTCTTTTTAATGCATGTGAACTTTCTTTTTCGCGAACATCCTTCTGGAATTTTTAGTCTTGACTGAAGTGAACTGTCAAATATAACAAGAACCCCCTGTCGCGTTCGAGGTGAACTTTGTTTTCACAAAAGAGTGAACTTTTTTTTAATGCTTCTGAACTTTTTTTGGGATAAACGAGTGAACCATTTTTTTTCAAAAGCTTTGTGAACTTTGTTTTTTATTGAGCGGGATGGCGTGCTGGGAAGGGAGGAGGCGGGCGGTTGGGAACCGGGGCGGCGCCCTAGGGAGGGAGGAGGCGCTGGTGGCGGGGAACCGGACGGCTAGAGGAGGAGGCGCCGAGCAGGGGGAACAGGCGGCGCTGAGGGGCGTCGACAGTGATGCCGGGCGTCTTGGGGAGGAAGGAGGCACGGGCAGGGCCAAGGCGGTGCGCTGGGGAGGAAGGGGCGCGCGGGGGTGGAAGGGTCCGCGTGGTAGAGGGACAGGGAAGAAGGTGAAAGGGTTCCTGTTTATGCTATATAGTATATCTTTTAAAAGGTTTCTATATATAGCCTACTACCATTAAAATATAAGAGTCAAAACGGATGCCAACGGTCTAGATCACTTGTACCCGGCCACACAAGAGGCGCTTGCGGAAGTAGGGCTTAAGCCTTTTAATTTAATTTAATTTAATTTCGCTTTCTAAATTTCCCGTGTGAAATCATGGTGGTGGATGGGTTCTGAGACTGACGGGCGAGCGTGGATTACCACAAACGCAGTCTACACAAGTCAGGGACCAGCGGAGGCGCCGGCGCCGGCCCTTCCTACAACCCAGCTAGCTAGTCAGAGACCAGCATGCATCGATCGTGTCATGTCAGTCAGACTCCTCTCTCTCTTTTTTTTTTTGACTTGGTCAGTCTCCTCTTGACCTTGTCTCGGACGTCTGCTCTTCTTTTTTTTGCAGACTCGTTCTGTGATTGCGGCCATGCACATATACGGCCCAGCTAGCGGTGAACACGTGCGGTGTGTGTGGTTGCCGTCTCATGCATGCCATGCAATGGTGTCCGTCCGTTGCTATCGAGAATGTACTATGTTTCTACGCTACTTATATGATTCCTCTTATCGTGAATAATAAGTACGACCATAAACTACTCTCTTCTTTTAGAAATATAAAATATTTTAGCTTTATGAAATGAATGTATCTAGACCTTTTTTAGTGAATAGGTTCACTCTGAACCTCTCGATGAATCTATACATTAAAAAACGTCTACATACGTTCGATTCACAAAGCTAAAGTATCTTATATTTCTGAACGAAGGGAGTATAATTTAACGGCGCACGTTTCATCACGACTTTAATTATAGAAAGTATTGAATTGCATGCACTGGCCAACGCAACCAAAAGTCCGAACTTATGGAAAGGGCTAGACAATATATTTCAACACTCACCCTACGTCTTTAACCTTTGGCCTATTGTAAACCATGTTTGGGGAGCCGCAATAAATTTGAAAATTCCACCTCTCCCAATCACGTTTGTCTCCTCCAAAAATCCCTCTATGGTCTCAAACAAGCTCCCCGTGTCTGGTTTCAGCGATTCTCTATCTTCATCCAAACAGTAGGTTTTTCCCCTCTCGTTCTGATTACTCTCTCTTCGTTTATCACTCTAACAATCAAGTAGCCTATCTCCTCCTTTATGTAGATGATATGTTCTCACCGCTTCCTCTTCCAATTTTCTTCGCCATGTCATCTCTCTTCTACAACAAGAATTTTCTATGACTGATCTTGGACCTCTACATCATTTTCTAGGCATTGCAGTCACACGTGATCATAACGGTCTCTTTCTATCCCAACGTCAGTATTCCGTTGATCTTCTTAATAAGGCCGGTATATTAGATTGCCAACCTTCTCGCACTCCTGTAGATACCACCTCTAAACTATCATCCGATGGTGACAAATTTTCTGATCCTACTCTTTTTCGTAGTCTTACCGACGCTCTTCAATATCTCATTCTCACGCGTCTTGAATTATCCTATGTTGTGCAACAGGCCTATCTTTTTATGCATGATCCTCGTGTTCCACATTATAATCATGTCAAACGCATTCTTCGTTATGTCAAAGGAACCATCGATCACGGTCTCTACATTAATTCATCATCACCTGCATCATTGACAGCATATTCGGATGCCGACTGGGCTGGTTGTCCAGACACTCGTCGATCCACTTCAGGATACTGTGTTTACCTTGGTAACAATCTTATTTCTTGGTCTTCAAAACGCCAGCTTACGGTCTCCCGCTCGTCTGCTGAGGCAGAGTACTGGACTGTTGCACATGCAGTTGCTGAAATAGTTTGGTTACGCTACGCCAATTACTTGAGGAGCTTCATCGCCCTATTCATCATGCAACAGTGGTTTATTGCGATAATATTTCTGCAGTTTATATGTCAGGCAATCCAGTGCAGCATCGCCGTACTAAGCACATAGAGATTGACATCCATTTTGTTCGGGAAAAGGTTGCTTTGGGCCAAGTACGAGTTCTTCATGTTCCTACAACAGCACAATTCGCTGACATCTTCACCAAGAGGCTTGCTACTACACCATTTACTGATATTCGATCCAGTCTCAACGTCGTTGAACCCACCGTTGAGACTGCGGGGGGATGTTAGACAATATTTCATGTGACCCAATTAGGGCACCAACCGACTCCACCTTGTACTATATAAACCTTGTACCCCTTTGTTATTGAATTAAGTATTGCATTATCAAATTCTACAGAAATAAAGGCTTTCAAGGCCTATCCTATACGAGGAGATCAGGATCCAAGGAGAAGAAATTATCTGATCTATACCGTGAAATCCCAACCTTCTAGAAATTCAGATTTACTATCATTCTTGTGCATTGCTTCATGCAAAACACTAATTCAAAAGGATCTTCGTTGGTTTTCAGATTCTTTTCTAAAACCTTTTTCTATGAAAGGCTTTTACAATAAAAACATATTTTATATTTTGTTAGGTGGGAAAATTAAAGGATATCTAATGTCCTAACAATAACTTGGAATTTTTCATGAACTCTAAACCTTATTTTTATTTCAATTTCCCCCATGGCGCGCGTTTCACAGCTTAATTGCAAAAAGAAAGGCTTTCATGTGCTATTTCTATACGGGGAGATCACGATCCTGGGAGAAGAAATTGTATGATTTATACGGTAACATGCCAATCTTCTAGAAACTAAGATTTGTATATCGTTCATGTGAACTGCATCATATCATCGTGCAAAACTCTAATTCGGAAGGATCTATGTTGGTTTTTAAATTCTTTTATAAAACCTTTTTTTATAAAGGATTTTGCAACAAATACATATTTTATATTTTGTTGTGCATGAAAAGCATATGAAACATAAACTCTGCTTGCTGCACGCATCTTGGCTATGACTGGTTCTCCACAGCAAAGACAAACACAATCAGAGTAGTTCATTTGGGAGCTCAAATTAGACAAGATATCATAGCTCTTTTAAACAACTTTGTTGTGCATGCTTCTGCTGCTGTTAGGAAGTTGAAAGCTAACCAAACACATATTTTCCAGACGCAGATTATTTCTTGAACACAGTGACTTCCCTTTGGTAGCAGGTCCGAAGATGCTATCTATCTGCTCAAAGTAAATTAGTGAAACTTTGGCACTCATTAGCTGCCTAGCCTAGATATGGCACTCTAGTTTTGTAACCATGTGTATGTTTCTTCTTCTATTGCTTCCTGCTGTATGTATGTAACTATTATTACATCTTCCTTATGACAGCGGCTGAATAATTTAGGAACAGCATATCAGGCAAGCGCGAAATCACGCTCTAGAAGACGAACTTTTCACGTTTTTGCGAAAAAATACTATCTAGAAGGCAATCTTTTCTTCATAAACCAGCAGCAGGGATTCAAAAAGGTAACCTCGTCAAGTTGCTCTTTCAAACTCCTTTTGGATCAAAGCATATTCAATCTTGTACTTTGGCATAGCAGTATTTTAGATGTAGATCATGTAGTGTGTGCATAATTACCAAAAACTATATCTTTCATGGTGGTCGCTAATTAAAAATCATCCACTATAAAACATAAGAAATTGCAAGGACAAAAACATATAATATCAAAGGGCTAGGCGCGACATGAACAATGCCGTCCAATCTATCTCAATGGGCACCGCCATTATACTCAAGCTATTGTGGAACATCCCCGCCGTCACATCCTCCATTACTCCTGTTTCCGGGTCGGCCTTGTGCACGCCTCCGTAGGCATCTGCCATAAACAAGGTACCGCTCTTTTCTCCCGACAATATGGCTACATAAAGATGATCCCGTGCCTGGTTTTGTGGTTTTAGCTCGATCACTCTAGTGCGTTCCCAGGATCCATCGTTTCCCCGTGTCCACGTGTTTAGTCGGAGACCTTCCTTTTGCAAGTGGAACAGGGAGAGCCGTCCGTCGATGGTGAGGCTAAGCGTTAGTCCAAAGCAATCATGTGCATCAAGTTCGATCGCCGGGATGGAGAGCTCAGTTAAGGAAGTTTGGCCGGTCTTAACGTTGACACCAAAGGTGAAATATCGTGGCGAGTTCCATGGATCCGTCGAGTACGACCCAAGCCAGTATGCCACACCACGACATATAGTGACCTTGTTCGTCCCTCGTAGAATCCGGGGAGCGAATTTATCGCGCTGCCAGACTTCATCGAAGCACTTTCTCGGTTCGCTCCAGTTAGACTTGGAGGACGAGAAGGTGTAGAGGTTGCAATCCTGATCGATCCGGCCGATGACCATGGCTAGCACCTTGAAGAATGACGAGTAACCGGCCAATGGTGTGTGTCCTTCCTGCCCGTCCAAGGAGCAACAATCTTCACGGGGTAGAATGGCGCATGTACATCCAGTGACTCTGCACTCGAGCAGGGGGAGCCTGTCGCAAGTCCCGGCAAGTAAGTCGCATACAGCAAGGTGGAGAGAATCACCGGCGGCAGCGAGACGCACGAGGAGGAGGCCGCCCCGTGCGGCAAGCGGCATTGCGCCGTCCAAGACGCGGCCTGGAGGTGCGCCAGATTTGACGAAGGAGGAGAGGGGACGGCGACGAGCACCAAGCACCGATCCTTGCGATATAGGGAAGAAAGAGAGTGACCCTAGATTGATGTATCGCTTGTTGAAGAAGCCGAGAAGGGAAGACGGGTGACACGCGTTCTCTGGCCAGTGGTGCCGGAGGAACGAGAGGTCGGCCACGACGGTGCGCCACTCCTTGCAGGTCGCGGCACATCGGAATAGGGCGGCGACGTCGTCGGTGGGCAGGCGCAGGAGGATCTCGCGGACGATGTCGTCCGGGAGGACCGTGGCCTCCGTTTGGTCCATCTCGTGAGCGATCGATCGATCGACCTAGGTGGCAGGGTATACGTATATATATGTATCATCCAACCTCGGTGTGTGGACGTGTCGTGTTGGAGTCGGGATGGGACACACATTACGTATATCCCCGTTTCCTTCTCCAACTCACACACGGACTTAATAATTAATCAATTGCAGCCCTGCACGTTAATTAATTGAACATTGTCTACACGAAACTTGGACGACTTTTATGAACAAATTTTGGTTTCCTACAGTAGAGAAAACAAACACCGGTTAATCTTCTTTTGCTGTTAAACTTTATTCGCACACCTGAGATCACTGATTTTCGTTTGAAATAGGCTTTCGTCGATAAAGCAACATTCAAGAACAGGGTCTGACACACAACCACGGCTGAAGCCAAAGCGAAAAGGAAAAAGGTCGATCAACAGCTGGGGCCACGGCACAACAAGGCCTAGAGGGAAAACAAAAAAGGCGCAACGAAGGGGACGAAGGCACCCCTCAGGACGTCGTAGGGGTCGAAGGAGCTGGAGCCGAGAAGGGTAGCGCCGCCGTCCTCAAGGCCCGTAGGGCATCATCGAAAGAAGACCGTGTCACGCTGACGCACCAAACACTAGTAGAAAACAGGACACTAGTCCCGGTTTGTAAGAGGCTTTAGTCCTGGATTGCAATCCGGGACTAACGTATCAGGACTAAAGGTTAGGCCTTTAGTCCCGGTTCTGTTACAAACCGGGACTAGATTGTCTCCACGTGGCCCCGCTGCGCACGCTGGGCTGGAGGATCTTTAGTCCCGGTTCGTAACAGCGTTTTGCACCAAACTGCTGCCGCGGCAGGAGGTAGGGTTTTAGGGTTTTCTTTTTTTGTGTTTGATTATTTTTCATTTTGTGTTTTCATATACATATTATTCTATGCTACTACATGTTGTATACATTGATGCATATACATTGATGACTTCTCTTTTAGTGTCTTCGTAAGACAGCGTGTATAGTCATCTTTCTTATTTAACACATGTTGGGGTGGTTGCTCAAGGAATGCCTTGAAGTGCTTCTTGACTTTTGGATCAACTAGCACCTGTGGCTCGGGTTGTTTTGGTGCAAAATGGGCCTTCACTTCGGCCCGGGAGATCACCGCCCTTTCCTCATCAGTCCGGTGATAAGCTAACTTGGGAGGAGACAGCGGTACTCTTGGGAGGGGATCTTGTCGTTTTCGGCATCGGGTCTCCCTTGACGTAGCGGTGTTATTCTTTCGCTTTCTTCCCTTTGATTCAGTGGGCGGAGGCGGAGGCGCCGGAGATGGAGATGCAGTTGCGCTACGATCCCTCTCAGGAAGGGGTGGACTATTGTTTCTTGGTGGAGACGTTGGACTCGGAGGTGATGGTGGCCTTGGAGGTGATGGATTGCTTCTCGGAGGAGAAGATTGCCTTGGCGCCCAGCCTGGAAACACGATGTGTTGTTTTTTCCAAAGAATGATCCCACCCTCCACTTCTCCAAGTGTTTTATCCCCTTCGCCTGCGGGGATGTCAAGCTCAAGTGATCAACATGTCGGTTCAACTTCATCCACACGGACACGAGCATAGCCAGCTGGAATCTGACTTCCATGGTAGGTCGCTTCCGGTGGACAAGGTAAAGCAAAGCCGAGCGCCACCTTCATAGAAATGTTCTTCACTGTGACATGTAGCTCACAAGTTGTCCTTGCCTCGACATCATCCACGGGGTAGCGAACCATCGTTGCACCGGCCGTATCATCTATCACCGGTGCATTATTGTCCATCAGCATTGGATTATTAGCTTGTACCTCCGTGGAAGCCATGCTGCTTCTCCGCTGAGATGGGCCCACCGAACTGTCTAACGCAGGATCTTGCTGTCGGGCCAGTACTCTAAATTCATTAATCTGCTCCTGCTGCAGCTTGAACATGGCTTGAAATTCCTCGTTCCTTTTTTCAACCGCCTCCAACCGCGCTGCCTCCTCCGCCTTCTGCCGGTTCGTTTTTTTGGATCGGCTTCTATAAGTGTCGATGTCAGCGGGAAACCCTGTCTTCCGTGGAACAGATGGGCCAAAGCCTCGTGTTCGTCCGACTTTTTCAGGATTCCCGAGGGCATATGTCAGCTCATCGTTCTCTCTGTCGGGAATGAACTTTCCATCTTTTCTCAGTTGTATCACTTTAACAAGTTCATCTTTGGGTTTAGTAATGGTCTTCTTTGTAACAATAATCTCCCCGGTTTCAGTGTCATACGACCCCCCATGCCCAAGGAGCCAATTTTTTGACCTCACGGGCCACTGATTTGTAGCTGCCGTGACCCCTTTTTTACGCATTTATTCCTCGGTTTTTTCCCACTTCGGCGCGGCCGTCTTGTAGCCACCTGTCCCCATAGTATGGTGATATTTCTTTTTGGCCGAATTTATCTTATTCTTTTCTGACTTGGCCGTAGCTGCTTCTGATTCCTTGTATTTCACAAATGGGGTCCAGTTATTCCGCTGCTTCTCGGCTGGCCGTTGAATGTGAGTCAGCCCCTTCTTGGCATAGTTGTTGTACAATCTTTTCTTCCAGTCCTTGAACTGTCCGCCCATCTTCTTAAGGGCCCACTTTCTGACTTGCAACCTCAATGCCTCAGTAAGTCCAGGAGTGTCCAATTCAGGCAGAGAGAAGTGTGCCATGAGTGAATTCCAAAGACCGTCTTTGGCTCTGTCATCGACAAAAGTTTCTCCAACTCGATCACTTTTCTTTCCTGGCTTATTCCATTTCTGAGTAGTAATCGGGATGGCGTCCCTGACTATCGCTCCGCATTGGTAAACAAATACACTTGCGGCCTCTTTCGGCTCCAAAGGTTCGCCGAACTGAGACACTAGATCAATAGTGAAACGCATACCATCGGCCAACTTTTTAGTCGGGCCTCGTTTCCTTGCAGAATATTCGCCCGATGCGGAGGTCTAAGAGAAGAAACAGTCGTTAGTACACACACACACACACACACACACATATATATATATATATATATATATATGAATCAACTAATGCATCTACTAGCTCGTGATCAGCAGAGGCTTTATATACCTCGCCGGTCTTTGCTATGGTGTCTCCACCGTCAGTTCCACCGTCGTCTCCACCAAAGAATTCGTCATAGTCGTCTGTTCCGTCGGCTTCATCCAAGTTGAGGTATTGGGAGCCATCATCATCTCCATCATCGTTTGCTCCATCGTAATGGTAACCTCATGTACCCTCATCTATCATGTTGTACATGATGTGCTCTTCGTTGTCTCTACCGTCCATAATTAACTAATACAGAAGAAAGATAAAACCATTTTGCTTAATGCGATAAAATAAAGGAAGATAAAGTAATCCAGCTTAAACAATGCGATAAAGAAAGATAAAGTACCAATTAAACAACAATACATCTCGAATAATCCAGCTAGTACAACAATAAAGTACCAATTAAACAACAATACAACCCTATTACACATCTAGCTAGCTCAGCGAAGACGTCGAGCCCCGGCTACTGAGCCGCGGGAGGTGTGCACCCAAAGTGTAGGAACCATCACCGGAGAATATCTCGTAAGGTGCTCAAGAAGCTGCTGTATTACGCCCCGGACTCCTAAATGTGCATGTAGCGCCGGACGTGTTTCGCCCTCCTCCCCGACACGATGTTGTACCACCTGTCGGGGCCGGCTCTCAGATCGCACTGGACCACTCGGCCGCCACCACGAAGATCCGGTCGACGATTTACACCCAGATTCCTCACGAGACGACGTCCTCGGCTGGTAGCACCTCTCCGACCAGTGGAGCCCAACCGTGGATGCCCGGTGACACATCTAGTAGCGCCCGGGGTCACGCCGAGTGAACGAGGATGAGGAATCGGCATATTCCTAAACACTAAATTAAACCTATATACTTTAAACATGATGAAAATAAATAGTATCAACTAAAATAAACTATATTAAACACTAACTAAATTCACTAACTAAAATAAACTATATTAAACACTAACTAAAATCCTAAAATTCCCTAACTAAGAAAAATTACACTAAAATTCACTAACTAAAATCCTAAAATTCACTAACTAAGAAAAATTACACTAAAATTCACTAACTAGAATCCTAAAATTCACTAACTAAGAAAAATTACACTAAAATTCAACTAACTAAATTCAGTAACTAAATTCACTAACTAAATTCCTAAAATTCACTAAGAAAAATCCTAAAATTCACTAACTAAATTCACTAACTAAGAAAAATTACACTAAAATTCACTAACTAAAATCCTAAAATTCACTAACTAAGAAAAATCCTAAATTCACTAACTAAGAAAAATTACACTAAAATTAACCCTAAAATTACCCCTAACTAATTAACCCTAAAATAACCCTAACTAATTAACCCTAAAATAACCCTAACTAATTAATCGGGACTAAAGGGGTACCTTTAGCCCCGGTTGGTAGCACAAACCAGGGCTAAAGGGTTTTCGGCGCGCCGCGTTTCGCGCGCAGCCCCGCACCCCTTTAGCCCCGGTTTGTACTACAAACCGGGACTAAATGTCCTTTTTAAAACCTTTTTAAAAACAAAAAAGCTTTTTCAAAACCTTTTTTAAAAACTTTTTTTAAAATTAATTATTATATGCCTGTTTAAAACCTTTTTAAAAACAAAAAAACCCTTTTTCAAAACCTTTTTTAAAACCTTTTTCAAAACCTTTTTTTAAAACCTTTTTTGAATTTGTTATGCCTGTTTTGAATTTTTTGTTGTTTCGAACTTAGGTCAAAACGGCGTGCGTGAAGATAGGGATGAGAATGTTAGAAGTTGCATTGGATATCTAAAAAAACAATATATTGTGAGTCTAAAAATGATTTTTTTCAAAAAATTACAGACGTTAGATCATGTACGTGTAGTTCAAACCGGACCCACTTCCTGCCGATTCGGCAGACATTTGTCATTTTCACCCGGGAAGGATAGAAAGGTTTAAGATCCCACGGTTGGGATATAGTTCACGTAAGGTGGTCTACTATTTAAGAAAAATGGGATGGTAGCATTCTGTAACTGTATTTTGGTGGCTGCTTTACAAAACGACCCGTCTTTTTGCGCTCGGAAAATGGAAAATGGCTTTTCCGAGCGACGAAAAGGAAAACTTCCTCCTGCAACATTGTTCTCCATCCGAATATACACATGCATGCACAATATGGGCACCGTATCACAAACTATGCCGCGATTCAACACATAACATCCGTCTCTTGGACCGAAAGCCATGAAACCTCGAACATGATAGGTCATTTTGTGAAGGTTTTTTAAAGACATAATCAGTATACCAAGTTTGATATTTTTCCTTGCAACTATGTCACATAATATCACACCATGCGAAAGATTTACATTGTTCAGACCTTTTTTGAATTTTTTATGCGCGTTTTGAATTTTTTGTCGTTTCGAACTTAGGTCGAAACGGCGTGCGTGAAGATAGGGGATGAGAATGTTAGAACTTGCATTGGATCTCTAAAAAAACGACATATTGTGAGTCTAAAAATGATGTTTTCAAAAAATCACGGACGTTAGATCATGTACCTGTAGTTCAAACCGGACCCACTTCCTACCGATTCGGCAGACATTTGTCTTTTTCACCCGGGAAGGACAGAAAGGTTTGAGATCCCCTGGTTGGGATATAGTTCATGTAAGGTGGTCTACTATTTTAGAAAAATGGGATGGTAGCATTCTGTAACTGCATTTTGGTGGCTGCTTCACAAAACGACCCGTCTTTTTGCGCTCGGAAAATGGAAAATGGCTTTTCCGAGCGACGAAAAGGAAAACTTCCTCCTGCAACATTGTTCTCCATCCTAATATACACATGCATGCACAATATGGGCACCATATCACAAACTATGCCGTGATTCAACACATAAACATGCCCGTTTTCCCGCCATATCCCACCGCTTCCCGCCATGTTTTTCCGCCCTTTGCCTCTGAACGGTACTTTTAGTACCGGTTGTAGCCACTAACCGGGACTAAAGATATTTTCCGCCATATCCCACCGCTTCCCACCATGTTTTCCCGCCCTTTCCCTCTGAACGGTGCTCTTAGTCCCGGTTGTAGCCACTAACCGGGACTAAAGATATTTCCCGCCATATCCCACCATTTCCCGCCATGTTTTCCAGCACTTTCCATCTATATATAGGCCGACCATGCCATGGCTATCCATACATCCACACCTTCCTCTCTCACAACTATGGACAGTGCCTACTGGGCCATTCTGACCCTCGAGGAGACCCAGGCGTTGTTCGCCTCCAACTACCCTTGCCCGCTGGGCTACCGGCCGCCCGCCGGCTGGATGCTGAGCCCTGGAGGGGTTCCTATCCCTCCTGTGCCTCAAGGCTCCGCCCGACAGGCGGCCATCACGAACCACTTCTACCACGAGCTCACGCCGGAGCAGCGGATGGATCCCCAGTGGGATCCTGACAACTACCACACCTGGAATGCCTTCTTCGCTAACCGACGGGAAAGGGAGCTCGCTAGGTACGAGGGTGATGGCCCGCCCCCGGTGAACCACAATGAAGCCGGTCGGCATCTGTGGTGGGCGAACCGTACTATCATCAGCGTGATGCGCTACATCGCCGGGGGAGACCATCCTCGCCTGTGGTGCCTACAAGTCTACCCGCCATAGAGCCACAAAAAGGCCCCTCCCCCGCCCGGCGGTAGAGGCATCGTCTTCCAGGAGACTCCTCCCCCTCCCGCCATGAATCCGAGGCCGGAGTGGCAGGTGCCCTCGGTATATGCCATGGCTAGGCTGAGGATCTCTGGAGTGGCAGGTGACGATGACGATGATGATGACGATGACGAAGAAGACCCTGAAGTTGTGTACTATAGGACTAGGCATGATTATGACTAAAGGGGGTGGCTTTAGTCCTCAGTGTTAGCTAGTCCCAGTTTGTCCCGTTTTTTAATATTAATAAATGTCTAAGTGTTATCTAGTCTAGTGTTTTGGCACCTGCCTACAGCAATCTCAGAAATTCCTTTTTGTCCCGGTTTGTCCCGGTTTTTTATATTAATAAATGACGATGAAAAATAGGATTAATTCACAAGAGGTTTAATACATTACATCACCAACATCCACATCTAGTGTTTTGGTTCTCTTCTTGTCTGTAACCATGGAGCATCTTCTTTATTTAGCGATATGCTTGGACCAGTTTTCACTTTGAATGGCGGAATTTTATGAAATTTGTTATAATCTTCTGACATGTCTGTCCTGTCCTCAACTCCCACCATGTTTCTTTTTCCTGAAAGAACTATGTGGCGCTTTGGCTCATCGTATGATATTATATTCTTTTGCTTATCTTTCCTTTTTCTCGGTCTAGTAGACATGTCCTTCACATAGAAAACTTGAGCCACATCATTGGCAAGGACGAATGGTTCGTCTCCGTACGCAAGATTATTGAGATCCACTGTTTTTATTCCGTACAGCTGGTCTACCGTTACCCCACCTCCTGTCATATTGACCAATTTGCATCGAAACAATGGGACCTTGAAATTAGGACCATAGTCAAGTTCCCATATGTCCTCTATGTAACCATAATATGTGTCCTTTTTCCCATTCTCGTCCGTTGCATCAAATCGGACACCACTGTTTTGGTTGGTGCTCTTTTTATCTTGGGCGTGCGTGTAAAATATATTCCCATTGATCTCGTACCCTTGGAAAGTCAATATAGTTGAAGATGGAGACCTGGCCAACAAGTACAACTGATCTCCAACAGTGGTGTCATTCATGAGATGTGTCTGCAACCAATCGCCAAAAGTCTTCATGTGTTCATCTCTAATCAACCTGTCAGACTGCCCCGGGTATTTCGAGCGTACAATATTCTTGTGTACCTCGATATACGGAGCCACCAAGGTGGAACTTTGCAGAATTGTATAGTGTGCTTTAGTGAAAGAATGTCCGTCCATACATATCTTTGCTTTCTTTCCTAGCGTGCCTTTTCCACTAAGTCTCCCTTCATGTCGTGATTCAGGTATACCGATCGGCTTAAGGTCAGGAATAAAGTCAACACAAAACTCAATGACCTCCTTTGTTCCATATCCCTTAGAGATGCTTCCTTCTGGCCTCGCACGGTTATGGACATATTTCTTTAAGACTCCCATGAATCTCTCAAAGGGGAACATATTATGTAGAAATACAGGACCGAGAATGGTAATCTCTTCGACTAGGTGAAGTAGAAGGTGTGTCATTATGTTGAAGAAGGATGGTGGGAACACCAACTCAAAACTGACAAGACACTAGACCACATCTTTCTGTAACCCTGGTAGACTTTCTGGATCGATTACCTTCTGAGAAATTGCATTGAGGAACGAACATAGCTTCACAATGGGTACTCTAACATTTTCCGGCAGAAGCCCCCTCAAAGCAACCGGAAGCAACTGCGTCATAAGCACGTGGCAGTCATGAGACTTCAGGTTCTGGAATTTTTTCTCTTCCATATTTATTATTCCCTTTATATTGGACGAGAACCAGAAGGAACTTTGATACTACTCAGGCATTCAAAAAAGATTTCCTTCTCTTCCTTGGTAAGAGTGTAGCTGGCAGTACCTTGAAACAACTCTGGATGCCTGCCTTCTCGGTCTTTCATACGTTGTTGGTCCTGTCGTGCTTCTGGTGTATCTTTATTCTTTCCATACACGCCCAAGAAGCCTAGCAGTATCACGCAAACATTCTTCGTCGGGTGCATCACATCGATTGCAGAGCGGACCTCTAAGACTTTCCAATAGGGTAGCTCCCAAAATATAGATTTCTTCTTCCACATGGGTGCGTGTCCGCCAGCGTCCTTCGGAACGGACTGTCCGCCAGGACCCTTTCCAAAGATTACTTTTAAATCCTTTACCATATCAAATACAGCATCACCAGTACGACGGACAGGCTTACTCCGGTGATCTTCTTCACCATTGAAATGATTGCCTTTCCTTCTTAGGGAATGCGTGGGCGGAAGAAAACGACGATCCCCTAGGTACACATTCTTCTTGCACTTATCCAAATAAATACTTTCAGTGTCATCTAAACAGTGTGTGCATGCATTGTATAACTTGTTTGTCTGTCCTGAAATGTTACTAAGAGCAGGCCAATCATTGATGGTTACGAACAACAATGCTCGTAGGTTAAATTCCTCATGTTTGTGCTCATCCCACACACGTACACCTTGACCGTGCCACAGCTGTAAAAGTTCTTCAACTAATGGCCTTAGGTATACATCAATGTCGTTGCTGGGTTGCTTCGGGCCTTGGATGAGCACTGGCATCATAATGAACTTCCGCTTCATGCACAACCAAGGAGGAAGGTTATACATACACAAAGTTGCAGGCCATGTGCTATGATTGCAGCTCTGCTCCCCAAAGGGATTCATGCCATCCGTACTTAGACGAAACCATAAGTTTCTCGTCTCACCTGCAAAGTCCGAGTACTTTCTCTCAATTTTTCTCTACTGCGACCCATCAGTGGGGTGTCTCAACATATCGTCTTTCTTACGGTCTTCTTTGTGCCATCGCAACAATTTGGCATGCTCTTCTTTTCTGAACAAACGTTTCAGCCGTGGTATTATAGGAGCATACCACATCACCTTAGCGGGAACCCTCTTCCTCGTGCGCTCCCCCTCAACATCACCAGGGTCATCTCGTCGGATCTTATACCACAATGTAGTGCATACCGGGCATGCATCAAAATTCTCGTACTTCTCACCGCGATAGAGGATGCAGTCATTAATGCATGCATGTATCTTCTGTACCTCTAATCCTAGAGGGAAGACAACCTTCTTTGCTTCATAAGTACTGGTGGGCAGTTCGTTATCCTTTGGAAGTAGCTTCTTCATTATCTTCAACAACTTTTCAAATCCCTTGTCAGGCACACCGACCTCTGCCTTCCATTGCAGCAATTCCAGTGTGCTTCCTAGCTTTTTGTGGCCATCTTCGCAATTCGGGTACAACAATTTGTTGTGATCATCTAACATCTGCTCAAATTTCAACCTCTCCCTTTCGCTATCACATTCTCCCTTTGCATCAGCAATGGCCCGACCAAGATCATCATCTGTCTCATATGATGCACGTTCTTCTGCTTCTTCTTCATCATTGTCTTCCATTGTAGTACCACCGTATTTAGGGGACATAGGATAGCTATCATCATTCTCTTCATCTTCGTTGTCTTCCATCATAACCCCTCTTTCTCCGTGCTTGGTCCAACAATTATAGCCAGACATGAAACCGAACCGAAACAAATGGCCATGAAGGACTCTTGAGGAAGAGTATTCCTTCTGATTCCGACACTCACCACATGGACAACACATAAAACCATTCCGCTTGTTTGCCTCTGCCACAACGAGAAAAGAACGCGCGCCTTTAATGAACTCGTTAGAGATTCGATCAGCGTACATCCATTGTCGTCTCATCTGCATTTTATAAGTTCATCAAACAAAATCATGATGCTAAGAGTAGTACTAGTCTAAAAATAAAAGAACACATCGTATACATCAAACAAGCACTGATTTAAAAACTTTCTACTACATCTTTAGTCCCGGTTGGACACACCAACCGGGACTAAAGGGGTTGCGGCAGGCTAGGGCCGACATGAACCCGTTTAGTCCCGAATGGTGTCTCCAATCGGGACTAAAAGTGGGTGACAACACTATATATCGTGAGTGGACACTATGCCAGTGAGTGGTGACACTGTTTCAGTGGGTGGCGACACTATGACAGGGGTGAGTGTCGACATTATGTCATGAGTGTCGACACTATGTTGTGCTGCTTAATCTATAAATAGGCTTCCTTGTGAACTATCAACTGCAAGGAAGATCGTGTGCGAGACCAGGGACACCACTACGGCGGAGCTTCTCAAAGATGTCTTAGGACCTCGTCCTCAGACATCTTCGAGGGGCTCGCCGTAGAGGCACTCCCTAATATGTGAAATTAGTTAGCTCCACCAGCATACTAATTTAGCTAGAAAAGATATGAACTGAAAGATGATGTGCGAGAGCAGGGACACCACTATGTCTGAGGATGCCTCGTCCTCAGACATCTTCGAGGAGCTCGCCATAGAGGCACTCCCTAATTTAATTTGGTAGCTCCTTGGTGTGTTCATGTTTTTGTTCTTAATTTCTTGCTTAACTGGCCGATGATTAACTAAAATGCTAGGGCGCCACTATATATATGTGTGCCTTCATAGTTTTGGTACTTATTTTTGTTTCAATGGATTTTGTGACGACAGGTAGAAGAAAGAAGAATATTTTGTTGCTCGACGGTGACATGATGCACTGTGAACCGACCGGATTTCAAGACAACATGTCAAACCAAGATATGTATATAGGATGAACTCATGTATCTATGTGCTTCAATGAATAAATGAATTTCGAGAACTATATGTGCCAAATTAACCAGATATACAGAGATAGAACCCACACAAAATCTATCCATTTCTAGAGCATGAAATGAGCTAAAACAAGCAATGAGATCTGAAATGATGAAGTTGCTAACCTCTTAGGACCCTTGATAGATGTGGAGCCAAAAAATCTTCACAAATCTTGAGAAAAATGGGGAAGAACTCGAGCTTGAGGGGAGAAATTTGAGAGGGATGATTGTGTGAGCTTGAAATGGCTCGGGATGGGAAGGGGAAGAAGATATAGTCGGGGACTTTAGTATGAGAAACAAACCGGTCTTTTCCAGCATGAGAAACAAACCGGGGCTAAAGGTCCACGCATCTGCTCTTTTCCAGCGCCAGACCCTTTAGCCCCGGTTTGTTAAACGAACCGGGGCTAAAGTTCCATACGAACCGGGGCTAATGTCTTCTGGTCCCTGCGGCTGTTTCTAGCCGTTGGGACCAGGACATTAGTCCCGGTTCTGGTAGTTTGTACCAGAACCGGGACTAATGCTCTGGACTAAAGGTTCGTTTTCTACTAGTGAAGGGGGGCCACTGCTGCAGGAAGGCAAGCAAAGCAAAAATAGAGTCAGATGCCCGGCAAGGGAATATCTTCTCAATCACCATTTTGCTGCGCACATTCCACAAAGTCCAGGAGTTGGCCGCAAACAAAAGCCAAAAGAGTCGGCGACCTCCTCCGACCCTATTTGCCTAGGTGTGCAGGAACTCCCCAAGTTCCTGCGCACATATCGAGGACCAGCCTCCGAACAAACTCCACAAAACCGCCACAGTGCAAGAGAACATAATATGGGCGCAGGTCTCCGGTGTCCCACATAGGGGGAAGCGGCCATTGCTCGGGCCATTGCGCATGGCCACCTTAACTCCTGAAGGTAAGCGGTCGCAGAGCAACTACCAACCGAAGATGTGAATACTGAGGGGGAAAGGGGATTTCCAAAGGGGCGACGTCCACTGCAGTTCAGGCCCCTGGAATAGGGCCTGATATGCTGAGCTCGCCGAGAACTCCCCTGACGGAAGTAACTGCCAAGAGGCCGAGTCTGGTCCCTTGGATAGCGAAGCGGGGAGGGCCTCCATCAGGTGATGGAACTCCTCAGTTTCTGTCGCATTAAGGGTCCAGCGGAACATGATGTTCCAGCGGTCCTCAAGGAAGTTCTCAGCAACGAGGGAAGACGGGGATCCCGAGATGGCGAAGAGGGCGGGGAAACGGACCCCCAGAGGAACAGGTAGAAGCCAGGGATCTAGCCAGAACTGTACCCCCTGGCTGTTCCCAGCGACAACCGAGATGCCCAACCTAATGAAATGTTTAATGTCTTGGATGGCTCTATAGAATTGAGAACCCTCCTGACGTTCGCATGCCAGAAGAGGGCAGCCTCGGAGGTATTTGGCCTTGATAAGCTGGAACCAGAGACCCCCATCGTCCCTAAGGACGCTCCAAACCCATTTCAACATCAAGTCCATGTTAAAGCGGTGTGAGTCGAGGATACCTATGCCCCCAAGGCACTTGGGGGCGCAAACGTCCGCCCACTTGACCATATGGTACCTCTGGTGGCCATCCCTCGCCGCCCAAAAGAACCTAGACAACTCCTTAGCAAAGTCGGCATGGGTCCCTTCTGGCAGCAGGTACAACCCCATCTGGTACATGGGCAGGCTCGAGAGACAAGAGTTGGTCAGGACCGTCTTGCTCCCCTTAGTCATGAGCCGCATACACCAGGGTTCAGCTCTTGAGCGCACCCTCGTGACCAGGGGGCAAGGTCCTTGATCAAGACCCTAGTCTCCCGAATGGGCATCCCCAGGTAGGTAATGGGAACTCACCCAACTTGCAGTTGAGATTGTCAGCAATCCTCTGCCTATCCTCGTCAGCAAACCCAAGAACCATGACTTCGCTCTTGTCAAAGTTGATCTTTAGCCCTGACATGGACTCGAAGCAGAGCAGTAGGAACTTCAGATTAATGATGTCGAGGTACGATCCCTGAACCATGATCATGGTATCATCCACATATTGGATATGGGAGATACCCCCTCCCGGGATAAGATGCCCTACCACACCAGTGATGTGGCCAGCGAATTTGGCTCTATCCAAAATCTCTGCCAGGGCATCCACCGCAGAGTTAAACAGGAGGAGGAGATCAGGTCCCCTTGTCTAACCCCGCAGGAGGGCCTAAAATAGGGGCTAATCTCACCGTTGATTTTGATAGCCGTCCTACCAATCATCACAAATTGCATAATCCAGTAGATCATGCGGTCATCAAACCCCCTTCTTTCCAAAACTAGCCTCAAGAAAGCCCAATCCAAGCGGTCATAGGCTTTCTGGAAGTCCAGTTTGAGGAACACCCCTTTCTGACGGCGAGTCTTGACCTCATGATAATCTCACGAAGAGCAAGAACATCATCATGAATCAGGTGTCCCTTCAGGAAAGCAAACTGGAGAGAATGTGTGAGCCTCTCTAGGACAGGGCCAGACGGAGGGCATAGACCTTTGTAAATAGCCGCTGGATGACGTTAATCATAGTGATTGGGCAGAATTGAAGGATATCCGTGGCCCCCACAACCTTGGGGATCAAGGTAATCACGCCAAAGTTTAGACAAGACATCTCTGGGGTCCCCGTATAGAGCTCCTGAAACATCTATAGGACCACCGGCTGCAACTGGTCCCAAAAAGTCTAGAGGAAGCTCATAGGAACCCGTTAGGTCCTGGAGCCGACCCTTTCTTCATGGATTTCAGGGCCGCTGTCACCTCCTCCACGAGAAATGGGTGGGTAAGGTCCGCGTTCTCATCCGGGGTGACCAGCACCCCCGCCGACCAGAAGTTTGGAGAAAGCGAGAGGCCCGAGGGGGGAGACATCGAGAAGAGGGCCTTGTAGAAGTCATAAATATGGGAGGAGAGCGCCTACAGGGATTCCAACAGAGAGTCTCCCTCCCAGAGGTAGGGGATCGAACACTTCCTCCTCCTCCCATTCGCAATGGCATGGAAGTAGGTCATGTTCGACTCCCCTAGACAGTCCAGTTCCGACGACTCCGCTGTCACCAGAACGCCTCCTCACCCCTGTAGATCTCCATAATGGAGGTCTCCAGGGTATACCTATGGGACCAGGCCTCCGCCGAGAGGCCACGCAGGTCGGCCTCCCGATCCAGGGCCTAGATTTCCCGCAAAATGGCACCCTTTTGGTCCCTGAGGGCCGCTCCCAAGTTGGCACCCCACCCCCTCATGAACTGATGGGATACCTTGGCACAGTGATGCCAGATATCAACCGCGGAGTAGACCCGAGGAGGTGAGGCGGAAGCCGATAGCCACCTGGCTCAAACTGCCTCCACGAATCCCTACTTCTGGAGCTAGAAGGATTCAAAGTGGAAGCAGTTCAGCCGCGGTGGGCTGCCCCTCCAGAGGAGACGAGGAGGGGAAGTATGATTAGAGCCAATCCGGGTGACCGCCCTCAGAGAGCATAGAGGGAAAGACACCTCACAGTCAATTGACACAAAGAAACGGTCGAGCCAATCTGGACTAGCTGCTTATTGGTCCACGTATATCTAGCACCCACCCGCGCAATCTTGCTGAGAGCAAGATCAGCGATGCAGTCATTAAACATACGCATCCTAGGGAGCTCCATATTCGTCGAGCTCTTGTCCTCAACCTAACGGATTAGGTTGAAATCACCAGCCACCACAACCAGAATCTCAACCCGTTCCACTTTCAGCTTGAGCTCGAGCAGGAAATCAGTGGATCTCCTATGGTCCACGGGTCCATAGACAATGATCACTTCCCATTTGAATCGAGATTGTCTGTGGGTAAGCGACATGCTCACAACAAATTCCCCGCGGTCCATATCATCAACCTCGAAGGTATCCTCCTTAGCCCCAAGGAGGATCCCCCAGAGTGGCAAATAGCAGGAAGCCAAGTCCAGGAGAATTTGCAGTGGTTGAGGCCTTCCAACTCAGAGATGGAGAAGTCCCGACGAATTGTCTCCTGAAGGCCGACAATATCTGACGCTTCCAAGCGAATGTACTCCTTGATCTGGCGGCGGCGGCCCTCGTGCCCGAACCCCCGGATGTTCCAAATGAACGCCCGGATGGCCCGAAGGAGATCCATCAAGGGACCTCAAGCCTCGGGGTCCCCTTAGTGGGGACCGAGTGAGCACGACAGGTCAGGGTTGGGACGCAGTGGCCTTGGGAGGTCTCCGTCGTGGCCTGCCCAAGGGGGCAGGATTTAGGGTAACCTCCTGCTCATCAGGTGCAGGGGGCTCCTCACTAGGGCTAGGTCCAGCGGACCTAGCCTCCACAAGGAGTTGGGCACGTTCCCGCTCCCGGGCGTCGTGCACCCGCGATCGCACACGCATACCCCTCATGCGCCTTATTGGCGGCGATCTGCTCGATCCGGGGCCCCTCTCGCCCCGAAAAACAATGCCATAGTCATCAGCAACCTCGCTCAAGTGGGTGAGCGACACCTCGGACAACACACAAAATGGAGAACTAGGAAAGTCGGAGGGACCGGGGTCAGAAGGAACAGCTCGAGAGGCAGAGGAGCTACCTGGAAGCTCGTCATGAGCCACGACCCGGCGAGAAGCCCGCTCCACCACCGTCGGCTCCGGATCGGATAGGCCCACCCTCACACCCACGAGATGGACATTGTGATGGGAGGGGGCGGGGCGGTGGCCTGGGGGTCTTAGCCCGATGCAGCTTGGAGGCGGCCACGGGGGAGTTAGAGTCGGTCGCTCCGGCAGCCAACGCAGACGGGTCGGGGATGTCCGGGGCGAGGGAGTAGAGCACCACCACGGGGGAGCGCGGGGACTGGTGGGAGCAGACCACCAACCAAACACTCCCCAAGGTCTCCTCCTCGGAATACAGCAGAGCGGTAGGCGGGGATCCGAGGCGCGAGGTGGGCCCCCGGGCGAGGTTGAAGCCGTACTGGGCGATGCCAAGGTCAATGGACATAGGAGGGTCGGGGCGGTAGCAACAAGGGAAGTCTACCGGGGCCAGCTTGGCTGGAGCGCTCATCGACAGGGGGCGCCTCCCAGGGAAGAAAGGGCCACCTCCCGAGGCTCTATCAGCCAGTAGGTGAGCTGAGGGGCCCCTGGCTCCTCCTTTCAGAGTCAGCGGGGGTGGCGGCAACGCATCGGTGGTCAGAGGTGACTCCGGGTCAGACCTGGAATCGCTGCCGTCAGAGCCCCCGGGCCTCGAGCCTCCACCCCCGATCCCAGTGCCATCATCAGCAGGGGGAGGGGACGGGGGAGACCGGGGAGGCCTCCGGGGCAGTCACCTCCTCTCAAGCTCCACCAGGAGGTCCCTGCCCACCCGGTTGAAGAAGACGCGTGGCAAGGAGACCGGGAAGATGGAGGCGTCCGGGCAGAGGAGGCGCAGATGAATCGGCCCGTTGCCAGGCAGCGAGCCCTTGTGCACCTTAGTGAGCTTGCGCACCATCTGGGACACGAGAGCCACCACCTCAGGCCACCGAGCCTCATGCGGGACCCCATGCAGTCGCACCCACACCTCCGAGAGAGTGGCCACCGTCTCCTGGGCGACCGAGGAAGGCTGGATGGAGACCTTCAGCTGATGGATCAGCAGAGTGAAGGACGTGCCGCAAGCGCACATGCGCAGGATCGCCACGGACGGGAAGTACATCGCGAACTCGGACACCGAGACATGATGCACCAGCCACTCATGGCCAGGTAGGACTGCGCTAATCTCCTCCTGGACCAGGCCCTCCGTCACCTCCACCTCGAGGGGTGGATCATAGACCGGGAGGATCGTCACCATGGCAAGTGTCTCCGGGATGGTCATCAGCACACCACCCATATCAATGAATTAGAAACCGTCGTCCACCCTGTGGCCGTAGTACTCTAGGGACTCCCTGCGATGTGGGATGGCAGTAGCCGACAACACGCCGCCCCCATTGCCAGGAGAACCTGGAGGGGCGCCCAGCACACCGGGGGCAGGATCTGGCAATACCGAAGGACCCGCAGCGACAGACACCAAGCTCTTCTTCTTGGTCTTTCTCTTCTTCTTATTGGGCACCGTCGAGTCAGCCTTCTCACCATCGCGTCACACATCTATCGCTGCAGAAGATTGGACCGGGGCCCGATCCTCCCGCCATGAGTCCGCAGCGTCCCGACCCGCCCCCTGTCGAGTCACAGCCACCGCGTCCATGTCCTGCAGCACCTCGACCCGGAGGCGCTCCTCGCGGGCAATATCCTGGGGAGTAGGCGGGGAGCATCTCGGGTCCTCCAGACGACATCGAGCGCGGAGGGAGAGCGGGATGGCCGGCGGGGCGGCAGGTCCGGCATCAGCGGTGGAGAGCGCTGGCCAGGGGGCCAGTACGACCTGAGCTGACCGCGCGCGGGTGGTGGCCGGCGAACACGGGCAGGGGAGGGAGCCCGACGTGGCGGGGAAGCGCGATGAGGCAAAGGCGCCCGACGCGGCGGGGGCGAGGCGCGACACGGAGAGAGGGCACGGGCCACCGGCGGGGGCTACAAGGACGGGAGGCCATGAGCACCTCTCGGTACGACCGAGCCGGCGGAGAGGCAGAGGACGGAGAGGGGGAGCGATGGGGGAGAGGGAAGCAGCGAGGCAGCAGCGGACGGGGGACAGGGGAGCCCCGAGCCGTTCGCAAGGGTTTTTCCCTTCGGCACCTGGGCTGGCCGTGGCCCAGTGGGCCGGTGCTGCCATGTGGAGGCGACGTCGCCTGGGCGGAAGCTAGCGGGGGGAGCAGGCCTCAGTGGGGCCGACTGGGCTAGGCTACAAGCGGGCCGAGGCCCGTGAGCGGCCTGGTAGGTCAGCTCCACTGTGACCCCATCCACCCGGCCCGCCTAGGGCCCTTCCCCACCCCGCCCAACCCCTGCTAGGGCGCCGCCAGGGCAGCCGCGATGGGACCCCTCCCTGTCGGAGAGGCCGTCGTGGGGCAGCCCGCGCGAGCGGGAGGAAGTCACCGAGGGAGGGCCGGAGGAGATGGGAGGTGCACCGGGCTATGGAGATGCCGTGCTCCTCATCCGAGAGCTCGTCGGGAGCCCGCAAGCCGAACGTCGTCACCATCTCCGGCGCCGGTGCGTCGGCAGCCGTTCCTCCTCCTCCACGTCCCCCGATGGCAGGCCATGAAGATCCGCAAGCTCGGCCACTCGCTCCGGTGACAGCGGCAGGAACGACGGAGGGGGTGGCCTCGCAGGGGACCTAGATGGTGCCGGAGCAAACGTCGGAGAGGTGTCTCAGGCGACGACCCTCACCGCATGCGCAGGGAACGAGAGGGAGGCACCCTGCCGCACGAACTCACCTCGCCGGCGATCGCGCGCGTCGACGATGACCCCCGCCTCGTTGAGGAGAACGAGCCGTCCTTTCGCCTGCCGGAGGATGACGGTCGCCGTCGACCAACCAGGGCGACACCCGGCGAAGATGAATGCCCGCCAGCGGAGCAGGGAGGGGGACGAGGAAGGGGATGGGAGGACAGCGGCATGGCGGCGGCCGCCGCGCCCGCCGGCGGGTTCAAAATTTGAATCGTCACGGGCGTGCAGGGGGAGCGTCCGCCATCCGATCACTGATTTCTACACCATGATCACTTTGCAGCGATGCAATGTTGTCTGTCACGAAGTTTTTTTTTGTGTTGGTTGCGCTAACATAATTTAGTCATAATACTTGCACGTAACGCAAGGGCCTTTTGCTGAAACATCCTGGCCAGACACATAAATCTGTGCCACGTTTAATCGGCTTTGTAGTTTCAGCATACGTGCGGTTTAGTCTTTATCTCGCCTCGGTTTCCTTACCTAGTTAATCTGTACTTTATACTCTCTATCCTGAAAAGGATGTTACAGATTTGTACTTCGAAAAAAAATAATTTGTCTACTATCTGTATTTAGTTTGTACTTCGGGAGTATAAATTTAAATGTAGCCATTATTTAGTAAACTTCCTTGGTTTATATTAATGTTCTCAATTATGTCTACTATCTCTATTCCCGTTTATTATACATACTTCGAAAATAGTTTGACCGTAAATTTGGCCAACAATATATGAATCATATGTCACACAAATTATACCATTGAAAAACGTATTTTAAATATGAATCTAATGGTATAATTTTTTAAAATATAGTTTATATTTTGTTGACCAAATTTACTGCTAAACTATTTTCTCGATATACGTATTTCTTATAAACCGGGATAGATGTAGTAGATACGAATGCATCTAAATACTTAACTAGATATATACGAATCTAAATAAAGTTGAGACTAATAATATAGACCAGAGAGAATATAAAGGTACATCTTGATTTCTGTGACTTTTTAAACGGAGTGAGTAGTTTGTTTGTCTCTCACACACACACACGCCTGGCAAGAAGAAACTGAATGAATGACTTATCCTAGCCTTTTGATCATCTCAAATCCTAGAAGTCTAAGAACCATCAACCTGAGCATTATCGCCACCACTGAGTTTAGAGCAGATACCACATTGTCGTCAGGTGATATTTCAATTGTGACGAAGTATTAAAACAAGTCCAACATGATACTTCAATGTTGTCGTCAAGAATTTACATTATGCAGTAACATATCATAACTAATTAAATGATAGACTAGCCCGTGGGAATGCATATGTCGCCGACTAATATACAAAATAGCAGATAAATATCCAAATAAACGTGCTCTGTTCTAAAAAAAACACATCAACTAAATCCATTCTTCGCAACATAACGGCATATATATGCACATACGTTTGTAAGCATAACCAGCAATTTTCTATGTAATCTCCAGCACTACCCCTACATGGAGATGCCACTCTGCGCGTTGGCGCCCCGTAGACCTTAGAACAATGCGAGGTACAACAAATGTTTAACCCGAAACTCTTTACAAGATGAACTCTGCATAGTTATATTCTAAAGCATCTTCAAATCATCCCAGATCCAGAAGACAAAGTCGTTGTCAGTATTATTATTTAGACCGGCCGTGTCTAGCTAAAGGGTGTACATAGACCATATAGAACTCCTAATTCTAGGGAAAGATGGGAGATGGCATGTGGGTTAATCATTGTTTTCACAAGGGGATTCAACAGCAGCGAGTATTTGATTTGGCACGCGGGGGAGTCGTCGTAATCAGTGGACAAGAAAAGTGATGCATGCAGTTGTACAGTGTGGACAAGAAGACCTAGCTAGTTGACGGGCTGAAAACCCCCGCGCCATGACCGACCACCACCATTATTTCCACCATCTATCCTTAGTCTTGAGCTTGTACTACCTTGTTGGTCATTAGTAGGAAGTACCTGGTGATGAAGACATCAATCATTGCTAAGCAACAGCCCGGCAGCACATGACGCCTCCTCTGGGCATATTCTGAATGACCTTAGCTTGCCCTCTTGACCCCGCAAATTATTGGAGCCCAAGTCCTGACGGCCTCAGCTCATTTAAAGGCCTTCACGAATGGCACCTATAAGGCAAGGAGTGAAGAAGGTGAAGGCAGGAAGGCCAACTTCTCTAGGCGAGTCTGCAGCGGAAAACAAACAAACAAAAAGGTATTTAATCCATATATATATCGCTTTTGTATCTAGTTAAGTATAAAAATGTGAACAGATTCTTAATCGGCAAGGACAATGTCCTAGTCTCAGAGCACAGAAATGCGATATCTCATTTCTAGAGCTGAATGCAGGAGCAGCATATCAGGCAAGCAAGGTGCAGTCACCGTCTGGAAGCCAATCTTTTCTTCAGAAGCCAGCAAGCAGGGATTCAGAAAGGTAACCTCGTCAAGTTGCTTTTTCAAACTCTTTTTGGTGTGAAGCCATATGCAATCTTGTATTTGGGCATAGCAGTGTTTTGGATATTGTGGCATGTGTGCATAATTACGAAAAACTACATCATCGTTCCCATTGTTCAGTACAGGAGCTGATAGATCTGGTAAAACATGAGGGAAAATTATGGACTGCAATTTATAGTTCAAACAAAATAATAAAGTTAGATCTCATATAATCATTCATTCTTAAAAAAAAAATCCCATAAAAGTACAAGGCTGGACTCTAATAAGAAACAGACATCTTATACCTGTGGTAAATAAGTGTTAGATCCTAACAGAAATGGTAAGGCCCAGAGAATCGAGTTGGGGTTCTAAAAAGATAAATTGAGAATAAAAAACACTGGAAGAAGGTGGCGAAAAAGGAGATTTGAAAATGGATTTCAAGCAGCAGAAGAGGTTGCCGTAAAAAAGATCAGAAGACACTGACGTTCAAAAGATGTGATTAAAATGTTAGTTCTGCCAATATTCTGGCATCTGGTCCAATTAAAATGTACAATTAAGCAACCAAGTTTGATTTCGTCTCAACCAAAAAATCAGCAATTTTAAACACCGGAACCATATATATTCAGAGTAGATACAATCCTAATTTCGTAATCTTCTCCTCAGTGAACTAGTGAAGCTTTGGCACAATAATAAGGATATAATATGTACATTGCCTTCCAGGGTAACATATGGAATGATATAAAGCTTACTCATTTCTTCTCTTCTCTCTGCTTCCCAGTGCATCGATGTTCCCTGTTCTTCTGTTGCTTCTTTTGCCGTATGTACTACTCCAGGCAGCATCAGCAAGAACATTCAGCAATTGGACTGATGTGGATGCCTTGTTGGCATTCAAGGCAAGCATAAGCAACCAGCGGGGTGGTGTCCTAGATGCATGGAACACAAGTACTCAATTCTGCCAGTGGCCAGGTGTGGGTTGCAGCATTAAGCATAAGCACAGGGTCACAGGGCTTTACCTCACTTCGGAAGGCCTTGCTGGAACAATCACGCCTTCTATTGGAAACCTCACTTTCTTGAAAATTCTAGACCTCAGCCTGAACAATTTGCATGGTGAAATACCTTCATCAATTGGTCGTCTGTCTCGTTTACGATATCTTAACTTGTCCAACAACTCACTTCATGGTAATATAGACAGTGGCTTGAAGAACTGCACCAATCTTGAAAGCATCTACCTTGGAGCAAACAAATTCACAGGAGAAATTTTCCCATGGCTCGGAGGATTATCAAGTCTCAAGCTCATAAGCCTAAGGAAGAACAACTTCACCGGAACCATCCCGCCATCGCTTACTAACCTCTCAGCACTGCAATATATCACTTTAAACACAAACCAACTCCAAGGTCCCATCCCTGAGGGCCTTGGCAGGATCACTAGTCTCACCACGATTCAACTGAGTGGAAACCACCTCTCAGGCATCATCCCTGCAACTTTCTTTAACCTTTCCTCTCTGACCGTCTTTGCTGTGACGGAGAATGAGTTGCATGGTGAACTTCCCTCAAACTTGGGGGATCGCCTCCCAAATCTCCAGGGCCTATTGCTCGGTTTGAACTACTTTGCAGGAAGCCTTCCAGCTTCTCTTGGCAATGCAACTGATTTGCAATTCCTTGAGATGTCATCCAACTACTTGACTGGTAGTTTGCCACGAGAGATTGGAATGCTCTGCCCATACTACCTTGGTCTAGAAATGAATCAGCTAACTGCAGCTACTGCTCAGGACTGGGAGTTCATGACATTCTTGACAAACTGCACACGCCTCGGTACACTTGGCCTCTCTTCCAACAATTTAAGTGGCGTGCTACCAAGCTCTGTTGCCAACCTATCAGCACAACTCAAAGAACTAAATGTTGCAGACAATCAGATTTATGGAAATATACCATTTGACATAAGCAATCTCGTTGGACTAAATCGACTGGTCCTCGCCGGTAATCAGTTTATTGGTGCCTTGCCCGGCAGCATCGGGAGGCTAAACTTGCTACAAGGTTTGCATGTCGAAGATAATCTATTGTCAGGGTTGTTGCCATCTTCCCTTGGGAACTTGACACAGCTAGAAACTCTTTCCGCAGGTGGGAACAAGTTTGAGGGGCCTCTTCCAACAAGCCTAGGGAACCTCCAGGAACTAACTGCAGCAGACTTTTCAAACAATGAGTTCATAGGTCCATTGCCTAAGCACATATTTAACATGTCATCGCTGTCAGACTCACTAGATTTGTCTGGCAATTACTTTGTTGGTACTCTTCCACCAGAAGTTGGCGGCCTGACAAAGCTTGCACACCTATATGTATCAAGGAACAACTTATCGGGGCCCCTACCCAATGAACTCAGCAACTGCCAAAGCTTGACAGAACTCAGGTTGGACCATAACTACTTCAGTAGTAGCATCCCCTCATCTATCAGCAAAATCCGAGGCCTGATGTTGCTAAATCTTACAAAGAACACACTCTCTGGTGCGATTCCTGAAGAGTTGGGGCTAATGGGTGGCATTGGAGAGTTATATATCGGACACAACAACCTTTCTGGTCATATCCCTGAAAGCATGGAAAACATGGCATCATTGTACCGGCTTGACCTGTCATTCAACCATCTAGATGGCAAAGTTCCATCACGGGGCGTGTTCAGTAATGCATCTGGGTTTCTGTTTGGTGGTAATTTGGGGCTATGCGGTGGTATCTCTGAGTTACGTTTGCCCTCCTGCCCAACAGAACCCATGGGGCACGGCTTGAGGAAACACCATTTCATTACTACAGTAGTCGCCCCAATCATTGCTGGCATCATTCTGTGTATGAGTTTGATGCTTCTTTTCTTCACAATGAGAAAGAAATCAACAGCCAAATCTACCACCAGTGAACAAGTGGTAGAAGGATTTCGGTTGATGGATGTTGTTTATCCTAGAGTTACTTATGCTGAATTGGTCCAGGGAACAAGTGGCTTTGCATTGGAAAATCTAATCGGTGCGGGAAGGTATGGGTCAGTGTACAAGTGCTGTTTGCTGCTAAAAGAAAAGATGGCCCCAGTTGCTGTAAAGGTTTTTGATCTTCAACAGGCCGGCTCTTCCAAAAGCTTCCTAACGGAGTGCGAGGCACTTAGTAAGATTCGCCATCGTAATCTGATCAGTTTCATAACCTGTTGTTCAAGCTCCGACTCAAACCAAGACGACTTCAAAGCCATCGTGTTGGAGTTCATGCCTAATGGGAGCCTGGACAGGTGGTTACACATCGACATGCATGCGTCGCGTCAACTCCATGGAGGCATTACATTGATGCAGAGACTAAATATCGTGGTTGATATCGCCGATGCAATAGATTATCTGCACAACAGCTGTGAACCACCGGTAATTCACTGTGACCTGAAGCCAAGCAATATACTTCTCGATGAGGATCTTGTCGCTCACGTTGGGGACTTTGGCCTCGCGAAGATTCTTCCTGAACCAGCCAGGGAGCAACCGATTGATTCAAGGAGCTCGGTTGGAATAAGAGGAACTATCGGATACGTCGCTCCAGGTATGTAGCTTGGTTTTTCTCTAACATTACATACTCCACCACATCAATTTTGCATGGAAATTAACTCATTGTTCTGTTTTCTTCTTTCTTGCAAACGTAGAATACGGCCAAGGTGGTCAGGTTTCTCCATGTGGAGATGTGTACAGCTTCGGAGTCGTCATCCTCGAGCTGTTTACAGGGATGGCGCCTACTCATGACATGTTCAGAAACGGGCTGACATTGCAGAAGCATGTGGAGAAGAATGCATCTTCAGGGATGCTGATGCAGATCGTTGATCCAGTCTTGCTGTCCATCGAAGAAGCCATGGTGAGCAGTTTGCAGGACAGAGGCAGCGCAATGGGGCATGTAAGCGATGTGGTATCCTCCATCATGAAGGTCGCGCTATCATGCTGTGAGCATAATCCGACGGAGAGGGTGTGCGTGAGAGACGCATCTGCCGCGACTCACAGGATAAGGGATGCCCTTGTTAAGATGAGGCGTGATGAGGAAGACGTCAGGACCGCACATAACCCAGGCCAGCTCCCTAAATTGGCTTAGTAGTGGTGATCTATTTCAGTCTAGGTGTGGTTTTAGTTCTGTAGCTGCCCCGTTTGCCTAGCTTGTTGGTATGTACTTTGTGGTTTGTCTCACTGCCTGTGTGCAGCCTAGTGGTTCTTGTGGTTTGTATGTGGGGAATAATCATGTATGGTGATCGAGGCTTTAATTTGATTCATGCCACTGCAATTTTCACTCATACCTCTACATACGCAATTAGTATATGTATTTCAATGTGTATTTCAGTAGTAGTACTGTATACCCCCTTTGCCCAAAATATGGGAAGCAATTTCATGGCGAGTCCGTGAGATTGATTGATCACTAAATGACAAATCAGAGATGGACAATGACAAACTAATGGCGATGGGAGCCTCAAGTTCTGCATATGCTAGTGGAACTCACCGACGAGGCGTAGCGTACAGTATAAGGCAAAACCAGCGGGCGAAGTCCTCTGCGGAGGCCGCCAGGCGCTAGAAGGGCGCCCATTCTTCCACCTCCTCGAACGGCGACGGAGACACCATGCCCAATCCTGGCCATCCCCTGCCTCCTATGGCCTTGGCAGCCATGGATCCGCGAGGATCCCGACCGGCGCCGGTGCCAGACGGATTGGTTAGCTGAGGATAGGGTACGGACGGCTGCGGGAGGAGTTGACGCGTCGCCGTCGCATCCATCTCTCCCGACGGCGGCTGCACAGGAGGACCAGGGCGGCGCGGATAGGCGGCACTGCGCGTTTAATCGAAAATCACACTCTACATATACGAGGGGGTACCGGGCTTATACTTACAATGCTGCTTTGAGATACGTGTGAAGACCTATGGCAACTTGCAGAACATACCCTAGCTTATATCCATTTCGTGTGAGGAAGTCCCTCCCCTTTCCCGTAACAGACCCTCAATTGTCTGTAGCTAGTTCGTTGGTCCAGAAAATTTGGAGCATGTACAGATCGAGATGGGCTATGTACTCCTACGTAATTAGCTAGGGACGTGATTAGTACACAGTGTCCAGAACGTTCCTTAATTACCTCTCATTTATAAAATCAAGAGTTCACAAAAAAAAAAACCTTCCAATTGTATAAATAAAATCAAGAGTTCAAGTTTCCATTATTTGGATCTGGAGCATCATTGTTTCAAACGAAGCCACACGGTCAGAGATGATTGGAGACTCGGAGAAAATTAGGCAAAGGAAAGAGGGATTAGGAAGAAGGATTAGGGATCCTAAACAAATCAGATAGCTTCGTATTAGGAAAGAAAAAAAATCATGGCGGCAGGTCATCATTGAGGGATTTGGGAAAAATCTACAAGAACATATTGGATCTGCTATCTACAACGCCTTATCGTTGTGGAGAAAAAAGGAGCCATGTACATGTTGTTCCTGTTGGTGGCTGGAGCCGATGCGGAGGACCTCGCTGGCCGGTGTAGGGAGACGAGGAGGAGGAGACTCCTTGGTCGAGGACGGCGGGGAAGGATGCGCCGACGCCGGATCTGCGGTTGATCTCATTGGCCCGAGTCGCCGGTCATCCCTGAGCGCCGCGAGAGAGAGAAGGAGCAGACCGCAGGTCGAGAACGACGTGTACGGAGGCGGCACCGCTGCTTGCAGGAAGAGGAAGACGTGCGGTGGACGAGGAGAGGAGATGACATCACGCGAGATAAATAAGGAGAGATAAGATGTACATGTCCACTTCGGTCTCTATATGGGTGAGAAGGTGGACAAGGTACAGGATATAAATGTAAGTTTGCCAACACGGATCTTGAAACAATGGTAGCCTTAGGATAAGCCGGGGACACGAACATATGGGTAGAAAAACTGTGTTGGCGTTTAATTCCTTTCCTTAGGCCAGGGGTATTTTGGTCCGTATATCTTTGTATAATTTATATTAGCAAATACTGCCAGAGAAAATAATGCTCGTATCTAGTTCGGTATTAATGACATTTTTCATAATATGGGAAAGCTGTAGTGGCATATTTTTAACTTCTGCCTTTTAACGGCATTTCTCCAACTAAGTGAAAATAACATGGCATAGAACCAACTACTCCTAAAGTCTAAGCCAGGAATGGTGGATTTTATTTTTTTTAAAACAAGGGAAGGACCTAAAAGGGTCCAGCGCTGCAAATATTATTAAGTGGTGGGTACAATTACAAACATGGCTCTAAGAGAAATCAACATTACAAATAAGTTTATGACTTAGGCCCACCCCTGTTTGCTCCTTCTATATCAATATAAGGCAAAGTTTTTGCCTCGTTCCAAATTTTTTTTTACAAATAAGCCCTGGTCTTTTGCCAAAAGGACCTTAGATAAAACATGAAAACTGCAATTAGGCCCTTCTCCACCGGGGACGATGTCACACTCGACGCAGCAGCAGACTGTTCCACCGCCGGGGACGAAACCACTTGGCGGGGAAGTATCGAAGAGTGTCGCGGCGGAGTGACGAAGGGGTCTCCATACAGGCACGACAACCAGGAGGTTGAAGAAGAGGTGGCTCGTCCCGAGCCGCACCGTGGAGTGGTTTCTTTGACCGAGGATAGCGGCGGCATTAGGTCGCCGTCGCTTGGGAGCTCCGCCAAGAGAAGCAGTTATTCCCCACCGAGGAGGAAGAAAGCAGAGCAAATCCCAACCGACACCATTGCCATCTCCTTGACGGCTGCAAAGGGCGACGGGGAGGTTGCAACTAGCCTTTTCCTCATCGGCACAGCAAGCTCTCGACCACTGCTTGAGGCGTAGGCCACAAGCCTCCAGGCTGCTGCCACAAGCCAGAGGCTGCCACCGAAGAAGAAGGTCAAAGAAAACTCGCCAGATGCGGATCTTATTTGGCAGGTGAGTGGTGGTCATCCTTCGCGTCAGCTGGAATGGTGGATTTCATTCATCTAAATTTCAAAAGAACTCATGCTGATATGCACCAAGGTAGCCTCTCAATATCGTTTCATTCCGCTTGCCATTTTAGCTCTACCAAAAATAATTGGGTTATCTTCTGTTGGGTACAATCTGCCCAACTTCTCAGTGCAAAGCCAATGCAAGCATGCAGTCTCCCATTTGGAACGAATCCAGTGCTGCAGCACTACAATGCTTGATACGTCATAAACGTATCTAGAATTTTTGATGTTCCATACTTGTTTAGTATCAACTTTGCTTTGTCTACGCTTTGCGTATTTTTATATATTTTCTGGAACTAATCTATTAACAAGATGCCATAGTGTCAATTGCCTGTATTCTACTGTTTTTGGTTTCAGAAAAGCCAGAAAAGAAATATTCTCGGAATTAGACGAAACAAAAGCCAAAGTTCCTATTTTTCTGACACGTTCACGGAGTTCGAAAGGGAGACAAAGTAGGGCAACGAGGGGGCCACACCTGGTGGTGGCGCGGGTCCCCCTGGCCGTGCCACCCCATGGTGTGGGCCCCTCGAGGCTCCACCAACCTCGCCCTTTCTCCTATTTAAGCATCCTGAGGCAAAAACCCTAGGGGAATCAACCTCCATCCACGAAAAGTTCTGCAGCGCCGTCGCCACCGAAGAGGAGATTCGGAGGACAGAAGTCTCTATTTCGGCACCCTTCCGGGATGGGGAATTGCCCCCGGAGCCATCTCCATCGATCTCCACCACCATCTCCATCGTCGTTGCTGATTCCCATGATGAGGAGGGAGTAGTTCTCCCTCGAGGCTAAGGGTTCTACCAGTAGCTATGTGTTCATCTCTCTCTATGCATGATCTTTATGTGATCATGAGCTTTGTAATCAAGTAGATCTACTCTGCTACTCAAGTGCTTTAATTATAATCTCCGGTTATCCCCACGTGTGTGAAGGTGACAGTGTGTACACCGTGTGGCACTTAGGCTAAAGATTACATATATACTTATCATGAGTTATATTTGGAGTTGGATGGCTCTGTGAAATTGTGGTGTTTGTTGGAACCATC
Source organism: Avena insularis (assembly GCA_023614405.1). Lineage (NCBI taxonomy): Eukaryota > Viridiplantae > Streptophyta > Magnoliopsida > Poales > Poaceae > Avena > Avena insularis. The sequence continues at coordinate 392,798,954 of CM042695.1, forward strand.
TAGCGCTCAAGGTGACAGTGTGGGGTTATCTAGATGGGGAATGCGAACTTTAAGGAATGCTTTTATAGCCCTACCGTGGATTAGAGTTGTCCAACCAGAGAGTAGTTCAGAGTAGAATAATGAAGAGAAGTTATTTATATGAGAGTGTCCACTAGTGAAAGTATGATCCCTAGGCCTTGTTTCTAAGCATTGAAACACTATTTACAACTAGTCCTGCTACATGTTTTGCTTGCTTCCATCTTTATTTCAGATTGCCTTAGTCTCTTCCTACACGTCAAGCTCTTTTCTGACACCGTTGTCTTATAATCATCCATATTACTTGTATTTCACTATCTCTTCGCCGAACTAGTGCACCTATACACCTGACAAGTGTATTGGGTGTGTTGGGGACACAAGAGACTTCTTGTATCTTGATTACAGGGTTTCTTGAGAGGGATACCTTTGACCACTTTCTCCCTGACTTCGATAAACCTTGGGTAATCCACTTAAGGGAAACTTGTTGCTGTTCTACAAACCTTTGCACTTGGAGGCCCAACAACTGTCTACAAGAATATAAGCGTTCATAGACATCAAGCTCTTTTCTGGCCCCGTTGCCGGGGAGGTAAGGTAAAAGGTACTCACATCCTCTGGCTACTAAGCTATCTTCTAGTACTGTTGTTGGTGTGTGAGTGCTCGAAGTTATTTTCTTTAGATTCTGCAATTTTGTCTTCTTGTTTCTTGTTTTTATTTTCACTAGTTAGGATTAATGGAAAACAACAAAAAAATTAGAGAGCTTTATAGTATTTATCTTGAGTTAGGACATGAAGTGTTTGAAGAGAAAATTAAAAAACCTATGCAAGTTTATTTGCATGCTAATAGCAATGTTATTACTATGAATTCTTTGAACACCATTATTGCTAATGCTATGGAAAAGTCTAAGCTTGGGGAAGCTAGTTTTTATAATGATATTTTTAGTTCCCCATCTTTAGAGGAGAAAATTTGTTATGATGATACTATACCTCCAATAATTATGATGATTACAATGATGAACATGATAATTTTAGTCCCCCGGCTTTAGAGGAGAAAATTTGCTATGATGATATACCTCCAATATATGATGATTACAATGATGAATATGATGTTTTTAGTCCACCTAATATTGAGGAGAAAATTAATTATGATTACAATATGCCTCCTATATTTGATGATTATGGTGATGATAATAATGATGATAGCTATTTTGTTGAATTTGCTCCACTACAATTAATAAGAATGACTATCCTTATGTGGAGAGTAATAATTATTTTATGCATGTGGCTCATGATAAGAATGTTTTATGTGATAGTTGTATTGTTAATTTTATTCATGATGCTACTGAAAGTTATTATGAGAGAGGGAAACATGGTTTTATGCATCTCAACAATATTAAGTTTCCCCTCTTTATGTTGAAAATCTTGAAGTTGCACTTGTTTCGCTTTCCTATGATTGTTGCTCTGTGCTTTCATGACTTGTTTCTTTACAAGATTATTTTTCATGGGAAGTGGGTTAGACTTAAATTTGATTTATATTTGGTTCTTGATGCTCTCTTTTACTTCAATTCATATTTCTTATGTGAGCATCATCGAAATTATCATGCCTAACTTAAAGGCGTTAAAGAAAAATACTTAGTAGATTTTTATTTTTTTTTAGTCTTGGAAGTTATTGACTCTGTAATAACTTCTCCTTATCCTTTTTGTGTGGTTTTTGTGCCAAGAATAACCTCTAATGATAGAGAAGTAAGATTTGGGGAAGTTGCTGTCCCAAAACAGATTTTTGTGCTTCACTCTAAATATTCGTGAAAAATCTCTGTATGTTGGATTGAGCTTTAATTTTCTGATTAAATCTCCTAGGTTGTTATCTAACTTTATTTAGTTCAAAAAAATTGATTTGAGCAACAGAAAGTCTTCGAAAAATCGGTTTTTACCTGCTGGTCTGTTTTGACAGATTTCTGTCATTATTTGCATTTGCTTCTTATCAATTTCTTTTTTAGTTCTTTTTTGGTGAATTGAGATTTTTAAGGGAATTGCTTCAGTATCTTGTGTTCTTAATGGAAGTTTTGTTGTGTTAAAACTAAACCCAAAAGGTTTATTACTTTTGAATGCACTAATGTTGCTAATGAAGATTGTGTGAAGTTTTGTATGAAGGGAAATTTTCAAGTGTAGGGGAAGAATGATGTAATGAGATGAAGAATGGACAAAATCTCAAGCTTGGGGATGCCACCCCGTGTCACCCCAAGATATATTCAAGAGGTACAAGCATCAAAGCTTGGTGATGCCTAAGGCATCCCCTTCTTCATCAATAAAAATCTCAGGTCTCTTTCTAGACACTTCGTTTATATTGTTTCATGCATTGTTGTGTTGTTCCTGGAGCGTCTTAGTTTTTGTTTTTGGTTTTCGTTTGCTTAGTTTGCTTGAATAAAGTAGTTGGACCCCCGCTTTCACTGTGTTGTTTCAAATAAGTTGACCATAATAAACTTGAACCATTATGTCATGTATGTTATATATGCTTGCACTTATAAGTTTGGAATTAGTAGAACCATGCTATCACGGGGAACGCTTTCAACAGCTATAAATATTTACCCAGTTGATATCATGCTCTTTTATTTATGGATGTCAGTGGTGTGAAATAAAAGGGGAGCTTGTAAGTCCATGGAGTTATGTATATCTATTAGAGAAACGTCTGGGCCGCTAGCCTAAGCCATGCCTAATCATGGTGGAAACTTGCAGCATCACCATAGTGAGCAATCTATGAAGCACTCTTCTTATAAAAAAGAGAGATAGAAAAACGAGAAGAAAAAAAGAAAAAAAGAGGAAAGAAGAGAAAAAAGCACCATTTTCCCATGGTAAATAAGAAGATTGTTGAGATGCTCATTATCTGTTGCCTTGTCATTTTGATATGGGATAGCTCCTGTGTCATGGGGCAAGGGGTACCCCATTGGCGGTTCTCTATGATACACATATACTTACTATGATAAGAACTTACCGGTAACTAAAGTTGAGTAGCATGAGGAACAGCCCTCATACTCAAGGGACATGAGGTTGCCAACTTATACTTTGTCAAGCATATACTCCATAGTTTGTTCACTTTAACCTTAATCACTTCAAGATGCTTATGATAGGGGCAATGAGAGCTGAAAGCTAACAAGTACCATAATTTTTGGAAGCTCTTTACGGAACTAAAATCCCTGGTTCCCTTTGAAGGGCCTTTCTTCCACTTTTATATTGACTCTCCACCTTCTATCTTTAGGCACCAATTAAGAGAGCATGGTTGTCATTCTTAGTTCTATGTGCATTGTCCCAAAACTTATTGATTGATTCATAATGTTGATATTGCTTGTTCTTGAACTATTTGTATCTAGTCACCCTTATGAACTTTGAAGGTGTCCTATGCATGTTTTGCTACTCCATGAGGTACAAGCTGAATACCACTATGCTATGTTTTCTATATGTGAAACAAACAAACTTCTTGCAATGCATTGTTATCCATGATCTTTGTTTGTATCCTTTCATGTTGCAACATGGTTGCTTTGTCTTATTGTTAGAACTTCATCTTTCATGCTCATGTTTATAGTACTTTGATCCCAGCTTTCAATGCTTGCAAATACTTTGATCTATTGTGATGGTGCATGTCACCTCAAAAATTATTCTTTTTATCACTTACCTACTCGAGGACGAGTAGGAGTTAAGCTTGGGGATGCTTGATACGTCATAAACGTATATATAATTTTTTTTGTTCCATGCTTGTTTAGTATCAACTTTGTTTTTCTTTGTCTACACTTTGAGGTATTTTTATACATTTTCTGGGATTAACCTATTAACAAGATGCCATAGTGTCAGTTGTCTGTTTTCTGCTGTTTTTGGTTTCAGAAAATCCATAAAAGAAATATTCTCGGAATTGGACGAAACAAAAGCCAAAGTTCCTATTTTCTGACACGTTCACGGAGTCCTAAGGGGAGACGGAGTAGGGCAACAAGGCAGCACCACCCCATGGTGTGGGCCCCTCGAGGCTCCACCGACCTTACCCTTTCGCCTATTTAAGCATCCCGAGGAAAAAACCCTAGGGGAATCAGCCTCCATCCATGAAAAGTTCCGCGGTGCCGCCGCTACCGAAGAGGAGATTCGAGGGACAGAAGTCTCTGTTCCGGCACCCTGCCAGGATGGGGAACTGCCCCCGAAGCCATCTCCATTGATCTCCACCACCATCTCCATCGTCGTTGTTGATTCCCATGATGAGGAGGGGTAGTTCTCCCTCGAGGCTAAGGGCTCTACCGGTAGCTATGTGTTCATCTCTCTCTCTCTCTATGTGTGATCTTTATGTGATCATGAGCTTTGTAATCAAGTAGATCTACTCTGCTACTCAAGTGCTTTAACTGTAATCTCTGGTTATCCCCACGTGTGTGAAGGTGATAGTGTGCACACTTTGTGGCACTTAGGCTAAAAATTACATAAATACTTATCATGAGTTATATTGGGAGTTGGATGTCTCTATGAAATTGTGGTGCTTGTTGGAACCATCTAGCGCTCAAGGTGACAGTGTGGGGTTATCTAGATGGGGAATGCAAACTTTAAGGAGTGCTTTTGTAGCCCTACCGTGGATTAGATTTGTCCAACCAGAGAGTAGTTCAGAGTAGAATAATGAAGAGAAGTTATTTATATGAGTGTCCACTAGTAAAAGTATGATCCCTAGGCCTTTTTTCTAAGCATTGAAACACCGTTGACAACTAGTCCTGCTACATGTTTTCTTTGCTTCCGTGTTTATTTCAGATTGCCTTAGTCTCTTCCTCCCTGTCAAGCTCTTTTCTGGCACCGTTGTCTTATAATCATCCATATTACTTGTATTTCACTATCTCTTCGCCGAACTAGTGCACCTATACACCTGACAAGTGTATTGGGTGTGTTGGGGACACAAGAGACTTCTTGTATCTTGATTGCAGGGTTTCTTGAGAGGGATACATTTGACCACTTCCTCCCTGAGTTCGATAAACCTTGGGTAATCCACTTAAGGGAAACTTGCTGCTGTTATACAAACCTCTATACCTGGAGGCCCAACTGACATGGTTATACCCTATGGGTGCACAACATTGGTATACCCGGTCCGGCCCAAGGAAGGTCCACGCGAGGGTTTGTAGCCTAGGGAGATTTCGGGTGGCCTAAGCCCGTGGAGATTTCGACTCCTTGGAGAACAAATCTAGAATTTCAAAGGGTATCAACCCTAATTTGTAACCGACTCGACCTAACCTAGGACCTGGCCTATCTATAGAAAGGCCAGGAGGGTACGTCGAGAAGGATAATCACCACCTCATACACACCTCCACGCTAGATTGCATCTGTGCACCCCTGTAATATTCGGTTCCGCCGTAATCAAGAGCAGACAAGCAGGAGTAGGGTTTTCCCTCCAAGGGCCTGAACCTAGGTAAATCTCATGTCCCTATGTTGCTTGTCTGTTAACCGTTCCGCGACTTCTAGCATCCCCATCTTCTCCAAAACCCAAGTCCATAACAATGGGTATTGACGAGTCGAATCCTCGTCAATTGGCGCCGTCTATGGGAACTGAGGATGCTGATCGTGCGGTCGTAACGGTCCCATCCAAAGCGATCTATGACTCATCAAAGACGGAGACTCATCTCCTCTTTGGCGCCTTCGACTTCACCACCCACTCGCCAGCCACCCTTAGGGATTTCGAGTCCGTTGGCGACGGAACCGAGATGCTGTTCGAGAGCTTCTGCTTCCAGGTGGGGCAGTCCGGCACCCTCCGCCTCCTAGAGCAGGTGCCACTACCATCCATCAGGCCTGTTTCGTGGGTCCCACCCATCGATGCCCTGCGCACATCGACGCTAATGGGCGATTCGGATGACAGTAGCAACTGCAACTCCGATCTGTGCGATCCCCCTTCGGATGAAGGAACCTATGGTTCCGGATCTGAGAGTTGTGGCAGTAGCAACCCACTTCGTGAGTGTTACCTGTGCACCGCCATCCACGATGGCAACGCCAAAAATGTAGCGGATCCACCGCTAGGTTCGGGTTCCCAACCACCTCCCAATCCCCCTCCCAACCCTCAGGTTGAGAACGAGGGAAATAGGGGAAACCCGGTCAACAAAGCAACTGAGGGCAGTAACCGCAGCTATGACCAGATCCACCTCAACAAGGAAGGATGGCGCCAAGCACGCGAAGTCGTGGCAGGAAACAAAATCCTACCCGTGGATGCCTCTCATGACAGCCATAACTTTTCGATGTATTTTGCAAAAAAAAAGATCATGGGACAGTAAAACAACCTTAACTTTTGGATACGATGTCGGAAAAAGTTTAATATACCAAAATGACCGTCTCGAAAATTTCTACTTGATTTCAACGGCCGGAGGCCGCCCCTTCTCCCTCTCTTATCCTCTTCCACTCCTCCACCCTTCTCCTCCTCCACTTCTTCTCTCCTTCTCCTCCCTTTCTTCCTCACCTTCTCCTCCTCCTCCTCCCTCTTCCACCCCGGTGAGCTCCTCCCTCCTACCTCCTCCCTCCTCCTCCACCCCGGTGAGCTCCTCCTCTGGCGACCTCCTCCGGCGGCCTCCTCCTCTCCTCCACCGGCGACCTCCAACTCCTCCTCCAGCGAGCCCCGCCTCCATCGGTGGCCTCCTCCTCCGGTGAGCCCCTCCTCCACCGGTGGCCTCCTCCTCTCCTCCAACGACGACCTCCTCCTCCTCCTATGGCCACCATCGGCCTCCTTTTCCTCCTCCGGTGACCCCCACCTCTGGTGATACCCACCTCCAGCCAAATTTGGCCTTTTTTTAATTTTGAAAAAAACCAGTGGCGCATATTAGCAATATGCGCCACATAATTTTTTGAGACTTCTGTGGCGCATTTCAATATGCGCCACAGAACTTCACTTTAGTGGCTGATAACAGTGGCGCATCCCATATGCGCCACAGAAGTTGAAAAATGGTGCACCAATGATGAGCATTTTCCTAGTAGTGTGGTTTAGTAAATACATCATCCAACTGATCAACTAAAGAAATAGATCACACATCTAAGGCACCATCAGCTACTTGCTCACGCACAAAGTACAAGTCTATCTCAATATGCTTTGTGCAAGCATGAAACACTAAATTTTCCATTAGGTAAGTAGCCCCTACTTGTTAGCTTTGTACAAGTCTATCTCAATATGCTTTGTGCAAGTCTATCTCAATATGCTTTGTGCATGCATGAAACACTATATTTTTCAAAAATTATGGTACTTGTTAGCTTTCAGCTCTCATTGCCCCTATCATAAGCATCTTGAAGTGATTAAGGTTAAAGTGAACAAACTATGGAGTATATGCTTGACAAAGTATAAGTTGGCAATCTCATGTCCCTTGAGTACGAGGGCCGTTCCTCATGCTACTCAACTTTAGTTATCATAGTAAGTATATGTGTATCATAGAGAACCGCCAATGGGGTACCCCTTGCCCCATGACACAGGAGCTATCTGTAACTACCTCGGTGAATTACGCTCCTAGTTACAAGCCTGGATGAGCGGAAATGGTTAAAATAGTACGGTGGGGCCCAAATGCCACTCACAGGTAGACCTTTCGGCCGTCCTAACCATTTCCAAACATCGGGACAAGAACGGGCGGCGTAATCGGCAGGCGAAGGGATCAACTACATACACAAATGAGTATGTATGCAAGCCACCATACAATAGTCCTCAGAGCCATTCCATCTAAAAGAAATAGAAATATTGCAACGCCATACGGCAAGATCCAAATATCCTAGATAGATATAATAGTTTAGGATATCTCCTCATACATCAAACAACAGAGTATCAGGCGGAAGCGGAAGACAAGATCCGAGTACGGATAAGAAGCAAATCGGCATAAGATGCCCCATAAATAAACAAATCCCGCCCACAGATCTCACGGATCCCCGTTCCCGGAATCTCTACACCGAATGATCGTTGCCCACATCGTCCGTCTCCTCCACCCAAAGATCCATCTTATGAGTTTACCTGCTCATCTGAATCAAACAATTTATCGTAAGACCCTAGGGGTACTCAGCAAGAAGTCTTTATGCCTCTAAAGGGACACAACACAGGGTGACGCAATTGCAGCAAAAGATAATACCTAACAATTCTGTAGATACTCGCTAACCATCCGCCTAACCAAAGATAGACGGATGTCCGTGAATTAAATAACAACAGTTATAACGGTAACATTAACAGATCCATCCTCCTCCTCTCTTTCCGACGAGGAAGCGGACGAACAACCCCCCCATCCGTTGGCAGTTTTATTATCCATTCCATGAGTGTTGCACTATTTACTAGTCAGGTACTTAGTCATATTAAAGCGGTACTTTAATTATACTTGTCTATGATCGAGAAACTGTGCTCCAAGTCGTCCATAACATGACACGGCTTTGAAGATTTACCTGTAGGGTGCACAAATAGCAACACACACTCGATCAACCTCGAAAACCAAATCAAAACCCAACGAGGCATTCACGACAAAGCGATCACAGATTCAGAATATTTCAGGGGCCACCCCATTAAGCTACCCGCAACGGTTGGCCGCTCGAGACGGACTCAAGGTTTGCGCCAATGGTCAGAACGATCGGGAACCCGAAGTGTGACTGGTCTTGTCGATACCGAAAACACTCGCTTACCTAAACAAAGACAGTGCATCCTCGCACAATCTTAAAGAAAACAGTAAAGCATGGCATAAGTACAGAATAGCAATAAAGCCCCAAACTACTTTGTGGCCCCAAGAAATAAGAATGAATCAAGCTCTGGCTCAGGGGGGTTCATAAGCCTCCCGGATGTGGATAGCGCGAATATTCAAGGAACAGAAATCAAGTACTCGGGGTCCTACGGGACACAAGTGAGCATGAAAAACCAAATAGCAGATATTGCTCACCGGTGCCACTTTCATTAGTTATCCCATTACTACTCAGGTTAAGTTGTTTAGGTACCTCGTATCCATCAGACACTCACATACCCTACACATGCTGTTCTACGACCCGCATGGCTCAATCAACTCCTGTAGTAATGGCTCATTGGATGGGGGAACAAGCTTCGGTGGGGTTTAAAAGTAAAGGCTATGCAGTACTTGGGATTCAATTTAATGCAATCGCGACTCAATGATGCAAGAATAAGATAGAGGCAATAGGTACTGTATGTATGCAAGCATGTGGTAGTGCTTGCCTGGCAGCTCAGTTGTAGCGAGATAAGGATCTGGGTAGTGCTCCTGGTTTTCTTGGTAAATCCTCAGCCGCCTATTCAAGAAGAACCAAACAAACAAGGGCCAACATAAATAAAGTGCACAAGCATATGAATAAAATGCGACAAGCAAACAATCATGCCATGATGAATGATGCACAATTTGCATGGCAATAAAGTAGCATGGCATGGGTGAGGTGTGGAATACAAGAAATAAGCATTTTATGGGGTTTTAATCATATTTTATACTCAAATAAGTTGCTGTATACTTTATATTTATATGATGCATGCTGCAAAACAGATAACGGAATGCATAAACAGAAAGGTCTCGTCGAGCTAATCATTTTAGACATATCATTTGTTAAATTTGGAGTTATAAAACAAAAGTTATTAATTAATTAAGAAAAAGGGCATTTTACTGCAATTTTAATTAACTTGGAAAATAAAGTGTCCAAAATATATTTTGAAGGGCATATTTGAATTCCTCATATTTTTCTGATTCAAAAACATATATTACATGTTTAATTTGGGTTTATATTTTAAAAGTTATTTGAAAACAGATTTTAATTCGAATTTAAAATAAATTTTGAAAAGTTTGAATTAAAACAGAAAACCGAATTTCCTTTTCTCACTCACTCAGATCTAGCCACAGACAGTGACCAGTGGGTCCAGCGCTGACTCAGCAGCACAGCGCGCGGAAAACCTTTTTACACCGCGGGCTGGCCTAGCCGCATTTCGCTGACAAATTGCCTGGGCAACAGGGGCCACGCGCGCGCGTCACCCAGCGGGGATGCGACACGTGGGCGGTCCGAGGGCTGCGCGGTGGGGACGCCTAAAGTCGAGGTGCCTTTCTGCAAAACTTCCGCAGGAGCTGGCAGGTGGGCCAGAAGGGCTGCGGGTTGAGGCGGGAAAAAGGCCAGGGGCCTTACTGCGAAAACGACGGCGTCGCCGGATCTTGCTGCCACCGATCTGCGCAGAGTACGTAGGATCGGCCGGATTTTGGACGACTAGGGCGCCAAAACGGCGGCGTATCTCGCCACGCCGCAAAAACCAAACACGACGAGGGGACTTCGGGCTACAACTTTTGTTCATAGAGCTTGCACTGAGATGGTCTACAGCGCGCGGAAATCCTAGGGGAGCCGAGGCAGCAGGTGGGCTGCAGACGCGACGCTGCCAGACGGTGGATCAAGCAGACGCTGCTGCACGCGGGGTGCTCGCCGCCGGGCGGCGGGGCTCCGGTGCAAGATCGGGTCGGGGGGCCTGGCTAGGGGGCCGAGAGGCTCACCAGGAGCTCGTCGGTGTGGTCGCTGGAGCGAGAGGTGGATCGGCCTGAGCAGGCAGGGGGTCCCGCGAGCTGCCCCGATCCGTGGCGCGGCGTGCCCAGGGAGCTCCAGAGGACTCCGGCGAGGCTTGGCCGGTGCAGGGTGAGGTAGATGAAGCAGACGAAGCTCCTCGTGCTCCTTGTACAGCTTGGCGCTGGGATCGCCGGCAAGGCAGGCCGGAGCTAGGGTTTAGAGAACCCATGGCCATGGCCAGGATGTGGTGGGGAGGAAGGAGAGGGGTCTGGCTTTGCCCACATGGGATCTGAGAGGAGTTCTGGGTGGTTGGGGTTGGAGATACGAGAGAGGAAGGATCACATGGGGGGGTCACCTTTATGCAAAAAGAGAAGAAGGAAGGCTTCGGTAGTCTAGGGCTAGGTCTTCCCTTCTCTCTCTTTGTTTCTTTGCTTAAAGAGGAAGGAGATGGGGAGCAGGAGGGGAGGGGAAGACGTGGGTTGCTGGCCATCTTCTTGATTTGCAAGAAAAGAAGAGGGTAAGGAATATGGGGTGGTGTGGGATCATGCCATCCATGTGTGCCATGGCAAGCACATGGGTGGTGGCCACGGTTTGGAAGGGGCTAGTGTGGTGTGGTTAGGTTGGGTAGATAAGGCTAGTTAGGTTTGATTTTAGTTGACCAAAAACAATTAATCTCAACTCTTTAGGAAAAACCCAAAACAACACCAAAACAAATAGAAGGAAAAGAGGTGTAGATGGTGCCCATATTGCATGTGCCATGCAATGCATCCATAATGCATGTAGGCAAGTAATTGAGCATGCAGGTATGTGAGCATATTTAGTGAAAACTAAATATGTGACAGGTATGTGAGCTACAAAAGTGAGAGAAAGCAAATAAATCCATATTAGGATAGATTTGAATTAAACCACATGTATGCATGTGTAAGAATAGAATATTGGGTCCATACATGTATGAGTGACAAGAATAAAATGCCAAGGCAAGGTAAAATGGTCACATACATATATATGGTGGAATTGAGATGATACCAAAAGGAAGGTGACCATTGTTAGTAGATGAAAGGATTAAAGAGAGATGCCCTCAGCTCATATTGGGCATGTAACAATATATCAAGATACAAATACAATATATCAAGAAGCAACTATATTTAATAAGACAAATGCATTATGAGAGGAAGGCCCAAAAGGAAAAAGGGGGTTTATATGATGCTCAAATGTAAGGTGGCATGATGACATGAGCATGATATAATTATGATGCAACAATTATATATAGGAAGTAGTCATAATATTACTAGACCAAGTAGCATTACAATTGATAGACAATTGGGATGCTACAACTCTCCCCCACTAAACAGGAATCTCGCCCCGAGATTCTAGGAAGAAGAAGAAGACACAAAGAGGGTAGGATACTTGGCACGGAGCTCATCTTCACGTTCCCAAGTGGCTTCATCAACAGAATGGTGCGACCACTGCACCTTGCAGAACTTGATGGACTTGTTGCGAGTCCTTCTTTCTGCGACTTCAAGGATTTTTGTGGGTTGTTCTTGATAAGACAGGTCTTCCTGGAGATTGATAAGCTCATGGTCCACGATCCTGCCGGGATCCTTGAAGCACTTCTTGAGTTGAGAGATGTGGAAAACATCATGGACCTTGAGTTTTTCTGGGAGCTCAAGAGCATAAGCAACTTCTCCTCTTCTTCCACGAATTTTGAATGGACCGATGTATCTAGGAGCCAGCTTTCCTTGATACCAAAGCGGTGCGTGCCTCTCATGGGAGTGACACGAAGGTAAATGAGATCACCAGGGACATACTCCATGTCCGTGTGCTTTCTGTCATAATTGCTCTTATGGCGACTTTGAGCAATCTTCAGATTTTCAAGAATGATGTGAACTTTCTCCTCCGCTTGAGTTACAATGTCAGGGCCAAACAATATTCTTTCTCCTGCACCCGACCAACCAATCGGAGTTCTGCATTTGCGGCCATAGAGAGCCTCAAATGGTGCCATCTTTAGACTTTTCTGGAAGCTATTGTTGTAAGAGAATTCAGCATAAGGAAGACATTCTTCCCACTTCATGCCAAAAGAGATGACGCAAGCACAGAGCATATCCTCCAGAATCTGATTGATCCTTTCAACTTGTCCTTGCGACTGAGGGTGGTAAGCTATGCTGAAGTTCAATTTTGTTCCCAAAGCATTTTGGAAACTTTCCCAGAACTTGGAAGTGAAGATGCTTCCACGGTCTGAACTGATCTCAAGCGGAACCCCATACAGAGAGACAATTCTATTGATATAGAGCTCAACCAACTGAATTGCAGAAATTGTTTCCTTGACGGGAAAGAAGTGAGCCACTTTAGAAAGCCTGTCAATGACAACAAAGATTGCATTGTTGCCCTTCTGCGACCTTGGAAAACCAGTGATGAAGTCCATATCCACTTTCTCCCATTTCCATTCCGGGGGTTTCAATGGCTGTAGAAGACCGGAAGGTTTCTGATGGACAGCTTTAACTCTGCGGCAAACATCACACTCCGAGACATACTTGGCACAATATCGTTTCAATCCCGGCCACCAATATTGTGTTTTCAAGTCCATGTACATCTTTGTGCTGCTAGGGTGGATAGAAAGAACAGAATCATGCGCCTCCTTGAGAACTTGCTCTCTCAAACCCGGGTAGTTTGGAACAAACATCCGGTGTTCAAAGAAAAGCGTGCCTTGGTCATCGACGTGGAAGGACTCATACTTCGGAAGCTGAAGTTTGGAGATGATCTTTCTGGTGTACGGATCACCAAGCTGAAAAGAGCGAACCTTTTCTTCCAAGAGAGGGGTTGCCAGAAGGTTCAGAAGATACCCTTGTTCCACAATTTCAAGGTTGAGCTGACGGAATTCCTCGCACAAGAGAGGTTGTTGTTCTTCCATCATGAGGTTGCTGACATAAGCTTTGCGGCTAAGCGCATCGGCCATGACATTAGCTTTGACCGGAGTGTAGTTGATGGTCAGATCGAAATCATTGATTGCTTCAATCCATCTCCTCTGACGAAGGTTGAGATCAGGCTGAGTGAAGATATACTTCAAACTCTTGTGATCAGAAAAGATTTCACAACGTTGCCCAGCAAGTAATGCCTCCATACTTTCAAAGCAAAGACAACTGCTGCGAGTTCGAGGTCATGTGTAGGATAGTTGATTTCATGCGTCTTCAACTGTCGAGAGGCATAAGCAACAACTTGCTTTTCTTGCATGAGGACCGCACCCAATCCTTGCAAAGATGCGTCGCAGAATATCTGGAAGGGCTTGGATGTATCTGGAGGAACCAAGACTGGTGTGGAAGTGAGCTTCTCTTTGAGTGTCTCAAAGCTTGCTTGACATGCAGGAGTCCAAAGGTATTTCTTGCCTTTCTTTAGAAGATCGGTAAGAGGCTTCGCTATCTTCGAAAAGTTCTGAACGGTTTACGACAATAACTAGCCAACCCAAGGAAGCTCCGGACTTCTTTGACATTTACAGGAGGAAGCCAGTCAACAATTGTCTTTACAGTTTCCGGGTTGACGGCAATGCCCTTGGCAGAGATGACGTGACCAAGATAGGTTACTTGAGGCAGCCAAAACTCACACTTGGAGAACTTTGCATACAGGCGGTTCTCACGAAGCTTGTTTAGGACACACCGAAGGTGTTCTTCATGTTCTTCCTTAGACTTAGAATAGACTAGGATGTCATCCAGATAGACCACAACGAACTTATCAAGATACTCCATGAAAACCGAGTTCATGAGCCTCGAGAAGGTGGCAGGTGCGTTGGTGAGACCGAAAGACATGACCGTGTACTCATAAGCCATAGCGGTGGTGAAAGCTGTTTTAGGAATATCTTCCTTGCGAATCTTGATTTGGTGATAACCACTTCTCAAGTCAAGCTTAGAGAATACCACAGCTCAGCTAGCTGATCAAGAGATCATTAATCCGCGGAAGGATATTTATTCTTGATGGTTTTAGCATTGAGAGCCCGATAGTCAACATAAAGTCTATCGGTCTTGTCTCGCTTCTTCACAAAGATAGGGCTACCCCAAGAAGAAGTACTGTTGAATGAAACCCAACTTCTCTTGTTCATCAAGCTGCCGCTTGAGTTCAGCCAACTCAGCAGGACCTATTTTATAAGGCCGCTTGGAGATAGGAGCCGCACTGTGTTCAAGCTCAATTACAAACTCAACCTCACGATCCGGAGGCATACAGCAACTCTTCAGAAAGACATCTGGGAACTCACAGACACCGAACACTGGATAGCTTCCATAGCATCATCATTGAGCCGCCAAAGAGAAAAGCTGGATAGCAGAGTCGACTTGGAGAATAGACTATATGGCCTTGAAATCTTTAGAGAAACCGAGGCTCAGCACAATCAATCACAGCTGCATTTGCTGTCAACCAATCCATGCCCAAGATGACATCAATGTCGAATTGCCTGTAACAATTAAGGACGCCGAGAACGAAAGCCACCAATCTCAATTTGATTGCCATGGCTGATTTTAGAAGCTGCCATTGTTGCTCCAGGAGAAAGGACCATTAACCGCTTAAGGAGAGGATCCATAGCTAACTCATTCTCATTTGCAAACTTGTGAGAAACAAAAGAATGCGATGCACCAGAATCAAACAAAACTCGTGCAGGGACTGAGTTAACTGGAAGCATACCCATCACAACCTGTGCATGCTCAGCTTGAGCGGCGTTGACACAGTTGGCACGAGCAACAGTAGACCCGGGCTTGGTGTTGATGTTGAGAGCCCGAGGTGGTGGTGCACGAACCAAAGGAGAGCTTGCCGCAGATCTTGGAGGTGGTGGAGGAAGAGCTTTGTTTTTCATCGGACAGTTCCAGTATTGATGCCCAGTGTCTCCACAAGTGTAACAAGCACTGTGGACGTGGAGCAACGAGCTGGGGACTCCGCCAGCGCCTCAGGTAGTGGTGGTTGTAGCCCCTGGGAGCAGCAGTGAGGAAGTTTGGTGGCCTTGCCGCGTAGCTTGAAGGTCTTGGTGTAGCCGGGAGCGACGGTGGGGTGTTAGGAACCCAGACACGACGCTTAGAAGGAGTTGACATAGCTGAAGAGCTTGCTGCATCGCGGTTGTGTTTCTTTGACTCCTCAAACACTTGCCTACTTGCCTCTTCCTGCAGAGCCGTATGCTAAAGTTCCAGAAAAGACGCCGGCCTTGCATGTGTGATTGCATACTTAATCGATGCATTGAGCCCTTGCCTGAACCTCTTTTGCTTCTTCTTGTCATCAGAGATCTCATCGCCACCATAACGAGAAAGATTCATGAAGTTTCTGATGTAGGTATTGACATTGTCATTGCCCTGTTTGAGGTTGAGAAACACTTCCTTCATCCTCTCCATGACAATTTCTCGATGACATCGCTCTTTGAAAGCTCCAGTGAACTGTCCCCAAGTAGGCTGAAAACCAAAGGCGCTTTGCCTTCGTAATTCTCCCACCGAGAGCTGCATCTCCTTCGAAGGTGAGTGGCACATTTTACCCATTCTTGCTCAGGAACATCAGCAGTCACCAGTAACCTTGACATCTCACGCAACCAATCATCAGCATCAAGTGGTTGATCGGACACATCAAATTGGCGTGGGTTGAACTTCAGGAAGCTTTTGATGTCTCCTCGCTTGGGAGGTGGAGGTAGCGGAACAAACTCATTCCTCCTGACACTTTCTTCAAAACGCTGCTGGTTCTGCTGCATTGCTGCCAAGGCATTGGCGATGCTTGACAACGCTGCCCCCAGTTCAGGTTGTATGTCCTCATCAGAACGGCGTGGTGGTGCCATCCTGTGATCGATATAAAACACAAGTCAGTACTATAATGGAGAATAATAATAATCCAAAATAGTACCAAGATGGAATTAATCAAGATTAAAGGATACAATTTACTAAGATGATATTAAAATATCAACAAAGTTCAAAGCACCTAGAAGATATTAAGCATATCGCACACGACTGAAAAGGAGTGTGGTACACAGATATATCAAAGAAAAATTTTCCGCAAATTTCGGCATTAAAATACCAATAGATGCGCAAAATCACTTACCAAATCAAGATTAGTGACTCTACCAATTCAATATACAAGAGCGAATGATAAGAGTAGTGGTATGGTCGCGACTCCATCCCGCACTCAAATCATTACTCCGCACATGAATAAGTAGAACACATATCCCAACACCTTCTTCTCACGATGAACCTAAAGATTAGTAACTACGGAAACGAACACCCCAAACAAGATAACGTCGGATAACAACGAGTAAGACAGATCGCGGCGGTATACAACAAATCAGATAGATCGCGTCGGTTTGCAAAAGCCTGTCGGTATGGAATGTACCAACAGTTGATAACCAAAGGCAGATTGTGATAACAAATTGGATGCAACAGATAGACAAGGAATTACACACACACACACACACAACCTATGGTACTACGGAACCCAGAACACGTGAATCCTAGTTTGAATTTTAAGAAGAGGATTGAAAACGTTACACTTCCTTACCAGAAAATGGTGGGTGGGTAGGTAAGAAGAAAAGTGGAAGCAGTCCTACTCTCACGTTTTGTTTTTCCCTAATATACATAACTACCAAAAATATTTGCTAGACTGACAACGACCATTTGGCTGAGACCCTGAAGGGCGGGATGGCTCTGATACCAATTGTAACTACCTCGGTGAATTACGCTCCTAGTTACAAGCCTGGATGAGCGGAAATGGTTAAAATAGTATGGTGGGGCCCAAATGCCGTCCTAACCATTTCCAAACATCGGGACAAGAACGGGCGGCGTAATCGGCAGGCGAAGGGATCAACTACATACACAAATGAGTATGTATGCAAGCCACCATACAACAGTCCTCAGAGCCATTCCATCTAAAAGAAATAGAAATATTGCAACGCCATACGGCAAGATCCAAATATCCTAGATAGATATAATAGTTTAGGATATCTCCTCATACATCAAACAACAGAGTATCAGGCGGAAGCGGAAGACAAGATCCGAGTACGGATAAGAAGCAAATCGGCATAAGATGCCCCATAAATAAACAAATCCCGCCCACAGATCTCACGGATCCCCGTTCCCGGAATCTCTACACCGAATGATCGTTGCCCACATCGTCCGTCTCCTCCACCCAGTATCCATCTTGCGAGTTTACCTGTTCATCTGAATCAAACAATTTATCGTGTGAGACCCTAGGGGTACTCAGCAAGTCTTTATGCCTCTAAAGGGGACACAACCTGGGGTGACGCAATTGCAGCAAAAGATAATACCTAACAATTCTGTAGATACTCGCTAGCCATCCGCCTAACCAAAGATAGACGGATGTCCGTGAATTAAATAACAACAGTTATAACAGTAACATTAACAGATCCATCCTCCTCCTCGCTTTCCGACAAGGAAGCGGACGAACACCCCCCCCCCATCCGTTGGCAGTTTTATTATCCATTCCATGAGTGTTGCACTATTTACTAGTCAGGTACTTAGTCATATTAAAGTGGTACTTTAATTATACTTGTCTATGATCGAGAAACTGTGCTCCAAGTCGTCCATAATCATGACACGGCCAGAAGATTTACCTCAGGGTGCACAAATAGCAACACACACTCGATCAACCTCGAAAACCAAATCAAAACCCAACGAGGCATTCACGACAAAGCGATCAAGGATTCAGAAATATTTCAGGGGCCACCCCATTAAGCTACCCGCGAAGTTGGCCACTGAGACGGACTCAAGGTTTGCGTCAATGGTCAGAAACGATCGGGAACCCGAAAGTGTGACTGGGCTTGTCGATACATGAAAACACTCCGCCACCTAAACAAAGACAGTGCATCCTCGCACAATCTTAAAGAAAACAGCAAAGCATGGCATAAGTACAGGAATAGTAATAAAGCCCCAAACTACTTTGTGGCCCCAAGAAATAAGAATGAATCAAGCTCGCCTGGGGGGTTCATAAGCCTCCCGGATGTGGATAGCGAATATTCAAGGAACAGGAATCAAGTACTCGGGGTCCCACGGACACAAGTGAGCATGAAAACCAAATAGCAGATATTGCTCACGGTGCCACTTTCATTAGTTATCCCATTACTACTCAGGTTAAGTTGTTTAGGTACCTCGTATCCATCAGACACTCACATACCCTACACATGCTGTTCTACGACCCGCATGGCTCAATCAACTCCTGTAGTAATGGCTCATGGGATGGGGGAACAAGCTTCGGTGGGGTTTAAAATTAAAGTCTATGCACTTGGGATTCAATTTAATGCAATCGCGACTCAATGATGCAAGAATAAGATAGAGGCAATAGGTATGTATGCAAGCATGTGGTAGTGCTTGCACGGCAGCTCGATTGTAGCGAGAGAAGGATCTGGTAGTGCTCCTGGTTTTCTTGGTAAATCCTCGCCGGCCTATTCAAGAAGAACCAAACAAACAAGGGCCAACATAAATAAAGTGAACAAGCATATGAATAAAATGCGACAAGCAAACAATCATGCCATGATGAATGATGCACAATTTGCATGGCAATAAAGTAGAATGTCATGTTTAAGTTGTCGAATACAAGAAATAAGCATTTTATTGGTTTTTAATCATATTTTATACTCAAATAAGTTGCTGTATACTTTATATTTATATGATGCATGCTGCAAAACAGATAACGGAATGCATAAACAGAAAGGTCTCGTCAAGCTAATCATTTTAGACATATCATTTGTTAAATTTGGAGTTATAAAACAAAAGTTATTAATTAATTAAGAAAAAGGGCATTTTACTGCAATTTTAATTAACTTGGAAAATAAAATGTCCAAAATATATTTTGAAGGGCATATTTGAATTCCTCATATTTTTCTGATTCAAAAACATATATTACATGTTTAATTTGGGTTTATATTTTAAAAGTTATTTGAAAACAGATTTTAATTCGAATTTAAAATAAATTTTGAAAAGTTTGAATTAAAACAGAAAACCGAATTTCCTTTTCTCACTCACTCAGATCTAGCCACGTGGTGACCAGTGTGGGTCCAGTCGCTGACTCACAAGACCTGGCTGAAAACCTTTTTTACACCGCGGGCTGGCCTAGCCGCACTCGTTGACAATGCCTGGGCAATGGGGGCTGGCTGCCGCCTGATGGGAGGCGACACGTGGGCGGTGCGCGGGCTGCGCGGTGGGGACGCCTACAGTCGAGGTGCCTTACTGCAAAACTTCCGCAGGAGCTGGCAGGTGGGCCAGAAGGGCTGCGGGTTGAGGCGGGACAAAGGCCAGGGGCCTTATCATGAAACGACGGCGTCACGCCGGCCGTCAAGGCCGATCTGCAGAGTCTGAGGAGGATCCGGAGTTTGGACGACGATGGCGACAAACGGCGCGGATCTCGCCAAGCCGCAAAAAACGAAAAACGCATTTAGGGGACTTCGGCTACAACTTTGTTCATAGAGCTTGCACTGAGATGGTCTACAGCGGAAATCCTAGGGGAGCCGAGGCAGCAGGTGGGCTGCAGACGCGACGGACGCTGCACCGACGGTGGATCAAGGGCAAGACGCTGCACGCGGGGTGCTCGACGCAGGGCGGCGGTGCTACGGTGCAAGATAGGGTAGGGGGCATGTCTAGGGGGTTGAGAGGCTCACCAGGAGCTCGTCGGTGTGGCACTGGAGCGAGAGGTGGATCGGCCTGAGGCAGGGGGGTCCCGCGAGCGTCTGATCCGGTGGCCGCGGCGTGCCCAGGGAGCTCCAGAGGACTCCGGCGAGGCTTGGCCGGTGCAGGGTGAGGTAGATGATGTTGGAGATATGCCCAAGAGGCAATAATAAAGTGGTTATTATCATATCTTCATACTTATGATAAATGTTTACATACCATGCTATAATTGTATTAACCGGAAACATTAATACTTGTGTGATTTGTAAACTTAATTTGAAGTCCCTAGTATAGCCTCTATACTTCACTAGCTTGTTGGTTAATAGATGATTGTGGTTTCCCTATCATGAACATTGAGATGTTATTAACAACAGGATCATATCGTTAGGAGAATGATATGGTGGACATACTCCTATAGACAAGCGTAGCATAAAGATCAAGTCATTTCAATAGTTCAATTGCTATATGCTTTCTGATACATAGTAACCTGATTCCTTCGACCATGAGATCATGCATATCACCTTTACCGGATGGATGCTTTGATGTCATCAAACACCACACCGTAACAGGGTGGCTATAAAGGTGGCATTGAGTGTTCGGAAAGTGTTGGTTGAAACACATGGATCAAGAGTGGGATTTGTCCATCCATATGACGGATAGATATACTCTGGGCCCTCTCGGTGAAATGTCATCCAATTAGCTTGCAAGCATGTGAATGGCTCACAAGGGATCACATATCACGGGAACGAGAAAAGAGTACTTATCAGTAACGAGGTTGAACTAGGTATGCAGAGATACCGATCATAACCTCGGATAAGTAACATATCGTGAGACAAAGGGAAATTGGTATCGTATGTAAGTGGTTCATTCGATCGCAAAGTAATCATAGAAATATGTGGGAGCCATATGAATTTCCAGATTCCTCTATTGGTTATTGTTCGGAGAAGTGTCTCGATCATGTCCGCATAATTCACGAACCGTAGGGAGACACACTTAAGGATTCGACGTTGTTTTGAGTAGTTATGGTATTATGAGAAAGAGACCGAATGTTGTTCGGAGTCTCGGATGGGATCCGGATATCACGAGGAGATCCGAATGGTCCGGAGAATAAGATTCATATAAGGAAAGTCCCATTTCGGAGTTGGGGAATGGTTAGGTGTTTTCATCGAACATTCTAGAAGGTCCGAATGTCCGGCACTCCGGAGGGGGAAGGGTACATGAATGTGTCATTACATATTGGAATGATTGCATCATGTACTAGGTGTTCTTGCTGTCCAAAATAAAGGGTTTATTTAAATCCTAAATTGAAAAGTCAAACGGCTAGTTTGAAAGTCAAACGGCAAGTTTTGGAAAGTGGAAAGAGGAGGAGAAGAGGAAACCGAGTTGGGGAGGGATTCCCTCCTCCCCAAGCCGGCGCCCCACCTCACGGCCGAGTTGGGAGGGACTCCACTCCTCCCTTGGCCGGCCAGCCCCTCCCACCTATATAAGGAGGGCAGGGCCCTCCTAGCACACACAAGTTCCTATCTTCTACCTCCGGTTTAGAGCCGCTTTGGTTTAGAGCTTCTAATTGCTTTAGCCAGGTTTAGAGCCTTCTAATTGGTTTAGAGCCTTCTAATTGGTGTGTCTAATTACTAGACCACTAATAGCCTCTCTCATAAGCTCCACCATACTGCACCGGCTTAAGGCCTCATGGGATCTCCCTCTACTTCCTACCACGCTATGCCGGAATCGCGAGGAGAGTGCTACAACCTCCGCTGCTTTGGAACAAGGAGAGGAAGGTCTTCGTCGAAAACCAACGTGTGAACGATCGAGCGCTGCCGAACGTGGCGCTGGAAGGATCGCTCACGCGATCTTGAGATCGGAAAGAGTACGACTACATCACCCACGAGAATCGCCTCGTTAACCGCTTTGGAATCTTCGAGGGTGAGTTCCTCTATCGACTCGTTGCTACAATCTAGTAGATAGATCTTGGCTTGTTTGTTTGTATGCGATAGAAAATTTTTGTTTTCCATGCTACGAACCCCTACAGTGGTATCAGAGCCGTGTCTATATGTAGATCTGTGAGACGAGTAGAACACAATGGTCATTGTGGGCGTTGATGCTTTTATTGTAGATTGCTTTTTGTGTACTTTGCATCTTGCGGTATGTTGGGATGAAGCGGCCCGGGCTAACCTTACATGACATCGTTCATGAGACTTGCTCCACGCTTGACATGCAACTTGTTTTGCATAAGTGGCTTTGCGGGTGCCTGTTTCTCCTAGCATAGTAAAGATCCAATTTACAACGGGTGATCAACAATGCTAGTATCAATGTTGTGGTTCTTGTTCGTAAGTTAGAACGACACTTATTGAAAGCCCCAAACCACGTAAAATATGCAAAGAAAGTAGAGGCGTCTAACTTTGTTTTGCAAGGGTGTGCAGTGATGTGATATGGCCATGATTGTGATTATATTTGATGTATGCAATGTTCCTTATTGTAAGTTGGCAACCGGCAGGAGCCATATGGTTGTCTTTAATTTCTGTTAAGACCTGCGTGTCTATTCAAAATAGTTGTAATAGTTGAAGCTGGTGGACGACAACCATGAAGAAGCGTCATTGACCTTGATGCTATGCCGGTGATGATGGAGATCATGTTCGTGCTTGAAGATGGAGATCAAAAGCACAAAGAAGAAAGGCCATATCATATCACATATTATGAATTGCCTGTGATGTTAATCCTTTATGCATCTTGTATTGCTTGGTAGACGACGGTAGCATTATAAGATGATCCCTCATGCACATAAATTTCAAGTTCTAAAGTGTTCACCCTTAGTATGCACCGTTGCCAAAGCTTGTCGCTCAAGCACCACGTGATGATCGGGTGTCTTTGATTCCGCGGGTGAATACAACGTAAGCAAGCCAGATTTGCTTATGCGGTAGCTAAGGTTTGATCTTGACGAGCCTAGCATGTACAGACATGGCCTCAGGAACACGGATCACCTAAAGGTAAAGCATGAGTCATATAGTAGATATGATGAACATGTTGATTGTTCGCCATTGAAGCTACATCAACTCTCGTGATGATCGGTTTTGATGTGGTGGATTTGGTTCATGTGATCACTAAAACAATGTGAGGGATATTGTTTTGAGTGGGAGTTCACCTAGATTAATTTAATTATTGATTAGAACTCAATTTATCATAAAATCAGAAGTGAATTTGCATAGTTGTTGTAGTCATTGGCATCCGTTTACCACCTTGCGCTTAGTTTTAATTGAGATGATAGAACTATAGAATTCTGGTTAGTTACTTTACGAACTGGTATCGTATTGTTTTGAAGTGTTAATCTAAAGTTTAAAGTCCTATTGCAAACTTTCAGTAAGTTCCGATTACTCCATGAAGTTTAATAATTGGTATTAAAACAAGAGTGACAATTCCAAAGTGTTAGTATATGAGTATCATGTTTGTCTCCATGATTCTTGATATTCAAAAGATTATCTTAATATCAAGGTTATCTAGGATCTGAAAGAGTTGTTTCAGAAACCATGATGTGTGGAAGATATTGTGATATCTGAAACAAAGTTTTGGTTACAACATGATAGAGTATAATATGGCAAAGTCATGTTCTCATGTTTGATGAGAATTTGCAAAAGGTTGGAGACACTAGTTGTCCTAATCTTCCAAAAGGTTTTGGAGAGCAACATTATACTCGCGATTCACCGTTACAAGCTAAAAGTAGCTAGATCATGGATAAGTCCATGATGAGGGTGAATATTTGATGTAGGTAAAATGTTTACTACACCAAGAGATTACTAAAGAAAGGAATTTGAAAGAACACCAAATATTTGATAATGGTGATCTACTTCAAAGTGCAAGTTCAAAGACATTGGTATTTAACTATACACGCTTTGGACTATGTGTCATAAGTATGACTCCACTATTGATGTTGATAGATTCTTTCAAACAGAATAGGAAATACTGAAAGAGAATCTCATAAGTATATGGCAGAAAAGAAAAGACTAGAATTGTTCAGTTTAAGTATATAGATGATATACATGTTATGGCTATATTCTTTGCTTGTTAAAACGATGTGGTTCTTAAGTATTTTTGATACTGAATTTGTTGGTATGAATCGTCATACAAAACAACACAATTCATGAACTACAATGGCCTAAGTAACTAGCAAAAGAATAGGTGATGATGTTCATCGAGAACAAATAAAGGGTTATTTTGTTGCTCGTTAAACATCAACGCTTGCCTTCAAGATTTGTTTTATCAGGTATTATGAGAACAAAAGGGTTGTTCAAATAATTGCCGTAATCCATAAAAGATGGATGATTCACAAATCTCGTTGGAGACATCACATCCATAAAACTAGTGCTAAAAATGTCGAAAGACAAATTGATTGAAAGATCACTTAGGAAGTGACATCGCCGTTTAAATTATATTGGAAAGAAAACATGAAGAAAATCCATATGGATGGAATTTTGGAGTCTATTTGATTTTGATCAAATGACGTTTGTGAAACTTTCCTAGAGATAATTAAAACTTCGTTCATAGGCCAAAAGGGAATGAATGACTAGCTTATTGGAACTTGTGCATATTGTTGTACGAACTCCATTATGTGTAGTCAAGAGCGATGGATTTCAACTTCATATGCTTTCTCCGAAAATTTGAGTGAATATGTGAATATTTACTTAATAAGGATGAAGTGTGAAATATTTGAAAAGTTCGAAAGATTTTCAAGATGAAGTGCAAAATCATTGTAACAAGAATATGAATAGTTTATGATAAGATCATAAAGGAAGATATTTGAGTTACAAGTTTAGCATAATACCTAAAGATTTAAGGAATCGTTCCGTGGATTTGCATTTCCCGAAACACCATAAGAGTATGGAGTGTTCGAGATATGTAATTAAAACCTTGTTTGACATGGTAAGATCAAAGGTGTAATATATAGAACTGCCATTATATTTTAAAGATTAAAAGCTTTAGAGACTACCGTTTTTCCACTAAAAGAGCTCCATCATAATCCGCTGAAATGACACCATATAAGGTTATGGTTTGGGATAAAACCCAAGTAGTCTTTTTCTTAAACATTGGTATGCTATGCATAAGAAAGATGTGTGCAACCAAAGTCGGATAAACCTGTCTTTGTATAAATGTTAAGTATTCCTCCATAAACACCGGAGACAAAAGTGTTTGTCACTTAGAACGTCAAGTTTCTTTGAGAAGGAATTTTTCGTGAAAAGTTAAGTGGGAGGACAATAGAACTTTGATAAGGTTAAAGGAACCTTAGCTATATGTGCAGAGTTGCGCAAAAAAAGTGTTCCGGAGGCAAAGAATAAAACTCATGGCTCACGTACCTCAAAAGTTGTGGTCACGGAGATCCAAGTTCCTATTGAAACAAGTAGGTCGGATAAACAATCAAATACCAAGATTTGAGGGTTGAATCATTATTTGAGAATAATGAACCTACTACATGCAAAGAAGCGATGATGGGCCCGGACTAATTCAACTGGCTTGAAGCCATAAAATCCGTGATAGTTCCATACACGAGAAATCAAGTTTTGAACTTGAAGGACCCTCGAAAAAGGTGTAAGACCTTGCAGTTGTGTTTGGATCTATAAAGAAGTAGACATGGATGTTTCACATCTATGAAATAGTCGACATGTTGGGAAAGAGTTCACAACAAATGTTCAAAGGTTGTATATGACAAGATTTGATCTTTCATAGCGATTTTTAGTCTAGACGGATTAATGTAGCAACCACTACATATAAATTTGTTATATGGTAGTTGAATAAACAAAACAAGTTCTTCTAATAGAATCGTTACCTAGGACATGTGCATAACACGGTCCATAGGGTTTTGTTAATTCAAAGGATGCTAAAAGCATATGCAAACTTCAATGGTTAAAGTGAGCATTACGGAGTTGGAATCTTCACTGTGATGAAACTGTTAAAAGAGTTTAAAAGTTCATTAGAGACGATGAAGATGCTTGCATTTGCAAGAAATTAAGTGGGAGCGTTGAGACATGTTTCTAATACATTATGTGGAAGACATATTTTTGATTGGAAATAATGTATCTTTTATTAACACATATTAAGAATTTCATCCCGATGAAAGACTTAGGCAAAACCCAAATATTTGGCATCAATAGACGCTAATATGGTTGTGCTGTATACATAGACGAGATATTGAATGAGTTCAATATAGAAACTACAAGAAAAGGTTCTTGTCGCACAGAAATGATTGAAAGAGTTCAATGTTGATGATATATTCAAGTGTATTGGCACTTGGTAAGTGAAACAAAGATTCAAGTATAGATTGATACTTGATGTATGAAATCACAAAGAGTATTTATATCAATCATACTGTGATATGTACAAATCTAGATATGTCCTATGCTATAAATATTATGAGCATATACCAGAATGATTCATAAGATGATCATTGGACGATAGTAAGGATATTCTTATGATCTTTTGGAAGAACTAAGAGTATATTATTTGTAGAAGTGACAAATAGATGGTTAGTTCATTGTAAAAGTACTACATTGATACTAGTTTTGTCACAAAGTACAAATTAAGTTTATCTCAATCTAAATTAAGGGTGGCACAATATAATGGAAAGTGAGTTCCATAATGGATTTGGATGAGTTCCAAAGTTAAGACATTGTGACAGATACTTCAACAAAAGGCTAAGTATATGACTGCTATTATAGCAGCAAAAGAGGGCATTTGTGTCAAGTAGTTTGTTATCAAACTAGGTGTAGTTCACAGCAGGATAATACTATGAAGATATATTGTGCGACAATATTATCAACATGTTTTAACCCCAAAGAACTAAAGGTCACACCGAAAGACCAAATCATACAAAGCCATCTCATTAGAGAATGAGTGATGCGAGAGACGCAAAGACATGCAATTACACGGACTGGAAGTGTCGATCCGAGATCGCTTAACCACTAGCAATCGTGGTACATACAACACCAGAAAGCCATAGGTGTTGAAAACACAAAGGTTTGAAACTAGATTATTGACTCTAGTGCAAGTGGGAGACTGTTGGAGATATGCCCAAGAGGCAATAATAAAGTGGTTATTATCATATCTTCATACTTATGATAAATGTTTACATACCATGCTATAATTGTATTAACCGGAAACATTAATACTTGTGTGATTTGTAAACTTAATTTGAAGTCCCTAGTATAGCCTCTATACTTCACTAGCTTGTTGGTTAATAGATGATTGTGGTTTCCCTATCATGAACATTGAGATGTTATTAACAACAAGATCATATCGTTAGGAGAATGATATGGTGGACATACTCCTATAGACAAGCGTAGCATAAAGATCAAGTCATTTCAATAGTTCAATTGCTATATGCTTTCTGATACATAGTAACCTGATTCCTTCGACCATGAGATCATGCATATCACCTTTACCGGATGGATGCTTTGATGTCATCAAACACCACACCGTAAAGGTGGTGGCTATAAAGGTGGCATTGAGTGTTCGGAAAGTGTTGGTTGAAACACATGGATCAAGAGTGGATTTGTCCATCCATATGACGGATAGATATACTGGGCCCTCTCGGTGAAATGTCATCCAATTAGCTTGCAAGCATGTGAATGGCTCACAAGGGATCACATATCACGAACGAGAAAAGAGTACTTATCAAGAACGAGGTTGAACTAGGTATGCAGAGATACCGACGATCATAACCTCGGATAAGTAACATATCGTGAGACAAAGGGAAATTGGTATCGTATGTAAGTGGTTCATTCGATCGCAAAGTAATCGTAGAAATATGTGGGAGCCATATGAATTTCCAGATTCCTCTATTGGTTATTGTTCGAGAAGTGTCTCGATCATGTCCGCATAATTCACGAACCGTAGGGAGACACACTTAAGGATTCGACGTTGTTTTGAGTAGTTATGGTATTATGAGAAAGAGACCGAATGTTGTTCGAGTCTCGGATGGGATCCGGATATCACGAGGAGATCCGGAATGGTCCGGAGAATAAGATTCATATAAGGAAAGTCCCATTTCGGAGTTGGGAAATGGTTCCGTTTTCATCGGGAACATTCTAGAAGGTCCGGAATGTCCCAAGACCGGAGGGAAGGGTACATGAATGTGTCATTACATATTGGAATGATTGCATCATGTACTAGGTGTTCTTGCTGTCCAAAATAAAGGGTTTATTTAAATCCTAAATTGAAAAGTCAAACGGCTAGTTTGAAAGTCAAACAAGTTTTGGAAAGTGGAAAGAGGAGGAGAAGTGGAAACCGAGTTGGGGAGGATTCCTCCTCCCCAAGCCGGGCGCCCACCTCAAGGCCGAGTTGGGGAGGGACTCCACTCCTCCCTTGGCCGGCCAGCCCTCCCACCTATATAAGGAGGGCAGGGCTCCTCCTAGCACACACAAGTTCCTATCTTCTACCTCCGGTTTAGAGCCGCTTTTGGTTTAGAGCTTCTAATTGCTTTAGCCAGGTTTAGAGCCTTCTAATTGGTTTAGAGCCTTCTAATTGGTGTGTCTAATTACTAGACCACTAATAGCCTCTCTCATAAGCTCCACCATACTGCACCGGCTTAAGGCGAAGCCTCATGGGATCTCCCTCTACTTGGTACCACGCTTATGTCACGGAATCGCGAGGAGAGTGCTACAACCTCCGCTGCTGGAACAAGGAGAGGAAGGTCTTCGAAAATCGAACGGTGATCGATCAAGGGAGCGCTGCTGAACGTGGCGCTGAAGGATCGTCTACGCGATCTTGAGATCGGAAAGAGTACGACTACATCACCCACGAGAATCTGCTCTCGTTAACCGCTTTGGAATCTTCGAGGGTGAGTTCCTCTATCGACTCGTTGCTACAATCTAGTAGATAGATCTTGGCTTGTTTGTTTGTATGCGATAGAAAATTTTTGTTTTCCATGCTACGAACCCCTACAGATGAAGCAGACGAATCTCCTCGTGCTCCTTGTACAGCTTGGCACGCTCGGGATCGTCGGCTAGCAAGGCAGGCCGGAGCTAGGGTTTAGAGAACCCATGGCCATGGCCAGGATGTGGTGGGGAGGAAGGAGAGGGGTCTGGCTTCGCCCAAATGGGATCTGAGAGGAGTTCTGGGTGGTTGGGGTTGGAGATACGAGAGAGGAAGGATCACATGGGGGGGTCACCTTTATGCAAAAAGAGAAGAAGGAAGGCTTCGGTAGTCTAGGGCTAGGTCTTCCCTTCTCTCTCTTTGTTTCTTTGCTTAAAGAGGAAGGAGATGGGGAGCAGGAGGGGAGGGGAAGACGTGGGTTGCCGGCCATCTTCTTGGTTTGCAAGAAAAGAAGAGGGTAAGGAATATGGGGTGGTGTGGGATCATGCCATCCATGTGTGCCATGGCAAGCACATGGGTGGTGGCCACGGTTTGGAAGGGGCTAGTGTGGTGTGGTTAGGTTGGGTAGATAAGGCTAGTTAGGTTTGATTTTAGTTGACCAAAAACAATTAATCTCAACTCTTTAGGAAAAACCCAAAACAACACCAAAACAAATAGAAGGAAAAGAGGTGTAGATGGTGCCCATATTGCATGTGCCATGCAATGCATCCATAATGCATGTAGGCAAGTAATTGAGCATGCAGGTATGTGAGCATATTTAGTGAAAACTAAATATGTGACAGGTATGTGAGCTACAAAAGTGAGAGAAAGCAAATAAATCCAGATTAGGATAGATTTGAATTAAACCACATGTATGCATGTGTAAGAATAGAATATTGGGTCCATACATGTATGAGTGACAAGAATAAAATGCCAAGGCAAGGTAAAATGGTCACATACATATATATGGTGGAATTGAGATGATACCAAAAGGAAGGTGGCCATTGTTAGTAGATGAAAGGATTAAAGAGAGATGCCCTCAGCTCATATTGGGCATGTAACAATATATCAAGATACAAATACAATATATCAAGAAGCAACTATATTTAATAAGACAAATGCATTATGAGAGAAGGCCCAAAAGGAAAAAGGGGTTTTATATGATGCTCAAATGCAAGGTGGCATGATGACATGAGCATGATATAATTATGATGCAACAATTATATATAGGAAGTAGTCATAATATTACTAGACCAAGTAGCATTACAATTGTTAGACAATTGGGATGCTACACTATCCCATATCAAAATGACAAGGCAACAGATAATGAGCATCTCAGCAATCTTCTTATTTATCATGGGAAAATGGTGCTTTTTTCTCTTATTTCCTCTTTTTTTTCTTTTTCTCTTATCTTTTTTCTATCTCTCATTTTTTATAAGAAGAATGCTTCATAGATGTCACTATGGTGATGCTGCAAGTTTCCACCATGATTAGGCATGGCTTAGGCTAGCGGACCAGGCGTTTCTCTAACACAGAATACAAACTCCATGGACTTACAAGTTCCCACTTCATTTCACACCGGTAACATCCATAGACAAAAGAGCATGATATCAACGGAGTACAAAAAGTACAAGTGCAATGTTGAAAACGTTCCCCGTGACAGCACGGTTCTGATAATCCCAACTTATAAGTGCAAGCATATACAACAAAGTTGCCTCAATGGTTCAAGTTTATTAGGGGCAAAGAATAAAATGTACCATCAAGTTCGTGAGGGCTTTAATCACTAAGTTTTCACAACAAAATAGTTTTAAATTGGAAGATAGTTGAAAACAAGAATATACTTGGAATGATGTAACACACCATGCATAGGAGTTTATAGTGGACACTTTGGAATAACTTGGTTTCTTGGGAGTTGGAAGCTTGAGTAGAACTTACTCATACAAGTGGAGGCTAGCAAAAGACTGGGAGCAACCAACTAAGAGAGCAATAATGGCCATAATTATGCAATGCAACAAAGCAAACTAATCAAAGCAAAGAGTGGTACTACAAGTCAAGGACTAAATGATCATAGAGGATAATGGTGACTTGTCATGGTCATAACATGGTGTAAGCATGTGCCAAGTCAACCCAAGCAAAACATCAAAGGAGAATACCATAATACTATGCTTTTGCATGCTAAAACAACGCATAATTTCTTCAAGGCACACTAAGCAATCCCAATTGTTTGTACAAGACATGCTACATCAATAATCACTAAGCATAATGCTAAAACAACTCCTAGAATGTCATGCTAAAGTCTAAGTCACAGTCAATGCAAGCTCCTCTTGCACTTCAAGAAAGAACTTACTACTCCTTTCCAAACACCAAGCAAACTTATTTGCAAAATAACACAGCAAGAACGGGTGTCCAAACTACTAAAGCAACCTAAACAAACTAATTAAAGCAAACAAAAACTAAGACGCTCTAAGAACAACACAACTGTGCATGAAACAATAAAAATGAAGTGTCTAGACAGACCTGAGCTTTTTATTGATGAAGAAGGGGATGCCTAAGGCATCCCCAAGCTTTGACGCTTGTACCTCTTACATATTTCTTGGGGTGACACCATGGTGGCATCCCCAATCTTGAGCTTTTTTCCATCCTTCATCTCATTGCATCATTCTCTCTCTACACCTGAAATTTTTCCTTCATATAAAACTTCACACAATCTTCATTAGCAACATTAGCTTATTCAAAAGATATTAGACCATTGGCAAAGCTTTGGAACAGCAAGGCTTTTCACTAAAAACACAAGCTACTGAAGTAACTCCTTCAAAGAAACTCAATTTACCTGAAGAGAGCTCAAAAAGGAATCAATAAGAAGCAAATGCAAATAATGGCAGAAATCTGTCAAAATAGACTAGCAGGTAGAAACGATTTTTTTGAACATCTTATGTTGCTCAAAACAACAAGTGTTGAACTAACGAAAGTTAGCTGACATACTGGGGGATTTATTCGTAAATTTTGAGCTCAATCCGAGTTACAGAGATTCTTCACGAATTTTTATGGTGGAGGACAGAAATCTATTTCAGGGCAGCAACTCCCCAAATCTTACTTCCCTCTCATTAGAGGTTATTCTTGGCACAAAAAGCAAACAAAAAGGATAAGGAGAGGTTATTACTGAAGTAATAACTTCCAACACTCAAGGAAACTCCTGGGTTATCTCCCAACAAGTTCTTTTCTTTAACGCCTTTAAGTTAGGCTTGATAGCTTGATAAGATGCTCACATAAGAAATATGAATTGAAGTCAAAGAGAGCATCAAGAAGCAAATTCAAAACACATTTAAGTCTAACCCACTTCCTATGCATAGGAATCTTGTAAAGAAACAAATCATTAAAGCACAAGGCAACAAGCATAGGAAAGCAAAACATGTGCAACTTCAAAATTTTCAACATAAAGAGGGGAAACTTAATATTGTTGAGATACATAAGACCATGTTTCCCTCTCTCATAATAACTTTCATTAGCATCATGAATAAACTCAACAATATAGCTATCACATAAAATCATGCTTTTCATGATCTACAAACACATAATTTCTATCAAGCTAAAAAATAGTGGGATTAAAACCTTCACAGGTTTTACCCAAAGTAGATGTTTCAGAAGGATCCACACGAACATAACATTCATCCTCCTTTTGTAAGCATGGGGGGCAATCAAATAAAGTATGGGATAAAGAGTTACTCTCATTAGAAGGTAGACATGGGTAGATCCATTCTTCCTCCTCTTGACCATCACTCTCCTCCTCTTTTTCATCTAATGAGCTTTCAGTTTCAGCAATTTCTTCTTCCATAGGCTCCTGCAAGGCATTAGTCTCTTACATTTGTGGAAAACACCTATTAAAATATTCAATAATATATCCATTTTATTCATTGTAATTATCAAAGCAAAATTTAAGTATCTCATAAACCTCAGATTCATAAGGTGCATCATTAGTATTTTCAAGCAAACTGGCAAGTTCAAAAGCACCCTTGAAAGCAATAAATTCTTCAATTTGCTCCACATCATAAAAATCATAATTTCCTTTAACATAATAAGATATGATAACATTATCATTATACTCACACTGAAAAGGAAGATGTTTATACCTCCTGCAACAACAAGATTTATCAAAGCAATAAGTAACATTATAAGTAGATCACACGTCTCTAGCAATAGTATTCAACT
Organism: Avena insularis; assembly: GCA_023614405.1. NCBI lineage: Eukaryota > Viridiplantae > Streptophyta > Magnoliopsida > Poales > Poaceae > Avena > Avena insularis. Next base: position 392,832,105 of record CM042695.1, read on the forward strand.
TATCAATTTGTTCCCATAAGTGTTTCCCTTTTTGTGACAAACGGTGTTCCTTATAATAATACTTTTCTTTTTCCGTGAACCCACCTTGCCAATAAGAACTAGTTTCAAAGAAACCACCCACTGATAGAAATCATGACCAAGCAAGGCAACAACAGACCAGCAACTAGAGTAGGAACTAATTTTTTTTGTGTTTTTGAATAAAGAAAGCTAACCAAACTAGACTAATTTTTTTGGGTTTTTTTGGAAAGAGGCAAACAAAACCAAGCAAGAGAAACAAAGCAAACTAAAAACAAAGTAAAGAGAAAGGAAGTGAAGGACTCCCCTAGTGAAGACGTCCTTAGCCTCCCCGGCAACGGCGCCAGAAATTACTGTTGATGGCGCCTTGATGCTTGACGGGGAGGAAGAAGTTTGATGTCCCTTTAGTCCCCGGCAACGGCGCTAGAAATTACTTGATGCTACACTCAACAGGGAGGAAGAGTGCTTTGTTGGAAACCCCAAGAGCAAGGTATGAAGAGTACAATATCAAGATTTCCCTCAGTAGAAACCGAGGTTATTGAACCAGAAGGAGGAAGGAAACGTCACACATGTGTTGGAAGCAACGTGGAGACCTGCACAACACAAACTCAAGACTCTGTCCCAACGAATCGGTGAGGTTGTCAAGCTCACCGGTTGGCTGTAACAAAGGATTAAATGTATGGTGTGGAAGGTAATGGTTTGCAGCAAGTAAACAAGTAACAGTGGAAGATGTATCAATGGTAAAGATTGGATCGGGGTCCATAGTTCACTAGAGGTGCTCTCCTTAGATAAACAACATGGCATGAAGGGTAAACAAATTACAGCGGGGCAATTGACAGGAACTGAGCAAGGCATAACTGTAACATCCCAGCATTAGAGCTTAGAAATAAGCTGAACCCAGATGTGTGCATTGCATTCATGCATAGAAAATCCGAATAATTTTCACGCTTTTAAACAAAACTTGTCAAAGTGATTGAACCTTCTCTCAACTTGATGGAATTAAAGTAGATCATCAAGTTGACTATGATAAGTTTCAATATGACCTTTGCTAAAACTCTATTTGGGTAAACATGAATTGATCTAAGGATAGATCAAAGATAATAAAAGGTTACTCCTAATACATTGCTTAAAAGATTAATATTTGATCCTTAAGGGATTCTATCATAATATTCAGCACAACAATTCATAAGTGCCAAGTTAAGATTACAAACTAAAGTAATGTAAATGTAATGACTAATCCTGACATATCTTATTCTTATCTATTCTTACTATGAGTGTCATAGTAATACCTAACTTTAACTCTTTAATGAGTTTGGGTTGGAAAGAGACTAAGTCAAGATCATTCACTATAAATCTTTCCTTCCATATCAATCCTTATCATCTCTATTGAATCCTATCCCTATAATTGTTGTTCATCAATGTTGAGTAATCCACCACTGATTTACAAATTATTTAACTATCAATCGTTGATCTACTAGTTCTTGATCTTATCATAGAGTCTACTTAAATCTTTAAACGAGGACATCGTCCATGAATAACCCTTAATCCAATATGAGATACTAAGAAGATAATTTCAATGCAATTGAAAAGTAGTATTGATAAAGCCTTGCTTAGCCAACTAAGAACTTAAGCTATAAATGATTTGTAAGGTTCCCAACCTTTAATAAGGTAGAGATCCCTGTGTTTACAATGCTAGTCCCTGGATCAATAGCTAGCATCCACAGTTAAGATGTAATATCAAGAAACAAAGGTCATAATATAACTTTATAACCAGGAATAAAATAATTCATTAGATCTTACATAGCTCATTTGGCTATCACATTACATTGCAGCAGAATATCTATAAGCATGGAGTCCTTCATCTTCAAAGTGCCACAGACAAACATGTTGGTTGTAGACTTGTAATCCTATTCAACACACTTCACTAATCATCAAACAAACCTGCAACATAATAAGTTGCAGCCACAAGGGTCAATACATTTGAATTGTATTGGCAAGTTTCACTACTATGTAGAAATAAGTGGATCCTATCATTACATGCATATTTGGCTAAGTAGGGTTTAGGCTCTTTTGCAGAAAGCAATATAGTTTTATCCTATCTTTTCAAAATAGTTTTTGATCTTTGTCAAAACTTTCTTGGAAAACTCCAAGTGCTTCAAAATCCCTTGTTGTCACCCTCAAGTTTTTAACTTTGAGAAATTGGAATGTCGAGATCTTCCATAGCTTCAGGCCTTAGTTGCTCAGTATTGTCCATAACCGGGGACACGGCTAAGTACTTAGAATTTTGATCTTCTGCAGAAGTTGTACACTTTACCCACATGACACAATCTCATCTTGATGCCACTAGTGGCCGCTGGATAAGTACTCACCAAGATGGAGTATTGGCAGATTGAGAATGTGACAAAGTCTTTCCATAGGAGTCCTCCCAATACACAATGCTAGCTTGTCATCCAGGCACCAATGTAGGGTTCCAAGTTCCCTAGCACAAATCTAGTTAACCTGAAGATGCCAATGCATGGGTCTTCCACTATGTAGTTGACTAAGCCAGAGCCCATTGAGCATGTGGCTGTACACGGAAGTCACTGTACGAGAACATGTTCAATCTCCAAGTCCCTGGGTGGTTTTCTTCTAGTGCACAACAAAAGAGATAGCCATATAAACATGGTTCCTTTTGTTGCCACCTTGTCCAATCTTGAGTATCCTTGTCCACCCAGGTGGTTCATTGAGTACTTGTTTTATTATATAAAACATAAGTCTTTTCAACTCTTCATATAATCATATAATGTATCCCATCCCAATATATAGCAGGGCTAAGCATACTACAACTACAATGTTTCCACTAGGGAATATATAGGTATCCTATTAGGATTTAGCATAGCATAAAATATAGTAAACCTTTCCATGCATGTTACAAAATCCACTAAGTGTAATGAAAATAGTAGGACTTGGATGATAGTGTCACTTGCCTTTTTGGTAGAGAATGTTGGTTCACTTCTTGATCTTGCTAATATCACACTCTTCTAACTTCACTACAAATCAATCAAGCAAACATAGATTCAACTAACATTCCAACCAATATTCAAACAATTTATCACACATAAAATAACAAAAACAAGGTCATGCATGCAAGCATGCAAAAGATAGTTTTATTTGCAAAAGTGGTTTCTACTAAGCTCTAAACATTATAAAGTTCAAAGTGGTCATTTACTAAAGTGGTAAAACCATTTGCAGAAGGTTTTATCTAAAAACAATTTTTAAATCAATTCATTATTTTATGTGGTTGAAAATGCTTTTATTAAAGCAATATTCATTAAGGAGTTCACCAAATATATTTTTAATTCTCAAAACTTGGTGTTTAGGGTCAGAAGGTTTGAATCAAAACATTTCCCAAAGGTTTTACTCAAAAAACATTTCTAAAACATAAACATTTATTTTTATTTGACTAGAAATGAGTTAATTCAAATATTTACTCCTTAACTTCACAAAATTAATTTTTAAATCCATAAGTTGGTTCCTAGGGTCAGTAGGTTCACAACAATCCATTTTGCAAAGATTTCACATTAAAATCATATCTAGAATAATTTTTATATTCAAAATAAGCCTACACAAGTTTCTGCAAATTCAACCAATTTCCAGAAGCAAAACATTAAACAAAAAGCATGGTTCCAAAGTACTTGTTCTACTGATTCCATTGATATAAAATTTGTAAAATTTGGACGTGTAGAATTAAAGTTATGGATTTTACAAGTTTGCATAACAATCTGATTCAAAATTCTGTTTTAAAATCAAACCAGTGCCACGCGGCGTGTTTCTACTGGCCGGTACCGTTTCGTGCGGATCGGCCTCTGCGAACCGTAGGATTTAAGTTAGATCTAGTGGCTCAGATGGGCTCGTACCTCTTTGTTTAAGTTCTATTCTCATCCACTGGATTAACATCTAACGGTGCATACTGACTTGACCTAACTCGAGCGGCGCCGACGGTGGCTGGCGGCGGCACACGGTCAGACGGTGTGCTAGCCGATGAACCAGGAAGCAAGAAGACAGAGGAGGGTCTCATAGTGTTCGCGAGGTCGAGGTGAAGCTCAAGGTGGTCGCGAGGAGGCAAGGGGCGCACGAGGGCGGGAGTAATCGCTCGTCGGAGTTGGGTTCACCGTCGGGTCCGTATGGTCCTTGTCGGAGGCGAGGCTATAGGCCATTCCAAAGCAAAAGAATGACACGGTTAGGTGCACGTGAAAATGCTGAACATGCGGCTTACAAGCAGAGAGAAAGGGGCGATCTGTTCTTACGGGGAGGGGTCGTCGGAGAGGTGGCGAGCGCGTGGCGTTGAGCTTGTCCTGCCGACGCCTGGGCGAGCTGCAGGCGAACGGGAGGCACTGGCAGATGCGCGCTGGTCTGAGGAGCAAGCTCGCGTGCTCGTGAAGGCGAGGCGGGGCAGGACGGCACCGGAATTGGTCGGAGACGTTGTCGGAGCAGCGGCGGTGCAAAGCTAATTCAGGGCAGCCTGGGGGCAGAGGAGAGGAGCTGTCTTGGGGAAAAGAGAGAGGAGTGAGGGGCGTTTATGCAGGCGTGGTTACTGGTGCTTTTACTCCGTCCATCAACGCGTAATCAAAGAAATTTAACCGCGGCAGAACGCCGTTGAGCAAGGGGAAAACGGCCGGCGAGGTGTTGATGACGATGACGAGGCAGTGGGGCCGTGCTGTCAGCGAGGTGGAGGAAATAGGAGTGGGGCCTAGCGTTCAGTGACCTCGCGGGTGCGGTTGTGGGTGAAAAACGTTTCGCGCGTGGGGTTTAGTTGGGCTGGAGCTGGGCTGCCGGGCCTGCTTAGTTGGGTTGATGTTTGTTTCTTTTTTTTTGTACTGAATCTTTTTCCTTTTCCAATTGATTTTCTGTTTTGATTTAATTCAAACAATTCAAACACTCAAATGAATTCAAATCCTTTGCTAGACTTTGTATAATTTTTAGTTCTGTTTAACAACACAAACCAAAGTCCAAAATAAAATAATATTTTTATTGTTTTAGGATCTATTTATTAATTAAATAAAATAGTCCTTAGTTATTAATTCAAATAGGATTTGATTTATTAAAATCTCCATTTGAAATCTAAAATAATACCGAAATCATTTTAGTAGGTTTTATTTGAAAATATAGAACACTTGGAAAACTTTATTTAAAATAAATTAACAAGTTTTAGTGTTTAATTAAAATGGAAAAGCCTTTACTTAAATAAAATTGGATATTAATAAATCCTCATTATTTTATTTAAATAAACCTTTACTCTTTTTATCAAAACAAAATATTTTATTTCAAAAGCTTGGCCAAGATTTAATTTGGCTCTATAAAATAATCCTTATTTATAATTCTACCTTTGCTTTTGGAAAACCAAATCTTTTTATTAAAAGTTCCAAAAATAGTAATTCCAACTATTATAACTTTATTTATTATTTGTTTATCTTTTTAAATCCCTTTAGGATTTATTTGATCAAAATAGGTTTGGATGTTTCCAATTGGAATCAAAAGTTTCTTCTCACCCTGAATTTCAACAAAGTTTTATTTTGTTTAAATATTTTTTTACATTTCAAAATTTGGAAAATTTTGGGATGTGACATGATTAAAGGATTATGTTGATCATGCCTTACTCACCAGGATGGACTACCTATATCTAGTATAAAAGATATTGATGGGTAGAACATGATTGAAACCCTAATAGAGATAAGTTATCCTAGAGTAGTCATTACTAGCTACATTAATATAATTTAAGGTTGGAGTGTGAGTTATTGGAATAAAGTAAATGTAGGATGATATTTTCAATTAAAGCTAGTTTAGCATAGGGTTATGGAAGAAGTTTTATTCATCTTAAAGGATAGTAAGCCTTAGAGAAAGATAGTTGGATACATACATACATACATCTAATGAAGAAATATTAGTGATGGATGATTAAGGAAGATTATGAGTGGATTTTGAAGGAACTACTTGTTGGATGGAAGGTTATCAATAGTAGAGTAGTGGATATAATTCAGAATGAATATAAGGAAACTATAAAAGCTTCAATGTCAAGCTCATTGGATTAATCCATGAGTTTAGAAGAATAAAAAGTGAATAAGAACATTCTTGTGAAGTAAAGCTCATCATACTAACTATGATGATGGATAGGAAGAAGTATTATATCTAGGAAAGGAATTCTTTAATTAAAGGTCAAGGATGGTGAGGAATGGAAAGATAGACATTCTTGTTAAACAACCAACTCTAAATCTTAAACCAAGTATAATGTCCATTCAGGGAATTGATCCATCATCTTATATCTATAACACTTTATAGGAATATCTTCCTATAGCAAATCACATAAGCACATCTCTGTCAATTCCAACCATCATAATTATATGTGCTTAAGAGTATAATTACCAATTCCTTGCTATAAAACATTTTAGATGTAACTTTCTATTTTAAAAAGGTTATGTCATCAAATATCACAACCAGAAGACAATATGCTTAGTTATTAAATCTTTTCTCACATCAACAAAGAAACATAAGTAAATTAAGAACCCTAAACTTCTTTGTTTATCATAATGGAATATATACATTGCCATTTTCCAAGTCATTGGGAGTAATATAACCATACAAATTTCTCTTGTATTTCATGCATCAAATAATGATATAAGATCATTACACATATAAAAATTTCTATGAGCCAACTAGAGTTAAGTTTTATAAACAAATAAGAATATATCATTTAATAGATCCATGATTAAAAGAGGAAAGAAAAATAGTAAGAAAAGCTTCTACAAAATATTAAAAGGGGTTCATATTGAGAAAATAAAAGAAATATGAAAATATTATATAATAAAATCTCACAAATGATACTAAAAGGAAAACAGAAAATGGAAAAATAGAAAAGAAATAAAAAACAAGACCTGGCCGTGGCCCAAATCCTACTTGCTTATCCGACGCCCATGTGCAGCCCACAATAGCCTAGCAACCAGCCCAGCTTGTTTTCATCTGCGATTGACAAGTGGGACCAAATAAGGACCGCGGGTTGAGAGGAAAGTAGTTCCAGGGGGTTTTCTGCAAAAACGACTTCGTCGTCTACCACCTCGCCATCGAAGGCGGATCGCTGGTCGAGACTCGTGCCGATCAACCGCTCTCGATGCGCGGCACGTCCACAGGAGGAGTAGATAAGATCGCCGTGTCCTCATCTATCCTCGCATACCCATCTCATCCTCAATCTCGCTCTCCAGACCCACTTTCCTTCCTCACCCGAAACCCTAGTTCGTCGGAGTTCGTCGTTCCGGTCAACTCCGACCATCCCTCCCGCGTGGTAGCCACCGTTGGAAGCGTCGTCGTGGACTGACTCACCTAGGACCAAGCACGGAAGCCCGCGCGCCAGGAATCATGTGAAATCAAGCATTCCTTTTCTTCAGCCGCCGTGGCCATTATCGTCGATTCGCCGTTGTCACGCCTCCTCAAGCCTCCTCGACCTCTCTATCGTCATCAGGGTAAGCTTACGCATCTCTGGACCCCATATTCGTTTGCTAATTATCACCGTAGGCCTAGTTTAGTTGAGCACCGCCGTTGGCCACCGCAGAAGCTCGTCGCCGATGCATTTCCGGTGACCATTAGGTAGCGGCGCCACCACCAATAGATTCGCCTTGATCTCCTCTGTCCAACGCACCTAGCCACAGCCCCGCGCGCGCACCAGATCGATCGATCGATCCTCAACCAGTGAGGATCAACTCGAGTGATGTCATGCTTACGTCAGGTTCGAACCACGTCAGCGAGTTTGACCAGTCTTTGTCTCACGTGGCATGTGACATGGCCTAGGGCCCATATGTCATTTATTGGGGGTAGCCAATCAGTCGGTAACAAATGCAATTTCTTTAACCTGTGTGCTCAGGTGGCCACTGGCCCACTGGTCAGTGACTTGGGCTAGGTGTTGGTGCGGTGTAAAAAGTTAATTCCTATTTAAGAAATAAATAAAATGTTATAAGCTCAATTATTAATATTCCAGAAATTAAATAAATGATTAAATGTTTTTTAAGTAATAACTTTTGATTTATAATTCAGAAAAATGTGTATAATATATGAAAATTGGTAGAAAAATAAAATCTACAACTTAAAATTATTATCAAATATTAATATAATGATTATTTAAATAAATATTATTTAATAAAACTTTTATAAGTAATAAAACTTTGATAATTCAAATTTTAATAATGGTAAATGTTAAAAATATAAATAGAATACCAAAAATCTTAGAAAAATAAGAATTATAGTTTAAAATTATAATCATACATTATAATTCAACTTAATTAAGTATTTGTTATTTATTAAGTATTTATAAAGTAATAAATCTTATAAAAATCATATCTTATTATTTATAAATCACAAAAATAAATGTAATATACCAAAATGATCACAAAAATAATATCTACATGTTAAGAATCTAATATTCCACTTTTAAGTTAAAATTCAAATATTTTAATAACTTAAGTTTAAACTATTTACTTAATTGGTAATTCATATAAGGATGAATAAAAATTTGTGAATATTTCTAAAATTAGTTAATCAAGTCTAATAAATAAATATTAGTCTTGAATATTACTAATAAGTCATAATGATTCAAAACATTAGAAATACTATTATATTGAAGTATCCTTCTACTATATGAATAAATTATATTTTAAAAAGATCTCTAATAATTATAGAACCTTCAAGAATGGTATATCAACCAAGCACAACTTTATAATGGACTAAATCCAAGAATAATTCATGAGAAGTCAATAGTACTATTTATTTATCCACAAACTATAATTATACCTTTATAATGAAACAAGAAATCTTGTTCCACTAAAAAATTAAGAGATCACTACTTAAATAGAAGAATAACCATTCTTAAGTAACCTTAAAGCAACATTACCAAATACACTAGGTACAAAGGTTATAAACATTATACTTTCAAACTATCTTTGTTTTAAAGTTAACTTTAGTCTACAAGAATCTAATTATAACACTATAAACATTGTTATATGTTTTATAGTTAACTTTGGTTTGAACTAGTTAAGTTATAAAGCATCTCAAGCCAAAATATTAAAGCAAGCACAAATAACATCGACCACCACTAACTAATCACAAAGATTGTTTAGACCTTAGAAAAGAAATCTTTTCTTCAAATGTTATTCTTTTTGCCACTTCAAACAAGAACTCTTATATAAGCAATCTTGAATAACACTTCATAGGTGTATATTTTATTGCTGCATAAATATGTGTTGTTCACACCCACTCACAAGCCCTAATAAGAAGCACAAGTGTGAAACTTATCTAAAAGGACAACACATTGTAAAGTAACCATTTCCGGAATCCAAACCCTAGAACCATGTTATCCCTGGGATTCGCGTTTATAACGTGCATCACATTACTTATGCATAAGAACATATTGCTTCTTTAAACATTAGTCCTTACCGGACCAATGATGATGATTTCAGATTTTGGATCTTATGTTATCTTGAAGACCGTGAGTGCATAATCTTGCAATCACAAAAGGCAAGTTCACACTTGCTCATGTCATTTGTTTATTTTCTGTAAAGTATTTTACAAATCTAGTGTTGTCATCACCTGCATTTGAAAAAGGTCAGAAAACACTATTTTCGATAATAATGTGAGCTATTGGTTACTGATCCAGGGTGATCAGCTAATCTAGTAAATCTGACAGTTGGAATACCACTGTTCAGAACTATATCACCTAGGACTTAACAACCAATGTCGCCAGTGATTCTTGCGTCGTATATTACGCGTTAACCATGAGATTTGGAATGGGATGGAGAAGTCAGCTGTATCTTCTTCCTCTCGCATGAAGCCGGATGTGCAGGTCATGGCTTTTATCCTCGAAGCATGCATATTAATTGGTAATTCGTAGAGGATATGCAGCATATGGGTGGGAACCCTCATCGTCCCACGATAGTTCTGGCATCTAACAGTTTGTACAAACCATTGTCGTAATTCATTATGTGGGCATGGTGTACACCAAGGAGGCATGCGAGGTCGCGAAGGGGGCAGTGATTGGCTTTGATCATCTTCTAGGCCCCACATCATGGAATTGTGGACGGGAATAAGCTGCCCGGTTGTGCAACAAAGAGTTGATCTCTCATGGGTAAAGTAACGCACCTCTGCAGAGTGTAAGAACTGTAACTTGTTACTCCCTATTCCGGGAAGGAGCTGCGAACGCGGCAGGAAAGGAACTCCATGAAAGTTTTGGTAAACCCGTGAAGGCTGGCGGACATAGCTTTTCAGAATAAAAGCAACCTTTGAAGAAATGTTTATGAAAACCTACATTGCCTACGACCTTTGGTCTGTGGCTGTAGTTATAGTGCATCAAACACTCCTTTTCAAGTGAATTTGCTGAGTACGCTCATACTCAAAGTATCTTCTTAACGCTTGGTAGATTCTGAAGCCGGAATAGACAACATTCACATCAAGTTATGCTCCAGGACTCGTCATCCAAAGCCGAAGCTCTTCAATAAAGTCAAGGAAGTCAACAAATACCTCAACACAAGTGAAGACGAAGTTACTGGTTAGATAAGAATATAATCTCTAGCCAAAGAACCTATTTCTGTAGTGCGTTGCAATAGCAGCAACGCCAATCCCTTAGTTAAAATACTAGTCATAATAATATAATAGTCCTTGCATTATTTATCTTTGATTCTTCTTTATAAGAAGTTCTTTCTCTCTCTTTAACCTAGAGTGTTCTCTGGATCTTGTGTAAAGAGTGAGTTGTAACCTTTAGCCATGTATTGGACCCGCTGTGTTTCTGTTGTGCCACTCTGAGGGATGTAATACTAGTGAACGGTGTTTCATTGGTGTTATGTCAACGACTATAGTATACTACATCATGCAGTGGTATGCTGGGTCGCTGCAATAACAATGCAATTACTAGACAGAAAGATCCTATGAGGTTGATTGGGAAATACAACAATATACAAAGACCGTAATCCAACTGCATCTATGACTAGAAGTCCACCTTCAGGTTATCATCCGAACCCCCTCCAGTATTAAGTTGCAAGCAACAGACAACTGCTTTAAGCAAAGTGTGTAAGGTAAACAGTCCACATGTTCCATGAATAAGAGACCGTTGTTTTCTCCCTAGTAGAAACATCACATCTACAACCGAAGAGATTATTGTCACTTACCTTGGAAACTAGAGGCATGAACCCACTATCGAGCATAAATACTACCTCTTGGAGTCACTAGCAACTACTTGGACAAGATAACCACTAGCAACAGAGAGCATGCAAGATCACAAACAACACAGACATGATAGAATCATAAAGACAGAACCATTAATCAAACTAACATAATAATCTCAATATCCATCGGATCCCTGCAAACACAACAAGCATGATTACAAATAGATTAGATCTTGATAATGAACGGAGCTCACAAGATCTATACATGAAAGCACAAAGGAGGAGATACAACCATCTAGCTACTACATGGACCCATAGTCCAAGGTGGAACTACTCATGAATCATACCGGAGAGAAGGCCTCCAAGATGATCTCCCCTCCGGCAGGGTGCCGGGAAGAGCTTCAAATCCCCCCGATCTAGGGACAATGGTGGCAGCGACTACAGACGGTTTCGTGTAATATTGATCGGGTTCTGAGAGTTTTTGCATCGGGGGCTTCTTATAGGCGAAGGGGGAGACCGAGGCGGCCGCCAGGGCAGGCAAACCCTAGCCAGGCGCGGGCTAGGGCCCACCCGTACCTAGGGTGGGTCTGGCCCCCCTGGCCGGCCCCTCGGGCTCTCCTCTGTACTTCTTGTTCCCCACGAAAAGTTATTGACTTTGTCCTTCGTCCCGTCCAATTCCAAGAATATTTCTTTACTAACTTTTCTGAAACCAAAAATAGCAGAAAACAGACATCTGGCACTGTTGCAACTTGTTAATAGGTTAGTACTAGAAAACATGTAAAAAGCACCTCAAAGTGTAGACAAGTAAAGCAAAGTAGATACTAAACAAGCATGGAGCATCAAAAATTATAGATACGTTTCCAACGTATCAGGACCTTTTGTAATTAAGGAAGTGTATCGTTCAGGAGCTATCAAAATATTTTCTTTGAGGGACAACACCGCACAGGTGGTGAATGGTCAAAGGCTCAAACACTATATTTCTGGAGATTCTTACAATGAAGATGTTGATATCATTCAAATGGTAACTCCAGAAGAATTTATTAGAAACCAAACTCCAGAATCTGTAGAGTCCGTTTGCAAATAGGTAAAGGTACTAAAAAATAAAGGTTCGCGAAAAACTCTTTTCTCTATATATTTTTTGTTTTTATTACATATGGAAGGTTACAAGACGAAACAGAGGAGGAAACAGAGCTCAGGAGGGCCACACCCACCAGTGGTGCGTGTCCCAGCTGGCCACGCCACCAGGGGGTGTGAGCCCCCCGGACTCCCTCTCCGCCCCGTTTTCATTTTGTACTCTTCCTTATGTTGTAAAACTTCGTAATATATAATTACCCAGCCCCCCCCCAGGTTCGTATACCGTGTTCTCGTCGTGTTTTCACTTCGATCTGTTTTTGTCAGGCAGATTCTCATATTTGGAGCCTTCAATGTCTTCCTCTACATCACCCAAGGAGGATTCCTCCGCGGACATCATCAACCCATACATGTATGAGTTGAAGATTCATCCCAAGGAGTTGATTCTCAAGGACGGGAAGATGCAGATTAAAGAATTTCAAGGTCCTAAAGGAGAAGGCGGCCTGGAAGACAGGATGGAAGCATTGCAGCAGGAAGTTTTCAGGTACAAGAAGATGGCGGAATGCGAAGTGGATGTCATCCATAAGATAAGTTCAGAACTCATCGCCAAGCACAAGAGGGAGACTGCCGAGATTCGGGATGAAATCCTCTCACTCCATCATACCACCAACCAATTACAAGAACAACTCTACGACATACAAAATCAAAACTTCGAGTATGAGGCCAGGTTTAATTGCATAAGCTCTGCTGCTAGTTTCAAGATGGTGGAAACCAAGACATCCTTCATGGATGGGGAACCTTTACCTTGGAAGTTTGACGATTACAAGGGAATACCATCACCACCGAAGGAGTAATTCGTCATCAGTTTTGGCATCCCCTTGGCTAGTTCCAAGCTTAGGGGAGTGCTGCAGTATCACATCACTATCTTTTATCTTTTTACCTTTTTAGTAGATTCATATCTTTGGGTAGAGAAGTTATCTTATAGGTTGGTTTGCATTGTGGAAGTATCTCTCCTTTAGTTGCTTATCTATGTATCCCTTGGTGTGATGCCTTTATGGAATATTAATGAGAAGTCTCATTTTTACTTTTTGCACTTATTATTTTAGTTTGCAATCTCTATTATATGATTGATCTTGTTGATCAGTATTGGTATCACTTTGGGAGCATCAAGTATATCTAAATTGGTTTTGGCAAACCGAGCTCTGGTCATTAGCAACAACTTTTTGAGGTTTGAAAGGAAAAGAGAAAAGCACTTACATGTATTTTGTATCATTTATTTTCTTTCTTGATTGGCTCATAAGCTTAGTGTTATTTATTTAAGATCTTTTGTGTCTTCAAGAAAGATTGCATGTTTGGCTTTATTACTTGTATGTTTGCTTGTTTCTTTCAACTCTTTTGCTTGCTACCCAGCCTTGCTAGCCAAAAACCTGTTTTGAGAGGGCATACTTATCATGCATCCAATCCTTTAAACCAAAACTTGTGCCATTTGTGTCCACCATATCTACCTATTAACATTATTGCTATTCCAAGTAAATTCTCAAGCTTCATCTATCTTTCAAATTAAAAATTATTTTGTTATGTGAAAACTAGTTAGTAAAGCTCTCACGAACTCGATGGCACACCTTATTTTCTTTCCTCTAATAAACTTGAACCATTGTGTCATCGAAGTTGTATATGCTTGCACCTATACGTTGGGATTAGCAAAACCGTACTATCATGAGGAACGCTTTCAACACCTGTAAATACATACCCAGTTGATATCATGCTCTTTTGTTTGCGGATGTCGTCGGTGTGAAATAAAAGGGGAGCTTGTAAGTCCATGGAGTTATGTATGTGTGTTAGAGAAACGCCTGGGCTGCTGGCCTAAGCCATGCCTAATCATGGTGGAAACTTGCAGCATCACCATAATGAGCAATCTATGAACCTTTTTTCTTATAAAAAAGAGAGAGAGACATATTGAAAAGAGGAAAGAGAGAAAAAAGCACCATTTCCCATGGTAAATAAGAGATTGCCGAGATGCTCATTGTCTGCTTGCCTTGTCATTTTGATTATTGGATAGCTCATGTATCATGTGCAAGGGGTACCTGATACGTCGTAAACGTATCTATAATTTTTGATGTTCCATGCTTGTTTAGTATCTACTTTGATTTGCTTTGTCTACACTTTGAGGTGTTTTTATATGTTTTCTGGAACTAACCTATTAACAAGTTGCCATAGTGCCAGTTGCCTATTTTATTCTGTTTTTGGTTCCAGAAAGGCAGAAAATCAATATTCTCTGAATTGGATGGGACAAAAGACAAAGTCAATATTTTACCGTGGGGAACACGAAGCCAGAGTACGAGACGAAGAGGCACCAAAGGGCGGCCAGACACCCCTAGGCGCGGGCCAGCCCTGGCCGTGCCTAGGCAGGGTGTGGGCCCCCTGGATGCCTCCTCGCCTTGCCTCCTTCGCCTATAAATGCCTCTCGGGGAGAAAACTCTATATCATCTGGCGTAAATACAGAAAAAACTCCAAAACGCCGCCGCCACCGAAGGGGGGATTAGGGGGATAGAAAGTATCTATTCTGGCACCCTGCCGGGACGGCGAAGTGCCCCCGGAGCCATCTCCATCGATCTCCACCACCATCTACATCACCGTTGCTGATTCCCATGATAAGGAGGGAGTAGTTCTTCCTCGAGGCTAAGGGCTCTACCGGTATATATGTATTCATCTCTCTCTCTATGCATGATCTTGTTGTGGTCATCAGCTTTGTAATCTAGTAGATCTACCTTGCTACTCAAGTGCTTCAATAGATCTCTGCTCTCCCCATGTGTGTGAAAGTGACAGCATGCACGCCATGGTGGCACTCAGGCTTGAGTCTACATAAATACTCATTGTGCTTTAATAGATCTATGCTTTTCCCCACGTGTGTGATAGTGACAGCGTGCGCGCCGTATGTGGCACTTAAGCTAGATTACATATATATATTCATCAGTTATATTTTGAGTTGGTTGTCTCTATGAAATTGTGGTGTTTATTGGAACCATCTAGCGCTCAAGGTGACAGTGTGGGGTTATCTAGATTAGGGAAGGCCCTACCGTGGATTAGAGTGTCCAACCAGAGATTAGTTAAGAGTAGTATCATGAAGAGATGATATTTATATGAGAGAGTGTTCACTAGTGAAAGTATGATCCCTAGGCCTTGTTTCTAAACATTGAAACACCCTTTGCATCTAGATCTGTTGCATGTTTGCTTGCTTCCATCCTTTTGCCTTTAGTCATTACCCCACGTCAACAACAAGTCAGAAGCTATTTTCTGGCACCGTTACCACTTGTATTTCACTATCTCTTCGCCGAACTAGTGCACCTATACACCTGACAAGTGTATTGGGTTTGTTGGGGACACAAGAGACTTCTTGTATATCTTGATTGCAGTGTTGCTTGAGAGGGATACCTTTGACCACTTCCTCCCTGAGTTCGATAAACCTTGGGTAATCCACTTAAGGGAAACTTGTTGCTGTTCTATAAACCTCTGCACTTGGACGCCCAACAACTGTCTACAAGAATAGAAGTGCGTAGACATCAAGCTCTTTTCTGGCACCGTTGCCGAGGAGGTAAGGTAAATGGTACTCACATCTTCCGGTGTGAGTGCTCAAAGTTATTTCCTTTAGATTCTGCATTTTTTCTTTTTGTTTCTTGTTTTCACTAGTTAGGCTTAATGGAAAACAACAAAACATTTGAGAGCTTTATAGTATTTATCTTGAGTTAGACATGAGTGGATTGAAAAGAAAATTAAAAAACCTATGGAACTTTCTTTGCATGCTAATAGCAATGTTATTAGTATGAATTTTTTGAACACCATTGTTACTAATGGTATGGAAAAGTCTAATCTTGGGGAAGCTAGTTTTTATGAGAAAGATCTTTTTAGTTCCCCAGCTTTAGGGAAGAAAAAATGCTCTTATGATACTTTATCCCCCATATGTGGTAATTCTAATGATACTTGTGATATTTTAAATCCACATACTGAAAGTGTCCCTTTTAAAATACCTATTGAAATTGTTGAACGTGTTATGAATAATTGCTATTTTGGAGATGGAACTGTCCATCCTAGTGATCATTTACTCTTTATACATGAATTATGTGAGTTGTTCAAGTGTGCAGGTATTTCAATGGACCAACTTAAGAGGAAGCTATTCCCTTTCTCACTTAGGGACAAAGCAAGGGAGTGGTATGAGCTACTAGATGATCCTCATCATTTGGAGTGGAAGGAACTTGAATCTCTCTTTTACTCTAAATTTTATCCTCCTCATGAAATTCATAAAGATAGGAACTATATTTATAATTTTCATCCTCATGAGGGAGAAAGTATTGCCGAAGCTTGGGGGATATTGAAGTCACTAATGCTCAAATGTCCCATTCATGAGCTCCCCAGTAATATTATTATCAATAATTTTTATGCAAGGCTTTTAGGACATTACAGGGACTATCTAGATACCTGTTCAGAGAATCCTTCACAAGTAAGAATGTCAAAGCTAAGTGGTATCTTCTTGAAACAATTCAAAGAAATACCAAAGATTGGGATAACGACAAAGGTAAAGAACCATGTATAAACTATGAGTATGATTGCATTAAGTCTTTCACTGAAACTGCTGATTTTCAAGAGCTTAGTGCTAAATATGGTCTTGATCCTCAAATTCTTGTTAGATATTATAGAGCCTTTGCTTCCCATATTAATGCTCCTAAATAAAAATGGTATGTGTATCATGAACCTTTTAAAGACACTTGCATGGAAAATGAAAATGTTATTAATGATTGCAATAAACATGCTCAAACTTCTAAAAGTACTATTTCTTATAAGCATGTTAATTTTTGTGGTATGCACAGACCTTGTGATAAGAATCAAATAGAATAATAATATTGTATCACCCACTTGAATAAAAAAACAAAACATGGTATAAGGCTCTAAATGATCTTGGTAAACAAATTGTGCCCTCTACCCTTTTATTTGTGAACTCTGCTATGAAGTGGGTCATTTCAATTTTCAATGCTCAGGCCATAATAATAACATTTCTAATCCAATGAGTGCTGCAAGCTTGTATTGTGATAACGCGATCACTGATAATCAACATGATGAACTTACATTGTTTTTGGGGTGTGAACAGTTATCAAGAAAAACTTCTTTGGTGGACATGAGTGCTTTTGGTATGAATTGCGTCCTACATGGGTGTCATCTTTATTGTGTTGATAATTTCCACGCGAATACTTACATACAAAATCTTATAAAAGATGATATTTTACCAAAGTATGACAGGACTGATATGAGTTTTGTTCTTATTAATGAAAAGGAGGAATCCTCCAAAGTTTCTTCTATTGTCTCTAACAATAAACCAGGGTATGTGGAGAAGCTTCCTTTCAAGCCTATCCCTCCTAAAGAGAAGAAGAAGAAGAAGAAGAAGAAGAAGAAGAAGAAGAAGAAGAAGAAGAGGAGGAGTAAAAGGAGAGAGGAAACGATATCTTCCCCTAATCATGTTGCTCCTATTATAGTTTTTGCTGATGAGTCTGAACTAGATGATGTTCCTATGCCTTTTACCCATAGTAGTGATCATGATTGGGAAAAACACACTACTTTTGATATTGGAAATCTCTTTGGTACCAATTCTGAAAATAATGATATTAATAGTTGTTGTGCTATTAGTGCTATCCATGTTCCTTCCAATGATGATATGTTTACAAATGAACACACTTGGGAAGATAGCTATTCTATTTCTTATGATGATACTATACCTCGAATGTATGATGATTGCAATGATGAATATGATATTCCACCTACTATTGAGGAGAAAATTAATTATGATTACAATATGCCTCCTATATTTGATGATTATGGTGATGAGAATAATAATAATAGCTATTTTGTTGAATTTGCTCCTACTACAATTAATAATAATGACTATGCTTATGCGGAGAGTAATAATCATTATATGCATGTGGCTCATGATAAGAATGTTTTATGTGATAGTTATATTGTTAATTTTAGTCATGTTGCTACTAAAAGTTATTATGAGAGAGGGAAACATGGTTTTATGTATCTCAACAATAATAGGTTTCCCCTCTTTATGTTGAAAGTCTTGAAGTTGTACTTGTTTTTCTTTCCTATGCTTGTTGCTTTGTGCTTTCATGACTTATTTATTTACAAGATTCCTATGCATAGGAAGTGGGTTAGACTTAAATGTGTTTTGGATTTGCTTCTTGATGCTCTCTTTTACCTCAATTCATATTTCTTATGTGAGCATTTTCTCAAACTATCAAGCCTAACTTAAAGGCGGTAAAGAAAAGTACTTGTTGGGAGATAACCCAAGAGTTTTCTTGAGTCTTGGAAGTTATTACTTCAGTAATGACCTCTCCTTATCCTTTTTGTTTGCTTTTTGTGCCAAGAATTACCTCTAATGAGAGGGAAGTAAGATTTGGGGAGTTGCTGTCCCGAAACAGATTTATGTCCTCCACCATAAAAATTTGTGAGGACTCTCTGTAAGTCGGGTTGAGATGAAAATTTACGAATAAATCCCCCAGTATGTTATATAACTTTCATTAGTTCAACACTTTTTTATTTGAGCAACTGAAGGTCTTCGAAAAAATCGGTTTCTACCTGCTGGTCTGTTTTGATTGATTTCTTCCATTATTTGCATTTGCTTCTTATTGATTCCTTTTTGGGTTATTTTTGGGAAATTGAGCTTTTTGAGGGAATTTCTATAGTAGCTTGTGTTTTTAGTGAAAGTTTTTCTGTTCTAAAGTTAAACCCAAGGGTCTATTATCTATTGAATACACTAATGTTGCTAATGAAGATTGTGTGAAGTTTTGTATGAAGGAAATTTTTCAGGTGTAGAGAAAGAATGATGTAATGAGATGAAGAATGGACAAAAGCTCAAGATTGGGGATGCCACCCCGTGTCACCCCAATAAATATTCAAGAGTTAGAATCATCAAAGCTTGGGAATGCCCAAGGCATCTCCTGCTTCATCAATAAAAATCTCAGGTCTATTTCTAGACACTTTATTTTTATTGCTTCATGCACTATTGTGTTGTTCTTGGAGCGTATTTGTTTTTGTTTTTAGTTTTTTTGTTTGGTTTGCTGCAATAAGTTGGTTGGATCCTAGCACACTTATTTTGGAGAGAGATACACTTTGTTTTCATTGCCTAGAACACTCTAGTTTTTATTTTTATTGTTCTGTGAGTGTTCACTTTTGCTAGCACTGTGTTTAGCCTTAGTTTTCTTGTGATTTTAGCTTAGAACCTTTTAGTTCTTATTTGTGGATTGGTGAGACAAGCTCACTGATCTTTATTGATTATTATCTTTGTGAGTTGTTTCAAATAAGTTGCTTGGTGTTGGAAAATGATAGAAAGTTTCATGCTTATACTGGTACAAAAGTGATCTTGCTTTGACTGTGGCTTAGACTTTATCTTGTCATGCTAGGTGTTGTTTTGACCTTATGCTTAGTGATTATTGTTGTAGCATGACTTGCTCCAAATCATTGGGATTGCTTAGTGTGCCTTGAAAGAATCATGCATTGTTTTAGCATACAAAAGAATAGTATTGTGATATTCTCCTTTGATGCTTTGTTTGGGTTGACTTGGCACATGCTCACACCATGTTATGACTTTAAAAAGTCACCATTAGACTCTATGATCATTTAGTTCTTGACTTGTAGTACCACTCTATGCTTTGATTAGTAATGTTTTGTTGCTCTGCATGATTATGGCCATTATTGCTCTCTTAGTTGGTCGCTACCAGTCTTTTGCTAGCCTCCACTTGTATGAGTAAGCTCTATTCATGCTTCCAACCCCCAAGAAACCAAGTTATTCCAAAGTTTCCACTATAAATTCCTATGCATGGTGTGTTACACCATTCCAAGTATATTCTTGTTTTCAGCTATCTTCCAATTAAAAAGTATTTTGTTATGTGAAAACTTAGTGATTAAAGCCCCCATGAACTTGATGGCACACTTTATATTCTTTGCCCCTAATAAACTTGAACCATTGTGTCGTCTATGTTGTATATGCTTGCACTTATACATTGGAATTAGCAGAAACATGTTGTCATGGGGAACGTTTTCAACATTGCACTTGTACTTTGTACTCAGTTGATATCATGATCTTTTGTCTATGGATGTCACCGATGTGAAATTAAAAGGGAGCTTGTAAGTCTATGGAGTTATGTATTTTGTGTTAGAGAAACGCCTGGGCCGCTAGCCTAAGCCATGCCTAATCATGGTGGAAACTTGTAGCATCACAATAATAAGCTATCTATGAAGCATCCTCAATAAAAATCTATGCAAATAGTAAATAAAAAGATCGCTGAGATGCGCATTGTCTGCTTGCCTTGTCATTTTGGTTATGGGATAGCTCCTGTACCATGTGCAAGGGGTACCCTGTTGGCGGTTCTCTATGATACGCATGTACTTACTATGACAAGAACTTACAGGTGACTGAAGTTGAATAGCATGAGGTGTGGCCCTCATATTCAAGGGACATGAGATTGCCAACTTATACTTTGTCAAGCATATACTCCATAGTTTGTTCACTTTAACTTAATCACTTCAAGATGCTTATGATAGGGGTAATGAGGGCTGAAAGCTAACAAGTACCATAATTTTTGGAAGCTCTCTTTGGAACTTGAAATCCCTTCTTCCCTTTATGAAGGGCCTTTCTTCCACTATTATATTGATTCTCCATGTTCTACCTTTAGGCACCATTAAGAGAGCATAGTTGCCATTCTTAGTTCTATGTGCATTGTCCCAAAACTTATTGATTGATGCATATTATGATATTACTTGTTCTTTTGCTATTTGTATCTAGTCACTCTTATGAACTTTGAAGGTGTCATATGCATCTATTTTCTACTCCATGAGGGACAAGCTAAATGCCACTATGCCATGTTTTCTGTATGTAAAACAAACACACGTTTTTCAATGCATGCTATTCATGATCTTTGTTTGTAGCCTTTCATGTTGCATGCATAGTTACTTTGTCTTACTGTTAGAACTCCATCTTTCATGCACATGTTTAGAGTTCTTCGATACCAGCTATCAATGCTTGCAAGTGGTTTGATCATGATTGTGATAGTGCATGTAACCTCAAAAATTATTCTTTTTATCACTTACCTACTCGAGGACGAGAAGGAGTTAAGCTTGGGGATGCTTGATACGTCATAAACGTATCTATAATTTTTTATGTTCCATGCTTGTTTAGTATCTACTTTGCTTTGCTTTGTCTCACTTTGAGGTGTTTTTATATGTTTTCTGGAACTAACCTATTAACAAGTTGCAACAGTGCCAGTTGCATGTTTTCTTATGTTTTTGGTTCCAGAAAGGCAGAAAGTCAATATTTTACCGTGGGGAACACGAATCCAGAGTATGAGACGGAGAGGCACCAGAGGGCAGACAGACCCCCCCTAGGCGGGGGCCAGCCCTGGCCGCGCCTAGGCAGGGTGTGGGCCCCCTGGCTGCCTCCTCGCCTTGCCTCCTTCGCCTATAAAAGCCTCCTGGGGAGAAAACCCTAGATCATCTGGCGGAAATCCACTAAAACCTCCACAACACCGCCGCCATCGAAGGGGAGATTCAGGGGACAAAAAGTATCTTTTCTGGCACCCTGTCGGGACGGGGAAGTGCCCCCGGAGCCATCTCCATCAATCTCCACCACCATCTCTGTGGTGACCCAACATACCACTGCATGATGTAGTACACTATAGTCGTTGACATAACACCAATGAAACACCGTTCACTAGTATTACATCCCTCAGAGTGGTACAACAGAAACACAGCAGGTCCAAGACATGACTATAGGTTACAACTCCACTCTTTACACAAGATCCAGAGAACATTTTAGGTTAAAGAGACAGAAAGAAACTTCTTACAAAGAAGAATCAGAAATAAACAACTCAAAAACTATCATACCATTAAGACTAGTATCAGAACTAGTGGTCTGGTATTGCTGCTATTGCAATACACTACAGAATTAGGTTCTATGGCTAGATATTATATTTCTATCTAATCAACAACTTCGTCTTCACTTTAGTTGATGTATATGCTGACTTACTTTACTTCATTGAAGAGCTTGAGCTTTTGATGATGATTCCTGGAGCATACTTGATGTAGACGTCGTCTTAATGGCTTCAGAATCTAGCAAGGGTTAAGAAGATACGTTGAGTACAAGCGTACTCAGCAAGTTCACTAGAAAAGGTGTGTTTGATGCACTATATCTACAACCACAAACCGTAGGTCGTAGGCAATGCAAGTTTTCGTAAACATTTCTTCAAAGGTTGCTTTTATTCTGAAAAACTATGTCCGTCAGCCTTCACGTGTTTACCAGAACTTTCATGGAGTACCTTTCGCGCCGCGTTCGCAGCTCCTTCCCGGAACAGGGAGTAACAAGTTACAGTTCTTACACTCTACAGAGGTGCGTTACTTTACCCATGAGATATCAAATCCTTGTTGCACAACCGGGCGATCTTTCCCGTCCACACTTCCTATGGTGTGGGGCCCAGTAGATGATCCAAGCCAATCACTGTCCCCTTCGCGACCTCGCATGCCTCCTTGGTGTACACCATGCCCACACATTGAATTACGGCAATGGTTTGTACAGACCGTTAGATGCCAAAACTAGCGTGGGACGTTGAGGATTCCCACCCATATGCTGCATATCCTCTACAAATTACCAATTAATATGCACGCTACGAGCGATAACAGCCATGACCTGCACATCCGGCTACATGCGAGAGGTAGAAGATAAAGCTGACTTCTCCGTCACATTCCAAATATCATGGTTAACGCGTGATATACGGCGCAAGAATCACTGGCGGCATTGGTTGTTAAGTCCTAGATAATATGTTCCTTTACCACCGGAACTTTCATAGTAGGTTATTACCTCGTGGTAAATAACCTATAATCATATTATTATGAAAATAGTGTTTTCTGACCTTTTTCAAATGCAGGTGATGACAACACTGGATTTGCAAAATACTTTACAGAAAATAATCAAAGGACATGAGCAAGTGTGAACTTGCCTTTTATGATTGCAAGATATGCACTCACGGTCTTCGAGACAATATAAAGGATCCAATATCTGAAATCAGCATCATTGGTCCGGTAAGGACTAAAGTTTAAAGAAGCAAGATGCTATTATGCATAAGTAATGTAATGTAATTGATAAACGTGAATCCCGGGGATAACGTTGATCTAGGGTTTGTATACTGGTAATGGTTCCTTTAGAATGTGTTGTACTTTTAGATAAGCTTCACACTTGTGCTTCTTATTAAGGCTTGTGAGTGTATGTGAAACAACATATGAGTATAATAAAGCACACATAATAATAGAATACTCAAGTGGGGAAATGTATCTGAAGACTATGTATATAAGGTTTGTTCATCATTTAGAGCATTCATGAAAATGCTTATGTCTTGCTTTATAATGTATCTTAAAAGAATAACTTTTGAAGAAAATCTTACTTAGCTAAGCGGAAGTATTTAAACTTTAAGTTAACCTTATTAGGTGTTCTTTCTAGTTATAGCCTTTACGTAAGAAAGAATTACTCCATTTAATTAATGATATTAGTAGTATTTGAGACTTATCTATCTTGGTTTTTAGCTTGGTTAGTTTGATATTGAGATGCTTTAGTTCTAAGTTTAAATAGACCAAATTTAACTATAAAACACATAATAAAGTCTTTGTTATAATATTTAAAGTATTGTAGATTAAAGTTAACTTTAAAGACATATACGGACTTAAGGTATATTGCTTATGTTCTTTGTATCTTGTTTACTTTATAATGTTTCCTTAAAGTTATTTAAGCATGGTTATATTTTTATTTGGTGTAGTGGTTTCTTGAATTTATAATAGAATAAAATCATTTATCTTTTTGTGAATGAGTGTTATAGTTTGTAAACAAGGAAGTAATATTACTTAACTACTTATGGATTTACTATAGGGTTTTGGTATGTTTATAAATTTGTGATTAAAACAATGGTAATAGATTTTTTCAAGTCAAAATAATAATCTTGAGAATTTAATATTTGATAACTCCATTTGGAAAATAATATATACTTAATGTTGAATGATAATTCAAATAGAATTCTATTTAAAATGTGTTGAACCCTTTTGACTTCATAATATCAATGTTGAAGACTAATACTATTTATTAGACTCAATTGGCTAATTTTTGAAATATTAGCAAATTTTATTTACCCTTATATGAATTATTAACTAAGGAGTTGGGTTTAAATTCAAGTTGTTAAAGTGTTTAAATTTTTTATTTACCTCAAAAGTGGAATATTATATTTTGAATATGTAGGTATTATTTTTGTGATCATTTTGGTATATTAAATTAATTTTTATGATTTATAAATAATAGGATATGATTTTTATAAGATTTATTACTTTATAAATAGTTAATAAATAATAAATATTTAATTAAGTGAAATAATAATGCATGATTATAGTTTTAGTTTATAGTTCTTATTTTTCTAAGATTTTTGGTATTTTATTTATATTTTTATCATTTACCATTATTTAATTATGAATTATCAAAGTGTTATTACTTATAAAACCTTTATTAGATAATAATTATTTAAGTAACTAACATAATAATGTTTGATAATAGTTTAATGTTATAGATTTTATTTTTCTAAAAAAATTCATATATTATACACATTTTTCTGAATTATAAAAAAAGTTATTAATTAAACAAGATTTAATCATTTTATTACATTTCAGGAAATATTTATATTTGATCTTATAATGTTTTTATCTAATTCCTAAACAGAAAATACTTCTTACACCGAGGCTAAACCTATACCTAGACATTGATGTGGGTTCATGGCGTGGACCGTCGCCAACTTGACGCAAACACAATGACGTGGCCAAGGTGACCTCACCCAGACGTCACCTCACCGGTGGCATGGCAGACGACGGCGAGGATGGCTGTCAACACCCGGATTTTTAATCCCAGATGCTTGTTATGCCATACATCGCAATCTTCGGGTATTGTGGTTGTACTATAAAATTGGAATGGTATCGCATCCAGACAAACATCAGTTTTATAAAGGGCTAAGGCTCATGTCTTAACATTTTCATCACCAAAATCATCTGGTGTTCGGAAAGACATGTCCAAAACATTTCAATAGAATGATCTATCATTCCAAGGTTTTCATAACCATTTTTCAACCAAGTATTCCCATCTAAATTTGATCAAGTTTTATGCTTAGCACTAGCATCTACAAGTGGGGGTAAGTACTAATTTGGGGTGGTAAACTAGTGGAGTTTCAACTAAGATCAATCTCATGCCTTAGGATGACATCAATATTATCTAGCTTAGGCCAAATTTTATGCTCTTTATGCAACCTTCAATTATCTGTCTAGAATCTAAAATTTACTTAAGTAAACTCTAAGTAACAGCTTTGATAAAGAAATAAATTAGAAAGCTTGCAAGTAAAACTAGGATTGGGTATCATCAAATGTGTCTAACCAAGCATGCTTAGTGCATTGCATAGGTTAACCTGATTGGCAAGGCTTGCATCAATATCAGTATAAGCTTGCTAAGTTAAAAGCTTGCAAGTATTTGCTTGCCTTGTGCAGAGCAGTGGTTGAAGTTCTCCTCGGCTTCTTCTTCGTAGTATCGTCATTCCTCCTCGTATCCTTGGTCGGTACTAGCGTCTATAAATAAATACGAGGTACACAATCACCAAACAATACTTAACTACTTGCAATCATCACACAAAAGGGTCCTATAGATGATCTAGCATCATCACTAACATTACAAGATTAAAGCTTGGTTTAATTCCTTTTATTTTTAGAAAAGTAATTTCTACTCATTGAAAAACTACTTAAGATTTAATATTCTCCAAACCAAACATGGGATCATGTTGACACATGTCATCACCACATATTGTAGTCCATGGGAATATGATTTAAAGTGGTATCACAATTTAATAAGGTTTTACCCTTTTATTTTAATTAAATAAAGTGACTAAAAATGCCTATGTAGCATTCTTTTATTGCTTGAACATTATTTTTGTAAGTAAACCTATATATTTTTATATATTCTGAAAGGTATGATCAATTGTGATTTTTGAGAGTTGGAATCAACTCAAAAGCTATTATGGTTTAAATTTGAAAAATGTATGAATGCAGAAAAGGTTCTGCATTGTTATTTTTACCAAGGGTGATCTACATATCCAAATGACTTGAATCCAACGGGCTTGGATTCAGCATTGCAAGACCTTTATAACAAAATTGGTTTCATTCAATTTGGTTCACTGAATCGAGCTGGGTTGATTTTTGAATCTAGGTGCAAAAGTGTGTTTGAAATAAAATGGAAAAGGTTAAATTCAAATGACTGGGCCAGCCTGCTAAGCACAGCGCTTACGCGGGCTGGTTAAGTGGCTGTCCCCACGCATCAGTGAGACGAGGGGGTGCGAAGCGGTATGGGGCGATGTGGTGCGTTCGATCTAGTTCTAATCCAACGACTGAGGGTCATCGTCGACGTTGGGCAACGCCGGCAAGACAGAAACCTAACGCGATAGGTGGGGGTCGTCGGGGGCTCAGCGGGGCTCAGGCGAGGGTCGGTGAGGCGGGCGAACGGCTAAGTCGGCGACGGCGAACCTCCTGGTACCGGCAGTTTCTCCTGGGGTGGCTCCAATCGCTAGCTCCCTTCTTCTCCAGAGGCGGCGGGCTCCGGTGAAATTCCGGCGAAGTGCTGCTCGCCTTGCTCCGGGAACAGGGTGGAACAATCAGTGAGGAGAGGGGAGTGAGATGGTGTGCTCAATTCGGCTGGGGGTGGCCTCTATTTATAGTCGCAACGACGAGATCGAACGGGATGGGAAGGCGACGGTGGCGACATGGCTACGGGCTGCTAGAGGCATGGTCGGCGGTGGCGATCGCTTGGTGGTCTCCTGGCAATGCTCTACGACTTTAATGCGCATGTAGGGGCGGTGGCAAATGGTCTGGAATACGCGACGCTCTACGCGGCAGAGGCGGCGTCTTCGACGGTGAGTGGTAGCTATGAGGCATGGGGCGGCGAACGGGGGTGTCTGGCGGTCTCCTGGGTCGGTGGCGATCATGTATGCACGCGGTGAGGGTGGCGCGCGGTCTATGGGCGTGTGTCGAGGGTGGCGCTCTAGCACACGCTCGGCATGGTTGACAGAGGCACGGGCGCGACGTTCCTGGGTTCTCTAGTTGATGTCTTCGAGGCAGAGCTGGTCGAGAGGGGGCGGTGAGGCATGGGTGATCTCCCAGACAAGGTTGGCACGGCTAGTTTCTCTCCTAGCTTGTTGTCTACACTGGGGTGGCATGGTGTGCTTCGGCTGTTCACCATTGATGGCATTGGCGAGCTCACAGTGGTGCTAGTGATTAGTTAAGTTCGTTAGATGATCTACTAAGGCTATTGTGAGCTAGAGAGGGAACCAGTTAGGCTCAAAACACTACACACTATAGTGTTTTGATTTTGTTAGATTTGAATCTGCAAGGTGTTTGATGAAATGGCCGCAAGAATTCAAGTTTTGAATTTTAAAAAGATTTTTTGTGGGTGTGCTTAATCGGTGCTGGTGAGTTTGCAGATGTTGGGTTTTGAAAGTTGAGCTTGTTTGAGTGGTTTTTGAAAAAGTGGGATCTTCCCATATGATAAAGATTCAATTTTGAATTGTCATTTAAACTATGCATTTGAAAGTTTCTGGATGATCACAAAGTGGTCCTTGATACTTTGTTATGAGTACAATCAAGGGGTGTAAAGATACAAACAAGTTTCTGTTAAGTTCTGAAAGTTTGAGACAACCAAAGTAGGCATGGGAGTTAAATTGGCCAAAATGACCATTCCTTTATTTTGTTTGTTTTGATTTATTTGTCTTTGGGAAAAGTGTGGGGATTGTTTAGATGATGTTTATTTCACCTAAGAATCCTTTTGCAAGCAAAGAAACACATAAACAAGGCAATTCAAAAGAATCCAAATTAGGATGCATACACATATGAATGCTTTCATGTTTTTATTTAGAAAAGTTTTTGTTAACCCTAAATTTGACGATTAGAGTTTGATGATTCTATTTTAATATTTTTGGGATGTTACAACCTTCCCCCCTTAAACAAAATCTTGTCCCGAGATTTGAAAAAGGACGAAAAAGATTACCTAGGATTTGAAGAGATCGGGAAACTCCGTCCTGATGTGATCTTCGGCCCTGTGTAGCTTCCTCTTCTATGTGGTTGCTCCACTGAATCTTGAGAAACTTGATGCTTCGGGTTCGGGTCGTTCTGAAAGCTTCTTCCAAAATACGGATGGGTACTTCGGGATAGGTCAGGTCATCGTTGATCTCTATGGTCCGGTGATCGATATTCTTGAACACTTCGGTCTTCTCTAGGACTTTGAGACACTTGCGAAGTAATGAGATATGGAACACATTGTGCACGGCTGACATCTCTTCGGGTAGTTCCAATTGATAGGACACTTCTCCTCGACGGTTCAGAATTTTGAAGGGTCCTATATATCTGGGGGCTAACTTTTCTTTGAGTTGGAAACGCTGCATTCCCTTGAATGGCGACACCTTCAGATATACAAAATCTCCTATGTTGAAGGCGAGGTCTCGACGTCTCTTGTCGGTGTAACTCTTCTTTCTGGACTGGGCTGTCTTGAGGTGCTCACGAATCTTGTGAACCTTCTCTTCCGCTCTCGTAGGATGTTGGGTCCAGAGATCTGACTCTCTCCTACTTCCGACCAGTTCAAAGGGGTGCGACACTTCCTTCCGTACATGAATTCAAATGGGGCCATTTGCAAACTAGCTTGATAACTGTTGTTGTATGAAAATTCTGCAAACAGCAGACAGTCTTCCCACTTGGATCCATATTCTAACACACAGGCTCTCAGCATATCTTCGTGTATTTGATTTACTCGCTCCATTTGTCCATCGGTCTGAGGGTGATACGCGGTGCTGAAATCTAGGCGGGTTCCTAAAACTTCTTAAACTTTCTTCCAGAATCTCGAGGTAAACTGAGTTCCTCGATCCGATACGATGTTCTTGGGGACTCCATGCAAACTAACTATTCTAGCGATGTATAACTCCGCTAGCTTCGAACTCTGATATGTGGTCTTGACGGGTAAGAAATGGGCGACTTTGGACAATCGGTCAACTATGACCCAAATAGAGTCATTTCCCCTACTAGAAGTAGGCAATCCGGTGATAAAGTCCATTCCAACGGAATCCCATTTCCATTCCGGAATCTGCAAGGGTTGCAACAATCCAGCGGGTCTTTGATGTCCTGCCTTGACTCGCTGACATATATCACACTTGGCGATATAGCTTCCGATTTCTCTCTTCATCTTATGCCACCAAAATTGCTCTTTCAAGTCTTGATACATCTTAGTTCCTCCGGGGTGGATAGAATAAAGAGTATCATGAGCTTCCTTCAAAATAACTTCTTTCAACTCAGAATCTGCAGGTACACAAAGGCGTCCTTTGTACCACAAAACTCCTTCTTCATCTTCGGTAAATCCGGGTACTTTGCCTGTACCGATACAACGCTTGATTCCGTCGATACTAGCATTTCCTTTCTGCGCCTCTTTGATCTGACTGATCAAAGTGGGCTGGAGTTCTATGCTAGCCAAAAATCCTTCACTCACTAATTCCACTCGAAAATTTTCCATCTCCTTGTGCAGGCTTGGTTGCTCCTTCAAGATCATGGAGTTCAAGCGGCACGGCAATCTGCTAAGGGCATCGGCTACCACATTGGCTTTACCAGGTGATAGTGAATGTCCAGGTCGTAATCCTTAATTAGCTCAATCCACCTTCTCTGCCTCATATTCAGCTCCTTCTGAGTGAATATATATTTCAGGCTCTTGTGATCCGAATAAATCTCACAACGGTTTCCCATCAGGTAATGCCTCCATGTCTTCAGGGCTAGAGCTACGGCTGCGAGTTCGAGGTCATGGGTTGGGTAATTTTTCTCATGTTGTTTCAGTTGTCGAGATAGATAAGATATAACTTTGCCTTCTTGCATTAGCACACATCCGAGACCGATCTTGGATGCATCACAATACACATCGAAGGGCTTAGTGATATCCGGCATGATCAAGATTGGGGCTGAAATCAATCTTCTCTTGAGTTCTTGAAGACTTGCTTCACATTTGTCGGTCCATTCAAATTTCATGTCCTTCTTCAGCAATTGGGTCATGGGTCGGGCGATACTCGAGAATCCTTCTACAAACTTGCGGTAATATCCCGCCAATCCGAGAAATGCACGAACTTGGGTTTGAGTGGTTGGGGCTTGCCAATCTTCTACATCTTTCACTTTGGCAGGGTCAACGGCAATTCCTCCGGTTGATACAATGTGACCGAGGAATCCTACCTCCTGTAACCAGAATTCACATTTGCTAAACTTGGCATACAACTGATGCTCTCTAAGGGTTCCAAGAATGGTCCTTAGGTGTAGCTCATGTTCTTATTCCGATTTGGAATATATCAGGATGTCATCGATGAAAACAACGACAAACTTATCCAAAAAGTCCATAAAAATCTTATTCATGAGATTCATGAAATAAGCGGGGGCATTGGTTAATCCAAAGGACATAACGGTATACTCGTATAATCCATAACGGGTGGTAAAGGTAGTCTTTGGAATATCCTCTGCACGAATCTTGAGTTGATGATAGCCAGTCCTAAGGTCAATCTTAGAAAACACTTTGGCACCGGTCAACTGATCAAACAAATCTTTTATCTTGGGCAAGGGGTATTTGTTCTTGATGGTGACATCATTCAATTTCCGATAATCCGTACACAAACGGTTACCTCTATCCTTCTTGTCCACAAACAAAACAGGTGATCTCCATGGTGATGCACTTGGTTGAATCAATCCAATTTCCAGCATGAAATCCAGGTGCTTCTTCAGTTCTGCTAGTTCCGATGGGTTCATACTATAGGGTCTCTGGGCTATGAGTCCGGTTCCAGGAATTAGTTCGATGATAAACTCGATATCCCGATCTGGGGGCATACCGGGCAAAACATCTGGAAATACATCGGGGTATTCATAGACTATCCGGACTTGGTCAATGGTAGGTTGGGCTATACTCTTGTTGCACTTGAATTGACGAGGTAAGGTTTCATATATATGCTCGACTGATATTCCGGCTGTACTGGTCATGGTGATGGCTTTCTTGGCACAGTCAATCAATCCTTTATGTTTGGACATCCAATCCATTCCTAGTGCTACTTCCAAACCTTTAGTTCCGAGTACTATCAGATTAGCATAAAAATCTATGCCATGGATTCAAATAGGGACGACTTTGCAAATTTGCCTAGCCTTGGTGGTCGAACCGGGAATTTGAACAATCATAACATGCTTCAGTTTGGTTGGTTGAATTTTACTAGTGCATGCAAATTCTTCGGTGACAAATGAGTGCGATGCACCAGAATCAAACAACACTCGAGCAAGTACTGAATTAACAGAAAACATACCCAGCACGACGTCTGGCGCTTCCTGGGCTTCTTCAACATGCATGAGAAAAAGACGACCATTGCGGTTGAGTGAATTCCCTGGGGCAAATATCCTTCCTGGCTGAACACAGCTGGGGCATTGTTATTGGGGGCTGCGGCATTCTTCTTGTTGGGGCACTCGTTGGAATAGTGGCCTTTATTTCCACAGTCATAACAAGTCACCTGCGACTTGTCCTTTGTTGCTACAGCCACAGCATTGCTTCCAGTCCTCGGGGCAGTGTTGGGGTTGGCGGTAGCATTGTTGTTGTTGAACTTGGGTGGGGCACGGTTGAAATTGCTAGAGTTTCCGGGGTTGTTGTGATTTCCTCCGGGCCTAGGGTTTCCACGGTTGGGATAGGTCGGACGGTTCATCGGGGGTCTGTTGGTTCTTGGGGCAAATCCTGGAGATGGGTTAGGGCGATACTTTGGGGTCTGATGGGTTCCTGGCTGATGCATCATGCGACGTTTGCGGTTCTCATTGGTTTGGTTGATCTTTCCTTCCATCTGGATGGCAGAGTCGACAAGGGCTTCAATATCAGCAAAGGGGATATTGACTAACACAGTTTGCATCTCATCGTGCAGACCATTCAAGAATCTCTCTTTCTTCTTGGCTTCGGTGTCGATCTCATCAGGGACATACCTAGCTAATGACAAGAATTTGTCACGGTATTCCACTACGGTCATCCTTCCTTGCTTCAGTTCTCTGAACTCGTCTCTCATCCTCTTGATTAAACCCGGTGGCACATGGGTTCTGCTAAACCTGACCTTGAATTCTTCCCAGGTCATCATCTGGCCTCCGGTCATTGCACGCACACTGTTCCACCATGCCCTGGCATCTCCGGCTAGGTAGTGGGTGGCGAACAGGACTTTCTCGTTGGCTTCCACTCCGGTGACTTCTAGGTTATTTTCCATGGTTTGCAGCCAATCATCGGCATCTAGGGGTTCTTCAGACTTATTGAAAATAGGTGGGTTGGTGTTCTGGAAATTCTTGAGCTTAGATCTATGGTTGTCCTGATTTCCATGGCCTTGATTGTTGTGGGAAAGCTGGGCTATCTGTTGCAGGGTGGCTAGGTTGGCTTGACGTTCCGCTCTTTCAGCTTCACGGTCATAAGTCAACATTTGCAGGATCTGCAACATCGGGTCCGGGGATGAACCACTTCCTCCGCGTGGCATCTGAAGATTGAGATAGATCATGAGAAAAGAGGGAAATTTCTAAGGTTTTGGGGCTTTGAAAAGTTTTTAAAGTTTGACTCAGATTTTTCTAGCAACTTGCTTTTCATTCATTCATTCATTCATAGCACACGGTACAACACACACCATAACAAAGAAAAACAGATGGTTTTAAGAATCATTCTAGAAACTACGATACAATGGGACCGAATACTACTCACTATGCTAGTGCTCAAGTGCTACTACTCCTCGGAGTCGGTGTAGTCGTCATCCTCATCATCCTCGTCGTCATTGATGAAGGCGTAATCATCCTCATCGGTGAAGAAATCCATAGCCTGATCCTCCA
The DNA here is from genome assembly GCA_023614405.1 of Avena insularis. Lineage (NCBI taxonomy): Eukaryota > Viridiplantae > Streptophyta > Magnoliopsida > Poales > Poaceae > Avena > Avena insularis. The sequence goes on from CM042695.1 coordinate 392,865,359, forward strand.
GAAAATCATTATCATTGCTGAGATAGGAGTAGGGGTCTCCATGAAGATCCTCTCCAGCATTCTCCCTTTCTTCCAACTGCATGTCTCTCTCGTGGATGGTCTCCTCCAAAGACGAGATGCGGTGGTGAAGACGGGCAATGATGCGCTCCTTCTTGTCGAGCTGACGGCGGCGAGACTTGCGATCCTTCGCTAGCATGGCGATGGTTTGGTCCTTCGTCTTGATGATGGCAGACTTGTGGTTGGAGTAGTCACGGCAGTTATCCAACTCCTGCCGATGATCATACATCATGAAGCTAAGGTGGTCCAATTGGGTCTTCAACTCGTGATGGTATGGGGCTTCCAGTGGTTGTCCATTAGCATCACGCCTTGGGCAAAACTCAAAGCGGGTTCCCTTGATCTGGTTGATACTCTGCCCACACAGACGGGCAAGAGCTTCCTGCATGGCCCTGGCAAGTCCATCGAGCCAGTTGTTCTCTCTTAAGGTAAACTGAATTCCCTCAGCAGTGGGAGGTTCAATCTTTCCTCAGAGACTTGCAACAATTAGCCACTGCAGATCTTCTCCTCCTTGATCATTGAGCTGAGCTCCGAAGAACTCAAAAGTGACGCCCGAAGTTCCGAAAGCTGGTCCAAATCCCTCTCAAAGATAAGGTCTCCTCCATTTCCCAATTGGTAAAACTTGTTGTACTTCACGTCCATCTAGAAGAATATAAGATGAGTAAGTTAGTAGAGTGATCAAGTGTGTCAAATTTTTATGTATTTTGCAAGAGTTTTTGAGGGACATGAATTTTCATGAAAGAAGTAAGTGATAAGAATGAGAATAAGCTTTTTTGTAAATATTTGCTTCTTTTGGTTTTGAAACTAAGTTTTTTTGATTCAAACGTCCAGTCTAGCTAGGGTCTCCTATGGTCAGGATGGCTCTGATACCAACTTGTCAACACCCGGATTTTTAATCCCAGATGCCTGTTATGCCATACATCGCAATACCAGGAATACCTTTTTTGCGAGACATAATAGAATTGGATACCACAGTACATCATCCATTACAAACCATACATAAGGTTTTACACAAATAAGGATCTCATGATCCAGTTCTTAATACAACACAAGCAGCGGAATACGTAATAATAATGGCGTGGCGAAGCTCCATCTTCGGGGTCACAGGCAATGCTGACGATGGGAGATGATCCTAGTTGTCGTAACCTTCCTGGGGTCCATCCTCCAGGTACTCCTCTTCATAGTCTGGCCACGGGAATAGCCAGTGACAAAGCCATGAGTACTCTTTAAGTACTCGCAAACTAATACTAACAAGTGAAAGGGGTTTTTGGTAATAGGACACTAGGCTCTAGGGTTGTTTTGCAAGAAGCCAGATTTATCTCTACTAAGTTCAGAAGCAAGAGAAGCTAGTCAAAATTTTATAACTACTGAGGAGGAACTTGTATTTCATTCTGTTGTGGTCAAGTCAAAGTCTCCATTTATTTCACAAGTCATTTTGAAAACATCTGACGGGGGAACAGTATGGCCACTCTAACTGTCCATAACCGCGGACGCAGCTATTCGAATAGTTTGACACTCTGCAGAGATTGTACACTTTCACCACAACATTCGATATATCCGTCAGGAACAAATCCTGAATTCACCATACTAAGTATGCGGATAATCAATCCTAACCTTTCAATTACACGCCCTAGTATAAGCACCTCTCCTGTGAGTTTGGCCTCCCAACCATGACCAACTGTCATCTTGGGTACTGCACAGGTGGACAATCTTCACAAGGTAGCCTCAGCTCAGACCTTGGCTGTGAGGGAACTAATACTAAGGTATATAAGTTTCCAGTCAAGCCCTACCCAATCTTCGGGTATTGTGGTTGTACGATAAAATTGGAATGGTATCGCATCCAGACAACCATCAGTTTTATAAAGGGCTAAGGCTCATGCCTTAACATTTTCATCACCAAAATCATCTAGTGTTCGGAAACACATGTCCAAAACATTTCAATAGAATGATCCATCATTCCAAGGTTTTCATAACCATTTTTCAACCAAGTATTCCCATCTAAATTTGATCAAGTTTTATGCTTAGCACTAGCATCTACAAGTGGGGGTAAGTACTAATTTGGGGTGGTAAACTAGTGGAGTTTCAACTAAGTTCAATCTCATGCCTTAGGATGACATCAAGATTATCTAGCTTAGGCCAAATTTTATGCTCTTTATGCAACCTTCAATTATCTATATAGAATCTACAATTCACTTAAGTAAACTCTAAGTAACAGCTTTGATAAAGAAATAAAGTAGAAAGCTTGCAAGTAAAACTAGGATTGGGTATCATCAAATGTGTCTAACCAAGCATGCTTAGTGCATTACATAGGTTAACCTGATTGGTAAGGCTTGCATCAATATCAGTATAAGCTTGCTAAGTTAATAGCTTGCAAGTATTTGCTTGCCTTGTGCAGAGCAGTGGTTGAAGTTCTCCTCGGCTTCTTCTTCATAGTATCGTCCTTCCTCCTCGTATCCTTGGTCGGTACTAGCGTCTATAAATAAATACGAGGTACACAATCACCAAACAATACTTAAATACTTGCAATCAACACACAAAAGGGTCCTATAGATGATCTAGCATCATCACTAACATTACAAGATTAAAGCTTGGTTTAATTCCTTTTATTTTTAGAAAAGTAATTTCTACTCATTGAAAAACTACATAAGATTTAATATTCTCCAAACCAAACATGGGATCATGTTGACACATGTCATCACCACATATTGTAGTCCATGGGAATATGATTTAAAGTGGTATCACAATTTAATAAGGTTTTACCCTTTTATTTTAATTAAATAAAGTGACTAGAAATGCCTATGTAGCATTCTTTTATTGCTTGAACATTATTTATGTAAGTAAACCTATATATTTTTATATATTCTGAAAGGTATGTCCCCACGCATCAGTGAGACGAGGGGGTGCGAAGCGGTATGGGGCGATGTGGTGCGTTCGATCTAGTTCTAATCCAACGGCTAAGGGTCATCGTCGACGTTGGGCAACACCGGCGAGACAGAAACCTAACGCGGCAGATGGGGGTCATCGGGGGCTCACCGGGGCTCAGGCGAGGGTCGGCGAGGTGGGCGAATGACGAAGTCGACGACGGCAAACCTCCTGGTACCGGTAGTTTCTCCTGGGGTAGCTCCAATCGCTGGCTCCCTTCTTCTCCAGAGGCGGCGGGCTCCGGTGAAATTCCGGCGAAGTGTTGCTCGCCTTGCTCCGGGAACGGGGTGGAACGATCAGTGAGGAGAGGGGAGTGAGATGGTGTGCTCAATTCGGTTGGGGGTGGCCTCTATTTATAGTCGCGGTGACGAGACCGAACGGGATGGGCAGGCGACGGTGGCAACATGGCTATGGGCTGCTAGAGGCATGGCCGGCGGTGGTGATCGCTTGGTGGTCTCCTGGCGATGCTCTACGGATTTAATGCGCATGTAGGGGTTGTGGCAAATGGTCTAGAACACGCGACGCTCTGCGCGGCAGAGGCGGCGTCTTCGACGACGAGCGGTGGCTGTGAGGCATGGGGCGGCGAACGGGGGTGTCTGGCGGTCTCCTGGGTCGGTGGCGATCATGTATGCACGCGGCGAGGGCGGCGCGCGGTCTGTGGGCGTGTGTCGAGGGCGGCGCTCTGGCGCACGCTCGGCATGGTTGACAGAGGCACGGGCGTGGCGTTCCTGGGTGCTCTGGTCGATGTCTTTGAGGCAGGACTGGTCGAGAGGGGGCGGTGAGGCATGGGTGATCTCCCAGACAAGGTTGGCACGGCTAGTTTCTCTCCTAGCTTGCTGTCTACACTGGGTGGCATGGTGTGCTTCAGCTGTTCACCATTGATGGCATTGGCGAGCTCACAGTGGTGCTAGTGATTAGTTAAGTTCGTTAGATGATCTACTAAGGCTATTCTGAGCTAGAGAGGGAACCAGTTAGGCTCAAAACACTACACACTATAGTGTTTTGATTTTGTTAGATTTGAATCTGCAAGGTGTTTGATGAAATGGCCGCAAGAATTCAAGTTTTGAATTTGGAAAAGATTTTTGGTGGGTGTGCTAGATTGGTGCTGGTGAGTTTGCAGATGCTTGGGTTTTGAAAGTTGAGCTTGTTTGAGTGGTTTTTGAAAAAGTGGAATCTTCTCATATGATAAAGATTCAATTTTGAATTGTCATTTAAACTATGCATTTGAAAGTTTCTGGATGATCACAAAGTGGTCCTTGATACTTTGTTATGAGTACAATCAAGGGGTGTAAAGATACAAACAAGTTTTTGTTAAGTTCTGAAAGTTTGAGACAGCCAAAGTAGGCATGGGAGTTAAATTGGCCAAAATGACCATTCCTTTATTTTGTTTGTTTTGATTTATTTGTCTTTGGGAAAAGTGTGGGGATTGTTTAGATGATGTTTATTTCACCTAAGAATCCTTTTGCAAGCAAAGAAACACATAAACAAGGCAATTCAAAAGAATCCAAATTAGGATGCATACACATATGAATGCTTTCATGTTTTTATTTAGAAAAGTTTTTGTTAATCCTAAATTTGATGATTAGAGTTTGATGATTCTAGTTTAATATTTTTGGGATGTTACAATGGCAGTAGAGGGTGAGCGAGCATATGTGCAGGGGCTTGCTCGAATCAGCGCGTCAGGGCGAACAATAAACTAGCGGCGCCGTCCAAGGTTGGTCATCGGCACCGGAGTTGCGACGACGACGAGCGGCGGAGCTCTCTTCTACACGGCGAGCGAGCGATCTAGGAAGCAAATAAAAATTTGGAGAGCCTCGGGAGGATCAGGGACTCACCACGATGCTCATAGTGGGGTCAGTTAGGTCGAGGGGAAACAAAATCGATGATGATTGATGATGACCGGCGACGGTGGTCGTCGGGGATTGAGTCGATGCGGTCGATTCAGAGTCCGTATGCTCGATTCCTTCTGGCTAGAGCTGCTACACACCATGACGAAGTTTGTGGTACGCTTGGCTAGTCGTGGGGCGATCTCTAGCGGCGGCGACAAGCGTCTCCAGGAAGCTAGGGTTCGGTCACTGAGAGGAAAATGGGGAAGAGAGGGTGCTGGAGTTAGTGAGAAGGGGAATGCAGAGATGGGGATGGGAAGGGGCGTCGTCGTGGCCTCCTTATCCTCTCCTGGTGACGGCGGCGTGCATCTTGACGCAAGGACGGCGGCGGACAGCCACGACATCGCCACTGAGATGCTTCCAGCTGGAGGAAGACGTCGGCGTGATATTTTGCGAATACCCCATGGCATGTTTCAAGATTCAACCCACAGTCCTTGGTAGTGCCCCACCTGTCAGTCACAGAGCGAGATGAGCTGGGCTGGTTCTTGGGCTACTGTTGGGCTGACGTGGGCCAATGTTGGCCTACAACTAGGTGCACCTGGCAGTAAATAAGGAAGGAGAACACTAGGTTGAGGCCTGGTTTCGTTTTTCTTTTTCATTATACATTTTCTATTTTCTGTTTTGTTTTCAGATTTGTAATTATACATTTGTTTGAAATTTTCCTTATAGAATTTATTTTTTAGATAGTTGCAGCAATGCTAAAATGTATTTATAATCATTTTGTGAGCCTTTACTGTGTATTGTTATCATTTCTTTATTTTCATTATATATATACTTTTCCTCTTAGTATTTGTAGGATCTTTTCATATGAATTTATTTTATCTAATATCCATAACTTATTAAAGAATGCATGACTATTAACTTATGAGATTTGATTCTTATTATCTTATAATATTAAAGAAGTTTTTATATATAGTGATTCTTCATTATTATTTGATACATGATATACTAAAGAATTAATATGGTTAATGTTTTTAACATGAATTTAGGGAATAACAATGTAAATATTTTATTATAACTAACATAAGAGTTAGGATTTGAATTGTGAATGCTTACCCTACGGTTTAGGGTACTTAATACACTTATTTTCTTTTGTTGATGTGAATAAAGATTAATGGCTAAACATATTGTCTCCATGTTTATGATCTTTAATGATACCACCCTTTAAAATAGAAAGTTATTATCTGGAATGTCTGATGGAAAAGAATTGATAAAGATAACTCCTAAGCACATATGGTTGTGATAATTGGAATTGACAGAGATGTGCTTAAGTGATTTGGTATAGGAAAATATTCCTATAAGGCTTTGTGGAAATAAGAAGATAGATCAATCAGATGAAATGGATATTAAGCTTGATTATAAATTTAGGGTTTAGTGTTTACCAAGAATTTCTATCTTCCATACTTCATAATTCTTGACTTCTACTTAAAGAATTCCTTTCCTAGATATACTACTTCTTCCTATCCATCATCATGTGTTAACATGATGAGCTTTACTTCACAAGAATATTCTTATCTACCTTTTACTCTTCTTAATCCATTTATAAATTCAACGAGCTTGACACTATTTTTTTTCATAATCTTCTCATATCCATACTTGGTTATATCAACTACTCTACTGCTGATAATGTCCAATCCAACAGTTGGTTAATTCTAACTCTATTCATACTCTTCCTTAATCATCCATCACTAACATTACTCTAGTAGATGTATATATCAAACTACTTTCCTTAAAACCTTACTATCCTTTAAGAGGAATAACACTACTTCAATAACTCCATGCTACTCTAGCTTCGGCTTAATTATAATGTCTTATATCTACTTGACTCCAATATCTTATACTTAACTTCACATTTATCATGGGGACTTATCATGGTTGACTTAGGATACATATTTATACTAGGGTTCAATCATGTTCTACCCACCAATGTCACTTATACATGATATAAGCATTCAATCTTGGTGGCTAAAGCATCATCATTATAATCCTTTGATCCTTTATGGTTTAGGTTTCCAGTTGGCTAACCAAGGTTTTCATCAATACAAGATTATAGTTGTATTATAATTATCTTCTTAGTACCTCTATTGGATTAAGGGATGTTATTCATGGACTATGCCCCTAAACACAAATGGTTATAATAATTGGAAAGGACAAGAGTTAATAGTTCAAGAATTGATAGACTAACGATTGGTGAATTAATAGTTGATTTCTCAACATTGATGAACAACAGATATTAGAAAATGATTCAATAGAAATGATAAGGATTATATGGGAAGAAAGATATGTGGTGAATGGTTTTGAATTTCTTTCCTTCCTACTCCATATAACTTAAAAGTTAGGATTAAGTATTACCATGATCCACATGGTAGAATTGGATAAGAATAAAATAAGTCAAGGGTTAGTTATTACATTCTTGTTACTTGGGTTATATATTCTTAACTTGGTATTCATGGGTTGTTGTAATGAATACTATGATATGATCACCTAAGGATCAAATATAGATCATTAAGCAATGTATTAGGGTTTAATTTTATTGCATTTGATCTACCCTTAGATGAAACCTCCCTTACCCAAAATAAGGTTTTAGCAAAGGTCACATTGAAACTTATCGTAGTCAACTTGATGATCTACTTTAATTCCATCAAGTTAAGAGAAGCTTCAATCACTTTGACAAGTTTTGTTTAAAAGCGCGAAAATTATTCGGATTTTCTATGCATGAATGCAATGCACACATCTGTGTTCAGCTTATTTCTAAGCTCAAATGCTAGGATGTTACAGACTCTCCCCCTTAAAATAAACTTCATCCTCGAAGTTCGTAAACTCTCATGTTTCGGAGTAAGGAATTATCCTGTATTGGTTACGATACGTCTCAGCTCCATGATAACCTCAATGGGAATAATTTTAGTATTCCATATCCAGATCGTTTCCTTGAATTCCCACCATTCTTGGTAATCTCCAACTTGTTGTCTTTAATACTCCAAAGTTCCTTTTACTTTACTCCCTTAGGGATATTTCCTTATTCTGAACTCCTTAAATTGGGATCTCTTCTTTAGTTCCTTATTCTGATTAGGTATCCTAATCCAATTCCTTTACTTGATCATAAAACTTCCTTGCTATACTATATATGGTCTAGGAAGTCTCTCTAAAATAGGGTTTTAACTCTATTAAACAATAACTATGGTCAAAATACTAACCTTTGATTTGTGATTGTATGGTTTATACTGGTGGTCCTTCCGAAGATTGGATTTGAACTCATTTAGTCCATACCCATTGGAATTTCTTGTTCCTTTATACATGTCTAATTGGATGTGTTTTATTTCTTCTTAATGATCTCGTAAGAGTTGTTTCCTATAGAATTAATTTGTTAGGATTAATTTATTTTATCACCTTCAAGCTTTTACCTTATCAAGTTTTAGATAATCTTTTGTTATCACCTTAAGTACTCCTTCAACTTCCATTTATTAATTACCTTAAGGTTTGAGTACTACTACCTTGAAATAAACTTCGATCTTTCATCTAGACATACTTCATAGAGTACTTTTCTGATGATTTTCTTTTAACCTTATGAAAATAAGGCTTGATATTGTTGTAGGTTAGTCCTTCTTCTCCAACCGTTACTCGGAAAGTCAGATAGCAATACTTCAATTTCTTATTATTTACTCTCCCCCTTAGGGTTTACTAATGGCCTCTAAACTGCATATAAAATAACCATTGGCTTTATAATTAGATTGTTGGTCTTTATTCAGCTTATACTTTACCTAGTTAGGGTATTATGAAAGATTGTACGGTGTATCCACACAATTGTGGATCTCCGAAGTGAATCTTGCAGCATTATTTGTCTTACTTACTATTTGGACATTTTCGCTTTGATAGGCCTGACTTCGCGAGGCGTCTCGAAAGACGATCGCTTTAATGTTTATACTCCTTCATGTCTTTCTTAACTTAGTCCAAGTTTTATGCTCTTTATGCAACATTAAGATGATCTAGTTGACTAAATCAACCAAATACCAGCTGCGGACAAACACCAGCTGCGGACCATCCTAGGGTGTATGAATTACCCTACGGTTTCCGACATACTTCTGGCATTCTTTCTTAATTGTCAGAGTTTGAATACCATTTTTGGTTCCAAAAATTCTTCTTTGCACCCATTCATGATTCTTCCATGAACTTGGTACTACTACTTCATTAACTTCTTAGCAACATCACTTATTTTTGGTGAACTTTAAGTTTATCACTTCTTGTTGCTCCATACATTTTCTACACTAATCTTCCTTCTTATTGTTGTTTAGCAATGATCTAAACTTGATTCATCCTTCAAATTGCGTGGATACTCCTTATACTTGCTTCATTCTTCATGTAGGCTTTCATCTTGGTCTTTGGAACTCGTCACTCCCTTACACGAATTCCCTTTTTTATCTAGGTCTATAACATCAAGTAATAACTGAATGTTGCAACATGTATTTGCACACCAAGTCAAACTTCATGTACATATCTAGTCAATCAAGAAGATCCAAGAAAAAACCAATAAATCCAAATGTGGTACATATAACACACAATATTCTAAGCCCGTAATATAGTAGTTGAGTATAATATCTGTATAATTCAGGCTTAGTTGTGTAGTATATGACACCTCCTCATATAGGTTTACATTGTGATACTTAGCACATAGGGGTCAAGCTATTCTTTGTCTCAATATTTACCCAAATTGCTCAATTGCAACAGGATAATTTTTAACAAAGTGGTCTCAATTTGGTTTTGACTAACCTTTAGACTCACTCTTGGAATGGCTAATATAACCAACTATCATTATTTAGTAAACTAACCTCACATGATCACTCCAAATGACTAATCAGATTTTATTTGATAACTTAAACCAAAGATTATTAGAATTTTTTAGCACCTATGACTTCTATCATACCTCTACCATGGTATTTTCATACTTCTACTCCAAGATAATTCAATAAGTACTTGTCATACTTACACTTACATCATGGTTTCGGAGCTAATCTCACCATGATCTTATTATGTTTTGCCTCTTTATCATGATTTAAGAGCTAATCTAACCATGATGACTTTGTTTCACACTACACTATTATTAAATCTTAACATAATTTCACTTCATCACGTAGAATTCGCAAGTGAATCCCACATGATTACTACTCATTACATCAACATTTATCCTGATGATATTCATCATGTTGTCTTTGGTTAACAACTAACAATAAAATTTCACTGTGCTACTTGAATTCTAGAGTTAGGCTCCAATTGATGTATTACACTTGATCCTAATCTACTGTGACCAATTGGCTTTCCTAAAGTATCTTGGTGAGTTATGTCTCCTTCGGAAGACAGTAAATAGCACTTTACTAAGAGAAGATGGAAAACTATTTCTAAGAAAGATGATTATACACCTCATGACAAGGTTATCCTCAAGTGGATACTCATCACAATTCATAAGAATATTTGGTTTAGATAAGATGGCTCCTATAGTCACTATCCAACCTATAGATCTTCCTAAAAGGGTTTTAATCCTAAGGTCAAAGGATATGCTCTGATACCAGCTGCGGTGACCCAGCATACTACTGCATGATGTAGTACACTATAGTCGTTGACATAACACCAATGAAACATCATTCACTAGTATTACATCCCTCGGAGTGGTACAACAGAAACACAGTAGGTCCAAGACATGACTATAGGTTACAACTCCACTCTTTACACAAGATCTAGAGAACATTTCAGGCTAAAGAGAGAGAAAGAAACTTCTTACAAAGAAGAATCAGAAATAAACAACTCAAAAACTATCATACTATTAAGACTAGTATCAGAACTAGTGGTCTGGTATTCATGCTATTGCAATACACTACAGAATTAGGTTCTATGGCTAGAGATTATATTTCTATCTAATCAACAACTTCGTCTTCACTTTAGTTGATGTATATGCTGACTTCCTTTACTTCATTGAAGAGCTTGAGCTTTTGATGATGATTCCTGGAGCATACTTGATGTAGACGTCGTCTTAATGGCTTCAGAATCTAGCAAGGGTTAAGAAGATACGTTGGGTACGAGCGTACTCAGCAAGTTCACTAGAAAGAGTGTTTGATGCACTATAACTACAGCCACAGACCGTAGGTCGTAGGCAATGCAAGTTTTCGTAAACATTTCTTCAAAGGTTGCTTTTATTTTGAAAAACAATGTCCGTCAGCCTTCACGGGTTTACCAGAACTTTCATGGAGTTCCTTTCCCGCCGCGTTCGCAGCTCCTTCCCGGAACAGGGAGTAACAAGTTACAGTTCTTACACTCTACAGAGGTGCGTTACTTTACCCATGAGAGATCAAATCCTTGTTGCACAATCGGGCGATCTTTCCCATCCACACTTCCTATGGTGTGGGGCCCAGTAGATGATCCAAGCCAATCACTGCCCCCTTCGCGACCTCGCATGCCTCCTTGGTGTACACCATGCCCACACATTGAATTACGGCAATGGTTTGTACAGACCGTTAGATGCCAGAACTAGCGTGGGACGTTGAGGGTTCCCACCCATATGCTGCATATCCTCTACAAATTACCAATTAATATGCACGCTACGAGTGATAACAGCCATGACCTGCACATCCGGCTACATGCGAGAGGTAGAAGATACAGCTGACTTCTCCACCCCATTCCAAATATCATGGTTAACGCGTGATATACGACGCAAGAATCACTGGCGACATTGGTTGTTAAGTCCTAGATAATATGTTCCATTACCACCGGAACTTTCATAGTAGGTTATTACCTCGTGGTAAATAACCTATAATCATATTATTATGAAAATAGTGTTTTCTGACCTTTTTCAAATGCAGGTGATGACAACACTGGATTTGCAAAATACTTTATAGAAAATAATCAAAGGACATGAGCAAGTGTGAACTTGCCTTTTGTGATTGCAAGATTATGCACTCACGGTCATCGAGACAATATAAAAGATCCAATATCTGAAATCAGCATCATTGGTCCGGTAAGGACTAATGTTTAAAGAAGCAAGATGCTAGTATGCATAAGTAATGTAATGCAATTGATAAACGTGAATCCCGGGGATAACGTTGATCTAGGGTTTGTATACTGGTAATGGTTCCTTTAGAATGTGTTGTACTTTTAGATAAGCTTCACACTTGTGCTTCTTATTAAGGCTTGTGAGTGTATGTGAAACAACATGTGAGTATAATAAAGCACACACAATAATAGAATACTCAAGTGAGGAAATGTATCTAAAGACTATGTATATAAGGTTTGTTCATCATTTACAGCTTTCATGAAAATGCTTATGTCTTGCTTTATAATGTATCTTAAAAGAATAACTTTTGAAGAAAATCTTACTTAGCTAAGCGAAAGTATTTGAACTTTAAGTTAACCTTATTAGGTGTTCTTTCTAGTTATAGCCTTTAAGTAAGAAAGAATTACTCCATTTAATTAATGATATTAGTAGTATTTGAGACTTATCTATCTTGTTTTTTAGCTTGGTTAGTTTGATATTGAGATGCTTTAGGTCTAAGTTAAAATAGACCAAAGTTAACTATAAAACACATAATAAAGTCTTTATCATAATATTTAAAGTATTGTAGATTAAAGTTAACTTTAAAGACATAGACGGACTTAAGGTATATTGCTTATGTTATTTGTATCTTTTTTACTTTATAATGTTTCCTTAAAGTTATTTAAGAATGGTTATATTTTTATTTGGTGTAGTGGTTTCTTGAATTTATAATAGAATAAAATTATTTATCTTTTTGTGAATGAGTGTTATAGTTTGTAAACAAGGAAGTAATATTACTTAACTACTTATAGATTTACTATAGGGTTTTGGTATGTTTATACATTTGTCCTTAAAACAATGGTAATAGATTTTATCAAGTCAAAATAATAATCTTGAGAATTTAATATTTGATAACTCTATTTGGAAAATAATATTTACTTAATGTTGAATGATAATTCAAATAGAATTGTATTTAAAATGTGTTGAACCATTTTGACTTCATAATATCAATGTTGAAGACTAATACTATTTATTATACACAATTGGCTAATTTTTGAAATATTAGCAAATTTTATTTACCCTTATATGAATTATTAACTAAGGAGTTAGGTTTAAATTCAAGTTGTTAAAGTGTTTTAAATTTTTATTTACCTCAAAAGTGGAATATTATATTTTTAATATGTAGGTATTATTTTTGTGATCATTTTGGTATATTACATTTATTTTTATGATTTATAAATAATAAGATATGATTTTTATAAGATTTATTACTTTATAAATACTTAATAAATAATAAATATTTAATTAAGTGAAATAATAATGCATTATTATAGTTTTAGTTTATATTTCTTATTTTTCTAAGATTTTTGGTATTTTATTTATATTTTTATCATTTACCATTACTTAATTATGAATTATCAAAGTGTTATTACTGATAAAACCTTTATTAAATAATATTTATTTAATTAACTAACATAATAATGTTTGATAATAGTTTAATGTTATAGATTTTATTTTTCTAATTTTTTTCATATATTATACACATTTTTCTGAATTATAAAATAAAAGTTATTAATTAAACAAGATTTAATCATTTTATTACATTTCAGGAAATATTTATATTTGATCTTATAATTTTTTTATCTAATTCCTAAACAGAATACTTCTTACACCGAGGCTAAACCTAGACCTAGACACTGACTGGTGGGTCTACGGCCCTGTTGATGTGCCACGCTGGCGTGCACCCATCAACAGACCCAGTCAAACACGATAACATGGCCAAGGTGACCTCACCCTGACGTCACCTCACTGGTGGCATGGCAGACGACAGCGAGGATGGAAGTAGAGGGCGAGCGAGCGTATGTGCAGGGGCTTGCTCGAATCAGCACGTCAGGGCAAATAATAAACTAGCGGCGCCGCCCAAGATTGGTCATCGGCATCGGAGTTGCGACGACGACGAGCGGCGAAGCTCTCTGCTACACGGCGAGAGAGCGATCTAGGAAGCAAATAAAAATTTGGAGAGCCTCGGGAGGATCAGGGACTCACCACGATGCTCGTAGTGGGGTCAGTTAGGTCGAGGGGAAACGAAATCGATGATGATTGATGATGACCGGCGATGGTGGTCGTCGGGGATTGAGTCGATGCGGTCGATTCAGAGCCCGTCTGCTCGATTCTTTCTGGCTAGAGCTGCTACACACCATGACGAAGCTTGTGGTATGCTTGGCTAGTCGTGGGGCGATCTCTAGCGGCGGCGACAAGCGTCTCTGGCGATCTAGGGTTCGGTCACTGAGAGGAAAATGGGGAAGAGAGGGTGCTGGAGTTAGCGAGAAGGGGAATGCAGAGATGAGGATGATAAGGGGTGTCGTCGTGGCCTCCTTATCCTCTCCCGGTGACGGCGGCGTGCATCTTGACGCAAGGACAGAGACGGACGGCCTCGGCATCGCCACTGAGCTGCTTCCAGCTGGAGGAAGACGACGACATGATATTTTGCGGATACCCCCTGGCATGTTTCAAGATTCAACCCGCAGTCCTTGGTAGTGCCCCAACTGTCAGTCATAGAGCGAGATGAGCCAGTCTGGTTCTTGGGCTACTGTTGGGCCGACGTGGGCCAATGGTGGGCTGCGACTAGGTGCACCTGGCAGTAAATAAGGGAGGAGAACACTAGGTTGAGGCCTGGTTTCGTTTTTGTTTTTAATTATACATTTTCTATTTTCTGTTTTGTTTTCCGATTTGTAATTATACATTTGTTTGAAATTTTCCTTATAGAATTTATTTGTTATATAGTTCCAGCAATGCTAAAATGTATTTAGAATCATTTTGTGAGCCTTTACTGTGTATTGTTATCATTTCTTTATTTTCATTATATATATACTTTTCCTCTTAGTATTTGTAGGATCTTTTCATATGAATTTATTTTATCTAATATCCATAACTTATTAAAGAATGCATGACTATTAACTTATGAGATTTGATTCTTATTATCTTATAATATTAAAGAAGTTTTTATATATAGTGATTCTTCATTATTATTTGATACATGATATACTAAAGAATTAATATGGTTAATATTTTTAACATGAATTTAGGGAATAGCAATGTAAATATTTTATTATAACTAACATAAGAGTTAGGATTTGAATTGTGAATGCTTACCTAGGGTTTAGGGTACTTAATACACTTATTTTCTTTTGTTGATGTGAATAAAGATTAATGGCTAAACATATTGTCTTCATGTTTATGATCTTTAATGATATCAGCCTTTAAAATAGAAAGTTATTATCTGGAATGTCTGAGGGAAAAGAATTGATAAAGATAAATCCTAAGAACATATGGTTGTGATAATTGGAATTGACAGAGATGTGCTTAAGTGATTTGCTATAGGAAAATATTCCTATAAGGCTTTGTGGAAATAAGAAGATAGATCAATCAGATGAAATGGATATTAAGCTTGATTATAAATTTAGGGTTTAGTGTTTACCAAGAATTCCTATCTTCCATACTTCATAATTCTTGACTTCTACTTAAAGAATTCCTTTCCTAGATATACTACTTCTTCCTATCCATCATCATGTGTTAACATGATGAGCTTTACTTCACAAGAATATTCTTATCCACCTTTTATTCTTCTTAATCCATTTATAAATTCAATGAGCTTGACACTAAAACTTTTCATAATCTTCTCATATCCATACTTGGTTATATCAACTACTCTACTGCTGATAATGTCCCATCCAACAGTTGGTTAATTCTAAATCTATTCATACTCTTCCTTAATCATCCATCACTAACATTACTCCAGTAGATGTATATATCAAACTACTTTCCTTCAAACCTTACTATCATTTAAGAGGAATAACACTACTTCAATAACTCCATGCTACTCTAGCTTCAGCTTAATTATACTGTCTTATATCTACTTGACTCCAATATCTTATACTTAACTTCACATTCTATCATGGGGACTTATCATGGTTGACTTAGGATACATATTTATATTAGGGTTCAATCATGTTCTACCCACCAATGTCACTTATACATGATATAAGCATTCATCTTGGTGGCTAAAGCATCATCATTATAATCCTTTGATCCTTTATGGTTTAGGTTTCCAGTTGGCTAACCAAGGCTTCATCAATAAAAGATTACAGTAGTATTATAATTATCTTCTTAGTAACTCTATTGGATTAAGGGATGTTATTCATGGACTATGCCCCTAAACACAAATGGTTATAATAATTGGAAAGGACAAGAGTTAATAGATCAAGAATTGATAGACTAAGGATTGGTGAATAAATAGTGGATTTCTCAACATTGATGAACAATAGATATTAGAAAATGATTCAATAGAAATGATAAGGATTATATGGGAAGAAAGATATATGGTGAATGGTTTTGAATTTCTTTCCTTCCTACTCCATATAACTTAAAAATTAGGATTAAGTATTACCATGATCCACATGGTAGAATTGGATAAGAATAAAATAAGTCAAGGGTTAGTTATTACATTCTTGTTACTTGGGTTATATATTCTTAACTTGGTATTCATGGGTTTTTGTAATGAATACTATGATATGATCACCTAAGGATCAAATATAAATCATTAAGCAATGTATTAGGGTTTAATTTTATTACATTTGATCTACCCTTAGATGAAACCTCCCTTACCCAAAATAAGGTTTTAGCAAAGGTCACATTGAAACTTATCGTAGTCAACTTGATGATGTACTTCAATTCCATAAAGTTAAGAGAAGCTTCAATCACTTTGACAAGTTTTGTTTAAAAGCGCGAAAATTATTCGGATTTTCTATGCATGAATGCAATGCACACATCTGTGTTCAGCTTATTTCTAAGCTCAAATGCTGGGATGTTACAATCTCCATCACCATTGCTGATTCCCATGATGAGGAGGGAGTAGTTCTTCCACGAGTCTAAGGGCTCTCCGGTAGCTATGTGTTCATCTCTCTCTATGCATGATCTTGTTGTGGTCATGAGCTTTGTAATCTAGTAGATCTACCTTGCTACTCAAGTGCTTCAATAGATCTATGCTCTCCCCATGTGTGTGAAAGTGCAACGTGCATGCCATGGTGGCACTCACGCTTGAGTCTACATAAATACTCATTGTGCTTTAATAGATCTATGCTTTTTCCCACGTGTGTGACAGTGACAGCGTGCGCGCCGTGTGTGGCACTTAAGCTAGATTACATATATATTCATGAGTTATATTTTGAGTTGGTTGTCCCTATGAAATTGTGGTGTTTGTTGGAACCATCTAGCGCTCAAGGTGACAATGTGGGGTTATCTATATTGGGGAAGGCCCTACCGTGGATTAGAGTGTCCAACCGGAGAGTAGTAAAGAGTAGTATCATGAAGAGAGGATATTTATATGAGAGAGTGTTCACTAGTGAAAGTATGATCCCTAGGCCTTGTTTCTAAACATTGAAATACCGTTTGCATCTAGATCTGTTGCATGTTTGCTTGCTTCCATCCTTTTGCCTTTATTCGTTACCCCACGTCAACAACAAGTTAGAAGCTACTTTCTCGCACCGTTACCACTTGTATTTCACTATATCTTCACCGAACTAGTGCACCTATACACCTGGCAAGTGTATTGGGTGTGTTGGGGACACAAGAGACTTCTTGTATCTTGATTGTAGGGTTGCTTGAGAGGGAATACCTTTGACCACTTCCTCCCTGAATTTGATAAACCTTGGGTAATCCACTTAAGGGAAACTTGTTGCTGTTCTACAAACCTCTGCACTTGGAGGCCCAACAACTGTCTACAAGAATATAAGTGCGTAGACATCAGTACCCTGTTGGCGGTTCTCTATGATACGCATGTACTTACTATGACAAGAACTTACCGGTAACTAAAGTTGAGTAGCATGAGGAGCGGCCCTCGTACTCAAGGGACATGAGATTGCCAACTTATATTTCGTCAAGCATATACTCCATCTTTGTTCACTTTAACCTTAATAACCTCAAGATGCTTATGATAGGGGCAATGAGAGATCAAAGCTAGTAATTACCATAATTTTTTGAAAGCTCTTTATGAACTTGAAATCCCTGCTTCCCTCTATGAAGGGCCCCTTTCTTCTACCTCTAAGTTGAGTCAGTAAACATGTTCCTCTCTATCTCCAGCAAGCATTTGAGTTGTTGTGTTTCAATCATTCATATGATGATTTATGCAATCATGTTCTTTATCTTCCTTGTTTGCACAAGACTCTTATCTAAATGAGTATTACTTTGAAAGCCATCATTGTGAAAAAACTTTTATGATTGAGCAAAGAGTACTCCTGTTGTAAACTTCTTTACAAAAGCTTTACTTGAAAACTGTTTGCCAGCTGTTCTCTGACGAAGAACAAAGTTTGCCAATCCCAATTATGATTTTTCTTTATGCATCTTTATTGTGACTCCCATACTTGTTGCAAGCTAAGTTATATAATGGTGAGTTGCTTTCTTCTATGAGGTTGTGTATTGGTAAGTGTGATGCTTCTTGTTCGTATTCTTTTTATCGACACTTCATTCCATAAACCTGTGGACATGCTTACTGAGCTTAGTTTTCGCTTGGGGACAAGCAAAGGTCTAAGCTTGGGGGAGTTGACATGTCCAATTTGCATCACCATTCGATATCATAATTTTCCTCTATTCATCGATATATTTCATATTAAGAGGTGTTACTTAGGTTTTTGCATGTTGGATGATTCTTGGAGGATGAACTGTCGGAGTCAGGATTCTGATGGAAAAAGCGGTGTTTTGATGCAATTTCGGGAAGATCAGAAAATACCAGAAAAACTACGGAAAATTATATTTTCCCGGAAGACAAAGTATGCCAGAAGGGGAGGCGGAGTTGGGCCATAGGGGGCCCACACCCCCCTCCCCAGGAGCGGGCCACCCCTGGCCACGCCTATAGGGGTGTGGCCACCTTGGCCCACCTCTAGCTCCGCCCTCTCGCCTATATCTTCTCCTCAAAACCCTAATACACGGGGAGCGACCACAGAAAGATTTCGCTGCCTCTGCGGGGCGGAAAACACGGAGAGAGAAAGAGCTCTCCGGTAGATAGATTTATACCGGTGAAATTCCTTCCCGGAGAGGGAAGATCGTCGTCATCAACACCATCATCAAGCTAGACTTCATCGGGATCATCATCATCCACACCATCATCTCCACCAGCACCATCATCATCACTCCATCCGCTTGTAACAATTGTGTTGAAACTTGCATAGTTCTTAGGGGAAACTTTCCCGGTGTTGATTACTATTGTAGTTGATGCTTATGAGTGGAACCATTTAATTATTGTTTATGTTCAGATTGTTATCCATTACCATATCATCTATGATCTTGATCCATATGATGTCTCGTGAGTAGTTCGTTTAGTTCTTGAGGACATGGGAGAAGTCATGTTGTTAGTAGTGAAATTGTGTTGAGGTATTATTCAATGGTTTAATATTTAAGTTGTGGTCCTATTCTTCTAGTGTTGTCATGTGAACATCGACTACATGATACTTCACTATTTATGGGACTAGGTGAATGCATTGTGTATTTGGCTACTAATTGTGGGGTTGCCGGAGTGACAGAAACATGAACCCCCGTTAGGAAACCGTTGCACAAGAAAGTGTAGGATCTCAGAGTTTAAGACTGTGGTTAGGTTTATATCTTAATTGCTTTCTTGTAGTTGCGGATGCTTGCAAGGGGTTTAATCACAAGTACTCCCTCCGTTTCAAAATATAAGATGTTTTAGGTTTGTGAAGAAAATGTATCTAGACTTGTTTTAGTGTGTAGATTCACTCCAAATATGAGTGAACCTATATACTAAAAGTAGTCTAGATACATTTGCTTCACAAAGCTAAAACATCTTATATTTTGAAACAGAGGGAGTATGTATTAGTCCAAGTAAGGTCGGTACATTAGCACAAGTTCACGCACACAACACTTATGAAACCAAAGAAGACTACTCATCTATATGAAGCGAAAGCACTTGACAGAATTCTCATGTGTCCTCGAGAACATTTAGTCCTCATTAGTATTTCCATCGGCTTGTACTTTGCTAAGAAAGGATTGGGCCACTTGCTGCAATTATTTGCTGTCTTTATTTATTTGCATTTTATTTCCTTGCTTTATCAGAAAACCCCTAAAAATCCATTTGTTAAGTATTTACGGAGATTTCCTGCTCCATACCACTAGTCAACACCTTCTGCTCCTCGTTGGGATCGACATCATATTTATCGAAAGTACTACGATACACCCCTATACTTGTGGGTTATCAACGAGCACTCAAACGAGCGTACCAGGCCCAGGGTAACTGCTTCAGACCATAAATAGCACGTTGCAGCTTACAGACGTGAGACGGGTACCAAGCATCCTCAAAACCAGGTGGTTGCTGCATGTAAACATCCTCAAACAAGAAACCATGCAGGAAAGCATTGCTAACATCAACCTGACGCGGAGTCCAGCCACGAGAAATTGCAAGAGAGAGAACCAAACGTACTATAGCTGGCTTGACCACTAGACTGAACGTGTCACCGTACTCGATACCATGCTATTGTGTGAAGCCGCGAGCAACTAGACGATCCTTGTGCTTGTCAACTGAACCATCTGGTCGAAGCTTGGTTTTGAAGACACATTTACTGCCAACAACATTGACGCCAGACGGTTGAGGAACCAAAATCTAGGTATGCGTCTAGCACAGAGTGGAGAACTCGTCAGTCATAGCGGCACACCACTATGGTTTCCGAAGAGCATCCTGATGAGAAACTGGTGTAGCAAAGAAGGCGCGACGACCTAGATCATCGCGAACATTACCATCGATATAGCGATTCTCTCGTCAGGTGGAGTCACGATTTCGCGTGACCATGGCGTGATCGGTTGCATCGACAACAGCAATCGAGGACGTCACAGCTGGAGGCGGTCCAGCGGAAGGTGACGTGGACTACTGCGAAGGATGGGACAAATCCGTGAACGACCCAGCTGTAGAGGCCGAAGGTGGTCTAGCTGCGATAGGAGACGAGCTAGCAGGCTCGGGGGAGGCCACGCCAAGCATCGTCGAGGGCGGGCTGTGCACACCGGGAGACGCGCCCGATGCATGCACATCGGGGTCGCCATGCACATCGATTGGCGACGTGGTGGAGGGTGCGACGCCTCCTGCGGATGTAGCGACGGGATCCTAAGACAGTGAAAAATCAACTGCAATCACATGATTAGCATACATGTAAGATAAGTCATAATTAAGCACATGGTCATTCATGAAGAAAAAGTGATGACGTGGCGAAGAGTGGGAATATTAACTGTAACTCCAAAAGTGGTAAAAGAAAAGACCGACTCGTCAAACATGACTTCACGAGAGAAATAAATGCTGAAACATATTGGCCAGGCACCTAAATTTGTGCCACGCTTAAATCAGCTTTGTAGCGGTGATCTATTTCACCATACTTTAGTCTCTAGCTAGCTGGCTTTTGTTTGCTTACCTAGTTGATCTGTTCTTTGCAGTTTGTTTGGGCGTGTTTGGTAGACCGGTTCATCCCAACAATTCTCATATCAACAGAGAATTCTACAATTTTAGGTGTTTGGTATGTTGGGCCACGCAGAGATAAAACAAAACTTTTTCCTCTAACGTGGTGATCCCAAGATCCAGCTTAGGTAGAAGGCCACAAGGTTTACCACTAGGCAGCCTTGATTCGGATTCTGCGATGAAGCGTCGATTGATGCGCAGATCCTTTGCGATCCGATCGTCCTGGTGCTGATCGTACAGCACCTCTGCTGGTACCCACACGTACAAGGAGGGGCACCGGCGGTGAACTGCTAGGTTCGTATCGACGGCAGGACTGCTATGGAGCTAGGGTTTCCAACACATGGAATGACCTAACCGAACAACGATTAACCCTTCTGGGTTACTGTGCTCCACTATATATAGGGAGTGAACATTGGCTCCACTCTCGTGGCCCATTTACTAAAGCCCATATAACACTAGTCACCGCGAGTCTGACTCGCTGACTAATTCCTAATCCGGCTCGGGTCCAACCCGGCCAGATTTCCGGCTTGGGTTCCACCCGGACTGATTTCCGGCTTAGGTCCAACCCGGACTTGCTCCCGCTCTTAAGTGTGTGACCCGGCAGGCTCATGGCTACTCGGACACGATTGGAGTCCGACTCGCAATCGATCAGTCGGCAGCGGCTCCTAGCAGAACGTGCCGACTCCCAAGTACCAAAGATTCGTGACGACTTGCCTTTCCAATGCGAATTGCATCCGAGTCCCTTTTGCCTCACGATATACCTTGTCAGACTATAGGCGAATAATTGTCATCCCTTAAATAGTCCGACTCTCTTCTCGATCCAAGATAAGTGATTCACCCGACTAACTCTTAGTCGATCGCCTCGGTTAACACTTAACCGAGTCATGCATGGCCATGCTTTCCGAATCATATCATCCGAGAGGGCCCAGAGAATATCTCTCCGAGTGGAGGGGCAAAATCCCATCTTGGTTATTCACATCATGCAGCTTGATTCTCAGTCGACCCGAACTCTGCCTTTATAACTACCCAGTTACGGATCAACGTTTGACAGAACCTAAGTCGGTGATCCTCAACTCGGACTATGCAATAACCTTAGGTCTAAGGATTACATTGATTGAGATATACAAATGACAACTTGTTCGTTGTACCTCAATATGGGTCAATCCGACTCGCTAAACTCTTTAGCCGAGTTTGTGTAAGTCGGAATGGCATCTCCATGCCCATGACAAATGGAATCGAGTCATCAAGCCGGCTTTCACATTGGTCTAAGTTGTGTGTCCAGGACAACCTCGATGACCAAGGATATTTAGTACAAACAACATGAATGCATAGTTCCACAACCCAATCACATATTCAATGATATACATCAGATGTTTATACAAGGACAACTTTATATCTTTATGAATACAATGGGAAATCTCATAATACATGATTACCTCTAAGGCATATTCCCAACAGTCTCCCACTTGCACTAGAGCCAATATTCCGACATCACATGTCTAAGCATCTAATGCCCATGGCTCTCAGGTGCGCCTCATGCTTCGGCTGGGGTAACGGCTTTGTCAACGGATCCACAATATTTGCATCCGTGTGTACCTTGCATAACTTGATTTTTTTATACAATCCCCCAAAAAGAGGGATCGGGTTCCATTATCAACAGATAACGGAACAACAACCACACATATCCACAGCACACATCGTGTCTTGACCCACCTAGGGGTCAAGCGACAAATATCCATATTACAAACCTTGCATAACTTGATATCACTCTGATCCACAAACTGGCGAATCAGGTGGTACCGCATGAGTATGTGCTTGTTCTTCTGGTGTTGTCTAGGTTCCTTGGCTTGTGCAATAGCACCATTGTTTTCACAATACACGTCTAACGGATTGGACGAGCCCTGAACCACACCAAGATCCATGAGGAAATTTCTCATCTAAACAGCTTCCTTTACTGCCTCCGAGGCGGCTATATACTCAGCCTCTGTTGTAGATGCAGACACAGTCTCTTGCTTGGAACTCTTCCAGCTCACAGCACCTCCGTTTATAATAAACATGTATCCGGATTGTGAACGAGAATCATCAGAGTCGATAAGATAACTCGCATCCGTGTAACCCTTTACACTGAGTTCATCTTCACCACCATAAACCAAAAACATATCCTTAGTCCTTCTCAAGTACTTTAGGATATTTTTAGCCGCTGTCCAGTGGATCTCTCTAGGATCAGCCTGGTATCTGCTCACAACACTTAGAGCATAGAAAACATCCGGCCTAGTACAAATCATGGCATACATGATGGATCCGACTACAGAAGCATACGGAATCACACTCATCCGACTTCGCTCATCAGTTGTCGAAGGGCACTGAGTCTTGCTAAGTTTTACACCATGGGACATCGGTAAGAACCCCTTCTTAGACAATTCCATGTTGAATTTCTTCAACACTTTGTCCAAATAAGTACTCTAACTCAATCCAATGAGCCGCCTTGATCTATCTCTATAGATCCGGATTCCAAGGATGTATGTTGCCTCACCCAAGTCTTTCATTGAGAAACTCCTTTCCAATGATTCCTTGGTTTCTTGCAACATCTGGACATCATTCCAATCAATAATATGTCATCCACATATAATATTAGAAAGTTTACTTTGTTCCCACTAAACTTCTTGTACAAACAAGAATCATGATCACTCTTGATGAAGCCAAACGATTTGACTACCTCATCAAAGCGAATATTCCAACTCCGAGATGCTTGCTTCAACCCATAAATTGATTTCTGAAGTTTACATACCTTGTCAGCATTAGCCGGATCGACAAAACCCTCGGGCTGTATCATATACACGTCCTCGGTTAAATTTCCGTTAAGGAAAGCCGTTTTGACATCCATCTGCCATATATCATAGTCGAAATAGGCCGCTATAGCTAACATGATCCGAACTGATTTAAGCATCGCTACGGGCGACAAAGTCTCGTCGTAATCAACTCCTTGAACTTGTCGGAACCCCTTCGCGACAAGACGTGCTTTATAGACGGAAACATTTCCATCCATATCAGTTTTATTCTTAAAGACCCATTTGCACTCGACGGGTCTTGCACCGTCTGGCAGATTAACCAAGTTCCAAACTTGATTTTCATCCATGGACTTTAACTCGCATCTCATGGCTCCAAGCCATGACTCGGAATAAGATCCCACCATCGCTTCCGAATAATTTGCCGGCTCATCACTGTCTAACAGTAACACATCACAAACACTTCGTAATCTTGCCAATCTTCGTAGTACAGGTGCTGCAGCCGGCTCAGCTACCACGACCGGCTCAACCTCCAAGGTTTTTGCCGACTCGCTACTAGCCGGTTGCTCTCGAATTTCTTCAAGCTGCACCGTGCTCCCACTGACTCCCCGACTGAGAAACTCTTTCTCAAGGAAGACACTGTTCCGAGCGACAAACACTTTGCCCTCTTATCGGTTGTAGAAGTAGTAACCCAAGGTTTCCCTCGGATACCCCACGAAAATACATTTATCCGACTTGGCTGTAAGCTTGTCCGACTGAAGTCGCTTGACAAATGCTTCACAACCCCAAATCTTAAGAAAAGACAAACTCGGCTTTTTGCCTGTCCACATCTCATGCGGTGTCTTCTCTACCGATTTTGATGGTACTCTGTTTAGTGTGAACGCCGCTGTTTCTAGAAATAACCCCAAAATGATATCATTGATCGTACCATGTCCAACAAGGTCCGATTCCGCCTTTCTGAAACACCGTTCCTTTGCAGCGTTCCTGGCCGAGTAAGTTGAGGAACTATTCCACAACTTTTCATATGGTCATCAAACTCATGGCTCATGTACTCACCTCCTCGGTCCGACCGAAGAAATTTTATTTTCTTGCCGAGTTGATTCTGTGCTTCATTCTAGAATTCTTTGAACTTTTCAAAGGCTTCCGACTTATGTTTCATCAAGTAGATATATCCATACCTACTCAAATCATCAGTGAAGGTAATGAAGTACTCATAACCACCTTGGCTGTCGTGCTCATTGGTCCACATACATCACTATGTACTAGTCCCAACAAGTCAGACACCCTTTCGCAACTCTTTGCAAAAGGTGTCTTGGTCATTTGCCGAGTAGGCAAGATTCGCATGTCTCGAACGACTCCAAGTCAAACGAAGTTAGGAGCCCATCATCATGGATCTTCTTCATGCGTTTCCAACTTATATGACCAAGCCGACAGTACCAAAAGTAAGTCATATTCAAATCATTTGGTTTCAACCTTTTAACATTTATGTTATAAACCGACTCACCATCAAGATTCAAAATAAATAACCCATCCTGAACGGGTGCAAAGCCATGAAACATATCATTCAAATACAAAGAACAACCATTATTCTTCATATTCGACTCATAGCCTTGACTCATCAAACATGAAGCATAAATAATGTTTCGACTGAGCACTGGAACATAGTAACAATTATTTAGTTCCATAATGAATCCGGAAGGTAAATGAAGTTGCATCGTGCCGACTTCCAACGCAGCAACTCTTGCTTTGTTGCCGACTCGAATATCAACCTCGCCTCTTGCTACGCTCCTAGTTCTTACCAGTCCCTGCAACGAGTTGCAGATGTGAATAACTGATCGGTATCATATACCCAAGAACTATTAGGTGCATCAGCAAGATATATGTCTATAACATTGCAAACAAGTGTACCTGAGTCGGAAGTCATACCTCCACTCTTGTCTTTGTCGGCCAAGTACTTGTTGCAGTTCCTCTTCCAGTGGCCATCCGCCTTGCAGTAGAAACAAGTGGATCCGGCTGAAGGAGATGGCTTAGTCCCTGAGGAAGCGCTTGGCCTTCTTCTTAGTCCAAGAACTCTTCTTGAACTTAGCCTTGTTCTGCACCATCAACACTTGACTGGCGCCCTTCTTGAGATCCGCCTCTGCCTGCTTGAGCATCCCATGCAATTCAGTGAGCTTCTTATCCATACCATGCATGTGGTAGTTCGAAATGAACTGCCCATATGCACTAGGAAGAGAGTTCAGAATTATATCCGTAGCGAACTCTTCGCTAATGGGGTAGCCAAGCCTCTCCAGAGACTGCACGTAACCAACCATTTTGATCACATGCGGACTCAGTGGATCACCATCCTTAAGCTTGCAACTCATCAAAGCCTGAGAGACTTGATACCTCTCAGTCTTCGCTTGAGCCTGGAACATACTTTTGAGGCTTTCGATCATATCGTAGGCCTCAACATTCTCGAACTGCTTTTGAAAGTCCGGTTCCATGTGAGCAAGCATAAGACAGATAATATTCGTGGACTCATCCCTAGCCCGACGGTAGGCATTGGTGGCAGTGACAGTCGCATTCTCATTCGGCTCATCTAGAAGTGGGTTGTCTAGGACATGGTCCTTCTTTTCTTGTTTGAGAACAATTCTCAGATTTCGATACCAGTTGGTAAAATTAGTGTCGTTCAGTTTATCTTTCTCAAGAATGGTTCTCAACGCAAAACCGGATATCTGAGAGTGACTGCTACTTGGTGCCATGATCTACAACAGAAATATGCAAAACACTTAAGACATGTATTCATAAAAGAGCAAGCATATTAAACATTTTAATATTTTATGCTCCCACTAGAACCAACACCCCTCCGATTGTTACTTAGTGATTCAGGACCCTAAATAAGCAAGTCGGCTAGTGAGCTTTATCATCACCGCTAGCCTCCAAGTGATCTAGGTAGACAACTCCTTGTCAATCGCATCTCATACGACTCCTGTTGGATGGGTGGCATCACATGCCCCGGCTCCCATCTGACCTTTCCCCAAGCCCCACAACCGTTGTGATAGACCCGTCTAGCTTACCGAGTGTTTCCGCAGTAAGAGTCCGACTCGAACCCACCTAGTCGGAAAGAATTGGCAGCACCTCAATTTTATGAGCCCACTACCAAAAATGTCCGACTTGTGATGGTGCAAACATCAAGGAAAACCGACTAGACCTTCTTTGAGGGATTAGATTTTACCGACTATCTAACAGAGGTAAAACAGAGACATAACAATAACACAAAATAAAGCATTTATAATGTGAAATGGTATGACTCCCTTCATGGTGATCTCCATCTCCATAAAGCCTGTAATCCGACTCGTGCCAACTCATGTCACTTGCCGTCTTACTCCATGTCGCTGACATGTACATCGTCTTGCATGCCATCCGGGTTCTCCAAACAGCTACACTAGCTTAGTAAAGTAAATTACAAGGAGAATCCGGCATGCAGGTCGTTATACAATAAAATGACAGCACCTGGGCTCCAGCCGGCTAACAAAACCCGTGATTCGCAGATCACGTATGATTAACACATACATCACATGCACATGAACCATACCATTCACAACTTCCTGCAAAAACAAGTTATGCATAGATACAATATCTACCGGTGTTGTGAAACTCGCAAAGACGTATAACGCGCTACGACAGGGCGAAGCCGGCGGTCCCACGACCTCAGCAGTATGATCACGGAAATCAGATCTACCATTCCCCGAGTACAGTTGATCCAATCAACATCGTACAAAACAGATCTTATCTCATAGATCGACCACCAAAACAGCACATAGATCTCATCTACAGCCAACCACATATCACATATGCAAGATATCAAGCCTAAAACCAGAAGCTTTCACTCTGATACCACTGTTGGGCCACGCAGAGATAAAACAAAACTTTTTCCTCTAACGTGGTGATCCCAAGATCCAGCTGAGGTAGAAGGCCACGAGGTTTACCACTAGACGCGCAGTTGCGGATTACTGATGAAGCACTTCAGTTGATGCAGTGCAGTCCTTTGCGATCTGATCGTCCTGGTGCTGATCGTACAACACCTCTGCTGGTATCCACACGTACAAGGAGGAGCACCGGCGAATCGCTAGGTTCAGACGACGGCAGGACTGCTATGGAGCTAGGGTTTCCAACACATGGAATGACCTAACCGAACAACGATTAACCCTTCTGGGTTACTGTGCTCCACTATATATAGGGAGTGAACATGGGCTCCACTCTCGTGGCCCATTCACTAAAGCCCATATAACACTAGTCACCGCGAGTCTGACTCGCTGACTAATTCCTAATCCGGCTCGGGTCCAACCCGGCCAGATTTCCGGCTTGGGTTCCACCCGGACTGATTTCCGGCTTGGGTCCAACCCGGACTTGCTCCCACTCTTAAGTGTGTGACCCGGCAGGCTCATGGCTACTCGGACACGTCCGACTCACAATTGATCAGTCGGCAGCGGCTCCTAGCAGAACGTGCCGACTCCCAAGTACCAAAGAGTCATGACGACTTGCCTTTCCAATGCGACTTGCGTCCGAGTCCCTTTTTCCTTACAATATACCTTGTCAGACTATAGGCGAATAATTGTCATCTCTTAAATAGTCTGACTCTCTTCTCGATCCGAGATAAGTGATTCACCCAACTAACTCTTAGTCGATCGCCTCAGTTAACACTTAACCGAGTCATGCATGGCCATGCTTTCCGAATCATATCATCCGAGAGGGTCCAGAGAATATCTCTCTGAATGGAGGGGCAAAATCCCATCTTGGTTATTCACATCACGCAGCTTGATTCTCAGTCGACCCGAACTCTGCCTTTATAACTGTCCAGTTACGGATCAGCATTTGACAGAATCTAAGTTGGTGATCCTCAACTCGGACTATGCAATAACCTCAGGTCTAAGGATTACATTGATTGAGATATACAAATGACAACTTGTTCGTTGTACCTCAATATGGGTCAATCCGACTCGCTAAACTCTTTAGCCGAGTCTATGTAAGTCGGAATGGCATCTCCATGCCCATGACAAATGGAACCGAGTCATCAAGCCGGCTTTCACATTGGTCTAAGTTGTGTGTCCAGCACAACCTCGATGACCAAGGATATTTAGTACAAACAACATGAATGCATAGTTCCACAACCGAATCACATATTCAATGATATACATCAGATGTTTATACAAGGACAACTTTATATCTTTATGAATACAATGGGAAATCTCATCATACATGATTGCCTCTAGGGCATATTCCCAACATGGTAGACCGTCTTTCTCACGTCGGCACTGTTCAACTCGCCCGAAAAACGCCCCTTGGCCCTGCCCGGTAGAGAAGCTCGAATCGAGCTTCGCAGGTGGGCAGGGCTGAACTCGCCCAAACTACCCCCCCCCCTCCCGCGTGTCCTGGGCCCATGCTCGCGCCCATAGGGGGCAACCCAACCTAGCCTCATTCCCCCCTTCTCAGCTCTCTCTCTTCCCTCCTCACACCCATACCTCCACCGACGCCGACCTTCGCCTTCTCCGTCGACGCCGGCCTCTGCCTCCTTCGCCGATGTCGGCCTCCGCCTCCTCAACTCTGGCATGCGCCGCTGACTCCTGGACCAGCGCCGCCTCCTCAAACTCCCCTTGTCATCGCCTACGGGCGAGCTCTTCTCCTCGACGAGCACGGCCGCCGCCGCCTCGACGAGCACAGTCTCCACCTCCGACTCTCCGCCTTCATGACGCAGCCCTCCGGCGTTGCCCTTTATCCCTCCTCGACGCCAGCCCTGCAGCTCGCCGTTCCTGCCCTGATCTACACCGCAGCTCGCCGTCCCTCCCCCATATGCATCGCAGCTCGCCGTCCCCGCCCCAACCTGCACCTCTGCTCGTTGTCCCCGTCCCCGTCCCGACCTGCATCGCTTCTCGCCGTCCTCGTGCTTCACGACGGCCAGCTCGCTGCCTTTATTCCCACCGGCGGCAGCAAGGGGAGTTTGAGGATTGGGTTGATTTTTGTTTTTTTATTTAGGGTGATGCGTGTAAAATGTTGGACTTGTTTGCAATTCGGTTTCTAGTAGAGGGTCTTGTGTGTAAATAAGCAGATCTAACCCAGATCTCAACGTATACAAGCTACCAAACAACATCTTGACACAACATGGGCGAACACACACGAGCTACCAAACACGTGATAAAATCTTGATGTAGCTTGTATAAGGTGAGAATATCTGAGGCGAGAAAGTCATTCTCTAATTACCCAACCTACCAAACACACCCTTTGTCTCTCTGCCTGTGCACAGTCTAGTGCTTCTCTCTTGTGGTTTGTACGTGGGGAATTTTGCGTTTTGAACCGGTAACCTCATCTGCATTGATCCTAGCTTTTCTCAAGCCAAGAAATAGTGAATAACCTTTTATCTAAGAGAAGGCATACGCATCAATGGATAGAAAGGACAGGGTTATCGCCTTTTTGCTTTTCTTAAAGAACCGATGGTGATAATGATATACACTGAGGAAGCCTATGGTTGATGATATACACACTAATAAGGAAGCCCTTATAAGTTTTAAAATTTGTAAACGATATTTTGAAGTTTTCAAAAAAATTATACTCCGTAGAAAAATATGTATTGTACATATAGGTAATGATGCTTGCTTCGAGCGTCCAAAGTCTTAATCTGAAATACGCCATATTATAGGCTACATAAAAATGACAAAACCTAACAATATTTGAATGTACGTACATAAGCTGAAGAGTCCAGACTAAAATCTGGAACGTCCATATTTCCTATCAGCGAAAGTAAGTAGAGCAATTTTTACTACTGTATACTACAACAGCAGCAACTCAAATTGAAATTCTCTGTTTGATTTCTGGCAGAAAATCAAAGGTTAAGTTCACAGCTACCCCGCTTCCTAGCGGAAATAATATATCCAGTTAGTTTTCCAAAATCTTCTCTTTCCTTACACATACATACATACATACGCACGCCCGCCGAAAGAAATTGAATGACTAAAACTCTTTACGACCAACTCTGCAGTTATATATACCTGACTACACCATCTTCAAACCGTATAGTGCAAAGTTGTGGGTGTATTTTTACATCGTCTCTGACAGTGGTGCATATACGGACGAACTGAACACCTAGTTTCTTCTGGAGAAAATCGGAGAAAACATGGCGGTTGGCGCTATCACAAAGATCCAAGTGCTCTTTGATTTGACAACGAGGGAAATCGTAATTAGTGGACAAGAAGAGCTGCAGTACGCAGCACAGTGGACAAGAAGACCCAGGCCAGTTGAACCCCGCCGAGGCTCCTCCTGGTCTTGCCGTGCGACGCTGGCATGAGGGAGGAGCTTTCCTTGACCAGTGTCCACCACCATTTCCCACCATCTTTCCTCACAACTTTACCTTGCCGGTCACTACTATTATGGTGATGGAGACAGCACTGTGCAAGGGCATGACACCTCGCCCTTCTTCACCCGGCGAGTCAAGGAGAGGATGCTTTCTTGCTTTTTCATGTCCTCAGCCTCCGCCATTTTTAAGGCCTTCACTCAAGGTACAAAGCTGCATCCTAGCTCATTTCGTGCACTAGAGCATCAGGCTAAAGAGGCGCACACTGGCAGGCAGGAACTTCTCTTCGCAAGTCCGCGGCAGGAAATACAAAAGGTATCTAATCCATATCTCCCTTAATTGGTATGTCAGTTTGCGAAATTCTGTGATGTTTGCAGTGGGGGCGCTGGTTGAACATGGTGTACATTTCTTTTTAGTGCACCTAATCACCAAAACAAAACAAAAAAAGGAGCAGATGAAAAATTAAGTGAGAAAGGTATGGAGGGAGGTAGGGGACAAAAAAAAGGAGTTGAAAAATATACGAAACAACATCACGGCGGAGAGGTAAATATATAAGAAAGCAACATGAACAAAAATGGATTAAAGTAAGTAGTATCGGTTTTGCAAACTATCACCACGGCAGCAATACGATTAGTTAGGAACAAGCCCAAATTTTCTACCTGTTGTGCTTGGATAAATATGTTATTTCACCTGTTGGATGTTGCTCCGGTACGGTGGACAAAAATGGACTTCTTCCTAGCGAGGAAATCAGGCACATGATGTACAGACGGCCTCTAGAATATTCTGTCAGCAAATTTCTGCACTAAAACCATATATATATCCAGATTAGATGTTTCCAACCAAGACATAACCAAAATATGAAGCTATGGGACCTTTACATATTCAGAGTAGATACCATCCTAACTTCGGTATCTTTCTCAGTAAACTAGTGAAGCTTTGGTAGACTAGTAAGCATACAATATGTTCATTGATTTCGGTATAGAATGTGGCATAAATCTTACGAATTTCTTCTCTCTGCTTACCAGTGGGATCGATGTTCCCTGCTCTTCTGTTGCTTCTTTTGCCGTACGTACTACTCCAGTCGGCAACAGCGAGACCATTCAGCAATTGGACTGATGTGGAAGCCTTGTTGGCATTCAAGGCAAGCATAAGCAACCAGCGGGGTGGTGTCCTAGATGCATGGAACACAAGTACTCAATTCTGCCAGTGGCCAGGTGTGGGTTGCAGCATTAAGCATAAGCACAGGGTTACGGTGCTTAACCTCACCTCCGAGGGCCTTGGTGGCACAATCGCGCCTTCCATTGGGAACCTCACATTCTTAAAAACTCTAGACCTCAGCTTGAACAATTTGCAAGGCGAAATACCTTCATCAATTGGTCGTCTATCCCGTTTACGTCATCTTCGGTTGTCCAACAACTCACTTCATGGTAATGTACACACTGACTTGAACAACTGCACACATCTTGAAAACATCTACCTTGGGGCAAACCAGTTCACTGGAGAAATCCCCCCTTGGCTCGGAGGATTGTCAAGTCTCAAGGTCATAAGCCTATGGAACAACAACTTCACTGGAACCATCCCGCTATCACTTGCCAACCTCTCAGCACTGCAAAATATCGATTTCACCACAAACCAACTCCAAGGTTCCATCCCTGAGGGCATTGGCACGATCACTAGTCTCACCATGCTTCAACTGGGTCAAAACCACCTCTCTGGCATCATCCCTGCAATTTTATTTAACTTTTCCTCTCTAATTGTCTTCAGTGTGGCGTTGAATGAGTTGCATGGTAAACTTCCCTCAAACTTGGGGGATCACCTCCCAAATCTCCGGTATCTATTACTGGGAAAGAACCACCTTACAGGAAGCCTTCCAGCTTCTCTTGTCAATGCAACTGGTATGTATGGCCTAGACATGTCATCCAATAACCTCACTGGTATATTGCCTCGAGAGATTGGATTGCTATGCCCAGACTACCTCAGTCTAGAAGTGAATCAGCTAACGGCAGCTACTGCTCAGGACTGGGAGTTCATGACGCTCTTTACAAACTGCACAAGTCTTGGTACACTAGACCTCTATTTCAACAATTTAGGTGGTGTGCTGCCAAGCTCTATTGCCAACCTATCAGCACAACTCAAAGAACTAGATGTTGGATACAATCAGATTTCTGGAAATATACCATTTGGCATAAGCAACCTCGTCGGGCTAAATCAACTGGACCTCTCCAATAATCGGTTTACTGGTGCCTTGCCCGACGGCATCGGGAGGCTAAATTTTCTACAAGCCTTGTATTTCGAAAATAATCTATTGACAGGGTCCTTGCCATCCTCCCTCGGGAACTTGACACGGCTAGTAATTCTTCCGGCAACCGGCAACAAGTTTGAGGGGCCTCTTCCAACAACCCTAGGGAGATTCCAGGAGATAACTACAATAGACTTTTCATACAATAGGTTCACAGGTCCATTGCCTAAGGAAATCTTTAACCTATCATCCTTGTCATTCTTGCTAGATTTCTCTGACAATTATTTTGTCGGTCCACTTCCCTCAGAAGTTGGCGGCCTGACAAACCTTGCATACCTATATGTATCAAGGAACAACTTATCGGGGGCCCTACCCAATGAACTCAGCAACTGCCAAAGCTTGACAGAACTCAGGTTGGACCATAATAACTTCAGTAGTAGCATCCCCTCATCTATCAGCAAAATCCGAGGCCTGATGTTGCTAAATCTTACAAAGAACACACTCTCTGGTGTGATTCCTCAAGAGCTGGGGCTAATGGGTGGCATTGGAGAGTTATATCTCGGACACAACAACCTTTCTGGTCATATCCCTGAAAGCATGGAAAACATGGCATCATTATACCGGCTTGACCTGTCATTCAACCATCTAGATGGCAAAGTTCCATCACAGGGCGTGTTCAGTAATGCATCAGGATTTTCGTGTGGTGGCAATTTGCGGCTTTGTGGTGGTATCTCGGAGCTGCATTTTCCCCCATGCCCAGAAGAATCCAAGGGACACAGCTTGAGGAAACACCATTTCATTATCACGGTAGCTACCCCAATTGTTGCTGTCATAATTCTTTGCATGAGTTTGATGCTTCTTTTCTTCACAATGAAAAAGAAATCAAGAGCTCGACCTACAACCATTAGAGGATTTCAACTGATGGGTGACCGTTATCCTAGAGTCTCTTATGCTGAATTGGTCCAAGGAACGAGAGGTTTTGCCACAGGAAATCTGATTGGTAAAGGAAGGTCTGGATCAGTGTACAAGTGTGGTTTGGTGCTCAAAAATATTATGACAACAGTAGCAGTGAAGGTTTTTGATCTTCAACAGTCTGGTTCCTCAAAAACCTTTCTGGCGGAGTGTGAAGCACTTAGTAAGATTCGCCATCGTAACTTGATTAGTTTCATAACTTGCTGCTCAAGCTCAGATTCAAACCAAAATGACTTCAAAGCCATCGTGTTCGAGTTCATGACTAATGGGAGCCTAGATAGGTGGTTAAATCTGGATGTACGGGCATCACAGGAACTGCAAGGTTTGACACTGGCGCAGAGATTGAATATTGCAGTTGATATCGCTGATGCACTAGATTATCTGCACAACAACTGTGAACCGCCAATAGTTCACTGTGACTTGAAGCCAAGCAACATTCTTCTTGACGAGGATCTAGTCGCTCACGTTGGGGACTTCGGCCTCGCGAAGATTCTTCCTGAACCAGCCACAGAGCAACCGGTTGATTCAAAGAGCTCGATTGGAATAAGAGGAACAATCGGATACGTTGCGCCAGGTACCTTAATTTTTTCTCTAACATTACATACTCCATGACATTAATTTTGCATGCAAAATCACTAACTTTTGGTCTATGAAACACAGAATATGGCCAAGGTGGCCAGGTCTCTCCATGTGGAGACGTATACAGCTTTGGAATCGTCATCCTCGAGCTGTTCACAGGGATGGCGCCCACCCACGACATGTTCAGAGACGGGCTGACCTTGCAGAAGCATGTGGAGAGGAATGCATTTCCAGGGACGCTGATGCAGATCCTTGATCCGGTCCTGCTGTCCATCGAAGAAGACATGGCGAGCAGCTCGTGGGAAGGAAGCAACGCAATGGGACATGTAAGCGATGCCGTATTGTCTATCATGAAGGTCTCGCTATCATGCTGCAAGCATAATCCGGCAGATAGAATGTGCATGAGAGACGGTTCGACCATGATTCACAGGATAAGGGATGCCCATGTTAAGATGGGACATGGCGAGGAAGTCGTCAGGACCGTATATAACGCAAGGCCTTTTGCTGAAACAAGTTCGTCAGCCGAGACATCCAGGCCAGCCCCCTAAATTTGTGTCAAGCTTGATTGGCTTAGTAAATGGTGATCTATTCCTGTCTAGGTGTGGTTTTAGTTCTGTAGCTGCTGGCCCTGTTTGCTTAGCCTGTGTGCGGCCTACTGGTTCTCGTGATTTGTATGTGGAACTGGTAATCCAGTCTGTATTGGTCATTGTTGGTCCTGGCTTTAGTTGGATTCATGCCACTGCAATTTTCACCACAGTTGGAGAAATGCCATCATAAAAAACCAAGTTGGGAACATGCCGCTACGAGTTTTTCATACCTCTGCATATGCAATTAGCATATGTATTTCAGTAGTACTACAATATTACCCCTGTGCCCAAATGTGGGAAGCAATTTCAGGGCGAGTTGTGAGATTCATCACTAAATGAAATATCAGGGATGTACGGTGACAAAGTAATGGCGATGGGAGCCTGAAATTCTGCATATGCTTGTGGAACTCACCGAGGCGTAGCGTCAGCCGTGGTGCCTGGGGGCGTTGCCTACGTACAGTATAAGGCAGAGCCGGCGGGCGACGTCCTCTGCTGTGGCCGCCAGGCGCTGGAAGGCCGCTCCGTGCGCCCATTCCTCCCCCTCCTCGAACGGCGACGGAGACGCCTGCAAGTTGCCCAATCCCGGCCACCCCTTGCCTCCGACGGCCTTGGCAGCCATGGATCCGCGAGGATCCCGGCCGGCGCTGGAGCCAGACGGATGGCTGCGGGAGAAGTTGATGCGTCGCCGGCGCATCCATCTCTCCCGACGGCGGTTATCTTCTGTTGGGTACAAATCTGTCCAGCTTCTCAGTGCAAAGCCAATGCAAGCATGCACAGTCTCTCATTTGGAACCAATCCAGTGTTGCGGTACTATAGTGCCCTAATCTTCATTTTTTTTACTTGCCTGGATAATGATTCACAGATATTGTCAACACAGAGAATATCTCAGAAACAACTTAAAACTCACAGATTCAACAAAAATGGATTCAATGTGTTGCAGTGAACTCTTTGCTCCATACCTGGACCAATATAATAAGATAAGGCGAAGTTTCACCTCGTGGAGTTAGTATAAAGAGATAATCCAATCCTGGCATAGGCATTCCATATTATAGTACTAGTATAAAACATTCTAATTGCGAAGAGAAAACATGACAAAAGGTTACGGAAGTCTAAAACAAAATAGCTCCAGACCTAACGGAAAGTGTCTTTGGCTCACTGAGTCCCAGTGCTCCATTCGTTTAAGAAAATTCAAAAACCATATTTATAACTTTCAGAAAAATATAAAATAAATTCTAGATATAGGCAATGTAGTATCCTACAAGTATGAAATATCGTAACCCGGAATTCTTTATATTTTGGACTGCACAAAAATGAAAAAATCTAATAAAATTTAGAGACGTGAAACTAAATATAATTAGATCCACACTCTCATAATATAAATTATTTTAAATTGGTATTTTGCACGTTTGTGGGATAAATCATTGATACATCCCATTTTTTTCAGAATTTTTTGAAGCTCAAAAATATGTTTTTTAATGCCCATGTGCACCAAATCTTCACTCATCAGGCTTATAAGATCTATAACATACGGAATAAGTTTTTTCCTTCTTAATCCGTGTATGGCTTTTATCTCCACCAGAGAATCGCTCGTATACTCAATAAGTTTTATGTTGCCAATAGAAAAGGTACATCATCCATGATACAAGAAGGGAAAAAAGGCATCTCACAGGGATAAATACATGGATGAGACAAAGAGAGGGAGAGAGAGTGTTATTATGATCATTATCATCATAACATTGTATTATGAATCAATGATTATTGTAGCCTCATTCCGGCAAAATTTTGTAAATACAAACATGTAATGCAGCCTGCAACCCAAACTATATACGGGACATATTGCATGTTTATTCCTTCCATGTATCTATATAATCTCAGTAATGCCTTCCCCTTTGTATCAGACGGACTGACAGGACATCATCAGGGCAATGACCCCTCCCAGGAGAGGGCCTCCGGGTCATCTTGATGAAGAAAGAAAAAGAAGCTCTGCACGCCGACGTGCCGAGGCTGAGGAAAAAAAGCATCATCAATGGTTGTGCTGTGAGAACTGCCACCATCTCCTCTTCTTTGCCGTATGCAACCTCGGAGCGTCTGTTCACAAACCATCACGAAAGACAGGTTTTCAGGAACTACTGTAATCAGGCAGACTGCGGTGTCGACGTGAAATGTTGGTTGCATACATTGGCGACGAGGACCGGACACACATTGCATGTATGCCTATAGCAGGCAGGCATGCTATGCTACTCACCGTTCTGCGGGGATATCGAATTGTAGTGAACCTCCGCCCAAAAGCTCAACAGTACCACTGCAATCAGGACAACAACAGTGGATCTAAAGTTAAGTACCAATTGAAGCATGACCAAGACCACACACTTGCAAGTGGAAACAAAATATAAGTATACCTTTGTTGGACTTCACAACCTTAGGCTGGATCTCGATGTAGCATGTATCCTTGAACGAGGTCATGACGAAAATTTTCACTCCGTACTGCATCAGATTGTCAACTGGCGTTAGAATGACCTTTAAAAAGTACAACCCTTGCCAGCTGTGATATGCTATACCATAAGACAGTATGCAGAGGGGTAATATAAGCACCTTGTCAGCAGCTGCCTGTAAAGTCACGTGGTCACCCCATTCACCGTTTCTGTTGGTTTATGCACTAAAACGTTAGTTAGGAAAGCACTGGCATGCACCTAATTTGTATATTTGTCATGAATGGTTCTCTAACTGCGGAGCGTACCGCGATACTTTGTCCAAATACTCATCATATGCCATGGGGACATATCCATCATAGGCATCGCGGTTACTTTTAAGCTGGAAGAGGATTATTTATCAGATAAACGAAGGGAGTGAAAAAATAAATAAAGAATAAGACTAAGGATCATGAAACAAACATTAATACTGCTGATTACCTGACTAATTATTTGCTCCCTCACAAACTCATGATGGTCAGGAGTTTGGTAAAGCTGATCTGATAGCGCACGGAACTGTGGAGTTGAGAACATCAGATTAGCATCAATAGCCTAGTGTACCATGTATTTAACAGCCAGTAACAATGGAATAACTCAGTGAACTAGCTACTGCTGCTTTCCACAGAATAAAATCATGTATTCAGGTTGAGGATGGTGCTGAGTACTAACCTGACAGTTACCATCACCTTTTACCTTGTGCTCAACTAGTTCATACAGCCTCAACCTACAACAATACACATGTAAAAATACTGAACTACACCTGGACACTCTTACACTTCCAAAATATATGAAGAAACATTATCAGACTTGTTATAGTAATTTCGATCCATCGTAAAATTCAGTGCTTTGCTTCCACAGCATTTACTAACAAACAGAATCCCATGAAGCATGAGACTTGCATATATAACATAAAGCTGGAATTAAAGGCAGACCTGTCTGACAGCCTTTCATGGTCCATGGTGGCTTCATCGAATGATGGAATTTGCCCATTAATTTTAGGGACATGCTGGATAAGGCAGAAACAAATTATTAATCTGACTTGCAAATGTAATGGAATAAAAGCTAATAATAAATGCAGCAGATATTTGCAATGGTTTATTTCCTTCTAAATAATGGAGGTATCTGAAAAATAGAAGTATAATCTAGGATTAATTGTGCAGATATCAGTTGTGACTTGTTTTTTGTTAGATGTTGAGGTATGAGTGACAAGGTGCTCCCATGACGGTTACAAGGCAGTAATCACACCTTTATAAGCAAAGTACTATAAATTGAACCTGGTAGGCACAGTTTTCAGTGGAATGTTGCCAGATTTTACAAGACATGAACTGACACGGATTATTGAATATTAAATTTAATTCACCTTTTAATGTATTTAAATACTTTTGGATAATTTTCTTTCATGTTGTCTATTGAAGCAAATGATATTTACGGTCAGTTAAACAACTGACAGATAAAATTTAGTTAAACACGTATGCAGGTAATTTGTCGAGGATCCTATGTTGTGGTCGCTTAAAGCTGTGACATAAGGTGGCCATTGCTTAGTAGTTACTTCAGTTCCAAACTTCCTTAGAAGAAAATATTCATGTATTCTGGTTCCAAATGAGACAAACCAAACTAGCAAAACAATGATAATTCTTAGCCTCACTTAAAGGATTGATAGACTCACGGGAACTGGGACCATGGGGAAAAATCTCTTCCCTACTTCTTCCTCCATTTCAAAACAGTCGTCACTTTCAGGGTATGAGGAGGAACTAGACGGATCTACATAGACTGCCTCATGCTCCTGCCCACCAACATTTCCTGAAACACACGACAAACGTTAAGGGGGGGAAGCAAAAGTGTGGAAGGTAAACGCTGAATCAGACGATGGATTATTTTCACTACCATGATGGTACATGTCTACCGACGGGTTGTACATATCATACGTAAGTGCAGAAGAATGCAAATGTGTCTCGTCTGGATGTGATGCATCTGCAGAACCAAAATATATACATGAGGAATACTGTCTCCTTTTTTTTCATGGCTTTTGCACAAAATACTTGCAACACATTCCACAGGACTACCTCTAGGATAATGGTGGTCACAGTAGTTGCCATCAGCGTAGCCATTAGGATGTGGGTAGTACCCGGTAGAAGCAAAAGGGTCACGGAAAAGGTCGTAAGCCCAGTGGAAACTTTGATCTCTCTCACACATGATCATCCGTTGGGACTCAGAATTCTCTGTCAAAAGCACTGCCGTACCAAGCAGATCCAGTGATTTTAGCATTAGGGAATTAACACTAAAAGAAGAATAGAAATGCCTGATAGAGACCTAATTTTGCGCGGTCCCAACAGTGTCAAGCACTGGTGAGACTTGATATAAATGAATGATTCGAGTCGTCACGTTAATGTGTGGCATACTATAGCAGCGATGAGGACACATTGCAGAAAACAAACAAATCATTACGTGATCCTCCGGGGACCGCTCACTGCATTATTAGATATTAGCACATCATCTTATCAATCTAAGCAACCAGATCAACGACCTAACAACAAGCAAGATGAAAGCCTTTTTGGTTTGCTGCGCACCGATCGAACAACCCAATATTATTACTCCCACCATACAGATAGCTGCAACGGCCTCACAGTTCAATCAGACTCTTTTTAAGCAGCCTTATAATACTAGATTGCCGCTTAACTTTAGATTAAGCTGGAAAGGTCGTTCAGACTTCAGAGAGTCAGCTACCTACAACTGATGTATCTACCTTAATTTTTCTGATACGAACAGCTCAAGTATTCATTATAAACTGCTAGAGTAGGGCCTTCCCCGCTGTTTTCTGCCAAACTAAATCTAAACCATTAATGATAAACATGGATAGCTGTATCTAGTCAAGACTGTTTTCCTGCATAGTTCGAAATGGTGGAAAAGTTGCAGGATTAATAATACTAATCCAGCAAGCCTCGCCCAATCAGAAAAGCGAGTAAACAACAGACACATCGTGTTGTGCCCAAAAAGGCAGACTCAACGATCATGAACCAAACTGCAGAAACCTTAGCTTGCAAGACTGCAGCTTCGTTCCTTTCTGTTCAAGGCCCAGGACTGATCATTTCCTAGCAGAAATTAAAGTAAAAAAGAGGAAAAAAGACGCTCCTTTTTGCTGCAACAAGCTATCACTGCCAAACAATTTAGCACGGGATTGCAGCCTCCTCATTTCGATTAATTCAGACGTACGCACAGATACAGGCAAAACAGAGCATCATCACCAGTTGGTGGATTATCAGCAAAGGCAGCAACAGAAGGCAATCAGCAAAAACAGAAAGTATAAAATGAAAGCGGTAAAAGCGAAGCATCTCAGGATCACGACCGGGTTACCTCCCGAGACCGGCCGCATCGATCAATAGGAAGTTACCGCGTCAAGTGAGGAACCGGAGAAAGCGAGGCGCACTAACCTGGACGAGGACGGTCAAAAATGGATCTTCTCTTCTCCCACCGGACGGAACTAGGCGGCTCCGGGCGGGTTCGGCGTGTAGGCGAGAGAGCCGCGGGTCGAGGCGGCGGGGATCATCCAGGAGGAGGCGAGGGGCATGGATCGACGACGCGACGGCCGGCCGCGGAATTGGTGCGGCGGGACGGAGGGGATTGAGGAACGGTGTAGTGGGGAGGAGTGGTGTGAAACGAGCGCGAGAGAGACGAGAGAGTTTTATTTTTATTTTTATAATTTTTCTCTCTTCGGGCCGGCACGCGGCTCCTGTACTTTATAGTGGCATAACTGCAACTGCAGGAGGGTGGTTGTTTTACGAAAAGGTCCTAGATGGTTTCGTGTGGCTGAGACTCGTCCTCGGAGTGACCAAGATGACCTTCTCTCTTGTGGCGGCAAGAAGGACGCCTCTTGGAACATTAGTTAATGACTTGTCCTTTTGGCTTTTGCAGATGAGAGGAACACATGGTGGCGACTCTAAAAATAAAAATAAAAACCCGCCAAACATGACTATGTTTGAAATAGATAGGGGAAGGTAGCAACAATAATGGTGTAGCTCTCTGAGAGGTATGGGGCATGTTGACAATGACATAATCAGGGAAGGCGGCGACCCTTTTGGATTGTTTTGTTTTACCCATCCTAGGGTGGAAGGAATTCGCAGTGATGATGACACCGGTAGACACGGTCCAACGGACAAACATAACATGAGCCGGTACAGGATGGATGGGAACACAGTATTGACGATGGTGCTAAGAAAGAATGGAAGACGCCCTACTAATGTCATAGCAACATCACTACATATATGGCTAGCTATCTGGATTGGTGTGGAAAGCATAGCGTGGTAAAATGGAGGCTCGAAGCGTTATGTTTTAGGTCTCAGGCGACAGTGAGCTTGTTTTTTACTAAAAGATATCGAAATCTCGATTTTGTAATATTCTGAAAAAGAATCCTAGACATAGTAAATGATCCATATTACACACCGCGCATATCTTAACATCAAAAATGAAAATTCCAACATTTTTTCGGGTTTTAAGAAAGCTTATTTTTGTTTAGTATACTCATATCCCTTGGAAGATATATGCATGTTGGCTGCGACACTTGTGGGATAGCGGCGACACTTTTGCATCATTTTGTTTCTACGTATCTAGCTTGTGTGGCGAGAGGAATGGTGTTCGAATTGCGACAAGAAGATAACGAAGAACGAAAACGAAAAACACAGCAAGGGGACACAGATTTAACGTGGAAAACCTCTCCAACAAAGAGAGGAAAAACCACGGGCGCCAGCCAGCGAAACTTCACTATATCGAGGAGTGTTTACAAACGCCGGGGATTTTACAGATGCAACTCATCCCAACCGGCGGCTTACAAGGGGTTTATATATCGGTGGAAACCTAGGGGTTTATATATCCGGCGGCTTACACTCGGCCCAAGCCTCCCGGCGACGGGCCTCGCTCCACTCGTCAGAAGTTGGCCTATACTTTGTAGAATTTGGATCAACATATAACAAATGGTAGCAAGGACGATGCTGGTGGACACGGTGGACGAGACAAACATAGCATGATCAGAGTGAAACTGTGATAAGACAACGACGCGAGGCCATTGGAGAACCAGAACATGAGTATCGACACTCACTGAGGGACAACTGGAGACGAGCTAGTGAGATAATAAATAGATGGGTAGCATTTACTTATCAGGCTTGGTGTGAAAAGAGTAGGCTGGAAGAATCGAAACAACATCTTCACAATGGAAGTTGGGGAGTGGTAACCGTATAGAAAGGAGGTATAGCGTTTGCAAACTCATTGTTGGTACAATGGAAGTACGGTTGTGTTTACTTTCGTTCCGGGGACGACACATGGTTTGCTTGTAGAATATGTGTTATTTATGGGTACACTACTATTGTTGATGCATGGCGAGACGGAATGTCTACTTATGCAAGGAATAGTGATTCCTTCACTTTTATCACACGCTACGCTAGCCTTAGTTGTTTGGTCGTGTCAAGAGATAGATAGATAACGGAAACGGCAAGGA
Organism: Avena insularis; assembly: GCA_023614405.1. Classification (NCBI taxonomy): domain Eukaryota; kingdom Viridiplantae; phylum Streptophyta; class Magnoliopsida; order Poales; family Poaceae; genus Avena; species Avena insularis. The sequence goes on from CM042695.1 coordinate 392,909,181, forward strand.
CCTTGCGCCAACTTCGATTGTCCATGCAAGGAAGGAACCACCCCTACACATGCCCATGCTGCGTTGATCAAGTTGAACACGTGTGCCCACTTTTATAAATGAAAAAAAAAACATTCGAAATAAGAAAGAAAAGCACAAGCACACGGTCCATAAAACGAATTCGAAGCAAGCGCAGGGTTCGAGCCGCAAAACCGAAATAGCAGCACTACTAGCCCACGTCCATTGGAGGCGTCGACCGGCGGAATCGCGTTCAGCGGGCCGGGGCCCCACGCTGGCAGCGGGCGTTGACGTCACAGGGCACAGGCGCTGCGCGCGCGGATTACGAGGGAATCTGGGCGCTCTATCCCAGCATCTGACGGCCGTCAGTGCCGCGGGCCCCGCGTATCGTACCCGCACCTTGGATAGTACGTCCAAACCGGCGGGCCTGGCTCCTTTTTTTTTCTCTCTCGACGACTCCCTCATGGTCACGGTGGCTGCTGCCTGCTGGCAGCCGGGTATGTATGGGGTGCAAAAGGCCAGATTAGACGCCCACGAATTCCTCTTGGTTTGTTGTGGTTGGACATCGAGGTCAAACTTTTTACATTGATATTAGTATTCTTTTTGAGGAGCATGAGAGTGACCGCCATGGATTAATTGTTGAAAGTCACTTTGTTGTTCATCCTTTGGAGTTAAAGTTGAGGCGATACTGGATTTACGATTGGATAGGGTCGCACTCGCAGCATTGGTGCGTGTCGCCGCAACTACTGAACATGAACATAGAGTATTCCTTCCAACACATATTAGTTGACTTAACTTTGTTTATATATGGATAAATCTAGACTACATTATTAACTAGATACATATAAATCTAGACAAAGTCGAGTCAACTAATATGGATAGAAAGAAGTAGTAAAAAGATAGAGTGATGTTACGAAATGTGATTGGTAAAAGAAAAAGTAGCGGCAAAGATCTTAGCAAGAAAGCGGAGCTTCGAGCATATGCAACTCACATGGCCAAAACCACATGTTGTGATAATCCTGAAAAGGAAGTGGACGTATCAATTTGGACTCCATGTCACGACTCTTAAGTTACCTCTCTCTCTTTTTTGCGAGTGAAACTTGTATTACTCAAGATGAACAAGTATTACAATCCGAATGACATATGCTCAACCTTAGGTCACCTCTCTATTTCATCATTGGGTGCTCACATAGAAGTTGAGGCGTAAGATGGTTGCTAACCTTTTTGCTTACCTTACTAAATAGTATTAACAAGGCTTGACGGTGGCGTGACGCTTGTATTTTATAATTTTCTATTGTGATTTTATTCAAAAAAAATAGCATCTTAACCTCGGTTGCCAAGGCTTTTGGAAATTTTTGGGTCTGTCATTTATACCTACACATCTATTAGCATCGATCGTAGATAAACCCTCCAAGCTACCTTTTTGCAGGACCTACGATACGAATGTTCTTAACACATACATGGAATTTTTCCTCAAGAAAACACCCGTCGCCTGGTGGGTCGTCATACATCCACCCCAACCACACGCAAATTTTTTCTAACCCGTAATGTCGGCTGCTAGGAATAAAAAAATACAAAAGTTCCGCGAAATTCTCTTGCTTTTGTACTCGGACACCGACGTCAAACTTTAATATTTTGGTGAAAAGATGATATTCTTTTCAAAGAATTCATGAGAGTGACTCATATTGTAGACAATGGCTTACTGGTTGAAAAATTACTTCATTTTCCTTTTGGTGTTAAAGTTGAAGTGATACTTGATTGTGGGTGGATAGGGGTCACACTCGCAACCTTGGTGCGTGCTCTTGCATCTAAGAGTCCACATCCTCACACACTAAACATGAGATAAAGTGGTAAAAGAGTTAGCTGCGCTGTTACGAAATGTGATTGGTAAAAATAACTAATGGTGAAAATCTTAGCACGAACACAGAGCTTAGAGCATATGCTCCTTACATGGACAAAACCAAGTGTTGTGATAATACTGAAAAGAAAGTGGACGTATCAATTTTGGACTCCATGTTACGACTCTTAAGTCATCTCTATTTCATCCTTGGGTGTACACATATAAGTTGAGACATAAGATGGTAACTTTTTTTACCTTACTATCACCTTGGCTTGCACTCTTGTATTTTATGATTTTCTATTGCGATTTTGTTCAAAAAGTTAGCATCTTAACCTCGGTTGTCCGGGCTTTCGGAAATTTGTGGATCCACCATTGTACCAACACATCTATTAGCATCGATCACAGATGGACCCTCCAACCTACCTTTTGTGGGATCTATGATACGAATGCTCTTAACACATACATCGGTCGACTTGTCAAGGCAAGAAGATTTTTTCCTCAAGAAAACAACCTTTGCCTAGTGGGTCTCGTGTGTCATATACATACCATGGATACTGTTGGGTTCGCAACATAGAAAAAAAATCTATGATGAGAACTATATACGCCACGATCCATCTATCTAGATACAATCAACGGATGGATATGCATCTAGAATACATATCCTCGAAAACCGACAAAGCTTTACGAGTATGGACTCGTTGGTGATGTAGTCGATCTCTTGCCGATCTCAAGATCGTGTAGAAGTCCGACAGCCCCGCAACTTAGCGGAGCATCCGTGATCGCACACACATCCGTAACCCCGACCACCTCCGCGACCTCTCTCCAGCAATGCAATGAAAGTAGCAAATCCTCGCTCCAGAAAAAGCCACCGGAAACATGTATCTCGCTAGTCTGAGACCATGGAGGAAATACTAGAGAGGGAGAGAGATCCTTCATGAGGAGGTGTGATATGAGAGGACGAGAGGGGCCTTTTATGAGAGGGGAGGCAGCCAAGGGGCATGGCGTGGTGGCCATGGTGGCTACCCCCACCTCTTTCACATTCATGTGTGTGGATCTCCCACTCAAAATAAAAAGCCTCCACTCACATAAACATGCTTCCACTCAAAAATTCACTTACATCCATTAAATTTTCACCAAATTTAATGCAAGCTCTCATTTAATAAAACTCTTTTATTTATTTTATGCAGAATTTTTTAATTACATTAATTAAAAACATTCACATAAAACCCCTTACAATATTTTAATTCTACATGCATAACCAGTTTCAGCAATTTCACCCGAAATAATTCCGGTTTCAATTGAAATAATTTCAGCGCTTTATTTTTATTTCTCTGGCATCTTATTTTCTCCAAATGGTGTCGGTATCCCTTAAGTGTGTCACCCTACGGTTCGTGAATAATGCAGACATGATCGAGACCCCTCTCCGATCAATAATCAGCAGCAGGATCTAGAGATCCAAACTGACTCCCACACATTCAACGATGACTTCTAGTGATCATGTGAACCTTTTACACTTGTAACTAAATCCTTTTATATCGTGATAGTTTACATGTCCGAGATTCGATCATTGGTATCACCATACCTAGTTTGATCTCGTTACTGACATGTACTCTTTTCTTGTTCTCGTGATATAACATTCTAGTGATCTCCATCACTTGCTTGCAAGCTATATCAATATGATACCACCGAGAGAGCCCAGAGTATGGGCGTGTTCGGCAATGGTCCAGCTTCCAGCTTCTTCCAATTCTAGCCCGGAGCTGCACCGAACACACCAGCTCCATGGAGCTAGATCCGTGAAGCGAGCCAAGTTTGTTGTGTAAATCGCAGAGTGACCCTTTTGCAAATTCTTGGAACAGCAGATCGTGGAGCAGCAGTAAATTACAGCAATTTGCCACCGCTAAGTGAGAAAATGGTTCAACCCCGTCGTTCTTTCGTCCCACCTTCCCTCCCCGCCTCTCTTCCTCGATGTATCCCCATCCAATCGGCAATACGGCACCCTCTCCCTACTCTCCTCCGGCCGCCACCCCGACCTCCTCATACAGCCTGAACCGCTCCCCCGCCTGCAACCAGCTCGAGCTCCCTAGCACGCCTCGGTCAGATCTATGGGAGTTGCTCGAGTGGACACTAGGGAGTTGGCCCCCGCCTGCAAACATCTCGATCTCCTAGGGAGTTGGCTTCCTGTACTCCAAATCATCCCCTTAAGCGACCCAATGTCGCCTCCATCCACTTCCCCGTCCATAGCTACACCTGACCCCGACTTAATCCATGCGCACGAATCGAGCTCGCGAGCAGAGGGGTGGAAGCTCTTCTCATCGTTCTCCCTCCTCCAGGATGCTCCCTCCTCTCCCCTTCGCGGCCGTTCCCACTCTCTTGGCGTTGGAGGCTGCTGGGCAGGGGGATTTTGTGAGTGAGGAATCGAGGGATCTGGGGAAGACGACTAGTAAATAAATAATAATAAAAACGGTGGAGCTGCACTTTTTGGGCTCGATTCCATCACTTCTGACCGTGCCTAGAAGCAGGCCGGCCCAATAGAAACTAGCTTTCGGCCCAGACAAATGGTGGAGCAGCGCCGAACGTTTCTCGCTCCAGTAGCGACGCCGGAGTCGCAATCGAGAAGCAGAATCGATGGATTTAGTGAAGCTGGACCGTTTCCGAACACACCCTATATCTCTTCGTCATTTGGATGGACAAATCCTACTCTTGATCCATGAGACTCTATATAACATTATCAGAGTATCTGAACCCACCTTTATAGTCACCCTGTTACGGTGTGACGTTTGATGTTATCAAGACACTCTTTATATGTTAGTGATTGACATGATCTCATGGTATAAGGACTAAAGTTACTTGTAATGATGTTATAGTAATCTAAACATAATGACTTTGATCGTATTACTACACTTCGGATGAATGTTCACATCATTCCACCAATATTGTGACCTCATTATTAACAATATCCAATGTCCATGATAAGGAAACCTTGATCATCATGTTAATCAACGAGCTAGTTTATATGAGAGACATAACTAGGAATTCTTTATTTATTTATTAAACACACATGTATTAACGTTTCCGATTAATACAATTATAGCATGAGAAATAAGCATTTATCATAAACAAGAAATAAGATAATAACCACCTTATTATTGCCTCTTGGGCATATTCCCTTCAGATACGGCATACATCCACCCCAACACCTTACTTTTTTTCCTAACCCATAGTGTTGGTTGCTAGGAGCAAAAAATACAAACATTCCACAAAATTCTCTTGCTTTTGTACTTGGACACCGACGTCAAACTTTAATCTTTAGGTGAAAATATGATATTCTTTTCAAAGCAATAATGAAAGTGACTGATATTATAGACAATGGCTTACTGGTTGAAAAATTACTTCATTTTCCTTTTGGTGTTAAAGTTGAAGTGATACTCTATTATGGGTGGATAGGGGTCACACTCAGCAACCTTGGTGCGTGCTCTTGCATCTAAGAGCATCCAAGTCCTCGGACACTAAACATGAGATAAAGTGGTAAAAAGTTAGCTACGATGTTACGAAATGTGATTGGTAAATAAACTAGTGGCGAAAATATAAGGAATAAAGTAGAACTTTTAGCATCTGCAACTCACATTGCCAAAAACTAGATGCCAAGCTCTGAAAAGGAAGTGGACATACCAGTTTGGACTCCATGTTATGACTCTTAAGTCATATCTATTCCATTTTGGAAGCACACAAAGAAATTGGGACGCAAGAGTGTAGGTATTTTTATCTAGAAATGAAATTTATGTATTATGACGAAGAGATAGAGAGCTTAGCACCTATTTTAGATGGAACCTCTAACCTTTAGCTTTGGCAACATCTAGTGATGTCGACGCTCTTAGAGCAATTACAACCATCCTCCCTAAATTTACCTCCATATTCGTTGTTTATGTGCAGTGATATCTCCTAAATTCTCCTCCACATGTTTCTATTTTTCGCATGAGAAAAAACAAAAGGAGAGGGAAAAAAATGTTTGGAGGTAGTGAATTGTTCCTTGGCAAATTGCTCCGTCCCCTCTTTGAATTATTACAATTGTCATTATTATTATTCAAAAAAGAAGGAAATAATGCCAATTTTGAAATTTTAAAGTTCAACCAGACCCGGGTATAAGACCTAACAGATGCGAGTTTGGGTTTTTATATTCCTTATTAAAAAACTGTTGTAAGAGTCTCCCACGTAGTTATTGAAGAAAATAAAATGAAGAAGAAATGGTAACATGACATGTGATGGTAAAGAATAGTGTCAAAAGAAATACTAGCACCAAAGTAGAACTTAGAGCATCTACATCTTGAATTGCCAAAACCGGGTGCTAACCCGGAGAAAGGAAATGGACTCATCTATTTGGCTAGTGATATGGTTGCTCCTATCGGCCATTTTAGATGACTTCTCAAAGATGAGAAATTCTTCGCCACAAGAATTCCGCTGCCTTCTTTAATTAATTTCATAAATTGTTCGATTTCGGTTCATCATTGAACCATCTCTTTCCATCGCTCGTCACCCGTCATGGGGGGAAAGATACCGAAACAACACTCAACGATTTTGCGTGTGCCGCCCCTAGCTGGTTGCAGATCAGAAAGCGAAACCTCCATGGCCATTTCATACGTGACACAACAAAAGAGTCACGTAGTTTATTTATTTTTCATTCGCCGAATAGATATGTGTACGTGCATCCGGTGTTGCTTCGGCTATACACACCTCTTGCTGGCTTTTGTTTTTAAAAAATGTTATACTGAGTAGTTGTTTTTCTCTTGAGGACTTTATTATGATCTTATAGTTCGAACCGCAGCTTTACTGTTTCGTGAGAGAGACTGATTAGGCCATGAAAAGAAAGGAAGGGAGAAAAAACCATAATGAGACCAAATTAAAAAGTGGAGTCAGAGATCGATCTTAATCAGGATGACTTGGATCCTACACGACATCGTCCGTCCTGTTACCTAATGCTCCATGAAGAGGGCCTCGTTGTTCATGTCAACGTTAAGAAACCACGTGAAAGTTTTTTGGTTCATTCAGAAAAAAAATGTAGAAAATAGAGAAAAGTATGTACATCCAAGTGATGGATGACGGCGGCGACGACGGCCGGCGTCGCGAGACGGGACGGCGGCGATAGGGTCGAGAGAGCCGAAAATTTTATCACTTCTTTTTCAGAACCTAACAAATCTGGTGACCTCCTGGACGGTTTTCACCCAACTTTCTTTCTGCCAATAAAGATGAAAGGAAAAAAAAAAACTTGCATCATGAATGTTGCCGCGGTTTCCTCTTTTTCCAGGGGCTTGTTTCAGAAGGCAGCAGGAAGGCTTCGCCATCGGTTGCAGCTGCAAAAGCAATGGCTGCGAATGGCGAGCCATGTGACAGGTTGGGCAGATACCTGTCCGCCTCTCCATGTCACACACATTTCGCATCTAAAATTCTGAAGATGATAAGCACCAGTAGGCAGGCAGGCAGGCAGGCAGAGATGTACCCTTGACAAGTTATATGAGATGTCAGGCGAGCTGAGAGAGACCTCGCCTCCTCTGCTGCTTTGCATCCAGGAGGATGGAGCATTCAGAGTTCTTGCGAGCCAAGTGCCGCGGTACCGGTCCAATTCGTCGAAAACGAAAGGAACCCTAGAGTTGCTGCCCACCACATACAAATCTGCCAGAATTCTGGTCCACCACCCCATTGCACAATATCACCGGAGAAAAAGTGGTGAAATGAAGCTAATGTTCTGACGATGGAATGGAAAGTGTGTGCAAAATTCCTTTGCTTCCAGCCACAGTGCTATCTACAGGGTAAACAGCAGAATGAGACCTCCACCACTAGCAACTCCTTTTCTTCAGATGAAATTACCTGCAGAGTGGAAATCCGATCATCCTGGGTAACCAAGGCTCGCCGAAAAAGTCGAGCTGACTTGCACCGGAAAAATTCTCCCAATTGGAGGAAAGGGTCTCTTTCTGATGTGTGCAGCCGGGTCTTATCTGACCAAAAGGATGGCTGGCAGGAATGTACCGGCAGGCTATGTTGTCGACACCAATCCGATATTCAGAATCATTCTGCAATTGAGGTGGTGAGATAAGGTGCATTTTCCCATTGGTCGGCACCAATCCACAGGCACAGGTCACATCTTTGCCTGAATCACAACCATTCCCTGCATTATAACCCTATCTAGAAGAAAAATGACAGGTTTCTAGTGTAGATACCATCTCTGCTAGCTGCAGCTCACATTGCACCCAAAAACTCAGGTTCAGAGAAGATTTTGTACCACAGAAGGGCTCAATCTGCACTGAAAAACACAAGGGCCCTATCGATCGCCATCTCGCTCGCAGCACGGACAGTCACACGCGAAATCAGATGCATTACACAGAAAACTAGAGGACAAAAAGGTCGCACGCCGCAACTCAACTGTGCACCCCGAATGAACAGCTATACTATACTTACAGACATGGACCGATAATACTACCTCTTCAGCAGGTCTTTATGACCTCGGGCTTCCAGCCCCGCCACACGATCAGGCGGGAGCCGAATTTGAACTCGTGGAACCTTCTCTTCAGCGATCCTTTCTTCGTCCGCTTCGCTCCCGGTTCAGAGACCGAGCCGTGGTAGTGCAGAGGAGGCTGCGGCGGGCCGCTCTCGACGCTGTCCACGATCTTCTGAACCATCTCGTACACCTCGCTCATCTTCGGGCGTGATTTCGGTAGCCGGAGGAGGCAGCGGTTTGCCACGCCTGCCAGCTTTGTCATAGATTTGAGGTTGTAGTGCCCCTCGAGCCTCGGGTCTACGATGATGGGGAACCGTTTGACATCGGAGATGTATGGTTTTACCCAGTCCAGGAGCTTCTGCTCGCCCTTTGGGCGGTTCCTGTCAATGGGACGACGACCCGTGATGAGCTCGTAGAGGAGCACACCATAGCCCCATATGTCACTTTTTGCAGTGAGGCGCCCAGTTTGCAAGTACTCCGGCGCTGCATATCCTAGAGTCCCAACGACCTGCGGAACCATAAGTATTTAGTATGTTACTTCAGATGGACGGATGTATCAAGTTCAAGTTGTGCTGGGAACTGAAGAAACTGGCAAGAAAACGAACTTCACAAAATTATTACATGGAGAATCTGCTACCATTCCTAAAAGAGACTAAAGCAAGCCTTTAGTAGGACTCCATGTGGCAGTGCATAGGTATAGCTATTATTTAGCTTCACATAGTGGTACTCGTCTGTCATGAAAAGAAATAATATGGCTACCTTTCTGTGTGAAGGTTCTTTTAGTAAAACCAGGGATTGTGTGCATCATCTATGCTATGAGTGTCTTCCTAACGAAATGATAGTTTAAGTAATACATGTAATATATATCCCGCACAATCTTTGACGAATTTTCCAGCACAGCAAGCATGCGAAATCACCCTAGTTGTTATGGTAGTTAAACCGAACTCTTGTTACTTGTACATGTAGTTGGTTTTCTCTGAAGAAGAGAGATGCGATTGTTTTAATAGGTATATTATTTTGGCTAGGATACATGTCCATCCTGCACTCTGAAGCTGCTATAGAATGGATGTAGCTCTCGTTTACATTTATTCAAGCTGAAGTACTCACTCCTTTCTACTACCTCCGTTCCATAGTGTAGAACGTTTAGGACTTAAGTTGTTGAGCACTTCAGAAACTAAACATACACACTGAAGCTTCGATAGCATACCCCAAAAAATTCATACCAACAGGGTATCCATTTTCCAATTTCATTGCTATCAAAAAGGAAATCATGACAGAAACAGAAAATACTGCTAACTTGCTGCCTAATTGGCACCATGACCATCTACATCTGGAGCATCATACATTTTGCAAGCTCAATAATTAAAAGAATGTGGAACAGAATGCTGTTAGAACACATTAGTGCAAAATGGTTCTTGGTTAGGAGATGTTCATACCGCTGTGGAAACATGGGATAGACCTTCCTGTGGCCCATGCCTAGCCAACCCAAAGTCTGACAATTTTGCATTCCAGTTCTCATCTAACAGAATGTTAGATGTCTTCAGGTCTCGGAAAATAACCTGCATGCATGCTGGAATAGATAAATACAGCGAGACTTTTCATATGCATGTGTTCTTTTTGCTCAACATAGTTAGTCAGTGATGCTAATGTCACACAAATGTTTCACATTTTAATTGGTTTAGTATTGGATCACGAGAAAGCAAATGATTACCTGAAAATCCATCTCTTCGTGCAGATACTTCAGCCCTCGAGCAGCATCAAGAGCTACTTTTAATCTCATTGGCCATGATAGAGTGGAATTTGACCTACTTGCCAAGTGGTCATCCACGCTTCCGTTGGGCATGTATTCATATACTAGAAGCCGCTGCATTCCACGCTCATCATCATCAGCGCAATAACCTATTAGTTTGACGAGATTTGGATGATCGACAATCCCAAGCACATTCATTTCTGTTAACCATTCCTTCTGGCCCTGAAGAAAGATGAATACTATATTAGGAACCCAAACTAGTGGCTCAAGCTAGGTTCCAGTGTAAGTTACTTACGAAAGTCTCATCAAGCAAGTGGAATTGGAAAAAGATGGCATGATATGCTTGGTTTACACCTTTGGTTTACCAGTTTTTCCAATACTCTGGCACTGGTTGACTAACTATACCCTAGGATAGAATAACATGGACAGTTCATTTCCTGAAGCAAGCAGAGCTACTGAATGGTTTTTCAGTTAAGAAATGATGAGTTCAAAAATGCTGGTTTGGTTTCAAGATGCTGATATTGAGTACTCTGGCACTTGCTGACTCATTATACCCTAGGCTAGAACATGTAATTAAACATGGACTGTAAATGCGTAGAAATTAACAGGTAAATTTACAGGCATTTCCCAAAGCAACCAGCCCTACTGAATGCCTTTTTTTAAGAAATGATGAGTTCAAAAATCCTGACAACTTTTTAGAGCGATCCCTAACAACAATACGGTCAGCCAGTAGAAGATGGTGAAAGAACTTGCCTGAAACCCTTTGCGGTTCAACTGCTTGACAGCGATCTCGATCCGCTCGTTCGGTTCATCTGAATCCTTGATGACTCCCCTGTACACACACCCGAACCCACCCTCGCCAACCATGAGCGAGCGGCTGAAGTTGCGGGTGGCGCTCTTAAGCTCGGAGAAGGTGAACAGCCTGAGGTTGCTGGGGCGGTCGGTGAAGCTGGGGTACTGCGTCCTCCGTATCGACTCGGCGCTCATGTCAGAGATGTTGATGAGGTCCGAGCCGGAGCGGACATCACGCTCCGTGGACGTCGTGCTGAAGGACCGCACGGAGGCCGAGTTGGTAGCGGGACGGTCTTCCTTGGTATCTCCATTAAAGAAAGGCAGGCACCTCATCCCTGTGCTGCAATACAGTGGGGATTAATCAGGGAACCGTTCAGGAGTGAACCTCCATAGTCCAAACTTGCTCCAAATGCTACAAATTAATTAACAGAAACTAAAAGACTGGACCAAGAAGGGGTGGCACGAGTTCTGGATTCAGGTCGGGGAGAAAGCTACTGCTTTGTCACGAGCCAAGGACAGAGACAGAATCCTGAGATTTCTAACTGGCGCCATTTTCAGGCTCAGTTTCAGGGATGACAAATTCTCCGAATAATTACTCTCAGTGTGGGTTTTGTATATAAATTAAATACAGCAAACATACCATGTATGAGCTGTGAAGACGGTCCAGAAAGAATGCCCATAGATGACAAGTACAGTACTTTAGCATAACTAATAGAATCCTGATGTAAAAAATATACTTTGCACTGCATCAGGCAGCAATCACGCTGACTGGAGTTAACCTAAACACTAGGCAAGATTAGTCCGGGCAGCGTGGATACGTACAGTTCTGAATTCGGGTTCAGGTGGAAGTGATTTCTGTTGCTAGCTAAGAAACACTACAGGCACCGAATCCTGAACTTCCAGGCTGCATGTGAAGGCAGTATTTTCCAGATTCAGTTTTGGGGATGACAAATTCTAGTACGTATAGTTACTCTCAGCGCAGCATGGGTAGATACACACAGTTAGTGGAGATGACAGTGAACCTCCATAGTCCAAATAAACTCGCTACAAATTAATTAACAGAAATTAAAAGACTGGACCAAGAAGGGGTGGCACGAGTTCTGAATTCAGGTTTGGGAGGAAGTATCTTGCTTTGTCACGAGCCAAGGACAGAGACAGAATCCTGAGATTTTCTAACTAGTGACATTTTCAGGTTCAGTTTCGGGGATGACGGATTCTCCGTATAATTACTTTTTTGAAACTAGGCAAGAGGCTTTTACTGCAACAACCAACAGGGGAAGGATCCACGCTGGCTGAAATCAACCTAGTAATAAGCACTAGGCAGCAAAGAATTCCCCATAAATTATAACGAATCTAAATCCCTGATGTGGAAAAACACTTTTTTTTTGTTTTACTGCAGCAGCGTCAGGGCTTTAGGCCGACCGAAATTTAAGCTAGTAAGCACTAGTAGGCAAGAAAGTAGCGGTGAGTGGAGGTGCAGGCTGTGCGTGCGACCGCCGTGATCCGGTTCCCACCAGACCCCTGGTTGAATCAATCGCCGCCCAGATCGGCGACTGGGACGGATGGCACAAGAGGAGACCAACACAAGAAATCAAGCAGAAAGCAGGAGCAGCGGGGGGACGAACCTTGGGTGGGGAAGTGCGTTGGGTGGCGCCGGCGGAGGAGCAGGGGTCGCGGGGGGTCCGGCGGCGATCCGGGCAGCGGGGCAGGAAGGGAAGCTAGGAGGAAGGAGGAAGGGGGTGGAGACAATGATAGGCGCGCCCCGGAGAGACGGCCACCTCGGGGCAGGGGGGAGGGGGGAAAGGGATTGGTGGTGGTGGACTGGACTGGGGCAGGAGGAGGCGGTCAAAGCTGGGAATGGAGTTATGGTCGGACGATATTTCCTCTTCTCGTCTCGTCTGGTCTGGTCCCTCTCTCTCACCTGCTGAGGGAGGGCAGCGGAGGAGAGGGTTGAATGGGGCTGCCGGACGGAGGGAGGAGGAAGAAGAAGGGGAGATGGAGAATTGAGAAGTCCTCTTCTTGTTTAGTCGTGGTGGTGGTCGTGGCTGGGAGAGGGAACAAAGATCGGGATTTGGCCGAGGAATGATGAACGGGGTCGGGATTCGGGGAGGGCACGCAACACACTACCAAGCGGAACGCACGCAGCGATGATGATTAGCTTAGACTAATCCAGTAGTACTAGTACCTCTTCCACCTACTGGTATAGGATAATTTATTACTCCACCGTGATCTATGTCTACGAAGTAGAGTTTATAGCATAAAACTACCAGTTTACTATCTAAATTTATCGTATCACTTTACGTTTTTGGAACACAAAACTACCAGATTTTGATCCGTTCTTTGCAATTCGATCTAAACCGCGTTTGAGAGCGTTTTGCATATTTACGACCAGCCGACCCTTTGCTGTCGGTATGGCGTGGACAATGCAACGGCCATTACACGGCCGTTCTTGTGCGCACCGGGGTGGCACCAGCCGGCAGCCCACCAATTCTTTTCACCTAGCCACGCCTGCCGCGCCACCATTTTTCGTCTCGTCATTGCCCCGTTGCAATGCCCAGTTGGGATGAAGGTTCTTCCTCGTCCTCCCGCCTACCGGTAAGCTCCATGTTCCTGTGCTTCCCCCGATCTCCGATCTAGGGTTGTTTTTTTTTGCTACTTTTTCATCGATTTAGCTCTTAAACTCGCACTGGACTTTGCCCCCGATCTCTATTTAGGAATGTACCGCCCTGGACTTTGCCCCTTGCACCGTCGATGATCCAACATTTGATGGCATTGCTGTTGGGTGCCCTGAGCTCTGTCGTGTGCACAAGAAGGAGCCGCGCAAGTGTGTTGCGTTTGAAGGGACAAACACCGATGCATAAATTCTACTTATGTCCGATTGTGTAAGTTGTATGCACCTTAGTAAATATTTGTGCTTGATTTGATACCCGGTCCAGATTGTGTGTTTTGACAGTTCCTCTCTTGGTCACATTGTACATATTTAGTTAGAGTGATTGTTAATTAGAGACCAATGACCTGCTTTGTTTATTAGAGATCAAAATGGCATGCTTTATTGCTTTATTGATCTGATGCAAATTTGTTAATTAGAGACCAATTACCTGCTTTATTTTCATTTCTCATGTTAGATTATTAATTAGAGATCAATGGCTTGCTGAAATTTCTTTAGTAGAGACCAAAATGGCATGCTTTGTTGCTTTATTGATCTGATGCAAATATATTAATTAGAGTGGTATGCTTTGTTCTCAGGAAGTAGAGAACTGTGGGTTCCAGTCATGGGTAGATGAAGAGTGTCCTGAGACTTTGCAAAATGCTCTTCTCAGACTCTGGAAATGTACAATACTTGCAAATCAGCAAGAATTGATGAGAGGTATGAGAGTACAATTATGTTAAAAGAAATGGCTGAAGAGAAGGAGAAGCTTGAGAAGAAACATTCAAGTCTCTTAGTTGACATAAAGAAATTTATGGACAATACTGAGGCTAAGGTGTTGGATCAAAACTGGAAGGCCATGAACAAGGAGAAGGAAAAAGAGAAAGATCAAGATGATTTTTTGGAGGTGGTGAAGGAAAGGAACATGCTGAAGAAAGAAGTGGAGTTTCTTAAGAATGAGTTAGAAGAGCTGAAGAATGTTAGGAACACACAAGCAGAGATTATGAAGAGTAGGGAAAGGAGTTGGAAAGATGAAAAAGGCATTTTGAAGGAGGAGAAGAAAAAGTTAGAATATTCTCTTCATGATCTTTTCAAAGCCAATCTTGTAACCAAGGAAAAGCTCAACATGATTAAGGCCATATGTGATGAGCCATGAAATGTTTAGTGCTATTATGTGTATGTGATGTATTGAACCATTGTTTGTATGTGATGTATTGAACCATTGTGTTTGGTGTGGTAGTGCTTGTGATGTGTTGAACCATTTGAACTATGTCCTGTAATGTTGAACCATTATGTTATGAACAATGTCCATCTCCTGATGTAAAATGGATTGTTAAATTCTGCCACTAAGATTATTGTGTTGGATTTTGTGTTGAACCATTAATAAATGGCTCTTTCCTTATCTATAGTGCTTGTCATCAAGATCATAGTGTGTTCAACACCCATATGATCTAGAGCACAGAACCAACATAGTTTGTTCAGCAAATCTAGTTTAACACAAACATAGGTTTAGCACAAACTCAATGCACATAGTTCAGCACATCATAGTTTTACACAAACATAGGTTTAGCACAAACAGTAATGTGCACATAGGCATCACATAATCCACTGGCATGTGCACACAGGCACAAACAGTCATGTGCACAAACAGTTTAACACAAATAGTTTTATAAGACAGAACCCACTGGCACTCAACAGTCATGTGCACACAGGCATCACATAATCTTCTTCAGGTCTTCAACTGTCATGTTGTCAATCCCACTGGCACTCAGGTATTCTCTTACCTTACGAGTGGGTTTGATCGACCTTTCTGGCCTAGAAGTTCCTGGAGCAGCTGTTCTTGGTGCAATGAAACCTGCCCTTGCCCCTTTCCTAGCAACAGTTGCTCTTGGCCTTGCAGATCCTGTTGGGGGAGCTTATGTAGATGGCCCAACTGAAGTTCTTGGTGCTGCAGGAGGATTTGGTGCAGATGGCCTAGCTGAAGTTCTTGGTGCTGCTGGAGGATTTGGTGCAGAAGGCCCAACTGATGCTCTTGGTGCTGCTGTAGGTGTAGTTCCAGAGCCTTCCTCACCATAGTCATGTCTGTTAGCCTGCATATGTCATGGTTGCATAATTTAGGCTCAACAGAAAATAATATTAGGCATCAATGCAATGCAAAAAGGCAGGAGGTGTACCTTGTGTTGCTCTTTCCTTATCTGTAGCTCAGGCCTCAAGGCAACATGGCAGGAGGTGTACCTATGCCCTACAGCTTTACAGTTACTACAAGTGATAGTACCCATCCTAGAACTGTCTCTAGGACCTAGAACCTCAAATGCACTCTTCCTCCTAACTGTTTGCTTTCTCCCAGGCTTTTCCCTGAAAACAGGAGGTTCTATGTCATGTGTATCTGTTTTTGTCCAATCTTCTGGTCCAGGAATAGGGTAGACTACACCAGAGTATGCTAGCTTGTACATTGGTTTTTTGAAAAAGCCATTTACATAATCTTCTGGGTGCTGCTTCACTTTCATGATTGCAGACACAGCATGGCTGCAAGGAATGCCTGTCACATCCCATTTTCTGCAAGAACATGTCTGTGCTATCAAGTTAACTGTCAAGTTTCTCTTTGAACTAGAAACTTGCCACAGTCCAACATCTGAATTCTTAGCATTGCAGTGCCTAGAAAACTTCTTTTCCTCTTCTAGTTTCTCAGAATAGTGAGGTGTGATCTCCCACCTTGTGTTGCCAACCTTAGATCTTATTCCACTATTCTTTACCATGATCTTGTTCCCAATTCCTTCTAGCATTTTTTGAATAGGCTTGTTCCTAACATCTAGAATCATTTTGTTGAACACTTCACTGAGATTATTAACTACCAAATCTGTCATGCAGTTAGTGTCAAAGGCATACCTGACCCAAGTTTCAACAGGAATTTGCATCATCCAATTATATCCATCCTCACATTCTGCCTTCAGAGTTTCCATTGCAAGCTCAAAACCATTTTTGGTGTAAGAGTAACTGGCAGCAAACATTATTTTCTTCAATTCTGGTCCTCTAAAGCCAGTACCGAAATTAGCATATATGTGCCTCAGACAGAATCTTTGAGGGGAATGTGGAAACACTCTGGTAATTGCTTTGAGTAGTCCCTGATTAGCATTTTGCAAGAGAATTGTACAAGTTAGTATCCATATATAGCAAAATAATGATATGTGACTAAGATAGTAATTCATAGAAAGTCTAGTATAATGGACATTTACCTTTTGTCTGTCAGAAATGATAGTGTAATGGCCAAACTGCCCTGACTCCCCAATGCAATACCTCAACTCAGTGAGAAACCAAGTCCAACTAGCATAATCCTCCTTGTCAACAACACCAAAGGCAATGGGAAAGATGTTGTTGTTTCCATCTCTCCCAGTTGCATCAAGTATCTGTTGCCCAGTGGTCAACTTGATAAAACATCCATCTAGCCCTATGAATGGTCTGCATCCATTTAGGAAGCCCTCCTTTGAAGCATTGAGGCACACAAATAAACCATGGAACCTTGGATTGCTGCTTGGGTGCTCTACTAGTTGCCTAGTAGTCACAATGCACCTGCTCCCTGGATTACTGTCAATGACAGCCTGCAGATAATCTCTGATCCTAGTATACTGGGCCTTTTGATCACCCATGACCACTGCAAATGCCTTCTTTCTTGCCCTATAGGCTTTAGATCTAGGAATTTCTACTCCAAACTTTAGCTTAGCATTATCTATTAAAGTATCAACACATGTGTTGGGGTCAATCCTCATTGCCTGCTCAGATTGCTTAGCAACCCAATCAATAGTGACTTTAGTGTTCTCACCATGGGCAATACAAGTGTGCATTCCTCTCATTTTCCTAATGCAAAATGTTTTCTCATGGGCAATAGATGAGGCTGTCAAGTAGAATGGGCAACCAGTTGTGTCCCTCTCACTGCAATGGACTATAATCCTCTCACTGTCATTTCTCCAGTACTTAAAATTTCTTAGTTGGGCTATGTGATAAGTCCTAAGAGCCCTCCTGAATTGGTAAACATCCTTGAAGCACAGCTTCAATGCAAATTGTTCATGTGGGCCAGCCCTTGTCTCATCATACCAAACTCTTTTCTTTGGCTTCTTTAGCTTTCTCTTACTACCAGTGGCTAGCTTAAATTTCTTCACAAAACCATCATCATCACTATCTCCTATATCACTAGGGCTGCTGTCCTCATCTGCTGAAGGCATGAAATAATACATTTCTTCAACTAAAGGCTCATGGTGTGAGCTGCTAGTTGGCCCTGGCCTGATTGCCTTTCTCTTCAGCAATGGTTCAGAAACTGGCTCTGCCTCTGATTCTTCATCTTCTGAGAATATCTCCTCCACTTCTGTGTCTCCTTCTATGTGCATAAAAGGATCCTCTCTTTGCTTCTTCAATTGCTTCAACTTCTCTAGTACTGCAAGTCTCTCTGGATCATCATGTGTTCCCTCCTTTTCCTTCTTCTTATTCATCAAATCTTGTATGTCCTGTATGTT
The DNA here is from genome assembly GCA_023614405.1 of Avena insularis. Classification (NCBI taxonomy): domain Eukaryota; kingdom Viridiplantae; phylum Streptophyta; class Magnoliopsida; order Poales; family Poaceae; genus Avena; species Avena insularis. The sequence continues at coordinate 392,927,199 of CM042695.1, forward strand.
CTCCAGTTCATCAGAAGAATTCTCCTCATATGGAATTACTTCCTTTCCCTTCTTCATGTTGTAGCTCTGCTGTGTTCCAAGATATAACACATCAGAGAAGTCAACAGCCACAGGAAAAAAAGTTTCTTCCTCTCCAAGATTTTCTTCTGAAATGTAGGTCACTCCATCAGTGTCCACTGAGAACAAAATTGGTTCTTCAATTTGAGAAGGAGGTTGTACTTAGCCTGTTAGGTCAAGCGGCCATGCACATTTATCCTTGATTACTGTGAGCTTAAGAACCTGCTCATTCTCATATTGTTCAAGCATCTGGTCAACCTTTGCCATGTTGTCTACTACCTCCATCCCTTCCTTGCCTTTTCCTTCTTCTCTAACATAATAAATGTTATCTCTAATACCAAACCCATGGCCTTCTATCAGTGCATACAGGTTCAGTACAGTTATATCTGACCTGCTTACTGTTCTTTCTAGATTATCCTCCCCAGGAAAATTGAACCTAACCTCCCAAATTTCATCATCCAAACTACACATAAAATAAACTGGTATTATGCACTACTAGATTAACCACCTATAATTCAGATCTAGCTAGGACAAGAAAATTTACAGGGAGCAGAGAGTATGGGGCAGAGAGAAAGGAATACTTACTCAATACCGCCAATAGATGATCCCCACCGGTGGTTGTTCGACGCCGGCGATGCGAGGACGGCCTTGGAGAAGGCAGCCGCCGCTCTGTGATCCGGCGAGTCCAGCGGTGTCACCGCCACCGACTTGTCGGGACGAGGAGGAGGCTGGAGGCCGTCGATGGTGAATCAAGCGATCCGTCGCCGGGGTCATGTGCGTCGCCGCCAGGATTCACTGCCGCCATCGCCGGGGAGTGGTTCAGGACGACAGGGAACTGAACCCTAAATTCAGACAACGAGTTAACGACCGTTAACGGCCGTGAGCGGGCGTTGTCCACGTCATACCGACAGGTGGGGTCGGCTGGTCAGAAAAAGTGTCAAAACGCTCTCAAACGCGGTTTAGATCGAATTGCAAAGAACGGACCAAAATCTGGTAGTTTTGTGTTCTGAAAACGTAAAGTGGTATGATACGGTAAATTTAGGTAGTAAACTGGTAGTTTTATGTTATAAACTCATACGGAGTAGGAGTAGTATTCCTATCAGCGGTTAGCACAACTGTCATTCGGATAGCTGCTTACTTTGTCTCGGTCGAAACCATCGTCACGGAAATAGTAGATAGTTTCTTTTTTTCTTTTTTCTCTCGTTGCTAATATCACGGAATGGTTGCAGTGCATATTAGGTTCTCAATCAAGAAGGAAAAAGAAAAGGTTCTCATGAAAAAAGAAAGGTGGCGTGGACAAAGTTATGTATAGTTTAGCTAGATCCGAGATGGTTTTCGCGATCAAAAATCTTTTTTTTTTGTTAGCCTAGCGATGACGATGACTTACTTTGCTTCTACAGTTCTAGTACTATTACTGGCTCCGTATGAACGTTTTCTCCTTCTTTATTTCAGGCTGTGTCATGGTTGGTAGGTGGGGAGGAAAATGCTCCATCGGCTGAGCCGAGGCCGAGCGATCAACCACCCCCAACCCAACCCAACCCAAGAAATCTTCTTTGGATCATACGTACGCACGAGCCCGGAGCCCCTCTTCACACTCGCTTTCAAGCCACGGACCGTGGAGCTCGATCGTACTAGTACCTGCTACGATCCAAAGAAAATTTCTTGACTCGCAGCCAGCCAGCGTGCAAACACACACACACGCATAAAAGGTCGGTGCAGTGTAGAAGAAGGGCACGGGAATTGGGCAATCGATCTGCTGGTGACACGACACGTCACCGATGGGCCATTCAAACATCTCACGGGCTCCAGTCCGCTTTACGTGCATTTTCTGATTTTGATTGAGAACGAATGGACCAACAACCAGACCTTGAGATCGGTCGATCGATGACACGTTGCACATGCAAGTGTTTAGCAAACAGCAATCCGCGTCTCGGGATCGGTCTCATCCCCCCCCCCCCCCTCTCTCTCTCTCTCTTCCGCTCTCCCTCTCCCTCCCCCTTGAGAGTCTCCTGGCCGTCCCCGGCTCTTCTCCCCCTCGTCTCCGACGGCTCCGCTGGCCGGAGGGGATGGGGGAGAGGACGCCGGTCTTCTGTAGTTAGGTTTTTTAGTTTTGTGTTGCCCTATGTGGCGTATGGCACTGATGCCGGGAGTGAGGCGGCGGATCTCGGCCAGATCTGGCGCTGCCCTGCTCTTCTTTGCCTCTCGGTGCTCCGGCGGTCGGAGTTGGAAGGGAGGCGGTGGAGGAGAAAGGATAACTCCATAAATAAGGCTTTTAATTGCAGATTTCGGCATAGTTCATCATACAATAAATAAGTCGGCGTTTATCATGGTCGAAAGGCGACCCCTCCTCCCTCTAGCAGCGGCGACGAATCATGTCCGCTGTCTTCAGGTGCATACTAACCTCCAGGCCCGTGTGCCATTTAGGAGGCCCTCTGGCATCGATGTAGCTTGCTCCCGCCTCCATGTCCCAACTGGTTTCGTCCCCGGCGACATCGAGGTCGGCTGCATCGAGTCTTTGCGCGGCGGAGTTGGAGCTAGACCTGATTGCTTTTCTTGTGTTCTATCTGAGGTCCTAGGTGCAAATTGTAAGGACTGGTTTGTAATCTTTTATTTCTTTGAGTCCTTTTTTGTAAGATGTAACTCCTCCGACGAAAATGAATGAAGCTCTAGGTCCTTCGGGACCTATCCCTGTTCAAAAAAAAAATCTCCGTCTGCCAATGCGTGCGATACTGCATGCAATGGTGATCATCGAAGAAGCGTTTAAGGCACACGGGTTCGTGCCAAGTGGCGGTAATTATAACTTGAAACTCGTGGGCTAAATAAATAGCTCGTGACTTGGCTTAAACTAAATGAACTATTCATAAGAGCAAGTACATATTTGACTATAAGCTGACTATAAGTGTAAGAGCATCTCCACTCGTTGGGCGAACCCAGGCCGAAATCCGGACCAAACTTTGGCCGGATGGCGCAAGTTTTCGGCCTGGGTACGCCCAGTTTCCCACTCGCGTACCCAGCCCGAGTTCTTGGGTCGCCCGTTTCCGCTCAAATTTGGCTCATATTCGGCTCAAGTTCGTCCAGATTTCGGCATAGTTCATCATACAATAAATACATAACATTTTAAGACCAAAGTTCGGCAAAATTTTAAACACAGTTCGGCGTAAATGTAAACATAGTTCGGTCAGAAGTAAAATTATAACATATTTCGGCCAAGTTCGGCCTAGTTCACGCTGAGCATCTACGACGTGTTGCCCCTGCGTATCCATAGGTGCTCAACAAGATCATCATGCAGCTATTGATGCATCACCGGATCTCGAATCTCCTGACGCATTGCGATGAATGCAGCCTAGGTTGGAGGCACATGCGTCCTCCTCGAGCAAAGTCACTGGATCCTTCATCTCATCCTCAATGATCATGTTGTGCAAGGTCACACACAGTTTATCACTTCCCACATCTGATCTTTCGACCAGGTCATAGAAGGGAACCGGGCAACTGCAAACCTCTGCTGGAGCACACCAAATGCCCGCTTCACGTCCTTCCTGTAAGCTTTCTGTTCCTTGGCAAAGTGAGAATGCTTGGGGAGCATTGGACTTGAGATAGTCATGGCGCGGTGGAGCTCCGCCGGCTAAGTCATGGCGACGGTATTGGGCGCTCTTTGAGTGGGAGCGAGTGGGTGGGAATGGACTGTCTCGCCGACAGAGCTGGCCCACGCTCTTTTTTGCGGCGTCCGGCGTCCCCAAGGCGTACCCGGGAACCTGAGTTCGGCTTGGGTAGGCCGGACCAAAACACGCCGAAATCCGGACGAAAACAGGTCACTGGGTACGCGACTGGGCCGATTTTTGGCGTCCGAACCTAATTTCTGCGTCCGGATCGGCGTCCTGGGTAGGCGAGTGGAGATGCTCTAAGTCCTAGTCAGCTGGCTATAAAAAATAAACTAGTATTGTTTTGTTTAGTTGGATGAGAGAGAAGAGGTGGGAGAAAAGAGGTGGGCTCTCATGCAATAGCTAGGTCTTGCGCGTGCTCCTAGACACATTGTGAGTATGTGAGTGGGTCATTCACTTATAAAGTAGTACTTTTTAAAAGTAATTATTATACTATTTGACTACTCCCTCTGTTAGAATTATAAGACCTAAGAGATTTTTTTAAATGTTAGGAATTACAAGTCCATTGTCATTTATTACCATCTCTCAATGCATGGTCTTCTTTTTCTTTCTCTTCTCTCATGTATGTATAACTATTGGTGCATGTAGTAATCAAGAGGGTGAGTTATTGATTTTCTTAGTCCTATCAAAGTGGTTCATAGGCCTTATAATCCCTATCGGAGGGAGTATAAGACTAGCCCCAACGGAAGTATCATAAGTAGTATCATGCACCACATGCATGCAAAATGCTTATATGTCACTGTAATTAATGATGAAAGAGATTTTGTTGGTATCATAGGTAGATACAGTATCATAGCACATAAAACTAGAAAAACTAATCTCAAATAAATCTTGCACAAATTTACATTAAATTTCTACAAAACAATAAATATACTAAGACTATGATACTACTACATGATACTCATTATAAAGATGGTATTATACACTAGTATCATATGCATGATACTACTATATGATACTTCTTATTGTGACTAGTCTAAGCTGACTATAGATGACTTTATAACCAGCAAGCCGACTGTATTATTGGAATTGCTTAAGCTTTAAAATTTTTCTTTATATGTAATGGTATAGATCTACTATATTTTTTATTGATCTAGCATTGATGGAATTATAGGAGTATTATATTATTGTTATAGTTCTAAATTAGTAGGAGAATTAATAATTCTTCTTATATGTGTTGTTGTTCACAACTTATACCGTGCTTCTTATACGTTTCCGTGTTTGTAAGCTATAATGAGATAGACGAACCGCTCACAAATTTACCGAGTCAAGCCGGGTTTAAAATACAAGCTTGTTATATAAACGACCGAGCTGAGGTAGCTCGAACTATGCCTAATTTGGACCGTGACACCACTAGCTCGTGACTTTCCCCGTAGACCCCAGGCTGCATATTCACATTGATTTTTACCACTATCAGGACATGGATCCTGGCACCATGATCTCGTAAAAAGCCATCTTGATTAAAACCAGCAACTGTAAAATAGGATCTATCAATCCCTCCGCCTGATAATAGGTGACTCGGATTTATCTAGATTTATATGTTCTTATAAAAAAATACCAATCATCAGTATATATTTCGTAAATATAAAAACATCATAATATGTCTTCACAAAAAACACGTTTAAATAAATATATATATTACCTTATTTTTCTGGACAGAGAGAATACAAGAAATGGAATGAATAATGTCAAAAAGATGGACATCCATAGAACAAGAGCACGGCTGAACCACAAAGGAGAAGCATGAAAAAACAGAGGGGCTCTCGCTAAATGACCCCTCTCGCGACTGGCTCGCCCCCGCGGGCGACCGACCGCGCCGCCACCCCTCCTCCTTCGAGCCCTCCCCCACCTCCTCTCCCCACCATCGTCGATGGGCTGCGCCGGGCTAGCCCCGGCGGCGGCGGTCTCCGGACCTTCCCCTCTTGTTCCCAGGCTTGCGCGGGGCAACGTGAGACGGGAGGTGCCCTCAGGCGGCGACGGCGGGGCAACCCAGCGGCGGCGCAGGTGGTTCTAGGTCGCGGTGGTGCTAGCCGCTTGGCAGCAGCAAGCTGCGGTAGCTCAGGCGGCTCTGCCCCCCCTGGCCTAGATCTAGGCCCCATCTAGGTCCGGACGGGCTGCCTAGGGCGTGGTGGCTCTTCTAGTGGCTGGGAAACGGGAGCTTGGTTCGGGTTGGAGGAGATTGTGGTGCCCCTGCTGTAGTGCGGCGGCTGGACTTTACGGGTCCATTCAGACTCGGTCGGGCCCAGAGGGCCTGGTTTGCCCCGCTGCTGCATCCGGTCGTCGGCCGCTGTCCGACGGCGGAGGTTGTTCCCTCCTGCGTGCTATCCCTTTGCCGATCTACCCAATGTTTCTTCTTTTCGGTTTACCAGCCTCGCAACATGGGCCAGGGTGTGACGTTGGTGATGACTACAAGACCAGTGTGGCGTTTGTGGGTGGGGGCAAGCTGGGTGGAGCGAGGCGGAGCGTCCGTGGGTTTGGTTCTCTGGGGGTCGGGAGAAATCCTTGACATCTTGGCACCAACGTGGTGACGCTTGCGGGTGTCGCCGTCCTTCCTGAAGGGCGACGCGTGTGCCTCCCCCCCTAGCGTACCGAGGAAAACCTTAGAACGCGTTTCGAGGGGATACCCTTGGACTGGTTCGAGCAGTAGCGTCGTCGTCGTCGCTTTCCTTCTTGGAGGTGTTGTTTGGTACATGACGCTCTAGAGTGCTAGGAGCGAGGTGGTAATTCTCCAGAGGGCGTAGCGGTGCCGAGTCATCTCCTTTTGCATTGTACTGCCGGTGTCGACACTGTTCTCTTTCTTTTCTTTTTGTTTCTTTTGTGTTGTGTCTCTTTCTTTTGGCATTTGTGATGTCTGACCCAGCAGCGGTCTTATCTGGTTGCTTTATTTATAAAAGCGGGGCGAAAGACTATTTAAAGAGTAGAGCACGGCTGGTTGATAGCGAGAGCTGGTGACACGTCGGCGGTGGTACATTGAAAAAGGTTTCACGGGCTCCGTTTTATTAATCCTTCTCTTCGAGTATACCATCTCGGTTCCAAAGCTTAAGGCTTATTTTTTTAAAAGTCAAGCTACGAAAAGTTTGACCAAACTTTAAAAAAAAAAAACTATGATATTATATAGATACCATGTGAAACTATGTTTCATGATGTATCAAACGGTATGGATTTCATGTTGTAAATATTAATATATTTTTCTAAAAACATGGTCAAATTTTATATAGTTTGACTTTTGAAAAAAATATAAGCCTTAAGTTTCGAAACAGAGGGAGTATCTAGTGAGTCGATGGCACGTGCGTGCTATTAGATGTATATATTTGTATATTGTAGTTTCTCCATATGTTAGGGGACTTCCTGCATATTTGCACCTATACATGTACTATATATTGTGGCCTTTGGCTGAGGAGATTGTATCAGAGCTAGGTTAGACCGTTTTTTCTGCAACTCTCGTGATGTTACTTTTAATGAGACGCGTCCTTTCTATCCTCGTCCCACCGCTGGTACCTACCCGGTGGAAAATATCTCTTTTCTTCTTTTTCCTGACACACCTCCTTCCACTCCTATTGTGTCTTCTTCAGGATCCCCTTCCCCTGATGTCTTTTCTTCGACACCGTCCTCCTCTGCTCCGTCTAGTTCTCCTCGTTCTCCTAGTTCTCCGGAGTCTTCCTCTGATATTCCTTCTTCTTCATCGTCGTCTCCTGAGTCGTCTTCATCTGATGAGCTTCCCTCTACTCGTCCCGTTCGTCAGCGTCGTGCCCCCAACCGTTACTCTCCTAGTCAGTATGGTCTTTATGTTGCCTCCGAGCCGACTTTTTATCGGGATGCTGAGCATCATCCTGAATGGCAGCTGGCCATGGCTGAGGAGATTGCTGCGCTTGGCTTTTGGGATCTTGTTTCTCCCCCTCCCGCTGTTCGTCCTATCACGTGTAAGTGGGTCTATAAGATTAAGACCCGCTCTGATGAATCTCTTGAGCGCTATAAAGAGCGTCTTGTGGCTCATGATTTTCAGCATGAGCATGGTCGTGGCTATGATGAGACCTTTGCTCCTGTGGCTCATATGACCACTGTGCGTACTCTTCTTGTTGTTGCTTCTGTTCGTCACTGATCTGTGTCCCAGCTTGATGTTCAGAACGAATTTCTCAATGGTGAGTTGAGTGAGGAGGTTTATATGCAGCCTCCTCCTAGGTATTATGTTCCCGCGGGGATGGTTTGTCGTCTTCGACATTCTCTTTATGGCCTCAAACAGGCCCCTCGTGTCTGGTTTGAGCGCTTTGCTTCTGTCGTAACTGCTGCTGGTTTCTCCCCTAGTGCTCATGATCCAACGCTGTTTGTTCACACTTCTCCTCGTGGACGCACTCTTTTTCTTCTCTATGTTGATGATATGATCATTACTGGTGATGATTCTGAGTATATCGCCTTTGTTAAGGCTCGTTTTCGTGATCAGTTTCTTATGACTGATCTTGGTCCTCTTCGATACTTTCTTTGGATTGAGGCTTCCTCCACTTCTAATGGCTTTTACATCTCCCAGGAAAAAGTATATTCAGAATCTTCTTCCTCGTGCTGCTCTTGGGGATGAGCGCACTGTTGAGACCCCTATGGAGCTTAATGTTAAGCTTTAACCTACTGATGGCTTGAACTACCCCTAGTTTGGACCGTGGCACCACTAGCTCGTCACTTCTCCCCGTAGACCCCAAGCTGCATATTCACATTGATTTTTACCGCTTCCAGGACATGGATCGTGGCACCATGATCTTGTAAAAAGGCATCTTGGTTACAACCAGTAACTATAAAAATGGGATCTATATATCAACCCCTTTGGTCGAGGAACTCCGCCTGAAGCTGGCGGAAGCAGTCCGCAAGGAGCAAGCCGAGCGCGAAAAATTTCGCCTCGGCGGTGTGGCCGAGGCTGTCGCGCTACCACCAGCAACGAATCCGTTCGCGCTGAACCCCTGTCTTGTCGGCGTGCCACGAACTTCGACGACGAGAACGACCCGCCCGCATGGCGGCGGCGATCTGCGAGAACGCGCCACGGAGGAAGCGCCGCCCCAGTCGAATTAAAGCGGCGCCCCACTACCACCCAACCGCGCACCCCCCAGGGACCAGCCGTGGATCATGGTCTCCTCACGGGAGCGAGACGCGAACGGCCTACCACTGTTCTCCACCCCGATGGACAACCTCGTGGCCGGCCGAGTAGCGGCCGACAACATCACGGCCACCGGTGACGGCGCCCTACAGATCCAGTACGTCAAGGCCTTGCTCGCAAAGGCGGTCGAGCAATAAAACGAAGGCGTCGACTCACAGGGTCGGATGTACTCGCGTTCATTGGGCAGCAGAGCGGCCTCAAGCGGCCGTCCATTGGCGGCAAACACCCTCAACTGCCCGCCACCCGAACCATTGCAGCTCCAACATCGACCCGCAAACGCGGCACTCTCCACCAACGACCCAGGCCGGCGACCAACTTCGTCGCCGCCAACGGTCAGCCCATCGACGCCCGCACCCACATCATCAACAACCAGAGCTGGCGCGCACGACAGCCCGACGACCTGCAACATACCCTAACCAACCGCCGTGACGGTGAGCCGATGGGGTCGCTAAGTCGACTCGGGCCCCGGTGCTTCGGACCAATGATCCGAGGCGAAAAATACCCGACGAACTTCAAAGCGCCGAAGGAAATAGAGAAGTACGACCCCACGTACGATCCCTCCGTGTGGCTGGACACTTACCTCATGGCAATGGGGATCGCCGGCCACACCGATCTACTCGCCGCTACCTCCCCGATGATGGAGGCGTGCGAGCGATGGATCAACACTCTCCCGTGGACAACATCGACTCACAGGAAGAGATGCGCGGCGCCTTCGAGGCACTTCAGGGTTCATACACCGCGCCACCACCATCGAGAACACGGAGCGATGCGTCCGGGGACCTCGTGGTCGACCATAGCTGGGTCCAACGATGGCAAGAACGTGGTACAGCGTGGTCGGTATCCACCGGACACCGCAATCCTTTGCTTCAAGACCTTGTGCGCTCTGAGCCTGGTTGCCGAGCTCAAACGAGCATACCGCACACTCGACAACATATCGGACCTCCTCGAGATCGCCAAAATATACGCGGAGGAAGACCCAAACCAAGAAACCGACGACGAGTCGGGAGGACAACGTCGCATGAGCGGCAACGACAACGGACGACGATCCGATCTACGCTACAGCAACATTCGCCTCACCAGCAAGCGCCCGCGATGGCGTAGTCGACTTCGTCGCCAACGCCTGGGCCCCAAACCGCCCGCAGCGCAGCTGAGCCCAAGAGTTCGCCCAGCGGCCCTCCTTAACCAACCTTGTGCATTTCATAGCAGGGAAGGAAGCCCTCACACCGACCGCCCGACGCCACTCTCTCAAGGAGATCGAGAAGGCACGGCGCGCGGAAGACCGACAACAACCCGTAAGCAGCGGAAAATTTGGCGGCATGGCGGCTCGCTCCACACCTTCACGCTTCAACACGAAGCGCGAGAAGAAGGTCATCGCCAGCGCCATCGCCGTCAGCGGTGGCCGGTGGGCGTTCCCGGTTCCTCAACTGGTGAACAACCAATCACGTGGAGCCGCCGGGACCACTCGCCACGCCAGTACCCGGTCGAGTGCATACGGTAGTCAAGCCCAAGGTGGGAGACTACTGGCTCCCCAAGACATTGATGGACGGCGGCAGCTCCATCAACATCCTGTACCTAGACACCTTCAAGCGACTGCGGCTCCCGCAGTCGATGGTCAAGACGACCTACACCATGTTCCACGGCATCGTCCCCGGTCGGAAGGCGTACCCGATCGGCAAGGTCACACTGCCATTCACCTTTGGCACAGCGGCAAACTTCCGCACCGAGCGTATCGTCTTCGAGTTGGTGCCCTTCGACAGCCCCTACCACTGCGTCCTGGGGCGCCAGGCGTTCGCCAAGTTCATGGCGGCGCCCCACTACGCGTACAACGCGATGAAGCTCCCCGGACCGCGTGGCGTCATCACCATCCACGGTGACCCCGACATGGCCGCCGAGTGCGAGGGCAAAGGAGCCGAACTCGCCGACACCGTCATCGCGGCAGAGGCCAACCACGCCGACGAGCTCGCCAAATACGCGAGTGGGGTCAACAACGATGACCCCACTATACTCAAGAAGCCCAACTCAGAGGGCGGCAACACCTCAGCCTTCGAGGCAACGACGCATACCCGCACCATCGAGCTGGTCCCAGGCGACTCGGCCCGGGCGGTGGCGATCGGGACGGGCATGAGCCCAGCATAGGAAGGCGCGCTCATCGAGTTCCTCCGTGAGAACAGGGACATCTTCGCATGGAAGCCCTCTGACATGCCTGGTGTCCCTAGGGAACTCGCTGAGCACAAACTCAACGCCGACCCCAAAGTGCGACCTGTCAAGCAGTAGCTACGGCCCTTCAATGAAGAGCGCCGCCGAGCCATCGCCGAGGAGGTGCAGCGTCTACTCGCTGTAGGCTTGATCCGGCCAATCAAATACTCCAAGTGGCTGGCAAACCCAGTCCTGGTCGAGAAAAAAAGGGACCTGGAGGATGTGTATCGACTACACAAACTTAAACAGCGCCTGTCCGAAGGAACAATTCGTCCTCCCGCGGATTGACCAAATCATCGATTCCACCGCGGGCTCGGAGTCGCTGTGTTTCCTTGACGCCTATTTTGGGTACAACCAGATCAAAATGGTTGTTGAGGACGAAGAAAAGACGGCGTTCATCACGCCATTCGGAGCATTCTGCTACACCGCCATGACCTTCGGCCTCAAGAACGCCAGGGCAACCTACGAGCGGTGCATGCAGGAGTGCCTTGCGAGCCAAATTGGCCGCAATATCCACGTCTACATCGACGACGTGGTAGTGAAGTCCGTTCGCGGGCGACCTACTCGTTGACCTGGCGAAACATTCGCCAACCTGCGGAAATACAAGATAAAGCTAAACCCAGCAAATGCACCTTGATTGTACCAGCGGGCAACTCTGGTATCGCCGTCTCCAAGCGCGGGATCGAGGTGAACCCACCAAGATCGACGATCGCTCGACTCGGCAAACCGAGTGCATGCGCGGCGACGTCGAAGCTGGTGGCGAGTCGCGGCTCTCGGTCGCTTCATCCCCGATTAGGCGAAAAGCGATGCCCCTATACCTGATCGCCAAGAACCCCACCTTCGATGGGATAAGGAGGCGGACAGCGCTCGCGACCTCAAGAAGGTGGTACTTTCGCACCTACTCGCCGCCCACTCGACAAGGAACCCATGTTGGTCTCGTCGCGGCTTCGGCGTCGTCAAGCGTCGTCATGGTCGTCGGCGACGAGAGGAAGGAAAGGCGCCCGGTGCAGCGACGATGTACTATATCAGCGAGGTCCTCACCGTCGCGCGGCGATACCGCATAATACGAAACTGGTATGCGGTCTTGAGCTGCAATGGCGATCGCCACTACTTCCAGGAGCACCCGATCATGGTCGTCTCCTCAGCACCGTTGCAGGGCATAATCCGCAACCGTGAGGCGACCAGGCGGGTCGCCAAGTGGGCCGTCGAAATCAGCGTCCACAACATCAAGTATGAGCCGCGCAAAGCGATCAAGTCGTAGGCTCTCGTGGACTTCATCGCCAACTGGGAAGAGGCCCAGCAGCCAGAAAAGCTGCCGTACCTCCACTATTGGAGTCTGCACTTCGGCGGCTCCAAAACGACGGCAGCGAGGCGAGGATCGTGCTGACTTCCCGAAGGCGACAAGCTCCGCTCGTCCTCGCCTCGACTTCACCTGCACCAACAACATGGCGGTCTGAGGCACTACTCCTGACATCGAGCCGCCAAGGAGATGAATGTCAACCGCCTACGCTGCACGGAGACCCCGACCTCGTCATTTGCACCGCACAAACGCCGTCTCCCCCACCATGGCGGCATACCGCCAAGCGGTGGACAAGCTGGGCGGACACTTCCGAGCTATTCCGTTGAGTGGATCGGCGGGAAAAAGCGAGGAGGCCGCGCACTCTCGTGTCGGCTCGGCCCGACTCGCACCACCCACGGCGTCTTCCTAGACACCATCACCAAGCCTTCCGTCTCTCCCCAAGGGAGATCGACATCGAGTCCGCACTCGCCGAGCGGAAAGGCCTTTCGTCGCACTCGTACGCCGCCCTACTGGAGAGCATCTTGCCAGCGAGCAAGCAGCGGCGCCCAGATGATAGCGGCGCGCTACAAATCGCCGTAAATATTGACGGCGAAAGCTCCACAAGCGTGACCGGCGTGTTGCGCTACGTCCAACCCGCTGAAGGACGAAATCCTCCACGATATCCACTCCGGCATTGCGGCCTGCGCGGCGCCCGCTCTCGTGCAAAGGCTATGCAACACGGTTTCTCTTGGCCTCACTTTTACGCTGTCGACATTTTCCAGCGTGCGCGGATGCGAAATCGCCAACAGACCCGTGCGGCTCGGCGCTCCAAGACAATCCCCATCACCGGCTGTTCGCCGTGTGGGGTATGGACATGGTAGGCCCTTTCAAAAGGCCCCTCGGCTTCACTCACCTCCTGGTCACGGTCGACAAATTCACAAAGTGGGTGGAGGCCAAGCCAGTCCGGAAATGCGACGGGAAGACCGCCACCAAGTTCCTACGCGAGCTCATATATCGCTACGGGTTCCCAAACAACATCATCATGGACAACGGCACCAACTTCGCCAAAGGAGCCATGGCCGAGTTCTGCGAAGAACACCACATCCGACTCGACCTTGCCTCAGTCGCCCACCCGGAGTCCAACGGCCAGGCGGAACGGGCCAACCAGAGCATCCTCCATGGCCTGAAGCCACGGCTCCAAGTACCACTCGAGCGTACAGTCGGGTGCTAGGTCAAGGAGCTACCCTCCGTCATCTGGGGCATCCGCACCTCTGGCAACAGGTCGACAGGGTTCACCCCTCTCTTCATGGTGTATGGCGCCGAGGCAGTCATGCCCACCGACCTAGAGCACGACTCGCCAAGGGTTGTACACTACACGGAGGCTGCAAACGAACTCGCACGCCAGGATGGAGTCGATCAACTCGACGAGGCACGCGACCTAGCTCACTCCCGCACCGCCATCTACCAGCAAGGACTCCGCCGCTGCCATAGCCGGCGAGTGAGGACTCGCACTTTCCAGGAAGGCGACCTGGTGCTACGCCTCATCCAGGACAAGAAGGGCATGCACAAGCTCTCCCCCCCGTGGGAGGGACCATTCGCCATCGGGCGAGTACTCGGCAACGACACCTACTACCTCACTAATGTCCGTGGGGACGGGAAGCTCGACGTCAAGCGACCGTGGAATGTAAACCTCCTACGGAAGTTCTACTCCTAGAATTCCATACATGTACCCTCCACTAGCTATGAAATAAAACATATCGGTTACCGCCAATTGCGTCTACTCTCCGTGTCTTGTGCCACTCGCACTCGTAATAACAACGTCAAGCTAACTGCAGAAGTCAACCTCTGGTACAGCGACCGGCACGGCCAAGTAGTGCGTTACGAGGGCACTGGGTTACCCCAGGACTCGTAACATCCACGAAGAATGCCTACCCGGAGCCCCATTGGAGTCGCCTAGCTCGACTGGCTTAACGAGCCAAGACAACTGCCTTTGCTCCTCACAGCGACCATGATCCTCCGCATCCTCGACACAGCGACTCGAACGGCCAAGTACCACGCTCGGGGACTGACGACCAGTTAAGCACGAGCGACTAGGGAAACACGCCAAGTATGAGAGCGCGTCCAGGACTCACCATGCGACTGACCCTACGGGTCAGGCAGGAGCGATGCGCTTACTCTAACGCGCTCAGTCCTCACCCACCCTAGAGCCGCGACTAGAACCACCAAGTACCACGCTCGGGGACTCGGCCATCCGACCTCATTCGCGCAAGGGAAAACGGTCAAGTAAAGAGCACTCATGGGAGTCGCCCTGCGACTGGCTTTCCAAGCTCGGGCGAGTCGACCTCAATAACAAAACAACTGACAAAACGTTCAAAACCACAAACACATAACAAACGAGGTAAACCCCATAAAAAGGGTGGACGCGCTCGGGGACTCGTCCAATCAGCAATCAAAATCACAAGACAATACACAAAAATGCGAAATTCCATTACAGCAGAACAAAGTCGTTACAAAATACAAGTTGAGCCCCATGGCCAAATTGCTACTAACGCCCCAAGGCACAATGTTTCTACTCCGCAGGCTTCGACGTCGACTCGCCGCCACCCCTGCGGTTGCGAATGAAGGGCGTGTACGGGTTTGACGGGTACGTCGTCAACTCACCCGCCATTGCCGCACGGAACGGCTGCTCGACCTTGAAGTCCCGATGCGTCGGCTCGGGATTGTTGGGCGCGACAGTCGTCTCCTGATAAGGGAGGAGGTCGCCCATCGCCCAGACGCGATCGGAGTATACCGCGGCCCGGCCCATCAGCTTCAGCACTTCGGCGATCTCCACCGAGCCCGTCGACGAGGGGTAACCACTCTTCACGTCGTCAAGGTCGAAGTCCTCCGGGAAGTGGGCAAGCCCAAGGCTAAGCGCCGTTGCCGCCCCGCGCCGGAATGCCGACCGCGTCATGAACTCGACGACTGACGGCGCCTTCTCCAGATACCGCCATACTTCGACGAGGTCGCTGGGGATCACTTCCGTAGGCGATATCTCCTGAAGATACGCCCGAATGCATGCCGCGGACAACGTGGCCGAGTCGACCAGAGTGGTCACACACTGCCGCGCGTCTGTAATGCCTCTTCAGCTGTCGATAATCGACACAAGCGGAAGGCGGCAGTGAGTACAACAAAGATTACATAATGCATCTACTACAGGCAGAGGCAGGAAATTTACCAATTAAAGGACGGCAGAGGCCCGTGATGAAGCTTTGAAGCGAGGTGAAATCGTTCTGCAGCCCAATAACAAGGGCATCAAAGACCTTCCGCTCTTCAGCGGCAGCCGTAACAGCAGCTTTTGCTCGCCCATCCGCCGCGCTCGCCTCCGCTTTCGCTTCCTTGAGCTCGCGCTCCAGATCCGCGATCCGCTTCTCAGCCGAACTCAACGCAGACTGAGCCGCCGTCAGTTCACTCGCCGGGACAAGGCCCTGGCGGGCCTCCTCTGCCTTGGCAGCGATCGCCTGGAGTCCCTTGTTCGTTTCTTGGACGGCAACAAGTTCCTTCTCCGCGCGACACTTCGCAGCAAGCCGATCGGCTGATTCACGCTGCAAGCCCTGCGCACAAATGAAACAGTTAGGAACAATGGAATCCTAAGAGCCCACCCGCTGAAATTCAGCGACTGGACACTCGGGGACTGGGGATCAAAAATCCTAAGTGCCCACCCGCTGAAATTCAGCGACTGGACACTCGGGGACTGGAGATCAAAAATCCTAAGTGCCCAACCGCTGAAATTCAGTGACTAGGCACTCGGGGACTGGATGCTACAAATAAAAACAAATACCAAAAGAATCTAACCACTGAAATTCAGTGGCCCGATCCTCGAGGACTGGACATACCTGGATGGCTGCGCCCAGCATGCCATGGAGCTGTAGCGCGTCCACAGATGCGAGAAGAGCCGGAGAGTGTCCGCGACGCTGCTCGACCTCCGTTTCGGCGACCCCAGGCGTGCGGCTCGATGGCTTTATACCACTCGCTGTAGCTGCTTTGGCCATAAAGCGGGGGAAGGTCGCGGCGGATGCTCCAGCGCCACTAGGAGCCGGCTCGGCAATTCCAGGCGAGGAAACACCCTCCTTGGTCTTCACGGCCATCTCCGTCGAAGTCGGAGGATCACTCGGAGCAGCCGTCGTGTCATCAGAGACCGTGACGACATCGTCGCCCTTGGCCTTCTTAGCACTGTCTGCGGGGACAACGACATCATCAGCTTTCCTCTTCCGTGAGGGGTCCTCTTCGGCGACGACTGGTGGCACCTTGGCCACGGAAGGGTGGCCGATCTTCTTAACTCCAGTCATGTGAAACAACGATATGAGCAAAATTGTCCGAATACAACAAAAGACAAGCAGATGGACAAAACTTACTTGGCGACTGGTATGAACCGCAGTCCCGTGCGGATACTGGCCGGCTTCTCCAGTTCCAGGCCCAGTTTCCGACTGAGGCCCATCTCCAAAACATCATGTGCCCAAGACACAAAAGGCCTCTTCGACGACGAGGCCGCGACAGGATCCTCCGAGACGACGTCGGCGGGAGTTCTCCTGGGAGGTGAAGCTGCTGCGGCTGGAGCAGCCCTCAACCTAGAGACCAGGGCGAATAGGGTTGGAAGCGAGGCCAGAGGTATCTCATCCAGGGCGGCAGCAGCATCCGGTGCTGCTGTCGTCTGCGGCGCTTCATCCTTGGCCAAGCTGGTGGCATCAGAACTACTCGCCGAACAAGGCGGAGATGCCTGTTTCGCCGGCTTCGTCTTCCTCTTTGGTGGAGCCTTCACTTCCTTCTTCTTCTTCTTTTTCGACGGTGTAGCCTCACGACGCGAGGTGTCCTCGGGAAGCTCGTCGTCGTCGTCATGACGTTCGAGGCTTCTACTCGCCTCGAGCTCGCGCTGATGTTGCCCGCGAGTTTTGCGAACCATCGGGGCGACGTCTTCCCTGGGCTCGTCATCATCATCGTCATCACTCGCGTCGCTCCCGACGCCGCCCTTGGCAGGAGGCGACTCGTCCCCGTCCTGGACGTACGAGCTCAAGTTCTCGTCGTCCGCGGGTGGGAGCCACCCTTCCACCACTTGGAATAACTGCAGCAGGCACGAGACAATATCAGTATAACCGCGACAGCATCAACTGCGACTGCGAATGGTAGCGAAAACAGTGACTTACCGTCGGAGCTGGATGCTTCGCGGTGTAGAGGGCGATCAACCTTGGCGTCGGTATCTTTGCTGGGTGATCTTCTTCAGCGCCGGGGCGTAGTCTTGAAGTTTCCACTTTCGGTGGCGGTGATTCGTCGAATCCTCCCTGCCCGTGTACTCGTACATGTAATGGTCGCGGCGGGCCAGGGGAACGAGTCGCCGCCCGAGCCAACAGTTGTACAAGTTGATGGTTTGAAGGTCCTTCTTCTTCAGGCCGCGGATGGCTTGAAGCATCTCGTCCACGACCATCCGCTGGTCTACTGGGAGCTTGCCGACCTGGAGTCGGCACGGTTCGAGCCGGTCGGCGGAGTACCTTGGGATCGCTACCTCGCCGTCTAGAGTCGCCTCGGTAACGTAGAACCAGGACTTCTTCCATTCGCTTGCCGCCTTGGCAGGTAGCATCAGGTCGAAGAAGGAGGCCTTCGAATTCAACTGAAACGTCAGGCCACCTGCGGCCAGCATTGGGCCGCCCGATTCTTCACGACTGATCCTCCCGTGGAACAGATCTTGCCACAGGGGGAAGTAGGGCCTGCAGCCCAGGTAGCACTCGCAGAACGCCACGAAAATGGCGAGCTGCTCGATGCTGTGTTGGCCCAGGTCCGACGGCTGGATCCCGTAGAAGGCGCAGAAGCGCCGGAAGAAGAGAGATGTGGGAAACCCCAGCCCCCGCTCCAGGTGGCTGGTGAAGCAAATAAATTCTCCCTCGCGCGGGTTCGGAGTCACGTCTCCGGCCGCGGGGATGCGCCACCTGCCGGCGCGCAGGATCCCGATCTCCTCGAAGGATGCCAGTAACGCCCTAGTACACTTGGACCTGCCCCATGGTTCGGTGGAGGGGGCCATTGGATGAAAGGTTCGCGGAGGTCGAAGGTTTCTGGATCGATTGGATCGCGATGCGGAGGAAAACGGAGATGGGCGAAGCCGGAGGAAAGACGAAGGAGTGTTTTCCCGATCGCCTTCCATTTCCCTTATATAGCGGTTGCTACCCGCCAATTTCGGGAGCCGTTACTGCGCGGTGATTACGCCAAAGTTACCATTGGATTACCCCAACGGCTAGTTTTGTCCTCATCTGACGGTCCAACTTCCTCCATTCGACTCGCCGACCCGTTCACTACAACAGTGACTGAACGTTCGCCGACCCGTTCGCCGAGCTGCGACCCAACTGACCGCTATCATTGCGACTGGAATAACTAGTTTTCCCTTTATTCAGGAGTCCGCCGCCGATTCGACTGGGCGTCCGCATTGGACCCGTATACTCCGACTGCCAACGAACACCTGCGACCAATCAACGACGGCCTCGGGGACTACTGATGGGGATATGCCTACCGGGGTATACCCAGCAGGACGTTTCCGACCGCCCGAGAAGCTGGCGAGTGGGCTCGCGGATGCGGCGGATCAAGACCTGGCGTAGATTCAAGCGACTGGAAGCTGAAGGCCCATGAGAGTAGATAGGCCCAGTCGGATTAGGTTAAACGATTGCCGAAACCTTAACTGATTCGGTTGAGATCTGTAAACCCTAGAAAGGTGAGTCTATATAAACCTCCCTAGAGGGCGTGTAGAGGATACGTTCTATCGTCCACCCAAGCGACTCGCTGCCTAGCCGCCGAGCTCGCCCCATTATACTTCCATCGTAATACAATCTAGCAGGAGTAGGTCTTTACCCTCCGGGGGGCCGAACCTGGGTAAAACCCCGTGTCTCCGCCCTCATCTCGCATCGCAGATGGCTGGCCGCCCTTGCCCCATGTTCTACCACTCGCTGCCGATTGCAGCATCTGCCGTGGTCATTCCCACGACATCTAGTGGATTGTATCATATAGTAGTATCATATTAGTGGTATATTTATTGATTTGTAGAATCTCTATATAAAATATGTGTCCAAGATTTACTTGCCATTATGATTTCTAGCTTTACGTGTTATGATACGGTATCTACCTATAATACACTAACCACCTCTCTCTTTATTAATTATGTGTACATCGATTTTTGTCGAGTTGGCGTGCATGTCTGAATCTTAGACCAGCCTTAGCATGCCACGTGAGTTGATCGATGTCTATAGGCAGCTGGCCCACAAGGGTCGTGCCATATGGCGGTTTACTTTTCTCTTTTGATGAAAAAAAAAGGCATGCATCGTGAAAAGGCACCACGGATATCGTAAAATGACTCACGTCAAATTAATAGTGGCGGTTTAGAAGTACAGATAGGGAATAATTCTTTGTGGTCGATCGTGGTGGTCGTCGATGTCTTGTGAAGGAGGGAACGGGATCGGGAGGAGGATACCCACGCAGCAGAAAGCACGCAAACGGCAAACATCGTCGCTGGTCTGATCCATCCTAGCTAGTACTAGTGTACCTCACTGCTCGTGCTAAATCAGCGGCCAGAACAACTGTCACTCTGAGCACCGCATTCGGAGTAGCAAGCAGCATCAGCAGAAGCATTTAATTAAAAATTAAATTACAATATGGCGTGTGAACTGTGACGTTCTACCTTCTCACGCACTGAGACACCACACCCGTATGAACGTCTTTCTCTTTCTCTTTTAGGTTGACCACAGTAGTCCGACCTGCTGGTTCGTTGGTTGGTGGGAAGGGGAAAAAAAAAGACAAATGTTGGGCTCACCGATCAACCACCACAACTAAATTTCCCTTTGGATCGTTCATACTCCCAAACTTCACACTCGTTTTCAAGCATATGCAGCTCGTACGTACTGTAATAGTACTGCCCCAAGAAAATTCTTGAGTACTCCAGCTAGCAGGTGCAGAAAAAAGGTTGGCACAGGAGAAGATAAGCACGGGAACTGTATCGTATCACGAGTGGATTGTAGTACGTGGTCTACACGTTGGACAGCGGGAGTACGTAATTTGGTGACACGTACGTCATCGATGGGCCATCATTGAAACATCTCACGGGCTCCGTTACACTTTATATAAGCTCACGCTTCATTCCGGTTGCTTTCTCTATCTATCTGTTGGACGATACACTTTTTATCCGTAGTTGCACCGTCTGCGCGCGGTCACGAGTAAGCAGCATCCAGAGCCGGTCCTGAGATTTCAAGGGCCCGGGGCAAAAGTAGAATTTGGGCTCCTAGAAACATCAAAATAGAAAAAATATTTTTTTTGGAAAGGATTTCTGGCATTAAAAGAAACATACGGCAGTACAAAGCACCATAAGAAAAACGAAAATTACAACAAAATCCTCGAGATGCCCTTCGTCTTCAACCTCCAGACCGTGTCAACGTCGCGCCGCCGCTCCTCCCTGAGCCAGCCTGACATGGTTGGTTGCGGATATATATGGGATATCCTAGAAAATACTTAAGTGTATCCAAAAAATACTTAAAGTGCATACAAAAGCCATATTGATATGAATTGTTTAAAAAAATCCTTGTAACATTTGTAGCTACAAAGTTTGGCATGGTCGTGTCAGAGTTGGCGATGGGTTGTCTCTAGCACCTGTCCACGAAAGGGGATGTGACGCACACGACAAACAATATATGAACAGTTATATTCTTATCTAGCCATGACCTTGCATTTTCGCGGCTAGTTTTGATCAAAGAAATCAATCGCGTGGTTGAGAAGAAAATGAGTCGGTTGCATGGGACATTTCTGAATTTTTTGGCAAAGATTGAGCCAGGTGGTCCACCCCACTTTCTATAAATTAATCTCCATTACTAAAGTAACTTCTAAAATATAGGTTTACATGATTAACTAATAGGCATACATCGCTTTTGTGATATCTTCAAATTCTACGGTGCTAAAATCGATCTCGTGTGTGATGTGTGTATAATCTCTCAACGACCTACATCAGCAAGTAGGCCCCACCCCACTTAATTTTTTCATAGCTAATTAAAGGAAAAAACTCAAGCTAATAGAAAAGGCCAAGCCAGAGTAAAAAGGCCCATGTTGCAGCCCAGTATAAAATGCATAACGCTTCGTCCTCCTCCACCACACGAGCTCACCACCTGATGTAATGGCGCCGCAGCATCAGCTCCGCCACTGCTAAATATCCTTAGCTATTTGGGACTTGGGGCCCTTGTTTCCAGGGGGCCCGGGGCGGCCGCCCCTCCCACCCTGCCCCAGGGCCGGGCCTGGCAGCATCGATAGCGCCTGGAGAAGGAACCGATCGTCCCTGAGAGGCGGAGACCGATCAACGACACGTCCACGTGTTGGCGAACAGCTAGCAGGCCACGTCCGTATGTGTGCATGACAAGTGGAGGTTTAATTTGGTGAGTGCGTACGAGTGTGTGCATGCCAAGTGGAGGTTTAATCATCCATAGTCCCGGGAGGAGTACTAAATCAATGTTCATTTTCCTTAAAAAAATCAATGTTCATTTATCCATCCTTCCCGAAAAATAATACTCCCATCCTGGCACCGCGTGTACGAATCGCATGTTTTCTTTCAGGTTATTATTATTAGCTAAATGCCCGTGCGTTGCTATGGTTTTACCAGAAGAAAAAATCAACGATACTTTATATAACTCTTCTTCTACACATGTGGTGCTCGTCAGGTCCATTGGGTTGTGCACCTTGCCACTTTTATGCTTATTTTAAGCTCAGAAAACTTTCACCTCTCAGGCTCCTCATCACCACTTTGCATGTGTGTGTTCCTCACCATCCTTTACTATTATCGGCTTATTTTTTAGAACCTATCAATGCTGGTGTAGTTGATACCGCAGTTTAAGTAATCAGCCACTATTAAATTAAGTATGAATTACTTACATATGGATGTTAGCAAATATGACTGGCATTTCAGAAACATGTTGCGATGCTCGTGGTTGTTCTACTAATGGTGTTTATACTGCTTGAAAGATACAATCATACAAGAGAGACACATAATTATATTGATAGCACGGTCACGAGTAAGTAGCATTATCGATAGTGCATGGAGAAGGAACCGGCCATGTCCCTGAGGGCATGTTAGTGATATCCAGTCAGCTGTATGTAAGAGAGCCCACGTAGGAACTAAAATGACGTGGGAGAGACAGATGATAGAAAACTGCCGAGTCCGTCGTTTAAAATACAGACGGTCTAATCCCATGCAAATCGCTCCTAACCGACGGCCTGGTTCCGTTTTATGGAGAGCGGGTCGTTTATCGTGGAGGGATAGAGGAGATTGACTCTGACGGACATGGAGAGAGAACATGGTTCGTGGAGGTTGAAGAACTGTTGCAGATAGCCTAGACGACAAGCCGTTGTAGAGATGTTATTTACTGCCGTCTACATATAACGTGGAGGGTTGTTACAGACACCCCCGGGTGTCTAAACTAATGTACATGTCCTGAGAGGCGGAGACGATCAATGACTCGTGCCACGTCCACGTGTTGGCGAACAGCTAGCAGGCCACGTCCGTGTGTGCTGGCCAAGTGGAGGTTTTGGTGAGTGCGTACGAGCGTGACATATAGTCCTCGCGCTCACGGTGATCCATCCATACTCCCTCAGTCCGCAAATAAGTGTATATCTATCTTTTGCCTAAATCAAAGATAACTAAATTTGACCGATTTTATAGAGAAATATAAAAATATATATTATATCAAATTGACATATTTTGAAGCTAGATTTAAAAATAAATCTAATGGTATCAATTTAGTGTCATAAATGTTGGTACGTTGTCCTAAAAAGTTAGTCAAACATAGTAAAGTTTGACTTAAGACAAGGTTAGAAGTACACTTATTTGCGGACGGAGGGAGCATATAGCAGAACGCGCGCGCAATCATCATTAGTTTAGTCATCATAGTACTACTAAATCAGTGTTGATTTTCCTTTAAAAAACAATTCTGATTTACTAGCGACTCCCTCCTTCCCGGAAAATAACTCCCAAGAGTTGTGGAAACTAATACCATCCTGGCCCCGTGTGTACCAACGCATGTTTCTTCCAGATTATTATTATTATTACACGCCTAGTCACGTGCGTATGGCTGCTCCCAGGAGGTCTAGGTGGCGGCTGGCTGAAAAAACACTTATTATTACAAATTTACGTATTCTCAATTCATGTAGGAGTCAACGTCGCCGCCGTGGCATTGTATACCTACTATTTTTTGCAATTCATAGCTTTGTTTTAAACATCTTCTAAACCAAACAGGCCCCTTAGACATGTTTCCAATGTTCGTTGTTTGACTTGTGTAACTGAATTCCACATGATTTTTTTCATCCTTCACACTATATTTTGTAGGAATCTTTTTTAGAGGAGTGTGGAACAATCACAAAAAAACAAAACCGACAGTTTTATCTGAGTTGAGCCAATGATGTTATTTCATTAACTAGTGCAAAGTATGAATGGGATGTCAATTGATCGTGGAACAGAGGGATGTGAAAGACAAACACGGCCATGATGGACTAGTGAATTAGCAATGCAACTGTCCCTGGACATATTCATGTACAAATGTTTTGTATTTTCTAGAATCTTATAGTTACTAGATTGATATTTTTCACTTATATGTAAATACACTTCAAATAGAATATCATGTACTCGAGAAAAAGTCTATCAAATTAAGAGGACGCTCATATTATTTAGGAAAACAGGAACACATACATATATTTTTAGTTCACCTGATTGACAAGCATTTATCTCTCGAGACATGTAATTTTTTTGATCAAGAAGACTACATTTAAGCAAAGAATTTAAAAAATTAGTTTATAAATAAGGAAACAACTATCATAAATTTTGTTCTAATATATATTTCAGATTTAGTATAACCATACTCAAAGATAAAATAAAACGACTGTAACTTGATTTGGTTGTTATATTAGGGAATGGTTAATATTCAAACTTCGATAAATATAGTAGTGGTCAAGATCAAATGTAGAGAATAGATTCTAATTAAAAAGGTTAAAAAGTTTAATATAAATAAACTATATATTTATAGGGCATGTGTTTAATCAACAGCTAGCTATTTTTCATTTTAGAAATAATCACATTTTCTAGAAAAAACAAATTGATTACTATACAAAACAAGCTAACGACAGAATATTATTACCTCCCTCCTTTAGGTTCGTGATGTGCTTTCGTGCATCTAGGCATCCAGGGTTTGAGTAGTCCCACATGTTTTAGAATAAATTATTAGAACAATTACTAATTATGGCAGTAATTATATGATGCATTATGCAATAACTTCACTACATTAATTAATAAAGTATGAAACATTGTCATACGTTTCACAAGTTTTTAACAAAATGACACTTCTCGAGCTTTCGAGTTTCAATACTCGCTTAAGTCCCCGACGGTGCGCATGCCTTCCACGCTCGAGAATTGTCGACCTCGTCACCGTAGGTCGTGCATGGACGCAAGCCACGCATCTCTCCATGACTCCATGATGGCTACCTCCAGATGTGGGGTCACGAATCTCTCCATCAACGCTTTCCCTGGCTCGCTAAGCTCCAATCCCTCTAGCACTGGCCTAGAGAGCTCCGGCATCACCATAGACCACTCTGCCGCCTTTCTTCCGAGAGCCAAGATGAAAGAGCACCAAAGAGAATGAAATGGAAGAAAATAACTATGTTGACCGAGACCACACGTGGGACAAGAGACGTGAAGAACTGGATAGAGCGTCCCGCTAAGATTCGGAAATGTGGGCAGAGATCGGACGGTTGAAAAAGTGATTGTGCGCCAATTATAAAACAACTAGCTATTTATTATGAAAAGTGTATTTTTATGTTAATTCACCACCAGCCCACTAATTTAATGAACATTTTTTTTGGCCTGCATAGAAAAACAACGATCACAAGATATGATGTTTCTATTGTACCAAATACAAAGAGAGGTGAATTAGATAAATGGCTAGGAAATTGTCAAAAAAGGATAAATGGCTAGGAAGACATGTATTTATTACTCTTCATGGACAGGCTTTGGATTTTTTTAATAAAGCATTACAATTTAGATTGCACGTATTTTCCAAACTTAGATATCATTATTTTAACAATAGGCTCAATACATGATAGTGTATCCCTACATTTAATACACAATTGTTAGTTGTAATTATACGTTTGATATGGAAACAAATATCGGGAGGATGGAATCATTAACTGTTACCTTGTGAAAATGATCCAAGTAGGCCACAATAGGTTTTGTTTAGCATTTCGACGAGTGTCTTCCCTAGTGTGTCCGATTCACTACAGGAATGGGAAGCTATGTCGACGGCCGGTCGCTACGCTGACGGCCAAACGTCGGGGCCATCGACGTAGCCATCGTCTAGGCCAGCCCCGCCAAGCAGCCATCAGCGTAGAATTGCCCTCGGCATATCCTAGCATACGCCGACGGCTGCCCTCGGCGTAGCTATTTTTTATTTTATCTCATTAAACTTTAAAAAATCATAACTAAATCATTCTAATTCGGAAAAATACAAATAATATATCAAAATTTGCAGAAAAATAAGGCCTATATATCTACACTCAAATATTACACATTTGTGAATAAAAATTAAGTAAAACATAAAACATTATATATAGTTTAAAACAGGCATAAAAAATCAAAAATGATCGAAACAATGCGAAACCTTCGCGTGGTGTTATATTATGTGACATAGTTAGAAGGAAAAATATCAAACTTGGTATATTGATTATGTCTCAAAGAAACCTTCACAAAACGACCTATCTCATTCGAGGTTTCTTGGCTTTCGGGTCAAATGACCAATGTTATGGCTAGAATCAAGGCATAGTTTGTGATAATGTGTTCATATTGTGCATACATGTGCATCGTAGGATGGAGAACAATGTTGCAGGAGGAAGCTTTCCTTTTTTGTCGCACCAAAAAGCCATTTTCCATTTTCCGAGCATAAAAAACGAACGGTTTTGTGAAGCAACCACCAAATGGCTAATTCAAAATACTACCACCACATTTTACAAAAATATTAGACCACCTTATATGGACAATGTTCCAACAGGGAGATCTGAAACCTTTCTGTCCACCTTTGGTGAAAAAGACAAATTCCTGCCGAATCGGCTGGAAGTGGGTCAGATATGAACTACAGGTACATGATCCGATGCTCATGTTTTTTTACGAAAATCATTTTTAGGTTCACAATATGCTATTTTATCAAAGATCCAATGCAAGTTTAGCGTGGCTCGGCCCCGAGCTAAGAATCTTCATGCCCGCTGTTTGACAAAGTTTGACGATAGTTTAAAACGGGCATAAAAAATTCAAAAAGATCGAAACAATGCGAAACCTTCGCGTGGTGTCATATTATGTGACATAGTTATAAGTAAAAATATCAAACTTGATATATTGATTATGTCTCAAAAAACCTTCACAAAATGACCTATCTCATTCGAGGTTTCTTGGCTTTCGGGTCAAATGACCAATGTTATGGCTAGAATCAAGGATAGTTTGTGATAATGTGCCCATATTATGCATACACATGCATTATGGGATGGCGAACAATGTTGCAGGAGGAAGTTTTCCTTTTCGTCGCACCAAAAAGCCATTTCCCATTTTTCCGAGCACAAAAAACGGAAGGTTTTGTGAAGCAACCACCAAATGGATGATTCAAAATGCTACCACCACATTTTACAAAAAATACTATACCACCTTATATGGACAATATCCCAACAGGGGGATCCGAAACCTTTCCGCCCACCTCTGGTGAAAAAGATAAATTCCTGCCGAATCGGTAGGAAGTGGGTCAGATATGAACTACAGGTATATGATCCGATGCTAATATTTTTTTAAAAAAATCTTTTTTAGGTTCACAATATGCTATTTTATCAAAGATTCAATGCAAGTTTAGCGAGGCTCGGCTCCGAGCTAAGAATCTTCATGCCCGCCGTTCGACAAAGTTTGACGATAGTTTAAAATGGGCATAAAAATTCAAAAACAATCGAAACAATGCGAAACCTTCGCGTGGTGTCATATTATGTGACATAGTTATAAGAAAAAATATCAAACTTGATATATTAATTATGTCACAAAAAAACCTTCACAAAATGACCTATCTCATTCGAGGTTTCTTGGCTTTCGGGTCAAATGACCAATGTTAGAGCAACTTCAACAGCTTAACCATATATGGGTAAGCAAAAAGACTTTGGGTAAGATGAGAGAGAAGATATAGGTAAAAAGATTTTGGTATGCTTTTCTAGCTTACCCATTTTTTGCTTACCCAAAATATGGGTAAGCTGTTGGAGATGATCTTTACCCATATTTGTTTACCAAAAACTGTTTTGCATAGTTTTAATGAAATAAACACAAAATATCAAGTAGAAACATTATAAATAAAATTGCATCATCATTCGGGTGCATAGAACAACACAAATAAATAGTACGTAATTACTACAACATAATGCTCATAATTTAAACATGGAGCTAATGCATGAAATTAGAAAGTTTATGGAAACCAAAGTAGGATATACAGAAACCAAAATGCATACTCAACGCTCTTGTTGACCACTCCACTTCCACCACTCCTCTACAAGATCATCTTTAAGTGCACGATGAGTGTCTGCATCTCTAATTTCATGGTGAGTCCGAAGAAAGTGCTCGATGCGGTCCACACGCCTACGAGGATGCACCACTCGTCTCATGAAGTCGTAGTGGTGATCAACATCTTGGCCATGCTCATTCTTGATGATCATATTGTGTAATATCACCGCGGCTGTCATGATCCTCCAAAGTGTCTTCTCATCCCAAAATCGTGCCGGTCCACGAACAATAGCAAATTGGGATTGCAAAATTCCAAATGCTCTCTCAACATCCTTCCTAGCAGCTGCTTGTGCACTATGAAAACGAGATTCTTTCACACTTTCGGGATGATGAATTGGCTTCACAAATGTTGCCCACTGTGGGTATATCCCATCTGCAAGATAGTACCCCTTTGTGTACTTGTGCCCATTTAGCTCAAACTCAACCTCGGGTGCTTCTCCATTGGCTAAGTTTGCAAACAATGGTGATCGGTTGAGCACATTAATATCATTGCATGATCCGGGCATTCCAAAATAGGCATGCCAAAACCATGTCTCCTGATCTGCAACTGCCTCAAGGATTATTGTTGGATCTTTCACATGTCCGGTGAATTGACCATGCCATGCCGCAGGACAATTTTTCCACCTTCAATGCATACAATCAACAGAGCCTAGCATACCTGGAAACCCTCTTGCGGCGTTGATCGCAAGAAGCCTCTCGGTGTATTGAACATTGGGTGAAGTACCGGTCCCCAAAGCATTTGATAATTGCTCTTGCAAAGCGCCTCAAGCAAAAGATGGCCGTGCTCTCAGCCATTGCAAGATGATCATCGACCAAATCAGCTGGGATACCATAAGCCATCATGCGTATTGCTGCGGTCACCTTCTGCAATGTGCTATGACCCATCAACCCCGTGCAATTCCTCCTCTGCTGGAAAAACTTATCATATCGAGAAATCACCCAACATATGTGTTGGAACAACTCCGTACCCATCCGGAACCGTCGGCGAAAGTATCTCTCAGGATACGTTGGTGGTGTACCCGACACTCCAAAATAGTCCAACACTAGCCGTTGGTGGCCTTCTTGCCTTCTCCGGTGAATCACCTCACGACCAACACGAGAACCTCCATGTTTTGGCCGTTTGTTTTGCTCCATCTCAACCATCATGAGAATTGCTAGATCCTCTTCTTCATCCCATTCTTCATCTTCCTCTGATGAACCGTCGCTCCATTCATCATAAAATCGAACCATCTGCAAAAATACATATCACGAGTATTAATTTAACCAAAGTAAGGCAGAGTATTAATTTAGGAAATAATACTAGAGATCAGGCAAGCAGATTTTCATTCAGTATATGTGATAACAATTGCTGGCAATAGAGATTAAGTCATATTTTAAATCGATTTCAACGTACAAAATCAATGATGCCAAACACCTTTACATCACAGCAAGGTAGTCTAGTAAACAAGATCAAATCTGGGTGCAGGAGCATCATTCATGACAAACATACACGATGCAGTCCAAGGAAAATCTATTCAAAGAACAGCTCATCGACTTACAGCTACAACTACACTCGTTCTTGTTCAGGAAGTATGGAGCAAGACACAGAAAGAAAATGTACAGGAAGCAATCTTCGTTCGTGTTCTCTTCAGCGCAATACAAAAAGAAAAGCAAACAGAAAGTAGACATACATTGCAGGACACAGCTCGAGCACCTTGCAGGCGGCGGTGGCGGTTTCAGCGCATCACCAACAGGACGAGGTAGAAGATGGAGGCCTGCTGCGCCTGCAGATGGAGGTCCTCCGGCGAGGTGCTCGGAGCCCGTGCTCAGCAAAATCGGCGCCAGTATGTGGCGGGGGAGCGAGGTCGGGGTGGTTCAGGAGCTTGCAGATGCGGGGCGTAGGCAGGGTCGTGGAGCTCGCGGGCCGGGTTGTGGAGCTCGCAGGAGGGGCGTGGACGTCACCGGAGGTCCGCGCGTGACCGTCAGTTCACCGGTCACGGCAATCAGCGTCGCCGGCGCGCCGACGGGGGCAGCCGCTGTGCTTGCTCCCGAACGAATCCAAGGCCGCGCGTGATGGGAGGAGGCAGACGGGTGGTCAGGAGGACGAGTAGGGAGGAGTGGCGGCGCGCGGCGCGACCGGGGCGGCGGCGACGCACAGCGACAGTGATGGCTTGGTCGGGCGGAAAAATCCGCCGCGTCGGTTGGTCTCTCCCGCGTGCGCTCCGTGTGTTTTGGGTGATTGGGTTGGATCATCCAAATATGGGTAGAAAGGGGAAAAAAATAGGTGATCACCCAAAATTTGTTAGTGGGGACCATTTTTAGGTAAGCTGTTGGAGCTGTGTTTTTGCCCCATCTTACCTAAAAAAGCGGTTATTATCCTTCTTACCTATATATGGATAAGCTCTTGGAGATGCTCTTATGGCTAGAATCAAGGTATAGTTTGTGATAATGTGTCCATATTGTGCATACACATGCATCATGGGATTGCGAACAATGTTGCAGGAGGAGGTTTTCCTTTTCGTCGCACCAAAAAGTCATTTCCCATTTTTCGAGCACAAAAAATGGACGGTTTTGTGAAGCAACCACCAAATAGCTAATTCAAAATGCTACCACCACATTTTACCAAAATACTATACCACCTTATGTGGACAATGTCCCAACAGGGGGATCCGAAACCTTTCCGTTCACCTCTGATGAAAAAGACAAATTTCTTCCCAATCGGCAGGAAGTGGGTCAGATATGAGCTATAGGTACATTATCCGATGCTCATGTTTTTTTACAAAAATTATTTTTAGGTTCACAATATGCTATTTTATCAAAGATTCAATACAAGTTTTCCTTTTCATCGTACCAAAAAGCCATTTTTCATTATCCGAGCGCAAAAAGGAAATTTTCTAAAGCAATCACCAAATAGCTAATTAAAAAACGGAGGGTTTGTGATTAGTTGATATGGATATCATATTTGGATTCCTCTCATTTTTTCTGATCAATTTAGACATATTATTTGTTAAATTCCGATTTACAGATTTAAAGATATTAATTATTCCATATTAAATAGAAAAATACAAAAAAAGTAAAATTATTATATTTTTATTTGAATTCAATAATATTTTTACTTATTTATTAATGTATACTTAAATAATTGTTTGTAATTTTGAAAAATACAAACATGTGACAGATGATATAAGAGTTAATATAATTGATATCATAGTAATGACAACAATGTATGAATTACTTTGCGGAAACAGATTATGAAGGAACGAGAAAGTTAAGCGTGCTGGAGCTGAAGTAGTAGTAGGATGGGTGACCGGCTGAAAAGTTTGACCAATTTAATTAAATATTAAATATAATTAATATTAAAAATGTTCAAAGTGAGAGATTAACAAGTCAAACAATTCAAAGATTAAAAAATAGAGAAAAAATATTTTTTTTAAAAAAATGTTTTTACAACATGTCGACAGTCTATGCCGACGGCCGCTATTGCCCTCGGCGTAGCATACGCCGACAACCTCTATATGCTCCGCCGAGGGAGGCCTTTGTCGAGGAGGCTACGTCGAGGACAGCCGTCGGCGTATCATACGCCGAAGGCAGCCGTCGGGCGTATCATACGCCGAGGGCATTTTGGCCTACACCGACGGCTTTTTGCCCTCGGCGTAGCACGCGCGTCCTGTAGCGATTGTAGCTGGTCTGCCAACTCCCAAATGTAAATGTAAGTTTGGTTAGCACATGTCCCACTTTTTACCCCTTCATTGTAAACCTCAAAGATAGGCGTCAACACATTTGTGTAACTCTAAACCGAGAGCAGGAAATCTACTTTTTGACTTATCCATGTAGGTTTCGATGAAGTACTTATAAATGACAATATTTTCAGATTTATGACTAGTTTTTTTCTGAATGGGAATATGCCCGAAGGCCCCAGAAGCTCTATTAAACAGTGGGCATAATTACAAAGAGGACCTTGAGGTCAGAAGTAAAGACCAAACAATCCTCGCAATTTATAAGAAGGACCCAGGCAGGGGAGGAAAACAACAATCTGGCCCTTCTTATCCATTGGTAGAACACCAAGATCTCGAGCAACGGCCGCTAGCGGCGACGCCTGGGACTACGCTACTTGGTTCGTCGCCAGGATAGATCACCATGACGAGATCAAAGAACCTCCGCATCGGCACAACGGCCTGGAGGAATAGAATCCTCGGAGCTTGAACTCGCGAGGTGCGGTGAGGCCCCCTTGGCCAAGGATAGCGACGGTTCTCCTCACCGACGCTTGGAATCGACCGCAGCTTGAGCTTCTTGCAATACCTTTGACGCCGCGAATCCGCTTGCAAGACCAACATCCATCCCCTTCTCCCCTCGCCACCTTGGTCGTCCAGAGAAGGGAGATGAATCAGATCTGGCCCGCAGGCCGTAGCACCAGCGATAAGCTTCCATGTCGGTTCAGGGTGCCAAGAGCTGCGCCGCCATCTCTCCTTGCCACCATGGCCGGCCAGAGAAAGCAGCCCCGCTACTTCAGCCCTCACCAGAGCAGATCCTGTCGCACAACTCCACCCCCGCCTCCACGGCCGGCTAGTGGGGAATACTCCACGAAGAAGAACCGCACCTATAGGAACACAACGGCTATTTTATTGGAAGGTTTGGTGGCTCCCGACACCACCTCTAGCTCCAGCCATAGGAGCATGAACGGGGCAGAGAGAAACCCTAGACTCCAGATCTTGCCGCCTCGATCTGGAGATCCAACACCTACGGGCATAAGGCCCACTACCGGCAAACCGCCGAAACACCTACTCGTAGCTACTCCGGCGTCCCTCCTCTGCCCCTGCCGGCTATTCCTGCGAGAAGAGCTCGGGAGGGACCCGATCTTCTTTGCACGACTCTCAACACAAGGAGGGAGGGAGAGAGGAGAAGTCCGACTGTCTGCCACGAGAGCAAGCAGAGGTAGATTTATGACTAGTGTTGTGCTCTTCTAATTTCTAGTGGCTAGGCGCTCTTGTGATTTCTAATCACGGGTGACATGTTCTGATTCCTAATCATTGTTGCAGTATCGACATAAGTTTCTTGGAGTATGAAAACTACCAAATCTGTACAATATTTTTTAGATGCAATATAAAAATTATTACACATTTGGAACAATGTTATATACATATTTTTCCTTAGTTGAATGAAATCATGAAATCTATACAAGGGTTCTAATTGCTAACACCCACCCATCATCCATTGTGATCCAAAGGTATGTCTATTGTCGACTATATATGGGCTGACCCGTATTACGATGACGTAGAGTTGTTTCTGTTCATGCATTTTTAGAATCATGGAATTGAAATGGCTCCTACGGAATCAACATTTTACACAATAATTGAATTAGTCCGGTCCACATCTCAAGTACTCCCTCCGATCCATATTAATTGACTTCAATTTGTCAAAACTTGGATGAACCTATATACTAAATTGTGTCTAGTTCATTTAAATCTAGACAAATTTGAGTCAATTAATATGAGCCGAAGGGAGTAAAAAAATGGATAACTAAAATGATGGTGATTACTGAACCAAATTCACATGCCAAGTTATATTAGCTACTACTTCTATCTAGTCATGATTGACGTTTTTTCTATGCATGGAATGGCAATTTTATAGTTGTGTCCATCTTGTAATATTTATAAAGGGGGGGGTGTTACTAGTGAGAGAAGAAGGGAGGGAGAAAAGGAGAGAATGCAATTAAATCAATCTGGTTATTTTCATATGTGCGTTGTTACAAAAATCAAACCAAAACGCTTGAAATTCAAGGGATTTCGTTCTTGTTCCCACTTGGAAGCATACTATTCTTCTGGAATCGAATAAAAAACCTCATTTTTTTTCTAGGGATATCTCGATCTCTTTCGACTTTTATAACCAACTCCCCCCCTTTTAGGCTTTAGCATGGAACCTAATGCCTGATGCCTGATGGTTTTAAGTTTGCGATTTATCACTGCAACAACACAAGCAACCGTTACATGGTGCTTCTAAGCACCGAGACACACTCTCAGGGGCGGGGCCAGAATTTATCATTGAGGGAGGCAATTAGAGTGTATTAGTGTTATAAGTTTAATTAGAAGGGGCTAAAATAGATAAAACATCATACAAATAGTACTTTGATGGATAGTTTTAGTTACAAAATCGTAATCATAGGGGGGTGCTGCCCCTGCTCGCCCCTTCCTGTCTCCGCCCCTGCACACTCTAAAGGCCACATTTGTGATTAGTTGGAACTTAAAAGCCTAGAAATGTTAAATGTATCGTGAAACGTGGATCTACAACGCACGAACAGAAAAGCAGATGGCTATGTGTGAACAACGACCAATGCGCACGATGTACGAATGGAGATAGAAGACAGAGAACTCGAACCGATGAAAGACAAACATTTTTTTCCTTTATTATCAGGTATAGATTACATCAGTCTGATCTGGTTGGTTGGAAGGGAAAACAATGCTCGGCGCACGAATCAACCACCCCAACTCAAGAAATTTTCTTCGAATGGTATACGAGCTGCTAGTGCCGCGGTCCATGACTTTCAAGCGTTGAAAGCGAGTGTGAAGTGGCTCGTACGATCCGAAGAAAATTTCTTGACTAGCAGGTGCTGCATATGCTAAAAAGGGCGATGTAGAAGAAGAGCAGGGGAACTTGATTACGGGTGGAAGTAGGCCAGGTACGTGGATCAACTGGATCACGGGTGGATTTCTGGCTGTAGGTGGTTGCGAGAGCTAGCCGATCCTCATCGATCGGCCGCCATTAAAAGATCTCACACGCTCCATTCCACTTTAGTAGGAGTAGTACCCCTTTTGGTTGCCTTTTTCAGCCCGTTGATCTACTTTTCGTTCATAGTTGGTCACGTCGATCATTTGAAGTCACGAGTGCCTTGCTAGATTGGCGTCCATATATAGCACCTGGAGAACCGACCGTCGTGAGTAGTGATCGGTCGATGACACGTGCCGTGCATCCACGTGTAAAAGTGAGAAGTTTGTGTGTGGTGTGTGTTCAAGCCTCCAAGGCCTTGGCAGGTTCCGTACGTGCCAAGTGGCTGTCGTCCGCGTCGATGATGAATTTTCCGGAGTGTGTCTCTCTCGCCTAGCAGAGAAGCTTTCTCGAGCATCAGCGGACGATGCAACCGATTGCGGCTCACGAAGCCGACGAGAGGAGGATGGCTTGGTACGCGGAGGACTGATGACTACGCACGCTTCTATTC
The DNA here is from genome assembly GCA_023614405.1 of Avena insularis. Classification (NCBI taxonomy): domain Eukaryota; kingdom Viridiplantae; phylum Streptophyta; class Magnoliopsida; order Poales; family Poaceae; genus Avena; species Avena insularis. The sequence goes on from CM042695.1 coordinate 392,962,323, forward strand.
TTATAGATAGTGTTGGGCCTTCAAGTACAGATGTTTATAGAACAACATCAAATTTTTCTTAAGTGGATCACTCAAGGTTTATCGAACTCAGGAAAAAAGAGGTCAAAGATACCCTCTCAAGCAACCTTGCAATTAAGATACAAGAAGTCTCTTGTGTTCCCAACCCACCCAATACACTTGTCAGGTGTATATGTGCACTAGTTCGGCGAAGAGATAGTGAAATACAAGTAATATGGATGATTATAATTGGTAAATGCAATCTGAAATAAAAATGACAGCAAGCAAACATGTAGCAGGACGGGTTGTAAACGGTGTTTTAATGCTTAGAAATAAAGCCTAGAGATCATACTTTCACTAGTGGACACTCTCAATAATGATAACATAATTAAACCATAAATATACACTGATTGACACTGGAGAAACTCCCCCTCCCCACCTCCTTCTCGTGCTACACTACCTGAGCAACCTCCACAAGAAACTGGGCCGCTCCCTGGTCCTCTCTGCCAGATTAGCCGGCCGGAGCTGGACAGGGAGACGTGCCCGAGTAGTTAGGACATGTAGATGTAGTGACCGTCTGCCGGTAGTGGGCTTCTTGCCCGGTAGGGGATGCGGAGATCGGGATCTTGTGCGCCAGATCCAGGGCATGCTAGGGCTCTTTGTTGCTGCTGCTCTGCTCCTATGTCTGGAGCAGGGAGGTGGGGGAAGGAGCACCGTGTCCATCAATAAAGGAGTTGGCGGTGGGCTCTTTGAGATGCTGCAGGGCCAAGTGGTGGAGCTTCTTCTAGACGGCCGTGGCGGCGAGGGGAAGAAGCGAAGCGGCGTGGCGAGCAGTGCGGCGGACCTTGTCCTGGTCGGCCGTGGCGGCGAGGAGGGCAAGGGAAATGGCAGCTGGACCTGTTCTTCTCTGGAGTGCTCACTCAGGTCTGGGCCGTAGTCTGTATCCCCTGTTCTTCTCTCTTCTGGGTGTCATGGTGATGGCCAGAGGTGAGAGATGGTGGGATCCGATTGTGGTGGAGAATATGGTGAAGTTTCGATGGCGGAAGTTCCCAAGCGCCGGCGAGATGCGCCGCCACTATCAATGACCAAGGGAGTCACTCTGTGGCCCAGAGTGTTGTGCTCTGAGGATGTTTCTTCCTCCTTCAGGGAGGATCTTGGGCACCTGCAAGGCGTTCATCGCCGAATCCACCCCAAGTGGTTCGTCCCCGGTGGTGGGTTCGACAGCTGTTGCAGCGATGCTATTCGGCGACGGTGGAGAAGGCCTCGATCGCGTTTCCCTTTTTTCTTTGAGGGCCTTTTTGTAAAATGCGAGGACGAGTTGGTATTACTTTCTATTCTTGATGTCCTCTATGTAATTGTACCCCACCGCTTGGAATGAAACTTCTGGGTCCTTTCGGACCCTTCTCCGTTCAAAAAAAAATTAAACCATAAATATCTTCTCTTCACTATGCTACCCTGAACTACTCTCCGGTTGGATAACGAACACCAATTCACCGCGTAGGGCTATAAAAACACACCTTAAAGTTCGCATTCCCCTTCTAGGTAACCCCACACTGTCACTTTGAGCGCTAGATGGTTTCACACAGACACTACAATTTTATAGAGACATCCAACTCAAATTATAACTCATGATAAGCATTTCTGTAATCTTTAGTCTAAGAGCCACACACACACACACACGGTGCGCACACTGTCACCTTCACACACGTGGGACAAGGTGTCTCCGGAGATCACATTAATAAAAGCACTTGACTAGCACAATAGACAAAGAGTAGCATCTACTTATTCAACTAGATTACAATGCTCATAATCAAAATAAGATCACACCATGGAGAGAGAGATTAACACATAGCTACCGGTAGAGTCCTTAGCCTCGGGGGATAACTACTTCCTCCTCATCATGGGAGTCAACAACGACGATGGAGATGGCTCCGGGGGCAATTCCTCGTCCCGGCAGGGTGCAGGAACAGAGACTTCTGTCCTCCAAATCTCGTCTTCGGTGGCGGCGGTGCTGCGGAATTTTTTTGTGGAATTCTGATCTCCTGAAATCCTTACATAAAAATTATTAATAACAATATTACTGGAGAGCTCATGAATGGGACTTTTGAGTATCAGTGACTTCAATCTCCCCATGCTTGGGCAATACTTTTTCCATCATGAGGATGGAAATTATAAATATAATCCCTATCTTTATGAATTTCATGAGAAGGATAAAATTTAGAGTAAAAGAGAGATTCAAGTTCCTTTCAATCCGAACGATGAGGATCATCTAGTAGCTCATACCACTCCCTTGCTTTGTCCTTAAGTGATAAAGAGAATAGCTTTCTCTTAACTTGGTCCACTAAAATACCTACACACTTGAACAACTCGCATAATTCATGTATAAAGAGTAAATGATCACCAGGATGGACAGTTCCATCTCCAAAATAGCAGTTATTCATAATACGTTCAACAATTTTCATAGGTATTTTAAAAGGGATACTTTCAGTATGTGGATTTAAAATATCACAAGCATCATTAGAATTACCACATATTGAAGATAAAGTATCATCAGAGCAAATTTTCTCCTCTAAAGCCGGGAAACTAAAAAGATTATTTTCATAAAAACTAGCTTCCCCAAGCTTAGACGTTTCCATAGCATTAGCAACAATGGTGTTTAAAAAATTCATACTAATAACATTGCTATTAGCATGCAAAGAAAGTTCCATGGGTTTTTTAATTTTCTCTTTGAACACTTCATGTCCTAACTCAGGAAAAATACCATAAAGCTCTCTAATTTTATTGTTATTTTCCATTAAGCCTAACTAGTGAAAATAAAACAAGAAACAAAAAGATATAATTTCAGAATTTAAAGGAAATAACTTTGAGCACTCACACACCACCAACGGTACTAAAAGATAGCTTAGTAGCCAGAGAATGTGAGTACCTTTTACCTTACCTCCCCGGCAACGGCGCCAGAAAAGAGCTTTATGTCTATGCACGCTTCTATTTTTGTAGACAGTGTTGGTCCTTCAAGTGCAGAGGTTTGTAGAACAGCAGCAAGTTTCCCTTAACGCTTTGTTTGGATGCACAGAATTGAATCCAGAAAATGAATTAGGTGGGAATTCCAATTCCTGCCTAGAAAGGAAATGACTGCTAATTCGAATTCTGTTGTTTGGATGGTTGGAATTTGTTGTTGGAATCAGAGGGCTGTATCCAATTCTAATTCCTGTTTGGATGTTTAAACCATGAAATTGATGGTTTTTTGCATTTGGCTATTTTATACTTTTGTAAACTAAATGCATGCATAGTCACATGTGTACATATTAGAATGTATATATATTATTTTCTAGACATAGTAACATTAACATTATCTGGACAAGATCACAAGAAGCACATACGTAATTTATGTCTCTTACACATAGCACAAACTTAGCACGAGCGGATAGTTCATAATCAACCAAATACGTAGTAGTTCAGTTTAACATCCACTCACCATAACAACCATCAAGGCAAGGTCAAGAGATATGTCTTCTTGAAGTTCGCGGGGAGCGCCATGAATGCATCAAACAAGCGCTCATTGATGATCAACTTCTGATAAGCCTTGATCATATCAGCATCCTCCAACTCAGGTACCTTTTTTAGTGCATCAAGAATTTCTGCCGGAGGAGTCACCTTTGGCATTGGAAGTGGCTCGGTTGTCTTCAAAGCTTCATCAAAAGATGTCCTCATTTGTCCCATCATGCACAAGATGGCTTCCCCAGTGCGTTGCTTCTTCTGAGGCACCTCCAGAGACTCTTCAGGAACTGGTGTGTTTAAACCACCTGCACGGCTTCCATTATCTTCTTCAATAAACTCAGCTGCTGTCCTAGCACCTGCACCTGTTGCATGGTCTTTTGAATAGATAGTCTGGATGGCATCCCAGTTCCTGATGACCTTGTTCCGGTAGTGATCTGCTTCCTTATTAGCCTACATAATACACAAATATGTTATCATACATGATATTGTAGTTGTAAATGCTTGCACAAATGTGGTGTTACGTACCTCCACATATTGAGTCCACACTTCGTCACTATCAACCATCACCATGTTATTATCCCAATCCCATCCGAAGCCACTCTGAGCAAGCATCTTGCTAATGACCTCATAATGCTTGTCAAACGTTTTAATTCTTGCTTGTATTTTGTCCTTATTGATAACAACATCACATTGCTCCTTCACATGTTTTATGCAAGCATTATACACATGTGGCTTCCAACCATTTTGAGCATGGTCACCATTATTGTGATGCTCAACAAGCATGGTCAACAATGCAGTGTCCATCTCAGGAGTCCATGCAAGGTATGACCTGCTACCTCTCTTTTCTTTCGGATCAGCCATGTTTCTGCAAGTTAAACAAAAGTATGAACAAAATACATAATTGTAGTGAGGTAAAACATGTATATATAGTAGTATCAAGATGATGAATGCATAAAATTGTCACACAAAATCCACCATCATAAAATTATCACAAAAATGGACAACGTAGCACACATCATAGCACAAAAATGGACACCGTAGCACAAAATAGACACCGTAGCACACACCATGGAAAAAATGGACACACTAATTTATCTACTGCTCCATCGCTAGTTCAGCGTGCGCAACAAGATAGTCAGCAAACATATTATCAGCAAATTCCTGTCTAAAGTTGGACCATGCAGCTGTTTGTTGGACACTTCTAATTAAAGTAGCATCATCAGCTGGCTCAGGAGCCATAGCAGCTAGTTCAGCGTCGACTTCCTGCGGCAACAAATCATCCCTCACATGCTGTCTATCCCTCGCGTAGTTGTGCAACACACAACACGTATTAATAATTCGAATCTGCAAGTATTTATTCCTATATCAGTATTTGTTGTTCTGAAAGAATTAATTAGTGCAACAACATATTGACATGTATTACCTGGTCATCTATGCCAAAGAAGGAACAAGAACGTAGGAAGGTCCATTTCTTCTTCAACAAGCCAAAAGTTCTCTCCACTACGTTTTCTAGCACGAGCATGCCGCAAGTTGTACAACTCCTTTTCATTTTGTGGTTGTTGTTGACTAGCAACCCACTCTTTTAAATGATACCGAGTGGATCTAAATGGAGATAGAAATCCAGGTCCATTTGTATAGCCAGCATCAACAAGATAGTACTTTCCTATTTATGAAGTAAATAAGTTAGCTAACAATTAAATGTGATAAAGAAAACAAGCCAATAGGAAGAGCCATATCCTGTGGTACAACAAACGCATTTTGGCGGTCATTTCTCATAGCATCTTTCAAGACTCTCGAGTCTGATGCAGAGCCCTCCCATCCAGTTAGAACAAAGAGAAGTTTCATGTTCCAATCAACCACACCTAGCATGTTAGTGGTGATTTCTTGTTTTCTGTTTCTATACCTCCCTTTGTCAGCAGCATTAACAAACACTGGAATATGACACCCGTCTAGTGCTCCAAGTGCATTGCCAAACCATTTCCATTTGTAATCATTCGGCGGGGTAACACAAGAATCGGGAAGCTTGATTAACTCCCCATGTAGAGATAGGATGGCTGATAACACCGATGAGAAATTCCTACTGATAGTCTCTAAAGACCGCTGATAAGTGCCACCCAACATTCTCATTTTAATTCCATGTCCGACAATGTGTAAGAATATAGCAAGATTTTTTTCTATTGTCACAAACACGCTATCTTTGAGACCACACTTCTCACGCAACATAGCACAAAGATCATGAAAGTTTCTTTTAGTTAGGCGTAGCTTATCATAACAAGTTGTCTCGGACCCATCATACGTTTGTTTCAATATGTACTTCCTATATGCAACCTTTTCCTCATCATCATTGTAGTATCCTAGATTTCTCGGTGCCCTCTGTGTACTAACATAATATAGAGCAAGACATGACATCTCGAAAAACTTCTTCGTCAATACTATCCTTTTTCTTTTTCTTCTTTTATTCTCTTCGGTGATGAAATCAACCAACTCTTGTTGGGACATGATGCTACAATTTACACAACATTTGAATTATCATATAACCATATACTGTACCATAATTATGTATGCCATACGTATGAGAATTTAGCCTACAATTCAGATTTGCAGCAGTGTATACAACTATTCTACCAACATCTACCTAATGCAACATCACCCGAGTGATCGTAATGCAACTAGATGAGTGATTGTAATGTAATGGCAACTAGATGAGTGATCGTAATGCAGCAGTGTGTACAACTACTCTATGCATAATATCTAGCTGATCTAGCTGAGTGATTCTAATGCAACGGCTTGCACAGATAAAAAAAATACACATGAAATATTGATGTCTCACACGGCTTGTACAGATCAGAAGAAAATACACATGAAATATTGATGTGTGACACGGCTTGTACAGATCAAAAGAAAATCTACACATGAACACTAGACAAAGATGGCTGCCACAAACAAATGGAATGGGTCATGGTAGATGATGGGGATGGGAATCCCTCCGCCGCCACGCCTCAACCCGCCGCCGCCACGCCTCAACTCGCCGCCGACATCCCCCAAACCAACGCCAAATCCTAGTCTACCGAACAGGAAGGGGCGAGGTTGGAGAGGAAGGGAGGAGGGAGGGGAAGGGGCGAGGATGGGAGGGAGGGAGGAGGGCGGGGATAGAGGATCGGGAGGGAGGGAGGAGGGCGATCCATACCACGAATGATGCGAAGGCGGCGGCGGCCTCTCCTGTCGCGCGCGAGGACTGTCTCGGGAAGACGAGGGCTGGTCGAAGCGGTATGTTTCCGTGATGATTCAGAGGGTGGAGGCTCCGAATTGGGGAGAGCGGTATGACGGGCCTCGCGGGGGGTCGTGAAATTGGGTCATAATTTCCTAGGCTGAATTCCAGGACGAAACAAACAGTGGAAATCGGTGTCCATTTCCAATTTCCCAATTCTGGGTCCAATTGAGTACATCCAAACATAGGGTAAGTGAATCACTCAAGGTTTATCGAACTCAGGAAGGAAGAGGTCAAAGATATCCCTCTCAAGCAACCCTGCAATTTAGATATAAGAAGTCTCTTGTGTTCCCAACACACCCAATACACTTGTCAGGTGTATAGGTGCACTCGTTGGGCGAAGAGATAGTGAAATAAATAATATGGATAATTATATGTGGTAATTACAATTTGAAATAAAAATGGCAGCAAGCAAACATGTAGCAGGACTGGTTGTAAACGATGTTTTAATGCTTACAAACAAGGCCTAGGGATCATACTTTCACTAGTGGACACTCTCAACAATGATAACATAATTGGACACATAAATATCTTCTCTTCACTATGCTACTCCGAACTACTCTCCGGTTGGATAACGAACACCAATTCACCGTGTAGGTCTATAAAAGCATACCTTAAAGTTCACATTTCCCATCTAGGTAACCCCGCACTGTCACCTTGAGCGCTAGATGGTCCCAGACAAACACCACAAATTTATAAAGACATCCAACTCAAATTATAACTCATGATACGTATTTATATAATCTTTAGCCTAAGAGCCACACATGATGCGCACACTGTCACCTTCACACACATGGGGCAAGGTGTCTCCGAAGATCACATTAATAAAAGCACTTGAGTAGCATAATAGACAAAAAATAGCATCTACTTATTCAACTAGATTACAAAGCTTATGATCACAATAAGATCACACCATGAAGAGAGAGATGAACACATAGATACCGGCAGAGCCCTTAGCCTCGGGGGAGAACTACTCCCTCCTTATCATGGGAGTCAGCAACGGTGATAGAGATGACAGTGGAGTCGATGGAGATGGCTCCAGGGGCAATTCCCCGTCCCGGCAGGGTGCCGGAATAGAGACTTCTTTCCCCCCGAATCTCGTCTTCTGTGGCGGCGGCGCTGCAGAACTTTTCGTGGAATTCGGATCTGGTCTTTAGGGTTTTCGTCTCGGGGGGATTATATAGGCGAAGCGGCAAGTTCGGTGGAGCGCCAGGGGGCCCACACCCTAGGGCGGCGCGCCTCCCTGGCCGCGCCTGGCCTAGGTGTGGCCGCCCTGGGGTGTGTCTTCCCCTCTCCTCCGGACTCCTTGTCGTGTCGGAAAAAAATAGAAACTTCGGCTTTTGTTTCGTCCAATTTCGAGAATATTTCTTTACTAGTTTTTCTGAAACCAAAAACAACAGAAAATAGGAAACTTGCTCCGTGGCACTTGTTTATATGTTAGTTCCAAAAAATTCATAAAAATGCCATAAAGTGTAGACAAAACATAATATAATTGGTGCAAAATAAGCATGGAGCATCAAAAATTATAGATACGTTTGCAACGTATCAAGGACCATCCGGATGTGGTGCAAGGAGAGCTCGACTTCTATGCGAGGAAAGAGGCCACCAGGAAGAAGCAGAAGAAGATGGGGCACGGTCCTGGCTCCTCTCTGCACCCGGTGCCGGTGGATTCCGACGACTTCGAGGGGTGGCTCGACTACTACTTCGGCGACTCCGACGCCGATGACAAAGAGTAGATGTTTGTCTAATATGAATGTTGAGTCGTGTTTAGGTTAACTTTGTTTGAATCTCCAAGTGGCATGTTCAAATGTGGTTAAATTTCGGAGTTTGATGTTCAAATGTGGTTGATGGTGCCCTATTTTAGGGCTTTGTAATTTCACTAGTGCTCTACCTTTATCATCTGAAATAGCATACCGACATTCGATGCCTAGGAACTACAGATATGGTGCCCATAAACGAGAATCAGGTGCCCCCTTTTTACTTGATATTTCTATTGGATGCTCTATTTTTTCCTTGACCACATCATTCGAAATCAGTCACGAGGAGTGTGAAAATTCTACCATGCACGCTATTTAACGTGTACGATCTACCCACCTTCTCTCTCTCTAGCCTACTCTTTCTTCTTTCATAATTTCAAACTTTCGTAGATTTTGATTTAAAAGACCGATTTGAAACCCGTTTGAATATTTAAGCTTTTAGTGGAGAGAGCTTTAAACAAGACCAATATTGAATTTATTTTGACAATATTTGAAAATTTCTTCGAGGAAAGCCAGAGCTTTAGGGCGGTGCCTCCTCGGTCTCGATTTTTGTCTCCCGAGATCGAGATAACCCATGATAATACCGACACAATGTTCTCGCACATTCTCCCAGACGACGATGGTGGTCGGTAGAACCAAGACTGCGCCCACCTCGGCCTCAACCTCGCTGGACTTGCACAGAGAGCCACTCTCCTTCGAACAGTTTTTCGCCGACTTTGGATGCTCGAATATTCAAGATTTATCTTAAATTGTGGACGTGATCATTTGGGTGCAGGTGCTTGCGGCTTCCCAAACCGCCGGTAGTTTGGACAACGCCCCCCCAAAATAACTGCCGAAGCGTTTGCCGGTCACTGGTTGGGGGCGCCCATGGAGATTGTATAACTCCATTTTTTCTCAAAATTCCTAAGCCCATTACCTCAAAACCATAAATACTACTCAATCCCTTCATCAAAAGATAAGTGGCTCGCGCATATAACTACATACTGAAATGAATTTAGATAAATCTGAATCACTTATTTTTATTTCTAAACTGAGAAAGGACTCTCCTTTCGCTTTGAGCTGGATCGCTGACAAGTGTGTGCTTCCTCCTTCGCCTCGCCACCTGCTTAGAGCTGCCTACACCAGTTCCACAACACCGAACGTGCATCCAGCCATCCACGTGACCCTCTGAACCACCACACCGTCCGATGAAACTCACTCCGTGGACCGTGCTCCCGCCCCATTCCCGACCATCCTTTTTCCCCTCCTTGGCGCGCGCGGCCACCCCCCGCCCTCCTATTTCCGCTCTCCACCACCACCGCCCCGCGAGCTCCCCTCCCCATCATGGCATCCTGCCCAATGCCTACCTCTGCCACCACCACCACCAACCCCTAATTTTTCCCACCTTGGTTCGACGGCCAACGTCCCCCCGCTCGTCCGTCCGGATTTCCATGGCCCGTGTGGCGGCGCAGCAGCTCGCCGCCGCGCTGCTCCTCGTCTTTCTATCCGCCGCGAGCGCCATCGCCACCTCTTTCGACGTCCCCTTCACCACCCCGCGGTTGTACCTCGAGGAGGACGTCCCCGAGGACGACTACGGCGGGAACGGGGTCGGGGGCGGGACCAAGGGCCTCGCCGGGAACCCCGTCGTCGCCGAGATCGTCAACAAGCGCCTCAAGGCACTCACTGGCACCTTCGCCAAGTCCATCCGCGGCGAGCTCGGATACTGCATCAAGGACACGTACGTAGTACCGTAGTAGCGTTCGCCTCCTCATTTCATCACCATATATAGCGTATTCTGAATTTCGGATTCGGTTGGTGAATCTCTGCCGCAGGGACTCGGAGTGGGACGCGGCTTTCAATTTCACCAAGGACACAACCTTCCTCAACGACTGCATGAAACAGACCAATGGTAGGTACATGTACGCCATATAGAACATACTCCCGAACTATACAATCACGACCACGATGATGATGATGATGATGATGAAATGAAACTAGTATTCACCTTGCTACGCTGCAGACTATATAAAATGATGATGTTGGTGATGGATTGTCTGTCTCTGTGCATTATGCTGTTATTTACCTTTCTGAATTCCAGAATGGTGCGTTCTGGTTAGCATTTTCATTGCAAATTCCTTAACTGAATGCTTATCCCACAGTCTAAACCTGTATGTTTAATTAAGAAAACCAATACCACCATTCACCTAGAACTGTTCACTAGCCTCTGTCTCGAACTACATTTGATGGATCATGGATGCTGCATTCCCAATCCCAATCCACACGATGGATGTACATCCATCGTTGCCGCTTACCATGAACTGACCTGGATCGCTGGCGACAGGTGACCTGCACCAGCGCGTGTGCACCGCCGCGGAGATGATGTTCTACTTCAACAGTCTAATGGACTGTGGGGAGGAGACGAGGGGCGAGAAGAGCTACATCAGGCCCAACAAGAACTGCAACCTCAGCTCCTGGATCGACGGCTGCGAGCCCGGCTGGGCCTGCAGCGCCGGGGAGCAGAAGGTCGACCTCAAGGACTCAAAGGACATCCCCTACAGAGGCGATGATTGCAAGGCTTGCTGCGCCGGATTCTTCTGCCCCCATGCTCTCACCTGCATGATACGTAAGATTATTATGGAACATTTGTAAAACTAAAACTGTTTTCTGAACTTTTAGTTATCATAACGAATTCAATGCTTCAGGATTTAGGTGTTGCTTATGTTTTGATGCATCCTGTTGGCACCAATTTGTCTTGATGCATTCCATTCTTAGTCATTTGTTTGCCTTGTATGTTGGCCTACAATCAACTTGCCTAATAAATTTACACTCCATAACAGCTTACGGTGCTTTTTTTAGGTGTAAACAGTAGACTTTTAATTGGTCAAAAGAAATTTGTGAAGATGCTATACATGTCGTCACCGAATTATTAGAGGCACTTATCCTATGTTTAACATCAAGAGTAATTAGAATTTTTCTGATTTCTCTTGTGTTCTGTCATGTGCAGCTTGCCCTCTTGGAGCATACTGTCCACAGTCCACCTTGAACAAAACTACAGGCATCTGTGACCCGTAAGTCAGCTGTCTTTAGAATTCTTAACTCCGCGTGAGCGTAATAGGTTCATCCCTTAACCCTGAAAATGCATTCCAGATACAACTATCAACCACCCGCTGGGAGCCCCAATCACACTTGTGGCAGTGCTGATAATTGGGCAGATGTGATGAGCACCGAAGATGTTTTCTGCCCAGCTGGATACTACTGCCCGAGCACAACGAAGAAACTCCCTTGTAGTAGTGGGTAATCCTATCTATCTGATGTTTCAAATTGTTAGTTCCATGAGAATCATTAATTGATGATATAATCCCCTGCCACTGATATTTACTGGGCACCTTCTTTCCTACGATTGACTTCTTTACTACTGTTATTATTCTGTCAAGATGCTGAGAGTATCAGGTGTTCTTTTGCAGGTTTTATTGCAGGAAGGGATCTACAACGCCAACCAGTAAGCTCAACTTCCTTTTGCAAAGTTGGTATCCAGACTTCTTGATTTATTCCCATCCTTTTGTGGCCACTTCTTCGCTGCAGAATGCTACAAGAAGAGCGCTTGTCCACCGAATTCTGCTAATCAGGACATAACAATTTTTGGTGTGTTGTTAGTGGTAATGCACTAGCAAATCGATACCATGATATCCCTTGGATGTTGCAGCAATTGAGGTTGAACTAACACTAGTCTTGTGTTTTTTTTTTCCCACGGTGCTACAGGTTGCCTCATGTTTAGTCCTTTTGATCATCTACAATTTCTCTGGCCAACTTCTGACCAACCGTGAGAAAAAGCAAGCAAAATCTCGAGAGGCTGCTGCAAGGTATGCGAAAGATACCGCACAGGCTCGGGAAAGGTGGAAAGCTGCTAGAGATGTCGCCAAGAAGGCTAGCAGTGGCCTGCAGTCGCAATTGTCCCGCACCTTCTCTCGCAAGCAGAAGCCTGGACAGACAGGGGGGATGTCATCGAAAGGTCTACCTTCAGTGGTAGCAGATGGGGGTGGAAATAAGAACAACTTCTCCGACATGAATGATGAGAACCCAGATGGGGAAGAATTTCATCTGGAAACGGGAGAGAAAGGCAAAAAAGGACCAAAAGGGAAAGAGATGCACAGTCGGAGCCAAATTTTCAAGTATGCATACGGTCAAATTGAGAAGGAAAAGGCCCTGCAACAGGAGTTACAGGAGAACGACAACAACTTGAGCTTCTCTGGTGTGATAAACATGGCCAAGGATCATGATGAATGTTCGAGAAGGATCATTGAAATCTCTTTCAAGGACCTAAGTCTGACATTGAAAGGCAGCAAGAAGAAGCTCTTGAGGTCCGTGACAGGAAAGCTCATGCCTGGCCGTGTGGCTGCTTTCATGGGTCCGTCCGGTGCTGGTAAGACCACATTTCTAAATGCTATCGCCGGCAAGGCAACTGGCTGTGACACATCAGGCTTGGTACTCATCAATGGTAAAGTAGAGCCCATTCGTGCGTACAAGAGGATTATTGGCTTTGTTCCCCAAGATGACATTGTCCATGGCAACCTAACCGTTGAAGAAAATCTCTGGTTCAATGCAAGATGCAGGTACTTTCCCTAGCGTTAAGTCATCTATCTTTTCAGCCTGTACCAGTGGACTTACTATATGTATATGTTGTTGAATCTCAGGCTTTCAGCAGACATGTCAAAAGCCGATAAGGTCCTCGTCGTGGAGAGGGTCATCGAGTGTTTGGGGCTGCAGCCAGTTCGAGATTCTCTGGTCGGGTCGGTGGAGCAGCGTGGCATCTCCGGTGGCCAGCGCAAGAGAGTCAACGTCGGTCTAGAAATGGTCATGGAACCCTCGGTGTTGATCTTGGATGAGCCAACTTCTGGTTTGGATAGCGCATCCTCCTTGCTTCTTCTTCGTGCCCTTCGCCGGGAAGCTCTTGAAGGCGTCAACATCTCCATGGTCGTTCATCAGCCTAGGTTCACTTTCAAACTCAACACAGATCAACAATATACGTATGATGTTTGCCACATATATTGCCTACACTTTCTCCCGGACTAAATACGTAACCTCCTTTTGTTGTCTCAGCTATACGCTGTACAGAATGTTTGATGACTTGATACTTCTCGCAAAAGGGGGCATGACTGTTTACCACGGGCCGGTGAAGAAGGTGGAAGAATACTTCTCAGGCCTGGGCATTGTTGTGCCGGACCGCGTGAACCCACCCGACTACTACATCGACATCTTGGAAGGCATTGTGAAGCCAAACATGAGCGCGGGCGTAACCGTGAAAGACCTGCCGCTCAGATGGATGCTGCACAATGGCTACGATGTTCCACGGGACATGCTGCAGAGCTCCTCCACGTCTGAATCTTCATCCGGAGGAAGCGCAGACCCTTCCTCCCCCAGCGCTAAAGCGGGCCTATCCTTCGTAGCAGAAATGTGGGCCAATGTCAAGGACATCATCATGTGGAAGAAGGATGAGTTTGACTATAACAAGTCAACCGAAGATTTGTCGAACCGCTGCACTCCCGGCCTCCTTAGGCAGTACCGGTACTTCCTGGGAAGGTAAGGGGTCTTTCTCATATGTGTATTAATTAGAGAGATAGTACAAATTTTGTGGGGACTTCTTTCTCTACTCTTCCTCTAAAGAATGATGATGACACTGTTTATCTCCTTCTTTAGGGTTGGCAAGCAGAGGCTCCGGGAAGCAAGGATACTGGGTGTTGATTACCTGATACTCTGCCTCGCTGGGATATGCCTAGGGACGCTGGCCAAAGTGAGTGATGAGACATTTGGTGAGCTTGGGTACACTTACACTGTCATCGCTGTCTGTAAGTCTGGCTTGCCTTCTCTCTCTCTCGCAAGCTCTGCAGCTACATGTCCACCTCTCGTTGTTCACTCATGTCAAGCTGCCTGTGCAATGTGTGTGTGTGTGCCAGCCCTGCTATGCAAGATCGGAGCCCTGAGGTCGTTCACGCTGGATAAGATGCACTACTGGAGAGAGAGGGCCTCGGGGATGAGCTCGCTGGCTTATTTCTTGGCCAAGGACACCATCGACCACTTCAACACCATCGTCAAGCCCATTGTCTACCTCTCCATGTTCTACTTCTTCAACAACCCCAGGTCGTCCATCTGGGAGAATTACGTCGTCCTCGTCGCACTTGTCTACTGCGTCACGGGCATTGGATACACTTTTGCCATCTTCTTCCAGCCTGGATCCGCACAGCTGGTACTCATAAATGTTTCCATTCCTCAATTTCATTTCCACGAACATCAAATTAAGAAAAGCTCTTGAGGCTCCCTTGAAGTGGTCTGCACTGCTGATGATAGATACATGCTTTGTTTGCAGTGGTCTGCGCTGCTCCCAGTCGTTCTCACCCTGGTAGCAACTCAGCAGAAGAACACCATCATTGCTGACCTTTGCTACACAAAGTGGGCTCTCGAGGCGTTCGTGATCGCCAACGCTCACAAGTACACCCCCATCAAATTCTTCCCTGACATACCATGAACCCATAAGTAAATTTATCTCTGTATCAAACACCGGATTGTTCGTGGTTGCAGCTACTCTGGGGTGTGGCTGATAACACGGTGCGGTTCTCTACAAAAGAACGGCTACGACATCAGCAACAGGAGTCTCTGTTTATGGGTCCTCATGGCCAATGGGGTGATCTTCCGCTGCATAGCCTTCTTCTGCATGGTAGTCTTCCAGAAGCACTGAGGCGGCCCCCTCTGTTGATAGATACAGCTGATCCATTCACTAATTCTCACTCTGCGTAACAGAAAATGTACAATTAGAACTTACTGTCTTTACAGCATGAGGTGTAGATATGAACAGATTGTTTTTTTTTTACCTTTTTGTTGTTGATATGTAAGAGTAGTTGTTCATTTCAGTTGGTTGTTGAGTAGCAGGCAGCTGGTCAGGAATGCCCTAATTTTATATAGAGGCGTTGTCCATTTCAGTTTAGCTGATAGCATATGTCAGAGAAACATTTCACTTGTTGCATTCAATGTAAAATTCGAAATGCAACTGTCAAATTATGTGTGGATGTTCATTGTCAGATAGCTCGGCCATTAGCACTGTCAGATAAAGTGACAGTTTTTGTAACTAGAAAGAAGTTCAGAAGGCAACATTTTGTGTTCTTGTTTTGTCAGAAACATGATGGAACAAGGATGATAACACACAACTTACTACAGAATGTGGGTTGTCCACTACAAGAAATTCACTATTGCAACTTTAAGCAAGAACTTAACAACTTGTAATCCAATTGGGAAGCCTGAGTCGAAAAACTCACGAAGTTTCCCTAAGGAGCTAACCATTTCATAACTGCTGGACCCATCAGCCAAGATGTTACAATGAAGCCTAATTTTCACCAGAAGGTTCCTTAGATTTAACCTGAGCCCCGGCCAAGTCCTCCAGAGTGAAGTTGAGAGTATCCGTCGCGCCTTTCTTCACCTCCTCCCCTTTCTCTGCCAGGAAGTCCTCGATGCTCCCCGGCTGACCGAACCAGCCAAGCCTGTCAGCCATCAGGTGGAGGTTGTTGCAGCCACCGCAGCGGGCGACCACCACCCCGCTCTCGTACGACTCCCTGCTAGCCATCTTCATGGACCTGGTGTCGCAGACCTTGCACGTGAAGATCATTGCCAGGTCATGTCTCGGCGAGATCTTCAGGCTCGATGAGTCTCTGACTTTGAAGCTCGACTCTGCCGCGGTGACCGGAGCTGGTGGTGGTGGAGTGTCGGGTTTGGAACCCTCTGGTTCATGGCGATGCTCGTGCGACGCGCTGTTGGTCGCGTCGATGATTGTTTGGAGGGACCTTAACCCTGCGGTTGCAGGAGAAGGAAACAGTAGTCCTGCAGTAACAAGAGTAATCAGTTGACTGTTGGCTCATTACATTTGCAGTTGAGCAAATAACAGAGATTGTAGATATGATGAAATCTTCAGTAATTCGAACAGTTGTGAGACCATCACTTGTAGACATAGAATCAGTTTCCATTCGCATGCTGAGCCTTGAAGTATAGATTTTTTTGTCCTAATACAGTATTGATTTCAGCCCCCCCAAATGACCTAAAATTAAATCCTGACGGAGCAAAAGGCGCAGTTTTGCAGCATCGCTCGCGCGCACAGAATATTGAAAAAAAACGGCGCACAAAATTTCGATTAAAGGCACCTGGACACCGAAGGAACAGATTTTGACCACATGAATCAGGCCGAGCTCCACGAGGAAGATATATGCTGCTAAAGATTTACGCGGGGACGAAAGAGGGGGGCTAGGGAGTTTGGGGATCACCTCGGGACGAAGGGGCGGGCGATTGTGAGAGGACGCCGAAGAGGCGGCGGCGCAGCAGAGGGAGCATCCGGGCGGCGGCCATGGCGTCGGCGCAGGAGAAGGGGGAGAACGGCAGCAGCGGGTGCTTTGTTAATGTCCGTGTCTGTTTTTTTTAAGCAAAAAAAAATGTCCGTGTCTTCTTGGAGGAGAAGAAGAGAGCAGAGCCGTGTCTTCTTAAGCTGGGCCGTGCGTTGTATATGGGCCTCAACTACGGTAAAATGCGCCAGTATCCACAACTTCAAATAAAAAATAATCCAGAACTTCAAATATTATTTCAGGATGAGAAAAAAAAGGACGAGTCTTAAAATCAATAGACGTTGATAATTTCTCTATAAGCTCAGTCAAACCTATATAAATTTAACATGCGGCAAAATTGGAACTTCAAATAATTTGAAACGACGACCATAGCTAACACCTTTTTTTTGGCATATCCATGAGACCATGACATAAAGGAATCAAATCACAGCTTCATACTATGTGTTAGAACATGAGTTACAAACAAATACACTAGAACATGATGGTCCTTCTTTTTAAACAATGCAGGAGAACTGCATGTAATATATTAAGAAGGAAGGAAAGCCATATAGTGACAAAAGTACAAGAGACCACAAGGTCTGGACGATCAGAATGTACAAAACGCACTACTCTTAAATTTTCAACAAATGACCACCCCTAAGTAACTAACCCACTAAAACAAACACTAGCAGAACCAACTCTAACATGGAAACAAAGAAACGACCCAAGATTTTTTTTTTGACTATGTATGCTCGTAAGCATACATTAACTTGTATTTATAACTATAACAATACAAAAATAACACATACAAGCAATAGAAAACGAGAAAACAAACGGTTGGATAACTGCAAACCATCGTCGCTGCAACTACTAAGAACCTAAATCCTTCGCCGTTGCTGGAGAAGAAGAAGATCACCAATAGTTGGTCCAAACTTTAGCACTGAAGAAATCCCTAGCCATGAGGCATTAATGAGTCGTAATAACCACCAGCCCTGTAAGACTGGATCTAGCCTGCTGCTAAGGAACATCGGTCGGAGGAGCCCCCGAGCATCATCAACACCGGATCCGGGGCCAACGCCACCCCGCCTATCAAGCGACCAGATCCTCCAACATCCACCACAAACTAGCAGCAATCCGCACCGTCGCACTCCAAGGCCACCAGGACCAGATCGGCGATGAGATAAACACCACACAAAGCCGGAACACATGCCGGGCGAAGATTAAGTGGAATGAACATGATGGTTCCGGCGAACAAGATAAATAGAAAATAAGTATGTATACCAGAAACTGCCCCTTGGAAAACACAAATTACCCTCATTTACTGTAATAATTTTGCACCTAGGCGAGACAGGCTACCGTAAGGATCTTTCTTGTTGTTTATTCAATGAAACATGTCTTGTTCATCCTCAACATCAGGGATTTCTTGTAGGAACAGGTGCTGCTCTTGTTAGTAGCCGGAAGCAATTTCGGATCAGTTGCACTACGATGGTGGCATGATCCTTGGTCGAGGCATTCGCTCCCATGACCCAGTGCATTGACATGTATAAAAAGGACGATTGCAAAGACACCATGCCGTTCATCCCATGCACACGACTGCCCCGCCAGTAAGCAATGCAAGCAGCCAGAAAATAATCTTTTTTGACCAAATAGCCTTGTCGTCCACCAAAGTTATTACTCCCTTCGACCCATATTATTTGACTTGGATTTCTTAAAATTTGGATAAACCTATATACTAAATTGTGTCTAGATTCATCTAAATCTAGACAAATCGAAGTCAAGTAATATGGATCGAAGGGAGTACAAAAAAGCAAATAAGAGAAAAGAGAAAGAAAAGGTTTAACCAGAGAGCAATAGTGAGCAATTGGGACTTACAAAGGGAGCTTGGGGTGGAGGTAATCAACAAAGCTAGGAGCTATGATGTTGCTTTAGAACAAACGCAAACATTAACCCAGCAAAGCACCCTAGAAGACAAAAGCAAATTATATCTAGAAGGAGGTTTAAGAAGTTAGTCTTCGAGCTGCCGGAGCCCACCCATGGGATATAGAAGAAGCTTCAGGATCACCATTTTCAGAACATCTGCTCCCCCGTCAAGTTTTCTTCTGCCTTGATTTGTCTACAACAATGCCCAATAAGAGATTATATTGCAAAGTTCGTAGATCACTTCAGCTGGATTATACGTATACTTTCTATCACAACAGGCATCATTGCGAGTCTTTGAGATTGTCTACACACAACAACTCCTCCTCAGAGCACAGATTTCTCTAGCTAGTTGGGAAGGAATCAATCCACCTAGACATCAGATCATTTGTGTTTTCGGCTGGTCTCACAAGACCAAAAACACACATAAAATCTGCCAAACAAATTTTGCTAACACACGATTGAAAAGGAGGTGATCCACTGTCTCCTTCTGACAACAGAAGTAACAAGAACCATTCCCTGTCCAGCCTCTTTTCAACAGACTGTCTTTACTCAAAGTTATGTTTTTCAACACAAGCCAAATGAAGATGTTAACTTTGATAGGGATCTTAATATTCCAAAGAAACTTATGTCGGTAATTTGCATGGGACCACAATTGCTTCTTCACTTTTAAAGTGTCGGAGTTCCCAATTTTCTAGCCCACTCTAGCAGGATGATCATTGAGATCAAAACCATCAAAAGTCCTTTTCAAGTTATTCTACTGATCTTAAGTCTCCTCACATAGGAGTCTCCTGGATCTAATGAAACCACAACCTTCCTCATTAACTTTTCTCACTGTCACCAATCTGATGAAAGTCAAATTTAAGAGCCTTGGAAACTGAATTGCCAAGAGTGAATTCATTACCCAAGTATCTTCCCAAAAAAGGGTTTTCTCTCTGTTGTTTATTTTTCTAATGGAAAATTGCTAGAAGGTATGGTTAACTGCGGTGACCCAGCATACCACTGCATGTGTAGTATACTATAGTCGTTGACATGACATCCACAGAATACCGTTCCGTAAATATCACATCCCTCAGAGTGGTACAACAGAAACATTGCGGGTCCATATTACAAACATACATACATTATTTTTATTACAATACCAGAAGTTCAAGACTTCGAGAAGATTCAACTTATAAACCTGACAAGGTTTCGACTCGTCAATTCCCATTGTTATGAGCTTGGGTTTTGGAGAATATGGGAGTGCTGGAGATCGCGGAACGGTTAACAGACAAGCAACCAGGGGACACGAGATTTACCCAGGTTCAGGCCCCCGGAGGGAAAACCCTACTCCTGCTTGTCTGCTCTTGATTACGGCGGAACCGAAAAGTACAGGGGTGCGCAGATGCAATATGGCGTGGAGGTGTGTATGCGGTGGAAAAAGGATGCGCTCCTCGCCGTGCCCTCCTAGCCTTTATATAGAGTTAGGCAGGTTCCGGGCACAGATCGAGTCGGTTACAAGTTTAGGGTTTGTCCCTTTGAATATTCTATCTGTTCTAGTCTTGCTCTCCAAGGATCCGAAGATGTCATGGGCCTGGGCCATCCGAAAATCTTTATAGGACGCGTATGTTCTTGTGGGCCTTCCTTGGGCTGGACCAGGTATGCTAATGTCGTGTACCCGCAGGGTATAACCATGTCAGTAGCCCTCGAGCGTTCAGTCAAATCGTAGATTCGGCTGAGGACTCTTCAATCTTTCGAGTGCAGCTTGTTTCTGTTCATCAGAGAAAAGAATGATTTTAGTGTGTAGGGATTGTTGATGCGTGTGCCTGACTCTCCTGACGGATTAGGGTCAGTTAACTGTCTTAGGACAAAACAACACGATCTTCTTCAGACTCAAGTACCTAGACTAGAACCAGGAACAGATGCTGGCGTAATTCGACTTAGGCCGTTGAGGTCTTATAGGAGTCGAATCCCAGTAGTTTTCGAATGATGTACCCAACGCGTCCGTCGGGATTTTCATCGCGCATGTTAGCGCAGTTTTTACTAGCGAGCCTTGATCGGTGCGTTACCAGACCATCAGATGGTATCTGTAGGTCTTATCTTTGCGTCGCAGACACATCATCCAAAATTTTATCACCGCGGAGGTGTTTCGGGTGGCCAAGGAGGATGTTACTCACTTAGCGTTGGTTGGGGAAAAGTTGCCAAATTTTTTTTGCATTTTGATCTGAAGGATCGTAGTCGAAAAATTCATAGGGTGCGCGACCAGCGCTCCCTATGGGAGTAGCCCCCAAGTGTCTGTTCGAGTCGTAGACTCGAGCAGAGACTTTAACTCAGTCGATTTTAGCTTCAGGTCCGTAGGACACAATTTTTTCGGATGATTGAATCAATCCTCCCTATGGGAGTAGCCCCCGAGTCCGTAGTGGAGTCATAGACTCGACGTAGGACTCGAAGAATCAACACTCGTGTGCTACCTTAATCATGCCTCGGGTGCACGGCCAGCGCTCCTGATAGGAGTAGCCCCTGAGTAGTTGCTCGAATCGTAGATTCGAGTGAGTACTCTTAGCTGTCAGCCAAAGATTTCTAACCGTAGCTAGTGTGGTTTTGATGACGTCAGTGCTGACGATCGGTGACCTCAACCGTCTGCGGCACGAGAGATGACGTGACTGGATGAACGTGGGTCCCACTTTCTGACTTGGAGTTGACTAGTCATGCGCGACGTGGCGAGAATTACGGTGTCTCCTTGGTTTCCGTGCGTAGTGGACGGCGTGCGAGCGACGGTTCGCTGCTGTGTTGACACGTGGACGGTTGGATCTGATCCTAGCGTTAGGGCTTCTAGATGAACGGTCCCTGTTCATTGTCTTCGTCCTTATAACTGTGAGGAAAACTGTAGTTTGTTTTCACCCTTAGCCATTTGCTTTCACTGCCTCCATTTTCACGAGCTCATCCTTGCGTGCACTGGACGTTCTCCGATCATCCCCCTCCTCATTCTTGCACGCACACCGTCATCGTTGTCGCGCGATGATGGGGAAGTCAAAGAAGGCCTCCACCGAAGCGGGCACAAGTGCTGCTGCCGGCGGCAAGAAAAACACCTCCGCCGCTCGCATCACCGATGGTGGATGGCGGCGCTCGGAGACGCGCGAGGGTGACCTGCGCAAGCTTCGTGATGTGGGTTTAATCCCGGAGGATAAGGAGGCTGTCAAGATCCCCGGCGATGAGGTAACTCTCCGTCCACCCACAGGGTTTCGGGTGATGTTTGTCGCTTTTGTTCTTCGCGGCCTCTTGCTCCCAGTCCACGATTTTCTGCGTGGACTGTTGTTCTTCTATGGCATCCAACTCCACCATCTTTCGCCCAATTCTCTTCTCCACATCGCCTGCTTCATTGCTTTTTACGAGTGCTGGCTCAGTATCGAGCCGCATTTTGGCCTCTACTGGAAGCTCTATTCCGTGAAGAGGCAGCCCGGCACCGGCGGGGTCTATCCGCTTGGCGGCTGCGTCATTTCCATCTGATCTACTATTCTTTTATTCTCTTTATCTATGTCTGAGTCTGTCCAATACTGACGGAGGAAGTGGTTTTATATCCGCGACTCCATAGTGGACGGGCAAAACTTCGGCCTTGCCCCTTTCGACTCCACCCAGGAGATCTTGAAGAAGAGATCCTGGAAGAACCATATCCTGGAGGGCGAGGTGGAGGAGGTAGAGGAGCTCTACCGTCGGGTGGAGGCTCTCCAGATGGTTGCGGGGAAGGAGGTGAACGGTGTGGACATCATCCGCACCTTCCTCAAATGTCGGGTTCAGCCAGTGCAGGATAGGGCGCATCCGATGTTCCTGTACTCTGGCCGCCATGACCCGACGAGAGTTTCGGCTGAGGATCTCTCCAGGGGGGACCTCGACAGAGTTCTTTGGCCTCTGCTGAAGTACAAGTACGATGAGGACCTTCCGGGGAAGTCGTTGACGCCCCCGTTCAGTGCCGCGAGACCAGTTCCACAGGTGTAGATTCGCGACGTGCGTGTAGCACCTTTTTTCGAGTGCTTTTCCTTATGATTGCTTGTACTAAACGTTTATGTCTTGATTGTGTAGGAGCTCAAGGTGCCTGGCATGGTGCATCCACCACCCGAAACGTTTCCGATTGCGCCAGACAACGAAGTTGTGGACTCCGAGTCCGAGCTTCGGCCGATGTTGCCCGAGAAGCCCGAGGTGAGCAAGGCGGACTTCGTGGCATGTAGCTTGAGCGAATCTTCGGATGCCTCGGCTCCACCGATGCCTAGGGACCCGTCGTTCCTTGTCCGCCATAGCGAAGATGACGGTGCTTCTTCTTCTCCATTTCCGGCCGTGCCTCTGCGGGCTATGGCGCCATACCCGGCGGCCAAGAGGAAGAAGAAAGAGAGGAGGGCGCCGCCCGTATTTGACATGAGCGACATCGACTCGTAAGTCCCTTCGGATGCTAGGCGTTCTTGTTTTCTTGTCTTCTTGTTTTTTGATTGGTGTTTTCCTTGCAGCCACTCTTCTGAGGGTTCTTTTAATGAGGCCACTCAAGAGGCCATAGGGGAGTCGAAACTGACGCCCCCTCCCTCTCAGACAGTGGCCACCTCTGGGGGCGATGCTCCGAAGCTCTCTTCGCAGGAGGCTCGAGTGATCTTCTCCTAGAAGACTACACCGGGACCTTCGGAGTCTCCGTCTGAGCATGTAAGTTATTTTTCCCTTTTGTCCTAGGGGAGCCCCTGAGTCTTTTTCGGGTCGTTTTTTGCTCGATGTTGTGCTCGTTACGGGGTGCAGCCCCCGAGCCCTTTTCTTGATTCTTTCTTGATTGTTTTTCATTTGCTTCCTTTCGCAACCCTTTGTGCACAGTGCGAACCTGCTTGTAGTCCAGCATGCGGCAACTTCGAGGTACGTGCTGAATTGATCTTGTTCTTTTTTGTCTACTTCGTTTGTTTGTAGCTTGTATTGCTCATGTATGTTCTTGGTGTTTTTGCAGATGAAAATAACGCTGCCCTTCGCCAGCTTGATGCTCTCAAAAAGAGCCTTGGGCAAGCGGAGAAGAAAGATGAGGATGCCATTGGGGCGAAGGTGCGCCTTGAGCAGGAGTTGGCTGACGCAGCCGCGACCAAGGAGCGCCTTCAACGGGAAGCTTCGGATCGTGAAGAGCAGCTCGCCACTGTTGCGGCTACGCGCGAGAAGGAGGTGGCTAAGAAGCTGATGGCTGTTGCTAAGGCCGTTTCCGGTAAGTGCTTTTGCCTGTCTTTGGTTTTTCGGCTGCTCTGTCTTCGTGCCTTTATTCGATTCCTACTTTGTCTTCCTTTTGCTCCAGATGCCTCGGGCATTGAATTCGATCGCAGTTCCCTAGACCACGGGAGTGCTCTGGACGATGCCGCCGTGGCGGTCGAAGACCGCTCTGGTACTGCTGCTGGCTCCCTTGCCAAGGCCAAGGAGATCCTCGGGCGCTTCTACAAGGAGATCGTTCCCAAGGGCGTTGCCCTTGAGGATGTGGATTCTTTGGCGGATGCGCTGTCAGCGGATGCACCTACGGCCTACAGTCGCCAGCAGAAGGGAATCGACGCTTCCATGGGGCTTGCTATGGCCATGGCGTCAGGGATGGAGTTGGATCTTCATCAGGTCACTTCTCAGATGCCAACAGCTCCCGACGGCTCCAAGGTAGCTTTTGCTCTCTTCGCTTCTCGCTGTAAGCGCTATGGGCCGAAGCTCATTGACCTTCTGGCGGAGTATGCGGCGAAGCAGCAGGAGGAGGTCAAGAGTAGGCACTCTGGCTCCGAGGCCACTCCGGATGCGGCTGCTTAGGCTTCGTCGTTATAGTTTTAGGATAGTTGTCTTCTTCTTTTGCTGTAATATTTGTCATACAGTTTCCTTGTGCCACGCAATGGCCTTTTGTTATATATAAATGATGCTTCAAGCTGTTGCTCGGTCGTGTGTTGTTCATATTCTTGCTTGTTTTCCTTTAGGGACCTTCGGGTGAGGATCCCGTTGATACTTCATCTGCCCCTCAACCGCGACCATCTTTGGATGATGCATCGCAGCTTGTTTTTCTTCGTGACCGTGTCCGCAACCTTGAGAAGGAGATACTTGGCGTCTGAGGCCACGCAGACGTGTGGAAGTCAAAGGCGGAGCGAGCTACCGCCAGGGAGGAGTATCTGATGGGGGAGCTGCGGCAGTTGGCTGAGCAGCTGAAGTGTAAGTTTCCTTGAGCTGCTGCTTGTTTTCATATGCGCCTGGTTTGCGTGTCATCTTATTCTGTATTTTCTGTAGGTACCAACCTTGTTCTGAGGGAGGAGAAGGAGCGCGTTGAAGTTTAGATCAACTGCTTGACCCAACAGGATATGGAAGCCGGAGGCTTTTTCTGGATGGACCGCGACCGAGGCATTGCCCTTGCGACTATGCAGGATCATGATCATCAGGTGTCACGGGTGCTAAGGCAGGTGGAAACTTCTCTGGTGTCGATTCTGCACGTCATGTTTCCTCTTGATGAGGCGCCTTCGACTCTGTGGGGTTTGTTGGCAAAGTTTCGAGACGTAGGTCATGTCAGGGAGTTGGTGCGACACCAGCTGGTTGCGGGGGTGAAGGCTGCCCTTTCCCTTGTTCGGTTGTGCTGCCCAGATGTTGATCTTGCGGCGGTGGCTACTGGGCCACCCTCTCGACCAGATGGTGGCCTGTGGGATATGCGCCCACATTACGCGGCTGTTAGGCAGTATGGCGAAGAGATTGTAGATCTTTTTGAGCATAGGGAGCATGTTATCCTTCAGAATAGGTAGGCCCTGTAAAAAGGATAGATGTGAAACTTGTATATATTTTGAGTGGGCTTGTTGTGACCTTTGTTGTAAAGGTTGCTTGTCTTAGCATGTGGTGCTTGGTTGTATGCATGCCCTTTTCGTTAGCCTGATGTGGTCAGCTACTCAGGTTTACATGTGTTGTAGTCAGTCGACGAAGTCGTGAGGTGAAGCGTAGCCCCCGGGTGTGTTTTAACAGAAAGTAATGTAAAAAAGGATAAATTTCCGGGCGAGACACTTAGCTTTTATTCATATCGTAATGAAGAGGTACAATGTTCGGCTGAGTAGCCTTGGCCGGTTATATTGTAAGTAAAGAGGGATGGATAGGGGTAGAAGCATAGCAATTGTGCGACGTTCCATGGGTTGGAGTATGCGACTCTAGACTCCATGTGCTTGAGGCGGTAGGCGCCACCTGGAATGACTTCGGTGACGATGTAGGGTCCTTCCCAGGGTGACTCAGCTTCTTTGGCCGCTCTTGCTTGAGTCGTAGGACGAGGTCTCCTTCGACGAAGGACCTTGGGCGCAGCCGGCGGCTGTGATAGTTGCGGAGGCTCTGCTGGTAGACCGCCGAGCGTGCCGTGGCGATGTCGCGTGCCTCGTCGAGTGTGTTGATGGCATCTTCGAGTGCGGCCGTCGATTCGGCTTCGCTATAAGCGACGACCCGTGGGGCCTTATGGCGTACCTCTGCAGGTAACACGACTTAGGCTCCGTGCACCATGAAGAAGGGCGTGTAGCCAGTTGAGCTGTTTGGCGTTGTGCGCAAGCTACAGAGGACGGAGGGTAGTTCTTCTGCCCAGGCTCCCGCAAGCCGTTCGAGTGGACTGAGTAGGCGTTTCTTAATGCCGCCTTCTACGAGGCCGTTGGCCTTTTTGACCTGCTGATACGTTGGAAACGTATCTATAATTTTTGATGCTCCATGCTTGTTTAGTATCTACTTTGCTTTACTTGTCCACACTTTGAGGTGCTTTTTACATGTTTTCTGGTACTAACCTATTAACAAGTTTCAACAGTGCCAGATGCCTGTTTTCTGCTGTTTTTGGTTTCAGAAAAGTTAGTAAAAAATATTCTCGGAATTGGACGGGACGAACGCCAAAGTCAATAACTTTTCGTGGGGAACAAGAAGTCCATAGGAGAGCCGGAGGGGCTGGACAGGGGGGCCAGACCCACCCAGCGGTGGTCGTGGACCCGCTACTGGTAGGGTTTGGCGACCCTAGTCGCCTCCCAGACTCCCCCTTCGCCTATAAGAAGCCCCCGAAACGGAAACTCTCAGTACCCGGTCAGAAATCCACGAAACCATTTGTAGCCGCCGTCACCATCGTCCCTAGATCGGGGGATCTGAAGCTCTTCCCGGCACCCTGCCGGAGGGGAGATCATCCCGGAGGCCTTCTCTCTGGTATGATTCATGAGTAGTTTCACTTTGGACTATGGGTCCATGTAGTAGCTAGATAGTTGTATCTCCTCCTTTGTGCTTTCATGTATAGATCTTGTGAGCTCCGTTCATGATCAAGATCTAATCTATTTGTAATCATGCATGTTGTGTTTGCGGGGATCCGATGGATATTGAGATTATTATGTTGGTTTGATTAATGGTTCTATATTTATGATTCTATCATGTCTGTGTTGTTTGTGATCTTGCATGCTCTCCGTTGCTAGTGGTTATCTTGGCCAAATAGTTGCTAGTGACTCCAAGAGGGAGTATTTATGCTCGATAGTGGGTTCATGCCTCTACTTTTCAAGGGAAGTGACAGAAATATCTTCGGTTGTAGATGTGTTGTTGCTACTAGGGAGAAAACAACGGCCCCTTATTCATGGAACATGTGGATTGTTTACCTTACACACTTTGCTTAGCGGTTATGCATTGCTTGCGACTTAATCTTTGGAGGGGGTTTGGATGATAACCTGAAGGTGGAATTCTAGTCATAGATGCAGTTGGGTTACGGTCTATGTATATTGTTGTATTGCCCAATCGACTTCATAGGATCTCTCTAGCTAGTAATTGCATTATTATGCCTTGCTCAGTTCTTGTCAACTGCCCCGCTATAATTTGTTTACCCTTCATGCCATATTGTTTATCTAAGGAGAGCACCTCTAGTGAACTATGGACCCCGGTCCAATCTTTACCATTTATACATCTTCCACTGTTACTTGTTTACTTGCTGCAAACCGTTACCTTCCACACCATACGTTTAATCCTTTGTTATAGCAAACCGGTGAGCTTGACAACCTCACTGATTTGTTGGGACAGAGTCTTGAGTTTGTGTTGTGCAGGTTTCCACGTTGCTTCCAACACCTGTGCGACGTTTCCTTCCTCCTTATGGTTCGATAACCTTGATTTCTACTGAGGGAAATCTTCCTGCTGTGCTCTTCATACCTTGCTCTTGGGGTTTCCAACAAAGCACTCTTCCTCCCTGTTGAGTGTAGCATCACCTGCCCGTTGGTTTGCGGGTGCGCCACGGAGGCATATGATATGTTGATCCCAAGGCCATCGCAGAAGTCCTGGAATTCTTTGGAGATGAAGTTCGATCCGTTGTCCGTGATGATGCTGTGCGGCATGCCGAACCTGTATACTATGTACTTGAAGAACTTAACAGCTGTTTTGCCTTTTTGGTTGGTGACGGGCATTGCTTCGACCCACTTGGTGAACTTGTCGACTGTTACTAGGAGGTAGACGTGGCCTCCTTTCGAAGATTTGGGTAGTTTGCCGATCATGTCGAGGCCCCATTGGGCAAAGGGCCAGGCCAAGGGTATGGGCCTGAGCTCCGACCATGGTACGTGTGGTTTATCCGCAAACCTTTGGCAGCCGTTGCACCTCTAGATGATGTCCTTGGCATCGTTCATGGCCGTTGGCCAGTAGAAACCAGCTCGTAAAGCTTTGGTGACGAGGGCACGGCTACCCGCGTGATGGCCGCAGATGCCCTCGTGGATGTCTTGGAGGATGGTTTTGTCGTCACCGATGGTGACACACCTTTGGAGTACACCCGAAATGCTGCGCTTGTATAGCTCGCCATTGATGATGGTGAAGGCCTTGGACCGGAGAGATATGCGCCGGGCCTATCGGGTCATCAGACAATTCCCTATTTATCAGGTACCAAAGGTACGATTGCGTCCATGTTTCTTAGATTGCCATGACCTGCATTAGGTTGACCAACGCGACCTCCGTGTCGAGCTTTTCGGGTCCTTCCCATCCTTCAGGCAGCGTAGCCCCCGAGTGCTCTGCTTCTTTGGGTGATCCTTTGGGGGGATTTATGTTTGATGGAGGGGACACAGATTTGCTCGAGGAACACGCCTTGTGGCACCCATGCACAGGTGGAGCCGATGTTGGAGCGTCTATCGGCTTCCTCGTTGCTTTCCCTTCCGACGTGCCGAAGCTCGCAACCGTCAAAGTCTCCTTGAGTGAGTTGTAGAGCACGCGATGCGCGATCATGTTAGCAGCGTGTGCGTCGCACTCGTTCATCGTCTGTTGGACAACGAGGTTTGAGTCACCGTAGATGACTTGGCGCGTAGTGCTGCAGATCTTGGCCATCTTCATGCCATGGATGAGGGCCTCGTATTCGGATTCGTTGTTGGAGGCCCAAAATTTCATCCGGAGGACATATTTCATCTTGTCGCCTTGTGGGGACGTCAGTATGACGCCAGCTCCTGCTCCAGCCTCGCGCTTGGAGCCGTCAAAGTGCGTCATCCATGATTGCGTCATATCCTGGGTGTCCGGCAGCTGTAGCTCCATCCAGTGGACGAGGAAGTCCAGGAGGACCTGAGATTTGATCGCGTGGCGCTTCTCGTAGACTATGTCTAGAGGGGACAACTCGATGCCCCACAGGGCTACGCGTCCTGTAGCCTCGGGGTTGTTCAGGATGCTGTTCAGAGGCGCCTCCGTGACGACCATCACCTGATGCTCCTGGAAGTAGTGGCTCAACCGACGAGCCGTCATGAACATGCCATAGGCGAGTTTTTGGTAGTGAGGGTACCTCTATTTTGTTGGTGTCAATACCTCGCTGAGGTAGTAGATTGGGCGTTGGACCCCATGGGTCTTGCCATATTCGGGTCGTTCGACCACGAGCATGGTGCTGACCACCTGATGCGTGGCTGCTATGTATAACAACAGAGGCTCGCGTTCCTTTGGTGTGACCAGGACAGGCGAGGTGGAGAGCAGCCGCTTCAGATCTTTGAATGCGTCGTCTGCTTTAGGTGTCCACGCGAATTTTTATGCTTTGCATAGCAGCTGGTAGAAAGGCAGGGCCTTCTCACCCATGCGGCTGATGAATCTGCTCAACACCGCGATGCGCCCAGCGAGCTGCTGGACACCTTTGAGGTTCTTTGGCTTCTCCATGGCCAGTATCGCCCAGATTTTCTTCGGGTTCGCCTCAATCCCTTGTTGAGAGATGAAGTAGCCAAGCAGTTGGCCAGATGGGACGCCGAAGGTGCACTTTTCTGGGTTCAGCTTGATCTTGTAGTGATCAAGGTTGTCGAACATCTCGCGGAGATCGTCGATCAGTGTCTTGGCCTCCTTTGTCTTGACAACTATGTCGTCGACATAGACTTGTATGTTGCGGACGTTCTGGCTCTTCAGGCATGCCTGCATGCATCGATGGTACGTGGCACCTGCGTTCTTTAGCCCGAAAGGCATTGTGTTGTAGCAGAATACCCCAAACGGCGTGATGAACGCCGTTTTCTCCTGATTTTCGACCTTTAGTTGAATCTGATTGTAGCTTGAGTAGGCATCAAGGAACGAGAGTTTCTCGCATCCTGCAGTCGAATCGATGATCTAATCGATCCGAGGTAGAGGGAAGTGGTCCTTTGGGCAATGCTTGTTGAGCGATGTGAAGTCCACGCACATCCGCAGAATGTTCGTGTCCTTTTTAGGGACCAACATAGTGTTTGCCAGCCACTCGCTCTCCTTGATCTCCTGGATGAAGTCGGCGTCGAGCAGTCTGTTGACTTCGACTCTGACAGCTTCGGCCCGTGGCTCGGACAATCGTCAGATGGACTATTTGACGGGCTTGGCGTCTGGAAACACATTGAGTGCATGCTCGGCGAATTCCCTAGAAACTCCTAGCATGTCCGCAGGACACCAGGTGAAGATTTACCAGCGCTCACGAAGGAATTCAACGAGCACGCTTTCCTATGCGGGGCTGAGGTCGTTGGCGATCAGCGTCGTCTTGGAGGCGTCTGTCAGGTGGACCTACACCTTTTTCGTGTTCACTATTGAGTCGACTGACATGTCGGGTGCGTTTTGCCTGGAGACTAGGGTTGCCCCGTTGTCTGTCACCTCTCAAAGCCTTGTGAGCTCCTCCTGCATGCCGGACGACTGGGAGATTCTGTTGAAGTCCCTGTCGCAGTGGTCGGATCGGGTGAAGCTGCCCTGGACCGTGATGACGCCCCTAGGTCCTGGCATCTTGAGTAGCAGGTACGCATAGTGCGGTACTGCCAGGAACCTTGCGAATGCCACGCGTCCGAGGATGGCATGGTATTGTGATGGCCAGTCCACCACTTCGAACTCGAGCCACTCACACAGAAAGTTTTCGGTTTGCCGAAGATGACATCGAGCCATATTTTTCTAGGGGGAATATGCCCTTCCCTGGGACTATGCCGTGGAACGTTGTGTCAGATTGTTCCAGGTTGCACAGTGGGATCTGCATTGCTACTAGGGTGCTTGCGAACATCAGGTTGATGCCGCTGCCGCCATCCATGAAGACGCGGCTCATCTCAAACCCTCCGATTTGTGCCTCAAGCACCAGGGCAGCATGACCTAGGCAGGGGATCTGGTGTGGGTGATCTGAACGACTGAATGTGATGCAGGACTCTAAACCACTGAGGTACTCAGGGATGGCGGGTGGAGAGGTCACAGCCAGGCTGACTTGGAGGGTGATCTTATTTTGCACCCTGTTTGTTGGGCGCCCCTTTTGGATCATCAGTGACCCTTTCGACACGGGGTACCAGTTTCCGCCGTTGTTCTGCGCGGGTGCGATTGGGTGATTCGAAGGTCCCACGGGTGGTGGTGGAGGAGCTCCGTGGGCGATGTGTACCCAGGGTTCAGGGTTTGCTGCCTCATTTGGGACATGCTCTCACTGAGTTTCTAGAACTCGCGGCAGTCTTTGAGGATGTGACTTGCCTTCTTTTTACCATCCTGCTTGTCAATGTAGAAGTGGATGGTGCATGGGCCCGACAATTTGTCGTATGCCGAGGGCCCGTCGTCGTGGCCATGACGTTGCCACGGTTGCGCTGGGCGTCCTCCATCGCGGAAGTTGTTTCCACGGTATCCACCGCTGCGCGGTTGCCTTCGCTGCGGCGGTCGGTGTAGCCAGCCGCGACCATGTCGGGTCCGTCGCAATCGTTGTAGCTGCGCGATCGTCGCTTTCTATGGCGCTCGCGCCGGCGGCCGTAGTCATCTTCCTCCTTCGAATGTGCTCGGTGGACAGACTCCTCACCATCTGCCGACCTGTTGCGATGTCCATGAGGTGGTCGAGTGTTTTGGGCTTGACGCGCCCAAGTTCTTCCTTGAAGTCTTGGCGTTTGACGCCTTCCTTGAAGGCGTCAATTGTTCTCTCCTCAGAGATGTGTGCCACGGAGTTCTTGATGTTGGACCATCATAGTATATACGAGCGAATGGATTCGCTCGTTCGTTGGGTGCAGGCCCTCAGCTCTTCGATCGAGGTTGGTCTCTTGCTGGTGCCCTTCAAATTTCGGATGAAACTGTACGCCAGTTCCTCCCAGCTTCGGATGGATCCCGAGGATAGGTTGCTGAGCCAGATCCGGGCTGCGCCTGTCAGCTGCAGCTGAAGGCATTGTAGGGCGGTGTTTTTGTTTCCGTCGTGCAGCTTGACGGACGATAGGTGGCCGCTGAGCCACGCCTTAGGGTCCTGCGTGCCATCAAACTTCGGAGTGTCCGAAGGAAGCTTGAAGTTCCACGGCATCCGCGTCCGCCGAACGGATCTGCTGAAGCATCGAGCTCCGCAGAGTTCTCCTTCGTCGTTGTACTCTTCGGATTCGAACGAGCATACGCGCTTGGCGCGTGCCTTGTCGATCTTGTGTTGGGTGAGCTCGCTTCGAGCATCGTAGTCACGGCTGCGATGCCGTGAGCTCTTGTGCCGTCGAGGTAGGTCATGTTCTTCCTCGTCCGATGAGGGTGTGGGACTGTGATTGAATCTAACCGCAACCTTCTTCTTTGGCTCCTCAGGAACTTCCCTATGGAGCGAAGCTCCAACGAGTCCGAGTACGGCTAATGCAGAATTGTGCATGGCCCTCTTCGGGTTCCCCACCGGAGGTGGATGGGACGCGAGATATGGGTGGCTGCCATGATTGCAGCTTGCGGCGTCTTTGGGATGACGTTGCCGTTGGCATCCATCTCCATGAAGGATGTGCTGAGGGTTCGGGTCACCTCATGACGTGTGGCGGGGTCCATGTTCTCTACACGAGAATGGTGCTTGTTGCCGTGGTTGCCGTGCGAGCTGGAGCCGCCGACGGCAGAGAGCGCAGCTCGCCATGCGCTGGACTCCGAGGCTGCTTTCTTGTGTTTGTCAAGCACCTCTTGCATCTTCACCTGCTTTTTGTGTTCTTCGATGAGGAGCAGGTGGTATGCCATCAGTAGGTCCCGTGAGGCACCCACAGGCAGGATCTTGTTGCCCGCCACGGCTTCGCGTGCTTGGTTCCATCCCTCCTTGCTGAGGTGGATTACCTGATTGGCATTGGTGTCATTCTCGTTGGGCGGGGGGATTGGTTCCTCCTGTTTTCGCCGTTTCTACCCTGCGGGTTGGGTTGTTGCTGATCCACGTCGCTCTGGATGACCACGACGCATTGGTAGCGTCCGTAGGTTAGATCACTGCTGCCGTAGCTTTCGGATCCGGAACCGTAGGTCCCTTCATCCGATGGCGAATCGCACAGATCTGAGTTGCAGCTGCTGCTGTCATAGGACTCATCTATCGATGGTAATGTGCGTAGAACAGGATGCGGAGCCCATGAGGCGGGCCTGATTGGTGGCAGTGGCACCCGCTCTAGGAGGCGGAGAGTGCCGGTCTGTCCCACCTGGAAGCAGAAGCTCCCGAACAGAATTTCGAGTCCGTCGCCTATGGGCTCGAAGTCCTTCATGGTGGCTGGCGAGTGGGCGGTGAAGTCGAAAGCGCCGAAGAGGAGATGGCTCTCCGTCGTCGAGGAGTTGTAGATTGCTTTGGTTTAGGACCGTCACGGTCGCACAATCAGCGCCTACTATTCCCACAGACAACGCCAATTGACGAGGTTTCGACTCGTCAATCCCCATTGTTATGAGCTTGGGTTTTGGAAAAGATGGGGGTGCTGGAGATCGCAGAACGGTTAACAGACAAGCAACCAGGGGACACGAGATTTACCCAGGTTCAGGCCCCCAGAGGGAAAACCCTACTCCTGCTTGTCTGCTCTTGATTACGGCGGAACCGAAAAGTACAGGGGTGCGCAGATGCAATCTGGCATGGAGGTGTGTATGCGGTGGAAAAAAGGAGGCGCTCCTCGCCGTGCCCTCCTAGCCTTTTTATAGAGTTAGACAGGTCCCGGGCACAGATCGTGTCGGTTACAAGTTTAGGGTTTGCCCCTTTGAATATTCTATCTGTTCTAGTCTTGCTCTCCAAGGATCCGAAGATGTCATGGGCCTGGGCCACCCGAAAATCTTCACAGATCGCGTATGTTCTTGTGGGCCTTCCGTGGGCTGGACCAGGTATGCTAATGTCGTGTACCCGCAGGGTATAACCATGTCAAAACCAAAATATAAAGTGTTTCAGCGGAATTTAAAAGTAACAACTCCAACTAAGAGTTGAGCTCAGCAGCTTCTTCTATATGGTTCATGCTGCTCGGCTCCATCGATTACTATAAACTAGAGCAACTAGGTTGACTCGTTGCCATCTGCTCCATAGCGTATTTCGTAATCCACTCCTTCAACACCTCCTGACAGGTCAGGCTCCTCGTAGAACACATCTTCTTGGCATTCTGCTGCATACACCTTCGGGATCTTTAGAGTCTAAGCAAGGGATCCAAGGAAAGGGTGAGTAACAGCGTTACCCAGCAGGTTCATTATATGAAAGGTGGGAAGTTTGATGCTCTATCTACCACCTTGGACTATAAGTCCTTGGCACTATGCAGTTTTTGTAAATCTTTCTTCAAAGATTGATTTTATTATGAAAATCTATGACCATCAGCCTTCACAGTTTGACCAGAACTTTCATGGAGTTCCTTTCCTGCCGCGTTTGTAGCTCCTTCCCAGAATAGGGAGTAACAAGTTATAGTTCTTACACTCTACAGAGGTGCGTTACTTTACCCATGAGAGATCAACTCCTTGTTGCACAACCGAACGTATTTTTTTATCCACAATTCCATGATGTGGGGCCCAGTAGGTGATCCAAGCCAATCACTGCCCCCTTCGCGACCTCGCATGCCTCCTTGGTGTACACCATGCCCACCCATTGAATTACGGCAATGGTTTGTACAGACCGTCAGATGCCAGAACTATCGTGGGACGATGAGGGTTCCCACTCATATGCTTCATATCCTCTACGAATTACCAATTAATATGCATGCTACGAGTGATAACAACCACGACCTGCACATCCAGCTACATGCGAGAGGAAGAAGATATAACTGACTTCTTTGTCCCATTCCAAATCTCATGGTTAACACGTGATATACGGCGCTAGAATCACTGATGTCATGGGTTATTAAGTCCCTAATTGATCATCATTGTTGCAAATAGAAACCTAAGTTCTATTGCTCCATTATATCATCACTTAGGATGATACCAAAGATTTATTTGTTTGAGAAAATAATATTTTCTTTCTCTGGAACATAGATGATAACACACAATTTGCAAATACTTTGATAAAGACTCTTTAAAGGACATGAGCAAGTGATGAACTTGCCTTGTGATTGCAAGGTAGTGAAGTCGGATGCTTGCACTGGACCTTGAGCTTCTATGTCTACAAAACATGATTATTGCCCGGTAAGGACAATATTTAAAGAGGCAAAATGATTATGCAAAGTAATGTAATGTATTATTTATTTTTGTGTGTTCTACCCATTATTTTGGTTACAAAAATTCCTTTAAGTAGTATAGGATTTATAAATATTAATTATTAATATTTATTGAATATTATATTTTTATTTATTTAATAATTCTTTTAAGGATTATCATTTAAATAAAAGAATTTCTTTTTTTATGATACTAGACATTTATTTAGTATTTTTCTAAAATACTAAAATATTAATAGATAATAAAAGTGATTTTTATTTATTTTTATCTTCTTTCTTTGATTTTATAAAATTCCATAAGGAATACATATATTATAAAAAAATTGATCAAAAATTATATGCATAAAAATAAATTTAGATAGATTGGATTATTATGAATCCAAAAATATTTTATTTATAATTTTTAGATTTTTATTTATTTTCTAGAATTTATTTAAGTTTAGGGGTATTTTGGTCTTTTCTTAATTATTAAAACTTCTTTTAAGTTTTTTGGCTGGCTCTGTTGGGCTTATTGGGCCGTTTTGGCCCAAGTGGCCATGACCAAAAGGTTCCCCGAAGGGGTCCTGGCCCTCTCAGCCCACTCCCTCTGTCTTTCTCTCTCGTCCTCATCTCCTCTCACCCTCGACCCCGTGGGGTGCTGGCGCCGCCGTTGAGCGATGCTCACCGCCGTGGCCCTCCCTGGCTGCTGTCATGGTGCAGGGGAGGTTGTCGACTACGCTGGTTCATCTCCTCTGCTTCGATTTGACTTTGGAGCTCTCCTGTGGCCATGCTAGCTCTGTTCCCGAACCTTAGGTTTGGGAATGGTGCTGCTACTACTGCTGCTGACCCTCCCGTGGTGGTGTGCGGTGTTCGTGTGCTGCTATGGCCGCCGTTGTGGCTGGTGCGGGTTGCAGCGCCCTCTGGGTGCTCCCCGTGCCGCCACGAGCACGTCGGCCCTTATGCCTCATCTTCAATTCGTCAGCGAGGACCCCGGGTGAGTTGTGCCTCTGTGGATTCTAGTTCATCTTGTTACCTCGAGTCCCTCTGCGTGGATCTAGTGGCCAATCTTAGTTCTGTGCTTGTATTGCTACTAGGGTTCATCTTTGGTGCTTGTAAGATGATCCTATGGTCTGGTCATGATGCTTAGTGAGAATTTGTGTGCTCTGCACTTCAGTGCTTGTGGTCATCCTTTGATTATGCACTACAAGAAAACCCCCTCTACAACAACGCAATTATCCGTATCTAAATGTTTATATAGGCGTTGCAAGGGACTCTACCAACAGATAAAAATGCGTTGCATTTTTGGGCGTTGCAAAGGTATAATGCAACACATATCTCTATGCTGGTAACCAATGGCCTAAGCGTTGCAAAATAGCTACAAAATCAAAGCAACGGGTGTATGCGTTGGTACAGGCATCCTCTAGATATTTGAAATTCAATATTTAAAAGTCTATTTTTCACAAAATATTGTCTCCTAGACTGAATGGTCTCATCACTCTTGAAGATGGCAGAGCTTTTTCGTCAGCTAGAGAACATTGTTTATGAGACATGCCACATCACACACAAATCAGAGAATATGAATGCATTGCCTGAGATATAATTAATTTTTATTACTGTACCACCATTCCATACATGAAAATCATCTTAAGAGATGGAAATTTACAATCTTGCATGGAAATGTCAGATTCTATCTAGTCCTATATACATACACTTTTTGGAATACCATTCCATACATGAATGTTGTCAGAAGATTATAAAATTTACAAGCTTGCATCAAAATATGATACTCTACCCAGACTATATATATATTATTTCTAATATTTGTCCTAACATATGTTGAGCTGATATCCAAACAGCAAGTCCTGCTCATGTATGTGACATGCAGATACAAAGTTCTTTCAGTATCAATGTGTCAAAAACAGTCTGGGTGTAGTGAATACTACTAACTACTTGCTTACAAATTTATAGGTATACTCACGTTGGTGGCATGTCCAAAGCTAAGTCAACACAAAAGACATCTTTGTTATCCTGTGTATTTTGATATAGCTCATCAGACCAACAAGTCGCGCTGGTTTACCACACAGATGGAAATAAAATAATAGACAAGAAGGATCTGAAGGATTCTATCAAACAAAAATATATTTTAATGAACTACTACATGGTCCATCTAACAACAGATCAGAATTCTTAATTAATTAATCTATAGAATTGTCAATGACAAGTTCATAAAGCAAAACACTTAATCTGACGTGAATAAGTAGAAGTTAGCATATGTCTTGCATGACATAACAGGAGTAGCTCATGCTCAAGAATAGGGACAGTACATAAAACACGGTTCATTGATTGTCCGAAGTTTGCATCAACAGAAATGCAGGCACAACATAATTTAGGGGAAAATAGTATTTATAATAGTGGTTTTCTAATCGGTGCACTAAGAGTATTAAGAGCGACAAAGACATACTCCATCCGATTCATATTAATGGGTTCAACTTTGTCTAGATAAAAATGAAGCTAGTCTAAATGTTTAACTAGATATATATGAATCTAGATAAAGTTGAGTCCATTAATATAGACCGGGGAAAGTAGGAGATAGTGCTAGGCAATCACTTTGACAGCTCTACCAGATATCCTTGGTGCATTCCAAAAGTTGTGTACGGCCAAAGTTTTGTTGATATTAGAACTCCCACACAGCAATGAAGCTATTCCACTGTTCCTGATCCTTCTGCACCTCTCAAGCACAAGAACGATATTCGACAACTTCCATTAACGAAACTACCAATAAACTTGTGTCTATAATGTCAGATCGAGCATATTCCAACGTACTAGTTAACTTGGAAAGCTACAAGATAAAAACTATGATAGAGTCTACAGTGCTCCTAAGTCATTAAAATAAACAATCCAATCAGGAAAGATATTATTGCACGTGCTGACCTGCCGACAACAGGAATGGCCACTGATGCACAAAAATCCTGTAATACTGAAAAACACGGTCAAGCCAAGGGAAAATGAGATGTGTCTGACCGGGAAAAAGAGAAATTCCATCTAAAAATTGAACCTCTGCCATGCCTTTTATCCACCGTGCCCCATATGCTCCAAATCGCCGTGGAGCTTCCAGAAATCATCGCATCTTGGAGTATCCCAAATCTATCTTGGCTACACAGGAAGCATTTCACGAATTTAGGGGATCTCATGGTACACAAACGCGAAGCTGTAGTCGATTCATACCATCAAGACATCCTCTCTCTCCAAATCCAATCAATCCTAAGGGAGGAGTGGGAGGTCGCACCATGAATAGTGTCACCGGCGAGGAGGCCCTGCTCGCCCATGGCGCCTTGAGGGAGCGGAGGGAGGCGGCTAGGTTTGGAAGAGGAGAGGAGAGGCACTGTCGGGTGTTTGCTTGTGACCGAGTCGTACGGGTGGTGAGGATAAAGAATAGTTAATATGATACGTACTTAGTGGGCTGGGCTGATGAAGTTTTTTCTTTCGATTGGAATATGTATGGAAGACAACGGTTCTAGCCTACAACACATACATGTGTATCTACCATAAAGATTACAACGAATATTCAAGATGTTGCTAAGTATATATTTCTATAGGGAGGGTTCTCTTGTAGTGGTGGTGCTGTTGTTGGTCTGAGGCTAATACTGGATCAGATGCTAGGTTTTCATAGTATTGCCTCTGGTTGATACTATGGTGGCTTAGTGTGTTCATCTGTTGTCAGTATCTTGATACTGACAGTAACCCTATCAGTGATGATTCACTGTCTGAGTGTTGGTTGGCTTGCCTGTTTATGCTTATTCTGAATTTTATTCAATAGAATCAAATGATTCTTTGAAAATGAATAGATAAATATGATATGATCGCCGAGTCTGGTCTCAGGGAAATGATTTGATAGTTGATTTGTGAAGATTGGACTATGGTTGTCTTAGTGATAAGATCAGTGCTTATGAAACCTTCTTAGAATGGTACATAAGTAGATCTTGTTGCTGACTTTACTTGTGGTCATTTCTGGAATCTGATAGATGCTTATAAATAAGTTGGAAAGCTTATTGTTTGATCATGCCTATGATGCTGGTCTGAGGCTCTAGGATCTAGGTCCTAGTTGGTTAAGTAAATGGTTTGTTTGTAGCTTAGAAGATCAGAGGTGCTACTCCCTCTGGGAGATGTGCCCTGATCTGGTAAGAACAAGTGATGGATTATTTAAGTTGCATGTGTTAACACCAAACTCTGTGAGGCTGGTCTGAGAAATTGGTGTTTTTGGCTAGGTTTGATTTCTGATCTTTATACTCAAAATCTCTAGGATAGATTCACCTCACCAGGGTGATTATTAAGAGATTGTTTCATAAAACAACACATGCTTCTGTCTAGATAATATGAATAGATCATGTGATGGTTTTATGACACTCACCACAAAACTGATGATTGTTGTGTTTGGTGGTGATGTTGATGTTGCTGATTGGATCATGTCCTTCACCTCTGATGATGTTCTTGTTTCCCTGAGTTCCTGTGCTTGGCCTTGATCTAGCATGCTCCTCCTAGATCCTGTGGCTTGGCCTTGCTCTCCACCTGATTCTTCCCCCTCCTTATGTCACCATCTGGTGGTGTTTGGTTGATCTTTGGTGGTGCTTTGGTTTAGCTGGTTTGATTGGCTTGGCTATGGCTAAGCTGTTGGTTCTGATGTGGTATGAGCAAAGAAATGGTACACTTGTGCTTGCCCACGGCTGTGTTGAGATCTTTTGCGTGTGTAGGCAGTTGTGGCTTTGTTGACAACATATCCATGCATTTAGTTGTGTGAGCTACTTGTGTGCCAGTTGCACTCTTGTGGATATGCTCAGGGAAATGTTCTACCTTTTTATCTGCTTACCATTTATCTGCCTGGTGAAACTTGCCCCTCTTACTGATTGGAATCATTTGACTTGTGGCTTATTTATTATGAAAGATTTAATTTTTCATATTGGTGAAACTTGCCCCTAAAGATTTACTCAATGATGTAAAATGGAACAGTGCATCTCACTATTCTCTACTGAGAGTAAAAATCAATAACTTAACATTTATTTTTCTTTTAGTTTGTTCTTTATTTTGCAGGTACAAGATTTGAAGATTCAAGAGTAGTGTAGATTTCCTTTAGACAGATGTAAACCTTGTAATGTTTATTTTATTCTTTTATAAGGAATATTGTAATAATTCTCAATATATAAATATTCCTCCTTTTGTAATTTCACTATTGTAAGAATTCTTTATTGTCTTAATATATTACTGTTTTGTACCTTATTGATGAAATGAATATATGGAATAAATAATCATTTGTTTGATTACAAGTCTTATTTAGATTTTCTGTTTATTATTTATTGTTTCTTGATTTAAACATTATTATTAAATCTTAATTCTAAGTTTTTTTTAAAATATGAACTCACATTTCAAATTTGAATTCAAATTCTCCCCAAAACACATTGTTTCATAAAGGTCATGTCAAAATTTATAACGATCACTCTCCAAAGCTATTCCTATACCTAGAGAGTGAAAGAAACTTTGATCCCTTTAAGTTTTTATTTGGCGAAAAATTTACCCACAATTTTGCAGATGAATGCATGGATATGCACCAATTTCTAAATCTACCCTTCGTTAGTTCCTAAATGCTGGGATGTTACATTAACCCCCATTAGACTTTTTGAAAAATGAGAACTCCAAAACCATGTAGAAGCATGTGATAAAGTTTGATTGTGTAGATATTTTCTTGAAATATGTTCCTGCCAGGGTCCATCAGTATTTTTAAGCTTCCAAAGCCACTTACACAGAAAACTCTGATTCATGGTTATGAGGTAAATAACACCAAGTGCACCACAATCTTTTAGCAAGTAGACAGTATCCCAGGACACAAGATGATATTTTCTTTCATTCTCTAACTCATCCAAAATAATTCTTTTCCTATGTGGGTCAATATTTTTGATACAACCCTTAGAAGCTTCAAGGAAGGATAACATCTAGAGACTAATGCTACTAAGACATGCATTCACAATAGTCACTCTATCTTCACTATATAACAACTTATCTTTCCACCCAGCTAACTTCTTTCCACATTTTTCATCTATTGGGTTCCACTATGTGGCAACAAGACCTTTGATGGATGTGAAAATAGCCATATTTCTTCGCGTTTAAATCACATTTTTAGTAAAACAAATGACCAAAAATCTCTCTAGCCTTGCTACTAATGACTCATTATTGCAAAGATGTGCAATCATGCAGGAAATCACACTTTTAAGGAGAAATCGGGAGCAATTAATGAAAATCAAGACGCTACACAGCAAGTTAACTATGGTCCAAAGGAGACCTTCTGAAGTCTTAACGACATGCCGTACAGGCAGGGTCCGCCTATACGGCTCGCCCGTACCAGGTGGCAATGGCTCCGTCGGGTCAAAACCTATAACTTTCATGAAGGTGTCTATATATTTCGAGACTCCAGATGCCGCGTAGAGATCTGCCATTATCAGATTGCATCACAACACCACCTAAGGAGATCCATCATCATAGCCATCATCTTGTACTTGAGATCTTCTTGTGAATGGCGACCATTGTAAGAATATTTTATTTTAATCTAACTATTTTACACAATTGTTTCTATCCTTGATCTTATTGTTATGACTGAGTAGTCCCCATGGGCTGCGGGTTAGGGTGAAACCTCGTAGCGATTATGTGTATCTAATTCATGGAAGTATTGTGTGTTGATTGAATAG
Source organism: Avena insularis (assembly GCA_023614405.1). Lineage (NCBI taxonomy): Eukaryota > Viridiplantae > Streptophyta > Magnoliopsida > Poales > Poaceae > Avena > Avena insularis. Next base: position 393,004,542 of record CM042695.1, read on the forward strand.
AGATTTATATCTTTGTATCTTTGTCTCTTGTCTCGATCTATGAACTTGTATGTACCCAAGATCCCACGGATTGAAAAAGGCTCGAGTTGAGATGAGTGGTGAACAACGATTTCATAGAAAACCCAGTGACAGAAAGGGGAGTACACTCTTTGTTTAGAGATCCATTTGGGAGTAACAGCAATATCACTTCTTAAGGTTTTGATTTATATTTTAACTAATAATTATTATAGCCCGGTGCTTCGTGATACAACAGTTGGATCAAAAGATTATTGTTATGCATGTGGCTCGCAGGGACTCTAGTTTATTAGAATGTGCTGCCCATACATTTTATCTTTATTAAATCATGACACATAAATGTGTGTATTACTATCTTTATCCCATATGATGTGCAGCTGCAGGTGAATCTTCAACCCTGGCCTATTTCCATCCATTGCAACAACCAACGATTAAAATTAAACTAGAAAGGTCTGGTAAACGTAAGGTAAAACGAAGAAACAAGTCTTGTAGATGTGCCTCTTTTATTTTCTATTTATTGTTTCCCAAGATTCGATTAAACGTTGGTCTATTAGGGAAAAACTACTAAACTGCATCCATAAATCCGGATCGAAAGTATCAACCTTTTTTCTGGCGCCATTGCGGGAGAAGCAATTCACTATCTTGGTGAGGTCATTAGAGACCTTATTTTTAGTTTTATTTTTGTTTTTAGTTTATTTCTTGTTATTAGTTTACTTTTTTATCTATTGAAAACCGAAAAAATTAGATACTTATTTTCTTTGTTTCTCTTATTCCAAAAATACCAAAAATAAGAGTCATGTCTCATAAGAAATTTGGGGAGTATGCTACTCCCAATGATAATTTTATTCGTGCACCTATTACTCAATCCGCTATTGATGCGGAAGATAAAGTTAAGCCTAACCTTTTAAGTTTAGTTTCGCAGAATTAATTTAGAGGCTCATCTGTTGAGGACTCATGTTTGCACCTAAATACTTTTACTGATATTGCGACATGATACGCATAAAAGATGTTCATCCCAATACGGTTAAATTATTTTCTTTCTCTTTAAGAGGAAAGGCTAAGAACCGGTTGCTAGCTTTGCCTAAAGGCACTATTACATCTTAGGAGGAATGCACTAATCTTTCTTTATGACTAAAATTTTCCCTTCAGCTAAGACTATGCAGTTAAAATTTAACATTACATGATATAGAAAAGAAGACCGCAAGTCATTGGCGCTTGCTTGGGATCAACGCGCATTCCGTCAAGATCACGAGCGGTTGCCCTAATGTCATCAAGAACATCGAAGAAGGCTTGATACGTCGGAAACGTATCTATAATTTTTGAAGCTCCATGCTTGTTTAGTATCTACTTTGCTTTGCTTTGTCTACACTTTGAGGTGTTTTTAAATCTTTTCTGGAACTAACCTATTAACAAGTTACCACAGTGTCAGTTGCCTGTTTTCTTTTGTTTTTGGTTCCAGAAAGGCAGAAAATCAATATTCTCGGAATTGGACGGGACAAAAGCCAAAGTCAATATTTTACCGTGGACGACACGAAGTCCAGAGGAGAGACGGAGAGGCGAATCAGGGCCGCCACACCCCCTAGGCGCGGGTGGGCGCACCCCACACCTGGGTAGGGTGTGGGCCCCCTGGCCGCCCCCCAGCCTCGCCTCTGCGCCTATAAAAAGTCCCCGATGCAGAAACCCTAGGCTGCCGATCAAAACTCCACGAAACCTTCTATAGCCGCCGCCACCGTCGTCCCTAGATCGGGGGGATCTGAAGTTCTTCCCGGCACCCTGCCGGAGGGGAGATCATCCTAGAGACCTTCTTCCCTGGTATGATGCGTGAGTAGTTCCACCTTGGACTATGGATCCATGGTTGTATCTCCTCCTTGTGCTTTCATGTATAGATCTTGTAAGCTCTGTTTATGATCAAGAACTAATCTATTTGTAATCATACATGTTGTGTTTGCGGGGATCCGATGGATATTGAGATTACTATGTCAGATTGGTTAATGGTTTTGTCTATTTGATGCTATCATGTCTGTGTTGTTTGTGATCTTGCATGCTCTCCGTTGTAAGTATCTATCTTGGCCAAGTAGTTGCTAGTGACTCCAAGAGGGGGTATTTATGCTCGATAGTGGGTTCATGCCTCTAGTTTCCAAGAGAAGTGACATAAATCTCTTCGGTTGTAGATGTGTTGTTGCTACTGGGAGAAAACAACGGTCTCTTGTTCATAGAACAAGGGGATTGTTTACCTTACACATTTTGCTTAAAGCAGTTGTCTGTTGCTTGCAACTTAATACTGGAAGGGGTTCGGATAATAACCTGAAGGTGGACTTCTAGTCATAGATGCAGTTGGATGGCGGTCTATGTATATTATTGTATTGGCCAATCGAATCTCATAGGATCTTTTTGTCTGGTATTGCATTGTTATGTCTTGCTCAGTTCCTGTCAATTGTCCTGCTGTAATTTGTTTTTATCCTTCATGCCATGTTGTTTATCTAAGTAGAGCACCTCTAGTGAACTATGGACCCCAGTCCAATCTTTACCATTGATACATCTTCCCATATTGCTTGTTTACTTGCTGCAAACCATTACATTCCACACCATACGTTTATTCCTTTGTTACAGCAAACCGGTGAGCTTGACAACCTCACTGATTCGTTGGAGCAAAGTCTTGAGTTTGTGTTGTGCAGGTCCCGTGTTACTTGTAACATCTGTGTGACGTTTTCTTCCTCCTACTGGTTCGATAACCTTGGTTTTTTACTGAGGGGAAACTTGCTACTGTGCTGTTTCACACCTTCCTTTTAGGGTTCCCAACGAAGCTCTCCTACTCAGCGCCGCATCAAGGCTCAAACAGAGTGTACGCTCATATTATCCTTGAGGTAAAGGAGCCTTGAGCTAAAGGAGTCGAGCCGCGATTTTGAAAGTATGCCCTTCTGCCATGAACGAAAGGAACTCAAACAAGGAAGCCCTTCGTTTAGTGTTGTTCGAAATATCCTAGGTCGTCATACTTGGCTAGTGTCACCACCAGACAGCTTATGTATCCCTATTGTTGTTGAGTTTTAATAAAGGCAATTTCCTCTAAAAAAACTGAGTAAAATGATAATGCCGCTCCACCTTTCAGATGGGCCAGGCTATGTAAACGGGCCTATATTTGAAGATATGTCTATTTATTCTCGGGCAAGATCATTTTTTTCTGCAATTCTCCACAAGACCACAACAGAACAAGAGGTCTACATTATCGAGGCACTCACTCTTACAGATACAAACGTGATACCATTAACTTCTTCACGGGGACACCCCATGGACATACCTCTGCTCTCAAAATTCTCCTTTTATTTTGTGGATTTTCTTCCAGGCATATGATGATCAATTTCTTGTAACCACCATGTAGGAAATGATTCCTACAAAGGTAACAACGGAGTAAAGCGATCCCCTGAAGCTGACCCACGTGCCGCTGATGTAGCTAGTCCCCAGGCTGACAAAGCATAGTGCCACAAGGATCACAAGCGCCCTGTTTTTCATGGTGATGGGCTCCTTGTGGTATATGTTCTTGGCGAGCATCCCGATGATCATGAGGGCGGAAAAGAAGGCGTTGGTGTTGCTGAGGTGGAAGAACCAGTACCTGATGGGGAACTTGCTATGCATGACCGAGGTGCCGGCGACGAACCCCTTCCCCGTGTCGTCGGCGCCCCAGAAACCGCCGGGCGGGGCGAACCCCGCGGTGAAGGTGATGGTGGCTGCCAGTGAGGTCAGGAGCAGTAGCCAGGCGCGGAAATCCTCTAGTTTCTTTTCGGCGGTGGCGCCACCGTTGGGCGCCGGATTATTACAAAGGCCGTCCACGGCTATCGCTGTGAGATGTCCGTCGACGGTGGTGGGGAGGAACAGCACCGGCATGCCGTTGGCTCCTTTGATTATCTTCAGCAAGTCGTCAACCGACATTTGCGGACAACCATCAACACTGATAACTTGGTGTTGGGGCTGCTGTGAGTCTCCAACTACATCGCGTCCTGACGGTACTGGCACGGTGTTCGCTTGTGACATATTATCTGCCACAAACATCAGCTCAATCAGTTTGTTCTAGGGAAAGGTTAGAGTGAGTGAAAGATAGCGCGATCATACCTGTTGGAGTCGGTAGAGCCCTCTCACAGGTGAACGTAACTCGAAGGGGCTACCAGATCTGCTGTAGCTCAACAAAAAAGTCCAGTGTCGTATATATAGAAGCGTAGATCGGGTATCAATAAAAGGGAAATGGCAGTGTCATAAGTTAGATCAAAAATCGATATCTACAATGTAGTAGTAGGAATGTGACAATATTAAATCTCTCGCTGTCTACTATGCTACTCCCTCGTCCCCACACAAAATCCATATATATATCTAACCTGGATGGATGACATGCATTAACCAGCAATGCGCATTTTGTTGGGTATCAGGGGAAGGAAACACTAAAGGGACATGTTTTGTGGGAAAGACGGAGTACACTATATAGTAGTACGCAGTGCTCTATCTTTAGCGTGGGACCGTGGAGTACTAATTAACAAGTCTCAAATTATTTTCGCCAACAAAAAATATATATATGAAAATTTGGTAATTTCAAATATTACTTCAAGATTGGTTTGTCCAAAATTCACCATTTTTGGCCATTTTTTGAATTTGGTTTGAATATGCCCTGGAATTTTGAGACCAAATATATTTAGTACCCACAAAAATTACAAATAATTCGATCATAATTTGAACCCCCGTTCCTATTGAATAAGAGTCCAGCCGTCCGGGCATTGAAGATTGGTTCTTGGGCTAGGCGGGAGCAGTGGTGGAGGACGGAGAAAAATTGAGGTCGGGCAAATATAAAGCATAAAATATATTCAACAAAATGAAATCCCTGTAGACACAATAGTAATTTATATGATCCTGAGCATAATCAGTTAGTACAACGAAACTATAAATATTTAAAATAGAAGTAATACCTTGACATTTGCACTCTCATGTGTGTTTGGTTTAGAGCTACTCACGCGCGGGTCTTAAAATAAGTGACTTCGATTTGTTTAGATTCATATGCACTTATATATGTTTTATTTTATATATATCGTACGGATATAGACAAATAATCCAAGTCGACTGAGGGAGTACAACTGTTGTAACCGAATGCAAAATTCTGGAAAAAAACGTACCGTTCCTCCCTTTTGCTGCCCTTTCCCTTCCTTTCCATCTTCAATCTAGTGTCAAATTACCGAGTTGCCGAGACCTTCCTCCGCCTTGCTGCGCCGTCGAGGTTTGGCCCAGGCTCAGCTTCGTGCTGGCGAGTGGCAGATCGACCCTAGCCCTACTGGAGTTCCTGTCCGGATCTACCCAGCTCCCTTCAACTTCGACCCGAAGAGCACGCCGCCGCCAGGAGCAGTTCCCACTTCCCAGGCGATGCGTGATCTGTTCCGTCTCCCCGACGTACCTTGCGCCCCCGTGCCCTCGTTCATTTTCTATCTCGATCAGAAGTGAAGACGAGGCCACGACGTGCGGTTCGATCACACATAGAAGCCCTACCTAGCGACAATGCGCGGCCCAATAACCAACAGTCCAACACGCACTTGTCTTCCTATGCATTTTACCTAACCCATCTGATCACGATACCATCGTAACAGAGACGCATACGTATACACGCTGTTCGGTCGCGAGCCAAGGTAGGACGGGCGCCCGACCTCACCCTACCGAGAGCTCTGCCAGTGGGCGGGAGGCAGACGCGCTGTGTGGCCACTATTCAGCACGTTCACCATTTGAGCCTGAACTAGCTAAACCAGCTAAACCACGGCATGGCATGCCAATACAGAAATGGGTGGATACATGGAATGAATGTATACGCCGACGACCGGGCGCTACGTCGATGACCAAACGTCGGAATCGTCGGTATAGATCGGACCAGGCCAACCCCCAAGCAGCCGTCGGCGTAGAATTGCCCTCGACGTAGCTATTTTTTTCTTTTACCTCCTTAAACTTTGAAAAATCATAACTAAATCATTCTAATTCGGAAAAAAATATATCAAAATTTGCAGAAAAATAAGATCTATCTATCTACACTCAAATATTACACATTTGTAAATAAAAATTAAGTGAAACATAAAACATTATATATATTTTAAAATAGGCATAAAAAATTCAAAAATGATCCAAACAATGCGAAACCTTCGCATGGTGTCATATTATGTAATATAGTTAGAAGGAAAAATATCAAACTTAGTATATTGATTATGTCTCAAAAAAAACTTTCACAAAATAACCTATCTCATTCGAGGTTTCCTGGCTTTAAGGTCAAATGACCAATGTTATGACTAGAATTAAGTCCTGGTTTATGATAACGTGTCCATATTGTGCATACATGTGAATCATGGGATGACGAACAATATTGCAGGAGGAAGTTTCCCTTTTCGTGGGTCCATGTAGTAGCTAGATGGTTGTATCTCCTCATTTGTGCTTTCATTTATAGATCTTGTGAGCTCCGTTTATGATCAAGATCTAATCTATTTGTAATCATGCATGTTGTGTTTGCGGGGATCCGATGGATATTGAGATTATTATGTTGGTTTGATTAATGGTTTGTCTTTATGATTCTATCATGTCTGTGTTGTTTGTGATCTTGCATGCTCTCTGTTGTTAGTAGCTATCTTGGCCGAGTAGTTGCTAGTGACTCCAAGAGGGGGTATTTATGCTCGATAGTGGGTTCATGCCTCTAGTTTCCAAAGGAAGTGACAGAAATCTCTTCGGTTATATCTCGATAGTGGCCCGCGCCTAGAAGGGGTGTGGGCCTCCTAGGCCTCCACTCTGTCTCGTACTCTGGCTCCGTGGATCTTCTGGTGAAATAGGATTTTTGGCATATTTTTTGGGATTTTTCCTGATAGTTGATTTTCTGCACAAAAACTAGACACCAAAGTAATTCTGCTGAAAACAGCGTCAGTCCGTGTTAGTTGTATCCAAATTATACAAGCTTAGAGGAGAAATAATAGCAAAAGTGTTCGAAAAAGTAGATACGTTTTGGATATATCAGTGGGTCAGATATGAACTATTGGTATATGATACGATGCTCATAATTTTTTACAAAAATTCATTTTTAGGTTCACAATATGCTATTTCATCAGAGATCCACTTCAAGTTTATCGAGGCTCAGCCCCGAGCTAAGAATCTTAATGCCCGTCGTTCGACAAAATTTGGCGATACTTTAAATCGGGCATAAGAAATTCAAAAACGATCCAAACAATGTGAAACATTCATATGGTGTCATATTATGTGACATAGTTAGAAGGAAAAATATCAAACTTAGTATATTCATTATGTCTTAAAAAACATTCACAAAATGACCTATCTCATTCAAGGTTTTCTGGCTTTCGGGTCAAATGACCAATGTTATGGCTAGAATCAAGGCATAGTTTGTGATAATGTGTCTATATTGTGCATACATGTGCATTATGGGATGGTGAACCTGTTGCATGAGGAAGTTTTCCTTTTCGTCGCACCAAAAAGCCATTTTCCATTTTCCAAGTGCAAAAAAGTGGCGGTTTTGTGAAGCAACCACCAAATGGCTAATTCAAAATGCCACCACCATAATTTTCAAAATACTATAGCACCTTACATGGACAATGTCCTAACAGGGAGATCTCAAACATTTCCGTCTATCCCTGGTGAAAAAAGACAAATACCTACCGAATCGGTAGGAAGTGGGTGATATATGAACTATAGGTACATGATCTGATGCTCATGATTTTTTACAAAAATCATTTTTAGGTTCACAATATGCTATTTCATCAGATATCCACTTCAAGTTTATCGAGGCTCAGCCGTGAGCTAAGAATCTTCATGCCCGTCGTTCGACGATAGTTTAAAACGGGCATAAGAAATTCAAAAATGATCCAAACAATGCGAAAACTTCGCGTGGTGTCATATTATGTGACATAGTTAGAACAAAAAATATCAAACTTAGTATATTGATTATGTCTTAAAAAAACCTTCACAAAATGACTTATCTCATTCGAGGTTTCCTGGCTTTTGGGTCAAATGACCAATGTTATGGATAGAATCAAGGCATAGTTTGTGATAATGTGTCCATATTGTGCATCCATGTGCATCATGGGATGGCAAAGAATGTTGCAGGAAGAAGTTTGTTTTGTCACACCAAAAAGCCATTTCCATTTTCCGAGGGCAAAAAATAGGCGGTTTTGTGAAGCAACCACCAAATGGCTAATTCAAAATGCTATCACCATATTTTTCTAAAATACTATATCATCTTACATGGACAATATCCTAACAGGGGGATCTCAAACCTTTCCGCCTATTCCGGTGAAAAGATAAATTTCTGCCGTATTGGTAGGAAGTGGGTCAGATATGAACTATAAGTACATGATCTGATGCTCATGATTTTTTTTTAAAATTATTTTTAGCTTCACAATATTCTATTTCATAAGAGATCCACTTCAAGTTTATCGAGGCTCAGCCCTGAGCTAAGAATCTTCATGCCCGTCGCTCGACAAAGTTTGACGATAGTTTAAAACGGGCATAAGAAATTCAAAAATGATCCAAACAATGCGAAACCTTTGCTTGGTATCATATTATGTAACATAGTTATAAGGAAAAATATTAAACTTGATATATTGATTATGTCTCAAGAAAACCTTCACAAAATGACCTATCTCATTCGAGGTTGCCAAAAAGCTATTTTCTATTTTAAACGGGCAAATACAATTATGGCTATAATCACGGCATAGTTTGTGATAAGTTGATTTTGATATCATATTTGGATTCCTCTCATTTTTTGATCAATTTAGACATATTATTTGTCGAATTCCGATTTACGGATTTAAAGATATTAATTATTCCATATTAAATAGAAAAATACAAAAAATATATTATATTTTATTTGAATTCTATTTTCATTATTTTTACTTAAATGATTGTTTGTAATTTCAAAAAATACAAACATGTGACATGATGATATAAGAGTTAATAGGATTAATATCATAGTATTGACAATAATGTATAAATTGCTTTGCAGAAATAGATTCTGACGGAACGAAGATGTTAAGCATGGTTGAGCTGGAGTAGTGAGAATGGGTGACCGACCGGAAAGTTTGACCGAGACTGTAATTTGATAAAAGATTAAGTATAATTAGTGTTAAAAATGTTTAAAGTGAGAGATTAACGAGTCAAATAATTTAAATATTAAAAAATTGATAAAATAATTTTTTTTAGAAAAACATTTTTGCAACCGGCCGGTAGGCTATGCCGACGGCCGCTACGCCGAGGGCATTTAGATACGCTGACAGCCTCCTGTGCTCCGTCGAGGGAGATCTTTGCCAAAGAGCCTACGCCGAGGACAGTCGTCGACGTAGGATACGCCGAAGGTTTTTTGGCCGCCCTCAACGTATCGCGCGCGCCCCTAGTGTGCACCTCACATATCAAAAGAAAAAAATCTTGGGTTGACAACCCGCAAGCAAAATTCAATTGGCAATCCAAATTTCAAGATTATTTTGTTCAAAACTCAACATTGACAGTTTTTTTACTCTGAATTTGGTTCGAATCTGCTCTGGAATTTCAAGCACAAATACACTTTAGTACCCATGGAAACTTCTGAAATTGGAACCTTGTTCCAAGTGGATGAGGGTGCGGGCTTAGAAATGTGGAAGACATGGGCAGTGTGTGGCGACGTTTGGGCGTATGGGCCGTTTGGAGGCTATTCAGCAAGCTCAAAGTTTGATCTCAAGTCGGCTAAACGATCACCTTAGCCCGCACCTGATCAACGGTTTATATATCCAGGGTTTGCATGATTACTTTTTTTTGCGAGAAACTGATTTGTATTAACTGTAGATCTTACAGATCAGTCCAGAACAAAGATGCAAATTACAAGAAAGTCCTTCTGGACCTCGACGCCATGGACAACGAACAAGACGCTGCGTCGGCGCGCCGCCGCACCACCTCCCCTCTGGACTTGGAACAGGAGGCTCCCTCATACGGACGGGAAGTCGACGCTCCCCAGATCCGAAGATCCTCCACCTTGCGCCATCGCCAGCATCAAAGCAGCAAACAACATCACCTCGATTCTTCAACTGCGCCAGATCCGCCGCTACTCGGCATCCAGCTCGAGGAAACTCGCACCGCAACTCCGAGGATCCGCGGCCGGCGACGATGCCCCACGGAACATCACCAACGAAGACGAAGGCCGCCGCCCCAAAACTCCACTCCGGCCGCACCGCCATCTTCCCGACGCCGCCGGCTGGTACCTGCACAAACCTACACAACAAAACAAAGAGAAACGAGGCTCCCCCTCCCTCCCGCCATCGGAGCGGCCGGTAGAGGACTCGCGACCCAGCGATTCGTCGGGGATTGAGGTGGATTGGCCGGTGGTTCCAGAAATCACGAGATCTCAGATCTGTTAGGCCAGGATTACTGGTTCAACTATCAATCGAAAAAATGTTTAGCTGAACTAAGTGGGATTGGACCGGCCTAAACCCTCCAACCTACCCTAAATCAGTAGTCCTGCACGAGCTTGTTTTGACATCAACTTCACCTTTTTTCAATAAAGAGCATAAGCAACCTCTATCAACCGATTAAAGATCATAGGTTTTCATCTTGGACAAAGTCCTCTCTTAAAAATATCTTCAATAAGGCCATTGCCAGGCACAACCAATTAAGATCATACATTGAATTTTTATCCTGCAAAGTAGGACTATGAACTCCTCTTCTGTTGTCTCCCCCACAAATAGTCGTTGTTATGAGTTACAGATCACGCAACCAGTTTCTCATCGCTACAAAGGCTCAAATCACCATTGCTAGCCCTCATGTTCCTGCTTTCATGATATTCTCTGCATCTGACTTCACCATGGATCTTCTAAGACATGACACATGATGGTAACAAATAACAAAGCTTCGTAACGCTCCGTTTGAAACCAAACAACGAGAAAAAGGCATAGGTACGGACGAATGACTTTCGATCCAGCAATCTCCAGGCATGATACGCACATGGAAGTTCGCCGGCGGAGCCTTCCGAAACTCGCCTCTCCAGGCCAGAACAATGGGGGCAGACATCAAGAAGATTTGCGTCTTCGCGCTGAAGAAACTCTAGGAGCACCTCCTTTATTGTTGCCGATGCAGTCGTCCCCACACCGTCGGTCGGCTTCTGGCAAGCGAAACTAGTAGATCGAGCCTGATTCCACAAGATCCTGAATAGCAGTGTTTCCGCCTAGGCGTGGCCTAGCCTCTGCCATGGTCACATCGCCGCAAGAAGCCTGCAGTTGGGTCCAATTCACCCGCCTCCTAGCCTCTTAGCCATGAATTAGCAAGCCCCCTGCATCTACGTGCCCCGCCACCCCGCAGGCCACCCACCATCTGCGCCGCTCTGATCTCGTCCTCCCTGTGTGATGGAAGGCCGGCAAGGAGCACGAAGGGGGCTGCCGCCGCCTTCAGAGATGAGCTGTGGCCGCCACCGCCGATGCCATGGCGGCAGCAGCTGGAGTGGACCACCAGAGGGGGATAGGATGGTGTCGGGAAGGTTTGGCCATGGTGGCCTGGCGGCTAGGGTTTGGTGCCGGGAGCTCTCCCTTGCGTATTTTTCCTCCATCAACTTCACATATGTTCCAAGTGCATCAACTTCATACATAAAAAATAAATTTACGAGTGCAACATTAAAAACGAGATTAAGTCAAAAGAACAATTTTCTCCTGATACGTTGGAAACGTATCTATAATTTTTGATGTTCCATGCTTATTTAGTATCTACATTGCTTTACTTGTCTACACTTTGAGGTGCTTTTTACATGTTTTCTGGTACTAACCTATTAACAAGTTGCAACAATGCCAGATGCCTGTTTTCTGCTGTTTTTGGTTTCAGAAAAGTTAGTAAATAAATATTCTCGGAATTGGACGGGACGAAGGACAAAGTCAATAACTTTCCGTAGGGAACAAGAAGTCTAGAGGGGAGTCCGGAAGGCCAGCCAGGGGGGCCAGACCCACCCTAGGCGCGGGTGGGCCCTAGCCCGCGCCTGGATAGGGTTTGGGCACCCTGGCTGCCTCCCGGTCTCGCCACTTCGCCTATAAGAAGCCCCCGATGCAGAAACCCTGAGGACCCGATCAGGAATCCACGAAACTGCCTGTAGCCGCCGCCACCGTTGTCCCTAGATCGGGGGGATCTGAAGCTCTTCCCGGCACCCTGCCGGAGGGGAGATCATCCTAGAGGCCTTCTCTCCGTTATGATTCATGAGTAGTTCCACCTTGGACTATGGGTCCATGTAGTAGCTAGATGGTTGTATTTCCTCCTTTGTGCTTTCATGTATAGATCTTGTGAGCTCCGTTCATGATCAAGATCTAATCTATTTGTAATCATGCATGTTGTGTTTGCGGGGATCCGATGGATATTGAGATTATTATGTTGGTTTGATTAATGGTTTTATCTTTATGATTCTATCATGTCTGTGTTGTTTGTGATCTTGCATGCTCTCCGTTGCTAGTGGTTATCTTTGCCAAGTAGTTGCTAGTGACTCCAAGAGGGAGTATTTATGCTCGATAGTGGGTTCATGCCTCTAGTTTCCAAGGGAAGTGACAATAATCTCTTCGGTTGTAGCTGTGCTATTGCTACTAGGGAGAAAACAACGGTCTCTTGTTCATGGAACATGTGGACCGTTTACCTTATGCACTTTGCTTAAAGTAGTTGTCTGTTGCTTGCAACTTAATACTGGAGGGGGTTCGGATGATAACCTGAAGGTGGAATTCTTGTCATAGATGCAGTTGGATGACGGTCTATGTATATTGGTGTATAGCCCAATCAACCTCATAGGATCTTTCACTGTTACTTGTTTACTTGCTGCAAACCATTACCTTCCACACCATATGTTTAATCCTTTGTTACAGCAAACCGGTGAGCTTGATAACCTTACTGATTCGTTGGGGCAAAGTCTTGAGTTTGTGTTGTGCAGGTACCCACGTTGTTTGCAACACATGTGTGACGTTTTCTTCCTCCTTCTGGTTCGATAACCTCGGTCTCAATTGAGGGAAAACTTGCTGCTTGCTCTTCACACACCCTGCGCTTGGGGTTACCAACGAAGTTCCATGTCGAGCACCATCATCTTCGTAGAAGCTGATAGGACACAACTAATTATCCTAGGGAAACCTAATGGCTTCTAAGGCTAGTCCTAGTAGGAGTATCATAACTAGCATCATGCATGCCATGTTGACAAAAATCTAATGTGGCACAACAATTAATGAAGAAAGAGAGGGTTAGAGTATCACTAGTAGAAAATAGGCTATCCGTTCACGCCCCCCAACTGCATTAGTCCCGGTTTCTCCACGAACCGGGACTAATGCTATCATGCGTCTCGGTTTGAGCGGGCCGGCCTGCCGCACGGGGGCCGGAGGCATGCGTCCCGGCTGGTAGGGGTGCATGCATCCCGGTTTGTAACACAAACCGGGACTAAAGTGTGGGCGCCAGACACATGGCCTCCCACACACTTTTAGTCCCGGTTTGTGTTTCAAACCGGGACGTATGAGCTAGCCCTCTATAAATACGACGCCTCAGCCCTCTGCCTCCCCTCTATTTTTTCTTGGTGGAAGGTGTGAGAGGTGTGCTAGTTTTTTTTTTCCTATGCATGCATGCGAGGTGTTTGATGAAATGTTTGAGTGAATGATCTCGTTCAATTTCTCACAGAACAAAAATATAGGAGGTGCCCGAGACGCACTTGATCTTTCTCCTCTTTCTTTCCCTCGATCGAGGTTAGCAATCTTATCTTTTCTCTGTCATTGATACAATGCATGTGTCGATGTGAATTGGTCATTTCACTATTTATGATGTTCCATTTTGATAAACTTAATTATATGATGCAGATGAACGGTCGGGAATGGATGTACGGTGACCGGCGTGAACCCGAGTATATTAAAGGCGTGGATAAATTTATCGATGTGGCTACGGAAAACAAAGAGAATGGTTTTATACGTTGTCCATGTGTTCAATGTCGGAACAACAAGGAGTACTCTTCCTCGAAAATCATTCGCGACCACCTGGTTATGAAAGGTTTCATGCCCAACTATAATTGCTGAACCAAGCACGGGGAAAGAGGGGTTATGATGGAAGACAATGAAGAAGATGATGATAACAACTATCATCATATGTTTCCTGAATACAGTGATACTGCAATGGAAGACAATGAAGAGGAAGGAGGTGAAGAACGGGCATCAGATGAGCCCGCTGATGAACTTGGTAGGGTCATTTCTGATGCAAAGCGAGACTGTGAAACATAAAATGAGAAGTTGAAGCTGGAGGGCATGTTAGAAGATCACAAGAAATTGTTGTACCCAAATTGCAAAGATGGTAGCACAAAGCTCGGTACCACACTAGAATTGCTGCGATGGAAGGCAGAGTGTGGTTTAACTGACTCCGCATTTGAAAAGATGCTGAAAATAATGAAGCCGAAGTTTCCAAAGCATAACGAACTTCCCGAGAGTATGTACGAAGCAAAGAAGACTCTCTGCCCTCTAGGATTAGATGTGCAGAAGATACATGCATGCATTAATGACTGCATCCTCTACCGCGGTAAGGAGTATGAGAATTTAGATAAATGCCCAGTATGCAATGCATTGCGGTATAAGATCAGACGAGATGACCCTGGTGATGTTGAGGGAGAGCCCCTCCGGAAGAGGGTTCCTGCTAAGGTTATGTGGTATGCTCCTATAATACCAAGGTTGAAACGCATGTTCAGAAACAAAGAGCATGCCAGGTTGTTGTGATGGCACAAAGTAGACCGTAAGAAAGACGGGAAGTTGAGACACCCCGCTGATGGGTCGCAGTGGAGAAAAATCGAGAGAGACTTCCCGGACTTTGCAGGTGACGCAAGGAACTTATGGTTTGGTCTAAGTACGGATGGCATGAATCTTTTTGGGGAGCAGCACAGCACCTGGCCTATGACTCTATGTATCTACAACCTTCCTCCTTGGTTGTGCATGAAGCGTAAGTTTATTATGATGCCAGTGCTCATCCAAGGCCCGAAGCAACCGTGCAACAACAGTGATGTGTACCTAAGTCCATTAGTTGAATAACTCTTACAGATGTGGGGCAAACCAGGTGTACATGCGTGGGATGAGAACAAACAGGAGCCATTTGACCTACGAGGGTTGCTTTTCGTAACCATCAATGATTGGCCTTCTCTTAGTAACCTTTCAGGACAGACAAACAAGGGATATAAGGCATGCACACACTGTTTAGATAAGACTGAAGGTACATATTTGCATAAATGCAAGAAGGTTGTGTACCTAGTGAATCGGCGATTTTTTCCAACCAATCATCCCGTAAGAAAGAAAGGCAAGCATTTCAAAGGTGAGGCAGATCACCAGAAGAAGCCTGAACTCTCTGCTGGTGATGATGTATTTGGTATGGTCAAGGGACATAGAATAAATCTTTGGAAAGGGTCCTGGCGGTCAATCAGTTCCGAATGACGTCGCTACCGGACATGCACCCATGTGGAAGAAGAAATGTATATTTTGGAAGCTGCCATATTGGAAAGTCCTACGTGTCCGCTCTTCAATCGACGTGATGCACGTGACGAAGAATCTTTGCGTGAACCTGCTAGGATTCCTAGGCGTGTATGGGAAGACAAAAGATACACCAGAAGCACGGGAGGACCAGCAAATTATGAAAGACCCAAAGAACATGCATACATATAACAAGATGGATAAAGGGCGTCACTTAAGTCATGCCAGCTATGCTCTTACCAAAGCAGAGAAGGAAATCTTTTTTGAAGTCCTTTACAGTATCAAGGTGACGTCTGGCTTCTCATCTAATATAAAGGGGGTAATAAATATGGTAGAGAAAAAGTTCCAAAACCTGAAGTCTCATGACTGTCACGTGAGTATGACGCAGTTGCTTCCGATTGCATTGAGGGGGCTTCTACCGGAAAATGTTTGAGTACCCATTGTGAAGGTGTGTGCATTCCTCAATGCAATATCTCAGAAGGTAATCAATCCAGATATTCTGCCAAGGTTACAGAAGGATGTGGTACAATGTCTTGTTAGTTTTGAGTTGGTGTTCCCACCATCCTTATTCAATATTATGACGCATCTCCTAGTTCACCTAGTGGAAGAGATTGCCATTCTCGGTCCTGTATTTCTACACAATATGTTCCCCTTTGAGAGGTTCATGGGAGTCTTAAAGAAATATGTTCATAACCATGCTAGACCATAAGGAAGCATCTCCAAGGGATATGGAACAGAGGAGGTCACTGAGTTTTGTGTTGAATTTATTCCTGACCTTAAGCCGATTGGTGTTCCTAACTCGCGGCATGAGGGAAGACTAAGTGGAAAAGGCATGCTGGGAAAGAAAGCAATGATATGTAGGGACGGGGATTCTGTCACTAAAGCACACTACACGGTTCTACATAATTCCACCTTGGCAGCTCCGTATATCGAGGAACACAAGAATATTGTACACTCCAAAAACCCGGGGAAGCCTAACTCATGGATTATAGACGAACTGTGGTGACCTAGCATACCACTGCATGATATAGTATACTATAGTCGTTGACATAACACTAACGAAACACCATTCACTAGTATTACATCCCTCAGAGTGGTACAACAGAAACACAGCAGGTCCAATGCATGGCTAAAGGTTACAACTCACTCTATACACAAGATCCAGAGAACACTCTAGGTTAAAGAGAGAGAAAGAAACTTCTTACAAAGAAGAATCAGAAATAAACAGCTCAAATACTATCATACTATTTAGACTAGTGTGCTAACTAATGGTCTGGCATTGCTTCTATTACAATACGCTACAGAAATAGTTTCTATGGTTAGAGATTATTTTCCTATCTAATTAGTAACTTTGTATTCACTTGAGTTGATGTATATGTTGACTTTCTTGACTTCATTGAAGGGCTTTTAGCTTTTGATGATGACTCCTGGAGCATAACTTGATGTAGACGTCATCTGTATTGGCTTCAGAATCTAGCAAGGGTTAAGAAGATACTTTGAATATGAGTGTACTCAGCAAGTTCACTAGAAAAGGAGTGTTTGATGGAATATAACTACAGCCACAAACCGTAGGTCGTAGGCAATGCAAGTTTTTGTAAACATTTCTTTAAAGGTTCCTTTAATTCTAAAAAACTATGTCCGTCGGCCTTCACGGGTTTACCAGAACATTCATGGAGTTCCTTTCCCGCCGCGTTCGTAGCTCCTTCCCGGAACAGGGAGTAACAAGTTATAGTTCTTACACTCTGCAGAGGTGCGTTACTTTACCCATGAGAGATCAACTCTTTGTTGCACAACCGGGCAGCTTATTCCCGTCCACAATTCCATGATGTGGGGCCTAGAAGATGATCCAAGCCAATCACTGCCCCCTTCGCGACCTCGCATGCCTCCTTGGTGTACAACATGCCCACTTATTGAATTACGGCAATGGTTTGTACAGATTGTTAGATGCCAGAACTATCGTGGTACGTTGAGGGTTCCCACCCATATGCTCCATATCCTCTATGAATTACCAATTAATATGCATGCTACAAGGATAACAGCCACGACCTGCACATCCGGCTACATGCAAGAGGAAGAAGATACAACTGACTTCTCCGACCCATTCCAAATCTCATGGTTAACGCGTAATATACGGCGCAAGAATCATTGGCGACATTGGTTGTTAAGTCCTAGATAATATGTTCCTTTACCACTAGAACTTTTCATAGTAGGTTATTACCTCATGGTAAATAACCAATAATCACATTATTATGAAAATAGTGTTTTCGGATCTTTTTCAAATGTAGGTGATGTCCACATTGGATTTGTAGAATACTTTACAGAAAATAACCAAAGGACATGAGCAAGTGTGAACTTGCCTTTTGTGATTGCAAGATTATGCACTCACGGTCTTCAAGACAATATAAGATCCAATATCTGAAGTCAGCATCACTGGTCCGGTAAGGACTAATGTTTAAAGAAGCAATATGCTCTTATGCATAAGTAATGTGATGCACTTTATAAACACGAATCCCGGAAATAACGTTGTTCTAGGGTTTGGATACCGAAAATGGTTACTTTAGAATGTGTTGTCCCTTTTCGATAAGTTTCATACTTGTTCTTCTTATTAAGGCTTGTGAGTGTGTGTGAAACAACATGTAATTACAATATTATAAAACAATGAGACACACACAAATGTGAAATGCTACTCAAGATTTCTTATATAAGAGTTGTTGTTTGAAGTGGCAAAAAGAATAACATTTGAAGAAAAGATTCCTTTTCTAAGGTCTAAACAATATTTGTGGTTAATAAAATCTGGTCAAGGTTGTTTGTGCTTACTTGAATAGTTTGGAATTGAGATGCTTTATAACTTAAATAATACAGACCAAAGTTAACTATAAAACATATAACAATGTGTCAACACCCGGATTTTTCAATCCTAGATCCCTGTTATGCCATACATCGCAATCCCAGGATTACCATTTTTGCGAGACATAACAGAATTGGATACCATAGTACTTCATCCATTACAAACGATACATAAGTTCTTACACAAATAGGGATCTCATGATCTAGTTCTTAATACAACTTCAAGCAGCGGAATACGTAATAATAACGGTAGCATAGGCGAAGCTCCATCTTCGGGGTCACAGGCAATGCTGACGATGGGAGATGATCCTAGTTGGCGTAACCTTCCTGGGGTCCATCCTCCAGGTACTCCTCTTCATAGTCTGGCCATGGGAATAGCCAGGGACAAAGCCATGAGTATTCTTTAAGTACTCGCAAACTAATACTAACAGGTAAGAGGTTTTTGGATAATAGGACACTAGGCTCTAGGGTTGTTTTGCAAAAGCCAGGTTTATCTTTACTAAGTTCCAAAACTAGTCACAAATTTTATAACTCCTAAAAAAGGGATCTTGTAATTCAGGTCACAACTCTGTTGTGGTCAAGTCAAAGTCTCAGTTCATTTCATAAGTCATTTTGGAAAGTTTGACGGGGGAACAGTATGGCCACTAATCGTCCATAATCATGACGCTGACTATTCAATAGTTTGACACTCTGCAGAGATTGTACACTTTCACCACAACATTCGATACATCCGTCAGGAACAAATCCTGAATTCACCATACTCAGTATGCGGATAATCAATCCTAACCTTTCAATTACACTCCCTAGTATCAGCACCTCTCCTGTGAGTTTGGCCTCCCAACCATGACCACTGTCATCTTGGGTACTGCACAGGTGGACAATCTTCACAAGGTAGCCTCAGCTCAGACCTTGGCCATGAGGGAACTAATACTAAGGTATATAAGTTTCCAGTCAATCCCTACCCAAAATTCGGGTATTGTGGTTGTACAATAAAATTGGAATGGTATCGCATCCAGACAACCATCAGTTTTATAAAGGGCTAAGGCTCATGCCTCAACATTTTTATCACCAAAATCATCAAGTGTTTGGAAACACATGTCCAAAACATTTCAATAGAATGATCCATCATTCCAAGGTTTTCATAACCATTTTTCCACCAAGTATTCCCATCTAAGGTTGATCAAGTTTTATGCTTAGCACTAGCATCTACAGATGGGGGTAATAATGATGAGGGGTGGTACTAGTGGAGTTTCACTAAGTCTAACCTTATACCTTAGGCTAAGATCAGGGCTCTAGCTTAGGCCAAATTTTATGCTCTTTAGGCAACCTTGAGCACAAATGTCTAATATCTACCAAACTCTTAGGTAGACTCTAAGTAAGCTTTGATAAAGAAAAAAAAAGTAAGAAGCTTGCCATAAAACTAGGATTGGTTTAGCAAGTGGGTATGATCACTTATGCTTAAGGCATATAGTATTCATATCACAAGCATGGGTTTGTGGCAACCATAGGGTATTTTGCAAGGGTGAGCTTGCACAATGTCAATATAAGCTTGCATATGTATAGTATCTTGCAAGTGTTAGCTTGCCTTGTGCAGAGCAGTGGTTGAAGTTCTCCTCGGCTTCCTCTTCGTAGTATCCTCCTTCCTCCTCGTATCCTTGGTCGGTACTAGCGTCTATGAATAAATACGAGGTACACAATCACCAAACAATACTTAACTACTTGCAATCATTACACGCAGGGTCCTATAGATGATCTAGCATCATCTCTAACATTACAAGGTTAAGGCTTGGTTTGAATCTTTTTATTTTAGAAAAGTAATTTCTACTCATTGAGAAACTACTTAAGATTTAATATTCTCCAAACTAAACATGGGATCATGTTGACACATGTCATCACCACATATTGTAGTCCATGGGAAAGTGATTTAAAGTGGTGTCACAATTAAATAAGGTTTTACCCTTTTATTTTAATTAATTAAAGTGGCTAGAAATGCTTATAAAGCATTCTTTTATTCCTTGAACATTATTTCTGCAAGTAAACCTATATATTTTTATATATTCTGAAAGGTATGGTTAAATGTGATTTTTGAGAGTTGTAATCAACTCAAAAGCTTTTATGGTTTAAATTTGAAAAATGTTTGAATGCAGAAAAGCTTCTGCCTTGTTATGTTTGCTATGGTTGATCTACTGATCCAAATGACTTGAATCCAACGGGCTTGGATTAAGCATTCACAGACCTTTCCAACAAAATTGGTTTCATCCAATTTGATGCACTGAATCGATCTAGGTTGCTTTTTGAAGTTGGGTGCTGAAGTGGGTTTGAAAAGAAATAGAAAAAGGTTTAATTTGAATAACTGGGCTGCGCGGGAAATTCTAACGGGCCGGCCTGCTAAGGTTCTGCTGGCTGCGTAAGTGGGTGTCCCCACTCGTCAGTGACACGGGGCTGGGCGAAGCGGTATGGGGTGATGTGGATCGTTCGATCTAGCTCTAATCCAACGGCTGTGGGTCATCGTCGACGCGAGACAGCTCCGGCGAGAATGAAACCTAGCGCGGCCAGTGAGGGTCGCTGGGGGCTCACCGGGGTACTGGCGAGGGTCGGCGAGGCGGGCGCACGACGAAGTCGACGACGGCGAACCTCCTGGTACCGGTGGCTTCTCCTGGGGCGGCTCCAATCGCTGGCTCCCTTCTTCTCCAGAGGCGGCGGGTTCCGGTGAAATTCCGGCGAGGTGGTGCTCGCTTGCTCGGAGGATGGTGTGGCACGCGGTGGGGAGAGGGGAGTGAGATGGTGTGATGAATTCGTGCGGGGTGGCCTCTATTTATAGTCGAGCGAAGCGACCGTCGGGGCGCAAGGTGAGCTCGTCGGGGGCGACGTTACAGGCGGCTAATGGCATGGGCACGGGTAGGGGACGGTGCTGTGTCTCCTGGCGATGCTCAACAGCATGGTCACGAGGCATGGGGCGATGTGGTTTGGTCTGGAACGGCCGGTGCTCTGCGCGGCAGAGGCAGCGTCTTCGACGGCGGGCGGTGGATATATGGCACGGGGCGGCAAACGGGGGTGTCTGGCGGTGTCCTGGGTCGGTGGTGATCGTGTGTGCGCGCGGTGAGGGCGGCGCGCGGTCTATGGACGCTGGTCGCGGGTGGCGCTCTGGCGCACGCTCGGCAAGGTCTGGGCGTGTCTCGTGCGCGTGGTCCAGGGCTTGGCAACGCTCGCGGCTGGGACAGGCAGTGGCGGTGGACGGTGGGCTGCCTCCCAGACATGTTGGCTAGGCTTGCTGCTGCTCCTAGCTTGCTGTCCACAATGGGGTGACGTGGGTGTGCTCGACTGTTCACCATTAATGGCAATGGCAAGCTCACAGGGGTGCTAGTGTTGGGCTAATCTTTCTAGATGATCTATCGAAACTGTGAGCTAACTAGGGAACAAGTTAGGCAAGAATCACTGCACACTATAGTGTTTGTGGTTTTGTTTGATTTGTGTCTGCAACCTGTTTGATGAAATGGCCGCATGAACTCAAGTTTTGAATTTTGAAATGATTTTTGGTGGGTTTGCTAGATTGGTGCTGGTGAGTCTGCAGATGCTTGGGTTTTGAAAATTGAGCTTGTTTGAGTGGGTTTTGAAAAAGTGGGATCTTCCCATATGAAGAAGATTCAATTTTGAAATGTCATTTAAACTATGCATTTGAAAGTTTCTGGATGATCACAAAGTGGTCCTTGATACTATGTTATTAGTACATTCAAGGGGTGCAAAGATCCAGAAAAGTTTCTGTTAGGTTCTGAAAGTTTGAGATAGCCAAAGTAGGCATGGGAGTTAAATTGGTCAAAATGACCATTCCCTTAATATTTTTTTGATTTACTTGTCTTTAGGAAAAGTGTGGGAAATGTTTTAGATGATGTTATTTTCACCTAAGAAACATTTTACAAGCAATGGATCACACAAACAAAGTGGTTTTAAAGAAATTCAAAAACTATGCATACACATATGCATGCATTCATGAGTTTAGTTGGAAAAGTTTTTGTTAACCCTAATCTTGATGATTAGAATTTGATGATCTAAGTTTGGTATTTTTGGG
Source organism: Avena insularis (assembly GCA_023614405.1). NCBI lineage: Eukaryota > Viridiplantae > Streptophyta > Magnoliopsida > Poales > Poaceae > Avena > Avena insularis. Next base: position 393,026,937 of record CM042695.1, read on the forward strand.
ATGTTACAAACCCTCCCCCCTTAAACAAAATCTCGTCCCGAGATTTGAAAAAGGAAGAAAAGATTACCTAGGATTTGAAGAGATCGGGAAACTCCGTCCTGATGTGATCTTCGCGTTCCCAGGTAGCTTCCTCTTCTGTGTGATTGCTCCATTGAATCTTGAGAAACTTGATGCTCCGGGTTCTGGTGGTTCGAAAGGCTGCCTCCAATATACGGATGGGCACTTCGGGATAGGTCAGGTCATCGTTGATCTCTATGGTCCGGTGGTCGATATTCTTGAACACTTCGGTCTTCTCGAGGACTTCGAGACATTTGCGAAGTAATGAGATATGGAACACATTGTGCACAGATGACATCTCTTCAGGTAGCTCCAGGTGATAAGATACTTCTCCTCGACGGTTCAAAATTTTGAAAGGTCCGATATATCTGGGGGCTAACTTTCCCTTGAGTTGGAAACGCTGCATTCCCTTCAATGGCGACACTTTCAGATAAACAAAACCTCCTATGTTAAAGTCGAGGTCTCGACGTCTCTTGTCGGCATAACTCTTCTGTCGGGATTGGTCTGTCTTGAGATGCTCACGAATCTTGTGAACCTTCTCTTCTGCTTCTCGTAGGATGTCGGGTCCGAAGATCTGACTCTCTCCTACTTCTGACCAGTTCAAAGGGGTGCGGCACTTTCTTCCGTACATGAATTCAAATGGGGCCATTTGCAAACTGGCTTGGTAACTATTGTTGTAAGAAAATTCTGCAAAAGGCAGACAGTCTTCCCATTTGGATCCATATTCTAACACACATGCTCTCAGCATATCCTCGAGTATTTGATTTACTCGCTCCGTTTGTCCGTCGGTCTGAGGGTGATACGCGGTACTGAAATCTAGGCGGGTTCCTAAACCTTCTTGGACTTTCTTCCAGAATCTCGAGGTAAACTGAGTTCCTCGATTCGATACTATGTTCTTGGGGACTCCATGCAAACTAACGATTCTAGCGATGTACAACTCGGCTAGCTTCGAACTCTAATAGGTGGTTTTGACGGGCAAGAAATGGGCGACTTTGGACAATCTGTCCACTATGACCCAAATAGAGTCATTTCCCCTACTAGAAGTAGGTAGTCCAGTGATAAAGTCCATTCCTACAGAATCCCATTTCCATTCCGGAATTTGCAAAGGTTGCAACAATCCAGCAGGTCTTTGATGTCCTGCCTTGACTCACTGACATATGTCACACTTGGCGATATAGCTTCCGATTTCTCTCTTCATCTTATGCCACCAAAATTGCTCTTTCAAATCTTGATACATCTTAGTTCCTCCGGGATGGATAGAATAAAGAGTATCATGAGTCTCCTTCAAGATAACTTCTTTCAACTCCGAATCTGCTGGTACACAAAGGCGTCCTTTGTACCACAAAACTCCTTCTTCGTCCTCGGTGAATCCGGGTACTTTGCCTGTACCGATACGACGCTTGATTCCGTCGATACTAGCATTTCCTTTCTGCGCTTCTTTAATCTGACTGATCAAAGTGGGCTGAAGTTCTATGCTAGCCAAAAATCCTTCACTTACTAATTCTATTCGAAAATCTTCCATCTCCTTGTGCAGACTTGGTTGCTCCTTCAAAATCATGGAGTTCAAGCGGCACGGCAATCTGCTAAGGGCATCGGCTACCACATTGGCTTTTCCAGGGTGATAGTGAATGTCCAGGTCATAATCCTTGATTAGTTCAATCCATCTTCTCTGCCTCATATTCAGCTCCTTCTGAGTGAATATATACTTTAGGCTCTTGTGATCCGAATAAATCTCACAACGATTTCCCATTAGGTAATGTCTCCATGTCTTCAGGGCTAGAACTACGGCTGCGAATTCGAGGTCATGGGTTGGGTAGTTTTGCTCATGTTGCTTCAATTGTCGAGATAGATAAGATATAACTTTGCCTTCTTGCATTAGCACACATCCGATACCAATCTTGGATGCGTCACAATACGCATCGAAGGGCTTCGTGATATCCGGCATAATCAAGATGGGGTCTGAAATTAATCTCCTCTTGAGTTCTTGAAAACTCGCTTCACATTTGTCGGTCCATTCAAACTTCTTGTCCTTCTTTAGCAATTGGGTCATGGGTCTGGCGATACTCGAGAATCCTTCTACGAATTTGCGGTAATATCCCGCCAATCCGAGAAAAGCACGAACTTGGGTTTGAGTGGTTGGGGCTTGCCAATCTTCTACATCTTTCACTTTGGTGGTCAACGGCAATTCCTCCGTTGATACAATGTGACCGAGGAATCCTACCTCCTGTAACCAGAATTCACATTTGCTAAACTTTGCATACAACTGATGCTCTAAGGGTTCCAAGAATGGTCCTTAGGTGTAGCTCATGTTCTTCTTCGATTTGGAATAAATCAGAATGTCATCGATGAAAACAACGACAAACTTATCCAGAAGTCCATAAAATCTTATTCATGAGATTCATGAAATAAGCGGGGCATTGGTTAATCCAAAAGACATGACTGTATACTGCATAATCCATATCGGGTGGTAAAGGCAGTCTTTGGAATATCCTCTGCACGAATTTTGAGTTGATGATAGCCAGTTCTAAGATCAATCTTAGAAAACACTTGGGCACCAGTCAACTGATCAAACAAATCTTCTATCTTGGGCAAAGGGTACTTGTTCTTGATGGTGACATCATTCAACTTCCGATAATCCGTACATAAACGGTTACCTCCATCCTTCTTGTCCACAAACAAGACAGGTGATCTCCATGGGGACGCGCTTGGTTGAATCAATCCGATTTCCAACATGGAATCCAGTTGCTTCTTCAATTCTTCTAGTTCCGACGGGTTCATACTATAGGGTCTCTGGGCTATGGGTCTTGTTCTGGGGATTAGTTCGATGATAAACTCGATATCCCGATCTGGGGGCATACCGGGCAAAACATCTGGAAATACATCGGGGTATTCACAGACTATCCGGACTTGGTCAATGGTAGGTTGGGCTAGACTCTTGTTACACTTGAATTGGCAGATATATGCTCGACTGATATTCCGGTGATACTGGTCATGGTGATGGCTTTCTTGGCACAGTCAATCAATCCTTTATGTTTGGACATCCAATCCATTCCAAGTACTACTTCCAAACCTTTAGTTCCGAGTACTATTAGATTAACATAAAAATCTATGCCATGGATTCAGATAGGGACGGCTTTGCAAATTTTCCTAGCCTTGGTGGTTGATTCGGGAATTTGTACAATCATCACATGCTTCAATTTGGTTGGTTGAATTTTACTAGTGCAAGCAAATTCTTCGGTGACAAATGAATGCGATGCACCAGAATCAAACAACACTCTTGCAAGTACTGAATTAACAGAAAACATACCTAGCATGACGTCTGGCGCTTCCTGAGCTTCTTCAGCATGCATGAGAAAAAGATGGCCATTGCGGTTGAGTGAATTCCCTAGGGCAAATCTTCTCCCTGGCTGGACACGACGCCGCTGCTGAGCTAGGACATTGGTATTAGGGGTTGTAGCATTCTTCTTGTTGGGACACTCGTTGGAATAGTGGCCTTTATTTCCACAGTCATAACATGTCACTTGTGACTTGTCCTTGGCTGCGACAGGCACAACATTGCTTCTAGTCCTTGGGGCAGTGTTGGGGTTGGTGGTAGCATTGTTGGGGTTGAACTTAGGTGGGGCGCGGGTGAAATTGCTAGAGTTGCCGGGGTTGTTGTGATTTCTTCCGGGTCTAGGGTTTCCACGGTTGGGATAGGTGGGACGGTTCATAGGGGGTCTATTGGTTCTTGGGGCAAATCCTGGAGATGGGTTGGGGCGATACTTTGGGGTCTGATGGGTTCCTGGTTGGTGCATCATGCGACGCTTGTGGTTCTCATTGGCTTGGTTGATCTTTCCTTCCATTTGGATGGCTGAATCGACAAGGGATTCAATATCAGCAAAGGGGATATTGACTAACACCGTCTGCATCTCGTCATGCAGACCATTCAGGAATCTTTCTTTCTTCTTGGCTTCGGTGTCTATCTCGTCCGGGGCATACCTAGCTAATGACAAAAATTTGTCACGGTATTCCACTACAGTCATCCTTCCTTGCTTCAACTCTCTGAACTCGTCTCTCATTCTCTTGATCAAACCTGGTGGCACATGGGTTCTGCTAAACTTGACCTTGAATTCCTCCCAGGTCATCATTTGGCCTCCGGTCATGGCACGAACACTGTTCCACCATGCCCTGGCATCTCCGGCTAGGTAATGGGTGGCGAATAGAACTTTCTCATTGGCTTCCACTCCGGCTACTTCTAAGTTATTTTCCATGGTTTGCAGCCAATCATCGGCGTCTAGGGGTTCTTCTGACTTGGTGAAAACGGGTGGGTTGGTATTCTGTAAATTCTTGAGCTTAGATCCGTGGTTGTCCTGATTTCCATGGCCTTGGTTGTTATGGGCTAGCTGGGCTATCTGTTGCAGAGTGGCTAGGTTGGCTTGACGTTCCGCTCTTTCACCGGCGTCGAAGTCAACATTTGCAGGATCTGCAACATTGGGTCCGGGGCTGAACCACTTCCTCCACGTGGCATCTGAAGATTGATATAGATCATGAGAAAAGAGGGAAATTTCTAAGGTTTTGGGTCTTTGAAAAGTTTTTAGAGTTTGACTCAGGCTTTTCTAGCAACTTGCTTTTTCATTCATTCATTCATAGCACACAGTACAACACACACCACAACAAAGGAAAACAGATGATTTTAAGAACCATTCTGGAATCTACGATACAGTGGGACCGACTACTACTCACTACGCTAGTGCTCAGTGCTACTACTCCTCGGAGTCCGTGGCTTCATCATCTTCATTATCATCGATGAAGGCGAAATCATCCTCATCGGTGAAGAAGTCCATGGCCTGATCCTCCAGAAAATCATCGTCATCGCTGAGATAAGAGTAAGGGTCTCCATGAAGATCTTCTCTGGCATTCTCCCTTTCCTCCAACTACATGTCCCTCTCGTGGATGGTCTCTTCCAGAGATGAGATGCGGTGGCGAAGACGGGCAATAATGCGCTCCTTCTTGTCGAGTTGACGGCGACGAGACTTGCGATCCTTTGCTAGCATGGCTATGGTCTGATCCTTCGTCTTGATGATGGCAGACTTGTGGTTGCAATAGTCACGACAGTTGTCCAACTCCTGCTGATGATCATACATCATGAAGCTAAGGTGGTCCAATTGAGTCTTCAGCTCGGGGTGGTATGGGGCTTCCAGTGGTTGTCCATTTGCATCACGCCTTGGGAAAAACTCAAAGTGAGTACCTTGATCTGATTGATGCTCTGCCCACACAGACGGGAAAGAGATTCCTGCATTGCTCTGGCAAGTCCATCGAGCCAGTTGTTCTCTCGTAAGGTGAACTGAATTCCTTCCGCAGTGGGAGGTTCAATCTTTCCTCGGAGACTTGCAACAATTAGCCACTGCAGATATTCTCCTCCTTGATCATTGAGCTGAGCTCCGAAGAACTCAGGGTGTGGACGCTCCAGAAGTTCCGAAAGCTGATCCAGATCCCTCTCAAAGATAAGGTCCCCTCCATTCCCAAGTTGATAAAACTTGCTGTACTTCACGTCCATCTATAAAAATAGAGGATGAGTAGATTAGCAGAGTGATCAAGTGTGTCAAAATTTTATCTATTTTGCAAGAGTTTTTGAGGAACATGAGGTTTTATGAAAGAATTAAAGAGATAAGAATGAGAATAGGTTTTTGTAAATATTTGTTTTCTTTGGTTTTTGAAACTAAGTTTTTGGTTCAACGTCCAACCTAACTAGGGTCTCCTATGGTCAGGATGGCTCTGATACCAACTTGTCAACACCCGGATTTTTCAATCGTAGATGCCTATTATGCCATACATCGCAATCCCAGGATTACCATTTTTGCGAGACATAACAGAATTGGATACCATAGTACTTCATCCATTACAAACGATACATAAGTTCTTACACAAATAGGGATCTCATGATCCAGTTCTTAATACAACTTCAAGCAGCGGAATACGTAATAATAACGGTGGCGTGGCGAAGCTCCATCTTCAGTGGTCACAGGCAATGCCGACGATGGGAGATGATCCTAGTTGTCGTAACCTTCCGGGTCCATCCTCCAGGTACTCCTCTTCATAGTCTGGCCATGGGAATAGCCAGGGACAAAGCCATGAGTACTCTTTAAGTACTCGCAAACTAATACTAACAGGTAAGAGGTTTTTGGATAATAGGACACTAGGCTCTAGGGTTGTTTTGCAAAAGCCAGGTTTATCTTTACTAAGTTCCAAAACTAGTCACAAATTTTATAACTCCTAAAAAAGGGATCTTGTAATTCAGGTCACAACTCTGTTGTGGTCAAGTCAAAGTCTCAGTTCATTTCATAAGTCATTTTGGAAAGTTTGACGGGGAACAGTATGGCCACTCCAACTGTCCATAATCATGACGGGCTATTCAATAGTTTGACACTCTGCAGAGATTGTACACTTTCACCACAACATTCGATACATCCGTCAGAACAAATCCTGAATTCACCATACTCGATATCACGGATAATCAATCCTAACCTTTCAATTACACTCCCTAGTATCAGCACCTCTCCTGTGAGTTTGGCCTCCCAACCATGACCACTTTGTCATCTTGGAGTCTTGCATGTGGACAATCTTCACAAGGTAGCCTCAGCTCAGACCTTGGCCATGAGGAACTAATACTAAGGTATATAAGTTTCAAATAATCCCTACCCAAAATTCGGGTATTGTGGTTGTACGATAAAATTGGAATGGTATCGCATCCAGACAACCATCAGTTTTATAAAGGGCTAAGGCTCATGCCTCAACATTTTTATCACCAAAATCATCAAGTGTTCGGAAACACATGTCCAAAACATTTCAATAGAATGATCCATCATTCCAAGGTTTTCATAACCATTTTTCCACCAAGTATTCCCATCTAAGGTTGATCAAGTTTTATGCTTAGCACTAGCATCTACAGATGGGGGTAATAATGATGAGGGGTGGTACTAGTGGAGTTTCACTAAGTCTAACCTTATACCTTAGGCTGAGATCAGGGCTCTAGCTTAGGCCAAACTTTATGCTCTTTAGGCAACCTTGAGCACAAATGTCTAATATCTACCAAACTCTTAGGTAGACTCGAAGTAAGCTTTGATAAAGAAAAAAAAGTAAGAAGCTTGCCATAAAACTAGGATTGGTTTAGCAAGTGGGTATGATCACTTATGCTTAAGGCATATAGTATTCATATCACAAGCATGGGTTTGTGGCAACCATAGGGTATTTTGCAAGGGTGAGCTTGCACAATGTCAATATAAGCTTGCATAGGTATAGTATCTTGCAAGTGTTAGCTTGCCTTGTGCAGAGCAGTGGTTGAAGTTCTCCTCGGCTTCCTCTTCGTAGTATCCTCCTTCCTCCTCGTATCCTTGGTCGGTACTAGCGTCTATGAATAAATACGAGGTACACAATCACCAAACAATACTTAACTACTTGCAATCATTACACACAAGGGTCCTATGGATGATCTAGCATCATCTCTAACATTACAAGGTTAAGGCTTGGTTTGAATCTTTTATTTTAGAAAAGTAATTTCTACTCATTGAGAAACTACTTAAGATTTAATATTCTCCAAACTAAACATGGGATCATGTTGACACATGTCATCACCACATATTGTAGTCCATGGGAAAGTGATTTAAAGTGGTGTCACAATTAAATAAGGTTTTACCCTTTTATTTTAATTAATTAAAGTGGCTAGAAATGCTTATAAAGCATTCTTTTATTCCTTGAACATTATTTCTTCAAGTAAACCTATATATTTTTATATATTCTGAAAGGTATGGTTAAATGTGATTTTTGAGAGTTGGAATCAACTCAAAAGCTTTTATGGTTTAAATTTGAAAAATGTTTGAATGCAGAAAAGCTTCTGCCTTGTTATTTTTTCTATGGTTGATCTACTGATCCAAATGACTTGAATCCAACGGGCTTGGATTAAGCATTCACAGACCTTTCCAACAAAATTGATTTCATCCAATTTGATGCACTGAATCGATCTAGGTTGCTTTTTGAAGTTGGGTGCTGAAGTGGGTTTGAAAAGAAATAGAAAAAGGTTTAATTTGAATAACTGGGCTGCGCGGGAAATTCTAACGGGCCGGCCTGCTAAGCGCAGTGCTCACGCGGGCTGCGTAAGTGGGTGTCCCCACTCGTCAGTGACACGGGGCTGGGCGAAGCGGTATGGGGTGATGTGGATCGTTCGATCTAGCTCTAATCCAACGGCTATGGGTCATCGTCGACGCGAGACAGCTCCGGCGAGAATGAAACCTAGCGCGGCCAGTGAGGGTCGCTGGGGGCTCACCGGGGTACTGGCGAGGGTCGGCGAGGCGGGCGAACGACGAAGTCGACGACGGTGAACCTCCTGGTACCAGTGGCTTCTCCTGGGGCGGCTCCAATCGTGGGCTCCCTTCTTCTCCAGAGGCGGCGGGCTTCGGTGAAATTCTGGCGAGGTGGTGCCCGCCTTGCTCGGAGGATGGTGTGGCACGGTCAGTGGGGAGAGGGGAGTGAGATGGTGTGATGAATTCGTGCAGGGGTGGCCTCTATTTATAGTCAAGCGAAGCGACCGTCGGGGCGCAAGGTGAGCTCGTCGGGGGCGACGTTACAGGCGGCTAATGGCATGGGCACGGGTAGGGGACGGTTCTGTGTCTCCTGGCGATGCTCAACGGCATGGTCGCGAGGCATGGGGCGATGTGGTTTGGTCTGGAACGGCCGATGCTGGCGTCTTGACGAGGCGATGGCGGTGGATATATGGCACGGGGCGGCAAACGGGGGTGTCTGGCGGTGTCCTGGGTCGGTGGTGATCGTGTGTGCGCGCGGTGAGGGCGGCGCGCGGTCTATGGACGCTGGTCGCGGGTGGCGCTCTGGCGCATGCTCGGCAAGGTCTGGGCGTGTCTCGTGCGCGTGGTCTAGGGCTTGGCAACGCTTCATGGCTGGGACGAAGCGATGGCGGTGGACGGTGGGCTGCCTCCCAGACATGTTGGCTAGGCTTGCTGCTGCTCCTAGCTTGCTGTCCACAATGGAGTGACATGGGTGTGCTCGGCTGTTCACCATTAATGGCAATGGAAAGCTCACAGGGGTGCTAGTGTTGGGCTAATCTTTCTAGATGATCTACTGAGCTGTGTGTGAGCTAACTAGGGAACAAGTTAGGGAAGAATCACTGCACACTATAGTGTTTGTGGTTTTGTTTGATTTGTGTCTGCAACCTGTTTGATGAAATGGCCGCATGAACTCAAGTTTTGAATTTTGAAATGATTTTTGGTGGGTTTGCTAGATTGGTGCTGGTGAGTCTGCAGATGCTTGGGTTTTGAAAATTGAGCTTGTTTGAGTGGGTTTTGAAAAAGTGGGATCTTCCCATATGAAGAAGATTCAATTTTGAAATGTCATTTAAACTATGCATTTGAAAGTTTCTGGATGATCACAAAGTGGGCCTTGATACTATGTTATTAGTACATTCAAGGGGTGCAAAGATTCAAAAAAGTTTCTGTTAGGTTCTGAAAGTTTGAGATAGCCAAAGTAGGCATGGGAGTTAAATTGGTCAAAATGACCATTCCCTTAATATATTTGTTTTGATTTACTTGTCTTTGGGAAAAGTGTGGGAAATGTTTTAGATGATGTTATTTTCACCTAAGAAACATTTTACAAGCAATGGATCACACAAACAAAGTGGTTTTAAAGAAATTCAAAAACTATGCATACACATATGCATGCATTCATGAGTTTAGTTGGAAAAGTTTTTGTTAACCCTAATCTTGATGATTAGAATTTGATGATCTAAGTTTGGTATTTTTGGGATGTTACACAATGTCTTTAGTATTATATTTAGAGTCTTGTAGACTAAAGTTAACTTTAAAACATAGATGGTTTGAAAGTGTAATGCTTATGATATTTGTACCTTGTGTACTTGGTAATGTTTCCTTAAGGTTTCTTAAGAATGGTTATATTTTTTACTTGGTGTAGTGGTTTCTTGATTTTTATAATGGAATAGTAGCATTTACCTTTTTATAGATGAGTGGTTATAGTTTATAAACAAAGAAATAATATTACTTAACTACATATGGACTTACTATAGTGTTGTGATGGTTTTGTAATCTGGTGGTTGAAGTATGTGGAAAAGATTGGATTTAGTCCCAAATTATTCTTGACGATTTTGTATTGGATAAGAATCCTTTTTGGCAAATAATCTACACTTATGGTTGAAAGATAATTCAATAAAATAGAATTTATAAAGTTTTGAACCATTATAACTTCATAATATTAATATTTAAGACTAATACTATTTATTAGACTTAATTGACTAATTTTTTGAAATATTAACAAATTTTATTTACCCTTATATGAATTATTAACTAAGGAAATAGGTTTAAATACAAATTACTAGAGTATTAAGTTTTTATTTACTTTAAAAGTGGAATATTATATTTTTAACAAGTAGACATTATTTTTGTGATAATTTTGATATATTACATTTATTTTTGTGAATTATAAATAATAAGATATGATTTTTATAAGATTTATTACTTTATAAATACTTAATAAATAATAAATACTTATTTAAGTGAAATAATAATGCATGATTATAGTTTTAAAGTATTTTTTATTTTTCCAAGATTTTTGGTATTTCATTTATATTTTTAACATTTACCATTATTAAAATAGGAATTATCAAAGTTTTATTACTTTTAAACACTTTATTAAATAATTATTTAAATTGTTAACATAATAATGTTTGATAATGGTTTTAAGTTATAGATTTTATTTTCCTAAATTTTTTCATATATTACATGTATTTTTTTTGAATTACAGAACTAAAGATATTAATTTCACAAGATTTAATTACTTTATTTAAATTTCTGGAATGTTTATATTTGAATTAATATTGTTTTATCAATTTACTAAACAGACACAGAACTTCTTACACCTAAACTAAACCTACCCAAGGTCACTGACCAGTGGGCCTATGGCCACATCATCAGCCATGCAAGCGTAGACTAGGTCAAACGGTGGACTGGGTCAAGGGTGGCGTCGGCATGACGTTGCTACGACATCAGCACAACCACCGCCATCAGTGGGTGGTCGTCGGTGATAATCTACGGCGCCCTAGCAGATGAAACTAGCCTAGTTCGAATCAAGGCAACATGCTGGACCCTAAAGTGGCGGCGCCACTCGGAAATGGTCATCGGAGCCTAGGCTCCGACGAGCTCCGACGGTGGCCGACGATGGCATAAGGTGAGACGGTGACTTACATCGAGATAAGGCAATTTAGGGATACTGGAAGCTTCAGGAACTCACCCTGATGACGATAGAGAGGTCGACGAGGGCAGGCGTGGTCGGAGACGAGCTCTCCAACAAGATTTCCGACGAACACCGATGGCACAAGATGATGAAATTCGCCCCAACTCGTACTCCCCTAGTCTCTGCGTTCTTCTTAGATGATCTACAAGCCACGGTGCTTCTCCTCGTCTACTTCACGGCCTCCAGGACAAACTCTACCATCGGCGAGGCGTGGCTCCGGCGAGCTAGGGTTTCGGCCCCATTCGAAACAGAGAGGATAAGGAGGAAATATGGATAGGGATGAGGCAGGGTGTCGCGGTGGCCTTCTTATCTCCCCTCTGGGCGGGCGGGCATCTTGGCCTTGACAACGCAGTGACGGCATCGGCGGCGGACTCCTCCATGTGCTGTGTGTGTGAGGATGACGATGATGTTCACTTTACAGAAAACCCTCCTGGCAATTCTTTCAGCTCAACCCGTCGTCCCTCTTCGGTCCCATCCGTCAGCCAGAGGAAAGAGCGAACTGGGATGGCTGCTGGGCTTTTGTGGGCTCCACGTGGGCGACAGGTAAGAAGAAAGGAAGTTGGGCCACGACCAGGAAATATTTTTTATTTGTTTTCCTTTTTCTATTTCCTGTTTTGCTTTTCAGATTTGTATTTAATCTATAATTTGAACTTTTCTAACAAAGTTTATTTTCTGAGAATTTGCAGCAACAATTAATATTGATTGAGATTTATTTTATAAATCTTAATGGTAAATATTTATTTTTATATATTTCTTTATTTTATTTATATGAATCTCTTTTTAATATTTTGTAGAAGCCTTTGTTATTAATTTTCTTTCTATAATAAATCATGGCTTTATTATATGATATTTCCTTATTTGTTTATAAAACTTAATTCTAGTTAGCTCATAGTTTGAATAGAATTTTTGATCCATGATATACAAAGGAAATTAATATGGTTAACATTACTCGCATTAATTTAGAAAATGGCAATGTATATATTCTATTAAGATTAACATACAAGTTAGGGTTTGAATTGTAAGTGCTTACCCTAGAGTTTAGGGTCCTTAATTTACTTATATTCATTTGTTGATGTGAGTAAAGATTTAATAGCTAAGCATATTGTCTTCTGTTTGTGATCTTTAATGATATCACCCTTTAAAATAGAAAGTTATATCTAAAATATTTTATGGAAAAGAATTGATAAAAATATCTCCTAAACACATATGGTTAAGACAATTGGAAATGATAAAGATGTGCTTATGTGATTTGCTATAGGAAAATGTTCCTGTAAAGTGGTATGGAGACAAGATGAGGGATCAATAACATGAAATGGATATTATGTTTGGTTTGAGATTTAAAGTTGGTGTTTACCAAGAATTCCTATCTTCCATAATTCACAATCCTAGACTTCTAATTAGGGTTTGACACGATGAGCTTTACTAGATAATTCACAATCCATAATTCCTTTCCTAGATATACTATTTTTTCCTATCCATCATCATGGTTAACATGATGAGCTTTACTTCACAAGAATATTCTTATCCACCTTTTATTCCTCTGAACTCATTGATGAATCCAATGAGTTTGACACTAAAGCATTTCATGATCTTCACCTATCCAGACTTGGCTATATCAACTACTCTTCTGCTGATAACCTTCAATCAAATAAGTAGTTCCTTCAAACTACACTCATTATCTTCCTTAATCATCCAGCACTAATATTCTCCAGTAGATGTATACATCAAACTACCTTTCTCTAAAGATTACTATCCTTTAAGAGAAATAACACTACTTACATAACTCCATGCTATACTAGCTTTAATTTAATCATACTATCTTACATTTACTTTACTCTAATAACTCATGCTCCAACCTCACATTATATTAATGTGACTTGTAATGACTACTCTAGGCTAACTTATCTATACTAGGGTTCAATCATGTTCTACCCACCAATGTGACTTATACATGATATAAGTATTCAATCTTGGTGAGTAAGGTATAATCATTATAATCCTTTAATCATTTATAGCCTAGGTTTCCAGTTGGCTAATTAAGGCTTTATCAATACAACTTTACAATTGTATTGAAATTATCTTCTTAGTATCTCTTATTGGATTAAGGCTGTTATTCATGGACTATGCCCACTTGATCCAATAGAATTACTACTGGTAACTATCTTCAGGATTCATCCTTGTAATCTTCTTTACTACCATATATATATTCCAATAACTCTTCTATCATTTCAGGAGTGAGTTTAACTCCATCAATTATCACATTGATTTTCTTCTTCTTCAATCACTCCCATCCTATAGATGATATCTAAAAGTAGCATTACTATTTACCTCTTCTTAGTTGTTTCTTTATAGGCACTTAAATGTATGCCATAATATGGTCAATAGTTGATAGATTAAGAACTGGTGAATCAATAGTTGATTTCTCAACATTGATGAACAACAGATATTGGAATATAGCTCAATAGAGATGATAAGGGTTGATATGGAAAGAAAGATATATGGTGAATGATCTTGACTTAGTTTCTTTCCTTCCCAATCTCACTAAAGAGTTAAAGTTAGGTATTACCATGATACTCATGGTATAATTGGATAAGAAATAAATAAGTCAAGGGTAAATTATTACATTCTTAACTTGGTATTCATGGGTTGTTGTGATGAATAGTATGATATGATCCCTTAAGGATCAGATATTAGTCATTTAAGCAATGCATTATGATTTAATTGTTATTATATTTTATCTACCCTTAGATCAAATTATGGTTACCAAAAAATAAGATTTTAGCAAGGTCATATTGAAACTTATCACAGTCAACTTGATGATTTACCTCAATTCCATCAAGTTGAGAGAAGCTTCAATCACTTTGACAGGTTTTGTTCAAAAGCGCGAAAATTATTCGGATTTTCTATGCATGAATGCAATACACACATCTGGGTTAAGCTTATTTCTAAGCTCTAATGCTGGGATGTTACACGAACACATGAAGTCTTTCGGTAGTTGGATGCAGACACATCTCTTGAATGACACCACCGTTGGAGATCAGCTATACTTGTTGGCCATGTCACCATCTTCTACTTTATTGAATTTCCAAGGGTACGAAATAAATGGGAATACATTCTACATGATCTCCTAAGATAAAAAGAGCACCAACCAAAACAGTGGTGTCCGCTTTGATGCAACGGATGAGAATGGGCAAAAGGACACATATTATGGTTACATAGAGGAGATATGTGAACTTGACTATGGAGTCTCTTTTAAGGTCCCTTTGTTTCGCGGCAAATGGGTCAACCTGAATGGGAAGGGGTAAAGATAGACCAGCTGTACGAAATGACAACAGTGGATCTCAACAATCTTGGTTACAGAGATGAACCATTCGTCCTAGCCAATGATGTGTCTCAGGTTTTTTATGTCAAGGACATGTCCTCCAGACCGAAAAAAGAAAAAATAAGCAAACGAATACATCATATGATGAGCCAAAGCGTCACATAGTTCTTTCAGGGAAAATAAACATCATGAGAATTGAGGACAAGACAGACATGTCAGAAGATTATAATAAGTTTGAGGAAATTCCGCCCTTCACAGTGAAAACTGACCCAAGAATTCCGTTAAGTAAAGAAGATGCTCCATGGTTACGCCTAAAGCGATCATAAGGAAGGACTTACGCTAAGAAGTTCATTCTCATATTATGTACCTCTAGTTCATGTCTGGCTGGTCAGCCGCATATTGTGAACCTAAATGCCATGAGACATGATGGCTCATTTTGTAAAGGATATTTTATGAGTTTTGCAATTTTCCAAGTTAAATAAATGTATTGAGTGTTAGTCCCGGTTTGTGCCTAGACCGGTACTATAGGGGGGCCTTTAGTCCCGATTTTGTAGTCTCAGTTTTTAGTATTAATAAATGTCTTGAGTGTTAGTCCCGATTCGTAGAACGACTTTCCCGAACTATGAATAAGTTGTCCAGATTCGTACTTACCATTAAGATCTGATCTCCAAACGCGCGTGGTCACATATTAGGGAGTGCCTCTATGGCTAGTTTCTTGGAGATGCTGGAGGACTAGGCTCTGGCGGCATCTCCGTGAAACTGGTCGTAGTGGTGTCCCTGCTGTCGCACACCATCTTGCGGCTTGTAACTTCTCTAACTAGATTAATAAGCCTAAGAGCTAACTAATTTCACATATTAGGGAGTGCCTCTATGGCCAGCTTGTTGGAGATGCCGGAGGACTGGGATTCGGCGGCATCTCCCTCAAGCTGGCTGTAGTGGTGTCCCTGCTCTCGCAAACCATCGATCTTGGAGATGCCTCAAACTGGCTGGAGGATTGGACTCACAAGGATGCCTATTCATAGTACAAGCAGCTCGGCATAGTGTTGACACTCACGACATAATGTCGACACTCACCCCTATCATTAGTGCTCACTCGTGTTTTTTCCCGATTGGTGTCTCCAACCGGGACTAAATATTCAGCTTTAGTCCCGGTTAGCGACACCATCCGGGACAAGGTACAAGCCGCACGACATAATGTCGACACTCACCCCTATCATTAGTGCTGCCTAGCCCAGTTTGCCGCAATCCCTTCAGTCGCGGTTGATTTCTCCAACCGGGACTAAAGATGAACCCTCTATTTATAGGCATTTCCCTCTATTTATAGGTCTTTTCCTCTATTTATAGGCTGCTCGATCACCTGAGCGAACTCACAAGAATACAACAACTTCTTCATATTTAGTCCCGGGACTAGGTAACACTCAAGACATTTATTAATATTAAAAACTAGGACAACCCGGGACTAGCTAACACTTCGGACTAAAGCCGCCCCTTTAGTCATAATCTTGCCTAGTCCTATAGTACGCAGCTTCATTGTCTTCTTCATCATCTTCATCATCACCGTCATTGTCACCTGTCACTCCGGGGATCCTCAGCCCAGCCATGGCATATACCGGGGGCACCTACCACTCCGGCCTCGGATTCACGGCGGGCAGGGAAGGGGTCTCCTGGAAGACGATGTCGCTACCGCCAGGCAGGGAAGGGACCTTCTTGTGGCTCTGTGGCGGGTGGACTTGTGGGCATCACAGGCGAGGATGGTCTCCCCCGTAGCGCATCACGCCGATGATAGTACGGTTCGCCCACAATAGACGGCGGCCGACTTCATTGTGGTTCACCAGGGGTGGGCCATCACCCTCATACCTGGCGAGCTCCCTTTCCCACCGGTTAGCAAAGAAGGCATTCCAGGTGTCGTAGTTGTCGGGATCCGACTGGGGATCCATCCGCTGCTCCGGCGTGAGCTCGTGGTAGAAGTGGTTCGTGATGGCCGCCTGGCGTGCGGAACCTTGAGGGATAGGAGGGACAGGAACCCTCGGCGCTCAACATCCAGCCGTGGGCGTCCGTAGTTCGGGCAAGGGTAGCTGGGCGCTGGCCTTCTCGGTCTCCTCGAGGGTCAGAATGGGCCAGTAGGCGTTGTCCATTGTTCTGAGAGAGAAAGGTGTGGATGTGTGGATAGCCATGGCGCGATCGTCCTAGATATAGAGGGAAAGGTCAGGAAAACTTGGCGGGAAGGGTGGGCAATGGGCGGGAAATATCTATAGTCCCGGTTAGTGACTACAACCGGGACTAAAAGCTCTGGTAAAAGGGAAAGGGCAGGAAAACTTGGCGGGAAGCGGTGGGAAATGGCAGGAAATATCTTTAGTCCTGGTTAGTGACTACAACCGGGACTAAATGGATATTATCAATGGTAAGGAAATCGGTAAATGTTAACTGCTCGTTTGGTTTGGGAGTAGCGACTAATCGGAATTTGGACGATTAACTGATTTAATCGGTCGGTTATTAATCGATGCAGCCTACAAAAATTATCACCTAAAACACGTATGAATCCTCTTGCACCTCAACCATCTACCCTATTAAAGGAAGCCTTAAGCTCCCGGATGAGATCCTCAAGGCGCTCGAGCTCTTGTATCTGAGATATGGTTGGCAACTACGAGGAACTGGTCAACAATGACAAGGAACTGGTTGGTGCTGACAGAAATCAAGCTCCTGGAGGCAGGGATCGATTGGGAGCTTCGCAAAACCTACTTCATTTGGGCGGGCTAGCAGATGGATGGGCGATATGTGTTGATAATTTTGCAACTTTTTTGACCAAGTGTAGTGGTTAATCGGGAACATACCTAGTAACCGGAGTGTCAAACCTATTATTCGGGCTAAACGATTAACACAAAGGATTAGTGGTAATCGACACAGTCAGATCCCTAGTAGCGAGTAATCGGCCTATTAATCGCTGATTCGGCCTATTTTTTGAACAGTGGATATTATACTAAGATTCTTTATATTTTATGTCTGCCAAATCGGCAGGAACCGGGACTAAATATCTTACATGGACTATATCCCAACCAGGAGATCTCAAACCTTTCCCTGCATCCCGGGTAAAAAGGACAAATGTCTGCCGAATCGGTAGGAAGTGGGTCCGGTTTGTACTACAGGTACATGATCTAACGCCCATGATTTTTTGAAAAAATCATTTTTAGACTCACAATATGTGGTTTCTTCAGAGATCCAATACAAGTTCTAACGATGCTCGTCACCTATCTTCATGCACGCCGGTTCGACCTTAGTTCGAAAAGGGGAAATTCAAAACGGGCATAAAAATTCAAAAAAATGTCCGAACAATGTAAATCCTTCACGTGGTGTCATATTATGTGACATGATTGCAAGGAAAAATACCAGACTTGGTATATTTATCATGTCTCGAAAAAACCTTCACAAAATGACCTATCATGTTCGAGGTTTCATGGCTCTCGGTCTAAATGACCGATGTTATGTGTTGAATCGCGGCATAGTTTGTGATACTGTGCCCATATTATGTATGCATGTGGACATTGGGATGGAGAACAATATTGCATGAGGAAGTTTTCCTTTTCGTCGCACGTAAAAGCCATTTTCCATTTTCCGAGCGCAAAAACGGGTCGTTTTGCGAAGCAACCACCAAAATGCTGTTTAAGAATGCTACCGTCCCATTTTTATAAAATACTAGACCACCTTACATGGACTATATCCCAACCGGGAGATCTCAAACCTTTCCGTCCATCCCGGGTAAAAAGGACAAATGTTTGCTGAATCGGTAGGAAGTGGGTCCGGTTTGTACTATAGGTACATGATCTAATGCCCGTGATTTATTGAAAAAATCATTTTTAGACTCGAAATATGGGGTTTTTTCAGAGATCCAATGCAAGTTCTAACGATGCTCGTCCCCTATCTTCATGCACGCCAGTTCGACCTTAGTTCGAAAAGGGAAAAATTCAAAACAGGCATAAAAATTCAAAGAAATGTCCGAACAATGTAAATCCTTCACGTGGTGTCATTTTATGTGACATGGTTGCAAGGAAAAATACCAGACTTGGTATATTGATCATGTCTCGAAAAAACCTTCACAAAATGACCTTTCATGTTCGAGGTTTCATGGATTTCGGTCCAAATGACCGATGTTATGCGCTAAATCGCGGCATAGTTTATGATACTGTGCCCATATTATGCATCCATGTGGATATTGGGATGGAGAACAATGTTGCAGGAGGAAGTTTTCCTTTTCGTCGCACGGAAAAGCCATTTTCTATTTTCCGAGCGCAAAAAATGGGTCGTTTTGTGAAGCAACCACCAAAATGTTGTTTCAGAATGCTACCGTCCCATTTTTCTAAAATACTAGACCATCTTACATGTACTATATCCCAACCAGGAGATCTCAAACCTTTTCGTCCATCCCGGATAAAAAGGACAAATGTGTACCGAATCGGTAGGAAGTGGGTCCGGTTTGTACTATAGGTGCATGATCTAACGCCCGTGATTTTTTGAAAAAAAACATTTTTAGACTCGCAATATGGGGTTTCTTCATAGATCCAATGCAAGTTCTAACGATGCTCGTCCCTTATCTTCATGCACGCCGGTTCGACCTTAGTTCGAAAAGGGAAAAATTCAAAACAGGCATAAAAATTCAAAAACAAATGTCAGAACAATGTAAATCCTTCATGTGGTGTCATATTACGTGACATGGTTGCAAGGAAAAATACCAGACTTGGTATATTGATCATGTCTCGAAAAAACCTTCATAAAATGACCTATCATGTTCGAGATTTCATGACTTTCGGTCCAAATGACCGATGTTATGTGCTGAATCGCGGCATAGTTTGTGATACTGTGCCCATATTATGCATCTATGTGGAAATTGGGATGGAGAACAATGTTGCATGAGGAATTTTTCCTTTTCGTTGCACGGAAAATCCATTTTCCATTTTCCGAGCGCAAAAAACGGGTCGTTTTGTGAAGCAACCACCAAAATGCTATTTCAGAATGCTATCGTCCCATTTTTCTAAAATACTAGACCATCTTACATGGACTATATCCCAACCGGGAGATCTCAAACCTTTCCGTCCATCCCGGATAAAAAGGACAAATGTCTGCCGAATCGACACGAAGTGGGTCCGGTTTTTGAAAAATCATTTTTAGACTTGCAATAGTTTAAATGGTTACATTAATTATTTTTAAAAATAGAAAATGGTTTTGAATTAGTTATTCAAATTCAAACACTTTTTATGTTTAAAGTTTTTCAATATTCCAAATTAATATGCAAAAAATATAAGTTAATTCATTTTTAATTTAAAATGGTTAATAGTTTAAATGGTTACATTAATTATTTTTAAAAACAGAAAATGGTTTTGAATTAGTTATTCAAATTCAAACACTTTTATGTTTAAAGTTTTCAATATTCCAAATTAATATGCAAAAAATATAAGTTAATTCATTTTTAATTTCAAATGGTTAATACTTTAAATGGTTACAATAATTATTTTTAAAAAACAGAAATGGTTTTGAATTAGTTATTCAAATTCAAACACTTTTTATGTTTAAAGTTTTTCAATATTCCAAATTAATTATCATTTAAAAAAATTACAAATTTAAACCCCATAATAAAAAATAAGGCGGGAACAAAGAGATAATTTGTGAAAATTTTGAAAACAGGACCTTTAGTCCCAGTTTCTGGATCCAACCGGGACTAAAGGCTCCCTGCGCACGCCGCTTGGGCTCTGCCAAAAATATGAAAAAAGTGGCTAATACGTCCCGGTTGACCAACCGGGACGTATGGCCATTTAGTCCCGGTTGGAGCCACCAACCGGGACAAAATGTCCTTTCTTTATAACTGTGCGCGTCTCTTCTTCTTCTTCCCCATCTCATTCATCGACGCGCGCATAGGAATCCCCCACGATGTCGGCAGTTGCAGGCTCGTCGCCGCCACCAGCGTCCGGCCGCCGCCACCTCTCGTCATGGCGCCCGTCGCCTCCGTCCATGCAAGTAGAGGGCTCGAGCACGCGCCATCGTTGCCATGCCTCCGTTTCCGTTGCCACCCACACGCCGCACCGCCGTTGCCACGCAAGCAGAGGCCACCACCGCGCCACCATTTCCGCCCACGCGCCTGGCCCGATCGCCACTACCACCAAAGGTGCACTGCCGCACCCTCCTTCTGTGCTCCCCTTCGTCGCGCGTCGGCATATATGCATATGCAGTACGTACGTATAGGTTAATTAGGTTAATTAGGTTAATTAGCTATAGGTTAATATAGGGTTAATATTAGGTTTAGTTAGGGATTATTTGGAATAATAGCGATAATTTGTGGATCGGGGTCATCGCCACATCGCCACTCCTTTCGGCGGTTGGATGCAGACACATCTCTTGAATGACACCACTATTAGGGGCGGCGCTAGTGCTATCAAGGGTTATCGCCTTTTCCGTGCAGTTCTAACGCGCCTAGTCGCGCTCTCTGGGGCGCGCTGTGTCGCCGCCGCCGACCATAGCAGGGCCGGCGCGCCACTGCGGAGGGGTTTAGGGTTTAGAGTTTAGTATATGTATATGTATATTATCATATTTTTTATATATTATCATATTTTGTATATGTATATGTATATTATCATATTTTGTATCACTGTTAAAAAATAGGCCGAATCAGCGATTAATAGGCCGATTACTCGCTACTAGGGATCTGACCGTGTCGATTACCACTAATCCTTTGTGTTAATCGTTTAGCCCGACTAATAGGTTTGACACTCCGATTACTAGGTATGTTCCCGATTAACCACTACACTTGGTCAAAAAAGTTGCAAAATTATCAACACATATCTCCCATCCATCCGCTAGCCCGCCCAAATGAAGTAGGTTTTGCGAAGCTCCCAATCGATCCCTGCCTCTAGTAGCTTGATTTCCGTCAGCACCAACCAGTTCCTTGTCATTGTTGACCAGTTCCTCGTAGTTGCCAACCATATCTCAGATACAAGAGCTCGAGCGCCTTGAGGATCTCATCCGGCAGCTTAAGGCTTCCTTTAATAGGGTAGATGGTTGAGGTGCAAGAGGATTCATACGTGTTTTAGGTGATAATTTTTGTAGGCTGCACCGATTAATAACCGACCGATTAAATCAGTTAATCGTCCGAATTCCTATTAGTCGCTACTCCCAAACCAACCGAACAGTTAACATTTACCGATTTCCTAACCATTGTTTTTATATACTATTTTTCCAATAGGAAATGAATAAATCTTATAAATTTAATAACTATTGTTTAATAATTCAGAAAATATGCTTAATATATGAAATTTTTCAGAAAAATAAAATGTACAACTTAAAACTATTACCATACATTATTATGTTAACTATTTAAATAATTATTATTTGATAAATATTTTATAAGTATTAATACTTTGAAAATTCATATTTTAATAATCATAAATGAGAAAAATATAAATTATATACCAAAATTTTGGTATAAATAATATACCAAAGTAGTATACCTAAGTGACCCCTCTAATATGCATCCGAGGTTTCTCCGAACTAGGTTTTACACCCCTCGGAACTCCAGAATATTGGTTTTAGTTGATTTTTATTATTGTAAATATTGTAAATTAATTTTTATTATTGTGTATGTATATATTAGGGTTTCTCCGAATTAGGGTTTATATCTATCAGCACCCTACCTAACCTTATCCCTTAGCCGCTTTGATTTATCCGTTTTTCCACCTATGCAGAAAATATGGAACAACATGGCAGAGACAAAGAAAAGGAAGAGTTGGTCTATGGTGTGATCCACAGGGAGGCGACATTTTTGAACAACTTCGGTGAGGATGATCATCTTTTTGATGGAAGAGATGACTTTTTTGATGGACAAGGTCATGCCTTCCGCGAGGGAGAAGGTGATGCCTTCCGCGAGGGAGAAGGCGATGCCTTATGTGATCGAGAAGACGACCGCTCTGGCGAGGTGCATGTAATATAATTAATTCATCATCTACTGTCTATATAGAAATATTAACAACGATCTTTCTTCTTTTATCCCTCCGGATCGAACAAATCTACTGAAAAGATTAGACGAGGCCCAACCAAAAAGTTGGAAGACCATGAGAGGTTCAGGATCGAAGAAGTCGGTGACGACGGCAAACCGACAACTCCCCTTGTTGTCGCAAACAAATTTGTGGCACACTGCGAAGTAATCGTTAGGGACTTCGTCCCGATCACCATGCGAAATTGGAATAGGCATGTTGATGCGGAAGAGGGAACATCTTTATATGTCCCTAACATGGCCAAAGATTTACTGTGGAAGAGGCTAATGCTTAATTTCACCCTACCGAAGGTAGAGCTAGATCCAAATGCGGAGGTTCTAGTTGAGGACGCCAAGCAACATGCCAAAGCGATGCAGATGAAGGTCAGGGAATGGGCTTTGAAGAAGATGGCCCAGTGTTTCACCAACTGGAAGAAAAGATTGCACCTTGACTATGGCGTGAAAGAGAAGACTCTGGATTTCGAGAAGATTCAATATCAGAAGTTAAAACCATTTTGGGCTGAGTTTGTGAATTACAAGACATCAGAAAAAGCTAAGAAAATGTCTGAAACGAATAAGCTAAATGCTGCTAACAAGAAGTATCACCATACTATGGGGCAAGGTGGCTATAGGTCTGGCATTCCTAAGTGGAAGAAACTTGAGGATGAACTACGTGCTAAGAATATCATCCCAGAGACAAACGATTGGATCGAGCGTGCAAAAAATTGGTTTTACGGGCATGGGGGCACGTTGGACTCAGAAGGGAAGTGTATATATAACATAAGACATAAAGAAGACCCCTTGCCAATCGAGAACATAAGAAAAGCAGTAAAGGCTGTTGTAGATGGGGACTTCATTCCTGATAGAGAGAATGACGAGCTCACACTCGCCCTTGGGAATAAGGAACACGATGGACGAACACGAGACACAATAGGCTCCCAACCATGGAGCACTGGGTTTCCCGAAGAGAGGAAGAAATATCCTAATAGAAGTCGTAAGAGGATAAAGGACAAGGCGGAAGTTGAAGCAAATATTTAGGCAGAGCAAATGCGTATAATTGAAGAAAGAATAAAGCAACAACAAGATCAAATTAACGCACTTAGCCAGCAAGGTACTACCGGCCCATCTCAGTAGCACATGGTGGTAGAACCTGCATTCGATGCTACCGACCTATCGAAAATAATCGAAAAAGCAGTGTGGCTTCCACCGAGGTCCCGGGTGATGACAATGACGATGATGATGGTGCACCGACGATGGCTCGTGTTGGGTACCCAGTGGATGATATCACACAGATGACACACTGCGAGCTACATGTCAAAGTTGTGAACATATCAATGAAGGTGGCGGTCAGCTATGCCTTACCATTTGGACCTGCACCAACTTACCATTGTCGTCCGATTCCACAGGTCTACACTGTTGTCGGGGTGGATGAAATCATGCTCACCTTTCAAGTTTTGAAGCTTGAATACCCTGCAGGTGAAGGGGATGCGACTGAACTGGGAGAAGCAACAAATATCACCATTCTATGGCCAAGGGAATGTATCGTGCTTCCAAATCAGACGCCAAGGCCATCTTCGCCGCCACCTCACCAGTCTCCAGCGCGGTCGTCGCCGCCACGGCAGCCGTCTTCGTCGCCTCACCCATCTCTGTCGCCTTACCCAGCTCCGTCGCCTCACTAGTCTCCAGCGCAGCCATCGCCGCCGCGGCAGCCATCGCGGGCGCCTCAGGAAAAAAAGCATAAGCATACCACCACTACTCTGCGGAGTGGTAAGCGATCACCGACACGTAAACATGAGCCTCTTCCAAAAGTACCAAAGTTTCCTCCCAAGAGAGCTAATGACTGTACTGAAGAGGAGACTACGGCGATCGTTGAGGTGGAAACGACAGCGTTTTTTGCTAAGCTGAGGCGGCCGAAAGAGCCAGAGTTCCCCAGCACCGAAGAAGATAAAGCCCGAGTGTTCAAAATGCTAAAGGGCCTTCACCAATCCGAGCCAAAGCTATCATCAGACTATGAGCGCTCTATTCTCAGTCACATGCGGCACAATAACTATCGAAGAGCAGTACTGGTGCAAGAAGGAAATCTGTTGCCCAGGTCAGAGAATAAACAAAACAATCTTGCGCCCCTCTCAAGGTGATTTTCCATACCAATGTGGGGTCGAGCAAATATGCAGCCGAAGAGCAGTATGATCCAGAGGAAGTTGCACTATACGAAGAAGCGGCCGCTGCTCAAGGTATGAGTATTGCCCACTACTTATCCCAGTTACAGTACTTCTTCGTGGGTGAAGTAGCATACAAATACCAGTACGGCAAACCTCTCGTCAAACCTGAGGAGGTAAAGAATCTTCCAACAAAAATGCGAAGATTGCATAACTAGTACATGCATGCCACAAAGGCCGAGGCTAACTGGATAATGCTGAGGGTTACAAAAAAGCAATACGGGAAAGAAGTAGATGACATGATAGCCATTGAATTTGTTGAACTATTTCAATTATTCAATCAAGACATCTTGGACAAATCGATCATCAGTGCCTATTGTCTGTAAGTACTAATTATGTAATTAATTTAGTCTCTAGCTATCTCACCTCGTTTATTGCATGTATATAATCATACTATAATATGCAGAATGAAGATTCTCAAATGCAGCAGAGGACAAATCTATGACATTGGGTTCGTTGACCCATATTGGGTCATCAAGCTAATCTCAAAACAAAACCCCAGGATATGGAGGATAATATTGTACACGCGTTAAGGTTTTAAGAAACCAGAAGGGAAATACTATTTCCTTACAACTTTGAGTGAGTCTTATTGTCTTGTATACACTTTCTATTTCTCTTACTCGATGTTAAGTGTATAATTGATGAGTTATGCATTGATACATCGGAAACGTATCTATAATTTTTTATGTTCCATGCTTGTTTAGTATCTACTTTACTTTACTTTGTCTACACTTTGAGGTGCTTTCTACACGTTTTCTGGTACTAACCTATTAACAAGTTGCCACAGTGTGAGTTGCTTGTTTTCTGCTGTTTTTGGTTCTAGAAAAGCTAGTAAGGAAATATTCTCGGAATTGGACGGGACAAACGTCAAATTCAATAACTTTCCGTGGGGAACAAGAAGTCCAGAGGGGAGATAGAGAGGCATGCCAGGGCAGACAACCCCCCCTAGGAACAGCCAGGGGTGGGCCCGCTCCTGGGAGGGGTGTGGCCCCTCTGGCCACCGCCTCGGCCTCCCCCTTCATCTATAAGAAGCCCCCAACGCAGAAACCCTAAGAACCCGATCAAATATCCACGAAACCGTATGTAGCCTCCACCACCATCGTCCCTAGATCGGGGGGATCTGAAGTTCTTCCCGGCACCCTGCCGGAAGGGAGATCATCCCGGAGGCCTTCTCTCCGGTATGATGCATGAGTAGTTCCACCTTGGACTATGGGTCCATGTAGTAGCTAGATGGTTGTATATCCTCCTTGTGCTTTCATGTATAGATCTTGTGAGCTCCATTCATGATCAAGATCTAATCTATTTGTAATCATGCATGTTGTGTTTGCGGGGATCTGATGGATATTGATATTATTATGTTGGTTTGATTAATGGTTTTGTCTTTATGATTCTATCATGTCTGTGTTGTTTGTGATCTTGCATGCTCTCCGTTGTTAGTAGCTATCTTGGTCAAGTAGTTGCTAGTGACTCCAAGAGGGAGTATTTATGCTCGATAGTGGGTTCATGCCTCTAGTTTCCAAGGGAAGTGACAGAAATCTCTTCGGTTGTACATGTGTTGTTGCCACTAGGGAGAAAACAACGGTCTCTTGTTCATGGAACATGTGGACTATTTACCTTACACACTTTTCTTAAAGCAGTTGTCTGTTGCTTGCAACTTAGTACTGGAGAGGGTTCAGATGATAACCTGAAGGTGGACTTCTAGTCATAGATGCAGTTGGATGGAGGTCTATGTATATTGTTGTATTACCCAATCGAATCTCATAGGATCTTTCTTACTAGTAATTGCATTGTTATGCCTTGCTTTGTTCCTGTCAATTGCCCCGCTGTAATTTGTTTATCCTTCATGCCATGTTGTTTATCTAAGGAGAGCACCTCTAGTGAACTATGGAGCCCGGTCCAATCTTTACCATTGATACATCTTCCACTGTCACTTGTTTACTTGCTACAAACCATTACCTTCCACACCATATGTTTAATCCTTTGTTACAGCAAACCGGTGAGATTGACAACCTCACTGATTCGTTGGGGCAAAGTCTTGAGTTTGTGTTGTGCAGGTCTCCGCGTTGCTTGCAACACCTGTGTGACGTTTCCTTCCTCCTTATGGTTTGATAACCTCGGTCTCTACTGAGGGAAGACTTGCTGCTGTGCTCATTACACCTTGCTCTTGGGGTTTCCAACGAAGTGCTCCACGTCAAGCACCATCAACAAGTTTTCTGGCGCCGTTGCCGGGGAGGCCAAGGACGTCTTCACAAGGGGAGTCCTCCACTTCCTTTCTCTTTACTTTGTTTCTAGTTTGGTTTATTTCTTTTGGTTGGTTTTGTTTGCCTCTTTTAAAAAAACCCAAAAAATAGTCTAGTTTGGTTTGCTTGCTTTATTAAAAAACACAAAAAAATAGTTCCTGCTCTAGTTGCCACCTTGCTTTAGCTCACCATGTTGTTCCCAAGTTCGCCCTGAAAGATCTTGCAATAGGTAGTGG
Organism: Avena insularis; assembly: GCA_023614405.1. Classification (NCBI taxonomy): domain Eukaryota; kingdom Viridiplantae; phylum Streptophyta; class Magnoliopsida; order Poales; family Poaceae; genus Avena; species Avena insularis. The sequence goes on from CM042695.1 coordinate 393,054,308, forward strand.
CTCCATAATTGGGAAAGATAATATTGAAGAATTCTTTAATCATGTTAGCAAGCATGAAGACATTGAGGATAAATCTATAGAAGAACTTGCTCCTAATTATGAGATTGCTGTAGCTTCTTTAGTTCATATGTTGGAGGCTAGGTTTGTTAGCCTTAACCCCTTCATACAATTCTTGTTCCTAAAACTAAAAGAAGAAAATAATGCTGAAAAAAGAGAATTCATCCATGAAACTTTATCAAAAGAATTACATGATGTTGCTAAGGAAGCTAAAAAGGTCTTTGAGTGTTTCAATATGCTAGGCTCAAGTGTAGATGTTTTGGGTATTTCTGATAAAACTAAGCCTAGAGAAGAATTTAAGATACCCATACCCTTTAAGCTTGTTGGAATGCATGAAGCCTTTGAAAATAATTTTGATTGGATTGCTCCTGAAAATCTTTTTGATGAAAGTAGTAGACCAAAGAGAGATGAGAAGGGAACCCATTTGGATGAGATACCTTTCATAGTTTAAGATTTTGCAAGTATTGATGTTAATGCTTCCTCATTTGAAAATACTTGATTCTTCTTGCTTCTCCTCGAAACAGGCATACGCCCAACTATATTAATATAGCAATGGTTGAGACAGTTATTGGGCCAAACAGCACAACGCCCAAAGAAAAAACAGAGAAAATAAAAAAGAAAAAGCAGAGAAAACAAAGCCGACAACAGTGGCTTGACAAAAACGACGATGACCCGCAACCGCTGCGCCCTCCGAAGAAATACCACCACGCTCCTAGCGCTCCAAAGCATCGCGTATCAAGCAGCACCTCCAAGAAGGAAAACGACGACAACAACGCTACTTCCTGGACTGGTCCTAGGGTTTCCCCCGATACACTTGTTGGAATTATGCCCTAGAGGCAATAATAAAGATGTTATTATTATAATTCTTGTTCATGGTAAAGTTTATATTCCATGCTAGAATTGTATTAAGCGGAAACATTAATACTTGTGTGGTTTGTGAACAACACCGTGTCCCTAGTATGCCTCTATGGACTAGCTCATTGATTAATTATGGTTAAGGTTTCCTAACCATAGACATGAGTTGTCGATTAATAATGAGATCATATCATTGGGAGAATGATATGATGGACAGACCCAAACTAAGCGAAGCAATTAGATCGTGTCATCGTGTTCATCTTTGCGAAGCTTTTCTTATGTCAAATATTGTATTCCTTAGACCATGAGATAATACAACTCCCTGGTATCGGAAGAAAGCTTTGAGGTCATCAAACGTCATCCTATGAGAGGGTGATCATAAAGGTGTCTCTCAGGTGATCGGAAAGTACATTGGGTTGTATGTATCGAGATGGGATTTGTCCCTCCCAAGTCGGAGATATACTTGGGCCCACTCGATAATCGATATCAACACGCTTGCAAGCATGTGGTTAAGGAGTTAGTCACAAAGTGATATCGGATTACGAGCGAGTAAAGTACTTGCGTGAGCGAGATTGAACTAGGTATGGCCAGTGCAAGCGATCGAATCTCGGGCAAGTAAAATATCGCGAGGCGAAGGGAATATAAATATGGGATTGATTGAATCCTGGCATCGTGGTTCATCCGATATGATCATCGATGAATGTGTGAGTCAATATGGGTTTCAGACCCGCTGTTGATTATTGATATAAGATCATATGCATGTTCTCGAACCCGAAGGGTCACACATAACGTGTCTCGGCTAGGATAGATTGGATAATTGGTTTATGAGATTTTGTTCGGAGTCTCGGATGGGATCTAGGACATCACGAGAGGTTCCAGAATGGTCCGGAGAATAAGATTCATATAAGGCAATGCAGTTTTTGGAGTTCGGAATTGTTTCGGGTTAATCGGTATTGTACCGGAAGCTTCTAGTACCTTCCGGAAGGGGACCAACGTGGCCCCACCTGTCGGGAGGGGGCATGGGCCTATGAGGGAGTGCCCTGGCCGCATTGGGCCAGGGGCACAAGGCCCCATAGGGCCCAGCCGGCCAAACCTAGGGGAAACCCTAGGGGAGCTTCTAGAAGGAGGGGGGAAACTTGCCCCCCACTCTTCCCTCCTTGGCCGCCGGCCTAGGCTTGGGGGAGGGGCTAGGGTTGGCGCCCACCCCTCTATATAAAGAGGGCTGGGGGTGCACCCCCCCACACACACACACCTCCTCCTCAAGCCCTAGCCGCCCTGCTGCCCTCCTCTCTCTCTCCCTCCCGACTGCACGTAGGCGAAGCCCTGCTGCAGAAACTCTCCACCACTTGCACCGCGCCGTCGCGTTGTAGATCCAATCCGTCTCTCCACCATACTTGCTGGACCGAGGAAGGAGGAGACGTCGAGGTGCCGCACGTGTGCATCTCTCGGAGGCATCGCCACTTGCGGTGTTAGATCGAAGCGGATCACGAGGAGGAGGCGAAATGCGACTACATCACCCACGTTCCGACGAACGTTCCGCTGTGCGAATCTTCAAGGGTATGAAGATCTCATCTAATCCCTCTCGTTGATTGCATCTCCTAGATTTGATCTTGGCTTTCCCGTTCGCATCCGTAGAATTTTTTTATTTACTATGCTGCGAAACCCTTCAGTGGTATCAGAGCTAGATCTATGCGTAGATGTGTTTCACGAGTAAAACGCAACATGGTTGTTGCGGGCATTGATGTTTTCTATTGCAAGCCTCTTGTTTGTGTTCTTCTTATGACGCGGGATAGTGAGATTGAAGCGGTCCAGGCCAACCTTACGCGACGTCGTTCTCGAGACCGGCTCCGCACTTGACGTGTGGCTTGTTCCACACATGCGGCTGGTGGATGCCTGTTTCTCTCACTATAGTTGTCATGGGATTTACACCGGAGTTTGGCAACCATAATATCACCGTTGTGGCTTTCCGTAGGTAAGAATCGTTCTTAGCTTGCTACTCCCATAAGCCACGTAAAACATGCAACAACAAAGTAGAGGCGTCTAACTTGTTTTTGCAGGGAGTGTTTTCTGTGATATGGTATGACCCAAGATGTGATATGTGTATTGTATGCGATGATCATGTTTTGTAATGTTTCACGACTTGCACGTTGATGAGTACACAACCGGCAGGAGCCATATGGTTGTCTTTATAATTGTGTATGACCTGTGTGTCAACTTCTTATACGCCATGTAATAGTTTCACTTTATCGCTAAGTGGTTAGCAATAGTTGTAGTTGCTATTCGTGGTGGAGGCAATCATGGTGGAGTGATGGAGATCATGCCGGCACGCACAAGATGGAGATCATTGCGCGAAGATTGGCTATACCATGTCACATAAAGTTATATGCATGTGATGTTTATCCTTTTATGTATCTTATTATGCTTAGATCGCGGTAGCATTATAAGATGATTCCTCACTTAAAGATCAAGATAAAACTGTGTTCTCCCCATGTATGCACCGTTGCGAAAGTTCGTCGTGTCCAAGCATCACGTGATGATCGGGTGCTATAGACTCTATGTTCACATACAACAGGTGCAAGCCAGTTTTGCACACGCGGAAATACTTGGGTCTAACTTGACGAGCCTAGCATGTACAGACATGGCCTCGAAACACATGAACCAAAAGGTTAAGCATGAGTCATATGAATGATATGATCGACACTTCATTGTCCACCATTGAAACCACATCTCTTCTCGTGAAGATCGGATTAGGTGTGGTGAATTTGGATCATGTTCACTAAACAACTTGAGGGATGTTGAATTTAGTGGGAGTTCATCTAGTAATTTGACTAAAAGTTGAACTAGTTATCATGAACATAGTCTAATTTGTACTTGCAAACATTGTAGATCAAATGGCTAAGTCCAACTTCAACTTCAACGTTTTTGCTGAGAAGGAAAATCTTAGAAACAATGGGTCTCACTTCACTAACTGGTTCCGCAATCTGAGAATCATTCTCTCTGGCGGTCAAAAGGACTATGTCCTTGAAGATGCGCTAGGTGACGCCCCTGCTGTAAATGCGCCGGCTAATGAGAAAGTTGTTTATCAGTCGTGCAAAGATGATTATGGTGTGATTAAGAGCACCATGTTGTTTGCTATGGAATTGGACCTTCAAAATCATTTTGAAGACTATCCCGGGCCCTTTGAGATTCTTGAGGAGCTGAAAACTATGTTTCAGCCTCAGGCCCGTTCTGAGAGATATGAGATCTCTGAGAAATTCTTTAACTGCAAGATGGAGGAAGGGAGTTCCGTTAGTGAGCACGCCATAAAGATGTCGGGCTACACTCAACACCTTGAGCAACTGGACTGCAAGATTCCAGAGGAGCTCAAGATTGACAGGGTTCTGCAATCACTCCCTCCCAGCTACAAAAGTTTTGTAGTGACTCATAATCAGATTGGTTCCACTGATACGATCACCGAGCTCTTCGCAAAGATGAAGGCTGCGAAGGTGGACATCAAAAAGGATAATCATGTGTTGATGGTCAACAAGCCCCCCACCTTCAAGAAAGGTAAGGGTGCAAAGAAGCCCTTCAAGAAATGTGGTGGCAAGCGCGTTGCCCCTGCTGAGAAGAAGCTCAAGTCTGGACCCAAGCCGGACACTGAGTGCTTCTATTGCAAGGACAAGGGTCCTTTGGGCATAGCTGTCCGAAGTACTTAGCGGACAAGAAGGCTGGCACCATCAAAGGTATATTTGATATACATGTTATTGATGTTTTCCTTACTAGCCCTCGTTGTAGTGCACAGGTATTTGATCTTTGGTTCGGTTGCTAATATTTGTAACTCAAAGCAGAGCTACGGAATAGGCGGATTGCGAGGATGAGGTGACGACAGCGTTGTAGCGGATCAAGAGTTGATGTGATGGCCGTCGACGCTCTCCTTAGTTTTACCTTGGGTTAGTTTTAAACCTTAATAAGTGTTATCATGTACTGCGTTGAGCATGAACATTATTTCTGGATCGTGTTGATTGCAAGACGGGTATTCATTTAAATCGGAGAAGACTGGTTGTTCTATTTATACGAGTAACATCTTTTATGGTCATGCACTTTGTAAATGGTTTATTTCTTGAATCTCGAAAGGGATGAAACACACATCCATAACATTGAGGCTAAGAGATGCAAAGTAGATAGTGATAATACTACTTATTTATGGCCTTTGTCGTCTAGGTCATATTGGTGTAAAGCGCATGAAGAAACTCCATTCTGATGGACTTTTGGAGTCTCTTGATTTTGAATCATTTGACACATGCGAACCATGCCTCATGGGCAAGATGATCAAAACTCCGTTATCCGGTATCTTTGGGCGAGCAACGGACTTGTTGGAAATCATACATACCGATGTATGCGGACCGATGAGTGTTTCGACGCGCGGTGGATATCGCTATTTTCTCACTTTTACCGATGACTTAAGTAGATATGGGTATATCTATTTGATGAAGCATAAATCTGAAACATTTGAAAAGTTCAAGGAATTTCAGAATGAAGTGGAGAACCATCGTAACAGAAAAATTAAGTTTCTACGATCCGATCGTGGAGGTGAATATTTGAGTTATGATTTTCTCACGCATCTTAAAGCAAGCGGAATCGTTTAGCAACTCACGCCACCCGGAACACCACAGCGCAATGGTGTGTCTGAACGCCGGAATCGAACCCTATTAGATATGGTCCGATCGATGATGTCTCTTACTGATTTGCCATTATCATTTTGGGGTTATGCATTAGAAACCGCTGCATTCACTTTAAATAGGGCACCATCTAAATCCGTTGAAACGACACCGTATGAACTGTGGTTTGGTGCTAAACCTAAGTTGTCATTTCTTAAAGTTTGGGGATGCGAAGCTTACGTCAAGAAGTTGATGTCGGACAAGCTCGAACCCAAAGCGAATCGTCTTCATAGGATACCCTAAGGAAACTATTGGGTATACCTTCTATCACAGAACCGAAGGCAAAGTGTTTGTCACAAAGAACGGTTCCTTTCTTGAGAAGGAGTTTCTCTCGAAAGAAGTGAGTGGGAGGAAAGTAGAGCTAGACGAGGTTGTTGAACCTTCTCTTGAGTTAGAGAGTAGCGCAGCACCTGAAATGGTTTCAGTGCCGCCTGCACCAACAATAGAGGAAGCTAATGACAAGGATCATGAAGCTTCGGATGATCTTGCTCTTGAGCGTCGCGGTCGACAAGGTCGCGTGCCCCTCTGAGTGGTACGGCAACCTGTCTTGACTTGTCTTGTTGGTAGAAGGCGGTAAACCTCGAACTATGAGGAAGCGATGATGAGCCGGACTACGAGAAATGGCTGGAGGCCATGAAATCCGAATTGGGATCCATGAGCGAAAACCAAGTATGGACTTTGGTGGACCCTCCTAGCGACCGAAAGGCCGTTGAGTGCAAATGGATTTTCAAGAAGAAAACGTAGGATGGTAATGTTACCGTCTATAAAGCACGGCTTGTCGCGAAAGGTTTTCGACAAGTTCAAGGTGTTGACTATGATGAGACTTTCTCTCCCGTAGCGATGTTTAAGTCTATTCGGATTTTATTAGCAATTACTGCGTTTCATGATTATGAAATATGGCAGATGGATGTCAAGACTACGTTCCTTAATGGCAACATTGATGAAGAGTTGTATATGATGCAATGGTTTTTTCGATCCTAAGGATGCTGATAAAGTATGCAAACTTCAGCGTTCCATTTATGGACTGAAGCAAGCATCTCGGAGTTGGAACCTTCATTTTGATCAAGTGATCAAGAGCTTTGGATTTGTTCCAAATAGCTATGAAGCTTGCATCTACAAGAAAGTGAGTGGGAGCTCAGTGACATTTCTGGTACTATATGTGGATGACATATTGATTATTGGAAATGACATTAACATGCTTAACGATGTGAAGAGTTATTTGAACAAATGTTTTTCAATGAAAGACCTAGGTGAAGCTGCTTATATATTGGGCATCAAAATCTATAGAGATAGACAAAGACGCCTGATAGCTTTAAGCCAGAGTACATACCTAGACAAAGTTCTGAAAAGGTTCAGAATGGATAAGGCAAAGAAAGGTTCAGTGCCTATGTTGTCAGGTAAGATATTGAGCAAGGCTCAGTGTCCGGCTATGGTAAATGATAGAGAAGCTATGAGCAAAGTGCCATATGCCTCGGTCATAGGTTCTATCATGTGTGCCATGATGTGTACTAGACTGGATGTGTCCAATGCTCTTAGTTTGACGAGCAGATATCAAAGTGATCCAGGAGTGGAACACTGGACAGCCGTGAAGAACATCCTAAATTACCTAAATAGGACTAAAGAAATGTTCTTAGTCTATGGAGGTGATGAACAGCTCGTCGTAAAGGGTTACGTCGATGCTAGTTTTGAAACCGACAAGGATGATTCTAAATCTCATACAGGATACGTTTATATTTTGAATGGAGGAGCTGTGAGCTGGAGAAGCTGCAAGTAAAGCGTGATCACGAGATCTACAGTGGAAGCGGAATACATGGCTGCTGCAGAAGCGTCAAGTGAAGGGGTTTGGATCAGGAACTTCATCACTGAGCTTGGCATGGTTCCAAGTGCATTGGACCCACTAGAGATATTGTGTGACAACACTGGCGCCATAGCACTCGCTAAGGAACCAAGATATCATCCAAAGACCAAGCATATCAACCGCAAGTTTCATATAATCCGAGATTATATAGCAGATGGAGATCTGAAGATTAGCAAAGTACATACATATCTGAATGTCACAGATCCATTGGCTAAACCTCTTCCACGTGTAAAACATGATCAACACCTTAGTGCCATGGGTGTGAGATTGTTGCCAAATGTAAACTAGATTATTGACTCTAGTGCAAGTGGGAGACTGTTGGAATTATGCCCTAGAGGCAATAATAAAGATGTTATTATTATAATTCTTGTTCATGATAAAGTTTATATTCCATGCTAGAATTGTATTAAGCGGAAACATTAATACTTGTGTGGTTTGTGAACAACACCGTGTCCCTAGTATGCCTCTATGGACTAGCTCATTGATTAATGATGGTTAAGGTTTCCTAACCATAGACATGAGTTGTCGATTAATAATGAGATCATATCATTGGGAGAATGATATGATGGAATGAGACCAAACTAAGCGAAGCAATTAGATCGTGTCATCGTGTTCATCTTTGCGAAGCTTTTCTTATGTCAAATATTGTATTCCTTAGACCATGAGATAATACAACTCCCTGGTATCGGAAGAAAGCTTTGAGGTCATCAAACGTCATCCTATGAGAGGGTGATCATAAAGGTGTCTCTCAGGTGATCGGAAAGTACCTGCTGGGTTGTATGTATCGAGATGGGATTTGTCCCTCCCAAGTCAGAGAGATATACTTCGGGCCCACTCGATAATCGATATCAATACCGCTTGCAAGCATGAGGTTAAGGAGTTAGTCACAAAGTGATATCGGATTACGGAACGAGTAAAGTACTAACGTGAGCGAGATTGAACTAGGTATGGCGGTGCACGATCGAATCTCGGGCAAGTAAAATATCGTGAGACGAAGGGAATATAAATATGGGATTGATTGAATCCTGGCATCGTGGTTCATCCGATATGATCATCGATGAATGTGTGGGAGTCAATATGGGTTTTCAGACCCCGCTGTTGATTATTGATATAAGATCATGTCTGCATGTTCTCGAACCCGAAGGTCACACATAACGTGTCTCGGCTAGGATAGATTGGATAATTGGTTTATGAGTTTTGTTGGTCTCGGATGGGATCGGGACATCACGAGAGGTTCGGAATGGTGGGAGAATAAGATTCATATAAGGCAATGCAGTTTTGGAGTTGAATTGTTTGGGTTAATCGGTATTATGCGGAAGCTTCTAGAACCTTACGGAAGGGACCAACGTGACCCCACCTGTCGGGAGGGGCATGGGCCTATGAGGAGTGCCCTGGCGCATTGGTCCAGGGCACAAGGCCCCATAGGGCCCAGCCGGCCAAACCTAGGGAAACCCTAGGGGAGCTTCTAGAAGGAGGGAAACTTGCCCCCCTCTCTTCCTTGGCCGGCCTAGGCTTGGGGGAGGGGCTAGGGTTGGCGCCCACCCCTCTATATAAATAGGGCTGGGGGTGCACCACCCCCCCCCCCCCACACCTCCTCCTCAAGCCCTAGCCGCCCTGCTGCCCTCCTCTCGCTCTCCCTCCCGACTGCACGTAGGCGAAGCCCTGCTGCAGAAACTCTCCACCACTTGCACCGCGCCGTCGTGTTGTAGATCCAATCCGTCTCTCCACCATACTTGCTGAACCGAGGAAGGAGGAGACGTCGAGGTGCCGCACGTGTGCATCTCTCGGAGGCATCGCCACTTGCGGTGTTAGATCAGAGCGGATCGCGAGGAGGAGAAGCAAGTACGACTATATCACCCACGTCCCGACGAACGTTCCGCTGTGCGAATCTTCAAGGGTATGAAGATCTCATCTAATCCCTCTCATTGATTGCATCTCCTAGATTATATCTTGGCTTTCCCGTTCGCATCCGTAGAATTTTTTTTATTTACTATGCTGCAAAACCCTTCAACGCTACGGGAGGTGGGGAAGAGATTCACCCGACGCCCTTCTGGAAGGAAGGCTACACCCGCAGGCGTGACTGTTGGAATTATGCCCTAGAGGCAATAATAAAGATGTTATTATTATAATTCTTGTTCATGATGAAGTTTATATTCCATGCTAGAATTGTATTAAGCGGAAACATTAATACTTGTGTGGTTTGTGAACAACACCGTGTCCCTAGTACGCCTCTATGGACTAGCTCATTGATCAATGATGGTTAAGGTTTCCTAACCATAGACATGAGTTGTCAATTGATAATGAGATCATATCATTGGAGAATGATATGGTGGATAGACCCAAACTAAGCGAAGCAATTAGATCGTGTCATCGTGTTCGTCTTTGCGAAGTTTTTCTTATGTCAAATATTGTATTCCTTAGACCATGAGATAATACAACTCCCTGGTATCGGAAGAAAGCTTTGAGGTCATCAAACGTCATCCTATGAGAGGTGATCATAAAGGTGTCTCTCGGTGTCGGAAAGTATACTTGGGTTGTATGTATCGAGATGGGATTTATCCCTCCCAAGTCGGAGAGATATACTTGGCCCCACTCGGTGTCGATATCAACACCGCTTGCAATCATGTGGTTAAGGAGTTAATCACAAAGTGATATCGGATTACGGAACGAGTAAAGTACTTGCTGTGAACGAGATTGAACTAGGTATGACGATACCGACGATCGAATCTCGGGCAAGTAAAATATCGCGAGACGAAGGGAATATATATATGGGATTGATTGAATCCTGGCATCGTGGTTCATCCGATATGATCATCGATTAATGTGTGGGAGTCAATATGGGTGTCCAGACCCCGCTGTTGATTATTGATAGAAGATCATGTCTGCATATTCTCGAACCCGCAGGTCACACTTAACGTGTCTCGGCTAGGATAGATTGGATAATTGGTTTATGAGTTTTTGTTGGTCTCGGATGGGATCCGGGATATCACGAGAGGTTCCGGAATGGTCCGGAGAATAAGATTCATATAAGGCAGTGCAGTTTTTGGAGTTCGGAATTGTTCCGGGTTAATCGGTATTGTACCAGAAGCTTCTAGAACCTTCCGGAAGGGGGCCAACGTGGTCCCACCTTCCGGGAGGGGGCATGGGCCTATGAGGGAGTGTCCTGGCCGCATTGGGCCAGGGGCACAAGGCCCCATAGGGCCCAACCGATTCTAGATAGATTTAAACTCGTTTAAATCTAGGGATAGAATTTCTAGATAAGGGGAGAGTTTAAATCGTTTAAACTAGAGATAGGCTTGGAGAAGGGGCTAGGGCTGGCCGCCGCCACCCCCTCTATATATAGAGGGATGGTGCGCCCCCTCCCCCCTACACACACCTTCCTCCAAACCCTAGTTGCCCTGCTGCCCTTCCACTCTCCCTCCCGACTGTTTGTAGGCGAAGCCCTGCTGCAGAAATTCTCCACCATATACACCACGTCGTCGTGTTGTAGATCCAATCTATCTCTCCACCCTACTTGCTGGTCCAAGGAAGGAGGAGACGTCGAGGTGCTGCACGTGTGCATCTCACGGAGGCACCGCCACTTGTGGTGCTAGATCGGATCGGATCGCGAGGAGGAGAAGCGAGTACGACTACATCACCCACGTTCCGATTTAACGCTCAGCGAATCTTCAAGGGTATGAAGATCTAATCCAATCTCTCTTGTTGTTTGCATCTCCTAGATTAGATCTTGGCTTTCCCTCTGTTCGCTTCTGTAGAAAATTTTGATTTACTATGCTGCGAAACCCTTCAGTGACCACGTCGGTGTCAAGACGACAAGGATTTCTCCCGACCCCTCAAAAAATCACACACCTGGACGCTTCGAATTGCTCCCCCAAAGTCACCACCCACCAGCACATGCCATCACGGTATTGCAGTCACCATCGCCGTCGCACCGTGACCCACAGTGGGAGGCTGGTACGACCGAAGAGGAGAAACTGCGGCGGGGTCGACAGTACAGTAACCCGCGGGAGGAAACTACCTCCACCGCCGAAGGGCGATAGCCAACCGGATGTAGCAGCAAGGGCAGACCAGGCCCTCTCTGGCCCGGCCGAGCCCAACTAGGCTCGTGAAGCCTTGCCGCCACACTGCAGCAAGGGGGTTTCCGACGCTGCCAACCCTAGCGTGAGTCCCTACTCCTCTATCGCCAGTAGATTCGCTGCCACCGCAGATCCCCGCCGCCAAGCAGCAGCGCCATCGCCATCGTGACCACCCGAGACTACCGAACCGCCGCCGGTCTTAGGAACATCACTTGGTCCCGCACGAGCGAATAGGGACGAGCATGGTGAATACGGCACCTACTTGCCGCCCATGGGTCACACCGAGCAGGTTTGTGGGGCGACCACCAGATCTAAGCCCGCCCGGCCCAGATCCGATGTCCCGGTCGCACCACAACCAGGAGGAGCACATGCCCCGTCCGGTGACCAAGGGCCCTGGCCAGCGCCCGCATGGCCCAGATCTGGCCCAATCTGGCCTAGATCGGGCCCTGCAAAAGTCGCCGTCGGGAGTCCCTGCAGCCCGCCCCACCTGTCGAGAGAACAGTCGTGCAGCCCGGAGGACCCATGTACGCCGCTGCTGCTGCCAGCCGTCCGCGCGCCGGGAAACCAAGCTCGCGCCGCCCGCCATCAGGGCCACTGCAGAGCATCACCGCCGTCCAGACGATGCCGTTGCAGCACCGCACCATCGCACCACCACCTCCCTGCGACGGTGTCGATGCCAGCCCCGCTCATCCCCGCCGCCGGCACCCATCACGGAGCTCGCGACTCAGCCATGGGGGCGCCCTGCGCCGTCCCTAGTCCATGTGGAAAGGAGGAGAAACCTCGCCGGCAGCTGGCTACTTGCCATGGCGCCCTCGGCGGCGAGGAGGAGGTAAGGAAGGGAGGCGGCGAGAGAGGCGGCGCTAGGGTTTCTCCCGTGGCGCTCACAGGGAGCGTCGCGGGGTCGGGGGCATTTTTTCCATCTTTTTTTCTTTGCCCAGCCGTCGCCGCACAACCATATTCTTCTTGCTTCTTGTGCCTAACTTAAAGGCGTTAAAGAAAAGTACTTGTTGGGAGAGAACCCAAGAGTTTCCTTGAGTCTTGGAAGTTATTACTTCAGTAATGACCTCTCCTTATCTTTTTTGTTTGTTTTTTGTGCCAAGAATGACCTCTAATGAGAGGGAAGTAAGATTTGGGGAGTTGCTGTCCCAAAACAGATTTCTGTCCTCCACCATAAAATTTCGTGAGGAGTCTCTGTAACTCGGATTAATCTCAAAATTTACGAATAAATCCCCCAGTATGTGAGCTAACTTTTGTTAGTTCAACACTTTTTGTTTTGACAGATTTCTGCCATTATTTGTATTTGCTTCTTATTGTTTCCTTTTTGAGTTCTCTTTTGGGGAATTGAGATTTTTGAAGGAGTTGCTACAGTAGCTTGTGTTTTTAGTGAAAACCTTGATATTCCAAAGCTTTTCCAAAGGTCTAATATCTTTTGAATAAACTAATGTTGCTAATGAAGATTGTGTGAAGTTTTGTATGAAGGAAAAATTTCAGGTGTAGAGAGAGAATGATGCAATGAGATGAAGAATGGACAAAAGCTCAATCTTAGGGATACCACCATGGTGTAACCCCAAGAAATGTCCAAGAGGTACAAGCGTCAAAGCTTGGGGATTCCCACGGCATCCCCTTCTTCATCAATAAAAAGCTCAGGTCTGTCTAGACACTTCGTTTTTATTGTTACATGCACATTTGTGTTGTTCTTGGAGCGTCTTAGTTTTCGTTTGCTTTGCTTATGTTGTTTAGTTTGCTTGAATAAAGTAGTTTGGACCCCCGTTCTCGCTGTGTTGTTTTGCAAATATGTTGCTTGGTGTTGGAAAGCAGTAGTAAGTTCTTGCTTGAAGTACAAGAGGAGCTTGCATTGACTGTGACTTAGACTTTAGCATGACATGCTAGGTGTTTTTTTGACCTTATGATTAGTGATTATTGATGTAGCATGTCTTGTTCCAAACAATTAGGATTTCTTAGTGTGCCTTGAAGAAATTATGTGTTGTTTTAGCATGCAAAAGCATACTATTGTGGTATTCTCCTTTGATGTTTTGTTTGGGTTGACTTGGCACATGCTCACACCATGTTATAACTATGACAAGTCAGCATAGCCTCTATGATCATTTAATCCTTGACTTGTAGTACCACTCTATGCTTTGATTAGTAATGCTTTGTTGCTCTGCATGATTATGGCCATTATGCTCTCTTAGTTGGTTGCTCCCAGTCTTTTGCTAGCCTCCACTTGTATGAGTAAGCTCTACTCATGCTTCCAACTCCCAAGAAACCAAGTTTTTCCGAAGTGTCCACTATAAACTCCTATGCATGGTGTGTTACACCATTCCAACTATATTCTTGTTTTCAGCTATCTTCCAATTAAAAACTATTTTGTTATGTGAAAACTTAGTGATTAAAGCCCACACAAAATTGATGGCACACTTTACTTTCTTTGCCCCTAATAAACTTGAACCATTGTGACGTCTATGTTGTATATGCTTGCACTTATACGTTGGAATTCGCAGAACCGTGCTGTTACGGGGAACGTTTTCAACATTCCACTCGTACTTTGTACTCAGTTGATATCATGCTCTTTTGTTTATGAATGTCACCAGTGTAAAATAAAGAGGAAACTTGTAAGTCCATGGAGTTTGTATTCTGTGTTAGAGAAACGCCTGGGCCGCTAGCCTAAGCCATACCTAATCATGGTGGAAACTTGCAGCATCACTATAGTGAGCTATCTATGAAGCATCCTCAATAAAAAGCTATGCATATAGTAAATAAAAAGATCGCTAAGATGCTCATTGTCTGCTTGCCTTGTCATTTTGGTTATGGGAAAGCTCGGGCTTGACAAACTGTGCGAGTTCGGCGCGTTAACAGCTCGGCTCGAGCTTGATTCGTCTCTCTAACAAACCAATCTCGAGCCTGTTTTCGAGCTCACGAGCTTAGTCGAGCTGAACTCAAACAGTTCGATAAAGCTCGTGATTTTTCTACAGACACAAAATTGAGACTGTTATTAGTATTCCATTTGTTGTAAGACCGCTAAAATAATTATGCTGACATGTTGGCACTGTATTACTATTATATGAAACTCCAAGCCATTTCTGCTATTCTGTTTTCAAGCTTTACTATTTTCTTGCTATGTAGCTGCATGTCGATGTACTAAAATTTGCTTACCGAGCTTCAACGAACCGAGCTCAAGCCTACTCGAGCTTTGGTCGAGCCGAACTCGAGCTTAGATGTAGGCTCGAAGGTCAACCTAGGCTCGCTCGAGCTCGGCTCGAGCTTATACCGAGCTCGAGCCGAGCCTAACAATGTTCGCTCGAGTTCGGCTCGTTGACAGCCCTATGCAAGGGGTACCCCGTTGGTGGTTCTCTATGATATGCAAATACTTACAATGACAAGAACTTACCTGTGACTGAAGTTGAGTAGCATGAGATGTGGCCCTCGTATTCAAGGGACTTGAGATTGCCAACTTATACTTTGTCAAGCATATACTCCATAGTTTGTTCACTTTAACCTTAATCACTTCAAGATGCTTATGATAGGGGCAATAAGGGCTGCAAGCTAACAAGTACCATAATTTTTGGAAGCTCTTTTTGAAACTTGAAATACCTGCTTCCTTTACAAAAAGGCCTTTCTTCCACCACTATTGAGTCTCCACCTTCTACCTTTAGGCACCATTAAGAGAGCATAGTTGTCATTTTGTGTGCAGTGTCCCAAAGCTTATTGATTGATGCATATTGTGATATTACTTGTTCTTGTGCTATTTTTTTCTAGTCACCCTTGTGAACTTTGAAGGTGTCCTATGCATCTATATTGCTACTCTATGAGGGACAAGCTGATTGCTACTATGCTATGTTTTCTATATGTGAAACAAACAAATGTTTTTCAATGCATGTTATTCATGATCTTTGTTTGTAGCCTTTCATGTTGCATGCATAGTTACTATATCCTATTGTTAGAACTCCATCTTTCATGCACATGTTTAGAGTTCTTTGATCCCAGCTTTCAATGCTTGCAAATGGTTGGATCTTTATTGTGAGGGTGCATGTCACCTCAAAAATTAATCTTTTATCACTTACCTACTCGAGGGCGAGCACGAGTTAAGCTTGGGGATGCTTGATACGTCAAAAACGTATCTATAATTTTTGATGTTCCATGCTTGTTTAGTATCTACTTTGCTTTGCTTTGTCTACACTTTGAGGTGCTTTCTACATGTTTTCTAGTACTAATCTATTAACAAGTTGCCATAGTGCTAGTTGCCTGTTTTCTGATGTTTTTGGGTCCAGAAAAGCTAGTAAGGAAATATTCTCGGAATTGGACGGGACAAACGTCAAAGTCAATAACTTTCCGTGGGGAACAAGAAGTCCAGAGGGGAGACGGAGAGGCGTGCTAGGGCAGCCAAACCCCCTAGGCGCAGCCAAGGGTGGGCCTGCGCCTGGGAGGGGTGTGGCCCCTCTGGCCACCGCCTCGGCCTTCCCCTTTGCCTATAAGAAGCCCCCGATGCAGAAACCCTAAGAACACGATCAAATCTCCATGAAACCATCTGTAGCCGCCGCCACCATCGTCCCTAGATCGGAGGGAATCTGAAGTTCTTCGCGGCACCCTGCCGGAGGGAAGATCATCCCGGAGGCCTTCTCTCCGGTATGATCCGTGAGTAGTTCCACCTTGGACTATGGGTCCATGTAGTAGCTATATGGTTGTTGTGCTTTCATGTATAGATCCTGTGAGCTCCGTTCATGATCAAGATCTAATCTATTTGTAATCATGCATGTTGTGTTTGCGGGGATCCGATGGATATTGAGATTACTATGTCAGATTGATTAATGGTTTTGTCTTTATGATTCTATCATGTCTGTGTTGTTTGTGATCTTGCATGCTCTCTGTTGTTAGTAGCTATCTTGGCCAAGTAGTTGCTAGTGACTCCAAGAGGGGGTATTTATGCTCGATAGTGGGTTCATGCCTCTAGTTTCCAAGGGAAGTGACCGAAATCTCTTCGGTTGTAAATGTGTTGTTGCCACTAGGGAGAAAACAACGGTCTCTTGTTCATGGAACATGTGAACTGTTTACCTTACACACTTTGCTTAAAGCAGTTGTTTGTTGCTTGCAACTTAATACTAGAGGGGGTTCGGATAATAACCTGAAGATGGACTTCTGGTCATAGATGCAATTGGATGGCGGCCTATGTATGTTGTTGTATTGCCGAATCGAATCTCATAGGATCTTTCTGACTAGTAATTGCTTTGTTATGCCTTGCTCAGTTCATGTCAATTGCCCCGCTGTAATTTGTTTACCCTTTATGCCATGTTGTTTATCTAAGGAGAGCACCTCTAGTGAACTATGGACCTTGGTCCAATCTTTACCATTGATACATCTTCCACTGTTACCTGTTTACTTGCTACAAACCATTACCTTCCACACCATACGTTTAATACTTTGTTACAGCAAACCGGTGAGCTTGACAACCTCACTGATTCGTTGGGGCAAAGTCTTGAGTTTGTGTTGTGCAGGTCTCCACGTTGCTTGCAACACCTGTGTGACGTTTCCTTCCTCTTTCTGGTTCGATAACCTCGGTCTCTACTAAGGGAAGACTTGCTGATGTGCTCATCACACCTTGCTCTTGGGGTTTCCAACGAAGTGCTCCACGTCAAGCACCATCATGCATGCGCAGCTTCCACTATATTCTGTTAATCATTCAACCTGACAAAGGGAGGGTACTAGTCATGGACTCGAAACATAAACCTCTTGAGACGTGGAAGGACATGCAAATGATTCTCCAGCGGCAATTCTAATCATTATGACACTATTATCGGCAACGTTCGTGAATTTCATGATATCAAGTAATTAATAACTTCTTTTATTCGTTTTCTTCGCCGGGCAGCTATATGCGCGCATCTCTTTGATTCTAGTTTTGATACCATTATTATCATGCTTGATTATTATTTTGATTGAACTCTATTCTCGTAAAGTGCTTGACGCAGGGACCAGGGAACAATTTATGTGGATACTATATTTGCGAGTTCATCCGTGAGACGTGCTGTGAGAAGGGAAGAAATTTAGAGCAACTTAACATACGTAAACAATTTTTATAGTTTTTTATTACCATCAAATTGTGTTTAGTTTCATTCATATAGGTTGACTCCTTTTTTAAATCAGCTCGAACATCTACGGGACGGTCTTCTGCCAAAGGATCGCCTACGAGCAATTCAGGAGGAATTGGCGGGATTGTTAGATGCAGAAGTCCTAAACCCAAAAGGAGAATACTATGCGGGTGTATAGGCAATAGGGATTGTACAAAGAGCTTATTTTGTATGTATATATGTGCATAAAACCCGTGTATTGAATGTAATATGTTCGACACTTGGATCTCTATTGTCATGATGATGTTGTGTAATATAATGGTTCCTTCATTGATGAGTGCAAAACACAAAATAAAAAATAAAACAACATAAATGAATTTTCTGCCGTGGCACAAAAAGTGGCCAAAATGCTGTCGCGGCACAAAAAGTGGCCAAAATACTGCTGCGGCAAAAAAAGGTTACCAAAATGAATTCTCTGCTGCGGCAGAGAAATGTGCCAAATCTCTGCTGCGGCAGAGGGTCATTTGTCCCGGATCGTGTTATGAACCGGGACGGTTGCTCCTCCCCCCTCGCACGGAGCAGCGGCCACGTGTACCATGTTTTGTCCCGGTTCATGGGCCAACCGGGACTATAAATTGGGGCTTTAGTCCCGATTGCCCCGTCCCGGTTGGGCAACCGGGACTAAAGCCCCTTACAAACCGGGACGCTTAGAGTTATTTCCACCAGTGTATCATAGGTAGATACCGTATCATATCACGTAAAACTAGAAATCCTAATACATGTAAATCTTATACATAATTTTACATTGAGATTTTACAAATTATTAACTATAATGCTACTATAATACTAACATATGATACCATGCACTATGAATATAGTATACCTAGTATCATATGCATGATACTAGTAGTATGATACTCCATCCTAAATCAGTATCTTCCATCTCGGAGCCTTCATACACATGTTGTCCGGCAACCAGAAGTTTCTCATTCAGACTCCTTGTGACCATCTTCGACCTAGCCGTGATCAACCGAACTAATATCATCATCTTCTCTTCCTTCAAGAGAGAGAGGGGGCAGGGGGTTGGAACAAGGTGTGGTGCATCTTTGGTTAAGTAGTCATGACGAGAGGAGTAATCACGGTGTTACCAATCACTACCATTTTATTTAAAGTGTATACGAATACAAAAACCTTCTAAATGAATACATAAATAAATATCACCTGAACGAGTATAGAGAAAATACGATCCGACACGCACTGGCGGACCTTGGGCCAAAATTCTGGGGGAGGGACAAAATGGGCTGGGGGGCGAAATATGGGCTTCAGCCAAATTTTCAATTGATAAATGGGCCGAATACCTGTGAACAGTAGACAAATTCTACATGGGCGGGGGCGACGGCCCTTTTCACCTTCACTAAGGTCCGTCAGTGCTGACACGGATAAGAAATAGAGAAATAGAGTGTCTGCTGAAACTATATATGATGAACCATTTAGAAAAACACCTACAAATTTATGATATATCTTGACGCATCGTCAGTTCATCATGATAAATTGTGATCAATAGAAGAAACTTAGGGCATGGCCAACGCACATCTCTAGGGATGCTATCTCACATCTTTAGCTAGGTTTGGATGGTTCTAGCCAGCAGGCTCGGATAAGGAAGCGGTCTCTTCCGTACGAGACGGCCTCTTGGGAAGTAAAGTGAGGAGTGGGGAAAAAAGTGAGAGAAAAAGAGAAAAATTAAGACAAAAGGAAGATGATGTTGTTGAGACCAAAGCATAGTATATATCACCTTTTACTCTTTTCCAAACCTAGGTGGATGTATTGGGGGCGGCACCTACCACCGCCTTCATAAATTGTGCTCTTATTGACACAAGCACCAAGTCCCCACCGGTACAAAGTGATACTAAGTGCATACCCTATTGCAACTACAACTAGAAACCCTAAAAGAATTTGTGTGTAGCTATTGGGGGTTGCATCATTTAGTTGCCAATGAAGATAAGTTTTGTTGTATACCGACGGATGAAGCTACGCCGATGACCTGACATGTATGTCGACGCTGCCGTCAGTTACATCTATGTCGACGGTTCTGCAGGCTATGCCGATGGCTTCCGATGGCTTCCAGCTATCGGCGCAGCCCCTGTTTTCTTGTAGCCGAGGGTGCCAATATTGGGGATCGGGAGTTTAGGGTTTATTTCAGACTTTACTCTTTTATTACCCTTCTTTCAATAAGGAACACAACGTTTGAGGATTCAGATAAAGGCGTGAGGCTTCAAGTGCGTCGGGTGAGACGCGCCGAGAGGGGCGTCTTGATCAACTTGACGAAGGTGTCTAGCTCTGTGAGGTCGACGCCACCACCAAAATCCTCTGAGTCTGTGGGCGGCGTCCACTCGAACTCACGCACGAGCGCAGCCAGGAAACACTTGGTGTTCATCATCGCCAGACCCACGCCGGGGCAGAACCTATGCCCCGCACCGAACGGCATCATCTTCATCTCCTTGGGCCCTGGCAGAGGGCCCACATTCTCTCCCTCGCCTCCGGGCAGGAACCGCTCGGGCCGGAACTCGTCCGGCGCCTCCTTCCACGTCTTCTTGTCCCTCCCGATGTCCCCCACCGTGAACTTCACAAACAGGTCGCCGCCGCTGGCCGGTGCACCGAGCACCGCGGCGGCCGCGTCACCATGGACGTGGCGCTGGACGAACGGCACCTGTGGGTGCAGGCGTAGGGTCTCTAGCACGACGGCGTTCAGATACGGCATGCCACGGATCAGGCTCCTGCCGCCGGAGACCGCGTCCCCGCCGTCGACCTCACCACGAAGCTTTTTCTGGACCTCCTGCGAGTTTACGAGGTGGGCGAGGGCCCATTCGAGGCATGCCGCCACCGTCCCCGTGCCAGCGCCGAGGAACTCCGACACGAGGTTCACCATCTCGTCTTCCCTAACACCGCGCAGTTCTCCTTCCTTGGCCTGGTGGTTTCCATCTGCCGCCGGGACGCGGAGGTCGATGAGCGAGTCGACGTACGGACGACGGCCGTCGCATGGTGGCGGACGAGACTCCCGGCGTGCGGCGATTAGAGGCAGGAACAGCTCGCCCATCCGTCTGTGGAGAGCCAAGAGCCGGCGCAGCCGCCTCCACTCGGCGAGCTTGGCCCGCACGGACCCGGGCGAGGCCCTCACCTCACCGACGGCGTACTTCTGGAAGTCCCGTATCACGCAGCGCATGGCGCGCACGTGGCGCTCGTCGACGCCGTCCCCGAAGCACAGGCGCGCGACCACGGAGAACACCGCGGCATAGAGGTCGTCACGGACGGAGACGGCACCCTCGCCGGCGGACAAGCGAAGGGCAGCCACGAGATCGGCGATGGCCTCCCGTTGCAGCGGCGCGAGCTGCCCGAGGCGCGACGGGTGGAGTGTCTCGGAGGTCAAGTTGCACCGGAAAGCACGCCAGAGCGGACCGTATGGCGCGGTGGCTAGGCTCTCGCCGCGCCGGCCGCCGTTGCTATCGGCCAGAAAGGTGATGAAGGGCGGCACCGGGCGGTTGGAGAAGTCGTCGGCGTTTTCGACAAGCGCGCGATGGGCGACGGCAGGGTCAATGATCTTGTGGATAGCCACCGCAGCAGCTGGAGCACGGGAAGTGTGGCTACGGCGGCGCCGCCGCCGGAACAGTACCGACAAGCCCAACAGAAGAAGGGCATATAGCACAAACAGCTCCATCGATGAGCTCTGACTTAATTTGTTGTCCTCTCTCTCGTTCGTGTGTCCGTGTGTCCGTGTGTGCATGCATGGAGATGGAGGTGCTTATATATATAGACTTTTTTTCTTATAGGTTTTTAGGTAGCAATGTGATCGATGCACAAATCATCTTGAGATAACTTAACCGATCCACCGAGAGATCACCTTGAAATAATTTAGCCTATCCAGCACCATCATGCATGCTAAAGTGTGGTATAAAAACTTGGATCACCACTCAGCCGATGGTCGACATTAATTTATATATACATAATTGGTTTTTTCTTCTTTAATAATTAGTGCGCGTAAGTAGTAGCATGAGCTATATATATGCTGTATAACTAAGCTAACTAGGGTCGGTTTCGTGCAATGTGATGCATTATTTGTATTTGCACTTTACTAAGTGGGAGCAGGCGTGCCACATTTTTGTAGGCAACGCGTGTGGTGCATGGCCAAAAAAATAACGGAAGCCCATATATATGGGACATCGTACCTACCCAACTTACACATATCAAAGGTATACATATCTAAAATATCACTAAAGTTACATATATCTAAGGTTTATACATGTAAGGTATATATATCCCAGAAAATTGAAAGAAAATACCAGAAGCAGGCAAAATAGGGAAGGGACATGAAATCGAACAAGGGAAGGCAACCGGCAATAAGACATGTCATAGAGTACACGGCTAATAATTGTTGCATATTGCTTTACATGAGCACTCTTGAAAAGTGAATAAATGTGTCTCTTGGGGTGTACATATGACTCTCATCAATACCCTTCGCTTTATAACATTGCACAAACAAAAAATGTCTTAGTGGCTGATGTTCTTGGTCAAACGCCTCTTAATATTGCTTTTAGAGAAGTTTAACCGGCTACAAATGGACATATTGGTTACATCTTTGTAGGAGGTTAATGAGAATCCACCTAAATGATGATCAGGATAAATTCGTGTGGAATTTGACTACCAATGATTTGTTCACTATTAAATCCTTGTATATGGACGGAATGAATGGTCATACCAGGTTTTTTCATAAGTATCTTTGAAAGTTGAGAATACCCTTAAAGATAAAAGAAACTATGTGGTTCCTAAAGAATAGAGTTATCTTGACAAAAGATAACCTTGCAAAAATACAATGAAAGGGATGCCAAAAGTGTTGTTTCTGTGATTCAATGGAGTCGGTTGAACACCTGTTTTTGTCGTGTCCTTTTGCACGTATAATTTGGCGCATGCTTTTATTTGCGTACAATACTACCCCATCGTCTAATATCACCAGTATGTTTAGGAATTGGCTTAATGGGGTTGACAAAAGCGTTAAAGCTAGAATACAAATTGGTATTTCAGCTTTATGTTGGTTCATATGGATGTCTAGGAATAATATTATTTTTAACAAACATAAAGGTACTATTTTTTTGCAGGTTATTCGGATGGCAACACATTGGATTCAACAATGGGCATACTTGATCCCGGAGGATCAGCGGGAGCCTATGGATGTTGGTTGCAACCTCTTGCTTACGGTTGCTCAAGATTTCTATTTCCAGGCTACTGGGTGGTGGCATACTAGTAGATTGCAAAATGAATAGTTTTGTTGTACTATTCATTTTTCGATGGTTGATACTTGTCTCAACCCTCTCTGATCCATGATAGTAAACTTTAAACTCGTTTGAACGATGCAATAAAAGGGATGTGTGCATCTATTGATGCAAAGACCGGGGCAGTGTTCCCCATTTCTAAAAAAATGATTCTCACCCTAACAACGATGTAAGTGTGCTGCGCTAAGTGTGCATTTGGTTGATGGACAAATATGTATGGGATGGATGATCCATGATTTTGTGGATGGGACAGTTCACATTAGGATGATCCCATATTTTCTTTGGTTTGTAGGGCTCGAGGGATGGGTTAAAATCTTCTTAGCTTAATATACTTAATATCAATAGGTTAAGAGATGAGTAATTGCAAATAGCTTAACAAATATGGGTAAATTGGAACCATGGGGCGAGGATCCCGTCAGGAGTGGTGTGCCGGGATTGTTGTTGGCCAACCCTGCAGCGCAGGGAGGCGAGAGCTTGCCAGCCGACCCTGTAGCACACATAGGTGGGATGTAACATACCATAGTTCAAGAGACTCGAAATGGGTAGAGAGCAGATGTGTGCATTGCGTTCATGCATGTAAATTTCGGAGAAATTTAGAACTTTTTTTTTGAATAAGCGAGTGATTGAAATTTAGACCAGTGAGACACTAGAGCAAGGTCAACACTAGGAACTGATCAAAATTTTGACATGACCCTTGCTCATTTCAAATTGGGGAAATTAAAACTTGATAAAACAACACAAACAAGTTCAATGGCTCATATACAATTACACAAAGATTGTAAAACAAACAAGAATCATACAAGATTATTTGAATCCATAACTTAAGTTATGCAAACTTGAGTTCAAACCCAAACTTTCATAATAAAATAACTAAAATCTAGAATAATACAATGATAATAGAACAATATCCAAAGTCCAATTCTCATTCAACATAAGATCAGTACAAGATTCTTACAAGTTCAAATAAGAAAGAAAATTACAAGAAGTAAACCTATTACAAAATACTTGGGAAATTCGTATCTATTTCCTAACTAGACCTAATCTATCTATCTATTCTCCCATTCTTATTCTCATCTTATTCTTATTCGCATATTGATCATCTTATGAACCCGCAAAACAAACACAACGATGGAAACCTTTGTTAAGTTTCAAATGTTGGTTTCACCTAAGGTTAAACCAGTTGTTGTAGAATCTGATCAAAGACTCCACGAACAAGTCCTGAACACTTTGTAGCTTGAGGGTTTTAAGCAAGTAATGTCAGCAACAAATAAATAGATAGTTACCAATGCATTAAAAGGGAAACAAGGCCACAAACTATACATTGGATCATGATCAAGTGACCAACAACAAGAAACAGTAGCAACTAAATCATATGCAAGGCCAAAAACTAAAGTTTAATGAACAAGTCCATAAGTACTAATCATTTACCTCAAACCAAATGGATTCTTTAAAAAGAATCAAATAAAAATAACCTAATTACACTTGGCAGTCATCAAGTTATTATAAAGATCTAAGTAAATAATCTTGAACAACAATAATAAGCTAGCAAGAATAAAACAAAAAATAAGCCAAAGATTAAACTTCACAATAATTAAACACAATCTAGTGTTTATTGGCACTATCCAAACTGAGCATAAAACCCAATTAGCAGTATCAAAGTTAATCAACAAGACAAGACAATCCACTTGTCAATTCCAAAATAATCTAAGGGCCAAAACCAAACCTTCATGCCAAATTTTGAATACAACAAATTCAATGAAATTGCACATGGGACAAACTACAAGGCAGTTTCCCTGATTCCCAAGCAGCTCACACAACACTGCATGTTAGTGAGGTGTCAGTGCCAAAGGGCTCGGATGACACTATAAATAACCCAATCATTCACTTAGAGAGAGAGAGAGAGAGTAAAAGGGCATGTATGCCCTGTTGGAGATATGCCCTAGAGGCAATAATAAATGTAGTTATTATTATATCTTTGTGTTTATGATAAATGTTTACATTCATGCTATAATAGTATTAACAAGGAAACATTGATATTTGTGTGATTTGTAAACTTAATTTGAAGTCCCTAGTAAAGCCTCTATATAATACTAGCTTGTTGGTTAATAGATGATTGTGGTTTCCCTATCATGAACATTGAGATGTTATTAACAACAAGATCATATCGTTAGGAGAATGATATGATGGACATACTCCTATAGATAAGCGTTGCATAAAGATCAAGTCATTTTAATAGTTCAATTGCTATATGCTCTGATACATAGTAATCTAATTCCTTCGACCATGAGATCATGCATATCACCTTTACCGGATGGATGCTTTGATGACATCAAACACCACACCGTAACTGGGTGGCTATAAAGGTGGCATTGAGTGTTCGGAAAGTATTGGTTGAAACACATGGATCAAGAGTGGGATTTGTCCATCCATATGACGGATAGATATACTCTGGGCCCTCTCGGTGAAATGTCATCCAATTAGCTTGCAAGCATGTGACTGGCTCACAAGGGATCACATATCACGGGAACGAGAAAAGAGTACTTATCGGTAACGAGGTTGAACTAGGTATGCAGAGATACCGACGATCATAACCTCGGATGAGTAAACTATCGTGAGACAAAGGGAAATTGATATCGTATGTAAGTGGTTCATTCGATCGCAAAGTAATCGTAGAAATATGTGGGAGCCATATGAATTTCCAGATTCCTCTATTGGTTATTGTTCGGAGAAGTGTCTCGATCATGTCCGCATAATTCACGAACCGTAGGGAGACACACTTAAGGATTCGACGTTGTTTTGAGTAGTTATGGAATAATGAGAAAGAGACCGAATGTTGTTCGGAGTCCCGGATGGGATCTGGGATATCACGAGGAGATCCGGAATGGTCCGGAGAATAAGATTCATATAAGGAAAGTCCCGTTTCGGAGTTGGGGAATGGTTCCGGTGTTTTCATCGGGAATGTTCTAGAATGTTCCGGAATGTCCCAAGACCGAGGGGAAGGGTACATGAATGTGTTGTATCAAGTTGGTATGATTGCATCATGTACTAAGTGTCATCGCTGAACCAAATAAAGGATTAATTCAAATCCTAGTTTGAAAAGTCAAACAGCTAGTTTGAAAAGTCAAACGGCTAAATTTGGAAAGAGGAAAAGAGGAGGAGTGGGAAACCGAGTTGGGGAGGAGTTCCCTCCTCCAACCGGCGGCGCCCACCCAAGCCGAGTTGGGGAGGGACTCCTCTCCCTCCCCTTGGCCGGCCGGCCCCTCCACCTATATAAGGAGGGGCAGGGCTCCCTCCTAGGACACACAAGATCCTCTCCTCCAAACCCTAGCCGCCGACGCCGCCACCTCCATTGCCGCCGACGCCGACCTAGGCCAAGCCACCGCCGCCGCCTAGCAACCCTAGCCGCCGGCCAAGCTTCCTCCTCGGCGTGTCTAAACCCTAGATCGTCGAGGGACTCTCTCATACTCCACCATACTCGCTCCGGCTTAAGGCGAAGCCCTACGAGATCTCCCTCTACTTCCTGTACCACGTTGTCTGCCGGAATCACGAGGAGAGTGCTACAACCTCCGCTGCTTTGGAACAAGGGAGAGGAAGGTCTTCGTCGAAAATTTAACGTGTGACCGATTACGGAGCGCCCGAACGCAGCGCCGGAAGGATCATCTACGCGATCTTGAGATCGAGAAGAGTACGACTACATCACCCACGAGAATCCGCTCTCGTTAAACACTTTGGAATCTTCGAGGGTGAGTTATTCTATTGACTCGTTGCTACAATCTAGTAGATAGATCTTGGCTTGTTTGTTTGTATGCGGTAGAAATTTTTTGTTTTCCATGCTACGAAACCCTATAGTGGTATCAGAGCCGTGTCTATAAGTAGATCTGTTGCACGAGTAGAACACAATGGTCATTGTGGGCGTTGATGCTTTTATTGTCGATTGCTTCTTGTGTACTTTGCATCTTGCGGGATGTTGGGATGAAACGGCCCGGGCTAACCTTACATGACATCGTTCATGAGACTTGCTCCATGCTTGACATGCAACTTGTATCGCATAAGTGGCTTTGCGGGTGCCTGTTTCTCCTAGCATAGTTAAGATCCAATTTACAACAGGTGATTAACAATACTAGTATCAATGTTGTGGTTCATGTTCGTAAGTTAGAACGACACTTATTGAAAGCCCCAAACCACGTAAAACATGCAAAGAAAGTAGAGGCGCCTAACTTTGTTTTGCGGTGGGTGTCTGTGATGTGATATGGCCATGATTGTGATTATATTTGATGTATGCAATGTTCCTTATTGTAAGTTGGCAACCGGCAGGAGCCATATGGTTGTCTTTAATTTATGTTAAGACCCGCGTGTCTATTCAAAGTAGTTATAATAGTTGAAGCTGGTGGACGACAACCATGGAGAAGCGTCATTGACCTTGATGCAATGCCGATGATGATGGAGATCATGTTCGTGCTAGAATATGGAGATCGGAAGCACAAAGAAGAAAGGCCATATCATATCACATATTTTGAATTGCATGTGATGTTAATCCTTTATGCATCTTGTATTGCTTAGTAGACGACGGTAGCATTATAAGATGATCCCTCATGCACATAAATTTCAAATCATAAAGTGTTCACCCTTAGTTAGCACCGTTGCTAAAGCTTGTTGTTTCGAAGCACCACGTGATGATCGGGTGTGTTAGATTCTGCAAGTGCATACAACGTGAGCAAGCCAGATTTGCTCATGCCGAAACTAAGGTTTGATCTTGACGAGCCTAGCATGTACATGGTCTCGAACACGGATCACCGAAAGGTAAAGCATGAATCATATAGTAGATATGATGAACATGTCGATTGTTCACCATTGAAACTATATCAACTCTCGTGATGATGGATGTTGATGTGGTGGATTTGGTTCGTGTGATCACTAAAACAATGTGAGGGATATTGTTTTGAGTGGGAGTTCACCTAGATTAATTTTATTATTAATTTGAACTCAATTTGTCATAAACTTAGTCTAAACTATTGCAAATATGTTGTAGATCAATGGCAGCCCCTACCATCAATTTTAATGCGTTCCTAGAGAAAGAAAAGTTGAAAAACAAAGGAAGCAACATCACGGATTGGTTCCGCAATTTGAGGATTGTCCTCACCTGGTAATTTGACCTATGTCTTGGATGCACATTTGGTGACCCACCTGCATGATGTACCGATGAAGTAAAGAATGTTTACCTAACTCGAAGACTCAAGACTCCACGCTTCAAAGTGTGCTATCTTGTATGGTTTAGAATCGGAGCTTCGTAAAGGTTTGAGAATTCAGACCCATATGATATTGTCGAGGATCTCAAATTGATCTTTGAGACTCATGCGCAATTGAAAGCTATGAGGCTTCAAAAATTTCTTTAATCGCAAGATGGAAGAGGGCAGCCGTCGTGAGCATGTGCTTAAGATGTCCGCACGCATAAACAAACTTCAAAGCTTGGGTATAGTGATTCCCAATGCTTTGGGGATTTACCGTGTCCTCCAATCACTGCCACCAAGTTACAAGAACTTTGTGATGAACTACAACATGCAAAACATGAACAAGACGTTGCCAGAACTCTTTGCCATGTTGAAATCTGCAGAAGTGGAGATCAAGAAAGAGCACCAAGTGTTGTTGGTCAATAAGACCACCAAATTCAAGAAAGGCAAGTCTAAGGTAAGGGACACTTCAAGAAGGGTGGTAAGAAAGTTACCACACCGAAAGAAAACCAAGGCTGGACCTAAGCCCGATCATCGAGTGCTTTACCGCAAGGGAGAAGGTCACCGAAGCGGAATTGCCCAAAGTACTTGGCGGATTTGAAGAACGGCAACATCAAGAAGAAAGGTATATCCGATATACATGTTATTGATGTGTATCTCACTAGTACTGTAGTAGTGCACGGTATTTGATATTGGTTCGGTGCTCATATTTGTAACTCAAACATGTGCTGCAGAATAAACGGAAGCTAGCGAAGAACGAGGTGACGGCGCGTGGGAAACGGATCAAAGGTTGATGTGATCGTGTCGGCATGCTACCCCTTCATCTACCATCGGGATTAGTTTTATACTTAAATAATTGTTATTTGGTGCTGCGTTAAGCATGAACATTATATCGGGATCTTGTTTATTGTAGACGGTTACTTGTTTAAGTCCGAGAATAATGGTTGTTTGATTTATATGAGTAATATGTTTTATGCACATGCACCTTTGATAGATGGTCTATTCTTATTGAATCTCGATAGTGGAAATACACATATTAATAACATTGAGGCTAAACGCTTGAAATCGGCGATAACTCGACATATATGTGGCAATCGCTGTCTTGGTCACATTGGAGTGAAGCGTATGAAGAAACTCCATTCCGATGGACTTCTTGAATCACTTGATTTCGAATCACTTGAAAGATGCGAAGCATGTCTGATGGGTAAAATGACTAAGACTCCATTTTCTGGTATGATGGAGCGAGCTACGGACTTATTGGAAATCATACATACCGATGTATGTGGTCCAATGAGTGTAGCATCGCGCGGTGGTTATCGTTATGTTCTTACCTTCACGGATGACTTGAGTAGATATGGGTATATCTATTTCATGAAACATAAGTCCGAAACTTTCGAGAAGTTTAAGGAATTTCAAAGTGAGTTAGAGAATCAACATAACAAGAAGATTAAATTTCTACGTTCTGATCGTGGAGGTGAATATCTAAGTTACGAGTTTGGCGAGCATTTGAAGAAATGCGGAATACTTTCGCAGTTGACACCGCCGGGAACACCACAGCATAATGGTGTGTCCGAACATCGTAATCGAACTCTCTTAGATATGGTTCGTTCTATGATGTCACTTACAGATTTACCGCTATCATTTTGGGGTTATGCATTAGAAACAGCCGCATTCACTTTAAATAGGGCACCATCTAAATCCGTTGAAACGACACCGTATGAATTATGGTTTGGGAAGAAACCTAGATTGTCGCTTAAAGTTTGGGGTGCGAAGCCTATGTAAAGAAGTTACAACGGACAAGCTTGAACCCAAAGCGGAAAAATGCGTCTTCATAGGATACCGAAGGAAACTATTGGGTATACCTTCTATCATAGATCCAAGGCAAAATCTTCGTTAAGAATGGATCCTTTCTAGAGAAGGAATTTCTCTCAAAAGAAGTGACTGGAAGGAAAGTAGAACTTGACGAGGTTGTCGAACCTTCTCTTGAAATTGCAGTAGCGCAGACCGGAAGAAGTTCTGTGGTGCTGCACCAATAAGAGAGGAAGCTAATGATGATGATCATGAAACTTGGTTGAAGTTGCTACTGAGCCTCGCAGGTCAACGAGAACTCGTAACCTCCATTGGTATGATCCCGTTATGAGTGTCATGTTGGTGGACAACACCGATGACCCTGAGACATATGAGGAAGCGATGATGAGCCCAGATTCCAATAAATGGCAAGAAGCCATGAAATCCGAGATTGGATCCATGTACGAAAACCAAGTATGGACTTTGGTGGACTTACCGGATGGCTGGAAGGCTGTCGAGAACAAATGGATCTTCAAGAAGAAAACAGATGTTGATGGTAATGTTACTGTCTATAAATCTCGGCTTGTCGCAAAAGGGTTTCGACAAATTCAAGGAGTTGACTACGATGAGACTTTCTCACCAGTAGCGAAGTTAAAGTCTGTGAGGATTATGTTGGCAATTGCTGCATATTATGATTATGAGATATGGCAGATGGATGTCAAAACAACATTTCTCAATGGAGACATTGATGAAGAGTTGTATATGATGCAACCCAAAGGTTTTGTCGATCCTAAATATGCTAACAAGGTATGCAAACTTCAACGGTCCATCTATGGATTGAAGCAAGCATCCCGAAGTTGGAATCAACGTTTTGATAAGGTGATCAAAAGTTTTGGTTTTATACAAACTTATGGAGAAGCTTGTATTTACAAGAAAGTGAGTGGGAGCTCTGTAGCATTCTTAATACTATATGTAGATGACATATTGTTGATTGGGAATGATGTAGACCTTCTTAATAGTGTCAAAGAATATTTGAATAATAGTTTTTCAATGAAGGATCTTGGCGAAGCAGCTTACATATTAGGCATAAAGATTTATAGAGATAGATCGAAACGCCAAATATCATTGTCACAAAGTACATATTTGGACAAAGTTCTAAAGAGGTTTGGAATGGAAGATATCAAGAAAGGGTTCTTGCCCATGTTGCCCAATACGACCTTGAGTAAAACTCAAAGTCCGACATCAGCAGAAGATAGAGAAAGGATGAGTAAGACTCCCTATGCCTCAGCCATAGGATCTCTAATGTATGCCATGCTATGTACTAGACCCGACATTGCATATGCGTTAGTTTAACTAGCAGATATCAAAGTGATCCAGAGTGGATCATTGGACATGTCAAAAACATCCTTAAGTACTTGAGAAGAACTAAGGATATGGTTCTTTCTTATGGAGGTGATGAACAGCTGTTGTTAATGGTTACACCGATGCTAGTTGGAACACCGATCCGGATGATTCTAAATCACAACTGGATAATGATTTATTTTGAATGGTGCAGCGAATGGAGGAGTGCAAAGCAAAGCGTTGTGGCGAGATCTTCAACTGAATCGGAATACATGGCTGCTTCGGAGGCTTCACAAGAAGCGATATGGATGAAAGAGTTCATTACAGAGCTAGGTGTGGTTCCTAGTGCGCTGGACCCAATGTCTATCTACTGTGATAACATGGGCGCCATAGCCAATGCGCAAGAACCAAGGTCACACAAGAAGTCACACATCAAGCTACGTTTTCATGCTATTCGAGAACATATCCAAGATGGGGATATAAAGATTTGCAAAGTACACACAGATCTGAATGTGGCGGATCCGTTGACTAAACCTCTCCCGAGGGCAAAACATGACCAGCACCAAACTGCCATGGGTGTTCGGTATATTACCATGTAATCTAGATTAGATGACTCTAGTGCAAGTGGGAGACTGTTGGAGATATGCCCTAGAGGCAATAATAAATGTAGTTATTATTATATCTTTGTGTTTATGATAAATGTTTACATTCATGCTATAATAGTATTAACAAGGAAACATTGATACTTGTGTAATTTGTAAACTTAATTTGAAGTCCCTAGTAAAGCCTCTATATAATACTAGCTTGTTGGTTAATAGATGATTGTGGTTTCCCTATCATGAACATTGAGATGTTATTAACAACAAGATCATATCGTTAGGAGAATGATATGATGGACATACTCCTATAGATAAGCGTAGCATAAAGATCAAGTCATTTTAATAGTTCAATTGCTATATGCTCTGATACATAGTAATCTAATTCCTTCGACCATGAGATCATGCATATCACCTTTACCGGATGGATGCTTTGATGACATCAAACACCACACCGTAACTGGGTGGCTATAAAGGTGGCATTGAGTGTTCGGAAAGTATTGGTTGAAACACATGGATCAAGAGTGGGATTTGTCCATCCATATGACGGATAGATATACTCTGGGCCCTCTCGGTGAAATGTCATCCAATTAGCTTGCAATCATGTGACTGGCTCACAAGGGATCACATATCACGGGAACGAGAAAAGAGTACTTATCGGTAACGAGGTTGAACTAGGTATGCAGAGATACCGACGATCATAACCTCGGATGAGTAAACTATCGTGAGACAAAGGGAAATTGATATCGTATGTAAGTGGTTCATTCGATCGCAAAGTAATCGTAGAAATATGTGGGAGCCATATGAATTTCCAGATTCCTCTATTGGTTATTGTTCGGAGAAGTGTCTCGATCATGTCCGCATAATTCACGAACCGTAGGGAGACACACTTAAGGATTCGACGTTGTTTTGAGTAGTTATGGAATAATGAGAAAGAGACCGAATGTTGTTCGGAGTCCCGGATGGGATCCGGGATATCACGAGGAGATCCGGAATGGTCCGGAGAATAAGATTCATATAAGGAAAGTCCCGTTTCGGAGTTGGGGAATGGTTCTGATGTTTTCATCGGGAATGTTCTAGAATGTTCGGAATGTCCCAAGACCGAGGGGAAGGGTACATGAATGTGTTGTATCAAGTTGGTATGATTGCATCATGTACTAAGTGTCATCGCTGAACCAAATAAAGGATTAATTCAAATCCTAGTTTGAAAAGTCAAAATGACTAGTTTGAAAAGTCAAACGCTAAATTTGGAAAGAGGAAAAGAGGAGGAGGGGAAACCGAGTTGGGAGGAGTTCCTCCAACCGGGCGCCCACCCAAGCCGAGTTGGGGAGGGACTCCTCTCCCTCCCCTTGGCCGGCCGGCCCCTCCACCTATATAAGGAGGGGCAGGGCTCCCTCCTAGGACACACAAGATCCTCTCCTCCAAACCCTAGTCGCCGACGCCGCCACCTCCACTGCCGCCGCCACCGACCTAGGCCAAGCTGCCGCCGCCGCCTAGCAACCCTAGCCGCTGGCCAAGCTTCCTCCTCGGCGTGTCTAAACCCTAGATCGTCGAGGGACTCTCTCATACTCCACCATACTCGCTCCGGCTTAAGGCGAAGCCCTGCGAGATCTCCCCTCTACTTCCGGTACCACGCCGTTGTGCTGCCGGAATCACGAGGAGAGTGCTACAACCTCTGCTGCCTGCTAGAACAAGGGAGAGGAAGGTCTTCGTCGAGTACCGAACGTGTGACCGACTACGGGAGCGCTGCCGGAACGAGCGCCGGAAGGATCGTCTACGCGATCTTGAGATCGGGAAGAGTACGACTACATCACCCATGAGAATCCGCTCTCGTTAAACACTTTGGAATCTTCGAGGGTGAGTTATTCTATTGACTCGTTGCTACAATCTAGTAGATAGATCTTGGCTTGTTTGTTTGTATGCGGTAGAAAAATTTTGTTTTCCATGCTACGAAACCCTACATGCCCACATGTGTAGTTTTGGTAATTGATGACAATCCCTATGGATTAATGTGTAAATTGAGTTTCACTTGTAGGTTTGTCCATTGACATCTCTTGGGCCATGTGTTGGTCTCAAAGGATGAAATATGAAGAGATGTAGAAGAATAAGAAGAAGAAGATCAAGAGTGTCTTGAAGAAGAATATGGAGTTCCTCATGGCTATCTTCAAGACGTCATCAAGAAATGAAGTGCAAACTCAAGATGCGCCATCTCTATAAGATCTCATGCTTAAAGCTTCCCATCCTCGTGATCATGGAATGATTCAGACAAGTTCAAAGAGGAGGTCTTCCCCATGGAGTATGGGGAGAAATTTGCAAGTCTTTATCAAGCAAGAGCGAGCAAGAGCAATCAAGAAAGGTGTTCTATCTTAAGAAGGTCAACATGGTATACATCAAGCTCAAGTGGAATGCTCAAGGTAAAAGTATGATCTTGATATGGTTTCTCTTTTGCCGGTCTCGTGTTGTTAGTTAGGACACCGAGTTTAGGATAGATAGTCGCACTATCAAGAGGGGCTCTCGAGTGGGTGACTCGATCACATCTTTCAAAGAGAGCTCAAACCTTTGCATTCTTGCATCATGTTTCTTGGTTGTTGTTTGGTTCTTGTCCATGAGAGGATCTAGAGCTTGTGGTTATCGTCATAACAAGCTATAGTTCATCAAATAAGGACCTCCCTTGTATATCTTATTGCATTCTTGATCGTGCGGGTTTTTCCGACTCCACACCTTGGGAGATATCTCACATATATATACTTGATATTTTCTCCCTTTGTGGTATCCAATATTTCACCTTTTGTTGGATTCTACTTGGTTTTATATTTCCAATAAAATTTGTTTCATCCCAATCAGAGTTTCCAAGCTCAACTTGCTAAACTTCTTGTGTTTTGGGTTTTGAAGGTTTTACCGGTTCATTGCTCCTAGAGAGGCCATACCTTTATCAATTTGGTTTTATCCTTCCATGTTGGACTATGATGTTTCTTTGCATGATCTTGTAGAGCTTGTCGTTCTTTTCAAAACGAGTCCAAGATCACCAAAACGGAGTCCGGAATCAAAAGCTATTGCAGTTTTCGTGCTATGGTGTCCAGCATTTTTGCTTGAGTGGAAGTTCCGGCCGAAATTCCGACCCAAATTTCGGTGAACGTTTGTTTTCTTCTGTATATTGCATTTCTATTTACCAATAGTTCCATTGGGTCACCGGAAATTCCGGTGGTGTGCGAATCTGGCCCAAACGGGCAGATTTTTCTTGCCCTATTTAAGGGCCCCCTCTTCCCTAATGTTTTCCCAATTTTTGAGACCATTTTTGCTAGCTCTTCCACTCTCTCTCCTCCATTGTTTACCTTAAAAATATTTTCATCTCCCCTTCCCCCTCCCATGATTCTTGCATCTCTTTGAGGGATTTGAGAGAGGAGATCTAGATCTACAACCCTATCTAACCAAATCCCTTCTTTGTGAAGGAATCATTGGGATCTAGATCTTGGAGAGTTTTGTGTTCTCCTCTTGTGTTCTTCCTCCCTTATTCCCCCAATAGATTTTGTAGCTTTGTTGGAATTTGGGAGTGAAGGACTTGCCCTTGCATTTGTTGCATAGGTTTGAGTTCTCCACGAAGATTTGGTGAGTACAAGCTTGTGGGCTTGTTACTCTTGGGTTCTTGGAACCTAGACGGTTGTGGTTGGTGTGTTGACTTCTTGTGGCCTCCATTGTGGAGGGCCTTAAGCTTGTGGCCTTGTTGCCTTTCGTGGCTTTGTAGCCTTTTGTGGCCTTGTTGTTGGGAGCCTCCAATTGAGTTGTAGAGATTGCCCCAATCTTATACGGGTTCGTTGACCGCCCTCAAGTGTCCCATAGTGGATCATGAGTAGGCCTTTGTGGAGAGCTCATGGGAGAATAGGGTGAGCCTTTTGTGGCATTGTTGAGTTGTGTGCCTTTGCATCCGAGGTGAGGCCTTGTGTGGTGTTGGGTGAGCATCGAGCCACCACACCTCGAGGTGGACCATTTGTGGCGTTCAGAGAGCATTGCGCCATCACGCCTCTCCAACGGAGACGTAGCTTCTTTAGAAGTGAACTTCGGGATAAAAAATTCGTCTCTGTATCCATCGATTATCTCTCAACCGAGCCCTTTACTTATGCAGTTTACATTTTGATAGCCATCGCGCTTGAAGTATTTCATCTTGCTATCACCTTGTTGCTTGTATTGTTTAGCATAGGTTATTGGTGCAATTAGGTGAACCTAGTGGTTAGGTTTTTTGCTCTATAAATTAAACGTTAGTTTTTATTCCGCATTTAATAGAGCCTAAACCGTAATTTTAAAAGCCTATTCACCCCCTTCTAGACGACATCCATTGCACTTTTAGAGAGAGAGAGAGAGAGAGAGAGAGAGAGAGAGATAGAGAAGGCAAACAAGAACCAGAGCAAAGGATCAAGAATAGGTGAAGAAGGAACATGTGCATATCTTCATCAAGAACACTACAAATTTTTCACAGGCTATTTTACAAATCTCAAGGATTAGAAGTAGGGCAAAAGTAGTAGAAAATATCACTAGGATCTAGAGTAGGATTAATGAAGTTCCTGCTCCTTTGTTTCGAATCCCTGTCTAGAGTGAGGTGATGGTGCTGGGGTACTCTGAGGAGGAGCGACAGAGGATAGCTGATAACCTGAATTGTAAGTTGGTTGACTTCCCCATTACGTATCTGGGGATGCCTGTCCGGGAGACTAGAGTTTTGATCAAGGACTTGACCCCCTTGGTCTCGAGGGTATGCTCGCGAGCGGAGCCCTGGAGAGCACGCCTTACGTCCAAGGGGAGCAAGTCCATACTGATCAACTCATGTCTCTCGAGCCTGCCCATGTACCAGATGGGCCTATACCTTCTGCCGGAAGGGACCCATGCCGACTTCGCTAAGGAGTTATCTAGGTTCTTTTGGGCGGCAAGGGATGGCCACCAGAGATATCATATGGTCAAATGGGCAGATATCTATTCTCCCAAGTGTCTTGGGGGATTGGGGATCCTCGACTCTTGGCGCTTTAATGTGGCGCTGATGCTGAAGTGGGTCTGGCGCATCCTCAGAGATGATGGTGGGCTCTGGCTGCAGCTTATCAAGGCCAAGTACCTTCGGGGTCGACCCCTGTTGGCTTGTGAGCGGCGGGAGGGCTCTCAGTTCTGGAGAGCCATACAGGAGATTAAGCACTTCATTGGCCTGGGTGTCTCCTTTGCGGTGGGGGTGGCCAGGGGGTATGGTTCTGGCTTGACCCGTGGCTACTCCCTATCCCGTTGGGGGTCCAGTTCCCCGGCCTATTCGCCATTTCCTCCTCCCCCGCGGCGCTTGTGGCAAAATTCTTTGATAACGGCCACTGGAACATCCTGTTCCGTCGCTACCTCAGTGTAGATGAAGTCGCGGACCTTCTGCATCTCCGGGGCTCCCTCCCGGGGAACTTAGCTTCTTCCCCGGATTTGGCCTCGTGGCAGCCGCTGGCCTCGGGGGAGTTCTCGGTTAGCTCAGCCTACCGGGCCCTGTTCCAGGGCCCGGAACTGACCTGGACCTCCCCCTTGTGGAAGGCCCTCCTTCCGCTTAGTATTTGGATATTCGTGTGGCCGCTGCTGCGGGACAGACTCCCCTCGGGTGTCAAGGTGTCTAAGCGGCAGGGCCCGGGCAACGGCCTGTGTCCCCTATGTGGGACTCCGGAATCCTGTGCCCATATTATGTTATCTTGTTCGGCTGCGCGGGCGCTGTGGTCCTTCGTCCAGGAGGCGTTGGGGCCTGCTTGGCAGGCGCAGGAGCTCGGGGAGTTCTTGCAAACCCAGGCAAACAGGACCGGAGGAGGGCGCCGCCTCTTCTGGCTCGTGTTTGCGGGCATCTCTTGGACCTTGTGGAATGTGCGTAACAAGATGGTGATTGAGAAGGTCTTCCCTTCCCGCGTGACTGGCCCAGTTTTTTATTTCCTAGCCTTCCTACAGCAGTGGTCTCCCCTGGTGCGCCAGCGTGACCGGGCGACCTTCGACGACTCTCTTCGGTCCTTGAGGGCAGCGGCGCTCCCCCTCTCGGCCCCTACCCGGTCGGCCTCCTCGGTGGCATGAGGTCCTCCAGTCGCCGCGTCGTGTCTTTTTTCTTTTCTTGTTGGGCTTGCCTGTGCTGTGGCCTCAGCGGTCTGTCGTACTCTTTTTCTTTTTGCTTGGCTCCGGCCAGTTCGGATGTTATGTGAACCTTGTATGTGGATGCTGCTTTATTTATAAAGCTGGGCGAAAGCCTATTTCGAGAGAGAGTAGGATTAATGAGAAATGATCCAGAGGATCATCTCAATCTGATTTTAATGCTTAGTACGAGTAGATCATGTTTATGCATGAATACTATTATTGGGAAAGAAAACATAACAACACTTAAGCATGCCATACATGATCACACACTTGTGCACACTCTTAAGACGCACCACAAGCATGATCTACATGATGGCAGAGCACCATTAACATGGAACTAGCCACTTAAATAATGAACCAACACCGATTCATGAGATATATCATCACCAAATATAATATCTGCAAGTAATAAATACATAATCTACCCAAACATCAAATAAAGCTAAAGACATAGAAATCCATAATCACTAATAAGCAAGAACACCTAAACCAAGTACACTGTTAGTTGAGCACTGACAGTACACTAGCCAAATACAAAAACAGCTAAACAAGAATGACATGAAAAAATGGGACACTAAGAATTGATCAACTGAAACTAAAGTACAATTAAACCTAACATAGATACAATATCTATTCGATTACCCTAAACATCTAAACAAGAAACATCTACAAAAATTCAATAAAAAGAGAATATTTCACTATTAGCTAACACTAACAGAACCAAACCCTAACTATGCAGTAAAGTAAACTAGCCTGAATCTGTGAGAACTAATCAATAAAATAGACTAGTTACATCTAAGAAGCCATTACCTAGTTCATCTACTCCACTAGAAACTAAAGAATTAAGTCAGAAACCCTAGAACTGTTAACTGAAGAAACTGAACTTAAGAAAAATTCAATGAACACTAGAACTAGGCCTCTTCTTGAATCTTCCCATACAATCAAACAAGGCAAAAGAAATCTCAGTAGCAATGAAAAAAGCCACCAGGTTCTGCGCTTCATCGAAACAATCGTGTAGAAATATACAATGCAAAAGGCCCATGTGGCAAATGGCCGCGTTGCACTTGCCTCGCGTCGAGAAACACTGGAGATGCACAGGGTGTCCTGCAAAGAAAAAATAGAAGGGTGCAAATCTTGCCAAATCTAGATCCGACGGCTACAAAGGTGACTGAGAAATAAAAAGTTCTCAGGCAACTGAGAACTAGCAATTCCGAAGTAATATATATCTGGGCACCCCCTATATAGTGATGTGAACCAAAAAATATATCAAATTTCGGCCTTCCTCGACGGAATCCGTGCACCGCCTTCCACGGCATACCAAGGCCGCGCCGCTGCATCCTTGACCACCACCATTAGATGCCAACGTTGTCGATTGCCACTCACCGCGGCCGCAGTCCTCGACCACCACTGACCGCCACCGGACTTGACCGCTAAAGATGCCCGACTTTCATGATGTTTGGCTCCAGTCGTCCGGCCGCTATGTGGCCGAGAACTCATTTGACCGCATTCGGCACTAGCTTGACACAGTCGAGACGCTAGAGCTCACCACCGTGTGTGCGTACAACGTTGCGGCTTCAAGGTACCGTGACTCAAGTGGGAGCTCATCTTCTTGGATGTCACAAGCTATATGAGAAGGTGGAGTTCGTCGCTCCGGAAGTGCGGGTAGTATCTCGCAGGGAGAAGGAAGACAGCCTCGTCGTGCCACAGTCCACCCCAATTGATTAAACATACGTGCGGTTCCACTTTACTTTTGTATGGAGAAGGTAAGACATCGAGAAAGTACCCTCGATCCTTTTTAATCTGTTGCGCGAGTAGAATCAAAGAAGATGCAAATGAATAATGCAAAAGTTGGAGAGTGTGAGGACTGAAGACCAATGGTTCTAGGGAATGCAGAGGAAACATATCGACTGAGAGAGAAAACAGAATTGCAGAGAAAACGGATACAACAACCATCTCTCTCTTTCTTAAGTGATACAACTCAAATAAAAGTTTTTTTCTTTGAACAATTGAGCACCCCAGAAGGGGCTAGATCTTTCATTAATATACCAATGGGTGTATAATGATATTACAAAGGACCCCATAAAAACAGAAAAAAAACATGGGTCCCTAGCATTTGTAGATAGGACCTTGCTAAAAAGATTTCAATTACAAACTACTAGTTTTATCTCTTCCCCACCGTGGAGCAGAGAGAGACGAACGCTGCAGCCATGGACGGAGACGGGGATGAGACCAATTGTCTCCGGACCAGCGAAGCCCTCAGCGCCCGACCTCAAGAAGGGCCTCCCAATGGAGGTAGACGATATGTCGTAGCTCACCGGCTTGGAGAAGGCCATCCTGGCCATGAAGATTCG
Source organism: Avena insularis (assembly GCA_023614405.1). Lineage (NCBI taxonomy): Eukaryota > Viridiplantae > Streptophyta > Magnoliopsida > Poales > Poaceae > Avena > Avena insularis. The sequence continues at coordinate 393,094,652 of CM042695.1, forward strand.
CGTCTTCTCGGACACCAAAGAAATGCTCCAGTGAGCAAAGGCTCTTGAACTCCTGTGCCAATCCAGCCAATCGTTGACTCTACTTCCATCTTCCCCCATCCCCACCGTGGAGCTCGAGAGAAAGAGGAAGAAGCAGAGCAAACAGAGCAGCCGATGTAGTGGAGGCAAGCCAACACCACAGCAGAGGAAGTGGCTCGCCGTCAAACCAAGAGAACCTGCCACGGACCTGAGGAGGTGAGCGTAGAAGATGGCAATGGCGACTTACCAGGGAGAAGGCGTGGTTCTTATTCCGGGGGTGGGTGATGGTATTCTCCAGCGTCGGCTCTCTCCATGAGAGCATCATCGCCAAAAGAAGAGGGACCACCTCGAGCTTGGTGAGAACCTGCACCAACAGCCCGAAGCACCCAAAGGAGACCTTATTTGGAGGGATGCTCCGCCGCAGCCAGCTCATCCGCATCACCGCTTGCTACCGGCGGGAAGCATCAGAGCAGGGGGGCACGAGACAAGATGGCTCTAGTCACCTGAGACCATCTTCCTACCCTCAGACGCCAAAGAGGCAAGCAACAAGCCAAACTAACCTAGCTACTGCTATACATGGGCGGGTCCCTCACCCAATCACGCCGCCGGCGGTCGCTGGAGATGAGGGGAAAGGGGGCCTAACGACCTAGATCTGGGAGAAACGGGGGGGAGAGGGAGAGTGACTAGTGGGGCGGAGACAAGTAAAAGTTTATTTTTGGTCAGACCAGAGACATACGGAATAAAACGTTTTTCAGAATGGAAAAGCGCAAACCGAACAATCAGCCGCATTTTTTTTACGGGCAGCCTTATAGGACTCGTCTTGCATCGTCACGTAACGGGGACACCACAATGGACGGTTCAAGATGAGAATTGTACAGTCGTAATTAACTGATGATATGGTTGTGTTGCATGTCAAAATAGACAACTTAAATACTCTCTAGTGGGGTTTTGATTTATAATAAAAGATACATATATAGATAAAAGACAGAAGATTGCATCGATTTAAAATCGGATGGATACAAGCAATTGAGGTGACGTGGCTACACCAGATTTCAGCTTGCGAACATTAGATGCATGTTAGTGGGAATGAACCTTATAAATATGTATAGATTTGAGTGAGTTCGATACTATTTTCTCCGTTCTAAAAAAGATGTCACGGATATTTTTAGATTTACATGTATTTATATACTATATATATACTCTTTAACGGTCTTTTTTTTGGACGGAGAGAGTATAATGTGCGTTCTTTGTACGTTTTCTGAATCCCCAAATCGAAGAGGCTGGACTTTCTGCTGACGAGCTTTGCATGATTGATCCGGCCGTTCCATACATGCATGTTACATGCATGATGTACTGCTGCGCACTTATTATGATATCCGAAAGTCTGAAGAAGTACGTACAGGTGCACCTAACATCATATTCCGTTGGAAAATTTTCATGTACAATTGAATCACTGACTTGCACTAGCACATGGGATGCATGGTCACTGAGTAGTATCCTAGCTAGTACATCATCCATTACTACACACTGTGCCACACTAGGACAATAGTAGTATATAGACCACCCACAGCATGTCCCAACATGCAATGCATCCACACATCAACTAATGGCTTGCGTGCCTCCTGCACGAACCGATTGCCATTTCCCCAGGGCAGTAAAAGCATCGGACCATCTTCTCCGTCCAGTCTCATCCAATAATTTCATTGCAGAATCACCGTCTATGTGTACTACACGTGACCAAACTGACATGCATGGTCGGTGTTCTTTTGCTCTTTCTTCTGTGTGTATCCATCCATCTGCCAGTCTGTCCTCTGCAAACCCTATTTACTCCTCCCATCACCACTTCACCTACCAAACTGGGTGCTCCTTCATTGCGCCACCGCCATGGCCACCACCTTCATCTCACATGGCCAGTCCAGTGCACAGCTGACCATCAATGAATGCTACGCAGCTTTCCAGCAGCTATATAACACACCGAGCTTCTTGCAGACTATGGAGACCCAAGCTAGGATCAGCTTCTTCCTTCGGCAGCTCTTACTTAGCTAGCTATCCATGGGGAGAGGAGGCGGAGCGATGGAGATGAAGGCGGTGGCGCTCACCCTGCTCCTCTGCCTGAGCAGCGCGGCCGTGGGCGCGTGGGCGAGGCCCGTGGCAACAAACAAGGGGGAACATGCTGCCCGCGACGAGAAGTTCCTCTTGTTGAAGAAGCACTTTGGTAAGGGGCTTGGAGGAGGTGGTGGGCTTGGTGGAGGGTACGGCAAAGGTGCTGGGCTTGGTGGAGGGGGCGGTGGCGGCTACGGCGGAGGTGGCGGTGGAGGACTGGGTGGTGGCCTTGGCGGTGGGTTCGGCAAAGGTGCTGGCCTTGGTCACGGTATTGGTGGCGGGTTTGGAAAAGGTGGTGGACTTGGAGGAGGTATTGGTAAAGGTGGCGGCCTTGGTGGTGGAATAGGCCATGGAATTGGCGGTGGTTTTGGTAAAGGTGGAGGTCTTGGCGGAGGTATTGGGAAAGGTGGCGGCCTTGGTGGTGGAATAGGCCATGGCGTCGGCGGAGGTTTTGGTAAGGGTGGAGGTCTTGGCGGTGGCATCGGTCATGGCCTTGGTGGCGGCATCGGCAAGGGTCTCGGCGGCGGCATTGGAGGTGGCTTTGGCAAGGGCGGTGGTCTCGGTGGCGGCATCGGCAAGGGTCTCGGCGGAGGCATTGGAGGTGGGTATGGCAAGGGCGGCGGTCTTGGTGACGGCATCGGCAAGGGTCTCGGCGGAGGCATCGGAGGTGGCTTTGGAAAGGGCGGAGGTCTTGGTGGCGGCATCGGCAAGGGTCTCGGCGGAGGCATTGGAGGTGGGTATGGCAAGGGCGGCGGTCTTGGAGGCGGCATTGGCAATGGGTTCGGTGGTGGCATCGGAAAGGGCGGAGGTCTTGAAGGCGGCATTGGCAATGGTTTCGGTGGTGGCATCGGAAAAGGTGGAGGTCTCGGTGGCGGCTTCGGCAAAGGTGGCGGTGGAGGGCTAGGCGGCGGAGGTGGTGGTGGTGGTGGTGGCGGCGGTGGTTTTGGAGGAGGCTTTGGCAAGGGAAGCGGGTTTGGTTTTGGCTTTGGCAAAGGCGGCGGCGGAGGAGGAGGGATTGGTGGCGGCCACTGATCGATCCTTATTTCATAATATCTGTGCGTTCGGCTCTCGGCTCTGCTCTCGTGATCGAGCTCCGTTTGCTATCATATAATTGTACTCAGTTTGTTGATGAGGCCAGTAGTACATACGATGGAGATTGTCCTCGTGGAGATTCTTACTAGCATGTACTCTTGTGTTGCGTTTAATTATTGGGTCCTCTCGTTTATTTGTAGATGTTTGCTCGCCATGTTGTTAATTTGTTGATGATAATATCGCAGTATGTACTTCCCCATGTCAGTGTCTCTTCCAGTTGCTATTAGAAATACCAAATCAATAGCATTAAGGGAAGGCCTAGCTGAATGCTGGAATTTACCACCTGAGAAGGACCTTGTTTATACGGGTGATGAGTGGGTGCTTGTGCTGCTAGACAAATTAAACAAAGACACAAGAGACAAAATGATGTTCATTTGGTGGAGGGTTTGGCATCACAGAAATAATATGATCTTTGGTGATGGTAAAGCTTCTATTGAAAATTCAATTGGTTACTTACAAAATTATCTAGTTACTTTGCAGAGAATAGCAAGGGCAAACTCGTAGTGGATAGAAAAGGAAAAGGAAAAATGGATAAAGATTCAGACAAACTTGTCACACTACAGCCAGAAGGAGGAGAAAGGGAACTTTCTTGGAAGAAACCTGTTGATGGTTGGTTGAAGTGCAATGTTGACGCAAGCTTTATTAGTGAGAATGAAAAAGGCGCATGGGGTGCATTCCTTCGTGACCATAATGGCAATGTTCTTTGTTCAGCATGGGATGTTATAAATCATTGTAAGACTGCAGCGATGGGAGAAGCAATTGCCTGTTTGGAAGGTCTAAGAATGGAGGCGGCAAATTCTACTTCTAACATAATAATTGAAACAGATTGTGCATCCATTCTGGAGTCATTTAAAGATAATAGTTGCAATCGGGCAGAAGTCTGTCTGATAGCGAAGGAATTTAATTTGTTGAAGCCTCCTGATCGACAAATAGTTATTTCAAAAATTAATAGATCATGTAATAGAGTGGCTCATGGCCTTTGCCAGTTAAGCCATAGTGTGTTGTGTGGTGGTGTTTTACAAGGTGCAGTGCCGACCTGCGTGTCGAAAACAGCCTTGGATGATTGTAACCAAAACATTATTACCTGATTAGTACACAACACATTTTCAAAAAAAAAATACCAAATCAATAACCAGAGAAAAGTGCAACTGTAGACTGTACTAGTCAAAAAAAATACAACTCGTTCAAGTTGCATAGAAAAGTGAGTTACTCCCTCCAACCCATATTAATTGACTCAACTTTATCTAGATACGTATGAATCTAGACAAAGTTGTATCAACTAATATGGATGGGAGGGAGCACTTTTTTTAATAGACGGTTGCACTTTTTGTAGGTAAGTGAGACTTAAGTATTTCTTAGTTGACTAAGAAATAGCAAAACCCATTGATTAAGTAAACAAGAACTCCTAATGTTGTCTAAAATTCGTATATGATACTCCCTCCGGTTTCTAAAAAATAATAGGCATATATTTCAAAACTTAACTTTAACCAAGCATTTTGATCATTAAAACACTACGGAATCTGGGTACTACTATAGCAGATAAATATAAAAAAGACTTATGCTTCGGTACACTTCTTTCTCCAAACTGAAATACAAAACAGCTGAGATCGCTTGATACCCTTCGTAACTAAGGACATGGCAGTATAATCTTTTATAAATTATTAATTTATAATTAGCAATTAATTAAGTAGTATCTAGGCTTGTAAGCCCTACGGCCTAACTAAGACACTTAGGCATCCGTGTATGTACGAAATTAGTGGCGCTCCTCCCTTGTCCCGTGCCTCAGCGGTGTTGACTGGGAGGAGGAAGGATGGCGGGCTGCCATCGGTGGCGGCTAGCGACTCTAGCCTAGTTTTATCGGTTTCATTGTAGGTCTTGCCTGGAATCACGCTCAACGATGGACGCATCCATGGTTAGAGCATCTCCACCGGACGATGCCCAATACGACACTCAGTAGACCTATTGGGCGCCGAAAGCTTTGGGCTCACATTGGCTCGCACAATAGGGTGTCAGCAGTTTTCCACCCCCGAAAAAATGCCGGCAAACCCAATCCAACCCCGACCAAGAGGAGCGGCATCAGAGCGCCGACACGTCTAGCCACGTCGGATGCAGCAAGCCGGGCCCACTGCCAGCGACTGAGCGGGAGTGAGAGGGCGCGGTCAGCGACGTTCAACAATATTAGTGGTCGGCATACTGCAACACCTGCTTGTGCCATCACCTACGAAGCGGCTCACGATGCCCAAGTAATGTCGCCCCACCGTCACATGTCTGCCGACAAAAAAAACCCCTCAATGACACATCTAGGGGTGGACGTTTGGTCACTGAAAATTCGGTCTTTGCATATGTCTATTTTGAAATCGGTCTTCAAAAAATAAAGACCGAAATTTACTTGTTATTTTTACTAACCGATAAATTCAGTTACCTGATAATTCGTGTCCGGTTTCGGTCATGACCGAATTGTGTGGTAGATATTATCAAATACAAAAGTTGGATAATATTTGGTAAACCATTTGGTACTATCTTAGTTGTAATTTAAATATAAAATACACTTCATATAGTCATATTAAATTGCGGAAACTAACATTCAATAATACTAAATTTGGCTTAGTCGAGGAAGATAAATCTATAGTTATGGGCAACTAGGGTTTTGCAAATAGGCCACTCTCACCTAAAGTTCGGTCCATTCTGTTACGAAGAACTAATGACCGAATTAACTGAACTAAATTTGGTCTATAAAATTTGCTACCCAATATTTTGATCGGTCCTTTCGGTCTCGGTTTATTCGGTTTCGGTCTCGGTCTTTTCGGGTTTGGTTTTCGGTTATCGGTTTTTCTGCCCACCCCTAGACACATCATTGTCCCTCACACAGCCTCCCCATCCTACTCCTCCCATTCTAAAAAAGTAATAGGGATATATTTCAGAGAAAATTCCTTATTTGACACTACTGCCCAATATGATTTCTTATTTGACACTAAAAAGTTTTCACTTTCTTATTTGACCACTTATATTTTTTTTTTTTGCCTTATATGACACTTTAGTGTATTTTGAGAGCTAACGGGTTAACTATGGATCTACAAAGACGTTTTTACCCCTGGTATATAATATGACGCCTCCGAGAGAAACGAGTGTGAGCTGTGTGTGAGTTTTTGATCGGGACGGTGTTCTCCAGGTGTGCGCGTCAATCTTAGATGGAGAGCCGGGGGTGTCCTTTTATAGGCACAAATGGATAGCGATGGCGTGAGCGCTTCTCCCTCCTAGAGTGGTGGCGGCGATCCTTATCTCAACTCTCGCAGCCAGAGAACCGCGGAGAACCAAACGTCGATGTTTATCGGAACACGCCTTCATGGCTCGATATCAGCTTGTTTCAGTTGAGGTAAACCGATTCACTAGAGACCGGCCATGTATGCGCGCTACGGCTACGCATCGGCCGGAGTTGGTATTTTAACTTCTATACACGCATACACCTGGTACATCTGCAAAACACAATGGTCCTGGTATTAAGTTAATATAATTACCTTTATTTGGTGTTGCTTAGGCGCTTGTGCATGGCACGTTAGCTGCCCGGTGGTGGACGCCAACTTATGCATGCATGTTGGATCAATCAACAGAATTACTAGTCCAATACATGCGCTTGAATTGATAAAAAAAAAAATGACGAGCCCCATGTAGACATCGCCTACACGGCCTGCTCCTTGAATACTGGTTTGACTAGCACCTACACTTTGAATCCATCAACGTGTCAACCTGAGCCCAATAACTTTATACAAAAATCCACCAAACAGTTACCATATATAGCTAGCACGTAATTTCTCATCTGAAACAGGAAGCGAATAAGGTAATTTTTCATCTCCACAAACCACATGTATGAGTCAAACTATTAAACCAGGGGTATTTACATCTGGCTAAAAAAAAATTAACGGAATCTTTTAACGGAACTAACGACAGTGTCATATAAGGCAAAGAAATTTTAAAAGTGGTCATATAAGAAAGTGAAAAGTTTTCAGTGTCAAATAAGAAATCGTATTGAAAAGTAGTGTCAAATAAGGAATTTTCTCTATATTTCAAAACTTAACTTTAACCAAGCATTTTGATCATTAAAACACTACGGAATCTGGGTACTACTATAGCAGATAAATATAAAAAAGACTTATGCTTCGGTACACTTCTTTCTCCAAACTGAAATACAAAACAGCTGAGATCGCTCGATACCCTTCATAACTAAGGACATGGCAGTCTAATCTTTTATAAATTATTAATTTATAATTAGCAATTAATTAAGTAGTATCTACGTTTGTACTTCCTCCGTCCGCAAATAAGTATACATCTTGCTTTTGCCTAAGTCAAACATAACTAAATTTGACCAACTTTATAAAGAAATATAGAAACATATATTACATCAAATTGACATATTATGAAACTAGATTTAAAAATAAATCTAATGATAACAATTTAGTATCATAAATGTTGGTACGTTGTTCTAAAAAGTTAGTCAAATTTTACTACGTTTGACTTAAGACAAGGTTAGAAGTACACTTATTTGCGGTTGAAGGGAGTAAGCCCTACAACCTAACTAAGATTCATAGGATTCACAAAACATAGAAATAGGAAAACCACAGAATTGGAGTGGCATGCCCACTTGAATCCTATAGGATTATGTACCTATAGGATTTTGGATCAAGTAGTGTTTGATTACACAGGAAAATCAAAGGAATTGTACAAAGAGATTGGAGTGGATGGAAATTTTCCTTTAAAATAGAGTGCAAAGGAATCCTTTGAAAGATTTTCTAAGGATTGTAATCCTTTGAATCAAACAGCAGTTATAGAAAAAATTCGTATGGATCCAAATCCTACACAATTCCTTTGAATCAAACAAGCCCTTAGGCATATGTACGAAATTAGTGGCGCTCCTTCCTTGTCCCGTGCCTCAGCGGTGTTGACTGGGAGGAGCAATGATGGTGGCGGCCGTCCGCGGCGGCTAGCGCCTCTAGCCTAGTTTTATCGGTTTCATCGTAGGTCTTGCCTGGAATCACGCTCAATGATGGACGCATCCATGATAAGAGCATCTCCACCGGATGATGCCCAATACAGCACTCAGTAGACCTATTGGGCGCCGAATGCGTTTTGGGCTCACATTGGCACGCACAATAGTGTGTCGGCAGTTTTCCACCCCCCAAAAAATGCCGGAAAACCCAATCCAACCCTGGCCAAGAGGAGCGGCATGGGAGCGCCAACACGTCTTGCCACGTTGGATGCAGTGAGCCGGGGCCACTGCCAGCGACTGAGCGGAAGTGAGAGAGCGCGGTCAGCGGCGGTCAACAATATTAGTGGTCGGCATACTACAACACTTGCTTGTGCCATCACCTACGAAGCGTACCAACACGGCTCACGACTCCCGAGTAATGACGCCCCACCGTCTCACATGATGCCATGCCGACAACAAAACCCCTTCAATGACACATCGTTGTCCCTCACACTGCCTTCCCATCCTCCTCCTCCCAGTTCACCTCGCCTCCAATCTCGTCGGTGATGGCGTACAATGGCAGCTCACGCAAAGGCAAGTTGGTCCTGCGGGACGAGCCACATGTCCACAATCTCAATCTCGAGGAGGCAGCGATTCTCATAGAGAACCGCCTCCTGGTGCCGCCCGACCATCGGATGCCACATGGCTGGAACATCTCCGCCACGGACTACGCGTTCCCCCGATCCCAGAGGGGGCGCGCTCACCGCCTACATCAACAAGCAGCACGAGCCATGCGATGAAGGTGCTAACGGCTTAAACCACCAGGTGGGGCGAGCCCCGCGATGAAGGTGGTAATGACGGCTAGTGAAATATAATGATACATGGAGATTAATTTTGATTAGTAGGAAGGCTTTTAAAAAAAATAAGCATAATTTATATGAAAATGTTTTTTAATAATATGTGGAAACACTTTGTGTAGAACATGCAAATTTATTCATGTACTTGCGGACATATTTTTAGATGTACCTGGACATTTATATTTTCGGTACGCATACAAATATTTTGTTGTACAAATGGTTTACAAAATTTAAAAATAAATGTGATATAAAAAACGTACCTGCTAATGGGCCGCAACAGGTACGGCCAATATAGGAGCTTCCTAAGGGAATAAGTAATAGACAGCCGCTCCATCTTGGGCCTAAACTTGAAGGTATATCCTCTTTTTACAAGTACTTGATCATCATCTCGGCAACAAAATATTGGTTTGAAAAAAAATCTTGTTCTAAAATAAAGTTTCTTTCATTTTGTTTCTGGTAACCTCTGGAGAATAGCATGGATATTCTTCTTTGTTAGTTAAATTTCAAGTTACAGGGAAAAGAAAAAGGGGATGCGGCTCGTCTGGTCTTCCGGCTGTTATTACTAGTCAAACAACTAGCAAAGAGAGGTTCTAACACTACTAGGAAAAGGGCTATAGGTAATCCGCACATCCGTGGCTCACATGGTTAAAGTGCTCCACGGGTAAAATAGGCGTGGCTCACCTGTGATGAGGCGGCCACAGATATGTCTTATACTAGAAAAAGAATGGGCCGTGGCTTATTACTGTGGATGTGGATAACTTATGGCTATGGGCCGTGGCCAATGCAATGCACCAGCGCACATGGGGTAGGTGCGCTATGGTTGTGGTAAGTTCGTGGCGACTATGCCATGTGCGCCACGGTTGCCAGGAAATTCTGTGACGCACTATGCCATGTGCGCCACGGATGTATAAACATAGTAGTAGGACACCTTGCCAAGTGCCCTACGCCTAACTATCCTGCACCAACTCCACCCCCCCCCCTATCGCCTTTTTAGTCTTTGCAAAAAAATAAAAGAAGATGATAAACATTTCAAAAAATTAAATCCTTTCATATTTAGGAAGATAATGTGGTATAGTTTCTAGGAAAATTAACAAACATGAGTTTTGACTTTTTCTGCAAAAAAAAGTCATGCCATGGTAAAAAGGCCGTAACTTTTGCATACGATGTCTAAAAAATCGTATAATATACCAAAATGACGAGAACGAGATTTCGCATCCGCTCGCAACGACCTCTGGTCGTTTAGCGATTTTTTATATTTTCAAAATTCGAAAAGAGTAAAAAGTTACGGTCAAAAGACCGTTTTTTCCTGTAGAAAAAAAAATAGAGGGCGACTTACCCGTAGCGCACCACCACCTAGTGCGCCACGGATAAGCTTGGGCGGGATTTAAATTTGAATCCCCACCCCGCCCTCCTCCCTTTTCCCTTCCCCTTTTCCCTCTTCCTCTCCCTTTCCCTTCTCCTTCTTCCTTCTTCCTTCTTCCTTCTTCCTTCTTCCTTCTTCCTTCTCCCTTCTTCCTTCTCCTCCTTCCCCTTCTCCTCTCCTTGCAGTGACGGCGCGACGTCGACCTCCTTCTCCTCCTCCTCGCAGTGACAACGGGCGACGGCGGTGCAACGGTGGCCTCCTTCTCCTCCTCCTCGCAGTGACAACGGGCGACGGCGGCATCCTTCTCCTCACCGACCTCCCTTCCTCCCTCTCTTCCTCCATCTCTTCCTACCTTCCTCCATCCCTTCCTTCCTCCCTCTCTTCCTCCATCTCTTCCTTCCTCCCTCTCTTCCTACCTTCCTTTCTCCAACCACACCCTTTCTACCACCTCGACGCCGGCGAGGACTAGAGCGGCCACGACCCCTCCCGCACCTCCCTGCCACGGCCATGCTCCGGCGAGGTGACACGACTGCGGCGGCGATGCACGGACCCGATTGCTTTTGCAATTCAAAACGAGGGTGTTTTTTGCATTTTTTTTTGTTTTTTGAAAAACACATCCGTGGCGCACCTGAAAAGGCCTTATGTGACTCACTACCAGGTGCGCCACGTCTATCTTGACACAACCGTGGCGCACCATACAGTGCGCCACGACTACGAGATAGCCGTAGCGTGAGGCCCGTGGCGCACTAGCAGTGCGCCACGGAAAGCCTTTTCAGGTGCGCCACGAACAGACGTTTTTCTAGTAGTGTAGTTGGAGGTTTCTTGTTCCGTTGTTCGTACCCTGAATGCATCAGCATTATGTAGCTACTGCGTCGTCAGAAGTAGAAAACCACACAATTGGTAGTTTTCTTACACACACACATGTCACTGTCGAAGGAATCGGCTGGCCATCAACACCTGATTTAGTTTATCGGTTGTCGCAGCAATACTACCCTGAAAAGTAAATAAGCACGTACGTATTTCCTGTTCCATAATTTTTGCCGTTGTTTTAGTTTAAATTATTACTCCCTCCGTTTGGAAATATAAGATGTTTTAGGTTTACGAATGAGATGTATCTAGACATCTTTTAGTGTCTAGATTCATTTGAACCTACACACACTAAAACATGTCTAGATATATCTCCTTCACAAATCTAAAACATCTTATATTTCTAAACGGGGGAGTATAAACTAAAAGCACGACAATTATCGTAGACAAAACAGAAGTAGTAGTGAGTAGTGAAGGCCCATCAGTTGACCATAATAATCCCACTAACAAGTAATTTCAAAATATAAGAATTTTTAGCTTTGTGAAGTAAATGTACTTAGACTTGTTTTAGTATGTAGGTTCACTCAAGTTTGTTATGAATCTACACACTAAAACAAGTCTAGATATATTTTCTTCACAAACCTAAACATCTTATATTTTGAAACGGAGGGAGTAGTAATTAAACGGAGGGAGTAATATTATGCTCCGTCGTGATGCAGACGTGGCACATACGCAGCACGGTACAGCAGCGGCATCCATGTATAGCCAGCCAGGTTTAAGCATATATATACGAGATCAAAGCAGCAGCTAGCGAATAGATCAGCAGAACAAGGACGCTAGCTGCACGGTCTAATTTTAGCATTGCGTATATTTGTTCCGTTGTGTGTTTTGAATAATTGGCACGACGATTATTCGAGTACGTCGTCGCCCAGTTGATTATTTCGGTGGTTTCCAATTAGGCAGGACGAACTCCCACGCAGGCGCCTACGTATGCGTCTGCAGGAGGAGGAGGAGGAGGAGGAGGATGGAAGTTTGCAATAAGTCACGCAGTCGCTCTCTCACGTAGTACGTACCAATTCCTGCCGGCCCGGGCGCGCGCGTCCGCTGTTTTAATTTGTTCTCTTCCCTCTTCCGTCTACCCTTTCACACACACACCTGCCGACATCTCGGTCGGTGGAGTGAGTCCATCCTGCATTTTCCTTCTTCTTTAACAAAACATGCTATGAAACGTACTGCTGCTGCTTGAGGAAACACTGTACCGTCCATATGCAGTGCAGTCCTGCTGTGCATATGTGTAGATGAGTTGATTTATGTAAGCAGACCTGCCAAACCCTGGTGGTCGTCCGTCGTTGCCTACTTTGCCTGCCGTGGATGCCACGGCTCGAAGCTGCCATCGACTTCCTCCTCGCCACTGGAGTATTTTTTTTTTCAAATCTGCCTAAATCTAAGGGCTTGTTTGATTTATAGAAATTGCATAGGAATTGCGTAGGATTTAAATCCTATGGGAATTTTTCCTATGTTAGTGTTTGATTCATAGAAACACATCCTATAGGAATTAATCCTATAGGAATCTTGTAGTGCAATTCCTATAGGAAAACAACATTAGGTCACACCTCATGAAAAAATTCCTTTGCCACATCAAACAAGATCCCTCTTCCTGTAGGATTCACATTGGCATGACATCTCAATCCTATGGTTTTCCTATTCCTATACTTTTCCTATCCTATGAATCAAACAAGCCCTAAGAAGTTACTCTGATCCTCTCTCAAAACTAATTCGAAATCTGATCCGTGGGGTCGATGCCGTTTAAAATGGCGCCGAAATTATACATGTCAGCGTGTACACATCAGAAAACCGAACCAAAGGATTTCCCAACTGCCTCATCTTGGTGCCGACCTCCCTAGTTTGTCTCCCAGCTGCTTCATCTTGGCGCCGACCTGTACAACTTTAGCGCCATTTAAAATGGCGCCGACTCCAGGGTTAGATTCCGAATTAGTTTCGGGAAAGGGTCAGATTTGGTTAAACTTTCTAAATTTAGACAGATTTGGCAAAACATACGCCACTGGACATGCGCGTGCTGGAAACGACAATAATGAGTCAAGTACTCCTACTTTTAGAAATATAAGATTTTTTAGGTTTATAAAATAAATATATCTATACACTTTTACAGTATATATTTAACACTAAAATGTGTTTAAATACGTTAGCTTCACTAACCGAAAATATCTTATATTATATTTACAAACGGATGGAGTATCTCTATTTTAGAACATAAGATGCTTTGATAGGATACATTGCTCGGGTTGGTAGTGATTACTCGCCCGTGTCGCCTAGAACACCAGACACGCACACAAACGTGTAAGGAATACAAATAAGCTACTCACCGAGTTCCAAAATACATGGTGTTTTGGCATTGCGACAGATCATCATAACTTCCCATTAGCGTCGTCTAGTCTTTCTTAGTCTACTTTATGTTTGTTTCATCCACTTTTTTCTATTTTGACGGCTAATTCTCAACACCAGATAATAAAATAATGGTAGTGCATTGCGATTCAGATCCAAGATACAATCCAAGTAGACTGCTGGATGACCGCGTTTAGCTGAGAGCAGGGGTCAAAAGCTGCGACTCTGGGCGGTCGCCCCGAACTCCGACGACGGCCGCCGATTTGGTCGCTTGACACACCCGAGATGACCTCTATGTCATGGTCCTTTCTACAGTATGTAGGACACAATGATCCGAGGATTCCCACCCCCTCACAAGACGTTTCTAGAGGCACCCACCTTTGAGAGTCTTCCAGTGCTCTCCGGGCCGACCCGCCGTCCCCTCCGCCGGAATAGCCGGATGGAGGTGGACATGGGGAGGCGCCGGCTTTAGGTTTAGTTGTAGGATGTCTAGCAGTAGGGTTGTGCGGCTTCTTGCCGTCGTTTGGCGTTTTGCCGAGAGCGGGCGTCTAGATCTCCTGCACAAGATCTGGCGTATGCTGGCTGCTGTTCTCCTTGTTGCGGCGCTCCGGTGGTCGGAGTGGATGACGATGGATGGAAGGGCGACCGGCGGCTCCTCAAATAAAGGGCTTCTTAGGAGCCTTCTTCAGTCGCAGTGGCAGCATGCCGCTGAGCCCCTCATGGCCGGCCGTGGTGGCGGGGGTGAGAGGCGAAGTGGAGCGAGCGGTGGCGCTGTTAGGCCTCTCCTGGCCGGCCGTGGTGGCGATGAGGAGAGGCTATTTATGGCATCGGCGTTGTCCTGCTGCTCTGCTTCCTGGAGATGGTGCGGTAAGCGCGGGGTGGTGGCCTTGAGTCTGGATCGGGGGAGTTGTCTACTTCTTGCTCGCCAAGGTGACGAGATTGAGCAGGTCTTCCTCGTTTGCAACCTCCAGCTCTCTGCCCCGCTTCTTTGGAGGCGTCGTCTAGGCCTCCGGGAGCTGTTGGAGCATGAGCTCCCTGCGGTGTTCTCCAAGCGTCGGCCTCAATCCGCCGCCGCTATCCAGGGCCAAGATGGTGGCCACACCGCGCTCGACATCGTCATATGCTCGAGCATGTGCAACCTCTGCATGAGGATCTTCTGCAGCTCTGGTGCGACACTGAAGCCCCCCGCGCAACCAAGTGGTCTCGTCCCCGGTTGGAGCTGGGGTGGCGCCGCCTCGGAGCTGCCCGTCGCCGGCGAAGTTCAAGGTCTTGATTGCTTTTTGGCAATCCTTTCTAGGGTGTTGCTTGCAAATTTGAGGGGCTTAGTTGTAATTTCTGTTTTCTCTGTTTGCCTCCATGTAACTGTACACCCACCGCTGGAATAGAATGCTCCTGGCCCTTCGGGGCCTTACCCGTTCAAAAAAAAGAGGAGTGCGATCTCAGGCCTATTTCGTCAAAGGCGGTTTTGAGGAACGAAGAGCAGAAGCAGATCATGTAGCGAGCGTTAGGGCATCTCCACCCCCCTATCCACTACGCCGATCCGGACGCCGAATTTAGATCCGGACACCGAAAATCAGCACAGTCGCGTACCCAGGAACCTGTTTTTGATCGGATTTGGGCCAACTTTGTCCGACTATCTGTGCCATACCAGGATCCTGCACGCCTGGGAACGGACACGAATGCCCAAGTGGACCAGCCTGTCAGCGACAGAAGCCGAGTCGTCGTCATCCTTTCCGCCGTTTTCCTTTTCCCGCCCTCGCCGCTACACCCCTCCCGCCCTCGCCGCCAAATTTGGCCTATAAAAGGCATACATCTCGCCATCTCCCTTCATAGTCTCTCACACCACTCCCAACTTCGGCGAACTCCGGACGCTCGCACATTTCTTCCTCCTCAACTCCGCCGAAAAGCCATGGCCGGGGGATTTACCGGCCGGCGCACGATGCAGCAGTGGGAAGCCCGGCTGCTCCACGAGGTGGGCTATACGGAGCCGCCGAACACTCGTCTCCCCTTCACCTGGCAACTCAGCGCCGGCGGGATCCCTATTCCGCCGGTGCCGGTCCACGAGGACCTCGTCGGAGAGATCCAGGCGGCTATCGCCGCCATGCAAGACCCGGATCTCGCCGACGATCCTGACAACCTGGTCTTCTGGAGGCAGTTCTTTGCCGACAGGCGCCTCGAGGAACTCGCCCGATACGAGGGACCGCTAGCCTCGACGCTGCCACGTCACAATGTGGCTTTTCGCCGCCGCTGGTGGAGCGTTTCAGGGCGAACTCTCGCCGCCGTCATGGAGCACATCCAGGCCGGCAACAACCCCCGCCTCAGCCTGTAGATGCGGCGTCCGACGTCGACCACGGCGGCGGCGACGGCCTTTTCCTAGTTATTAATAAATTCGATGTAATATGTGCGCCATTGCCCTAATTAATCAATTCCGCCTATATTCGCCCAAATTTCGTCGATTTTAACTGAATTTCGCCGAACCTGGAAACTCGGCCTAGGAACGCGAGTGAGAAGCTCGGCGTTCCCAGGCCGAAAACGCGTTTCGTCCGGCCAAAAAAAGTCCGGATTTCGGCCTGGGTTCGCCCAACGAGTAGGAATGCTCTTAGCAGTGATTTGAATGCGGGAGGGAGTCTGGTAAGTGATCATCGACTAGCCTTTTTCCTTGTGCAGGGCGGCGAAAGACAATGCCGATTATTACTTTTAGTGGAACGCAGGAAGCTGATGAGGGAGATCAAACTGATTAATTAACCTCTGAAAAGGAAAGAAACCTTTTTTTATTCTAGGAGTATTTAATACTAGTTGAATGTCCGTGCGTTACTACGATTCATTTTTATTGTTACACATATTACACCTGTCAAAAAAAATCGGTGCCACGCCAGCGCCAAAGCCTCCTTTCCTCGGAGTACTGCCTGGGGAACTCGGCGAATGCGTCGTCGTTGCTCCCAGCCCCCACACCTCCTCGTACCTCCCCGTCTTCGCGTTCACCCTCGACACGCGCCGAGCCACCATCCGCTCGCCGATCCTGACAAGCTCCCGCATGTTGTCGGGCGTCACCGCGTCCACCGTGGCTGCCGCACCCCGGAGCGAGTTGTTCTAGATCCGAAGGTAGTTATTGTCGCTGTGCAGCGACTGGAAGAGCACGGCATCGTCGATGTCCACGAGGTCCGAGCTGGCCGCCATGAAGATGTCGATGATGGGCGTCATGCCCTTGTTGCGCAGCCACCGGATGATGCCCGACCGTGTGCACTACTGCGCCGTGTACAGCCCCGGTCAGACGTACTGCTGCTTAAGGAAACAGTGTACCGTCCATATGCAGTGCAGTCCTGCTGTGCATATGTGTAGATGAGTTGATTTATGTAAGCAGACCTGCCAAACCCTAGTGGTCGTCCGTCGTTGCCTATTTTGCCTGCCGGGGATGCCACAGCTCGAAGCTGTCATCGACTTCCTCGCCACTGGACGTGCGCGTGCTGAAGACGGCAACGAGTTAAGCGTTTCAGTTTACAAGCCCTCGCGTATATATATAAATTGTTTTTTTTGCGGGGGTTATATATATAAATTGTTAATTTATTTAATAAAATATAAATAATATAGTATAAAAATTATACCGATAGAAACTTTAGATGTTATGTTTTTGTATAAATTTAATTTTTATACTATAAAATTAATACAGTATTTTAGTGGTCAAATTGCCCGGAGGGAATACCACTGAGTACCCCTTTTCTGAAATATAAGATGTTCTGCTAGATATATATTAAATCGGGTGACACCTATGGCTTGTCTGCCTCCTCTAGAACACGAGACACAAACATATAGAGAATACAAGTAAGTTACTCTCTCGGTTCCAAATCCCAGCTTTGTCTAAACATGCATGTATCTAGTTCTAGACGTGTTCGGTGTGTATAGAAACATGTCAATATAATCTAGACACAATTGAGATGCCTAATTAGGACGGAGGGAAATACTATATATAGTCGGTCCGTGTTCGTGTTTGATTGTCTTTTCTGAGACCTGTCTTACCAGAAGTAATCACGGTAATGGCATGCCATCATGGTCTCCTCTGGAGTAACCATGTTTCCTGTATGCCTAGACTTATATTGGTTTTGGCATTGCGGCGGATTATCATAATTCCCATTTGCCCCATCCAATTTTTGTTTGTCTACCTTATGTTTGTTTGATCCACTTTCTCCATTTTATGGCTAATTTTCAACATTAGATTATGAAATAAGAATAGTGCACTGCAATTCAGATCCAAGATACAATCCAAGTAGAATGTTGGATGACCATGCCTGCATGAAC
This sequence comes from Avena insularis, assembly GCA_023614405.1. Classification (NCBI taxonomy): domain Eukaryota; kingdom Viridiplantae; phylum Streptophyta; class Magnoliopsida; order Poales; family Poaceae; genus Avena; species Avena insularis. Next base: position 393,112,548 of record CM042695.1, read on the forward strand.
ACATTTAGCGGAGAGCCGAGGTCGAAATGTGCGACTCTGGGTGGTTGCCCTAAACTCCGACAATGAGGACAAAACTACGCCGCCAATTTGGTTGTGTGACACGCCGGAGATGCCCATTAGGTCATGGTCATGTATCTGTAGGACACGATGCCCCGAGGAGTGTGATCTCAGGCCTATTCCGTCAATTAAAGGCGGTTTTGAGAAAGGAGGAGAAGAAGAAGACGTAGTGAGTGTTGGCAGCGATGTTTGATGCAGGAGGGAGCCTGATAAGTGATCATCGACTAGCATTTCCTTGTCCAGGGCGGTGAAAAACAATGTCGATGATCTCACGGACAACCTTTCTGCTAGATACTTTTAATGCAACTCCGTAAGCGGATGATCAAACTGATTATTTCGTCTAGTCCTCTGAAAAGGCTGGAGATATCGTATTTGAGTCAAACGATTCTCCTTGTGGAGATTTCGTATTCCGGGTCAGATGATTCCGGTTGAACAATTATCCCGATTTATCAAATTATTAGAAAATATTTTTTAAGTTCGGAGAGTTATTTGTTCCTACCCTGGACACATCAGGAACGTGATGTATTATATTACGTGCATAGTATATGGATAAGACCAGACGATTACTAGATTATTGCAAATCTACTACGGAGTAGTAGTAGTATTTTTAAATAGCTAGCTTGTCAACTCAACCTACTAGCGTTGTACATTTCAATTCAGTCAATTCAGACATCTAAAATTTGACTTGGTTGGTTGAACCGTGCATCGTGACAATCAGCTAGCTGCAGCAAAACCTACCGGAACAGGTAAGCAATCTACTACCACTGTACATGTGTGACGATCTTAGCTAGTGGCAACACACCAAATAGCGTCGAATCTCTCAATTATCCTCCAAATTAAAACAGAGATCTGGATACAGATAGAGTTCAGTTTGGGGAGGAAGGAAGGAGGAGGAAGAGAGGTTCGTGTAACATGTAGTTCAACTACAATAATGATCATCGATGCCTTTACTCTCAATTATCCTCTTCTTTGCATGGGCGGTGCCCTCTCATAGTTGGACATCTATGCATCGATGAATGTGATCTCAGGCATGTTTCGTCAAAGGCGGTTTTGAGGAACGAAGTGCAGAAGCATATGTAGCGAGCGTTAGCGGCGATGTTGGATGCAGGAGGGAGTCTGGTAAGGGTGTGTGCAGTGTGTTTAGCTATTCCCACCCATGTCTAGAGAATTTACTAGCGATGAGTCTAAGGAAAGAAAGATACTGCAGCGTCAGTATAAAGTGGGGCCGTCGAACTAATGTGCTTAGTATGACAGATGGGCCAGGTTGCTGTGTCCATTTGCTTAGCATCGTGTCTAGTACTAGACATAGGACTAGAAATTTTTTCCTTAGCTCACGGCGCGCACCGTTAGACTCGAGTCTAAGACTTCAAAAGTTTTCTTAGCTGTAGGTTTTTGAGCACGCTGCACTACACGCTCTAATAAGTGATCATCGACTAGCCTTTTTCGTTGTGCAGGGCGGCGAAAGACAATGCCTATTGTACTTATAATGCAACGCAGGAAGCCGATGAGGGAGATCAAACTGATTAATTAGTTCCTCTTGTCCACTGAAAAGGAAAGAACCCACTATTTTTCGTTCTATTTAAGAAATATATATTCTCCATATGAAGATATCGTATGTTGTGAGTCAAACGATTCTCCTTGTGGATCGGAGTTCCAAGTCAGATGATTTGGGTTGAAGAATTCTGCAGGTTTATCAAACACTATTACTAGAAAATATTTCAAGTCCGGATCGAGAGTTATTTGTTCCTCCCCCTGAGCGCATCAGAACGTACTGTATTATATTGGAATCTACTACTAGTAGTATTGTAAGTACAGTAGCTAGGTTGTCAACTTCAGACATCTAAATTTGACTCGGTTGGTTCAACCGGTGCGTGCATAGATCGTGACAATCAGCTGCGGCAAAACCTACCGGAACAGGCAAGCATCTACTACCACTCGTTCCTAGCTAGGATCATCAAGCAGTACTGTAGAATCCATGAACTGTTAGAATCTACGCTAGTAGCAATAATGGCCAACTGTTCGATCCATATGAAAAGGGAGTTGACAAAACTATATTATGGCTGACCCGATCGATCGATCGACAAGCCGCCTTCGTCGTCTCCAGGGCAACGACCACTCTATCGTACGTCCACTACTTTGGCGGGAAAGTGAAAAGGCCGAAGGTTTATTTATTACGCGCGCCCGCAGCTTGCGACCAGCTCGCGCGTGTGCTCTCCGATACGTACATTTCTACGCGTGCTAACTGCTTGATCCGAATGGACGTAGTATGTCGCCATCGCGCCTATATGTCATTTGAAATAATGATTTCGTCAGTTCCAAAATAATTTATTTTTTTGCGAAAATTCTAGTGATACATTAATAATCATCAATGGAAATAGTATAAAAAGGTTCAACAAGCTAGACCCACTAGACCTATATATGAACCTAGCTCAGGCGCCTCCCCTTGCCGAACTCCGGCCGGCTAATCCAGCAGAGAGGGAGCGAGAGGATAAGAGAAGATTTGCGCTAATGTCATCGGTGGTGCTAGTAATTACTTATGGACGTTTGCAGTCACGTCCCTTTCTCTCTCGTAGAATTTGGACGTTTTTTTTTTTGTTATTGTTCTGCTGCATTTAGCTAGCATTTGCACCAGCATGCGTGAAGAGGTCGGTCAACGGTTCCTACTCATTTTTTGTTTTATAAAATCTGGATCTGACAGAACAAACATGCGTGCCTGTGCATATTATGTGTAGATTCGAGGTAAAAGCCCAGACAGTTCTGTAGCGTGCAGTGCTGGCGGCGGCAATATGTCAGTCATCTCTCCACGTACTACAACCACCGCAGACACGGCATGTGCACGCCACGTGTAGCCAGTTTCCTAGAAGCTCGCGCCGAGATAGATCAAGCAGTCGATCGGCATCCCTTCCTTCCTTCAATTGGGCGCGCGCGTTTGGGAGACTCCACGCAATTTTCATCATTCCTGCATACCACTTTCTTCGTTTAAAAATATAAGATATTTTATGTTAATCAGAACATCTCTAGCAGAGCCTATGAACTGAAAACCCGAAGTTCAGTTCACCAAACTAGTGTTTACGGGTCAAAAAATGGCTGATGCAGAACAGAGCCCGTAAGTTTTGGTTTACGGGCTCTCTTCTGCGTCGGCCATTTTTCAACCCGTAAAGGCAGGGTTTTTCATATAATTTATATGCAAGACATACAACAATCGATCATAATTAATCAAATAATCATCCAAATTATTACAACACATAAACAATAGTCTAAACCAAATTATTACAACAGTTTTGGGAAATTTGAACAAATGAAAAATGTCTCAACCAAATTATTACAACAATTCTCGGAAAATTGGACAAATGAACAAGTGTCTCAACAATGATACACGTCACATATAAATGAATGGAATGGTGGGATCAAAGGCGACGGCCATGTCGCTGCCAGTGGTGCATTTTCAAATCATAAACAAGCTGGGCATGGGTACTTGCATTCTCAATCTGCCGATGTGTTTCAAGGAAAGCTTCAATGCGATCCGAATTGCGTTGGGGTTCCATTCGGGTGCCACCGTTTGTCATAGAAGCAGGGCAAGCTCAACTCTCTTTCATTCTTGATGATCATGTTGTGAAGAATCACACAACATGTCATGATGTTGACAAAGGTTTTTTTGTCCCAAAATCGGGCCGGGCCACAAACAATGGCAAACCTTGCTTGCAAAACACCTCAATGTCCTTGCGAGCTGCTTCTTGAGCTTTGGCAAATTCAGCTTCTATTCTATCTTGGGGATCCTTGACAGACTTAACAAAGTTGCCCAACTTGTAAATGTGTAGAAATTACGTGAGATGAAGTATACTATGTTTCATATTTGATTTGAATCGTCCAAAATTCGATTAAATTTTGTAGTGATCCGGGGTTTTATTCCTTTGACTATTGGAGATCGGTTAGAGAACACTTTTGGTTAGATGAATATTTTTACTCCTCCAACTTTTAGAGAGACATTTTGCTATCTAAATCCTGTACATCGGTTAGGTAGAGATGCCCTTAATTGCCTAATTGTTTATGGAAGTTTGCTGTCACGTCGCTGTCTCGTAGAATTTGTACACTTTTTTTTGTTGGTTCTGCTGCATTTAGCGCTTGCACCAGCAGCACGAGTGAAAGTCAGTCAACCGTTGGATCTACTCGTGTACAGTACGTACGTACCAAAACAATGACCATAGGTCGGTTAATTTGTAACGGAGGAAGCACATTAAATTAGACCTGGACCTCACAAAACCTGGATCAGAAGGGAGTTGACAAAAATATATCAAGCCTGGCGGATTTAGATCTATGGTTGTCCTGATCGATCGACAAGGCTCCTTCGTCGTCTCCAGGGCAGCTACCACTCTATCGCCCGGTGCTACTACTCCCTCCATCTCGAAATATAAGATGTCTAAGAACTAGTTAAAAGTCAAAAATTTCTATGTTTGATCCCATTTTGCAAGCTTGTTTACAAGTTCTTGAGAAACACCGTTTATTTTAACTACTCACGAACGATTATAATAATTTATTATTTAAGATAAGTATTACAACGGACATGTACATAACCAAGATACACACGGCCAACAACCATCCGAAATCTAGTGCTAAAACAACCGCAATGACAGATACAAATGCGAGATAGAATCAAATTATGCGAGAGACACGATCGACACTGTACGCCCGTGGGCTGCGAAGAACGACACGGAGTTGACTTAAAAAAAATTTATACAAGAATAATTGCACGCTATCCGTTGGCGTCCCCAAGTCGCATGTGGTTGTGACAGGTAGCACCACCAGAGCGCGTATAGTAATTTGGACGTGCGTACGTACGTTTCGCAGTTACGTCGCTCTCGATTAACCTATTAGCAGCCACGAGAGTTAAATTTGGTTCTATTCCATTCACACACGTAGGGGTAATTCAGGTCAACCAAACCAAACCAATCCATTTCTTCTTCCTTGTTCGGGCACTCCATCTTAATTCATTTACTATCTTTTTCTGAAGGTAATTCATTTATCTTGCATAGTACTCTCTCCGTTTTAAATATAACATGTTTTAGATTTGTAAAGAAAATGTATCTAGACTTCTTTTAGTGTTTAGATTCACTCCAATCATGAGTGAACCTACATGTAAAAGAAGTCTAGATACATTTGCTTCACAAAGCTAAAACATCTTATATTTTAAAACGGAGGGAGTATGTCCATGCATTGTTGCAGTTAAAAGTCGTTAAACTCGGCCTTCCAACGTTGATTATCCTCAGTATGCTATCCATGTATGTACAAGGGCCATAAGCCGCTCCACTAAAAGAAAGAAAATACTTCTCCATTTTAAAATATAAGATGTTTTAAGTTTGTGAACAAAATGTATCTAGATTTGTTTTAGTGTGTAGATTCACTCTAAACCTTAGTGAACCTATATACTAAAAGCAATCTAGATACATTTGTTTCACAAACTTAAAACATCTTATATTTTGAAACGGAGGGAGTAATACAGTACGATGTTAATGTAAACATATGTCATTCTTATTAAGCCACTCCGAAATAGCTCCCAGGTTCACTGAGAACTATAAGATGTCATATAATCGCAACTGAGTTTGAATAGATTTCTTCTTTTAGGTGGAGTTTGAATAGATTTCTTCTTTTAGGTGGAGTTTGAATACAATGGTATGAGCTTCACAATGCTCATGTGTTCTGATAAGCTATGCTATTGTTGCCGGGTCAATTAGGTGGTTCTAGTGACCTTTTTTTCTTCTTGTGAAGAAGCCAAAGTAGTTATATTACGATCAACTAATCCTTACACGTGATTGTCCCTAAAAAGAAAAATCACACGAGTAACTACGTAGGGAAATCTTTCTCATGCACTTGGTGGTGGCGTGCAGTGAGAGAAGCTCGATGTAGCCTCTGAACCTCCGACACACGTCGGAGCCAAGAAAATTTTGTTGATATAGCATCCAGAAAATCAACGGCGGAGAGGATTCAAGAATAGATCACTTTTTTCTGAACATCGGAACGCCCCAGAAGGGGCTGGAGCCATATCATTAATTATGTCAGAGGGTGTACAATGAAAACACAGAAGACACCATAAGAAAAGCAAATAACACATGAGTCCCTGACATTTGTAGATAGGACCTTGCTAAAAAAATTGGCAAATGCAATCTAGTCCTATCACTTCCCTGCTGTGGAGCAGAGGAGGGCGAACGCTGCAGCCATGGTCGGAGGCGGGGACGAGACCACTTGCCTCCGGCCCAGCGAAATCCTCAGCACCCGACTCCGGGAAGGGCCTCCGACTGGAGGTAGACACAGTGCCGGAGCTCACCGGCTTAGAATAGGCCGCTTCGGCCATGAGGATAAGCGTCTTCTTGGACGCCATGGTGGTGCTCCAGAGAGGATAGGCTCCTGCGCTCCTATGCCGGCCTTGCCAGAAGCTAGCTCTACTCCCATGTTCCCCCATCCCCACCACGAAAATCGAAGAGAAGAGGGGAAGTAGAACAAGCAGCAGAACCAGAACAGCGGCGGCTCGCCGGCATCGAAGCAGAGAAATCGGCTCACCATCGAACCCATGGAACATGCCACGGACCAGGGGAGGTGGGCGTAGATGATGGCGATGACAGCGAACCGGGGCAGAATACCGCTTATTGAAAGAGGCTTCACCAGATCTGCCATTGAAGTCGAGTTTCCACCATGGAAGCTTCTTAGTCAGTAGCAGTGGTGACCGTCTGGCACCGCGGCGGCGCGCCAGATCGGAAGGCCTCTGAAGGAAGGGGAGGACGACCTTATTGTCGGAGATGCCATGCTTCAGCTGAAGGGTTTCGCAGCATAGTAAATCAAAATTTTCTACGGAAGCGAACAGAGGAAAAGCCAAGATCTAATCTAGGAGATGCAAACAACGAGAGAGATTGGATTAGATCTTCATACCCTTGAAGATTCGCACAGCGGAACGTTCGTCGAAACGTGGGTGATGTAGTCGTACTCGCTTCTCCTCCTCGCGATCCGATCCGATCTAGCACCACAAGTGGCGGTGCCTCCGTGAGATGCACACGTGCAGCACCTCGACGTCTCCATCTTCCTTGGACCAGCAAGTATGGTGGAGAGATGGATTGGATCTACAACACGACGGCGTGGTGTATATGGTGGAGAATTTCTGCAGCAGGGCTTCGCCTACAAGCAGTCGGGAGGGAGAGAGGAAGGGCAGCAGGGCGGCTAGGGTTGGAGGTGAAGGTGTGGGGGGTTGGTGCGCCCCCACCCCTCCTTATATAGAGAGGGGGCGCAGCCCTAGCCCCTCCTCCAAGCCCAATCTCTAGTTTAAACGATTTAAACTTATCCCTTATCCAGAAATTATATCTCTAGTTTAAACGAGTTTAAACTTATCTAGAATCGGCTGGGCCCTATGGGGCCTTGTGCCCCTGGCCCAATGCGGCCAGGACACTCCCTCATAGGCCCATGCCCCCTCCCGGAAGGTGGGACCACGTTGGCCCCTTCCGAAGGTTCTAGAAGCTTCGGTATAATACCGATTAATCCTAACAATTCAACTCCAAAACTGCCCGCTTATATGAATCTTATTCTCCGACCATTCCGAACCTCTCGTGATGTCCCGGATCCCATCCGAGACCAACAAAATTCATAAACCAAGTATCCAATCTATCCTAGCGCCGAGACACGTTAAGTGTGTGACCCTGCGGGTTCGAGAATATGCAGACATGATCTTCTATCAATAATCAACAGCGGGGTCTGAGCACCCATATTGACTCCCACACATTCATCGATGATCATATCGGATGAACCACGATGCCAGGATTCAATCAATCCCATATATATACTCCCTTTGTCTCGCGATATTTTACTTGCCCGAGATTCGATCGTCGGTATCGTCATACCTAGTTCAATCTCGTTCACGAAGTACTTTACTGCTCCGTAATCTGATATCACTTTGTGATTAACTCCTTAACCACATGCTTGCAAGCGTGTTGATATCGACACGAGTGGGCCCAAGTATATCTCTCCGACTTGGGAGGGACAAATTCCATCTCGATACATACAACCCAATGATACTTTCCGATCACCGAGAGACACCTTTATGATCACCCTCTCATAGGATGACGCTTGATGACCTCAAAGCTTTCTTCCGATACCGTGGGAGTTGTATTATCTCATGGTCTAAGGAATACAATATTTGACATAGGAAAAGCTTCGCAAAGATGAACACAAAGATACGATATAATTGCTTCGCTTAGTTTGTGTCTGTCCACCAAATCATTCTCCCAATGATATGATCTCATTATCAATTGACAACTCATGTCTACGGTTAGGAAACCTTAACCATCATTGATCAATGAGCTAGTCCATAGAGGCGTACTAGGGACACGGTGTTGTTCACAAACCACACAAGTATTAATGTTTCCGCTTAATACAATTCTAGCATGGAATATAAACTTTATCATGAACAAGAATTATAATAATAACATCTTTATTATTGCCTCTAGGGCATAATTCCAACAGTCTCCCACTTGCACTAGAGTCAATAATCTAGTTTACATTTGGCAACAATCTCACACCCATGGCACTGAGGTGCTGATCATGTTTTACACGTGGAAGAGGTTTAGTCAAAGGATCTGCGACATTCAGATCTGTATGTACTTTGCTGATCTTCAGATCTCCATCTGCTATATAATCTCGGATTATATGAAACTTGCGGTTGATATGCTTGGTTTTTGGATGATATCTTGGTTCCTTAGCGAGTGTTATGGCGCCAGTGTTGTCACACAATATCTCCAGTGGGTCCAATGCACTTGGAACCACGCCAAGCTCAGTGATGAAGTTTCTGATCCAAACTCCTTCACTTGACGCTTCTGCAGCAGCCATGTATTCCGCTTCTACTGTAGATCCCGCGACCACGCTTTGCTTGCAGCTTCTCCAGCTCACAGCTCCTCCATTCAAAATATACACGTATCCTGTCTGAGATTTACAATCATCCTTGTCGGTGTCGAAACTAGCATCGACGTAACCTTTTACGACGAGTTGTTCATCACCCCCATAGACTAAGAACATTTCTTTAGTCCTATTTAGGTACCTTAGGATGTTCTTCACGGCTGTCCAGTGTTCCACTCCTGGATCACTTTGATATCTGCTCGTCAAACTAAGAGCATTGGACACATACGTCTAGTACAGATGGCATACATGATGGAACCTATGGCCGAGGCATAAGGCACTTTGCTCATAGCTTCCCTATCATTTACCAGAATGGACACAGAGCCTTGCTCAATATCTTACCGACAACATAGGCACCGAACCTTTCAATGACTTATCCATTCGAACCTTTTCGAACTTTGTCTAGGTATGTACCGCTTAAAGCTATCGGCCTTTGTCTATCTCTATAGATTTTGATGCCCAATATATAAGCAGCTTCACCTAGGTCTTTCATTGAAAAACACTTGTTCAAATAACTCTTCACATCGTTAAGCATGTTGATGTCATTTCCAATAATCAATATGTCATCCACATATAGTACCAAAACGCCACCGAGCTCCCACTCACTTTCTTGTAGATGCAAGCTTCAGAGCAATTTGGAACAAATCCAAAGCTCTTGATCACTTGATCAAAATGAAGGTTCCAACTCCGAGATGCTTGCTTCATCCATAAATGGAACGCTGAAGTTTGCATACTTTATCAAGATCCTTAGGATCGACAAAACCTTCGGTTGCATCATATACAACTCTTCATCAATGTTGCCATTGAGGAAAGCTCTTGACATCCATTGCCATATTTCATAATCATGAAACGCAGCAATTGCTAATAAAATCCGAATGGACTTAAACATCGCCACGGAGAGAAAGTCTCATCGTACTCAACACCTTGAACTTGTCGAAAACCTTTCGCAACAAGCCGTGCTTTATAGACGGTAACATTACCATCCGCGTCCGTTTTCTTCTTGAAGATCCATTTGCACTCAACGGCCTTTCGGTCGCTAGGAGGGTCCACCAAAGTCCATACTTGGTTTTCGCTCATGGATCCCAATTCGGATTTCATGGCTTCTAGCCATTTCTCAGAGTCCGGGCTCATCATCGCTTCCTCATAGTTCGTGAGGTTCACTCTTCTACTAACAAGACAAGACAGGCTGCTGCATACCACTCGGGAGGGGCACGCGACCTTGTCGACTGCGACGCTCAAGAGCAAAGATCGTCAAGCTTCATGATCCTTGTCATTAGCTTCCTCTATTGTTGGTGCAAAGTGATCGAACAATTTCAGGTGCTGCGCTACTCTCCAATTCAAGAGAAGGTTCAATAACCTTGTCTAGCTCTACTTTCCTCCCACTCACTTCTTTCGAGAGAAACTCCTTCTCAAGAAAGGAACCGTTCTTGCACAAACACTTTGCCTTCGGTTCTGTGATAGAAGGTATACCCAATAGTTTCCTTAGGGTATCCTATGAAGACGCATTTCTCCGCTTTGGTTCGAGCTTGTCCGCATCAACTTCTTGACGTAAGCTTCAGATCCCCAAACTTTAAGAAACGACAACTTAGGTTTAGCACCAAACCACGCTTCATACGGTGTCGCCTCAACGGATTTAGATGGAGCCCTATTTAAAGTGAATGCAGCGTTTCTAATGCATAACCCCAAAATGATAACGCAAATCAAGAAGAGACATCATCGATCGGACCATATCCAATAGGGTTCGATTCCGGCTCAGACACACCATTGCGCTGTGGTGTTCCGGTGGCGTGAGTTGTGAAACGATTTCACTTGCTTTGAGATGCGTGAGAAAATCATAACTCAAATATTCGCCCCACGATCGGATCGTAGAAACTTAATCTTTCACATACGATGGTTCTCCACTTCATTCTGACATACTTTGAACATTTCAAACGTTTCAGATTTGTGTTTCATTAAATAGATATACCCATATCTACTTAATTCATCGGTAAAAGTGAGAAAATAGCGAGATCCACCGCGTCGAAACACTCATCGGTCCGCATACATCGGTATGTATGATTTCCAACAAGTCTGTTGCTCGCTCCATCATACCGAGAACGGGTTTTGATCATCTTGCCAATGTGGCATGGTTGGATTGTGTGAAATGATTCATATTCTAGAGAATCCAAAAGTCCATCTGAATGGATTTTCTTCATGCGCTTTACAGCAATATGACCTAGACGAGTGCCACAAATAAGTAGTATTATCACTATCTACTTTGCATCTCTTAGCCTCAATGTTATGGATGTGTGTTTCATCCCTTTCGAGATTTAGAAGAAATAAACCACTCACAAGAGGTGCATGACCATAAAAGATGTTACTCATATAAATAGAACAACCATTATTCTCCGATTTAAATGAATAACCGTCTTGCAATAAACACGATCCAGAAATAATGTTCATGCTCAACGCAGTACATAATAACATTTATTAAGGTTTAAAACTAATCAAGGTAAAACTAAGGAGAGCGTCGACGGCCATCACATCAACTCTTGATCCGTTGCAACGCAAGCATCGTCACCTCATCCTCGCAAGCCGCTCATTCCGTAGCTCTGCTTCGAGTTACAAATATTAGCAACCGAACCGTATCAAATACCTGTGCACTACAACGAGGGCTAGTAAGGAAAACATCAATAACATGTATAACAAATATACCTTTGATGGTGCCACCTTCTTGTCCGCTAAGTACTTGGACATTATGCTTCCAAAGTGACCCTTGTCCTTGCAATAGAAGCACTCAGTGTCCGACTTGGGACCAGACCTGAGCTTCTTCTCAGCAGGGGCAACGCGCTTGCCGCCGCCTTTCTTGAAGGGCTTCCTTGCACCCTTACCTTTCTTAAAGGTGGGGGAATTGTTGACCATCAACACATGATTATTCTTTTTGATGTTCAACTCCGCTACTTTTATCTTAGCAAAGAGCTCAGTGATCATATCAGTGGAACTAATCTGATTGTGATCAACTACAAAACTTTTGTAGCTAGGAGTGTCAATCTTGAGCTCCTCCGAATCTTGCGCCAGCTTGCTCAATGCTGAGTGTAGCCCGACATCTTAATGGCGTGCTCACTAACGGACCTCCCTTCCTCCATCTTGTAGTTAAATAATTTCTTAGAGATCTCATATCTCGTAACGGGCTTGAGTCTGAAACATGTTTTTCAGCTCCTCGAGAATCTCAAAGGGCCCGGCGAACTCCTCAAAACGATTTTGAAGATCCGATTCCATAGCATACAACATGACGATCTTAATCAAATCATAATCATCCTTGCGCGACTGATAAACAGCTTTTTATCAGCCGACGCATCTATAGCAGGGGCGTCACCTAGCGCTTACTTAAGGACATAGTCCTTTTGTCCGCCAGACAGAATGATTCTTAGATTGCGGAACCAGTTGGTGAAGTTAGACCCATTGTTTCTAAGCTTTTCTTTCTCAGCAAAAACGTTGAAGTTGAAGTTGGACTTGGCCATAGGATCTACAGTATTTGCAAGTACAATTTAGACTATGTTCATGATAAATAGTTCAACTTAATCAAATTACTAGATGAACTCCCACTAAATTCAACATCCCTCAAGTTGTTTAGTGAACACGATCCAAATTCACCACACCTAATCCGATCATCACGAGAAGAGATGTGGTTTCAATGGTGGACAACGAAGTGTCGATCATATCATTCATATGACTCATGCTTAACCTTTCGGTTCTTGTGTTCCGAGGCCATGTTTGTACATGCTAGGCTCGTCAAGTTAGACCCAAGTATTTCCGCGTGTGCAAAACTGGCTTGCACCCGTTGTATGTGAGCGTAGAGTCTATAGCACCCGATTATCACGTGATGCTTGGACACGACGAACTTTCGCAACGGTGCATACTTAGGGAGAACACAGTTTTATCTTGATCTTTAAGTGAGGAATCATCTTATAATGCTACCGTCGCGATCTAAGCATAATAAGATACATAAAAGGATAAACATCACATGCATATAACTTTATGTGACATGGTATAGCCAATCTTCACAAGAATGATCTCCATCTTGTGTGTTCCGGCATGATCTCCATCACTCCACCATGATTGCCTCCACCACGAATAGCAACTACAAATATTGCTAACTACTTAGCGATAAAGTAAAGCTATTACATGGCGTATAAGAAGTTGACTCGTAGGTCATACACAATTATAAAGACAACCATATGGCTCCTGCCGGTTGTGTACTCATCGACATGCAAGTCGTGAAACATTACAAAACATGATCATCGCATACATTATACACATCACATCTTGGGCCATACCATATCACAGAAAACACTCCCTGGAAAAAACAAGTTAGACGCCTCTACTTTGTCGTTGCATGTTTTACGTGGCTTATGGGAGTAGATGCTAAGAACGATTCTTACCTACGGAAAGCCACAACGGTGATATTATGGTTGCCAAACTCCGGTGTTAATCCCATGACAACTATAGTGAGAGAAACTGACATCCACCACCGCATGTGTGGTACAAGCCACACGCCAAGTGCGGAGCCGGTCTCGAAACGACGTCAGAAGGTTGGCCTGGACCGCTTCAATCTCACTATCCCGGCCATAAGAAGAACACAAACAAGAGGCTTGCAACAGAAAACATCAACGCCGCAACAACCATGTTGCGTTCTACTCGTGAAACACATCTACGCATAGATCTAGCTCGATACCATCAAGGGTTTCGCAACATAGTAAATCAAAATTTTCTACAAGAACAGAGGAAAGCCAAGATCTAATCTAGGAGATGCAAACAACGATAGAGATTGGATTAGATCTTCATACCCTTGAAGATTCGACAATGAACGCTCGTCAAACGTGGGTGATGTAGTCGCATCGCTTCTCCTCCTCGCGATCCGATCCGATCTAGCACCACAAGTGGCGGTGCCTCCGTGAGATGCACACGCAGCACCTCGACGCCTCCCCTTCCTTGGACCAGCAAGTATGGTGGAGAGATGGATTGGATCTACAACACGACGCGTGGTGTATATGGTGGAGAATTTCTGCAGGCTTCGCCTACAAGCAGTCGGGAGGGAGAGAGGAAGGACAGCAGGGCGGCTAGGGTTGGAGGGGAAGGTGTGGGGGGTTGGTGCGCCCCCACCCCTCCTTATATAGAGGGGGGGCGCAGCCCTAGCCCCTCCTCCAAGCCCAATCTCTAGTTTAAACGATTTAAACTTATCCCTTATCCAGAAATTCTATCTCTAGTTTAAACGAGTTTAAACTTATCTAGAATCGGCTGGGCCCTATGGGGTTTTGTGCCCTGGCCCAATGCGCCAGGACACTCCCTCATAGGCTCATGCCCCTCCCGGAAGGTGGGACCACGTTGGCCCCTTCCGAAGGTTCTAGAAGCTTCGGTACAATACCGATTAATCCGGAACAATTCGAACTCCAAAACTGCCTTGCCTTATATGAATCTTATTCTCGGACCATTCCGAACCTCTCGTGATGTCCCGGATCCCATCCGAGACCAACAAAAATTCATAAACCAAGTATCCAATCTATCCTAGCGCCGAGACACGTTATGTGTGACCTCGGGTTCGAGAATATGCGTACATGATCTTCTATCAATAATCAACAGCGGGTGCAGGCACCCATATTGACTCCTACACATTCATCGATGATCATATCGGATGAACCACGATGCCAGGATTCAATCAATCCCATATATATATTCCTTCGCTCGCGATATTTTACTTGCCCGAGATTCGATCGTCGGTATCGTCATACCTAGTTCAATCTCGCTCACAGAAGTACTTTACTCGCTCCATAATCCGATATCACTTTGTGATTAACTCCTTAACCACATGCTTGCAAGCGGTGTTGATATCGACACGAAAGGGGCCCAAGTATATCTCTCCGACTTGGGAGGGACAAATCCCATCTCGATACATACAACCCAACAGATACTTTCCGATTACCTGAGAGACACCTTTATGATCACCCTCTCATAGGATGACGTTTGATGACCTCAAAGCTTTCTTCCGATACCAGGGAGTTGTATTATCTCATGGTCTAAGGAATACAATATTTGACATAGGAAAAGCTTCGCAAAGATGAACACAAAGATACGATCTAATTGCTTCGCTTAGTTTGGGTCTGTCCACCATATCATTCTCCCAATGATATGATCTCATTATCAATTGACAACTCATGTCTATGGTTAGGAAACCTTAACCATCATTGATCAATGAGCTAGTCCATAGAGGCGTACTAGGGACACGGTGTTGTTCACAAACCACACAAGTATTAATGTTTCCGCTTAATACAATTCTAGCATGGAATATAAACTTTATCATGAACAAGAATTATAATAATAACATCTTTATTATTGCCTCTAGGGCATAATTCCAACATCAGCCTCCTCCCAAGCCTCAGCTTTTGCCATCGAAGCAGGCATGCGAAGAAGAAGGAGCCATGGACGCGCCGAGCTCGGCTGATGAAACTCAGCGACCTACTGCCAGACGACACGAGGGCACAAGATCTACAAAAACTAAGTCTAGATCCTATACAACTGAGACCGACGCCTCTCTTCAGCCTCCACCGGCCGGCATCGCTGCTGAAGAGAGCTTCAGATCGGCCCGGGAATGGTGGGTCGACTCTCAACGGGAAGGTTGTGGAAGGCGCTGGAGAGTGAGGTGTTACTCCAGATCCGTGCTTTCTCTTCTCCTGTGCTTACGTGGCGAGCCTAGGCCTGCCGTGCGTCACGCGTGATGTCGCCGTCCCAACGCGAATAGATCACTTTATTGGAGAGGAGATCTCTGCGAAGAGGGCTAGATGACCACCCTAGCTCTGGCCAGATAGATAGATTCATTATGGTGATCCGACCTCACCAATTCCGCCGCAAAACCGAAGCATGAAGTGCATTTTTATTTGTCTATATACACGGTGATTTAGGTTTTGACATGAGTTGATTAAGCGGTCATAGTCCAAGATTTAATTTATCAGGTTAATAACATCTTATTGCGAGAAAAATAATGTACTTACTCCGACCTATATTAATTGACTCAACCTTGTCTAGATACGGATGCATCTAGACTAGATAGTTAACTAGATTCATATGAATCTAGACAAACTTGAGTCAATTAATATGAGCCGGAGGGAATATATATATATAGAGTTGGCACATTGACTTGAGCTAATGTCTCCTTCATGGCTTCATTGATTCTGAAGAATTCGTCTATAAATAGAAACACATGAACATTTCGCAGTAGAGAGAACGGTTCAAAAAATGTAGCGGATGTTTGTTTGACTTGTCTTTTACCCGATGGACACTCTCATATCCTCTTCTTCGTCTCCTGCTCTCGAGCGAGGTAACAAGTCGGCGAGGTACTAAAGTGAGAGAGATTCGAAGAAAAAAAGAAAGAAAGGCGTAACCTTTATTACGCCCGGCCGCAATCTGAAGAAGGGGAGGGGAAGCTTGGTCTCTCGGTCACCAATGGTTGGCGTGCCGAGTCGGTCGATGTGCAAGTCCAAGAGCTCCACGGCCACCTCCCCGTCCGCCACCGCCAAATCCATGGCCCGCTCCTCCACCACCGCGCCGTCCACGTCCCACCACCGCCGCTCCCCACGCGCCGCAGCCACCAACACCACCAACGGCACCCACCCGCCCAACCACGCCTCCTACAACTCCACCAGCTCCTCCCTCTCCACCGCCTCCTCCTCCGCCGCATCCTCCCTGCAGGCCCTCAAGCAGGGCTCCCTCCCGGACCTGCCGCTCCTCCTCACCTTCGCCGAGCTCGCCGCCGCCACCTCCAACTTCGCCCCCTCCCACCGCCTCACCCCCGCCTCCTCCAACTCCTTCCGCTGCGCGCTCCGTGGCCACCCGGCCGCCGTCTTCCGCCGCGCGCTGCGGCGCGACCCGCAGGAGGTCTCCGCGCGCCTCGCCGTGCTCGGCCACTGCCACCACGCCGCCATCGCGCGCCTCTACGGCGCCGCGGCATCCCCCGACGGCTCCCTCTTCCTCGCCTACGAGCTCGTCCCGGACGCCGCCCCGCTCTCCTCCCTCCTCCGCGGCAACGCCCACAACCCCGCCTTCACGCCGCTCGCCACCTGGAGCGCCCGCCTCCGCGTGGCCGCCGGCGCCTGCGACGCGCTCAGCTACGTGCACCTCCAGGCCGGCACCGTCCACAACCGCCTCTCCTCCTCCTCCCTCCTCGTCTGCGGCGACGGCGCCCTCCTCCGCGCCAAGATCGCGCACTTCGGCGCCGCCGACCTCGCCGGCGAGCTGCCCCCGGACGACGACGACGACGACAAATCCAAGGCCGCCAGCGCCAGGCACCGGCGCACGGGGAGCCGCGGGAGGCGGATCGAGGGCACGCGCGGCTACATGGCGCCCGAGATCATCTCCGGCGGCGCGCCGTCGCGCCGCTCCGACGTGTTCGCGCTCGGCGTGCTGCTGCTGGAGCTGCTGTCCGGGGAGGAGCCCGTGCGGTACGACTACAACAAGGCCACCAAGGACTACGAGCGGACGTCGCTGATCGAGAGCGCCGAGGCCGCGGCGGCCGAGAGTGGTGGCGAGGGGATGCGCCGGTGGGTGGACCGGAGGCTCAGGGACTCCTTCCCGGTCGAAGCGGCCGAGACGCTCACGGCCGTGGCCCTGCGGTGCGTGGCCAAGGACCCCGCGGCCCGGCCGGAGATGTCCTGGGTCGCCGCCAAGGTCTCCAAGCTCTTCCTGGAGGCGCAGGACTGGGCCGACAAGTTCCGCGTCCCCACCGACATCTCAGTCTCCATGGCTCCCAGGTGAATGAATGAATGAATGAATTCACCTAGTAGCTTACCTGCTGCTCGCTCGCCGGAGCGGTGATTGTACCTGCCGGAATAGTGGCATCACCAGTTGCTCGCCAGAGCTGAGTGGCATGGAAATTCCTGATAGATACTATCTGATTTGTTCTTGCCATGGCTACCCCATGATGCTAACAGAAAACAGATGAGTGTTACTACTACCACCGCTAATGTGGACATGTACATAGTAAATCAGCTAAGGCCTTGTCTTCTTCTTCCTGGTTCCTACTGTTGATGTGCACAGGAGTGCCATCGCCGATTGTTGCTCAATTTGCTCATCGGAGCTTTCCCCCACGTTGTAGTTACTGAATGATGATCATGTTGCTGAGTGAGTGAAGCGGAATTGCTGATAGATAGATAGATAGTCGATTTTTCTCGAAAAAGATTACTTGATTTTTCTTGCCATGGCTGTCACCATGATAATGCTAACAGAAAAACAGTAGGAACAATTGCCTCATTGACTGATAGCATAGATCTTGTCTTCTTCTTCTTGGTTCTCACCGTTGATGTGTGCATGAGTGGTTAGTTTAGTATATACCCCCAGATTCAGTTTTTTTGTCACAGTCAGAAAAAAAGAGATAAGATGCAAAACACTTGAAGATCTGAAAAGGTTCAGGAGTGGGAAATGTTAGGCGAGTGCTCCAACCCAGAGACAAAGCAAGGCACATTTGCCTCATTGACTCGAATCATATCCGAGAAGCCATTTTTTTTCCCTTGTTGCGCTATACTATTTCATAGGAAAAATATCTATCGACTGTTTGAAGGGTTTTAACCATGTTGGCGCTTGAAACCTATGCGTGTTTTCTCCTTTTTTTTCCGAGTTTTCGGAGTCCTGCGAATCAAAAAGAGCTTCAGGAAATTCCGTACTTTGTGGATGTGCAGAAAATCGTTCTGGCTTCTTCTTCCTAGAGTCGCATTGGATGTTGATGTGTCAGTCTCCACCTTTTTACCCGGTTGGTTAGTTCGCTGGAGTAACATTTGACATTGCGTCCTAGTAAGTATCTTTTCTTGACTGAGTGAGGCCTGCGGTGCGGTGATGGAGAATCGGATTCCTCTTGTCCAACATTTCTCTGCCTCTGTTTGCGAGATAGAGACTTAACTGAAGAAATTCTCCGAACAGATCAAATCCATGGACACCGATCATCTTTTCTTGACAGAACCTATTCCGATGCGTCGCCTCGCCTTCTTTTCATCTCTTTTGGTCCTCTGATTTATCGGTCTCAACTCTCGAAGAACAAGAAGAAAATGCTCCCAAGAAAACATTAACTCAGTAATAGGATCCACGGTGCCATCCGACGGGTAAAACATACATTCTGCCCACAAATATGCAGGACATACTTAGACTAACACGGTTAAATTTATTTCTTTTCACTAGCACGGTTAAATTGAGCAATGAGTACCTAAAAAAAGGCAAACAAAATAGATGTACACATACGTATACAAAACTACCGGGTTCCCACATTCCCATGCTTCTCAAGTCCCAAAATAGATGTACATACACACATATAAACCTACCTACTAGTTTCCCCATTTCCGTGTTTCTGAAGTCCCACGAGTCAAAGAATTTTGTTGTTCAAGTTTGATGATATTGTGGATCTTCGATGTGAGCAGAAAATCCATCTTGCTTCTTCGGGGGTTCCTTTTTTTTTTTAAGGGAACGTTTCTACTTCGGTTCTTCGAGAATTGAGACCGGGTTCCCACATTCCCATGCTTCTCAAGTCCCAAGTGATATTTGATGAATCAGATTTGTTTGTTCAACATTTGTGTGCCTCTATTTGTAAGGAAGACTTGACAGCAGTTCTTCACACAGAACAAATATAGCCACCACTCTGACCCATCTTTTTTGACAGAACCTATTCCTACACATCCTCTTGTCTTCCCCAAGTTATCGATCTCAGACTCTCGAAAGAGCAAAAAAAGATGCCCCCAAGAAAGTGTCAATTCGAATAAGATCTACTCCACATTGTAGCCAGTAATTCAGGCCAACAGGGTTAAAATGAACAGTAAGTGCCCAGATGAACCACAAACGGAATACAATGTAACGCAGATTTGAAATAAGCTCGGCCTCAATCAAGCAGGTCCACAATAGCAGGTTATGTTGCTCCCTCTCACGATCCTCTGCCAGCACCGAGGACAATATTAGCTGTTTTATTGGCCTGTCTGAATTGAAAATCCTTCGAACTTAAGAGGGGGAAAAGAGAGAGAGAGAGAGAGAGAGAGAGAGAGAGAGAGAGAGAGAGAACGGTTTCATTCACATCATCTTCGCATACGATATGAGATCCACACGGTAGGAAAAATAATAATACATTACAAGAGTGTTAATCCGACATGAACGATGTACAGTTCTACCGACGAGAGAGTTGTACACATCTGCATTCTTGTTCCAGGGACCGAGGTGCAGGCCAAAATGCCAGTTAGTCGCAACCGCTCGAGTATGTGCCCTTCAGATCAGATCACAGTTCACTCACCAATCACCACGCCACCGCCACCATCACCATCACCATCCTCTCAATGACTAGTCAAAGATGGAAGAAACCAATAATTGAAGGTTAGTTGAATTTTCAGCATTGGCATCAGAGTATCATAGATGAAGAAACAACTCATAATCATTATTCATTCATGATTAGTGTCTAAATTATTATTTCTCCAGTTAGTATGCTAATTAGTCTAGCACCAAATAATATAGTTAGTCTAGCACAGGTCCATAGCTAGATCCCAATGCCAGCGTCAGGATGGTTTTGCTCTTCGGGTTCCTCATTCAAGCACATAACGATCTATTTTCCTTAGAACTTCTGTATCTGATTTATCATCAAGAATTCATTAATTGTCCCTCCACTTCACCTAACCATGTGCCGTATCTTTCTTCTGATACCGCCAACACAATTAGTGGTGAAATAAACAAGCAAGGTCAAAGGCAGTAGTGTAATGGTAACAAAAAATAGAGGGCAATAGAGTGTAAGCATAACGACATGTACATGTTAAAATGTCATATAAGGTCAGTGTATGACACCAACCATGCCCTCAATGATTATGACAAGTACTGCCATGGCTTAGAACACGAAATTGGAATATGCCTGTCAGTATTCTATAGAAATTTGATGAATTATGCAATTGAGCATGTCTTTTCGCATGACCACAATCAATGCATAAAAAAAATCCTCAAACATTAATAAGACACAAATGTGTCATGTCAGAATGTTGTATGGATGAATTTCAATAGTCAAAGATAAAAAAAACATACAATAATCAGCAAGTCAATGCAATCCTATGCCAATATCATAGAAATGGGGCTGTAATCATGACTCGTTTTTAATAAAGTAGGTAGCTGCAGGCTGCAGGTGACAAGCTCATAAGCATAACTAACACATTAGGTTCAGTGAGACAACTTGGCATTATTATTAAGCACTAG
Organism: Avena insularis; assembly: GCA_023614405.1. Classification (NCBI taxonomy): domain Eukaryota; kingdom Viridiplantae; phylum Streptophyta; class Magnoliopsida; order Poales; family Poaceae; genus Avena; species Avena insularis. Next base: position 393,133,764 of record CM042695.1, read on the forward strand.
TCTTAGTATGAGAACTCAAGAAGCATTCAAATGCGCAAGACAAACACAAACAAGTGTTCTGGGATTTATTTATTTTACTGTAAATGTTCTGGGAATTGCGGGCAAAACTTTAGAGCCTATTGACACAATTGCATATACTGAAATAAACAAAATTCTGGGAATTGCGGGCCAAATTTTAGTTCTAAGATTCTCGTGGTCAAAGAAGTGTTTTATTCCCTATGACCCCCTTTACCTTGCACACAACTTTTTCCCCTGATTTCCAGATTACATTGCATGATGCTACCACTTGGACTGCCAATTTCCACCTCCGCTTAATTACTCCCTAGGGGCAAATGCATCCAAGGGACTAGAGAGCAATGTCAATGCGTACATGGCCATTTAAAACCAGCTGCTCGCTGTGATACATGCAATTAACACTGTGGAGGGGTAACTCATCCAAGTCTAATTCCGTTTAGCCCCCCTTGGTATGCTCAACTCATCTAAAACACAAGCTAATATGGAACAGTGGAAGTACTAATCATGCATAGAAAATAGGTGAAAAAATCTGTAGTGAATAGCTCCATTAGCAGCTCATGTTATCACTTCAGATCATTTTTGCAGGTTAACAGACGACTGAATGATATAATTATACAGAATAACGATGTCAATATAGCAGGGGTGCTCCACGAAAAATCAATTTGGAACATAATAATATTTTGAGACCTCAAACAAAATTTTAAAAATACATATATACACACACATTTAGTTTGCAGACACAAATTTGTATCCATATATCCGATTATCTGTGGCCTCCACAAAAACGATATATATGTTGGTCAAACTAGAGGTGTATTTTAATTTTTTATTGCCAGAGATTTGTCTTTTTTGCGTAGTCTCCACAAATATGTACGTTTTAATAATCTTTTGCAGATTCACCTATAGGTATCCTTAGAATTATTTTTGAGTTTTTGAACTTATATATACTGTTTTTTATTTCTGGAAATACCAGGCTACATGTAGCCAAGATTCCAAATCACTGCTGTCCTAAACATCTTTTGTGAAATAGAAACGGTAGGGAAGCACCATGCTGCATATATGTATACTTGTATAGGGAAAATAACAACTCTTGCCAGTTTTAGTCATGCATACCTTGAAGCCAGATTTGGTATTAGTTGAACCACCCAACATTTTCCTTGCAGGTTTGAGTATTTGGAAGGAGCACATCAGTGTCTCATCTACACTCATCATGGCACCAGCATTATCGAATTCTCCACAGTAATTGGGCGCCGAAAATATTGTTACAAGCTGACGATCAGCAAAAAACTCATATCCATCCTCAACAACCTGAATGCCAACAAGGAGAAAATAACTAATTAATCGAGTCACTTTGAGAAAGAAAAATAATACGATGGGTACTTTCTGAGCATAGTGCACCTGATGGGCTCGGCAGATGAGGTCTAAATCATGCTTCTCAAGAAACTCAGCCACTTTATCTGGCCCAAATGTATATGAGACACCTCGGTCATTCATAGCCCACCCTTGAGCTTCGCCGGAAGGGTCGGACCAAAGAAGATCACAAAGTAACCCGGTATCAGGCACATCTGTGGGGCGATTGAGGTTGAGTATTTGATCCAGCTTGTTCAACTCTGGAGAAAGACCCCCGTGCATACATAGAATCTTTTCATCTATCAATGCTGATACTGGTAAGCAGTTAAAACAGTCTGTAAATGTTTTCCAGAGTTTTACACTGAATCTGCGCTTGCACTCATCATAAAACCCATAGATGCGGTTTACTGATGCACATTCATGGTTGCCTCTTAGAAGAAAGAAGTTCTCAGGGTACTTGACCTTGTAAGCCAAGAGAAGGCATATTGTCTCGAGGCTTTGCTTTCCCCTGTCCACATAATCGCCCAAGAAAAGATAGTTGGACTGAGGAGGATATCCACCATATTCAAAGAGCCTCAGGAGATCGGAATATTGACCATGGACATCACCTGAACATAAGAATTGGTGCAAGATTAACATTTTGGTATGGGGCTTTCTGCAAGCTGCTCAAGGTCCTCTAAATTAACACTCAGATTCAGAAGGGGAAAAAACTTACAGAAGTTGTTGATGTATTTTTTATTTAAATATGTTGTATCTGGAAGATTATAGTCTAGTATGAAATATAGTGGCAAACCACTATAAAAAGCTAACTAAAATGACATATAGAACTGCACTACACAACCATTATCTGTAGTGTAACACTGAGAAACATGAAAAAAAAAAGAGCATTAAGAGAACTAAAACCGTTGTGATTTGTCAGCAAACTTAAACTATAACTATCAGTTGTTCATCTTACACAGAACTCTTCCAAAATAATCAGGGTGAGGGATCCCGATTCTCCAGCCTACAGTTAGTTGCCAAAGCAAGCCTTTTGCTTGAATATACTACTTTACAACTTTGCACAATGATTAACATTGATAATATATCGTTCTCCAAAGTGAATCCATCAAAACCCCGAATGGGGTCATCAGCTTTGGCAACTTTGCATTATGAACAAATCTCAAAAAATATAATAACATACTAGATTATTAAGCCCCTAAGACCTAAGAGGCATGGTTAATTCATCATAAACCCCATTGGCGGTACAATGACCCACCGAAATTCCCTCTGAGTACAGTTAGTCACCAATTTACTGCCAAGAATTAGCACCTTTCTATCAGCCCAAGATTCACTAGGAGTATTACAGCCCAACACGGCAAGATAAGAAGATCGGGTCTAGCAGCACCCAAGAAATCCAGAGACCAGCCACCTACTACGCGTTGACCGGCAAAACCGACCCCTCGAGATCGCATTTCTAGGTGCAGCCGACATCGAGAAAAACAAACGGAGGAATCGGAGAAGGTTACCGCAGATTTTGATGGGGGCCTCGAGCTCCAGGAGGTTGGGCTGCGAGAGGAAGATCTCCTTGGAGGCGGCGCAGAGCTGCTTGATCTCCGACTCGGACAGCTGCGCGTTCTTGCCCGGCTTGAGGGTCTTCACCTCCAGCAGCCTGGCGATGATGCTGTCCAGCAGCGCCGGATCCATCCCCTTATCCATGCTCTCTTGCTTCCCCCTCCTTGGAACTTCGCAAGAACGCAGAGAGCAGGGGTAACAGTTAAAAGAAGAAACAACTTCGCCACCAAAAAAAAAAGAATAATCAAGCACGGATCGAATGAATCTTGTTCCGATTTTGCTCTTTTGAGGAGGTTGTGATCAGCGTAACGGGAGGGTCTTCCAAAGGTACCTTTTTTCTCCCGTGGTCTTTCTGAGCTCCCTTTATTCCCCTTGTGTTCGGCTCTAGGATATGCTCTTGTTCTTGTTCTTGTTCTTGGAATTGGAGACGTGGGAGCTCGACCGGTGGGTTTTTGGAGGGGGATTCGGGTTGGATTTTGTTTGCCCGGCCTCCCTCTCTGATCTCTCTTGTTCTTGGCACTGCTCAGGGTCTTCCCCTCTCCACCTCTCTTTCGCACTTTCTCTCTCTACCACTCCCTTTCACACCTTCTCAGCCGATTCCCCAAAGACGACTAGTATTGGACTTTGGAATAATAAAGCATGTCCTTTTTCTGTTAAGCCCTGTTTATGTTGGGTTATTCTGGCTAGGTCCTTGGTTGGAGATCACAAGGACAGTCATGGCCAGTATTTGGTTTGGCCCCATCTTCCTTTTCACTTGACAATTCCTAGTCAGGTTTTTGTTGCCTTGCATGGGGCTGTGCGAGTGATGTCTTTGGAATGATGCAAGGTGCTCAGGGCCACTGAAACGCAGATTCTTCTCAAGAGATGGTTGGAGGTACTCCCTCCGTTATAGAATATAAGACCTTTTAGTTTTGAAACCAATGTATCTATGTCTAAAATATCTTATATTTTAGAACGGGGAATATTTATAAGCAAAGAGACCTTTTCTTCTATACTACATGGTGTGGCATTCAACCCATAATTGTAGATTGTAAGCCCATTTGGGTCGTCCTAAAAATTACTCCCTCCTTAGTACAAAATTGTACTAAACTAGCGATATTTTTACGGGCCAGAGAAAGTACTATTTGTACTAAACTCCCTCCTTATTATTCTTTCGGAGTTGGTTTCTGCTGGTTAACATAAGAATACACATTGTACAATCATTTTAGACTCTGAAAAAGTGAATGTCAATAAGGGTGACTTTTTATGTAAAAAAAGCATTTCCACGATTTACTGCAAGGTACATGATCTTTATTTCATTGCTTCTTTATAGGTTGTTGGGAAAATTAAGGAGAAAAGCCATCACATCATTCAAGCAACGTGTTATTACATATTTCCCCGACATATTCCTCCTTAAAGGAGCAAATTGTATAACGCGCATCAGATGGTCGATGCATTCAACGGGTGACAATTGGAGAAGTAGCAAAGACTTCTCCTTGCTCCTTATGTTTATACTATCCTCTTCTACAGGTATTAGGTCTTCCAAGAGTCAATCCACTATTTTACCCTCTGCCGGAGTTGATCTCGTGACAACATTTATGTTGTTAAATAATCTTGCTACTTTTATGCTTTGGTGCTTATTTTATTCTCAAACCAACAAGGTAAACTCATATACGAGGATGATATGACAGCTAGGCCAAAAAGTCACGCTCCAGTTCATTAGTTGTGCATCTAGCCATTCTCCTCTGTCATCAGGATTCATAGAGTTTGACAAAGCTAGATGAAATGAGAAATAATTTGGTAAGCCACTATTTATGTAAAAAGCATTTCCACTATTTACTGCAAGGTACATGATCTTCATTTCATTGCTTTTTTATAGGTTGTTGGGAAAATTAAGGAGAAAAGCCATCACATAATTCAAGCCACGCGTTATTACATATTTCCCCCGACATATTCCTCCTTAAAGGAGCAAATTGTATAACGCGCATCAGACGGTCGATGCATTCAACGGGTGACAATTGGAGAAGTAGCAAAGACTTCTCCTTGCTCCTTACATTTATACTATCCTCTTCTAAAGCTATTAGGTCTTCCAAGAGTCAACCCACTATTTTACCCTCTGCCAGAGTTGATCTCGTGACAACATTTACGTTGTTAAATAATCTTGCTACTTTTATCCTTTTGGTGCTTATTTTTCTCAAACCAACAAGGTAAACATATACGAGGATGATATGGCAGCTAGGCCAAAAAGTCACGCTCCAGTTCATTAGTTGTGCATCTAGCCATTCTCCTCTGTCATCAGGATTCATAGAGTTTGACAAAGCTAGATGAAATGAGAAATAGTTTGGTAAGCCACTAATGTATACGCGTTCAAGTCGTGCTTTGCCTTCGGACACCACCACGTCGTCCTAACAAGTGGATCTAACTCTGTAGCGTATGTCAAATAATATAATGAGATAAAGGTTATCACAACGTCACAGACTCACAGCTGAAGTGGAAAATTACCAGTAGTATGTTACATTTAAAAACTCTAAAATCTACAGCAAGTTGTATTCTAGAAGAAAAAAGGTATTCTAGAAAAACATTTGGGGCAAGTTCACAATTGGGTGGGTACAAAATGTGGCAATATTTTTAAGCAATGGTGGATAGTTGGATCAAACAATGCCACTATGTGACCATTAGCTAGTAAGTAAGCCAGTCGTAAACTATGGCAGCCATCTCATTTCATAACCACTAGCACTAGTAGTAGATTGTGGCGTGTGTAATGATTTTTTTTTAGAAGGGATTTGGTTGTTGGTGATGACTGATGAGTGGTCTTCCTCTTTGTCATTCTCTGTGCTTGGAATCTTTGGACACGAGGGTGCATGCTCCCAATCCATATGTCTTCTTGCCACTAATAGCGCACTAATTAATCTCCTCCCCCTCTCCACCTCCCTCTCGTCGCTTTCTTCGTGTTTTGAGATTAGCGAAATCCGTCAAACGCAAGAAGGTCGCTGTGGCAAGAATCATCGTGTGTGTCGGTCTGTCTTCGCTTGGAATGAACGCTTGGTGGTATCTGCGAGGCGTATTAGTTTAGCATATCGATCTCCCTAGTTTAAGCAAGAGATTGCATACGCGTTCAACCGTTTGTGACTTTATGGGACTCCTTTTGCATACTTTAGTTATCGCCGTGCTAGTTAAGGCTGCTCAATTAGCTTGTTGTACCATTCCAAGAAGTAAGAGCAAAATATTTTATTTCTTAACAAAAAAAACTCAATAAGAAGTAGCAATCGCCTTGTGCCAAGATTGATGAATTGACTTGTTCCATTTTCAAGAGGTATAAGAGGGAAATATTCTATTTATTTTTTGAGAAAAACAAGAAATAGGTAACACGTTGATGGCTCGACAAAATCGGATCAAGGCAAATTACTTTGATGGAAACAACGAAACCGTGGCCATCATCGGGAGATATTTAAAGAAAGTTAACCAATAAGAACCGAGCATCAAGAATACACTCGTGACAGTCTTAGCATGCATCATTGCCATCAAGGCAAGCTAGCTAGTCGGCCGGATAAACAAGGAGGCAGCCTAGGTACATCACATACCAAGTTGCCAATGTTACAATAATGCAAGCTTCAGTTCTCGGTTCAATAGAAATACAATAGTGCACAGGAAGCAACCGCGTGGAGGATACAGTACAATAGCAAGAGCGTTAAGCGCGTTTGGCTTCCGCCGGCGCGGCTCCCGTTTACTGGTCGTAGGCGAGCCATGCTTCTAAAATCCAATGTTTGGGTTGTGCACAATGGTTTTGATTTCATGCATGTATTAGAGTGCTCGATGTCCATGAAGATGTCTATGACGAAAGTCTTGGCGTCATTGTTAGAGAAGGATAATCCAGGTGTTGCCATTGATGGTGGGTGTTCCCTATTTTTACGAGTCAACTCATCGCTTCACTACGCGCTGTGCATTTTTTTTTCATCCATCAAAGCAAAGTGGGGTCGTCCTAAATTTTTGTAACTTGGTTTCCAAGGTCTTCGTTAAAACGGTTGACATGGCTTACATGTGATACCTACATCCCTCTTGCAAAATGATTAAGTTTTAGGTTTACAATAAGTAAAACTTCTCTATGTTGACCGAATTTACAGGAAAATACTATGTGAATATCTACTGCTAGATTTATATAGTACAAAATATATCGTAGGATGAATCTAATAAAACTAAATTTTTGTGGTAGGTGACTATATATTTTTCTATGAGTTAGTCAAAATTGAAGTAGTTTAGCTAGCTTAGGATAAACCTTAACTTGAATTGTTTTTGAACAAAGGAAGCACGAGATAATAAAGTGACAAGAGAGAGACTAGAAAAGTTTTGGAAAGATCCGAAGGTGTTCGAAGAAAGGATAAGGAAAAGGACCAAAAAGGGTTTCCGAATAAATGATTATTTGAATATGTTTATTATATATTAATTATAAATTAATATAGTAAATAAATATTTAAATAAAAATTTATAAAAGGTGTTCTATAAGTTAGGAAAAATTCTGAAGGGATTTTATCTAAAAAGAAACAGACGAAAAAGGCAAAAAAGGAAACCACAGAGGGGCTGCTTTTGAACCAGCCCAAGTGGGCGACAAATAAAGCGGGACACGCGGAGGCAGCAGCCGCTACCCGCCGCCGTCACGGGCTTCTCAACCCCGTCCCAAGGGAGCTCACGGGGGAGCAGCTATGCCGGCGGGCTGGGTTGGCTTGCGGCCCACCCGGGAGACACTGCCGCTGGCAGTCGCGCTAGCGGGCTAGCCACCCTGTCCAGCGCTAGTCGCCACCATCGTCCGCCTCGCGGGCCACTGGGCGCGCGCGGACCACCCAGCTTGCTCTCGCCGCTACGCCACCGCCTCACTGCTGGCCGACGCGCGGGTGGGATTTGGCCCATCCGGCTGGATGGTTTGGTTTGCCCCTTTTTTTTATTGTTTTTAGTCTCACATGGGAACCCTAAGGTGTAGGGAACCCCTCCCTGCGCCTATATAAAGAGATACCCATGGGAGGATTAAAACACGCAAATTTCCACCTGGAAATAATAAAAAGGCATGTGTTGCCTATATCTTCTCTCTCTCTCTCTCTCTCTCTCTCTCTCTTGCGACTGCGACCCCCTTGTCAGGGTTGTGCAAGCGAGGAGTTCTTCACTGTGGAGCATCATCGCGCTGCGGGATTCAGAGCCGGGAGATCTACTTCTGCAATCTCGGCTGGATCGGAGAGAAGCGGGAGTCGTCGTCAAGCATCGTACGTGTGTGAATCCCTCTAGCGGCATCGTGCTTTCGATGCTAGGAGTTGTCGGAGAGCCGTAGGACATCGTGACCTCGAGGTCAGCGCCAGTGCGTCTTCTTCATCCATGTTCCTCGCGGTACGTTAACCGCGCTCGGTCTTCAAAGGTATGAATACAATTACCCCTCCCATTACTGCATTACTAGTAGATAGATCTTAGGCATCCGAGGTTTGCCGCGTAGTAAATTTTTTGATTTTCTGCACCGAACCCCTACACTAGGTTCACGCATCTCTTTAATTCTAGTTTCAATACTATTATCATGTTTTATTATTATCTGATTGAATTCTATTTTTCGTAAAGTGCCCGAGGCAGCCACCAGCGACTAATTTATGTGGATACTACGTCTGTAAGTTCATAAGTGAGTCGATCACTGAGCGGTGCATAAATTTAACTATTCATGAATGCGGGAGAAGCTCCTACCAGAGAGCCACCTACAAGCAATTCAAGAGGAATTGGCGGGAGTTTTTCTTAAGGAGGTCATACATAAAGATGGAGAAAACTATTCCCGCTCCACATAATTTAATGATCTCTATGTAATTAAATAATATGTATGCTCGTAACCTAAATTGTATATATATCATCTCTTGGCAAGTCACTTACGCCAAACCTCTCTCCTCTACCGATCCTCTTGTTGCGGAAGAAATCCGCCTCAAAACGCTGTCGCAGTAGAACCTACTGCCGCAACAGCCAAATCCACCAAAACGCTATCGCAGAAGAGATCCTTTAGTCCGGGTTCCATCCCTCGTTGTCGACGGATGCCACGTGGAGTGCGTTTAGCGGCATCCGAATCCACCGAAACGTTGTCGCAGCAGAGATCCTTTAGTCTCGGTTCCATCGCTCATTGTCGACAGCTGCCACGTGGAGTGCCTTTAGTCCCGGTTTGTAACACAATCGGGACTAACGGGGGCCTCTAGTCCCGATTTGTTAGTCCTGGTTGGGCAACCGGTACTAGAGGCCGTCCCGAACCGGGACAAGAGACCCGTTTTCTACCAGTGGATGCCTTCTAGAAGGGAATCCGCACGCACCTACATAGCTATATCCAACCACATAGGTCATATCAAGAGTTTTATCCCGAAGATAATTCAGAGCAAACACTATACAATACCTTCAACAAGGAAATCTCGCGTGAATACCTCCATTGACAGGTTCAATCAATAGAGGTGGGACCTAGAGGTTTCACCCCTAGAACTTGAGACCCCACACTTATATAGAAGTATTTCCCTCGTGACATGTACCCAACATATGACAAGGGAAATACTTCTATTCCTCCGGGGGATCCTGTGTTCACCGTCCTTCACTTTGTTTGTGTGACATGTACCCCTCAGCGTGGTAGAAATAAATAAGGCAGGTGGCGGGTCCCACCACTTCTATCATCGTTGTTATCCTCTCGCACGGCCTTATCTCCATTGCTCCTTCACACGAACATGAAAGCAAGCACAGTTTCTTTGTCGCCGCCATGGCCACCACCGTTTACTAGGTTATTGTCACCGTCCGCAGCCCTAAATCCCCTACTCCCAATTTCGACGGCCTCATGTTGTTTCCAAGCACATGTGTCACCTCCTCTCCCCTCACCCCTTCTTCTCTCCCTTAAAAATATGAGCACGGATATACGGCGGTAAATCGAGTCCTTCCCCTGGGGATGGATGCTTGATACATTAGAGCATGTTCTCGAAGCCCTCCGTTAGTGGTCGGTGAGGAGGGAAATCGGTGGTTATGTCATCGAGTACCTCGCTTTTCTGCTTCCATGGCCATCCAACAGCGGGAGGTGGTGGTACCAGCCAGGGGCGATGATGCTGCGTGCGTGGAGCTACTGCTGCAAGCGGCCGATGGCCTCGATACAAACCACGGCTACCATTGCTACACATGCCGCCGCCAGTGCTACAAATAGCTATCGTGGTTGCTACAAGCGGTCGACTCCCTTGCTACAAACTTCGGATACCATTGCTAGAGGCACCACCGGAGCTGCAAGCGGCCAACGCGGTTGCTACCACCGGTCGTCCAAGTTGCTACAGGAGGCACAACTAGATTTGCAAGTGGCCAACGCAGTTGCTACCATCGGCTATCTAGGTTGCTACAAGCGGCGCCATCGGAGTTGCAAGCGGCCAACATGGTTGCTACCACCGGCCGTCCAGGTTGCTACCATCAGCCATCTCGATTTCTACAACTGGCCGACGAGGTTTCTACAAGCGGCGGCGCCAGAGCTGCAAGCAGGCCGTCAGCCCGGGAGTCACCGTCTGAGTAGATTTTTCTAAGTTGTCTTTGTTTATGCTGCAAGGAGTTGCTACGGGAGACGCAAACACGTGATGGGCGAGTGTTACTATTGCTGCAAGGAAGAACTCCGTTGCTGCCGGGGGAATGCGTGCTCACCAGAGTCGGAGTTGTCAGCTGTCAGGTGCGAGCGGGTGGAGAAGCTTAGGCCATAGATTTGTTCCTCTCTGCTACTATTTTAGACAGGGGAGACGAAGCAGGGAAACAACAAAGAAGAGTTGGCTAATCATGCAGTTAAGCAGCGTCCAATCAGACGGTTTTGGAGGCGAAGAATCACGTCATCGCATCCTCCGAGGGACGCTCAGCACGACCCATAGGACAATCACATGTTCATATGCCATCTCAAGGCTACAGGTAGATAACAGGGGCTGTTTCGGCCTGGTCCATTAGGTGTCAACATTAAACACAACCTAGACCTAGATCATGAAGATTGATTGTAACCACCATGTTGCTAGCCATATCATGGCTCATTTGGATAGAACATTTTTTGGAAAGAAGAATATATTAATATCAGAAGATATCAATTACACCAAGCCTATGCAACAATGCATTACCCTATTGGCATTACGGATGCATACGGCAAAAAAAGAAAGAAGAATTACATTAAAGAAAGTCCCGCTACAGTGATCAGTTCCTTGAAACTACTGACCAAACACCACCAAAACAGCACCAGGAATCCAACAACTCCAAAAGTGATGCCTCCAAGAAGGGAATAGTGCTCAAGCGCCATCATGTCCCGATCAAAGATCATAGATTTTCACCCTGGAGAAAGTCCGCACTCACAAAACAATGCCTTCAACAAGCTCATTGTCAGGCATAACCAGTTAAGGATAGACCTTGAGGTTTCACCCTGTAGGTTTAGACACTGAATTCCTCTTGGGATATCGCTTCCATTTGTAATTCTGCTGCTCCAGGTCGCAAAAACACCAAGCCAGAATCCCTACACCACCAGGGCTCAAACTTCCATTGTTAGTATTTAGTTCCCGGCTTCCATGCCATTCTCCGTGTCTGGCTTCACCGTGGAACCAAGGCATGTTCCATGATGGCAACAGACCGCAGAGCTTCACAATGCCCCCTCTGAAACCAAACAGCCAACAAAAAACATGGTTGCACGCGACCAAAACAACGTCCGCACCGACATACTCCAGGCATGTTGTCCATTTGGAATTCACTGGTGGAGTCTTCCGGAACTTGGTTGTCCACCCAATACAATGATGACTGGCGACAAGCATTTTTCATCACGGAGAGAGAGAAATCCAAAGACCACCACTTTTATTTAAAGCCACGCCACCAGCCGACAGCAAAGAAGAAGATGAACTTGAGATGACAAAAGAGGGACAGAAAGCCGCATGGCCGACAGGCACAACACAATACCGAGATCAGGCGCATATCAGGTCTAGAACGGCCTGCCCCGCCTCTAGCGTCGTGCCGCCGTCGGCCACCGCTGCCTGCACCCGTTTGTATCCATCCTCCATCCGCTCCTCTGCGAGATATCCAAGACCCGCCGAAGCCGAAGTCGTACCCCACAACCCATGGAGATCACCTGCGTGAGCCCTCTCCCGCCCTTAGCCTTCGGCGAGAAGGGCACCACCACCGCCGGCATCAGTGATATGTCGTAAACGTATCTATAATTTTTGATGCTCCATGCTTGTTTTGTACCAACTATCTTCTGTTTTGTCTATACTTTGTGGTATTTTTATACATTTCTGGAACTAACCTATTAACAAGATGGCACAGTGCTAGTTCCTTTTTTCTGCTATTTTTGGTTTTAGAAAAGCTAGTAAAGAAATATTATCAGAATTGGACGAAACAAAAGCCGAAGTCAATATTTTACCGTAACAAATACGGAGTCCGGAGGGGGGACGAAGAGGCGCCACAGGGCGGCCAGACCACCCCATGGCGCGGCCAAGGGTGGGCCCGCGCCAGGGCATGGTGTGGGCCCCCTGGTCCTCAATCGACCTTGCCCCTTCGCCTGTATAAACACCCCGAGGAGAAAACCCTAGGCACCCGATCAGAAATCCACGAAAAAGTACGTAGCCGCCGACACCATCGTGCCTAGATCGGGAGGGATCTGAAGCTCTTCTCGGCACCCTGCCGGAGAGGGGAGATCATCCCGGAGGCCTTCTTCATCACCATGTCAGCCTCCGGAGTGATGCGCGAGTAGTTCATCTTTGGACTATGGGTCCATAGTAGTAGCTAGATGGTCGTTTCTCCTCTTTGTGCTATCATATTTAGATCTTGTGAGCTGCCTATCATGATCAAGATCATTTATTTGTAATCATATATGTTGTGTTTATTGGGATCCTATGGATATTGAGTACTACGTCAAGATTGATTATTGATTCTATCATGTCTATGTTATTTGTGAACTTGCATGCTCTCCGTTTCTAGTAGCTACTATGGCCAAGTATTTGTTTGTGACTCCAAGAGGGAGTATTTATGCTCGATTGTAGATTCATGCCTCTAGTAATCTGGGGGAGTGATAGAAACCTCTAAGGTTATAGATGTGCTATTGCTACTAGGAAGAAAACAACAATCCTTTGTCCAAGGGCAATTGTATTATTTACTTTACACACTTTGCTTAATGTAATTATCCGTTGCTTGCAACTTCATACTGTAAGGGGTTCAGATGATAACCTGAAGGTGGATTATTAGTCATAGATGCAGTTGGATTACGGTCTATGTATCATGTTGTAATGCCCAATCAAATATCGTAGAGATCAAGATGTCTAGTATATGCATTGTTATGCATTCTCAATCTGTCAATTGCCCAACTGTAATTTGTTCATCCAACATGTTATTTATCTTATGGAGAAACACCTCTAGTGAATTGTGGACCCCGGTCCATTTCTTCCCACTAATATTCAATCTATTGCCTATTGTTTACATTCTGCAATTACTACAAGCAATTACTTTCTCTCATACTATACGTTTAATCCTCTGTTTTCAGCAAACTGGTGAGCTTGACAACCTCACTTTAAGTTGGGACAAAGTATTGTGGTTGTGTTGTGCAGATTCCACATTGCTAGCAACACCTTGGGAGTTGTTTCCTTTCTCCTACTGGTTCGATAACCTTGGTTTTACAACTGAGGGAAAACTTGCTATTGTTCTCATCATACCTTGCTCTTGGGGTTTCCCAATAGGCTCTACAATAACCGAGCCACATCAATCAGCGACAGCAGCGGCCTGGTAGGGCTGGGGGTGGAGGGACTAGGCGGCGGCTGGGGGCCTCCAGGATCACCCGAGCGGAGGCGACCCAGGAGGGATCCTATTTTGGTGGAGCAGCCGGGTAGAACTTCTAACATGACATAATTTTGGATTAGAAACTAACTGCAGAAACTTCATGTTGTTGTAATCAGTAACTGTAATTTTACTACTACCACGAATTTATAAAAGCTCATTTCCCTGCTTTTTTTACTATTACAGGAGAAAAATAGTCTGAGTGTTTAGATCAGATGATTCTTGGTCGCGAGAGAAATAACAACGCTGCTTTTTGGAAGAGTCGTACCACGTGTTTTCCGGGAGATAATTTCCTAAAATCCCCCGGGTCCCGTCTGACACGTGTCTAAAAAACCCCTAAATCCTATTTTTGCTACAAATTTACCCGCTTTTGTTACAAATAGTCTCGCTTTTTCTACATGTAGTAGAAACCGGTTCTGTCCAGAAATACAAAAATAGACTGAACCTCGCCGGAGATTTCGCCGGAGACCTCGTTGGCGACCATTTAGCAAAAAAGTTGTGCTAATACAGCAAACCCGAGCTCCCCTAAGACTTTCACCGGAGACCTCACCGGAGACTTCGTCGGAGACCTTGTAGCAAAAACTTTGCGCTAGTGTAGCAAAATCACAAAAAGTTTGTAGCAAAAAATTGGGCTAATGTAGCAATCAGATCTTGTCGGAGACTCGCCGGAGACTTTCGCCGAGAGACCTCACCGGAGACCTTGTAGCATAAAATTTGCGCCATTGTAGCAAAACCACTAAACGATTGTAGGAAAAAATGTTCTATTATAGCAAATCCAACTTCGCCAAAAACCTCGTCAAAAATCTCGTAGCAAAACATTTACTACTAAGGTAGCACCACCATTGGCCGCATATAGCAAAACATGATGCCACTTGTAGGACATCCGACGTCCGTATGTAGCACCACTGATGACCCCATGTAGCAAACCTCATGTGTTGGTTAGACGGCTGCGACTGGCCGGAAGGAGGTGCGAGGTGGGAGAAAGCTTCCAGCCAAGGGCGCGCCGACATCCACAATGGGGCACGACGGCGGCGGGATCGAGGCGCGACGGCAATAGCCATGGGATGCGGCGGTAGAATCCCCCACAGGGGCATGCCGACGATAGCCATGGTGGCGTGCGGCGAGGAGTAGGTGCGAGAAGCTATGGGCAGCGTATGACAAGTAGCATGCGCGAGGAGCTGTGGGCGGCGAGCGGTTGGGATACAGGCGGCGCATGGTGACTTAGCTCATTAATTTGGGAACAAGGAAGAAAGAGATAAGGGAGATACGTGCAGGGTCCCACCCACCAAGGCGTGACCGCACCCGTGAGTCAAAGACCTGAGTGTTGGGAATATGCTATATGGGTATCCTCATAGCATGTCTTCTATCCGGATAACCCGGGTGGCCCATAGTTGGTAGCATAGCCTATGGCCTGCTGGGCGACCCAGTTAGATGGATCCATAAGGGAGGCCCATGCCGGATAAAGGAAGGCTACGGTGGAGTCACCAGCATACCCGGAGCCTTGGAGTGCAAGATAAACAAGACTAGTAATAGACGGTGTAGGACTCTGTAACATGTCCGGCTAGGACTTTTCCCTGTAACCTTAGGACCTGGCGACTATATAAGTCGGGCCTATGGGAGCCTTTAGGGCACAATCTCAGATGTTCATAGACAACTTCAGACAACCTCGCACAGCGAACCAATCCCTGTAACTCAGCGTATTGCCCTTATAGTGATTTATAGCAGGAGTAGGATTCCGCCACCGTCGTGGGATCTGAACCTGGGTAAGCTGTGTTACCTCGTACCCGTCAACCTTCCGCCTTCCCCCATGTCTCTAAACACGCGCTGTGAGGACCCCTCCATGGCGTACTCGTCGGCAATACCACGACAGTTGGCGCCCACCGTGGGGCAAGAGGCGCTTCAGGCTCTTCAGCGGGCCAGGACCAAGATATTCGCGGGAATCGGCGAAACTGTAGCCATCGGCCGTGTTCTCTTCTCTAGCAACGTTCCGATCATCCCTCCTGACAAGTTCTGGATCTCGGTGAAGACGAACCCTACGCGGTGTTCGATCGTTCCTATCAGAGACATCCACCTCTTCATCGGCAAAACCGACTCGGGCACTAGTTCCCTGGGAGTCGAAGGAGCATCAAGGCCCGCACGAACCGCCTACGGGCAGGATACGTTCGCGGAAGGAGCGATGCCGGATCTCTCTTTGGAGTTTGCCAGCAAAGATCGGAAAAATTCAAGGCCCACCCAAACCGCCCCTGTGTAGGATATAAAGGTGGAAGATCATCGCAATTGCTTCGCCTGCAAGGCTCGACAGAGAGATCCAAGTTCGCGGCGTGGTTACCATGTTCGATCCGGCGTGCATTCAGAGAGAGGCGAACCCCCCGCTGACATTCGCCAGTGGCTTCAGATACGAGCCGATCTGGCCCACTACCCCGATGATAACGCTTTGTATCAATTCGTGGAAGGACTGGACCGTGGCACGCTTCTCCGACATTCTTTAAGACGACAGCAGGCAACATGACGCCTTACCCTTGAACAAATGGTGAGCATCGTCAACAACTACGTGGAGGCTGACGCGGAAGCCCAGAAAGCACTCGCGCTCATCGACGGAGAACCTCCGATTCAGCCACCGCCACCACCGCCTCCGGCCGCCATTGTCGCAGCTGCACCACCATCTCCAGTCATCGTCGCTACCGTTGCACCTCCACCGCCCGTCATCGAGGAAGTCCTGGCACCCTTCGACTCTGTCATTGACGCGCTTTATGCTGATTTCAGTGCAGATTCAGAGAAGATAGATTTCAGTCAAGAAGAGCTAGACTCCGCTATGCAGGAGATGGAGGAGGAGTACTTGTGCGACGAGCAAGTCAACAACGCCGTCACGTCTCGAGGGGTGTTCGTCACCATTGGGACGGCGATGGATGAAGATCAACTCGGACGAGCTCCGCCTACAACGCTAGAAAAGGGGAAGGGGCCACTTATTGCTACTGACGATGATCGCGCAAAGGTCATGCATCCTCTGCCTAACCCAAAGGCAAAGAAGCCGCAGAACTCGCATCGCCCGAGCAACAACAACACCAAGAACTTGCCGCCCAAATCTACGCAGCCCAAGTTACTCCAGCTGATAGAGTGATGTACGTCAATCTCCTCGTCGAGCCACTGACCGTTGCTCATATTCGGAACGTGACCCAGCTTGACGAGAAGCGCCAACAGCTGCTGGAGGAAGCGCAGGCCATCGCGGAGCAAGGCGCTAAGCTAGATCGAGATCTGGTCAACGCGCAGAAGTCCATAGAAAAAGCTAGAGTAATGGAGGCCGAATACAAGACTTTGCTGCAACAACAGAAGGCCAAGAAAGCTACAGCTCGTGTCATCAACGATCCTGGTGTACGGCGCAACCCAGGATGGGCTTCCTCGAAGCCGGCACAAGCCAAGCCTTACATTGACAGTGAAGGCAAGCAGGTGATGCCCACCCCACTCCTTAACGTCGCCGTCGCCAAGACCCTTCTGGAGCAGGATAGATCGCCCGAGGCAGTGGAGCAGGTCTATGACCTAGTGGCCAAGGCGGTGAAGCAGCAGGAAAAGGCCACCTCTCAGAGGCTTGAGTCTGACCCAGCGCTCTACCAATCTAGGCAGTACAAGCCGCCAAGGGACAGATCTCCTCTTGATGTCGGGTCTCAGACGGGTTCATCAGATCGAAGACGGTAGGATGCGCGCAATAGGAAGGATGCTATCCCCATATCCTCCGACCACGGAGAAAAAGCCCGACCTCGTCGCCCATCGCCACCGCCCCGGTCCCCCTAGCATCGCGAAGATTACAAGGCTCACCATCGTACGGATATGCCCCCACCAAAGCAGTGTGGCATCGTCATCCGCGACAACACGGAGAAGACCCGTCATGACGGAGAGCGCAACCAAGGACACAGGAGCAGGTCACACCATGACCCTCCGCGTCCGACAAGCAACCGTGACAGGCGTGAGGCATCGCAGGAGGGTAACAGCAACAGGGCTAACCCACCGCCACCTCCGCCTCCGTCACCACCAAGCAGTCACCATGGCGGAGGAGTACCGCGTCATTCACGTAGCCCATCCCCTGTTGACAAGAAGAAGAACCCGGAGCCGTACGATGCACGTTCGCGGATCGATAAGATCCACGAGGCCCGGGAAGGACCATACCTGGGACCACGTTGCTTTGGACCTGCAATACGGTCCGCAACTTACCCCAAAGGTTTCCGGATTGACAAGACCATCAAGCCCTATGACGGCACCGCCAAGCCAGCCACATGGTTGCAGGACTACGGCAACGCGGTGGAAATTGCCGGAGGCAACCCCAATGTTGCCATCAAGTACCTCCCATTAATGTTGGCGGGCACGGCCCGTCAATGGATCGATGACTTGCCGGAGAAGTCTATCTACAACTGGTTGGACATGCAAGAAGCATTCACCAAGAACTTTGAGGGTACATACAAGCGTCCCTGCACTGTGGGCGATCTACAGCGGTGCGTGCAAGAGAAAGACGAGACATCTCGTGCCTACCTCTCCCGCTAGCTGGACATGAAGAATTCCTGCGCAGGAGCGCACGCTCAGACCGCCATGGCCGCCTTCATCGATGGGTTGGAAAGGGGCATGTTGCTCCGACATAAGCTGAAGTGCTTGCAGGACAATCACCAGCTTGACTTGAATCAGATGATCCAGTTAGCCAGTGAGTTCGCAGGTGCCGATGACGATGCTCGTGGCTCCTTGCCGGCAACGGCCGTTCCAACTCAAGCTCGGAGGAACAGCAGTACAAAGCGGAAAACCGCTCGAGAAGAAAAGCAATCTACCGACATGGTCGCTATGACTTTTGCAGGACGAGGTGATGGCGGACAGCGTGGTCGAGGAAGGGGAGCTGGTCGTGGGCAGCAGCGAGGAAGCGAAGCTACCTCGGCGCCGCTCTGTGTTTCCCAAACCTACGAGGAGTACCGCGATATGCCGTACCTCGTACACCTCGACGTCAATGGCAAAACCACCCATACCAATTGACACTGCAAGTTCGTCAACGACCTCAAGGAAGACCCGGAGTCCGGCTACAAGCGAAGTCGGAAGAACAGACCGCGAGGCAAGGGCAAGGGGAAGAAGAAGGAGGAGGAGTCCAAGGATTCAAGTGACATGGACGAAGACGTTGACCCCAAGCACGCCGCCAAGTTCGACAACAGATGACCTCTCTGAGGATCCTGATGGCTACTCTCCCCCCACCCCCCAGTTCCCCAGTACCTGCGCTGGTTGGAGGTTCCAATCACTTGGGACAGGACGGATCACCCAGACCTTATACCTACGGAGAACCAGTACGCCATGGTCATCAACCCCTTTATTGACGTCGTGGAGTTCACCAAGTGTATGGTGGATAGTGGAAGCAGCATCAACATCATGTACCTGGATACACTGCAGAAGATGAACTTGACGGAGGCAAACCTAAGGCGGACCAACACCATCTCCCACGGCGTAGTTCCTGGTCGGGAGGCTTGGTTCCTTGGGTGTATTACACTTCAGGTTGCCTTTGGCGATGTTAACAATTACCGCCAAGAGCGCATGACCTTTGAGGTGGTCCCCTTCAAGAGCGTGTACCACGTCATATTCGGCCGCGACATATTGCACACGTCCATGGCCAAACCATGCTTCGTCTACCACAAACTCAAGATACACGGACCAAAAGGTATCATCGCCGTATCCGGAAGCTTTACCAAGGAAGGGAATACGAGATCAATGAAGCAGCCGTTGTAGAAGCTGTCCTCTACAGCGAAGAATTCAAAGAGATCCAGAGCAAGGTCGATGACTCAGAGATGCCCGCGTCGAAGAAGCAGATCTCCGACTCCGCTCCTGCGTTCAAGACCGCCATCAAGACCAAGCCGGTGGAACTTGTGGTAGGCGATGCCTCCAAGGTCACCGCCATTGGGATGAACCTGGACCCCAAATAGGAAAGCGCGCTCGTCGAGTTCCTCCGTGAGAATAGGGACATCTTTGCCTGGCAACCTGCCGACATGAAAGGTGTACCTAGGGAACTTGTCGAGCACAACTTAAACATTGAGTTCAAAATGCAAACCAGTGAAACAACCTCTATGACGCTTTGGAGATGAGAAGAGACGCGCCATTGGCAAAGAGATAGCTAGGTTACTTAAAGCTAGATTTATCCGAGAAGTCCTTCACACCCGATTGGTACCAATCTTGTACTTGTCCCCAAAAAGGGAACCAATGAATTAAGAATGTGCGTTGATTACACCGGCTTGAACAAAGCATGTCCCAAAGATCCGTTTGCTTTGCCTCGCATTGACCAAGTCATTGACTCAACGGCTGGCTCGGAGCTTTTGTGTTTTCTCGATGCGTACTCAGGATACCACCAGATCAAGATGAGGAAGTCGGACCAATTGGCCACTTTGTTCACTACCCCATACGACACGTTTTGCTATGTTACGATGCCCTTTGGGCTGAAAAACGCTAGTGCTACGTACCAGCGGACAATGCAACGTTGTCTCCATGACCAAATTGGTCGGAATGTTCACGCTTATGTGGACGATATCACGGTGATGTCTAAAAAGTCAAACGACTTAATCTCCGACTTAAAATATACCTTTGATAATCTCCGGAAATACAACATGATGCTTAACCCTAAGAAGTGCGTCTTCGGGGTTCCAGCCGGCAAATTGTTGGGTTTCATCGTTTCCCAACGCGGAATCGAGGTCAACCCGGAGAAAATCAAAGCCATCTTAAACATAAACCGTCCGACATGCCTAAAGGACATTCAACGACTAACAGGTTGTGTTGCAGCAGTTAGTCGGTTCGTCAGCCGATTTGGAGAGAAGGCTCTGCCACTGTACAAGTTGCTGAAGAAGGCGGACAAATTCACGTGGACAGATGAAGCAGATGCAGCATTGAAGCATCTCAAGGAGATTCTTTCCTCAGCGCCCATCCTTGCAGCACCCGAGCCTTGAGAGCCCCTGTTAATTTACATGGCGGCAACTAACCGGGTAATCAGCATCGTCGTCGTGATAGAGTGGAAGGAACCAGGCTATGAGCACGGAGTTCAACGGCCAGTTTACTATGTGAGCGAGGTCTTGACGGAGTCCAAGAAGCGTTACCCGCACTACCAGAAGATAGCTTATGGAGTATTCCTTGCTTCTCGGAAGCCGAGGCATTACTTTCAGGAGCACCCAATCACAGTGGTGAGCAAGGCTCCACTGTCCGACATTATCAACAACGGCGACGCTACAGGAAGGGTCGTGAAGTGGGGCATTGAACTTGCCGCCTTCGAGATCACCTACAAGAGACGCGACGCTATCAAGTCACAAGCCTTGGTGGATTTTGTTGCAAATTGGACGGAGATGCCAGATGCTACTCTGTTGCCGGAACCAGAGTACTGGGTGATGCACTTTGACGGGTTAAAGCTGCTCAACGGCTCGGGGGCTGGTGTATTGCTACAGTCACCAACAGGAGACAAGCTACACTATGTTCTGCAGATCTACTTCGAGGCTACAAACAACATGGCGGAATATGAAGCACTCATTCACGGATTGCGTGTAGCCAAGGATATTGGCATCAAGCGCATACTTTGCTGTGGAGATTCTGACTTGGTTGCCCAGCAGGTGGCTGGCACCTGGAATGCGCGAAACCCTATGATGGCGGCATATCGAGACGAAGTGGACGAGATAGCCAAGAACTTCTTGGGCTACGAAGTCAAGTATGTACCTAGGGAGCAAAACGAGGCGGCTAATCTGATGTCTAAGCTTGGATCAGGGCGCAAGCAAATTCTGCCAGGTGTTTTCCTAGAGCACCTGCGCACACCATCTGTGAAGGGAGCCGACATCAACAACCCGGATAGAGCTGACTCTTTCGTCAACATGGTGACTAAGGTCCCTCCGGTTTGGACAAAACTGTTCATGGAATATCTCGAACACGGAACTTTGCCCGACGACAAAGTTGAAAGACGGCAAATAGTATGACGAGCCAAGGGTTATACCATAATCAATGGGCAACTCTACAAAAGGAGCACTTCTGGTGTATACCTAAAGTGTGTTTCCCAGCTATAAGGTATGGAAATCCTACGCGAAATCCATCTCGGAGACTGCGGGTATCACGCCGCTCCTCGATCGTTGGTCGCGAAAGCCTTCCGGCAAGGATTCTACTGGCTGACCGCTAAGGCAGACACCGATAAGCTGGTTGAGACGTGCATGGGATGCCAGTATTATGCCCGACAACCACACGTTCCTACTGAAGAATTGCGAACAATACCAATAACTTGGCCGTTTGCAGTCTGGGGGCTAGATATGGTGGGACCGTTATAGACGGAACCTTGTGGATTTACGCATCTGCTTATAGCAGGTGATAAATTCACTAAATGGATAGAAGCTAAACCCATTAGAAAGCTCGATGGGGCAACTGCCCTCAGGTTTGTCCGGGATCTAGTGGTGAGATTTGGTCTCCCACACAGCATTATCACCGACAACGGCAGCAATTTGTCACTCGGAGAAGTGGAGGCTTATTGTTGGGAAAAAGGCATCCAACTTGACCTTGCATCTATGGCACACCCACAATCCAACGGTCAGGTTGAGCGAGCCAATGGGTTAATTCTGCAGGGAATCAAGCCACGTCTGGAGGCACCGCTACATAGAGCAGCCGAGCCCGGGAAGAATTGCCATCTATGCTGTGGAGTTTACGAACTACACCCAACAGATCCACCGGCTACACCCCTTACTTCATGGTATATGGAGCAGAAGCCATCGTGCCTTCCGACATCCTTCACGATGCACCAAGAGTTGCCGCCTACGACGAATATGACGCTGAAGAATCTAGGCGCCTAGATGTGGACCTTCTCGAGGAGGAGCGTGTTTTGGCATGCCAAAGATCCGCCATCTACCAGTAGAAGCTACACAGCTACCATAGTCGCCGCGTTCGATATCGCTCATTTAAAGAGGGGGATTTGGTGCTCCGACTTAAGCAGAAGAAGTCACACAAACTATCCCCGCCATGGGAAGGACCGTTCATCATAAGCAAGGCGCTACTCAATGGGTCTTACTACCTCGTTGACAATAGTGAACTGAAGGATAGACCCAACGAGGATCATAAGCGTAAGCGACATGACCCAGATGATGACTACCCGGAGCTTGATCGGCCATGGAACATAGCACAACTACGTCCTTTTTACACTTAGCATTTTTTATCTAATTGTGTACCTCATATATGATCAATGAAATAAAGCTCTCTGGTTCACTCATATTTCTGAGTCTTTTACCTCCTTTAGTGTTCATTTTTAGATCATGTAAAACCTTTATGCACAAGATTTGCGATTGCACTTGCGAAAATTCCACCTACATGCGTTAGCTTAAGTTTTCTAGTCTACACGTTCTTTGTCGTTTTTATGTGGATTCTGGAGTAGTGACTTTTGGCACTTATTATCGGCGATTTTGTGCTCAGGTTATTGACGGTGCCATTGGGCATCATCACCTAAGCTCGTGGTTCCGACAACGAGTCTTTCGACTCACGAAAAAGTCAAGCATAAGAACCAAAGTAATGGATAAGCCAACACTTGCTTAAAACAATATATACATGCTGGAAACTAGTTCTTGAGCAGCAGGAAATAACAACCATTGTTTTCCGCCTTAAGTTACGTCAACAAGTTTTTTCCGCATATGCACCAAAGGTGAAACAAATATTACAAAGTTGTTCTTCACTCCTTTGGCGCAGGTGACTTGGAAGCAGCATCATCACCAACCGGGGAACCACCCTCGAAGTCGGCGTTGTGGTGGGACTCAAAGGAACCTTGGTTGCCGTTGTCGATGATGTTCATGGGCACGAAGACATCGACGTCCACCAACTCGGCAACTCTGGTGCCATAACCCGCGAGTGACGACAAGATGGTTTCATGGTTAATCTCTTTGCCATCATCGTCTACGTCGGGATGCCAGAGGTCACCGTGTCGATGTCGGCATCTTCATAGTGTGCCTTCACCATTGACAGCGCCATCCTTGCGCCAGCCCGTGCACATGAAGCTTTCCAGCTTGTGATACGCTCGGGGGCTCGGCGCATAATCTCCGAGTACTTCACCATGGAGTCCGATGCCTTGATGTTTATCTGGAGAGGCTTGGCGATCTCCTTGGCTTGCGTGATGGCAGTGTTGATGAAGTTGCCGGCAAGAACCATGCATTCCTTGGCTGGACGAGGTGATCGGGTTAACCCATAGGAGCTGCAAATTCCGACAAGGAGCGCATGAGTTCAATAAATCAAAGTATCCAGACTGCAGAAATCCAAGACGGAGAAAACTTACTGAAGATGCTGGCCTCATCTTGCCAGAGGGTGTCCGCCAAGGAATCTTTCTCTTGTTGGAGGAGCTTATACGCCTCGCTATGGCGTTGATTTTGCTCATCGGCAGCTTGCTTTTGATCTTTTAAGATCGCAATCTCCTCCTTCAAGCGATTGATTTCCTCGGTGGCGGAGTCCTGCAGGACTTTCATCGACTCCTCATGCATTTTCAGCATGTCCTTCCTCTCCTGCTTAAGAATTTTGTTCTCGCTATCCAGCTCTTAAATGTCCTTGGATTGCTCAACAATATTCTTGGAATTGGCGATGGTTTCTGCAAGTCGGAGAAAGCAAAGTACACAATGAGTACTCGGAGAATATGGGCACAATACCAAATCAGAATGCGAAAAAGAAAATAGACGCTTGCTCTTGGTGATTTGTTCCTTCAAGAAGGCAGTTTTACCCTTTTTAGCTTCCAGGTCTACGCGCATCTTCTGGTACTTGTCATTGGCCATGCCCCTCCGAGCACTCTCGTTCTGTGGAGAAAAGTTCAAAGTTAAAAACGTTGTTTGGTCTGCTTGGAGCATCTAGCCGAAAATTTTCCACCTAGACGCTCGGAGGCTACAGCGAGAGTTTTTGACTTAGTAATATGCTTAGCTTTTCTTTAAGCATCTAGTCGGAACTAATTCAGTTACAACTAGAAGCTTGGGGGCTACGGTATGGAAATTTATAAACACTGCGTATGCTACTCTTAAAGCATCTAGTCGGAACATTTCATTCCATCTTGGGGGCTACAGTGAGAGTTTTTTCTAACTTAGTCACTCTTAGAGCATGTAGATGCAAAAACCTATGGCTTTTCCGTCTACATCCTCGGGGGCTACAGTGGGATACTCATATGAAATGCAAAAGGCAAAGAAAACTTACAAGTGCGATGATCTTGAGGTTCGTAGCACTCCCGGCCAGCAGCTTGGCAAAGGATTCGCTGTTTCCTTGAAAGATTTCTGCTTGCCGGCGGAGCTCCTCTAGACCGCACGTCGGAGATGTCGGCGCCGCACCAGGGATCAAAGCAGTGCTACCCGGTGTAAGTACCGGATAAACTATCTTTGGATAGGCTATGGTTTTATTGGGTGTGGGGGCGCCGCCAACGGTAGAGGTACATGCTTCCACCGTCGCCTTACTGCCACCGATGGCATCCTTAGCCGGAGCTTCAGCCATTTGGTGGGCGGCACCCTCCTACGTCGCCTACTCGCCGACGACCGCAACCTCGGTAGAAGCACCTGAGTCCACTTCCATGGCAGAAGGGACATATGCCTCCTTAGCTTGTGAGCTTGTTGGGGCAGACGAAGGCTTAACAGAGGGAGTGGTACGGGCGATGGCGGGAGATGCGTCTGTTGGAATTATGCCCTAGAGGAAATAATAAAGATGTTATTATTATAATTCTTGTTCATGATAAAGTTTATATTCCATGCTAGAATTGTATTAAGCGGAAACTTTGATACTTGTGTGGTTTATGAACAACACCGTGTCCCTAGCACGCCTCTATGGACTAGCTCATTGATTAATGATGGTTAAGGTTTCCTAACCATAGACATGAGTTGTCGATTAATAATGATATCATGTCATTAGGAGAATGATATGATGGATAGACCCAAATTAAGCAGAGCAATTAGATCGTGTCATCGTGTTCATCTTTGCGAAGCTTTTTCCTATGTCATATATTGTATTTCTTAGACCATGAGATAATACAACTCCCTGGTATTGGAAGAAAGCCTTGAGGTCATCAAACGTCATCCTATGTGAGGGTGATCATAAAGGTGTCTCTCAGGTGATCGGAAAGTACTTGTTGGGTTGTATGTATCGAGATGGAATTTGTCCCTCCGAGTTGGAGAGATATACTTCGGGCCCACTCAGTAATCGATATCAACACCGCTTGCAAGCACGTGGTTAAGGAGTTAATCACAAAGTGATATCGGATTACAGATCGAGTAAAGTACTTGCTATGAACGAGATTGAACTAGGTATGCCGATACGAACGATCAAATCTCGGGCAAGTAAAATATCGCGTGACGAATGGAATACATATATGGGATTAATTGAATCCTGGCATCGTGGTTCATCCGATATGATCATCGATGAATGTGTGGGAGTCAATATGGGTTTCCAGACCCCGCTGTTGATTATTGATAGAAGATCATGTCTGCATATTCTCGAACCCGTAGGGTCACACACTTAACGTGCATCGATGCTAGGATAGAATGGATAATTGGTTTATGAGTTTTGTTCGGATTCTCGGATGAGATCCAGGACATCACGAGAGGTTCCGGAATGGTCCAGAGAATAAGATTCATATAAAGGAAAGCAGTTTTTGGATTTCGGAATCGTTTCGGAGTATTCGGTATTGTACCGAAAGGTTCTAGAAGGTTCCGGAGTGGGACCAACGTGGGCCCACTTGTAGGGGGCCTGGGTGGGACTAAGGGGAAGTGTCCTGGCCGCATTGGGCCAGGGGCACAAGGCCCCAAAGGCCCAGCCGGCCAGCCTAGGGGAAACCCTAGGGGAGATCTTCTAGAAGGAGGGGGAAACTTGCCCCCCCACTCCAATCCTTGGGGCTGCCGCCCTAGGGATTGGAGGAGGGGCCAAGGGGGCCGGCCAGCCCCTATATAAGGTGGGCAGGGGAGCACCCCTCCCCCCGACTCCTCCAACCCTAGCCGTCCTACTGCTGTCCTCCACCTCTCTCTCTCCCGACTGCGTGTAGGCGAAGCCCTGCTGCAGAAATTCTCCACCATAAGCACCACGCCGTCGTGTTGTAGATCCAATCTATTTCTCCACCCCACTTGCTGGACCAAGGAAGGAAGAGACATCGTGGCACCGTACGTGTGCATCTCTCGGAGGCGCCGTCACTTGCGGCATTGGATCGGATCAGATCGCGAGGAGGAGAAGGCTAGTTCGACTACATCACCCACGTTCTGTTGAATGTTTCCGCTGTGCGATTTCTTCAAGGGTATGAAGATCTCATCTATCTCTCTCGTTGATTGCATCTCCTAGATTATATCTTGGCTTTCTCGTTCGCATCCGTAGAACTTTTTTGATTTACTATGCTGCGAAACCCTTCAGTGGTATCAGAGCTAGATCTATGCGTAGATGTGTTTCACGAGTAGAACGCAACATGCTTGTTGCAAGCCTCTTTTTGTGTATTTCTTATGGCGCGGCATAGTGAGATTGAAGCGGTCCAGGCCAACTTTACGCGACCTCGTTCGCGAGACCGGCTCTGCACTTGACGTGTGGCTTGTTCCACACATGCGGCTGGTGGATGCCAGTTTCTCTCACTATAGTAGTCATGGGATTTACATCGGATGTTACCAACCATAATATCACCGTTGTGGCTTTCCGTAGGTAAGAATCGTTCTTAGCTTGTTACTCCCATAAGCCACGTAAAACATGCAACAACAAAGTAGAGGCGTCTAACTTGTTTTTGCAGGGAGTGTTTTGTGATATGGTATGGCCCAAGATATGATGTGTATGATGTATGCAATGATCATGTTTTGTAATAGTTCACGACTTGCATGTCGATGAGTTCACAACTGGCAGGAGCCATATGGTTGTCTTTATAATTGTGTATGACCTGTGTGTCAACTTCTTATACGCCATGTAATAGCTTTACTTTATCGCTAAGTAGTTAGCAATAGTTGTAGTTGTTATTCGTGATGGAGGCAATCATGATGGAGTGATGGAGATCATGCTGGCGCGCACAAGATGGAGATCATTGCGCGGACATTGGCTATACCATGTCACATAAAATTATATGCATGTGATGTTTATCCTTTTATGTATCTTATTATGCTTAGATCGCGACGGTAGCATTATAAGATGATTCCTCACTTAAAGATCAAGATAAAATTGTGTTCTCCCCATGTATGCACCGTTGCGAAAGTTCGTCGTGTTCAAGCACCTCGTGATGATCAGGTGCTATAAACTCTACGTTCACATACAACGGGTGCAAGCCAGTTTTGCACATGCGGAAATACTTGGGTTTGACTTGACGAGCCTAGCATGTACAGACATGGCCTCGGAACACACGAAACGAAAGTTTAAACATGAGTCATATGAATGATATGATCGACACTTTGTTGTCCACCATTTAAACCACATCTCTTCTCGTGAAGATCGGATTAGGTGTGGTGAATTTGGATCGTGTTCACTAAACAACTTGAGGGATGTTGAATTTAGTGGGAGTTCATCTAGTAATTTGATTAAGTTGAACTAGTTATCATGAACATAGTCTAAATTGTACTTGCAAATTTTGTAGATCAAATGGCTAAGTCCAACTTCAACTTCAACGTTTTTGCTGAGAAAGAAAAGCTTAAGAACAATGGGTCTAACTTCACCAACTGGTTCCGCAATCTGAGAATCATTCTCGCTAGCGGACAAAAGGACTATGTCCTTGAGAATGCGCTAAGTGACGCCCTTGCTGTAGATGCGCCGGCTGATGAGAAAGTTGTTTATCAGTCGCGCAAAGATGATTATGGTGTGATTAAGAGCACCATGTTGTTTGCTGTGGAATCGTACCTTCAAAATGGTTTTGAAGATTATCCCGGGCCCTTTGAGATTCTTGAGGAACTGAAAACTATGTTCCAGACTCAGGCCCATTCTGAGAGATATGAGATCTCTGAGAAATTCTTTAACTCCGAGATGGAGGAAGGGAGTTCTGTTAGTGAGCACGCCATAAAGATGTCGGGCTACACTCAACGCCTTTGAGCAATCGGATCGCAAGATTCCAGAGGAGCTCAAGATTGACAGGTTCTCGCAATCACTCCTCCTAGCTACAAAAGTTTTGTAGTTACTCATAATCGATTGGTTCCACTGATACGATCACCGAGCTCTTCGCTAAGCTAAAAGCTGCGGAGGTGGACATCAAGAAGGATAATCATGTGTTGATGGTCAACAAGCCCCCCAGCTTTAAGAAAGGTAAGGGTGCAAAGAAGCCCTTCAAGAAAGGTAGCGGCAAGCGCGTTGCCCCTGCTGAGAAGAAGCTCAAGTTTGGACCTAAGCCGGACACTGAGTGCTTCTATTGCAAGGACAAGGGTCACTGGAAGCGCAATTGTATGAAGTACTTAGCGGACAAGAAGGCTGGCACCATCAAAAGTATATTTGATATACATGTTATTGATGTTTTCCTTACTAGCCCTCGTTGTAGTGCCTGGATATTTGATATTGGTTCAGTTGCTAATATTTGTAACTCGAAACAGGAGCTGCGGAATAGACGGCGGCTAGCGAGGGATGAGGTGACGATGCACGTTGGCAACGGATCAAGAGTTGATGTGATGGCCGTCGACACGCTCTCCTTAGTTTTACCTTCGGGATTAGTTTTAAACCTTAATAAATGTTATTATGTGCCTGCGTTGAGCATGAACATCATATCTGGATCATGTTTATTGCAAGACGGTTATTCATTTAAATCTGAGAATAATGGTTGTTCTATTTATATGAGTAACATCTTTTATGGTCATGCACCTGCTGTGAATGGTTTATTTCTTTTGAATCTCGAAAGGGATGAAACACACATCCATAACATTGACGCTAAGAGATGCAAGGTAGATAGTGATAATACTACTTATTTGTGGCACTATCGTCTAGGTCATATTGGTGTAAAACGCATAAAAAAACTCCATTCTGATGGACTTTTCGAGTCTCTTGATTTTGAATCATTTGACACATGCGAACCATGCCTCATGGGCAAGATGATCAAAACCCCGTTCTCCGGAATGATGGAGCGAGCAACGGACTTGTTGGAAATCATACATACCGATGTATGCGGACCGATGAGTGTTTCGACGCGCGGTGGATATCGCTACTTTCTCACTTTTACTGATGACTTAAGTAGATATGGGTATATCTATTTAATGAAACATAAATCTGAAACATTTGAAAAGTTCAAAGAATTTCAGAATGAAGTGGAAAACCATCGTAACAGAAAAATTAAGTTTCCATGATCCGATCGTGGAGGTGAATATTTGAGTTATGATTTTCTCACGCATCTTAAAGCAAGCGGAATTGTTTCGCAACTCACGCCACCCAGAACACCACAACGCAATGGTGTGTCTGAATGCCGGAATCGAACTCTATTAGATATGGTCCGATCAATGATGTCTCTTACTGATTTGTCGTTATCATTTTGGGGTTATGCATTAGAAACCGCTGCATTCACTTTAAATAGGGCACCATCTAAATCCGTTGAGACGACACCGTATGAACTGTGGTTTGGTGCTAAACCTAAGTTGTCGTTTCTTAAAGTTTGGGGATGCGAAGCTTACGTTAAGAAGTTGATGCCGGACAAGCTCGAACCCAAAGCGGAGAAATGTGTCTTCATAGGATACCCTAAGGAAACTATTGGGTATACCTTCTATCACAGAACCGAAGGCAAAGTGTTTGTCGCAAAGAACGGATCCTTTCTTGAGAAGGAGTTTCTCTCGAAAGAAGTGAGTGAGAGGAAAGTAGAGCTAGACGAGGTTGTTGAACCTTATCTTGAGTTGGAGAGTAGCGCAGCACCTGAAATAGTTCCAGTGCCGCCTGCACCAACAATAGAGGAAGCTAATGACAAGGATCATGAAGCTTCGGACGATGCTACTACTGAACGTCGCAGGTCGACAAGGTCGCGGCCTCCCGAGTGGTAATGGCAACCTGTCTTAACTGTCTTGTTAGTAGATGACAGTGAACCTGCGAACTATGAGGAAGCGATGATGAGCCCAGACTCTGAGAAATGGCTAGAGGCCATGAAATCCGAATTGGGATCCATGAGCGAAAACCAAGTATGGACTTTGGTGGACCCTCCTAGGGACCGAAAGGCCGTTGAGTGTAAATGGATCTTCAAGAAGAAAACGGACGCGGATGGTAATGTTACCGTCTATAAAGCACGACTTGTCGCGAAAGGTTTTAGATAAGTTCAAGGTGTTGACTATGATGAGACTTTCTCTCCCGTAGCGATGTTTAAGTCCATTCGGATTTTATTAGCAATTGCTGCGTTTCATGATTATGAAATATGGCAGAGGGATGTCAATACTGCGTTCCTCAATGGCAACATTGATGAAGAGTTGTATATGATGCAACCCGAAGGTTTTGTCGATCCTAAGGATGCTGATAAAGTGTGCAAACTTCAGCGTTCCATTTATGGACTGAAGCAAGCATCTCGGAGTTGGAACCTTCGTTTTGATCAAGTGATCAAGAGCTTTAGATTTGTTCCAAATTGCTACGAAGATTGTATCTACAAGAAAGTGAGTGGGAGCTCAGTGACATTTCTGGTACTATATGTGGATGACATATTGATTATTGGAAATGACATTGACATGCTTAACGATGTGAAGAGTTATTTGAACAAATGTTTTTCAATGAAAGACCTAGGGGAAGCTGCTTATATATTGGGCATCAAAATCTATAGAGATAGACAAAGACGCCTGATAGCTTTAAGCCAGAGTATATACCTAGACAAAGTTCTGAAAAGGTTCAGAATGGATAAGGCAAAGAAAGGTTCAGTGCCTATGTTGTCAGGTAAGATATTGAGCAAGGCTAAGTGTCCAGCTACGATAAATGATAAAGAAGCTATGAGCAAAGTGCCTTATGCCTCGGCCATAGGTTCTATCATGTATGCCATGCTGTGTACTAGACCGGATGTGTCCAATGCTCTTAGTTTGACGAGCAGGTACCAAAGTGATCCAGGAGTGGAACATCGACCGTGAAGAACATCCTAAAGTACTTGAATAGGACTAAAGAAATGTTCTTAGTCTATGGAGGTGATGAACAACTCGTCAGAAGGGTTACGTCGATGCTAGTTTCGACACCGACAAGGATGATTCTAAATCTCGCACAAGATACGCTTATATTTTGAATGGTGGAGCTGTGAGTCAAGAAGCTGCAAGCAAAGCGTGATCATGGATCTACAAGAGAAGCGGAATACATGGTCTGCAGAAGGCCAAGTGAAGGAGTTTGGATCAGGAACTTCATCACTAAGCTTGGTGTGGTTCCAAGTGCCTTGGACCCACTGGAGATATTGTGTGACAACACTGGCGCCATAGCACTGGCTAAGGAACCAAGATATCATCCAAAGACCAAGCATATCAACCTCAAGTTTCATATAATCCGAGATTATATAGCAGATGGAGATCTGAATATTAGCAAAGTATATACAGATCTGAATGTTGCAGATCCATTGACTAAACCTCTTCCACGTGCAAAACATGATCAGCACCTTAGTGCCATGGGTGTTAGATTGTTTCCAGATGTAAACTAGATTATTGACTCTAGTGCAAGTGGGAGACTGTTGGAATTATGCCCTAGAGGCAATAATAAAGATGTTATTATTATAATTCTTGTTCATGATAAAGTTTATATTCCATGCTAGAATTGTATTAAGCGGAAACTTTAATACTTGTGTGGTTTGTGAACAACACCGTGTCCATAGTATGCCTCTATGGACTAGCTCATTGATTAATGATGGTTAAGGTTTCCTAACCATAGACATGAGTTGTCGATTAATAATGAGATCATATCATTGGGAGAATGATATGATGGACAGACCCAAACTAAGCGGAGCAATTAGATCGTGTCATCGTGTTCATCTTTGTGAAGCTTTTCTTATGTCAAATATTGTATTCCTTAGACCATGAGATAATACAACTCCCTGGTATCAAAAGAAAGCTTTGAGGTCATCAAATGTCATCCAATGAAAGGGTGATCATAAAGGTGTCTCTCAGGTGATCGGAAAGTACCTGTTGGGTTGTATATATCGAGATGGGACATCACGATAGATTCCGGAATGGTCCGGAGAATAAGATTTTGTTGGAATTATGCCCTAGAGGCAATAATAAAGATGTTATTATTATAATTCTTGTTCATGATAAAGTTTATATTCCATGCTAGAATTGTATTAAGCGGAAACTTTAATACTTGTGTGGTTTGTGAACAACACCGTGTCCCTAGTACGCCTCTATGGACTAGCTCATTGATCAATGATGGTTAAGGTTTCCTAACCATAGACATGAGTTATCAATTGATAATGAGATCATATCATTGGGAGAATGATATGGTGGACAGACCCAAACTAAGCAAAGCTATTAGATCGTTTCATCGTGTTCGTCTTTGCGAAGCTTTTCTCATGTCAAATATTGTATTCCTTAGACCATGAGATAATACAACTCCCTGGTATCGGAAGAAAGCTTTGAGGTCATCAAACGTCATCCTATGAGAGGGTGATCATAAGGGTGTCTCTCAGGTGATCGGAAAGTATCTGTTGGGTTGTATGTATCGAGATGGGATTTGTCCCTCCCAAGTCGGAGAGATATGCTTCGGGCCGACTCGGTAATCGATATCAACACCGCTTGCAAGCATGTGGTTAAGGAGTTAATCACAAAGTGATATCGGATTACGGAACGAGTAAAGTACTTGCTGTGAACGAGATTGAACTAGGTATGACGATACCGACGATCGAATCTCGGGCAAGTAAAATATCGCGAGACGAAGGGAATATATATATGGGATTGATTGAATCCTGGCATCGTGGTTCATCCGATATGATCATCGATGAATGTGTGGGAGTCAATATGGGTGCCCGGACCCCGCTGTTGATTATTGATAGAAGCATGTCTGCATATTCTCGAACCCGCAGGGTCACACACTTAATGTGTCTCGACGCTAGGATAGATTGGATAATTGGTTTATGAATTTTTGTTCGGAGTCTCGGATGGGATCCGGGATATCATGAGAGGTTCCGGAATGGTCCGGAGAATAAGATTCATATAAGGCGGCAGTTTTGGAGTTCGGAATTGTTCCGGATTAATCGGTATTGTACCGAAGCTTTAGAACCTTCCGGAAGGGGACCAACGTGGCCCCACCTTCCGGGAGGGGCATGGGCCTATGAGGGAGTGTCCTGGCCGCAAATAGGGGCACAAGGCCCCATAGGGCCCAGCCGATTCTAGATAAGTTTAAACTCGCTTAAACTAGAGATAGGTTTCTAGATAAGGGATAAGTTTAAATCGTTTAAACTAGAGATAGGGTTTCGGATAAGGAAAGTTTAAATCGCTTAAACTAGAGATAGGCTTGGAGGAGAGGCAGGGGCTGGCCGCACCCCTCTATATAGAGAGGGCTGGTGCGCTCCCCCAGACACATCTCCTCCAAGCCCTAGTAACCCCGCCGCCTTCCTCTCTCCTCCCGACTGCTTGTAGGCGAAGCCTCGCAGAAATTCTCCACCATATACACCACGCCGTCTTTGTGTCAGATCCAATCCATCTCTCCACCATACTTGCTGGTCCGAGGAAGGAGGAGACGCCGAGGTGCCGCACGCAGCATCTCACGGAGGCACCGCCACTTGTGGTGCTAGATCGGATCGGATCGCGATGAGGAGAAGCGAGTACGACTACATCACCCACGCTCCGATTTAACGCTCACTGCGCGAATCTTCAAGGGTATGAAGATCTAATCCAATCTCTCGTTGTTTGCATCTCCTAGATTAGATCTTGGCTTTCCCTCTGCTCGCTCGTAGAAAATTTTGATTTACTATGCCTGAAACCCTTCAGGTATCGAGCTAGATCTATGCGTAGATGTGTTTCACGAGTAGAACGCAACATGGTTGTTGCAGGCGTTGATGTTTTCTGCTGCAAGCCTCTTGTTTGTGTTCTTCTTATGACGCGGATAGTGAGATTGAAGCGTCCAGCCAACCTTACGCGACGCCGTCATGTAGACCGCCCGCACTTGACGGTGGCTTGTACCATACATGCGGCTGGTGGATGCCGCTTTCTCACTATAGTTGTCATGGGATTAACACCGAGTTTGGCAACCATAATATCACCGTTGGCTTTCCGTAGGTAAGAATAGTTCTTAGCATCTACTCCCATAAGCCACGTAAACATGCAACAACAAAGTAGAGGCGCCTAACTTGGTTTTGCAGGAGTGTTTTCCGTGATATGGTATGGCCCAAGATGTGATGTGTATAATGTATGCGATGATCATGTTTTGTAATGTTTCATGACTTGCATGTCGATGAGTACACAACCGCAGGAGCCATATGGTTGTCTTTATAATTGTGTATGACTGAGTCAACTTCTTATACGCCATGTAATAGCTTTACTTTATCGCTAAGTAGTTAGCAATAGTTGTAGTTGCTATTCGTGGTGGAGGCAATCATGGTGGAGTGATGGAGATCATGCGAACGCACAAGATGGAGATCATTCTTGAAGATTGGCTATACCATGTCACATAAAGTTATATGCATGTGATGTTTATCCTTTTATGTATCTTATTATGCTTAGATCATGACGGCATTATAAGATGATTCCTCACTTAAAGATCAAGATAAACTGTTCTCCCCATGTATGCACCGTTGCTAAAGTTCGTCGTGTCCAAGCATCACGTGATGATCGTGGTGCTATAGACTCTACGCCACATACAACGGGTGCAAGCCAGTTTTGCACACGCGGAAATACTTGGGTTTGACTTGACGAGCCTAGCATGTACAGACATGGCCTCGAACACATGAACCGAAAGGTTAAGCATGAGTCATATGAATGATATGATCGACACTTTGTTGTCCACCATTGAAGCCACATCTCTTCTCGTGAAGATCGGATTAGGTGTGGTGAATTTGGATTGTTCACTAAACAACTTGAGGGATGTTGAATTTAGTGGAGTTCATCTAGTAATTTGATTAAGTTGAACTATTCATCATGAACATAGTCTAAATTGTACTTGCAAATACTGTAGATCACATGGCCAAGTCCAACTTCAACTTCAACGCTTTTTGCTGAGAAAGAAAAGCTTAGAAACAATGGGTCTAACTTCACCAACCGGTTCCGCAATCTAAGAATCATTCTGTCTGCGGACAAAAGGACTATGTCCTTGGGAAAGCGTTAGGACCCCCTCGCTGATCTTGCCGGCTGATGAGAAAGCTGTCTATCGCCAAGAAAGATGATTATGGTGTGATTAAGAGCACCATGTTGTTTGCTATGGAACCGAACTTAAAAATCGTTTTGAAAACTATCCGGCCCTTTGAGATTCTCAAGAGCTGAAACCATGTTTCGACTCAGCCCGCTCGAGAGATATGAGATCTCCGAGAAGTTCTTTAATCGCAAGATGGAGGAAGGGAGTTCCGTAGTGAGCACGCCATTAAGATGTCGGCTACACTCAACGCCTTGAGCAACTCGGATCGCAAGATTCGGAGGAGCTCAAGATTGACAGGTTCTGCAATCACTCCTCCCCTACAAAAGTTTTGTAGTGACTCACAATCAGATTGGTTCCATCGACACGATCATCGAGCTCTTCGCAGTGAAGGCTGCGAGGTGGACATCAAAAGGATAATCATGTGTTGATGGTCAACAAGCCCTCCTTTAAGAAAGGTAAAGGTGCAAAGAAGCCCTTCAAGAAAAGCGGCGGCAAGCTGCGTTCTGCCGAGAAGAAGCTCAAGTCCGGTCCTAAGCCGGACATCGAGTGCTTCTATTGCAAGGACAAGGGTCATCGAATCAATCGTCAAGTACTTAGCGGACAAGAAGGCTGGCACCATCAAAGGTATATTTGATATACATGTTATTGATGTTTTCCTTACTAGCCCTCGTTGTAGTGCTGGGTATTTGATCTCGTTGGTTGTTGCTAATATTTGTAACTCAAACAGAGCTACGGAATAGACGGCTTGCGAGGGATGAGGTGACGGCGCGCTGCTGGCAACGGATCAAGAGTTGATGTGATGGCCGTCGACGCCTCCTTAGTTTTACCTTCGGGATTAGTTTTAAACCTTAATAAATGTTATTATGTGCCTGCGTTGAGCATGAACATTATTTCTGGATCGTGTTTATTGCAAGACGGTTATTCATTTAAATCGGAGAATAATGGTTGTTCTATTTATATGAGTAACATCTTTTATGGTCATGCACCCCTTGTAAATGGTTTATTTCTTCTAAATCTCGAAAGGGATGAAACACACATCCATAACATTGAGGCTAAGAAATGCAAAGTAGATAGTGATAATACTACTTATTTGTGGCAATCGCTGTCTAGGTCATATTGGTGTAAAGCATGAAGAAACTCCATTCTGATGGACTTTTGGAGTCTCTTGATTTTGAATCATTTGACACATGCGAACCATGCATCATGGGCAAGATGATCAAAACTCCGTTCTCCGGTATGATGGAGTGAGCAACGGACTTGTTGGAAATCATACATACCGATGTATGCGGACCGATGAGTGTTTCGACGCGCGATGGATATCGCTATTTTCTCACTTTTACCGATGACTTAAGTAGATATGGGTATATCTATTTAATGAAACATAAATCTGAAACGTTTGAAAAGTTCAAAGAATTTCAGAATGAAGTGGAGAACCATCGTAACAGAAAGATTAAGTTTCTACGATCCGATCGTGGGGGCGAATATTTGAGTTATGATTTTCTCACGATCTTAAAGCAAGCGGAATCGCTTTGCAACTCACGCCACCGAACACCACAAATAGAATGGTGTGTACGAGCGGAATCGAACCCTATTAGATATGGTCCGATCGATGATGTCTCTTACTGATTTGCCGTTATCATTTTGGGGTTATGCATTAGAAACCGCTGCATTCACTTTAAATAGGGCTTCATCTAAATCCATTGAGACGACACCGTATGAACTGTGGTTTGGTGCTAAACCTAAGTTGTCGTTTCTTAAAGTTTGGGGATGCGAAGCTTACGTCAAGAAGTTGATGCCGGACAAGCTCGAACCCAAAGCGGAGAAGTGCGTCTTCATAGGATACCCTAAGGAAACTATTGGGTATACCTTCTATCACAGAACCGAAGGCAAAGTGTTTGTCGCAAAGAACGGTTCCTTTCTTGAGAAGGAGTTTCTCTCGAAAGAAGTGAGTGGGAGGAAAGTAGAGCTAGACGAGGTTATTGAACCTTCTCTTGAATTGGAGAGTAGCGCAGCACCTGAAATAGTTCCAGATCCCACTGCACCAACACTAGAGTAAGCTAATGACAAGGATCATGAAGCTGGACGATGTCGCCATCGAACGTCGCAGGTCGACAAGGTCGCGTGCCCTCTCCTGAGTGGTACGGCAACCCTGTCTTGACTGTCTTGTTAGTAGAAGACAGCGAACCTACGAACTATGAGGAAGCGATGATGAGCCCAGACTCTGAGAAATGGCTAGAAGCCATGAAATCTGAATTGGGATCCATGAGCGAAAACCAAGTATGGACTTTGGTGGACCCTCCTAGCGACCGAAAGGCCGTTGAGTGCAAATGGATTTTCAAGAAGAAAACGGACGCGGATGGTAATGTTACCGTCTATAAAGCACGGCTTGTTGCGAAAGGTTTTCGACAAGTTCAAGGTGTTGACTACGATGAGACTTTCTCTCCCGTAGCGATGTTTAAGTCCATTCGGATTTTATTAGCAATTGCTGCGTTTCATGATTATGAAATATGGCGATGGATGTCAAGATCGCTTTCCTCAATGGCAACATTGATGAAGAGTTGTATATGATGCAACCCAAGGTTTTGTCGATCCTAAGGATGCCGATAAAGTATGCAAACTTCAGCTCAATTTATGGATCAAGCAACCATCTCGGAGTTGGAATCTTCGCTTTTGATCAAGTGATCAAGAGCTTTGGATTTGTTCCAAATTGCTACGAAGCCCGCATCTACAAGAAAGTGAGTGGGAGCTCTGACGCTTTCCGGTACTATATGTGGATGACATATTGATTATTGGAAATGACATCGACATGCTTAACGATGTGAAGAGTTATTTGAACAAGTGTTTTCAATGAAAGACCTAGGTGAAGTCGCTTATATATTGGGCATCAAGATCTATAGAGATAGACAAAGACGCTCGATAGCTTTAAGCCAGAGTACATACCTAGACAAAGTTCAAAAGGTTCGTAATGGATAAGGCATTGAAAGGTTCAAGGCCTACGTTGTCGTGGAAGATATTGAGCAAGGCTTAGTGTCCAGCTACGGTAAATGATAGGGAAGCTATGAGCAAAGTGCCTTATGCCTCGCCATAGGTTCCATCATGTATGTCATGTCATGTACTAGACCGGATGTGTCCAATGCTCTTAGTTTGACGAAGTGATATCAAAGTGATCCAGAGTGGAACATCGACAGCCGTGAAGAACATCCTAAGATACCTAAATAGGACTAAAGAAATGTTCTTAGTCTATGGGGTGATGAACGCTCGTCAGAAAAGGTTACGCCGATGCTAGTTTCGATAATCGACAAGGATGATTGTAAATCTCGCATGTGATACGTGTATATTTTGAATGGAGGAGCCGTGAGTCGGAGAAGTCGCAAGCAAAGCGTGATCGCGGATCTACAAGAGAAGCGAATACATGGCTGCCGCAGAAGCCAAGTGAAGGAGTTTGGATCAGAACTTCATCATCGAAGCTTGGCGTGGTTCCAAGTGCATTGGACCCACTGGAGATATTGTGTGACAACACTGGCGCCATAGCACTCGCTAAGGAACCAAGATATCATCCAAAGACCAAGCATATCAACCGCAAGTTTCATATAATCCGAGATTATATAGCGATGGAGATCCAAGATCAAGAAAGTACATACAGATCGAATGTCGCAGATCCATTGACTAAACCTCTTCCACGTAAACATGATCAAGACCTCGGTGCCATGGGTGTGAGATTGTTGCCAAATGTAAACTAGATTATTGACTCTAGTGCAAGTGGGAGATCATTAGAATTATGCCCTAGAGGCAATAATAAAGATGTTATTATTATAATTCTTGTTCATGATAAAGTTTATATTCCATGCTAGAATTGTATTAAGCGGAAACTTTAATACTTGTGTGGTTTGTGAATAACACCGTGTCCCTAGTACGCCTATGGACTAGCTCATTGATCAATGATGGTTAAGGTTTCCTAACCATAGACATGAGTTGTCAATTGATAATGAGATCATATCATTGGGAGAATGATATGGTGGACAGACCCAAACTAAGCAAAGCTATTAGATCGTTTCATCGTGTTCGCCTTTAGAAGCTTTTCTCATGTCAAATATTGTATTCCTTAGACCATGAGATAATACAACCCCTCGTATCGGAAGAAAGCTTTGAGGTCATCAAACGTCATCCTATGAGAGGGTGATCATAAAGGTGTCTCTCGTGATCGGAAAGTATCTCATGGGTTGTATGTATCGAGATGGGATTTGTCCCTCCCAAGTCGGAGAGATATGCTTCAGCCCACTGGTAATCGATATCAACACCGCTTGCAAGCATGTGGTTAAGGAGTTAATCACAAAGTGATATCGGATTACGAAGTAAAGTACTTTGTCGTGAACGAGATTGAACTAGGTATGACGATACCGACGATCGAATCTCGGCAAGTAAAATATCGCGAGACGAAGGGAATATATATATGGGATTGATTGAATCTGGCATCGTGGTTCATCCGATATGATCATCGATGAATGTGTGAGTCAATATGGGTGCCCAGACCCCGCTGTTGATTATTGATAGAAGATCATGTCTGCATATTCTCGAACCCGCAGGGTCACACACTTAACGTGTCTCGACGCTAGGATAGATTGGATAATTGGTTTATGAATTTTTGTTCGAGTCTGATGGGATCCGGATATCATGAGAGGTTCGGAATGGTCCGAGAATAAGATTCATATAAGGCAAAGGCAGTTTTTGGAGTTCGAATTGTTCGGATTAATCGGTATTGTACCGAAGCTTCTAGAACCTTCCGGAAGGGGACCAACGTGGCCCCACCTTCCGGGAGGGCATGGGCCTATGAGGGAGTGTCCTGGCCGCATTGGGCCAGGGGCACAAGGCCCCATAGGGCCCAGATTCCTAGATAAGTTTAAACTGCTTAAACTAGAGATAGGGTTTCTAGATAAGGATAAGTTTAAATCGTTTAAACTAGAGATAGGGTTTCGGATAAGGGAAAGTTTAAATCGCTTAAACTAGAGATAGGCTTGGAGGAGAGGCAGGCTGGCACCCCCTCTATATATAGAGGGCTGGCGCCTCCCCCTAGACACATCTCCCTCCAAGCCCTAGTAACCCCGGCCGCCTTCCTCTCCCTCCCGACTTTTGTAGTGAAGCCTCGGCAGAAATTCTCCATCATATACACCACGCCGTCGTGCTGTAGATCCAATCCATCTCTCCACCATACTTGCTGGTCCGAGGAAGGAGGAGACGTCGAGGTGCCGCACGTGTGCATCTCACGGAGGCACCGCCACTTGTGGTGCTAGATCGGATCGGATCGCGAGGAGGAGAAGCGAGTACGACTACATCACCCACGCTCCGATTTAACGCTCATTGCAGCGAATCTTCAAGGGTATGAAGATCTAATCCAATCTCTCTCGTTGTTTGCATCTCCTAGATTAGATCTTGGCTTTCCCTCTGTTCGCTTCCGTAGAAAATTTTGATTTACTATTCTGCGAAACCCTTCAGATTCATATAAAGGAAAGTAGTTTTTGGATTTCGGAATCGTTTCGGAGTATTCGATATTGTATCGGAAGGTTCTAGCAGGTTTCGGAGTGGGACCAACATGGGCCCACTTGTCGGGGTCCTAGGTGGCCCTAAGGGGAAGTGTCTTGACCGCATTGGGCCAGGGGCACAAGGCCCCAAAGGCCCAGCCGACCAGCCTAGGGGAAACCCTAGGGGAGATCTTCTAGAAGGAGGGGGGAAACTTGCCCCCACTCCAACCCTTGGGGCCGCCGCCCTAGGGCTTGGAGGAGGGGCCAAGGGGGCCGGCCAGCCCCTATATAAGGTGGGCAGGGGCACACCCCTTCCCCCGACTCCTCCAACCCTAGCCATCCTACTGCTGTCCTCCACCTCTCTCTCTCTCCCGACTGCGTGTAGGCGAAGCCCTGCTGCAGAAATTCTCCACCATAAGCACCACGCCGTCGTGTTGTAGATCCAATCTATTTCTCCACCCCACTTGCTGGACCAAGGAAGGAGGAGACGTCGCGGCACCATACGTGTGCATCTCTCGGAGGCGCCGTCACTTGCGGCGTTGGATCGGATCAGATCGGATCGCGAAGAGGAGAAGGCTAGTTCGACTACATCATCCACGTTCTGTTGAACGTTTCCACTGTGCGATTTCTTCAAGGGTATGAAGATCTCATCTATCTATCTCGTTAATTGCATCTCCTAGATTAGATCTTGGCTTTCTCGTTCGCATCAGTAGAATTTTTTTGATTTACTATGCTGCGAAACCCTTCAGCGTCGCGATGCAGCATGTCCTTGATAGTTCTAGAAGCCCCCAATTTGGAGGTCTTCTTGAGGCTGGTCGTGGATTTCTTCCTGAAACGTGCAAAATGCATAAGTACAGGAGCAGGACAGATAAATAGACAATATCGGAGGAAGAGAAGTTTACACAAGTGGGGGTGCTTTGGCAAAGGGGATCCCAGTAAAATTTCTCTTTTCCGCCTCCAGGGCGGCGGTAATCTTCTTGGAGGCTCCATCCTCCGTCTTCTTCTTCTTGCCTTCGTCGGCAAAGATCGAGGTGGAGTTTTCCACTTTCGCTACTAACGAGCCTCGTCGTCGGACACGAGCGTGACTTCCTTCATCTTTGGATCATAGAATTGGGCAGCCAGGTTGCCCTCCTCTAGATCGCTAAGCTGTTAAGTGAGAAGTCACTGTGTTAGATAAGATGACACTTGCAAGACGGAAGAACTGGAGTATATGTCATACACGGAAAATAAATACCTACCTTTGGGCACTTGCCGTCTATGAACATGTCGTAGGTGATGGTGAAGCCACGCTTCTTATCCTTCACCTTGACGATGTCCTTAAGGCGGAGCTTGACGGAGTCGCTCGAGAAGTTGTCCACGGAGATGCGGAGGCTATCCCTTCTGTCGCTGGTATACTCGTGCATGATCTTCGTGCGGTGCTACAGAGGTTGGATTCGCCTAATGAACCAGCACATGGCTAGGTTCAAGCCGGTCAAACCCGTCTCTATGAACCATTCTATCCGCCTTATGGCACGGGAAGCATCAAGGTCGGAGGGAAGGGAGGCCTGGGATCTCCATGACGAGGCTTCAGCGGCGGCTCCATCAACAAAGTCCGGGCACGTTACTTGTCGGCCAGCCACACTACTAGGAAAAGGGCTGTTCGTGGCGCACCTAAAAGGCCCATCCGTGGCGCACTAGTGGTGCGCCACTAAGCGTACGTTGCGGCTAACTTTTAGCCGTGGCGCACTAGGTGGTGCGCCACGCTTCTGAAAAGATAACCGTGGCGCACTAGGTGTTGTGCGCCACGCATATGAAAAGCTAGCCGTGGCGCACTAGGTGATATGCGCTATGGATACAAATTTCAAAATTCAAAAAAAACGCGAGATCTGGATCTCGTCGGAGCCGTCATCGTCAGTGTCGTCGCTCAT
This sequence comes from Avena insularis, assembly GCA_023614405.1. Taxonomy (NCBI): domain Eukaryota; kingdom Viridiplantae; phylum Streptophyta; class Magnoliopsida; order Poales; family Poaceae; genus Avena; species Avena insularis. Next base: position 393,177,049 of record CM042695.1, read on the forward strand.
CGCTCGTCGGTGTTGTCGCCGTCTCCTCATCGCTGTTGCCTCACCTCGTCGGAGAGGCGATAACTCATCGCCGTCGGAACTGAAGGAGGAGGAGGAGGAGGAGGAGTAGGATGAGAGAGCTCGCCGTCACCATCGGAACTGCAAGAAGAAGGAGGAGGAGAGAGCCCGCTGTTACCGTCGCCGTAGTCACTGCAAGGAAGAGGAGGAGGAGAAGGAGCCCAACGTCGTTGTCGCCATTGCAAGGAAGAGGACGCCATCACCATCTTCAGTGCAAGGAGGAGAAGAAGGAGAAAGAGAAGGAGGAGGAGGAGGAGGAGGAGGAGGAGGAGAAGAAGAAGGAAAGGAGAAGGAGGAGGAGAAGGAGAAGGGAGGAAAAGGAAAAGTAGAAGGGAGGAAAAGGAAAAGGAGAGAAGGGGGAGGGAAGAGAAGAGGGGTAGGTGGGCGGGGTGGGGATTCAAATTTTGAATCCCTCCCAACTTACGCGTAGCGCACGAGGTGGTGGTGCGCTACGGGTAAGTTGCCCTTTATTTTTTTCTATAGGAAAAAACGGTCTTTTGACCGTAACTTTTTACTCTTTTCGAATTTCGAAAATCTAAAAAATCGCTAAACGACCAGAGATAGTTGCGAGCGGATGCGAAATCTCGTTCTCATCATTTTGGTATATTATACGATTTTTTCGACATCGTATGCAAAAGTTACAGCCATTTTACCGTGGCATGACTTTTTTTTGCAGAAAAAGTGGAAACTCATGTTTGTTAATTTTCCTAGAAACTATACCACATTATCTACCTAAAGATGAAAGGATTTTATTTTTTGAAGTGTTTATTATTTTCTTTTATTTTTTTGCAAAACTTAAAAAGGCGATCCACGGGGGAGGGGAGGGAGTTGGTGCATGCCACTTAGCCGTAGGGAACTAGGGCAGAGTGCCCTACGGCTAAGTTGACCCAGCTATTGCAGCAAACATGCCCGTAGCACACTAGGACAAGGTGCCCTACGGATAAGCGACACATCCGTAGAGCACCTTGACCTAGTGCACTACGGGTATGTGTGTTGTAGCCACATGTGCCCTGGCCCACACATAGCCATGGCACACCATCCCCATGTGCGCCACGCTTATGACAGTTAGCCGTAGGGCACCTGTGGGCAGTGCTCCACGCCTATTTTACCCGTGGGGCACCACTAGCAAGTGCGCCACAGAAGCGTGGATTACCTATAGCCATTTTCCTAGTAGTGTCAGAGGAATGTCTGGGCCGTAGAAGTACGTCTGTTGCCAGTTTTTGCAAGACTCGTGGCCGACGATGTCGGGGAACCGCTGGCCAGGTCGAATCTTGAAGCTTATGGTGCCGCAGTTCCTAAGTTCTTCCTTGCTATGTCCGGCTTCACGCTTGACGGTGAAGAAGTACACAAAGAGGTCTAACCTAGGCCTTATCCCTAAGTATCCCTCGAAAAGCGCCGCGTAGTTGCTAAGCACTAAGATACTATTGGGGAAAGATTCTGGGTCTGGACTCTATAGTGATTCAAGACGGAGAGGAAGAAGTTGGAGATGGGCAAGGAGACGCCGCACTGCTTGGCTTTTGAGGTACACCTTTCCTCCGCTTGGGAGAAGGTGTCACCGCGGCCGGCCGCCGCCAAAGCAGCCCTCCGTCTCAGGGAGGTAGCCTTCGGCGATCATCTCTTGGATATCACGGTCCGTGATATCTGAGCCACGCCAGTCGCCCTTGTGCGAATCTGGCTCCTCCTCCAACGGCTCCAGCGCCGCCAGATTAAGGTCGCCGCCGGTGGACTCGATCACCACCGATGAGGGGATGACTAAGCCCTCCGGAGGCACAGCAATGAAGCTCGTCGGCTTTGCCGCGGCTTCGTTTGGCGCCGCCATGGAGGGAGAGGTGCTGCTGCTGGCCGTGGAGTGAGGTTGGGTGTGACTGATGCGGATTGGAGGCTAGGGTTTTTTCGCGAGTTAGGCATGGAGAGCTCGAGGGGGCGCACGCTGGAGGAAGAAGACGATGCGAGGAGAATGAGGTAAAAAGTGGAAATTCCACTGCGGTTACTATTTATCATCTCCAGCGTCAAGATTCGTGCAGCTTGATCGGACGGTTGCCGCGTAGACGACGTGTTCGTGAACGTGCGCGGAATTTTCGCCACGTCCCCAACCGTCGCCGCCAACAGTTTGTATAGCTCGCGCGGGAAAATCAGACATGATTGCGTTCTCTGCATGTGTGAGTTACAAGGCGTCGCTGACCTAAGCCTACGTCTTCCTAGCTAGCATAGGCAGATGAGCCATCACATCGGAAGATTCCGGCATGGACGGATCCAGTCCGGCTACGGAAGAGTACGATGGAAGATTCAGCATTTCTCCGACTTACATATTGAAGACAGAGAAAGCCTTGCAGGGTTCTTTGGGAGGACTACAAGATATTGCTTGACGATTTGCCGACATTCATCTAGACGGAGCATTCCACACGAAGAGGCAAGACGGCGCAAGATCTCGGAGTTCTCCGAGGGCTACTGTTGGGAATATGCTATATGGGTATACTTATAGCATGTCTCCTATCCGGATAACCCGGGTGGCCCATAGTTGGTAGCATAGCCTATGGCTTGCTGGGCGGCCCAGTTAGATGGATCCAGAAGAGAGGCCCATGCCGGATAAAGGAAGGCTACGGTGGAGTCACCAGCGTATCCGGAGCCTTGGAGTGCAAGATACACAAGACTAGTAATAGACGGTGTAGGACTCTGTAACCTGTCCGGCTAGGACTTTTCCCTGTAATCCTAGGTCCTGACGACTATATAAGTCGGGTATATGAGAGCCTTTAGGACACAATCTCAGACGTTGATAGACAACTTCAGACAACCTCGCACAGCGAACCAATCCCTGTAACTTGGCGTAGTGCCCTTATAGTGATTTATAGCAGGAGTAGGATTCTGCCACCTTCGTGGGATCTGAACCTGGATAAGCTGTGTTACCTCATACCCGTCAATCGTCCGCCTTCCCCCATGTCTCTAAACACGCACCGTGAGGACCCCTTCATGGCGTACTCGTCGGCAATACCATGACACTGAGGGATCACGGGGTGTTATCCCCCAATAGCGTGTATCGTTTTCCTTCTTGGAAGTGCTCTTTCCCTTTGTGCATACGATTTTTTTAATAATCTTGGGAGTGCTCTTTGGCTTGAAATATTATTTTTTGAACGTGAGAAATAATCCGGCTATTTTTTTTAAATAATACGTTTTAAATCATTTTGACAAATAATACACGAATTGAAAAATTTACAATTCTAACACGGTGTCAGCATTTGAAAAGCCGACCGAGACTCAAATGTCGACCGGGACTCGTCTGCTTTTGAAAAGATGACTAGTCTTGTCTGCATTTGGAATGCCGGCAGGTTATAGGGGCAGTGTGAAGAATAGACGAGACTGGTCGGCTTTTTAAGAGCCAACAAGACTAATTGGCTTTTGAAAAGCTGATTAGTTCTGTCGGCTATTCAAATACCGACACCGCGCTAGAATTGCAAATCTTTCAATTCATGTATTATTCATAAAAATAAATTAAAAAAACATACTTCCTCTGTTTTAAAATATAAGATGTTTTAGGTTTATGAAGAAAATGAATCTAGACCTTTTTTAGTGTCTAGATTTATCCCAAAGTTGAGTGAACCTACATACTAAAACAACTCTAGATACATTTGCTTCACAAAACTAAAACATCTTATATTTTAAAATCGGAGGGAGTATTATTTAAAAAAGATTATCAATAATCCGAGTGTTTTGCTTAGGTCTCTGCTGGGCCGAGCTGAACTGGGCGGGCAACAAAACGGACTGGATCGGTATGGGCTGGGCTGACCAGCAGAGAGCGAACCGGGGCACCGTGACGCGAACGAATCCCGTCGACCGTCGCCGAGTTCCATGGCCGCCGCCCATCTCGCCTAGGATTCTCCTTCCTCCACCACAGCCGCCCTGAACCGCTACCGGCCTACGGGCTACCGCCGCCGTCGCCCTGCACCACCGCCCAGCGTCGTCCGCCTCAGGTTCTCGGCCCCCCTTCACTGTAGGGTTTTTCCTGGCAAGCGGCAAGCTCACCGCATCGTACCCGGCAGCGGAAATACGGCAAGCTCAACGCATCGTACAAGGTGAGCCGTGAGCGGAAACTCTTCACCATATGGTTCAATTGTGGACATGAATAAGAAAAGACAATTTCCCCCAGACACGGACACAGTGCCTACTTTGTTCCTTTTTTTGCAGTCAGATCACCATGAAGCTCAATAGGGTTCGCCGCCGCCGCCGTGATGTAAGTCAATGCTTGCATTGTGCTCTGTCCATGTTAGTTGCACCTTCGATGCAAGTCACCGATGACTGTTTTTCCCCTGGCTAAGTGCAGATGCAGAAAGCAGCAGCTGTTAACGTGGACAGGCTAAGCGAACTGCCCAATGACTTGCTGCTCAACATCCTGGAGAGACTGGACACACTCGACGCCTTCCGAGCATCTTTCGTCTCCAAGCGAATGCAGAAACTTCCCAGCATGCTCTCGCAGATTGTCATTGATCTCGGCGATGATGAATTGGTCGGGAAGAACAGCGTCGTGGCTGACGTGACCTGCAAGATTCTGAGCAAGAGGTCTCTGGAAATCACCATTCGCAATCTGAAGGTCAAGCTACTCTTGACTCCTAATGACTGTCGCTCCGTTGGCAAATCTGTTGGCCTAACCATGGCGACCCAGAAACTGGATGCAGCTGAGTTTGATATTCTAACGCCCAAGAATTCTTATCTTTGCAAGGATGCTGACCTCCTTAACTATGCTAACCAGTTCAATACGTTCTTTGCTGATTGTCCCGATGCGTTTTCTGGTCTCACACGACTGCAACTGGAGAATCTGAGGTTTGGTGAATCAGACATACCTAACATCCTTAGCACTTGCAAGCGGCTGGAATCATTGTGTTTCTTCGAGTGTGATGCCGGGATTCGGTCAGTGCTGCATGTTGAACATGCTGGACTCGTTGAGCTTGTTATTTCCCATGGTAAATTCAAAACAGTGCAGCTCGACTGTCTACCAAAGCTCCAACGGGTGGCCTATACTTGGATACTTGATGAAAATCCCTTGGTTCTTGGTTTTGTCCCTCAGCTTTCGAAGCTAAGCCTCACTAATATTCGTTTGTCAGACAAGACCCTCATGTTAAGCCAGCTGCTTGCTAATGTCCAGACTGTAAGCGATCTGTATCTGGACGTTGTAAGTGAAAAGGTACTCACTCCAATCATCTCTGTGTTGATTTCATCGTATCTTGATTGTATGTAACAGTAGCAATAACTTAAAGAGTTCTTTCTGCTATTTGAGGATGTGATTATTGCACAACTTGCACTCATTATTATTTTGTTTTATCTGTTCCAGATTTGGTTTCGACCAGAATGCCCGAGAGTGCTTTCTCATTTGCTCGGCCAGCTGCGGTCTGTGAATCTAGACAATCTTCCCGAGGAATGTGATATCGCTTGGACAATGTTCCTTCTTGAAGCTGCACCATCCGTAGAGGAGCTGTGCATCACAGTATGGGATCATAGGTGTGCAAAGGAGTCACAAAAGACCCACTCCAAGAAATCAGATGTGAAGTGGGAGCCATCTGCTCCTAATTTCAAGCACAAGAATCTCGCCAAGCTAACCATCTACGGCTTCCAGTCAGACAGCAAGTTCATGGGGTACATCAGGCGTGTCATGGAAGCTGCTTTGAACATCAAGGAGGTGTCTTTGCACGACAGGAAGGTGTGCAATATCTGTGCTATCCTTTTTCCTCACATCGAGCTTCGTCCTTCGACATATCCAAGAAGCTTTGAGGAAAAGGATTCATTGAGGAAGAAGATCACAGAGGCATCAATGATGATGGCTTCCCCCGCTGTGATTCACTTCCGGTCTTAAGTTCTATATAGAGATCAGTAAGTGGTTCATGGCATTGCCATGATGTATGGTCCCGTGGTTTGTAGGAGTCCCACTACTCAAGAAGTCTGTAGCGACTGTGTATGCCCCCCGCCGACCCCCTGACTGAAGCTTGTATTGTTATTGTATCATTGACTAGTTCATATGAAACATATCTTTGCTACCTTCTTGTTTGTACAACTCTTAGTATTGTGTGAGAATGAAACAGATGAAACAAACACATATATATATGATTTTTCATGTATTATATATTTGTACTCTAGTTGTCCATGTCGGCTAATGAGTTTACTCTAGTTGTGGTGCAGGCTGCACGTGAAACTGAAAGTGCCTGCTGAGGCGAGCGCGAGTTTGCTTCGACTCGATTTGCTGGGCCTGCTATGGCAGTGACGACACAGGCGTCATGACTATGAGGACCACTGACTCTTCTGCTTGCACGCCCTATGGCAGAGTAATTACTATGAGTTGGATAGAACAATCCAAGACGACTAGACCTTCATCTTTTTCAGCTATGGTCTGCGTTGGTCCTTCAACATTTATTTCATAGCCTGATGATTCAGTTTTTACATGCATTATTCCTCTACATTGTCCTTGGTTTCATGGAAAGGGCTTAAAGGCACAGCTCCATAATTTGTTAGTGCATCGCAGTTTAGTTATGCATGTGTATATAGTTAGTGGATGTATTGTTTAAAGCTGGATTGACTACAAGGGAGTGGGTGGGGGATAGGAGGGATGGGTACGTCCCTTCATTGATTTCACACTTGCATTGATCATAATAACCAGCGACTTGAAATGAAAATGCAACTAAAACACACAATTTTGCAATGTATTATTATCATGATCGAAGTGGAAGTGTTTTTAACTTTTACTTCTGGTAATGTGGAGTTATGTTCTTTTTTATCATTTATAAAATATTGTAATGGTTATATGGTTACCGGAAGTATGTTTATAGCTGGATTGACTACAAGGCAGGGACTGGGTGGGGGATAGAAGGGATGGGTGTGTCCCTTCATTGATTTCACACTTGCATTGATTGTAATAACCAGCGACTTGAAAGTATTTAAGACTCTCAAAACAAAGGGAAAGTGTTTAAGACTCTCAAAACAAAGGGAAAGTGTTTAACTTCCAGTTCAGGTAATGTGTAGTTATGTTTATTTGTCATTTGTAAATATTGTAAAAGTTCGTCTGAAACGACAGTCTCCCGTTCAATCTAACCGGATGCATATTTTTGGGACTTAGGGACTTTTGTATCTTGTAGTGCATGAGAACTGATTTACCATAAGACTTTTGCAGTCAGACCTGTCATATTTATTATTGTTTAAATGGGTTTACTTCTTTATAGCTTGTAGTTCTAAGCAAAATATTGACTGTACGAAAAACATATAACTGTTGTAGTTTTTCTGTGCCCATACTATATCTGATGCAATAGTTGTTGTCTTTGAGCTCCGATATTTTTTGTATGGTGACTGAATTCCACTGTAAATTTTCTGTGGCTATGCCGGATTCATGAGTTACTAGATGTTTCAGGTGAGCTGTCTGGGGTCTGTGATAGATCGTTGAATCATAGTTCTTATGCAGGAAATTATATCAGTGAAGCAAACAATATAGATTTTTCAGGTGTAAGGTAGTAATTTCATTCTTGGAGTAGACAGCTAGATTAATATAGATTTTTCAGGTGTAAGGTAGTAATTTCATTCTTTCTATGAAATTATATTCTTAGACCCTAGATTGATGGTGAATACCTTTGCTCTCACTATATTCTTGTTGATTCAGTTGAACTGGTGGTTATCTATATTGAATTTTGCATGATTATCAATAGGAAGTCCTCGTGTATGAAACTATAATCCGGAATGGGTATACTATCCCTTTTCTAGTCATACCGGTCTTAAAAAAATAAGGCTTGTTGTGGATTTTTTTTTTTGGGCACAGTAAAGAATAAAATTAGAATCCAAGGTTCCCCGTGGTCAACATTGGCTTTGCTAGCTGAAGTAGGTAATCTCAGTTTAGAAAAATAGCTTCAACCACATAGGTAACTGGTATTATTCCAAAATGAAACCATCTAACCACGGTGAAATTTGCTCAGGTGGTGTATTGTTTTTTTACCAAACAAGTGAAGCATGGAGTAATCTGGAGACTGTCCAGAGAGGCGCTCAAGAGGGATACCACCCTGCAAGGCAGCAGAAGGTTGAATATTGATGAGGTAAGCCGACGTAGCGACAGCCTCAGCCCAGAAATGCGGCGGGAGAGAAGAAGCAATCATCATAGCGCGAGTGGTCTCAAGAAGATGGCGATGCTTACGCCAAGAACGCCATTACGGCATGTGCGCCAGAGACGAGAATCGAGCAAGAGTGCCCTGCTCAGCAAGAACACCTCGCAACATCTGGGAGATATACTCACCAGCAGAATCAGCACGAAACACACGGATTGGGATAGAATATTGAGTACGAACCATGGCCGCAAAACGCTGATATATGGAGAGCACCTCACTACGAGAGCGCATAAAATACAACCAAGTGTACCGAGAAAAATCATCGATGAATAAAATATAGTAGCGATGGCCCCCTTTCGAAGCGAAAGGAGCCGGACCCCAAACATCAGAATAAACTAAATCAAAAGGTCGCTGAGATACAGACGCGCTAGTAGGATAGGGAAGCTGAATCTGTTTACCCAACCTACAGCCCTGACAATGCAAAGACCCATCTCCGAGATGCACCCTAAGACCACGATGAACTAATGACGACAGGCGAGAGTCATAGAGGTGACCAAGACGATGATGCCACTGCTGAAAGGAGCTGGTAGTAGAGGCGACAACCGGAGAAGAGCTGGCAGATGAAGTGGCAGCGGAAGGAACACAAAGCCAGTCTAACTCCCAAAGTCCTGAAGAATCACGGCTGCGAGGGCCAGCTCCAACCAGGGCCTGGGTGCGACGGTCCTGGACAACACAAGAATCAGCATCAAGAATAACACGACAACCAGAGTCAGTAAGCTGGCTAGCAGAGAACAGATTCATCTTAAATAGAGGAACATGGGAAATATCAGGAACAAAAAAAGAAGAAGTAGAAAGGGTGCCCCGACTAGAAACAGGGAGAGAGGTACCATCAGCCGTAAAAACACGGACAAGAGAAGGGAGAGAACGAAGAGCGGGCAGAGAAGAAGACTCAAAGGTCATATGAAAAGAAGCTCCAGAATCCAGATACCACGGAGACGTACCTGACTGTGTAGAAGATGGTGGTCGACAAGGCTCAAGAGTCACCAGTAACCAGAAGGTGCCGTCGAAGAAGAGCCTGTAGCAGCAAGCAGACCGCGAAGACTCCTGATAATGTCCTGATCAGAGAGAGCAACTGCTGAAGATCCGGAAGGAGCCGACTGCCCACGAGCCTGGTGTTGCTGACGTAAACTGGGGTCCCGTGTATAACAGGTGGCCCAAGTGTGACCATCCCTGTTGCAGTAAGAGCAAGGATTTAAGAGAACCACGGCGACCACGACCACGAGCCACTGGTGCCGACTCGGACCGAGGCTGCCGGTGCTGAAGTTGACCTGAACCTGACTCGGAGGAGTGGGTAGTATCGGGCGGCGAGGGGGACCGCGACTGAGTCGAGGGAGCAGACGGCAAAGGAGCACCACGAGTAGCAAGCGCAGATGGAACCGCAAGAAGACCAGCACCACGGAGACGGGTCTCCTCAGCCCGAAGCTCAGACAACACCTCAGAGAGCGGAACACGACCACGAGCATTCAGCTGGGCACGCCGGGGCTCAAACTCGGCGGCCGAGACGTAAACTCATAGACGCGTGAAACTCCAAGTCCGAGCGCACAATCTGCAGACGAGCATGTGCCACAAACAGCAAAGACGGAGAGAATCGTCGACGCCAGATAGCAGCACTCTGAGTATAAAACTCATCAATAGTGGAATCACCCTGCTGAAGAGCATGCTCCTGGCGAACCACAGACAGGTAAAGAGCATCCCCAGACGGCTGATAGCGCTGACGAAGATGGGCCCACTGAGCAGCAACAGTAGAAAGACTCATGAACTCAGCAGCATACTGGGGCAGAACACTGGAGGTGAGAACAGTAGCAGCACGAGCATCCTCATCGACCCACTGAGTGTAGACAGTCAGAGCGTGGCGATAGGACTCGAGATCAGCAGAATACTGCTTGGACTTCAGGTCATAGGCAGCAACAGCACTATCATCAGCGCTCTGAGCAGCATCCTTGGCCTCCTGAGAAGCATCAGCAGCAAGCACAATCGGCGTCGGAGGCCGAGGAGCCACAAGAGCAGGGGGGCACGGCGGACAGGGGACCTCGCCAGAGAGCACACCCCAAAGACGGAGACCGCGCATGTGAACGGGCACAAAGGCAGCGAAATCAGGATAATTCGCGCCATCGAAGATCACCGGGCAGCGAGGAATCGCAACGTAGCCCGATGCAGAAGACATCTCTCTCAAATTTTTTTTGGAGATCAACACTCAGACCCAATTAGGAACAAGGGCCAGATTCAATCGCGGCTGAAGTCGCGACGTGGCCAGGCAGGCAGGAGGGCGCCAGGTACCGAAGAAAACGGGCATGGGAATCGATGCGCAGGGCCACGCGGGACCACGCCGCACGCGTCGAGGCACGCCGCACGCGTCAGGAAGCCTGTGTCGCTGCGTCAGGAGGCAGGTGCGAGCCTGCGTCGCTGCGTCAGGAGGCAGGTGCGTCGCAGCAGCGTCGGGAGGCAGGAGCGCAGCCTGGTCGATGGGGCGGAGTGCAGCCTGGTCGGCCTGGTCCCGCGCGTCAGGGACCAGCGGGCGATGGCGGGTCAAGGTTCTGGTGAGAACGGACGGCGCAGGGAGTGTATGTTTGTCAGGGTAGGTGACCGCGTGACCGCGTGTGAGGAAGTGGCGGGGCCCGATTCGGACCGGGCGACGAAGCAGGAAACCGATCGAAGCAGGATCAGAGCAGGAGCTCGAGGAAGAGGTGGCGACAGCGGCCGGACGCGGCGGCGGAGAGCCGGGGCGTGCGGCGGCGGCAACAAGAGGAGAGGAACGAAACCTAGGGCTCTGATACCATGTTAGGAATAGATAAAGTATATTCCTCTAGGGGCCAAAGACCACAATATATAGTACAGGTACAGGGCAAATATGCAGGAAGCCCCCTAACATATGGGGGAAATACAATATACAGATATATACATCTAACAGTTTTTACATGCATTATTCCTCTACATTGTCCTTGGTTTCATGGAAAGGGCTTAAAGGCACAGCTCCATAATTTGTTAGTGCATCGCAGTTTAGTTATGCATGTGTATATAGTTAGTGGATGTATTGTTTAAAGCTGGATTGACTACAAGGGAGTGGGTGGGGGATAGGAGGGATGGGTACGTCCCTTCATTGATTTCACACTTGCATTGATCATAATAACCAGCGACTTGAAATGAAAATGCAACTAAAACACACAATTTTGCAATGTATTATTATCATGATCGAAGTGGAACTGTTTTTAACTTTTACTTCTGGTAATGTGGAGTTATGTTCTTTTTTATCATTTATAAAATATTGTAATGGTTATATGGTTACCGGAAGTATGTTTATAGCTGGATTGACTACAAGGCAGGGACTGGGTGGGGGATAGGAGGGATGGGTGTGTCCCTTCATTGATTTCACACTTGCATTGATTGTAATAACCAGCGACTTGAAAGTATTTAAGACTCTCAAAACAAAGGGAAAGTGTTTAAGACTCTCAAAACAAAGGGAAAGTGTTTAACTTCCAGTTCAGGTAATGTGTAGTTATGTTTATTTGTCATTTGTAAATATTGTAAAAGTTCGTCTGAAACGACAGTCTCCCGTTCAATCTAACCGGATGCATATTTTTGGGACTTAGGGACTTTTGTATCTTGTAGTGCATGAGAACTGATTTACCATAAGACTTTTGCAGTCAGACCTGTCATATTTATTATTGTTTAAATGGGTTTACTTCTTTATAGCTTGTAGTTCTAAGCAAAATATTGACTGTACTGTTGTAGTTTTTCTGTGCCCATACTATATCTGATGCAATAGTTGTTGTCTTTGAGCTCCGATATTTTTTGTATGGTGACTGAATTCCACTGTAAATTTTCTGTGGCTATGCCGGATTCATGAGTTACTAGATGTTTCAGGTGAGCTGTCTGGGGTCTGTGATAGATCGTTGAATCATAGTTCTTATGCAGGAAATTATATCAGTGAAGCAAACAATATAGATTTTTCAGGTGTAAGGTAGTAATTTCATTCTTGGAGTAGACAGCTAGATTAATATAGATTTTTCAGGTGTAAGGTAGTAATTTCATTCTTTCTATGAAATTATATTCTTAGACCCTAGATTGATGGTGAATACCTTTGCTCTCACTATATTCTTGTTGATTCAGTTGAACTGGTGGTTATCTATATTGAATTTTGCATGATTATCAATAGGAAGTCCTCGTGTATGAAACTATAATCCGGAATGGGTATACTATCCCTTTTCTAGTCATACCGGTCTTAAAAAAATAAGGCTTGTTGTGGATTTTTTTTTTGGGCACAGTAAAGAATAAAATTAGAATCCAAGGTTCCCCGTGGTCAACATTGGATTTGCTAGCTGAAGTAGGTAATCTCAGTTTAGAAAAATAGCTTCAACCACATAGGTAACTGGTATTATTCCAAAATGAAACCATCTAACCACGGTGAAATTTGCTCAGGTGGTGTATTGTTTTTTTGAAACAAGGCAAAAGATTTGCCATTTTCATTGATTAAAGAGAAGGGTTTTTAGAGGTCTTACAAACCAAGCTTGACCACAGACAAGCCAAAAAAAAGCTTACTCTCATGGAAAAACGCTACTCAACGCTTTGATCCGGCTAGGCACCACATTGCCGCCTCGTCTTTTATTTTCGTAACTAGCATTATAGACTTTATGGAAGTGTTGCGGAAGGCGTGGATGTTTCTTTCTTTCCAAATTTCCCATAAAACAAACATGGCAAGCGAAGCCATTGCCCTTCTCGACTGCCCTCTCTTGTGGACGCCTTGAAGCCACCATTCCTTCACCGTGCTCATTACTTGCCAATCCCTTGGTTCAACATCATGTAGGCCAAGCCAATCTTTCAAAGGTGACCAAACTCTAACGGTGAATCAACACTTGAAGAGAAGGTGGTCGGCCGACTCTTGCACTTGATTACAAAGCTTGCATAGTCCACAATTAGGCCAACCTCTTTTTTGAAGCCTATCCGCAGTCCACATCCTATTTTGTATGACAAACCAAGAAAAAAAATTGTACTTTGGCGATGCCCATGGCTTCCAAACAATAGCGGGCAAAGGGGATATGGCGAGATTCTCAAATTGCATGTTGAAAGCGGTCTTGGCCGAGTAACACCCATCATTGTAAGGCTTCCACCTGATCTTGTCGATGGTGTCATTTTCCAAATGAACATCTTGAAGCATTTTCCATAGTTTGGAAAGTTGGACAATATGCTCCACGGAAGGCCACTTTGCATGTTGATTTTTGAGACCCAAAAATCATTTTCCAAAGCTTTCTTGACCGAACATTTCCTCTTTTTTGAGAGGTCAAAGATGATTGGAGGAATGTCCTTTGGCTCCAATCCTTGGAGTCAAGCCGCATCCCAAAAGGAAGCCTTTTCCCCATTTCCAATTGTGAAAATTGTTGCCTTCCCAAATAGCTCCTTATCATTTTCATTGCAAGGCGTCCCAAGACCAACCCAAGGCTTTGGGTCATCGCTCCAAAGCCACCGCATTCGAATATCCTGAAGGGAATATGCCCTAGAGTCAAATATAAGATGGCATATTTCATAAAGTTTATGATTAAGTTTTATATCATGCTATAACTATATTGATAGGAAAACATCAATACACGTGTGATATACAAACAAACAATAGTTCCTGGTGACACTCTAAGTCACTGGTTCATTGGTCAACAAATGATCAAAGCTTTCCTAATCATGAAGGTGCCTTGGCACCTAATTCACAATGAGGTCATTTCATTGGGGAATGAGATGATGAACATACCCTATCTATAGCATCGTATCACGATCATGTCATAGAGTTCAGGTTACGATGATTACGAAACATGATGACTCTTTCCTTAGACCGTGAGACCATATCAAATCACTGTCACCCGAGGTTACTTTGATGGCACATAGCATCACTTAGTGAAATGGTGGTCATAAAGGTGTCATTGGATATCCGGAGGAACAGATTGAGGAGACCGCGTCAAGAGCAGGGTTTGTCCATCCACGTGAAGGAAGATACTCTAGGCCCACTCAGAAAAGTTATATCCATAAGCTGCACAGCGTGTGACTGGGTCACAGGGATATCACTTAACGGATCGAGTAAAGAATGTATTGTCGGTAATAAGGTTAAACACTGACATGAGGATATCACTTGATCAAAACCTCATACAATATAGTATCGCAGAGACAAAAGGAATAAGACATACTATTTACGATTCAACAACAAATATCGTTAAGTACACAGGTGGTCATTATGGGCATCCAGGTCCTGTTGTTGATCATTGGTCATAGAGGAGTCTTGGCGATAAAATTACAAAAAAACACCACATTTGGGGCTAGAGTTTCAAAAGACCACCAATTTTTTTTAAAAATTCAGATAGCATCGGATTTGGGGCACGCGATTGCAGACAACACTGATCTAGCTCTGATGCAGCGCTAACGATGGATCTGATAGGTGGGGCCCGATCGCCAGGCTTATGTGGCACATTTGGACGGTCGGGCGTGGACGAATGTTAACGGCGCGGTCGGAAGCCTAACACCACGCCCCGACACGATTCGACCAAGTTAGTTACTCTCAACAGCTCTCTCCCGCGCGCGCACAAAAGCGATGGCGGCGGGGATCCCCTTAGCGGCGCCAGAGCCATAGACGACACCGTAGCTAGAGACAACGCCGGAAATAGAGACGACGCCGACAACATGGAGGGATCCAGGAGTGGCACTGGTTCCAGCGTCGAGGATTACTGCGGGAGATCGAACCCCGTGGCAGCGGCATTCGGTTCACCGTAGAAGGTGGCCGCCGTTGCCGTGGCCCATGTGTGGAAGGAGAACCCGACGCAGAGTAGTCGTTGGACAACTGCATTCGGCGGCGGCGGCAAGTAAGTTTTCCCCATCTTCCCCTTGCTCTTCTATCTGTTTTCTCTCTTTATGATTTAGGCTATGGTTTCTGTTGCAAATAATTTTGTTGTAATTTCAATTGTGTAGTTTGGACGATGACATATGGTATGTACGGATAAATCTAGATGGGCAGGACAATATTGAGCGCAACATATGAAAATCGGACATCACCTTCCTGAATTTGTTATCTTTAATTGAGGGAGAGGGCTTTGACATGAATGATTGCATGTATTATGTTAGAAAGAAGGATAGAGGAATTGCTGGTATGGAGTTATTGGATGGAATGAGTAAGGTTCAGTAGATGGTTACACAGTATGGGCAGGAAAAACAAGTTAGTTTAACTATAATCAATGGAGGAAGCGCACTGCCACCAAATGTAAATAGTGCCTCAGTAGAAGAACAATTTCCAATTTCAGAGATTGGAAACCCTGTTGTGTACACAGTGGATGATGAAGGAGTAATTTTGCCAAGCCAATAGTGCACACAGTTAACTGAAGATCCAGACTGCTTGTACATGTTGACACAACAGAGCAACAATATGGATGAAGAACAACAGCAACAATGCAGAACTAAGGAGAAGGGCAAGCAAGTTGGGGCTTATTTCATGGAGGAAGATGAAGATCGGATGGATGAAGATGAAGATTGCATGGAGGAGGATCATGATATAATTGAATCAGATGATGATGAGCTGAACCAGACTCTAGATGATTTCAAGAAGAGGAAGAGGTGGGAGTGGAATTAAGTTTTTGATGCACAACAAGAGCCAGAAGATATTTTCCATGTGTCATGCTGTGAAGATGAAGACAATGGCTGTGAACCTCCAGAACTGACATACTTTGAACACCCAATCTCTGGAAAGAAGAAAGAACCACTTAGGAAGGGGCCGACTGACAGAAGTCATTGCAGTCAGCCAAAGAAAAGGCTACCAGCAGATTATGTTCCTTCTGATGATGAAGGGCCAGATATAGATTTGGATCCAGAAGATGATGATGGGTTGAGATAGCTTCTTGGGTTCAGCCAAAAGGAAGAAAACGTAGGGCCAAGAAGAAGGAGCCAAGGGTGTGGTATGATGAAAACAGAATGCATCCAGAAGAAGGACTCTGTTGGAAAATGTGTTTTTAGATGTCTATCAATTCAGAAGAGAAGCATATAAACTGCATGTTGCACAGCTAAGGAACTTTAGGTACCACAGAAACTGTAAAGATAGAGTCATAGTACATCGTGCTCAGGGGAAATATCCATTTTTAATGGTTGGTGCACAGATTAAAAATGACAAGACTTTCTGCCTAAAAAAAGGTGGACTTTGACCACACATGTGCCTCATCTGGTGAAAAATGCAAGGTGACAGGCAAGTGGGTAGCACAAGTGTGTGAGCCCAGTGTGAGAGTAGATCCAAGGACAGGCATTGAGGCAGTGATGGAGATAACTAAGGAGAAATATGGTGTAGATGTGCACAAGATGATGGCATATAGGGCAAAGAAGAAAGCATTGCATGTAGTGCTTGGTGATCAGGTTGGACAATACAGGAGGCTCAGAGACTACTTGGAGATAGTGATTGACACCAACCCTGGTTCAAGATGCATTGTTACTACCAAATTTGTTTTAGAGCATCTCAGCACTAACCCTAGATTGCATGTGATGTTCTACTGTCTAGGTGGATGCATACAAGATTTTCTTAATGGTTGCAGACCATTTTTAGGTACATGTGATCAAATGTTTGCTTCATATTTATTGTGACCAGCTAGCCATAATATTACCTCACTGTTTATTGTTTCTTTGCAGGTCTGGATGGTTGCTTTGTGAAGCTAACCACAGGCCAGCAGATCCTTTGTGCCACTACAAGAGATGGGAACAACAACATATTCCCTCTTGCTTTTGGCTTGGTTGACAAGTAGACAGCTTCATAGAGTTGGTTCCTCACACAACTGAAGTATGCAATTATTGGGGGTGAACAAGGCAAGTTTGGATATTACACAATAATATCTGATAGGCAGAAGGTGAGTGTTACATGTAAATATTTTATACATTGTCACATTGCAAGTATACATAAACTACTATTGCTTTAATTAATGCAATAAACTACTCTGCAATTGTGTAGGGCCTGCTTAATGCAATAAACACAGTATTTCCCAACTGCCCTCAAAGATTTTGTTTAAGGCACATCTATGCAAACTTTCAAACTATTGGGTTTAGAGGTGAGGAGATGAAAAATACATGTATGCAGCCAGCTATTCTTACACAAAAAATGGCTTTGATGTTGCTATGGATAACATGAAAGAAGAGAGTGTAGAAGCTTGGGAGTGGCTAATGAAAATACCAGTTTCAGCCTGGGCTAGATATGCCATGGATTATAACTATAAAACTGATTTAGTTGTTAACAACTTGAGTGAAGTTTTCAAGAGATGGGATATGACTGGAGTCCCTTGTCATCATGCCATATCAGCCATCTACAAGTCATTCCAGCATCCTGAAGACTTTCTTCTAGATTTCTTCAAAAAACCAATGTACATGGAGGAATACAATCTAGTCATTTACCCAGTGCCAGGTGAGGATTGCTGGACAAAAACGGATACACCTGATATTGATCCACCAGTCTTCAAGGTATCATTAGGAAGAAATCAAACAAAGAGGGGGAAGGGCCAGTTTGAAGTTCTAGAGCCACCACAGTCATCTAGAATGTCAACTATCAGTTGCAACAACTGTGGTTTGCTTGGGCACAGATACACTAGTTGTGGTCAAACACTTAAGCCATCACTGCAGATTAGGAAAAACCAACATCAGGTTTACCTTCCTCTTGTTTACCTTCCTTTTATTTATTTTCCTCTTGTATTTGAGTTACCTTTTTGTGATCTATTTGTCCAGGAAAACATGGCAAACCTCTCTGAAGCTTCTACCGCACCAGCTCCAAGAAGAACATCCTCTACTGCTCCAGGACCTGTTGCTGCTCCAAGACATCCTGCTGCTCCAAGAAGAACATCCTCTGCTGCTCTAGGACCTGTTGTTCCAAGTAAAACATCCTCTGCTTCTCCAAGACCTACTGCTCCAGGACATGTTGTTGGTGATACCACTGCCCCAACTAGGAATAAGAGAGCAATATCTACAGGTCCACCACATCCTTTCAAAGCTCCAAGGCTAGCACCGTCACATAATGGACCCAGTGGTACTACTGGAAGGCCAGTAAGAGAAAAAAAGGCTAACTCTAAGATGAATGGTTACCTCACTGCAAGCAACATTGACAAGATCACATTGAAGGATATCAAGAAAGGGATGTTATGAATAATTTGTGTGCTTCTGAGCATAGTCTGTTTGTCCATGTGCTTCTTATAACAATATGTTTCCAAGACCTATTTGTGAGCTTCTTAGAACAATCAATTTGTGTACTTCTTAGAACAATCTGTTTCCTAGACCTATATGTGTGTTTGTGACATGATGTATAACTATTTGAACAAATTCTGTGTTTGTTTTCTGTTGTGAGTCTGAGATGATGGCCAACTATTTGAAATGCACATAGTACCACAATTACATTGAAGTATATTAAATTATTTGAGAATTATAGATGTATCCAAAATGAATCCAATACCACAATGAATCCATTACCACAATGAATCCAATACCATAATGAATCCATTATAGATGTATCCAGAATGAATCCAATACCACAATGAATCCATTATAGATGTATCCAGAATGAATCCAATACCACAATGAATCCAGTACCACAATGGCATTGCACCCAGTACCATAATAAATCCAATACCATATTGTATCTAGTACCACAATGCATTATAGATGTTGACATATTAACTAAAATGCATGAAATTTTAGAAACAGATAGGAGAACATCTTGACACAAAATGAATGGTTCAACACATGGAGGGTTCAACTAAACGAATAAAGGGTTCAACACATGGAGGGTTCAACTCAACAAATAATGGGTTCAACAGCTGCATTACACAAATATGCCAACAGACTCATACATCTACCTAAACAACATCACTCCTTCTCACAAATTGCCTTGATTCTCTTGACCTTGTCCTTGTTAACACCATTGACCTTGAAAAGGCCATGCATGGAGTACTCTAACTTTTCATTTTGATCCTTGATATTAGCTCTTTCCTCATCCCACTTCTGCTGTTTCACCTTGAATACTTCTGCCTGTGATTTGAGCACATTATTCAGTTCCTCCTTATCATTCTTCAGCACCTCTACTTCAATCTTCAATGCATCTATGTACTTCTCCATCTTCTCAACATCATGTTCCCCACTATTTATCCTAGAAAGGATGCCTTCTTTGGCCTTCTTCTCAGTCTGATCTATCCACCTGTTACCTTCCTCTACTAGGGTTGCATGTTTCTTGTCCAATCTCTCCTCTTCAGATAGATCCTTCAACATTTTGCTGCTCTCATACCTCTCTTGAATTCTTGAGCTATTACTCTCATTGTACATTGCCCACAACTTAGTTAATGCAGGCTTCATGTTGTCATCCCACTCTGGATCAATCCAGCTTTGAAAGCCACAACTCAGTACCTGCTGGACAGCAAATGTTTTTATTACAACATACTGTTATGATTACAACATACTAAAAATGGCAGATTATGTAAAAACAGGGCTGAAATACATGTCTATGATTACAACATACAGTCTATGGTTCATGAGCACACTATCATTTCTACATCGCATATCTGCTAAGTAAACTGTCATATATCTATATCACAATATTTAGTAAATTTTTACAAATCTAGAGACGATGTTGATCTAAATGAACACATGATGCGGCTCAGATCACTTTAGAGCTTCGTTAGGAAACCCCAAGAGGAAGAAATGATGAGCATAGCAATAAGTCTTCCCTCAGTGTGAAACCAAGGTTATCGAACCAGTAGGAGGAAGGAAACGACCCCAAGGTGTTGCTAACAACTTGGAACTTGCACAACACAAACTCAAGACTTTTCCCCAACGAACAGTGAGGTTGTCAATCTCACTGGTTTGCTGAAAACAAAGGATTAAACGTATGGTGTGGAAGGTAATGGTAGCTTGCAGAAAGTAAACAGTAACAGTGGAAGATGTATCAATGGTAAAGATTGGACCGGGGTCCACATTCACTAGAGTTGCTCTCCTTAAGGTAGATAATATAACATGCTGGGTAAACAAATTACAGCGGGGCAATTGACAGGACAGAGCAAGGCATAACAATGCAATACTATACATTCATGATCCTACAAGATTTGATTGGGCATTACAACAATATACATAGACCGCCATCCAACTGCATCTATGACTAGTAATCCATCTTCAGGTTATCATCCGAACCCCCTCCGGTATTAAGTTGCAAGCAACGCATAGCTGCTTTAAGCAATGTGTGTAAAGTAAACAATACAATTGTTCCATGAACAAGAGATTTTTGTTTTCTCCCTAGTAGCAACAACACATCTACAACCTTAGAGATTTCTATCACTTCCCCAGATTCAATAGAGGCATGAGCCCACTATCGAGCATAAATACTCCCTCTTGGAGTCACTAGCATCTACTTGGCCAAGATAGTTACTAGAAATGGAGAGCATGCAAGATCTCAAACAACACAAACATGATAGAATCAACAATCATAAAGACACAATAGAATCATTAATAAATCGGACATAGTAATCTCAATATCCATCGGATCCCCGCAAACTCAACATGCATGATTACAAATAGATGATCTAGATCATCAACGGAGCTCACAAGATCTAAACATGGTAGCACAAAGGAGGAGAAACAACCATCTAGCTATTGTATGGACCCATAGTCCAAGGAGGAACTAGTCACGCATCATACCGGAGGCTGGCATGGTGATGAAGAAGGCCTCCAGGATGATCTCTCCCCGTGGTGCTGAAGAGCACACCCCGATCTAGGGACGATGGTGGCGGCGGCTACAGACTGTTTCGTGGAAGATTGATAGGGTACTTAGGGTTTTGGCATCGAGGGCTTCTTATAAGTGAAGAGGCGAGGCAGGAGGGCGGCCAGGGGGCCCACACCCTGCCCAGGCGTGGCCTAGGATGGGCCTGCGCATGGGGGGGTGGCCACCTGTGGTGCCCCTCCGGTTGCCCTTTGGTCTCTGTGTTCATCCCGGAGAAATATTAACTTTAGCTTTTGTCTCGTCCAATTTCGAGAATATTTCTTTACTAGCTTTTCTGAAACCAAAAACAGTAGAAAACAAGCAACTGGCACTGTGGCATCTTGTTAATAGGCTAGTCCTAGAAAACGTATAAAAATACCTCAAAGTTTAGACAAAGCATAGCAAAGTGGATACTAAACAAGCATGAAACATCAAAAATTATTGATACGTTTACGACATATCAACACACTATCATTTCTATATCACTGTACCTGTTAGTTAACTGAAACTAAATGAACACATGTTTACTGTGAGGAAATCAAATTACCTACAGGGACCTACTGAAGAAAAAAGGGAGTTGAGTACTTCATTTTATATAGAACACATGTAGAATTTCCTCCCTGTATCAATGCTCTAAAACACAACACACTTGCACGACTTCAATTTGTGAGCAACGCAAACAAAAGGGGCTTCATGGTCAATGCCGACAAATTCCGCGTCATGGAGCATGTTTGGTGTGTAGTTGAACACAGTGAACTACAAATCCCAAAGATCCACCAAAACACGAGGCTCAAATCGATGATTTCCCAAAAATTCCCAAATCGGGATCCAAACCCTAACTTAAAGGAGGGGAAAGCACTCACATGGTCAAACGAGAGAGAGGAGGAGCTTTCGCTGTCGTTCCAGCTCGACATGATCTGCGGAGCAGCGATGGAAGCAGTCGCCGACGACGGCAGCGCGATCAACGGCGATAGTGGTGGTCGGGCTCAGAGGAAGAAGACGAGTGAGGCAGCGGGGGAGAGGAGAGGAGGGCCTAACCCGTTTGATGGTTCCGACCGTGCTGCTAATGGCCATCCACGCCCGGCCGTCCAAATGTGCCACATAAGCCTGGCGGTCAGATCCGTCGTTAGTGTCGCATCAGAGCTAGATCAGTGTTGTCTGCAACTGCGTGCCCCAAATTCGGTGCTATCTAAAAAATTTAAAAAATTGGTGGTCTTTTGAAACCCTAGCCCCAAATGTGGTGTTTTTTTGTAATTTTCTCTGTCTTGGCCATGTCTGTAGTATTCTTGAACTGTTGGATAACACGCTTAAGGGCTTGACGAAGCTTGGAGATTGTTTATGGCTAGTTTGAATCACTGAAGAAATGAGAAGAGAGAAACCAAAAAAGTTCTGGGAAGATCCGAAGATGTTCGGAGAAACAATAAGGAAAATGATCGGAAAAGGGTTTTCAGATAAATGCTTATTTAAATATGTTATTATATATTAAGTATGAATTAATATATTGTAAAAGAACATTTAAATAAAGATTTATAAAAGGTGTCCTAAAAGTTAGGTAAAATCCCAAAAAAAACGGACAGAAAAAGGCAAAGAAGACTGTTTTTGAAACAGCCCACGTGGGTGGCTGATGACCCACAAGTATAGGGGATCGCAACAGTCTTCGAGGGTAGTATAATCCAATTTATTAATTCGACACAAGGGGAGGCAAAGAATACTTATAAGCCTTAACAACTGAGTTGTCAATTCAGCTGTACTTGGAAATAATTCTTGCTCACAGTAGTTTATCAGTAGCAACAATTTTGTAGTAGCAATAGCAAAGTAACAAAAGCAGTAAAACAAAGGCAGTAGTAACAATAGTAGTAAATAGTAGGATTCGAGTGTGGTAGACATAGGGATGGATGGACGGGCGTTGCAGGGACAAAACTATTCCTTTAATATCAATATCTAGGGCATTTGCAGATAAATAAGATAAAACATACAAATACTAAACAATCATAGGCATGTGTTCCATATATAGTCATACATGCTCACAATGAGAACTTGCACAACATCTTTTGTCCCGCCAGCCCGTTGCAGCGGGGCCTCAAGGGAATCTACTAGCAATTAAGGTACTCCTTAGTACCGGAGCAAAGCATTAACACTCCATGAACACATATGATCCTTATATCACAGTCATTCCCTCTGGCTGTCCCAATTTCTGTCACTTCGGGGCCTTTGGTTCCGGACAATTATATGTGTACACAACTTGTATATAAGATCACAAATAATACTATCATCATGAATAAATAACATGTTCAGATCTAAGATCATGACACTCAGGCCCTAGTGACAAGCATTAAGCACAACAAGTTGCAACAAAGTCAAATAGCACTAACAAAGATACTAGGCACCATGCCCTAACAATCTTATTCGATTACATGATATATCCCATCCAATCCCTACCATCCCCATAGCCTACAGCGGAAGATTACTCACTCATGGATGGGGGAAACATGGATGGTTGATGAACAGGCATCGGTGATTATGATGGCAATGATCTCCTGCAAAACCCCGTCCTGGCAGGGTGCCAAAACGGAATTTCTGATTCTGAATCACGTTTTCTGGTGGTGGCGGCGCAGCGGAACTCACCTCTAAAAATTATCGACCCCCCGACGTTTTTAGGTTGGGAGGCTTTGAGTAGGCGAAGAAGGAGGCCGAGGGGGTGCCCGAGGTGGACACACCCCCTCTAGGCGCTGCTTAGCCTGGCGCGCGCGGCCAGGGGGTGTGGGACCCTCATGGCCCTCCTCCGTCTCATCTTCTCGCTCTGAGAGTCTTCTGGTAAAATAGGAGTCTTGCGATATTTTCCGGAATTTTTGATTTTCTGCACAAAAACTAGACAACAAGGCAATTCTGCTGAAAACAGTGTCAATCCGTTTTAGTTGCATCCAAAGCACACAAATTAGAGGAGAAAAAATTGCAAAAGTGTTCGGGAAAGTAGATACGTTTTGGACGTATCAGTGGCATATAGTCTGCGCCGCGCATGGGCGACAGGTATTACGCGCCGCGCTGCAGCTGCCGCTGCCGCTTGCGGGCCGCTACCATGCCGGCCCACCCGGGCGCCGCCACGGCTAGGTGCCACGTGAGAAGGCACCAGCACGCGCGGGCCGCCAGGCCAGCCCAACAGGCGGCTGGCAGAAGCGCGCCCTTGCTGTGGTGCGACCCCACGGGGCCTCTTTTCCTCCACCATGTCAGCTAGTTTGGGCCGGGCGTGGGTGTGGCAGGTGGCCCACCCGGCCGACGACTATTTTTACCCTTTTTCCTTTGTTTTATTAGTCCCACATTGAGACCTAAAGGTGGAGAGACTCCCTCCCTCCGCTATATAAAGGCGCACACAAATTTCCACCTGGAAATCAATAAAAGGCATGTGTTGCCTCTCTCTCCTCCCTCCCTCTCCCTCTCTCTCTTGCTACCACGCCCCCTTGTCAGGGTTGTGCAAGCGAGGAGTTCTTCACCGCGGAGCGCCATCGCGCTGCAGGATTCTGAGCCGAGAGATCTACTTCCGCAATCTTGCCTGGATCGGGGAGAGCGAGAGTCGTCATCAAGCATCGTACGAGTGTGACTTCCTCTGGCGGCACCGTGATTTCGGTGCTAGGAGTTGTCGTGGATCCACAAGTACATCGTGACCTTGAGGTCAATGTCAGGGTATCTTCTTCATCGACGTTCCTCGCGGTACGTTAACCATGCTCGATCTTCAAAGGTATGAATACCGTATCCCTTCCTGTTACTGCATTACTAGTAGATAGATCTTGGCCTTTCAGGGTTTGCCACATAGTATTTTTTTTATTTTCTGCACCGAACCCCAACAGAGCCGAGGCTAACTTCTTGAGGTTAAGGATGCCAAGGACACCAAACTTTTTAGGGTTGCAAACCGTTTCCCAATTGACCTTACACTTTCCTCCGGTAACCTTGTCACACGCAGTGTCGTCGTATTGCCGACACGTACGCCAGAGGGGCATCCCAACGGCGAGTTTAGAGACGTGGGGTAAGGCGGAGAGCGTCCGGGACGACATGATACAACTTACCCAGGTTTAGATCTCACGATGGTGGTGGGATTCTACTCTTGCTATAAATCACTACAATGGAAATACGCCGAGTTACAGAGATTGTGGGTTCGCTGTATGCGGGTTATGCTATGCACTTGTGTCTAAGTTGACGTTGCCCTAAAGGCTCCCGAAGGCCGGCTTATAAGGACGCCAGGGGCAAGGTTTACAAGGAGAGTCCTAGCCGGATACGTTTACAGAGTTCTAAACTAATACATAAACTATTGTCTTGTCCTCCAAGGCGTCGACTTTCATCTAAGGCGGTAGCACGCCGCCTTCCATCTCTAGGCTAGACCTTTGTCTTGTCTATCAGCAACTGGGCCGCCCGGTTAGGCCATAGGCCTAACCACCATCTATGCTTACATTGCTATTCTTTATGGTTGGATTAGGAACATGTGACATGGAGTTCAAAGGTTATGTCATGTCATTTCCACAAGTTTATTTGTACCGCTCTAAATGGGTACATACATAATAACTAATGTAGGAACATGAGAAGTAGATACACATTCATTTTGCACTGATTCTGTTCTGTGGAAACTACTACGTTTCCCTTTGTTGTCATCAGACAATACCCTTGTCCTTTTGTTTTTCAATAGCGGTACTGAACATTTCTTTTGAAATTATATACTTCAGCCTGCAATAATCCATTGTCTGGCAATATTTTACTTTGCTGCTGGTCATATCAGTATATTCTAGTTCTAGCACTCTTGCAAAAAATTAGACAATATTCTCTTCCTTGTCATTATTATCTGCCACTCTGTTGTAGGATTATCATTTTTGTAAGCCTGTCTGTGTTTGTGAAACGTGTGCTCTTTGCTGGATCCTAAAGCTTGAACTCCTGGATATTCTACATTCACTGAAACCATGCGCTGACTTGACTGCTCAATGTTGGATCACCTAGGTCTACTACTGACTGATTGGTATATGAAGGTATGAATGAACACTCGTAATCGTCACTTGTTGGAATTTATTTTGCACCCGTACATTTTGATGCCTGGCCTAGGTCAGTAAGTCTTGTGTTTGGGTTTTGAGCAACAGTTTCTTGTGGTCTGTTGCCGTGCAGGTTTTGGACGGGCAAAGCTGTCGAGCCTTGTTCAACCAACCAGTGCAAGTTGGACTTGACGCTGGAGTTGTTCACAGGGCAGCACATTGGCGGGGCGCTCGCTCGTGAAGCGGAACGGAGCTGGAGGTTGCCAGGAGGGAGGGAACAGTGGCCGCCTGATCTGGACATGCTTTCTCTGTTTATTTTCTTCCACTGATGTTGCAATGGTCGGTTAGGCACTAGCTAGTTGAGTTGGAGGTCATATGCTGCAGTGCGTCTCCATTTGTTTGGCCCGGAGCATCCATGTACATAGACTGAAGCCAGTCTTGTTGTTATCCGTTTTCTTCTTAGTTTGATTATGTTTGTACCCTTTTGTCTTACTTTTACTGCTGTTAGACCAATTTGTAACGCTATGCAATATTTTCTGGATGGTCTGTATTGCACCGAAACTGGGGAATGTCACTAGGGTTGTGCTGTGTTTTATGCATGTTTATATTGTTCATTATCTGCTTTGTGTGATCTAAATGTCCAAAAAACAAGAGAGGCCATGCCAATTTTTTTGTGTGCTAATTAACATTCAATTGATTAGCTAGCACAACGGTACCCTTTCTTCTTAATTATCTGCTATGTTTTGCCTCAAATGCACCAGAAGAACGATCAGTGAGGTGAGCATGAAGTGGCCATTCTGAGTTTTGGTAGTGGTAGTAAAGCAAGCTGTACCTCGTCCATGGAATCAAAATTGCATTCCTCTCTTTGATTTAAATACCACTAGAGCTGTTTCTTTTTTCTTACCCATTATTTTTGAAATGTGTTAAAAATGTCCAAAAATTAGTAAATTTCATGGACAAATTTCTAACAAACTTTGTTTCTGTAATTAAGTTAGGGTCGAGTACAAGTTGGTGTTTTGGCAGCAGGCATCAAACAGCAGCGTGGGACGATTCAGGTAAAGGTTTGCTGTTACCAGGATACATTGCGTGGAAAGACCACACACAGCAGTTCTTTGGCCCTCCGTGGCATGCATAGAATAGAAATATCTTTTGTCGTGCATGTTCCAGCATAACCCACAGTTCACCATTATATAGTATGTATTTATGTTTGAAGCTCAGCAAAATATGTCCTCGTTCGGTCGCCGGCACACAGGACACAGGGGTCCAATCTGCATCAAAATACCTCTTCTTCTGAAACACAGCGGTACCCATCTCACCATGTCTAACTTTTAATTAAATTAGAAAAGGAAACTGTAAGTACACAATACTATTACCAAGCTTATATAGGGTGTTTTCCTCTATCACAACACCTATTGACTGAAACGAGCTTTAGTTAAGACTAGAGCTTACCAAATACTGGGTTAGCAATAGTTGTAGAACACCATATATCCGTGAAAAGGATTATCAACAGATGCGAAATGGGCTGAACATATCACAAATAGAGGCACTTAATCACCAAATAATCTGCATGAAATTTCACCGAGAAAATACCGTGTGGTGGTACGTGCATAATAAACAAAATTCGGTGCTCAAAGAAAATCCTTTTAGAGCACTCAAATTTGTTTTTTTTTTCTTACAGACTACCACTACAGATGTCTCTTTCCTGCGAAATATCATTTGAAGTAAGAACACGCATATGTCCATTGTAAATATTAAGTTCTTTATTTTGTCTGCTATTTTATTTGACTTACAGCAGCCAAAACTCCTTGCACCCACAGGGTAATTACTAACTTATATGGAGTAGTGGGAGTGGGACTCCTTCAAACCACACGAAGGATAGATCATGGCGATGCCACGAAATATTTATTGACTAATATAGTATAGAACTTAAGACAGGAAGTGAATCGCAACAGGGGAAGCCATCGTCGTTGGCTCCGCTGTAATCTTCTTCCTCAATGAATCCTTCTCCTCGTCTGTTTGTGGATAACTATCCCTGCGTCACACTCTACGAAACACAATGACTCCAACCGCTTGCAAGCCATAAAGATGTTGGTTATGTCTAATTCGCCAAACCTCATATTCTGCAGATGCAGTCGCATGAGACCAGCAAATGCATCTGGACAATCACGAAGAAAATTATTGAACTGCCTAGCAAAGAGCACTCAGATTTGTTTTTCCTTTAAAACTACCACTTACAGGAGTCGAACTCCTTGTCCCCCACAGAGTAACTACTAACTTATGGATTAGTGGGAGTGGGACTCCTTCAAACCACACAAAGGATAGATCGTGGCGATGCCATGAAATATTTATTGACTATGTATTACTTAAGATCGGAAGTGAATCACAGCAGGGGAAGCCATCATCATTGATGCCTCTGTGATCTTCTTCCTCAATGAATCCTTTTCCTCAAAGCTTCTTGGATATGTCGAAGGACGAACCCCGACGTGAGGAAAAAGGACAGCGCAGAGATTGCACACCTTCCTGTCATGCAAAGACACCTCCTTGATGTTCAAAGCAGCTTCCATGACACGCCTGATGTAGCCCATGAACTTGCTGTCTGACTGGAAGCCGTAGATGGTTAGCTTGGTGAGATTCTTGTGCTTGAAATTAGGAGCAGATGGCTCCCACTTCACATCCGATTTCTTGGAGTAGCTCTTTTGTGACTCCCTTGCACACTTATGATCCCATACAGTGATGCAAAGGTCCTCTATGAATGGTGCAGCTTCAAGAAGGAACATTGTCCAAGCAATATCACATTCCTCGGGAAGATTGTCCAGATTCACAAACTGCAGCTGGCCGAGCAAATGAGAAAGCACTCTCGGGCATTCTGGTCAAAACCAAATCTGGAACAGATAAAACAAAATAATAATGAGTGCAAGTTGTGCAATAATCATATCCTCACGTAGCAGAAAGAACTCTTTAAGTTATTGCTACTGTTACATACAACCATGATACGGTGAAATCAACACAGAGATGATTGAAGTGAGTACCTTTTCACTTAGAACATTTAGATACAGATCGCTTACAGTCTGGACATTAGCAAGCAGCTGGCTTAACATGAGGGTCTTGTCTGACACACGTCCATTAGTGAGGCTTAGTTTCGAAAGCTGAGGGACAAAACCAAAAACCAAGGGATTTTCATCAAGTATCCAAGTATAGGCCACCCGTTGGAGCTTTGGTAGACAGTCGAGCTGCACTGTTTTGAATTTCCCATGGGAAATAACAAGCTCAACGAGTCCAGCATGTTCTACATGCAGCACCGACTGAATCCCGGCGTCACACTCAAAGAAACATAATGATTCCAGCCGCTTGCAAGTGGTAAGGATGTTAGGTATGTCCGATTCACCAAACCTCAGATTCTCCAGTTGCAGTCGTGTGAGACCAGAAAACGCATCGGGACAATCAGCAAAGAACGTATTGAACTGGTTAGCATAGTTAAGGAGGTCGGCATCCTTGCAAAGATAAGAATTCTTGGGCGTCAGAATATCAAACTCAGCTGCATCCAGTTTCTTGGTCGCCATGGCGAGGCCAACAGATTTGCCAACGGAGCGACAGTCGTTAGGAGTCAAGAGTAGTTTGACCTTCAGATTGCGAATGGTGATCTCCGGAGACCTCTTGCTCAGGATCTTGCAGGTCACGTCAGTCACGACGCTGTTCTTCCTGACCAATTCGTCGTCGCCGAGATCAATGACAATTTGCAAGAGCATGCTGGGAAGCTTCTGCATTCGCTTGGAGACGAAAGATGCTCGGAAGGCGTCGAGTGTGTCCATTCTCTCCAGGATGTTGAGCAGCAAGTCATTGGGCAGTTCGCTTAGCCTGTCACTGGACAGTTCGCTTAGCCTGTCCCCGTTAACAGCTGCTGCTTTCTGCATCTGCACTTAGCCAGGGGGAAAACCAGTCATTGGTGATAATATCGGTAGATTGACTTGCATCGAAGGAGGAATTAACATGAACAAAGCACAACTGCAAGTATTGACTTACATCACGGCGGCGTCGGCGAACCCTATTGAGCTTCATGGTGGGGACTTGCGGTTGCAGCTCACGGCTCACCTTGGTGAGAAGGACAGGTAGGAGGAGACGGTGAGCTTGCCGGTGCCGAGTACGATGCGGTGAGCTTGCCGCTTGCCGGAGGAGGTCAGCAGGGCAGATGGCGGAGAGGGCGTCGGTGCAGGGCGGCCAGGGGAAACCCTAGGGTGAAGGGGGGGAGGGGGGAGAGCCAGAGGGCGGGCGGGGCGGCGGCGGCGGCAGGCGTAAGGAGGAGGAGTTTCTGATTTTCAAGTATATACCACTCGAGGAAGGAGGAGTAGACTATGGTGTGGTATACCACTCTAATACGGATACTTTCTGTACTGGAGTACGACTTTGGGGGATTTACCCGATCTCTTTTTTTAATAAATAGCTTAATTACCTAGAACATACCTCAAAAATTGTGAATGGCATTGGTTAGATTAGTTTCTTCCGTAAAAATGTGTATTTTTTGTGTTACTTCCACCGACCCAAATTAGTTGACTTAGATTTGTCTAGATTTAATTGTATCTAAACATGATTAGTATTAGATTCATCCGTATCTTGACAAATTTGAGTTAACTAATTTGAGGTAAAAGTATCTGAACTAATTCGAATTCAATATTTCAACTGAATTTGCATTCTTAGCATTACATGTCATTTTATTTGTTATATAATCGCTATAAATTCACCATACTATCATTGGGAATCAACTCAGATGGTTATGCAATAATATTGCATAGGTTGTATGCATGGAGTACGACTTCCTCCTTCACAACTAGAGTTTTGCCCCTAATTCGAATTTGAGTTTGAATTGGAACAAAACCAAGTTTAAATGAGTTAGAAGTGCGCTGGGTGTATAGGTATTCCCAATAGTATTCCAATTTTAGTTGCTTGGATCAGGAGTAGCTGTGGATTGGCCACGGCAATGCAAACTTCAGAATTCATGAAAACATGCAGGGCGCTGAGCGCGGTTTCCTCTGAACTTCAGTCTCTCAAGTGTGGCATGCATGCTAATGTAAGTCCTAGATTGAGGATATGGAGTGCTATGGCTGCTTGTGCAGGGGGGGAAGCAATGGAGAAGAATCGCAAAGTCTGAGTATCAATGTAGTAGTCAGTTCATGCCTTCATGGTAGCTGACCAGGTTCAGGCCATTGCTTATAGCAATTAGGATTATAGTCAGTTCATGCCTTCATTGCAAGCAAAGTTCGGTTAACTCTGAACTGTTGCAGTCCGACAAGTTCAGAGATCGATGGATCGCAGGGCTGAACTGTTGCAGTCCGACAAGTTCAGAGATGGATGGATTGCAGGGCTGGGCGCCATTCTCTCTGAACTTCAGTCTCTCACGTGTGCCATGCCTACAAACGTGTGGATCAGGAGTTCAGATTTGGAGGTTAAATCTGAACTGCAGTCCGACAAGTTGAGTTAATTTTTCTGTGGGTCCCAAGTTTCTCAATGCTCTCGAGTTGTCTGGCAGGTTGGTTGAGCTGCCGAAATGGATGCTCTCAATCTGCAGTCTGTTCCGAAATGGATGCTCTCAATCTGCAGATACTGCTAAGGAGCTCCAGATTGTGTGCCCGAAGAGCTGTTACCGAAATGTATCTGCAGTCTATTCTCTCTCACGTTCTCACTTGATGCAGCAGAGCAGGATCCAAGAAACAGCTGCTGCCATTATTGAGGACAACAACAAGGCATCCTCAGATTGGGTGATACTGTTTCCGGTTGGCGGATTTCGGAATCTCGAGCTTCTTCGCTTTCCAGATGGCGCAGTACCGACACTCGAGAGGCTTGAGCTACGTTTCAGCAATTTTGATGGTCTCCTTGGAGTAAGAGGGCTAAATGTCGAATGCGGAAGTATAGATTCTATTGATATTGCAAGAGGTGATTACATCGTCAGCCCTTAGGCTATTTATATAATATTAGAAGACTTGGGGGACAAGAAGACTACTAGAGATAGACTTGGATTACAATATGAAACTACCTAATATGCCTAACCGACATATACTTTAATATCCCCCCGCAGTCGGATCAGTAGTGACGCGGACGGTCTGACTGGAGCATAAGCCGGAGGTGAGGTGGTAGCCCTTGTTGCCGATGTCGATGTAGCCGGGAGTGGGGCGTTGTAGTCGTGGTCGATGGTGTCGTTGGTGAAGTTGTCGCCGTTGATGAAGTCGATGACGTTGATGATGTTGTGTTGTGGTCGATGTCGTCGTTGAGCCTGGAGAATTCGCCGTAGTTGTTGAAGTAGACGTAGTTTGAGAAGTAGCTCGATCTGCAATGCCGAGCTTGCCAGACTCGGGAGCTTGTCGGGGACGAAGGCACGCATAGGTGTTGCCGATACCGGGCGTGCAAAGACAGGGACCATCATGAGCCATGCGTGCCAGAGCCGGATTGAGGAGCAAAGAAAATTTCCGTAAACGGTCGGTGTAGAAGTTTTCCGCCGTGTCGGAGTAGATGAAGTGGTTGCAAGAAGAAAATTGAGAACAAACTTGTGCAAATAAAAAATTAGACTGCGGCTCTGGCGGCAAGGTCGTGGTGGATGAAGACGACGGTGATAGTTGTCGATTTGTAGCGGTAGTCGATTTTGGGGATTAGACCCGTATTTTCCGCTTGTATGAGCACGGCGTCGCTCGTGAAGAAGAACTTGTTGGCGTTGACGATGACCACGATCGGTGGTAGCGGCGACAATGTGGCGATATTGTTGATGTAGATGGTTGTCGGCGATGATGACCACGAACGATGCAGGTGCAGCCTTGTATTAATGGCGAGACGTGTACTCGGGACGTGCATCCCGGTCGATGTTGGCGAAGACGATCCGGCGCGATTGATGACGAGGAGTAGCCGGAGATGCGTCGACTCCAAGGTTGGTGTAGAGGCGCACAACGACTTGGCAATGACGTGGTGTAGACGTGTAGATGCAGCTAGGCTTAGAGTAGAGCAGATCTGTCCTTGCCCACATGTACGTACACGCATGCGTCTTGGTGCAGTTTGATGTGTGCTTGCCCGTTGGAGTGGATGGCCGTGTGCAGCTTACGGCCGGTTGATACGGCTTGAGGCAGTCTATCGATCTAGGGAGAGAACTAATCGTTATTTGGTGGCTAAAGCAAAAGAGATCTAATTAAAAGAAAACGGATCGGTTGTGATTGAAAGAAGAGCTAGCTACGAGATGCGATGCCCCCGGCGAAAACATAGAAATAGATCTCGTCAGGGGCGACGCGGCGGCGGTGGTGGCTAAACCCTAGGACGAGGAGCGACAAACTTTGATGCCATGTAGAATGCGAAAGTATAGATTGTATTGATATTACAAGAAATGATTACATCGTGAGCCCTTGAGCTGTTTATATAATACTAAAAGACGATGCCCCCGGCGAAAACATAGAAATAGATCTCGTCAGGGGCGACGCGGCGGCGGTGATGGCTAAACCCTAGGCCGAGGAGCGACAAACTTTGATACCATGTAGAATGCGAAAGTATAGATTGTATTGATATTACAAGAAATGATTACATCGTGAACCCTTGAGCTGTTTATATAATACTAAAAGACTTGAGGGACAAAAAGACCAGTAAAGATAGACTTGGATTACAATATAAAACTACCTAATATGTCACTCTAATACTAAAGAATCTCCAACAGGTGCATATCAAAGTACAAGGTGAAACAAGTGAGACCACCGAATCAGTAATAAGAGAAATGGCAACTGTGGCGAGGGAAGATCGTGAGGGCCCAAGAGTAATACTTCATTGATATTTTGGAACTCAAATGCCAATCCATCCTGGCAGTGACTTATTTTCTTTCTTATTTTCTGCTCTGTTTTCTTTTCACCTTTGCCATCTATTGTTGTCATTTATGGTGCTTGAATTCGTACTGGTTGTGCTCGGGTTTTTTTTTTTTGACAGAACACTTTGTTGGGAAAATATACTACTCCTAATATTGCGAATAGGGTCTACCCCCCACACCCCACACACACAAAAGGATCCGCCCCCCTAATATTTTGTAGCAGTGACCAGTACTAATGTTCAGTTTATGAGCCAGTAATCATCTTAATATTTGGTTGTTGCAGAGGCTGGAAGCAATTGGTATCTTCACGATATTGATATATTCCTATAGTCGAAAAAAAATGAGCTAGTAATAACCATCTTAATTTTGGGCAATTAGCTATACTGAATTTCCATTGACTAACACTTGCAATCCACTCAGTTACAGTACCAGCTTGACATTTAAAGCAAACAAGCAATCCAGGCTTATCTTTGTACGTCCCCCCCTTAGAGCTGCTACTGGTTTGTACTAGTTGATGACTTCCAATGAAAGCAACTCCCATAGGCCTGCAGTCTACCGAGTACCAACTGAGCATGGCCATCAGCTAAATTTGGCTGGTCTGTGTGTTCTGTTTCCTTAACCGATCGATCAGAACTATGCACGGTTGGTTCAGTGATAGAGGTGGTCATGGATCCCTCAAGGTCTGGCTTCTGCTAGATGATGGTAAGTTGGTAACCAGCACATGCGCCGACAGTACATGTTAGTTACCGTACAATATTTTACCAACGGCACATGCGCCATGTTACAACCTTTTTTACAACACCATAGAACTAAATTTTCCCCCTCTCGCTTTGTTTACCAACCTCATCTGGCCTAACATTATGGATCTTCAGTGCTCGACGCGTTTCCAAAAAAAAAAAAACTGTTGCCATGAAAAGGTCATCGCCAGCAAAAAAACATGTGAGAATATATATCTGACACTGTTGTCAATGGCTGCCAGATGCTCAACTGCTTCCTTGCATTGCTACTGAAACCACCAACTGAGCCTGGTACGGCAGCACTCGCGTTTGGTGCGTCTGAGAGGCATTTTGTGGTGGTCCTCGGCCGCTCAAGGTTTCGACAACAGCTGCTAACAGGCATTTGTTTGGGTGGGTGGAGAAGACGGAGAACATGATCTTCTGGGACTGGGAGCCAAACACATCTTCCATGATTGTAACCAGCACATGCGCCGATAATACACACCACCCAACTTTGTTTTCATGTTCCACATCCTACTTCACTATGTTAGCACTAATCTTGATTAGCAATGAGTAATAGTTTATTTGTCAATGTTGCCGTGTCCTAATAGGTTAGCTAGTGCGTGTCCTAGTCTAAATAAGGTTTGTTAATTAGGTAAGTGCATGGCGTGAGTCCTAGTCAAGGTAGGTGTGTTAGTCTGGATGCAAACCGAGTAGGTCTAGGTCCTTTGTATGACTGTTCGTGTATATATACACGTCTAGTCTAAGAAGTTTGTAACCGTGAGAAAAGAAGAAATAAAGAAAATTCGAGGACACGATACGTGCCCGTGGCTATAAGTTTTTTTCGAGCGTGCTTGTTTGTCTAGTTTGATGTGATTGATCTGTGGGCAAACTCCAACAATTGGTATCAGAGCGAGGTCGAAGATTTGAAGTCACGCTTGCCTCGGGGAGGCGACTCGACTAGCGCCTCGGGATGGGCAATCGGGTGGAGACGGCAGGCATGCTGTCATCAGTGAGACGGCGGGAGGTCGTCGCTCGGAGGAGCGACAAGGAGGAAGATAGCGGGCGAGGCGTCGTCGGCAAGGTGGTGGATGGGGATGATCGTTGATAAGTACGGTGGTGTCGGGTGCGGTGCTGGAGAATCTCGTCAAGATCGTCAATCGGGGGGTTAGAAGAGTCAAGGACTCATGGGCGTGCGGGTTGGCACATTGAGTCTTCGTCGTGTCCGTGAGTCGTCGTTGTGTCCAAGTGCTCATCTCTGTGAGAATTTGTTGCAGTTGAAGCGAATGAAGGTTGAGGGACTGTTCATCGTTTGGACGAAGACGCAATTTGCGTGTCTCGATCAGGTCGTCTATGTGTCTCGACGAGAGGATCAATTTCAAGTGTGAAGGAGACGGTAAACCAGTGAAGGTGAGTCTCTTCAATGAGGTCATGTCTCTACATGAGGCCGAAGTGGATGGTCTAGTCCACGTCAGGAGGTCGGCATGTATTGCGCTAGGGTGGACGGTGTGTTCCACGGGTGGTACGATTCCACAAGGTTGCTAGCGTGGCTGGGTAGTCTGGATCATACTTGAGTTGTTCCGTAAATTCGCCAAGTCAAAATTGTGGAGAGCAATCAGATTTGTCGTGGTGCGAGACCTAGACAAGACGCGGATCTATAACGAGTTAAGATCAGAGAAGCATGGAAGACAAAGAGTCGTTGATCAAGATTAGGGAGAGATTGTTAGCACTAATCTTGATTAGTAGTGAGTAATAGTTTATTTGGCAATGTTGCTGTGTCCTAATAGGTTAGCTAGTGTGTGTCCTAGTCTAAATAAGGTTTGTTAATTAGCTAAGTGCGTGGCGTGAGTCCTAGTCAAGGACTCAAGGTAGGTGTGTTAGTATGGATGCAAACCGAATAGGTCTAGGTCCTTTATATGGCTGTTCGTGTATATATACACGTCTAGTCTAAGAAGTTTGTAACCGTGAGAAAAGAAGAAATAAAGAAAATTCGAGGGCACGATACGTGCCCGTGGCCACAAGTTTTTTTCGAGCGTGCTTGTTTGTCTAGTTTGATGTGATTGATCTGTGGGTAAATTCCAACAATTGGTATCAGAGCGTGGTCAAAGATTTGAAGTCACGCTTGCCTCGGGGAGGCGACTCGGCTAGCGCCTCGGGATGGGCAATCGGGTGGAGACGGCAGGCATGCTGTCATCAGTGAGACGACGGGAGGTCGTCGCTCGGAGGAGCGACAAGGAGGAAGATAGCGGGCGAGGCGTCGTCGGCAAGGTGGTGGATGGGGATGATCGTTGATGAGTGCGGTGGTGCCGGGTGCGGTGCTGGAGAATCTCGTCAAGATCGTCAATCGGGGGGTTAGAAGAGTCAAGGAGTCATGGGCGTGCGGGTTGGCACATTGAGTCTTCGTCGTGTCCGTGAGTCGTCGTTGTGTCCAAGTGCTCATCTCTGTGAGAATTTGTTGCAGTTGAAGCGAATGAAGGTTGAGGGACTGTTCATCGTTTGGACGAAGACGCAATTTGCGTGTCTCGATCAGGTCGTCTATGTGTCTCGACGAGAGGATCAATTTCAAGTGTGAAGGGAACGGTAAACCAGTGAAGGTGAGTCTCTTCAATGAGGCCATGTCTCTACATGAGGCCGAAGTGGATGGTCTAGTCCACGTCAGGAGGTCGGCATGTATTGCGCTAGGGTGGACGGTGTGTTCCACGGGTGGTATGATTCCACAAGGTTGCTAGCGTGGCTGGGTAGTCTGGATCATACTTGAGTTGTTCCGTAAATTCGCCAAGTCAAAATTGTGGAGAGCAATCAGATTTGTCGTGGTGCGAGACCTAGACAAGACGCGGATCTATAACGAGTTAAGATCAGAGAAGCATGGAAGACAAAGAGTCGTTGATCAAGATTAGGGAGAGATTGTTAGCACTAATCTTGATTAGTAGTGAGTAATAGTTTATTTGGCAATGTTGTTGTGTCCTAATAGGTTAGCTAGTGTGTGTCCTAGTCCAAATAAGGTTTGTTAATTAGCTAAGTGCGTGGCGTGAGTCCTAGTCAAGGACTCAAGGTAGGTGTGTTAGTATGGATGCAAACCGAATAGGTCTAGGTCCTTTGTATGGCTGTTCGTGTATATATACACGTCTAGTCTAAGAAGTTTGTAACCGTGAGAAAATAAGAAATAAAGAAAATTTGAGGGCACGATACGTGCCCGTGGCCACAAGTTTTTTTCGAGCGTGCTTGTTTGTCTAGTTTGATGTGATTGATCTGTGGGTAAATTCCAATAATTGGTATCAGAGCGTGGTCAAAGATTTGAAGTCACGCTTGCCCCGGAGAGGCGACTCGACTAGCGCCTCGGGGCGGGCAATCAGGTGGAGACGGCAGGCATGCTGTCATCAGTGAGACGACGGGAGGTCGTCGCTCGGAGGAGCGACAAGGAGGAAGATAGCGGGCGAGGCGTCGTCGGCAAGGTGGTGGATGGGGATGATCGTTGATGAGGTGCGGTGGTGCCTGGTGCGGTGCTGGAGAATCTCGTCAAGATCGTCAATCGGGGGGTTAGAAGATTCAAGGAGTCATGGGCGTGCGGGTTGGCACGTTGAGTCTTCGTCGTGTCCGTGAGTCGTCGTTGTATCCAAGTGCTCATCTCTGTGAGAATTTGTTGCAGTTGAAGCGAATGAAGGTTGAGGGACTGTTCATCGTTTGGACGAAGACGCAATTTGCGTGTCTCGATCAGGTCGTCTATGTGTCTCGACGAGAGGATCAATTTCGAGTGTGAAGGGGACGGTAAACCAGTGAAGGTGAGTCTCTTCAATGAGGCCATGTCTCTACATGAGGCCGAAGTGAATGGTCTAGTCCACGTCAGGAGGTCGGCATGTATTGCGCTAGGGTGGACGGTGTGTTCCACGGGTGGTGCGATTCCACAAGGTTGCTAGCGTGGCTGGGTAGTCTGGATCATACTTGAGTTGTTCCGTAAATTCGCCAAGTCAAAATTGTGGAGAGCCAATCAGACTTATCGTGATGCGAGACCTAGACAAGACGTTGATCTACAACGAGTCAAGATCAGAGGAGCATGGAAGACAAAGAGTCGTTGATCAAGATTAGGGAGAGATTGTTAGCACTAATCTTGATTAGTAGTGAGTAATAGTTTATTTGGCAATGTTGCTGTGTCCTAATAGGTTAGCTAGTGTGTGTCCTAGTCTAAATAAGGTTTGTTAATTAGCTAAGTGCGTGGCGTGAGTCCTAGTCAAGGACTCAAGGTAGGTGTGTTAGTATGGATGCAAACCGAATAGGTCTAGGTCCTTTGTATGGCTGTTCGTGTATATATACACGTCTAGTCTAAGAAGTTTGTAACCGTGAGAAAAGAAGAAATAAAGAAAATTCGAGGGCACGATACGTGCCCGTGGCCACAAGTTTTTTTCGAGCGTGCTTGTTTGTCTAGTTTGATGTGATTGATCTGTGGGTGAATTCCAACAATTGGTATCAGAGCGTGGTCAAAGATTTGAAGTCACGCTTGCCCCGGAGAGGCAACTCGACTAGCGCCTCGGGGCGGGCAATCGGGTGGAGACGGCAGTATGTCTGTCATCGCGAGACGACGGAGGTCGCCGCCGAGGAGCGACAAGAAGGAAGATAGCGGGCGAGGCGTCGTCGGCAAGGTGGTGGATGGGGATGATCGTTGATGAGGTGCGGTGGTGCCTGGTGCGGTGCTGGAGAATCTCGTCAAGATCGTCAATCGGGGGGTTAGAAGATTCAAGGAGTCATGGGCGTGCGGGTTGGCACGTTGAGTCTTCGTCGTGTCCGTGAGTCGTCGTTGTATCCAAGTGCTCATCTCTGTGAGAATCTGTTGCAGTTGAAGCGAATGAAGGTTGAGGGACTGTTCATCGTTTGGACGAAGACGCAATTTGCGTGCCTCGATCACGTCGTCTATGTGTCTCGACGAGAGGATCAATTTCTAGTGTGAAGGGGACGGTAAACCAGTGAAGGTGAGTCTCTTCAATGAGGTCATGTCTCTACATGAGGCCGAAGTGGATGGTCTAGTCCACGTCAGGAGGTCGGCATGTATTGCGCTAGGGTGGACAGTGTGTTTCACGGGTGGTGCGATTTCACAAGGTTGCTAGCGTGGCTGGGTAGTCTGGATCAAGTATGTTCCGTAAATTCGCCAAGTCAAAATTGTGGAGAGCCAATCAGACTTATCGTCGAGACCTAGATAAGACGCGGATCTACAACGAGTCAAGATCAGAGGAGCATGGAAGACAAAGAGTCATTGATCAAGATTAGGGAGAGATTGTTAGCACTAATCTTGATTATTAGTGAGTAATAGTTTATTTGGCAATGTTGCCGTGTCCTAATAGGTTAGCTAGTGTGTGTCCTAGTCTAAATAAGGTTTGTTAATTAGGTAAGTGCATGGCGTGAGTCCTAGTCAAGGTATGTGTGTTAGTCTGGATGCAAACCGAGTAGGTCTAGGTCCTTTGTATGACTGTTTGTGTATATATACACGTCTAGTCTAAGAAGTTTGTAATCGTGAGAAAAGAAGAAATGAAGAAAATTCGAGGACACGATACGTGCCCGTGGCCACAAGTTTTTTTCGAACGTGTTTGTTTGTCTAGTTTGATGTGATTGATCTGTGGGCAAATTCCAACACACTAATCCCTCCAGGGGCCTAATAAATCGGAGCAAGGATCTTCTCGGTGCACAACACCATAATTGTTGCCTTGAAAACACCTGCAGCAGCTGACTATAATCACAAGGAAGAACACATGCATGAGGATACCAGACACGGTTGCCAGATGCCAGCTGAATAACCATTCATCTCATGATGAGCTCAATCTGTTACCACTGTGCCATGCGTGGTGGTGTCAGTTCATTCTCTGTGCGCAAGCATCTTTAACA
The DNA here is from genome assembly GCA_023614405.1 of Avena insularis. Lineage (NCBI taxonomy): Eukaryota > Viridiplantae > Streptophyta > Magnoliopsida > Poales > Poaceae > Avena > Avena insularis. The sequence goes on from CM042695.1 coordinate 393,217,365, forward strand.
CTGACAGTGTCTCATTTTGTAGCTCTCAATATTCTGATGATTTTCGTGCGTGTGAGGGTACAATGTTTTTTTTTCTTGTGTGAACTAGTTAGTATCAAGTGGGGATGATCCCATTGGTCGGCTTGTCGGGTTAATCTCATTTCTTATTAACTGATCAATTATTTTTTTTATGAAAAGGTCGAGCTCCCACCGGTTGCTCTAAAAAAATTGTTGTTGGGTGTAAAGTGCCGACACATTTCTTTGCAGTGCCGCAAATGTATTTCTCTTATTAGAGAACGTCCAGGTTCCTTTTTCTTATTAGAGGACGCACAGTTGCCTTTTTTCAAGGAATATCAACTCCTCTGCTGGTTTTTTTAAATAAGATTTTGGGTGTAGAAGAATATCGAGATCTAACTAGTATGTGCAAGTAGAGATGTAGTAAATGAGTCAACATGATTGGAAAGCCCAATATATTTTCCTTTTGGCCCTATCGATTTAGTTACCTCCTTTTGGTGTTTGTGAACTATCTTATGTCAATCTAGTACCATGAATGACTCAGGAAGACTCATATTGTTGATTTACTTCAGGGACATTGCAAGAGATAAGACTCATGCACCTTATAATTTGTGATCTTATGGCTTGTTTGATTCAAAGAAATTGTGTAGGTTTTTTTGTAGGATTTTATCCTTAGGAAATTTTCCTACAAATGTTGTTTGATTCATAGGATTACAACCCTTAGGAATTCTTTCAAATAATTCCTTTGCACTACGTTTTGGAGGAAAATTTTCATCACTTCAACTTCTTTTTACAATTTCTTGGGTTTTCCCGTGCCATCAAATGCTACTTGATCCAAAACTCTATAGTTTTCCAGTCCTATAGGATTCAAGTTGACATGCCACTTCAATCATGCGATTTTCCTATTCCTGCATTTGAGATCCTGCGAATCAAGCGAGCCCTTAATGTTAGTATATTTTTTCCTCCTTTGATTCATAGGGTTTCTAAAGGATTTGTATATGATTGATATCTTATAAAAATTGTCCTACGAAAGCCATTTGATTCATAGGATCTTAGCTCAACTCGTTGGGGGTGTGGATGTACAAACCCAACACCTAGGTTTAAATCCTCACGAATGTGAATTTAGGTTCCTATTTATACTTGAACATCAGGCTATCCTGGTACTCATGCAATTTATCCTAAGGACTAAGCTTTGTGTTTAACCAAGTGTAAAAATCCACATCCCTGGTTGGTGCAGAGGCCATGGAAGTGACATTACCCTCAATTTTACTGGTATTTTTTTTGGCTCGCACCCCTTGCTTCTCTTCCCAAGGAGGCACCGGGGGACAACCCTAGAACCATCGCCACAAAATCCCCCCTCTAGGAGATCATCGTTGTCGCTGTCGATGGCCTCATCCGCGGCGGCGATGGGCCCCAACACCGAAGGAGCTAGGGGAAAGATCGGGGCAACGACGCTTTGAGCATGGTTGGGTTGGTGCGAGGATTTCCCGTCGCATGTGGAGGTCGGGGTGGTGTCCCCAGGTTGAGGCGGTGGCATTGTCTCCTCGATGCGACGCTATGGGTCATGGATCCCGCCTAGATTATCCGCTGATCCGGTTCTTGTCGGCCGACAGTGAGTGGCTGAGGATGCGATTGGATGGGGCCTTCGGGGTGGGCATGACATGTCGGTTCTGGCTGGAGCCCATGCATGACCTTATGGCTCGTGTGGTGGTGGGCAGTACTCGCGGTGCCTGCGATGTGAATAAAGATGGTCTTGGTCCTGCTGATATTCGAGTACCATGTCGCCGATTTGCTTCATGTAGGCCTCCTCGATCATGACGATGACGAGTTCCGGTCTTCCTCTCAGATATTTTCACAATTTTGCGCAAGGTCCCAGAATATATAGATCGGAATCGCTCCGGTAGTGCACGCCCTTCTCATGAGGGCACGACGTGAAGCTCCGCTTTCTTATGAGTGCCATGGAACATTTCTACATATAGATTCCATGATATGGACAGAGGTGGAGAAATTCATGTCAGCTGTGATCGGAGGTTTGAAATGGCGGAGAGGTATTTTGGCTGTGTTGAAGAATGGCGGCATAGGTTCTTCCTGTGTATCGAGTGTTTGGTGACTTGCAGCAGCAACCTTGGCAAGATGGGGTGGCAATACAGGTGGACTGCATTTTTGGAGGTGCTCTTTGAGTACCGAGTTGTGATTTACAGGATGAAAGCCCAAGGTCTGGCCTTTATTGGTTATACCTGATAGTGGCCTTTATTGAAGGTATTATTTTTAAAACTCGACGACAACGCTTGTGCATTGTTTCCTTCTTAAAGATGTCGCCTAGTTTTAGTACAGTTGTTGTATTCGGTGGTGGTTAGAGTGCTTCAATTGCGAGTGGTTGAACACCACGACGATGTCTTTATTTTTTATATTATCTTTTTGTTTTTTTTATCTTGACTATGTCCATCTCTGATGTTTTTGGACATCTTGTTGGTGCAGAGGCTGGATGTAATTGATATCTTCATGATATTAATATACATTCTTTGTCAAAAAATGCCATACAAAATAATCCTGTAGGAATCTTGTATTGCAAAGTTCATATGAGAAAAGCATGAGGTTGGACGGACCGAAAATTACTTCACCTCAATCAAAGAGAACTACTCTTCTCGTAGGATCCAAGTAGATTTGTCATTTAATTCCTATACACTTTCTATTCCTATATTTTTTCTATCATATGAATGAAAGGAGCCCTTCGGGATCAAGTAACTGTGCAACTCCCTCCAATCCAAATTACTTGTCATAGTTTAAGACAAAATATAGCCTAAAATATCCGTATAAGTTTAAGACAAATAATTTGGTTCAGAGGTAGTAACATGTTTCTATCGATCCATTGTTGAAAAAACAGTTGCATCGACTCGGTCATAGCCTCATCTTTCCATGCCCTCCTAGATCTTTTGCTACTCGGCGCTGATGTCTACGCACTTCTATTCTTGTAGACAGTTGTTGGGCCTCCAAGTGCAGAGGTTTGTAGAACAGCAACAAGTTTCCCTTAAGTGGATTACCCAAGGTTTATCGAACTTAGGGAGGAAGTGGTCAAAGGTATTCCCTCTCAAGCAATCCTGCAATCAAGATACAAGAAGTCGCTTGTGTCCCCAACACACCCAATACACTTGTCAGGTGTATAGGTGCACTAGTTCGGCGAAGATATAGTGAAATACAAGTGGTAACGGTGCCAGAAAATAGCTTGACGGTGAGGTAAAGACTAAAGCAAGCAAACATGCAACAGATCTAGATGCAAATGGTGTTTCAATGTTTAGAAACAAGGCCTAGGGATCATACTTTCACTAGTGAACACTCTCTCATATAAATATCCTCTCTTCATGATACTACTCTTAACTACTCTCTGGTTAGACACTCTAATCATCGGTAGGGCTATAACAGCACTCCTCAAAGTCCGCCTTCCCCAATCTAGATAACCCCACACTATCACCTTGAGCGCTAGATGGTTCTAACAAACACCACAATTTCATAGAGACATCCAACTCCAAATATAACTCACAACAAATATTCAATCTAGCCAAAGTGTCACACACGATATGCCCGCTGTCACTTTCACACACGTGGGGAAAAGCATAGATTTATTAAAGCACAAAGAGTATTTATGTAGACTCAAGCCTAAGTGCCACCATGGCGTGCACGCTGTCACTTTCACACACATGGGGAGAGCAGAGATCTATTGAAGCACTTGAGTAGCAAGGTAGATCTACTTGATTACAAAGCTCATGATCACAATATGACCATGTGTGAGATCCAGCACATGGCTTAATAGGATTGATAGGATACTCATATCAACAAGTTGCAACTTCTTTTCCGGAAGCTCATTTGAAAAGAACTTTAAGGTTAAGCGTGCTTGGCCTAGAGCAATTCTAGGATGGGTGACCGACCGGGAAGTGGGTAACCGGGTGCGCATGAGTGAGGACAAAGTGCGCAAAAAAGACTAGTGTTGGTTCATGGGGCCAGTCTAGATATCCTATTAAGCTATTAGGAGTGACACCCCCGGGCCGAGGAGTAGACGGGGTGTTACAGAGTGTGCGGGTCAGTGGCGGACATGTGGCGCATGGCGTGTGTGTGGCCTGGAGTGGACACGGCATGACACATGTGCCGGCACTGGACGCACATATGCGTGCCAACATGGAACGTTTCTGGAGTGTGCTTGATCGAGGGCATCGATCTTCTAAAGGGTGGGTGTATGTGAGATCCAGCACATGGCTTAATAGGATTGATAGGATACTCATATCAACAAGTTGCAACTTCTTTTTCGGAAGATCATTCGAAAAGAACTTTAAGGTTAAGCGTGCTTGGCCTAGAGCAATTCTAGGATGGGTGACAGACCGGGAAGTGGGTAACCGGGTGCGCATGAGTGAGGACAAAGTGCACAGAAAAGACTAGTGTTGGTCTGTGGGGCTAGTCTAGATATCCTATTAAGCTATCAGGAGTGACACCCCCCGGGCCGAGGAGTGGACGAGGTGTTACACCATGCATAGAGAGAGAGAGATGAACACATAGCTACCGGTAGAGCCCTTAGCCTCGAGGAAGAACTACTCCCTCCTCATCATGGGAATCAGCAACGGTGATGAAGATGGTGATGTAGATGGCTCCAGGGGCACTTCCCTGTCCCGGCAGGGTGCCAGAATAGAGACTTACTGTCCCCCGAATCTTCCTTTCGGTGGCGGCGGCACTACAGAGGTTTTTCTGGAAGTATGATGGATTATTTAGGGTTTCTGCATTGGGGGCTTCTTATAGGCGAAGAGGCGAGGCTGGGAGGCGGCCGGAGGGACCACACCCTGCCCAGGCGCGGGTCCACCCTCGCCCGCGCCTGGGGGGTGTGGTGGCCCTCTGGCACCTCTCCGTCTCCCCTTCTGGCTTCGTAACGCCCATAGTAAAATATTGACTTTGGCTTTTGTCCCGTCCAATTCCGTGAATATTGATTTTCTGCCTTTCTGGAACCAAAAAACAGAAGAAAACAAGCAAATGACACTGTGGCATCTTGTTAATAGGTTAGTACCAAAAAACATATAAAAACACCTCAATGTGTGGACAAAGCAAAGCAAAGTAGATACTAAACAAGCATGGAGCATCAAAAATTATAGATACGTTTCTGACGTATCAAGCATCCCCAAGCTTAAATCCTGCTCGTCCTCGAGTAGGTAAGTGATAAAAAGAATAATTTTTTAGATGACATGCACCATCAAAACTAAGATCAAACCATTTGCAAGCATTGAAAGCTGGGAACAAAGAACTCTAAACATGTGCATAAAAGATGGATTTCTAACAGTAAGACAAAGTAACTATGCATGCAACATAAAAGGTTACAAACAAAGATCATGAATAATAATGCATTGAAAGACGTTTGTTTGTTTTACATACAGAAAACATAGCATAGTGGCATTCAGCTTGTCCCTCATGGAGTAGAAAATAGATGCATAGGACACCTTCAAAGTTCACAAGGGTGACTAGAAACAAGTAGCACAAAAACAAGTAATATCACAATATGCATCAATCAATAAGTTTTGCGACACTGCACACAGAATGGAAACTATGCTCTCTTAATGGTGCCTAAAAGGTAGAAGGTGGAGACTCAAATAATGGTGGAAGAAAGGCCCTTCATAGGAAAGCAGGGATTTCAAGTTTCAAAAAGAGCTTCCAAAATTTTTGGTACTTGTTAGCTTTCAGCCCTCATGCCCCTATCATAAGCATCTTGAAGTGATTAAGGTTAAAGTGAACAAACTATGGAGTATATGCTTGACAAAGTATAAGTTGGCAATCTCAAGTCCCTTAAATACGAGGGCCACACCTCATGCTACTCAACTTCAGTCACCTGTAAGTTCTTGGCATACTAAGTACATGCATATCATAGAGAACCGCCAATAGGATACCCCTTGCACATGGTACAGGAGCTATCCCATAACCAAAATGACAAGGCAAGCAGACAATGAGCATCTCAACGATCTTTTTATTTACTATATGCATAGCTTTTTATTGAGGATGCTTCATAGATAGCTCACTATGGTGATGCTGCAAGTTTCCACCATGATTAGGCATCGCTTAGGCTAGCGGCCCAGACGTTTCTCTAACACAAAATACATACTCCATGGACTTACAATTTCCCTCTTTATTTCACACCGGTGACATCCATAGACAAAAGAGCATGATATCAACTGAGTACAAAGTACACGTGCAATGTTGAAAACGTTCCCCGTGACAGCACGATTCTGCTAATTCCAACATATAAGTGCAAGCATATACAACATAGACGACACAATGGTTCAAGTTTATTAGGGGCAAGGAATATAAAGTGTGCCATCAAGTTTGTATAGGGCTTTAATCACTAAGTTTTCACATAACAAATTACTTTTTAATTGGAAGATAGCTAAAAACAAGAATATACTTGGAATGGTGTAACACACCATGCATAGGAATTTATAGTGGACACTTTGGAATAACTTGGTTTCTTGGGAGTTGGAAGCATGAGTAGAGCTTACTCATACAAGTGGAGGCTAGCAAAAGACTGAGAGCAACCAACTCAGAGAGCAATAATGGCCATAATCATGCAGAGCAACAAAACATTACTAATCAAAGCATAGAGTGGTACTACAAGTGAAGGAATAAATTATCATAGAGGCTATGGTGACTTGTTCATAGTCATAACATGGTGTGAGCATGTGTCAAGTCAACCCAAACAAGGCATCAAAGGAGAATGCCACAATACTATGCTTTTGTATGCTAAAACAACGCATGATTCCTTCAAGACACATTAAGCAATCCTAATTGTTTGGAACAAGTCATGCTACAGCAAAATCACTAATCATAAGGTCAAAACAATATCTAGCATGACATGATAAAGTCTAAGACACAGTCAAAACAAGCTTCCTTTTGTACCACTATAAGCATGAAACTTTCTACTTTTTTCCAACACCAAACAAATTATTTGAAACAACTCACAAAGATAATAATCAATAAAGATCAGTGATCTTGTCTCACAAATCCACAAAGAAGAACTAAAAAGTTCTAAGCTAAAAGCACAAAAAAACTAAGGCTGAACATAGTGCTAGCAAAAGTGAACACTCACAAAACAATAAGAGTGAAAACTAAAGTGTTCTAGGCAATGGAAACAGAGTGTGTCACTCTCCAAAATAAGTGTGGTGTAACCAACCAACTTACTCGAGCAAATTAAGACCAAAAACAAAAACTAAGACGCTCCAAGAACAACACAACAATGCATAAAACAATAAAAATAAAGTGTCTAGAAAGACCTGAGATTTTTATTGATGAAGAAAGGGATGCCTTGGGAATCCCCAAGCTTTGATGATTATACCTCTTGAATATTTCTTGGGATGACACTGGGTGGCATCCCCAAGTTTGAGTTTTTGTCCATTCTTCATCTCATTACATCATTCTTTCTCTACACCTGTAAATTTTCCTTCATACAAAACTTCACACAATCTTCATTAGCAACATTAGTGTATTCAAAAGATAATAGACCTTTGGGTTTAGTTTCAAAACAGAAAAACTTTCACTAAATACACAAACTACTGTAGAAACTCCTTCAAAAAGCTCAATTTCCCAAAAAGAACCCAAAAAAGGAATCAATAAGAAGCAAATGCAAATAATGACAGAAATCTGTCAAAACAGACCAGCAGGTAGAAACCGATTTTTTCGAAGACCTTCCGTTGCTCAAATCAAAAAGTATTGAACTAACTAAAGTTATCTAACATACTGGGGGATTTATTCGTAAATTTTCAGCTTAATCCGACTTACAGAGACTCCTCATGAATTTTTATGGTGGACGACAGAAATCTGTTTCGGGACAGCAACTCCCCAAATCTTACTTCCCTCTCATTAGAGGTCATTCTTGGCACAAAAAAAACAAAAAGAATAAGGAGATGTCATTAAAGAAGTAATAACTTCTAAGACTCAATAAAACTCTTGGGTTATCTCCCAACAAGTACTTTTCTTTACCGTCTTTAAGTTAGGCTTGATAGTTTGAGAAGATGCTCACATAAGAAATATGAATTGAATTAAAAGAGAGCATCAATAAGCAAATTCAAAACACATTTAAGTCTAACCCACTTCCTATGCATAGGAATCTTGTAAAGAAACAAATCATGAAAGCACAAAGCACCAAGCATAGGAAAGAAAAACAAGTGCAACTTCAAGACTTTCAACATAAAGAGGGGAAACTTAATATTATTGAGATGCATAAAACCATCTTTCCCTTTATCATAATAACTTTTAGTAGCAACATGAACAAAATTAACAATATAACTATCACATAAAACATTCTTATCATGAGCCACATGCATAAAATGATTATTACTCTCCACATAAAAATAGCCATTCTTATTAATTGTAGTGGGAGCAAATTCAACAAAATAGTTATCTTTCCAAGTGTGTTCATTTGGAAACATATCATTATTGGAAGGAACATGGATAACACTAATAACACGACAATTATTAATATTATCATTTTCAGAATTGGTGCCAAAGAGATTTTCAATATCAAAAGTAGTGTGCTTTTCCCAATCATGATCACTAATGTAGGTAACATGCATAGGAACATCATCTAGTTCAGACTCATCAGCAAAAACTATGATAGGAGAAACATGCTTAGGGAAAGATACCGTTTTCTCTCTCCTTCTACTCCTCCTCCTCCTCCTCTTCTTCTTCTTCTTCTTCTTCTTCTCCTCTTTAGGAGGGCGAGGCTTGAAAGGAAGCTTCTCCACATACCCTGGTTTATTGTTAGAGACAATAGAAGAAACTTTAGAGGATTCCTCCTTTTCATTAATAAGAACAAAAATCATATCAGTCCTGTCATATTTTGGTAAAATATCATATTTTATAAGATTTTGTATGTAAGTATTCGCGTGGCAATTATCAACACAATAAAGATGACACCCATGCAGGACGCAATTCATACCAAAAGCACTCATGTCTACCAAAGAAATTTTTCTTGATAACTCTTCACACGCCCAAAACAATGTAAGTTCATCATGTTGATTATCAGTGATCGCGTTATCACAATACAAGCTTGCAGTACTCATTGGATTAGAAAGGTCATTAGTATGGCCTGAGCATTGAAAATTGAAATGACCCACTTCATAGCAGAGTTCACAAATAAAAGGATAGAGGGCACAATTTTTTTACCAAGATCATTTAGAGCCTTATACCACGTTTTGGTTTATTTATTCCAGTGTGTGATACAATATTCTTCTTTGATTCTTCTAACAAAGTCTATGCATACCACAAAAATTAACATGCTTATAAGAAATAGTACTTTCAGAAGTTTGAGCATGTTTATTGCAATCATTAATAACATTTTCATTTTCCATGCAAGTGTATTTAAAAGGTTCATGATACATGTCCCACTTTTCTTTAGGAGCATTAATATGGGAAGCAAAGGCTCTATAATATTTAACAAGAATTTGAGGATCAATACCATATCTAGCACTAAGCTCTTGAAAATTAGCAGTTTTAGCAAAAGACTTAATGCAATCATACTCATAGTTTATACCTGGTTTTTTTTTACCTTTGTCGCTATCCCAACCTTCGGTATTGCTTTGAATTGTTTCAAGAAGATCCCACTTAGCCTTGACCTCCTTACTTGTGAAGGATCCATCTAAACAGGTATCCAGATAGTCCTTGTAATGTCCTGAAAGCCTTGCATAAAAATTATTGATAACAACATTACTGGGGAGCTCATGAATGGGACATTTGAGCATTGGTGACTTCAATCTCCCCCAATCTTGGGCAATACTTTCTCCCTCATGAGGATGAAAATTATAAATATAATTCCTATCTTTATGAATTTCATGAGGATAAAATTTAGAGTAAAAGAGAGATTCAAGTTCCTTCCACTCCAAATGATGAGGATCATCTAGTAGCTCATACCACTCCCTTGCTTTGTCCCTAAGTGAGAAAGGGAATAGCCTCCTCTTAACATAGTCCATTGAAATACCTGCACACTTGAACAACTCGCATAATTCATGTATAAAGAGTAAATGATCACTAGGATGGACAGTTCCATCTCCAAAATAGTAGTTATTCATAACACGTTCAACAATTTCAATAGGTATTTTAAAAGGGACACTTTCAGTATGTGGATTTAAAATATCACAAGTATCATTAGAATTACCACATATGGGAGATAAAGTATCATCAGAGCAAATTTTCTTCCCTAAAGCTGGGGAACTAAAAAGATCTTTCTCATAAAAACTAGCTTCCACAAGCTTAGACGTTTCCATACCATTAGTAACAATGGTGTTCAAAAAATTCATACTAATAACATTGCTATTAGCATGCAAATAAAGTTCTATAGGTTTTTTAATTTTCTCTTCAAACACTTCATGTCCTAACTCAAGATAAACACTACTATAAAGCTCTCTAATTTTGTTGTTGTTTTACATTAAGCCTAACTAGTGAAAACAAGAAACAAAAAGACAAAATTGCAGAATCTAAAGGAAATAACTTTGAGCACTAACACCGGAGGACGTGAGTACCTTTTACCTTACCTCCCCGGCAGTAGCGCCAGAAAAGAGCTTGATGTCTACGCACTTCTATTCTTGTAGACAGTTGTTGGGCCTCCAAGTGCAGAGGTTTGTAGAACAGCAACAAGTTTCCCTTAAATGGATTACCCAAAGTTTATCGAACTCGGGGAGGAAGTGGTCAAAGGTATTCCCTCTCAAGCAACCCTGCAATCAAGATACAAGAAGTCTCTTATGTCCCCAACACACCCAATACACTTGTCACGTGTATAGGTGCACTAGGTCGGCGAAGAGATAGTGAAATACAAGTGGTAACGGTGCCAGAAAAGAGCTTGACGGTGAGGTAAAGACTAAAGTAAGCAAACATGCAACAGATCTAGATGCAAACGGTGTTTCAATGTTTAGAAACAAGGCCTAGGGATCATACTTTCACTAGTGAACACTCTCTCATATAAATATCCTTTCTTCATGATACTACTCTTAACTACTCTCCGGTTGGACAATCTAATCATCGGTAGGGCTATAACAACACTTCTCAAAGTCCGCCTTCCCCAATCTAGATAACCCCACACTATCACCATGAGCGCTAGATGGTTCCAGCAAACACCACAATTTCATAGAGACATCCAACTCCAAATATAACTCATAACAAATATCCAATCTAGACAAAGTGCCATACACGGTATGCCCGCTGTCACTTTCACACACGTGGGGAAAATCATAGATCTATTAAAGCACAAAGAGTATTTATGTAGACTCAAGCCTAAGTGCCACCATGGCGTGCACGCTGTCACTTTCACACACATGGGGAGAGCAGAGATCTATTGAAGCACTTGAGTAGCAAGGTAGATCTACTTGATTACAAAGCTCATGATCACAATATGACCATGCATAGAGAGAGATGAACACATAGCTACCGGTATAGCCCTTAGCCTCGAGGAAGAACTACTCCCTCCTCATCATGGGAATCAGTAACGGTGATGGAGATGGCGATGGAGATCGATGGAGATGGCTCCGGGGGCACTTCCCCATCCCGAGAGGGTGCCGGAACAGAGACTTATTGTCCGCCGAATCTCCCTTTCGGTGGTGGCGGCGCTACGGAGGTTTTTCTGGAAGTATGATGGATTATTTAGGGTTTCTGCATCGATGGCTTCTTATAGGCGAAGAGGCGAGGCTGGGAGGCGGCCGGAGGGGCCACACCCTGCCCAGGCGCGGGTCCACCCTAGCCCGCGCCTGGGGGGGTGTGGTGGCCCTCTGGCACCTCTCCGTCTCCCCTTCTGGCTTCGTGACGCCCACGGTAAAATATTGACTTTGGCTTTTGTCCCGTCCAATTCCGAGAATATTGATTTTCTGCCTTTCTGGAACCAAAAATGAAGAAAAACAGTAAATGGCACTATGGCATCTTGTTAATAGGTTAGTACCAGAAAGTGTATAAAAATACCTCAAAGTGTAGACAAAACATAGCAAAGTAGATACTAAACAAGCATGAAGCATCAAAAATTATAGATACGTTTCCGACGTATCAGGGGCTCATTCATCGCTCCCCGTCGAAGCAAGTTCTATCGTTGTAGGCTACTGCCTACTAACACTACCAACTGAGTATGGTCCTAGCCAACAACTTCATTTAGTGTGTTAGAGAGCTCTGTTTCCTTGACCAGTCTTCTTCACATTTACTTCGGTCAAATTTGGTTTGGCGTCTGGTAGATGATATGAAAATTATGCAGCCTTGTGAGACATATTTCCTTGACATTTTTTTGGGGAGATAAAGCACGTGATTCATACGAGAGAATCGAACCTAAGAACAAATCTAACAATAATAATAACCATATTTACCATACAAAAATAGCGCTGACGAAGCCCGCAAATGCGAACTGTGAAAGAGAATCCCTTTGCCTTCCGGCTTATGCTTGTTCCTTCCTCCATCTTCTTCGTCACTAGTGCCATCCATCTCCTTCATCTTGTCCTTCTTCGGAGCCACTTCTTGGTCTCTCAAAGTTCATTTTCAAATGTGTTCTAGCAACTTCCAACAATGGTGAATGGTGAAAGGTTTGTGATTCGTTCCCTTCATTGCCTTTTACCTCTCCCCGACATAGCGTTCCTATACACAATTGGATGATTAATGGACTATAATCCATAGCTCAACTAGCACGATGAAAAAGAGATGCATAATAATCTCACATATTCGTTGACATTGACACCACTTGGAGGATTAAGATGCACTTGCGCCATACACGAGGACCAACGGCTACAAGCCGGTTTGATGATATCACATCGGCCTTGTAGAGACCGATATGACTAATAGACCGGTTGTGCAACACGAGGCATAAGTTGGAAGAACTTATGTTTTATGCGCTGCCAATAGCGCTTGCCGGTTTGGTCCGGTGCCGGTCACGACGTCGATGGACACTTGTGACCATGCCCACAGCAAGCAAACGTCTTCGACCTTAGTGTAGTTCACCGCACATTTCTTATTGTCCTTCTGGCCTTGGACGACATTGAATACTTCCTCCTCGATCTTCTCCAACTCAGCCTCCTCCTCTTCCTCGCCGCCCCCTCCTCTTCGTTGTACGGGAGCTGGTTATCCGTGATGTCGACCCCGGACTCGTTTAGCAGCTCTACAAATGAATTTGGAACTGTGTGAGGGTTGTAGCTGCATCGTTTGCAGGCATCAATTGCATTAGGAAATTGCGAAACCTAGAGAAGACAATGGACTCGTGGAGAAGACGATGGACATACCTTGTCGGCGCATCGGGCGGAACCTGGTACGCGATGGGCGAAGGATGGGGAGTCACGGGCGGTACCTGGGACGCGACGGGCGGCGGATGGGGGGTCACGGGAGGAAGGCCTGAGCGGCGCACGACCTGCTTTGTCAAGGTGCCCTTCTTTGCGACCCCCGCACCGGCGTCCTGCTTGGCGCCCGACGCAGCTGCGGCCTGCGACATACCGGTGTTCCCCAACTGCTTCCTCTTCGGAGCTTTGCCGATGTCGGGGTGGCTGGATAGAGCGGCGGCGGGGAGGGGGGGCAGATCCAAACTGAGCGGCAGCGGGGGTTGCCTACGGTGGCGCGGCCTCGACAGCGGGCAGAACCTCCATGGGCTCCATGGGTTCAGATCCGGTGGACTGCGGTGCCGGAGAGCGAGTTGGACGGGAGATCGATAGCGGCACGGGAAAGAGGAGAGGTGAAATGTCTGTCCCGCGCGAATGGCTCTTGCGGTACATGGCTCGCTCAGTTCGGCCTCGTACACCGAACATGTAGGGTTTCACCACTCAGTTCCTCCATGAACGGTAAACCGGAATACAATTCCGTCACCTTATACGGGTGTCACTAGATCGACTGACTTTCGCGGTAACGACAAGCGATCGGTTATTTTACAGTTTTGTCATGTTTATAGTTATTGTTACGGTTTCTCTAAGAGCCTCGAGTAGCTAAAGACATGTTCCATGACGTGTCATCTTAACCACCACATGCGGCAACACTATATAACACCAAATTCTTGTTAAAAAACAGAGTCACTCCTATCTAAACAACTGTAAGCTAAGAGCAACTCCAACAGCCGTTGTATATTTCGGCGCGCCAAAATTCGTATGCAGCACGTGTGATCCAGGTATAGCAGGCCGCACACGAATCTCCTCCGACAGAGGCGCTAAAAGTGAGCACTAAATTTTGCAGCACAAACCCCTCCAACAGACGCGCTAAACTAGGACACGCGTAAACAAAATTTTATAACAAATATAACAAAAAATAGATCTAGAAATTAGGTGGAAATACATTACATAGAACAGGAAAAAAACTATACATAAATAGTAGTACAGAAAATAGTAGAAAATAATGCAAAAAAATAATAGAAACTACTACTAGAATCTAGTCCCAGTTAAAGTCATCATCGGACGACGAAACTGATGTTGTGTCAGACCCCGACGTCGACGACAAACAATCCATCCAAAGAGGGATCGTCGTTGAAGATGGTCGGTCCACGACCATCTGCGCCTCGATGAACCGTGTCCGCCGGGCGCTGGTCACAACGGGTCTTTCAGTGCTCAACACGATGCGTGTTCCCCTGGCTGCTGGTCACAGTCACAACAAGCAAGAACATGAACATCCGAGGATGATATCTGACACTGCTGTCTCCAGATGCCGACTGCATATTCTCTGTGCACAGACATCTTAGCTGACAGTGTCTTGTGTCGTGTCTTCTCTCCTCCTGAGGCTGAACAGGAACCTCTGCACATTCAGGAAGGAAGCAGAGAAGGCCATGAGGAGTGACAGACAGCGATAAAGAATACTCCAAGATTGAGACAGTGACGGACCGGGAGGGAGGAGCAATTTGGTCACGCACGCACGCACATTGTTGCCAACCACCGGCAACTAACAGTTTGGTGTAGTGCTTGCTTGTGTTTGGTGGATCTGAATCACTCCGCCACCTCCTCTTTCCCACCCCCCACCCCACGCCTCACCTTCTTCTCCCCCCCTATCATCGGCAGCAAGAAGGGGCAGGGCTCCCGAATTCCCTCCCATGGCCACCAGGATTCTTGACAGGCTCGCCGTCGCGGCACACGGCGCCGGAGGCGTGCTGCCGCTCACCTTCTTCGACGTGCCCTGGATCTTCACGGGCCCCGTCGAGCGCGTCTTCTTCTACCCATACCCGCACCCCGCCGACCAATTCACCTCCACGCTCCTCCCCCGCCTCGTCTCCGCCCTCTCCGCCGCGCTCCGCCAATTCTACCCTCTCCTCGGCCGCGTCCGCCCCTGCGCCGACGGCGACGGCTACGAGTTCTGCTCCGGGGACGGCGACGCCGTCCAGCTCACCGTCGCCGAGAGCGACGACGACTTCGAGGACCTGTCCGGGGACGGGCCTAGGGACGTCGCCCGGCTCTACTCGCTCGTGCCACGCCTCCCGCCGCCGGGGGACTACGAGGGGTTCGCGCTCGCGGCCGTGCAGGTGACCGTGTTCCCCGGGCGCGGGATTGCTGTCGGCGTGTCGATACACCATGTCGCCTGCGACGATTCCAGCTACATGCATTTCGTCAAGACGTGGGCTGCCCACTGCCGGGTCGCGACCGCCGAGGCGGAGGAGGCGGTGCCTCCATCGCCACCGTTCTTGGACCGTGCCGTTGTCAGGGACCCCGACGGCCTTGCCGCCAGGACGCTCGACGAAATGCGGCAGCTGGCGGCCAGCGGACCGCCTCCCCAGCCACCTCCTGCCGGACCGCCGCCGAAGCTGGTCATCGCGTCCTTCACGCTCGCCCGCGCCTGCATCGACAAGCTCAAGCAGCGCGTGGCCTCGAACGCCAAGGACGCGGCGGTGGCCGGTGCTGTCCACTGCTCCGCGTTCACGGTGGCGTGCGCGTTCGCGTGGGCCTGCCTGGCGCGCGCTGGTGCCGCCGCGGGCGACGATGACCGCGCGCACCTGCTGTTCTCGGTGGAATGCCGGCGCCGCCTGGCCCCGCCGGTCCCGCAGGGGTACCTCGGCAACTGCCTGCGGCCCTGCTTCGTGGAGGTCGCCACGCGCGACCTGCTCGCCGCCGACGGCGTGGCCACCGCCGCCGCGGCGATCGGCGCGTCCATCAGGGCGCTGGACGACGCGGGGGGCGTGATGGCGGGCGCCGAGGGGTGGTTCCAGAAGATCCTCTCGCTGGTGCCTCGGCGGCCCATGTCCGTGGGCGGCTCGCCGCGGTACGGCGTGTACGACACGGACTTCGGGCTGGGCCGGCCAAGCAAGGTGGAGCTGGTGTCCATCGACAAGACCCCCGGCACCGTGTCGCTGGCGGAGGGCACCGACGAGGGGCAGCGCGGGATCGAGGTCGGCGTCGTACTGCCGGAGGCCGAGATGGCGCGCTTCGCCTCCTGCTTCTCCGATGGCCTGCTGCAGCTATGAGATCCTGCAGGCCGTCAGCTGCAGCACTTGTTTTTTCGCTGTTCATATTGCAAAGAAAAGAAATGCAAATTCTTGCTCTTCTTATACGAGTACTAAATTGTATATTTCAGAGATGGATAGTTAAATAAAATGTCAATTGAAGGACATGAGCTAGCGCTGGCGCATCATTTTCAGGTTAGGTTATGAGTGCCAAACTTGAGAAGAATTGGCTGGAAAGGTCTCCCAATAATGTTCGTTACGTGTGTGCATCACGGAATGAGCTTTCGGTGGTGCACCCAGCGAAGCAAACACCAACGGCATCGCCTTCACATCCACTAGCTTTTATTCTTCTTTTTTTCTTTCCTAATTTTATTATTGGATATATTATTATGTGGCCTCAGGAATTGCTCTTTTGTCTTCTTTTCTATTTGATTTATATTACTCCAAAAAAATATATACTTCCTCCATTTCAAAATATAAGCTTTGTGAAGCTAATGTATCTAGACCCCTTTTAGTATATAGGTTTGGAGAGGTTGGGAGTGAACCTACACTAAAAAGAATCTATATTCATTAACTTTAGGTTAGGGCACATCCGATGTTTTATACATTGGCGCCAATGATCCGACGAGGCTGTCGTTAGAGGAGCTGTCATCGACAGATCTCAACAGGATCCTTAGGCCGCTGATAAGCTCGAGAGCTGATGAAGCCCTTCCGGCGGAATCGTCGACTACGCCATACATCGTAACCAAATATGTACCTGAGGTATTTGTTCCTTCTTAGCGCCGCTGCAAGCGTTTTGTTGCCATGGTTGATGTGGCGATCTTTTTCTTGCAGGAGTTGAAGGTGGAGAACATGATCCCTCCATTGCAGAAGTTGAAGGTCAAAGCCAAGGAGGTACTCAGTCAATTCCATCGGGAAATGTTCTTGAAGGACACGACGCTAGAGGATGTTGATGCGTTGGCGGAGGCGCTCGCAGGGGATGCACCCGCGGAATACAATAAGGCACAGAAAGGCACGGGTACATCCCTCGGGCCGGCGATGGCGCAGGCTTGCAGCGTCCAATTGGATGTCAGCAAGGCCACCTCCAAGATGCCTGTGGCAATAGATGGTTCTGAGGTATCATTCGCTCCTTTTGCTTCTTGCTACAAGAAGTATGGCCCGTGGCTCATAGAGATGCTCACGAAGTACTCAATGGAGCAGAAATGATTGGTCGCGGAACAAGCCATGGAGACGGAGGCTGCCATGGACGTCGCGAAGCCCTCGGGTGCTTCTGCATAGTCGCATGTTTAGCGTCCCATAGTTGTTGCCTAGGAGTAGTTCACTGTCTTTTGTATTCATACGTAGTAGAATTTTGTGTAAATATATGTTCTATCTTCTGTTTGTCCTTTTCCTTGTTCTTATTGTCTGCTGCTATACCTTTAGTAGGGTTCATCGGGCATTGTTCCGACAGATTCGGCTATACCTTCGGCTCCTCCATAGCCGAGGGCGAATGAACTGTCACAGCTGCCTCTGCTCCGCGACCACGTGATGAGTCTAGAGAAAGACGTTGCCATCAACCGTGGTCATGCGGATGTGTGAAAGTCGAAAGCAGAGAAAGCTGCTGAGAGGGAGAAGTATCCCCTTGAAGAGTTTGCGCAAATTGGTGAGCAATTGCAATGTAAGTAGGGTTCAACCATCCGGTCTTTACTGCTATTGCCTGTTTTGTTGACTGACTTGTTGTTCCTGTAGTTGTGAATCGCATTCCGCAGGAAGAAAAAGAGCAAATCGACATTCGGCTGAACTGCCTCACCCAGCAGGAACTGGAGGCTAGAGGATTCTTCTGGATGGACCGGAACCGAGCGATCATGGTGGCAACAATATATGACCGAGTTCACTAGGTGCTTCGGGTGCTAAAGAGCATGAGGTCAGCACTTGCATCAATTTGCAGCGCCATGTTCCCTCTAGACGAGGCTGCGTCCAACATGCTAGGGTTGCTTTAGAAGTTCCGAAACATGGGCGCGGTGAAGGAGTGCATGCGCCAGCAACTTGCCACGGGTGCCAAGGTTGCATTGTCCCTTGTGCGCCTGCATCGCCCGGATATGGATCTGGCGGAGATAGTAGCGGGGCCACCTGTTCCTCCAGAGGGCATGTCATGGAACATGCGACCCTATTATTGCGCGGTTGCCTAGCCTGCCGAGGATGTTTTTCGATTGTTCAACGAGCACACCAATGTTTTTCTTCGGCGACGGTAGTGGTTAGATTTCCTATGTAGGAAATATACAAGATGTAAATGTTGTATAGTTTCGACTAGGCGACTAAGCCCTTGTAACGATTGTGCATGGTATGCGTTTCAATTGTATGAATAAGCATGCCGTTTTTGTTAGCCTGATGCTCTGCCCATCTCAGCTCCTTGCCAGCCTGTCAGTTGAGTTGCAACTAGGTTAGAGTTTACAAGGGTTTGATTGCATAGTCATCTACTCAAGTGGATGCAATGGTGGTGAGCCGACCAGGTCGTCGGGTGAGGCGTAGCCGCCGCGTATAATTTGCGATAAAATGTAAGGGAGAAAACATATTGGCCGAGGGACTTAGCTTTATTTATTGCGAATATCAGGTACATATTTTGGCTGAGTAGCCTTATTAAAAGTAAATACATCTAGGGGTAGAAGCATCGCAGCTACGCCACGTTTCAGGGATTGGAGTATGTTACTCCGGATTCTACATCCTTGAGGCGATAGGCGCCATCCGGGATCACTTCGGTGACCACATAAGGTCCCTTCTATGGGGACTCGAGCTTCAGATGTCCTTTCTGCTTGAGTCACAGGATGAGGTCGTTCTCGACGAAGGACCTTGGTCGTAGCCATCATATGTGGTATTTGCAGAGGCTCTATTGGTACACTATCAAACGAGCAGCGGCAATGTCGCGTGCCTCGTCCAGTAGGTTGATGGAGTCTTCAAGTGCGGCCATAGATTCGGCCTCGCTATAAGCGATGACCCGCTAGGCCTTGTAGCACACTTTAGCTGGTAGCACCGCCTTGGCACCGTGCACCATGAAGAAAGGCGTATAGCCTGTGGAGCTGTTTGGCGCCGCTTTTTCAAGAGGTCGTAGGAGCCGCTTCTTGATGTCATTGCATATGAGGCCGTTGGCCTTTTCGACTTGATCGTTGTTCTGAGGGTGTGTGAACGAGGCATAACTGATGTTGATGCCAAGATTGACGCAGAAGTCTTGGAACTCATTCGAGGTGAAGTTTGTTCTGTTTTCGGTGATGATGTTGTGCGGCACCCCGAACCTGAAGACGATGGACTCGAAGAACTTGACGACGGTGGTGCCGGTCTAGTTGGTGATGGGCGTGGCCTTAATCCACTTGGTGAACTTGTCAACATCAACGATGAGGTAGACGTAACCTCCGGGTGAGGACCTTTGCAGCTTGCCGACCATGTAGAGTCCCCATTGCGCAAAGGGCCAGGATAGCGATATTGGCCGCAACTCCGAGCCTGCGCATGTGCCTTGTCGGCGAACCGTTGGCAGGAGTTGCACCTCTTGACTATGCTTTTGGCATCGCACATCGTCGTTGGCCAGTAGAATCCAGCCCGTAAGGCTTTGGCGACTAGGACACAATTGCCTACGTAGTGGTCGCAGATGCCTTCATCGATATCAAGGAGGATGCTCCTTCCGTCACCGTTGGTAACGCATCGATGGAGGACTCCGGTAATGCTCCGTTTGTAGAGCTTGCCATTGATTATGGTGAAGGCCTTTAAACAATGAGCGATGTGTTGCGCGTCCATTGAATCTTTTGGCAGCTTCTTGCTTAGTAGGTACGTAATGTATGGCTGAGTCTAGCATGGCTCAATCATGATGACCTCCATGAGGCTTCCGATTGAAATGTCCGACCCTTCTTATTCGAGTGCCTTAGATTCTTCGGGTGGCGTATCCCCCGAGTGTGTTGCTACGTCAGTCGTGTTCTTGGGTGGTTTGTTCTTGATGGAGTGCTCACATATATGTTCCAGGAACACGCCTGGTGGAACTGGAGCATAGGTGAAGCCAATGTTGACGAGTTTATCAGCTTCTTCATTGCTTTTGCAGCCAACATATCGGAGATCACAACCATCAAAGCCTCCTTCGAGTGCGTTGTAGGGGTCGCGGTAGCCGATCATGTTTTCGTTGACAATGTCGCACTGGTGCATCGTTTTCTGCACAGCTAGGTTGGAGTTTCCATAGATGACCAGTCGAGTGGTGTCGCAGACTTTGGCCATCTGCATCCCGTGGAGCAGGGCCTCATATTCTGCTTCATTGTTGGACGCGTGGAACCGCATTCGGAGTACGTACCGCATCTTGTCACCGTACGGGGATGTTAGGATTACTTTGGCTTCGACTCCTTCTTGGCGCTTGGATTCGTCGAAGTGCATCTTCCAGACCCTCGACAGGTCTGGTGTGTCTGTAAGTTGGAGTTCCATCTAGTGGACAAGAAAGTCCGGAAGCACCTGGGATTTGATGGCGGTGCGCCGCTCATAGATGATGTCTCGCGAGGACAGCTCTATGACCTAAAGGGCCACCCGCCCCGTTGATTCGGGGTTGTTGAGGATGTTTGATAGTGGCGCGTCGTTGACTACTGTGAGACCCTGGCGCATGGCTTAATAGGATTGATAGTATACCCATACCAACAAGTTGTAACTTATTTTCGAAATCCCATTTGAAAAGAACTCTAAGGTTAAGAGAGCTTGGCCTGGAGCAATATGAGGATGGGTGACCGGCCGGGAAGTGGGTACCGGGTGCGCACGAATAAGGACAAAGTGCACAGAAAAGTGTTGGTCTGTGGGGTTAGTCTAGAGATCCTATTAAGCTGCCATGAGTGACAGCCGTTGGTGCGGCGAGGCCGGGGTGTTACAAGTGGTATTATAGCCTACCCTCACGGTTACATGGGCGTGCGTAGGTCAGTGGCGGACATGTGGAGCATGGTGCGTGTGGTCCGGAGTGGACACTGCATGGAACATGTGCCGGCACTGGACGCACAGACGTGTGCCAAGAGGGGACATTCCTGGCTTATGGTTGATCGACGAGGGCATCGATCTTCTAAAGGTGGGTGTATGTGAGACCCTGGCACATGGCTTAATAGGATTGATAGTATACCCATACCAACAAGTTGCAACTTATTTCCGGAAGCCCATTTGAAAAGAACTCTGAGGTTAAGCGTGCTTGGCCTAGAGCAATTTGAGGATGGATGACCGACTGGAAAGTGGGTACCGGGTGCGCACGAGTGAGGACAAACTGCGCAGAAAAGACTAGTGTTGGTTTATGGGGTTAGTCTAGAGATCCTATTAAGCTGCCAGGAGTGACAGCCGCTGGTCCGAAGAGGCCGGGGTGTTACAACTACCACGATCTGGTGCTCCTGGAAGTAGTGGCGTAGTGTTGGAATTATGCCCTAGAGGCAATAATAAAGATGTTATTATTATAATTCTTGTTCATGATAAAGTTTATATTCCATGCTAGAATTGTATTAAGCGGAAACTTTGATACTTGTGTGGTTTATGAACAACACCGTGTCCCTAGTACGCCTCTATGGACTAGCTCATTGATTAATGATGGTTAAGGTTTTCTAACCATAGACATGAGTTGTCAATTAATAATGAGATCATGTCATTGGGAGAATGATATGATGGACAGACCCAAATTAAGCAGAGCAATTAGATCGTGTCATCGTGTTCATCTTTGAAGCTTTTCTTATGTCAAATATTGTATTCCTTAGACCATGAGATAATGCAACTCCCTGGTATCGGAAGAAAGCTTTGAGGTCATCAAACGTCATCCTATGAGAGGGTGATCATAAAGGTGTCTCTCAGGTGATCGGAAAGTACTTGTTGGGTTGTATGTATCGATATGGGATTTGTCCCTCCCAAGTCAGAGAGATATACTTTGGGCCCACTCGGTAATCGATATCAACACCGCTTGCAAGCAAGTGGTTAAGGAGTTAATCACAAAGTGATATCGGATTACGGAACGAGTAAAGTACTTGCTGTGAACGAGATTGAACTAGGTATTCCGATGCCAACGATCGAATCTCGGGCAAGTAAAATATCGGCGTGTGAAGGGAATATATATCTGGGATTAATTGAATCCTGGCATCGTGGTTCATCCGATATGATCATCGATGAATATGTGGGAGTCAATATGGGTTTCAGATCGGCTGTTGATTATTGATAGAAGATCATATGCGCATATTCTCGAACCGAAGGGTCACACATAACGTGTCTCGGCGCTAGGATAGAATGGATAATTGGTTTATGAGTTTTGTTGGTCTCGGATGAGATCCAGGACATCACGATAGGTTCGGAATGGTCAGAGAATAAGATTCATATAAGGAAAGCAGTTTTGGATTTGAATTGTTTGAATGTTGGTATTGTCTAGGAAGGTTCTAGAAGCTTCGTGGGACGAACGAGGCCCCACTTGTCGGGAGGCGTGGGCCTCTGAGGAGTGCCCTGGCCGCATTGGTCCAGGGGCACAAGGCCCCATAGGCCCAGCCGGCCAAGCCCTAGGGGAAACCCTAGGGAGAGCTTCTAGAAGGGGGGAAACTTGTCCCCCACTCCACCCATGTGGCCGCCGGCCCTAGGGATTGGAGGAGGGGCAAGGGCATCTGGCCAGCCCTCTATATAAAGAGGGCAGGGGCGCACCCTCCCCCCACATCTCCTCCAACCCTAGCCGCCTACCTGCTGCCCTCCTCTCTCTCTCTCCCAACTGCGCGTAGGCGAAGCCCTGCCGCAGAAACTCTCCACCTTTGCACCACGCCGTAGTTTTGTAGATCCAATCTATCTCTCCACCCCACTTCCTGGACCTAGGAAGGAGGAGACGTCGAGGTGCCGTACGTGTGCATCTCTCGGAGGCGTCGCCACTTGCGGCGTTGGATCGGATCGAATCGCGAGGAGGAAAAGGCTAGTACGACTACATCAACCACGTTTTGTCGAACGTTCCGCTGTGCGATTTCTTCAAGGGTATGAAGATCCCATCTATCCCCCCTCGTTGTTTGCATCTCCTAGATTAGATCTTGGCTTTTCCCGTTCGCATCCGTAGAAAATTTTGATTTGCTATGCTACGAAACCCTTCAGTGGTATCAGAGCTAGATCTATGCGTAGATGTGTTTCACGAGTAGAACACAACATGCTTGTTGCGGGCGTTGATGTTTTCTGTTGCAAGCCTCTTGTTGTGTACTTCTTATGACGCGGGATAGTGAGATTGAAGCGGTCCAGGCCAACTTTACGCGACCTCGTTCGCGAGACCGGCTCCACACTTGACGTGTGGCTTGTTCCACACATGCGGCTGGTGGATGTCAGTTTCTCTCACTATAGTTGTCATGGGATTTACACCGGATGTTGGCAATCATAATATCACCGTTGTGGCTTTCCGTAGGTAAGAATCGTTCTTAGCTTGTTACTCCCATAAGCCACGTAAAACATGCAACAACAAAGTATAGGCGTCTAACTTGTTTTTGCAGGGAGTGTTTCTGTGATATGGTATGGCCCAAGATATGATGTGTATGTTGTATGCAATGATCATGTTTTGTAATATTTCACGACTTGCATGTCGATGAGTACACAACCGGCAGGAGCCATATGGTTGTCTTTATAATTGTGTATGACCTGTGTGTCAAGTTCTTATACGCCATGTAAGAGCTTTACTTTATCGTTAAGTAGTTAGCAATAGTTGTAGTTGCTATTCGTGGTGGAGGCAATCATGGTGGAGTGATGGAGATCATGCTAGCACGCACAAGATGGAGATCATTGCGCGGAGATTGGCTATACCATGTCACATAAAATTATATGCATGTGATGTTTATCCTTTTATGTATCTTATTATGCTTAGATCGCGATGGTAGCATTATAAGATGATTCCTCACTTAAAGATCAAGATAAAACTGTGTTCTCCCCATATATGCACCGTTGCAAAAGTTCGTCGTGTTCAAGCACCACATGATGATCGGGTGTTATAAAATCTACGTTCACATACAACGGGTGCAAGCCAGTTTTGCACACGCGGAAATACTTGGGTTTGACTTGACGAGCCTAGCATGTACAGACATGGCCTCGGAACACATGAACCGAAAGGTTAAGCATGAGTCATATGAATGATATGATCGACACTTTGTTGTCCACCATTGAAACCACATCTCTTCTCGTGAAGATCGGATTAGGTGTGGTGAATTTGGATCATGTTCACTAAACAACTTGAGGGATGTTGAATTTAGTGGGAGTTCATCTAGTAATTTGATTAAGTTGAACTAGTTATCATGAACATAGTCTAAGTTGTACTTGCAAATTTTGTAGATCAAATGGCTAAGTCCAACTTCAACTTCAACGTTTTTGCTGAGAAAGAAAAGCTTAAGAACAATGGGTCTAACTTTACCAACTGGTTCCGCAATCTGAGAATCATTCTCGCTGGCGGACAAAAGGACTATGTCCTTGAGAAAGCGCTAGGTGGCACCCCTGCTATAGATGCGCCGACTGATGAAAAAGCTGTTTATTAGTCGCGCAAAGATGATTATGGTGTGATTAAGAGCACCATGTTGTTTGCTATGGAATCGGACCTTCAAAATCGTTTTGAGGAGTTCGCCGGGCCCTTTGAGATTCTTGAGGAACTGAAAACCATGTTTCAGACTCAGGCCCGTTCTGAGATATATGAGATCTCTGAGAAATTCTTTAACTACAAGATGGAGGAAGGGAGTTCCGTTAGTGAGCACGCCATTAAGATGTCGGGCTACACTCAACGCCTTGAGCAACTGGACTGCAAGATTCCAGAGGAGCTCAAGATTGACAGAGTTCTGCAATCACTCCCTCCTAGCTACAAAGGTTTTGTAGTTACTCATAATCAGATTGGTTCCACTGATATGATCACTGAGCTCTTCGCTAAGCTATAAGCTACGGAGGTGGACATCAAGAAAGATAATCATGTGTTGATGGTCAACAAGCCCCCCAGCTTTAAGAAAGGTAAGGGTGCAAAGAAGTCCTTCAAGAAAGGCAGCGGCAAGCGCGTTGCCCCTGCTGAGAAGAAGCTCAAGTCTAGACCTAAGCCGGACAGTGAGTGCTTCTATTGCAAGGACAAGGGTCACTTGAAGCGCAACTTTCCGAAGTACTTAGCGGACAAGAAGGCTGGCACCATCAAAGGTATATTTGATATACATGGTATTGATGTTTACCTTACTAGCGCTCGTTGTAGTGTCTGGGTATTTGATACTAGTTTAGTTGCTAATATTTGTAACTCGAAACAGGAGCTACGGAATAGACGGCGGCTAGCGAGGGATGAGGTGACGATGCGCGTTGGCAACGGATCAAGAGTTGATGTGATGGCCGTCGGCACGCTCTCCTTAGTTTTACCTTCGGGATTAGTTTTAAACCTTAATAAATGTTATTATGTGCCTACGTTGAGCATGAACATCATATCTGGATCGTGTTTATTGCAAGACGGTTATTCATTTAAATCGGAGAATAATGGTTGTTCTATTTATATGACTAACATCTTTTATGGTCATGCACCTGCTATGAATGGTTTATTTCTTCTGAAACTCAAAAGCAATGAAACATACATCCATAACATTGAGGCTAAGAGATGCAAGGTAGAGAGTGATAATACGACTTATTTGTGGCACTGCCGTCTAGGTCATATTGGTGTAAAACGCATGAAGAAACTCCATTCTGATGGACTTTTGGAGTCTCTTGATTTTGAATCATTTGACACGTGCGAGCCATGCCTCATGGGCAAGATGATCAAAACCCCATTCTCCGGAATAATGGAGCGAGCAACGGACTTATTGGAAATCATACATACCGATGTATGCGGACCAATGAGTGTTTCGACGCGCGGTGGTTATCGCTATTTTCTCACTTTTATTGATGACTTAAGTAGATATGGGTATATCTATTTAATGAAACATAAATATGAAACATTTGAAAAGTTCAAAGAATTTCAGAATGAAGTGGAAAACCATCGTAGCAGGAAAATTAAATTTCTACGATCCGATCGTGGAGGTGAGTATTTGAGTTATGATTTTCTCACGCATCTTAAAGCAAGCGGAATCGTTTCGCAACTCACGCCACCCGGAACACCACAGCGCAATGGTGTGTCTAAATGCCGGAATCGAACTCTATTAGATATGGTGCGATCAATGATGTCTCTTATAGATTTGCCATTATCATTTTGGGGTTATGCATTAGAAACCACTGCATTCACTTCAAATAGGGCACCATCTAAATCCGTTGAGACGACACCATATGAACTGTGGTTTGGTGCTAAACCTAAGTTGTCGTTTCTTAAAGTTTGGGGATACGAAGCTTACGTCAAGAAGTTGATGCCGGACAAGATCGAACCCAAAGCGGAGAAATTTGTCTTCATAGGATATCCTAAGGAAACGATTGGGTATACCTTCTACCACAGATCCGAAGGCAAAGTGTTTGTCGCAAAGAACGGATCCTTTCTTGAGAAGGAGTTTCTCTCGAAAGAAGTGAGTGGGAGGAAAGTAGAGCTAGACGAGGTTATTGAACCTTCTCTTGAGTTGGAGAGTAGCGCAGCACCTGAAATTGTTCTAGTGCCGTCTACACCAACAATAGAGGAAGCTAATGACAAGGATCATGAAGCTTCAAACTATGCTACTACTGAACGTCGCAGGTCGACAAGGTCACGTACCCCTCCTGAGTGGTACGGCAACCCTGTCTTAACTTTCTTGTTAGTAGACAACAGTGAACCTGCGAACTATGACGAAGCAATGATGAGGCCAGACTATGAGAAATGGCTAGAGGCCATGAAATACGAATTAGGATCCATGAGCGAAAACCAAGTATGGACTTTGGTGGACCCTCCTAGCGACCGAAAGGCCGTTGAGTGCAAATGGATTTTCAAGAAGAAAACGAACGCGGATGGTAATGTTACTGTCTATAAAGCACGGCTTGTCGCGAAAGGTTTTCGACAAGTTCAAGGTGTTGACTACGATGAGTCTTTCTCTCCCGTAGCGATGTTTAAGTCCATTCGGATTTTATTAGCAATTGTTGCGTTTCATGATTATGAAATATGGCAGACGGATGTCAAGACTGCGTTCCTCAATGGCAACATTGATGAAGAGTTGTATATGATGCAACCCGAAGGTTTTGTCTATCCTAAGGATGCTGATAAGGTGTGCAAACTTCAGCGTTCCATTTATGGACTGAAGCAAGCATCTCGGAGTTAGAACCTTTGTTTTGATCAAGTTATCAAGAGCATTGGATTTGTTCCAAATTGCTACGAAGCTTGTATCTACAAGAAAGTGAGTGGGAGCTCAGTGACATTTTTGGTACTATATGTGGATGACATATTGATTATTGGAAATGACATTGACATGCTTAACGATGTGAAGAGTTATTTGAACAAATGTTTTCCAATGAAAGACCTAGGGGAAGCTGCTTATATATTGGGCATCAAAATCCATAGAGATAGACAAGGACGCCTGATAGCTTTAAGCCAAAGTACATACCTAGACAAAGTTCTGAAAAGGTTCAGAATGGATAAGGCAAACAAAGGTTCAGTGCCTATGTTGTCAGGTAAGATATTGAGCAAGGCTCAGTGTCCAGCTACGGTAAACGATAGAGAAGCTATGAGCAAAGGGCCTTATGCCTCGGCCATAGGTTCTATCATGTATGCCATGCTGTGTACTAGACCGGATGTGTCCAATGCTCTTAGTTTGATGAGCAGATACCAAAGTGATCCAAGAGTGGAACACTGGACAGCCGTAAAGAACATCCTAAAGTATCTAAATAGGACTAAAGAAATGTTCTTGGTCTATGGAGGTGATGAGCAGCTCGTCGTAAAAGGTTACATCAATGCTAGTTTCGACACCGACAAGGATGATTCTAAATCTCAGACATGATACGTTTATATTTTGAATGGAGGAGCTGTGAGCTGGAGAAGCTGTGAGCAAAGCGTGATCGCAGGATCTACAGTAGAAGCGGAATACATGGCTGCTGCAGAAGCGTCAAGTGAAGGAGTTTAGATCAGGAACTTCACCACTGATCTTGGTGTGGTTCCAAGTGCCTTGGACCCACTGGAGATATTGTGTGACAACACTGGCGCCATAGCACTGGCTAAGGAACCAAGATATCATCCAAAGACCAAGCACATCAACCGCAAGTTTCATATAATTCGAGATTATATAACATATGGAGATCTGAAGATTAGCAAAGTACATACGGATCTGAATGTCGCAGATCCGTTGACTAAACCTCTTCCACGAGCAAAACATGATCAGCACCTTAGTGCCACGGGTGTTAGATTGTTGCTAGATGTAAACTAGATTATTGACTCTAGTGCAAGTGGGAGACTGTTGGAATTATGCCCTAGAGGCAATAATAAAGATGTTATTATTATAATTCTATTTCATGATAAAGTTTATATTTCATGCTAGAATTGTATTAAGCGGAAACTTTTATACTTGTGTGGTTTATGAACAACACCATGTCCCTAGTACGCCTCTATGGACTAGCTCATTGATTAATGATGGTTAAGGTTTCCTAACCATAGACATGAGTTGTCAATTAATAATGAGATCATGTCATTGGGAGAATGATATGATGGACATACCCAAATTAAGCAGAGCAATTAGATCGTGTCATCGTGTTCATCTTTGCGAAGCTTTTTCTTATGTCAAATATTGTATTCCTTAGACCATGAGATAATGCAACTCCCTGGTATCGGAAGAAAGCTTTGAGGTCATCAAACGTCATCCTATGAGAGGGTTATCATAAAGGTGTCTCTCAGGTGATCGGAAAGTACTTGTTGGGTTGTATGTATCGAGATGGGATTTGTCCCTCCCAAGTCGGAGAGATATACTTCGGGCCCACTCGGTAATCGATATCAACACCGCTTGCAAGCAAGTGGTTAAGGAGTTAATCACAAAGTGATATCGGATTACGGAACGAGTAAAGTACTTGCTGTGAACGAGATTGAACTAGGTATTCCGATGCCAACGATCGAATCTCGGGCAAGTAAAATATCGCGTGACGAAGGGAATATATATACGGGATTAATTGAATCCTGGCATCGTGGTTCATCCGATATGATCATCGATGAATATGTGGGAGTCAATATGGGTTTCCAGATCCCGCTGTTGATTATTGATAGAAGATCATGTCTGCATATTCTCGAACCCGAAGGGTCACACACTTAACGTGTCTCGACGCTAGGATAGAACGGATAATTGGTTTATGAGTTTTTGTTCAGAGTCTCGAATGAGATCCAGGACATCACGAGAGGTTCCGGAATGGTCCGGAGAATAAGATTCATATAAGGGAAAGCGGTTTTTGGATTTCGGAATTGTTTCGGAATGTTCGGTATTGTACCGAAAGGTTCTAGAAGCTTACGGAGTGGGACCAACGTGGCCCCACTTGTCGAGAGGGGGCGTGGGCCTACGAGGGAGTGCCCTGGCCGCATTGGGCCAGGGGCACAAGGCCCCATAGGCCCAGCCGGCCAAGCCCTAGGGGAAACCCTAGGGAGAGCTTCTAGAAGGGGTGGAGGGAAACTTGCCCCCACTCCACCCATGTGGCCGCCGGCCCTAGGGCTTGGAGGAGGGGCAAGGGCAGCCGGCCAGCCCTCTATATAAAGAGGGCAGGGGCGCACCCTCCCCCCACACCTCCTCCAACCCTAGCTGCCTACCTGCTGCCCTCCTCTCTCTCTCTCCCAACTGCGCGTAGGCGAAGCCCTGCCGCAGAATCTCTCCACCTTTGCACCACGCCGTCGTGTTGTAGATCCAATCTATCTCTCCACCCCACTTGCTGGACCGAGGAAGGAGGAGACGTCGAGGTGCCATACGTGTGCATCTCTCGGAGGCGTCGCCACTTGCGGCGTTGGATCGGATCGGATCGCGAGGAGGAGAAGGCTAGTACGACTACATCAACCACGTTCTGTTGAACGTTCCGCTGTGCGATTTCTTCAAGGGTATGAAGATCTCATCTATCCCCCCTCGTTGTTTGCATCTCCTAGATTAGATCTTGGCTTTTCTCGTTCGCATCTGTAGAAAATTTTGATTTGCTATGCCGCGAAACCCTTCACGTAGTCGACGTGCCATCATGAACACATCATAGGCTAGCTTCTGGTAGTGAGGGTACCTCTGCTTTATTAGTGTAAGTACCTCGTCGAGATAGTACACTGGGCATTGTACCCCATGGGTCTTTCCCTCTTCGGATCGTTCAACGACAAGCATGGTGATGACCACCTGGTGTGTCACGGCTATGTACAACAACAATGACTCCTTCTCCTGAGGTGTCACCAGTACTGGTGAAGTTCATACCAGGCGCTTGAGGTCTTCGAATTCCTCTTGAGATTCCACGGTCCACTCGAACTTCTCCGTATTACGGAGGAGTTGGTAAAAAGGGAGAGCCTTTTTGCCCATTGGACTTATGAATAAGCCGAGCGCTGTGATTCGCCCAGCTAGCTACTAGACACCCTTGATATTCTTTGGCTTCTCCATGGCCATTATGGCCTTTATTTTCTTTGGGTTTGCTTCGATTCCCCTTGTGGAGATAAGGTACCCGAGTAGTTGGCTAGAGGGGACGCCGAAAGTGCACTTTTCCGGGTTCAGCTTGATCATGTATCTATAGAGGTTATCAAACGTCTCGTGGAGATCATCGACCAACGCCGTGGACTCCTTGGTCTTGACCCTATGTCATCGACATAAACTTGTATGTTGTGACCAAGATGACTTTCGAGGCAGGCCTTCATGCACCGTTGATAGGTTGCACCTGCGTTCTTCAGCCCGAAGGGCATCGTTTTGTAGTAGTAGACCCCGAATGGCATGATGAAGGCCATTTTCTCTTGGTCCTCCACCTTCATCCGAATCAGGTGGTATCCTGAGTAGGCATCGAGGAAAGAGAGGCGCTCATACCCCACGGTTGAATTGATGATTTGATCGACCCGAGGTAACAGGAAGTGTTCCTTTGGCAGTGCTTATTCAGGGCTGTGAAATCCACACACATCCGCAGGATATCTGTGTCCTTTTTTGGCACCAGCACTGGGTTAGCCACCCACAAGATCTCCTTGATCTCTTGGATGAAGTTGGCATCGAGGATGGCGTGGTATTGTGATGGCCAGTCGTCCACCTCGAATTTGAGTCATTCACGCCTGAAGTTCTTGGGGGTGCCAAAGATGACATCCATCCAGATTTTGCCCAGGGGTAAACTCTCTTTCCTGGGACGATGCTGTGAAAGGTTGTGTCAGATGCCTCTAGGCTGGAGATCGGGATCCACATGGCTTCCAAGGTGCTGGCGAGCATGAGGTTGATTCCACTGCCGCTGTACATAAAGACCCGACTCATGTCTAACTCCCCTATATGCGCCTTGAGCACCAGGGCAGAGTGGCAAGGGCGAGGTGATTTGGCAAGGGTGATCGGATCGATCGAAGGTGATGTAGGATTCAGAGCCGCTGAGGTACTCAGGCATGACCGGTAGGGAGGTGACGACCAAGTTTATTTGGAGGGTGATTGTCTTCTGGATCATGTTGGATGGGCACCCATTTTGGATCATGCCCATAGTTCCCAGCGCGTGCGTGTACTGGTCTCTTCCATTGTTCTGTGTCGGTGCAGCCGCAGGCTATGCGGGTCCTCTAGGTGGTGGCGGTGGGGCACCATGTGCAATGGGTCCTGGGACGGTGTCGTACCCTTGGTTAACCGCGTCACATTGTAGCTGGGCATATCCGTCGTGGAGCTTTTGAAACTCTTGACAGTCCTTAAGCCGGTGACTGGATTTCTTCTTGCCGTCCTATTTATCAATGTAGAAGTTTATGTTACAGGGACCAGGAAATTTCTCCATGGTAGAGAGTGCATCATCGTGGTAGCTGCTGCTGCGGTTGCCTTCGTCGCGGCGCGCGACCATGTCGACATCTTCATGGTCTTCGTAGCCACGCATTCTCCTTTTTCCTCGGCGGTCACGCCTACGGCTGAGGTCGTCCTCGTCATATGATCGCACTCGGTTGTTGTGGATGGTGTCTTCTCCATCTGCCCAACGATTGCCAATATCCATCAGTTGATTGATGGTTTTCGGCTTTGTACAACCTAGCTCTTCCCTGAGCTTGCGGCATCGCACCCCACCATTGAATGTGTCGATTGCCCGCTCCTCGGAGATGTCCTCTGTAGAGTTCTTGATGATGGAACATCGTTGGATGTAGGAGCGGAGCGACTCGTTAGGCTTCTCACAGCAAGTGCATAGCTCTTCGATTGAGGCTGGCTTCTTGTATGTGCCCTTGAAGTTGTGGACGAAACTGTAGACCAACTCTTCCCAGCTGCGGATGGATCCAGGAGGGAGATTATTGAGTCAGGATCTTGCCGCACCCTTCAGTTGCAGCTAAAGGCATTGCATGGCTGTGTTCTTGCTTCTGCCATGGAACTTGACTGACGAGATGTGGTTGTCTAGCCAGATCTTCGACTCCTAAAGGCCATCGAACTTCGAATTGTCCGAAGGAAGTTTGAAGCCCTTAGGCATCTGCGATTGCCGTATGGCTCGGCTAAAGCATCTAGTGCCACAGAGCTCTTTGTCTTCGTCTTCCGACTTGGTGGAGCACGCGTGTTTGGCACGCATCTTGTCGACTCCGTGCTGCGTGAGCTTGTCGCGAGCGTTGTAGTTGCGGATCCTCCACCGTGGGCTACGGCGTTGCCGCGACAGGTTGTGTTCATCCTTATCGGGGGAATACGAGCGGTTCTGTCACCGTGGTTTTCTTCGGTTTCGGAGTTGCCTCTCCGGTCAGCGCGGCTCTTACGAGACCAAGGCCCGCAATAGCGGTCCGGTGAACGGCGGATCGCGGATCCTCGGCTGGTGGTTGGTTGGTCAACAGGTACGTGGTAGCTGCAATGATCGCGGCCTGTGGCGTTTTGAGCATCACATTACCCTGTGATTCCATCGACATGAATGTCAGGTCGAGGACCTTGGTGGCTTCACGCTTTGCTTCCGGGCCCAAGCGCTCTAGCCGAGAATTCCTTTTGTGGGCGTCGTTGCCATTGCCCTTGGAGGAGGACCCGTTGATGGAGGAGAGCGCTTCCCGTCGGGCGCTCAATTCGTTGGCTACCTATTGGCGTTGCTCTAGTCGAGCGTTCACGCTTGTTGGCGATGGTATTCCTTGACGAGGAGCTAGTGGTAGGCCATCAGCATATCGCGAGATGCGTATTCTGGCAAGGGGTTACCCCCGAGGGCCTCCCTGACATGTTCCCACCCGACATCGCTCAGATGAATCTTAGGATGACTCGGGTCACCACTGTTGGTGAAGTTGGGATTGGTTGGATTTCTGTCATTAGGTTTTGGAGAGTCACCTCTGTTTCCGGCCTTGGGGTTTGGCAGATCAGTCCCGTTGTCGTCGCTGTCGTGAGCATCGTCGTTGATGACATCGGCACACATGTAGCGGTGAGGGAGGTCGTTGCTCCCGAAGCTTTCCTATCAAAAGCCGCATGCCTCCTCGCCTGATAGAGGATCAAATAGATCGGAATCACAACGGTTGTCGCTATCCGAGTTGTAAACCGGCATAAGTGTGTCGAGTGCGTTCAGCGTGCTGATCGGGGGTGTCCACTGGGTAGGTGCGACCGCCAATGGCGTCACCCGCTCAGGGAGGCGAAGCATGCCGATCTTAACAACCTAGAAGCATAGGCTCCTGATCATCATGTCGACTCCGTCTCCTACAAAATCGAAGGCCGGACGCGTTGCCGGCGAGTGGATGATGAATTCCATGGTGCCGAAGAGGATATGATTCTCCGACGCCGAGGAGTCGAAGATCATGGGTGATGGGGCCATCACGATCACAACATCAATGCTCCCATTTTCCACAGACGGAGCCAACTAACGAGGGTTCGACTCGTCAATGCCTATTGTTATGGACTTGGGTTTTGAGGAAGAGAGTTGCACTGGAGATCGCGTTTGGCTAACAGACAAGCAACACGAGACACAAGGTTTACCCAGGTTCATGCCACCAGAAGGAAAACCATACTGTTGCTTGTCTTCTCTTGATTGACGGCGAAACCGATGATTACATGGGTGCGCAGATGAGATCTGGCAAGTGTGTTCTAGGGTTCCTTATCCTCCTCGACGCTCCCTCCTGTCCTTTATATGAGAAGGCCAGGTCTCGGGATAAAGTCGAGTCAGTTACATATTAAGGTTTTATTCTTTAAGATTTCTATCTAAAGCTAGCCGTATTCTCGAAGGAATCGCCTCCTCTGTGGGTCTGGGTCACCCGAATTCTTACCGGGTTTCGCCATCAGTTATGGATCATCACGTGGGCTCCTATTGGGCTGGACCGGATAGGCTAATATTGGATAGCCATAGGACATGCCCATGTCAGAGAGAGTATTATTATGTGGCCTCGAGAGTACAGAAAAATTCTATTTGCATGAAACGTTTTTTATAGGAAAACGATACGGTTCCCCTGGGGGATCCGATCCCCCGGGTCATCGCTTGCCCACCTGATATCATGCGTGTAGAGAGGCCCACCATGATAGACTTTTTTCTTTCCTTATCTCTTCTTCCTTGCGGTCATCTTCCAACTGCACGCACGCATCGGCCGGCTCGTGCCTCTCGCCCCCACGCCCCTCCGCCACCACGACCCGTCATCGCCACTGCTGTCGCGCGCCGCCGCCGCCCTGGTCTCGCGTGCTGCCTCCCCTAGCACCCCCAACTCACCCACGGCTGTACCGCTGCCCACAGCCATGGTGTGCCGCCATGGTCTCCTCATCGATGCTCCCTGTCTCGCCCCTCCCCCACCCCGCGCCCCACAATGTCTTCTGGTACTCCCGCAGGCGAGCCCTCCCCATCCGCCAACTCCTCTAGGGACAGGAGCCCTGCTACACGCTCTCCGCCGACAGCCATCTCCCACGTGGCGCTCTGCCAATGCCGGTGGTCGAGTGGACGGCATGGGCCTTCCTCCACCTCGCCTCCTTCGCCTCCCACGCGCCACGAGACGGTGCTGCTGCTGCCAAGGGGGGGAGAGGTCAAGGTGGCCTGCCATGGCGGTCGAGGCCTGCTCGCCTCTTCCAAGGATGCAGATCTATATTTTTTTGCTACATTCGTATATTTATTTAGCTATACACTTGTATTTGTTTTGCTACTTTAGTATTCTGTGAGTGCTATACCGTTTTATGTATTTTTCATCGTGAAAAAAAATACTTCAATGATGCTACAATGTCACCGTGTTTTTGCTACAACTATTTTATGATCTTGCTACAATAGCGCAAAGATGTTGCTACGTGATCTCCGACGAGGTATCCGGCGAGCTCTCCCGACAAAAGTCTCCGGCGAGTCTCAGACGAGGTCGGGTTTTTGCTACAATAGGACAATTTTTCTGCTACCATCGTTCTCTGGTTTTGCTATAATAGTGTAAAAGTTTTGCTACACAGTCTCCGTTGAGGTCTACTAGTAGCTTAAAGCGAGTCTTCATGAGGTCGGACATACTACATTAACACAACATTTTTGCTACACGGTCGCCGGTAAGATCTCCGGCGAAATCTCCGGCGAGGTCCGGTCTGTTTCTTTATTTTCTAGAGCGAACCGTTTTTTGCTACAATGTAGCAAAAGCGGAGCAAATGTAGCAAAATCGGGACAACTGTAGCAAAAGCGGGATTTTGATCCAAAAAGAGGACACATGGTTGGCTGGGGACCCGGAGGATAAAAAACACAAATCCCGCCGGGGACGCGTAGGGCTGCCGTTTTTTATACGTGGTGGAGCAGTAAAAAAATATGGGTGGAAGATTTCTCCAAGATCAAAGGAATGTTGTTTTGTGTGCAAACTCAAATTAGCCTAAAGAAAAACCAAATGGGCTGGGTAGTTAATGATTATTAATAAAAGCCTGTTACAAAGACCAGCCCATAACACCTACTTCCCTTCTGATTTCATGTTAAGGAGAGGTGAAATCCTAGAAGCCCAGCCCACTCCACCATCTTCCTTCAGTCCACTCTGCTCTATCCCCGTTACCGTCGGCCGCCGCCGCAGCAGCCGCCACCGCGATCGATCGCCGCCCGCCATGGCGTTTCGCAGAGCCGTCTCCCTCCTCGTCAGGCAGCGACTCCGGACCCTCGCTCCGGCTCCCGCGCCCCCCAAAACCCCAAACACTCTGTTCCCGCAGCCCCGCCGCCACTACTCCCCGCGGCCGCCGCCCGCCCTCCCCGCGTCCGCCGCGGCCATCGCTGAGGCCGCCGACGAGGCGTTCGAGGCAGCGTCCACCACCAACGATATGTTCTCCGCGTTCTCCCGCCTCCAGAGCGCGCTGCCGCCCACCGACAAGCGCCTCGCGCTTGCCTGCCTCAAGCTGGGCCAGCACCTCGAGTCCTCCTCCTCCGCCGACGCCTCCCGCGTCCTCGAGCTCGCCCTCCGCTCCATCGCGATCCTCGAGGCCGGCGGCCCCAGGTCCTCGGGGGCATCAGACTCCGACGCCGTCTCGCTCGCCATGGCCCTCCACCTCGCCGGCTCCGCCTCCTTCGAACTCACCCGCTTCCACGACTCGCTCTCCTTCCTCTCCCGCGCCCTCCGCCTCATCTCTCCGCTCCTGCCCTCTAAAGACGCCGCTGCTGGGGACGAGAGCGGCGACCCCGATGCCGAAGGATTTGACGTGAGGCCCGTGGCGCACGCGGTTCGCCTCCAGCTTGCCAATGTGAAGACGGCGATGGGGAGGCGGGAGGAGGCGCTCGCCGACATGCGCGCCTGCCTGGAACTGAAGGAGTCTATCCTGCCGCCCGGAAGCCGGGAGCTCGGTATCGCTTACCGGGATGTCGCGGAGGCTCATGCCGCCGTGCTTGACTTCAAACAGGCCCTGCCGTTCTGCCAGAAGGCGCTGGAGCTGCACGAGTTGACGCTAGGCAAGAACTCGGTCGAGCTTGCACACGACAGGCGGCTGCTCGGTGTGATATACACTGGTCTGGAGCAACACGAACAGGCGCTGGAGCAGAATGAGATTGCGCAGAAGGTGATGAGGAAGTGGGGTGTGGCTGGTGGCGATCTCCTGCACGCTGAGATTGATGCGGCGAACATCAAGATCGCATTGGGGAAGTTTGACGAGGCTGTAAGGGTGTTGAAGGGTGCTGCTAAGAAAGTGGAGAAGGATAGTGAGCCGCGGGCTCTAGTGTTCATATACATGGCGAAGGCACTCGCTCACCAGGAGAAGGTTGGGGACACGAAGAAGTGCTTGGAGATCGCCTGTGACATTCTGGAGAAAATGGAATCGTCTGTACCTGACAAGGTGGCCGAATTGTATGTCGAAGTGTCCTCGCTGTACGAGATGGTGAATGAGTTTGGCAAGGCAATATCTTTGATGAAGAGGAGTTTGGGGATGCTTGAAAGGATCCCTCAGGCACAACACTTGGAGGGGAATGTCTCAGCCAGGATCGGGTGGCTATTGCTTCTGACAGGGAAGGTGGCTGAGGCCGTCCCTTATTTGGAGGATGCAGCGCAGCGGATGAAAGAGACATTTGGGCCAAAGCATTTCGGGGTAGGCTATGTGTATAACAACCTGGGGGCTGCTTATATGGAGATGGACCGCCCCCAGTCTGCTGCGCAGATGTTTGCGCTCGCACACGAAGTCATAGAGGTTTCCTTAGGGCCTCATCATTCAGATACAATCGAGACCTGCCAGAGCCTCGCCAATGCATACAATACAATGGGAAGGTAAACATTTTTCTTTCATTCCTTCAGAGACGCATTTGTTCAAAGACAAACATGATTTCTTTAGTCCCATATTTTATATAACCTTGCAGAATTTGAATGGGCTAAGATAATTTGCATATTAGTCTACAAGTGGTTTTCTTGTGTGCATTTTTTTCTTTTTTTGCTCTTTAGCTACTTCATATATGCATCTTCAGAGTGTATTAGTTTGTGAACTTCAGATGGTAACAATTACAGTAGACAACCAAACCTGTTTTCCCCTTGTTTATGTGGGGTCTGAGGTGTTGTTTCCTCTTTATCTAGAGTCTTGTGACTGATTGAGCAACGTGCGTCACTTGTAATGTCAGTAAACAATTGTATTAATCAGTAAGCCCTTTCCTTTCCAACTGCAGCTATCCCATGGCGATGGAGTTCCAAAAGCGAGTGGTTGATTCATGGCGAAACCATGGTGCCAGCGCTCGGGATGAGCTCAGGGAAGCTAGTCGCCTCTACGAGCAGATCGAGATGAAGGCTATTGCGTACATGTCACATGATGATTCAGTAATTGCGTTGCCTGAACCTCGGGAGCAGGAAGAAGTTGATTCTGAACCGAAGAAGGTTGCACAATAGTAATTTCAAAAGTGAGCTTTGTGTACCCTTGTTTCTGTTCCTCCCTTTTTTGTTTTGTACTAGTATATCGTTTTGGTGTTCGACAGTGAAGAGGACTCCTAGCTATTGTATGAGCCTGATTGCCACTAAAGCAGTCTTTTCTACCACATGTTTGATAAAATAGCTATCTTTTTTATATAAACAATGCTCAGTTCTGGTAAATAAAGAAAAACCACTACCAATGTAAAACTAGTTACACAACTAAACGTAATTACCATTCAACTTGGCTCCTGATGTTTAATAGTAGCACAAGATTACTACCGAGTTATTAACAGTGCAAATGAGCCATAGGCTTCCAAATGTGTTTGGACAATAGAGCACTATGTCATCGCGTACAACCAAACTGCCAACTTCCCCGTCGACGTTGTCAAGGGCACTAGCAATGCCGTCTAATATGTTTCGGGTGAGAGTTTGGGACATTAATCAGGTTATACAGTTACAGTAGGAGCAGCAGATCATGTAGTCCTGAAGCTTATGCTCTGACGAAATGTTTAGGGACAACTTTGCTATACCATGTTGGAGCTGGAACTTGGAACACCTCAGAAGTCGTAATATTAATCCTCCATTTAAATTTAAAGGTATAAATGATTTGTGCAATTTTCTCCTTTTCAATGTTATTTCTCGCATTAATTTTGCATTCGGCAAAAAGGTGAAAAAAAAATGAGATAACTTTTGTTTTGCACATAACATGTCCCAAGAATGTGTAAGCCAGCATAGCGAGGCAACAGAATTCACTATCTAGAATGCGCTTCACTGTTGCTGCTGTTACTACTATCTCCAAGGAAATGGGTGCTATTCTTCGACGCTGCCATATCGGCTTCTTGCTGCTGTGACTGTGTGTCTTCTCCTCCGGTGCCGGCGAGGGCGAGGGCGAGCACCTGGATGACTACCTCCTCATCTGGTCTTGGCAGCTGGTCCATCAATGGAAGCTCTCTACTGGTGATGGTGGTGGCGGTAATGGCTGCCCTACAGAGCGGGCAGTTGGCATTGCCCTGCAGCCAGGTGTCGACGCAGTCCGCGTGGAAGACGTGGAGGCAGCTCGGCAGCATCCTCACCCTCTCCTCCTCCTGGAACTCACCGAGGCACACTGCACAATCACTCGTATCACCGCCGGCGTCGTCGTCGGTCTTCACGGCCTTGCTGTACATGAATGCCGGCAGTGACCGGATGGCCAACTCCCCGAGCCCGCCGCGTGCCTCGTCAGGTGCCGGCCCATGCACCACCGGGAGTTCGTGGCCGGAGGTGGTGCTTCTGCCGCGTCGGCGTCGGCGGGAGAGGGAGATGATGAGACTGCGGCCGGAGTCGGGGGATGAAGTGGTGTGCAAGGTGAGGCAGCAGCGGATGACGAAGACGTAGTAGGTGAGGAGGATGGCGGAGATGGTGAGGATGCCCAGCACGGTCAGCACCAGGATCGGCATGCTCGTGATCTCCAACGACGCATGGTGGCGAGACGCTGCCGTCAACGACAACGTCTGAGAAGAAGATGGAGACGAGTAGTAGTAGTAATAAGGTGCCAATGGCGATGGCGGCGGCGGCTTCGGGAACAGCAGCGTTGTCGGCATTGTTGGGAAGACGTAGTCGCTTCCTGCACCTGTTTTATCCATGGATCATGCTTTGCTTGCTGAAAGTCTGCAACTGCAACTAGCTGCCAACCTTCTTCAGCTCAGAAATTACTGAAACTTATGGAAGATTAATTTGATGTTGATGTTGATGCAACAACTTATGTAGTGGTGGGATGCCTACCTCGGAGCTCGAATTAATGGTGATGTCGCCAGGTAGGAGGGAAGAAAGAGGAGGAGGAGGATGGGGCAGGTAGGAAAAAATGCAGTAAGGTAGAGGAAGAGAGGGACAAGAGGTTCCACTTGCTAGCAGCCGCTGAACCGAACGAGTCTAGAAGCATTTGCCGTTGCTATATTTCATTTCCTCATTTTAAGAGTGAAAAGCAATCGTCTGGAATTTTGGGGGTTTCTCCTGCCCAGTTAAATAAGAATAATTTTGGCTGTACAAATAAGTATTCATTTCCTTTAAATAGAAATTGTTGTCGAACTGAGCAATGGCTTTTACAGCGCATCAATTTTTTTAAAAAAACCTGCCTACAGCAAGCGGATATAGGTAGCTATTTGTAATTTCTATTGCTTTTAACCCTTTTTTACTGTTGTTGATAATTATCAATAGATCAGTGGAATTTTCTCAAAAAAAAAAAGGGTTCAGTATACCAATTCTTTCTTACTTGCAATTCAGAGATAGAAATAAGAATAAGAGATCCAAGTGTTACAACGGGATTTGGGGACATACAAGCAAGGGTTGGTCAATTAGTTTCCTCAATTTTGTTTGCTGTCATTTTTCTTTAACTTTTGAGAGAAAGGGGGGTTTCCTTGGATTTCACTAATGGGACTACAAGGTTTAAACTAAGCCAACCGAAAAGTAGAGCTTATTAGAAGCCTGAGACAGGTTTTGGAGGCTGCAACAAGCTAACGATTTACCTCTTTTATCCTCTCTCTCTCCCACTTTTTGTTTTTTGTTTTGAGCGGAATTATCCTCTCTCCCGCTGTGCGCTCGAAACAGCACCTCCACAGGCCGAACTTCGTCTTGAGCCTCTTCTTGGCCCGCTTGGTTTCAGTCCTGGGTACTCGGGCCATGACAAAATGATCGGGCCTGGATCTGCAATCTAGGTCTGCAGTAGGGCGTCTAGGAGCAGCTCACGAATGGGATGGGATGGCAGCTCGAGTAGGAGGAGGGCGGCGGCTCGAAGCAGACATCTGTCCCTACGGATGCAGAGCCGGCGTGAAGGTGGTGAGGTGAGGCGCAATTCGTTGACGCGGGACAGTGATGACGGCAACTCGACGAGCGGCTGCCGAAGGTCCGCAAGCACTGGTTGGAGCGATGGAATAGGTTCACAGAACAACGAACATAGGCAAGTTTTTGGTGCAGTGTTTAACTACTGCTTATCCATTTATTCATCAAGGATTACAGAACTTGTGAGATATGGAATATTAGCGTGTTATAGGTGCCTGTCACGTTTGTAACTTGATATGTGTGCGTGCGTGTTATAGTCAAGGAAGGCACAGCCGTATTGATAAGGTTGTTAGGCTAGATTGATACTAGAGTTGTTTTGTAACAAGATTTGAGGTTGTTGGTTAAACCTCCTATATTAACACGCACCGTGTGCTCCTAACGGGTACGACACCTTAACCCACGTTTCCACATTGTATTAGAGCCACAAACCTCCCCAAAACACATCTATCGATATCCTTCCATGTAGATCGATCTTCTCCCCTTCCTCGCCGACAATCCCACCATGGCCACCTCTTCTTCTGCTTCCCAAAGCTCCATCGGTGGCTCCACTTTCGAGACATGCGTGACAAAAAGGTTGGGGAAGGGCAACTTCCTCATCTAGCAGACCCAGGTCCTGCCGACGGTGAGGGGTGCCCGCCTCATGGGCTACCTTGATGGCTCAATCGAGGTGCACAAGGAAGAAATCAAGACTAAGAAGGGTGATGACACCATCACCGAGCCCAACCCGACCTATGAGGAATGGGTGGCGTAGGACCAGAACGTCCTTAGCTTCCTCGTCAGCTCCTTCTCTCGGGAAGTTCTCCCCTATGCCGCGACTGCCAAGACGACGACTGGACTCTAGGAGACGCTGCAGGAGATGTACGCGGCACGATCGCGTGCTCGCACCACCAACACCCGCATCGCCCTTGCCAGTGCCGAAAAGGACACCAAATCCATGGGTGAGTATGTCACCATGATGAAGACTCTGGAGAACGAGATGATCTCCGCTGGGAAGACCCTCGAAGACGAGGACATGGTCTCCTACATCCTCGTCGGCCTGCGCGACTCCAACTACGACTCCCTCATCGCCGCCACCTCGTCAGGACCGAGCCTATCACGGTGAGCGAACTTTATTCGCAACTTATCTCTTATGAGAGTCGCCAGCAGATGCTTCGCGGTGTCTCTCAGTCCTCTGTCAACGCCGCCACACGCGGTGGTCATGGTCGCTTTGGCGGACGTGGAGGAGGAGGACGCGACTACCAAGGCCATGGCAATCCCCAAGGCGGAGGCAATGGTGGTCAAAGAGGTTACTACAAGGTGGCAACAATGGTCGTGGCCGTGACAACTATAATAACAATGGCCGTGGCCGCTGCAATGGTGACGATGGTGGTGACCGCCCTCGTTGCCTGCTCTGCAACATTGCGGGCCATGTAGTCAAGGACTGCTGGTACCGCTACGACGAAGATTTTGTCCCAAAGGAGAGGACCGATGCCAACGTCAACTACAACAACGGCATCAATGGAGGCTGGGTCATGGACACTGGCGCCATCAACCATGGTGCAAGCGAGCTAGAGCGGCTCCGTGTGCATGAGCACTACCACGACAACGACCAAGTCCACGCAACAAACGGTGCTGGTATGAATATTACTCATATTGGTGACTCTATTATTCAAACTCATGATCAAAATCTTTACCTCAAAGATATTCTCCATGTTCCTGATGCTAGTAAAAATCTTATTTCTACACATCATTTTATCAATGACAATAATGCCTTTCTTAAGATTCATCCAAAATTCTTTTGCGCCAAGCATCATGTCACGAGGAAGGTTCCGCTTGATAGACCATGCAAAGGTGGCCTCTATCCTGTTCACGAGTCATCGTCCACGTCATCTCCGCTGAAGCAAGTCTATGGAGTCTCCACGCCATCACATCATAGATTGCATAGTCGTTTAGGCCATCCGGCCTTTTCCCATAGTTCAAAGAGTCATTAGCAAAAATAAACTTTCATGTTCTATAGAAAATAATGAGTTGGTGTGTGAAGCATGTCAAAAGGCAAAGAGTCATCAATTTCCTTATTCAAGATCCACTAGTGTCTCACATTATCCCTTAGAATTAATATATTCAGATGTATAGAATCATGTCCCTAATTCTTTTGGTCGAAAAAACTATTATGTTAGCCTCATTGATGATTTTAGTAAGTTCACATGGATTTATCTGATCAAACATCGTTCTAAAGTTTTTAACATCTTTCATCAATTTCAAGCACTTGTTGAAAGACGCTTTGGTAGAAAGATTATCACCCTGCAATCTGAATGGGGAGGTGAATATGAAAGACTAAATTACTTTTTTAAACAAATTGGTATTACTCACCATGTCTCTTGTCCTCATTCCCATCAACAGAATGGTCCTGCCGAGAGAAAACATCATCACATAGTCAAAGTTGGACTATCACTTCTTGCCCATGCATCCATGCCCTTAAAATATTGGGTTGAAGCCTTCATTTCTATATGTTGGGGCTGCCGGAGCTTAGTCCTAAAAAATGTGTAAAAATACCTCAAAGTATAGACAAAGCATAGCAAAGTTGATACTAAACAAGCATGGAACATAAAAAATTATAGTTACGTTTATGACGTATCGACATGAAGATTCTTAGCTTGGGGCTGAGCCTCGCTAAAATTAAAGTGAATCTATAATAAAATAGCAATATTGTGAACTTAAAAATTATTTTTGTAAAAAATCATGAGCATCAGATCATGTACCTGTAGTTCATATCTGACCCACTTCCTTCCGATTCGGCAGAAATTTATCTTTTTTACCAGGAATGGATGGAAAGATTTGAGATCCCCTGTTGGGACATTGTCAATCTAAGATGACCTAT
Organism: Avena insularis; assembly: GCA_023614405.1. NCBI lineage: Eukaryota > Viridiplantae > Streptophyta > Magnoliopsida > Poales > Poaceae > Avena > Avena insularis. Next base: position 393,261,639 of record CM042695.1, read on the forward strand.
TATTTTTGAAAAATGGGATGATAGCATTTTGAATTAGCCATTTGGTGGTTGCTTCACAAAACCCCCCATTTTTTGTGCTCAGAAAAAAGAAAATAGCTTTTTGGTGCGACGAAAAGGAAAACTTTTTCCTGCAACATTGTTCGCCATCCCATGATGGACATGTGTGCACAATATAGACACATTATCATAAACTATGCCTTGATTCCATCCATAATATTGGTTATTTGACCCGAAAGCCAGGAATCCTTGAATAGGATAAGTCATCTTGTGAAGGTTTTTTTGAGACATAATCAATATACCAAGTTTGATATTGTTTCCTTCCAACTATGTCATATAATATGACACCACGCGGAGGTTTCGCATTGTTTGGATCATTTTTGAATTTCTTATGCCTGTTTTAAACTATCGTCAAACTTTGTCTAATGGCGGACATGAATATTCTTAGCTCGGGGCTGAGCCTCGCTAAAATTGAAGTGGATTTCTGATGAAATACCATATTGTGAACCTAATTTTTTTTGTTAGAAATCATGATCATTAGATCATGTACGTGTAATTCATATCTATCCCACTTCCTACCGATTCAACCGAAATTTGTCTTTTTCACCAGGGATGGACGAAAAGGTTTGAGATCCCCTGTTGGGACATTGTCCATGTAAGGTGGTCTAATATTTAAAAAAAATAGGATGGTAGCATTTTAAATTAGCCATTTGGTGGTTGCTTTACAAAACCCCCCGTTTTTTGCGCTCGTAAAATAAAAAATAGCTTTTTGGTCAGATGAAAAGGACTTTTTTTTGCTGCAACATTGTTCGCCATTCCATGATGCACATCCATGCATAATATAGACAAATTATCCTAAACTATGCCTTGATTCTATCCATAACATTAGTCATTTGACCCGAAAGCCGAGAAACCTCGAATGAGATAAGTCATTTTGCGAAGGTTTTTTAAGACATAATCAATATACCAAGTTTTTATATTTTTATTTTTATTGCAATTATATGACATAATATGACACAACACGAAGGTTTTACATTCTTTGGATCGTTTTTGAATTTCTTATGCTCGTTTTAAACTATATGTAATATTTTATGTTTTACTTAATTTTTATTTACAAATGTGTAATATTTGAGAGTAGATAGATAGATCTTATTTTTCAGCAAATTTTGATATATTATTTGTATTTTTTAAATTAGAATGATTTAGTTATGATTGTTCTAAGATTAATGAGGTAAAAGGCAAAATAGTTATGCCGAGGGCAGCCGTCGGCATATGCTATCATATGCCGAGGGCAATACTACGCCGACGACTACTTGGGGGCTGTCCTGGTTGCGGTCTACACCAACGGACGTTTAGCCGTCGGCATAGCGCCTGGTCGTCGGCCGTCTTCGTCCATTCCTATAGTGTAAGCACCTGTGCCCTCTCATCCATCATTTTCAAATGACCCATCCACATTTAGTTTCAGTATGACACTAGCCAGCTTCGTCCATCTCTTTCTAATCTCCTGTCTTCCATCACTCATTCGGTCATCTGGCTAGAAGCTCATCTATGATACCACCAGTTTTCCTTTCTCTATGTACGCCATTGGGGAAAAAATAAAAAAACTGTACACCGTTTGGATGATGCATAATCATTTTCTGGCTGTTAAACACTTCCTCCATATGTTCCATGCCTACTTATTGTGTTCCCTTGGTTATCTCTCTAGGAATTATAAATCAGATCAAGAGCATAATAAGGTACTCCAATGTTTGACACTATATAGACGGCTTCGTCCATCTCTTTCTAATCTTCTATCTGCTAGGGGAAAGAAGGCACAGCCCCCATAGCTTGCGGTGAACCCCGAGGATAGTTTTAATCAACAAATATGCAGCAAAAATAAAACAATGAGCACATGCACAAGTGTCACAAGGATTTACGTGGAAAAACTTTATCAAGGTGAGAAGGAAAAAACCACGGGTGCGGACCAACCGGTCCACCACGCTTCACTATGAGCAACCTGAATACAGAGTCTTCTCTAGAACATCTAGAGATATACAATACACTCAGCACGTTGTCCACCGGCAACAACAATAACAACCACTTGAGAGAAAGATTACAGCAAAGCAGAGTATCTCAGTTTCTGTTTCCTTCGGTAATCAGCAAAATGCTCTTAACCCACAGATCCAAACAACACCAAACTTGGTAGACAAGCTGACATACGAGTACCCAACATACATGCCAACTTTCAGGCCAATCGGACACCGTTTGCCTACCCAAACTGTTCGTCTACCAAAACTGCTCTCTGCTAAAACTGCAACAGTCCGAACTGACTAAACCGCGGCCAAATCTGAAGCTACACTGACCCAAATCTCAAACTAGCTAACCAGATCAAAGTAATCAAAGCAAGGAATAATATCACCAAGTTTGGAGCCAATCCAAGCACGTTTGAGCCTCCAAGCACCAGCTTGAAGACATACTGGTCAGATCTCAGAAATCTGGATAGAAATCACCTCTCCTTCTCTTTCTCTCTTCTCACTAGGTTGTGGTGTTCTTGTGTGTTATCTCACCCTCTCCCAGCAGAGATAGATTTCAGAATAGGCGCACAACTCACACACTTTGCATTGATCAGATTCAGGGGTACATATACATCAATGGGTGATCGTGCGGGAGCACAGATCGGATCACGACCAGATCATGGCGAGGGAATCACGCCTGCCTATTGACTAGCTCTATCGGTTACAATGATGCCGTTACAGAGTTTGTACACGTTACAACACGGTCATGTCATGTATCCTTCCAACAGCCCCCTGCAGACTGAACGTCGGCGTTGACGATGTTCAGGCTGGACCTGAACTCTGCGAAGACCGGCGACGACAAGCCCTTGGTGAATATATCGGTGAACTGCGACGTGATCGGCACATGAAGAACTTTGGCCTCGCCAAGTGCGACACGATCTCGAACAAAATGCAAATCAATCTCCACATGTTTTGTTCGTTGGTGCTGGACAGGATTTGACGACAGGTACATAGCACTCACGTTGTCGCAGTAGAAAATCGTCGCGCGATCCGGTGGCTGATGCAGTTCGAGGAGAAGTTGTCGGAGCCAGCAGGACTCAGCGATGCAGTTTGCCACCACCATGTACTTTGCCTCGACGCTCGACCGAGATATGGTGGGTTGCCGCTTCGAGACCAACTGACCAAGTTGTTGCCGAGGAAGATGCAGAAACCCGAGGTGGACTTTCGAGTATCGGGACACCCTGCCCAATCGGCGTCACCGTACGCAGTGAGTTCATGCGAGGAGGATCGGAAGAATTGCAACCCAAGATGAGTAGTGCCGCGGAGGTATCGCAGGACTCTTTGATTAGTTGGTAATGGGAGGTTTTTGGGCAATGCATGAAGAGGCAGATCTGTTGAACAACATATGCGATATCAGGGCGGGTGAGTGTCAGGTATTGTAAGGTGCCAGCAAGACTACGGTATAGAGACGCGTCGGGAAAGGGGGAACCATCGTTGGCAGAAAGTTTAGCACGTGTGTCGACGGGCATGCTGATGGGATTGCAATGCAACATGTTGGCACGGTCAAGGAGTTCGAGGTCATACTGTGTTTGGGAGAGGAAGAGACCAGACGCATTGCGGTGCACATTGATGCCACGAAAGTGGTGGAGGTCACCGAGATCTGTCATGGAAAATTCGTGTTGAAGGGAGGAAATAATGGAGCGAAGCAAAGTGGTGGAATTAGCCGTCAAGATAATATCATCGACGTATAAGAGCAAATAGGACATGTGGGAACCGTGGTGGAGAATAAAAAGGGAGGAATCACATCTAGAGGCTACAAAACCAAGTGTCAAGAGAAAAGTGGTGAATCGTTGAAACCATGTGCGTGGGGCTTGCTTAAGTCCATATAAAGACTTGTTGATGCGACAAACATGGTGTGGAAAATTGGTATCGGAAAAACCAGAAGGTTGCATGCAATAGACTGTTTCTTGGAGATGCCCATGCAAAAATGCATTTTTCACATCAAGTTGGTTGATGGCCCACCCATGAGATGTAGCAAGAGATAGTACCACACGAATGGTTGCCGGCTTGACAACTGGGCTAAAGGTTTCATCGTAGTCCACCCCTGCTTGCTGAGTGAATCCTCGCAGCACCCACCAAGCCTTGTACCGTGAAAGAGAGCCATCGGGATTTGTTTTGTGCCGAAAAATCCATTTCCCGGTAACCACATTGACACCTGCAGGACAAGGAACCAGCGACCAAGTGTCATTCCGCAACAAGGCATTAAATTCATCGAGCATTGCATTGTGCCACTTGGGGTCTTTGAGTGCTTGTTTGTAGGAGGGGGGTATGGGTGAAATAGTGGTGTTGGAGGCGGAGAGGGTGAACAGACGACGGGGCATCAAATAACCACTTTTCGCTCTGGTGTGCATGCTGTGTGCGTTGTCGGATGGATCGATCAGAATTGCATGGGGAGGCAGGGTGGGACGTGTCGGGACTGGAGTGGGGGACGGGGATTCGTGGTGGGCCTCCAGGGTGGCAGAGCTGGGCGACGTGCGGGCAAGGGATGCGTTTTCTGACGCACGCATTGATGGCGACGCGGATTTGGAGGGACTATCGGAGCCAGGCGGGTGGATGGAGACAGGAGATTCTGTCGAGGATGATCCTGAGGTGGATGCTGGGGCAGGTGGAGCAGGGAATGTCGGGGGGGGGGGATCCTGAAGGGGATCATGGGCGGATCAGATGTGGTTGGTGATTCCGGGGCTGCCGGTGTGGCCTGGTTCACAGAAAAATAGGGGAAATTAGATTCGTCAAACGTAACGTGGCGAGAAACGATAACGCGTCGCGTAGTGAGGTCAAAGCATCTGTAGCCTTTCTGCTCACGGGGGTAGCCGAGAAAAACACAACGAGTGGAGCCGGGCGCGAGTTGTGTGGTGGTGTGGCATAGAGGTTAGGGTAGCAAAGACATCCGAACATGCGGAGATGGGTGTAGGTAGGATGTTGGCCATGGAGGAGGTAGTGAGGGGTGGCATGGTTGATGGCGCTCGAGGGGCGTAGGTTGAGGAGATGTGTTGCAGTGTGGAGTGCTTCGACCCAAAAGGGTGAGGTAACTTGTCTTGGACTAACAAGGTACGAATAATGTTGTTAGTTGTGCGGATTATTCTTTCAGCTTTGCCATTTTGGGGTGAAGTGTGAGGGCACGTGAGACGAAAAGAAATGCCATTGGCAGATAGAAATGAGCGCAAGTCATAGTTTAGGAATTCTCCACCATTGTCACATTGAACACAGTGAATAACAACGTTAAATTGGGTTTTGATGAAGGCAAAGAATCGTTGGAGAGTGGCCGAGGTGTCGGATTTATGTTTAAGAGGGAAAGTCCAGGAGTAATGAGAGTAATCATCCAATACAACAAGGTAATAATCATAACCAGAAAAACTAGAGATTGGCGAGGTCCACAAATCACAGTGAATGAGTTGAAAAGGGGAAGTAGTAAAACTAGAAGGGGAAAACAGTAATCTAGGTTGGCGCCCTAATTGGCAAGCCTCATAGAGAGGGGACAGTTTGGTGCCTTTACTACATGGTTGGAGGAAATCAGGTGAAATCTTGGAAAGGGAACTATCAGTAGGGTGTCCTAGCCGTTTATGCCAAAGGTCACTAGTGGTGGAGACCGAGAAAGCAGCAGCTGGAGGAGGATTGCCATGAAATGGGTAGAGGTCGCCACGACTATTGGACCTCAGAAGAAGACGCGCCGTTGCCAAATCCTTCGCAGAAAAGCCATATGGGTCAAACTCAATTGCACAAGAATTATCGGTGGTGAACTTTTGGACAGAGATTAAGTTTTTGATAACGGAGGGAGAGACAAGAGACAAGAACATTACGAAGAGTAAAGGAAGTGGGTGGGAGGAAGGTGGTGCCAACAGAATAAATCGGAAGCTTTGACCCATTGCCAACAATAATGCTTCAAGAATCAACACTTGTAGGGGAATGAAACGAGGTGAGGTTACCTGAACTGTTGGTGACGTGCGTGGTGGCGCCGGAGTCGACGACCCATTCGGGAGCAGGGTGTGGCATGGTGTAGCTGGGGGCGCCCTAGAACATGACGGAGTAGTCGAACGAGGCCTGCTACTGGGTGCCCCGTTCGACTACTCCGCCATGTTCCAAGGCGCCCATGAAGAAGTGCTGGAGTGCCCGCCACGCCGTGTAAGCGGTGTTGTCGTCCGTCATGATGATGTCTTGGAGCTCTCTGGAGATGGTGCCATAGATCCACAGCACGATGTCAACTTCCGTCGAGCGTCACTCCTCGGTGGAAAGGTGCGGAGAGGTCTCCTCCTCGACGTGGTCGCGCGCGTTGATCTTGGAGAGGAGGCACAGGAACAGGTTTCTCCACTTGTGCCAGTTGCCGGCTGTGGCGTCCAGCTTGAATTTGATGTACTTGTGGATATCGACGCCATTGGTGGTGAGGGGAGAGGGGGCGAGCTGGATGTTGGCAAGTTGGGAGGACAGAGGGAGAGCATCCGCGACGCCGTCCTCGACGGGTCTGGCGGTTTGAGACGAGGAAGCAGGAGAGGTCGACATTGGAGAAGAAAAGGGGGAGGCTCTGATACCAAGATAAATTTCAGAATAGGCGCACAACTCACACACTTTGCATTGATCAGAGTCAGGGGTACATATACATCAATGGGCAATCGTGCGGGAGCACAGATCGGATCACGACCAGATCATGGTGAGGGAATCGTGCCTGCCTATCGACTAGCTCTATCGGTTACAATGATGCCGTTATAGAGTTTGTACATGTTACAACACGATCATGTCATGTATCCTTCCAACAAGCAGCAGCCACGTTGGCTTGCTTCTCTGACTTGCTCACTCTCTGATTGAGACACACAACCACCAAGGGTGGCTAGAGTTTTGTTTTCTAGTCGTCTACCAAAGAGCACCTCAGCTGTTGGATACGAATATTGATCAACGGTTGAAATGTGTTGGGCTTTTACGGGCTGATGTTGGTCTTCCAACACACCTCCATGTGGTGGGACATGACCCAACACTATCTCCCATCACTTACTCGGTCATCTGGCTGGAAGCCCATCCTATGATACCACAAGTTTTCCTTTCTGTATGTATGCCGTTCGAAAGAAAAATAATTTTTTTTGGAGCCTTCTACTTCTGGAAGGGCTTTTCTATGCGTGACTTCTTTTTCCACGTACCAGATTCTCCAAAGCATCGAGTAAATTGTAAAAAATCACCACAATTGGAGAAAAGTTGTCATACCTCTATGTCCTTTGATTCGGTGTAGTAGCTGGATAAGTCATTCCACACCCGTGTGGATCAACAAATTACCACCAAGAATGTCCCATGTATATGGTAACCTCGATGCAGTCCGTGTACAGTAGGATTAGGGGTAAGTTTAAGTCCATGATGGGGATGTACCTCCTTCCGGAAGGGGTCCATGCGAACTTCGACAAGGAACTCTCCCGTTTCTTTTGGATAACCAATGACGGCCATCAAAAGTACCATATGGTGAAGTGGGCCGATATCTGCACCCCCAAAGAGCTGGGGGGTTTGGGTATCATCGCGTCCCGCCACATGAATATGGCGTTGCTCCTTCGATGGGTGTGGAGGATCCTGCGTGATGACGGGGGCCTCTGGCTACAGTTGATTAAGGCAAAGTATCTGCGGGGCCGGCCGCTGCTCGCTTGCGAACGCCGGGAGGGCTCTCAGTTTTGGAGAGCCATCCAGGATATCAAGCCAGCTATCCGGAGAGGGTTATCTATTTCCATCAGGGATGGAATGGGTACCCTGTTCTGGCTGGACCCCTGGCTCGCCTCCCTCCCTCTGCGTCACGAGTGCCCCGAGCTGTTTGCGATCTGCGTGGACCCCTCCCTCCTGGTAGGGAAGGCTTTTCAGGGTGGCACTTGGCAGGTGGCTTTCTGGAGGAACATAGGGGAGACCGAGCTGAAGTCCTGGGAGGGGCTGAGGGACAGTCTCCCGCTGTCCCTGGCGCACTCCCCGGATATCCATGCTTGGCGTCTTACCTCTTCGGGGCTCTTCTCGGTAAGCTCGGCTTACAGGGCCCTTTTTAGAGGGCCCGAGTTGCCATGGGTTTCGCCCCTGTGGAAGGCACCCCTTCCTCTGAAGATTAAAATTTTTGTTTGGCAACTTTTGCGTGACCGGCTTCCCTCGGGTGTTGAGGTGGCCAAGCGGCATGGGCCTGGCAATGGCCTCTGCCCGTTGTGTGTGGTCCCAGAAACGGGCCTGCATATCTTCTTCTCGTGCCCTGCTGCTCGTTTCCTGTGGAACTTCCTGCACGAGGCCCTGGGGCCTGAGTGGCAAGCCTCAGACCTTGGGGAGTTCTTGGAAGCCGCCACAAACCATACTGGAAGGAGGAGGCGCCTCTTTTGGTTGGTGTTTACGGCGATGACCTAGGCTTTATGGAATATTAGAAACAAGATGGTCATTGAGCGTATTTTTCTTCGACGGGCCTCTGACTCGACCTTCACCTTCCTGGCTTTCTTGCAGCAATGGTACCCGCTATGTAGACAGCGCGAGCGGGCGCGGCTGGACGACATGTTGGAGCACCTGATCGCGACGGCTCGCCGGCTTGCTACTTCGTCTGGCCCATGAGCCCCCCCTCCAGGATGGTGGTTGTATCTTTCTTCGCTGTTTTTGTGTGTTGGTTCGCCTGCACTGGATTTGGGCTATGCCTGGTCCGGCGCAGGTTGTGTCTGTGTGTGGGTCTGATGTGTGTGAACCTCGATGTTGTGTGCTTGTATGGATTCATGTATGGTTGTTGCTTTATTTATAAAGCTGGGCGTCAGCCTGTTTCGAAGAGGAGTATAAATAAGATTTCTAGTCCTAGTCTAATTGTTTAGTCCCTCCTTGAATGTGTATAAGCATGCATAGGGCTGCACCTTGTAACAATGAAAATCATCAAAGAATAATAGAGAGGCAAGACATGCACAAGACGTGCTTGTGGCAATCTATAAATTAGTCTTCTTTCTGTTCTGTTTCGATCGCTGAGTTCGCAAAGTTCCACCAAGAGTTCACGTCAAGAAAATTGTGAGTTTCGATCAAGCAAAAGATAGCTAGCTTGTTCACGTATTAGCAGCTCAATTGATCCATGTGTAGCTAGCTAGTACATTGAGGGTGTACAACAGTAGCAGTAGCAGGCTATTCGTTCGTGCTTCCTAACAGCATTAGTCCTGGTTCCGCCACGAACCGGGACTAATGCTGGCACGCGTCCCGGTTCGAGCGGGCACGGTGGTCGGGGGCATGTGTCCCGGTTGGTAAGGGGTCATGCGTTCCGGTTTGTAACACAAAAAGGGACTAAAGGTTGGGCGTCAGCCACGTGACGTGGCACACACCTTTAGTCCCGGTTTATGTTACAAACCGGGACGTATGATCCCGCCCTCTATAAATACGACGCCCTATCCCTCTGCCTCCACTCTGTTTTTTCTTGGTGGAAGGTGTGCTAGTTTTTTTTCCTATGCATGCATTCAAGGTGTTTGATGAAATGTTTGAGTGAATGATCCCGTTCAATTTCTCATAGAACAAAAATATAGAAGGTGTCCGAGACGCACTTGAGCTTTCTCTCCTCTTTATTTCCCTCGATCGAGGTTAGGAATCTTATCTTTTCTCTGTCATTGATACAATGCATGTGTCGATGTGAATTGGTCATTTCACTATTTATGATGTCCTGTTTTTGATAAACTTACTTATATGATGCAGATGAACGGTCGGGAATGGATGTACGGTGACCGACGTGTACCCGGGTACATTAAAGGCATGGATAAATTTATCGATGTGGCTACCGCAAACAAAGAGAATGGTTTTATACGTTGTCCATGTGTTCAATGTCGGAACAACAAGGAGTACTCTTCCTCGAAAATCATTCTCGGCCACCTGATTATGAAAGGTTTCATGCCCAACTATAATTGCTGGACCAAGCACGGGAAAGAGGGGTTATGATGGAAGACGGTGAAGAAGAAGATGATGATAACAACTATCACCATATGCTTCCTGAATACAGTGATACTGCAATGGAAGACAATGAAGAGGAAGGAGGTGAAGAACGGGCATCAGATGAGCCGGCTGATGAACTTGGTAGGGTTATTTCTGATGCAAAACGAGACTGTGAAACATAAAATGAGAAGTTGAAGTTAGAGGGCATGTTAGAAGATCACAAGAAATTATTGTACCCAAATTGTGAAGATGGCAGCACAAAGCTCGGTACCACACTGGAATTGCTGCGATGGAAGGCAGAGTGTGGTCTAACTGACTCCTCGTTTAAAAAGATGCTAAAAATAATGAAGCCGAAGTTTCCAAAACATAACGAACTTCCTGAGAGTACCTATGAAGCAAAGAAGACTCTTTGTCCTCTAGGATTAGATGTGCAAAAGATACATGCATGCATTAATGACTGCATCCTCTACCGTGGTAAGGAGTATGAGAATTTAGATACATGCCCGGTATGCAATGCATTGCGGTATAAGATCAGACGAGATGATCCCGGTGATGTTGAGGGAGAGCCCCTCCGGAAGAGGGTTCCTGCTAAGGTTATGTGGTATGCTCCTATAATACCAAGGTTGAAACGCATGTTCAGAAACAAAGAGCATGCCAGGTTGTTGCGATGGCACAAAGAAGACCGTAAGAAAGATGGGAAGTTGAGACACCCTGCTGATGGGTCACACTGGAGAAAAATCGAGAGAGACTTCCCAGACTTTGCAGGTGACGTAAGGAACTTATGGTTTGGTCTAAGTACGGATGGCATAAATCCTTTTGGGGAGCAGAGCTGCAGCCACATCACCTGGCCCGTGACTCTATGTATCTACTCCCTCCGTTTCAGGGCTTAAGGCGTCCTCGTTTTGCGTGTTTTTACTTTGACCAATAATTACTCTGAATACGTAAAGAGTTTTGGTATAAAACTAGTACCAGTAGAAAGTATTTTTCAATACGAATCCAACGGTACTAATTATGTACAATATAATCAAGATTTTGTTGTTCAATTCTTTTGATCAAACTTTGCTTTGGAAAGCGTGTGCGCCTTAAACCCTGAAACGGAGGTAGTACAACCTTTCTCCTTGGTTGTGCATGAAGCGTAAGTTCATTATGATGCCAGTGCTCATCCAAGGCCCGAAGCAACCGGGCAACGACATTGATGTGTACCTTAGGCCATTAGTTGAAGAACTCTTACAGCTGTGGGGCAAACCAGGTGTACATGCGTGGGATGAGAACAAACATGAGCCATTTGATCTACGAGGGTTGCTTTTCGTAACCATCAATGATTGGCCTGCTCTTAGTAACCTTTCAGGACAGACAAACAAGGGATATAAGGCATGCACGCACTGTTTAGATAAGACTGAAGGTACATATTTGCATAAATGCAATAAGGTTGTGTATCTGGCGAATCGACGATTTCTTCCGACCAATCATCCAGTAAGAAAGAAAGGCAAGCATTTCAAAGGTGAGGCAGATCACCGAAAGAAGCCTGAACTCCCTGCTAGTGATGATGTATTTGGTATGGTCAAGGACATAGAAGTAATCTTTGGAAAGGGTCCCGGCGGTCAATCAGTTCCGAACGACGTCGCTACAGGACACGCACCCATGTGGAAGAAGAAATCTATATTTTGGGAGCTGCCATAATGGAAAGTCCTACGTGTCCGCTCTTCAATCGACATGATGCACGTGATAAAAAATCTTTGTGTGAACCTGCTAGGATTCCTAGGCGTGTATGGGAAGACAAAAGATACACCAGAAGCACGGGAGGACCAACAAATTATGAAAGACCCAAAGTGAAGGGTTTCGCAGCATAGTAAATCAAAAAAATTCTACGGATGCGAACCGGAAAGCCAAGATCTAATCTAGGAGATGCAAACAACGAGGGGGGATAGATGAGATCTTCATACCCTTGAAGATTCATACGGTGAGCGTTCGATGGAGCGTGGGTGATGTAGTCGTATCGCTTCTCCTCCTCGTGATCCGATCCGATCTAACACCGCAAGTGGCGATGCCTCCGAGAGATGCACACGGCACCTCGGCGTCTCCTCCTTCCTCGGTCCAGCAAGTGGGGTGGAGAGATGGATTGGATCTACATGACGCTAGCGGTGCAAGCGATGGAGAGTTTCTGCACAGGCTTCGCCACACGCGATCGGGAGGAGAGAGAGAGGCAGGAGGCGGCTAGGGTTGAGGAGGGGGTGTAGAGGAGGGGTGCGCCCCTAGCCCTCTTTATATAGAGGGGTGGGCGTCCATCCCTAGCCCCTCCCCCAAGCCCTAGGCCGGCGGCCAAGGAGGGAGGAGTGGGGGGCAAGTTTCCCCCTCCCTTCTAGAAGCTCCCCTAGGGTTTCCTAGGTGTTTGGCCGGCCGGGCCCTATGGGGCCTTGTGCCCCTTAATGCGCCAGGGAACTCCCTCATAGGCTCATGCCCCTCCCGGCAGGTGGGGCCACGTTGGTCCCCCTCCGGAAGGTTCTAGAAGCTTCCGGTACAATACCGATTAACCCGAAACAATTCCGAACTCCAAAAAACTGCATTGCCTTATATGAATCTTATTCTCCGGACCATTCCGGAACCTCTCATGACGTCCTGGATCTCATCCGAGACTCCGAACAAAAACTCATAAACCAATTATCCAATCTATCCTAGCGTCGAGACACGTTAAGTGTGTGACCCTTTGGGTTCGAGAACATGCAGACATGATCTTCTATCAATAATCAACAGCGGGGTCTGGAAACCCATATTGACTCCCACACATTCATCGATGATCATATCGGATGAACCACGATGCCAGGATTCAATCAATCCCATATATATTCCCTTCGTCGCGTGATATTTTACTTGCCCGAGATTTGATCGTCGGTACCGTCATACCTAGTTCAATCTCGTTCACAACAAGTACTTTACTCGTTCCGTAATCCGATATAACTTTGTGATTAACTCCTTAACCACGTGCTTGCAAGCGGTGTTGATATCGATTACCGAGTGGGCCTGAAGTATATCTCTCCGACTTGGGAGGGACAAATCCCATCTCGATACATACAGCCCAACAGGTACTTTCCGATCACCTGAGAGACACCTTTATGATCACCCTCTCATAGGATGACGTTTGATGACCTCAAAGCTTTCTTCCGATACCAGGGAGTTGTATTATCTCATGGTCTAAGGAATACAATATTTGACATAAGAAAAGCTTCGCAAAGATGAACACGATGACGCGATCTAATTGCTCCGCTTAGTTTGGGTATGTCCATCATACCATTCTCCTAATGATATGATCTCATTATTAATCGACAACTCATGTCCATGGTTAGGAAACCTTAACCATCATTAATCAATGAGCTAGTCCATAGAGGCGTACTAGGGACACGGTGTTGTTCACAAACCACACAAGTATTAAAGTCTCCGCTTAATACAATTCTAGCATGGAATATAAACTTTATCATGAACAAGAATTATAATAATAACATCTTTATTATTGCCTCTAGGGCATAATTCCAACAGTCTCCCACTTGCACTAGAGTCAATAATCTAGTTTACATCTGGGAACAATCTAACACCCATGGCACTAAGGTGCAGATCATGTTTTGCACGTGGAAGAGGTTTAGTCAATGGATCTACGACATTCAGATATGTATGTACTTTGCTAATCTTCAGATCTCCATCTGCTATATAATCTCGGATTATATGAAACTTGCGGTTGATATGCTTGGTCTTTAGATGATATCTTGGTTCCTTAGCAAGTGCTATGGCGCCAGTGTTGTCACACAATATCTCCAGTGGGTCCAAGGCACTTGGAACCATGCCAAGCTCAGTGATGAAGTTCCTGATCCAAAGTCCTTCACTTGACGCTTCTGCAGCAGCCATGTATTCCGCTTCTACTGTAGATCCCGTGATCACGCTTTGCTTGCAGCTTCTCCAGCTCACAGCTCCTCCATTCAAAATATAAACGTATCCTGTCTGAGATTTAGAATCATCCTTGTCGATGTCGAAACTAGCGTCGATGTAACCTTTTACGACGAGCTGTTCATCACCTCCATAGACTAAGAACATTTCTTTAGTCCTATTTAGGTACTTTAGGATGTTCTTCACGGTTGTCCAGTGTTCCACTCCTGGATCACTTTGGTATCTGCTCGTCAAACTAAGAGCATTGGACACCGGTCTAGTACACAACATGGCATACATGATAGAACCTATGGCCGAGGCATAAGGCACTTTGCTCATAGCTTCTCTATCATTTACCGTAGCTGGACACTGAGCCTTGCTCAATATCTTACCTGACAACATAGGCACTGAACCTTTCTTTGCCTTATCCATTCTGAACCTTTTCAGAACTTTGTCGGCTTAAAGCTATCAGGCGTCTTTGTCTATCTCTATAGATTTTGATGCCCAATATATAAGCAGCTTCCCCTAGGTCTTTCATTGAAAAACATTTGTTCAAATAACTCTTCACATCGTTAAGCATGTTAATGTCATTTCCAATAATCAATATGTCATCCACATATAGTACCAGAAATGTCACAGAGCTCCCACTCACTTTCTTGTAGATACAAGCTTCGTAGCAATTTGGAACAAATCCAAAGCTCTTGATCACTTGATCAAAACGAAGGTTCCAACTCCGAGATGCTTGCTTCAGTCCATAAATGGAACGCTGAAGTTTGCACACTTCATCAACATCCTTAGGATCGATAAAACCTTTGTGTTGCATCATATACAACTCTTCATCAATGTTGCCATTGAGGAACGCAGTCTTGACATCCATCTGCCATATTTCATAATCATGAAATGCAGCAATTGCTAATAAAATCCGAATGGACTTAAACATCGCTACGGGAGAGAAAGTCTCATCGTAGTCAATACCTTGAACTTGTCGAAAACCTTTCGCGACAAGTCGTGCTTTATAGACGGTAACATTACCATCCGCATCCGTTTTCCTCTTGAAGATTCATTTGCACTCAACGCCCTTTCGGTCGCTAGGAGGGTCCACCAAAGTCCATACTTGGTTTTCGCTCATGGAACCCAATTCGGATTTCATGGACTCTAGCCATTTCTCAGAGTCTGGGCTCATCATCGCTTCCTCGTAGTTCGCAGGTTCACTGTCATCTACTAACAAGACAGTTAAGACAGGGTTGCCGTACCACTCAGGAGGGGCACGCGACCTTGTCGACCTGCGACGTTTAGTAGTAGCATCGTCCGAAGCTTCATGATCCCTGTCATTAGCTTCCTCTATTGTTGGTGCAGGCGACACTGGAACAATTTCAGGTGCTACGCTACTCTCCAATTCAAGAGAAGGTTCAACAACCTCGTCTAGCTCTACTTTCCTCCCACTCACTTCTTTCGAGAGAAACTCCTTCTCAAGAAAGGATCCGTTCTTTGCGACAAACACTTTGCCTTCGGTTCTGTGATAGAAGGTATACCCAATAGTTTCCTTAGGGTATCCTATGAAGACGCATTTCTCCGCTTTGGGTTCGAGCTTGTCCGGCATCAACTTCTTGACGTAAGCTTCGCATCCCCAAACTTTAAGAAAGCGACTTAGGTTTAGCACCAAACCACAGTTCATACGGTGTCATCTCAACGGATTTAGATGGTGCCCTATTTAAAGTGAATGCAACGGTTTCTAATGCATAACCCCAAAATGATAACGGCAAATCAGTAAGAGACATCATTGATCGGACCATATCTAATAGAGTCCGATTCCGGCGTTCAGACACACCATTGCGCTGTGGTGTTCTGGGTGGCGTGAGTTGCGAAACGATTCCGCTTGCTTTAAGATGCGTGATAAAATCATAACTCAAATATTCACCTCCACGATCGGATCGTAGAAACTTAATCTTTCTGTTACGATGATTCTCCACTTCATTCTGAAATTCTTTGAACTTTTCAAACGTTTCAGATTTATGTTTCATTAAATAGATATACCCATATCTACTTAAGTCATCGGTAAAAGTGAGAAAATAGCGATATCCACGGCGCGTCGAAACACTCATCGGTCCGAATACATCGGTATGTATGATTTCCAATAAGTCCGTTGCTCGCTCCATCATTCCTGAGAACGGGGTTTTGATCATCTTGCCCATGAGGCATGGTTCGCATGTGTCAAATGATTCAAAATGAAGAGACTCCAAAAGTCCATCAGAATGGAGTTTCTTCATGCGTTTTACACCAATATGACCTGAGCAGCGATTGCCACAAATAAGTAGTATTATCACTATCTACCTTGCATCTCTTAGCCTCAATGTTATGGATGTGTGTTTCATCCCTTTCGAGATTCAGAAGAAATAAACCATTCAAGGCAGGTGCATGACCATAAAAGATGTTACTCATATAAATAGAACAACCATTATTCTCAGATTTAAATGAATAACCGTCTTGCAATAAACACGATCCAGATATGATGTTCATGCTCAACGCAGGCACATAATAACATTTATTGAGGTTTAAAACTAATCCTGAAGGTAAAACTAAGGAGAGCACAAGCGACCATCACATCAACTCTTGATCCGTTGCGCCAAGATCGTCACCTCATCCCTCGCAAGCCGCCGTATATTCCGTAGCTCTTGTTTCGAGTTACAAATATTAGCAACTGAACCAGTATCAAATACCCAGGCACTACAACGAGGGCTAGTAAGGAAAACATCAGTAACATGTATATCAAATATACCTTTGATGGTGCCAGCCTTCTTGTCCGCTAAGTACTTTGGACGATGCTTCAAAGGACCCTTGTCCTTGCAATAGAAGCACTCGGTCCGGGATTAGGTCGGACTTGAGCTTCTTCTCAGCAGGGCAACAGCGCTTCACTGCCTTTCTTGAAGGGCTTCTTTGCACCCTTACCTTTCTTAAAGCTGGGGGGCTTGTTGACCATCAACACATGATTGTCCTTTTTGATGTCCACCTCCGCAGCTTTCAGCTTAGCGAAGAGCTCGGTGATCGTATCAGTGGAACCAATCTGATTATGAGTAACTATAAAACTTTTGTATCTAGGAGGGAGTGATTGCAGAACCCTGTCAATCTTGAGCTCCTCTGGAATCTTGCATTCCAGTTGCACAAGGCGTTGAGTGTAGCCCAACATCTTTATGGCATGCTCACTAACGGAACTCCCTTCCTCCATCTTGCAGTTAAAGAATTTCTCAGAGATCTCATATCTCTCAGAACGGGCCTGAGTCTGGAACATAGTTTTCAGTTCCTCAAGAATCTCAAAGGGCCCGGGATAATCTTCAAAACGATTTTGAAGGTACGATTCCATAGCAAACAACATGGTGCTCTTAATCACACCATAATCATCTTTGCGCCAAAGATAAACAACTTTCTCATCAGCCGGCGCATCTACAGCACGGGCGTCACCTAGGGCATCCTCAAGGACATAGTCCTTTTGTCCGCCAGCGAGAATGATTCTCAGATTGCGGAACCAGTTGGTGAAGTTAGACCCATTGTTTCTAAGCTTTTCTTTCTCAGCAAAAACATTGAAGTTGAAGTTGGACTTAGCCATTTGAACTACAATATTTGCAAGTATAAATTAGACTGTGTTCATGATAACTAGTTCAACTTAATCAAATTACTAGATGAACTCCCACTAAATTCAACATCCCTCAAGTTGTTTAGTGAACATGATCCAAATTCACCACACCTAATCCGATCTTCACGAGAAGAGATGTGGTTTCAATGGTGGACAACAAAGTGTCGATCATATCATTCATATGACTCATGCTTAACCTTTCGGTTCATGTGTTCCGAGGCCATGTCTGTACATGCTAGGCTCGTCAAGTCAAACCCAAGTATTTCCGCGTGTGCAAAACTGGCTTGCACCCGTTGTATGTGAACGTAGAGTTTATAGCACCCGATCATCACGTGATTCTTGAACACGACAAACTTTCGCAACGGTGCATACATGGGGAGAACACAGTTTTATCTTGATATTTAAGTGAGGAATCATCTTATAATGCTACCATCACGATCTAAGCATAATAAGATACATAAAAGGATAAACATCACATGCACATAACTTTATGTGACATGGTATAGCCAATCTTCGCGCAATGATCTCCATCTTGTGCGTGCTGACATGATCTCCATCACTCCACCATGATTGCCTCCACCACGAATAGCAACTACAACTATTGCTAACTACTTAGCGATAAAGTAAAGCTATTACATGGCGTATAAGAAGTTGACACACAAGTCATACACAATTATTAAGACAACCATATGGCTCCTGCCGGTTGTGTACTCATCGACATGCAAGTCGTGAAACATTACAAAACATGATCATTGCATACAACATACACATCACATCTTGGGCCATACCATATCACAGAAAACACTCCCTGCAAAAACAAGTTAGACGCCTCTACTTTGTTGTTGCATGTTTTACGTGGCTTATGGGAGTAGCAAGCTAAGAACGATTCTTACCTACGAAATCCACAACGGTGATATTATGGTTGCCAAACTCCGTGTAAATCCCATGACAACTATAGTGAGAGAGCGGCATCCACACCGCATGTGTGGAACAAGCCACACGTCAAGTGCGGAGCCGGTCTCGCGAACAATGTCGCGTAAGGTTGGCCTGGACCGCTTCGATCTCACTATACCGCGCCATAAGAAGTACACAAACAAGAGGCTTGCAACAGAAAACATCAACGCCCGCAACAACCATGTTGCGTTCTACTCGTGAAACACATCTACGCATAGATCTAGCTCTGATACCACTGAAGGGTTTTGCAGCATAGTAAATCAAAAAAATTCTACGGATGCGAACGGGAAAGCCAAGATCTAATCTAGGAGATGCAAACAATGAGGGGGGATAGATGAGATCTTCATACCCTTGAAGATTCGCACAGTGGAACGTTCGACGGAACGTGGGTGATGTAGTCGTACTCGCTTCTTCTCCTCGTGATCCGATCCGATCTAACACCGCAAGTGGCGATGCCTCCGAGAGATGCACACGTGCGGCACCTCGACGTCTCCTCCTTCGTCGGTCCAGCAAGTGGGGTGGAGAGATGGATTTGATCTACAACGTGACGGTGTGGTGCAAGCGGTGGAGAGTTTCTGCAGCAGGGCTTCGCCTACACGCAGTCGGGAGGGAGAGAGAGAGGAGGGCAGCAGGGCGGCTAGGGTTGAGGAGGAGGTGTAGAGGAGGGGTGCGCCCCCAGCCCTCTTTATATAGAGGGGTGGGAGGCCAGCCCTAGCCCCTCCCCCAAGCCCTAGGCCGGCGACCAAGGAGGGAGGAGTGGGGGGCAAGTTTCCCCCCTCCCTTCTAGAAGCTCCCCTAGGGTTTCCTAGGTGTTTGGCCGGCTGGGCCCTATGGGGCCTTGTGCCCCTGGCCCAATGCTGCCAGGGCACTCCCTCATAGGCCCATGCCCCCTCCCGGCAGGTGGGGCCACGTTGGTCCCCCTCCGGAAGGTTCTAGAAGCTTCTGGTACAATACTGATTAACCCGAAACAATTCCGAACTCCAAAAACTGCATTGCCTTATATGAATCTTATTCTCCGGACCATTCCGGAACCTCTCATGACGTCCTGGATCTCATCTGAGACTCCGAACAAAAAATCATAAACCAATTATCCAATCTATCCTAGCGTCGAGACACGTTAAGTGTGTGACCCTTTGGGTTCGAGAACATGCAGACATGATCTTCTATCAATAATCAACAGCGGGGTCTGGAAACCCATATTGACTCCCACACATTCATCGATGATCATATCGGATGAACCACGATGCCAGGATTCAATCAATCCCATATATATATTCCCTTCGTCCCGCGATATTTTACTTGCCCGAGATTTGATCGTCGGTACCGTCATACCTAGTTCAATCTCGTTCACAACAAGTACTTTACTCGTTTCGTAATCTGATATCACTTTGTGATTAACTCCTTAACCACGTGCTTGCAAGCGGTGTTGATATCGATTATCGAGTGGGCCCGAAGTATATCTCTCCGACTTGGGAGGGACAAATCCCATCTCGATACATACAACCCAACAGGTACTTCCCGATCACCTGAGAGACACCTTTATGATCACCCTCTCATAGGATGATGTTTGATGACCTCAAAGCTTTCTTCCGATACCAGGGAGTTGTATTATCTCATGGTCTAAGGAATACAATATTTGACATAAGAAAAGCTTCGCAAAGATGAACACGATGACATGATCTAATTGCTCCGCTTAGTTTGGGTCTGTCCATCATACCATTCTCCTAATGATATGATCTCATTATTAATCGAAAACTCATGTCCATGGTTAGGAAACCTTAACCATCATTAATCAATGAGCTAGTCCATAGAGGCGTACTAGGGACACGGTGTTGTTCACAAACCACACAAGTATTAAAGTCTCCGCTTAATACAATTCTAGCATGGAATATAAACTTTATCATGAACAAGAATTATAATAATAACATCTTTATTATTGCCTCTAGGGCATAATTCCAACACAAAGAACATGCATACACATAACAAGATGGATAAAGGGCGTCACTTAAGTCGTGCCAGCTATGCTCTTACCAAAGCAGAGAAGGAAATCTTTTTTGAAGTCCTTTACAGTATCAAGGTGCCGTCTGGCTTCTCATCTAATATAAAGGGGATAATAAATATGGCAGAGAAAAAGTTCCAAAACCTGAAGTCTCATGACTGTCACGTGATTATGACGCAGTTGCTTCCGATTGAATTGAGGGGGCTTCTACCGGAAAATGTTCGAGTACCCATTGTGAAGCTGTGTGCATTCCTTAATGCAATATCTCAAAAGGTAATCAATCCAGATATTCTGCCAAGGTTACAGAAGGATGTGGTACAATGTCTTGTTAGTTTTGAGTTGGTGTTCCCACCATCCTTCTTCAATATTATGACGCATCTCCTAGTTCACCTAGTGGAAGAGATTGCCATTCTCGGTCGTGTATTTCTACACAATATGTTCCCCTTTGAGAGGTTCATGGGAGTCTTAAGTAAATATGTTCATAACCGTGCTAGACCAGAAGGAAGCATCTCCAAGGGATATGGAACAGAGGAGGTCATTGAGTTTTGTGTTGACTTTATTCCTGACCTTAAGTCGATTGGTGTTTCTGACTCACGGCATGAGGGAAGATTAAGTGGAAAAGGCAGGGAAAGAAAGCAATGATATGTAGGGACAGGGATTATTTCACTAAAGCACACTACACAGTTCTACATAATTCCACCTTGGCAGCTCCGTATATCGAGGAACACAAGAATATTGTACGCTCCAAAAACCCGGGGAAGCCTGAATCATGGATTACATATGAACACATGAAGTCTTTCGGTGGTTGGATGCGGACACATCTCTTGAATGACACCACTGTTGGAGATCAGCTATACTTGTTAGCCGCGTCACCATGTTCTACTATATTGAATTTCCAAGGGTACGAAATAAATGGGAATACATTCTACACGATCGCCCAAGATAAAAAGAGCACCAACCAAAATAGTGGTGTCCGCTTTGATGCAATAGACGAGAATGGACAAAAGGAAACATACTATGGTTACATAGAGGAGATATGGGAACTAGACTATGGAGTCTCTTTTAAGGTCCCTTTGTTTCACTGCAAATGGGTCAACCTGAATGGGGAAGGGGTAAAGATAGACCAGTTGTACGGAATGACAACAGTGGATCTCAACAATCTTGGTTATAGAGATGAACCATTCGTCCTAGCCAATGATGTGTCTCAGGTTTTCTATGTGAAGGACATGTCCTCCAGACCGAAAAAAAGAAAAATATGCAAACAAATACATCATATGATGAGCCAAAGCGTCACATAGTTCTTTCAGGGAAAATAAACATCTTGGGAATCAAGGACAAGACAGACATGTTAGAAGATTATAATAAGTTTGATGAAATTCCGTCCTTCACAGTGAAAACTGACCCAAGCATTCCATTAAGGAAAGAAGATGCTCCATGGTTACGTCTGAAGCGATCATAAGGAAGGACATATGCCAAGAAGTTCATGCTCATATTGTGTAACTCTAGTTCATGTCTGACCGGGATATCTTATGATGTTTGCAATTTTCCAAGTTTAATAAATGTATTGGGTGTTAGTCCCAATTTGTGGCTTGACCGGGACTATATATAGGGGGCCTTTAGTCCCGGTTTTGTAGTCTCGGTTTTTAATATTAATAAATATATTGAGTGTTAGTCCCGTTTTGTGGCTGGACCGGGACTAAAGGGGGCCTTTAGTCCCGATTCGTAAAACGACTTTCCCGAACTATGAAGAAGTTGTCCCGATTCGTACTTACCATTAAGATCTGATCTCCAAACGCGCGTGGTCACATATTAGGGAGTGCCTCTATGACCAGTTTCTTGGAGATGCCGGAGGACCAGGATCCGGCGACATCTTCCTGAAACTGGTCGTAGTGGTGTCCCTACTCTCGCACACCATCTTGCAGCTTGTAACCTCTCTAACTAGATCAATACACCTGGGAGCTAACTAATTTCACATATTAGGGAGTGTCTCTATGACCAGTTTCTTAGAGATGCCGGAGGACTGGGATCCGGCGGCATCTCCCTGAAGCTGGTCGTAGTGGTGTCCCTGCTCTCGAAAACAATATTGGAGATGCCTCAATCTGGCTGGAGGACTGGACTCACAAGGATGCCTATTTATAGTACAAGCAGCTCGGCATAGTGTCTACACTTACGACATAATATCGACACTCACCCCTATTATTAGTGCTGACTCGTGTTTTGTCACGGTTGGTGTCTCCAACCGGGTTTATTACCGGTTGGTGACACCATCCGGGACAAGGTACACGCCGCACGACATAATGTCGACACTCACCCCTATCATTAGTGCTGCCTGGCCCAGCCTGCCGAAATCCCTCCAACCGGGACTAAAGATGAACCTATCAATGTTGTTGTGCCCATATTATGCATGCATGTGGACATTGGTATGGAGAACAATGTTGCAGGAGGAAGTTTTCCTTTTATGCATACGGAAAAGCCATTTTCCATTTTTCGGCGCAAAAAGCGAATTCGTTTAATGAAGTAACCACCAAAATGCTGTTTCAGAATGCTACCGTCCCATTTTTCTAAAATACTATACCACCTTACATGGACTATCTCCCAACCTGGACATCTCAAACCTTTTCGTCCATCCCGGGTAAAAAGGACAAATGTATGCCGAATCGGTAGGAAGTGGGTCCGGTTTGTACTACAGGTACATGATCTAACGCCCGTGATTTTTTGAAAAAATCATTTTTAGACTCGCAATATGTGGTTTCTTTAGAGATCCAATGAAAGTTCTAACGATGCTCGTCCCCTATCTTCATGCACGCCGGTTCGACCATAGTAAGAAATTCAAAAAATTCAAAACGGGCATAAGAAATTCAAAAAAATCCGAACAATGAAAATCCTTCGTGTGGTGTCATATTATGTGACATAGTTGAAAGGAAAAATACCAGACTTGGTATATTGATCATGTCTCGAAAAAACCTTCACAAAATGACCTATCATGTTCGAGGTTTCATGGCTTTCGGTCCAAATGACCGATATTATGTGCTGAATCACGACATATTTTGTGATGCTGTGGCCATATTATGCATGTACGTGGACATTGGTATGGAGAACAATGTTGGAGGAGGAAGTTTTCCTTTTCGTCGCACGGAAAAGCCATTTTCCATTTTCCGAGCGCAAAAAACGGGTCGTTTTGTGAAGTAACCACCAAAATGCTGTTTCAGAATGCTACCGTCCCATTTTTCTAAAATACTAGACCACATTACATGCACTATCTCCCAACCGGGACATCTCAAACCTTTTCGTCCATCCCGGGTAAAAAGGACAAATGTCTGCCGAATCGGTAGGAAGTGGGTCCGGTTTGTACTACAGGTACATGATCTAACGCCCGTGATTTTTTGAAAAAATCATTTTTAGACTCGCAATATGTGGTTTCTTCAGAGATGATCTAACACCCGTGATCTAACGCACGGAAAAACCATTTTTCTTCCCGCCATTTTTTCCCGCCAGTTCTTCCCGCCATTTCTTCCCGCCAGTTCTTCCATCCAGTTATCTTCCTGCAATTTCTCACTATATATATGTAGGGTTGGCCTCCATTGTCATTGCACATCTCTAGACTCATATCTGCAACCTCATCACTCATTCGCATGGCTTCCACCGTAGCACTAACCCCCAGGGAGGCGGAGGCGCTTTGCGCCTCGAACTACCCCTGCCGAGACTCTGTCCCCGTCGGATGATCTTTGAGCATCGGGCGTGCAGTTCCTCCTGTCCCTCTAGGTGTGGCGCGCCGGATGGCCATCACGAACCACTACTACTTCGAGATCACGCCGGAGCAGCGAAAGAATCCCAGATGGCATCCCGACTATTTCCCGACTTGGGAAGCCTTCTTCATGGATCGGCGTGAGAGGGCGATCGCCAGGCACGAGGAGGACGACCCACCTCCTCCAAACTTCAACGAGGCCGGTCGTCGGCTGTGGTGGCGTGGCCGGACTCTCCAGAGCGTCATGGCCTACGACACGGCCGTCGACTCTAACCCCCGCCTGCGCTACCCTCAAGTCCAGCCCACTCGTACTCAGCCTTCAAGGTTCAACTACGGCGACCCGACGGCTGACAAAGAACGGCCATCTACGACGACTACAGTGGCGAGTATTACAGGTGTATGCAGGAGTATGACTGAATCACTCCAAAATTGCAAAACAAGTTTGGTCGATTGTGGCTTAATCTGGCCATGTATCTTAATTTTCAGTTGTTCTATGTAACTTAGTGTTAGTTGCGTTATGTAGTTTAATTCCATTTCTATCCTAATAAAATTTTCTTCCTGCCCATTGTTTCCTGTCCTTTTTTCCCGCCCATTAATATATAAAAATTATAAGTTAATTCAAATCCAAATTAAAAACAGAAAATGGTTTTGAATTAGTTATTCAAATCCAAACACTTTTTATGTTTAAAGTTTTTCTAAATTCCAAATTAATATTCAAAAAATATAAGTTAATTCATTTTTAATTTTAAATGGTTACATTAATTATTTTTAATTACATAAAATGGTTTTGAATTAGTTATTCAAATCCAAACACTTTTAATGTTTAAAGTTTTTCTAAATTCCAAATTAATATTCTAAAAATATATGTTAATTCATTTTTAATTTTAAATGATTCATAGTCTTAATGGTTACATTAATTATTTTTAAAAACAGAAAATTGTTTTGAATTATTTATTCGAATTCAAACACTTTTTATGTTTAAAGTTTTTCTAAATTCCAAATTAATATTCAAAAAATATAAGTTAATTCATTTTAATTTTAAATGGTTACATTAATTATTTTTAAAAATAGAAAATGGTTTTGAATTAGTTATTCAAATCCAAACACTTTTTATGTTTAAAGTTTTTCTAAATTCCAAATTAATATTCAAAAAATATAAGTTAATTCCTTTTTAATTTTAAATGGTTCATATTTTAAATGGTTACATTAATTATTTTTAAAAACAAAAAATGGTTTTGAATTAGTTATTCAAATCCAAACACTTTTTATGTTTAAAGTTTTTCTAAATTCCAAATTAATATTCAAAAATTTAAGTTAATTCATTTTTAATTTTAAATGGTTCATAGTTTAAATGGTTACATTAATTATTTTTAAAAACAGAAAATGGTTTTGAATTAGTTACTCAAATTCAAACACTTTTTATGTTTAAAGTTTTTCTAAATTCCAAAGTAATTATTATTTAAAAAAATTACAAATTTAAACCCCAAAATAAAAAATAAGGCGGGAACAAAGAGAAAATTCTTGAAATTTTTTGAAAACAGGCTCATATGTCCCTGTTGGAGCCACCAACCGGGACTAAAGACCCCTGCGCACGCCCCTTGGTTTGCTGAAAAAAGTGGAGTATACATCCCGGTTGGTGGCTCCAACCGGGACGTATGACCCTTTAGTCCCGGTTGGAGCCACCAACCGGGACAAAAGGTCCTTTGGTTATAACTGGCTCGCCTCCTCTTCTTCTTCCCCATCTCACTTCTGTGCTTCTCACCGACGCGCGCACAGGAAACCCCGACGACGCTGGCAGGCTGCCCGAGCTCGCCGCCGCCACACCATTGCCTCCGTCCACGCGCGCCCCGGCCGCCTCCGTCCGTGCAAGCAGAGGGCTCGAGCACTCCCCGGCCCCCTCGACGCTTTCTTCCCCAACCCCGACGAGGTTCGCCGCCGTCCATCAGCCCGATTCCGACCTCGCCGTGCTTCCCCGACCCTACCACCGCGCTCAGGGTGAGCCACCGGTCCTCTAGGACCCTTCCCTTCCTTTCCTCCCTCTCTTGTTTGCTCTAGCCTCGAGCGCCGCCGTCGACCACCGCCAGACCTCGCCGTAGACGTAGCTCCGGCTACCAAATAGGAGCGGCGCCGCCTCTATATCGTTCGCCGTGCTACGCTGGTTCGAACACGCACAACCCCGTAGTCCCGCGCGCTCCGCAGGGTCGCCATCGACCACCGTCTGCCGCGCCGCCCGTCGTGGTGACGTGGTGCTCGCGTGGCTACCGCGTGGTGCCCGCGTGGCCCCGGTCCCACCTGCCAGCCTCAGAGGCTAGGTGCCTCTGCGGTGCAGGTTAGCAGTGGCCTGGTCCAAGTCCACCCTTCAAGCCCTGGTCTAGGTCCCACCTGCCTGCGTGGAGGCTGAGGTGGCCACGGCCCCTCTGTCAGCCACTGTGGCTAGCAGTGGCCTCGGTGTAAAATGTTTACTGTTTTGTTTAAATTCAGAAATGGTTTAATTAAATCCAGAAATTGATATAATATTGTAAATTCAATAATTAATTATTTATATCTCAGAAAAATACAAATAATATATCAAAATGTTCAAAAAAATGAGATCAAACTATTTAACCTATAATCATGCATTGTTCAACAACTTTCAAGACAATTTTAATTAGAGAACAAAATCAACCCCTCTCATATACTCCAGAGTTTCGTCGAGTTAGGGTTTTCACCCCTCGGAACCCCGTTTAAATTGCCGAGCATGTCTTAGGGTTACTTTTCAATACATATTAACTTGTCATATCATCATCCTTGTTTGATCAGTGCATCGATGCCATGTGTTGATTGTTCCCCTCTCTTTTTGGTGTTCAGTTCTTCGCGGTAGAATACGATATCGAGATCAAAGACGGAGGTCAACACCATCGAAGATCGAAGATTTCTTGATAGCCATCGTATTGTAGATGCTTAGCCATGATATTAGTTGTCATAGACCCCAGTTGAATCGATGTTGGACCTAGGGTTAGCCGGTGTGTCCTCGCCAGGGCATCCCGAACCCGAGGGTTGATTGATTGCCGCCTTTCTTTTCGGTATTGGTTCTTCGCGATAGGATCTGAGCCCGATGGTTTCTCTGAATTAGGGTTTCTGATATTGTAGATTCATTTTTATTATTGTGTATGTATATATATTAGGGTTTCTCCGAATTAGGGTTTATCTCTCTCAACACCGTACCTAACATTCTCCCTTAGCCACTTTGACTTATCCGTTTTTCCACCTATGCAGAAAATATGGACCCACACGACAAAGACGAAGAAAAGGAAGAGTTGATCCAAGGTGTGATCCGCGGGGAAGAAAATTTAGATGTATCGATGTTTCTGAACAACTCCGGTGAGGGTGATCCTCTTTTTGCCAGAAGAGACGACTTGTTTGAGGTTGAAGGTGATGCCTTCCGCGAGGGAGAAGGCGATGCCTTGTGTGATCGAGAAGACGACCGCTCCGGCGAGGTGCATGTAATATAATTAATTCATTAATTAATCATCTGCTATCTATATAGAAATAGTAACGACGATCTTTCTTCTTTTAGCCCTCCGGATCGAAGAAATCTACTGAAAAGAGCGGACGAGGCCCAACCAAAAAGTTGGAAGACCATGAGAGGTTCATGATCGAAGATATCGGTGAAGACGGCAAACCGATTGCTCCCGAAGTTGTCGCAAAAAAATTTGTGGCACAATGCAGAGTAATCGTTAGGGACTTCATCCCGATCACCGTTCGAAATTGGAATAGGCCTGCTGATGCGGAAGAAGAGGGAACGTCTTTATTTCTCCCTACCGTGGACAAATATTTACTATGGAAGAGGCTCATGGTTAATTTCAAACTACCGAAGATAGAGCTGGATCCAAATGTGTAGGATCCAGTTGAGGACGCCTTAGAACATGCGCGAGCCATGGAGGCCAAGGTCAGGGAGTGGGCTATGAAGAAGATGGCCCAGTCTTTCACCAACTGGAAGAAAAGATTGCACCTTGACTATGTCGTGAAAGAGAAGACTCCGGATTTCAAGAAGATTCAGTTTCAGAAGATAGAACCATTCTGGGCTGAGTTTGTGAATTACAAGACATCATAAAAAGCTAAGAAAATGTCTGCAACGAATAAGCTGAATGCTGCTAACAAGAAGTATCATCATACTATGGGGCAAGGTGGCTACAGGGCTGGCATTCCTAAGTGGAAGAAACTTGAGGATGAACTGCGTGCTAAAAAGATCATCCCAGAGACAGACGATTGGATCGAACATGCAAGGAATTGGTTTTACGGGCATGGGGGCATGTTGGACTCGGAAGGGAAGTGTATATATAACATACGACATAAAGAAGACCCCTTGCCAATCGAGAAGATGAGAAAAGCAGTAAAGGTTGTTAAAGATGGGGACTTCATTCCTGATAGAGAGAATGATGAGCTCACACTCGCCCTTGGAAATAAGGAACATGATGGACAAACACGAGGCACAAGCGGCTCCAAACCATGGAGGATTGGGTTTCCCTAAGAGAGGAAGAAATATCCTGATAGAAGCCGTCAGAAGAGAAAGGACAAGGCGGAAGTTGAAGCAGATATTCAGAAAGAGCAAATGCGTATAATTGAAGAACGAATAAAGCAACAACAAGATGAAATTAACGCACTTAATATCAAAGTACTACCGGCCCATCTCAGCAGCACATGGTGGTAGAACCTGCATTCGATGCTACCGGCCTATCGAATAATCGAAAAAGCAGTGTGGCTTCCACCGAGGTCCCGGGTGATGACAATGACGATGACGATGGTGCACCGACGATGGCTCCTGTTGGCTACCTAGTGGATGATATCACACAGATGACACACTACGAGCTACATGTCAAAGTTGTGAACATATCAATGAAGGTGGCGGTCGGCTAAGCCTTACCAATTGGACCCACACCAACTTACCACTATCGTCCGGTTCCACAGGGCTACGCTGTTGTCGGGGTGGATGAAATCATGCCCACCTTGAAGTTTTGAAGCTTGACTACCCTGCAGGTGAAGGGGATGTGACTGAACTGGGAGACGCAACAAACGTCACCATTCTATGGCCTAAGGAATGTATCGTGCTTCGAAATCACACGCCAAGGCCATCTTCGCCGCCGCCTCACCCGTCTCCAGCAAGGTCGTCACCGCCGCGACACCCGTCTCCGTCGCCTCACCCGGCTCCGTCGCCTCACCAATCTCCAGCGTAGCCATCGCCGCGGAAGCCATCGCCGGTGCC
The DNA here is from genome assembly GCA_023614405.1 of Avena insularis. Taxonomy (NCBI): domain Eukaryota; kingdom Viridiplantae; phylum Streptophyta; class Magnoliopsida; order Poales; family Poaceae; genus Avena; species Avena insularis. Next base: position 393,291,048 of record CM042695.1, read on the forward strand.
TCAGGATAAAAAGCGTAAGCATACCACCGCTACTATGCGTCGTGGTAAGCGATCACCGAAACGTAAATAAGAGCCTCTTCCAAAAGTACCAAAGGTTCCTCCCAAGAGAGCTTATGGTTGTACTGAAGAGGAGACTACGGCTGTCGTTGATGCGAAAACGACATCGTTTTTCGCTAAGCTGAGGCGGCCAAAAGAGCCAGAGTTCCCCAACACCAAAGAAGAAAAATCCAGAGTGTTCAAAATGCTAAAGACTCTTCATCAACCTGAGCCAAAGCTGTCATCAGACTATGAGCGTTCTATTCTCAAGTCACATGCGGCACAACAAGCCTCAAATAGCAGTACTGATGCAAGCGAGAAATCTGTTGCCCAGCTCGGAGAACAAGAAAAACAGTCTTGCGCCCCTCTCAAGGTGATTTCCCATACCAACGTGGGGTCGAGCAAATATGTGGCCGAAGAGCAGTATGATCCAGAGGTAGTTGCACAATACGGAGAAGCTGCCGCTGCTCAAGGTATGAGTATTGCCCAGTACTTATCCTAGTTAGAGTACTTCCCCGTGTGTGAAGTAGCATACAAATACCAGTACAGCAAACCTCTCGTCAAACCTGAGAAGGTAAATAATCTTCCAACAAAAATGCGAAGATTGCATAACTGGTACATGCATGCCACAAAGGCCGGGGCTAACTGGATAGTGCCGAGGGTTACAAAAAAGCATTATGGGAAAGAAATAGATGACATGATATCTATTGAATTTGATGAACTATTTCAATTATTCAATCAAGACGCCTTGGACAAATCGATCATTAGTGCCTATTGTCTGTAAGTACTAATTCTGTAATTAATTTAGTCTCTAACTATCTCACCTTGTTTATTGCATGTATATAATCATACTATAATATGCAGAATGAAGATTCTCGAATGCAGCAGAGGAAAAATCTATGACATTGGGTTAATTGACCCATATTGGGTTCATCAAGCTAATCTCAAAACAAACCCCTAGGATACGGAGGATAATACCGTACATGCGTTAAGGTTTCAAGAAACCAGAAGAGAAATACTATTTCCTTACAACTTCGAGTGAGTGTTATTGTCTTGTATACACTTTCTATTTCGCTTACTCGATGTTAAGTATATAATTGATTAGTTATGCATGCGCAGCTTCCACTATATTCTGTTAATCATTCAACTTGACAAAGGGTGTGTACTAGTCATGGACTCGAAACATAAACCCTTTGAGTCGTGGAAGGACATGCAGATGCTTCTCCAGCGGTAATTCTAATCATTACGACACTATATCGGCAACGTTCGTGAATTTTATAATATCAAGTAATTAATAACTTTTATTCGTTTTCTTCGCCGGGCAGCGCTTGGAAATGGTTCACCAACAAGGCTAGGGGTGTTTGGAAAGAGGAGCTTACATTTCAACCACTAGATGTAAGCACCACTAGCTATATCCGTGCATCTCTTTGATTCTAGTTTTGATACCGTTATTATCATGTTTGATTATATTTTTGATTGAACTTTATTCTCGTAAAGTGCCTAACGCAGGGACCAGGGAACAATTTATGTGGATACTATGTTTGCGAGTTCATCCGTCACACGTACTGTGAGAAGGACAGAAATTTAGAGCAACTCCACGTACATAAACAATTTCTATAGTTTTTAATTACCATCAAATTGTGTTTAGTTTCATTCATATAGGTTGACTCCATTTTTAAATCAGATCGAACGTCTACGGGACGGTCTTCTGCCAAAGGATCGCGTACGCGCAATTTAGGAGGAATTGGCGAGATTCTTGGATGCAGAAGTCCTAAACCCAAAAGAGGAATACTATTCGGGTGTGTATAAACAATAGGGATTGTACAAAGAGCTTATTTTGTATGTAGTGCATGAACTCGATCCGTGTATCGAATGTAATATGTTCGACACTTGGATCTATATTGTCATGATGATCTTGTGTAATATAATGGTTCCTTCATTGATGAGTGCAAAACACTAAATAAACAATAAAACAACATAAATGAATTCTCTGCCGCGGCACAAAAAGTAGCCAAAATGCTGCCACGGCAACAAAAGTTGCCAAAATGAATTCTCTGCCGCGGCAGAGAAATGTGTCAAATCTCTGTCGCGGCAGAGGGTTATTTGTCCCGGTCGGTTGCTGCTCCCCCCTCGCCCTCTACCGCGGCCACGTGTACGCCCTTTTGTCTCGATTGGTGGGGCAACCGGGACTAAAGGTTGGGGCTTTAGTCCTGATTGCCCCGTCCCGGTTTGGGAACCGGGACTAAAGCCCCTTACCAACCGGGACACATGGGCCTATTTCCACTAGTGCAAGTTAAAGAACCTACATCACATACCTCACTCATGGCCAGCCATAGACTGCGATCATGTTAACACACCCTAAAAAACATGGAATTTGTCTTCCTGTTCCTACCCACATATTAGGAAAATTTCTGGGGTTTCCATTCCGTGGCAGCACATTGCTAGAAGAATTTCTAGTCAGGTCGACAACCATTGACATAGTTTAAAACATGGACCGAAAAGTGAGCTCGCGAGGTGACTGGCTCACTGATCAAATCTCTGGAATAGATGGTTCAAAACTAATAAAATCCCATCATATTTAATAAATTATTAAGTAAAATGAGGAAAACATTGCATCAAATCATATATTTAGTCGTTAATGGTTTAAAAATAGAGGTCTTATCAACTTGACTTTAAATACTGGTTGTCGTCGTTTTCCAATTGTGCAATATGTTGATGATACTATTCTTGTGATAGCTAGTACTTTGTATAGCACGGTGCCACACGGTTCGTAGACTAATAGGTCGAGAATCTTTTAGAGTCTCATTCTTTGGTATCAGTACTATGTCCATATCATTTACCCCTTCTTGTGTATCTCTTTATTCATTTTTTATCTGAGTTACATATCACCCAGAAGAAGCGATATAATGGATGACGACGTTACACACCATGTTGACAAGGTGTGCATATCGTAATTGATCAAGTTCAACTTCGCGATTAAGTGGCTATCATGTATATTCTAATTATGTCAGATTGGCTAATCGTCCTACCCTTGTTGCACTTGTTACTGGTTGCAATATTATATTATTTTGTTATATTAAATACGGTGTACTTTGTACATTATTCTATTATATTGACAAGGTCTAGCTGGTTCTTTCCACTACTAATGACTCTAAACAACATATTATGCAGTCCTTGATGCATCCTTTCAACAACAAAATACAACATATCATTGTTTGGATCGTTTTTGAATTTTTATGCCTGTTTTAAACTATCGTCAAACTTTGTCGAATGGCGGGCATGGAGATTCTTAGCTCGGGGCTATGTATAGCTAAAATTAAAGTGGATCTCTGATAAAATAGCAATATTGTGAACCTAAAAATTATTTTTGTAAAAAATCATGAGCATCAGATCATGTACCTGTAGTTCATATCTGACCCACTTCCTTCCGATTTGGCAGAAATTTATCTTTTTACCAGGAATGGACGAAAAAGTTTGAGATACTCCCGTTGGGACATTGTCAATCTAAGATGGCCTATTATTTTTGAAAAATAGGGTGGTAGTATTTTGAATTAGCCATTGGTGAACTATGCCTTGATTCTATTCATAACATTGGTTATTTGACCCGAAAGCCAGGAATCCTCGAATGAGATAGGTCATTTTGTGAAGGTTTTTTGAGACATAATCAATATACCAAGTTTGATATTTTTCCTTACAATGTCACATAATATAACACCACGCGAAGGTTTCACATTGTTTGGATCGTTTTTGAATTTCTTATGCCCGTTTTAAACTATCGTCAAACTTTGTCGAATGAAGGGCATGAAGATTCTTAGCTCGGGGCTATGCCTCGCTAAAATTAAAGTGGATCTCTTATGAAATAGCATATTGTGAACCTAAATTTTTTTTTATAAAAAATCATAAGCATAAGATCATGTACGTGTAATTCATATTTGACCCACTTCTTACCGATTCGACAGAAATTTATCTTTTTCACCAGGGATGGACGGAAAGGTTTGATATCCTCTGTTGGTACATTGCCCACGTAAGGTGGTCTAGTATTTTTGAAAAATGGTATGGTAGCATTTTGAATTAGCCATCTGGTGGTTGCTTCATAAAACCCCCCGTTTTTTGCGTTAGGAAAATGAAAGATGGCTTTTTGGTACCATAAAAAGAAAAACTGCCTGCTGCAACATTGTTCGCCATTCCATGATGCACATGCATTCATAATATAGGCAAATTATCCCAAACTATGCCTTGATTCTATCCATAACATTAGTCATTTGACCCGAAAGCCGGGAAACCTCGAATGAGGTAAGTCATTTTGTGAAGGTTTTTTGAGACATAATCAATATACCAAGTTTTTATTTTTTATTGCAACTATATCACATAATATGACACCACGCGAAGGTTTTACATTCTTTGGATCGTTTTTGAATTTCTTATGTCCGTTTTAAAATATATGTAATATTTTATGTTTTACTTAATTTTTATTTACAAATATGTAATATTTGAGTGTAGATAGATAGGTCTTATTTTTCTCCAAATTTTGATATATTATTTGTATTTTTCTAAATTAGAATGATTTAGTTATGATTTTTCAAAAATTAATAAGGTAAAATGCAAAATAGCTATGCCGAGGGCAGCCATCGGCGTAGGCTACCATATGCCGAGGGCAATTCTATGCCTAATGCTGCTTGGAGGGCTGGCCTGGTCACGGTCTACGCCAACGGCTCCGACGTTTGGCCGTTGGCATAGCGCCTGGCCATCGGCCGTCTTCGTCCATTCCTGTAGTGTAAGCACCTGCGCCCGCTCATCCATCATTTTCAAATGACCCATCCACATTTAGTTTCAGTATGACACTAGCCGGCTTCATCCATCTCTTTCTAATCTCCTGTTTTCCATCACTCATTCGGTCATCTGGCTGGAAGCTCATCTGTGATACCACCAGTTTTCCTTTCTCTATGTACGCCCTTGGAAAAAAAAACTGTACACCGTTTGGATGATGCATAATCATTTTCTGGCAGTTAAACACTTCCTCCCTATGTTCAATGCCTACTTATTGTGTTCCCTTGGTTATCTCTCCGGGAATTATAAATCAGATCAAGAGCATAATAAGGTACTCCAATGTTTGATACTATATAGACGGCTTCATCCATACCTTTCTAATCTTCTATTTTCCATCACTCATTCGGTCATCTGGCTGGAAGCCCATCCTGTGATACCACCAGTTTTCCTTTCTCTATGTATGCCGTTCGAAAGAAAAAGAAAAAAAAAATTGCATGCCGTTTTGGATGCTGCATAATCATCAGGAGGGACTCTAGGAACAGTACTCGAGCCTTCTACTTCTGGAAGGGCTTTTGTATATGCGTGACTTCATTTTCCACGTACCAGATTCTCCAAAGCATCATATGTGTCATAGCTCTCTGTCCTTTGATTCGGTGTAGTAGCTGGATAAGTCATTCCGATCCACACCCGTGTGGATCAACAAATTACCACCAAGAATGTCCCATGTATATGGTAACCTCGATGCAGTCCGTGTACAGTAGGATTAGGGGTAAGTTTAAGTCCTAGTATAAATAAGATTTCTAGTACCCCAGTCTAATTGTTTAGTCCCTCCTTGAACGTGTATAAGCACGCATAGGGCGCCCTTGAACGTGTATAAGAGCATCTCCACTCGGCTACCCAGGACGCCGAATTTTGGTCCGAACGTCGAAAATTGGCCCAGTTGCGTACCCAGGAACCTGTTTTCGGTCGGATTTGGGTCAATTTTTGTTCGGACTACCCAGGCTGAACCCAGGTTCCCGGGTACGCCCTGAAAACACTGGACACAGCGAACACGGCAAAAAAAACCGAAACGGCGCATGGACCCGCCGAGTCAGCGACGGAAGCCGAGTCGTCGTCATCCTCGGAACCATGCGGCGACCGCCGGACATTAACTGCTCGTCGCGTCAGCCACGCGTCGCCGAATTGCCGGGCCACCGCCGCCACCTCGGCTCCCGCGCCGGACCGGTGGCACTAACTTCCCGTTGTTTCTCTTTTTCCCGCCCTCGGCTCCCGCCCTCGCCGCCCACCTCGGCCTATATAAGCCGTACCCCTCGCCGGAGTTCCTCACACTCTCTCACAGCTCCCCCAGCCCACCAGCCCGAAACTCCGGCGAACGTTCCCCTCTCACTCACTCTCCCCTCCCCACTTTAGCCATGGCCGAGAGATACCCCGACGATGGTGCAGCGGCGAACGGCTTCGGCCGGCGCATCCTCCAGGCTAGGAGGCGCGCCTGCTCTACGAGGCCGGCTACATGGCGTCGCCGGACACGCGGAACCCTCTGGGGTGGAAGCTCAGCGCTGACGGCATCCCTAGCCCGCCGGCGCCAACGCCGGAGGAGCTGTCGTACAAGATTCAAGAATACATCGCCGCCATGGACGACCCCTCCGCCGTCGAGTCGCCCGACAACCTCCTGTACTGGGAGGAGTTCTTCGCGGACCGCCGCGCCCAGGAGCTCGCCCGCCACGAAGGGCCGCCCAACGAGTCGCCGCCGAAGCGCAACAACTCGGCGGGTCGCCGGCGTTGGTGGAGTGCGCCAGGCCGCACGCTGAAGGCGGTGCTGGAGCACATCAACGCCGGGAACACGCCGCGTCTAGGCTTCCCGCGAACTCCAACACCGGCGTCGAGGTTAGGGCGGCATCCTCCGGCGAACTGGATGCCGAGGAGGATGGCCAACATGAGCTTCTCCTCCTCCGCTTCGGCATCCCACTCCTCGGGCTCCACGCCGCTGCGCACGCCCACTGCGCCTGGCTGCACCTTGTTTAGTCCCTCCCTGAACGTGTATAAGCCGGCTGCACCTTGTAACAATGAAAACCATCAAAAATAATAGAGAGGCAAGACATGCACAAGACGTGCTTGTGGCAATCTATAAATTAGTCTTCTTTCTGTTTTGTTTCGATCGCTGAGTTCGCAAAGTTCCACCAAGAGTTCACGTCAAGAAAATTGTGAGTTTCGATCAAGCAAAAAGATAGCTGCTAGCTTGTTCACGTATTAACAGCTCAATTGATCCATGTGTAGCTAGCTAGTGCATTGAGGGTGTACAAGTTAAAGAACCTACATCACATACTTCACTCATGGCCACCCATAGATTGCGATCATGTTAACACCGTAAAAACATGGAATTTGTCTTCCTCTTCCTATCCACATATTAGGAAAATTTCTGGAGGTAAGGATGACAATTTTACCCATGGGTACAGGTACCCTCGGGTACCGTACCTGTATGGGTAGGGTATGGACACACTTTTATACCTATGGGTAATACCCATATCCTACCTATTAAGTCATGGGTATGACCACGGGTATAGACTTGTACCCATGGGTATACCCATACTCTGCCCGTTTAAACTAACATGTTAAACTTATCTATAGAGGTTGAACCTATGCGGCCAAGAAGCCTAGGGATGAAAATAAAATTTAATTTGGATTTCCACTTTTAAACTTTAATTTGGTACTTTTATGTACTCATCTACTATTAGTAAGTTGAGATTATTGTCCTTTTTTAAATATGCTATTGATGAAAATAAAATTTTGAATAAATTATATACTAATGGATATAACCGTCGGTACCCAATGGGTACCCGCCGGGTATGGGTATAGGTAAAGTTTTATACCCGCGGATATGAGTATGGGTAAGCTTTTGTACCCATTGGCTATACGGGTATGGGTATGGTATTGCTCTACCCTGCTCATACCCTGTCCACTGCCATCCTTATTCTGGGGTTTCCATTCCGTGGCAGCGCATTGCTAGAAGAATTCCAGTCAGGTCGACTACCGTCCGACATAGTTTAAAACATGGACCGGCAAGTGAGCTCGTGAGGTGACAGGCTCGCTGATCAAATCTCTCAAACAGATGGTTCAAAACTAATAAAATCCCGTCATATTTAATAAATTATTACTAAGTAAAATGAGGAAAACATTGCATCAAATCATATATTTAGTCATTAATGATTTAAAAGTAGAGGTCTTATCAACTTGACTTTAATACTGGTTGTCGGGGTTTTCTAATTGTGCAATATGTTGATGATACTATTCTTGTGATAGCTAGTACTTTGTGCCACAGGGTGCCACACGGTGCATAGACTAATAGGTCGAGTATCTTTTAGAGTCTCATTCTTTGGTATCAGTACTATGGCCGTATCATTTACCCCTTCTTGTGTATCTCTTTATTCATTTTTTATCTGAGTTACATATCACCCAGAAGAAGCGATATAATGGATGACGATGTTACACACCATGTTGACAAGGTGTTCATATCGTAATTGATCAAGTTCAACTTCGCGATTAAGTGGCTGTCATGTATATTCTAATTATGTCAGATTGGCTAATCGTCCTACCCTTGTTGCTGGTTCTTTCCACTACAAATGACTCTAAACAACATATGATGCAGTCCTTGATGCATCCTTTCAACAACAAAATACACGATATTTTTTTCAAAATGAAGATATATAATTGTTTTGAAAAATTCGGCCAGTCAGATTGTACTAGTTGCATCTCGGGAAAGGGTCTTAAAATTATAAAATATCAACCATGTGTTGGACATAGCTGCGTTTAACAGTGCAAACTGCATGCATCATCGTGCGACAGTGTCATGTGCTAATATTCAGTACTCTAACCACGGTGGCTTCAATACTACAAAAGAGAGAGGATGTAAGCATACAAGTAAATAAGAAGCAATTGAAAAGTATTCAAAGTAACCGTGTGAATGGGTCTATTACTTATTTCCATATCATATGAACGAGGCCCTCATCAGCTTATTAATTTTTTTCCATGGTCAACTTAGCTGGTTGAGGTCTATCGATATCATCAACCTCTCGGAACATGAGATCCTCATCTCTCATCCCAATAAGAATCAAGCACACAATAGAGAATCATCTTATTCTCTATAGTTTTAATGAAGGATCAATTACATGGGCGGGTTGATCAAAGATTCTCAAGATCTTTTACCTACCATGCGTACATGGGCGAGCTACCGGTCGGGTCGTTGGTGGCCCTAAAGAGATTGAGGTTGTGTCCACGGAGATTGTTGTGATTCTCAACATCCACCACATCAATGTTGCCATCCTTCGGTGAGAGAATCCCCTGAGGGCCAGTGTCGTCTTATGGTGTATGAGTTCATCGGCTCGCTCATTCGACCCTGTTCGGTCCCAGTCCCACGGAATCTCTCCTCGAGTGAAAGGAGCGGCATGCTCAATGTGCTTTTGGATTGAATGTAATGTTTGGGTCGCCATATCAAGTGAACCCATCCCATCCGTTGGTATGAAGGAAACTAGTTGCATCGACGTTTATGAAACCCAAACATAAGGCAGTGGAGTCCATTGACGCACCCTGGAACTAGACTCCCACCTTGAATCAGGCTTTCGCCCCGCTAAATGAATATGGAAACCAATTGATACAATGGTAAGGCCACTGCTGGGGCACTCAGTGTCAACACCGGGATTTTTAATCCCAGATGCCTGTTATGCCATACATCGCAATTCCAGGATTACCATTTTTGCGAGACATAACAGAATTGGATACCATAGTACATCATCCATTACAAACCGTATATAAGGTCTTACACAAATAAGGATCTCATGATCCAGTTCTTAATACAACTTCAAGCAGCGGAATACGTAATAATAGCGGTAGCGTAGGCGAAGCTCCATCTTCGGGGTCACAGGCAATGCTGACGATGGGAGATGATCCTAGTTGTCGTAACCTTCCCGGGGTCCATCCTCCAGGTACTCCTCTTCATAGTCTGGCCACGGGAATAGCCAGGGACAAATCCATGTGTACTCTTTAAGTACTCGCAAACTAATACTAACAAGTGAAAGGGGTTTTTGGTAATAGGACACTGGGATCTAGGGTTGTTTTGCAAGAAGCCAGATTTCTCTCTACTAAGTTCAGAAAAAGAGAGCTAGTTGAAGTTTATACTCCTAAGTGTGAATTTGTATTTCATATCACAACCCTGTTGTGGTCAAGTCAAAGTCTCAATTTATTTCACAAGTCATTTTGAAAAGTCTGACGGGGGAACAATATGGCCACTCCAACTGTCCATAACCGCGGATGCGGCTATTCGAATAGTTTGACACTCTGCAGAGATTGTACACTTTCACCACAACATTCGATACATCCGTCAGGAATAAATCCCGAATTCACCATACTCAGTATGCGGATAATCAATCCTAACCTTTCAATTACACGCCCTAGTATAAGCACCTCTCCTGTGAGTTTGGCCTCCCAACCATGACCAACTGTCATCTTGGGTACTGCACAGGTGGACAATCTTCACAAGGTAGCCTCAGCTCAGACCTTGGCCGTGAGGGAACTAATACTAAGGTATATAAGTTTCCAGTCAAGCCCTACCTAATTCTCAGGTATTGTGGTTATACGATAAAATTGGAATGGTATCGCATCTAGACAACCATCAGTTTTTAAAAGGGCTAAGGCTCATGCCTCAACATTTTCATCACCATAAATCCTCTGGTGTTCGGAAACACAAGTCAAAACATCTCAGTAGAATGATCCATCATTCTAAGGTTTTCATAACCATTTTCACCAAGTATTCCCATCTAATGTTGATCAAGTTTTATGCTTAGCACTAGCATCTACAAGTGGGGGTAAGCACTAATGAGGAGTTGTAAACTAGTGGGGTTTAACTAAGTTTAATCTCATGCCTTAGGATGATATCAAGATTATCTAGCTTAGGCCAAATTTTATGCTCTTTATGCAACCTTCAATTATCCTTCTAGTATCTACCATTTATTTCAGTAACTCTAAGTAAGAGCTTTGATAAAGAAATAAAGTATAAAGCTTGCAAGTAAAACTAGGATTGGTTTATCAAGTGGTTATGATCGTATATGCTTTAAGGCATATAGTTGGCATGGTAGCAAGCAAGTATTAGCTTGCATAGGTCAACTTGATTAGTAAGGCTTGCTAAGTTAATAGCTTGCAAGTATTGGCTTGCCTTGTGCAGAGCAGTGGTTGAAGTTCTCCTCGGCTTCTTCTTCGTAGAATCCTCCTTCCTCCTCGTATCCTTGTCGGTACTAGCGTCTATAATTAAATACGATGTACACAATCACCAAACAATACTTAACTACTTGCAATCATCACACAAAAAGGGTCCTATAGATGATCTAACATCATCTCTAACATTACTAGATTAAGGCTTGGTTTAATTCCTTTTATTTTTAGAAAAATAATTTCTACTCATTGAAAAACTACTTAAGATTTAATATTCTCCAAACCAAACATGGGATCATGTTGACACATGTCATCACCACATATTTTAGTCCATGGGAATATGATTTAAAGTGATGTCACAATTTAATAGGGTTTTACCCTTTTTATTTTAATTAAATAAGTTGACTAGAAATGCCTATGGGGCATTCTTTTATTACTTGAACATTATTTCTGTAAGTAAACCTATATATTTTTATATATTCTGAAATGTATGGAATCAACTCAAAAGCTATTACGTTTTTAATTTGAAAAATGTTTGATTGCAGAAAAGGTTCTGCCTTGTTATTTTTACCAAGGATGATCTACAGATCCAAATGAATTGAATCCAACGGGCTTGGATTCAGCACTTCCAGACCTTTCTAACAAAATTAGTTTCATTCGATTTGGTGTACTGAATCGACCTGGGTTGATTTTTGAAACTGGATACAGAAGTGTGTTTGAAATAAAATGTAAAAGGTTAAATTCAAATAGCTGGGCTGCGCGGGAAGAGATACTGGGCCGACCTGCTAAGCACAGCACTTACGCGGGCTGGTTAAGTGGCTGTCCCCACGTGTCAGTGAGACGAGGGGGTGCGAAGCGGTATGAGCGATGTGGTGCGTTCGATCTGGTTCTAATCCAACGGCTGAGAGTCATCGTCGACGTTGGGCAACACCGGCGAGACAGAAACCTAGCGCGGCCAGTGGGGGTCGTTGGGGGCTCACCGGGGTTTAGGCTAGGGTCGGCGAGGCGGGCGAACGACGAAGTCGACAACGGCGAACCTCCTGGTACCGACAACTTCTCCTGGGGTGGCTCCAATCGCTGGCTCCCTTCTTCTCCAGTAGCGGCGGGCTCCGGTGAAATTCCGGCGATGCGTTGCTCGCCTTGCTCCGGGAACGGGGTGGCACGATCAGTGAGGAGAGGGGAGTGAGATGGTGTGCTCAATTCGGCTGGGGGTGGCCTCTATTTATAGTGAAGCGAGGGGACCGACGAGGCGCAAGATGAGCTCGTCGTGGTCGACGGTACAGACGGCTATCAGCGTGGGCGACGGTAGGGGGCGGTGCGGTGCTCCCTGGCGATGCTCAACGACACGGTGGCGAGACGTGGGGTGGTGTGGTTTGGTTGGAACGCGACGATGCTCTGCGCGTGCCCGACGGAAGATTTAATGGCGCACAGCGCGCGTGGTCCGCGTGGCAGCGAACGAGCGTGTCTGCGGGGTTAGTGGGACGGTGGTGATCACGTATGCACGCGGCGAGAGCAGCGCGCGGTCTGTGGGCTTCGGTCGAGGGTGGCGCTCTGGCGCACACTCGGCATGGTTGCTGGCGATCTTGGCATGGTTCGTGCGCGTGGTCCAGCGGCTGGCAGGGTTCGAGCACTGGACAGTGAGTGGCGGTGGGGTGTTGGCTACCTCCTAGACATGTTGTTTAGGCTTGGTGCTTGATCTGGCTAGCTAGCCATTGTTGGCTGGCAAGGGGATGCTCGGGTTGGCATGGAATGGGGCAAAGGGTAGGGGCTAGGGTTTGTCTAAGCACTAGTTGGCACTGGGGGAGACAAGGGTGATCAATGGTGAACATTGCTTAGCCCAATTACTGCTCCAAACAGTGAAGTTAGGCCAGTTTGATTTGTTTCGGCCAAGTGTTTGATGAAATGGCCGCAAGAATTCATGTTTTGAATTTTCAAAATATTTTTGGTGGGTGTGCTAGGTTGGTGCTGGTGAGTCTGCAGATGCTGGGGTTTTGAAAGTTGAGCTTGTTTGAGTGGTTTTTGAAAAAGTGGGATCTTCCCATATGATAAAGATTCAATTTTGAACTGTCATTTAAACTATGCATTTAAATGTTTTTGGATGATCACAAAGTGGGCCGTGATACTTTGTTATGAGTACAATCAAGGGGTGCAAATATCCAGAAAGGTTTCTGTTAGGTTCTGAAAGTTTGAGACAGCCAAAGTAGGCATTGGAGTTAAATTGGTCAAAATGACCATTCCCTTATTTTATTTGTTTTGATTTACTTGTATTTGAGAAAAGTTTGGGAATTGTTTAGATGATGTTTATTTCACCTAAGCATCCATTTACAAGCAAAGAAACACATAATCATGGCAATTCAAAAGAATCCATATTTTAATACCTACACATATGAAATGCTTTCATATTCTAATTGGAAAAGTTTTTGTTAACCCTAAATTTGGGGATTAGAGTTTGATGATTCTAGTTTAATATTTTTGGGATGTTACAAATCTTCCCCCCTTAAACAAAATCTCGTCCCAAGATTTGAAAAAGGACGAAAAGATTACCTAGGATTTGAAGAGATCGAGAAACTCTGTCCTGATGTGATCTTCGTGCTCCCAGGTAGCTTCCTCTTCTGTGTGGTTGCTCCACTGAATCTTGAGAAACTTGATGCTTCGGGTTCGGGTAGTTCGGAAAGCTTCTTCCAAAATACGGATGGGTACTTCGGGATAGGTCAGGTCATCGTTGATCTCTATGGTCCGGTGATCGATATTCTTGAACACCTCGGTCTTCTCTGGGACTTCGAGACACTTGCGAAGTAATGAGATATGGAACACATTGTGCATGGCTGACATCTCTTCGGGCAGTTCCAATTGATACGACACTTCTCCTCGACGGTTCAAGATCTTGAAGGGTCCGATATATCTGGGAGCTAACTTTCCTTTGAGTTGGAAACGCTGCATTTCCTTCAATGGCGACACCTTCAGATAAACAAAATCTCCTATGTTGAAGGCGAGGTCTCGACGTCTCTTGTCGGTGTAACTCTTCTGTCTGGACTGGGCGGTCTTGAGGTGCTCACGAATCTTGTGAACCTTCTCTTCTGCTTCTCGTAGGATGTCGGGTCCGAAAATCTGACTCTCTCCTACTTCCGACCAGTTCAAAGGGGTGCAACACTTCCTTCCGTACATGAATTCAAATGGGGCCATTTGCAAACTGGCTTGATAACTGTTATTGTATGAAAATTCTGCAAACGACAGACAGTCTTCCCACTTGGATCCATATTCTAACACACATGCTCTCAGCATATCTTTGAGTATTTGATTTACTCACTCCATTTGTCCATCGGTCTGAGGGTGATATGCGGTGCTGAAATCTAGGCGGGTTCCTAAACCTTCTTGGACTTTCTTCCAAAATCTCGAGGTAAACTGAGTTCCTCGATTCGATACAATGTTCTTGGGGACTCCATGCAAACTAACTATTCTAGCGATGTACAACTCTGCTAGTTTCGAACTCTGATATGTGGTCTTGACGGGTAAGAAATGGGCGACTTTGGACAATCGGTCCACTATGAACCAGATAGAGTTATTTCCCCTACTAGAAGTAGGCAATTCGGTGATAAAATCCATTCCAACGGAATCCCATTTCCATTCCGGAATCTGCAAGGGTTGCAACAATCCAGCGGGTCTTTGATGTCCTGCCTTGACTCGCTGACATATATCACACTTGGCGATATAGCTTCCTATTTCTCTCTTCATCTTATGCCACCAAAATTGCTCTTTTAAATCTTGATACATCTTAGTTCCTCCGGGATGGATAGAATAAAGAGTATCATGAGCCTCCTTCAGAATAACTTCTTTCAACTCCGAATCTGCTGGTACACAAAGGCGTCCTTTGTACCATAGAACTCCTTCTTCGTCTTCGGTGAATCCGGGTACTTTGCCTGTACCGATACGACGCTTGATTCCGTTAATACTAGCATTTCCTTTCTGCGCCTCTTTGATCTGGCTGATCAAAGTGGGCTGAAGTTCTATGCTAGCCAAAAATCCTTCACTTACTAATTCCATTCGAAAATCTTCCATCTCTTTGTGCAGACTTGGTTGCTCCTTCAAAATCATGGAGTTCAAGCGACACGACAATCTGCTAAGGGCATCGGCTACCACATTGGCTTTACCAGGGTGATAGTGAATGTCCAGGTCGTAATCCTTGATTAGCTCAATCCACCTTCTCTGTCTCATATTCAGCTCCTTCTGAGTGAATATATATTTCAGGCTCTTGTGATCCGAATAAATCTCACAACGGTTTCCCATCAGGTAATGCCAGGGCCAGCCCTTGGGGGGGACCCGAGGGGCAGCCGCCCCGGGCCCAATATTTTGGGGGGCCCTTCCCAGACACGTGGGGCATATATAGGCTATAGATCTTAGAAAAGTAAAAAATATACTCTCTTTGACCCATATTAGTTGACTCAAATTTGTCTAGATTAGGATGAATCTAGACACTATTTAGTATATAGGTTCATCCAAATTTTGATAAATTCAAGTCAACTAATATGGGTTAGAGGGAGTAGCATTTTTTAGTTTCCTATTAGGCTAGATTGGGCCCTCTACTTTGTTAGACATACACATACGTTTCAGATTTGAAGTCCATCACGGTAGCACGTACCTAACCTGCGATTAGATCAGCTATCCTCTTTGATTGTATCGTATGAAGGCACGCTGATTCCTGCCTCGACCTCGACTCAATGTTGCGCTGTCGATCGTAGGAAGGCCCACACGCGGCAAGCAGCAAGCCGTCGTCTATCGGCCGATCATCGCCTATCGCCTCGCCTCCTCGCCCTATGTCTCTGCCTGTGGCCTGTCTCTGGTCTCGCTTTGACCGTTCAGCGTCTGCAGGTTTGAATTCTGAATTTCTGATCTCAGTCTTCTGCAGTCTAACGTTGCCCCTAATTTTTGTTCTAATTAGTAGTTCTTTTTTATATTTTTGTGTGGTTTATTGGTTATAGTGACATAGAAGTACGTGCAAGACTTGTAAACCGAAACAGAGGTAGTAGTTCTTGTTGAGGAACATAGTAATATTGATCTAGAGGATGAGATCGGTACAGAGGAGAACGATGACATCAACGCGGATAATAACAATGTAAGTAATCATGATATCGTATTTGATTCATCTCGTACAAAATCTACTAGTGTTGATGAGGAACCAGATAGTATGGTTATTTATGATCCGGCATCGAGAAGAAGTTATTGGACGAGATTGATATTGATTTCATTATCACTGACTTCGCTTTAGAAATACACAGAGAAAATTTGAAGGTAATATGTAAACATTGTCATTTTTATATAAATATTGCAAATGGGTATACTTGAAGTATTTATTCTTCATCATTTCATTCTTGTATATAAAAAAAATTTAGAAAAGGGCCCGAAATTTTAGTTTTGCCCCGGGCCCCTGAAATCTCAGGACCGGCCCTGGGTAATGCCTCCATGTTTTCAGGGCTAGAACTACGGCTGCGAGTTCGAGGTCATGGGTTGGGTAATTTTGCTCATGTTGCTTCAGTTGTCGAGATAAATAAGATATAACTTTGCCTTCTTGCATTAGCACACATCCGAGACCGATCTTGGATGCGTCACAATACACATCGAAGGGCTTCGTGATATCTGGCATGATCAAGATTGGGGCTGAAATCAATCTCCTCTTGAGTTCTTGAAAACTCGCTTCACAGTTGTCGGTACATTCAAACTTCTTGTCCTTCTTCAGCAATTGGGTCATGGGTCGGGCGATACTCGAGAATCCTTCTATGAATTTACGGTAATATCCCGCCAATCCGAGAAATGCACGAACTTGGGTTTGAGTGGTTGGGGCTTTCCAATCCTCGACATCCTTCACTTTTGTAGGGTCAACGGCAATTCCTCCGGCTGATACAATGTGACCGAGGAATCCTACCTCTTGTAACCAGAATTCACATTTGCTAAACTTTGCATAAAGCTGATGCTCTCTAAGGGTTCCAAGAATGGTCCTTAGGTGTAGCTCATGTTATTCTTCTGATTTGGAATAAATCAGAATGTCATCGATGAAAACAACGACAAACTTATCCAGGAAGTCCATAAAAATCTTATTCATGAGATTCATGAAATAAGCGGGGGCATTGGTTAATCCAAAAGACATGACTGTATACTCGTACAATCCATATCTGGTGGTAAAGGCAGTCTTTGGAATATCCTCTACGTGAACCTTGAGTTGATTATAGCCAGTTCTAAGATCAATCTTAGAAAACACTTTGGCACCGGTCAACTGATCAAACAGATCTTCTATCTTGGGCAAGGGGTATTTGTTCTTGATGGTGACATCATTCAACTTCTGATAATCCGTACACAAACGGTTACCTCCATCCTTCTTGTCCACAAACAAGACAGGTGACCTCCATGGCGATGCACTTGGTTGAATCAATCCAATTTCCAACATGGAATCCAGTTGCTTCTTTAGTTCTGCCAGTTCCGACGGGTTCATACTATATGGTCTCTGGGCTATGGGTCCGGTTCCGGGGATTAGTTCGATGATAAACTCGATATCCCAATCTGGGGGCATACCGGGCAAAACATCTGGAAATACATCGGGGTATTCACAGACTATCCGGACTTGGTCAATGGTAGGTTGGGCTATACTCTTGTTGCATTTGAATTGGCGAGGTAAGGTTTCAGATATATGCTCATCGATATTCCATGTATCGGTCATGGTTATGGCTTTCTTGGCACAGTCAATCAATCCTTTATGTTTGGACATCCAATCCATTCCTAGTACTACTTCCAAACCTTTAGTTATGAGTACTATCAGATTTGCATAAAAATCTATGCCATGGATTCGGATAGGGACGGCTTTGCAAATTTGCCTAGCCTTGGTGGTTGATCCGGGAATTTGAACAATCATAACATGCTTCAGTTTGGTTGGTTGAATTTTACTGGTGCATGCAAATTCTTCGGTGACAAATGAGTGCGATGCACCAGAATCAAACAACACTCGTGCATGTACTGAATTAACAGAAAACATACCCAGCACGACGTCTGGCGCTTCCTGAGCTTCTTCAACATGCATGAGGAAAAGACGGCCGTTGTGGTTGAGCGAATTCCCTGGGGCAAATCTCCTTCCTGGCTGAACACGACGCTGTTGCTGAGCTGGGGCATTGGCATTGGGTGTTGCGGCATTCTTCTTGTCGGGGCACTCGTTGGAATAGTGGCCTTTATTTCCACAGTCATAACAAGTCACTTGCGACTTGTCCTTTGCTGCTACAGGCACATCATTGCTTCCAGTCCTCGGGGCAGTGTTGGTGTTGGTGGCAGCATTGTTGTTGTTGAACTTGGGTGGGGCACGGTTGAAATTGCTAGAGTTGCCGAGGTTGTTGTGATTTCCTCCGGGCCTAGGGTTTCCACGGTTGGGATAGGTCGGACGGTTCATCGGGGGTCTGTTGGTTCTTGGGGCAAATCCGGGAGATGGGTTAGGGCGATACCTTGGGGTCTGATGTGTTCCTGGTTGATGTATCATGCGACGCTTGCGGTTCTCATTGGCTTGATTGATCTTTCCTTCCATATGGATAGCGGAGTCGACAAGGGCTTCAATATCAGCAAAGGGGATATTGACTAATACCATCTGCATCTCATCATGCAGACCATTCAGGAATCTTTCTTTCTTCTTGGCTTCAGTGTCGATCTCATCCGGGGCATACCTAGCTAATGACAAAAATTTGTCACGGTATTCCACTACGGTCATCCTTCCTTGCTTCAGCTCTCTAAACTCGTCTCTCATTCTCTTGATCAAACCCGGTGGCACATGGGTTCTGCTAAATTTGACCTTGAATTCCTCCCAGGTCATCAGCTGTCCTCCGGTCATTGCACGAACGCTGTTCCACCATGCCTTGGCACCTCCGGCTAGATAGTGGGTGGCGAACAGAACTTTCTCGTTGGCTTACACTCCAGCGACTTCTAGGTTATTTTCCATGGTCTGTAGCCAATCGTCGGCATCTAGGGGCTCTTCCAACTTAGTGAAAACAGGTGGGTTGGTATTCTGGAAATTCTTGAGCTTAGATCCATGGTTGTCCTGATTTCCGTGGCCTTTGTTGTTGTGGGCAAGCTGGGCTATCTGTTGCAGTGTGGCTAGGTTGGCTTGACGTTCCGCTCTTTCAGCTTCGCGGTCAGAAGTCAACATTTGCAGAATCTGCAACATCGGGTCCGGGGATGAACCACTTCCTCCACGTGGCATCTGAAGATTGAGATAGATCGTGAGAAAAGAGGGAAATTTCTAAGGTTTTGGGTCTTTGATAAGTTTTTAAAGTTTGACTCAGATTTTTCTAGCAACTTGCTTTTTCATTCATTCATTCATTCATAGCACACGATACAACACACACCACAACAAAGAAAAACAGATGGTTTTAAGAACCATTCTGAAAACTACGATCTGATGGGACGAATACTACTCACTACGCTAGTGCTCAAGTGGTACTACTCCTCGGAATCTGTGGCTTCATCATCCTCATCATCATCGATGAAGGAGAAATCATCCTCATCGGTGAAGAAGTCCATAGCCTGATCCTCCAGAAAATCATCATCGCTGAGATAGGAGTAGGGGTCTCCACGAAGATCCTCTCCTGCATTCTCCCTTTCCTCCAACTGCATGTCTCTCTCGTGGATGGTCTCTTCCAAAGATGAGATACGGTGGCGAAGACGGGCAATGATACGCTCCTTCTTGTCGAGCTGACGGCGGCAAGACTTACGATCCTTTGCTAGCATGGCGATGGTTTGATCCTTCGTCTTGATGATGGCAGACTCGTGGTTGGAGTAGTCACGACAGTTGTCTAATTCCTGCTGACGATCGTACATCATGAAGCTGAGGTGGTCCAATTGAGTCTTCAGCTCGAGCTGGTATGGGGCTTCCAGTGGTTGTCCATTAGCATCACGCCTTGGGCAAAACTCAAAGCGAGTACCCTTGATCTGATTGATACTCTGCCCACAGAGACGGGAAAGAGCTTCCTGCATGGCCCTGGCAAGTCCATCGAGCCAGTTGTTCTCTCTTAAGGTAAACTGAATTCCTTCCGTAGTGGGAGGTTCAATCTTTCCTCGGAGACTTGCAACAATTATTCACTGCAGATCTTCTCCTCCTTGATCATTGAGTTGAGCTCCGAAGAACTTCGGAAGTGACGCTCCAGAAGTTCCGAAAGCTGGTCCAAATCCCTCTAAAAGATAAGGTCTCCTCCATTCCCCAACTGATAAAACTTGTTGTACTTCACGTCCATCTATAAGAATATAGGATGAGTAAGTTAGTAGAGTGATCAAGTGTGTCAAAATTTTATGTATTTTGCAAGAGTTTTTGAGGAACATGAATTTTCATGAAAGAATCAAAGGGATAAGAATGAGAATAAGTTTTTGTAAATATTTGTTTTCTTTGGTTTTGAAACTAAGTTTTTGATTCAAACGTCCAGTCTAACTAGGGTCTCCTATGGTCAGGATGGCTCTGATACCAACTTGTCAACACCTGGATTTTTAATCCCAGATGCCTGTTATGCCATACATCACAATCCCAGGATTACCATTTTTGCGAGACATAACAGAATTGGATACCATAGTACATCATCCATTACAAACCGTACATAAGGTATTACACAAATAAGGATCTCATGATCCAGTTCTTAATACAACTTCAAGCAGCGGAATACGTACTAATAGCGGTAGCGTAGGCGAAGCTCCATCTTCGGGGTCACAGGCAATGCTGACGATGGGAGATGATCCTAGTTGTCGTAACCTTCCCGGGGTCCATCCTCCAGGTACTCCTCTTCATAGTCTGGCCACGGGAATAGCCAGGGACAAAGCCATGAGTACTCTTTAAGTACTCGCAAACTAATACTAACAAGTGAAAGGGGTTTATGGTAATAGGACACTAGGCTCTAGGGTTATTTTGCAAGAAGCCAGATTTCTCTCTACTAAGTTGAGAAAAAAGAGAGCTAGTTGAAGTTTATACTCCTCAGTGTGAATTTGTATTTCATATCACAACCCTGTTATGGTCAAGTCAAAGTCTCAATTCATTTCACAAGTCATTTTGAAAAGTCTGACGGGGGAACAGTATGGCCACTCCAACTGTCCATAACCGCGGACGCGGCTATTCGAATAGTTTGACACTCTGCAGAGGTTGTACACTTTCACCACAACATTCGATACATCCGTCAGGAATAAATCCTGAATTCACCATACTCAGTATGCGGATAATCAATCCTAACCTTTCAATTACACGCCCTAGTATAAGCACCTCTCCTGTGAGTTTGGCCTCCCAACCATGACCAACTGTCCTCTTGGGTACTGCACAGGTGGACAATCTTCACAAGGTAGCCTCAGCTCAGACCTTGGCCGTGAGGGAACTAATACTAAGGTATATAAGTTTCCAGTCAAGCCCTACTGAAAGTACAAAGGAGGTCGCCTAGAGGGGGGTGAATAGGCTTTTCAAATTATTACGGTTTAGGCTCAAGTAAATGCAGAATAAAACTAACGTTTAATTTATTGAGCACAAAACCTAGCCACTAAGTTCATCTAGGTGCACCAACAACCTATGCTAAGCAATACAAGCAACTGGGTGATAGCAAGGTATAAATACTTCAAGCACGATGGCTATCACAATGTAAAGTGCATAAGTAAAGGGTTCGGTTGAGAGATAACCGATGGACGTGGAGACGAAGATTTGTTTCCCGAAGTTCACTTCCAAAGAAGCTACGTCTCCGTTGGAGAGGTGCGATGGCGCAATGCTCTCCGAACGCCACAAATGGCTCACCTCGAGGTGTGGTGGCTCGATGCTCACCCAATGCCACACAAGGCCTCACCCCGGATGTGGAAGCACGCAACTCACCGATGCCACAAAAGGCTCACCCTATTCTCCCAAGTGCACACCACAAAAGGCGGGCACTTTCTCCACTATGGGACGCTTGAGGGCGGTCACCGAACCCGTACAAGATTGGGCTAACTCCACAACTCAATTGGAGGCTCCCAACAACAAAGCCACGAAAGGCCAACAATGCCACAAAAGGCCAACAACGCCACAAAAGGCTACAAGACCACAAAAGGTCAACAAGACCACAAAAGGTCAACAATCCAACCATTAACTGCCTAGGGTTCCAAGGAACCCAAGAGAAACAAGCTCACAAGCTTGAACTCGTCGAATCTCCGAGGAGAACTCAAATCTATGCACCAAATGCAAGGGCAAGTCCTTCTCTCCCAAATTCCAACAAAGCTACAAAAGCTATTGGGGGAATAAGAGGAGAACTCAAGAGGAGAACTCAAGACTCTCCAAGATCTAGATCCCAATGATTCCTTCACAAAGAAGGGATTTGACTTGGGGGGATTGTAGATCTAGATCTCCTCTCTCAAATCCCTCAAAAAGATGCAAGAATCATAGGAGGGGAAAGGGAGAGGGGAAGCTTCTTCAAGGTTGACAATGGAGGAGAGAGAGAAAGCCAAGAACCAAGAAGAAAAGCTAGGACCCACGAAGGGGAAGAGGAGCCCCTTTTAAAGGGCTCCCAGATCTGCCTGTTATGGGCATTTGCGACTCCTGGACGGAACTTCCGGTGGGAGGCCGGAAGTTCCGGTGGCACACAACCAACAGTCAAAAACTACAGAGCAAGAAACTGAAAAAGTGAATCCTGGTCGGAACTTCCGCCGGTTCACCGGAACTTCCGGTGGGAGCGAAACTTCCGGTGGAAGTTCCAACAGAAGTTCCGTCAAATAGACATATTCAAAACAGAAGGTTACTGAACGTGAGCGGAACAAGATCCGGAATTTCAACCGGAACTTTTGGCGGCAACTAGGCTGGCGGAACTTCGGTCCTGGCGGAACTTCCGGTGGGAGAAACTTCGGTTGAAATTCATGAAGTTAGTCAAATAGCACATCCAAAACAGAAGGTTACTGAACGTGAGCGGAAGAAGACCCGGAACTTCCACCGAAACTTTCGGCGGCAAAGATGCCCTAGCGGAACTTCCGGTGGGAAGCCGGAACTTCCGGTCAGGGAAATTCCAGAGACCAGAAAACCAGAAACGCAATAACTTTTGCATCCGAACTCCAAACGGGATGAAACCAATTTTGTTGGAAAGATAACGATGAACTCGAAATATTGGGTATCACCTTGGGAGAAAATATCATGAATATATATGTGAACTATCCCCCAAGGTGTGGAGCCGGAAAACTCACAAGATCAAAAACCGCAATAAGATATGGAAGTGAAATCCTTAGATGATGAGCTAGAGCTTGTTATGATGGTGACCACAAGCTCTAGATCCTCTCATGGACAAGAACCAAAAAACAACCAAGAAAGATGATGCTATGAATGCAAAGGTTTGAGCTCTCCCCGAACGATGCAGACGAGACACCCGCTTGAGAGCCCCTCTTGATAGCACGGCTATCTATCCTAAACCCGGTCTCCCAACTAACAATATGAGACCAGAAAAAGAAAAGCCCTATCAAGAACATACCTTTGCCTTGAGCATCCCACTTGAACTTGATGTAGACCGTCTTGTTCTTCTATAGTGGGAACACCTTTCTTGGATGCTCTTGCTTGATGAAGATGAAGACTTGCAAATTGCTCCCCCCATACTCCATGGGGAAACCTCTTCTTTGAACTTGTCTTCATCATTCCATGAGCACGAGGATGGAAAGCTTCAAGCATGAGATCTTCTAGAGATGGCGCATCTTGAGATCGCCCTTCTTCATCCCTACTTGAGGTTGATCCATCTTGACGCAACTCTTTGCACATGCCTTGATCGACCTTCAAGCTCCTTCTTTCTTCATGATTCCAATGGGCACAAAGCCCTTTGGACATTTCTTCATCTTCCAACCTTGAGACCAACAAATGGCCCAAGCGATGCCAATGGACAAACCTACAAGTGAAACTCAATTTACACATTAGTCCATAGAGATTGTCATTAATTACCAAAACCACACATGGGGCATACATGCCCTTTCACCTACCCAATTCTCGGGTATTGTGGTTGTATGATAAACTTGGAATGGTATCGCATCCAGACAACCATCAGTTTTTAAAAGGGCTAAGGCTCATGCCTCAACATTTTCATCACCATAAATCCTCTGGTGTTCGGAAACACAAGTCAAAACATCTCAGTAGAATGATCCATCATTCTAAGGTTTTCATAACCATTTTCACCAAGTATTCCCATCTAATGTTGATCAAGTTTTATGCTTAGCACTAGCATCTACAAGTGGGGGTAAGCACTAATGAGGAGTTGTAAACTAGTGGGGTTTAACTAAGTTTAATCTCATGCCTTAGGATGACATCAAGATTATCTAGCTTAGGCCAAATTTTATGCTCTTTATGCAACCTTCAATTATCCTTCTAGTATCTACCATTTATTTCAGTAACTCTAAGTAAGATCTTTGATAAAGAAATAAAGTATAAAGCTTGCAAGTAAAACTAGGATTGGTTTATCAAGTGGTTATGATCATATATGCTTTAAGGCATATAGTTGGCATGGTAGCAAGCAAGTATTAGCTTGCATAGGTTAACTTGATTAGTAAGGCTTGCTAAGTTAATAGCTTGCAAGTATTGGCTTGCCTTGTGCAGAGAAGTGGTTGAAGTTCTCCTCGGCTTCTTCTTCGTAGAATCCTCCTTCCTCCTCGTATCCTTGTCGGTACTAGCGTCTATAATTAAATACGATGTACACAATCACCAAACAATACTTAACTACTTGCAATCATCACACAAAAAGGGTCCTATAGATGATCTAACATCATCTCTAACATTACTAGATTAAGGCTTGGTTTAATTCCTTTTATTTTTAGAAAAGTAATTTCTACTCATTGAAAAACTACTTAAGATTTAATATTCTCCAAACCAAACATGGGATCATGTTGACACATGTCATCACCACATATTTTAGTCCATGGGAATATGATTTAAAGTGATGACACAATTTAATAGGGTTTTACCCTTTTTATTTTAATTAAATAAGGTGACTAGAAATGCCTATGGGGCATTCTTTTATTACTTGAACATTATTTCTGTAAGTAAACCTACATATTTTTATATATTCTGAAATGTATGGTTGAATGTGATTTTTGAGAGTTGGAATCAACTCAAAAGCTATTATGGTTTTAATTTGAAAAATGTTTGAATGCAGAAAAGGTTCTGCCTTGTTATTTTTACCAAGGATGATCTACAGATCCAAATGACTTGAATCCAACGGGCTTGGATTCAGCACTTCCAGAACTTTCTAACAAAATTAGTTTCATTCGATTTGGTGCACTGCATCGACCTGGGTTGATTTTTGAAACTGGGTACAGAAGTGTGTTTGAAATAAAATGGAAAAGGTTAAATTCAAATAGCTAGGCTGCACGGGAAGCGATACTGTGTCGGCCTGCTAAGCACAGCGCTTACGCGGACTGGTTAAGTGGCTGTCCCCATGCGTCAGTGAGACGAGGGGGTGCGAAGCGGTATGGGACGATGTGGTGCGTTCGATCTGGTTCTAATCCAATGACTGAGAGTCATCGTCGACGTTGGGCAACGCCGGCGAGACAGAAACCTAGCGCGGCCAGTGGGGGTCGTTGGGGGGCTCACCGGGGTTCAGGCGAGGGTCGGCGAGGCGGGCGAACGACGAAGTCAACGACGGCGAACCTCCTGGTACCGACAGTTTCTCCTGGGGCGGCTCCAATCGCTGGCTCCCTTCTTCTCTAGTAGCAGCGGGCTCTGGTGAAATTCCGGCGATGCGCTGCTCGCCTTGCTCGGGGAACAGGGTGGCACGATCAGTGAGGAGAGGGGAGTGAGATGGTGTGCTCAATTCGGCTGGGGGTGGCCTCTATTTATAGTGGAGCGAGGGGACCAACGGGGCGCAAGATGAGCTCGTCGTGGTCGATGGTACAGACGGCTATCGGCGTGGGCGACGGTAGGGGCGGTGCGGTGCTCCCTGGCGATGCTCAACGACACGGTGGCGAGGCGGGGCGGTGTGGTCTGGTTGGAACGCGACGATGCTGCTGTGCCCGACAAAAGATTTAATGGCGCTGCGCGTGGTCGTCTTGAGGCGAACGAAGCGTTTTCGGGTTCTTGGGACGATGGTGATCACGTATGCACGCGGCGAGAGCGGCGCGCGGTCTGTGGGCTTCGGTCGAGGGTGACGCTCTGGCGCACGCTCGGCATGGTTGCTAGCGAGCTTGGCATGGTCCGTGCGCGTGGTCTAGTGGCTGGCAGGGTTCGAGCGCTGGACAGGCAGTGGCGGTGGGGTGTTGGCTACCTCCTAGACATGTTGTTTAGGCTTGGTGCTTGCTCTGGCTAGCTAGCCATTGTCGGCTGGCAAGGGGATGCTCGGGTTGGCATGGCATGGGGCAAAGGGTAGGGGCTAGGGTTTGTCTAAGCACTGGTTGGCACTGGGGGAGACAAGGGTGATCAATGGTGAACATTGCTTAGCCCAATTACTGCTCCAAACAGTGAAGTTAGGCCAGTTTGATTTGTTTCTGCCAAGTGTTTGATGAAATGGCCGCAAGAATTTAAGTTTTGAATTTTAAAAAGATTTTTGGTGGATGTGCTAGGTTGGTGTTGGTGAGTCTGCAGATGCTGGGGTTTTGAAAGTTGAGCTTGTTTGAGTGGTTTTTGAAGAAGTGGGATCTTCCCATATGATAAAGATTCAATTTTGAACTGTCATTTAAACTATGCATTTAAATGTTTTTGGATGATCACAAAGTGGGCCTTGATACTTTGTTATGAGTACAATCAAGGGGTGCAAAGATCCAGAAAGGTTTCTGTTAGGTTCTGAAAGTTTGAGACAGCCAAAGTAGGCATGGGAGTTAAATTGGTTAAAATGACCATTCCCTTATTTTATTTGTTTTGATTTACTTGTCTTTGAGAAAAGTTTGGAAATTGTTTAGATGATGTTTATTTCACCTAAGCATCCATTTACAAGCAAAGAAACACATAATCATGGCAATTCAAAAGAATCCATATTTTAATACCTACACATATGAAATGCTTTCATATTCTAATTGGAGAAGTTTTTGTTAACCCTAAATTTGTGGATTAGAGTTTGATGATTCTAGTTTAATATTTTTGGGATGTTACACTCAGCACAAAGTATTCCCAAAAAAAGAACAAAGAAGAGAAAACAATACTCACATATGCGGCGAAAAACGAAGACGACTCGCAACCGCTGCATCCTTCAGAGAATTTCCACCACGCTACTAGCACTGTGAAGCGCCTCGTACCAAGCAACACCTCCAAGAAGGGATCAACGACAGCGATGATGTTGCCTAGACAGTTTCTAGGGTTCCCCCTGTACACTGGGGTGGTAGGAAAGAGGCACCCGGTGATCTTCAGGAAGGATGGCAACAACCGCAGGCGTCGCCACATCAGTGCCGAGACGACAGGGATTTCTCCCGACCCCCATAAAACCACCCCCTGGACGCTCCGATTGCTCCACCAATCATTGCCGCCCACTAGCGCATGCCACCACAATCTTGTAGTCATCACCGTCGTCTCACCATGTCCCAAGTTGCGAGGCCGGTAACACGAGCGGAAGGAACTCAAGCGAGGGAAGGCGGTATAGTAGCACGCGGGAGGGAACTTTCTCCACCGCCGGAAGGCGGTAGCCAATCGGGTGTAGCAGTAGGTCAAAACGGGCCCCTACCGGCCAGGCTGAGCCCAAAAGGGCCCATAAAGCCCCTAGATATGAGCCAGGAGGGCGCTGTCGGCCGCACTCCGGCGACTAGCCACCAGCAGACAACGATGTCGCCCCGCCACCAATCGGCTGCTCCACCACCGCCAGGCACAACCGAAGCTTGCCAGGCCAATGCCTTGCCAAGGAGCACCGCCGCGAGTCGCCCCGCGCCGCATCGCTTGAAGACCCGGCCGACCCAATGGCGACAGAGATGGGGAGGGAATAGGAGGAGTTGGGAGGCCGCAGAGCTAGGGCTCCCTTGTTCGCCCGTGCGGGGGCGAGACCAGAAAACCCGTCTAAAATATAATCTGTTTTTTTTTGAACGAACTGATCACTCGACTCACACTTGGGAGCTGGTTTCGCCTTGATTATAAATAAACTCCCTATTCTCCCTAAAAATAGCTGGGCACGTGAGATTTGGAGAAAAAAAAAGGCACACCGTTTGGAATTGTCATGCAGGTGTGAAAACAAAGATATGCCAGGCGTGAAGCTGCTGGCCATTTTATGGATCGGGACATGCAGGTGTGAAAACAAAGATATGCCAGGGAGCCATGTGTGGTGATTGGTCTTGGAGGAATATATTGTTGCGAATCAATTTGTTTAAGCATGCCCTATTTGCATTAACTTTCTCTATTTACGCCCATATTCGACGAGATGGCATCGTGGCGGCGACAACATTGTTACCCAGAGGAGACGACTCCATGGTGTGTTGATGATCATGTTTCTATATGGCGTCAAGGAATGTACAATGTTGTACTCGGATACAGCGCAAGGTAGAGCATGGTTACAGTCGGATAAGTTCGGCTAAGTCTGACACAAAAGGCGATACAAGCTATGCTTTGAAGGCCTTTCTATAGAAGGCATGAAGACGGAGGCGCTAAACTAGATAATCCATAACTTTGGTGGGGACTTGCCGGAGGTGTTGCCCCAAGACAGCCAATTCTTCTAACCGGAGGCCTGGCTTGAGGATCCTGACATCGTCCCAAGCAGTACGATCTCGACATCATCTGCGGCTTACCTAGATCGCCAATCGCCTTGAAGAATCGGGTCACCGTGCTTGTGTAGGCCATCACGTGTGGCTAGAGGACATCATCACAGACCATCAACGAGTAACAAAGAGAGACGTACAAAGTACAAAAATTAGCTTGAGGGTAGAATCTGAAGATGGACAACCACATAACTATAAAAATGATGTGTATTGTGATAGGTGTATTTGTATATGTGATGGTGTAATAAACCGTGAAATTTAAGAAACCGTACGATTAGTTCCCATCTAGTTCGTCATCAAACACCTACTCACATTGGATCAAAACTAGGCTCCTAAGTTCTTCTTTGCTTGGTTCTGACTTTCGACGCATGGTTCTAAGTACACGCTCTGGTACCGAGATCAGCAGAATATGATCGGCATGGCTATATAGTTGTTTGCATACAGAGAGTGTCCACTTTCTTAAGCGTTCTTTCAACGCTGCTGATACGGCTATGTGATGTGTCTCTGAGATCCCCAAGTCCCCTCTAGTTCAATCGACAAAACACCTAAAATGAATTACTCACGTTCACTCTTAATTGAGCTTAAACTCATGTCTTTTTATGAATCTAAAGTTTATGTATCAATAGACGTGTGCTTCCGAATGGAAACTACCAATCATATCATGGTACTGATATCAACAAAACGTGATCGACATGGTCGTGTAGCTGTTCGACATGCCTAGAGCGGCTGCGTAGATGCTTGGGAGGGCTCGGGATAGACTTTCTTGAGAATTTTTTCAAGGTTGCTAACGCAGCTACATGACGGATCCCTCAGGTTCAACAGTCCCATCTAGTTCAATCGACAAACAACTAAATTACATTACTCACATTCGTTCTAAACTAAGCTCAAACTCATAGTTTTGCATGAGTCTAACGTCTTTGTACCAATAGACATGTACTTCCAAGTGGGCATGATCAACACAATTATGGTATCGAGATTAGCAGTACATGATTGACATGTCTATGTAGCCCTTTCAGCATGTCAAGAGCGGCCGTGTCGCGCTTGTGAGGCTTCGGGATAGACTTATTTTCCTGCTGCTTACGGTGCTTGGTTGTGGGTCCCGCACACTAGAAGGAACAAAAATTTAATTGTTTTCAGCTTCGCTTGTGGATTGTATGTTTGGTCCCATATGTCGGAAGAAAACATATCAATTTATTTCCAACACTGCAGACAGAGCAAAAGAGAAGTTTCCATATCTATATCTATATCTATACCTAATAATAAAGCACGAAGTGTTTCTCCCGGTCCAACACTTTTTTAGACAACTTTGCCCCTAACAGTTTAGATGTATTACCCACCATGCCCCACAAAAGTCACATAATCTCCCCTAAATTTTCGTCTGTCGCTCATCGTACTCGGCCCGTACGTCCACGAGGTGATCCCTGTTGTAGTTCATATGTGCTGGAAACGTAACCGAGCAAGCTACGTAACCTTGATCGATCGATTACATTACGTGATGGAGGGATCATCGTCCGCACGACTCCTGTCTCGTGAACTTCCCAAGCCGAGTATGATAACGATCCTCTCACTTCTAAAATAAGGATGCTAGGGTTCCGTCGCCGCCGCCGCTCGTTAGGACCGCCGCGCGCCTCCTCCGCCGGCGGAGGAGTAGCTAATCATGGCGCTCAACTAGCCACGATCCCCAGCAACCCGTCCTTGGAGTGCGCTGGCCCGCATGGTATTCCGGTCAGTCCCGAGTATCCTTGCCGTAACAGTCTCCTCTTGTTCTCTTGTCGTTGAGGCCAACCACTTCCTCCGGGAGTTCTTCGCCTTCAAGCCCGAGGCCTCACGGGACGTCCTCCGGGTGTGCTTGTTCTTTGGTTCAGGTTCTTCTGGGAGCTCCCACATGAGATGAGACGCAGCAGGAGAACCGACGCACGTATATGGGGTTGCAAGCTCAAGTTCTGATAAGGTCACGATTGTTCCACAACCAGCAGGGTGTCATGGTCGTCGGTAGTAGGAAGGTCCTGCAGCAGTGAGGAACTTCGGATGTGCGCACGGGTCGATCAGACGGGGCCGACCTTAGGGGCGAGGAGGCGCATGTTTGAGCAGGTGGGACCAAGCTTCAGGGCGAAGAGGTGAGAGGAACTGCCTGGTCGATTCGGCGCGACGGCGGTGAACATCCAGCATGGAGGAGCGGTCAACTTCATGAAGGCCGCCACCGCGCCAAATCGACACGGTTGCATATCGACCAAATGCTGCACATGTATGACCATCCCACATCCTCTCTATTTCTTCCGCCCCTTGCAAACACGAGAGCCTGCTACCCTTGCCTGATAGATTAGTGTTCTACGCTGCTTCTTGCCAATCCATCACTTTCTAATTTTTTCTCTGGCAGTAGCTGATTATTGGGCATATGCACCGTAAATTGATGCCATCCTAGCTGTGTGTTCTTATGTTTCTTATAGCTTTCAGGTTTCTCTTGCAGTTGGTAACGGTTAGAGCAAACTTTAAGGTATTTTTATGATAACTGAAAAAGTTTTTGAGGACTAGATGCGGGCTTTTGCTGGCTCTGATTTTGCATGCATGCATAGAAGTTAATGAGTGTGTTCAGCGATGAAATCAACTAGATATTTTTTATGCGGGACATTCGTGCGTACAGATGCACATGGCCTCTTGGCCTAGCGGTTAAGCTTTAAAAAAAAAACTATAAACTGATGAACTATGGCTTTAGTCGGAATGCTTTTCAAGAGAACTAAAATCTTAATTTCTTATGAATACTACTCCCTCCGTTCAAAAATAGATGTCTATTTTTGGACGGAGGGAGTATATCGTTATATTTTCATACACTTGGGTTTTACATGTATTATATCTTTATAAACAGTGAATGAAAGTAAAATACCGTAACAATGCACGGGCACTCTGCTAATATAAAAAAATGAGTAAAACTGACGGGAAGCAAGCCAGATCGTAGTGGCAGCAGACGTCAGATCTGTTCAAGAGCACTGACGTAATGGAACGGCATTGGCTGATGACATACCTTAATCGCCTGATTCGTAGTACACTTCCTTCGATTTAAACTACTAATTGAATCAGATTTATGAAGATTCATACCAATTGAACTGGGAATACAGTGCATAATAAACCCAATAGAAAAAACCGACCTCGACAGAGACTACCTCATGGTTCTACCTTTATAAGCGATCGACACACTGCCTGCAGCTGAGCCACAACGCAACAAGCACAAGTGCAGCAAGCAAGCAAGCATGATGAATAATGCCCAAGCGCACCTGGCTGTAGCCTCCTCCTCCTCGCCTTTCCATGGCGCCCACCACCTGCTGCTCAACTCCAATGGTCGGAGACCAGCAGGACGCCGACCACCACTGCTGCTTCCACTCGCCGTAGTACGTTGTGGACCAGCAGCCCAGATGCTGCTGACCACCAAGACAACGCCCACCGCCGCTGCCATTGGCAATGTGAAGAGTGGCATGATGAAGGAAGCCACCGATCTGTTCCACGTGATTGATTACCATCACGTCGAGTTCTGGTGCGCCGATGCCACCTCCGCCGCCGCACGCTTCTCCTTCGGGCTCGGCGTGCCACTGGCCGCGCAGTCGGACCTCTCCACGGGGAACACTGCGCATGCCTCCCGACTGCTCCGCGCACGCTCGGGCTCCCTGGCGTTCCTCTTCACCGCCCCGTACGCGCCACAGGTTGGCGACGCGGCAACCGCGTCCATGCCCTCCTTCTCCGCCGACGCCGCTCGCCGCTTCACCGGCACTCACGGCGGCCTCGCGGTGCGCGCCGTCGCCGTCCGTGTCTCCGACGCAGCGGAGGCCTTCGCCAGGAGCGTCGAAGCCGGAGCGCGCCCGGCCTTTGCCCCTGCGGACCTGGGCCACGGGTTCCGGTTCGCCGAGGTGGAGCTTTCCGGGGACACCGTCCTCCGCTTCGTGAGCTACCCAGCAGACAACACAGACGACGTATCATTTTTGCCAGGTTTCCAGGACGTGCTCAGCTGCACCGGCCGGGTTCCGGACTTTGGACTGAAGCGGATCGACCACATCGACGTGAACGTCCCGGAGCTGGCGCCGGTCGCCGGCAATGTTTCCGGCTTCACGGGGTTCCACCAGTTCTGGGAGTTCACCCACGACCAGTTTCGCACGGCCGAGACCGGCATGAATGGCGTGGTTCTCGCCAACGACGCCGAGACCGTGCTGCTCACTCTAGTGGAGCCGGTCTACGGCACCAAGCGCCGGGGCCACGTGGAGACCTTCCTGGAGCACCACGGTGGCCCAGGAGTGCAGCACCTCGCCATCATGAGCGAGGACATCCTGGGAACGCTAAGGGAGATCCGTGCGCGCTCCTCCATGGGCGGGTTTGAGCTCCTGGCGCCGCCGCCGGCCAGCTATTACGACGGCGCGAGGGAGCGCGCCGGAGACGTGCTGTCGGAAGCGCAGATGAAGGAGTGCCAAGAGTTGGGCGTGCGGGTGGACAGAGGGGATGACGATGGAGTTGTGCTTCAAATGTTTACTAAACCCACGGGAGACAGGTAACAATAATTTGTTGCTCTCGCATAACTTAGTTATATACATATATTTTATGATCGACTTCGTACTCATCAAATCTAAATCTAATATTTTCTCCATCCCAAAATAAGTGACCCAAACTATAAGCGGAGCTAGATATATGTGTATCTAGACAAAGAGGTTATTCTGGGACAGAGGAAATAATTAAGGAGATCGACTCCTGTCTCTCGAGCTCTCATTTTACTATGTCATATGATGCAGGCCAACCTTATTGTTGGAGTTTGTGCAAAGGATTGGGTGCATGGACAAAGAGGGTGGTGAGCAGAGAGCCGTCTGCGGCGGATTTGCCAAACGGAACGTCCCTGATCTCATCAAAGCCATTGAGGACTATGGAAAGACCCTCGATGCTCCTGCATGAAATAAGGATCGTCTGCCTAAGATGCAGTATATATATAAATAAAAGGATGTAATATATTATTGTATCTACCTGGAAGACCCCATGCATGCTATGTTATTTCTTCTAGAATTATGTGTAATTGTATTCTGTTGTTGTGTATCCCAGGCATCATGCATGGTTTCTAAGCAGTTTTCCGTATATGTAATGTTATTTGTTGTGAGCGGCCTAAAAAATACTTGGTTCCCATATCGAGCTGTTTTTGCTATGTTGTTACATGTTCCTTGTTACTTCCTCCATTTCAAAATATAAGATGTTTTAGGTTTGTGAAGAAAATGTATCTAGACTTGTTTTAGTGTGTAGATTTATTTCAAACATGAGTGGACCTATATACTAAAAGTAGTCTAAATACATTTGCTTCACAAAGCTAAAACATTTTATATTTTAAAACGGAGGGAGTACTTCTTAGGAACGATTTGTATTGTTGTCTTCCTAGATGGGGATGCATTCATTGTGATGGACTCATCTTGCTGCTGCCATCCAACGACGTCTGACCATGTCGATGTCGTATGGCAGACAAGTCTCGGTCGACCTTCTAGGACATATTTGTAAGATGACGTAATCATATATCTACGAAGACCCACCTCCCTTGTACCCTTGGGTGAACTTTGTTATTTCTTTCAGAACTATGTGCGTGCGTGAGTGTGTGTGAGCCTGCATGATTCAACTTGCAATTGGCCTTTATGTGGGGATCGTTTCTTGGACTTTTTCTACTTGGAGATGTTCCGGCTATATGTGTCGACTCTCTGGCCTTGTTTACTTGGTGTGTAATTTCACCTCCAAGGAGCTTTTATGATTGGTGGAACACTTTCTTTCGCCAACTCCTCTGAAATAACCTTCCAATCGACTAGTAGTATGGAGAAGTGTTCTCAATTTACACACAAGTATGAGGCCTGTGTTGGATATCTTAGTATTATTCCAATCCATTTGCTAAATGAACTATTATTGAAGATTTCTTGCTTGAACTATATATACCGGGATAATCACCATCCATCCTTTAAAAAATATGAGCAAGTCATCAACTAGAACATGTTGAACATCAGGAGAAAAAAAGACTAGCACGTCATCAATTTGGCAAGAGACACCCGCGCGCAAAGCTGAAACTTAGCGGCTTCTCCGGCAGATTCCATTGTCGTCATTCCTCATAGGAGGTCGAGCTTGCGCGGGCCTTGCAGATCCAAACTACTACATATATACCTCTAGCTCAATCGTTCGCAGGATTGTTGGCGCGTCCATGAAAATAATGGCACAAGCGTATCTGTGTGGAATATATATCATCAGATCAGCCATAGTAGAGCACAAAGTGATCCGTGTGCCAATCTGGCCTTGCCAACTTTGTCCGGCCGCACCCACTGTTGGCCACGAGTACTCCACTTAATAGTAGAGCACAAAGTGATCCGTGTGCCAATCCGGCATGGAGTAGTACATATACAGTTGAAATACTGCTGACTCTGCCTCAAATAAATGTTCATAGTAGTACATATTGTTGTAGCATCGTCTGCAGCTGCATGCTAAAAACACACGTCAAAACAATAACACGTGTGCGATGTCTGGCCTAATTAATGTCGACGAGTGGGTAGAAATAAGTGTTTACCACATAACTTAAACACACACAAGCAGTATTAAATGTTGGTGATTTTAGTACTCCCTCCGACTCATATTAGTTGACTTGATTTTCTGGTGGCCACCAAGCTGCCATCATGGAAAGCCTCCATGCTTAACAGAGGAGGGCGGCTCGAACTCATCAACACAACTTTATCCTCCATACCTATTTTCACCATGATGTCCCTCGACATTTCCATTAAAATCATCACCGCCATCGAGAAAATTATTCGCGGCTATCTTTGGAAGGAGAGGAAGGACGTGCATGGCGGACACTGCCTGGTGGCATGTGACAGGGTGTGCATGCCCAAGGAGTTGGGGGGTCTTGGCATTTCCAACCTGCGCCGAGGAAACATTGCGCCGAGGACCAGATGGTTGTGGCTGAAGCGTGTGGAGCTGGACAAGCCATGGCACGACCTTGACATCTGTGTTCCTGAGCTCTCAAGGCGGCTCTTCGATGCGGCGACTACCTCGGTGCTAGGGGACGGAGCAACTACCTTTTTCTGGACAGACAAGTGGCTACCATGTGGGCAGCTCCGCGATGTCACACCAAACCTCTTCGCAGCTGTCCCACCAAATGTAACCTCCATGCGCCATGTGCGCGAAGGTCTAGGAGGGGGCTGGCTGCATGATGTCTCCCCAGACCTCAACGCAACAGCCATCAGGGAGCTCCTCGAAGTGGCAGATCGAGTCGAAGAAATCACCCTGACAGAGGGGACGCGGGACGTTTTCAAGTGGAACTGGGACCCGAGCAACTGCTACACAGCCCAATCCTGCTACCAGGCTCTTTTTGTTGGGCGGACTTCGATGGACGGAGCTCTTCAGATCTGGCGATCCCGAGCCCCTGCCAACTGTAAAGTAACGATTTGGTTAGCCGTGAGAAACAGATGCTGGACCGCCAACAGGCTGAGCCGGTGTGGCCTTCAGCATCCAGCGGTCTGCCCCTTCTGTGACCAATATGAAGAAACCGTCGACCATCTTTTTATGGGTTGCGTCCTAGCCCGCGAGGTTTGGATAGCCTGCCTGGGCTGGTGGAACAAGATGCATTGGATGCCGGAGCATGACTCCAAGTTCGTTACGTGGCTCCAAGATAGGCGAGGTGGCAAAGGCCGCGAGCGCGATCTCTGGACAGGGATCTCCTTGGTTTGCTGGACGCTATGGCGTCATCGGAACGACGTAGTCTTCGAAGGGGCCGCTCCTTCTTTCGGCGAGGTCATCCGGAAGATTGCCGCGGAGGCAGACCTCTGGAGGGTTGCAGGGCTTTTCTGTAACTATCTAGGACGGGTAGATAAGTGAAGATGCCGCGAGTAGTTGCTTAGGTTGTGTTTGCTGTCCCTGAGGTGGCATGGAGTTGCATCTTTGGCGCCTGTGCCACGGTGCGTTGTAATACTTGGCCTCTTGGCCTTTCTTCTATGAAAACGATACGTCTCCCAGGACGTATACTTGAAAAAAAGTTGACTTGGATTTGTTAAAATTTAAATGAATCTGTATACTAAATAATGACGATTCATCCAAATTTAAACAAATCTAAGCCAATTAATATGAGTCGGGAGGGAGTAGTATAACCAAAACCATTCACGGACGAGGAAACGTGTGGGATGTCTAGCAAATACAGTAGATAGGATCGCTGCGGAATGGGCCATTTCAGTCGTGTCTGATGCTTGCGTGGGTTGATTTTCTCAGAGTGCTTAAATCGTCGGTATATATGGTTATGTAGATTACACAGTATTATTGTGATTTGACAGTGATGCCGGCATTCAAGTTTTGATGGTGATTTTTCTTAAAAAAGAAATGCTAAGATTCCTCAAACATACTAAATCGTGTCCAATTAATGGTTGACAGTATGAGAATTTAAAGCCGTGTTGTTGGACAGTAGGAAAATTAAGCCGGATAAGATCTGGGAAGGAACTAAACAGGTGCAGTATACTAGTCATTGACTTGCGGTGATGATGATGCTCAACCGTCATAATTAAGATAACACCATCTCGCAGGGAGGTGGTGCCACCAATCAAAGTTTTTTTTTGAAAATAAGCATATCTTAATATCAGAAGATACCAATTACATCCAGTCTCTGCAACAACGTATTGTCCTAGCGCTATACGGATACACACACCAAAAAAGAAAGAAGAAATACAAAAAAGAAAAGTCCTGCTACGGTGACCATTCATTGGGACAACAGTACTACCACCACCAAGACAACACCAGAAGTTTAGCTTTTTCAAAAGCGACGCCTCCAAGAAGGGAACAGTGTACAAACACCGTCATCGCCCGATCATAAATCTTAGGTTTTCACCCTAAAGAAAGTCCGCGCTTAAAACAATATATTCAACAAGGTCATTGCCAGACACAACCAATTAAGACCAGACGCTGGGTTTTCACCCTGAAAGGTAGGACTGTGAATCTCTCCTATGCAGTCGTCCCCACTTGCATGCCACTGTTTCAAGTCACGAGTCACCAGGCAAATTCCTCATCACCACCTAGGACTCGAACCACCATTGTTAGTCCTTAGATCTCGGTCTCCATGACATTTTTCGCCAGCATCATGGAACAAGAACATGCCCCATAATATTAACAGCCAACAGAGCTTCGAAGCGCTCCCTTTGAACCGAAACGGTCAGAGTAAGACATGGATACGCACGACCGAATCCCTCCAACCCGGAAATCTCCATGCACTATTCACCTATGGGAGTTCGCCGGCGAAGCCTTCCGAAACTCGCCACTCCGACCAGATCAAAGAGGGCAAGCAACAAGTAGATCATCGTCTTCACGTGAGAGGAAACCTAGGACCGTCGCCTTTATTTTCAGCAGACGAGCAGGCCCCCATACTGTCCGTCATCTCCGTGCAGCACCACCAGACGAGGAGAGGGCAACCTCTAGGAGATCGGCATGGCTAGGCCACAGCCTCACCCCCAACGGCTTATGACCACCGGTCCAACCTGCCGAAGCTGGCAGTACGGCGGCGTGCCTCCATCCCCTCGTCGGCCTCGCCGCAGCAAGCCCACAGCTAGCGCCGTGCTTCCCCCATGTGAACGCCACCGCAGACCCCTCTCCCTCCCCCATCTTTGATGGACGGGGCGCCGCCACCGCTGCTGGAGCGGCTGCCGACGCGGTGAGGGTTGGGGGGTTCTAGGGGAGGACTGAGAGGAGGCCTCCCGGAGCCGTCGGAGTCGCCTGGGGGCATCTCGGGAGAGGGTTAGGGTTTACGTGCGCCTGCCACTTGTGAGTCGCCTTAAACCTTTCATTGAACTTAAAACCTTGTTGCCAACTTAATCACCCGACTGACCGTCTAACCATTGCAATGGCACCACCCCCTTGAGGATGGATATAAACTACTCCGGGTACGCCATGTCAACACACGCTTCCAACGTCTCAGACGGTGACGATGGAGGTGTGCGCTAACACGCCGTACCCGGAGTTGTTCATGGTCATTCTCTTAACCATCCCGGAGAGCTGAAGAACTCACACGAGCAGACCGCTTAAAATCTGTATGACGGAGATCGTCGATGACAAGATCAAGTATGGCACCGTCAACGAGAATGAAAGGGCTTTGTTGGCCAAACGACCCCAGTTGTTCTAGTTAAGAGGAGCCACACCGGCGATTAATTTGGTTGACACACGATGGATTTATCTCCAAACATGTGGTTACATTTGTTTCTGTTCTTTCTAAAATACATGCTATTGTGTTGTGTTAGCTTTTTTAGATGTTGCTATAGAGTTAGAATAATTGTTATGGTTATTTTTTTAGGCATGCACATTGATCCTCATCCTTATCCTAACTTTGCGCGTCTCCTTTTCTATTTATTACTGTCTGAATGCCGGTTCGCTCACCTCTATCCCTTATGACACTTTGATAATCAACATATCTCTATTGTTTTTTTAGATGATGTGAAAACTAGAAATTTGGAAATTTATTGATAACAAATCTGCACATAGATAAAACTTGACCACATAAAGAGAGGCTGCATTGCTGATTCCTCCTGCTGATAATGCCAGAACGTGCATGTTACTTTGGGATGGTTAGAAAGCAAGGTCCATTCCAGCAACATTATATAGCAATTTAACTTGTGAAAAAACCCTCGCGAGATCTTGACGCAACTCTGACTTTTGGAAAAAGGTACTTTGAAAAAAAATATACATATCAATGAAGAGAAATCGAAGCAATTATACGTTATGAAAAGTCATCTGACATTGCTGCATTTTGTACCATGTTCTGAAAAAAAAAAAACCATCATCATAGTGTTCATACCATCAGATTTCCACAGACATCTCAGGCAAGGGGTAAATGGCAACTAAATCTGTTAATGTATTGTGGCGAATACGACGGATAACTGAAGATCTTCGGTCTGAGCAACAACAAGGTTGCCGCTACCTATGTTCTAGTATTTCATTTGTCTGTTGCTTGCTGCTACCATGGAGCTGAGTTCGTCCAACAGCAATCCCAAGAGCAAATGCAGCGGCGACACCTGCAAAGATTGCTCCAGTTCTTACTGACCTCTTGTTCCTTGTAGGAGGCTTTGTGGCTGCTTGCTTCAGCTTCTCCAGTCCCCCGGATACCCTGCCAACAAGAGTCCGAGACCAGGCCATTCTCTGCATCAGCTGCTCGTACGCGACGGAGTTCTGAAATCGAACGCCCAATTGAAAATTATTGTCAGTGCATCTGTGCATGCAAGATAGATAATCTAGTCATCTTGGAAGAGAAATGGTAATGGAGAGGAACATGCTGCTGTGATGTTGAGAATACCGTATGATTGATGTACAATCTAGTAGCACGGGCAAGCATGCCCAGCTTTAATTGTTTGGGATAATATGAGTCAGAGTAGGTGTAAGAATGCAAGTAGCAGGCACTCGATCTATGCTAAACTGAAGATATCCAGAGTAACAACTTAACTTGAGACTGGCATAATTTTAATCAGAAAAGAAGCTAAAAACCTGGGAGTCAGGGATGTTGCAAATCAAGGTGATCCTCTAAGTGGTCCAGTACTATCTTCCATTCCCTCAAGAAAGAATTTCACACAAAAATGTAGGCTGTGTTGGGGAGACTGACCGGGATATACAAAGGCGCCACGAGGGCGGTGCGGAAGTTATTCTCAAACCCATAACGGACATCACCCCCATAATCATCCCACTTCTGGAGAGCGTGGGAATCATCAAGGAAGTGCGGGCGCGTTCTCTGCAGCAGGACATCCAGCTTCTCCAACGTCTGCGGCATAAGCCGGTCCACCGTCTCGACCCGAGCACATCGCCATTCGTACTCCTCTCTGGTCATGCCAAAACGGGGCTCATGTCGCTGCAAAGATGATCCGATTTGAGAGGTGTCAGCATCAGCCGTGATCGAGAATGCAACCCTCATGAAAACAATAAGAATCACAATCGTTGTTCCGGGAGAGCAGCACCTGTTCCTTGCTATTGTCATCGTCTGAAAAGAAAGATTTTGCAAGCAGCTATTGTGTTAACAGGTACGGATAATTTGTCAAATGAGTAATACTGCAACAACTAATGAAAAAGAAAAGACCACTAAATTTTCTGTGGGCATTGCAAATATTGTTACCTTACTAATTTCCCAATTTAAACATCATAAAAAAAATCACTTGAAATTTTTTCACAAAGACTGAACAAAATTATCCAATCCGGCATGTGTGCGACACATGTGAAAGTATCAATCAATGAGGTGAGTTGATGTTCAAATCAGCTCTATCATTTTATTTTTGCGATTTCATTGGCTAGGCTGTGATGTATCACATGGAGTAGTTTAGATCAAATCATGAACCTGTCTAATTAATTTTCACATAAAAATGATTAATGACAAGATACTACTATTCATTCTCATGCCAATGGAATTCCAAAATAAAGTTCAGTAGCTTTTGTAGGCAGCGAACTATTCGATTCGACCTAAACTCAAACTTTGGGTTGGATTTCTATATATCCTTTTGCAACTTCCAAAGGGCTTTCTCTGTTCCATATACTCTGAACTACATCTCACCGTTGGTTTTGCTTTCATGCCTGACGATATTTGATCTACAATTCTTGGATTCATTCGTGTAGCAAAGAAATCGCTAGTGTCCTAGAGGTTGCATTGCATGTTTGGGGGATCTATGAAGCAGCAGCAGTCTAACAGCAGATGGAAGAAGAAAAGGAAGGTGGTGGGGTTGATTTGGGCGCACCTTTTTCCAGCGGGCGGATGAGCGACTGGAGGAACTTGTACATGGCGGGCGGCGGCGGCTGCGGTTGGACTGGAGGAGGCCGCCGCCGTCGTGGCTCACCGAGGAGACTCTTCGCTAAAGTTTATTTATTTTTTGTTAAATAAAAGAGAAAGAAACAAAAACGGACACACGGTTTTATAGCGAGGAGTCCACCCTCTCCTCCCGCCGCCGCCGCCGCCGAGAGCGATGGGTCGCTTCCGCCCGGAGGACTGCGCGATCGATCGTACGTACACCACGCCCTCTCCTTCTCCGGTGTGTTTCCGTTCTCTACTGAGAATTTCTTGCTTCTGGTTCTCCTGTCCCCCCCCCCCCCCCACCACCACCACCCCAAAAAAAAAATGTAGGCGCGACCGACCGGCACGGGATCCACGAGGTGGCAGGGCCGCTCCTCGCCGGCGGTGTCAGTCTGATCGGCTGGAGAACCGGCCTACTCAACGAGGACGAAGTCCGCCACGCCCTCACCGACGAGCGCCGATTCCGGGCCCACCTCGAGTTCCGGGAGCGCGCGTTCCGGCTCGCCGCCCCCGTGCTGTACGGCGCCGCAAAATCACCCGTGCGTGCCTCTCCATATCCATCTCTGAACTCTGATGGTGATGATCCAAGAGAAGTGCAGATTAACCCCTGCGTTCATTGACGCAGGTCGATTTGTTCAGATTGATCGACTCGGATGGGGACCACTTCGATATGGTCGAGCATATCATGATACGGCACATCAGGCACGACGGGAGTTCCTCCCTCTTGCCTGGGAGTATAATCCGAGATATCGAGAATGTGAGTGCTCGACCCGGACAAGACGCAT
The DNA here is from genome assembly GCA_023614405.1 of Avena insularis. Taxonomy (NCBI): domain Eukaryota; kingdom Viridiplantae; phylum Streptophyta; class Magnoliopsida; order Poales; family Poaceae; genus Avena; species Avena insularis. The sequence continues at coordinate 393,333,249 of CM042695.1, forward strand.
CATGGCAGAATTGTTCTTATATATATCCTCCGTGTGTTCTTATATTCTGCAAAAAAAAGTTCTGTCTATATAGTTCTCTTTCAACACACGTTATGGCGCAGAATTGTTACTTTTATGAAGAAAAGAATGATGCGTTCAATGAATAAACTCACACTGTCGATCGCAGGATCAGGAGATGCTTTATGCAGGATGGTGTGATGCTCAGAGATATTTTGCATGCTGGAAAGTTCTAATGAAGCTCGACTTCATTCAGGTGCCTGCTTGCCTAGTGCCTACCACTATCACCGTTTGTGGTTTTACTATGTTATAAGCTTGTGCATACCCAGTTCATTCTTATTTGCAGCCAGATAGTGATGTAGAAGATGTTCTAGAAAATCTTAAATCTTCAACTAGATGGCCCGGGCTGAAACATGATAGCGGTCTTAGACGCTGTCTAGAGGTTAATTGTTTCTTACGCGTTTCATACGATCAACTCCAAAATTTGCCATTTAATGTAGCAGCTCTTCTTTTCTTTTTTCACAGGGCTACATGTACTTCTTGAAGGATTATGAGAAGAGTAGAATGGGCACACCTTCCAGCGTAACCAAGGTATAGAATCGGAGATCTTCATTGAATGTGGATACAGATTAATTATTATGCATAATGATTTTGCAGCTAAATGCAATTTAAATCACAAATAATGCAGTTAAATTCTACAAGTTCATTTCCACTTTTGCATGCTTTACAGTTTGCATCTCTCTCCTTTTTCACTTTGCAGTATGAAAATGCAGCTTTGGAGAAGATCAATTCAGAGCTGAGTTCATCACTACATGATCATCTAGATGATTACGACTGTGTAAGTTCCAGTAAGATGATGTGCTTGCAGCTTCCTTCTAACACCTCGCTCATTCTTTTCCTCCATAATTTGTTTGTAGACGCTGATGGATCAGTACTACGACCGTGCGAAATTAAGGCAGCTGGCAAGAGAATGTGCTACTCAAGCCCAAACAATTGGAGTTATTCTTGTTGGAGAGGCAAGTTTTGTTAAATGTCCCACTTTTTTTTTATCAAGTGGCCACATTCCGCATGAAGTGCATGCTGCAGTAAAAATACAAATTCATCATTAAAGCTATTTTTCAAAAGTTGATTTCACATTATTTACCTTATTACATGGATATTGTTCCTTTTTTTTACAGTTATTGTTCCTTTTTGTTGTTATTGCAGGCTCTACCTATAAACCCACAAGTCAGGACGCTGCCTCTGATTAAACGAATACAGGGGAGATTCAGGAGTGGTGCTGCTAGTCGCAGGCCGTGGCAGTTGCTTGCTGCTCTCGCTACATTGGCAACGGTTACAACAGCGGGTGGGTTGAGGGGTATGTTACGGTTGGATTCCGAGAGGAGTCACGGTTGAGTTGACGATTTTTAGTGCAATGATACACAGCACGTAACAATCGATCTATGTAAAGGATCAGATGTTGTAAAGGATCAGATGCCACAACATAGTTTTGTATAGCATCAGAGGAGAAAGTTGTCACAAGGAAACGTACGCTGGGTTGCCGGCGAAGATCAATCACACGGGATGAATGCATTTCTTAAGGCACAATTGAATCCGCGGTCTCTTGTTGCACCAATTCACTGATCTGTAGTTGAATATGTCGTTCCTTGGAGCAGCCAGCCGTCAGTTTTCAGGTTGCATAGCCAGTTACTGCAGGGATAACTTTGTTTTCCCAATTAACATGATATTGTCCTCTGTAATTAGTATGGACCTGTAGGTAAATTCTCAATGAGATGTCCAATGTGACACTTGATCATGAGTCAAAATGACAGAAGCTGCCTCCATTACATAAGATTGACATAATTCAGTAGATTTATTAATCTTGCACAAGTTTACACTGGCCTGAAACGTCTATGGTTTAAGCATAATATATGCCGATGACATGACTGATTCTACCAAAGCCCTGCAACCAAAGTATAAAAAATGGATGTACATTGTTGCTCCATCTAACCGGAAAACCGATGCTATCTCAAGCAACATTTTTCTCCTACTATTCTTTTTTCCCTGTACATGGTCTCAAAAGGCATAAAAAAAATATGTAGTAGCTTTCATCACCGTAATTTGTTTGAATAAGGTTTATGCACTGTCGTGCTCATAATCGGAGTAATCAGAATAATAACCGTATTGAGGAGTCTTGGGTGGCTGCTTCCAGTTGAGCATCATCTTTTGTTCGGCATTCGCAGCAGCGAGCATCTTATCTTTCAGCACGTGGATATGAGCAGCAGCGTCTTCACCGCCAGCCGAATCCAGCGCCGCCAGCAAATCGGCTAGTGCCCTCTCCGCGTCGCCGCAGAGGTCCTTGGGGACATCATCCTTTCTCCCCGACAGCTCCTCGAGGACTTCATCCTTTCTTGCCGACAGGACGTCGCTGAGGGTATTCGCTATGTGCCTTCCCATGTTTACCAGGCGAGCATGGGTCTCTATGCCCTGCATTGACCACCCAAGCAAGCCTTCCCTGATGGCCTCGTCGACTTTGCCCTTGGACATCATGATCTCACGCACTGGGAAGACCTTCACGGCTGCTTTCCTCCCGTTGTCCGCATCACCAGGGTTTCTGCCGGTTACTTTGACCACATAGTCCGTATCAACTTCAAATGTCAGTTCAAAATGAACCGATCCTTGGCCAGATCTTAGGTTGTTGACTAGCTCTACCTCTCCTAAGAATGTGTTATGGCTAACCATGACATGCTCCCCAAGGAAAATTTTGAGATTCAGGCGTTCGCCGTATGCGCACCACGCAGGAATCTTTACCGCCCGTTTCGTTGGAATTGCAGTATGCCTTGGAATGACCCGCATGAAGACTCCTTCAGACTCAATTCCGATAGAGAGTGCAGTCATGTGTTCCCCCAGCTCCCGCTGATCTTCCACAATGAGTGCCGCTTGTATCGCTGACCCGATGACCACAGCTTCCTCATGGTTCACCCTTGTGCCCTGATGCTTGCCAAAGATTTCGTGGATGATTCCCCGTATCATGGGAACTCTTGTCATCCCTCCAGTCAACACAACTTCATCAACATCCTTGCCAGTGATGTTCGCCTCTTTTAGGAGTGTCCAACACTGGTCTCGAATTTGTTCTACCAACTTGAGAACTAACCTCTCAAATTCAGCGCGAGAAATAGAGACGCTAGGACCATCACCAGAACATTCAGACGATGAAATGATGAAAGGCGTTGAAATTGTGACTTCATGCTCGGTCGATAGTTCCACCTTAGCTTGCTCAGTCGCTTCTGCAAGTAACATCATAGCATATTTATCTCCACGAACATCGACCCCATGAGAATTAGTGATCTGTGTAACAAAGTAGTCCAGAAGTATATCGTCAAAGTGATCGCCACCCATACAGGGATCACTAAATTGACTTTTGACCTGTTCATTCATGCAAAACAATATGCCATAAGATTAGTCAGCAATAGGCATAAGTATAATCCGTTAGCTACAGGCAACACGAGTATGAGTAGCTGGAAGAAGTACTACCTCAATGTTTGTGCCGGACACATGAAAGACTGAGACAGTGTATGCTCCAGCACCCATGTTGAAAACAACCACAGTACTTTCTTGCATTGTTGCTCGGGAAAGAGCAGCTGCTGTTGGTTCATCTATTAGCTGCAATACCGTTAAGCCCGCTTTATTTCCTGCCAACATTATGTCCTCCCTTTGCTGTTTGCTAAAGAAAATAGGCACACTTATGACCGCTTTCAATTCGTGATGAAATTGGTACATCAGAATGGCATCCTTCAGCTTTGCAAAAATAACACTGGCAATTTCAACTGGAGAGAAATTCATTCCGCTGATTTCAACACAAGCTTCTCCTCTCTCCCCTTTGATGATGCCAAAATGGACTCTTTTCCTCATTTCTTCCACAGAAAAGTCGTCAAATTGCTTCCCAATCAACTTTTTTATATTGAAGACAACATCTGAAGGCTGTCTCGACATTCTGCACTTTGCGAGTTCTCCAACTGCAACATGCTTGCCAAGACCTTCCAAGCGTTGCAGAGCCCATGCATACCGCCCTTCAGAAACTTCTGGCGATATTGAAGTAACATAGGATGGCGTGGAACGCCCACTTTCACTGTCAACAAGCTCTGGCACCTAAAATAAGTGAGTAAATAAAGGGATCAGAACAAAGTGGCATCGTGGGATATGATATTTTTTTATCAGCTATACAGTGTGCACACCAAATTCAAGAGCTTCTCTAACTACATAAGTAAATATATTTCTGAATACAAACACAGAAAGCGCATTGCCAAGTCAGTGTAAACCGTACTCTAATATGGCTCGCTCATATATTCGTTCATAAAGGGAAAGCAAAGACATCAGATAAGCATGAATGACTCTGCAAAGGCTTTGCGTAAGAACCTTGACTTTACATGGGGATTTTATTTTTGATATAATAAAGTAGGCAGCATACCTTTCATTATTAACTACAATTAAATGGTCTTCTAAAGACAGAAGGTAAACTAAACTGAACACAGAAGAGCATGCATGTTCATGTACGACTAACATACCAAGGAATCATCTATGATTGCAACCCTTGAGTTCTTGCATCCAAAGTCAATTCCAACTGTGACAACCTTTGGTTGCGCTGTACTGAATAAACCAAGAGGAATGTAAACATACACCATGGATGCAAGAAATGCAGGAATTCAGTGAGAATGCACTGTGGCAGTACCTGAAAGTAGTACGTCCACACGTGGTGCGCTGAAACAATACAGACAGTAGTGAATAAGTGTATAAGACAGGTTAGTAAAGGCATAAATACAGAAACTAAATAAGGCATATATGTAGAAAAGAGGAACAGCATGTCCAGTGTGTAGACAGGAAAGAGATGATATTTGGACCAAGGAAATAATAGGTCACTCCGACCAAGCATTCTTTCTACATACGAATTCAATGCAACAACACCATTATTGCTTTTCCTTTTTCCTTCTATAGTGCAACAACATAAACATGTAAATTTAGCAGAATCATCCTTTGCCCTTTTATTTTTATTTTCTCTTAAATACACAAAATCAGATCTGTGACGGTTCAAACTGATGTACCCTCTCAAACTGACGTAAGAAAGTGAGATCTCTTGGGTGCAGAATAGTGCCGAAGAACTGCCGCGGAATAAAAAACTAGTGCAGTATAAGGATAGATTTTGCTCAAAGGAAGTAAAAGGATGAGTTTGTAAGAACGAAATTACAAACATACACAACCTTCTTTTATAACAAGTATTAACATGCATTTAACTGCAGTCAGATTCCCTTTTACAGGCGTCAGCATGCATTTAACCATAATCAGATAAACTATATAGTTCTATCACGTGGATCACAAACCTACACATGACACTCACGCAGAAGTGCAATGTTTTATCTTCTGCAGTTGCCTATATAAAAACATTCGGCAAGAGATTAGCACTAGCGCTTGTCGCTGGGTGCCCAAAAGGAACACTCTCACTATTTTTCAGAGTAAAACCGAAAACATTTTTGGTACGTAGTAACTTTTTTTGTTGTAGGGAACTTTTTTGGTACTCTCTCCGATCCATAATAAGTGTGGCAAGTGTAATTAACTGCAGCAAGTGTTTCACTAGAGCAGAAACAGAGCAAGATTTCAGTAGATCGGTTTCGGGTCAAACGCACACTGCAATGAACGAGTGCGCTTCAAACCGTTCCTCAATTGTTTTTTCTCCTGATTCGCTCGTTGGTCAGGGTTAGTGTAGTAATGTAGTACTAGTACAGGAGGGTGTTCCATAAAAGGGGACTAGATGGGGAAGGGCAATGAAGCCATAAACTAAGCGAGAGAACTATCCATCAGATATAGTTTCAGATCCGTACCCTGAACAGCGCCTTAGCCCGTAGCAACCGAAGATGCATTGCGCAGGAAACTGGACGCGGCGTGGGACAGGGGGCGGCAGAGCTTCAGGAAGCAGGACACAGACCAGCGGCGGCGGGTGGCCTGGGGAGGGGACGAACGGCGAGAGCGGGTTCCTCGTCGCCGCGCCCGCGCGCGTGGACGCACCAGGGATTCACCCAAACCGGCGAAGGGAAGAACCGATCGGCAGATGCCAAACCCTAGATTTTTACTCGAGGTTAGTTAGTCTAGTGGCAGCAGGTAATTCCGCCAAATTAGATAGCGGGAAAGAAAGGTGCGCCGAATTAGAGAACAGAGCGGCCGCCCGCGGCAGAGGCACTTCGAAGGGCAAATTATGCAAAGGGAAAATTGAAAAGGGGAATAACCACTTATATATCTCCCAAAACCAAAAATGCATTTGGGCTTAAAACTCTGCAGGTAACTTTCTGTCAGGCATAACCGCATAAGACTGAATCTGTGCAAGTGTTACTCTGAATCTTCAGTAATCAAGCTCTATTTAGTGATGGCCACCATTCTTAACCATCAATCGTTGATCTAACGCACATAATTGCTTCGTAAGCTCTATTCGGGCCATCGACTAGTTGCTGACGCCGTTGATCTCCATATGGAGGTTTCCAAGACTGGAGCTCGATCTTCCTGCAAGTATCAACATGTCCGAATGCCAAAATAAGAGTTTACCGTGGTCGAAATCAAATGGTAATAACACGTTTCTATCAATCCCAAAAGCTTACAAACAAGCTTTGGCAGTAGGCTTGCATGTCATGTTTTTGGCCAAACAGCATATATGAATGTGCAGAGGCAAGGTTTGATAGTACTACTCCAACGGTCGTGGTTTGAATTCCGACAACTACAACATCGTTTGAACTGTAACAACTTTTTATTTAATTGTACCCCGTTCTCCTGTGTATCTGTACTTGACTTTTGGCTTTTCAGTATTTGTGTACTACTCTAGTTTTCAGTTGTAAATTTGTATCCGTGTAAGTACTCCCTTCTTTCCATAATATAGTGCATTTAAGTTTTTCAAAAGGTATAATTCAAAAAAAAGTTTTTAAAACGGTCACACTTCATCAACTTTGACTATAATGCCAAACGTATACCTTATGAAGATATGAAGAATCTAATAGTATTGCTTTGGTATTTGATATGTTGATATTTTCTATATACTTGCACTACTAGGAAAAACGCTACCAGTGACGCACCAAATTAGGATTATGTGGCGCATTTGGGTAAATGTTGCCACTAAATCCTCGCCACTAAAATTTAAATTATGTGGCGCATATGTATATGCGCCATAGAATTCTCAACATTCTGTGGCGCATATGGCATATGCGCCACAAAATTTTGTCCCAGATTTTGTGGCGCATATGTCATATGCTCCACAGAAACCTTTATTTCATAATTTCGAAATTTTCAGAATTTGGTACAGATGCAGGTATATTATAAGAAATGCACACAAATTTGATATAAATACACAGAAAAGCTGCACACAACAGTACACATGTTCGATTTCACATATAATATATCAACAAGAACGAATGTTTACAAGTGTTCATCAATCACATCACTTAGAACCGAATAAGTGTACAAGTATATTTCACAAGTGTTCATCTCACTCACATAACTTACAACCGCGCGATGTTGTCACCGCCTACCTTAGGGCAGAATGTGGTACACCTTTGTCATCGCGTACTCGGGTTCTGTCTCAGACTCTTCATCTCGGTGTGTCAGCATCGTCTTTACTTGATGCCTCATCGGTCTACATACATGAAGGTGGTACAACTTGGCAGTGGCATGGACACAATGCATCCGAAGTTCTTGGCAGACCTGGCTCCAAGGCGAACTTGGCGAGACAAAGACCATGGACGCCGGACATAGCAACACAGTGGCGAACTTGTATTGGACGATCTTGGCATCTCACAGTGGCAAACCTGCGACGCAACACAAGTGGACATGCTCAGTATTGGCTTGCAGACGTGGGACTCAGCGCGGCCGGATAAGAGGAGCGTGTGGCGGAGGTCGAGGATGAGCAGGGGGACCTCTGTGAGGGGGACGGCGCGGCGAGGAGATGCAGCGAGGCACGCCGGCGCGAGGCGACCTCCTGGTTGAGGACGCGCATGCGAGCTAGCTGGCGGTGCGGCATGGCGACGAGGCGAGGCCAGCAGCGGGCTCGGCGGCATGGCGCGTCCGTGGCCGTCGGGGACAGGGTCCTGGCGATGAGCTCGGGAGGCGGCCGCGGCCTTGAGGAGACAGGGACGAAGGCGAGGGACGGTGGCGGCCGTAGAGGACAATGGAGGCGGGGTTCACTTTAGGCGGCGGGGCTCACTGCAGGCGGCGGCGCTGCAGCGAGAGAAGCTAAGAGGAGGAGGACTCATGCGCAGGTGGCGGCGGAGATGATCGAGAGGAGGGAGGTCGCGGATTAGCGATAGTATGCGGGTCTTCTTGCGGTTCCTGGGCATGTTGGGTGCGTGTGTCGCGTGGCTATGTGAATGTTAAAGGGTTTCGCAGCATAGTAAATCAAAAAAAATCTATGAATGCGAACGGGAAAGCCAAGATCTAATCTAGGAGATGCAATCAACGAGAGGGATAGATGAGATCTTCATACCCTTGAAGAAATCGCACAGCGGAAACGTTCAACAGAACGTGGTTGGTGTAGTCGTACTCGCCGTCTCCTCCTCGCGATCCGATCCGATCCTACGCCACAAGTGGCGGCGCCTCCGAGAGATGCACACGTACGGTGCCGCGACGTCTCCTCCTTCCTCGGTCCAGCAAGTGGGGTGGAGAGATAGATTGGATCTGCAGCACGACGGCGTGGTGCTATGGTGGAGAGTTTCTGCAGCAGGGCTTCGCCTACACGCAGTCGGGAGAGAAAGAGAGAGAGAGAGAGAGAGAGAGAGAGAGAGAGAGAGAGGTAGGGCAGCAGCTGGCGGCTAGGGTTTGGGGTGAGGGGAGGGTGCTCCCCCTGCCCACCTTATATAGGGGGCTGGCCGGCCCCCTTGCCCCTCCTCTAAGCCCTAGGGCGGCGGCCCCAAGGGTGGAGTGGGGGGCAAGTCTTCCCCCCCTTCTAGAAGGTTTCCTAGGGTTTCCCCTAGGGTTTTGGCCGTCTGGGCCTATGGGGCCTTGTGCCCCTGGCCCAAAGCGGCCAGGGCACTCCCTCTTAGGCCCATGCACCCCTCCGACAAGTGGGGCCACGTTGGTCCTACTTCGGAAGCTTCTAGAACCTTCTGGTACAATACCAAATACTCTGAAACGATTCCGAAATCCAAAAACTGCTTTCCTTTATATGAATCTTATTCTTCGGACCATTCCGGAACCTCTCGTGATGTCCTGGATCTCATCCGAGACTTCAAACAAAAACTCATAAACCAATTATCCATTCTATCCTAGCATCGAGACACGTTAAGTGTGTGACCCTACGGGTTCGAGAATATGCAGACATGTGTTGGAGATATGCCCTAGAGGCAATAATAAATGTAGTTATTATTATATATCTTTGTGTTTATGATAAATGTTTACATTCATGCTATAATAGTATTAACAAGGAAACCATTAATACTTGTGTGATTTGTAAACTTAATTTGAAGTCCCTAGTATAGCCTCTATACTTCACTAGCTTGTTGGTTGATTGATGATTGTGGTTTCCCTATCATGAACATTGAGATGTTATCAACAACAAGATCATATCGTTAGGAGAATGATATGGTGGACATACTCCTATAGACAAGCGTAGCATAAAGATCAAGTCATTTCAATAGTTCAATTGCTATATGCTTTCTGATACATAGTAACCTAATTCCTTCGACCATGAGATCATGCATATCACCTTTACTGGATGGATGCTTTGATGTCATCAAACACCACACCGTAACAGGGTGGCTATAAAGGTGGCATTGAGTGTTCGGAAAGTATTGGTTGAAACACATGAATCAAGAGTGGGATTTGTCCATCCACATGACGGATAGATATTCTCTGGGCCCTCTCGGTGAAATGTCATCCAATTAGCTTGCAAGCATGTGACTTGGTCACAAGGGATCACATATCAGGAACGAGAAAAGAGTACTTATCGATGCGAGGATGAACTAGGTATGCGGAGATACCGACGATCATAACCTCGGATAAGTAACATATCGTGAGACAAAGGGAAATTGGTATCGTATGTAAGTGGTTCATTCGATCATAAGTAATCGTAGAAATATGTAGAGCCATATGAATTTCAGATTCCTCTATTGGTTATTGTTGGAGAAGTGTCTCGATCATGTCGCATAATTCACGAACCGTGGAGACACATAAGGATTGACGTTGTTTGAGTAGTTATGGTATTATGAGAAAGAGACGAATGTTGTTGGTCTCGGATGGGATCCGGGATATCACGAGGTGATCCGGAATGGTCCGGAGAATAAGATTCATATAAGGAAAGTTCCGTTTGAGTTGGGGAATGGTTAGGTGTTTTCATCGGGAACATTCTAGAAGGTCCCGTATTGTCCGGCACTCGGGAGGGGGATGGTTACGTGAATGTGTCATTACATATTGGAATGATTGCATCATGTACTAGGTGTTCTTGCTGTCCCAAATAAAGGGTTTATTTAAATCCTAAATTGAAAAGTCAAACGGCCAGTTTGAAAGTCAAACGGCAAGTTTTGGGAAGTGGGAAAAGAGGAGGAGGAGGCCGAGTTGGAGGAATTCCTCCCTTGGCGGCGCACCTCCCAAGGCCGAGTTGGGAGGAACTCCTCCCTTGGCCGGCCAGCCCTCCCACCTATAAGGAGGCAGGGCTCCCCTCCTACAACACACAAGTTCCTATCCTCTAAACTAAACCCTAGACCTAAACCCCGGTTTAGAGCTATTTCAGTTTAGAGCCTTCTAATTGGTTTAGAGCCCTCTAATTGGTGTGTCTAATTACTAGACCACTAATAGCCTCTCTCATAAGCTCCACCATACTGCACTTGGCTTAAGCGAAGCCTGCGGGATTTCCCCTCTACCTCCGGTACCACACCGTTGTCTGCTAGGAATCGCGAGGAGTGCTACAACCTCCATTTTCTTTGGAACAAGGAGAGGAAGGTCTTCGTCAGTACCGAATGTGTGACCGACTGGGGCGCTCTTGAGGAACGCGCTGGAAGGATCGTCTGCGATCTTGAGATCGGAAGAATCGACTACATCACCCACGAGAATCTGCTCTCGTTAACCGCTGGAATCTTCGAGGGTGAGTTCCTCTATCGACTCGTTGCTGCAATCTAGTAGATAGATCTTGGCTTGTTTGTTTGTATCACGATAGAAAATTTTGTTTTCCATGCTGCGAACCCCTACAAAGGGTATCGAGCCGTGTCTATATGTAGATCACATTGCACGAGTAGAACACAATGGTCATTGTGGGCGTTGATACTTTTATTGTAGATTGCTTTTTGTACTTTGCATCTTGCGGTATGTTGGGATGAAGCGGCCGGGCTAACCTTACATGACATCGTTCATGAGACTTGCTCCACGCTTGACATGCAATTTATATTGCATAAGTGGCTTTATGGTGCTGTTTCTCCTAGCATAGTAAAGATCCAATTTACAACGGGTGATCAACAATGCTAGTATCAATGTTGTGGTTCTTGTTCGTAAGTTAGAACGACACTTATTGAAAGCCCCAAACCACGTAAAATATGCAAAGAAAGTAGAGGCGTCTAACTTTGTTTTGCAGGGTGTCTGATGATGTGATATGGCCATGATTGTGATTATATTTGATGTATGCAATGTTCCTTATTGTAAGTTGGCAACGGCGAGCCATATGGTTGTCTTTAATTTACGTTAAGACCTGCGTGTCTATTCAAAATAGTTGTAATAGTTGAAGCTGGTGGACGACAACCATGAAGAAGCGTCATTGACCTTGATGCTATGCGGTGATGATGGAGATCATGTTCGTGCTTGAAGATGGAGATCGGAAGCACAAAGAAGAAAGGCCATATCATATCACATATTATGAATTGCATGTGATGTTAATCCTTTATGCATCTTGTATTGCTTAGTAGGCAGCGGTAGCATTATAAGATGATCCCTCATACACATAAATTTCAAGTTCTAAAGTGTTCACCCTTAGTATGCACCGTTGCCAAAGCTTGCGCTTGAAGCACCACGTGATGATCGGGTGTCTTTGATTCATGGTGAATACAACGTAAGCAAGCCAGATTTGCTTATGCGGTAGCTAAGGTTTGATCTTGACGAGCCTAGCATGTATGGACATGGCCTCGGGAACACGGATGGCGAAAGGTAAAGCATGAATCATATAGTAGATATGATGAACATGATGATTGTTCGCCATTGAAACTATATCAACTCTCGTGATGATCGGTGTTGATGTAGTGGATTTGGTTCGATGTGATCACTAAAACAATGTGAGGGATGTTGTTTTGGTGGGAGTTCACCTAGTTTAATTTCATTAATTAATTTGAACTCAATTTGTCATAAACTTAGTCTAAACTATTGCAAATAAGTTGTGGATCAATGGCAGCCCCTACCATCAATTTTAATGCGTTCCTAGAAAAGAAAAGTTGAAAAACAATGGAAGCAACTTCGCGGATTGGTTCCGCAATTTGAGGATTGTCCTCACGGTGGTAATTTGACCTATGTGTCGGATGCACCGCTAGGTGACCCACTGCAGTGATGCTACCGATGAAGTAAAGAATGTTTACCTCGCTCGGAAGAATCGGTACTCCATAGTTCGATGTGCTATCTTGTATGGTTTAGAATCGAGCTTCAGAAAAGATTTGAAGAGTCAGATCCATATGATATTGTCGAGGATCTCAAATTAATCTTTGAGACTCATGCGACAATTGAAAGTTATGAAGCTTCTGAAAAGTTCTTTAACTACAAGATGGAAGAGGGTAGCTCGTCGGTGAGCATGTGCTTAAGATGTGCAGACGCATAAATAAACTTCAAAGTTTGGGTATAGTGATTCCTAATACTTTGGGGTTTACCGTATCCTCAATCACTACCACCAAGTTACAAGAACTTTGTGATGAACTACAACATGCGAACATGAACAAAGAGTTGCGAACTATTTGCTATGTTAAAATCTGCGAAGTGGAGATCAAGAAAGAGCACCAAGTGTTGATGGTCAATAAGACCACCAAATTCAAGAAAGGCAAGTCTAAGCGGAAGGGACACTTCAAGAAGGGTGGTAAGAAAGTTACCATACCGAAGAAGACCAAGGCTGGACCTAAGCACGATCTTGAGTGCTTTTCTTGCAAGGGAGAAGGTCCTTTGGGCGGAATTGCCCAAAGTACTTGGCGGATTTGAAGAACGGCAACATCAAGAAGAAAGGTATATCGATATACATGTTATTGATGTGTATCTCACTAGTATTCGTAGTAGTGCCCGGTATTTGATCTTTGGTTCGGTTGCTCATATTTGTAACTCAAAGCAGAGGCTGCGAATAAGCGGAAGCTAGTGAAGAACGAGGTGACGATGCGGCGTAGGAAGCGGATCAAAGGTTGATGTGATCGCGATTGACACGCTACCTCTTCATCTACCATCGGGATTAGTTTTATACTTAAATAATTGTTATTTGGTGCCTGCGTTAAGCATGAACATTATATCAGGATCTTGTTTATTGCGAGACGGATACTTGTTTAAATCCGAGAATAATGGTTGTTCGATTTATATGAGTAACATGTTTCATGCACATGCACCTTTGATAGATGGTCTATTCTTGTTGAATCTCGATAGTAGAAATACACATATTAATAACATTGAAGCTAAACGATTGAAATCAAGCGATGACTCGACCTATATGTGGCACTGTCGTCTTGGTCACATTGGAGTGAAGCGTATGAAGAAACTCCATTCCGATGGACTTCTTGAATCACTTGATTTTGAATCACTTGAAAGATGCGAAGCATGTCTGATGGGTAAAATGACTAAGACTCCATTTTCTGGTATGATGGAGCGAGCTACAGACTTATTGGAAATCATACATACCGATGTGTGTGGTCCAATGAGTGTAGCATCGCGCGGTGGTTATCGTTATGTTCTTACCTTCACGGATGATTTGAGTAGATATGGGTATATCTATTTCATGAAACATAAGTCCGAAACTTTTGAGAAGTTTAAGGAGTTTCAAAGTGAGGTAGAGAATCAACGTAACAAGAAGATTAAATTTCTACGTTATGAGCGTGGAGGTGAATATCTAAGTTACGAGTTTGGCGAGCATTTGAAGAAATGTGGAATACTTTCATGATTGACACCGGGAACACCACAGTAATGGTGTGTCGAACGTCGTGTCGAACTCTCTTAGATATGGTTCGTTCTATGATGTCACTTACAGATTTACCGCTATTATTTTGGGATTATGCATTAGAAACAGCCGCATTCACTTTAAATAGGGCACCGTCTAAATCCGTTGAAACGACACCGTATGAATTATGGTTTGGGAAGAAACCTAAATTGTCGTTCCTTAAAGTTTGGGGATCTGAAGCCTATGTAAAGAAGTTACAGCGGACAAGCTTGAACCCAAAGCGGAAAAATCGTCTTCATAGGATACGAAGGAAACTATTGGGTATACCTTCTATCATAGATCCGAAGGCAAAATCTTCGTTGCTAAGAATGGATCCTTTCTAGAGAAGGAATTTCTCTCGAAAGAAGTGACTGGAAGGAAAGTAGAACTCGACGAGGTTGTCGAACCTTCTCTCGAAATTGCGAGTAGCGCACCGGAAGAAGTTCCTGTGGTGCACCAATAAGAGAGGAAGCTAATGATAGTGATCATGAAACTTGGTTGAAGTTGCTTTCTGAGCCTCGGTCAACGAAATCGTACCACTCCATTGGTATGATTCCGTTATGAATGTCATGTTGGTGGACAACACGATGACCCGAGACATATGAGGAAGCGATGATGAGCCCAGATTCCAATAAATGGCAAGAAGCCATGAAATCCGAGATTGGATCCATGTACGAAAACCAAGTATGGACTTTGGTGGACTTACCCGGATGGTAGGAAGGTCATCGAGAACAAATGGATTTTCAAGAAGAAAGCAGATCTTGATGGTAATGTTCATGTCTATAAAGCTCGACTTGTCGCATAAAGGGTTTCGACAAATTCAAGGAGTTGACTACGATGAGACTTTCTCACCCGATGTGAAGCTAAAGTCTGTGAGGATTATGTTAGCAATCGCTGCATATTATGATTATGAGATATGGCGGATGGATGTCAAAACAGCATTCCTCAATGGAGACATTGATGAAGAGTTGTATATGATGCAACCCAAAGGTTTTGTCGATCCTAAAGATGCTAACAAGGTATGCAAGCTTCAACGGTCCATCTATGGATTGAAGCAAGCATCCGAAGTTGGAATCAATGTTTTGATAAAGTAATCAAAGTTTTGGTTTTATACAAACTTATGGAGAAGCTTGTATTTACAAGAAAGTGAGTGGGAGCTCCGTAGCATTCTTAATACTATATGTGGATGACATATTGTTGATTGGGAATGATGTAGACCTTCTTAATAGTGTCAAAGAGTATTTGAATAATAGTTTTTCAATGAAGGATCTTGGCAAGCAGCTTACATATTAGGCATAAAGATTTATAGAGATAGATCGAACGCCAAATATCATTATCACAAAGTACATATTTGGACAAAGTTCTAAAGAGGTTTGGAATGGAAGATAGCAAGAAAGGGTTCTTGCCCATGTTGCTAATACGACCTTGAGTAAAACTCAAAGTCCGACATCGGCAGAAGATAGAGAAAGGATGAGTAAGACTCCTATGCCTCAGCCATAGGATCTCTAATGTATGCCATGCTATGTACTAGACCCGACATCGCATATCTCGTTAGTCTAACTAGCAGATATCAAAGTGATCGAGTGGATCATTGGACAATGATCAAAAACATCCTTAAGTACTTGAGAAGAACTAAGGATATGGTTCTTTCTTATGGAGGTGATGAACAGCTCGTTGTTAATGGTTACACCGATGCTAGTTGGAACACCGATCCGGATGATTCTAAATCACAACTGGATACGTATTTATTTTGAATGGTGCAGATTAATGGAGGAGTGCAAAGCAAAGCGTTGTGGCGAGATCTTCAACTGAATCGGAATACATGGTCGCTTGGAGGCTTCACAAGAAGCGATATGGATGAAAGAGTTCATTCTGAGCTGGGTGTGGTTCCAAGTGCTGGACCCAATGTCTATCTCATTGTGATAACATGGGCGCCATAGCCAATGCGCAGAACCAAGGTCACACAAGAAGCTGAAGCATATCAAGCTGCGTTTTCACGCTATTCGAGAACATATCCAGGATGGGGATATAAAGATTTGCAAAGTACACACAGATCTGAATGTGGCGGATCCGTTGACTAAACCTCTCCCGAGGGCAAAACATGACCAACACCAAACTGCCATGGGTGTTCGGTATATTACCATGTAATCTAGATTAGATGACTCTAGTGCAAGTGGGAGGCTGTTGGAGATATGCCTAGAGGCAATAATAAATGTAGTTATTGTTATATATCTTTGTGTTTATGATAAATGTTTACATTCATGCTATAATAGTATTAACAAGGAAACCATTAATACTTGTGTGATTTGTAAACTTAATTTGAAGTCCCTAGTATAGCCTCTATACTTCACTAGCTTGTTGGTTGATTGATGATTGTGGTTTCCCTATCATGAACATTGAGATGTTATCAACAACAAGATCATATCGTTAGGAGAATGATATGGTGGACATACTCCTATAGACAAGCGTAGCATAAAGATCAAGTCATTTCAATAGTTCAATTGCTATATGCTTTACGATACATAGTAACCTAATTCCTTGACCATGAGATCATGCATATCACCTTTCTTGGATGGATGCTTTGATGTCATCAAACACCACACCGTAACAGGTGGCTATAAAGGTGGCATTGAGTGTTGGAAAGTATTGGTTGAAACACATGAATCAAGAGTGGGATTTGTCCATCCACATGACGGATAGATATTCTGGGCCCTCTCGGTGAAATGTCATCCAATTAGCTTGCAAGCATGTGACTTGGTCACAAGGGATCACATATCACAGGAACGAAAAGAGTACTTATCGAACGAGGATGAACTAGGTATGCAGAGATACCGACGATCATAACCTCGGATAAGTAACATATCGTGAGACAAAGGGAAATTGGTATCGTATGTAAGTGGTTCATTTGATCGCAAAGTAATCGTAGAAATATGTGGGAGCCATATGAATTTCCAGATTCCTCTATTGGTTATTGTTCGGAGAAGTGTCTCGATCATGTCCGCATAATTCACGAACCGTAGGGAGACACACTTAAGGATTCGACGTTGTTTGAGTAGTTATGGTATTATGAGAAAGAGACCGAATGTTGTTCGGAGTCTCGGATGGGATCCGGGATATCACGAGGTGATCCGGAATGGTCCGGAAAATAAGATTCATATAAGGAAAGTTCCGTTTCGGAGTTGGGGAATGGTTCCGGTGTTTTCATCGGGAACATTCTAGAAGGTCCCGGAATGTCCGGCACTCCGGAGGGGGAAGGGTACGTGAATGTGTCATTACATATTGGAATGATTGCATCATGTACTAGGTGTTCTTGCTGTCCCAAATAAAGGGTTTATTTAAATCCTAAATTGAAAAGTCAAACGGCCAGTTTGAAAGTCAAACGGCAAGTTTTGGGAAGTGGGAAAAGAGGAGGAGGAGGAGGCCGAGTTGGAGGGGAATTCCTCCCCTTGGCCGGCGCACCTCC
This sequence comes from Avena insularis, assembly GCA_023614405.1. Taxonomy (NCBI): domain Eukaryota; kingdom Viridiplantae; phylum Streptophyta; class Magnoliopsida; order Poales; family Poaceae; genus Avena; species Avena insularis. The sequence goes on from CM042695.1 coordinate 393,350,846, forward strand.
CAAGGCCGAGTTGGGGAGGAACTCCTCCCCTTGGCCGGCCAGCCCTCCCACCTATATAAGGAGGGGCAGGGCTCCCCTCCTACAACACACAAGTTCCTATCCTCTAAACTAAACCCTAGACCTAAACCCCGGTTTAGAGCTATTTCAGTTTAGAGCCTTCTAATTGGTTTAGAGCCCTCTAATTGGTGTGTCTAATTACTAGACCACTAATAGCCTCTCTCATAAGCTCCACCATACTCGCACCGGCTTAAGGCAAAGCCTCATGATTTCCCCTCGGTACCCGCCCGTTTGTCTTTGCCGGACGTCTCGCCCGAATCGCCAGGAGAGTGCTACAACCTCCATTTTCTTTGGAACAAGGAGAGGAAGGTCTTCGTCGAGCACCGAACGTGTGACCGATCTGGGAGCGCTGCTTGAACGCTGGAAGGATCGTCTACGCGATCTTGAGATCGGAAAGAGTACGACTACATCACCCACGAGAATCTGCTCTCGTTAACCGCTTTGGAATCTTCGAGGGTGAGTTCCTCTATCGACTCGTTGCTGCAATCTAGTAGATAGATCTTGGCTTGTTTGTTTGTATGCGATAGAAATTTTTTGTTTTCCATGCTGCGAACCCCTACAACATGATCTTCTATCAATAATCAACAGCGGGATCTGGAAACCCTTATTGACTCCCACATATTCATCGATGATCATATCGGATGAACCACGATGCCAGGATTCAATTAATCCCATATATATTCCCTTCGTCACGCGATATTTTACTTGTCCGAGATTCGATCGTTGATATCGGCATACCTAGTTCAATCTCATTCACAGTAAGTACTTTACTCGTTCCGTAATCCGATATCACTTTGTGATTAACTCCTTAACCACGTGCTTGCAAGCGGTGTTGATATCGATTACCGAGTGGGCCCGAAGTATATCTCTCTGACTTGGGAGGGACAAATCCCATCTCGATACATACAACCCAACAAGTACTTTCCGATCACCTGAGAGACACCTTTATGATCACCCTCACATAGGATGACGTTTGATGACCTCAAAGCTTTCTTCCGATACTAGGGAGTTGCATTATCTCATGGTCTAAGGAATACAATATTTGACATAAGAAAAAGCTTCGCAAAGATGAACACGATCTAATTGCTCTGCTTGATTTGGGTCTATCCATCATATCATTCTCCTAATGACATGATCTCATTATTAATCGACAACTCATGTCTATGGTTAGGAAACCTTAACCATCATTAATCAATGAGCTAGTCCATAGAGGCGTACTAGGGACACGGTGTTGTTCATAAACCACACAAGTATCAAAGTTTTCGCTTAATACAATTCTAGCATGGAATATAAACTTTATCATGAACAAGAATTATAACAATAACATCTTTATTATTGCTTCTAGGGCATAATTCCAACAGTCTCCCACTTGCACTAGAGTCAATAATCTAGTTTACATCTAGAAACAATCTAACACCCATGGCATTAAGGTGCTGATCATGTTTTGCTCGTGGAAGAGGATTAGTCAACGGATCTGCGACATTCAGATCCGTATGTACTTTGCTAATCTTCATATCTCCATCTGTTATATAATCTTGAATTATATGAAACCGGCGGTTGATGTGCTTGGTCTTTGGATGATATCTTGGTTCCTTAGCCAGTGCTATGGCGCCAGTGTTGTCGCACAATATCTCCAGTGGGTCCAAGGCACTTGGAACCACACCAAGCTCAGTGATGAAGTTCCTGATCCAAACTCCTTCACTTGACGCTTCTGCAGCAGCCATGTATTACTATTCTACTGTAGATCCCGCGATCACTCTTTGCTTGTAGCTTCTCCAGCTCACAGCTCCTCCATTCAAAATATAAACGTATCCTGTCTGAGATTTAGAATCATCCGGGTCGGTGTCGAAACTAGCGTCGACGTAACCTTTTACGACGAGCTGCTCATCACATCCATAGACCAAGAACATTTCTTTAGTCCTATTCAAATACTTTAGGATGTTCTTTACGGTTGTCTAGTGTTCCACTCCTGGATCACTTTGGTATCTGCTCGTCAAACTAAGAGCATTGGACACATCCGGTCTAGTACACAGCATGGCATACATGATAGAACCTATGGCCGAGGCATATGGCACTTTCTCATGGTTTCTCTATCGTTTACCGTAGCTGGACACTGAGCCTTGCTCAATATCTTACCTGACAACATGGGCACTGAATCTTTCTTTGCCTTATCCATTCTGAACCTTTTCAGAACTTTGTCTAGATATGTACTTTGGCTTAAAGCTATTAGCGTCTTTGTCTATCTCTATAGATTTTGATGCCTAATATATAAGAAGCTTCTCCTAGGTCTTTTGTTGAAAAACATTTATTCAAATAACTCTTCACTTCGTTAAGCATACCAATGCCATTTCCAATAATCAATATGTCATCCACATATAGTACTGAAAATGTCACTGAGCTCCCACTCACTTTATTGTAGATACAAGCTTCGTAGCAATTTGGAACAAATACAAAGCTCTTGATCACTTGATCAAAACAAAGGTTCCAACTCCGAGATGCTTGCTTCAGTCCATAAATGGAACGCTGAAGTTTGCACACCTTATCAGCATCCTTACGATCGACAAAACCTTCGGGCTGCATCATATACAACTCTTCATCAATGTTGCCATTGAGGAACGCAGTCTTGACATCCATCTATCATATTTCATAATCATGAAATGCAGCAATTGCTAATAAAATCCGAATGGACTTAAACATCGCTACGGGAGAGAAAGTCTCATCGTAGTCAACACCTTGAACTTGTCGAAAACCTTTTGCGACAAGCCGAGCTTTATAGACAGTAACATTACCATCCGCGTCCATTTTCTTCTTGAAAATCCATTTGCACTCAACTGCCTTACGGTCGCTAGGAGGGTCCACCAAAGTCCATACTTGGTTTTCGCTCATGGATCCCAATTCGGATTTCATGGCCTCTAGACATTTCTCAGAGTCTGGGCTCATCATTGCTTCCTCATAGTTCGTAGGTTCACTGTTATCTACCAACAAGACAGTTAAGACAGGGTTGCCGTACCATTCAGGAGTGGCACGCGACCTTGTCGACCTGCGACGTTCAGCAGTAGCATCGTTCGAAGTTTCATGATCCTCGTCATTAGCTTCCTCTCTTGTTGGTGCAGACGGCACTGGAACAATTTCAGGTGCTGCGCTACTCTCCAACTCGAGAGAAGGTTCAATAACCTCGTCTAGCTCTACCTTCCTTCCACTCCTTTCGAGAGAAACTCCTTCTCAAGAAAGGATCCGTTCTTTGCGACAAACACTTTGCCTTCGGATATGTGGTAGAAGGTATACCCAATCGTTTCCTTAGGGTATCCTATGAAGACGCATTTCTCCGCTTTGGGTTCGAGCTTGTCCGGCATCAAGTTCTTGACGTAAGCTTCACATCCCCAAACTTTAAGAAACGACAACTTAGGTTTAGCACCAAACCATAGTTCATACGGTGTCGTCTCAACAGATTTAGATGGTGCCCTATTTAAAGTGAATGCAACGGATTCTAATGCATAACCCCAAAATGATAACGGCAAATCTGTAAGAGACATCATCGATCGCACCATATCTAATAGAGTTCAATTCCAGCGTTCAGACACATCATTACGCTGTGGTGTTCCGGGTGGCGTGAGTTGCGAAACGATTCCGCTTGCTTTAAGATGCGTGAGAAAATCATAACTCAAATATTCACCTCCACGATCGGATCGTAGAAATTTAATTTTCCTGTTACGATGGTTTTCCACTTCGTTCTGAAATTCTTTGAACTTTTGAAACGTTTCAGATTTATGTTTCATTAAATAGATATACCCATATCTACTTAAGTCATCAGTAAAGGTGAGAAAATAGTGATATCCACCCCGCGTCGAAACACTCATTGGTTCGCATACATCGGTATGTATGATTTCCAACAAGTCCGTTGCTCGCTCCATTATTCCGGAGAACAGTGTTTTGATCATCTTGCCCATGAGGCACGGCTCACACGTGTCAAATGATTCAAAATCAAGAGACTCCAAAAGTCCATCAGAATGGAGTTTCTTCATGCGTTTTACACCAATATGACCTAGACGGCAGTGCCACAAATAAGTCAAATTATCACTATCTACTTTGCATCTCTTAGCCTCAATGTTATGGATGTGTGGTTCATTGCTTTCGAGATTCAGAAGAAATAAACCATTCTTAGCAGGTGCATGACCATAAAACATGTTACTCATATAAATAGAACAACCATTATTCTCCGATTTAAATGAATAACCGTCTTGCAATAAACACGATCCAGATATAATGTTCATTCTCAAGGCATGCACATAATAACACTTATTAAGGTTTAAAACTAATCCCGAAGGTAAAATTAAGGAGAGCGTGCCGACGGCCATCACATCAACTCTTGATCCGTTGCCAACGCGCATCGTCACCTCATCCCTTGCTAGCCGCCGTCTATTCCGTAGCTCCTGTTTCGAGTTACAAATATTAGCAACTGAACCAGTATCAAATACCCAGGCACTACAACGAGCGCTAGTAAGGTAAACATGAATAACATGTATATCAAATATACCTTTAATGGTGCCATCCTTCTTGTCCGCTAAGTACTTCGGACAATTGCGCTTCCAGTGACCCTTGTCCTTGCAATAGAAGCACTCAGTGTCCGGCTTAGGTCCAGACTTGAGCTTCTTCTCGGCGAGACAGCGCTTACGCTGCCTTTCTTGAAGGACTTCTTTGCACCCTTACCTTTCTTAAAGCTGGGGGGCTTGTTGACCATCAACACATGATTGTCTTTCTTGATGTCCACCTCCGCAGCTTACAGCTTAGCGAAGAGCTCAGTGATCGTATTAGTGGAACCAATCTGATTATGAGTAACTACAAAACCTTTGTAGCTAGGAGGGAGTGATTGCAGAACTCTGTCAATCTTGAGCTCCTCTGGAATCTTGCAGTCCAGTTGCTCAAGGCGTTGAGTGTAGCCCGACATCTTAATGGCGTGCTCACTAACGGAACTCCCTTCCTTCCTCTTGCAGTTAAAGAATTTCTCAGAGATCTCATATATCTCAGAACGAGCCTGAGTCTGAAACATGGTTTTCAGTTCCTCAAGAATCTCAAAGGGCCCGGCGAACTCCTCAAAACGATTTTGAAGGTACGATTCCATAGCAAACAACATGGTGCTCTTAATCACACCATAATCATCTTTGCGCGACTAATAAACAGCTTTTTCATCAGCCGGCGCATCTATAGCAGGGGCGTCACCTAGCGCTTTCTCAAGGACATAGTCCTTTTGTCCGCCAGCGAGAATGATTCTTAGATTGCGGAACCAGTTGGTGAAGTTAGATCCATTGTTCTTAAGCTTTTCTTTCTCAGCAAAAACGTTGAAGTTGAAGTTGGACTTAGCCATTTGATCTACAAAATTTGCAAGTACAACTTAGACTATGTTCATGATAACTAGTTCAACTTAATCAAATTACTAGATGAACTCCCACTAAATTCAACATCCCTCAAGTTGTTTCGTGAACACGATCCAAATTCACCACACCTAATCCGATCTTCACGAGAAGGGATGTGGTTTCAATGGTGGACAACAAGGTGTCGATCATATCATTCATATGACTCATGCTTAACCTTTCGGTTCATGTGTTCCGAGGCCATGTCTGTACATGCTAGGCTCGTCAAGTCAAACTCAAGTATTTCCGCGTGTGCAAAACTGGCTTGCACCCGTTGTATGTGAACGTAGAGTTTATAGCACCCGATCATCACGAGGTGCTTGAACACGACGAACTTTCGCAACGGTGCATACATGGGGAGAACACAAATTTATCTTGATATTTAAGTGAGGAATCATCTTATAATGCTACCGTCGCGATCTAAGCATAATAAGATACATAAAAGGATAAACATCACATGCATATAATTTTATATGACATGGTATAGCCAATCTTCGCGCAATGATCTCCATCTTGTGCACGCCCGCATGATCTCCATCACTCCACCATGATTGCCTCCACCACGAATAGCAACTACAACTATTGCTAACTACTTAGCGATAAAGTGAAGCTATTACATGGCGTATAAGAAGTTGACACACAGGTCATACACAATTATAAAGACAACCATATGGCTCCTGCCGGTTGTGTACTCATCGACATGCAAGTCGTGAAATATTACAAAACATGATCATTACATACAACATGCACATCACATCTTGGGTCATACCATATCACAAAACACTCCCTGCAAAAACAAGTTAGACGCCTCTACTTTGTTGTTGCATGTTTTACGTGGCTTATGGGAGTAACAAGCTAAGAACGATTCTTACCTACGGAAAGCCACAACGGTGATATTATGGTTGCTAACATCCGGTGTAATTCACATGACTACTATAGTGAGAGAAACTGGCATCCACCAGCCGCATGTGTGGAACAAGCCACACGTCAAGTGCGGAGCCGGTCTCGCGAACGAGGTCACGTAAAGTTGGCCTGGACCGCTTCGATCTCACTATGCCACGCCATAAGAAGTACACAACAAGAGGCTTGCAACAGAAAAACATCAACGCCCGCAACAAGCATGTTGCGTTCTACTCGTGAAACACATCTACGCATAGATCTAGCTCTGATACCACTGAAGGGTTTCGCAGCATAGTAAATCAAAAAAAATCTATGAATGCGAACGGGAAAGCCAAGATCTAATCTAGGAGATGCAATCAACGAGAGGGATAGATGAGATCTTCATACCCTTGAAGAAATCGCACAGCAGAAACGTTCAACAGAACGTGGTTGGTGTAGTCGTACTCGCCGTCTCCTCCTCGCGATCCGATCCGATCCTACGCCACAAGTGGCGGCGCCTCCGAGAGATGCACACGTACGGTGCCGCGACGTCTCCTCCTTCCTCGGTCCAGCAAGTGGGGTGGAGAGATAGATTGGATCTGCAGCACGACGGCGTGGTGCTATGGTGGAGAGTTTCTGCAGCAGGGCTTCGCCTACACGCAGTCGGGAGAGAGAGAGAGAGAGAGAGAGAGAGAGGTAGGGCAGCAGCTGGCGGCTAGGGTTTGGGGTGAGGGGAGGGTGCGCCCCTTGCCCACCTTATATAGGGGGCTGGCCCCTTGCCCTCCTCTCTAAGCCCTAGGGCGGCGGCCCCAAGGGTGGAGTGGGGGGCAAGTCTTCCCCCCTTCTAGAAGGTTTCCTAGGGTTTCCCCTAGGGTTTTGGACGTCTGGGCCTATGGGGCCTTGTGCCCCTGGCCCAAAGCGGCCAGGGCACTCCCTCTTAGGCCCATGCACCCCTCCGACAAGTGGGGCCACGTTGGTCCTACTTCGGAAGCTTCTAGAACCTTCTGGTACAATACCAAATACTCTGAAACGATTCCGAAATCCAAAAACTGCTTTCCTTTATATGAATCTTATTCTTCGGACCATTCCGGAACCTCTCGTGATGTCCTGGATCTCATCCGAGACTTCAAACAAAAACTCATAAACCAATTATCCATTCTATCCTAGCATCGAGACACGTTAAGTGTGTGACCCTACGGGTTCGAGAATATGCAGACATGATCTTCTATCAATAATCAAATGGGATCTGAAACCCTTATTGAATCCACATATTCATCGATGATCATATCGGATGAACCACGATGCCAGGATTCAATTAATCCCATATATATATTCCCTTCAATCGCGATATTTTACTTGCGAGATTCGATCGTTGGTATCGGCATACCTAGTTCAATCTCATTCACAGCAAAGTACTTTACTGGATTCGTAATCCGATATCACTTTGTGATTAACTCCTTAACCACGTGCTTGCAAGCGGTGTTGATATTGATTACCGAGTGGGCCCGAAGTATATCTCTCCGACTTGGGAGGGACAAATCCCATCTCGATACATACAACCCAACAAGTACTTTCCGATCACCTGAGGGACACCTTTATGATCACCCTCACATAGGATGACGTTTGATGACCTCAAAGCTTTCTTCTGATACTAGGGAGTTGCATTATCTCATGGTCTAAGGAATACAATATTTGACATAAGAAAAAGCTTCGCAAACATGAACACGATGACACGATCTATTTGCTCTGCTTGATTTGGGTCTGTCCATCATATCATTCTCCTAATGACATGATCTCATTATTAATCGATAACTCATGTCTATGGTTAGGAAACCTTAACCATCATTAATCAATGAGCTAGTCCATAGAGGCGTACTAGGGACACGGTGTTGTTCATAAACCACACAAGTATCAAAGTTTCCGCTTAATACAATTCTAGCATGGAATATAAACTTTATCATGAACAAAAATTATAACAATAACATCTTTATTATTGCCTCTAGGGCATAATTCCAACAAATGTGTCCAGCTGGGTGCGTGCGTTCGTTTCGGTGCTTGCGTGGCTGGGTGCATGTGTCCAGCTGAGAACGCGTTGTGTGGTGTGGTTTGTGTGGTGTGCGTGTGTTTGGGTTTGGTTCTGGGTGCGTGTGTGTTGCCTCGCGAGTAGGGTTGCAGGTGCGGGCCCGCTTAAGCCCGCAAAACTGAGATGGTTAGTACAATTTGTACTATGTGCAGCGATTGGAAATTTCTGCTGTGTGTAGGTGAGCTTATCCAAATAGCTGCCCGCATAAACCGCCTGCAGCCCCTATCATGCTGTGACCAAGATTTCGGCGGCGGCTAGGGTGTGTTTATGTTTAGGTCTGGTTTACAGTGCAAGGTAGTAGGTGGCTAGCTGGGCCTTTGGGCCTGGCCAGCTGCCTCCCCTAAAACATTTTTATTTTTATTTGTTTTATTTTTAAAAGACTTTTGTCGTTTTTAGACAAATAAAAGATCCGAAATGGATCAGGGTTTTGATTTGAATTAAAGGAAGAACTAATTAGAAAATAAAATAGGCTTTTGGTGAAGAAGGGAAAGGATGGTAGTAGGTAGGAGGGGATGCCATCTTTTTTAGATCTGTTTCGCATATTCTATGGCGCATATGGCAAATGCTCCACAGAATGTCAAAATTCTATAGCGTATATAGCTATATGCACTCTGTGGCGCATATAGCTATATGCGTGCATATAGCTATATGCGCTATAGAATTTTGACATTCAGTGGCGCATATAGCCATATGCGCCACAGAATTCTAGCCTGCCCATGTGCTGGGTCAGGATCACATGGGGCCCATAGGAATTCTGTAGCGCATATGGCTATATGCGCCACATAATTCTCATTTTCTGTGGCGCATATAGCTATATGCGCCACAAAATTGATTTTAGTGGAGCATTTTCCCTATATGCGCCATAGAATTAAAATCTACCTATAGTTGTTTTCCTAGTAGTGTTGATCAAACTTGACATGGTTTGATTTAAAAAAAAACTTATATGCACTATGTTTCAGCAAGAGAATGGACAGTTTAAACCGTGGGAGAATTTCTTTTCGTACTTCGGATTTGCATACTTGAAAAAACTGAAAAACAGCCAAACTCCTATATTTTAGAGGTAAAGTTTGCCTATCCCTTAACTTCCTACGTTTATACTCCTCTAAAAAGAGCAGTTTTGTAGAGGTCCCAACCTTTAATAAGGTAGAGATCCCTGTGTTTACAATGCTAGTTTCTGGATCAATAGCTAGCATCCACAGTTAAGATGTAATATCAATAAACAAAGGTCATAATACAACTTTATAATCAGAAATAAAATAATTCATTACATCTTACATAGCTCATTTGGCTATCTTATTATAATGCAGCAGAAATAACTATAGCATGGAGTCCTCATATTCAAAGTGCCACAGGCAATCATGTTGGTTGTAGACTTGTAATCCTAATCAACACACTTCACTAATATCAAATAAACCTGCAACATAATAAGTTACAGTCACACGGGTCAATACATTTGATTTGTATTGGCAAGTGATACTATGGTAGTATAGTGGAGTCTATCATCTATATGCATTTGGCTAAGTGGAGCTTAGGCTTGCTTTGCTCAAAATATATTTTTCTTATCATTTGAAAACACTAAGTTTTTGTTTGGCAAAAACTCTCAAGGCATCTCCCAATAGAAATTGGTGATCCTTTAACCCTTGTTCAACCACAAGTTTTTAACTTAAAAAATTGGGATGAGGAGATTCTTGATAGATTCCATGTCTTGATGCTCAAATTGTCCTTTGTCAGGGACATGGCTAAGTACTTAGATTTTACACTCTACAGAGGTGGTGCACTTGCCCCACAAGACTTGGTTTCACCAAGACAAGATCTTTCAGAAGCCTTCCCTTAGACCAGAATGGACGCGCTCCAACCTATCATTCCCCTACCACCAACTGTCCATTTGGCTAAGTTATTACAACCTATATGATCCAGACAGAGCCCATAATGCCAAGTGGCTGCACTTGAAGCTTCTCAACATTTGACATCTCAAATCTCTTTGTTCCTGGGTGGCATTCCACAAGTGTGATACACAAGGTAAACCATAGAAATGGGCCTTGTGTAACCACTCAACCAAAAACCACCAAGCAATTACCATTCCACCCAGGTGATTCATTCACTTAGTAGTTTTTATTAAACAAAAACCTAAGTCAATAGACTTAGCAAAATTTCCATAACATGTATATATAACCACCCTTGTTTGCTACTAGCTAGGCTAAGCATGATAGTAGTAGGAATCTTAACTTAGGAAAATTCTACTAAGGTTTCATCTACTAGGATTTCCCATGGCATAGTTTATACTTAGCAAAAATTCCATGCAAGTTCTACTTAGAAATATCACTAATGCATACTGAAAATAATAGGACAAAAGTATGAAGCACCACTTGCCTTTTTGGTAGATAATATAAGTTCACTCCTTGATCTTGCAGTAGTCACACTCTCCAAATTCCACTACAATTCAATCAAGCAAATATTCAATCTACCATTCAAGCAATCATCACATAGAATAATAAAAACAAAGCAATGCATGCAAACATGCCAAAGATTGTTTTATTTGGAAAAGTGATTTCTAATAGGCTATAAACATTATAAAACACCTATTGGTCATTTATAAAAGTGGTAAAGCCATTTGGAAACAAGTTAGTAAAATGGCTACTTTAAATCATTTTTGTTTTGTTAGAAATGATTTAAATCAAGGTAACAATTCCTAGTGTTTGACAAAGATATTATTAAACACAAATGTTAGTGTTTTAAGGTCAAGTGTTTAATATTAAAAACCATTTGCAAAAGGTTTTATCTATAAACCATTTTTATACCAAAACAATATTTTATGTTGTTGGAAATGCCTTTTAGCAAAGTAATAATTTTATAGGGTTCATCAAATATATTTTTAAATCTCAAAACTTGGTGTTTAGGGTCAGAGAGTTTAAATCTAATCATTTTTCAAAGGTTTTACTAAAAAAGCATTTTTAACACATAAGCAATATTTTTGTTTAACTAGAAATGCTTTAATTCAAAGATTTATTATTTTGCCTCACAAAATATGTTTTTGAATCCACAAGTTGGTTTCTATGGTCAGTAGGTTCAAAACAATCCATTTGCCAAATATTTTATCACAAAAATAATTTTAGAATAAATTTTATATTCAAATTATGCCTACACAAGTGTCTGTAAAAACAACCAATTTAACAGAAGCAAATCATTAAACAAAGTGCACGGTTGGAAAGTACTTGTTCTTATGATTCCATTGATATAAAATTTACAAAATTTGGACGTGTAGATTTAAAGTTATGCAATTTACAAAATCAAACATCTAATAGATTCTATTCTATTTTTAAAACAAAACCTGAGCCACGTGTTGTGTTTTGATTGGTCAAAAACGGTTCGCGAGGATTGAGCTCTGCGGAGCGTCGGATCTAACTGAAAACGTGCGGAACAGATCAACATACCTCTTCGCTTTAAGTGAATCTAACACAGCCCTAAGATTTGCATCCAACGGCTCGCAGTGCAATGACCACTAACTGGCGGCGCTGGCGGCCAGAGAGAGAGGGGAAGGGCTTACCAGGTTCGCAGAGGTGTGGTGATGCTCAAGGTGGTCGTAGGAGAGCAGGGGCGCGCGGGGTTGCCGTCAATCTCTCACCGGAGTTCGAGACGGCATCGGGTGCACTCAGACGTCATTGAAGGCGAGGCTACGGAGCATGCCAAAGAGAAAGAAGGGTGCGGTTAGATGCGCAAAGTCGTGGAGAGAATGCATGTGTGAAAGAGAAGGAGAGGGGCGGTCAGATGCTACCTAGAGGTGTCGCCGAAATCGAAGCAGACGGCGGTGGCGAGCTGGCGTTGAGGTTGCCGATGCTAGGGGGCTCGCGAGGCTGACCTCGGGGTACTGGGAGATTGAGGAGGTGCAGGGGAACACGCTCGTGTGCTCTGGGGCGGTGGGGTTGGCGAGGTCTGGCTGGAATCGGCTGAGGAAAGTCGCCGGAGCAGAGAGGTCAAGAGCGAGAATTCACGTAGTCTGGTGGCTCACTAGGCGGGGCGTGAGGGGGAAAAGAGAGAGGAGGATGGTGAGATTAAGGGGTGTGATCACAACGAGTAATGGTCGCGGCGTTAAGGAGAATTTAATCGGTGGATTCAACCAGAAACGGCGACGAGTTTTGGGGGAAGAAAGGGTCCGCGGGTGAGGAAGATGGTCTGACTAGTGGGGTTGCTTCGTCGGCGAGAGAGAGAAACGAGGTGGGGTCCGGTCGTTAGGGACAGTGCGGATGAGATCTGCGGTGTGAAGCGTTTTTCCTGTGGAAAGAGGAGATGGGCTAACTGGACCAGTGGGCTGGGTTTGCTGGGCTGGCTGCTTTGTTTTATTTTTTTTCCTTCTCCTGTTTATTTTTATTTTTCCATTTTCAATTCTGTTTTGAATTTATTTAAACATTTCAAACAACCATTTGAATTCAAAACCTTCCAAACCTTTTAGTAAGTTTTTAATATGTTTTAAACATGTATTTAAATCCCTTTTTAGGAATAATTCCTTTATTTATTCATGGTTTATATTTTATTTAAAATAGGCTCTTGGCCCTAATTCAAATAAGATTTTAAATATAAATTCCATTCTTATTTAAATTCAATTTTTTATCAAAACCTTTTCAGTAGGTTTATTTATTTAATAGGGTGTTTAAATAACTCACTTTGAATTATTTAAAGTATTTAATAGGATTATTAATCATTTAATTTGGGCAATTGTCTTTATTCAAAAGAGATAGGATTTGGTTAATGCCACATTATTTTATTTGAATATTCTTTATCCATTATTTCATTTGGATTATCTTTATTTTCATTTGCTTATGGATTAGGCTAAGATTTAATTTGGCTTTTAAATATTCCCTATTAATTATCTCTTTCTTTATTTCATAAAAAATCTATATCTTTTTATTTATAGATCCAAAGTTGGTGATTCCAATTTGTATAATTTTATTTAATATTTGTTTATCCTTTTAAATCTCTTTAGGATTATTTGCTCACCATTTGGTATGGATTTTTAGATAGGTGCTTTATTAGCTTTGGACATTCAATTTCCTTATCTTGCTAAATTCATAAGATTTTATCTATGGTTTCAAATTGAATGAAATCAATTTTTATGGTTTTATAATATTTCCATTTGTCATTCTTGATCATTTATAAATGTTTGTTGACAAATTTTATTTGGATCAAATCCATGGTCTTAGAGATATCTTGGAAATCTCCCATTAGGGTTTTAGGGTTTTGGTTTATTTTCCAAGTGTTTAAATTTCAAGATGCATTTATGAAGAATGCATTTCACTTGATTTGAATTTAGTTGGATTCAAACTTTATTCGAAGTTTGTTCAAGATGGGTTTTTAAGTTTTCATTTAGAAATAAAAGTTTCTTTTCACCCTAAATTTCAACAATTATTTATTTGGTTTATTTATTTTTCACATTACAAAATTTGGAAAATTTTGGGATGTGACAAGTTTCTAGCAAATTCCCTATACCTAACTCCTTAATTGTTTTGCTGCAAACCAAATCATTTGAACCAAACATAAGCAGTTATAACCTAAATTATTGAATGGTCAAACCAAATTATTCAATATTATAAATGAAATTAACAAATGTAACAAATCAAAAATTTCAAAACCAAACACACCTAGGTTCATATAATTAAGGAGAATGATAAAAGCACAACTAAAAAGCGTTGTCTCGGTAGATTGGGCTTGCATTTAGATCTGAAACGGACGCAGAAAATACTTCTCCGGATAGGCTGTATTGGGTTGAGATAATCTCTCATGAGTTTGGCATGTCCTCTGATCTATCTCGATTAATGTACAAATGACTAATTTGGGATCCTAGCCTTGACTGACCAAAATTATCGTTCAAAATCATGGTCATAGCCATTTCCAAATCATTATCATATTCTTCCTCATCCTCCAATGAAGAGTCGTCGAAGATCATCGCCCTCAACCTCTTCATGTATAGAGGAAGATCTATGTTGAAGCTGATTCAAAACCAAAATGAAAAACAAAAAAAACTCGCTTAGTTATTTTGCCGAACACCTCGTGGACGAAGAAGGTGAGAACCGTGTCTGACGGATTTGAGACGACGCGGAAGGGTGAGACGAACACTATGGCTGCGGGACGACCGGAAGTCGCGTAGAGGTCGCGAAACGGCCATTTTGTTGGTCGTCAGTCGATTAACAAGGCCACCGTGGCCGGAGACTACTCGTCGTAAAATAGGTTGGGTCCCTCGGTTCCGGCGACCCCTAGCTCCGCGGAAGTCGATCTACGACATAACCATCCTGCGACGCCTCCATTTCCGAACAAATGAGCTCGGCGCGGCCGAAAAGGACCTTGAATCGGCGGCAGGATCGAAATAGTTGTGGCGGTTATACAGCCTGACTCCGACAACGGTAGCCCCCGACGAGCGACACGGAATGTGGGACGAGGGTGGAGGAGGGTATGTCCTTGCTCAATTCTCTCACCTGCCAGCCTTGGCAAAGATCGGCCTAATTGTACTCGTACCCTAAAAAGTAAGATCGGTATGAAATTTAAGAATACTATCTTTTACTACTCTCTCGGTCCATAATAATTATCGCTGATTTAATACAAATATCACCAGTACTTATTATGGACGAGAGGGTCCGAGGCGTATCTGATTTTTGTCCTCAAACAGTAGGGTGTCAAGTGGGATCCCACCTAAACCTCACTTCTAATTCATTTGCCAAATTTTAGTGTAAATTTTGAGAAAAATTTACACTAGATTTTAAGAAATGAATTAGAAGTGGGATTTAGACGGGATCACACCTGACACCCTATCAAACAGTAATGTCTTCACCATTCTTTCTCTTTCTCTAAAAAGACGGGTCTTCCCAACTTTTTGATTTGTTTGGTTTTTTTTCTTTCCTGCTCGGATAAACCGATGTTTTCTATTCGCCGTTTTTATAAGCAAAGTATTTAGTTCCGACGACCAACCAACAACTTTTAGCAAAATGTTAGTAGAATAAATAAGGCTCAAAATTGCATCTTAGAAAGAAGTGGCTAGAATTTGAGATAAACAACATGGCAAGCAGCAGTGGCCAAACAAGCTCTCGAGCTGAAATGATGGTGAGGCGCCACATGCACAACTTCCGAGGCATCTGTTCATCATATTCCATTTCACTTGTCTTCTTTTCTTCCAACCTTTTCTGCTTGGAACAAACTGGTATGGTTTTTATTATCATCACCTCCAATTACAAGTCACCTTGGAAAGGCCTCCTCATCTTTCTTTGGTCCAAGACTGAACCAAAAGCAACTGCACACTGACAGAAGAAAGCACTGGCTAGTTCTAATTTCATTTCCCCATTACCTCTTTATGGTTTGGGATTAGTGCTAAAGCTCACTGTGATTAGTGGGGTCTAATTACTCTCAAGTGCCATAATAAGCCTGCCTTTTGAGCTCACCATTGTTTGACCAATGACCAGCTTCTTGACCAATTGAATCCAAAACATATTTTTGTAATATACTAGTACTTACAAAACACAAAGGGACAAAGCAACCACAAACTAATGAAACTGGCTTCAACTTTAGAGACAATCCCTTTGTATTCTTCAGTTTCTGTTCCTCAGTCCATTTGACTTATAGTATAAACTCTGTAAAGGAAGATGACAAACAAATCCAAAATTTGCGTAACTTCTGTTCTCCAGGTTTCTAAAACAGATGTTGCTAGTAGTATGGATTAATTTGGCTTGCCTCTTCTTCACACCTTCAAGAAACTGACAAGATCGAACAAAACTTTGGCGGCCACCTAATTAATCACTGATGGCTAAGCATCCTAGGCTACACCTAACCATGTGCATGTCGAGATCATCTCACACTGACCCACATTAATCACGCGTTAAAACTACGGCTTTGCGCCGTTCGATAAGAGGATGGATCGCAAAAGTCACTGCCCTATGCACATTGTTAAATCACCTGCCCTTCAGCTTGCTTGCATTGTAGGTGTTCAAGCTGGGGGAGAGACTCCATATTTTGCAGCAACCTCTGCCCCTGAATCAACTAAACAATGAGCTCATGTGCAGGTTCTTGCTTGCCTGATTGCACACAGCAGCTTTTGGTGACCTGAACAGTAGCAGCAGCTAGCTGCCCGTTTGGCTGCAGCATTGGCCCTTAATTAGCATTTAGCTTCTGACCTGAACTTGTACTAGTTAATTTGCCTATTTGTAGTGGATTCAGTGAACATGTGTAGGTGAATAATTTTGCAGAGTCCCAAGATGCTGCTAGTCCTCCTCCAAAACCTAGCAGTAGCACTGTTCTTATCTGGTGACTGATTAAACTAGAGAGTCACAGTGTCAGCAGCCGTAGTATTTGGCATATCTATCTATCTCAATTATTGTCGGTAGAATGTCTAGCTGTTCCAATGGAGTTGTACTATACTCTTATTTTATCAGTGTGCTAGCTCAATGTGGTAGCATTTGTTCTATTTGGAATCTGGAGTGCTAGAGGTTCTTAATAATTTTCAACGTGGTAGAGCATTGTAGATTGTACTACTACCATTAGTACCAGTTGGAATAACTGCTAACGTGGTCAGTCATCTAACTGCAGTCAACTGTACTACAATGAAATTAATCAGCCATGGGGATCAGTGAACTTTCACCGTGTCTCTGTTTTTGTGCATCCATCCATGCATGATCAATTCATCATGAGTGACTAAGGTCAACATTTGTGTTGAACATCACACAATCAAGTGGTGAATGGAACCAAAAGTAAACGTGTTGCTGAGCGGCTGAGCAGTTCATACATGTCCTCAACTAGGGGGACAGTCTTTGTGCATGGCATGAAAAACTAGGGTTATCAGCAGCAGGCTATGAGTTTATACAAAGCCTACCTACCTATGGATACATACAAGTGATTTTGGGGAAACTTGGTGGCAACTCAAAGCTGTGAACTGCTAATAACTCTTGCTTGAACTTTTGCAGCACATTGTCAAACTTGCAAGTTTCCAACAGAAATAAGTCAAAGTTACTTTGAAAGTCTTATGACAAGTAACAGCATCTATGTGAACATGGAAGCTTCATGCAGTAGAGTTGTGTTCATCCCAAGCAAGGTGCTTCAGACAGTGAAGAAGTTTCCGGTTTCTAGTGCAGATTATACTTCCACTTCCACATATAGGTTTGCAAATTGCAAGTGATGTCATTATCAAGACTCTCAAGACTCTGCTTATACAGAAGTTCTAATCATCTGATATCAACCCATATTTTGTGACTAATATAATTAATTATATGTAACTTGTAGGATCAGAATTAACACTGATAAAAAGTTCAGTACAGGTTAACAAAAATCAAGCAAATCTAATTTCCGAACTTTTACAAACAAGCAGAGTATCAGCATTCAACTAGAAATGACAGTTTTAAATAGTACAGTTGTTTTCATCCTGCAAGCCTGCAGCTGGGCAAATAGTGCAGATTATACTTCTAGGCATATTTAATTTCTTTACCCGTGCTGTCATCATCAAGACATGCTTGCAACATATATATAAGCTGCTTATATATATAGAAGTACCCTAATGATGAACCCAGACTTCTCCCACTAATATATAATTATATATAACTTGTAGGATCAGAATTAACACTGATAAAAACTTCAGTACAGGTTAATCGGTTTCCTCCATAATCTCTCTCCCACTCTAGCTAGCTAGATTTGATCCGGCGCGCGAATTAATCGGCTGTTTGGCACCCTGGCCTGAGATCGAATCCACCACAAACGGTTTCGAATTCTTAGTCTAGGAAGCATGCAAGATGCATGGTTTTGATCGATGATGCTCTTCTAGAGGGAGTAGTTGGAGCTTCTCATCATGGCCTGTGCGAGGTACTGCAGCTCCCCGGCGCCGACGCCCCCGTCCGCCTTGCCGCCGCAATGCTGCTGCAGCATGGACACGTCCCCTCCCATGAGCTCCGGCAGAAGCGCGGCGCCGCTCCCGGCGAAGCCTCCGCTGTCGATGTCCTGCTGCCGGAGCATGGCCGCGATGCTGCTGCTGTCCGGCCACTGCTGGTGCTGTTGGCTGATCGGCGAGGCGCTGCTCTGCACGCCGCACGCCAGCTGCGCCTTGGCCTGCATCAGCTGCGCCTGCAGGATCGCCACCTGCGGTAAACAAGACAATCATCAGCAAGAACATCCATGGCAGAAGTGGCCAGGCAGGCTAACTGATCGGTCGAAGGAGAAGGAAGAAGTGATCGAGCGACCGACGGACCTGCTGCTGGAGCGCGAAGATCTGCGCGACGCAGCCGTAGACGGGGTCGCGGAGCCGGGACTGCGCCTCGTAGGTGATGGTGACGACGGCCTCGCAGCGGTCGGCGGCCGGGAGGTGCGCGAGCAGCTTGGCGGCGTTGCTGGCGCCGAAGACCTTGTGGATGGCCGCGAACCGGGCCGCGCCCTGGTCGGTGCTGAAGTAGGGCGCGAAGACGCACTCGGCCACGCACCGGCGCCGCAGGAACTTGCAGGCCCCGCACGGCGACCCCGCGCCCGCCGCCACGCCGGCATTAGCACCGCCACCACCACACGCGGCCATGCCTAGTATGCAAGCTAGAACAAGAAACAAGGAAGATGTGTTCTACTCTACTCTACTGACTGGAGCTACTGGCTGTGAGCTCGACTGCTTGGTTACCGGGCGGTGCGAGTTGAGAGCGACTGACGGATATTTATAGAGGCGAGGCCGGGATGGCTCGGTGAAGAAGGGTGGAGGCGATCGATGGACAAGTAGGGCAGCGTGTCGGTTCAGAGGGAGCAAACGTGTAAATGCTGTGTTGAATAGAAGGACCTGGCCGGCTTCTCCTCTTAAATTAATTAATTAATCACATTGGCTTATGCAGCAGTAAACAAAAAATAAAATGCATGGCACTGCTCAATACTGTATATACTACTCCATGAACCATGATGTTGGACGGCCAAGCATGTGGTTTTCTGTAATGTTTCACCACCTTTTGCTTGTTTGTCACACACATTACTAGCTAGTTGCAGATTAATCAGGAGATGCTAGAATGGAGTAGTACAAAGGGATCAATCAATCAGTCGGTAGTCAAACTCTCATTTTGAGAAAACCAATTGTAAAACCAGGTGAGAGTGAGCGAGTGTGTGTGCACGAGTACTTAGTTGGGTGGGCATGATAGATAAACAAAGCATTTCCCGCCGGACGGCCGCACTTTGGCTTGCATATGGTCGACGAGACGACGACCACCACCTGCATATCCCCAATGGATTTATCCGGCGTTGGTGGACATGCACCGGCACATACATCGACTAAGAAAGCTAGCTCCGAGAATGAGAAGTAACCACATTACTCCCACCGCTTCACAGTGTAGTAATACCTCGGTTTAGTTAAATTCAAACTTTTGCAAATTTTGACCAAGAATAAAAGGAAAAACATCAACATCTACAATTACCAATGCATATGGCATGGAAATATAGTTTACTATGATTCTAATACAATAGATCTCACGTTGTTGATGTTGATATTTTTTTCTAGATTAATGGTCAAAGTTTACAAAGTTTGACTTTGACTGGATCCAGAATGCGAGGTAGCTGCGAATGGAGGAGAGAGTATGTAGATATGAGCTTCTTTTTGTGGAAAGTGCCTCAAGCGGGCTCCCGAGAGCTCTGGCGATCCCTTTATTTAATAATATTCTAAAAAACATATTTACAAGTTTAAGATGACTACTATTCTAGGCATAGTCAATATTGTATCCCACGAGCATGCAAAATCGCGAGGCAAAAATCTTTATGTTGTGACCTACCGAAGATTGACAAAATCTGATAAAACTTGAGGATTTGGAAATATGGATGCACATACCCCCCACACTTTTGTCATTTTTGTTTAGCCCAAAATACAAAGTATTTGAAGTTGGCGTTTTCCATGCTTGTGAGATATTATTATTGGCAACATCCGGATTTGTTCCCAGTTTCTTTTGAAACTCACAAATATGATTTTCGAGAAAATGACAGAAGCACTTGGAGCCGAACATCTCCACCCCCATATATGAGTTTTCTTTAGGCATGTAGATTTGAACTTACATGCCCTAAAAGAAATCTACACGCATCCTTAAAAAATTACTACTCCCTCCAATCCTAAATTAGTGTCACGGTTTTGAAGAGTTAGTTGAAAACCACGGACAGGGAGTAGTAATATTGCTAAAACTACTATACCAGGGTGATTTTTTACATCACATAGGCAAGTTAGTATAGTTTCAGACTTCCAGGTCGACCGGCCGTCTCGTTTTCAGCTCTACCTACCTTCTCCTGGTCATCTTCCCTGAGACCGAGACGCTGACGACCCAGAAAATACATCCATTCATTATACCACCAGCAACTGAAAAACCCCAAGCGCATTCACACGTGCACACAGCCAACGAGCGCCCAAGAAATCTGTGACGGTGAGATCACAGGAACGCGCAGGTCATACAGATGACAATGGAATGGAGATCATACAAGAAAAAAGAATATCAAAAGTATATAAACCGCACGCTCGTTGTTGCATCGTCTTCGTCAGTCGCCCCCAAATCCTGCGCACAAGTCCACAGGACTGGAGATCACAGGAATGGAGATCAGACACACGGGCACAATATAGGAATATGAATATCAAAGTATTAAACCGCACGCTTGCCGTTGCATCATCACTCACACAACTACACAGGTCCACTCGTGCACGACACCTCAGGTGAACGCCGTCCTTGCGGAAAATCAGATCCCACCGGATTTTCCTGGACACTGTCATTCAGGGTACACTAGGAAGCGGCGGATTCGTCGTTTCTTTTCTTTCGATCAGTGCGAGGTCTCCATCATCAGAGGGTGCCGACTTGGTTTACGCGGTGGCTGCTGCTGCAGTGTTGTGCCGACCTAACCGAGCCACTGCGTGGCGCGGCGGTCGCCCGCGCCGCCCACGGCGCGTCGGATGCTGATCTTCTCGTGGGAGTACTTCTCCTGGAGGCGCTCGAAGGCATTCACGTCCAGCTTCCCGCTCACCGACTTGCCGTGCTTGCGCCGGATCTGCTGCTCCTTGATCGAGTTCCACAGCTTCTCCACCGCGTCCCGCTGCCGGCTCGTGAACCGGCCCACGTTGTCGTACGCGTGCCTGCCCAGGATGTCGATTGTGGTCTGCGTCCTGACAACCAAGCCACAGAGAATTTACTTACAGCATCAAACAAACCACATTATACGGATGGACGTGGCACATGTCAGATGACTCACCATGGTATCCTGTAGCGCCGAGCAGCTATCTCTAGGCATTTCAGGAGGGCCTCGCGCCGTGACCTCAGATACCTCTTGGACTCCTCCTCCGCTGCTTTTCGGTTCAGAGCTTCAACCGCCTTCTCTCGAGCCCTTTCGGATTTCTTTGACTTGTGCTCCAGGAGATCATCTAGACCGAAAGGATCAGAGGACTCTTCTCCTGAGTTGGAGGCTTCAGCATGGGTGTTGCTATCATCTGCTTTATTTTCCGTGGTGCCAGATTGGCTTTCAGCAACTGCTGCAAGTGCTGTTGCTTCATCGTTGTCATCGTCAACTGTTGCTACTGGCAGGGCTGAGATGGCATCTTTGATCTTCCCTACAGCTTTTGGGAACTGCAGAATAAAGCACCAGTACATTAGGAAAAACACACAAGCCAGTATTGCAAAACGCATTCTGGTAATGACATTTCCTAAGGGACGTGAAGCTGGAACAGCAGCCATAGCATAAACATGTATAATACAACCTTGGTACTGGATTTGAGAAAATAAGCAACATCTGCATTTCACCAAACAACACTTACCACAAAACTGTCATCCGTACAGAGATCATTAGCCACCACCGCATGAAGCATCCATACATCAAACTGATTCTTCTGCTGTTGGTTGAAACACTGCACTTGAACCAGATAGTTGTAAGTACATGCTACAATGGCTTCACAGAAACAAACAAAGCTATTACTTTACCAATCATTTGTTTAAAAAGTAGTAGAAACTTCACCTCTGTTACAGCCTGAGCAGCATTAAACAACGCCTGGTAGTCTGCACGTACAGAAGGTTCATTACAAGCTCCCAATGAAGACATCGCAGCCTCCAATACAGCATAGAAGTGTCCGATTGTCTCTGGTTTCACACTTCCAGCCTCAATAAGCTGTAGAGCTAGCTTCGACGCCTTGCTGAACTTCGAAGGATTCCCTATGTGAGATGTTATCTTCTGCATAGCTTCAATGATTTGCATTTCTGATGCATCAACAGTAGTTCTGAAGCGAAGGCGCTTCTCAGGAACTGCAGAAAAAAATATAGATATTAGAACATGAGGATGTGGCAAGTACAAAAACTCTGGTATTGCCAGCAGAGTTCTGAGAGTACAAAAGAAAAGCGAAAGGTTACTTGCAAAAAATCAGGAAAACATGTGGAAAACAGCTGGATGAACCAGAATCTGGAGGCAAATGGGAATAATGAAAAATAATTTTGTGGTTCCACCCATATATCCTGCCATAGGCAAAGAGCAAGACATTGCTATAGGACTCTGGTGTAAGACCGAGTCACTCATGGTTTCACTTATTCAGTGTTAAGATTAAGGGGGTGTTTGTTTGGGCTTTCTCTGGCTTTCTAGTGAAAAAAGCAGACAAACGTAAACAAACAGACTGCGTTGGCTGCGGGCTTCGTCAAAGCTACCGAGCAGAATAGGCAGACAGGAGGAAGCACCAGTAGAGGTGCTTCCCGTGGCTTCCCGCACACCCCCGAAACGTTTCCAGCAATAGGACATATCGTTTGGAGATATTTACCAAAAGATTGCCACCGCAGGGTTCCCAAAATATCTTCCCAGGAAAAAAAATTGGACCAGCGAGTCCCGTCTTCCTCCCAACGCCGCCAGCTCGACTCCTGAGTCAGGACGGCGACCAGCGCCGGCCCTGCCGCCGTATGACCTCCTCCCCACCCTCGATTACATCGTCCTAAGCTGACCACCTCCCCGACCGAGGTCGTCCTAGGCATATGTGAGGCCACCATCCTGTTCTTGTAATCTGAGCTCCGACCTGTGATTTTGCTCCGATTAGCAATAACATAGATCGTGACATCCACTTCAAGGTCATGTGGTTCCTGGCTCATGCACACGCCATTCCATTCGGAAGCTGATGCCATGGTCGTTTATGCACATGGCATGGGTAGTAGCAGCAGCACATGGCAACCGGTCATGGCACCAGACCGCTCGGAACGAAGACAGGCAGTGACATGCTGTCAAGAATTTTACTCTGATTTTAAGAAAATGATACTCCCTCAGACCCATATTAATTGACTCACATTTGTCTAGATTTAAATAAATCTAGACACTATTTAGTATATAGGTTCATCCAATTTTGACAAATCCAAGTCAATTAATATGGGTCAGATAGAGTATGATAAACATGTGCATTATTATTGTTGCTTGAGCTCGAGGCGACAGTTGTGAGTGGACTACACGGCTGACATGAACTATATCTGATAAATCATTTTTATGTCTACAATTGTGAATTCATGGTATTTTCTAATGACAGATACGCCTTACATGCTCCGATCAACAATTATACGTGTTCTTGGAATTCTAGGGGTATTATAGACAATTCCTTAGCACACAGCTAGACAACAGTCAAGTTGCCAAACAGTCAAACTCAGAAAAGCTGCTTTCTCTGCACAGCAGCTTTCCATGGACAGCAGCACAGCCAGCCACAGCCCAAACAAACACGCCCTAATAATACTAGCCCAATAAAGCGCTGTCATCCATAGGGGTTACTGTTCAGAAATGTGATCATATTCCACAAATAGACCCAACAATAAATAACCTAGTGAACAATGGACCTTTACTAGACGGGTCTAGCAAACAATGCGCAGAAAATAAAATCCAGTGAACAAGTTTTGTACTTGGCATAACTTTACCAGAATGCACCATAATCCCAAGATGGAACCAAATCCTGGAAGCAACCTAGAAACATGCTGAATCAAGATTCAGAAGACATTCAGATTGGGACCTTGACAAACAAACTAAACCAAGTTCAGAATCGTATCTTTGTAGCAACTGAATTAACCAAGCATTAGCTCTGTGGTGCATTAGCTCTGTTATTACCTACAACATACATCTAGGAAAAAGAAGCTATAGTCATCTGAGTTTCCCATAATCCCTATGGTTAAGAGTTCATCTGTTTTCAGACTTGTTCCAGGACATGGCGAAAGGTTCAAGAAATTTGCTCAGCTAAGCTGTTTTCTATAGCATCACAGGTACTGCAGTCAATGGCATGAAGCCACCACAAGTGGAATCTGCAATTCTTTTGCTCTCATTGAACTCATTCTGTGACATGGGAAACAGGAAATCCTAATCCCCACCTAGAAACCCCCTCCTATTACCAAAACTCGCGTCTCGATCTCAACACAAAACTAAGCGATAACACCGCGACACTATGGCTGCGCTCCGTTTGACTGGTAGTACCAAGCAAGGAATGAATCGGGGCTAAAATCTACAGGAGCCGACTTGTCTGAAGGCCGACTTACACGAGCAGGGGCTCAGGCTTCGATGACATTGCTATAAAACTCTGGTGTAATACATTGCTATAAAACTCTGGTGTAAGACCAAGTCCCCCATGGTTTCACATAATGGTAGCCCAATACAGTGATATCATCCATAGGGGTTACTGGTCAGAAATGTGATCATATTCCACGAATACACCCAACAATAAATAACCTAGTGAATAATGGGCCTTTACTAGATAGTTCTAGCAAACAATGCGCAGAAAAAAATCCAGTGAACAAGTTTTGCACTTGGCACATGGCAATAACTTTACCAGCATGCACCACAATCCCAATTGAGGAACTTCAGGAGGGAACTGGAAGCAACCTAGAAACATGCTCAATCAAGATTCAGAAGACATTCAGATTGGAACCTCGATAACCATCTAAACCAGGTTCAGATTCATATCTTCGTAGCAACTGAATTAACCAAGCATCTTTTATATGCCGGCTTGTGGTGCATTAGCTCTGTTATTACCTGCAACATACATCTTGGAAAAAGAAGCTATAGTTATCTGAGTTTCCCATAATCCCTATGGTTAAGAGTTACATCTGTTTTCATTCTTGTTCCAGGGCATGGCAACAGGTTCAAGAAATTTGCTCAGCTGAGCTGTTTTCTACTCCTATGGTGGCAAGTCAATAACATGAAGCCACCACAAGTGGCAAGTGGAATTTGCAATTCTTTTGCTCTCATTGAACTCATTCTGTGACATGGGAAACAGGAAACCCTAATCCCCACCTAGAACCCCCCCCCCCCCCCCCCTCCTATTACCAAAACTCGCGTCTCGATCTCAACACGAAACAAAGCGATAACGGCACGATACTCTGGCTGCGCTCCGTTTGACTGGTAGGTACCAAACCAGGAACGAATCGGGGCTAAAATCTACACCAGCCGGCTTGTCTGAAGGTCGACTACACGAGCAGGGGCTCAGGCTTCGAAGCAGAAGCAGCAAGCGAGCGAGCGAGCCACTGGAGAGGAGAGGAATCGTCGGAGTAGAGAGCTCACCGCGTGGTTCGGCTGCGACATCGGCGGAAGCGAAGCTGGCGGCGGGTGAGGAGGAGGAGGGAGTAGCGTCCGAGGAGGAGGGGGGCTTGCTGCGCTTGAGGGAGCTCTTCAGTGCGGAAGGCCTCGGAGCCGGAGGTGCCGGCGGAGGGGGCGGCGTAGGGGAGGCCGCACGATCTTCGCCGGCGGCGGTTGCTGGCGGAGGCAAGCCTTCGAAGAGGTCGTCGGATGCCATGGATTCTATTTTTTTTCCCTCTCGAGGTGGTCGGCTCGGCTTGATTCTTCTCCTTTGTTTGGGCTGTAGAACTAAATGGACAAACTGTAGGGAACGTTCGTGTCATAAAGCCCGGCCCAGAAGAGCACATCGTTTAGGCTGGATGTGAGCCCACAATCCTTTGAAATGAATATTTGTTACTATATAACCAGCAGAATATCTGTGCGTTGCTACAATTTGCTTGTTTTTAAATATACGTCTATATTGATGTATGTTTTGTATGTTGTTTAGATTTTTATAAATATTAGTTTATCCTTGAATTTCCTTTTCTGGCATTTGCTCAAGACCTGCTTTCTAATTACTAATCACCACAGAAAGGACACATGTAACCGATAGGTCTCAGTGAAATTCGTATAATATTAAAGCATTAGAATGAGAGATTTATCCACACGAAAACACATCATAGTAGCAACAAAACGTCAGATCTCACAACTGAACTTAATCCTGTTGCACCTGCCAATAAAATTAAAGCATCGACTACACCACGTCAAGAACCAAAAGAATTATTTATTCATATCTAACCGGCTTCTGATTGCAAAAACCAAACAATCTTTCTATCTCACCAAAGCAGCAGCGAACAGCTGAGCAGCAGTAGCACATAGCAACCCAACAGTCGACAATTTTTTTAAAACAAACGATTGTCTTTTTCTTTAAATAGAAAAACTAAGAGAGAGGGGAATGTTGGAAATATAAACAATAATCCATATGATTTAATCCGAATAATAAACTGATAAAACATGATCATACAAACGGTACTAAAACCAATTATGTAGATCAACAAAGTAGATGAACAGATTACATCTATAGGAGATAAACCTATCACATCTACAACAAACGCTAGAACAGAGACCTCTAGCATAATCCGAAAAAGACAGTTGAGTATCACGTACAGAGTAGGCTGTAGCAGCCGCAGCGGTCACAGCAGCGTCGTCCATGTTGAAGTTGTCGAAGAGATTGGTGACGTCCGGGAAGAAGTCGTCGTCAAGGAACTCGTCGTCGGAGGACGTCGTAGTTGCCAGTAGTCGCGCTGAGTGCTCCCCAAAAATCTGATCGCCCCTCACCCGTACAGGATCACGAGAGGCGGGGTTCCGGAGGCCTACTGTCCCGATCTGCGGTGCACGCCGCAAGCCGGGATGAGGAAGACGAAAGCGGCGGCGCAAGGTTCTGGAGGATAGGCGCGTGTGTGGATCGATACGGTGCCGATTAGGTTTAGCCCTGGACGCTTATATAGTGCAGGTTAGGAGGATCGTGGGTTCAGACCACGTCCGAGTCGGTAACAGCCACGTCCATAAAAACTGGAAACGGTTGTAATTAACGCGTCCGTTAATGACTCATAATCAGTTTTCCCAACAAGCAAAATAAAGCTAGGCTCAGCGAGATTCCCGCAACCCGCGGCGCGCGTCGTGACCAGGCGTGGCGTGGCGAGGCGAGGCGGGCGGCGTCGGAGGAGGAGTGCGTGAGGGCTACTCTTCTTGCCACACCTTAGTGAATGGTGCAACACTCTACTATATAAGATGGTCCAACTCCCCTTCAACTAGCAATGTGTGACTAAACTTTAGCACCACTAGCACAGGCATATGTTACCATATACAAGTGGGCCAAAGAGAATTTCCGAATTTGTCTAATGGGCCAACAGCCCAAAACTCACCAAATTCCAACAATCCCCCACAAAGTCTCATTGGCACATCACAACACTTTTCTTCCAGAACATTGTTTTATATACCGGTGTGTAGTGGAGACTGTTAAGTTGAACTTCCACGTTAAACTTCATGTTACGCTAGCTAGCAACTTGAATAGTGGACTATGCATTGAACTACAAGTTTTCTGCGCGCTAGTTTCACATAAAATCTAGACCGGTACAGGGCTACCGTTGGCTTCCCCGCGGTTTGGAGCTTATGCGTCATACTCCAGGGCCTTTCATGAGTTTATTAGAGAGCACCCAACTCTCATGGACTGCGACGTTTAACAGTCAGACTCATATAAGTGTGTTCCTCAAGAGATGTTCTGCAGGACAACATCTCCGCTTATAAAAAGCCACTTAAAATACATTAAGATAAATATCAACCTGCCATGCAGATTAAGAGAGTATTGCATCTTTATGGAGATGTAAATATAATATGGGGATACTCTCCTCTCAGATGACCAACAGCTTGTCTCCCATCTCTAATTCACGGGATCTCTGATCACATAGAGTGGGTTGCCACTGGGATCAACTCATAGCGTGGGTCTCAAACCCATCTCCCTCGATGTATTATCTATCACATTGCGTGATAAACCCTTTGTGAAGGGATCTGCCAGGTTTTTAGATGTTTGGATATAATCCAACGCAATAACTCCGGAGTTTCTTACTTTCCTGACAGATTTCAACCTCCTCTTCACATGCCTTGATGACTTCATATTATCCTTAGAACTATTTACTTTGACGATCACAGTTTGATTATCACAGTTCATCGGTATGGCGGGTATTGGTTTTTCAACCACAGGTAAGTCCATCAAGAGCTCACGAAGCCACTCTACTTTAACAAAGGGCTGTCTAATCTTTGTGAGTTACGCTTCCATTGTTGACCTCGTTAAGATGGTCTGCTTGCAAGACTTTCAGGAAACAGCGCCACCACCAAGTGTAAACAAATAACCACTTGTGGCCTTAATCTTATCAGCATCAGATATCCAATTTGAATCACTATAACCCTCAAGTACCCGTGGATACCCAGTATAGTGAATACCATAACTCGCAGTGCCTTTCAAATAGCGCAAAACTCTTTCAAGAGCATGGCAATGATCATCTCCAGGATTTGACACAAATCGACTCAGTTTGCTTACAGCAAAGGAGATGTCAGGTCTAGTAGCGCTGGCTAGATACATGAGCGAGCCAATAATTTGAGAATATCTCAATTGATCTTTAGCATTCCTTTGATTCTTTCGAAGTAGCATACTCGGATCATAAGGCATTGGACAAGAATTGCAGTTGCTATACCCGAAGCGACTCAATATCTTTTCCACATAGTGAGACTGAAGCAATGTAATCCCACCATTGTCATCATTTAGTAGCTTGATGTTTAATATTACATCAGCCACTTCCAAGTCCTTCATCTCAAAACAGCGAGATAGGAACTCTTTGACCTCCTCGATAACAGCGAGGTTGGTCCCAAATATTAATATGTCATCGACATAGAGACACATAATAACTTCTTCGCCCCCACCATGGCGATAGTACACACATTTGTCAGCTTCCTTTACAATAAATCCTTCAGCAGTTAAAGTTCTTTTAAACTTCTCGTGCCACTGCTTAGGAGCTTGCTTAAGACCATACAAAGACTTCACTAACTTACACACCTTTCCTTCTTGACCATTTACTACAAATCCGTCAGGCTGCTCCATATAAATTTCCTCATCTAGCTCTCCATTTAGAAAAGTTGTCTTAACGTCCATTTGATGAACGAGAAGACCATGTGAGGCAGCCAAGGAAAGTAGTACTCGAATAGTGGTCAATCTGGCTACAGGTGAGTAGGTATCGAAGAAGTCTTCACCTTCCTTTTGGGTATAACCCTTAGCCACAAGACGTGCCTTGTACTTTTCAATAGTACCATCAGGTCTAAGCTTTTGCTTGAACACCCATTTACATCCTACAGGTTTACACCCATAAGGACGATCAGTGATTTCCCAAGTACCATTAGCTAAGATGGAGTCCATCTCGCTTCGGACAGCTTCCTTCCAGTAGTCAGCATCTTGAGATGCATAGGCTTCTGAAATAGAAGTGGGAGTATCATCCACAAGGTACACAATGAAATCATCACCAAATAACTTTGCAGTCCTTTGTCTCTTGCTCCTTTTGGGAGCTTCATTGTCATCCTCCACAGGATCATCAGAGTGTTCTATCGGCAAACTGGGTTCAGGAATTATAGAAAATTCCTGACTAGATGAACTAGTCATCTCCTGATTTGATGAGTTAGACATACCTTTCATAGGAAAGATGTCCTCAAAGAAAGTCGCATCATTCGACTCCATAATTGTACCAACATGCATGTCGGATACCTCAGATTTTACTATAAAAAATCTATAGCAATGCTATGAAAAGCATATCCCAGAAAAATACAATCAACGGTTTTTGGTCCAAGCTTTCGCTTCTTGGGTATTGGAATATTGACTTTCGCCAAACAACCCCAAGTTCGTAAGTAAGAGAGTTTAAGCCTTTTCTTTTCCCATTCCTCAAATGGAGTCATGGTTTTATCCTTTACACGAACACGGTTTAGGACATGGCACGTAGTCATTAGCGCCTCCCCCCACCATTCCTTGAAAAGACCCGATGTATCTAACATGGCGTTAACCAAATCAGTTAGAGTGTGGTTCTTCCTTTCGGCCACCCCATTTGACTGAGGTGAGTAGGGAGGCGTCCTCCCATGTATAATACCATGTTCCGCACAGAATAAATCAAATTCATTTGAAAAGTACTCTCCACCACGATCCGACCTTAGCCGCTTGATTTTAAGATCAAGTTGGTTTTCTGCCTCAGCTTTATAGATTTTGAAGTAGTTCAAAGCTTCATCTTTAGATTTCAGAAGATAAACATAGAAGTATCTAGTGGAGTCATCAATCAACGTCATAAAGTATCTTTTTCCACCTTTTGTCAACACACCATTCATCTCACAAAGATCTGAATGTATAAGTTCTAGCGGTGCTAAGTTTCTCGGTTCCGCAACCGTATGAGACTTGCGGGATTGCTTTGCTTGCACACAAACTTGGCACTTAGAATCTTTGACAGTGGTAAATTTCGGGATTAAACTCATATTGGCTAGCCGCGTCATGCAACCAAAGTTAATATGACAGAGTCGTGAATGCCAAACATTGGACTCATTATCATTGCAAACATGATTAATAACTTTAGTACATGAGTCTAACAAAGACAAGCGGAACATACCTCCGCACTCATAACCCTTTCCAACAAATTGTACATACTTAGAAATTACATCTTTATTGGACTCAAACACCAACTTAAAGCCATCTCGACAAAAAAACGAACCGCTGACGAGATTCTTATTGATGGAGGGAACGTGCTGCACATTCTTCAGCTGTACGGTCTTCCCCGAAGTAAACTTCAGATTTACCGTACCAACACCATGAACACAAGCACGTGAGCCGTTTCCCATCAGCACGGAAGAGGTACTTGAGACCTGATAAGAGGAAAACATGGAAATATCAGAACATACATGTGTATTAGCACCCGTGTCTATCCACCAATCTGGAGAATGACATACTGAAAGGATTGTAGGTAAAATACCGTACCCAGCATCCTTCATCTCAGTATCGCTAATAACAACATTAGCGATATTGCCGCTGTTCCCATGTTGACGCTTGTCAAAGCGATTAGGGCAGCTAGGAGCCCAATGACCAGGATCACCACAGACGTGGCAAGAGCCTTTCCTCTTATCATTTTTCTTCTTGAAGTTGGTTGAGTGCGTGGCCTTGTTCTTGCCATCAAACTTCCCCTTTCCTTCAGTTTTGTTCTTATTCTTAAACTTGTGGGATTGGAAGTTTTTCCTCTACACTAAATTGGTAGTAGAACTTCCCTCAAGTCCTCGAGTAGTTTTGTCCTTTGCTCTCGCCTTCTCTTCCACATGAAGAGACATAATGAGATCCGTAACGGAAAACTCTTGTCTCTTATGTTTCAGAGAAGTAGCAAAGTTCCTCCACGAAGGAGGAAGCTTGGCAATAATGCCACCAGCCACAAATTTGTCCGGTAAGGAACACTTGAACTGCTCAAGTTCTTTGGCAAGTGATTGTATCTCATGAACTTGCTCAACGACGGAGCGTTCATCAATCATCCTGTAGTCATAGAATTGCTCCATGACATACAGCTCAGTGCCAGCGTCCGAGACCCCAAACTTGGCCTCGAGCGCTTCCCACGCGTCCTTGCCATTATCAAATGACATATAAGGGTCAACAATGTTGTCCCCAAGAACACTGAACAAATCTGCCATAAACATGGTATCAGCTTTCTTAAAGTTCGCTTCCTGCTCAGCAGAAAGATCTCCTTCAGGCTTGCCAAGAGTGGCGCTATAGCAGTTTAGGTTTTTAAACCAGAGAACTGCTCTATTGCGCCATCTCTTATAGTGCATGCCATCAAAAAGAGGCGGCCTAGTAGCCGCGGCTACACCAGTGGAATTCAGTTGCCTATAATCAGGTTTTTGGATTGTTGGAAATATAAGCAATAATCCATATGATTTAATCCGAATAATAAACTGATAAAACATGATCATACAAACGGTACTAAAACCAATTATGCAGATCAACAAAGTAGATGAACAGATTACATCTATAGGACATAAACCTATCACATCTACAACAAACGCTATAACAGAGAACTCTAGCATAATCCGAAAAAGACAGTTGAGTATCACGTACAGAGTAGGCTGAATAGCAGCCGCAGCGGTCGCAACAGCGTCGCCCATGTTGAAGTTGTCGAAGAGATTGGTGACGTCCGGGAAGAAGTCATCGTCAGGGAACTCGTCAGAGGAGGACGTCGTAGTTGCCAGTAGTCGCGCTGAGCGCTCCCCAAAAACCTGATCGCCCCTCACCCGTACAGGATCACGAGAGGCGGGGTTCCGGAGGCCTACTGTCCCGATCTGCGGTGCACGCCGCAAGCCGGGATGAGAAAGACGAAAGCGACGGCGCAAGGTTCTGGAGGATAGACGCGTGTGTGGATTGATACGGTGCCGATTAGGTTTAGCCCTGGACGCTTATATAGTGCAGGTTAGGAGGATCGTGGGCTCAGACCACGTCCGATTCGGTAACAGCCACGTCCATAAAAACTGGAAACGGCTGTAATTAACGCGTCCGTTAATGACTCATAATAAGTTTTCCCAACAAGCAAAATAAAGCTCGGCTCGGCGAGATTCCCGCAACCCGCAACCCGCAACCCGCGGCGCGCGCATCGTGACGAGGCGAGGCGGGCGGCGTCAGAGGAGGAGTGCGCGAGGGCTACTCTTCTTGTCACACCTTAGTGAGTGGTGCAACACTCTACTATATAAGGTGGTCCAACTCCCCTTCAACTAGCAATGTGGGACTAAACTTTAGCACCACTAGCACAACCATATGCTGCCATATACAAGTGGACCAAAGAGAATTTCAGAATTTGTTTAATGGGCCAACAGCCTAAAACTCACCAAATTCCAACAGGGAAGCACCGGCCAGGCCACGACAGGTCGCCAGCCAGCGTGAACCCTATCTATCCTCGTTTGCGAGACCCCGTTGCTCCTCTTCCTCGATTCCCCGCCGCCGCTCGTCTCCCTTGGCCGCCATCCCCCCTCCCCTCCCCCACACACACTCCACCCTACTCCCTCTTTGTCTGTCTCTCTCTCTCCTCCTCACCGACATCTCTCTCTTGCCTCTCGCAATCGCTTTTCATCCATCAGCAGCCGCTCAAGTCGAAGCCACACAGTCGGACGAGCTCGTCGCCCCACAGCTCCCCGTTCACCTGCTTGTCTCGCGCCAGCAAGGTGGTGGGTCCCCCGCATAGTCTATCCCGTTACTCATTTCTCTCCCCTCCCTGGCCTCCTCCCATTCCCTCCCATCTCGCCCTAGTCACCACTCCCCGACGTCCATCCCCTCTTAGGAAATTTTCTAAAAGTTTGTCAAACTTTACATAGCTTGACTTTTTAAAAAAGTTATATGCCTTTAAGCCTTGGAACTGGAGGGAGTAGTACTAGTTTGCATGTCGAGCGATGAAACGACAAGCATGCATACCACACCACTTAAATTAATGTATGTGAGCATGGCATAGCTGGAACAAATCATTTACCGGGTAATCGTGATTTGTTTCTCGATGAGGAACAAATAATCGTGATGGCATAGGTAATCGTGAATATTCCCCAACCGCAGGATACGTAATTGTGATTTGCCGTAGTAATCGTGATTTTTCATCCTGTGATTGTCGCCAGTACAAGGAATGCTTGTATATTCCTAGAAATGTGGTCCATGATACGGTGTTTGGTAATCCCATCGACCTACGATAGTGCATGATTAAATAAAAATATATCTATGGTTAGACGGATGTTGTAGCGTGTCTTTATAAAACTGTTAAATGTTTATCTTTCGATGCAACTGCGTCACCCCCAGGTTATCCCTTTAGTTGCATAAAGACTTGCTGAGTGTTTCTAGGGTCTCACACCATAATATTGATCAGACTCGGTCAGGTATATCTATTTGGCGTCTATATGAGGCCCATGATGGAGGCAACGATCCCTTTGCGTAGATATTTCGGGGATGAAGACCTCTTAGATCCGTGAGAGAGAATGTGCTTTGTTCATAGGCATCTTATGCCGATTTGACTCCTAATCCGTACTTGAATCTGTGTTTTCTGCTTTCGCTTGGTGCTTTTATGAGTGATATATGAGGATATAATCCTAAAATATTATTACTACTATCCAGATATTTGGATCTTGTTGTATGACGTTGCAATATATTTCTATTTTTTCTAGATGGTTTGACTCTGACATATTCTTATATGTCATTAATGTACATACGCATTTGTATACACTTGACTCGCAGACCAGCCAGCTTTCTCGCATATGAGAGAAGGTGCTATTGAAATTGCAGCCGTATGCGCAGACCGTATCCTAAACTTTCTTACAAGTATTCCGGTCCTTATTCTGTAGTGGAGTGCATTAGGGAAGTGGCATATCGACCGGAGTTGCCAGCATCTGCAAAAATCCACCCGGATTTTCAGATGTCTCAGTTAAATCCATTCATAGCAAGCTATATATACTTCGGTATTCACTGATCTTCCGTCATCACCAGATTTGCAGACTGCTGCTCCAATGGAAATCTTGGAGTGTCGCTTGGTTCGAAAGGGAAACTCAGCTTCACCTGAGGTGATGATCCGCTGGGCACATATGCCTGATGAGTCCAGGTATCGAGATGCTTTATTGTGGGAGGCGGATGTTGTGGAAGGAGTTCAGTCTCAAAGAGGGGATACTGTCACACCCTCATCGATGATGGTGGACAAGCAGTCGTCAAAGTAAAATCTGGATTCCCATCTCCTATATATTCTCCGACTCTCACCTACCCTGCTCTCCCTGTTCTTGGTCAACCCAAGGATCGTCGTCGTCCATATCGAAACACTTGATCCTTAGAGAAGAAATGAGCAGCAGCAGCAGGCTCCCCTGTGATCCGCACGCAGCGAGGAGGACGAAGCAGAAGGCACCAGCAGCATCTGCTGCCGCGGCGCAGCTTCTCCGCCTGCGCCGTGGCGGGAGAGCAGCAGCGGCCATGGACGAGAGCATCGAGTTCTTCTCCGCCCTACGGCTACGGGAGTGCCAGCATGAGCCAGCTCGCGTCTCTAGCCCAACCGGTAAGGATCGGATGATGGGATGATCTGATTCTTTTGAATTCCTCTTCTGTTTTGCCCTCTGATGCTGATGTAAGAAGGGATAGGGATAGTAGGACCGGACGATCGCCGGAGGGAAAAGGCAAGCAGGCGGAGCAGTGGCGACGACAGCGGGCTGCTCTCGACGGAGATCGGGAAGCACGACTATGATTGGTAAGATTTACTATCTCAGACAGTAGAACGTCGTGCGTGATGATCCCTTCTTCTTCTGCATTAATTATTCCTTATTATCGTCTCGATTCATCATTTCCTGGGCATTTCCTAGGCTTTTGACTCCTCCGGCGACGAGCAGCACCACGGCGGCGCTGAACCGACTTACAAGAGCTACGTCGGCGTCCTATGCTAAGACTAAGAGCAATTCACCGGTATGTATGTGCCTGGTCTCGTTCAGTTTTACTTCCATCCACGTACGTATTTCCTGTTGAAATGATGGTTGTGTAATTGACATGATCAATGAAGTCGCGCGCGTTTCCAGTTTTGATCAATGATGATTCATGCATGATGCAGCTCGCTCTGGCACGCCGGCCGGAGAACGGGAACCCAACGTCGTCGAGGCTGGCGAGGAGCAGCTCCGCCACGCACTCCTCCCTGCAGGTGATGAACACGCCGGAGTTCGCGTCGTCCTCCTCTCGCCCGCCGCACCTCAGGACACTGTCGTCGTCGATCAAGGATGCAAGCAACGCGTCAGGGCCGCCGTTGGGTTCCGCGGCAACGAGCCGGCGCACGCCGGTCACGGCAAGGAGCGCCCCGGCGTCTTCTCCGTCCCGTGCCCAGAGCAAGTTAGCACAGCAGGTGTCCTCCGGCTCCGGCGCCGCCGGCAGCCAACAACCAAGGGGACGATCGTCGTCGTCAAACTCCGGGCCCCCGGCGCCCACGAACGGTCCCTGGAGCCCCAAGTCAACCTGCAGAGTGGCCTCCGCGTCCGCGGCACGTTCGAGGTTCGCGAGCCAGCTGCTGAGCTCCGCAATAATGTCAACGGCTCAGCCCGCGCAAAACGTCGTGCGATCCAGTAGTACCATCAAGCTGCGACAACCTGTGACGGCTGCCGTGAGGCAATGCCGCCAGCCAACAACCAAGGGGATCATCGTCATGGAGCGGTGGCGGTGACTACGACAAGGCCGGCCACCACGCCTCGTCGAGCCGCCGGCCTCGCCTTAGCCGCCACGAGCAGCGGCCTCACAAGGACCGGCTCGAGCCGTTCAGCGTGCGGGTCACTGGGACCGACGAACGGCACATCAGCTGCGTGATTCTGAAATTGACGCCAATTTGGCTGGTAACTAAATGGGCACTCGTCGATTCTTTTTCTTGTTTCGATATCTGCTGCACGGCCTTTTTACATACACTGTAAAGTTTGACAATGTCGAGGGGCACCGATCCTGTGGCGAGGTCGTCTGGTCAGGGTGGACTGGTGTTTCGAGCTTGCTCCAGTTCTCGGATCTTGAGTAGGCTTACGCAGTTTTTCTACCTACCGGTGGGTCTCCCTGGCTTATCCGACGGTCTATATAGCTTCACGATCTGTGTTGCCAAATTTACATCTGCATCCTGGACATTGGTGCATCTTCTCACCCTTATGGAAACGAAGTGGGCAGGTCCATCTGGTTGCTCGCCGCATCTCTATAGTCACGTCTCTTCCCCGTGCGCGTCGGTGCCTACTAACCCAATGTGTCCTGCCGTTGGCGCCACAACCCAGTCCAAAACTAACCCACCCTAAAGATCCCGCGAAGCACTGCACCTGCACCTCGTAGGAAACAGATCCGTGGTCACCGCACAGGCGTCCCCAACTCCCCAACCATGACTGTCATGCAAGCCATATCTGATCTTCCCGGCGGCTGCATGGTTGTCTCCGTCCATGGCCGTCCCATGAGCCGGATCTATTTTTCCCCGGTCCTACACAGCCTTTCCCATCCATGGCCGTGGCGCGAGCCGGTCCGTTCTTCTCGGTGCTGCCCGGCGGCGGCTGCCTGGTGGCCATCAACATGGTGGATCTTTATTTCTGTGATTCGTATTTGTGAAGAATTAGATGTTGATAGTTGTAATTGAATTCCTATGTCTGGATCTGATCTATTTCTATGATTGATTCCCCATCTTTTGTTCATGCTTTTCTGAATGTTTCAGGACGAACATGCATGCGCATGCATTATTTGGTTGCAACGGATCTGATTCTAGTCCATGGCTTGCATTCATGCCGGTGTTGCGCCAGATTATGATTTTTAGCTGCGCTATTCTATTTCTTGTATGAACAGAATGGCAAAAATGAGTCATGAATAGAAACAGAATGTATAGTTGGTTAAATCGAAGGACCGCTTGACAAGAAACCAACAAAGTTGTGGCTGCTTTTTGCAAAACTATCTCACCAATCTCGAACAAAATAGAGCTGGTGGAGGGGCCTGATAAGCCCGTGACCCTCACGTGTATGTAGAGTTGGGTTTTCGGGCTTGGTCCTCTTAGTGAGTGGGCGTGGCCCTTGTGGTTGTTGTATGGTTTTCGTCCGGTTTTTCGCCAATTCATTAAACACATTTTTCTTAATTAATGATCAAGACAAAGTTTTTATCTTCACTAGCAAGCAACTTTATAAATCTGCCCGTGCGTCACACCGGGAGAGAAAAAACTTTCTCGCGAAAGCTTGCAAAGTTCTCGTTGGTTCTTCAATAATTCTATTCCAACTTGTGTCCATACAATACAAACATAAAAAAAACCATTTTCAGCAACAATTTCAAGAAAGATTAACAATAGAGAAATTTATAAATCTGCTTTCTTTACCTTTTCCTCAAGCATACAAAGATGATATCATGCCGGTATCAAGCCTGGTTACAACGCTTATAAGGAAGCTTGAATGTATGTTCATTGCCTTACTTATTCCGGTACACTTTTGGCCGATGCATCTGGAACTTAGAGATACTGTAATGCTTTTGAATATACGTTCATTTCCTTAGTCAAATTATAACAATAATGCTTTAGTGTAAGTTGTCTATGATCGAGACACTGTGCTCAAAGTCATCCATAACCACATACACGACTTTTAAAAAAGATTTAATCATGCAGGGATGCATCAAAGTTTCCACACGCACCTCCACCCTTGTTGCCAGATCAAATAGGTGCAAGATCATGAAACATACACCCGACGATATGTTGGCGGGGCTTCGGACATGACGTTTTCCAGAACCAAAGTAAGTACATGGAGGCCGCCCATTAAGCTACCCGCAACAAAGTCGGTCGGTTTCGAGACGAACCCAGAGTTTGTAATGACGGTTGTAAACGACTGAGAACCCGAAAGTATGACTGGACTTATCGATACAGCAAAAACGTGGTACGGGGTTTCTAAACAATACAGTAGTAAATGCTCTTCGAGCAACAATAGTAAATAAAAAAATAAAGTATGACATAAGTACATGATAGTAATAACGCTCTAAACTAGTTTGTGGCCCCAATACAGTACTTTGAAATTAGGTAGTAAGCTAATAGGGATTCCCATATACCCCACAAATGGTTAGCAAGCTTGATCTTGAAACATGTGTCAAAAACTCGGATCCTAGGTAGACACAAGTGGGCGGGATAAGAGCCAGATCTCAATTATTACCCACCGGTGTCTCTCTATTAATTGTATCTACTTCCAATAGTTAATTGGTAAGCTGTAAGTAAAACCATGATCATATCCATCATTAATCATATGCCAATCCACAAAAACGGTGGAACATCGATGATGTGAAGCAACACCTAAGCAAACAACTACGACTAGCAAGGACAACTGTCTACTAAACAACAGGTAATGGGAGGCGTTCAAGGCAATATAGAGGCTGCACGAAATATAAATGGCATGGAAACTAAAGCATCACAACACGGATAGCAATAGATCAACAGGAGAAGGTAAAGACTATAAATACAAAATAGATAGAAGGGGGGAGAATGCTCGCCTGGAAACATAGTCAAAGATACATATCTGAAGAACTTGTCGACACTCGCATCAACTCATGGGCCTAATTCGTGAAAAAGCAAAACACTAAAAAACACCGGATGCACTATTTAATACTACAGAAAAATACTAGTCATGATGCATGTATGACATGGCAAAGATGCGATGTAACTAGACAATATTAAGCAGAATTGGGATCCCAACAATTAATTAGACGGTTAAAGTTGTTTAGTCACTCTTAATTTAAATATTGTATTAATAAGACAAAACACGACACCAGTTCACTACACAAATTTAAATGGAGACGATAATAGACAAGAATAGCTCACATATGTACTCCATATTTAATTATTAGGTTAATCGACATAATGCCCCAAACCACACGACGTGGTGTATGTAAGTATGAATAATTATAGGCAACAAGTATATGTCATTTATAAAATAGGGGTCTTGGAAAAAAGGGGTCACACATTAGGGTTCGGCAATCTTGGGTCCAAGGGTTCAACAGGTTCGGGGCTTCGGATCCGTAGATCGGGGGGTCTTCGGTCTCCATGAAGAAGTTCTTTTCATACCGGCGTCTTTGGTACCATGTTGGCATGCTCGGGGACCCGACTTCCATGGTCCATGTCGAACTTCAATGGGAGCCGGTGGCTCATCGGGAGACCATGGAATTCATGATAGACGTCTTCTCGCTCGTCCATTAGTGTGGACCTACTTGGTTTGGATCCCCCGTGTTCATCTGTCGATCCTGTCGGGGTGTTGTAGAAGAACCGACATCACTTCCACAACAACATCTGCCATCGATTCACAAGCACCCTTGTGAGATTCAACACATGGCTTAATAAGATTGATAGGATACTCATACCAACAAGTTGCAACTTCTTTTCCGGAAGCTCATTCAAAAAGAACTCTAAGGTTAAGCGTGCTTGGCCTAGAGCAATTTTAGGATGGGTGACCGACCGGGAAGTGGGTACCGGGTGCGCACGAGTGAGGGTAAAGTGCGTAGAAAAGACTAGTTTTGGTTTATGAGGCTAGTCTAGATATCCTATTAAGCTATCAGGAGTGACACCCCCCGGACCCAGTGGACGGGGTGTTACAAGTGGTATCAGAGCCGATCCTCGTGGTTAAACGGGTGTGTGCGGGTCAGTGGCGGGACATGTGGAGCATGACGTGTGGCCCGGAGTGGACACGGCATGGCACATGTGCCGGCACTGGACGCACATATGCGTGCCGGTGTGTGCAGGTCAGTGGCGGGACATGTGGAGCATGGAGCGTGTGGCCTAGAGTGGACACGACATGGCACATGTGCCGGCATTGAACACATATACACGTGCCAAGAGGGAACGTTTCTGGGGTGTGCTTGATCGATGAGGGCATCGATCTTCTAAAGGGTGGGTGTGATGCGTGCACCCAGTGTTGACATGGGACACTTCGTTGAAACCCCAAGAGCAAGGTGTGAAGAGCACAACAACAAGTTTCCCTTAGTAGAGACCGAGGTTATCGAACTAGAGGGAGGAAGGAAACATCTCAAAGGTGTTGCAAGCAACGTGGAAACCTGCACAACACAAACTCAAGACTTTGTCCCAATGAATCAGTGAGGTTGTCAAGCTCACCGGTTTGCTGTAACAAAGGATTAAACGTATGGTGTGGAAGGTAATGATTTGCAACAAGTAAACAAGTAACAACGGAAGATGTATCAATGGTAAAGATTGGACCGGGGTCCATAGTTCACTAGAGGTGCTCTCCTTAGATAAACAACATGACATTAAGGGTAAACAAATTATAGCAGGGCAATTGACAGGAACTGAGCAAGGCATAACAATGCAATACTAGTCAGAAAGATCCTATAAGATTCGATTGGGCAATACAACAAGATACATAGACCGCCATCCAACTGCATCTATGACTAGAAGTTCACCTTCAGGTTATCATCCGAACCCCTCCAGTATTAAGTTGCAAGCAATAAACAATTGCTTTAAGCAAAGTGTGTAAGGTAAACAGTCCACATGTTCCATGAACAAGAGACCATTGTTTTCTCCCTAGTGGCAACAACACATCTACAACCGAAGAGATTTATGTTACTTTCCTTGGAAACTAGAGACATGAACCCACTATCGAGTATAAATACCCCCTCTTGGAGTCACTAGCAACTACTTGACCAAGATAGCTACTAACAATGGAGAGCATGCAAGATCACAAACAACACAGACATGATAGAATCAAATAGACAAAACCATTAATCAATCCAACATAATAATCTCAATATCCATCGGATCCCCACAAACACAACATGCATGATTACAAATAGATTAGATCTTGATCATGAACGAAGCTCACAAGATCTATACATGAAAGCACAAAGGAGGAGATACAGCCATCTAGCTACTACATGGACCCATAGTTTAAGGTGGAACTACTCACGCATCATATGGGAGAAGAAGGCCTCCGGGATGATCTCCCCTCCAGCAGGGTGCCGAGAAGAACTTTAGATCCCCCCGATCTAGGGACGATGGTGGCGGCGGCTACAAACGGTTTCATGGAGATTTGATCGGGTACTTAGGGTTTAGACTTCGGGGGCTTCTTATAGGCGAAAGGGGAGGCCGAGGAGGCGACCAGGGGGGCACACCCTTCCTAGGCGCGGGCCCACCCCTGGCCGCGCCTAGGGGGTGTGGCGGCCTTGGCTCGCCTCTCCGTCTCTCCTCTGGGCTTCGTGTTCCCCACGGAAAGTTATTGACTTTGGTTTTTGTCCCGTTCAATTCCGAGAATATTGATTTCTGCCTTTCTGGAACCAAAAACAGAAGAAAACAGGCAACAGACACTGTGACAACTTGTTAATAGGTTAGTTCCAGAAAAAATATAAAAACACCTCAAAGTGTAGACAAAGCAAAGCAAAGTAGATACTAAACAAGCATGAAACATTAAAAATTATAGATACGTTTCCGACGTATCATGGTGTATGTGAGATCGAGCACATGTCTTAATAGGATTGATAGGATACTCATACCAATAAGTTGTAACTTTTTTTCCAGAAGCTCATTCGAAAAGAACTCTAAGATTAAGCTTACTTGGCCTAGAGCAATTCTAGGATGGGTGACCGACTGGAAAGTGGATACCGGGTGCGCACGAGTGAGGACAAAGTGCACAGAAAAGACTAGCATTGGTTTGCGGGGCTAGTCTAGATATCCTATTAAACTATCAGGAGTGACACCCCCGGAGCCTAGTAGACGGGGTGTTACAACCCTCACATTCCAAACATTTTGCCAAGCATCAACAACAAATTGGTGGATATAGGGCACACACAGGAACAACCTGACTGCTTCATGCATAGCAGCATACGACAGATGTCGCAGGGATGCGCGGCCTTAGACGTGCTCGTAGGAAGGCAGATGCAGGGAGTTCCCGGG
Organism: Avena insularis; assembly: GCA_023614405.1. NCBI lineage: Eukaryota > Viridiplantae > Streptophyta > Magnoliopsida > Poales > Poaceae > Avena > Avena insularis. The sequence continues at coordinate 393,393,736 of CM042695.1, forward strand.
GTGGCGAGCAGGGATAGGGCGAGGAGAGGCGCGACAGATGCCGACGACGACGATGGAGCTTGGCAGGAGCTCGGGGCGACGGGGGTAGGTGGAGCGGAGCTTGGCGGCGGTCGTAGGCAGGATCGCAGAGGGAGGCACGTCCGGGAAGCCGACGACGGTGGAACAACACAGAGCAAAATTTAATCTATGTGAACAAATCATGACTTAAGGAGGAACGTAACTTTAAACAACACGGAGCAAAATTTTAATGTAAAGGAACACGATTTAAAGAGGAACAAAAAGTATAGGAACAACATTTAGATCACTGTTCAAAAAATCGGCCGATATGCCGATTAATCGTCTGATTTATCACTACTCGAGGGTTGCCGATTTTCTGATTTATCGTCCGATTTTCCGATTTATCGCCCGATAAATCGGTCGATATGCTGAAAAATTGCTAATTTTCAGCCGGCCGATAAATTACCGACAAGCGATATCCTTAACATTGATTTAGACTAAGTGAGCAAAATCTAGCACACATGGAACAAATCACGACTTCTGGCAAAATAAACCTTTGGACCAGGTGGACCACAAATAGAGTGTCCAAGGAAAAACTAACATCAACCAGCGTAACAATATATCAGAAACACAAATTTATAGTCGTGAAGCAAAAAAAAGAATAAGAAATGCAAATGAAATTTATGTAACATGGAACAAAATTTTAACACACAAGAAACAAAAGATCATAACTACTAGCGGAAACATAAATTTCAAACTAATTAAAATTAAGTTTTACAACTTATGGAATAAAATCACAAATTTATATAAGAAATCCATGAAACAAGTCTCGCTATAAGGGACATAACTATATACTTTGATTAAAATGCCTCTAAAGGTTATTATTTTTAAGGACACTTCTCAAAATGTCCCTAAAGATACTAAATTTAAGGACACTTTGATCAAAATGCCCCTAACATGTAGTATATTTAGAGACACTTCTTAAAATGTCCCTAAAAGTATTACTTTTAGAGGCACTTTGATCAAAATGTGCCTAAAGATATATCTTTAGAGGCACTTTAATAAAATGTGCCTAATTGATATATTTAGAGATATTTTGAGAAATAGTCCTAGTCAAAGTGCCCCTAAAACCATACCATGTACTAGTGGATACAACTGCTATGCCAGAAAGCTCACGCTGCACTTATGCTGATGTAATCTAGTGTAATGCTCCAGAAGTGCAAGGGTGGTGCTATATGCCGCGGCTACAATGCATCGCGCCGCCTGAAGTACTGTTTCACGAGTCGCTCCGCACAAGTCCTGTTTCACGTTCTTTCAGCTTGTCAGGTACGTATATGAAGGAACTGATCTTGTCACGTTCTTTTCGTATTCAGTCTTTTTCTGCCGTGGTGCGTTTATTTGCCCTCATCTCTTTACACGTGTTAAAAATCGTGAACAAATATTCAAAAATCATGAAATAAATTCAAAACCCGTGAACATTTTTTGAAATATCATGATTTTTTTTCAAAAAATCTAAGCAATTTTTTGAAAAATAATTTTAAAAAAAATTCAAGCACACATTTTTAAAACCCGTGAACCAACTCTCTAAAATCATGAACACTTTAAAAGGTTGTGAACCAATTTTCAAAAATCATGAACACTTTTTAAAAACCCTAAACCAATTTTCAAAAATCATGAACACTTGTTAAAGCCCGTGAACCAATTTTCAAAATTCATAAACAATTTTGTTTAACCCATGAACCAATTTTCAAAAATCACGAACAATTTAAAAACTTGTGAACCAATTTTCAAAACTCATGAACACTTGTTTAAAACCCTAAACCAATTTTCAAAAATCATGAACAAATTTAAAAATTCGTGAACAAATTTAAAAATCCTAAACAATTTTATTAAACCCATGAACCAATTTTCAAAAATCATGAATACTTTTTAAAAACTCGTGAACTACATGTCCATTTTTTAATCAGATTATTTGAAGCATGACCTTTTTCTAGCCTTGTGATTATATTTCCATACTTTGTGAATGTATTTCTAAAATCCATAAAACACACTTTTTAAAAACCTTGATTATTTTTGAAAGCCTGATGAAGAACACAAAATATTTAAAAAAGAACAAAAAAGAAAAAAAGAATGAAAAACAGAAAAGGAAAGAAAAACGTAAAGAGAAAACGAGAAGAAAAACAAATAGAAATTAGGCATGAGGAGTGGAAAATGAAATAGCGATCCGAAAAATAGTACTTATACAAACACAACACAAACGGAAACAACAAGCAAACAAATTGGGCCAGGCCCATAATCCACAGGGTACGCGACACGAGTACGACGTGCCGCACTAAGCGGCATTTAGCATTCCGCGAAGTGCAATGCTTTCTTGATCCTCAGACTCAAACATATGTTGTAGTATATGTGTAACATAGACCCATTATAGAGTAAATACATGTGGCCCATGTATGCTACGGTATATGTCTCTGTCTCGGAATCAAGCAATAGAAAATCAAGTTAGATAATTGACAATGTTTACAAACTGTTTAGATGGATGATTTGGCAAGATCGAGAGAGCGACATATAAAAAGAGATGCCTGTATGTGTAATTGCGTGGAATGTTAGCCCTACAATAAATAAAGAATAAAAAAGGACGGAAGATGGGGCTGCTTCTTCGGTTATGAGGCATCAACAGCAGGCGCTCTGCTTTTGCATTAAAGTAGGGAGAGAAAAACCATTACAGGAAAGTTTGCACAACTGTGTCGGAAAAACAAAACAAGCTACACAACACAACCCGATAGCACCCGCCCAAACAGAAAACAACCTGGGCAAAAACAACAAGGCAAGAACACATGCCAAAAAATGCAGGTCACTAGCCTCTGAACCTGTCGTAGGCGAAGTTCAGAAGCTCCAGGTCGGCCTTCACCATGTTAGCTACCAAAGGATTAAAGGTAACATTCTGCTGCTGCTGTTGTTCTTTGATTTCTCCTTGCCTTGCATCGTCCCACCAGTTATAGACCGATGTAGCATTAGCAGGCAACTCAGAAACCAAAGGACATGTGCCTTGGAACTGATGCCAAACCTCCTGAGCAAAAGGGCAATGAAAGGCAAAGTGGAAAGCAGTCTCTAACACCTGGTCACATAAGCTAAATTTTTCATCATGCGGCCACCCTCTCTCCTTGAGCCGATCAGCGGTCCAATTTCTGTTTTGCATGAAAAAGCCAAAAAAAAAGAATTTGACTTTCCCCTCGGCTCTTATTTTCCAGACCTGATCCAAGTGAGGCCTCTTCAATCTCCCATGGAACTGAAAGGCATATGCAGAAGAGGCAGCAGAGTACTGTCCATCTGCAGTAAGGTTCCAAGTAATTTTGTCGTCCTCATCTGAAAGGTGCACAACTTGGATCATTGTCCATAGTTCTATAATCTGGTCCATTTGTTCTGATGTGTTTATTTTTTGGAGACCTCTCATCCATCTATTATTAGTTAGAGCTTTCCTGACCGAAAGATTTTTTCTAGTCGCCAACATCATCAACAGAGGAGCAAAGGAAACTGGCGCCTTTCCATTGAGCCAATTGTCCGTCCAGAAGGAGGCAGTCTTCCCATTGGCCAGCGAAATAGAGGTGCACACTACAAAGAGAGTTTTATCAGTCTTATCGCAAGGAGTTGCAGAGCCTTTCCGTGGCCTCTCTTGAGCATCCCATCTAAACCATTCCCATCATAATCTTAATGCCCTGCTGAAAGCCTGGAGATCCTTGATACCAAACCCACCATAGTCTGTGGGAGCACATATTCTCTTCCAGTTTACCAAGCACTTGCTTCCCCTAGCCTCTTCCTCAGGGTCCCACAGAAAAACTCTTCTCAGCCTATCAAACTTCTTCACCATCCACTTTTCTGCAGGGAACACAGTTAAGAAATATGTGGCGGACGCTGTGACTACACTGTTTATAAGGGCCAGTCTCCCTTTTCTATTCATCATCTTGCCCTTCCACCCTTTAAGACTTCCAATGGCTCTATCAAAAAGAGGTTGGATCTCGACTCTTCTTGGTTTCTTCCATCCAAGAGGCAAACCAAGATAATTGCAAGGAAGCGTTCCCCTGATTCCACCAAAATTTTGCAATATTTCTTCCAAGGGATGGTTGTCCCAGGCCACCGGGTATGCCACACACTTCTAAAAACTCGTCATAAGTTCCATGGTTGCTGAATAGAGCTACATCATCGGCATAGAAACTTGCCCTCATCCTGGCTGTCCTCAAATTTATGGGTGACAACACCTGTTGCTCAGTTGCACGATAATAACTGTTGCAGAGGTTCCATGGCTAGGATAAAAAGCATGGGGGATAGAGGGTCTCCCTGTCGCAGGCCTCTCTTGTGAGCGAAAGGCTTCCCCGTCAACCATTCAGGAGGATCCTTGAAGTGGATGTGGCAAGAATGAGGGATATTAGATCTCTCCGACGTTGTCCAAAACCCATCTGCTTCATTACCTCCAGCAGAAATCCCCAACTTAGTGAGTCAAAAGCCTTCCTGATGTCCAACTTGAGGAACAACGGCGGCGACTTCTTCACGTGCGCCTCTTTGATTACATTCTTTACATAGAGGAAGTTGTCTTGGATTGATCGCTTTTTGATGAATGCGCTCTGGCCATTTGACACCAGATGAGCAAGTTCTGGTGCTAGCCTCTTGGCCAAAAGCTTGCAGAGAATTTTTGCGACACTATGCATCAAGCTGACCGGACGGTAGTCAGAGGCATCCGCAACATCAGTCTTTTTTGGCAGCAAGGAAATGCTAGCAGTGTTAAGCAGATGCCATTGGTCTCCCCTTAGCTTCTGCATCTGGTTCATGGCATCAAGGAGGCTTTTGTTAATGACAGGCCAACATTTCTTGAAGAAATTGCCAACGAACCCGTCAGTCCCCGGTGCCTTCTCTCCATGCATATCGTCAACAGCAGCCTTCAGCTCAAACATGGAAAATTGGCCATCAAGGTGAGAGAGATCAGCTGCGTGAATAGCCCCAAAGAGTTCCAGTTTAGGTCAGCGCCTTGAGCAACACAGGTTCCCATCAACTGCTTATAATGAGCCAACAACAGTGTTGGAATTTGGTGAGTTTTGGACTATTGGCCCATTAGACAAATTCTGAAATTCTCTTTGGCTCATTTGTATATGACAGCATATGGCTGTGCTAGTGGTGCTAAAGTTTAGTCCCACATTGCTAGTTGGAGGGGAGTTCGACCACCTTATATAGTAGAGTGTTGCACCACTCACTAAGGTGTGACAAGAAGAGTAGCCCTCGCGCACTCCTTCGACGCCGCCCGCCTCGCCTCTCCTTGCCTCGTCACGACGTGCGCGAGCGCCGCGGGTTGCGGGTTGCGGGAATCTCGCCGAGCCGAGCTTTATTTTGGCACCGAATCAATCCACACACGCGTCTACCTCCAGAACCTTGCGCTGTCGCTTTCGTCTTGCCCATCCCGGCTTGCGGCGTGCACCGCAGTTCGGGACAGTAGGCCTCCGGAACCCCGCCTCTCGTGAACCTGTACGGGTGAGGGGCGATCAGGTTTTTGGGGAGCGCTCAAGCACGACTACTAGCAACCACGACGTCGTCCGACGGCGAGTTCCCGAACGACGACTTCTTCCCGTAAGTGAGCGACCTCTTCGACAACCTCAACATGGGCGATCTTGCAATCAGCCGCTGCTGCTTTTCGATCTACCACATCGTATGTAATCTTGATCTCTCTCTTTCGGATTATGCTAGAGTTCTTTGTTCTAGCGTATGGTGTAGATATGATAGGTTTATCTCCTATAGATATAATCTGTTCATCTACTTTGTTGATCTGCATAATTGGTTTTAGTACTATTTGTATGATCATGATTTATCAGTTTATTATTCGGATTAAATCATATGGATTATTGCTTATATTTCCAACAATCCAAAAACCTGATTATAGGCAACTGAATTCCACTGGTGTAGCCGCAGCTACTAGTCCGCCTCCTTTTGATGGCATGCACTATAAGAGATGGCGCAAGAGAGCAGTTCTCTAGTTTGAAAACCTAAACTGTTATAGCGCCAATCTTGGCAAGCCTGAAGGAGATCTTTCTGCTAAGCAGGAAGCAAACTTTAAGAAAGCTGATACCATGTTTATGGCGGCTTTGTTTAGTGTTTTTGGGGACAACATTGTTGACCCGTATATGTCATTTGATAATGGCAAGGACGCGTGTGAAGCGCTCGAGGCCAAGTTTGGGGTCTCGGACGCTGGCACTGAGTTGTATGTCATGGAGCAATTCTATGACTACAAGATAGTTGATGAGCGCTCCGTCGTTGAGCAAGCTCATGAGATACAATCACTTGCCAAAGAACTTGAGAAGTTCAAGTGTACCTTACCGGACAAATTTGTAGCCAGTGGCATTATTGCCAAGCTTCCTCCCTCGTGGAGGAACTTTGCTACCTCTTTGAAACATAAGAGACAAGAGTTTTCCGTTACGGATCTCATTGGGTCTCTTCATGTGGAAGAAAAGGCGAGAGCAAAGGACAAAACTGCTCGAGGATTTGAGGGAGGTTCTACTGCCAATTTGGTGCAGAGGAAAAACTTCCAATCCCACAAGTTCAAAAACAAGAACAAATCTGAAGGAAAAGGGAAGTTCGATGGCAAGAACAAGGCCACGCACTCAACCAACTTCAAGAAGAAAAATGATAAGAGGAAAGACTCTTGCCACGTCTGTGGTGATCCTGGTCATTGGGATCCTAGCTGCCCTAATCGCTTTGACAAGCGTCAACATGGGAACATCGGCAATGTCGCTAATGTTGTTATTAGCGATACTGAGATGAAGGATGTTGGGTATGGTATTTTACCTACTATCTTTTCAGTATGTCATTCTCCTGATTGGTGGATAGACACGAGTGCTAATACACATGTATGTTCTGATATTTTCATGTTTTCCTCTTATCAGGTCTCAAGGACCTCTTCCGTGCTGATGGGAAACGGCTCACGTGCTTCTGTTCATGGTGTTGGTACGGTAATCTGAAGTTTACTTCAGGGAAGACCGTACAGCTAAAGAATGTGCAGTATGTTCCCTCCATCAATAAGAATCTCGTCAGCGGATCGCTTTTATGTCGAGATGGCTTTAAGTTGGTTTTTGAGTCCAATAAAGTTGTAATTTCTAAGTATGTACAATTTGTTGGAAATGGTTATAAGTGCGGAGGTCTGTTCCGCTTGTCTTTGTCAGACTCATGTACTAAAGTTATTAATCATGTTTGCAATGATAATGAGTCCAATGTTTGACATTCACGACTCTGTCATATTAACTTTGGTTGCATGACGCGGTTAGCCAATATGAGTTTAATTCCGAAATTTACCACTGTCAAAGGTTATAAGTGCCAAGTTTGTGTGCAAGCAAAGTAACCCCGCAAGTCTCATACGGCTTCGGAACCGAGAAACTTAGCACCGCTAGAACTTATACATTCAGATCTTTGTGAGATGAATGGTGTGTTGACAAAAGGTAGAAAAAGATACTTTATGACGTTGATTGATGACTCCACTAGATACTGCTATGTTTATCTTCTGAAATCTAAAGCTGAAGCTTTGAACTACTTTAAAATCTATAAAGCTGAGGCAGAAAACCAACTTGATCTTAAAATCAAGCGGCTAAGGTCGAATCGTGGTGAAGAGTACTTTTCAAACGAATTTGATTTATTCTATATGGAACACGGTATTATACATGAGAGGACACCTCCCTACTCACCTCAGTAAAATGGGGTGGCCGAAAGGAAGAACCGCACTCTAACTGATTTGGTTAATGCCATGTTAGATACATCGGGTCTTTCCAAGGAATGGCGGGGGGAGGCGCTAATGACTACGTGTCATGTCCTAAATCGTATTCCTGTAAAGGATAAAACCATGACTCCATTTGAGGAATGGGAAAATAAAAGGCTTAAACTCTCTTACTTACGAACTTGGGGTTGTTTGGCGAAAGTCAATATTCCAATACCCAAGAAGCGAAAGCTTGGACCAAAAACCATTGATTGTGTTTTTCTGGGATATGCTTTTCATAGCATTGGCTATAGATTTTTTATAGTAAAATCTGAGGTATCCGACATGCATGTTGGTATAATTATGGAGTCGAATGATGCGACTTTCTTTGAGGACATCTTTCCTATGAAAGGCATGTCTAGCTCATCAAATCAGGAGATGACTGGTTCATCTAGTCAGGAATTTTTTATAATTCCAGAACCCACTATGCCGATAGAACACTCTGATGATCATGTGGAGGATGACAATGAAGCTCCCAAAAGGAGCAAGAGACAAAGGACTGCAAAGTCATTTGGTGATGATTTCATTGTGTACCTTGTGGATGATACTCCCACTTCTATTTCAGAAGCCTATGCATCTCAAGATGCTGACTACTGGAAGGAAGCTGTCCGAAGCGAGATGGACTCCATCTTAGCTAATGGTACTTGGAAAATCATTGATCGTCCTTATGGGTGTAAACCTGTAGGATGTAAATGGGTGTTCAAGAAAAAGCTTAGACCTGATGGTACTATTGAAAAGTACAAGGCACGTCTTGTGGCTAAGGGTTATACCCAAAAGGAAGGTGAAGACTTCTTCGATACCTACTCACCTATAGCCAGATTGACCACTATTAGAGTACTACTTTCCTTGGCTGCCTCACATGGTCTTCTCGTTCATCATATGGACGTTAAGACAACTTTTCTAAATGGAGAGCTAGATGAGGAAATTTATATGGAGCAGCCTGACGGATTTGTAGTAGATGGTCAAGAAGGAAAGGTGTGTAAGTTAGTGAAGTCTTTGTATGGTCTTAAGCAAGCTCCTAAACAGTGGCACGAGAAGTTTGAAAGAACTTTAACTGTTGAAGGCTTTGTTGTAAACGAAGCTGACAAATGTGTGTACTATCGCCATGGTGGGGGCGAGGGAGTTATTATGTGTCTCTACGTTGATGACATATTGATATTCAGGACCAACCTCGCTGTTATCGAGGAGGTCAAAGAGTTCCTACCTCGCTGCTTTGAGATGAAGGACTTGGGAGTGGCTGATGTAATATTAAACATCAAGCTACTAAAGGATGACAATAGTGGGATTACACCGCTTCAGTCTCACTATGTGGAAAAGATATTGAGTCGCTTCGGGTATAGCAACGGCAATTCTTCTCCAACGCCTTATGATCCGAGTGTGCTACTTTGAAAGAATCGAAGGACTGCTAAAGATCAATTGAGATATTCTCAAATTATTAGCTCGCTCATGTATTTAGCCAGCGCTACTAGACCTGACATCTCCTTTGTTGTAAGCAAAACGAGTCGATTTGTGTCAAATCCTGGAGATGATCATTGGCATGCTCTTGAAAGAGTTTTGTGCTATTTGAAAGGCACTGCGAGTTATGATATTCACTATACTGGGTATCCACGGGTACTTGAGGGTTATAGTGATTCAAACTGAATATCTGATGCTGATGAGATTAAGGCCACAAGTGGTTATTTGTTTACACTTGGTGGTGGCGCTGTTTCCTGAAAGTCTTGCAAGCAGACCATCTTAACAAGGTCAACTATGGAAGCACAACTCACAGCATTAGACACAGCCACAGTTGAAGCAGAGTGGCTTCGTGAGCTCTTGATGGACTTACCTGTGGTTGAAAAACCAATACCTGCCATCCCGATGAACTGTGATAATCAAACTGTGATCGTCAAAGTAAACAGTTCTAAGGATAATATGAAGTCATCAAGGCATATGAAGAGGAGATTGAAATCTGTCAGGAAACTAAGAAACTCCGGTTTATTGCGTTGGACCAAACATCTAAGAATCTGGCAGATCCTTTCACAAAGGGTTTATCACGCAATGTGATAGATAATGCATCAAGGGAGATGGGTTTGAGACCCACGCTATGAGTTGATCCCAGTGGCAACCCACTCTATGTGATTGGAGATCCCGTGAATTAGAGCTGGGAGACAAGCTGTTGGTCAGCTGAGAGGAGAGTATCCATATTATATTTACATCTTCATAAAGATGCAATACTCTCTTAATCTACATGGCAGGTTGATATTTATCTTAATGAGTTCCAAGTGGCATTTTATAAGCGGAGATGTTGTCCTGCAGAACATCTCTTGAGAAACACACCTATATGAGTCTGACTGTCAAACGTCGCAGTCTGTGAGAGTTGGGTGCTCTCTAATAAACTCATGAAAGGGCCTGGAGTATGACGCATAAGCTCCAAATCGCGGGGAAGCCGACGGTAGCCCTGTATCGGTAGATTTTGTGTGAAACTAGCGCGCAGAAAACTTGTAGTTCAAGGCATAATCCACTATTCAAGTTGCTAGCTAGTGTAGCATGAATTTTAACGTGGAAGTTTAACTTAACAGTCTCCACTACACAGCGGTATATAAAACAATGTTCTGAAAGAAAAATGATGTGATGTGCCAATGAGACTTTGTGGGAGATTGTTGGAATTTGGTGAGTTTTGGGCTGTTGACCCATTAGACAAATTCGGAAATTCTCTTTGATCCACTTGTATATGACAGCATATGGCTGTGCTAGTGGTGCTAAAGTTTAGTCCCACATTGCTAGTTGAAGGGGAGTTGGACCACCTTATATAGTAGAGTGTTGCACCACTCACTAAGGTGTGACAAGAAGAGTAGCCCTCGCGCACTCCTCCTCCAATGCCGCCCGCCTCGCCACGCCTCGTCACGACGCGCGCGTGCCTCGGGTTGCGGGAATCTCGCCGAACCGAGCTTTATTTTGCTGGTTGGGAAAACTGATTATGAGTCATTAACGGACGTGTTAATTACAGCCGTTTCTAGTTTTATGGACGTGGCCGTTACCGACTCGGACGTGGGCTGAGCCCACGATCTTCCTAACCTGTACTATATAAGCGTCCGGGCTAAACCTAATCGGCACCGAATCAATCCACACACGCGTCTACCTCCAGAACCTTGCGCCGCCGCTTTCGTCTTCCCCATCCCGGCTTGCGGCGTGCACCGCAGATCGGGACAGTAGGCCTCCGAAACCCCGCCTCTCGTGAACCTGTACGGGTGAGGGGCGATCAGGTTTTTGGGGAGCGCTCAAGCGCGACTACTGGCAACCACGACGTCGTCCGACGGCGAGTTCCCGAACGACGACTTCTTCCCGGAAGTGAGAAACCTCTTCGACAACCTCAACATGGACGACGCTGCTGCAACCGCTGCGGCTGCTTTTCAGTCTACATCGTATGTAATCTTGATCGTATGTAGATGTGATAGGTTTATCTCCTATAGATGTAATCTGTTCATCTACTTTGTTGATCTGCATAATTGGTTTTAGTACCGTTTGTATGATCATGATTTATCAGTTTATTATTCAGATTAAATCATATGGATTATTGCTTATATTTCCAACAAACAGTTGTGCCTTCCCTTCTTGATTGTTTTGGTGACAATTCCCTTTTTGTTGCCTCGTAATTAAGGACAAGGCCCCAACGTTTATATCGCTCTACTTGGCACCAATCCAGCAATAATGTGGTAACCCCATAAATAAGGGCCCCATAACAGCCACAGAGTTATCTTGGAGCTATCCAGTTTGTAGAAAGTATGAGTTAGGGGCGACCCCAAGTGATGTATTCGACAGTAAGAAGTAATGAAAGTGTAAGCATTCTACTGTGTAAGAAAGTTGGTAGTCAACACAAACTGAATCCCCTAAAAATAAAACTGAATCACCTGAGTGCAAAAAATAATAATATTTGAATCACCCTTTGTTAGTGTGGTCTCTGGTCCCAAGTAATGCAGGCTAGTACAAAAACATCTATTACTCATTTTTGGAATGGAGTAGGTTTGTAACACACCTATGTCTACACTCTGCAAGATCAACAACCAAGAAATGATTTGCTTGCAGGATGATACTACTACCAAACAAGTTTTTTTATCCAGACTCTAGCGTTTCTCCAGCTGACAAAGAGAAAGTCGCTCAAGCATGCAGCATCTAGCTTTACTTGGCTCACTACCACCTTGAATGTACCTTTTGTTCCTCTTTCTTTTCCACAGGCCATCAACAGAGACATACAGATACTCTACTTAACTAAGAAGAAAGGCAGCTGTGACATGCATCCTTCTGCATGAGTGAGTAAAGAATACGACCAGCGATCGATCGGATCGTAGTATAAGACCAACACGCGAATCATCTTCTCTAGTTGCAGTTGTTCTAAACCATCTTCTTCGGAATTTTCCTGGAACTCCTGGACCTCGGCTCTCAGCCCTAAGGAGATAGACGATGGATCAACACGCGGTATGTAGCATAACCTCTCTTTTTTTTTTCAGTTTCTTGCACACGTTATTTTAATTCTGATGTTAATGTTGTTTTTGAAAATTCGATCAAAACTAAAATGTTCATTGCCTTGAGACAAAATCTCCTTTTGTTTTGGAAGGAGGGGGTACCAAGTCTTTTTTTAGAAAAAAAATCTCAGTAGACAATTAAACTTTATACTGATGTTCCTGCCTACTCCGTATACTAAATAATAGTGGCAGATAGTCAAATAGGAGAACGGTAGCAGCAGCAGCAGCACAGGCTCCCTCCGTCAGTTCAATAACTATCAATGGCCTCGCTGATACCATTTCCTACCACCATGGCCCTCTCCATTGCTTCCACGCCTTCAAGCTCACCCCCAGCGTCGCAAGGGCTCGCGTCGACTTGGCGCATGAGGCAGCTCTGCGCCGCCGTACTGCTCCGGGTTGTCAGATGCGGAGCACGATGACAAACGGCGGTCCACTTGGGGTTGGGGCTAGGGGGTAACATCCTAGGAATACTAATTTGTTTTCGGCACATCTAATGGTACCAACCTAATCAAACTTTTAGGAAGAAGTTCTTGGCCAAACAAATGGTAATTGCATTTTGAAACCAAGGAAGTAATTTTTTTTTCAACCAGTCATAGTGTTTGGATCATGTTAATGATTTACTTTAAGAAGTGTTGGATACGTTTTTTTGCCATGTTTCTTGTATCGGTTACAAGTATATCAGTTACTAATTACAAGAAAATAATATGTAGCCATGGCATGTGGTTATACAAGTGCTAGTTAGTAGAAAAAATAGTATTTATTCTGTAACATACATGTGAAGTATGAAGATTAAGATGGTTTTTTCTTAGATCTTGAACTTTTGGGGATATAATGACTCTTATGTGTATATAATCTCACAATAGTTGTACTAATAATTGAAGGGTAATGGTCATGGTGACGTGTCGAGGGCAGACCAACAGTTTTGGAATTCCACCACCTGGTCACCTGGTGCAAAAGAGTTGTGGAAGAACCCAAGGGTAACAATGATAAGGATCGAGGTACTTGTATCATTTGTTGCTGCTATCCTACTCTTCCTCGCCATCTTTGGGTCCCGCCGCCGCCGAAGCAGAAATTGTTTTGTCCAAAAGGGTGTCTTTGGCGCTTACACCTTATGCTTCTCATTGGCGACATACACACTTGGTTCCATGCAATCTTCTGAGTTGAAGAGCAGCATGTACCCTATTTGGGCCATTTCTCTCTTCATGCTTCATGCTTGCACTGACTCTATCACAGCTTATAGTCTCGATGACAATAGAGAAGGAACCAGACTCCAATACCAAGGTCTTATGTACGCGGCATATACGGTGTTGCTTCTGAGCACTGTGAAGACGGACTACAGCAGAGCACTTGGTTATATGGCTTTGATCGCTTATATCAGATATTTGCAGAGAATTTCAGTATGTATGCTAGCAAGCCTCTCATGGAACTTGAACAAAATAGTTGCTGATTACATGTATGAGGAGGGGCAAAACAAGGTTTTGTTTGCAACCATGGAAGACTGCAATTACCTGGTTGATTGGCCCATCAGAAAATCCAAGTTTGATGCTCCCACATATGCAACACAATTAACAGCCGATCCTGAGAAAGATGAAGTCATTGACATCGCGAAGATATGGCGGTGCAAGGACAAGTCACTTGGCCCGGAGCTAAAAGATGCATGTCTTTCCTTCTCTCTTTTCCATCTTCTGAGAAGGCGCTCTTTTGGGTTTTCCTGTGACGAACACAAAGACAGGGCACGCAATTTTGTCTTGGAGGTGCTGCTATCGGAGAACAAAGACGGTGCTACAGGCTATAGTAGAGTTTTCAAGGTGATTGAGGTTGAGCTAGCATTTATGTATGACTTCTTCTTCACCAAGTATGCTGTCATTTATTATGGATCAACGGCTGCAACAATTTGGTCCCTGATTTCAGTCATCGGTATATCTATCATGGCATATATTACTACCAGGGCCCCTTTAAAGATTTCTCAGGGTGATTCCAATGTCGCCAGCACCGTTACAGATGATGTTGCTATCACTTTAGTGATACTTGCATCCACTGCTTTGCTTGAATTCATACAACTGTTATTTTACTGGACAGGCATTTGGGGCAGAGTATCCTTTGTTTGCCAGTATATCAGAGAATCAGCAAGGTCTAACATAAGGGCCTCGCAGAATAAGAAAACGAGCGCAAGGCGGGTAAGCTCTTGCACCATGGGATCAAAGGAGTTTCTTGCAAAGATTGGTGTTTGTCTTGCATCTTGCATCATGGTATTAAAGGAGTTTCTTGCCAATGTTGGTGTGTCATGTGCATCAAACAACCACTACTGGCAGCACAAGCTTGGGCAGTACTCATTACTTGATTCAGTCAGCTACTACAATCGTAATCTATCACTTCGTGGATTCGTATATAGAATATACACCGCTCGCCTGATGGTGATAGTGGCGAAATTTGTCTATCTTGCTGATCATGTGTTCAATCATCCACGGAATGTTCAAGCATTGGTGGTCCGAAAGAATGTTGGGAAATCTGTTGAGTTGCCTGATGAAGTAAAGGAGGCGGTTATCTGCTCCCTTAAACGTACGGGTGGTACACTAAGCAATGGCAAATCCTCTTTGCAGTTCAATAGAGCAGATGAACTCTCTTGGGCTTGCACGTGGGAAATGCACCTGGATACAAGCTGGTCCCAGAGAAACCAGAATCAGACACACATCATTTTGACTTGGCACATTGCAACATGGTACTGTGAGATGGCGAAACTTTCGTCAGAAGGGGTAGCAGCAAAACTCAAGGTACCTTTTAGCATCGCCACAACGCTGTCAAAATATTGTGCATACCTGGTGGTCTTTGCTCCAAGGCTTCTTCCTGGGCACCACTATGATACAAGACAGAAGTTTGATGCCGCTGCAGCGGAAGCAACCGCATTCTTCCTGAAAAGAGGGACGAACATCCACGAGTACATGAAAACTTCAGAAGCACCATCGCAGCATACGGAGACGATCTTCGGGAGGGGCCTGAAGCTGGGGAAGGAACTGGAGAAAATGGAGGAGAGCACCCGTTGGCAGGTGATGGCTGATTTCTGGGCTGAGATGATGCTCTACCTCGCGCCGTCAGCCAATGTCGAGGTGCACATCGAGCGGCTGGCGCAGGGCGGCGAGTTCATCACCCACCTCTGGGCTTTGCTCTCTCATGCAGGCATCCTTAAGAGGGAGCAGGAGGATGAAGCTGCAGGCGTGTAACGCTGCATAGCCTCTCTGCTGGAGACAAAATAACCATGGTCCATGCATTTTCTTTTGCACACTTCTTTTCTTTTCTTGCCTGTGTTTAATTTCTGCCTGTGCTAATAAGTGGCAGGTGCTGCTGTTTGTGTGTGATGCATTGACCTCGTGATAGGTTGGTTTGCGGCTTGCTATGTTTATAAGTTTGGACTCAAGTTGATTTGTATTTGGTGATTTGTCACATTGAACATAACAGGTGGGAACACCCACCACAAAATCACAGGAGTAACAACAGCTCCTTATTTTGAGGACATATATGTGCACTGACCTTTAATCTGGCCATACAAACTGAACTTCAGTGTTTGTAGTTGACAACATTTGGTCCAGAACAGGTTGTCATGACGATAAGAATTGTGCATACCACAGAGCATGTTCCAGTAACACTGAAACTGGCACCACCATCACACTGATTTATGCTTCAGCCGGTGCTTTCACTCATTTCAGGATCCAATAGTTCATACACACTTTCATTCCATTTGTAAACAGAACAGGAAAACTCATCGCTACGAGGCAAATTCTGAATACTTCGCGCAGGCCTCAAATGTCTAAGTAATATGGCAGCACTATGTGCCAGCATCGAACGGTAAAACGCTCTAACAAAATGAATGGCAGAAAATGTAGGTCAGTATGGCAGTAGAGGTTGCATATCTTTTATCTGCGCTCAGGATTCCTGCTGCACCTGTGGAGTCTGTAGGAACAGGAACTGCATCGAGAAAATACACAGGTCAATATTTATGTGAAAGGGAACAATGTTCATGACAGTCATCTTTATTGACCTGGACCACGTGTGTTACCTCGAATGACTTCCCAGATCTCTCGTACTCGAGCATGCTGAGAGCCACTTCACAGCTCTGGGAGACGATGGGCTCGGGGTCCTTGGAAAATTCCTCCAGAAGTGCAATGCTTTCTTGATCTACAGCAGCAGCATGACCATAATGTCAGGGAACTCTGAAACATATGTGCATGGAGTGAAGAAGTACACAGCGTTCTTGCAAATCACGTGGTACTAGTTACCTGCAATTGAACCAAGGGCCTCGGCAGCTTCATGCCTGACCATTGGGTGCTCATCGACGTTCTTCAGAACACCCGAAAGTGCATCAGAAGCTGCTTTGTTTTGCAGCTGACCTAATACATAAGCAACCTGCAGAACAGTAGAAGAAAAAAAAGTTATACTTGAGAAAACAATAGGCACTAAAACAGAAAAAACAACATGATATGGTTAAGTTACAAAAATATTTTCTTAGTGATCCTGGCTACAAGAATTTGAAAATATGTAGCCGAGTAGTTTTTGTTTATCCATCTCTCTTCTTTAGCAAGACAGGTGGCTATATTGATTTGAAAGAAGATTTAATAAGGAGCAAACAGAAATTGGTTAAAGTTCAAGCAAACCTCATGACGCAGAAGAGCACTTTTGACACCTAGAGCTTCCACGATAGCAGAAACAGCATAATCTCCACCATCATTCCTAAGTGCAAAAAGAGCTGCATAACGTTCATACATTTTTTCTTTCTCGCTGAGGAGAAGCTCCCTGAAAAATATCCACCATTCCAGTAATGTCAAGATGATGGATATTAAAGATAATGAACACAAACAGAAACGTCTTCAAAGACATACCTAAGTTGTTCTACCGAAAGTCCTTGCTTGGCAGGCATTGCTGGGTCAACTGATAGATAAGGTGAAATCGTTGTGCTCTCAGCGCCACTAGCATTCTTCTGCCCTTCTATCCGTCTAAGAGCTAACTCGCATGTCTCTTGCACCTCAACGGCTGGATCAGCTGTTAAACTCTCTTTCAACAGGGAAATGCTCTTTTCCAGGCCAATAGCTCCAAGGGCTTCAGCAGCCTGATCAATAAACATATACGGCTTCTCAAATGAATAACAAAGCACAAGAAACAGGAGATAAGATTTACATTTACACTAGTAGCTACCTCATGGCGGACAATTGGATGGAGCGAAAGGTCTTTGAGAACTGCCTCTAATGCAGGGATAGCCTCAGCATCCTGCATTTGTCCAAGTGCAAATGCAGCCTCATGGGCAAGCAAGTTAGAAGAATCCCTTGCAGCTGAGCATTGAAGAAATTACATCAGATTTTCTTAACCATTTGTTTCTAGGACATAAAATTCAGTAATACATTAAAAAAACATTGGCAGAATTTTTGAGATCAGAGCTTTGTCAGTACGAGCTGCTACTAACAGCAGACGTGAAGTAAAAGGGCATATAATTTCACAAATGACACAAAATGAACAAGGAAAATCTTAGTGGAATATCATCTAGACGGAAACGACAAAATAGGTGGGGAACTTAGAGCAAAATTTCAAGATAAGTAACCTTAAAGATAGAGAGCCATACACAAACATAAGACAGGCAACGATCCTATGATCACAAATTCATACAAAAGGTAGGTGCTAGCATTCAAGCTTTTTTAAGAGATCCCCCCAACCCCAACTATCACTGGCACCATCAGAAAATTAACACGCAAAACTTCTCAAGTTCAAACCTACTAATTAGGGCCAACCAAAACTAGCACCATCCAACATTTTAAAAAACCTACGTATACTAAATTGAATCGTGTGAAGCTGCCAAAACTACTCCATGGAGGTTAATCGTATACTAGCCCAGAACAAATTTATAGGCTCATGACATCTATATTTGGAGGATAATTCAGATGGAAGTTCACTACGGAGCTACGAAGAGATTGAAGTTCAGCACAAAAAATAGCTCAGGGTTATCCAATTGGAAGAGAGAGAAAAAAACAAGGCCATTAAAAGGTGCAACTATGGTGCGTGAGTATCAGTACAAACAGCTGATACTCATTAATTCAGTACTCACCAACATGGTACTGTATATGATCTCATTCTTCCAGTTACCGAAAGGTGTCTTGTCAAAAGTGGACTATTTCCGCTCAAGATTCTTTTGGCAGGGGGATAGTGAGAAAAAGAAGTATCGACTGGACAAATGGAATGTCGTTTGCCGGCCCAAAGAATATGGTGGATTGGGCATACATGATTTAAAAGTCAAAAACACCGCATTACTGGGTAAATGGTTATACAAACTTCTTACCGAAGAAGGGGTATGGCAAACCATTCTATGGAGGAAATATGTTGGCTCAAAAGCGGTGTCTAAACTGGTTTGGAAACCAGGTGACTCACACTTTTGGGCTGGGCTAATGGCTTCCAAAAAGTATTTCTTCTGGTTTGGAAATTTTAATATTAAGGATGGTTCACAGATTAGGTTCTTGGAAGATAAATGGCTTGGCCAAAATTCTCTTCGTGAACAATATCCAGCTCTATACTCGATCGTTAGGCACAAAGGGGATACACTTGCTGAGGTAATGGAAACCAATCCTCCTAATGTGTCTTTCAGAAGAAGTCTCTTAGGTCCTAGACTTGTGTCTTGGAATAATCTTTTAATGAGATTATCCAGGATACACTATCTGAGGGAATGGACGAATTCAAATGGAAATTACTCCATAGTGGTAAATTTTCTGTTGATTCATTTTATAGAGCTTTGATTCAACCTAATATTCCAGTCGATGACAATAGTAAAATTTGGAAGATGAGGATACCCCTTAAAACGAAGATATTCGCTTGGTATCTCCGTAAAGGGGTGATTCTCACAAAAGATAATCTTGTTAGGAGGAATTGGCATGGTAGCACTGAATGCGTATTTTGTCATCATAATGAGACAATACGCCATTTATTCTTCCATTGTAAATTTGCTCGTACTATATGGTCAATCATCCAAATAGCCTCTGGCTTATCTCCTCCTCGATCGGTAGTCAATGTATTTGGCAACTGGATGAATGGGATTGAGGATAAATATGGGACTTTATTTAGGGTGGAAGCGCTTGCCATTATTTGGTCGCTTTGGCTATGTAGAAATGACAAGATTTTTGATAATGTTGTATCTTCTCCCTTGCAGGTTATCTATCGAGCTACGGCTGTCCTTCGATCATGGACTTCTCTACAACGAATGGAGTTCCGCGAATTGTTTGCGGAGGGCTGTAGGCGGTTGGAGGATACGGCGCGTGATATCTTCTCCCGGCATGGATGGCAGCAAGCGCTGCGGATACATCTTCCTTAGCTAGTTTGGAGAACTGTGTTTTCATTTACATTATTTTGTAATCCTGTTTTTGTTGACTTGGTCCGAGACTGTGTGGTTGATCGGCTGTGTCCATCCTAGCTATGCAGAGGCCGGGTGTAAACTTACTGTTAAGTAATGAAGCGCCCATTTCCAAAAAAAAAAAATCAGTACAAACAGCTGAAAACTCTCAATTACGTCCAGGAAACACTAAGGAGTAAGGATCCCAAATTGCTTGTATGGTGTCTGAAACCGTGAAACTAAGCACAGAAATAAACTAAAATAGGCTCATGACATCTGTGTTCAGCCAGGGGGAAGAAGCCATGAACAGTCTACTAACAGACTGAAGCTCATCAGCAGCTGATGGTCATTCAATCGGGCAAAAACAAGGGTGCTATGCTAAGTAGCACTGCTGCTGCTAGCACGAAACCACTGAATCGCAGAATTATAGCCGGTATCTGTACCCAATTAGGGGCGGGGCATATAAAAGACATGCCAAATGTAACTAAGCACCGAAGGTTTTCCACTACCGTACTGCACTTGAAGTCGCCAGTCGCAGCAGGAGGAGACTAGGATAGCATCATCAGACATACAGAGAGGGCTAATCGATGAGAGGAGGGACCTTGGAGGAGGGCTTGGCGCGGGCCGTCGCCGCGGAGGTTGCGGAGGGAGAAGAGCGCCCGGAACCGCTCCGCGATGGGCTGCTCCGCGTCCAGCAGCCGCCCGCACAGGAACCGCTCCATCTCCGGGGACGACTCGAACGCGCCGGGAGCACCCATCGCCGGCGACTCCGTGCAATCAGACGGCACCGCGCTCATGCTGCTGCTCAGCGTAGCTTCCCGGCGGCGGCGGCGGCTGTAGGAGAAGGAAGAAACCGAAAAAAAAAAAGAACTAGTACGCGTTAGCTCGACGCCAACATCCCGCGCGATCCTGGCCGTCCGATCGGGGATGGACACGTCACCCGTCCTCTCCAGAAGCTGCCACCAACACGGAGAGCGAGAGACTCTCGCTGTCAGCGGGCCCGACCCTTGAACCTGGTCCTACGTGGCAGTTAGATACAGGCTACCCGTAAATCTCCCGTCGGCGAGGCTCTCCTGCCATTCTCCCTCCTCCCCAGCCGACGCCGCAAATCCCATCACCACCAGCGCCACGAACCCCGCGCGGATCCGACGCGAAATCGAGAGGTACGCTCGCCCGATCCAGGTTTCCGATCCGACGATCGATACGTATCCGCCTGCGGGCGGCGGCATGGTTGGTTTCTGACCGGGGTGGTGCTGGGTTTCCTCTGCAGGGACCGTGGGAATCGAGACGCGACGGCGGGCGCCATGAACGCGAGGGGGTAAGTCTTCCGTGCACTGCCTGCTCTCCCGCATATCGAGGTTTTCGAATTCTGGTGTGCTGATTAGGCGGGGTTAGGGTTCACGGGGACACTTGTAAATTGGGGGGCCGTCCCAGACTGGCTACCTCGGGTGATCGCTTCTGTTCGGTGTTCGCATCATTGTAATGCGGTGCTGCGATGCACAATTATCGCACGCGGTTAGTGAATTCGATGTGGTGATGCATACTGCTCGTAGGGAACTTAGGGCTAAGCCAATTCGTTACTGCAGTCCTGTTGTTATTGAACCTTGCGTTGTTACTGAGTGTTTAGATGTTTGTAAATCCGGTGGCGAACTCGATGGGGCTCTTAGTGATACTCTTGCCCGCTGACTAGTTACCACTGGCAGCTCAGTGTGCTAGTAATGTACCTATTGATTTGGCTCTAAAAGGTTCTTGTCACCGCCAACAACTGGTTTTCAATAATTGGAACATGATCTATGTGTTTTTCCTGACCAGCTTAGGTTCTGATCTTTGAAAATGAATACGCTGAAAGTAGCTTTGCAACTTAGGCCTCAATTGAAGATCTGAAACCGTTTTTGTAAGAGGATTACTCAATCTTGTACAGGAGGACAGATCCGGTTTTTCAGTTCTACCAGATTTGCTGTAATGCCTGCTCCTTTCATTGCCTTCATCTCACGGTTTATTAGTCTACTCTAGTTGAAGAGATATGCTTTTAGAATTAGCATGCATGGTGTCATGACATGCATTGGTCTAAGAACATGGACTCTTGGTAGCTGCTAGCCAACTATTCTAACATTACTGCATACTGAATAAGCAATGCATGTAGCCTAGCAATCTAGCATCATGAAACGTATGGCCTAAGTGGTGGAATTGATGTATTGTGCATTGCATACTTGTTGCAGATTGTCATGATAGTCTGAAAATTACATGCTGTTAGACACTTAGTCTTATTAGGGGAAAAAAGGAAATTCAGATGATATCTCCTTGTAGAAATGAATATAAGGAGAGCAGAAGGCATGGTAGGTTCTCAGTCTGATGGCATGACCAGAATCACATGATCTATTGTTCTTGCCTCTCTCAAGCACTCCGTGTTAATTGTGTCAAGCGGAAAGGAGCAAACAGGACCTATTGAATGTAAAATAGCTTACTTCTATTTAATTAACATCAAGTTATGTAGATTTAATGTGTAGCAGCCAGCCAGATTATTATGTTCCCATTATGAAGAGATCCCTTCACCTGGTCAAAGGTGTCCAGTGACTTCTGGGAATGATATCTGGCCAAGAACTATTGCATCTTTGTACATGGGTTAAGAGCATCCAAATGTTGGTCCATTTGGGTATCAAGGTTGTCTGATATTTTGCAAAGTAAACTCAGCACCCTGCCTGATGTGGCCCTATATTGCAGATGCAAGCAAGAACTCTGCTAACAGTAACACTAACAACTGATGTCAATACCTAATGTTTATATAACTTCTCTGATGTCATCTCATGTCTTGCACTTCATCACTGTAGTAGTTGCGAGCTGTACTGCAAAATCTCTACCTTCTGCCAGCTTTGTAGTACATATTGAGTAGCACATTGTGATATGTATATTTGTGGACCTGACCGTTATTAAAGTTTTGTGGGCAGTCTGTCCCAATTAGGCACTATTGATTAAACATACAGAGTAACAGAGTATGGTCAGTTTCTTTATCTGATGCAAAATGAGCTCTTCCCTTGTCCACCCAGGTTTTGGCAATACATGTGTTTCATGTGATATGTATTCATAGTTATTGACCTGTAAACTTGGAAATATATAAACATTAGTTCTTCTCATATGCAAAATAATTTAGATTGCTGTGCATTTTCTGTTTGTTTCTTTTGCATATTATGTTTTTATGCACTTCTGTGTTTTAGGTGATATGTATTCCTAGTTATTGACCAGTAAACTTGGAAATATATAAACATTAGTTTGCGTGTGCATTTTATTGACTCATGTAACTATATTCTGAACTTGAAGCAGCTACCGAAGCACCAGAACTGCTCTGTTCGATGGCATTGAAGAAGGTGGAATCCGAGCATCGGCTTATTCTTCACATGAGATAGACGAGCATGAGAATGAGCGAGCTATTGATGGATTGCAAGATCGAGTTAGCATGCTGAAGCGGGTAAGTGTCACATAATGATTGAATACCTGAGTTCTCTATCTCGGTTTATTTTTATCTAAGAATTACTATATTTGCATATATTGATTGTACTAGTTTATCTTTAAGTGCATCGTGATAGATCACAAATAGGTGTTTTTAGTTGCATGTTTTCAAAAAACATCTTTCCCTCGCAAGACGAAGAGAAGAACGACTTTAGGGACTGCAACTTTATTGGCAGTACTAATCTCGACATGGGGTCCATGTTAACCATGTGTTGTATTGGACCATTTAACTTGAAAAGATGATTATGATTTAAGTGTAGATTTTCGGCATGAGTTTTCCCCTTCATTTTGCTATATGCGAAGAAATCTGACTAATCTAATGGGCCTTGTGAACTGTGATATACTCCCTCCGTTTCAAAATATAAGATGTTTTAGGTTTGTGAAGAAAATGAATCTAGACTTCTTTTAGTGTGTAGGTTCATCCCAAAGTTGAGTGAACCTACATACTAAAACAAGTCTAGATTCATTTTCTTCACAAACCTAAAACATCTTATATTTTGAAACGGAGGGAGTACTATTTATTTGACTCGATGCAGTGATGCCCTTTGGCTGGCATTCTCATTTGATATGGTTTGGATCAACACCTTTTTTGAGTGTGGGGATACATTTGGCTTAAAGTTTTTAGTACAATATAGTAAATATGTGAGCTGTTGAAGGCCCCTTTTGTAGTTCAATGAGCTTGAAAGGCACTATGAGTTTACTGTAGAATAAAAGGCATAAGCTTTGGGGCCCAAAACACGAGACGAGTTTTGTTAACTTCTAGCCTTCTTAGTCTGAATTTTGCTAGTGAGACTCACCATAGGCAATCAGGCATGAACAACTTTTAATACTCCCTCCGATCCATAATAAAGGAGGGAGTACTAGAGTTGCTGAAGGTTTGGTCCTCAGATGAAAAAGGAGATGAGTAGTAGTCTCCATCATAGTTCACGTTTGTTTTGCTCAAACATATTATCTGCTGGTTGCTGGCAACCCCTACAGATTCCTGCTATTTTTATGTGCATGTTCTACCTGTTTTAACTGTGGAATATTTCCCCCTTCTATGAATGATATATCAAATTACTGGAGCTGTTTTCTGGCTTGTAGCTGTCAGGTGATATCAATGAAGAGGTCGAGACTCATAACCGTATGCTGGACAGAATGGTATGTTATATTTATGTTGCTAACCCTTTTTTTTTTCCTTGAAAGACCTGAATCTACCATTCTGCCATCTTACCATCATGTCTCATTCAGGGGAATGACATGGACGCTTCAAGGGGGTTTCTCTCTGGAACAGTGGACAAATTCAAGACGGTGAGCATCCAGATTAATAATCTAGCATGTATCTTCCCCTTGTAGTCCCCTGAGACATCTCATTTCATCATGAATGTAGGTTTTCGAGACCAAATCAAGCAGGAGGATGGGAACCCTTGTAGCATCATTCGTCGTGCTCTTTATGCTAGTATACTACCTGACCAGGTAGAAGGATCATCGTCCTCAAGCTATGTGTGGACTGGAGGTGCTCAAGAACGTGCTGAAAATGATTGCGCCGGTCTATCTACAACGTCGTACATACTTAGTTCTTGCTGTCGTAAACCAAAGTATGTTGATCTGAGTGTTTGCTAATTATGCACCGCGTACGGATAGCAACCCTTTACTTTTTTTTTTTTCTGTGGATGTAATTACAGGATATGGAGTCAAATCTGGTGTCTATTTCACTGTCATGCTATATGTGTGATATGATAGCTACTAGTAATTGGAATGCTTACTACCATAATGCGTCTCCAGTTCACTTTTTTTTGGGGATCTCCAGTTGAAGGTTCTGGTTTCTTGTGGACTGGAGTTTAGGTAAAGCCTGTTTGGTAGCTGTGAGGTCGACACGTGTCGTGCCACTTCAGGGACAGATCCAAAATTTGAAGTATAATGCAGCTGCATCAGGGAATAACAGCATTTTTAAGTCGAGACTTCAGGTCAGCGAGTGATTTAGTCACACGATTAAGAACTAATAACTCATTAATCAATGGGTGCAATTATTGAGGGGGAAGATGCCCTAATCGTGTGGGAACAAGCACCCGACACCTGCCATTACCATAGACAATTGCACCAACCAATCCTAATCACATGTAGCAGCTCTAAACAAAACTGCATGGCTCGTATTCCTATACCTGTACCTGATACATGCACCTTGCTAACCCTAATAAATTCTAAATCTTGGGATATCCCTAAAAAGACAAATGGCTCTGATCTTGTGAACAACCCTTGATCTACTGCACTTCTCTGCAGCTAATTAGTGCCTAATTGCTTTGTTTGGTCTGTGTTAGATATGTCATGCACACCACCCCATCAGTGTTTGACAAAGCTTAGGTTATCCATCTCTGGGAGATGTGCCCATTAGTTTAATTAGTGGAGAGTTCTTTATTTAAAAGCTTCATTTGTTAAATTGGTTCCGGTTAACTTTTGCTTTGTGCTTTTCTTTTCTGGATTGGAGTGGATCCATGATCATGCATGGCAGGATCTTTGCTTGGGTGCCTTTGATGATTTGATCTAGTTGTTTGCTTATCTCTATGAATATGTGTAGTTAATTGTAGGCTGCTTGGACGACATGCATGGTCCTGTATATTCTTGCACACAAGATGCAATTTTTTATTACTAAGTGTGATTGCCATTTAGCTGAGATGTTATTTTGTATTTTTGAGACAAGGATATAAATAATCAGATTTGTTTATGTTGTGACATTCTAACCACAATGTTTTATATTTGAATTGAGAATTGATGGAGCATGTTATAGAAATGAATGTTAATTACTACGTGCTTTATCTAGTTAGTCTTAATGGACGATGCTATTAAAGAGAACCTTCTGTCATGAAAGTTTCTTAATACTGGCCCGCAAAGAAAATATATGTTTGAGGGTCTGAGACATCATCATCATCATCATCATTCGTTTGCTTTCATATACATACAGAGAGCTAACATAAGAAAAAAAAAAGCATACATGTTTATATACATATCTTGATTAGTTAAATCCTGCCAACAAAATTATATTATTCACTTTGACATGATACTAAACAGCATCTCTACCTGAACTTTTTAGTACACTAATATTTCTGAACTGGTTATTGAAATGATTGAAAAACACTTAGCACCAACCCTAAACATGTATAAATTCAGGACAATTGTTTTTTTTTTTGCTATTTAAGGCTTTGAGCAACTATTTGGGAATAATGACTTGCAATTCAAAGGTTGACTATTCGTTTTTTATATAACTTGTTTAAGAGTTTCAAGCCTCAGTAAAAAATGGTTTTCATGAACATGTCAGCTGATTGATTACTTTTTCTAAAGGCTAGAAACATCCAAACAGATCAGGAACATGTTGGTACATGGTAGAATGCTTTCTTTTGATGGTTCATGCATAGCGGCAAAATATATTCTCATTCATTTATATTATTGAGAGCAAGAAAACAAATTAATACCACAACTATTTGACCCTTTGAAGCATCTTCCTTTCTTTAAAAGAAAATATGAAAATGTCAATATCTGACATAATTATTGTATACATATTTATATAATTGGCAAATTGGATACAAATACCCCACAATAAACTCTAAACTAAGATAATCCCTCTATTCACTAATGTAAGACCTTCAAGATTTTTTTGAAAATACACGTATCTAGAAACATTTTATTGTTTAGGTTCATCCATTTTAGTCCAAATATAGTCTACTTTGAAATATCTAGAAGGTCTTACATTAGTGAGCGGAGGGAGCAGTACAAATTTTAGCTAATTAACAGATCGCACGTCAAACATACTATAAGAGTTTAATTTGCAACTAACAAGCAAACAAAACAATTAATATTCGCAGTCTGGATAGATACATGAGGTATATTTAAATCAGCTCACCACTGATCATTAGAAGAAGAAAAATAATATGTGATGCATATATCACTGGATGTGATTAAATGAATATACAGTCCTGATTGTTTTGGTGGAAGTATTCTACAGTTAATCTCGAATTATTAACACTGCAATGGAACAATTTTTTTGCTTTCATATACATACAGAGAGCTAACATAATTTTTTTTCACTTAACTGGGCCTAGGAGTATTTGTTTTTTTCTTGGCTGCTAGTGCTGAGAGAGATAGCAAAGAAGTTAGGGCTGGTTTTGTTTAGTTGGGATGTCGGGAGTTTTCAGAAAAGGACATGCACCGTACACCTCACCTGCCTTCCCCCACGTACAAAAACCCTAAGCTTCCCACTAATACACATCTCCATCCAACCCAATGCTAATTATCATCCACAACATTAGGAATAAAAATGCTACGGCCACCCAACATCATCATGCACCATCCTATTTCAGGACCAACCTCACACCTACTCCCTCTGTTTCAAATTACTCCGCCGACGCGCTTATGTAGGTGGGCTAGTACTCCCTCATTTTTCATTAAAAAAAATCCTGTGATTTTTAAAATAGATAGTATGAAATATGTACTACGTATACCAAAAATCCTAGAAATTTTTCGATGAAAAATGAGAGAGTACTAGTCCACCTAGGTAAGCGTGCGCGCGGAGTATTTTGAAACAGAGGGAGTACAAGTTAAGGTGGTCGAAAATGCCGCTCCCGAATTAAAAAATGTACTAGTGACTATGGGTAAAATGGTCATTTTGAACGAGACATCTAGCTAACACATCGAGCTGTTAGATTCTTACTCGTCGCATCTAGATATTAAGAATTCGTGGGTACCCAATACTCGTCCACGACTAGAGAGAGCGAGACTTTACCGATTACTTTTCAGTCCTACCAAACGGCGCATCGCCAGCTCAATAGGGGACCAGTCCAAGTGTGCAATAAAGAAATAAGCCTATATGGAGTAAAAATATAGGGGGACCGGTTCAGGTATAGAATAAAAAATCTACTCCAAATTAAAATGTTAACACTACTGCGGAATTGAATATACCTTGCAATTTGAATTCACATGGCAATTGGGGGACCAATAGCCATCCAAACCAAAATAAAAGCCAAATAACCCATGGCAGAGGCATGAAAGGGGGGTTATGGGGGTAAGGATAGAAGAGTGCACCTTGGATTAAAGGCTCCCTGATTAAGCTGATTAGTTTATGGTGGCACCCAAAGTCTCTCCCCGGCCTCTATCAACCCTCTTTCTCCTCCTTTCTTATACCCACTTGCATGCCTCCCTCTCTTCTACACACTTCAGAGAGAAAGCCACAGGTCCTCCTTCAGCTCCTCTAGCTAGCTAGATCCATAGATTACTCTAGCTAGAACACAAGTTCAACTCTCTCCTGGACTCATCAAGGTATGCAAATTGAATATGTCATCATGTCTGTGCACTAGATCTCCTCCAATTTTTTTCACATATACAAAATTCTCTTCTTCTTTCTTTGCCCTTTTCTTAGTGAGAAAACATAGATGTAATCTTCTTTGCTGTACTTAGAGATCTTTTTCTTATGATCCAGTGGTACTTGTTGCACTATATATGCATATGGAGGGAAGATGACATGATCTATGTGTTTGTGCTTGCATGTGGTAACCACACAGCCGTCAAGCAGCTGCTGCATGGCGAACCGGTGGTGGGACGGCGGCCATTTGGGACTTCCCGGCGTGGCGCCAGAGCAGCCGACCGGCTCGTCGATGCCCAAGTCCGAGGCACAGGCACTTGTCCTCGTCAAAGAACCTGAGCCCAGCCCGACGTCCGGTGGCGCGGGGGCCGAGCACGCTGACGAGACCAACGAGTCCGGCGGCGGCGAGCCACGCGATCCGGGCGCCGTGGTGGCGGCCCCCAACCGCCGGCCCCGTGGCCGCCCGCCGGGGTCCAAGAACAAGCCGAAGCCGCCCATCTTCGTGACGCGCGACAGTCCCAACGCGCTGCGCAGCCACGTGATGGAGGTGGCTGGTGGCGCCGACGTGTGCGACGCCATCGCCCAGTTCTCGCGCCGCCGCCAGCGCGGGGTGTGCGTGCTCAGCGGCGCGGGCACCGTCGCCAACGTGGCCCTGCGCCAGCCGTCGGCCCCCGGGGGCGCGGTCGTGGCCCTCCACGGCCGCTTCGAGATCCTCTCGCTCACGGGCACCTTTCTCCCGGGGCCTGCGCCGCCGGGGTCGACGGGGCTCACCGTGTACCTGGCCGGCGGGCAGGGACAGGTGGTCGGCGGCAGCGTCGTGGGCCCGCTCGTTGCCGCGGGCCCCGTCATGGTGATCGCGTCCACGTTCGCTAACGCCACCTACGAGCGCCTGCCGCTCGAAGACGAGGAGGAGGGCTCGGGCCCGCCGATGCACGGCGGGGTCGAGCCGCCGCCGTCGCTCATGGCCGCCGGAGGAGGGCATGGGATGCACGACCCGTCGATGTACAGCCTGCCGCCGAGCAACGGGCACCTCGGCGGAGGCGGCGGTGACGGGTTCCCTTGGGCGCCGCACTCTCGCGCTCCCTACTGACGGCAATGGCGAATTGGGGATCGATGGCTGAAGTACTAAGCAGTGGCGCTATATGCGTGCATGGTTACTGTTCCATTGGAGGTCGAGATGGATCATGGATGCATGGATTGGCGCCATTAGCTAGGTTAGTACTAGTACATATGATGATCAAGTGGTGATTAATTAGGATCCTTCGTACTCGTAGTATTACTTTTTTATAGTGAAATAATTCTTAAAATGCCAGTGTGTTTATTATTATGTACTTAATTAATTGAGCTAGACATGAACAATATTGCTAGCTAGCTCGGATCAATTCATGCAACAATGTTTGGTTCTTGATCGATCATATTCGTCATGTTCAATTGGTTTCTAGGTGGTCAATTTCTCTCTACCTTAGTGCAAAATTCTTTCCTCCCTCCCCATTTCTTTGAATTTGTTTCCTGGCTAACTTGTGCTTGTGATTGTTACTTCAAAGGAAACACACGAATCATACATGCTTGTGCTTGTTGCTTCAAAACAAACCTAATTGCTTTTAATAGAATTCGTTAATCATTTTCCCAATCCATAACTGGTTAAGTAGTAGCTTGGTTTGGTCCCAAATCTGACACTATCTTGAGTGCTCTTTTTATTGGTCCCCCATTGTTTCCAAACTTGAACTCTGTCACGGTTGTGCATCTGCACAATGTATTAGATATACTAGGAATAAGCTTGAAGAGAACGAAGGGTTTTCAGTGAACTTAAGTATGCGCTCTAGAAAAACATTAGTGTTAAATATGTTGTACACCTGTCATGGATTGTGAACTTTAGTTACAAACTTGCATGCAATATGCATGCCCACATAGTTCCACACAGTTCTGGACTAGCTAGTTGGCTTTCTGTTTCTTATGATAATGTATATGTACATATAGTGCAATTCCGATGATTTTGATAACTAAGCTTTCTAATATTTACACCGCAGCCCTCTTAATTGTTTTCTTTGGGGTAAAACTGAAGTGGTGCTTCCTTATAGATATCACATATATGCACTTCCATTATTTTATATCCCTTAAATCAATTTGTTGGTTGTTTGAAAATCTAACTACAAGTTAAGCAATGTTAATTTCTCCATGATGCATAATCAACTAAATTACATTACTCACCAAAAGAAAATATACTCAAAGCTCTTCATATTTATACTACTTAGGATTGAATAATTACCAAGCTTGGGGATAGCCACAAACATTACAACATAGTTCATATGTATGTACTAAATAAAACATGCTTAACAAAATAAGAACCGATAAGTTATGCATGCATGGTACTACAAACATTTGTAATATACATTTATATTTGAATTAGGAATTGCATAATCACATAGTTCTATTCCTACACTTTAGGTTTCTTATATGTGAATATCACATATAAAAGTATGCTTGTATTGAGAAAGGAGAACCATTTTATTCAAGAAACATAGCCAAAAATACCACATGAGAAAACACATAACGTAAAGAGAAACATGGAGAGAAGTTAAACATGGCAAGAGATAAATGTAGAGATTGAGTATGATTTTTACTTTTAGTTATCGCATAAGAATAATGCTTCAATAAACCTAAAAAATTTATCGTATAAATAAGACAATTAGATAATCTGGAAATTGTATCCCATCACATTGTGTGTGTGAGAGAGAGAATAAATGGAGTATAGATCCATGCAATTATGGATACAATGAAGTGAATTCATGAGTAGATACCAAGTATGGCTGATGTTAGCATTGCACATTCCCTCTCAGTTGCCCAAATTTATACCAGAAATCATATGAGTTAATTCTTATTTGTATTCTATTATGTTGTATATCTATATTTCACTCTTTTTGTTTTGTGAGGAGGTAAAACACACGATCTTCCTATTTAATTTTTTATTAGTCGTATACTTACAACAATATTGACAAAATACTTTTTTATATTGGAGTACTGCACAAGGAAAGGTAAAAATATATATGTTAAGTTGCATTCTCAAAGGACTAACAAGGCTGTCTCACAATGAGCAAATTTTCTCCAAAAACCTTATAAGAAGATCATCTGATGAACAAAACAACAATGCATCAGCCATATCTCCAATTTAATATAGAATAAATCATGAAGCATTCAAATCAGAAAAATCTAAAAAAACATTGCATGTTTTAAATTTATATCAAATATACAAATGCTCACAATCCAATCGGGTTTATTTGAACACTCATCATATATATTGATCGTTCTAAGGACATGTTTCTCAACTAATACATCTATTCAACACATCATAACTCAACAAGCCTTCTACCATAAGATTTTTGGGGTTAGGTAGAAACAATGGGCTGTAAGAATTTGATCATTCATAAAACCGCATGAGCGGGACGGACATTCAGTCAACAAATTAGCCATCAAGCAAACATATTGATGGAAACTTAGCCATAAATTCAAGACATAATAATCTATAGCTAACAAAATAGTTCTCATTACAATACAATTTGTTAAAAGAGAAGCCACTTCAAGGTCCTAGCCCACCTTGTTCACGGATCTATAGAACCTTGAGTGTCATTTCTAACAACTTAGAATGTTGCTCAATACGTTAAAATTCATGGAAACAACCTCAAATGTAGTTAGGGATGATCTTGCTACAAATTCATTTGCACTTGTCTATCACAGTCGGCTGCCCAAAGTCTATCTCCTCTACTGTATAGATCCACTATGGGGGTCTATGTAAATACTGATATGTTGTGCATTAGTATGCACTAGAAACATATTAAATTTCAAAATTGTTCAAACCTAGTCGCAGGCAATCCTCGCACCAAAAATTAATTGTGATGCCAGCATTAACACTTATCATGTGTTATTCTTCTAGTGTATTTTTGGATATCTTAGGAGGCGCGAGGTTGCGGCACTAGCACTATCCACTCATGGATACATGAGAAGGAGAAGGTAGTCTATGATAGTAAATCGGGGCACCCAAATATAAAATTGAAAACATACCTTGCTCACAACCAAACAATTCAAAGTAATGACTTTTAGCAACTTGGATTTTCCTGAAACAAACAGCTCAGTCATATGAAAAAGAATTTTATGATTTAAAATGTGCTTCAACGTTGGTACTAGATTCAGATTATTAGCCTTTTCATCTTGGTAATCCACTTATACATGAATGATTTCAGTTCATGGGATGATTTACAAGACGCTTAGCAAGTGATTTTTCATAAACCATGAAGAGCATTATATTCATTTGTTGTGAAGCACATATATAGTAAGATTAGATTCTCTAGTAACGTGATTTAATCAATGTGCATAGCGTTGAAATATTAAGCAATTTCCACATGAGATTAATTACTGAAATCAACATCACTTAAACAATAGCAGATCTAAATACATGCAGTCAAACATGCACATCTAGTAGATTCGTAAGTCTAGCAAGAACTAGTTCCAACAAAGAGAGGAATAGCACATACGTGTTGACCGGGCCATTCCTATTGTCGCCCATGGTGTTGTCGAGGTAGTCGGTCGTCGAATGTGTAGAGGGAGAAGACATCATTTCCGTCTTGAAAGCATATACGAACATATGCGAGAAGTTACACCGAGCGCTCCCAAAAACCTTATCATCCATAGGACCTAAATGGATGGGAAGCCTAGAGAGCGTCGAACATGCACATGCGTGTTGACATGTCTCTAGGCTAAATGGATGCAAGCCTAATTAGCTTGTGCGCAATGGAATTTTTTTTCTTCCACAAAACAAACTCGAACTCGATTTAGGTCGCACGCGGGTGCTGGAAGGAGGAGTGCGTGTCCTTCTCTTCCCACTCAAGAAACAGTCCACGTTATAATCTGCTCCAACTCTGTTATAACTAACAATAAAATACTAAACTTTATACCCCACATCTCCCAAGAATAGAGTTGTGCCTTTAAGGTTTCAGAATTTATTAAACTACATGTGCTGCCAACGGTCTGGGCTACAACCCATAGGCTGGTCATAGTGCTAAGTAACTTAGACTAGTAACATGCACATGTTACTAGTTTATGTTACTACCTTCGTAGTGGGTAGTAATATGTGTATGGTGTCATGTAAGACCTAATTAATAAGGTTTTAGACTCATATGGTCTTGATATGTCTGATGTTATGGTAACTAGCTAAGTTATTATCTTTCTCTCTTTCTTCATTTATTATCATGCCATGTCACCAATTTGCTTACTTGGCATTGCATGTACATACATGTTACTAGCTAAGTTACTCCCACTACGACTAGCCATATAAAATAACACATAGTGTCATCGAAAACGAGCTAGGCGATCGTTCACAATATGCCTAAACGTGTTTTTTCTGGCAATCACATGTATTTCTATCGATAAGGCTTGCACATTGCTACTGCAGTACTACACGCGAAGAGTGCTAATTCGATCGAACTAATTGACACTCAATGGCCAATGTCGCCTAAAGCTAAATAAGTGAGAGGAGTTGCAAGGGGGAAAAGTATGTGGTGTGGGCCTGCGTGAGTGCATGGAGATGGAACGCAATGTCCGCACATCATGCTATTAAGCCCATATATCTCCTCCAATCTTTCATACTATCTTAGCCAGCATCCAGCCTGTTGAGCCCTTTTGCAGCCCATGGAAAGTATAACGTCGCAGCTAGCTTTTTTGTAATTCTAAAAAGAAGGTATCCTTCTTTTGTGATTTTTTTGTTCTATATACTTTTTTGTGGATTTTTTAACGTATTATTAGTATTACCTTGTAATGATATCTTTTCTGCTATGTCAAAAGGAAAAAGAAAAACTTTTATGCCAACTATACTTTGCCGTCAGCCACAGACATCTTTTCATCATTTATCTTTTTTGTGTGATACTTTCGATCTAATGGTCAGAGTATATATGTTTTTTGTAGTGTAATGTTTTACTTTTCCATCTGAATCTCTTTAAAGTTGTGAGGCTATTTCACCTTCATATTAGCAACTGATCTTCTCTTTGTCTGTCTCTTTTTTAAATGATTATTAGTATTTAGGTAAGACCATAATACATATAAGCTTCAGTAAGTGTCTTCTAGAAGCTGACTTAAATTAGTGGTTCCATATTTCAGATTTGTAATTAAGAAATTATGGCCGTAAGTGTTCTCCACATTACTGATGAATGGCGAATGAAATTCTTTGCTTTTGCTATGTGGTTGTCTTCCTGCCATGGTTTTCTTTTTTTATTTTGTGAACCGTGAACAAGTTAAAACAAATTATTCCTTTTAGAAATGTCCACAGACGAATGACTCGCATCTCCTAGAAATGTATGTGTACTTATCGATTCCTTGTGTCGAGTGTTAGGAATCCACTGTAATCCACTACACAACACACACTAGTAGAAAAAAGGGCTTTCGTCCAGAGCCCTCCGGAGCATTTGTCCCGGATATGTTAGGATCCGGGACCTAAGGCCACATTAGTCCCGGTTCCAACAGCTAG
Organism: Avena insularis; assembly: GCA_023614405.1. NCBI lineage: Eukaryota > Viridiplantae > Streptophyta > Magnoliopsida > Poales > Poaceae > Avena > Avena insularis. The sequence continues at coordinate 393,428,713 of CM042695.1, forward strand.
GACGCCGATAACACTTAGTCCCGATTCGACCCGTTCGTATTACCAACCGGAACTAAAGGTGTGAAGGCGGGTGTGAACGTGAGTAACACCCTTTAGTTCCAGTTTGTGTCTCCAGTCAGGACTAAAGATGGACCTTTGGTCCCGGTTTAAGATATCAACCGGGATTAAAAAAATTGGCAAAAAAAAACTTTGGTGAGTTCTGTCACGGCAGGAAAATGGGCAAAAATCCTGCCGTGGCAAGATATTTCTGTCCACTACACCACCACCCCCACCACCAGATCGCCTTTTCTAGTTCCGAAAGCATGCCACAAAATTATAAAAATTCTAAAAATAAAATCCTCCACACTGTAGTTATATTAAGTGATTTAGTTGTTACGGAAATTAACAAACATGAATTTCGATATATTTTGTCAAAAATTGTCATGGAAACTTCAAACGGCTATAACTTTTGCGTATGATGTTGGAAAAAAAACGTACGACCTATCAAAATATGCGGAAAAAAATTTGGAGTTCGATTTCGACCGTCTTAGTCCATTTGAGATTATTTTAGATTTTTAAAATTCGAAAAGGAAAAAAGTTATTTAAAAATTATTTTTTTAGCAAAAAAATTTATGCCATATTTGGATTCCTCGCATTTTTCTGATAATAATGGATATATTATTTGTCGAATTTTGATTTACCAATTTCGATTTAAATAAATAAATGGCAAAAATAATAAAATATTATTTTAATTAGTTTTTTACTTTCATTGGATTAAAATATTATTATTAGTTATTTATTGTTGTTTACTTAAATAGTTGTTTTTAGTTTTGAAATATTAAAACGTGTGACATATTGATATGAGCTAATAGGATTGATATGGTAGTATTAACGAGGTACAAATGGGCTTCGTACAAGGATATCCTAATGGAACAGAGAAATTAAGCGTGCTGGGGGTGAAGTAGTGCTAGGATGGGTGACAGACAGAGAATTCTGTGATTTGAGATTAAGTATAGTTAGTGTTCAAAATATTTCAAGTGAGTGAGAGATATCAACGAGTCAAACAATTCAAAAATTAAAAAAAATATAAAAATTAAAAAAAATCGAAAAAATACAAATCAGAACTAAAGGTCTCACGTTCGGCCGTGGCCCAGAACTAAAGGACTACGGACCTATTTTCTACTAGTAACGGTAGATCTTACACTAGAAAACGCTGGAATCCACTGTTTTCAACCAGGAGTATCTAATTCCCAGCAAGTCTCGCGTACGTAGCTCAGCAGGCGAAAATCTTTTTTTTTTGTTAAGGACAGCAGGCGAAAATCTTCATAACCGTACCGGAGTCGAAACACGAGTTTAAGTTTTGTATAATTCGACTCCAATAGGGAACCCCACAAGCAGGCCACAATATTACGTCACGACGTCGACGTTGACGCCTAGCCGGGCCCGCAGCGGATGCTGGGGTTGCGCTACCTACCGAGTTGGTCGTCGAGATCCTGGAGCGCGCCTGCGTCCAAGCCGTGGCTCCGCCGGGTGTCGCGCCGCTCCTTCGTCCGGCGCGCCTCCCGACCCCGGCGCGTCCTCCTGCTGGGATTCTTCGTTTTTGACCACGCAGACGACGACGAAGAGGAGTAGGCGATGCTCCAGCCCCGCTTCGTCATGGGCCCGGGCCCGGCTGGGTGGCGGTGCCCCTGCAGGCCGCGGCTGGACCCTCGCTGCCTGGACCTGGACCCCGTCCTTTCTCGCAACGGGTACCTCGTGCTCCGCCGCGTCTCCTTGGCCAAGCCTGGCGGCCGCATGCCCACCGCCATCAACTACTGTGTGTGCAACCCCGCAACCAGCATCTTCCACTTCCTCCCGCCATTCCACGTCGATGAAGACATCGGGTTCTAGGAGTACAGCTGCGTTGCTCACCGGGAGAGATTTCAAGTACCGGTCGGTCTCTGCCTCGTCCTCGTCCTCGTCCTCTTCATCGTTCGAGCTCGTGGTGGCGGGGATCCCCACGGGACGAACTGAGCTGTTGGTCAGCGTTTTTTCCTCCCGCACGATGCGGTGGAGCTGTGCGGACAACGTCGACATCCCCGTGTGCTTCATCAACAACGACACGGCGCAGAGCTATCGCCGGCGACCGGAACACACGCTTGGCGGCACAACATGGACAAATCTGGAGATGCACCCTAGGCGCCCCCCGGCCGTCTGCGAGGGTGGCGTCATCTGCTGGCAGTGCACCTGCGACGGCACCGAGCGGGTCATGCTCGAGCTGATAATGGATCTGCATGATGGCCAATGGTCCAGAGTGCGGATTTTCCCAGCGTAAGTTGGGCCCCCGACACCATGAGTGTTGTCCATTTGTTGGAGATTCGTGCAGAGTCAACTCGGTCATCGTCCGTGGAACATTTGCATTTAGGCCCTCCAGCTATTTCAGATTTAACCCTCGGTCCAGAAGAGAGCATGACCACCCAACCCCAAAACAAAGTCAACAGACGCGTCGTTCTCCTCCTGATCTGGATCAGGGGCCTCTCCAACCTGTCTCCTCCTCCCCAATCTTCCTTCTTGTCGTCGCACCCACCTCGTCGGCCGCGTCGCGGAGCGTGACGACGTACTCCTTGCGCGCTTCCCCGTCCCCATCCACCCAGTCACCCGCACCTCGTGCGCGTCCATCCAGTCGCCCCCACCTCGCGTGTGTCCCCGTCTGCGTCGGCGAGAAGGCCCTGCGGGGGAGGGCAGGGGGAGCGGACGAGCAAGCCCTACGGGGCAGGGGTGATGACCCACAAGTGTAGGGGATCGCAACAGTCTTCGCGAGTAGTATTACCCAATTTATTGATTCGACACAAGGGGAGACAAATAATACTTGCAAGCCTTAACAACTGAATTGTCAGTTCACCTGCACTGGAAATAGTTCTTGCTGACAGAAGTTTATCAGTAGCAATAGCAAAGCAACAGTAACAACAATAGCAACAGTAACAGCAACAGTAGGATTCGAGTGCGGTAGGCATAGGGATGGATGGACGAACGTTGCATGGACGAGTCTAAACATGTAACTTCAAAGAACTAGGGCATTGCAGATAAATAATAATAAGCATCCAAGTACTAAACAATCCTAGGCATGTGCTCCAAATATAGTCATACGTGCTCGCAATGAGAACTTGCACAACATCTTCTGTCCAGTCAGCCCGTGGCAGCGAGGCCTCTAGGGAACTACTTGTTGGAATTATGCCCTAGAGGCAATAATAAAGATGTTATTATTATAATTCTTGTTCATGATAAAGTTTATATTCCATGCTAGAATTGTATTAAGCGGAAACTTTAATACTTGTGTGGTTTGTGAACAACACCGTGTCCCTAGTATGCCTCTATGGACTAGCTCATTGATTAATGATGGTTAAGGTTTCCTAACCATAGACATGAGTTGTCAATTAATAATGAGATCATATCATTGGGAGAATGATATGATGGACAGACCCAAACTAAGCGGAGCAATTAGATCGTGTCATCGTGTTCATCTTTGCGAAGCTTTTCTTATGTCAAATATTGTATTCCTTAGACCATGAGATAATACAACTCCCTGGTATCGGAAGAAAGCTTTGAGGTCATCAAACGTCATCCTATGAGAGGGTGATCATAAAGGTGTCTCTCAGGTGATCGGAAAGTACCTGTTGGATTGTATGTATCGAGATGAGATTTGTCCCTCCCAAGTCGGAGAGATATACTTCGGGCCCACTCGGTAATCGATATCAACACCGCTTGCAAGCACGTGGTTAAGGAGTTAATCAAAAAGTGATATCGGATTACGGAACTGTAGGGGTTCGTAGCATGGAAAACAAAAATTTTCTATCGCATACAAACAAACAAGCCAAGATCTATCTACTAGATTGTAGCAACGAGTCGATGGAATAACTCACCCTCGAAGATTCCAAAGTGTTTAACGAGAGCAGATTCTCGTGGGTGATGTAGTCGTACTCTTTCCGATCTCAAGATCGTGTAGACGCTCCTTCCACCAAATAGCCTTATAGCCCAGCAATGGTCACACGCTCGGTACTGACGAAGACCTTCCTCTCCTTGTTCCAGTGAGGCGGAGGTTGTAGCACTCTCGCGATTCCTAAAGACAACGGCGTGGTACTGGGAGGTAGAGGGAAATCCCGCAGGGCTTCGCCTTAAGTGCAAGTAGTATGGTGGAGCTTATGAGAGAGGCTATTAGTGGTCTAGTAATTAGACACACCAATTAGAAGGCTCTAAATCAATTAGAAGGCTCTAAACCGAAATAGCTCTAAACCGGGGTTTAGATCTAGGGTTTAGTTTAGAGGATAGGAACTTGTGTGTGCTAGGAGGGGAGGCCCTGCCCCTCCCTTTATAGGTGGGAGGGCCGGCGGCCAAGGGGAGGAGTCCCTCCCCAAGTCGGCCTTGGGAGGCGCGCCGGCCAAGGGGACTCCTCCCCCAAGTCGGTCTCCACCTCCTCCTCTTTCCCCACTTCCCAAAATTGCCGTTTGACTTTCAAACTGGTCGTTTGACTTTTCAATTTAGGATTTAAATAAACCCTTTATTTTGGACAGCAAGAACACCTAGTACATGATGCAATCATTCCAATATGTAATGACACATTCATGTACCCTTCCCCCTCCGGAGTGCCGGACATTCCGGGACCTGCTAGAATGTTCCCGATGAAAACACCGGAATCATTCCGCTACTCAAACGGACTTTCCTTATATGAATCTTATTCTCCGGACCATTCCGGATCACCTCGTGATATCCCGGATCCCATCCGAGACTCCGAACAACATTCGGTCTCTTTCTCATAATACCATAACTACTCAAACAACGTCGAATCCTTAAGTGTGTCTCCCTACGGTTCGTGAATTATGCGGACATGATCGAGACACTTCTCCGAACAATAACCAATAGAGGAATCTGGAAATTCATATGGCTCACATATTTCTCGATTACTGCGATCGAATGAACCACTTACATACGATACCAATTTCCCTTTGTCTCACGATATGTTACTTATCCGAGGTTATGATCGTCGGTATCTCGCATACCTAGTTCATCCTCGTTCGATAATTACTCTTTTCTCTCCCGTGATATGTGATCCCTTGTGACCAAGTCACATGCTTGCAAGCTAATTGGATGACATTTCACCGAGAGGGCCCAGAGAATATCTATCCGTCATGTGGATGGACAAATCCCACTCTTGATCCATGTGTTTCAACCAATACTTTCCGAACACTCAATGCCACCTTTATAGCCACCCTGTTACGGTGTGGTGTTTGATGACATCAAAGCATCCATCCAGAAAAGGTGATATGCATGATCTCATGGTCGAAGGAATTATGTTACTATGTATCAGAAAGCATATAGCAATTGAACTATTGAAATGACTTGATCTTTATGCTACGCTTATCTATAGGAGTATGTCCACCATATCATTCTCCTAACGATATGATCTTGTTGTTTGATAACATCTCAATGTTCATGATAGGGAAACCACAATCATCAATCAACCAACAAGCTAGTGAAGTATAGAGGCTATACTAGGGACTTCAAATTAAGTTTACAATTCACACAAGTATTAATGTTTCCTTGTTAATACTATTATAGCATGAATATAAACATTTATCATAAACACAAAGATATATAATAATAACTACATTTATTATTGCCTCTAGGGCATATCTCCAACAGTCTCCCACTTGCACTAGAGTCATCTAATCTAGTTTACATGGTAATATACCGAACACCCATGGCAGTTTGGTGTTGGTCATGTTTTGCCCTCGGGAGAGGTTTAGTCAACGGATCCGCCACATTCAGATCTGTGTGTACTTTGCAAATCTTTATATCCCCATCCTGGATATGTTCTCGAATAGCGTGAAAACGCAGCTTGATATGCTTTAGCTTCTTGTGTGACCTTGGTTCTTGCGCATTGGCTATGGCGCCCATGTTATCACAGTAGATAGACATTGGGTCCAGCACACTTGGAACCACACCCAGCTCTGTAATGAACTCTTTCATCCATATCGCTTCTTGTGAAGCCTCAAGCAGCCATTTATTACGATTCAGTTGAATATCTCGCCACAAAGCTTTGCTGTGCACTCCTCCAGCTAACTGCTGCACCATTCAAAATAAATACGTATCCATATTGTGATTTAGAATCATCCGGATCGGTGTTCCAACTAGCATCAGTGTAACCATTAACAACGAGCTGTTCATCACCTCCATAAGAAAGAACCATATCCTTAGTTCTTCTCAAGTACTTAAGGATGTTTTTGATCACGTCCAATGATCCACTGGATCACTTTGATATCTGCTAGTTAAACTAACGATATGCAATGTCGGGTCTAGTACATAGCATGGCATACATTAGAGATCCTATGGCTGATGCATAGAGTCTTACTCATCCTTTCTCTATCTTCTGCGATGTCGGACTTTGAGTTTTACTCAAGGTCGTATTAGCAACATGGGCAAGAACCCTTTCTTGCTATCTTCCATTCAAACCTCTTTAGAACTTTGTCCAAATATGTACTTTGTGACAATGATATTTGGCGTTCGATCTATCTCTATAAATCTTTATGCCTAATATGTAAGCTTCGCCAAGATCCTTCATTGAAAACTATTATTCAAATATTCCTTGACACTATTAAGAAGGTCTACATCATTCCCAATCAACAATATGTCATCCACATACAGTATTAAGAATGCTCTGAGCTCCCACTCACTTTCTTGTAAACACAAGCTTCTCCATAAGTTTGTATAAAACCAAAACTTTTGATTACCTTATCAAAACGTTGATTCCAACTTCGGGATGCTTGCTTCAATCCATAGATGGACCGTTGAAGCTTGCATACCTTGTTAGCATCTTTAGGATCGACAAAACCTTTGGGTTGCATCATATACAACTCTTCATCAATGTCTCCATTGAGGAATGCTGTTTTGACATCCATCTGCCATATCTCATAATCATAATATGCAGCGATTGCTAACATAATCCTCACAGACTTTAGCTTCGCTACCGGTGAGAAAGTCTCATCGTAGTCAACTCCTTGAATTTGTCGAAACCCTTTTGCGACAAGTCGAGCTTTATAGACAGTAACATTACCATCAGCATCTGTTTTCTTCTTGAAAATCCATTTGTTCTCGACAGCCTTTCGCCATCTGGTAAGTCCACCAAAGTCCATACTTGGTTTTCGTACATGGATCCAATCTCGGATTTCATGGCTTCTTGCCATTTATTGGAATCTGGGCTCATCGCTTCCTCATATGTCTCGGGGTCATCGGTGTTGTCCACCAACATGACATTCATAACGGAATCATACCAATCTGGAGTGGTACGAGTTCTCGTTGACCTCCGAGGCTCTGTAGCAACTTCAACCAAAGTTTCATGATCACCATCATTAGCTTCCTCTCTTATTGGTGCAGGCACCACAGGAACTTCTTCCGGTGCTGCGCTACTCGCAATTTCGAGAGAAGGTTCGATAACCTCGTCGAGTTCTACTTTCCTTCCAGTCACTTCTTTCGAGAGAAATTCCTTCTCTAGAAAGGATCCATTCTTAGCAACGAAGATTTTGCCTTCGGATCTATGATAGAAGGTATACCCAATAGTTTCCTTCGGGTATCCTATGAAGACGCATTTTTCCGCTTTGGGTTCAAGCTTGTCCGGCTGTAACTTCTTTACATAGGCTTCGCATCCCCAAACTTTAAGGAACGACAATTTAGGTTTCTTCCCAAACCATAATTCATATGGTGTCGTTTCAACGGATTTAGACGGTGCCCTATTTAAAGTGAATGCGGCTGTTTCTAATGCATAACCCCAAAATGATAGTGGTAAATCTGTAAGTGACATCATAGAACGAACCATATCTAAGAGAGTTCGATTACGACGCTCGAGACACACCATTACTGTTGTGGTGTTCGGCGGTGTCAACTGTGAAAGTATTCCACATTTCTTCAAATGCTCGCCAAACTCGTAACTTAGATATTCACCTCCACGATCAGAACGTAGAAATTTAATCTTCTTGTTACGTTGATTCTCTACCTCACTTTGAAACTCCTTAAACTTCTCGAAAGTTTCGGACTTATGTTTCATGAAATAGATATACCCATATCTACTCAAGTCATCCGTGAAGGTAAGAACATAACGATAACCACTGCGCGATGCTACACTCATTGGACCACACACATCGGTATGTATGATTTCCAATAAGTCTGTAGCTCGCTCCATTATACCAGAAAATGGAGTCTTAGTCATTTTACCCATCAGACATGCCTCGCATCTTTCAAGTGATTCAAAATCAAGTGATTCAAGAAGTCCATCGGAATGGAGTTTCTTCATACGCTTCACTCCAATGTGACCAAGACGACAGTGCCACATATAGGTCGAATTATCGCTTGATTTCAAACGTTTAGCCTCAATGTTGTTGATATGTGTATTTCCACTATCGAGATTCAATATGAATAGACCATCTATCAAAGGTGCATGTGCATAAAACATATTACTCATATAAATCGAACAACCATTATTCTCGGATTTAAACAAGTAACTGTCTCGCAATAAACAAGATCCCGATATAATGTTCATGCTCAACGCAGGCACCAAATAACAATTATTTAAGTATAAAACTAATCCCGATGGTAGATGAAGAGGTAGCGTGCCGACCGCGATCACATCAACCTTTGATCCGTTTCCTACGCATCGTCACCTCGTTCTTCACTAGCTTCCGTTTATTACGCAGCTCTGTTTGAGTTACAAATATGAGCAACCGAACCAGTATCAAATACCGTGCACTACTACGAATACTAGTGAGATACACATCAATAACATGTATATCAGATATACCTTTCTTCTTGATGTTGCCGTTCTTCAAATCCGCCAAGTACTTTGGGCAATTCCGCTTCCAGTGACCTTCTCTCTTGCGGAAAGCACTCAGTTTCAGGCTTAGGTCCAGCCTTGGTCTTCTTCGTCGGCGTGGTAACTTTCTTACCACCCTTCTTGAAGTGTCCCTTTTGCTTAGACTTGCCTTTCTTGAATTTGGTGGTCTTATTGACCATCAACATTTGGTGCTCTTTCTTGATCTCCACTTCTGCAGATTTTAACATAGCAAATAGTTCTGGCAACTCTTTGTTCATGTTCTGCATGTTGTAGTTCATCACAAAGTTCTTGTAACTTGGTGGTAGTGATTGGAGGATGCGTAAACCCCAAAGTATTAGGAATCACTATACCCAAACTTTGAAGTTTATTTGCGTGCCTGGACATCTTAAGCACATGCTCACTTTGGAGCTACCCTCTTCCATCTTGCAGTTAAAGAACTTTTCAGATGCTTCATAACTTTCAATTGCCGCATGAGTCTCAAAGATTAATTTGAGATCCTCGACAATATCATATGGATCTGACTCTTCAAACCTTTTCTGAAGCTCCGATTCTAAACCATACAAGATAGCACACTCGAACTATGGAGTCTTGATTCTTAGGCGAGGTAAACATTCTTTACTTCATCGGTAGCATCACTGCAGTGGGTCACCTAGCGGTGCATCCGACATAGGTCAAATTAATTACCGTGAGGACAATCCTCAAATTGCGGAACCAATCCACGAAGTTGCTTCCATTGTTTTTCAACTTTTCTTTCTCTAGGAACGCATTAAAATTGATGGTAGGGGCTGCCATTGATCTACAACATATTTGCAATAGTTTAGACTAAGTTTATGACAAATTGAGTTCAAATTAATTAATGAAATGAAACTAGGTGAACTCCCACTCAAAACAACATCCCTCACATTGTTTTAGTGATCACACGAACCAAATCCACTACATTAACACCGATCATCACGAGAGTTGATATAGTTTCAATGGCGAACAACCATCATGTTCATCATATCTACTATATGATTCATGCTTTACCTTTCGGCGATCCGTGTTCCTGAGGCCATGTTTGTACATGCTAGGCTCGTCAAGATCAAACCTTAGCTACCGCATAAGCAAATCTGGCTTGCTTACGTTGTATTCACCCGCGGAATCAAAGACACCCGATCATCACGTGGTGCTTCGAAGCAGCAAGCTTTGGCAACGGTGCATACTAAGGGTGAACACTTTAGAACTTGAAATTTATGTGCATGAGGGATCATCTTATAATGCTACCGTCGTCTACTAAGCAATACAAGATGCATAAAGGATTAACATCACATGCAATTCATAATATGTGATATGATATGGCCTTTCTTCTTTGTGCTTCCGATCTCCATCTTCAAGCACGAACATGATCTCCATCATCACCGGCATAGCATCAAGGTCAATGACGCTTCTTCATGGTTGTCGTCCACCAGCTTCAACTATTACAACTATTTTGAATAGACACGCAGTTCTTAACAGAAATTAAAGACAACCATATGGCTCACGGTTGCCAACTTACAATAAGGAACATTGCATACATCAAATATAATCACAATCATGGCCATATCACATCATCGCACACCTCGCAAAACAAAGTTAGACGCTTCTACTTTCTTTGCATATTTTACGTGGTTTGGGGCTTTCCATAAGTGTCGTTCTAACTTACGAACAAGAACCACAACATTGATACTAGCATTGTTGATTACCCGTTGTAAATTGGATCTTTACTATGCTAGGAGAAACAGGCACCATAAAGCCACTTATGCAATACAAGTTGCATGTTAAGCGTGGAGCAAGTCTCATGAACGATGTCATGTAAGGTTCGCCCGGGCCGCTTCATCCCAACATACCACAAGATGCAAAGTACACAAAAAGCAATCTACAATAAAAGCATCAACGCCCATAATGACCATTGTGTTCTACTCGTGCAACAGATCTACATATAGACACGGCTCTGATACCACTGTAGGGGTTCGTAGCATGGAAAACAAAAATTTTCTATCGCATACAAACAAACAAGACAAGATCTATCTACTAGATTGTAGCAACGAGTCGATGGAATAACTCACCCTCGAAGATTCCAAAGTGTTTAACGAGAGCAGATTCTCGTGGGTGATGTAGTCGTACTCTTTCCGATCTCAAGATCGTGTAGACGATCCTTCGGCGCCACGTTCAGCAGCGCTCATGATCGGTCACACGTTAAATTTCGACGAAGACCTTCCTCTCCTTGTTCCAGAGGCGGAGGTTGTAGCACTCTCCTCGCGATTCGCAAAGACAACGGCGTGGTAATGGGAGGTAGAGGGGAAATCCCGCAGGGCTTCGCCTTAAGCCGGTGCGAGTATGGTGGAGCTTATGAGAGAGGCTATTAGTGGTCTAGTAATTAGACACACCAATTAGAATGCTCTAAATCAATTAGAAGGCTCTAAACCGAAATAGCTCTAAACCGGGGTTTAGATCTAGGGTTTAGTTTAGAGGATAGGAACTTGTGTGTGCTAGGAGGGAGGCCCTGCCTCCCTTTATAGGTGGGAGGGCGGCGGCCAAGGGGAGGAGTCCTCCCAAGTCGGCCTTGGGAGGCGCCCGCCAAGGGGACTCCCCAAGTCGGTCTCCACCTCCTCCTCTTTCCCCACTTCCCAAAATTGCCGTTTGACTTTCAAACTGGCCGTTTGACTTTTCAATTTAGGATTTAAATAAACCCTTTATTTTGGACAGCAAGAACACCTAGTACATGATGCAATCATTCCAATATGTAATGACACATTCATGTACCCTTCCCCCTCCGGAGTGCCGGACATTCGGGACACGCTAGAATGTTCCGATGAAAACACGGAATCATTCCGCCATTCAAACGGGACTTTCCTTATATGAATCTTATTCTCCGGACCATTCCGGATCACCTCGTGATATCCGGATCCCATCCGAGACTCGAACAACATTCGGTATCTTTCTCATAATACCATAACTACTCAAACAACGTCAATCCTTAAGTGTGTCTCCCTACGGTTCGTGAATTATGCGGACATGATCGAGACACTTCTCGAACAATAACCAATAGAGGAATCTGGAAATTCATATGGCTACATATTTCTCGACATTTATGATCGAATGAACCACTTACATACGATACCAATTTCCCTTTGTCTCACGATATGTTACTTATCCGAGGTTATGATCGTCGGTATCTCCGCATACCTAGTTCATCCTCACATCGATAATTACTCTTTTCTCGTTCCCGTGATATGTGATCCCTTGTGACCAAGTCACATGCTTGCAAGCTAATTGGATGACATTTCACCGAGAGGGCCCAGAGAATATCTATCCGTCATGTGGATGGACAAATCCCACTCTTGATCCATGTGTTTCAACCAATACTTTCCGAACACTCAATGCCACCTTTATAGCCACCCTGTTACGGTGTGGTGTTTGATGACATCAAAGCATCCATCCAGTAAAGGTGATATGCATGATCTCATGGTCGAAGGAATTAGGTTACTATGTATCAGAAAGCATATAGCAATTGAACTATTGAAATGACTTGATCTTTATGCTACGCTTATCTATAGGAGTATGTCCACCATATCATTCTCCTAACGATATGATCTTGTTGTTTGATAACATCTCAATGTTCATGATAGGGAAACCATAATCATCAATCAACCAACAAGCTAGTGAAGTATAGAGGCTATACTAGGGACTTCAAATTAAGTTTACAATTCACACAAGTATTAATGTTTCCTTGTTAATACTATTATAGCATGAATATAAACATTTATCATAAACACAAAGATATATAATAATAACTACATTTATTATTGCCTCTAGGGCATATCTCCAACAGGAACGAGTAAAGTACTTGCTGTGAACGAGATTGAACTAGGTATGACGGTACCGACGATCGAATCTCGGGCAAGTAAAATATCGCGCGACGAAGGGAATATATATATGGGATTGAATGAATCCTGGCATCGTGGTTCATCCGATATGATCATCGATGAATGTGTGGGAGTCAATATGGGTTTCCAGACCCCGCTGTTGATTATTGATATAAGATCATGTCTGCATATTCTCAAACCCGAAGGGTCACACACTTAACGTGTCTCGACGCTAGGATAGATTGGATAATTGGTTTATGAGTTTTTTCTTCGGAGTCTTGGATGGGATCCGTGACATCACGAGAGGTTCCGGAATAGTCCGGAGAATAAGATTCATATAAGGCAATGCAGTTTTTGGAGTTCAGAATTGTTTGGGTTAATCGGTATTGTACCGGAAGCTTCTAGAACCTTCCGGAGGGGGACCAACGTGGCCCCACCTGCCGGGAGGGGGCATGGGCCTATGAGGGAGTGCCCTGGCCGCATTGGGCCAGGGGCACAAGGCCCCATAGGGCCCAGCCGGCCAGATCTAGGGCAAAGCCTAGGAAAGCTTCTAGAAGGGGGGGGGGGACTTGCCCCCCACTCTTCCCTCCTTGGCCACCGGCCTAGGCTTGGGGGAGGGGCTAGGGTTGGCGCCCACCCCTCTATATAAATAGGGCTGGGGGCGCACCACCCCCCACACTTCCTCCTCAAGCCCTAGCCGCCCTGCTGCCCTCCTCTCTCTCTCCCTCCTGACTGCACGTAGGCGAAGCCCTGCTGCAGAAACTCTCCACCACTTGCACCGCACCGTCGCGTTGTAGATCCAATCCGTCTCTCCACCATACTTGCTGGACCAAGGAAGGAGGAGACGCCGAGGTGCCGCACGTGTGCATCTCTTGGAGGCATCGCCACTTGCGGTGTTAGATCGGAGCGGATCGCGAGGAGGAGAAGCGAGTACGACTACATCACCCACGCTCCGGATTTAACGCTCACAGCTTGAATCTTCAAGGGTATGAAGATCTCATCTAATCTATCTCGTTGTTTGCATCTCCTAGATTAGATCTTGGCTTTCCCGTTCGCATCCGTAGAATTTTTTTGATTTACTATGCTGCGAAACCCTTCACTACTGGCAATTAAGGTGTTCCTTTTAATAGAGCACCGGAGCAAAGCATTAACACTCTGTGAACACATGTGATCCTCACACCACAACCATCCCCTCCGGCTGTCCCAATTTCTGTCACTTTGGGGCCTTTGGATCCGGACAATGATATGTGTACACAACTTGCAGATAAGACCATAAAAATACTATCATAATGATTCAATAATAAGTTCAGATCTGAGATCATGGCACTCGGGCCCTAGTGACAATCATTAAGCACAACAAGTTGCAACAAAGTCAAATAGCACTAATAGAGATACTAGGCACTATGCCCCTAACAGATCTTATTCGATTACATGATAGAACTCATCCAATCCCTACCATCCACAAGCCTACAATGGGGGATTACTCACTCATGAATGAGGGAAACATCGGTAGTTGATGGAGATGCGTTGGTGATGACGATGGCGATGATCCTCTCGAAATTCCCCGTCCCGGCAGGGTGCCAGAACGGAGTTTCTGGATCCGAATCTTGGTTTCTCGTGGCGGCGGCGGAGCGAAACTCTTTCTAGAAAACTATCAAACCCCCCTCTGTTTTTAGGTCAGAAGGCAACTTATAGACGCGGAGAGAGGCCGAGGAGCTGCCTGGGGTGGCCAGACCTCCCCCAGGCGCGGGGTCAGTGGGCCCGTGCCTGGGGTGGGTCTGGGACCCCCAGGTCTCCCCTCTGTCTCCCCTTCTGGCTCCGTGGATCTTCTAGTGAAATATAATTTTTGGCATATTTTCCAGGATTTTTCCTGATAGTTCATTTTCTGCACAAAAACAAGACACCAAGGTAATTCTGCTGAAAACAGCGTCAATCCGTGTTAGTTGTATCCAAATCACACAAGTATAGAGGAAAAAGAATAGCAAAGTGTTCGAGAAAGTAGATACGTTTTGGACGTATCAACTCCCCCAAGCTTAGCATATTGCTTGTCCTCAAGCAATTTAGTTGAAAACTGAGTGCGATAAAAGAACTTTCACGAACACTTTGCTTCATATGATGTATATATTCTCAGCACAGGAGTAGATGCTTAGACAATTCATAATAAGGAGTATGCAACTAAGTCTACTCAATAGTCATTGCAAGCTATGAAGATAAACCAACTCAATAATAATAAGTAGCATGAAACATAAACATAAGCAACATTGCAATGCTCATGATAAGGTATGATTGAGTGGTATCTCGCTTGCCTTTGTTTGAAGTGCATAATAAGAATGCCAAGGCACCTCTGAAGTTCAAGTGAATACTAGAGATAAAGATGTCAGAGGTACAAGTATCAAAGTCATGACATAATTAACCAAGTTTTGGAACAAACACAAGAATGACAACTATGCTCTCAAGAAGGTGCTCATAGAATAAGTGGTGACTCAACAAAATTGTGAAAACGGTTTTGTGAAGGTTTTGAAAGGCTTCCTAATGCTGAAAGGAAGGTACTCATTAGCTTTGAGCTCTCATTGCCCCTATCATAGGCATCTTCATGTGGTTAAGGTGAAAGTGAGATCCACTCTGAATTATATGCTTGACAGACCATATACTGAAAATCCCAAGTCCCTTGAGTGCGAGGTCCACTCCGCATACTACTCAACTTTGGGTCCAGGCAAGTTCTTGTCATTGTAAGTATTTGCATATCATCGAGAACCGCCAACGGGGTACCCCTTGCATATGGTACAGGAGCTTTCCCATAACCAAAATGACAAGGCAAGCAGACAATAAGCATCTCAGCAATATTTTTATTTACTATATGCATAGTTTTTTTATTGAGGATGCTTCATAGATGACTCACTATGGTGATGCTGCAAGTTTCCACCATGATTAGGCATGGCTTAGGCTAACGGCCTAGGCGTTTCTCTAACACAGAATACAAACTCCATGGACTCATAAGTCCCCCTCTCATTTCGCATCGTTGACATCCGTAAACAAAAGAGCAAAGTATCAACTTGATGAGATATCCAATATGTGTTGAAAGCGTTCCCCGTGACAGCACGGTTCTGCTGACTCCCAATATATAATAAGCAAGCATATAACTTTCATGGACTAGTCACAATGGTTCAGAATTATTAAGCGCAAGGAATAAAGTGTGCCATCAAGTTCGTGAGAGCTTTACTAACTAACTTTCTCAAAACAGACAAATATTTTATTTTGAAAGAAAACACGGCATATGGAATATGCACTGAAATAGCAAATGATGCTAATAGGTAGGTCTGGTGGACACAGCTGGCAATATTGGTCTTGAGGAGTTGGAAACACAGGTAGAGCACGTACTTAGTGCAAGTGAAAGCTAGCAATAGAGAGGGAGCAACAAACGAGAGAGCAGTAACTGTCATAATCATGCTTGTAACAAAACATGACTAACTATGGCATGAAAGTGATACAAGAAATCTAAGGCAAAATAAATCATTGAGGCTTACTGAATATTGATTAGTCATATGCATGCGTGAGCATGTGCCAAGTCGATTCACATGAACAGTCAGAGGAGGATACCACAATGTCATACCAAAGTATGAATAAAACAATACAAGGAAACATTCATATGACATACTACAAACTATTAGCAAGCTGGAGCTAATCATAGACAAGCAAGAACTACTAAGCATCCATAATGACATACACTTTACACAAACAGGCTAAGCATGCTCACAATGATGAGTATATGTACAAAAAATGAAACAAATAGAGTTTGTTACCAGCCTCTTACCACACCTCGAGTTGTCTTAATCTTCATTATTGCCCTTCACTTGTGTGACTTGAATGATTAACATGAAAACCAATATCCACTGAGGACGGCTGAACCCTGCGAAGAACTCACAAAACCAAAGAAGAACAACAAATATTTTTGGTGTTTTTGATTTTTTAGAAACAAGCAAACAAAGAAAAACCAAACAAAAACAAAGCAAACCAAACAAAGCAAAATCTTTTTGGATTTTTATTTTAAGGCAAATCAAAGCAACGAAACAAAGAAACAAACCAAGAGAAACAATGAAAATATTTTTGGTATTTTTGTGTTTTTGAGAAAGAAGCAACAAGAACCAAAAAGAAAGCAAAACAAATGGATATACAAAGAACCGACCGAACATGATATATATATGAGTGTGATGTCGGTATACCTCCCCCCAAGATTAGGCTTTTGGCCTAAGCGGGGCTCAATAGCGCGGATAGTAACTCCATGCTGGTGGATCATCATAGGAATGATCATAGTCAGGCACCTGTGATGAAGAAGAAAACGCGCCCCAATCAAATGAGGGCTGCTGGTATGAAGACTCTCCCAAGTTGGAGGGCTGAACCGAATTGTCTTCGGCATCCTATTCAACATTCTCTTCTTGCTGGGAGAGTTCCCTAACATATGTGTCAACCTCCTCCTCCGTAAGTGACCATCCTTGCCTGTTATCAAAGTTAAACAAAACAGGTGCAGGCAAGTAAACTATTTTCTCACTCCTACCTTTTCTCCGACCTTGCTGGACAAAAGATAGTTCATACGGCAAACTTCTCACATTAGCCCCCAAAGAAACAAAATCATGCTGAATCATGGATTCAATATCAAGCCTCTCTATGGAAAACTGAAAATATGAATAATGAGGCTCTAAACCATGGAAAGCTAGCAACCTAGAAGCAATAAGACCTCCACAAATTCCGTCCTTCTCACGGTTTGTGGTGAGACGGTGAGCTATCAAAACACCCAAACTATAAGAACTATTCCTACCCAGGGCAACTGCAATAAAAGCTAGATCAAAAGAAGACAATTTTCTAGCAGTCTTTCTAGCAAGAACACACTTAGTAATGAAATAGGAAAAGTATCTAATAGCTGGGAGCTGGATGTTCTGAATTTTACCACTTTCCTTTGAGAAGTCGAAACCTTAGCAAATCTCAGCATACAAATCAACAAGTGACTTGGGCCTCTCCTTGATCTTCTCACAAGATCCCCACTGAAGTACTCTAATTGCTGCACAGAAATCAGCAAAAGGCAGGTTGACATGCATATTATATATTTTGTAATGGACCATGGGATTAGAGGTGGACCAAGTGAAATGGAAGTCCTGCACAAAAGCCATGGTTAGCTTAACATATTGTATTGGTTCACCTTCAACAAAGTGCTCCAACCCTGCACTTGTAACCAAAGTTTGGAAATCTTGGAGGATCCCCACAGCTCTCATAAATTCATGGCATGGGTATATGGAAGGAAAAACTGCCTCCTCACGATGAACCTTCATTGGCTCATGCACCATCAAGTCATATTGATTCAGTGAATAAGCACTCATCTTCTTTGCTGAAATTTTTAGACAACCATCAAACCAAGTGATTTCTAAGTTGATAATGATGAGCAACTACTATAGGAACTTGCTAGAGGACTACACATGCATCAAAACAAAGTTTCTAAGCATAGAATAAGCATGCAATCCCAAACAACCAGTCACCTACAGTAGCAAAATACTCAAGATACAATCTACCAATCACAAATCTAATTGGACAAGTGGAGGAGGAACATACCAAGGAGCAATTCCTCCAAAAATCAGCACTTGAGATGGGCTGAACAAGGAGATCGAAAATCGGGAGCAAGAACAACAAGAACTTGAGCTTGAGCAAGTTTTCCGGTGTTTTTCAGGAGAGAGAAAGAAGGTGGCTTTGAGGAGGCACCCTGGAGGGGCCCAGGTGGGCCAGACCCCCCCCCCCCTAGGCGCCACTAGTGGTGGGCCCGCGCCTACCACAGGTGTGGGGCCTAGGGGTGGCCCCCTGGGTCACCTCTGGTACCTCTCTACCCCTTTTTTCGAGGAAAATTTTATTTTGAATTTTCTGGGATTTTTCGGGAAACTTTATTTTTGGCCAATTTTTAGGGTATGAAAATTTATTTTCTCGCAGAAATAGTTTTTTTAGAAGAAGCAAAAGCAAACCAAAAGCCAAACTACATGATCTCTAAGAAACTCAAACAAGCAAACAACTAGCAAAACTAAAGCTAAATCAAAGACTAGGAAGGAGAAAGGAAAAATAAAGCAAGTATAACCAAAATGGAATCATTATTTTGTTCATTAAAATCTTTTTGTTAACAAGGTTGATCAAGTCTTGTTACCAAAACAATCTTATATGAAACAAAACTTTGCATTACACAAGGTGATTATGTTACCTCATACTTGATAGCAATGGTCCCAATCATAATAGTTTCAAAATTTTCTTGTGGAATGGGACAATATATTTCTCCAACCTTTATGTCTTCAATATTTTCAATAGAATTCAGGCAATAGCTTATGACAACTTTCTTGGGGAAATAGACAGTGTGCTCTTTGTCATTAATATTGAATGTTACTTTTCCTTGATTGCAATTGATGATAGCACCTGCAGTATTAAGAAAAGGTCTCCCAAGAATAATAGACATATTATCATCTTCAGGCATTTCAAGCACAACAAAATTAGTTAGAACCATGCAATTATGAGCAACTTGAACAGGAACATCCTCACATATACCAACAGGAATAGTAGTTGACTTATCGGCCATTTGCAAAGAAATAACAGTTGGTATCAACTTTTCTAGCTGGAGTCTCTTGTAGAGAGAAAAAGGCATAACACTAACTCCAACTCCCAAATCACATAAAGCAGTTCTAACATAATTATTCTTAATGGAGCAAGGAATAGTTGGTATACCTGGATCACCAAGTTTCTTTGGAACCTTACCATTGAAGGAGTAATTGGCAAGTAGAGTATAAATCTCCTTATTAGGAATCTTCCTTTTATTAGAGACAATATCATTCATATACTTTGAATAAGGAGGCAACTTAATAGCATCAGTCAAAGGAATTTGCAGAATAAAGGCTTCATCCACTCACAAAACTTGTTGTAGTGTTCTTCCTCCTTTGACTTGTGTTTCTTACCTGGAAAAGGCATAGGTTTCTGTACCCAAGGTTCTCTATCTTTACCATGTTTATTAGCAATAAAATATTCCTTTGTGTACCTAGTGTTCTTAGTGTGTTTCTCAGGTTCTTTCTCAACTTCCTCCTTATCAGGAGGCTCATTAATTTCATTATTACCACTCTCAGTTTCAACATCAGAGACATATATACTATTAGGATCTACAACAGGTTCAAGTGGTTCCTCAACTTTCTTATGTTTCTTTTTCTTCCTCTTACGAGGACTACCACTATCTTCACCTTGTTGGGAATCCTGCTCTATTCTCTTAGGGTGTCCTTTAGGATATAAAGGATCTTGAGTAGCTGCACCACTCCTAGTTTTAATTCCATAAGCATGTTTATTTCCTGAAGCATTAACTAGCATATCCTTTTGTATCTTAGCAAGTTGATCAAGTTGGGTTTGAACCATTTGAAAGTGTATACAGAGCATTTTAATATCATTGGAAGTTCTTTCTACAATATCTTTCAACTCATGAATAGCTCTAGAGTTTTCCAATAAATGATTCTGAACTTGTTTATTAAAATGTACTTGTTTAACAATAAAAATGTCAAGTTCCTCTAAGCATTGATCAGGAGGCTTACCATAAGGAATATCACCTTCATATGAGTGTTGGAGAGAGTGTACCTCAATAGTAGATGAGTGGGGAATTGGCTTACATAATTCTTCTATAGGAGGTAGATTCTTCACATCTTCAGCTCTAATACCTTTCTCCTTTAGACACTTTTTAGCTTCTTTCATCACTTCATCCTTTAATGCAATAACTCCCCTCTTCTTTGTTGTTGGTGTTGGAACTAGTTCAGGAACAACTAGTTCAGGAGTAATAGGCTCAGGTGTATTCAGCTCAGTTGAAGTCCAATCATCATAATTCTTGCTTATCTTGTTCATTAATTCTCCAGCATCTGTAGGAGTCCTTTTCCTGAAAACACAATCAGCAAAGCTATCTAGGTAGGTCCTAGAATCATCAGTTAGTCCATTATAATAAATATCAAGCAACTCATTCTTAGGTAATGGACATCCAGGATACGCATGAATCAAGGAACAGAATCTTTTCCATGACTCAGGCAATTTCTCATCTTCTTCGTGTTTAAAATAAAAAAGTATCTGCAAAGCAGCATGTCAAGCACTGGGAGGAAAATATTTATGGAAGAAAGAAGCAATCAAGCAATCAGGGCTATCAATGGAACCAGGAGGTAATCTATTAAACCAAGCCCTAGCTTCTCCTTTTAGTGAAAAAGGGAAGATCTTAGCAACAAAGTACTTGCGCATTTTAATATCATCAGAGAACAAAGCACTCATAGTAGAAAGCTCATTCCTATGAGCCACAACACTCTCATTTTCAGTACCACAAAATGGTTCTTTCTCAACAATATCCAAATAAGCAAAATCAAGAGAGAAATCATAATCTTTATCTTTAATATCTATGGGAGTGGTGGCAAACTTAGGATCATAAGACTTCTTGGGCATAATAGTACGTCTAGCAATGAGACTCTTCATAGCACTAGCATCATGTGTATTTCGGCACTCTTCAACAAATTCATCAATGAGCTCTATGTAACCATTATTAATATCAAAACTCTCACTAGACTTAGGTGAGCTAACAAGTGTAACAATGTCTTCACTAAGAGTTTCGGTATTTCCTAGACTAGCCATAGTAGCATCTAGAAAAGGACCTAATGAACCACTCGCATCAAGCACAATAGAAGTAACATCATGAGTATCAAAAGCAGTTTCAGATTCAGCAGTAGCAGCAGTGTGTGTAGCATGAGTATGTGGTGGTGGTGTGACAAGCTTACTTATAACAGACGGTGAATCAAGAGCAACAGAGGTGTTCAGGACTGTACCACTTCTTATAGTGGATGGTAAAATAGGGAACTTTCCACCACGAGACTTTCCCATGATGAAAGGAGTAGCAGTGAACAATAATAGATCCAAGTGAACTCACAAATAAAGCTATGCTCCCCGGCAACGGCGCCAGAAAATAGTCTTGATGACCCACAAGTGTAGGGGATCGCAACAGTCTTCGCGGGTAGTATTACCCAATCTATTGATTCGACACAAGGGGAGCCAAACAATACTTGCAAGCCTTAACAACTGAGTTATCAGTTCAGCTGCACCTGGAAATAGTTCTTGCTCACAGAAGTTTATCAGTAGCAACAATAAAGCAACAGTAACAGCAACAACAACAGTAACAACAACAATAGGATTCGAGTGCGGTAGGCATAGAGATGGATGGACGGGCGTTGCATGGACGAGTCTAAACATGTAACTTCAAAGAACTAGGGCATTGAAGATAAATAATAATAAGCATCCAAGTACTAAACAGTCCTAGGCATGTGCTCCAAATATAGTCATACGTGCTCGCAATGAGAACTTGCACAACATCTTCTATCCAGCCAGCCCGTGGCAGCGGGGCCTCTAGGGAACTACTGGCAATTAAGGTGCTCCTTTTAATAGAGCACCGGAGCAAAGCATTAACACTCCGTGAACACATGTGATCCTCACACCACAGCCATCCCCTCCGGTTGTCCCAATTTCTGTCACTTTGGGCCTTTGGATCCGGACAATGATATGTGTACACAACTTGCAGATAAGACCATAAAAAATACTATCATAATGATTCAATAATAAGTTCAGATCTGAGATCATGGCACTCGGGCCCTAGTGACAAGCATTAAGCACAACAAGTTGAAATAAAGTCAAATAGCACTAATAGAGATACTAGGCACTATGCCCCTAACAGATCTTATTCGATTACATGATAGAACTCATCCAATCCCTACCATCCTCAAGCCTACAGCGGGGGATTACTCACCCATGGATGAGGGAAACATCGGTGGTTGATGGAGATGCGTTGGTGATGACGATGGTGATGATCCTCTCGAAATTCCCCGTCCCGGCAGGGTGCCAGAACGGAGTTTCTGGATCCGAATCTTGGTTTCTCGTGGCGGCGGCGGAGCGGAACTCTTTCTAGAAAACTATACCCCCTCTGTTTTTAGGTCAGAAGGCAACTTATAGACGCCGAGGGAGGCCGAGGAGCTGCCTAGGGTGGCCATACCTCCCAGTGGGGTCAAGGCCCAGCTGGGGTCTGACCCCTGTCTCTCCTCTGTCTCCCCTTCTGGATCCGTGGATCTTCTGGTGAAATATACTTTTTGGCATATTTTCCGGGATTTTTCCTGATAGTTCATTTTCTGCACAAAAACAAGACACCAAGGTAATTCTGCTGAAAACAACGTCAGTCCATGTTAGTTGTATCCAAATCACACAAGTATAGAGGAAAAACAATAGCAAAATGTTCGAGAAAGTAGATACATTTTGGACGTATCAGGGGGCAGGGGGAGGATGCGCCGGCAAGGACGGAGTGGATCTGAGGCCCCAAATTCCTTTTTTGATTTTCTAGATCTTGTGCAGAAGTATTTTTGGAAATATTTGTTTTTGGATGAATCTTTTATGGAAATTCTATGAATCTCTCAATCCGAAAATGTTCTGTACAAACTCTTGGTGATTCTTATTGATTATTGTATGGATCTGTGATGAAACATAGATGATAGGCCTGAGTAGTGTGTATGAATTTATATTGTATATGAATATGTCTAGAATTTTGGTTTCATCTATATGACACTTGCTTTTAATCTATAAGAAGGTTTCATAAATATGATGTGGAAAAAATCTGAAATTATATAAAACACATATCTATTGTATGAAACCTCTCCGAATCTGGTATGGATCGTCGAATTTATCATTATCATATATGAATTTGGTGTCAAACTTTAGTGAAACAGGTATAGAATTTGTTAGAATATTCTATAAAAAAAATTATATGAATATCTCTTGGTAGAAACAATTTTGTAAAACATGTGAATCTTGTATGAAACTTCTGAATCTAGGATGAAACAAAGTAAGAGTGTCTAAATATTGTTAAATAAAAAATACAAAAATAAAAATTATCAAATGGGATTGTTGAATTATGCATGTATTCTGTGAAAAAATTATATGAATATCTCTTGGCAGAAACAAGTTTGTAAAACATGTGAATCTTGTATGAAACTTCTGAATCTAGGATGAACCAAAGTAAGCGTGTCTAAATATTGTTAAATAAAATTACAAGAATAAAATTGCCAAATGAGATTGTTGAAAAAACAAATTATTCATGTTTCATTTTTAGAATAAAATAAGTACATAAAAACATTGTTGAATATTCCTAAAATTTTACGAGAAGAAATGAGGTGAAAAAAGACATAAATTATGCATGTATTCTATGAAAATTTTATATGAATATCTCTTGGCAGAAACAAGTTTGTAAAACATGTGAATCTTATATGAAACTTCTGAATCTAGGATGAAACAAAGTAAGAGTGTCTAAATATTGTTAAATAAAAAGTATAAAAATAAAATTATCAAATGAGATTGTTGAAAAAACAAATTATGCATGTTTCATTTTCAAAATAAAAAATGTACATAAAAATGTTGAATATTCCCGAAATTTTACGAGAAAAAATGAGGTGAAAGAAGACAGAAATTATTCATGTATTCTGTGAAAAAATTGTATGAATATATCTTGGCAGAAACAAGTTTATAAAACATGTGAATCTTGTATCAAACTTCTAAATCTAGGATGAAACAAAGTAAGCGTGTCTAAATATTGTTAAATAAAAAGTACAAGAATAAAAATTGCCAAATGAGAATGTTGAAAAAACATATTATGCATGTTTCATTTTTAGAATAAAAAATGTACATAAAAACATTGTTAAATATTTCTGAAATTTTAAAAGAAAAAATGAGGTGAAAAAGAAACAGAAACGTGTAGAAGACACGTTCGGTTATGAGGAGGCAATCAAGGACAAAAAATATAGAATATCCGACAACGCTAGGCGGTTGGATAGAAAAACTGCAAAAGAGCTAATATGTGAGGTGGGAGAGCTATTTTGTAAAACACATAGCACGAATCTCTAACAAATGGAGGGATGATGCCGGGGGGCCCTCCTACGGGGGAATTGCATTGCCCAATGGTCCGTCGCCTTGGTTCATCTCCCCAATATGAGCATCGAAGACTTCGGGCTCTTGCTCGACTGCAGCGATGATGGCAGACTACGCCCTTTCTCCTTGGCCACGGCGCCGACGATAACGCTCACCATGTGGGCGTGGTTCGAAACGAGGCTCGGCGGCAAGGTCCTAGCCACGTGGCGCCCCAGCGGCAAGACTGACCTGCGTATGGCCATCTAGTAGTTATGCCCGTACGAAAGAGCACTAGTGGACTTTGAAGCAGGTTTAAGCAAAGGGGCAAGGAAATCACATCTTTATAAGAGGGAAAAGAAGGAAAGAAAGTACTGATTGACGCAGTGAAATGCAAATGAGAGAGGTTGGTGAAATGCAAATAATGGATACATAGCTCCCTCAATCCCTACTAGGTTTGATTCGATTCCAACCTTACTTCACGGGTAGCTGTGAGCCCTCACTATCTATTGGTAGATCATCAGAACAAGAAGAATCTCTATTCCTATTATCACCTTTGGCTGAATAGAATGAAACTAGAACATCATCCCTGGCTTAACTACCCGCTGCGCTATATGCGTCATAAGCAAGGTATACGGAAATGCAAACATTTCAACTAAATCTACTAAAATAAAAGGTTCCCTAACTTAAAGGAGCATACCCACTAGATCTAGCTAAAGCAGGATGCGCATATTGAACTAACTTCAAAAAGCAAAGGAAAAGAATCTGGTCGGAATACGAAACTTTTTGGTTGGAGTAGGCAAACGCGAGGTTGTGTATGCAGGAGGTGGGCAACAGGCTGGTGAAACAGCCGTCGTCGTCCGCGAAGAGGAGAAGGACGACGACTCTGCAGACGACATCGTCGTCGGCGTCAAGCTGTTGTGGTACTGCGAGAAGAGCAACGGGATCGTCTTCAGCACGGAGGCCCTCGGCAGCTTCGCCTTGGATCTCGAGACCAAGCGTGCCGAGGCGCTCGGCAACATCTCGCGCTGCAAATTATCTAATTGATTAAGCGTGAGCAGCAGGGAGGATTTTCAGGTACCTGCGGGCACGAGACAGTACATGTTGTCGCTGGATGTGGCCCCGAGGACGTGATCTTTTGCCGCTGCGTCGCCTCTCGCTGGCGTGGAGTGTGTGCTTCGACACGCGTTTCTTCTTGTTCCTTCTTTGGTCAAAGCCGTGAGGCCCCATCCCCACATCGTCTCTCTTCTCCCCACGGCAGCGCCACCCCCATGTATCACCTCCACGTGCTTCTCAAGGCTGGAGCGGTGGCGATGCTGGAGCGACGAAGCTGGAGCGGCGCACTGGCTATGCTCGAGGCTGGGAAAGTTTCTCCTATTCCCTTCTCTCCCTCCTAACCAGCATATACCAGTCGTCAGGTCTCCGCACGCGCCGCAATTTCTAGGGTCGCGGCCTCCCTACTGTTAGAATTAAATAACCCAAGCGGTTATTGGGAATAATCCCCACTTCACGTACGGTTCTACAACTCTGGAAACCGACGTACACATTTCCGGGAACGCTCTCTACGGGACTGCCCTCAAGAACCGTCATAGAGAACCGCCTTAGTGTTGTATATAAACTTTCATTCTTGATCAATAAAGATTACTGTTCATTCACTTGTCTCTGGTTAGTCTATTGATTTCTAGTTTGAACACGTTATCAGCATGCTCCCAGCGAGAGCAAACTCCGGCGATCACCGGAGTAAGAACAAGAAAAGGTGAGAACTAGAAGATGCCTCGCTCTCCGCTATACCTTCCTCGCCGCTTCGGCGCTCGTCGCCGCATGGATGGTCTTGGAGTGCACCGCCGCTTCGACGGCCGGCGCCTCTACATCGGTCGACGCCACGGCGCCGGTGGTTACCGGTCGCGCCGCCACAGCATGGGCCGTTTCCGCGGCCTGGGCATCCGCAACCGGAGCGGTGCCGGTCCAGCGACCGACGTTGCCCTCCTGCCGATGCCCTCCGCGTCCGTCGCGCATGGCGAGAACCCGACCGGCGTTGGCCGGGCGGCCACCGGCGTTCTGGTGCTCGAGGCATGGCTGGATTATTTGCCCCATGCACGGGTACGGCTCCGCCGCCGGCGTGGACGCCACTGGGCGGTCGCCTACACCGGTCTTCGAGTTTGGCGGCACATCCGTTGCCGCCGTCGATGTCGTCGCACCTCTCCTTCCATCTCCGACCCCGGCGGTTGTCGATATGGAGGGCGCTGCCACAGCCGCCGTGCCGCACACCAGCGCCAACTCCGTCACGCCGCGCGCTAGCGCAACGGTCATTGAGGTCGAAGCCGCCACGCCGTGTGCTAGCGCAACGGTTGTTGAGGTCAAAGCCGCCGCGCCGCGCCTGCCGTCACCAACGCCCGCGACTCCGCCTCCTTCACCGCGCATGGGCGCTCGCCGTCGCCTCGTCGCTCTGGGGCCCCCGCTGCCCAGCCCACCTGCGAGTAGCCATGGGCGCCGCTCCGTTGGATGGAGCCCGGCCGCGCTCGGGCTCTCCAGCAGCTTCCCCAACGGTGTGGCGTCGACTTCCGGCCTCCCTGGTGGTTCTTCTCCAGAGGATGTGAACGGAGGGCCACGCACCTCCGTACGCCGCCGGTGAATCGGCTGGCCACCATTGATCGGAGCGGTCGCGTGGGGTGAATTTCCTGGAGCGGTCGTGTGTGGTGGGGAATTGTTGCGAGGACACCGCCCGTGGTTCCTTCCCTTATCCTTCGGTGAATAATAAAGACTGCCTTGCTGCTTTGACCAAAGTGGCAGATGCACATGCGGTCAAGCACCAGCAGTTTCTAGTAGTATTGGCTTAGTTTGCTTTTCGTTCAGCATATTAGCGCATTGATTTTTTAAACAGTTCTAGCAGTAGATTAATTTCTGTGATAGATTCTGTTAAATTTCAGTATAAGTTTTTTTTAGTGCTGTTTATTTGTCGAGTACTATGTGTACTCCAAAAATATTTGGTGTAATATATTTCCGTGTGTGTGCACATGTTGAGATTTATTACATTCATCATTTGCAATTGAGATTTTCAATTTCTTGCAATAGATCAATTCATCGTCTTAATTGAGTCATTTTGACTCGATACGAGCACGAATTGGTATGCAAAATTCAAAGTGATTTATTTAAATTGATGTTTTGGGAACACAAGGTAGTGGCCAGATCTACTGCACTGCAGATTATCACCACTACTATTTAAAGCCTACATTTTGTCATTTCTGACACTATGATTGCTTAACAATGTGCTCTCCCAAACATTTTATTAAGTCATGACATAAGGCATTAGAAGTATGAGTATCTACTGATTTCATCAGATTATACTCTCTAGTGCTGCGAGACGGACTTCGAATATTCTTCGGAGATTATCTACAATGTGTCATACTTAACAATTTGAAGTTCACACTAATGATTTCGAGCCCACTTCTTGAAGTCATCATTTAATTTTGCATAGTTCATTACAACATGACCATGATGGATTTTAATTTACCGAACGTAGATTAATATTCTCTGGTTTACCATGTAGGTAACCGATGGCTGGCAAAGAGTTCGATTCACTCGAGCTTAATGGCCACAACTACCCTACATGGGCCATGGACATCAAGATCGCTCTTGCGTCCCGTGGGATAGTGCGTGCCATCCAGAACCCGGACGACCCCCTTCCGGCTGGAGCCGCACCGCTGAGAGAAGAGCAGAAATATGCTGCCTTGTACATTATAAGGCATCATATTCACCCGGATCTTAAGTCCGAGTATTTGGAGGAGGAATCCCCATTTACTTTGTTTCAGGCCCTCAAAACGAGGTATGAAAAGCAGAAGGCAGTTGTCCTGCCCGAAGCACTTCATGATTGGACTCATCTTAGATTCCAGGACTTCAAGTCCGTTGGGGATTACAATCATGAGGTTCATAAGATAAGTTCCAAGCTATGCTTTTGCGAGAAGGAACCTACATATGCGGAAAAGATAGAAAAAACTCTATCCACTATGCTCCCATCTGAAAGGCTCCTCCAAGAATACCGCTCGCATGACTACTGTGTCTATTCAGACCTTATTCATATCCTACTTCAGGCTGAAAAGCATGATGAGCTTCTTGCTAAGAATGGCTCTCAACGCCCGGTTGGTTCCCAACCTTTGCCGGAAGTTCATATGAATGTCGCGAACGGAAGAAAGTTTGGTGGTTCCTTCAACGGCAACCAATCAAACTTCAAGGGTAAGCGTAAGCGCAACCGGAACAGGAAGCCTCGAAACTCGGACCGTGGGAAAGGCACCGCAAAGCCAAAGTATGATAAAACTAGGCTTTGTGACAAGTGTGGATGCTACACGCATCCTACTAACAAGTGCAAGACCCCAAAGCATCTGGCAATACTCTACCAGCAATCCCAAGGACGCAAGACACCTCAAGGGAAAAGGTTTGAAGCCAACTTCAACCTTCATCCAGATGGCACCAATGGAGCTGGTTGTTCGCAAGATGCTCCTCCTGGACCTAGCAACACCATGACTCTCCAGCAGCCCGAGGATCCTATGAGCACGGAGAACATGATGATTGAGTATGCCTCAAACGACGTGTTTGGAGACTTCGACTAGTCCCACTATCTCCTTAGTGATCACTTTATTTTATGTCCATTTGTGATGTTGTAATAAGAACATAAGTATTATTGTTGTCATTTATATTGTATCAGCACTTTGATATAATAAAGATTGTATTCTATGTATCTAAATAAGGTTTTCTTATTGAAAATTCTTCATTTTTATATATAGCTCTCTACGGGGACAATCCGATGGAAGAGGAATTATGCCTTGTGGACAGTGCTACCACAAACTCCATACTGAGGGAGTTGAAATATTTTCAGACTCTGAAAAAGATGAATGGAGATATTTTGACTATCGCTGGACGCGATACGGTAATTGTTGGCACTGGACGTGCCATATTTACCCTCCCAAACGGTACACAAGTGACAATTGAGGATGCCTTGTTGTATCCCGATTCGTCACGTACCTTAATCAGTTATCGAGATATCCGTAAGAATGGTTTTCATATTGAAACCCATGAAGACAACAAAGAAGAGTATCTGCTCTTCACAAAAGATAACGGATATGGCAAGCAAGTACTTGAAAAAATTCCTTCTCTGTCGTCCGGACTGTACTATACGTACATCAAGCCCGTAGAACATGTTGCTTATAAGGTAATCTTCCAGAATGTTGATGCATTTCAAACTTGGCATGATCGCCTCGGCCATCCTAGTATCGGGATGATGAGGAAGATTACTAGCAATTCCATTGGTCATAATTTGCATGAGTCAAAATTCCCTCAGTCATCAGACTTTGTTTGTACATCATGTGCCACAGGGAAGCTAATATTGAGGCCTTCGCACCTCAAAATACAAGTTGAACCACTTCAGTTCCTTGAGCGAATTTAAGGTGATATTTGTGGTCCTATCCAACCATTATCTGGACCATTTAGGTATTTCATGGTTTTGATTGATGCATCTACACGATGGTCACATGTGTGTCTTCTTTCCACACGAAATCATGCATTTGCCAAGATAATGAGGAAAGTAATTAAGTTACAGGCCCATTATCCAGAAAGTCGAATTAAATCAATTCGCATGGACAATGCTGCAGAATTCTCTTCACGCGCCTTCAATGACTATTGCATGGCCTTGGGGATTGAAGTTCAGCACTCTGTTCCATATGTCCACACTCAAAATGGTTTGGCTGAGTCACTAATAAAGAGGATCAAACTCATTGCAAGACCTTTGTTAATGAATTGCAGCTTGCCAACTTCGTGTTGGGGTCACGCGGTTTTACACGCCGACCTAATCCAATTGCGACTCACGCATATCACAAGATTTCCCTCTGCAATTGGTACGGAAATCCTCCCAGATTTCCCATCTGCGTAAGTTCGGATGTGCAGCATACATCCCGATCTCACCACCACAGCGGACATCCATGGGCCCACACAGAAAACTAGGGATCTATGTGGGGTACAAATCGCCGTCGATTATTAAGTACTTGGAACCCCTTACTGGGGATCTATTCATAGCCCATCACGCTGATTGCATATTTGATGAGGAACATTTTCCGGCATTAGGGGGAGATTTCAAGTACCAGAAAGAATGTCCGGAAATTGATTGGAATGCTATCGCCATTTCAACCTCTGATCCACGCATTTCAAGAGACCGAACTCCAAGTTCGGAAAATCATCAATTTGCAACATCTTGCAAATAATCTGCCAGATTCATTTACTGATCTAAAAGGTGTTACAAAATCCTGGAAACCGGCCAGAAATGCGCCAGAAAGAGTGGAGGTACCAACAAAAACCACTCAACTCCCTGATCCTAAAAAGAGGGGGAGTAGTACGGCTTCTGACCCGGAACCTGCTTCTCGCAAGCAACAAAGGAGAGAGAGGAGAAAATCCTCCAAATCGGTAAATGCAAGTCAGCTCAACGTTGACGAACACCTTATGGGTAGTATACACCCAGTGGAAGGGCAACCTCCACAACCCAGCTCCATCTTGCACACACTGGCTGGGACATCGGGACACCTAGACTCACGCGTATTGGGAAATCACGAAGAGTCATCAAGGGTGCATGAGATATCCACCAACTATATCGATTCTGGAGAATCATTCAACCGTAAGTCTACAATTATCGACACTTATTTTTCTGCTACAATTGCTGATACCCTTCTCAATGATCATGATCCAAGGACTATTGTTGAGTGTGAGAAACGCTCTGACTGGCCTAAATGGAAGGAAGCAATACAAGCAGAACTTGCTTCGCTCAATAAAAGGAAGGTATTCACAGAAGCAATACCAACACCTCCCAATGTTTTCCCTGTGGGATTCAAATGGGTTTTCCTCCGGAAACGGAATGAGAACAATGAGGTGGTGAGATACAAAGCGAGGCTCGTAGCACAGGGTTTCACGCAGAGACCCGGCATTGATTTCAATGAGACATATTCTTCAGTAATGAGTGGTATCACTTTCCGATATCTTATATCTTTGGCAGTGCAAAATCGTCTATCTATGCAGTTGATGGATGTCGTGACCGCATATCTTTACGGGTCACTAGATTCGGACATATACATGAAGGTTCCTGATGGAGTCTCTGTCCCGAATGCAAGCGCTAAACGCAACATGTACTGTGTAAAACTGAATAAGTCTTTATACGGCTTGAAACAGTCGGGACGGATGTGGTACAACCGACTTAGTGAGTTCCTTCTTCAGAAGGGTTACTCCAACAATGATGACTGTCCATGTGTCTTCATCAAGAAGTCCTTTCAGGATTTTGCATCATTTCAGTGTATGTCGATGATCTCAACATCATTGGCAATGCACAAGATATTGATGAAGCACGCAATCATCTAAAGACAGAATTTGAGATGAAGGATTTGGGTCAAACCAAATTTTGCTTGGGTCTCCAACTCAAGCACCTTCCCTCAGGAATAATGGTACACCAAGCTGCCTATATCCAGAAAATATTGGAGAAATTCAATATGGACAAATCCTATCCATCTAAAACTCCCATGGTGGTTCGCTCTTCAGACGAGAGAAAGATCCGTTCAGGCCAAGGGATGATGGAGAAGAGATGTTGGGACCCGAGGTTCCATATCTCAGTGCCATTGGTGCGCTCATGTATCTTGCAAATTGTACGAGACCTGACCTCGCATTTGCAGTGAATCTACTTGCTAGACACAGCGCAGCTCCTACCAAACGCCATTTGTCGGGAGTCAAGAATGTCTTTCGATATCTCCAAGGCACAAAGGATCTTGGTCTATACTTTCAGTTTCAGAGAAATCAGGACTCCAGTATGATCAGATACACTGATGCTGGCTACTTATCTGATCCCCATAATGCCAGATCGCAGACCGGCTTTGTGTTCCTACATGGTGGAACTGCTATATCATGGAAGTCTTCAAATGCACTGTTGCCACTTCTACCAATCATTCTGAAATAATTGCATTATATGAGGCATCACGCGAATGTGTGTGGCTTCGCAGAATGATAAACCATATACAACAGTCATGTGGAATTGGTTCTATCGAATCACCTACCATTATCTATGAGGATAATGCGGCTTGTGTTGCACAGATGCAAACAGGATACATCAAGAGCAATATCACTAAGCATATTGCTCCAAAGTTGTTTTATCCTCATGAACTCCAAAAGAGTGGGGAAATAAACATCTTGCAAGTCAAGTCATGCGATAATCTCGCCGACTTGTTTACGAAGTCTCTACCAACTTCAACATTCCAGAAATATATTCATGGAATCGGTATGCGACGGCTTCGAGATTTGCATGTATCAGGGGGAGTATCTTCCTGAACTATTCCTGTTCAAAGCATCATATTACACTCTTTTTCCCTTAAATGAGTTTACTTTACAGGTTCTCATTAAGGTTTTTAATGAGGTAATATCAACATAAGATTATATGTCATACTATCTGTTTTCCCCACCGGGTTTTTTAGGAAGGTATAAAAGACATATTTATTGACTTCTAGATTCTATGGATTTATTTCATATTGAGTTAATAGAGGCGATAATCATTATATGTTGTGTCATTTTCTCCTTATTTTCCCACAGGGTTTTTGAAGGAGTTTTAACAACATATCTACCATACTCCTCATATTTTTCCCACAGGGTTTTTGAGGAGACTTAATCAAGATGATGATCTATATACAGTTAAGCGGTGATTAGGGGGAGTGTTAGAATTAAATAACCCAAGCGGTTATTGGGAATAATCCCCACTTCACGTACGGTTCTACAACTCTGGAAACCGACGTACACATTCCCGGGAACGCTCTCTACGGAACTGCCCTCAAGAACCGTCATAGAGAACCGCCTTAGTGTTGTATATAAACTTTCATTCTAGATCAATAAAGATTACTGTTCATTCACTTGTCTCTGGTTAGTCTATTGATTTCTAGTTTGAACACCTACTTCGACTCCCCACTCGACCGCCGGCTCGCCTTCCGCCCGCATCTCTCTCAAGTCCTCCCCTGATACGCGCCTACAGCTGGCGCTCTCCTCTCCTCTACCGCGATGTCCTTCCGGATGCATCTACCATGGCCGACCTCTTCGCCCCTGTCAAGATCACCAAGGACGGCGTCAAGCCCCACCGAAACCGTCCTCCAGATTAGGCCATGGATGGTTCTCGAGACCTCAGTCGGTGCTTCCAGGGCCACACCCTCTCCTCATGCTTAGAGGTACTAGTGTTGTTCTGGTTGACTCCTAATTTTTGCGTGCTGGTAAAAATATTGGATTATGCAAATAATAGATAGGTTCTGCTTGATTTCCTGATTTTCCCGGCCTTGCGATGGCTAAAAAAAATCATTTGTTGGTTGGATTGTACCTGTTCTGTTTTGGGAAACTGAGCGTTTGATATTCTCAACTTTGGTCTCATATACTATAATTGGTTCTCACGCTTTGTGGGGTGAGCATATATGGGAACTTGATGTGGTATTATTTATGTCTGTGTTCATGGATCTGAATTGTCATGGGAAAGAAGGTTGCAATTCTGTTTGTTGCAGTAACTGAGTTAGTAAGCGCTGCATGGTGAACATTTCCGTGAATCCAAAGCAATAGTTAAGATGAGTTATGGTAAATAAGTTTTGCTTCTATACTAACCAACAACTTTGATATTGATGGTTATTATAGTTACTATAAGCATTGTTGCATATTGTTTGGTTGATTCTAGAGAAATACTGCATGGCTGATCACATAGTATAGTGTTGTAACGGTGAGTCGATAGTATTATATCTGAGATTATATCCAGTTCACTCTTTCATGTATACGTAATTGCAATGTTAACTAAACCTTTGTTATATCTTTGCTTATATCTTACATCTGGCTTATGTTGCATTCAGGATTAAGGATACTGATGCCAAAGGCCGCCCCGGGTTGCCTCAGTAGATTGTGTGATTGCAAAGCAAATAGAGTCGGACCTCTGCGCCATTGTTCTGCAAGAAATGGGAGTCATGAGCTAATGACGGGCCTCCATATCTGGCTAAAATATCGCAGACACGTTCTGGAGCCCACTACTTTTTTCAAATACAATAATTTCTGAAGCTTCGGAAACTCTCTAACAAAGTTATATACAGAATATCAAGGCTGTGATAAGTGAATAAGGGTCTAATCTTAGGGAGCGCACCCCCATCCATGTTTTGTTTAAATCTCCTCAACAACTTTTCTTTCTCTGAAGGTTGTATCCTCTTTGTGTCTTAACTGGTGGAAAAAAGTTTGAACTAGGTAACCCTCGCTCTCTCGCATTACTATTATAGCCAAGTCTCATGAGTTATCATATCTTGTCATGCTTTGTTTGATAGGAAAATTTAATTCAGCAAATGCTTTGTTTCCCTCACCCATCAAGGATCTTACACATTCCAATGACACTGAGAGAAATATTCTCTATTTCAGGTTACTAGCTGTGCTAAGTTAGGAATGACACTGAGAGAATTATGCTCTATTTCAGGTTACTAGCTTTGCTAAGTCCTAACGTGATTCTTTTTTACATCAGTGTAGTTGCCTTGATAATTTCCTCTGTTGCAGCTAGCGTGGGTGTAGTTGCCTTGATAATTTTTCTCTTTATTATTTAGTATCGTTACTGGTATGATGGCATCACATATTGAGATATAAATGCGGGAATTTACATGATGTGAAACAACTAAAATCCATGGCAAATATAATAGAAATTGAAATATGTGATTGTTCAATTCCTTGCTTTTTCAGATTCAATAACTTCGCTGCCATAGCAATGGAGTTCAAAAGCCGGCGAGCATGGCACTGTCCTGTTGATTTGGCTGGCCAAGTGGCCTTATGCGTCCTAGATAACTACTACTACAAGGGAAGCAGCGTGGTGTTCAGTGTTCTCCAAATGGTCCTAATCTAAAGAAAGCTGAGTTGTTGTTCATCATTTGGTTTTTTTATTTATTAGTTAGCATTGTTTCTGGCCTACGATGGCATCACATTCTGAGAGATCAATCGAGAACATATATGATTAATAGGAAGGAAGGGGAAGCTATGAAATACATTGGAGTTATTGCTTGACACCTTGATGTTTAGATTCAAGAACTTATTTTCTATAGTACTGAGTAATGCAAAATGAATTTTATCGGTGACTGTAGACTCCTCACCATTTCTCTTCCCTTCACTTGGCAGGCAAAGTGCTATCTTAATGCTCCATCGATGATGCCTAGGGTATCTTGATTTTATTTGGCCATTATGCAATTGGCAAGCCGGTAGGCAGTGAATTCTCTCTTTTTTGTGACATGAATCCCGATGGTGCCTAGGGTATCTTGATTTTATTTGGCCATTATTCAATTGGCAAGCCGGTAGGCAGTGAATTCTCTCTTTTTTGTGATCTGAATCCATTGTTGATGATCGTATCAATTTTTTTTTCTTGGATCCCCTAATTATCTATCCTATCAGCACATAACCTATATCTGGCAAAACAGTATCAAATTGGCTTTTCTTGAATCCTTCTGCCCCGTGGCTGTTTAATGTGAGAATTCATCCGCTGTTGAGGTTTCAGCGCTATGTTTAGAATAGTTAGTCATGCTTAATTGGTTGTGTCACGTTTGTGTCCATTGTTGCCGCTGGATTGCTATTCCATAGTTTCTCGCTTGTAGCTTTCATTTTTTTGTCCCAAAGTTGAATTGTGTACCATCTAACCAATATTTTCTTCTCAACTTTATTCTGATATGTTCTCTGGGTGGTTGATGAAAAGCTCATATGAGTTGCCCACATTTTTTAGCATGGTGGAAGGTGGAGATGAAAGAGATTTTTTGCACCAAAGACATCATTACCATGGTTTCCTGCTCTTCAAATCCAATATGTAAGTGATTGTGCAAATCAATAATTCTAATAACTCAATCTCTGTGATGATTTTGTTCGAGGGAGAGAATATTGTGCAATTAGAAGTAACTGGATATTATCGTCATGTATGAATAGCTTATCTGTATGTACTATCTGCATGCACCAACTAAACATACTGAAATATCCCTGCTACTCCAATTGTCTATATAGTTATTACAGAAACAAGAACTGGACTTGTGAAGGATTCTGATTTATATGTACCTAGGATATGCAACTCTATTCTAGACAGTAACATGTTCCTTCTGCTAGAGGAGTTCTTGTCCAGTATACACTAGGATCATTGCTATGTACGTGTGCATCCCCTTAAGCTCCTTGCCATGTTCTTTTTTGAAATCATGACTTCTTGAGCATCTTTTAATATGAAAGGTGAATATAATTTCAGTTAAATCAGTTCTCATCTTCAAAGTGCTGGAATTTCTCTTCAAAGTGCATCCATATATTAAAAATCATAAAATATAAATTGCAATATGGCCAGTCCATGTATGACGTTAAAGTGTTGGGCTTGTTTTTATCAGTAGGCAACTAATTTAGTGTTTACTAAGAAACACTGGGACTACCTGGCTTTGAATATCCCATTGAGGATGACCTACCTAGCTATAAATAGACATTGTTTAGGGGATTTTACAACATGCCTGTTGCATTCTAATACTTGAAAATTGAGGTTTTTACTGGTGGGCAAGGTCTTATGTACACTCAGGATGCTGGCGGTTCTACAAATTCGTCTAAAATCTCACTAAGAGCGGAACTCCCACCTAGAACAAGTTACTTTTTCAGGATCTTTATAGCATGGCTGCACTCTGTTAAAAAACTCCGAAAGACCTTACCAAGGCAAACACATTTTTCTCTAGGCTATGTGCCGGTTATCTCGCTACATGTTTTTCCTAGTGGCATGCAATAAATTCTATTTCTTTCATGCCAAATCCATGACCATAATTTACCTGGCCATAGTTTGAGTGTGCATGTGTGCCTATTTGTATGCTTATCAGTCATGATCATCGTTATTTTATATGCATGGTCGCATATATAATGTTTGCCTGTCTGTGCAATTTTCCAAGTTATACGAGTTGTCCTATATACCTTGGATATGGCATGGGCTACCTGTCCATTATGAAGGGATCAACTAGACAACCATGTAGAAAAAAGACCAAGTGGATTGGCTTTATGCCGCCATAGAAATAGCATGCTGATTTCATGATGAAAAGAGTTTGGGGACGCCCCTATAAAAAGGAAGCTCAACATGAAAGAAAGCCTAGGGCAGAGGATCATCGAGCCGATGAAGTTAGTCATAGGGTATGATGTCAACTACAGTTACGCAAAGATAACTCGACAACAACTAAAGCCACTGGACAGGCGTTAGACATCTTCAGGCTCATTTCTATGCCTTGCAAGCAGGTTATGCCTCTGACAAAAATTCGCTTGATTGAATCATGCATTCTGAGCATAGCATAGATGTGTGCTAAATATGAAGATACCCTTCATGTGTCGGTGATGCTTGGAGCATGATCCAGGAGGACACTCATGTGAGACTATATCCTATACTGGAGGCCACTTGTTAC
Organism: Avena insularis; assembly: GCA_023614405.1. Lineage (NCBI taxonomy): Eukaryota > Viridiplantae > Streptophyta > Magnoliopsida > Poales > Poaceae > Avena > Avena insularis. The sequence continues at coordinate 393,466,842 of CM042695.1, forward strand.
CTGTATGGAGAGGTTTTACTAAGGCTTCCATCGGATTGTTGTTCAACTATATATAGTATGGACGAATTGGATTGATAAGGTGCGTCATTCTGTTCTATAATGCATAGAAAGGTCACCTAATTTGGCTGTCTATATCTTATTTACTATTACATGTTCTACAAGGTTTGGTGACAATTTTGTGTACAAAGCAGGTTTCGTCATTCCGTACACAAGGGCGATGGATGCTTGGCTTCGTTCTAGCAAAACAATCCCAATACTTAGATGGCCCGATTTATCCTGGTTGCACACCCTGCACATTTTGTCTTTTGAGCTCTGCTCCCTGTATTGTATTTGTCGTTGTAGGTATGTAAAGTGGACTAGCAGTTTGTCGGTGCTGGTGCATCTTGGATCCTTAGTGCTTCTGCATGATGACCGTCAGCCATGGTTTAGCTCTACTGTAAAACTGCAGTTGTGGCTCATGAATGTAACTGAACATTTAGTGTCAAACATTTATGCCTGCTATTCATGTCAATATAAATCAGTGTTTATTGTTTCAGTTGTGATGACATTATAGCCCAATGTTTATATTTTCAGTGCTGTTGTATTCACTGGTTTCCTGCCAAAACTTAGGAGTTCCACATGTGTGATAGCAAGAGAGCCATCAATGTTGTTGACTGCTTTCAACAATGGATTCAGGGATGTAATCCTTGCTTCTGATTGTCTTTCAATGATTCAGTGTATCTGCTCCACCACTACGGATCGGTTGCAGGTCGGAATTTTGGTGTCTGACATCAAGGCATTGGCAGCAGGTTTCAATACCTATTTGTTTAGACATTATGGGCGCAAGATCAATGTTGCAGCTCATATTCTAGCTCATAGGTGTGAGAATTCAGTTTGTAATATTTCTTTCGGTGTAATCTCGGAGTGCATCCGGAAAGTACTTTATTTTGATATTCAGTAATCAATAAAGGCCGAAGTTCTCTAAAAAAAGCCATCAACGTCTGCTTTACCATCCTAACAGAGAATGACGCCTGTTTCTTAAAATAATACTGAACTACTATTACCATGTTTCGACAGTGCCCCGGCATGCTAGCACCAAGACATTCAGCAAGCGTATCAATATGCCATAATAGAGGCCAGGAACGTATGGTGATTGGTGAAGGATGTTGGTTATTTAACGATGTTGGCTAAAATAACCATGGGAAGCTGTTTATGCAATTATTCTCGAAACAGGTTTTCGCTCTGTTTTATAAATAAAGCATACAGGTGAGACCACTGCTGGGCCAGACAGCACATCGCTCAAAGGAACAAACACTACATGATACAATGCGCCGGGGAGAACCCAAGCCCTACACGAAACGCAGGAAGAAAGAAAATAAAAAGAAAGTCGAGAACGGCGGTGTGCCGAAAACGGAAACAACTCGCAACCGGTGCGCCCCCAGATAAGTACCACCACACATCCCACAGTCCAAAACGCCTGCGTACCAAGACAACATCTCCAAGAAGGGAGGTGACAACAACGACACTACTGTACGTTATTCTACGATAGGTTTTCTCGAAATCGGGCGTTGCCCTGTAACTGTGATCCTCATCTTCTTCACTAGGATCGAGACATTAGATGTTTTATCTAGTAAAGTGGCACGTGCTTTAGCGGTAGTAGGTGCTTGACAGCAGTCATCTAAACTTCTCTGCCTCAATGATTTTCGAATAATGTAATAGTGTTGATGGCTAGCGATTGTGCTCAAACCAAAGTAATGGAATGGGAATGCTCCACACACACAAAAAGATACCAACATTGTTATGTCTGGCCACGTCCAGACTAAAGACCTAAAAATACATCGCATCCGGCGTGATGCAACAACGCCAAGCAGTCGGCACGGCGAAGCGCACTTGTGCGTCTAGTCGGAAGTATGTGCGAGATATGGCTGCGTTGCGTGGAGGGCTTGCCCATATGAGATCGACTGTCCACCTCACTGGATCAATCCAAACCGAAAATTTTGGGACCAAGCATCATATATATATGCATGTGCCTACGGCCGGTTCAATTTTACTACATAGCTAAGGTAAGACGGGTTATAAATGAGAACTTTTTTTCCAGTTGCAACTAAGATTTTTCAGTTGCACCCGGGGTTACCACTCAGAATTTTCCAGCAAGTGTCCGGGCATCAACGTCATCATCGTCACGGTCCTTTTTAAAGGTGGTGCTTAGTACGCGACGGTTCAAAGCTCCAGGAGCGTGGTAAGACATCTTCGGTGGGTGTAGCGGTGGCGAGCTTTCATCTTTTTATCGAGCTACCGTTGTCGGCATTCTTTTTTTCTTTTTATTTCTCTTCTTTTCTTGTTTAGGCTTGTCTGTGTTGTGACCCCATCAGTTATATCGGTTCATTCCTATATTAAGGCTGGTTCGAAGAACTTAATTGTAAATGGAGATACAACTGAGATTTTGTTTTCGGTTGGACGGGAGGTTGCAATTGAAATATTTTCTGTTGTAAGTCAGGTTCCAACTAGGAGTTATAAAAAAGGGTAAGTCTAGCGAGCGTTCAGACATCAGATTGTCGTTTCGAACGCGCCACAGTACTCGCACGTTCCGTACGGACAAAAAGAAAGGACAATTGTCCTTCCTAATCAAATTTCCAATTAAAATATTGTCAACTCTGACAAGCATGTTCCTCCACCTACCGCTGCGGTAGATAGCAGCCCAGAGCGCACTAGAAAAAAGAAGTTTCGTGCATTAATTTTTTTTTTCTAAAAAATGAAAATACTATAACTTTGAACCATATGTTAGAATTAAGATCTGTTTTCACTTTTGGAACCCTCGCAACGAACTCTTCAAAACTAGATCCTATTTATATATGTTTTGGCAATAAACTTAACAGGCAATTTTTGTGTGCGACCGACCAACTTTGATTCATGACAAAGCAACTTTTATGCGTTACGGGAAAACTACATCAGAGCCTGATAAGGCAACTTTAGTGCTAGTCTGAGCAACTTTGGTGCCCGTCTGAGCAATATTTATATCTTGATAAATTTGAGTCTCCTAATGAGCCTGGCGAGACCACTTTTGTGCCTCAGTAAGCAACTTTTGTATCCCAGTAAGCAAAATTGCCTCGCCGTGCATCGAAGTTGCCTCGCCGGGCTCCAAAGTTGCCTCACCAGGCACCGAAAGTTTCCTCACCGGACAAAAGTTGCCTCTCCGGGCTTCAAAGTTGCCTCACCAGGCACCGAAAGTTTCCTCACCGGACAAAAGTTGCCTCTCCGGGCTTCAAAGTTGCCTCGCTGGGAAAATTTTGCCTTGCCGGGCTCCGAAATTGCCTCGCCAGGCACCGAAGTTGTCTCGCCGGGCAAAAGTTGTCTCATCTGGCTTCAAAGTTGCCTCGCCGGGCATCAAAGTTGCCTCGCCAAGAAAAAGTTGCCTCGTCAGGCTCCAACGTTGTCTCGTCGGGCTCCAACGTTGTCTCGTCGGGCACCGAAGTTGTCTCGCCGGGAAAAAGTTGCCTCGCCGGGCTTCAAAGTTGCCTCTTTAGGCACCGAACTTGCCTCGACGGGCTTCAAAGTTGCCTCACAGGACACCAAAGTTACCTCACCGGACATCAATTTGCCCCGCCGGGCAAAAGTTGCCTCATCGGGCTTCAAAGTTGCCTCACCGGACACTAAAGTTGCCTCGTCGCAAGGGTATCAAATTTGTTAAGATATGAATATTGCTTAGACGGACACCAAAGTCGCTCAGAAGGGCACTAACGTTGCCTTATCGGACTCTGATGTAGTTTTCCCTCATCGCACAAAAGTTGTTTTGTCGTGAATCAAAGTTGGTCGGCCGCACACAAAAATTGACTGTTAAGTTTTTTTGCCAAAACATATACAAATGGGATCTAGTTTTGAAGAGTTCGTTGCGAGGGTTCCGAAAGTGAAAACGGATCTTAATTCCGGCATGTGGTTCAAACATTATAGTATTTCCAATTTCTAAAAAAATGAAATTAATGCACGGAGCTTCTTTTTTTGTTGATATGCTCGGGACTGTAATCTGACGCAGCTGAAGGGTACGATAATTGGATAGAGTCCTTTTCTTTTCTGTTCCGTATAAGACAGGAACAACAGAGACTTTCTTTTTTAGTGGTGGGTGCTCGCTGACCTTGTAAACCTTCGATTTTTCATCAATTAAGAAGAGACAAGCAGGAGTAGGATTTCCTTTCAGGGGCACGGTATACTACCTAGTACTCCATCGGAGTTAGGGTTAGGGTGGTGGGTGCTCGTCGACAACCGAACTTAGGGTGGTGGGTGTAGGTCGGGAGGGACAGGGTAGAGGAATGGCCATCTGCCTTTAGGAAAGAAGGAGATGGCAAGTCGATAGGCGGCCAGACCCACTACCATCTGCCTTTAGGCGGCACGAGTACGGCGTGGCGTCTAAAGGCGGCAACTGCAGTACGTGGCTTATCCCCTGCAACTGCATAACAATGGGCCTGCATTTAAATGGGCCGGGATGTACCTAGAGTTTAATCGTGTTGTGAGTTTGTACCTGCATACTATACAGGTGATATAAGGCCCATATTAGCATCGCCCTATCCTCCGCCATACGCATGGTCCAGCTCCTCTGCTTTCCGGCAGCAGCCCATGGAAGAAACGAGCTCTACATACATTTCGCCATCAGCCCATGGCCACTTTGCTGGTGGAGCGTGTGCCGCTGTACCTGTACGTAGCCATGGACCTCGCTCCCAACAAAACAAATACTACACGTAAGAACGTTGCCCTCGATCGACATCGACCGTATCATCATTGATTGGACGGCCGAAATAACTACGAAGAGAAATGAACAGGAGAAAAATTAAATCGTCGCGTGTCTGGACTGCGATGTCGAGCTAGCTGCTTGGCCGGGCTTTGACCATCCATTCCATTCCACTACTAGCTGGCTTCATCAGGCACGCATGCATCCATCAGGCTAGCAGCGACACCATGATAAAATACGCCTTTTCTTAATCAATGTATACATCAGTTTCAGAAGAAGAAAGAAAAAGGAGAGTTTCAGAAAAAGGAGAGTCTGTATCTACAGTGATTCTTTTAAAGTTTTTTGTTGTTGTGCGCATATGGATTTGAGATATGGGTGGAGAATAGAAACCGCTCCTTTAATTTTGAGGGGAATCTAGTGGTGCGGCCAGGCGCGACCACTGGAATTTCAGTGGATTTTATTTTGGTCCTTGGAAATTTCCCTACGTAGGATTAAATCGCTCGACTCGTAGGATTAAATCCTTACAAAAAAAATCCATTCGTTCAAACTTTTTGTTACGATACCACTTCCTCCGTCCTGAAAAGCTTGTGTTTTGAGAATCTTGAGTCGAAGGCCGGCAAAGCAGCCTTGTAATAATGTATTCGGACCAATACAATGTTCGTCGTACACACGTGAAAATATAATATTGCACGGGGACCGATCGAGAAGGCAGAGGCAGGGGCAGATGAACTGAACCTTGGAAGCGTGATCTTGCTCCGATCTGCTCGAGCCCTAGCTTACCTACCTGGTCGACCTGCCACGCACAGTAAAATACTATTTCCCCGTAAAAAAGAAAAAATAAATTAATACCTTTAACTTTGTCTACTTCCTCTATTTCAAAATATAAGATGTTTTACCTTCCTGAAACAAATATATATAAGCTATTTTTAGTATATATAGATTTAGTAAATCTACACACTAAAACAAGTTTAGATACATTCTTTTCACAAACCTAAAACATTTTATATTTTAAAACGGAGGAAATAGATTCAAACGCCATTAATATGGATTTACTTCTGTTGACGGGGAACTGTACTTGATACTGCTACTACATGGTAGAGTTTCGATTTCAAATGCCCAAGACTGTTCACGTTTAATTTCCCTAATAGGAAAAATCATTCTTGCGATTTTTTGAACATTAATTATTTCATTCAGGAGATATTGGTGGGTGTTTTTTTTTTGAGAGCCATTGGTGGACTACTACGTAGCTGTCAGAGCCTTCACACAGGGGATGCCCAGGTTCTCCTCACCCCGAGCTCGGTGGGGCCCGCCTGAGCAAAGTGCACGTACGTACGTGGCTGTCACGCTTTTGGTTATAGCTACGTTTTCGATTTCAGGGAGTAGTAGCTAGGCTGTACACCACGAGCTAAATACTAAATTACAGCGGCACTAGGTACGAACTCGTGTACCTGCCCGGAATATAAAATCGAAAAACAAGGTACTTTCTCCGTTTGAAAAACAAAGGGGTAAATGAAATACTAAGAAACTTCGAAATAGACGTTTATATGTAGAGGTTGGATGTACGCATGTGCATGATTTTGGGCATACCCGAAACTCAAAATTATATAGTTTACTAGTAAGAAATAGCAAAGTTCCCAAATAAACAGTAATAAGAAACCCTGAGTTTCGGTTTTTTATATAACCTAAGGTCCATAAAGTTATGTACTACCCCTGTTTCTAGGCTTAAGGTATATAACTTTTTCAAACGTCAAAATAACTAAAGTTTGACCAAGTTTATAAAGAAAAATATTAATATTTACAATACGTAATTAATACTCTTTCATATATCATGAAACATATTTTTACATGGTATCTATATAATATAATAGTTCTTGATATTTTTCTAAAAATTTGGTCAAACTTTATATGGCTTAACTTTTCAAAAAAAAATATACCTTAAGTCTTGGGATGAAGGGAGTAACTTAGTGGAATGGTTAGTAATTTCGTATTCGTCTGCTAGTGCTAGTTGACCCACTTCACTCCAAACAAAAGATTGTGATACAATGACATATTTAATCTTACGGAGATAAATTTCATTCGGATGGTTGGTGAATGCCTGCTGGCTACTGCGGGGATTTATTGGTGTCGACTTTTTTCTTGCGAAATTTCACCGATTTATTAATAATCATCAACAGTAGTACAAAAAATTCTAAAAATAATAAACATTACAAATAGATTCAAGGACCACCTAGCGACGACTATAAACAGTAGTATGAGCCGAAGGCGCGCCGCCGTCCTCGACCCTACATCACCAGAGCCAGACAAAGCTTGTCGTAGTAGAGCTTGTTGTAGTAGACAGACGGGAAGTCGTCGTGCTAAGACCCCAAAAGACCAACGCACTAGAGCAGCAGCCATCGCCAATGATGACATCTGTAAATCAGAAGAGACTGACCTGAACTCACACCAACAACCACGAAGACGGACCAGATCCTAGGAGATCCACCGGACACACGACTCCACGCGTCCTCCATGAGTGCTAGATTCACCGCCAGAGCGAGGATAGGATTGGGAGGACTTTATTCTGACTTCAACATCCCGAGAAAGACACCGTAAAAGGACCTAAACAAAGAACGAGAAACCTCCCACCGGCTGGCCAAGGCCATGGTCCGAGGCCAAGGCCCGGGGCAGACCGGCGGCATCGCCGGCGGGAGTACGAAACCCTAGATGGGTTTTTCGTCGCCTCCTAGTCGCCTGCTTGCCCCGTACTGGTTCGGTCCCTGTTTTCTGCCTACTGGTGTCGACTTTGATGGAACTCTCATCATAGTAACATCACCGCATATCTTCTTCTTTATGTAGTGGATGATATTGTCTTTACCCACAAAATATCTGCTCAACTTAGCAATGAATTCTCCATGGAATATCTTGGCTATCTTCACCATGTTCTTGGCATCTACTCCCTCTGTTCAGAAATATAAGATATTTTAGCTTTAATAAATAGATGTATCTAAATCCATTTTAGTGTATATGTTAACTTCGAACCTCTATGAACCTACACACGAAAACATGTCTAGATAAATTTGATTTATAAAATTAAAATGTCTTATATTTCTAAACGAAGGGAGGATAATGTCACTAGAACTCCTCACCACTATTCATCTGTCTCAACGGCAATATATTCTAGATGTTGTCTCCCGCCTTGCTCTGCTTGCCAGCTATCCAGCTTTTGACAAGGGGGAAAAGAAAACCACGCGTCCGTGTCGCGCCTACGTGCATGGACCGTGACGTCGAGCTACCACGGCCTTGGCCTTTTGGCCACTCATCCATCCCATTTGCACTCGCTGGTTTGACGAAGGCCTGTACACATCAGCTACAGCCAGCAGTGACATGCGTTGCCAGTTGTCACTCGCTCGTAGTACTACTAGTAAAATAATGCTGCACGGCCGGAGACCGACCGAGCAGGCCGGGGAGGGGGAGATGAACCGAACGAACCTGGCGAGAGTGACGGTCACACACTCGCTCTGCTCTTTTGGGTCCTGGCCCCGTCTACCCAGCCGAGTACTACCTCCTACCTAGACCCTTTTTTTTAGATTCGCAAAAAAAAAAAAAAACAGAGCTAGATTTTCTGTCAGCAGTTTTTTTTTGTCGAGCCATGTCCAGTCCAGCTAGCGAGCAGCAGTGGTAGCACAGGTTTGTTCGTACCTGCTATCTTCCGCAGTTTTTTTTTACTGGTCGGTCACGATTTTGAATTACGTACAGTTTTTTTTTCTGGGAAAGGGCTTTTTAAACAAGTACTTCCTCTCTTTTAAAATATAAGATGTTTTAGTTTTGTGAAACAAATGTATCTAGACTATTTTCAATTCACTTCATTTAAAATATACCTACTCCCTCCGTTTTAAAATATAAGATGTTTTGGCAAACTTGGCCCTCCCTCTCCTCCCTCTCCTCCTCTCCCAGCCCCTTGAGAGTCGACCTTCTTCCCCGAGCCCTCCTTCGCCTCCTCTCCGGCGCCTGTCATGAGACGGGTGATGGAGGTGCTCTCAGACTGCGTAGAGGTAGGTTCTTTGGCTTCATGCCGTTTGGGCTTTATGCTAGATGGCGAGGTTCCCGATCCGGCGGCAAGATCCGGGGCCAACTAGGGTTCTTCCTCGCTTTTCTTCTTCTCCAATGGTGGGCAGAGGAAAATGAAGAAGACCATCGCCTTCTTACATAAGACCGCGTGTTCTCGCCATTGGTTACGGGGTGGTCTTCGCTTGTTTTCCTCCCCTGGCCGTGGTAGGCGAGGGAGGAAGGCGAGAAAACTTCTCCGGATATCTCGAAAGGAGGAGAGGTTTCGACCCGACGCTCGGGCCGGGCGTCGGTCCGCCGCTAGGGCGTGCTGTTGTGCTTCCATGGTGGGAGCAGACGGCGCTTTCCCTTCAGGCGTGCCCTTCCAATAATCGCCGCCATCGTCTTCGTGATGGCCTCACGGTGCTGCGTATCCACTTGGCCAGCCTTGGTGGCGACGCGGTGGTGGCCGCCACGACGGAAGCTTCTTCCTGTGGAGATCCCAAGCAACGGCAAGACGCCGAAGCTATTCTTGGCCGACGCGGCCGCTCCACGCTTGGCAGAGACCAAGCTCTATCTTCTTCCATGGACGAGCTTGCGCAAGAGGGTGCGCTCGGGCCTCGTTGGAAGATCTTCTCCGACCTCGGTGCGGGATCCATGGCTGGCGTCGCCCCAAGTGGCTCGCTCCCCGGCGGCGACGCTGGTTCCGGCGTCCGGAGGTCTATCAGCGGCGGAGTTGACCTTGGACTTGATTGCTTTTTATCTTTTTGTTCCAGGGGTCCTGGTTGTAATTTCTGAGCCCTTATCCTTTGTAGTGCATGCGAATAGGGGCCTCTGTGTAATTGTGTACCCGCCTGGATAGTGAATGAAGCTTCCTGGCCCTTCGGGGCCTCACCCGTTCAAAAAAAAAATGTTTTGGCTTTGTGAAGCAATGTATCTAGACTTATTTTAGTATTAGATACACTCAAGTTTGAAATAAATCTACACACTAAAAGAAGTCTAGATACTTCATAAACCTAAAATATCTTATATTTTAAAACGGAGGGAATACATACTAAAAATAGTTTAGATATATTTGCTTCACAAAGCTAAAACAACTTATATTTTGAAACGAAAGGAGTATATTTTGGGAGGGGTTGGTGCGAGTGACGGAGCGCTTGCGTTGTAGGTACGCAGGTAGCTGTCGCTTAGGAGCGGAGGAGGTCCAGGTTCTCCTCACCTCATCATCCTACGTTTTATTTTACTTCAACTAGTCGTACCATCAGCAGCACTAAGCACTAGTTTTGCGTTCCCACACTGCCTACACTTCCCTCCTAAGCACAGTTTTAAAAACCACCCGGTTCACTGGTTCAACTGAAAACAAAAAAAACTACGGGAATTACAAACTGTTTAAGCAAAAGAACACCTTCGTAAACTGCTAGGGTGTCCATCGAGAACACAGGCACGCAGCCAGCAACTCAACCGGCGCTCGAGATGGCACGGGCAAACCAGGTAGTACATGGCCGAGCCATACATTACGAGGTTGTGTCGTCACCGAGCTCAATGCAAGAAGATCTTCACGGTCGAATCCGGGGAGGAGCGACATCGAGACGACCTCACATGTCTCCTACGTGTACACACGAGCAACATGCATGAAGATTGCAAATATAGCCTGGACAACAATTCTCGCTTGATACCTTACCGTGGCAGCCAAACCGAAAAACTACATCTAAAGAGGTGAGATTCGCAGACTGCTTTTGGAGGAGCAGGACAAGGAGTCGCCCGTCTCCTCGATCTGATCTCTGGTGCAGGACATCAAAGCCTAGTAAGTCAGCCCCTGACCATCACCACGATGGCCGGAGCAAATCAACAGCAGAGAAAGATCATGCCCCCAAACGACGCCATCTTGAGGAGGACGGACCAAAATTGACAACCTTCTCCTCCGCCCTCGCCGCCACGGCCGACATGAGGAAGTAGAACGGTCGACCACTCCACACCCCTGCAACTCACCCATTGACACCATGGCCAGCTAGGTGAGGCTGGGAAGTCCCTCTCGCCCTCCTTGAAAGGTGGAGCCAACTTGGCTCTTTATTCATGGAGTCACCGGTGCCACACCCTCTGCCATTAGCTCTGGCCACCGGAGCAACACGAGGAGGAGCTTGACCACTAGCCAAGGGAAGATCTCGTCTCCTACTCTCGACATGTCGCCAAGCCGCGGCAGAAGGCTCTCCGTTCCCAACTCCGACCGGCTATTCCGGCGGAAAGGGCGGCTGATCGGCCCGGCAACCGGCGTTAACTCTCAAAGGGGGAGGGGAGGGGAGATGATAATGAAGGGCATTGGGGTGTTTCGTTCATGTTAACAACATGAGGATCTGGTGAGTGAGAAATATTAAGTCAATTTTTCTGAAATGGAAAAGCTATTTCTTCGCTTGAAGTAGCAAATACTGGGCGTAAAGCTAGGAGTAAATATGCTCATTAATCTAGTGGGTGGCTAATAGCACCAATACCATCTTTTCTTTATTTTAGCTCCTTTCGTACCTATGGAATTGCCAGAAAAATTATGAAAATTGCTGCGGTTTGTTTCTCCAAATGTTGCTACTAAAAACAGTTCCACGAAAATTTGGCTATACTATTTAAATTGGTGTAAAATGTGTCATGGTGCTTGTAGTTTAAGAATAGTGAGGAAAATGAATTTTTTGTTGTTTTTTTTGTTGTCGAGAAGCCTATTTCTTGTGTGGGTGTTCGCGTGCATGTTTGTGGTGATTTTTAGTAAGTTTCTCGGTAAACAGGGGTGACATGCACAACTATCTTGATCCATGTATTAAACAAGTACACCCTCTACTTTAAAATATAAGATGTCCCGAGATTTTAATCTAAACTTTCAAAATATCTTATATATTTAGGTTGAGGGGTTATATATCTCTTCGACGTGGTGCTGAAAAAGGAAGAAGAGCTCTTGTCTGTAGAAAGAAAAAGGCTAGAACAATATCACCACCAAACCAATATTACTACTCCAACAAACATGTTCGAAATTGGTTTTCTCGGTGCTGCTTTGACGTTTTGTGCAACTATCTCTAGAAAGTATCTGGGTGGAATTTCTTCCTCCTAGCTCTGAAAACGAAACTATATATATTTCTGAAAGTGGCGCGCTACAAAAAGAGAGAGGCGGTCACGTGCGGTGCACCCTACTCCACCCGTGTACTCCCTCACTCTCCCGGCCCCACCTCTCCCCTCTGACGACCGGGCCACACCGCGCCGGGGTCCACCTTTCTTGCAGCCGAGCTGCGGGGGCAGTCCGTGCTCAGTTTCTTGTGCACGAGCAGTCAGCGGCAGTTGGCCGAGCGAGCGAGCGAGCGAGGGAGCGAGACTGATTTGATCTGATTAAAAATTCAGTGGGAAATCCCGCACCCATCCAGACGAGACGATGATGCTCCCTCCTCCCTTTTCCGCCCCCACTTGCCGATGCTTCCTCGGTTTCTTCCGCCGCTAGCTAGCTATAGCCCAGTCCATCCCCCCTTCCCCCTTCTTCTTCTTTCCCACCGTCGCCGGGACCGCCCTGGATCCCTCTCGCTCCTCCGCCCCTCCCCCTGCCGCGCGCCAGACGAGGTCGAGGCCGCTCCGGTTGACCGATCGATCGGTTCCCTCCGGCGGTTGGCTTCCTTGCTGGATCGATTTGGGTTGGTCCGGTCGCTGTTCTTGCGGCCTCCTCCTGCCTGCTCCGGGCCTCGATCGCGTTGAACTCGAGGTACCCTTTCGTGTTCCCAGTCCGTGACTGATCCCATCTCCCGAATTTGTTGGATTCCAGTACTAGGATACTAGATAGGAGTGATTAGTCTCTGCTCCGCTCTGCTCTTGCTAGTGCGGACAAGTGTCCAGCTCGGGGCCAATCCTCCTCCATGGATTGGTTCCTCGTCTTGTCCACTCTGCCCCGTCTCGCTTCGATCTTGGCTCCTTCCGATTTCCACACGCGGAAACTGAAATGGTTTGGCTGTTTTCGTTCGTACAGATGATGATGCGGGATCGGTGATGATGCTCGCCGCCCAGCTCGGATCTTCCCTTCACACTTGGTCAGAGTAGACGACGCCGCCGCCATTTCAGACCAAGCGGCGCTAATTAATCCTCCTCGCCTTTCCACTTGGACGCTGGCCCTGCAGCCGCCCCAATGCGGCCAAGATTGTAAGGGGAACTTGCTCGTCACATGGTATGCTCTCCGATTTCGCATTCTTCCTGGGCAGCCTGGCCCAGCTCGCAGCTCTGTCTCTCACGAGATCGCTTGCTTTGGCGCAGCTGTACCGGATGGTGCTTCCGAGATTCAGATGCGCGGGAGGCCGCCACCGTTCTTCCCCGGCAGCCATACGCCGGCGGCTGGTGCCGCTGCTCCTCGCCCTGGCCCTCGCGCCCGCCGTCGCCGCGGCCGCGGCCGGCGACGACGTGGAGTACGCGCACTGCAACTGCGACGGCGCGGGCGGCGGCGGGTTCTGGAGCATCGACAACATCTTCCGGTGGCAGAAGGTGAGCGACCTGCTCATCGCGGCGGCCTACTTCTCCATCCCGCTCGAGATCCTCTACTTCGTGGCGGGCCTCCGCCACCTGCTCCCCTTCCGCTGGGTGCTCGTCCAGTTCGGCGCCTTCATCGTGCTCTGCGGCCTCACCCACCTGCTCACCGCCTTCACCTACGAGCCCCACGCCTTCGCGCTCGTCCTCTTCCTCACCGCCGCCAAGTTCCTCACCGCGCTCGTCTCCTTCCTCACCGCCATCACGCTGCTCACGCTCATCCCGCAGCTGCTCCGGGTCAAGGTCAGGGAGAGCCTGCTCTGGATCAAGGCCCGCGAGCTCGACCGCGAGGTCGACCTCATGAAGCAGCAGGAGGAGGCCAGCTGGCACGTCCGGATGCTCACCCAGGAGATCCGCAAGTCGCTCGACCGCCACACCGTGCTCTACACCACCCTCATCGAGCTCTCCAGGGTGCTCGACCTCAAGAACTGCGCCGTCTGGATGCCCGCCGCCGACGACGGCAAGCCCGCAATGCACCTCACGCACGAGCTACGGCGGGGCGGCAGCGTCGATGGGCTCGCCATCGCGGTGGACGATGCCGACGTCGTCGAGGTCAGGAGGAGCGACGACGTCAGGCTGCTTGGACCGGACTCCGCGCTCGCGTCAGCTAGCGGCGGGGGTAAGGAGGACACTGGCACTGTCGCGGCGATACGGATGCCGATGCTCAAGGTGTCGGATTTCAAGGGCGGCACGCCGGAGGTGATCCAGACCAGCTATGCCGTGCTGGTGCTTGTGCCTCCCAGCGGCAAGAATTGGGGGGCTCATGAGCTGGAGATCGTCGAGGTGGTCGCCGACCAGGTGGCCGTCGCGCTCTCCCACGCGTCATTGCTCGAGGAGTCTCAGGCTATGCGAGACAGGCTGGCCGAGCAGAACCGCGAACTGCTGCAGGCAAGGCGGGACACGCTCATGGCGAACGAGGCCCGGGACGCGTTCCAGCATGTCATGAGCCAGGGAATGCGGCGGCCCATCCACACCATCCTCGGCCTCATGTCCGTGGTGCAGGAGGAGAACCTCACTCCCGAGCAGAAGCTCGTCGTTGACACCATGGGACGGACGGCAACCGTCGTCTCGACGCTCATCAACGACGTGATGGAGATGTCCGCCACCAACCGGGAGCGCTTCCCCCTGGAGACACGGCCGTTCCACCTGCACTCGATGATCAGGGACGCCGCCTGCGTTTCAAGGTGTCTCTGTGACTTCAGGGGGTTCGGCTTCGCGGTGCACGTCGAGAATACGCTGCCGAACCTTGTCATTGGTGATGAGAGGAGGATCTTCCATGTACTTCTCCACATGGTTGGCAATCTCATTAGTCGGATCGACTCGGGGCATGTCACGTTCCGGGTGCGTGCTGATGACGAGGTGACGGAGGACACCCTTGGCAAGAGGTGGGATCCATGGAGGCCAAGCTACTCCGGCGGGTACTCGTCAGTTAAGTTTGTTATCGGGGTAAAGAGCCAGCAGAGCGCCGACTCGATCTCCACCCCGGGACAGTTCTTACGAAAGCCAATTGGCGAGGGTTTTGATCTCAGGCTTAGCTTCAGCATGTGCAGAAAGCTTGTGCAGGTATTGCCACATTGTCTATTTCGATAAGCTCATCCAAATTCAAGTTCAGTCTGTGATCATACAAGTAATTTTTTCTTGTTCTTCTTCCATTTGGTAATACTTTCAGATGATGCAAGGGAACATATGGGCAGTTCTTGATGGGCAAGGACTACCAGAGAGCATGACACTGGTACTGAGATTCCAGCTGCAGCCGCCCCTGGCGTCGTCCAGCACCGGAGGATCATTCGAGCAGAAATACACATCGCCGTCGTGCCAGCTAACGGGGCTGAAAGTCCTGCTCATCGACGACGACGACATCAACATGGTGGTCGCCAGGAAGCTCCTGGAGAAGCTTGGCTGCGTGGTCTCCTCGCTGCCCTCAGGTTCAGGGTTCCTGAACTCCGTCGGCCCCTCCTCGTCCGCGTACCAGGTTGTCATGGTGAACCTCGAGATGACGAGGGTGAACGCCCTGGACGTCGCCGCGAGGGTCCGGCAGTACCGGAGCGGCCGCTGGCCCTTCGTGATGGCCATGACCTCGGAGCAGAGCGCGTGGGAGAAGTGCGCACAGTCCGGGATCAACGGCATCCTCCGGAAGCCGGTGGTCATGCTGGAAATGAAAGAAGAGCTCATGCGGATCCTTCAGAGCTCATGACGTCTGCAGGCTGTTTGCCTGAACTGTCAGGAGCTCTGATCGAAAACGTTGAGAACCACCACCGCCATGACCAACTGACAGACAAGTGGCCTCGCCGTCCGACATTGCAGAAGTAAAGAGCTGAGATCTTCAGTTAGAAGAAGAAGAAAGTCCGCTCGGATAGCGAAAAAGCATATTAGCCATTGAGGATCTTTTTCAGCTTGCTGTTGTGCAGTGTGTTGCCTGGGTACCTCCAGCGAGTAGCTCAGTGGCAATGGCATTTGCGCCATGCACCATCGGTAGTTCAGGCGCACCTGAGGGAGGTGCCTGATGCTCTGATTCTTCATAGAGATCTAGGATGGTATGCAGTAGTAGTAGGTACTAGTCAGTAGTGGCAATAAGATTTTTGCGGCGCCAGGATCAAGGCAGCTGGAACTGGAAGACTGATTTGTCTGACAGAAGAAGAGATCTATCAGAATTCAGATGTGTATTTAGGAAGTGATTCATGGTCCAGTGAGAGGAAGCATATCACTTGACCCAATGTAACAAAACATGATGTATTCATCAGACATGTTTAATGATAGTTGATTATACCGAGAATCCGTAGATGATTGGCTGAACAAGCATTGTGTTCCATTTCTCTCCTGAGTGTGAGCAAGCAGATGGTTCCTCATGTTCTTCTTTTACACTCCTATGTTATATACAGAGAAAAGATGGTTTCTGATGACAGTATCTTCAGAAACTGTAGTTTTGAAGGCATGGATAAATACAGAAACCTTCAAATGCAGAAGAAAGATACGTCCTGTGATGTGAGGTATTTAATGGTATCTATTAGTGGATAGTATGGATCAGAATTTATGCTTGTGGCAGGTGGTACCCTCCATAATTTAGCTAGCTGCAGCTGCACGGATGGGATGAGGCAGGCGAGACGGTTGACCTGGGAACAGTACTAATAGTGGCTAAGCAAGATCTGCAGACATTAATCTGGAGTTAGGGATCTGAAGAACGTGGCCCAGCACGTGCTAACCTTAGGGGATCGAGGCGATTATGATGATGACGAAAAAGGCAGAGCACGAGGGCCGTATTATCCGATCGAGTTTTCCCAGATCGCTTCTTTTCATTTTTTTTGTTTCTTTCTGAGAAAAATATTTTTTTTTGAGAATTCTTTCTGAGAAAAATATGGCTTTCTGTGTTGTTTATGGGTAGATTTTAGGCCAAAATTTACTTTATACTACTACTATACTAGTACTATTTTGGTATTTTACAGTATGGGATGGGATTAGGTGACAGATGTGGACTTCCATTTCCCTCGCAAAAAAAAAAAAAAATTTAGAGAGAAGAAGATAACTAGTACTCCGGCCGGCATACTCAAGATCAAGTCATGTGCGGTTTCATGAATCTGGTGGACTTAATTGGTCGCCAAAATTGCTTGCATCCATCCAAACATTTTAGTACTCCGTACTAGGGGACAAAATGGTTATCTATAGCTCCTTATCCATGACACTAAAATGCGTAGATTTACCAATAGAAAGCAGTAGGTTCAACCACTCTTCCAAATAATTATTACTACATGAATATTGAAACCATCCCTACTACCACTCCCCGGGTTCGTATTAATAGCCTTAACTTTGTCTAAATTCACACGTACCGGTAAAACACCTTTGGTCTATGAATTTGCCACGATTGAGAGCATTGGTAACGAACTTGTAAATCGTGAACTGGGGGTCACGAAGTTTCCCCGTGTGAGCGTTTTGGTCACTCTGTAAAGCTACCGTTAATTTTTAGACATGACAGACAATTTTTTGCGAATAGCACCCTCAATAATTTTTTTTGTTTATTATCCTATGGGCTAGGGATTATATCAAGCAGGTTATGCTACCTTTCGATCCCCTGCTCTATCCACTCACTCGACTCTGGCCGTCGCCCCCTTTTTCCCCGCCGCGAAGCAGCAATCGCCCTTGTACCGGTCCCTCTCCTCTGCCTCACGCGGGCTTTCTCCGCCTTGCCGGCTGTAGACAACACATAACCGTGCTGCTCAGCTTGAGCTCTGCGAGTACCCAACTCGGTGATAGCAACACAAATTGCCCAAGCTTATGTTTGTAGCTGTGCCCATGACTTGGACGGCCTCGCCACGGTGCTCGCTGAACAAGCCGCGTCCACCGAGTCCAATATCTCCTGTAGCTATAAGAAAGTGAAATTGAGGATAGAACACGACTTACACATATACCGAGCTAAACAATTTTGTATCTTGGTTGCTAACTGCTACAAACTAGGACTATGTGTTGTACTCGAGAGGCATGGCATACACGGGGATGTCAGGCGTTGGAGTCAAACTTGGTGGCGCTCGCGCGGTACAAGCCCGGCCATGAGCAGTGTGGCGGCACGATGGACCAACTACGGGATGAGCTGGATAACGCGAGGGAGGGCCAAGGCGGAACCACCGTGACGCTGTTAGTGGGGGGCATTGTGCCGCACACACAACCTATGCGCTCTGAGCTGAGCACCCCCGGTGGCACGTCATGCTAGTCGTTTCCCTCACACGTTGAGGTCAGTGCGATACATGGCGTTGTCCCCCGTGGCAAGGTGGTTGGGCTCATCGAGGGCCACAACCACGGAAACACGAAACTTGCCGATGGCGGCATAAACTGATATCCCACCTAAAGGAGAGAGGAGCCGCGCCAACAAACGGTGTAGGATGACGACAACCACGACGTGCTTCACCGCCCTGGTATGGTGGGAGCCTAGCTCAGACACCGCGATGATGATCAACACAGATGAACAACGAGAAGGAACAAACATTCAAGGCGTTGTTCGCAAAAAAAAACTGCCTACCATGGCACAAAACTAACGGTAGCCGTTATGGTGTGACCAAAACGCTCGCGCGAGGCAACTTCGTGACCCACAATTCACAATTTGCAAGTTCGTGACCAATGCTCTCAATCGTGACAAGTTCATAGACCAAATTGGCGTTATTCTCTTAAGTATTTATACTTGATGCATGCAAATCTATACAAGTTGATGCCATTAATTTGGATGGGAGGAAGTATCTCATTTCATCATCATGTATATGGCCTCAAAGATTTCCAAATCCTTGGTAGCAACTAAAACCAGACATTTGCCAGCTTCTTGGTATCACTTTAGTTTAACTAGTACTCTCGGTTTAAAAATAACTGACTTAACTTTATCTATATTCAAATGTATCTGGACGTATTTAATATATAGGTATATTTAAATCTAGACAAATATAAGTTACTTATTTTTGAACTTTTTTACATTTGCTCTGAGAAAGTACCGCTTTCTCATTTTCTTATACAGTCATAGTACTGGCCTTCTATATGGAATACAATTCGGCTCACGGGTGCAAATGAACCTATTATGTGAAAACACATTATAAATGTCAAAAAAATTAGAAAGAATTATTTACATGTACATCCGGACACTAAATGTTCGTACACAAGTTTACGAGTGAAAATAACATTTTAGATGTCCCATGTAAAAGACAAATTTCAGTGGTTTAATGTGTCTATTCACGAATATGTTTTTTTTGCTTGTTTACACAAGCCACATAAAATATTTATTCTTTTTGAAAACATATGCACGAGCAGAGAATGTTTGGATGTATATGCGAGATTTTTGTTCAGATTTTTTTTGGTAATATAAATTGTATTTTTTTATGTATTTTTCATAATAGGTTTATTTGTACATGGGAGCCAAAACACCACCTCCCCTTCTATGTTGTTCTTTAAAAAGGGCTTTCTATGTTTTTTATGGGCTGATTTTAGCTCAACGAGCGATTTCCTTTATGCTGCCTGGCCAAACTTTGCTTTATCTTTCGGTTATTTTTACGAGATTAGGTGCCAACAGTCAACAGAAAATGTCATATTACGTGAGAAGATTTAGCCTAGCTAGATGCCAACCCGGCCGGCAGTACTGAAGATTAAAGCCGCACGCTGTTTATTGTAGGACTCTGCAGCAGCTTGTATTTTTTTTTGGCGGGTAGCAGCAGCTTGTTTCTTGTGGCCAATATTGCAACCAATATGTTTCCTCGAAACAACTTTCACTCCGAAATGATACGTAAGGTGATGAGAGATTCTTCTTATAAAAAGATCAAAGATAGTGAAGAAAAAATAATGAAGCATTGTGCTCGCCACCGATGACATTGTATCAAGATTAAGGAAACATGAGCTCCATGATAACACCCCTAAGGAGGCAATGACACAAACGAGCACTGCCGTCACACGAACCACAAAGGTCTAGGGTTTTCACCCAGAGCCCTAATGGAGAGAGAGTAGCCACAACGACGCGCTCAAGAAGGCCACAACACCCGTAGACATCGTCATTGGCGTCAAAGCATTGGGCTTTCGCTTGAAAAAAACCCTCACCACACTTGGTACCTCGGATCACCAATTGTCCCTGAGCCGAGATTCCAACACGCAATCTTGGCATTGAGCATGCCAAAGAGCCGCTAGCACCAGGAGCCCCCGAAGTCTACTCCTCGCCACCCACATGGCCCAAAGAAATGAGGCATGACCACTACAACGTCGCTCGTTATCAAGACGCCCATGTAGTCCACCTTCTGACGACGCTACTCCGACATTCATGAACTCGCGCCCGTATAGCGAGGTTGTTTAATTTGCGGGGCAGAAGAGGTAGGTACGGTTTACACAGAAGGGCGACAACAACACAACCACCCGAAGGAGACTGACCTCCACCACTGTCGACGGTTGCTGATCGGACGCGACAACAAGGGAACACCTGGCCCACTGGCTTCGCCAGGCCCAAATTGAGCACATAAAGTCCCCACCGCCATGCTGGAGCTAGAAAGCCGCCACTTCCCTCCAAACACACCCACACCAGCGAACTAGCTCTAGAGAGCATCACCGCCATGAAAGGCCCGCCCCAAACCCAGGTCAGGCCCGAGGAGCCCAGATCCGGGCCAACCCGATCGCAGCCGCCCGCACCTCCGTGCCACCATGCAGTCCGCTGCTGGCACTGCCACGCCACCACCGCATTACCGAGCTGAGTCTCCATCGATCTTCTCTAGCCGAGAGCCGTCGTGCATGACCTAGGCACAACCCATATAAGGTCACTGCCTACCTCCTCCAATCGATAGAAGAGCCCGCCAACACCCCAAAGCCACCTTGTTGCCACTAATTGCAGGCGCGCCTCTCACTTATCGTGCTGCCCTCGTCGACCACCACAACCCGTGCCATGGTCTCCGCCCGAGGGGGAGAAGAATCCCGCCACTGCAAGCGCCTGGGTTTCACCCAGCGGTGCCGTCTGGCGGCGACGAGGAGGGGGACTAGGAGAAGGGGGTTGACGCGGGTATGCACATAGGGTCCCTCCCCGTCGCCCCCGTGGGCGACGTGGGAGGAAAGAGGCCTATGTTGAATATAATGGCCTGGATAATATCATAACCAATATGTTTGAGAATGACCCACTTCATGTAATGGATATACGTGATCTATTGGGAAACAAAAAACGATAATATATAGTTTGTTGAGATACACTATATGCTAAAATGATGTTCATAGCCATAATTTTCGCAAATGACCCGAGCGGACACATTACAAAATTGTGTTGGTTTGACACAACACTTCTATAACATAGTGATTATTAACATTTTTGTCATAGAAACTTTGCCAAATTTTGCGTGACTCACCATGCAGCGAATACCATGCAGCGAATACGTTGTGTAACAAAATGGTTTATCTATAGATCATTATTCATGACATTAGATTGCATGTATGTTTCCAATGCAAAGAGGTAGCTAGACTTTCCAAAGAGTTATTATAAGACCATGAATATTGTGACCATACCAACCATTCTATTTATATATATCACATGTATATGCCCCAAAGAAATGACTAGACTCTAGGTAGTAACAAACAATCAGACATTTGTCAGCATGAGGAAATCCTATATATTGGTGAAACCAAACTAATTAACCGTAGAATTATGGTATGCACAATTCAACATATGTTGCTTGTATTTTCGCAGAGTAAGGGATTAATTTAGTTGTCTACATATTCATAGCTCTCTACCTCTCCCGACTCCACCCTACTTTTGATGCAAGAACTTGTTCTTTCTATTGAGAAATGAATCCTAGTCTGTAAACATCTTTGGAATCAGTAATCTTTCTGAGACCGGAAATCCCAGATAAGTATTTATGAACCTCAATCAGTTAATTGGCAACAATGCACAACGGTGCTTGTATTTCTATGTAATCCATGCTGCAAAAGATCATGGTAATATGCTCACCATAACCATGAAAACAAAACTTTTTTTTTGCAACAGAAATACGATCATCGAAATTGCAGCCTAAAATCAAGAACCTGTCGGGCGGTCCTTCAACATGTATATATTCTTAATCATGGCAAAAATGGTTGAACATAGCTTCACAGAGATATCAGCTAAGGATCGAACGGATGGACCATGGAAATAATTAAATCCAACATAATAAGTATATGCCAAGATTCACTGACCCGCAGCACTACCCAAGTCTGAGCTCCAAATCTAGCTCCTCCTCTCCGTGTCGTTCTCCATCCTTGGCAGCGTAGAACTTCCGTCGATCTCTGGCGCCGCCTTGTTCTTTGACATGGCCGAATTCGAACAGCCGCAGCTCCTGCGGCGGCAGCGCCGCCGGCCGTTCCGCGTGGGGCAAGCTTGATTCTGGGACCGTCGACGCCCTCCCTCGGTCCTTCCGGTGGATGTTCATGTGCCCGCCGAGCGCCTGCGCCGTCGGGAACCCCCTCCTGCAGAAGGTGCAGTTGTACGGCTGCCTCGTCCCCTCGTCGTCGTCGCTGCCGTCGCTGTCCGGGCGCTGCTGCTTGTCGTCGCCGCTCCGCGGCCTTCTTCCACCTTCGTCCTTGGTGCCCCGATAATCCAGGTCCATGCCTGAGATCGATCGAGCTAGGCTGGAGGTGGAGCTATCTAGGGTTTATGCTTGGGAATGCAGCTAGATCTCGACTAGTCTTGGATCGAGAAAGCCAATGTAGCTATGGTCAAGGAGGATGGAGAAATGCAGGCGTATGTTTAGTACGCATTACTGTGTGCTGATGTGTGTGTCTCGTTTGTTAACCGTTTCTTTCCATCATCCTGCCGGCCGGGGCACTTTGTTTTTGTCAGATTTTTTGTTGGTTTGTTCTGGCCTGCAGACGGCCGGACTGATTCAACATTTCCAGTTAAGGTTCGGTGTCCTCATTTGTTGGCTTGTGCTTGGAAGATCAGAAGAGATTTTAACGTCGCATGACTTGTAAATGATCTAATATATGAAATGGATGGATAAAAGTACGGATAAAAGTAAAATGGATGGATGGATCTAATATATGAAGATCAGAAGAGATTTTAACACCTTCATCATCATAATTAAATGGATGGATAAAAGTACGGGGATAAATCTAGTACAAACCATAATTAAATTTGGAATTATAAAAAGATCTAATATATGAAAGATGGAGTAGCAACATGGTGATGAAGGTGCATGGGTTGATGATAAAGTGGATGATGCAATGTCCGCCAATGATCTGTGAAGCAGCAAAAATTTGTCTTTCTCCAAGTTTCTCCTCCAGATCCCTCTCTAGTGTGGTATTTCGAGGCTAGAAGTTTTTGTGAATGTAGGATCTCAGATCCGTCTTCGCGAGGTGGGAGTATTTGACGAGGCAGACGTGCTGCCACATGGTAGGTACGGGCCAGCTCCGCCCGCTAGTGGTCGTTAAGCTCCCTAGAGCTTTCCTCTGCGTTTGCCAATCTCTCAGGTGTGAGGAGAAAATCAATTAAATGATGACTTTTATCACTTAGAAATATCATATTACTACATAATATGACAGTCCCAATTGATATGTTCATAAGAGACTTAGTAATTCAGGATCCTATTTAAACAAGGACAAAAGATGCATGCGAGCGCAGTAGAATTCCAAAATCCTACTATACTTGTGCAAAAACAAAACATAAATATGCTTCAATTTGGACTCATCAAAGGGGTTAGGTAGATCAGGTGTAAACAAAGAGTGGGTCTAGAAATGGTTTGAGTGATTAAGGATTAACTGCCAAATTCTGTTGATTTTAAGGATGCCAAAGCAGAACATTGCCATGCCAAATAAACCATGTTGGTTTAAGAGGCTCAAGGATCCATTGGAAACAAGGAGTGTATGGGATGATATAATAGGTTTAGTTGATCAATTCCATGCAAGGAATTGATCCAAAGAAGGTTTCATGGAGTTGGAAACATCGTCCAAAGATTGAATCTTTTAACTTTTGACAGAGCAGCTTATTTTTTTTAATACAAAACCACCAAGGAAAAGTGGGTCCAAGAACAACCTAGCCAATGGCATGAGTGTGATTTGTAAGTGCACATGATGGTGTGCAAGATGGCCCAAGTGAATTTTTAAAAATTCCGATGGTTGATTATAAAAAGAGGCTCCAAGATTGGATCTTGATAACAGTTTCACACTTCACCAAATTTTTACTATTCTAGGGTTTTTGACTAGAGAGGAAGATTGAGCCGGATATATGAGTTGCAAGGTTCCAAACTCACCATTAAGTGAATGTGGTTGATAAGTAGATTGAGTAGAGAGGTAACATGCTTTAAGTTGGTCTCCATGGAGTTGGAAACTACTAAAAAGAGTTAGCTCAAAACTAAACTTGTTAAGGAATTAGAGGGTGAAGTTAATAACTAGAGGTTACGACTAGCTTGGGAGACTAGGTACATGAGTTCCTTGATCAATAGCAGATATAGGTGATGAAAGAGTACATCACAAAGAATATGATGGGATAGGTACATTGCCTTAGGATCAAGAGTATGGGTCTTAGATAGAGTTCCAAAACGTGAACTTGATAACATGGAGGAAGATTTTATTCTTACTAGGATTTTGATGATTTTGAAAGAGCATGTGGGTCCCCATGTGTGGTTTTGGTAATTAATGACAATCTTTATGGACTAATGTGTGTATTAAGTTGCACTTGTAGGAATTATCCATTGGCATCACTTGGAGCGTGTGTTGGCTTCAAGGAATAAAGAAGAAGATGTGTTGTGTAAGCTCAAAATGCGCCATCTCTAGAAGATCGCATGTTTGATGCTTGCCATCCTCAGTGGTCATGGTTCGATGAAGAACAATCAAGAAAGGTGTTCCATCTTGAGAAGGTCAAGATCGTCTTCATCGAGCTCAAGTGGAAATGCTCAAGGCAAAGGTATAATATTGATAGGTTTTTCCTTTTGCCGATCTTATGTTTTTCGTTGGGAGACCGGGTTTAGGATAGATAGTCGTACTATCAAGAGGGACTCTCGAGTGAGTAACTCGACCATATCGTTCAGAGAGAGCTCAAACCTTTGCATACTTAGCATCATCGTTCTTGGTTGTTATATGGATTTCATCCTTGTGAGGTTCTAGAGCTTGTGGTAATTTTCATAACAAGCTCTAATTCATCAAAGACATATTTCCCCTTTATATCTTATTGCGGATTTGATCTTTAAGGTTTTCCGGATTTTCATCAAGGGAGGTATCTCACTTTAAAATACATGAAGTATTCCCCCTTGGTGGTATCCAATATCTCATTGGGAAGTTCTTGTCGTCCTCTTTCCAATGAAATTGGTTTGGTGTCGATCGGAGTTTCCTAGCCTGAGTTATTGTCGTTTCAATTTGCCCTTTAGTTGTTTTAAAAAGAAAAAGAAAAAATCTGCTCTTGGGCCGTGCGGTAGTACAGTACTACCAGCCAAGACACTGCTGCTCGCCCAGCTCCCTTCCGCCACCGCCCGCACTTGGGCCATTGCTCCCGCGTTGTGTCCCGATGCCCTTGCTCGTGCTCTGCCACTTCGCCAACGCTCTCTCGCTGCGCGTCCCGCTCGGTTGCTCGCGCCTGTCGCCCGATCCCCTCTCGCTCGTTGCTCTCTGTCGCCTGCCTCGCTCGCCCGCGTTGATTGCTTCTTGGGGCGCTTCCTTCGCTGCTTTCTCGGGACCGGTAATACCGGCCCAGTCCGGTACTATCGGCCCAAGTCCGAAAAGGGCCCCTAACGGGCAGAAAAATCCAGCCCCTATTTAAGCCTTTTTGCTCTCTCTTTCTCTAGTGCTTCTTCCTCCTCTATTCTTCAAGCTTTGCCTATTATTTGACATCTCTTCTAGCTTGATTTGATTCTTCCCCTCCAATGATTCTTGCCAATATTTGAGAGGAAGATTGAGGAGATCTAGATCTACAATTTGACCAAACCAAATCACCTCTTTGTGAGTGAATCTTTGGGATCTAGATCTTGGGGGATTTTGTGTTCCCCTTTGGTTATTCCTCTCTTGTTCCCCCAATTGCTTTAGTAGCTTTGTTGGAACTTGAGAGTGAAGGATTGGAGCATCTTTGTGGTGTTCTTGCCTTTTGCATTAGGTGCATCGGTTTGAGTTCTCCTCAGAGGATTTGGTTCGTGATATTCATAGAATCTTGTCTCTCTTGGGTTCTTGGAACCCTAGACGATTGTGTGGAAGTTGTAAAGCTTCAGGATCACGTTGGGAGACTCCAAGTGTTGTGGAGGTCGACTCAACAAGTTTGTAAAGGTTCCAGTCGCCACCTTGAAGGCCATCGTATAATTTATTGGGTGCTTGCTATGCGGCGGGTGCTCAGGAGAATAGGGTGAGGCCTTTTGTGGCATTGTTGGTTTTAGTACTGCCCACCCCTCCAATGAGACGTACTTCCATGTTGGAAGGAACTCGGTAAAATATCGCCGTCCCCGCGTGCGTTAGTTATCTCTATACCCAAGCTCTTTACTTATGCACTTTACATTATGATAGCCTTCGTGCTTGAAGTAATATATCTTGCTATCACTTTTTTGCTTGTCTTGCTTAGCATAAGTTATTGGTGAACATAGGTGAACCTTAGTATATAGACTTTGTGCTTGACAAAAGAAAACGATAGTTTTATTCCGCCATTGTTAAGTCCATCTCGTAAAAGTTTTAAACCACCTATTCACCCCCCTCTAGGAGGCATCCATGATCTTTCAGATTTGCTCCCAACAATCTTGGTGAGAGGTAGTATTAAAATCAAATTCTTATCTTGCTTGACAAGGGTTTTGTACATGTGATTTGTTCAGAGATAAATGCTAGGATCCATCCAGCTTAAGGGGGTTAAGAAGAGAGTGATTTCCAATCAACATCTTGAAGTTTAGAGGGTTGTTATTGTTGTTTTGGTTTGTTATTAGAGGCTAAGATCCTAGAGTATCCCAGACAAACATATAACAAACAAGCCAAGATAGTACATGCTTGAAGATAGCATATCAAGGCAATTCATCTTGATAGAGGATCAAGGCAATTCATACAAACAATTCTCAAGAAGAGATACAAACACACAAGCATTTCTCAAAGCCTTTTGGAATAGGAGCTTTGGAATAAGTAGACAAGGGTTTGGGGTTTTGAAGAAGGTGGGAGTCGCTTGGAAGTTCTACGAAGAGAGGGAGGAATTAGCTTTTCAATGATTTTGAAAAATACTTGAGGAAAGAATTTTTAGAAAGCTCTGCCTTGAAAACATATGGATATGTTATCATATAGATCTCGTTAGTTTTGTCAAGTACAAAGAAGAGAAAACATTTTTGTTTTACAAAGTCATCTTGGCTCTTGTTTTTGAAATGTGAGAACATTTGGGAATATGTAAAGTAAGTCAAGATATTTCCTTTTGGTAAATAGCTTTTATAAACCTTTGATAATATAGAGAAGTATCTTAATCACAACACAAGCTCAAACAAGGGCAAAACAATCAATAAACAACTACTGCACCATTAAGCAAGAAAAAGTTTTTGTTCCACTAATTTTGGCACTTTGGACACATAATCAAGGTTACTAATAGTGGGGTGTTATAGAGAGTATCATACAAACCGTGCTAATCTCGCAGCCGTGTGGCGTGCGTATGTGAAGTGGGCTAGGCATAGCGCCTCTCCTCCCATATGGAAGGTCTTGATCTCCATAATCAACACGAGATCATTCCCTTCCCTATTTGCAATAAAACATATATATCTCCATATTTAATGAAGATCATCTCGTATCTTTAATAAAACATATAATCATGACTTTTTTAAAATAGAGATATGATCCTATACTTTCCAAATAATGAACACCTTCATATATGGAAGGTTTAGGTGCAACCCAGTAGTGGCCCATGCGCCATGGCATTGTGGTACTAGAAGGACCCATGCGCCATCCCTCATGTGGGTTGCCCCTCGGATTCATCCCACCCACCGGAACTCCTCCGGTGGTTTTCTTCCTTTCTAGTATCTTTCAAACACTAGTACAAACGCGTTACTTAGTGACGTCAATTTTCCATAGGTCTCGGACAATTTCTCATTTCGGCTCAAGCGCATAGCTTCTAAGAGCACACCACCTGAGCCGGATTTTCTTTGCGGCTCTAAGATACGCGACCTCATACAGTGCAAAAAGTAAAACGCCTCTAACATGTACGAGATGGAGACGGACGGTATTTCTGACCGCTTGCAAGAACTCCTCAACCTCATACGGCCTTACTAGGGACCATCTCCAATAGTCAGGTGATCTTAGTCAGATTCTATCAAAGACCGTCTATAGAACTAGTGTGCCTCAAAGCGGTTTTTTAAAGTGACCATCTCCAGTGTGCAAACCATTTTAAATTGTAGCATTGCTAATTTTAACTCAACCATAGCTGACATGACACGTAATCATGATTCAGTAGCCAGATAGACAAATTAACTCAAGAACTTATACCAGGCAATTAAAAAAGACTGTTATATTAACAATTAACATTAACCCAATAGTTGGAAAAATCTATACATATTTAGCCATTACATTATAGCAGTGCATACAATGTGGATTCCATACATCGAAGAAGCATAATTAGTACTCGAGTAGTAATGAGCCGCCCGGTGGAAGTTTCTGCACCAGAATATATACCTCTCCATTATCTATTTCATCAAAGTAAAAAAGGGCAATGTTATCCTTCTTTAAGTTGAATCTTCTCACAAACTTATTTTATCCAGTCGTCAAGATTGCATTTGATACACCAGCTCCCATCTTCATTGTAAATATTTTTGGATTCTTTCTCTTCATTTGCTAAACATAGATATCAATTGGTTCATCAAGGAGACTCTTTGGATTTTTAACTCAGATCCAAATATCTGTGCAAGTACAAAGAGTTGAAGATTAGCACACTTTGATTACTAGAAGTATTTAAATATCACAGAGTAGTTTATTGATCACGTGTTTAAGAATATATCATTTTACCATCTTGCACTTCTTTTGCACGACAGATGAATAGGGCAACCTATAGACGTAGTACTTCATTTTTGGTAGAAATTTGGGTTCACAACAGTCTAAAAGGAAGTCTACATGAACTTCTTTCAGATACTTGTTGTTTTCCAAAAGGCTCTGCTTATCAAAATCACTGTTTTCCTTGTGTGTAAGAATTGGCACGTATTTTCTCTAAAGTAGGTTGTGTGCATTAATAAAATGGAGAGACCATCTGAAAAAATAAATGTTGAGAGAGAGGAGGGAAGAGAGTGGAGTGCTACTCTTTGTTGCGTCCGGTCACGCCAGCCTATTAAGGTATTGCTTATTCTTTCGTTTTTTCTTTTTTGTTTTCATTTTAGTTTTCTTTCTATTTTAAAATTGAAGATCTCTTAATCATATTTTTTAAAAAATTGAACATTTTAAAAATTTATGAAAAATTTCAAGGAATGGACATTTTTAAAATATTAATTATTTTTAACACTAACTATACTTAATCTTAGGTCAAATTGTATTCATGGTCAAACATCCTGGTCGGTCACTCATCCTAGCACTACTCCACCCCCAGCATACTTAACTTTTTCGTTCCATCAGGATGTCCGTGCATGAAGCCCGTTGTACCTTGTTGTCAAGACTACCATATCAATTCTATTAGCTCATATCAATATGTCACACGTTTTTATTTTTCAAAATTACAAACAACTATTTAAGTAAACAACAATAAATAAGTAACAATAAAATTTTAATTCAATAAAAGTAAAAAACTAACTAAAATAATATTTTCTTCATTTTTTGAATTTTATTCATTTAATATGGCATAAATAATATCTTTAAATCTATAAATAGAAATTTGAAAAATAATATATCCATTATAATCAAAAAATTGTGAGGAATCCAAATATGGCATAAAAAATTGCTAAAAGAATTTCGACATATTTTTTTCCGCATATTTTGATAGGTTGTATGTTTTTTTCCCGACATCGTACATAAAAGTTATAGCCATTTGAAGTGTTCATGACAATTTTTTTTAGCAAAATATGTCGAAATTCATGTTTGTTAATTTACATAACAACTAAATCACTTAATATAACTACAGTTTAAAGGATTTTACTTTTGGATTTTTTTATAATTTTTAGGCATGCTTTTGAAACTAGAAAAGGCGATCTCCAGGCAGCGGGGGTGGACAGCCGTTCTCCTGCCGTGACACAGGAATTTTGCCCATTTTCCTTGCAGAACCCGCCAATTTTTTTCCAGATTGTTTTAGTCCCGGTTGATGTCTCAAACCCCGGGACTAAAGTTCTATCTTTAGTACTGGTTGAAAACACCAATCGAAACTAAAGAATGTTGCTCACCCACGCACCCACCTCCACTCCTTTAGTCTTAGTTGGTAATACGAACCGGGACTAAACGACCTGTTCAAATCAGGACTATAGCTTATCGGGTCCTAGCCGTTCGAACCGGGACAAATGTTAGTATTAGTCACGGTTCCTAGCATATCCAGAACTAATACTCTAGAGGTGGTCCCTATTTTTTACTAGTGACAAATGGAGAGAATAATAATAAATGTGGAAAGAGAAGGGAAGAGGTGGAGTGTGCTAGGAAACTCTTTGCGGTGGCGCGACACACACCCACGCGCCATGTCACACACTATTGGGTCCTGGCTTATTAAGGTATTGCCTATTCTTTCGTATTTTTTTTGTTTTTCCTTTTTGTTTTCATTTTAGTTTTCTTTCTTCTTTTTTAAAAATGAAGATTTCTTAATCATATATTTTTTAAATGAACCTTTTTAAAAATCATGAAAAATTTCAAAGCATGAACTTTTTTAAAAATATTAATCATTTTGAATATCATGAACTATAACTAAAAATCATGAAGAATTTTTTTAGATCAACAGGGATTTTCTCCTCGGTTCCATTTCAAAAAATGAAACCACCAGTAGGTCTCAGGTCTTAGTTATAGAACTTAAAACTCCGGCTCTTAGGCAACCAACTAAAGATGGAACTAAAGACATAAGCCAAAAACAAAAGGGCTACTTGACCGACACTCTAGATCATTACATCGGAGAAGATATGGAAAAGGAGGTGGAGGAAAAACAGGCTACAGGCTACACGCTGATGTGGCTCGATTACTGTAGAGCCTATTGGGAGACCCCAAGAGAAAGGTGTGATAAGCACAGCAGCAAATTTTTCCTCAGTTATGAAACCAAGATTATCGAACCAGTAGGAGAAAGGAAACAACTCCCAATGTGTTGCTAGTAACGTGGAACCTGCACAACACAACCACAATACTTTGCCCCAACTTACAGTGAGGTTGTCTAGCTCACCGGTTTGCTGAAAACAAAGGATTAAACGTATAGTGTGGAAGAAAGTAATTACTTGTAGTAATTGCAGAAAGTAAACAGTAGACAGTAGATTGAATATCATTGGGAAGAAATGAACTGGTGTCTACAGTTCACTAGAGGTGTTTCTCCATAAGATAAATAACATGTTGGGCGAACAAATTACACTTGGGCAATTGATAGATTGAGAATGCATAATACTGCATGTACATGTCATGATGATTTCTATGAGATTCGTTTGGGCATTACAACATAATACATAGACCGTAATCCAACTACATCTATGACTAATAATCCACCTCCGGGATATCATCCGAACAACCCTTGGGTATTAAGTTGCAAGCAATAGATAATTGCATTAAACAAAGTGTGTAAAGTAAACAATACAATTGCCCTTGTACGAAGGATTGTTGTTTTCTTCCTAGTAGCAACAGCACATCTACAACCTTAGAGGTTTCTGTCACTCCCCCAGATTACTAGAGGCATGAACCGACTATCGAGCATAAATACTCCCTCTTGGAGTCACAAGCAAATACTTGGCTAGAGTAACTACTAGCAACAGAGAGCATGCAAGATCACAAATAACATAGACATGATAGAATCAATAATCAATCTTGACGTAGTACTCAATATCCATCGGATCCCAACAAACACAACATGTAGGATTACAAATAGATGATATTGATCATGATAGGAAGCTCACAAGATCTAAACATGATAGCACAAAAGAGGAGAAACAACCATCTAGCTACTGCTATGGACCCATATTCCAAGGATGAACTACTCATGCATCACTCCGAAGGCTGGCATGGTGATGAAGAAGGCCTCCAGGATGATCTCCCCTCTTCGGCAGGGTGCCGGGAAGAGCTTCAGATCCCTCCTGATCTAGGGACGATGGTGGCTACGGCTACGAACTTTTTCGTGGATTTCTGATCGGGTACTTAGGGTTTTCTCCTCGGGGGGTTTATATAGGCGAAGGGGCAAGGTCGGTTGACGCCCGAGGGGCCCACACCATAGGGCGGCGCGGCCCCCTGGTGCGGCTGCCTCGTGGCGCTTCTTCGTCTCTCCTTCAGACTCCGTGTAGTGTCATGAAAAATAGGAACTTTGGCTTTGATTTCGTCCAATTCCGAGACCTTACTAGCTTTTCTGAAACCAAAAACAGCAGAAAATAGGAACTAGCACTACGACATCTTGTCAATTGGTTAGTTCCGGAAAATGTATAAGAATACCTCAAAGTGTAGACAAAACATAAGAAAGTCGATACAAAACAAGCATGGAGCATAAAAAATTATAGATATGTTTATGATGTATCAAGCATCCCCAAGCTTAACTCCTGCTCATCCTCGAGTAGGTAGTGATAAAAAGAATAATTTTTGAGGTGACATGCACTATCACAATCATGATCAAGGTATTGTAAAGCATTGATAGTTGAGATCAAAGTACTCTAACATAAGCATGAAGATATATTTCTAACAATAATACAAAGGAACTATGTTCCAACATGAAAGGCAACATAAACAAAAGATCATGAATAATAATGCATTGAAAGACGTTTTTTTGTTTCACATATAGAAAACATAGCAAGAGTGGTATTCAGCTTGTCCTTCATGTAATAGCAAAACATAAATGCATAGGACACCTTCAAAGTTTATAAGAGTGACTAGATACAAATAATTTAAGAACAAGCAATACAATAATTATGAATCAATCAACAAGTTTTGGGAAATTGAACTAAGAATGACAACTATGCTCTCTTAATTGGTGCATAAAGATATAAGATGGAGACTCAATAAAAAGTAAAAAGAAAGGCCCTTCGCAGAGGGAAGTAGGGATTTCAAGTTTCATAAAGAGCTTCCAAATATTATGGTGCTTACTAGCTTTGAGCTCTCATTGCCCCTATCATAAGCATCTTCAAGTGATTAAGGTTAAAGTGAGACAAATATGAGTTATATGCTTGAAAAATCATAAGTTGAAAATCTCATGCCCCTTGAGTGCGAGGTCCGTTCCTCATGCTACTCAACTTTAGTCACAAGCAAGTTCTTGTTATTGTAAGTATATGTGTATCATGGAGAACCACCAATGGGGTACCCCTTGCCCCATGACATAGGATCTATCCCATAACAAAATGACAAGGCAATAGACAATGAGAATCTCAGCGATATTTTTATTTACCATGAGCATGGTGATTTTTTTCTCTTTTTCTTCTTTTTCTATTTTTTTCTGAAGATGCTTCATAGAATGCTCATTATGGTTATGCTGCAAGTTTCCACCATGATTAGACATGGCTTAGGCTAGCCGCTCAGGCATTTTTCTAACACATATACAAACTCCATGAGATTACAAGATCCCCTTTTATTTCACACCGCCGACATCCATAAACAAAAGAACATGATATCAACTGAATAGATATATACACATGTTGAAAGTGTTCCCTATGACAGCATGGTTCTGCTAACTCCCAACTTATAACTTGCTAGCATATAAGCAACATAGATGGGCACAATGGTTCAAGTTTATTAAGTGCAAGAAAATAAAGTGTGCCATCAAGTTCGTGAGAGCTTTAATAACTAATTTTCACATAACAAAAGTTTAATTTGGAAGATAGATAAAAACATGAATATACTTGGAATGGTGTAACACACTATGCATAGGAATTTATGGTGGACTCTTTGAAATAACTTGGTTTTTTGGGAGTTAGATGCACGATTAGAGCTCATACTCAGTACAGGTGGAGGCTAGCAAAAGATTAGGAGCGACCAACTAAGAGAGCAATAATGGCCATAATCATGCAGAGTGACAAAACATTATTAATCAAAGCATCAAGTGATATCACAAGTAAAAAACTAAATGATCATAGAGGCTAAAGTGACTGGTTCATAGTATTAACATGGTGTAAGCATGTGCCAAGTCAACCCAAATAAAGCATCAAAGAAGAATACCACAATGTTATGCTTTTGTAAAAACAACGCATGATTCTTTTAAGGCACATTAAGCAATCTCAATTGTTTGAAACAAGTCATGCTACAGCAATAGTCACTAAGCATAAGGTCAAAGCAACATCTAACATGACATGATAAAGTCTAAGCCACAGTAAAAACAATGCTCCTTTTTTACCACTTAAGCATGAAACTTCCTACTTGATACGTCCAAAACGTATCTACTTTCCAGAACACTTTTGATATTGTTTCTCCTCTAAACTTTTGTGATTTGGATACAACTAACACAGACTCACGCTGTTTTCAACAGAATTACCTTGGTGTCTAGTTTTTGTGCAGAAAATCAACTATCAGGAAAAATCCCAGAAAATATGCTGAAAATCCTATTTCACTAGAAGATTCACGGAGCCAGAACACGAGACGGAGTAGGGGCCTGAGGGGCTCACACCCCCTGCTGCGCGGGCCAGTCCTGGCCGCGCCTAGAGGGGGTGTGGCCGCCTCAGTCACCCCCTCGGCCTCCCTCTTCGCTTATAAGTTTCCTTCTGACCTAAAAACTCAGGGGGGTCGACGTTTTTCTAGAAAGAGTTGCGCTGCGCCGCCACCACCAGAAACCGCGATTCGGAACCATAAACTCCGTTCTTTGCCCCTGCCGGGACGAGGAATTTGCAGAGGATCATCGCCATCATCATCAACAACGCCTCTCCATCAACCATCCATGGTTCCCTCATCCATGAGTGAGTAATCCCCCGATGTAGGCTATGGGGATGGTAGGGATTGGATGAGTTCTATCATGTAATCGAATAAGATTGTTAGGGCATGGTGCCTAATATCTCTATGCTATTTGACTTTGTTGCAACTTGTTGTGCTTAATGCTTGTCACTAGGTCCCGAGTGCCATGATCTTAGATCTGAACTTATTATTGATTCATGATGATAGTACTGTTTGTGATCTTATTTGCAAGTTGTGTACACATATAATTGTCCGGATCCAAAGGCCCTGAAGTGATAGAAATTGGGATAACCTGAGGGGATGGTTGTGATATGATGATCACATGTGTTCACGGAGTGATAATGCTTTGCTCCGGTGCTCTATTAAAAGGAGCACCTTAATTGCCAGTAGATTCCCTTGAGGCCCGCTGCAACGGGCTGGCAGGACAAAAGATGTTGTGCAAGTTCTCGTTGCGAGCACGTATGACTATATATGGGACACATGCCTATGATTGTTTAGTACTTTGATGCTTTATCTTGTTTATCTACAATTGCCCTAGATCTTGAAGTTACATGTTTAGACTTGTCCATGCAACGCCCGTCCATTCATCCCTATGCCTACCGCACTCATATCCTACTGTTTGCTACTGTTGTTACTACTGCCTTCATTTTACTGCTGCTTTTACTTTGCTATTGCTATTACAAAACTATTGCTACTGATAAACTACTGCGAGCAAGACTATTTCCAGGTGCAGCTAAATTGACAACTCAATTGTTAAGGCTTATAAGTATTCTTTGGCTCCCCTTGTGTCGAATCAATAAATTGGGTAATACTACTCTCGAAGACTATTGTGATCCGCTATACTTGTGGGTCATCAAGACTATTTTCTGGCGCCGTTGCCGGGGAGCATAGCTTTATTTGTAAGTTCACTTGGATCTATTATTGTTCACTGCTACTACTTTCATCATGGGTAAGTCTCGTGATGGAAAGTTTCCTATTTTACCATCCACTACAAGAAGAGGTACAGTCCTAAACACCTTTGATGCTCTTGATTCACCGTCTGTTATAAGTAAGCTTGTTACACCACCACCACATACACATGCTACACACACTGCTACTACTGCTGAATTTCAAATTGCTTCTGATACTCATGATGTTACTTCTACTGTTAATAAACATGGTAGTGAGAGAGAACCTTGGGTGCAGAAACCTATGTCTTTTCCTAATAATAAACACAAGTCAAAGGAGGAAGAACACTATAACAAGTTTTGTGAGTGGATGAAACCTTTATTTTTTCAAATTCCTTTGACTGATGCTATGAAGTTGCCTCCGTATTCAAAGTAAATGAAGGATATTGTCTCTAATAAAAGGAAGATTCCTAATGAGGAAATTTCTACTTTGCTTGCTAATTATTCCTTCAATGGTAAGGTTCCAAAGAAACTTGGTGATCTAGGTATTCCAACTATTCCTTGCTCTATTAAAAATAATTATGTTAGAACTGCTTTGTGCGATTTGGGAGCTAGAGTTAGTTTCATTCTTTTTCTCTCTACAAGATACTTCAGCTAGAGAAATTGATACCAACTGATATATCTTTGCAAATGGCTGATAAGTCTACTACTATTCCTATTGGTATATGTGAGGATGTTCATGTTCAAGTGGCTAATAACTGTTTGGTTTTAACTGATTTTGTTGTGCTTGAGATGCCCGAAGATGATAATTTGTATATTATTCTTGGGAGACCTTTTCTTAATACTGCAGGTGCTGTCATCAATTGTAATCAAGGAAAAATAACTTTTAATATTAATGACAAAGAGCATCCTGTATATTTCCCCAAGAAGATTGATAAGAGCTATTGCCTGAATTCCATTGAAAATATTGAGAGCATCAAAGTTGGAGAAATATATTGTCCCATTCCACAAAGAAGTTTTGAAACTATTGTGATTGGGACTATTTTGCTTTTAAGTTTGAGGTAACATACTCATTTTGTGGAATGCAAAGTTTTGTTTCATATAAGATTGTTTTTCTAACAAGACTTGATTAACCTTGTTAACAAAGGGATTTTAATGAAGAAAACAATGTTTTCACAATGGTTATACTTGCTCACTTTTTTTCTCCTTTTCAGTCTTTGCTCTTCCTCTTGTTAGCTTTAGTTTTGCTAGTTGTTTGGTTGTTAGAGTGTCTTAGAACTTATGTAGTTTTGGTTTTTTTTTGCTTTTTTCTTCTTCTAAAAAATCTTTTTCTATGAAAAAATCAATTTTCATACCCTGGAAATTGGCAAAAAATAAAGTTTCCCGAAAAATTCCAGAAAATTCATATTATATTTCTCCTAAAAAAAGGGGCAGAGGGACAACTGGAGTGGCCCAGGGGGACCCACCAGGCCAGCACACCCCCTGGTGGCACGGCTAGCCCCAGGTGGCACCTGGCCTAGGTGTGGCCCACCTATGGCCCTCCAAGTTGTCTCCTTCCAGCCACTTCTTTCTCTCTCCCGAAAAACACCGGAAAACTTTCTCAAGCTCGAGTTCCTGCTGTTCTTGCTCTCGATTTTCGATCTCCTTGCTCAGCCCATATTTGCTGCTGATTTTTGGAGGGATTGCTCCTTGGTATGTGCCTCCTCCGCTTGTCCAATTAGATTTTTGATTGGTAGATGGTATCTTGAGTATTTTGCTGCTATAGGTGTCAGGTTGTGTGAGCTTGCATGCTTGTTCTATGATTAGAGACTTCATTTTGATGCATGTTTAATCCTCCAGCAAGTTCCTATAGTAGTTCCTCATCATTTATCAACTTGGAAATTACTTGGTTTGACATTTGTCTAAAAATTTCAGAAAAGAAGATGAGTGCATACCAACTGAATCAATATGATTTGATGGTACCTAAGCCAATGAGGGTCCATCGTGAGGAAGAAGTCTTCCCTTCCATATATCCATGCCCTGAATTTATGAGAGCCGCGGGGATCTTCCAGGATTTCCAAACTATGATTACTAATGCAGGGTTGGAACACTTTGTTGAAGAGGAACCACATCAATACGTTAAGCTAACCATGGCTATGGTGCAGGACTTCTGGTTTATCTGGTCCTTGTCTAATCCCATGGTCCATTATAAAATCTACAATATAGCTGTCACATGCCTTTTGCTAATTTTTGTGCAGCTATTAGAGTGCCACATTGGGGATCTTGTGAGAAAATCAGAGAGAGGCCTAAGCCACTTATGGATATATATGCTGAAATTTTCCAAGGTTGCGACTTCTCTAAGGAAAGTGGTAAAATTCAGAACATTCAGTTCCCATCCATTAGATATTTTGCCTATTCCATTACCAAGTGTGTTCTTGGTAGAAAGACTGCTAGAAAGTTAACTTCATTTAATCAAGCTTTTATCTCAGCTCCTTTGAATAGGGATAGATCTTATAACCTGGGTGCTTTGATAGCTTGTCGTCTTACCACCAACCGCGAGAAAGGTGGAATTTGTGGAGGTCTCATTGCCTCTCGTTTGTTAGCTTTTCATGGTTTAGTGCCTCACCATTCAGATTATCGGTTCCCCATAGAGAGACTTGATCTCAATTCCATGGTTCAACATAATTTTGTTTCTTCTTGGGCTACTACGAGAGATTTACCGCATGGAGAGGGGGTAGGACTGAGAAAGTAGTCTATTTTCCTGCACCTTCTTTGTTTAATTTTGATAACAGGCAAGGATGGTCGCTCACGGAGGAAGAGTTTGACACATACGTGTCGAATCTCTCCCAGCAAGAGGAGAATGTTGGAGAGGATGCCGAAGATGATTCGGTTCGTCCCTCCAACATGGGGGAGTCTTCATACCAGCAACCCTCCTATGATTGGAGCGCGTCTTCTTCTTCATCGCGAGGGCCTGATTATGATCATTCCTATGATGACCCACCAGCTTGGGGTTACTACCCGCACTATTGAGCCCCACTTAGGCCAAAAGTCTAAGCTTGGGGGGAGGTACACCGACATCACTCTTTCTTTTTGGTTTTTGTTTCTTCTTTCCCAAAACACAAAAAGACCAAAAATATTTCCGTTGTTTCTCTTGGTTTGTTTCTTTGCTTTTTAGCTTTGGTTTTCCTTAAGAAAAAACCAAAAATATATTCGCTTTGTTTGTTTTTGCTTTGTGTGCTTGCTTTAAAAATAGAAAACGCCAAAAATATTTGTTGTTCTTCATTGGTTTTGTGAAGTTCTTTACAGGGTTCAGCAATCCACAGTGGAGCTTGGTTTCATGTTACTATTCAAGCCATACAAGTGAAGGGCAATAATGAAGATTATGACAACTTGAGATGTGGTAAGAGGCTGGTAACGAAGTCTATTTATTTTCATTTTTGTATATATACTCATGATTGTGGGCATGCTTAGTCTGTTCATGTAAGGTGTATGTTATTCATGGATGCTTAGTAGTTCTTGCTCTCTTATGATTAGCCCAAGCTTGCTAATAGTTTGTAGCATGTCATATGAATGTTTGATTGCATTGTTCTATTAATAACTTGGTATGATATTGTGGTATCCTTCTCTGAATGTTTCATTTGAATCGACTTGGCACATGCTCACGCATGCATATGACTGAACAATAGTCAGTAAGCCTCGATGATTTATTTTGCCTCGGAGTTCCTATATCACTTTCATGCCATAGTTAGTCCTGTTTTGTTGCAGGTATGATTATGATAGTTATTGCTCTCTCGTTTATCGCTTCCTTCCTATTGCGAGCCTTCACTTACACTGAGTATGAGATCTACTCGTGTTTCCAACTCCCCAAAACCAATATTGCCAACAGTGTCCACCATACCTACCTATTAGCATCA
Source organism: Avena insularis (assembly GCA_023614405.1). Classification (NCBI taxonomy): domain Eukaryota; kingdom Viridiplantae; phylum Streptophyta; class Magnoliopsida; order Poales; family Poaceae; genus Avena; species Avena insularis. The sequence goes on from CM042695.1 coordinate 393,506,276, forward strand.
TTATGGTACTTTTTAGCTTTCAGATCTCATTGCCCCTATCATAAGCATCTTGAAGTGGTTAAGGTTAAAGTGAAACAAATATGAAGTATATGCTTGATAGATCATAAGTTGGCAATCTCATGTCCCTTGAGTACGAGGGTCGTTCCTAATCCTACTCAACTTTATTCACAAGCAAGTTCTTGTCATTGTAAGTATATGCGTATCATAGAGAACCACCAATGGGGTATCCCTTGCCCCATGACACATGAGCTATCCCAGGAAACAGAAAATGAGCATCTCAACGATCTTTTTATTTACCATGAGCATGGTGCTTTTCTCTCTTTTTTCTATATTTTTTTTTCTGAAGATGCTTCATAGATTGCTCACTATGGTTATGCTGCAAGTTTCCACCATGATTAGGCATGGCTTAGGCTAGCCGCCCAGGCGTTTCTCTAACACATATATAATACTCCATGAACTTACAAGCTTCCCTTTTATTTCACATCGCCGACATGCATAAACAAAAGATCATGATATCAACTGGATAATATTTACAAGTGTTGAAAGCGTTCCCCATGACAGCATGGTTCTGCTAATTCCCAACTTATAAGTGCAAGCATATAAGCAACATAGATGACATGATGGTTCGAGTTTATTAGGTGCAAAAAAGTAAAGTGTGCCATCAAGTTTAATCCCTAATTTTCAGATAACAAGTTTAATTTGGAAGATAGATAAAAACATGAATATACTTGGAATGGTGTAATACACCATGGATAGGAATTTATAATGGACTCTTTGGAATAACTTGGTTTCTTGGGAGTTGTATGCACGAGTAGATCTCATACTCAGTATAAGTGGAGGCTAGCAAAAGACTGGGAGCGACCAACTAAGAGAGCAATAATGGCCATAATCATGCAAAGCAACAAAACATTATTAATTAAAGCATAAAGTGGTATCACAAGTCAAAAACTAAATGATCATTGAGGCTAAGGTGACTGGTTCATAGTCTTAACATGGTGTAAGCACGTGCCAAGTCAACCCAAATAAAGCATCAAAGGAGAATACCACAATATTATGCTTTTGTATGCTAAAACAACGCATGATTCTTTTAAGGCACATTAAACAATATCAATTGTTTGAAACAAGTCATGCTACAACAATAATCACTAAGCATAAGGTCAAAACAATATCTAGCATGACATGGTAAAGTCTAGGCCACAGTCAAAACAATGCTCCTTTTGTACCACTTAAGCATGAAACTTCCTACTTGATACGTCCAAAACATATCTACTTTCTTGAACACTTTTGTTATTGTTTCTCCTCTAAACTTGTGTGATTTGGATACAACTAACACGGTTATTCTTGTTTTCAGTGTCTAGTTTTTGTGCAGAAAATCAACTATCAGGAAAAATTCCGGAAAATATGCCAAAAATCCTATTTCACCAGAAGACTCACGGAGCCAGAACACGAGACGGAGTAGGGGCCTGAGGGGCCCACACACCCCTGCCGTGCGGGCCAGGCCTGGCCGCGCCTGGAGGGGGTGTGGCCACCTTAGTCACCCCCTCGGCCTTCCTCTTCGCCTATAAGTTGCCTTCTGACCTAAAAACTCAGGGGGGGTCGACGTTTTTCCAGAAAGAGTTCCGCTGTGCCGCCACCACCAGAAACCGCGATTCGGAACCAGAAACTCCGTTCTGGCACCCTGCCGGGACGGGGAATTTGGATAGGATCATCGCTATCATCATCAACAACGCCTCTCCATCAACCATCCATGTCTCCCTCATCCATGAGTGAGTAATCCCCCACTGTAGGCTATGGGGATGGTAGGGATTGGATGATTTCTATCATGTAATCGAATAAGATTGTTAGGGCATGGTGCCTAGTATCTCTATTAGTGCTATTTGACTTTGTTGCAACTTGTTGTGCACAATGCTTGTCACTAGGTCCCAAGTGCCATGATCTCAGATCTAAACTTATTATTGATTCATTATGATAGTATTGTTTGTGATCTTATCAGCAAGTTGTGTACACATATCATTGTCCGGATCCAAAGGCCCCGAAGTGAAAGAAATTGGGACAACCTGACACTACTAGGAAAAGGCCCATCAGTGGCGCACCATTTTGGGACTTCTGTGGCGCATATGGGATACGCCACTGTTATCTCGCCACTAAACTTCTGTGGCGCATATTGCCAAAATGCGCCACAGAAGTCCCGAACCAGATCTCAAACTTCTGTGGCGCATTTGGCCAATATGCGCCACAGAAGTTTTTTTTCAAATTTCAAAAAAAAAACTGGCCAGATCTGGCCGGAGGTGGTGCTCGTCGGAGGTGGGGGTCGCCAAAGGAGGTCGCTGGTGGAGGAGGTGGAGGTCGTCGGTGGAGGAGAGGAGGAGGCCACCGGAGGAGGAGGAGGAGAAGGAGAAGGAGAAGGAGAAGGTCGCCGGAGGAGGAGCTCGCCGGGGTGGAGGAGGAGGAGGGAGGTGGGAGGAGGAGGAGCTCGCCGGGGTGGATAAGGAGGAAGGTGGGAGGAGGAGGAGGAGGAAGGAGGAGGAGCTCACCGGGGTGGAGGAGGGAAGAGCTCACCGGAGTGGAGGATGGAAGAGGAGGAGGAGGAGGAGGAGAAGCTCACCAGGGTGGAGGAAGAGGAGGAGGATCTCACCGGGGTGGAGGAGGAGGAGGAGAAGGAGAAGGTGAGGAGAATGAGAGAAGAAGGTGAGGAGGGTAAGGGTGGAGGAGTGGAAGAGTATAAGAGAGGAAGAAGGGGCGGGATTCAAATTTTGAATTTTGGCCAAGACTTCTGTGGCGCATATGGAAGAAATGCGCCACAGAAGTTTGTCCTCCTTTTTTATTTTTTTGCAGGAGAAAACGATCTTTTGGCCATAACTTTTTACACTTTTTGAATTTTAAAAATCTAAATAATCGCTAAACGACCATAGGTGGTTGCGAGCGGATGCGAAATCTCGTTCTCGTCATTTTGGGATATTATACATATTTTTCCGACATCGTATGCAAAAGTTACGGCCGTTTTACCATGGCATAAACTTTTTTTGCATAAAAAGTCGAAATGCATGTTTGTTAATTTTCCAACAAACTAGACCATATTACCTATCACTATGTGAAAGGATTTTATTTTTTGAAGTGTTTTTCATTTTCTATTATTTTTTGTAAGGCTAAAAAGGCGATCCTGGGGGTAGAATATGTTTTTCCTACTCCAACTTCTGTGGCGCATGCCTCTATATGCGCCACAGAAGATGAACTTCTGTGGCGCATTTTTTCTATATGCGCCACAGAAGTGTGAAGACTTCTATGGCACATTTGATGAAATGCGCCACTGGACAACTTTTGTGGCGCATGGTGAGAACCATGCGCCACAGAAGGTATGTCTATCTATAGCTAGTTTTCTAGTAGTGTGAGGGGATGGCTGTGATGTGAGGATCACATGTGTTCACGGAGTGTTAATGCTTTGCTCTGGTGCTCTATTAAAAGGACCACCTTAATTGCCAGTAGATTCCCTTAGGCCCCGCTACAACGGGCTGGCAGGACAAAAGATGTTGTGCAAGTTCTCATTGCGAGCACGTATGACTATATATGAGACACATGCCTATGAGTGTTTAGTACTTAGATGTTTTATCTTATTTATCTGCAATTGCCCTAGATCTTGAAGTTACATGTTTAGACTTGTCTATGCAATGCCCGTCCATCCATTCCTATGCCTACTACACTCATATCCTACTGTTTGCTACTGTTGTTACTACTGCGTTCGTTTTACTACTGTTGTTACTTTGCTATTGCGATTACAAAACTGTTGCCACTGATAAACTACTATGAGCAAGACTATTTCCAAGTACAGCTGAATTGACAACTCAGTTGTTAAGGCTTATAAGTATTCTTTGGCTCCCCTTGTGTCGAATCAATAAATTGGGTAATACTATCCTCGAAGACTGTTGCGATCCCCTATACTTGTGGGTCATCACTACTCTTTTCCAACACCAATCAGCTTAGTTGAAACAAAATACAATACGGGGTCCAACTAATTTATTCAGCAAACCAAACAAAAGAAAACTAAATATAAAAATAAAGACGCTCCAAGAACCACACAAAAGTGCATGAAGCAATAAAAATAAAGTGTCTAGAAAGAGACCTGAGATTTTTATTGATGAAGAAGGGGATGCCTTGGGCATCCCCAAGCTTTGACTCGTGTACCTCTTGAATATTTCTTGGGGTGACACGGGTGGTGTCACATCCCAAAATTTTCCAAATTTTGTAATATGAAAAAAACATATTGAAATTTAGAGTGAAAAGAAACTTTTTGTTTCTAAATGGAAACATCAAAACCCATCTTGAACAAACTTTAATTAATGTTTGAATCCAACTAAATACAAATCAAGTGAAATGCATTCTTCATAAATGCATCTAGAAATTTAAACACTTGGAAAATAAACCAAAACCCTAAAACCCTAATGGAAGAAAAACATTTCCAACCTATCTCTAAGCCTATGGATTTGATCCACATAAAATTGGTCAAACAAACATTTCAAAATGATCAAGAATGACAAATAGAAATATTATAAAACCATAGAAATTGGTTTCACTTAATTTGGAGTCATAAATAAAATCTTATGAATTTAGTAAGATCAGGAAATTGAATTTCCAAAGCTAATAAAGCTCCTATCTAAAAATCCATACCAAGTGGTGAGCAATTAATCCTAAAGATATTTAAAAGAATAAATAAATATTAAATAAGATTTTACAAATTGGAATCACCAACTTTGGATCTATAAATAAAAAGATATGGATTTTATAAGATAAAGAAAGAAATATTAAATGAAGAATATTTAAAGGCCAAATTAAATCTTGGCCTAATCCATAAGCAAATGGAATAGTTATAATCCAAATCCAAATAAAAGGATAGAGAATTGTTTTTTAATAAAATAAAATGGCATTAACCAAATTCTATTCCTATTTGAGTGAAGACAAAATCCCTAATAAGAATGATTAATTAAATCATGGGAGAATAATATTTGGAATTTACCCAAGTGGAATAAAAGTTATTTAATTAACTTAAATGGGATCAAAGAAATCAAATAAAATTTATGGAATTAAACCCATATTTGATTTCATTGGAATAAAGACAAATGCCCAATTTAAATGATTAATAAGTCATATTGAAAATATTCCAAATAAAGTGAATTATTTGACACCCTAATAACTAAATAAATAAAACCTACTGAAAAAGGTTTGGTAAAAATTTGAATTCAAATAAGAGTTGAAAATTATATTTAAAATCTTGTTTTAATTAAGACAAAGGCTTATTTTAAATAATTAATATACCCTAAAAAGAATAAAATAAATATTCTAAATTTGACTTTGGAATATGTTAAACAACAGTATTAAAATCTACACAAAAATTGGTGGAGGTTTGAATTCAATTAGTGCTTGAATTATTTGAATAAAAATCAAAACAGAATAATAAAATAGAAAAAGAAAAATGAATCAGTATAAAAAAATGAGAACCAATCAGCGCAACCAGACCCGGACCAACTAGCCCAGTCCAGCCGACTCTCCCTCCCTCTTCGCGCGAAACGTTTTCACCGCAGAATGAACCCGCAGTGTCAGTGACTACTGGACCCCACTGCCTCTCTCCTTCTCTCGCTGTCAAGCAGACCCCACCAGTCAGTCTTCTTCCACACCCCGCGACGACCACGCCTCCCTCGCCGGCCGTTTCTGCTCGTTTTAACTCTCTTCAATTCACTTTAATGCCTCGCTTAAACCTCGCTATGACCGCTTGCACTTAGTCGCCCCTCTCTCCTCTACCATTCCCCTCTATTCCCAGCTCCTCTCCGACCCAGGGCTACCCTAATTGCTCGCTGCAACCTCACAGGCTCCAACGAGGTCCCGCTCGAATTCAGCGGTTACCAATCCCATCGCCCTGGAGCACACGGCGTGTTTCGCCAAAGACGGCGTGCCTTCCAAAGGCGGTATCTCGCTTCGCTGCGTCCAGACGTCGCCGCCCGACGACACCAACACGCCACCACCTCCTGCTCCAACTCCGGTGGCATCTACTGGTGAGCCCATACCTCCCTTTCACCTCTCTGTGATGCTCACATGCTCGCAACTCTCGTGCAAACCTAACGGTACTTCCCTCTTTCCTTAGCGTGCCTCCAAGCCTCGTCTCTATCGACGACAGAACGTACCCGACGACGATGCAAACTCCGGCAAAGGATTGACAACGACCTCGTGCACCCCCTGCTCTCCCACGACCACCTCCAGCATCCCCACTCCACGGCGAACCCGGTAAGCCCCTTCCCTTTCTCCCTTGCTTCCTGGTTGCGCCGGAACGCCACTGGCAGAGCGCCGCCGCCGCGCGTTCATCGCTAGCGCCGCCAGTTAGTGGTCGTTGCACTATGATAAAAACCTAGACCTGGTGCCCCACTACCAACATACTTAGCCATCTGATGCGGTATTTTCCTCACAGGGCACTTGTCAACTACATGGGAAGCACTCTTACAGATGAAAGAAAGGAGGGTCTTCTCACAGCTACTCTGCAAATGCCCTAGATCACCACAACACATGAAAATGACATTGACATAGTTTCATTGAGCATTATAATTCACAAGAGTAGTTTCCTTCTGAGCAGCTCCCTGTTTCTTCTTTGGTTTCTGTTGATTCTTAGATTTGTCACTCTGCTCCATCCCCTGAGAAACTTGTTATTGCTGGGGTGCAACCCACTGATTCGGTTGCATTCCAAAACCCTGATAAGGAGGGAATGCAGGGAAGGGGTTATTGAAACCCCAGGGTGGCTTCATACCTGGGATAAATCCAAAGGGGTGCTGGTTGGGGAATAATTGAGGGTTGAACTGCCCAAACTCATAGGGGTTTTGTTCCATCTGTTGTCCTCCTTGGTTTAACCAACCTTCTTGCTCCTTTCCTCTTCCCCTGCCTCTCCCCTAATTTCCCCTTCCACGATCCCCCATCACTTCTTCACAGAAGCTATCTGACTGCAATTCTTCAAGCCCCAAGCACTGTAACCCAGAGGTGAGTTCTAACACCGCCACCACCAGGAGGGAGGAGGAATAAACCCTAGGTCTAGCAGCAACCTTGCTTATAAAGGATGGGACAGGTGTCCTGGTAGGATGGATGTAGTGGCTGGAGGGGGTGTTGTGGTGGTTGTAGTGGTTGAGGTAGGCAGCACATGGGCTGCAAAGGACAGCACCAAAGCCGAATGAAAAAGGATTTCATGTCCCCATTAGAACCATAACTTCCAAGTCCATCCTGCTTCTTCCCAAAGTTTTCCACCAGCCTACACTTCCTCTCCTGCCTACCACAAGCATCCAAACCTGGAGGTTCCCGCCATTGGCTCAGCCGGTTCCTCACAACTTTTCCTGGTGCAGTAGCAAGTGTAGAATTTTGTTGAGCAGACATGTCTACACATTGAGATCCACTAACCCCACTATTGCCCCCATTTCCTTGCTCGAAAACCCGGGCACCATCTGGACTGAATCTTGAAATTTGAGCAACGGCCTGCGAAGATCCTGAACCAACCTTGACATTGGGGATGTGGCTCTGCATGGCCTCCCCCTCCCGAGTGTAGACTTTTTGGGTCGACTCGCTCGAACTAGAGTTGGATTGCTCTGCAGAATTTTTGCCATCAACCCCAACTTCCGACCCGCTCGAAAGGGTGGCATCAAGTAGCAATCATGTTGGATTACTTGCCTCGATGTAGATCAGGCCAAACGACCCAATGCAGAGGTTGAAACTGTCCTTAATCGAGCTGGGAGAGGTAGCCTTACTGAGCCGACGGAGAGGATCCGGCTTGGAAACTCTGGGAAACCCTTCTTCTCCACCTTCTATTGATTTCGCAGATGTTCCTTGTCGCGCTCCATCACCCCTCTCCCCCGGATCTTCATCCTTGTCTCTTGAAAGCATCAATCGACGGAAAGGTCCAGAGCGAGGCGGAATTCGTAACAATGGCGGCGGACTTGGCGAAGCCTGAGCGTGAAGAGAGTGGAGAGTGGGAGGAGTAGGTGGGGGAGAGTCCCTCGACGACGTGTGGCTACAGGCCCTCTACCTGGGCCATCCATGGGGGGAGATCGAGGTGTCCCCGCCATGAACAGAATCTCGGGTCAGAGGCGTGGAGCGCACGGGACGAACGTGTCCTCCTGACATCCCCCCTCGGTGGATCCGACCTTTAAGATACTCATCATGAACAATTATTCATTGTCATAAACTTTTTTCAAAATCATGAAGAATTTTTCATAATCGTGAACAAATTGTCAAATATCGGTGAATTTTTTTAAGACCTAAGGCCATTTCGTCGAGTCCGTTCACCATTTGCATTGCCTCAAGTATTCTGACAAGTTACAAACGGAATATTTACAACCAAATCCAACCGGTTAGAAACTCACAGTAGAGACCAAATCAAACTCAGATCTTGTAGATGTCGGCGCCGGTGCTGCCGCTGGAGGAGCTGCCCCTGTCGGAGAAGCCGTCGTAGGCGCCCATGGTGGTGGCCGCCATGTCCTTGTACGTCTTCCTGACGGCCCAGAGCGCGCGGCAGCATTCGTCCATGCTGGGCCTCTCGTCCCTCACGGGCCCCATGCACCGGAACGCCAGCTCTAGCACCGCCTCCGCCGCGCACGCCGCCGCGTCCGTCCGCAGCAGGCACGGGTCCAGCACCTCCTCCGCCGCCCTCCCCTCCACCAGCCTCCGCATCGCCCACCGCGCCGTCAGCCGCTCCTGCATCTCCCGCTTGGGCTCGATCGGCCGCCGCCCGGACACCAGCTCCACCAGCAGCACCCCGAAGGAGTAGACGTCGCTCCGGTCCGTCAGCTGGCACGTCTTGAGGTACTCCGGGTCCAGGTATCCCGCCGTGCCCTTCACCTGCGTGGTCACGTGCCTCGCCCCTCCGCCGCCGCCGCCTCCGTTAGAGTCGCCACCGGTGCCGAAGCCGGCACCGAGGCGCGCGAAGCCGAAGTCGGCGACCTTGGCGCGGAGCGAGGCGGTGAGGAGGATGTTGGAGGACTTGATGTCGCGGTGGATGATGGGGTGGTCGGAGTACATGTGGAGGTAGGTGACCCCGTGGGCGACGTCGATGGCGATGTCCAGCCTGGCGGCGAGCTCCAGGAAGCGTCCGCCGTGGCAGCGGTCGAGGTGCTCGCGGAGGGTGCCGCCGGGGACGTGCTCGATGACCACCACCCGCTCGTCGCCGTGCTCCAGGTAGCCGTAGAAGCGGACGAGGCTCTGGTGCTCCACGCGCGCCATGATCTTCACCTCGCTCCGGAACTCCACGTCCACGTGCGGGCTCTTGGTGCGGGCCCGCTTCACGGCCACCGTCGTGCCGTCGGGGAGGACGCCCCTGTACACGGCGCCGAAGCCGCCCTGCCCGATCTTGAGCGCCGGCGAGAAGTTGCTCGTCGCCTTGAGGATCTCCTCCATGGTGAACACCGAGCTCTGGAACTGCTGCACCGCCGCCGCGCTCCTCCTCCTGCTGCCGTTGCTGCCGTACAGCCCTCCTCCCGGTCCGCGGAGCAACGACGGCCGCCCGGCACCGTGGCCGAACGCTGGCATATAGCACGCACGACACGAGGGGACAATTACTCAACGGAACCCGAACATTCGTGAAGAAGGTCAACACAAGGGAGGGAAGGAAAGACTCACATGGTGGCTTCTTGATCGCGTCGTCGGGCGCCGGCAACGCCGCAGCCGTGGACCTCTTCTTCTTCTTCTTGGAGGAGGGGGAGGAGGAGAGCGAGGAGGAGGATGTGGAGAGCGAGCTGAACCAGACGCCGATGGACCTGAACAGGGACTTGTACCTGCCGCTGCCGCTGCCGGCGGGGAGCTGCTGCGACCACGCCGGGCTCGGCCCCGCCGACAGCCGCTCGAGCCTCCCGGCCGACGACGACGACACGTTCCTGCGGTGGTCGCGTCCGGCCATGTTCCCCCACCCCACCTACACGCGCACCACTCCAAGCAGTCGGCCACGAACGGGCGGCGAAGTCGACGTAGGGTGTTTATGGAGGAGAACGAGACAAGACGCTGGCGACCGTGTCCACTCTGAGGGCGGCCAGCTAGGCAGCAACGCAGGTGGGCCCGGTCCTAACCGCAGCACAGTAGTACAATGTGACACTGCATGTGGGCGCGCTGTCGTCCGGCACCCACCTGCAGTTGAATGCCAAGTCTTGGGCGACTTCGTGTTTTGTGAACTCTTTTCTTGCGAGAGGAGAACCCTTCCACTCTCGCCGTCGTTTGCCAGGTCAGCGCTACAAGGATTTGAGAAACACATCACTCTTTTTATATGCAAAGATATGTATTGCATAAATGCATAATTCCTTTTTTTCAAAAAACAAAACGTATGGTGATGTATCTAATAATACAAGACGTATGTACCAAATAATATACTGTATCAAATACACCATTCTCATCTGGCGAAGATCGTATTGTGTGTTGAAATTATGCTAAATCCTAAAAAAGTTAGTGCATTTTTACTAATATATAGCTGAAAATTTTGTCTACGTGCATTTTTACTAATTCTTTTGGGAAACTCGCTCCATTTCAAAATACAAGACGTTCTAGGAGTTTAATCTAAACTCCAAAACGTCTTATATTTAGTAACAAAGGTGGTATTATATACACTACTACCTCCATTCTAGTTTATAAGACAAATACGTGCTTCGAGTAAATAGTTTAACTGTAAATATTATCAACAAAATACAAACTATATACAACAAAAATTATACCATTAGATTTATATTCAAAATATGCTTCCAATGATACATTTTTTTTGACAAATGATTCATATATTGTTGACCGAATTTACGGTCAAACTATTTTCTCAAAGTACGAATTTGTCTTATAAACCGGAATGGAGGTAGTAGCACAAATTTGCTGAGTAGTATGGTGTTTTCAAGAGAACATGTCAACCACTTGATAAAGACAAGTGCAGTTTGCCTTCACTATCATAGCCTGACCTATTCAAAGTTCAAACTCAAGATGAACACACGCAACAATAACTATGGTAAATCTCTTTACCCACAAAATCCTGGCAGGCAGTTTGTCAACGAAAGCAACATCAGCTAAAGAACAATTCATCGGGCGGATAAAACTATGTGCACCAACGCCGACGAATTGTTCAGCAAGAAACATAAGATGGACACACATAGATAGCTCAGATCGCCACCAGAAAGACGAAGATTGCACAGTGAATTCTCCTAGTCAAAGCAGGGCAAAGGATATACAGGAAGCGCATACGGCTTCCTTCTTTTTGTACAAATGATCCAGAACCAGAACCAGTTTTTTTACCCCCTTCCTGTCACCTATCTAGTGTGTGATAGTTTATACAGACGCTAACCGAATCAGAAAACACGGACCAAATCCAGAAGCACAAAAGAAAAAAAAGAAATAAGGGACTATCAACTATGATATGCATAATTGCAGAGCTGTTCCCTAATCCTCCAGGTACCATATAAAGCGACAACTCAGACACAAATGGTAGTACTACAAAACAGGGATGTTTTTTTTTAACACGGTTCTTGATATTTCCTTCTTTTCATTATTTCCCATTTCTTCCCCCAGAGCTCATTCCACCTCCGCCAAACCATATCATATCAGGAGTGGAGTAGTTGCCGATTTTACTTCCCCATAACAGACGACTAGTACTAAACATCCTCAATAGGCACGCCACCGAGCTCCAAGAGAGGATCCACCGCAGTCAACAAGCTATTCATACATCTCATCTATCAACGTTATCTGCAACATAACACAGGAGGCTTTGATCAACGCAAGATATAGATGATTCGTGCAAAATTAGTACTAGCATTAATTGGGGGATTCAGAAGAGAACAATAGCCAGTAACAAATCACTGCTGGATACAATAAAAGAGATGACAGTGCATCGTTCCCTTATCTTCATATTGATCAGTATCATTGGTAAGTTCATATCTAAGATTTTGTGGAATGGACTATGATGCATAAACACCTAATAAAATATACTTCCCCAAGAAAAATCTCTCTTAACAATGAACATACATACACTAGATGACAATAGAAACCACATGTCCACATCTATGTGTTTCAATGGTATTGTCTTCAGTGAGTTTATAGTATGCCAAAAACAAGGGAGTTATATATGGATTTTGACCACACTAACCTGGTCACAAACTGGGCAAGTCTCACTTCGCTCCATCCACTCAAGGATACAACAGAGATGGAAATGATGCTCACACTTAGTAATGGAGCGAGGATTCTCTTCATCATATTCTGGTTAGAGAACAAACAAAAGTTATTATAAGGAATTTTTGGTCCAGCACAACATAGAACTTAGAACATTAATTTGGCGGAGTACAATTGGAGTATCACGCACATCATCAACCAGAAATTACAGCATGGTGCAAGTTCTTAGCTTACATCATATCAGAAGGTCCACTATGTCAGGTGGTATCCATTTATCAACTAGTGAACTGGCTAATGCTCCACTAAAAAAAGGCATATAAAACAAGCAGAAAATCCATGCACCAAAATGCAGAAAAATAAATGAAGCACCAGTTAGGACCAAATACAGACACATAAGTGGAGCACCAGCACTTATTTGACTGGCAGATTCTGGGTAACATATCCTCGACCATCATTTGAGAAATAACGAATGGTAACGTTTCAACTAAAATGAGCTTACCAATCTCCTGACCAAATTTATCCTGACAGCAAGAAATCAGCAAGGTATAGGAAGAGTAGCAAAAACATGTGCGTTCGATTCCATGACCAACTAAGTAAAGATAGTATCAACAAATATTCAGTTATTATCCTAACAGTCTACAGAAATACTTATCCATGATCAAGGGAGAACCAACCTTCAAGGCAGATTGGGCAAACATCCTCCTCCTCGATCTTATCTTCAGGGACACCTTTTTCACACGATTCATATTCATCCACCTTTAAAGATTCCTGCTGATCATCTGTTTTGCTCTTAATATCTGACTTCTCCAAATCTGCACATGAAAAAATCATAAGTTTCTATCACTATCATCACAGGTCAATTTTAATCACTAATCCTGAAAGCTAACAAAAACTTTACCTGAGTTTTCTGTAAGTGGCAAGCCAACATCATAAGGCAATGGTGCAGGTGGTGCTCGGTAAGTGTCAGGAGTTGAAGTGTCCAAATTTGTGTCAACTGCGACTATGGCAGAAGCCGGAGATGATCCATCAAAGGCAGAAGACAATGGCTCATGCTCCTCCTGATTCTGTTGATGCTGGATAAAGCAAAGCCAATACTATCAGCCAATTCAAGTGACTAATAATGCCAGAGACTGACACAACACAAAAGTACCAACAAGTCATATTATTAATCAAGACAAATTGTGCAGATTATCCAAAAAAAGGAGATGGTGAATAATCTGATTTTATATTCATAAAAAAAATGCAGATTATGGCAGTTGATGGCATGAATTAAAACAAAAAAAGCTACCGATAACTAAGCAGAACTTCTTGTGTGGAGAAGGCAGATGGTAGAGACCACCCTGACACTAACATCATGTTATTCCGTAGTTTACAGTGGAACACAAAACAGAGAGTACTGTAAATACAGAGGGTCTACATACATAGATATGAACCGGTGCTCTATCTGCTTCAGATCTCCCTGCTGAAAAACAACAGCAGCCACCCATTCTATCCTGAATGGAAAAGCCTGATCCGGGATATCCTCTAGCTGTTGTTTTCGTCTCTCATACCCTACAAACAAAGCCATTGCTGGTTAAGAAAGAACAAGAAATCATGAAGTGAACTAGGAATATAGCATATGACACGAGACGGACGAAACACGCTGGCACACGACACGATCAAACAACTGTACCTTGTGGTCTACTCTAACAGACCGGCTCTTTTATTTCGCTGGTTGATCCATGTATCAACGCTAAGCGATCCATGATCTGTAATGTTTGAATGTTGGATGTTTGGATAAATTATTAATAAAGGCTGTGTGCATCAACCGATGCAGAGGCCGGGGTTTCTTCCCCTTTCCGAAAAAAAAAGAGCCGGTCTCTGCTACCGCCGGAATACCACATCATTTGTGGAGATTACAGCACCTTCATGCAAGCCAAGCCATGTTAAACCATGCACCATGCTCCACGATTTCGAACTCTAGCTCAGGAAAGGACATCGGCAGTGCCACTGGAGCAGCTGTTTATCAGGTTACAGCAAATTCAGCAACCACGGAGCTAGCTAGGTACCTATCGATGCAACCTTAACTCCCCCCTGCAAACAAAGGCCTGCCAGCAACGCAGCTACGCGCATCACGAAGCCTTGACCACGAAGCGCGGTTAACTGCAACCCCAAACCCAGAACTGCACGGGCAAGGCCATCATTACCACAAAGTACCGAACTCCACTGCAATATTGTGTGCACGGAAGCGCTCGACTGTGCCCACTGCCCACACAATCAAGCAAAGCTTCCTACAGCAGACATCTAAATCCCACACGGAACACCGCAATCCCCATCTAGGCACACGCTAGCTCGACTGCAGTTGGAACACCCCCCCTTCCTTTCTGTGTGAACGAAAGCTAGCTCGCTACTCCAAAGCAAACTAAGAGGAAACGGGACGGATCGGAGCCATCTCGAAAGCAAAACGGATAGATAGATATCCGGATTCGAGTGGTCGCGGCACGAGGAGGAGACGAACCTTGAGCAACTCAGGCAAGGCTAGCACGCTACCGTACCAGCAGAACAGGGCCAGCAAGCCCCGACGCTTCTTCTTCTTCTTCTCCTCCGGCGCTGAGCGGGCGAGAAGGGGTCGGGCTCGGGGGCTCGGCGGCGCGGGCGTCGGGGTCCGGAATTCGAGGAGACCTAGAGGGAAAAAATCCAGCGGAAGAGAAAACCCCACGCGGGGAGTGAAAAATCGTCCCGGGAATCGACCGAGAGCATGGAAAGGGCAGCGGGGCGGAACCAATCGGGGAGACGGCTTACCGGAAGCGGACGGGGAGAAGGAGCTCCGGTGCTGCCTTGCGGTGTCGTGAGCTCCTGGGCTTCCTCCGCCGAGCAGAGCTCCCCGCCTGTGGTGCGCCTCTCCTCTCCTCTGTGGAGGGAGAGAGGGGATAGTGGTTTGTCAGGGTGCGGAACCTGCAGGGGTTTTTCTGCAAAACGAGTCGCCGCCTGCGTGAGCGTGAGTGCCTGAGTGGAGAAGAGGACCGTGGAACAATATCTGGTCACGTGCCCGATTCACCCTCCTCTCACTGCCCGTGGGCCGGGTCATCGTCCGGGCCTACATGTCAGGGTATAGATACGAGTGGCCGCCAAAGATGAGAAAGATCCTCTTCGCACTAGCAACTTTTCTTTTCTCGATCTTTTCGTTTGTTTTCTAGACGACGATGGAGAAAAAAACTGAATTTGGTTCAGCGGCAGGATTGACATGCCACGGGGGCAGGACACGTGGACAGGACCGGTCTCGCTGACGCTGGGACCCGCTGCGTTGCGGGCAGTCGCTCCTGGTGTCGTGCTCACAAGAACAGTTGGTTGGGGACGGTTGGACTTTGTGATGCTAACAGTGCCGACGTGGCTTTGACTTAACAGCGATGGTGTGGTTAGGTAAGCTGATTTTGTGGTGCCTGAAGTGAGTAAGAAAGTAGTCTCGTGCAATGCATCCACAATCAAACCACCTTTGGATAATCAAGCAATTTTGAGTGATTATTAAGCTGTAAATAATGAAGTAAGCTTGTCTTGAAGGCTTTGATAGTAATAGGGTTATAGGCTATTTTAAAAGGGTTCGAATCCAGTGAGCGTGTTCATTATTTTCCCTCCATTGATGGTAAATACAACAAAGTCGGTCAAAGATATGTTGGCGATACGTTTCGACGGTTTGCCTTCGGCCGCTATCGAACAACACCCTGGGGCTAGATAGATTGTCGTAACGCGCCCCCGCCTCCCGGCACGGTAGAGCACGTGGATAACCCGGCGGTTCAAAATCGACCCGTGGAAACAGACAATTGGTGAGCAAGCTCGTTTCCCTCCATTGGTTACGAACGCAACTGAGCCGGTCAAAGATGACGTGGCAGTTCCAGCGGGTTTATTTGAACGCCATTGGCTAGGCTAACGTGTAACATGCCCTGCCTCTTGGCATTGCCGGGGGTGCTCTACGAGCGTGCGAACTTCCGAAAGAAAGATGTGAAACCATTGGCAGGTCCTCGACATGTCTATTATATCTTAGGAACATACTAGTACAAAATATCCTACGAATCAAATCTGGCCATGGCAAAAGACAAGATGGACATATATTTGGTAAGCTGTTTTCGTGGTGCCTGAAGTTAGTAAGAAAGTAGTCTCGTGCAATGCATCCCACAAGCAAAATCTCTTTTGGATAATCAAGCGATTTCGATTGATTATTAAGCCATAGCAAACAATTATGTAAACTTGTATTGAATGTTTTGATAATAATAATAATAATAGGGTTTATGGCTATTTTAAAAGGGTTCGAATCCAGTGAGCATGTTCATTTCCCTCCACTGATGGTAAATACAACCAAGTCGGTCAAAGATATGTTGGCGATACGTTTTCGACGGCTTGCGTTCGGCTGTTATCGAACACCTTGGGGATAGCTAGATTGTCGTAACGCGCCCGCTCCTCTCGGCACGGTCAAAGTTTTCCGCAAGAGCACGTGGCTAAGCCGACGGTTCGAAATCGACCTGTGGAAACAGACAATCGGTGAGCAAGGTCGTTCCCCTCCATTGGTTACGAACGCAACCGAGCCGGTCTAAGATGACATGGCACTTCTAACGCGTTTATTCGAACGCCATTGGCTAGACTACCGTGTAACATGACCCGCCTCTCGGCATGGTCCGAGGGTGCTTTGATGTATGAGTATGCGAACTTCCGAAAGAAACACGTGAAACCATCGGTGATCCTCGACCCATAGAAACATAGTATGGAAAATCCTCCGTGAAAGAGAAGTTGGTATAACAGGAATCTAATCTGGCCATGGCAAAAGACAAGGTGGGCATCTATTTGGAGAGGGGTGAATGGGATAGAGTGTGTGTTGGTTTGGGTGGTGGCGGTTGGTTGACGCCTTGACGTATGGGGCGTGTGAGCTTGCACCTTAATTACTTATTAGGGAGGACGGATGCGTGACGGTGACGGTGACGGAGTCCCGATTGCTTTGCCTGTTCATTTTTGCTAGTACTCCCTCCGTTTTAAAATATAAGATGTTTTAGCTTTGTGAAGCGAATGTATCTAGACTTGTTTTAATATATAGGTTCATTCAAATCTAAACACTAAAAGAAGTCTAGATTCATTTTCTTCACAAACCTAAAATATCTTATATTTTAAAACGGAGGGAGTAGTATCTAATTCTGGCCCCACTGTCTGTTTCATTGTTAGACTACTACGTACGGAGTACTACTTACGGTGGAGTGGAAGATCGGGACTTCCATTGAAAATTAGGGAGTCCAAAGCAATAAAAATTGGACCGATCGTGAACTGATTGATGCAGTGTTTTCGGACCCCGATCACCATTAAAGGATTTGCCGCAGAGCGAGAGCGATCGGTAGTACGTAGCTCCAAAAAGCTACTACTACTACTAGTTTTTTTTTTTTTGAGCGTGAGCTACTACTACTAGTAGTAGAGTAATGTGTGATGTGCCTCCAATCCATGGTGGTGGTTCGTTGGGATTTGGGCCATCGGAGTCCTCACGCGTCCGCGTCTGACAGTGTAAGACGTCAACAAGCCGGCCCCGGTGCTTTGGATCCACACATGTCGTCTGGGCTGGGATTCCGTCGTAGTGAATCTCGGACTAGCAGCAGGCCAGATTCTTCCCCAGTGGCGCTGCGTGGGCTAGAAAACTCAGAACGCATAGGCCGGGGCGCCGGGCCACCGAACGAGAAGAAGGCTCGCCTTTCTGTAAAAAAAAAACACTCAGGTCCGATTAGCATGTTTTGAAATCTATGAGACTACGAATTACTTATACCATACCATGATGAAATTAGGATCGTGAAGTAGCAGATCACACGCTCACAAGGATGTAGCATCATCAAGTCAAAAAAAAAAAAAAAAGTATGTAGCATCATAGAGCAATTTGAGTGCGGACAAAACAAGAAATAATAACCGATGACGAAAAAACCTAGGACAAACCATTCGTGGACAGCTCCCATGAGATAGGCAATATTCATGGATAATGATAGAGATCACCCTCGCATCGGCCTGGTCCAGTCGCGACCTCCCACATCCGCGTGTAGACAGTTAGACAACGTGGGCCCCATCCTTTTTCAACCTTCCTTATCTTTTCTTCGTATCTCTCCTTGTGAGCCGCCGCACCTTATCCCCATGCCGGGCCGTCCCGTCAAGCGTAACCGCATGCTCATCCATGCTGTCCTGCTGTAAGATTTCTCTGGCCAACCTCTCACCATGTGCCTTCGTCCTGACCGTCATCACTATGTGCGCCTAGGACAAACCAGTGGCCCGCGAGCACCGCAGCAGAATGCGAGGAGGCCGAACTTATTTCCATAGGCAACCGACCTTGCTGCCAGCGGCGACCAACCTAGCCTTTGATTTTGCTACATTGATATATATTTTTTGTTATCTCTGTTTTTTTGTTTTGCTATAATACCATAAAAATTTTGCTACAAGTTCTTCGACGAGGTTTTTCGGCTAAATTCCCCGGCGATGTCTCCGGCAAAGTAGGATTTTTGCTACATTAGAAAAACTTTGTTGCTACAACGTCTTATGGTTTTGCTACAACAGTGTCAATTTTTTGCAACAAGGTCTTCGGCGAGAGTCACCGACGAGTTTTTTTCGACGATGTCTCCGGCGAAGTCGGTTTTGCTGCATTAGCATAATTTTTTTGCTGCATGGTCTCCGGCGAGGTCTTCGGTGAGATCTCCGGCGAGACGTTCTATTTCTGAAACGAACATTTTTTTATTTTGAAAGCAAAAGCGGAGACATATATAGCAAAACGCGGGATGTTTTGCAGCAAATAGACACGTGTCAGCACGGGAAGCAGGACGATGGGAGCTCCCCATCGTCCGGGAAAAGCCTAGCACTTGCCAATATTCATAGACTCTAGAAGCAACTCTGCGCCAAGATACATTTCTAACACGCTGGTAAAAAAATATTTGTTAGATGGGAAGACGTACGGAACTCTCTGCCAAGATTTATAATAATACCAAAATATATGGATATATATAATTGCAATATATAAGGAGTTAACCGTAGAGTACTTGCATCGAGGTAGTAGAGAAAACACATAGGGTTGTTGTTCTACATATATAGATACAGCGAGGTTGTCATTTTATTTTCTTTGTTATATTTATCTGATTTAATTAAACAAATGATGTTATTAAGAGAAATTCTCTCAATAGAAAAATGGAGGTGGTAATAAATGTCTTGGGTGTTAGAGTTGTGACAAAAAAAAATCAGCTCATCGAGGTGCTATTATGTCGATAATTTTGGGAAGTCTAATACAAGATACATAATTGAGATCCTGTATTGATAGGCCGGTTATACCGAAGTACAAAAAAATAGTATAAATATGCAGATATCAATGTTACAAAGAGCACTAATCCTTCTAGGCTTATGCTACAAATATTAATAACATACGAAATACATCGACATATGTTAAATGTTGGTTCATTGATTACGTGATAGGATTATCTATTTAATAGTAGTTTGTGTACCTAGAGAGCATATTGTGTTGCGCCAGGGAAACTTGACATAAGTAATTAAGTCTATTCGAAAGCACTTGACTGGAGTCAAATCCACAACATGTTATGCATGTACATAGAGGTCTGTATATCTTGCATTTGGTATTAAATAAATAATAAAATAATGAAATCGGCAAACATTGATTGCACCAAAACTCGGGTCTGTGTCCAAGATCTCATTGTGTTCATGTGAGTAGTTGAAGCTTCTTATTTCCATACTTGCAGCTGATTAGATAGTTCAACTAAGATTGCACCAAGTAAAAACGAGTAATTCATAGACCCCGTGGGTGCACCGGTCCATAGGGGGACACAAGAGAACAAATATAAACAAGCATTAAAAAGTATTCATCTACCACGAAAGGAGCCTCCAACCACTAATTTATTCTCTTTCGTGGTAGATGTCAATACTTTTTTTTTCGTTCGGCGATTCATCTTCCGCCGCGATTTTCATAAAAAACGTGGTAGATGCTCGACCGACACATGGTAGATGTCAATTTTTCCTATGCGATTTTGACTCTGATCAATGCCTTCCGGTATTTTAAAACTTATGGGGCGCATGTCTATGTCTCCAGCGGACTTTTTTCCGGTCGTATGCCTGCTATTTGGATCTTGATAACTTTGCTCGATTCAGCAGCCGTGTAGTCTAACTACTGTGTTCTTGATGTTAGCCTCTCCATACAAGAAATGTGTGTATACGGAGAGCATACCGCTCAAACGTGAAAAAAATCGTTGGGTTCAACTTAATAATACGGGGAGCATACCCTACTAGTGCAACCGTACCACTTAGCAGAACTACAAGTGTTGTTGGAAAGACCGCATGAAACAATATGAGGAATTCAAAAACCTATTTACATGTTCTTCTTGAAATGGTAACACTATTAGACTACTCAAAATAGGGGTATCATAAGTGGTATCATGCAAGACATGCATGCAAACTTATTTGAAACAATAGTCACACTGAGAAAGATACTTGGCGGAGAAATCGCGGAACATGGATTGCCGGAAGTAGGCATAGTGGGAGAAAAAATCGCCCCGCTCCTCGGTCGCTCCCATGTGACATGGGGGCGGAAAACCCTAACCCTCCCCGCGCCTCCCTCCCTCCTTCCTCCCTGGCCACCGTCGGCGTGAGCCGCCGGGCAAAGCCAGGGCAATGCTTGCGGCGGCTGGAGCTTCTCTACCCGACGTGCGGAGGCCCGAGCGGGACAAAGCTCTCCCTGGCGTCGGTGCATCTTGGCGGGGGCATCTAGGACCTGGCGTAGCGGTGGACAACGTCAGGGACATCCTCGCGCGTAGATGGAGGCGGTGGCGACCTTTGGGCTCGCGGCTGCTGCAGCCTATCAGTGGCGGTGGCCCGTCCGCTGCTCTTGCAGCTCTCTAGAGGTGGCGGACGTGCGGCCCGTGGTGGCATGGTGACGGTGTGGTGGCGCCGAGCGGCGGGGCGACTCGGAAACGACGGACTGGCAGTGCACCGCTGGCCCAGATCGGGGCCTTGTAGGGCCCATCTAGGCTTGGTTGAGCCTGATGTGCTTGCGGGTCGTCCTCTGGAGTTGGAGATGGTGGCACGGTCGGAGCTTGTTGGTAGCAACGGCGCAGCCTACATTCTATAGCGGGGCGGCGGAGACTTCACGGGCCCGATCCGGGCCATATGGGCCTGTCTGGGCCTAGTGTGTCTCCGCGGTTGCGTCTGGTTGGCAGACGCCTACGGCGGCAGAGGGCAGTTCTCCTCCAAGTGGTCGTGCCACTGCCGCCCTTCGGTTTCCTACTTGGATACCTCCTTCGCCTCGTAGGTCACACAACGATCCTTGGTACACGGACGCGAGCTCATGGATGTCGGGGCGACGGCCCCGAAAGGTGGACCGCACGAGTGTCTCAGCGGTGGGATGACGTGGCGATGGTGATGGCTCGTATCTTTGTACCATGGGGGTGGCATGGAGCGGGCGTCGGGGACTCATGGAGGTGGAGGCGCCCAGATCGCGTGTTGGAAGCTCGGCTCGAGGATTGGTGGCCTGAGGAACCAAATGTGGCGAGCATTTTTCCGAGCGAAATCCCAGCATTCGGCGCCAATGATGGCGATACTTGTGGGTGTGGTGACCCTCTTGAGGGTGTTTTCATGGCTATACCCTTGCCGTATTGGAGCTCCAGGTGAAAACCCTAGACCCTTGTGGTCTCGGCAGCCGCCGGCGCTTGTTGTGTCGTTACCTTCTTGGAGGCGGTGTCGTGGAGCTCCGGGTTCCTTAGTCTCGACCTCTTCGATGACAAGCTAGATGCTTCTTAGGCTTTATAACTTATCTTTGATATGCTTGTAAGAGGAATTCCTCTTTACTATTTATCGGTTTGACCGTGTGGCTTTATTTATAAAACGGAACGAAAGCCTATTTCAAGAAGAAAGATACTTGGCGGCTCCGGTAAAAAGGTGCACTTGTCTATTAATAGCCAACATGATGCTCCAGAACTTTTCAAATGGATGGAAATCCTCTGCTTGTTTGCGTAGACATAAATCCTTGATCTTCTCGATAGTATTGATTCAGGACAGGTTAAACACCAGGGAATTAATGGTTAGCAAAGTTTTCAATGTGGAAGATAGAAGCTGAATTCTATGTGACGAAAGGACACAGAGGAAAGCATGACTCACCACCTATTCTTTTTAGTGTGAGTCGAGTAGAAACTTCCGGTGGAAGACTGGTATGGAACGAATCTGAATTTAAACCCTAAGAGAGGTGGTGATAGAGTCTGAGAGAAGAGGAAGAGGAGGAACACAACCACATTTTTCAGAGAAAGTATGATTGCTGGAAGCTAGCAAAGAGATACTTATACGCAAGATGGAACAACGCACGCAACAACAAGAAGGGGGAAGTGACGCGCGCGCGGCTGCTGAGGAGTGACTTGCAGCGAGCTAGCTAGGCTGCCCTCCTCTTTGCTGCTGCTGCGAGGAGAATCAGATCATCGACGAGCCGATGCAAGTCCCGGTGCGAGGAGCCTCGTCCACGCCCTTGCCACGTCCTGCGCCGGGACCACCTCGTGTTCCTCCAGACACTCGCTCCGAAGGCCGGCCCCGTCGGGCCACAGCCGCTCCCCGATCCCCAGCACCTGCGTCATCAGCCTCTCCGTGATGAACTGCTCGTAGACCACCGGCCACGCCCGCCGCCACCGTCTCCAGCACCGAGTTCCACCCGCACTGCATCACGAACGCGCCTGCCGCGGGGTGCCCCAGTATGGCCGTCTGCGGAGCCCAGGTCCTCACGAGCAGGCCCCTCTCCCGCACACGCTCCTCCCACCCCTCCGGCGGGCTCCACCTCTCCTCCTCCTCCCCCCTCACCACCCACACGAACGGCTCCCCCGAGGTCTCCAGCCCGACCGCGAGCTCGTCCAGCTGAGCGTCCCTGACGTGGGCCGTGGTGCCGAACGATACGTACACCACCGACCGGTCTTGCTTCGTGTCAAGCCAATCCATGATTCTGCTGTCCTGCTTCTTCTCTGCGGCCTTCGGTGGCGACCGCAGCAGCGCTAGAGGCCCGATGAAGTAGGCGCGCTTCACGTAGCCCTCGCGCTCGTACACCTCGCAGTACGGCCTCTCCAGCTCCGTCCACGTGTTGACGGCGAGCCCGAAGCAGCCTGCCTGGAGCGAGTTGATCGAGTCGAGGGCCGAGCTCTCCTGCCTCCTGAACCACTCCGGCAGCTCCGTCCTCGGGATCCGTATGGGAGGCCCAGGAAACCGGGGGACCTCCACGACGTCGTCGTCCTTGTTGCCGACGCCGCCCGCGAGGTGCCGGCTGGCGAGCATCGGGAAGGCGCCGATGACGTTGAACGCGACGCACGGCACGCCCAGCTCGTCGGCGACGCCGCTGATCCACGGGAACATCCAGTCGGTCACCGCCGCGTCCGGAGACTGCGCCCGGACGAGCGTCTCCTGCGTGGGGCGCGTCGCGGGCTCGCTCGTGGCGGCGGCCACGATGCGCTGCGTCTGCTCTGGCGTGGCAGCCCTCCCCATGTTCTCCACGCCCTCCGGTAGCCCGTCCACCGTCGGGAAACGGGTAGGTCGCGATCTTCACATTTCTGGGATTATGCTGATGCTGCTGCTCACGCTCCAGCAACGACGACTGGACGATCCAGACGTTCGCCGGGGTCACCGCCACTGTTGCTTCTACCGCGGGATTTGTCGCGGCCAGGCTAATGGCGAGCTCGGTGAAGGGCTGGATGTGGCTGGTCGCGAAGAAGGGGATGAGCAGGACGCGCAGCTGCTTCTTGCTGCCGGCGGTGCTACTGATGACCGTGGGAGAGGACATCTTTTCTTTCTTGCGCTTGTGTCTAGGTTAGAGCATGTCTAACAGGTCCCGTATTTTTTCGCCTCTTAAAACGCGAGTAGAGGGCCTTATATTCACTTTTCGCCGGCCAAAAACTCGTCCGAGCTATTCTGTTTTATAGGGTGGGGATACGGGGTCTGCTAGCTCGGACGAGTTTTCAACCCCTCAAAATAGGGTTTTTTCATAAATTGAATATTAGAACCAACACAACATTCACATAAAATAAATGTTTTACATCACACAATAATCATCATAATTATTACAATAATGTTTTTCGGAAATGTCAACAAATGTTCTAATGAAAGAATTAAACAAATAACAAATGTTTCACACATACAACAATAGGAAATAAATGTTTCACACATACAACAATAGAAAATGAATGTAATAACTCATTGGCCATGCAACTGCCAATGGTGATCAATCAGATCTTGGGTGAGCTGGTGATGAGTCTCGGCATTTTCAATGCCTCGATGAGCTGCAAGAAAAGCTTCAATCCGATCAGGGTTCCTCTCGGGCTGCACTCGGGTGCCAACATTGTCATAGAAACATGGCAAGTTCAAACCTCTTTCATCTTCAATGATCATGTTGTGAAGAATCACACAACATGTCATGATATCAATAAGAGTTTCCTTGTCCCAAAACCTTGCAGGACCCCGGACAATTGCAAACTTTGCTTGCAAGACACCAAAAGCTCTCTCAATATCCTTGCGGCATGCCTCTTGATTTTTGGTGAAGCAAGCTTCCTTTCTTGTCAAAGCCTTGTCCTTTTTCTCTTTTATGGACTTGACAAGGGTTGCATAGTTAGGGTAAATACCATCTGTGAGATAGTACCCCATGGTGTACTCACTATTCATAACTTTGTAGTTACAAGTTGGTGCTTCACCCCTAACTAGTCTTGCAAACAAAGGGGATCTATTCAAGATGTTGATGTCGTTGAGTGTCCCCGGCAGTCCCAAAAAAGCATGCCAAATCCATAAGTCTTGAGAGGCCACAACTTCAAGAACAATGGTAGCATCACGGCTTTTGCCACAATACATTCCATGCCATGCTTTTGGACAATTTTTCCATGTCCAATGCATGCAATTCAAACTACCAAGCATCCCCGGCCACCCCCTCTTTTCATTGATCTCCATGAGCCTTTTTGTATCTTCCTCATTTGGAGCTCGGAGATACGTCTCTCCATACAACTTGATCACCATCTTGGCAAACATACGCACGCAATCCGTGGTTGTTTGTACACCAATGCGAAGGTACTCATCGGTATAATCTGTCGGTATACTGTATGCAATCACCCTCATTGTGGCAGATATTTTCTGATATGGGCTAAATCCCATGACTTGGGAAGCATTTCTTCTTTGCTTGAAATAATCGCAATTAGCCTCGCAATCTCTGACTATTCTCTCGAACAAAGTCCTACGCATTCGTACCTTCTACGGAAGAGGCAGGGAGGATAGGTCGGTACCTCGGCAAAATAATCTTGCATCAGCTGTTCGTGGCCGAGTGCGCGGTTCCGCGGAATGCACATACGCCCCATCACGGATCCTTTCTGCTGATCCAGCAGCTTGGCGCGGTCCTCCATGTGCTTCATGCCGAACAGGAGCAGCAACATCTCCGTCTCGTCGTCGTTGAGCACCTCGTCGAGGTCCGAATCTTCGGAATCCGATGAGGACCAATCGGTCGACGTCGCGTCCAAATCCGCCATGTGCACATCCTCCAAAGCCATCTACCACGGTGAAGCATACATCAGCCCCAAACACGTCCATTTTACCGGCGAGAACGAAGAAGAACGCGGCGGAATACTCACCGGCGAAAACGGCGGAGAAGACCGCGGCGCGGTGCGCGCGAGGGACGCGGATCTTCCGGGTGCGCGGAGGTGCGTGGCGTCGACCTTCAGCTCGCACGGCTCGGGCGCGGAGGGGCGCGGATCTGACGGATTCCGGCGGCGGCGCGCGGGTGGCTGCGGCGGCGTGCGGGGGAAAACGGGTAGGGGGAACTGAAATGTCCGCGCGCGGTTTCGAAAATGGGATACCGGTTTGGCCCTCTATCCCTGCTCCCACCCCGCACAAGTAGGGGGCGAAGACCCGCCCCGTAATCGAAAACAGCAAAAATCGGAGCGGAGGCCGTTTTTACGGGGTCTGCTAGACGGCCGGGTAGAGCCAAAACCCGTATTCCGGCGGTTATTATACGGGTTTGGCCCTTTTAAGGGATCTGTTAGACATGCTCTGTGAGTAATGCTACAGCTACGAAAGTATGTTTACGGAATTCATCTTATGGACATACGTGGATATCAGCCGGATGGTTCGTAGGAAATTAAACCAATCAGTTCTCACCGCGTTCTTCTGTAAGATTTATCCGTAACCTTTTTTCTGTAAGTCTAGCATTTTCGGTGGTTAGGCAGGACGCAGTAAGACACGATATTATTGGAGATGCATGGTTGGCTGCTGCCCACGTGCCCCTAGCTACAATCTCCATATACTCCACGATATTATTGGAGTAGTACTATTGTACTACGTACTTAATGGTAGCACCCAACTATAATGCTAGCACCCAACTATTGTACTTCTACCGATCAACAAATTTCCCGTTAATAAAAACACAATACCAAATGCATCGTATCCTAGTGTTTTGAAAGACATACCTTTCCCTAAAATAATCTCATATGAATCTTGTCCCTTAAAAGTTGAGGGATTGAGAGCATCTCCATCCAGCCCCAAGAGGTTCCTCGGAAGTCTTTTTATGCGAATGCGAGCCTCGGATAAAATGATCTCCACTCGTCCTCTTTATAGCCCCAAACTGGTTATGGGGGTACCGACGCAAGAAATCCCGTCCAGCCGTGCCCCCAATTTAGTTTTGACGCCGACGCGCCGGTCTGTTTCATCTGGCGCCCCAGGCCAAACCCAACGCGCGGGGAGGCTAGTGGCGCGCCGGATGAAGCGAAATAAGTGTGCAGGCTAGCCCTGTAAGAGAGACACTCACGATATTCCCTCCAAAAAAAATATTTCCCTTCGTTTTGTTCTCCATATCACCCTGTTTCCCCCATCTAGCCGCCCACTCCCACCATCCCCCCCTCCAAACAGTCGAGCTCACGCTGTCCTGCCCGAGAACAAAGCTCCACCGACGACCTCAACTCCCTCGATGACAGCGACTAGCGTCAGCCCCCCCCCCCCTCTAAGGCCATCCGTCGGGCGCCGTATGGGAGGGGATGAGTGGAGATGCTCTAACTCTATTGATGTAAGACTACTCATGCTATATTACATTATGTAAGACTTTGTTGATGTTTTGGCTAAATTGTACGGGAATCATGCACATTTAAAACCATATGTATTGAGCTACAGTTTGTGTGTAATGTTGTAAATCAATTAGCTACTTATATTATTCATTTGATAAACTTTTATCGTATAAACGCTAGTGCAATTTTTTGTGCAAGTGTGCCCATCCTCAAGTCCATCCCGCGGTTCTCTCTGGATTTCAGCTTTCTTTGCTCCATTCCACCGATGGTCGAGCTCGATGGCACACGCAGCATGCATTGCAGGGAATCTTCGTAGATGCATGACCACGATTCAAGAGGAGAGACAGAATCCGTGATCTCTACCACCTGCCTTGTTTCTTGCAGCTAGCCGTCAGCTTGCGATGATCTGATCACTGATCACTGACCGTCGCGTCCACACCTCCGGCCAGGCTCTTCCCCTTCTATCAACCTCCTCCGCCGGCCATGCCGTGCCGGCCACGCCGCATGCCACCCGCCGGTGATCTAATTTATATGGACGCCACGTACATGTCAATTAGTTTAAGCGACTAACATAATTCTTGTAACTGGACACCACGGATGTGTCCGTGTAATTCATGGCCCCCCGTGCTGCTCCTCTTCGTTTCCAAGTGCTCCAAGTCTGTGTTTTGATGAAAATCACTCGTATAACAAATGTTAGGTCCTTTTGTACGAAGGTTTCTAAAGATAAAAAATAAGCAAAACAGAGTTTTTCTGTCCTAACACAAATAAGAGGATCTTTCATAAAATTCCCAAAATAAATGTAAAACATGAATACAAAAGTATAAATGCCGCAAATATGTTGCAATAAACTAAAAAGTTTATGTATTCATTTTACATGCATAACGTGCAAATAAAAGGATCTTTATTGGATGAGAATGCAATAACTCTCTAGCTACGTACATATTTAATTATATACATGATTGTGAGTGCAATACAATTCATCTAACAACTAATCCGTAGAGTACAAAGTAATCACGAAAACATATGGGCATAGGTATTGCACGGTTCTCTTTATGTCATTTTTATTATAGTTATCATATTCGATTAAATGGGTTGTGTTGTTACGAGAAAGTTCTCAAATTGGATGAATAGACAAATATAAATAGTATTAACTAGGATGAATAGAAAATTTCTGAAACTGGACGTGGATGTTAGAGTTGTAAAGTCAACAATAGTGTATCTTCATTTTTAGTGGCACGATTATGTGAATAATTATGTAGGTCTAATATAAAATATATATGTAAGACCTTATGTTCATGGATGAGTTATACTAAATTATAAAACTTTAGTACAAATATGCGAGAAGCATTGTTACTAAGAATGAAAAACATTCTCTCTATGGTTACACATGTTTGATATGTTAAACAAGTATCAAACGCGTCAAATATGGTAATTTATACATGGTTACTAGAAGGGCCTCGCGTGCTTTGCTGCGCCACTTTCACTCATGGTGGGGAATTTTCGCGGTTGACTTCATAAGCTAGAATTGATGCACGTGTATTTTAAGATAACCTGGGCCTGCTTGGTTTCATTTTTTCAATGGATCCAGGGCTCCCGTGCTAAGGGCCCTTTTGATCGAAACAAAACTTCTACAAACAGAAAGAACGCAGAATGGAGAAAAACAACTGGACATATCAACAAAGACTCAAGTTCGGATGAGAATTCAACATGAGGAAATCTAAAAGAATTCTCATGTAAAAAAGTTTGGCACATATCATTGATAGATGTAGCCACTGTGGGTTTCAAAAGAGGAAACAAAAAAGGTAATTTATCAATTTGCTTTCTTGTAAGGTTAATGTTCATCTCGACCTTAACCAATTCTTCCATAGACTAACCTTATTGTTGCATAAGGGAAAAGAGTGGTATAAAATCACATTAAATCACAATAAACCAGAATGATGTCATATTTAATAACTAATAAAAAGTAAAATACAGAGAGAAAGTAAGCAGTCTAGAAGCTAACATGGGTAAA
Source organism: Avena insularis (assembly GCA_023614405.1). Taxonomy (NCBI): domain Eukaryota; kingdom Viridiplantae; phylum Streptophyta; class Magnoliopsida; order Poales; family Poaceae; genus Avena; species Avena insularis. Next base: position 393,535,466 of record CM042695.1, read on the forward strand.
ATGCTGCATCCTCATTTGTGAAGTCAGATACCTTGTAAGAATAAAGAACATAGTATAATTCTAATATTGATGTCGACAGTGTTCCACATGAATACAAATGCATGGAGAATAACGATCACCACCATATGGCTACCAACGCTGCGAAAAACCTAAGTACTTAGGCTATGTCAGCACAACTTCCAGTGTTGCGAGAGTGGCCTCATCAGGAGGTTGTTCTGCAACTTGCAAGAATTTCCGTAGCTTCTGCTTTTTTGCATCGTTAATCTTCATTGATTCAATGTCTAATCTAGCTAGTGTCAAGATAAAACGGGTGTAGAAAATGTCAAACTGAACTTTTTGAGTTGGGATCAGTAGATGCACACTGGCTTTCACTGGTAGAATGCATCAAAGCACACTACTTTCTTATATTTTGGACAGAATACATAGATTGGCACTGAACAACAAAACATAAATATGAAAATATGAAACACTTTATATATTCATTATTAAAAGTATTATCCTAAAAGAGAAGATCAAGTAAAATACATAAGCATGTACCTTCTAGCTCCGCTGTTGATATCATGTGAAACAAGCGGTGGTGCTCAGTTCTAATGGCAACACTGCATGTCACTCATTCTCTTACAAATAGGGGAGAAGCTTAAATGTATACACAAATTAATGATTCCAGTTCACTCGCAAGATATCTTGTCTGGGCTACAACACGTTATCAAAAGTGACATGTTTGGGTTGCAGTGCAATACAGTGTTAGCTTATAATAAAAAAGGATTCTAGAAAGATAAATTTAATAAAAATGGTAAGCAATGATTAGAATTTTAATATATTCTTTAAAAATAAGATGTAATTACCATCATGTGGCCTGTCAATTTAGATTAAGATATTTTTTTGTAAATTTTCTAATCACCGGCCATCACCATACAGGCCATTGCTTGTTCGCATATATCCAATCAACAAAGTAGAAAAGTAGAAGATAATTTATTTATATTTAGACCAGAAGAGGTATTAGATACTTAGCATGCAAAAATACAGTGACCATAAAACTGAACAGAACAGGTTGCATGATACTAAATCTAGATATTAGAAGGGATATAGGGGAGATCACTTAGCGCAAAATCCATAGCAATAAGTACCCCTCCAAACTAGCCAGGCCGCAGATGAAGAAGAGCCAAAGGCACCAGCATTCCCTCCCTCTGGCCCTCTTTAGCCACCTGCACTGCTCCCACCAAATGTGACTTTTATTTTAATTATGATTGGCTAAGAAAATGAATGCTAGTAACTCCTGCAGAACTCCATTACCACGAAATGTGACATTAGTTTTTTGTAACACAATTTAGTAATATAACTTCATTAATGAGACTCACCAGACTTGATAATTGTTTTGGAATACATTCAACTACTTGGTCCACAAAACTCATTTCTTGCAGCAAATCCACATCCAGATCCTCTAAAACATCAAGCCTGATATGGGAGACCTATCAAGGAAAATAGAACTCAGGAAGTCATCCCGGATGTATGCCTAGAAAAAGGATTGATCTGCATCAAAAGGAAGTGCATGATTTTTTTTTGAAAATGGGCGCTTTATTACTCAACAGTAATTACACCCGGCCTCTGCATAGCTAGGATGCACACAGCCAAACAACCACAGTCTCGGTCGAAAACAAGAGTAACTGAAATACAATAAAATGTAAATGAAAGCATAGTTCTCCCAATTATCTAAGAAAGATCTATTCGCAGCGGTTGTTGCCATCCATGTCGGGAGAAGACATCTCGCACCGTATCTTCCAACCGCCTACAACCCTCCGCAAACAAGTCGCGGAACTCCATACGTTGTAGAGAATTCCATGATCGGAGGACAGTCGTGGCCCGATAGATAACCTGCAATGGACAAGATACAACATTATTAAAAATCTTGTCATTTCTACATAGCCAAAGTGACCAAATAATGGCAAGCGCTCCCACCCTAAATAAAGTCCCATATTTATCCTCAATCTCATTCATCCAGTTGTCAAAAACATTGACTACCGACCTAGGAGGAGATAAACCAGAGGCTATTTAGATGATTGACCATATAGCACGAGCAAATTTACATTGGAAGAATAAATGACGTATTGTCTCATTATGATGACAATATACGCATTCAGTGCTACCATGCCAATTCCTCCTAACAAGATTATCTTTTGTGAGAACCACCCCCTTACGTAGATACCAAGCGAATATCTTTGTTTTAAGGGGTATCCTCAACTTCCAAATTTTACTATTATCATCGACTGGAATATTAGGTTGGATCAAAGCTCTATAAAATGAATCAACAGAAAAATTTCCACTATGTAATAGTTTCCATTTAAATTCATCCATACCCTCAGATAGCTGTATCCTGGATAATCTTACTAAGAGATTATTCCATGACACCAATCTAGGACCTAAGAGACTTCGTCTGAAATACACATTAGGGGGATTAGTTTCCATTACCTCAGCGAGAGTATCTCTTTTGTGTCTAACAATCGAATATAGAGCTGGATATTGTTCACGGAGAGAAGTTTGGCCAAGCCATATATCTTCCCAGAACCTAATATGTGAACCATCCTTAATATTAAAAGTGCCAAAACGGAAGAATTGCGTTTTGGAAGCCATTAGTCCAGCCCAAAAATGTGAATCACCTGGTTTCCAAACCAGTGTAGACACCGCTTTTGAGCCAACATATTTCCTCCAAAAAATAGTTTGCCAGACCCCTTCTTCGGTAAGAAGTTTGAATAACCATTTACCCAATAATGCGGTGTTTTTGACTTTTAAATCATGTATGTCCAATCCACCATATTCTTTGGGTCGACAAACAACATTCCATTTGGCCAGTCGATATTTTTTTTTCTCACTATCCCCTTGCCAAAAGAATCTTGAACGGAAATAGTCCAGTTTTGACAAGACTCCTTTTGGCAACTGGAAGAATGATATCATATACAGTACCATGTTGGTGAGTACTGAATTAATGAGGACCAGTCTTCCACCAAGGGATAGCAATTTACCCTTCCAACTATTAAGACGATTTTGAAGTCTTTCCTCAATAAGTTTCCATTCAACAATCGTAAGACGCCGATAATGTATCAGTATTCCCAGGTAAAAAGGAAGTGCATGATGGTAGCTACAAAACAATGACAAACTATTCCCAATCTAAACGATACTCCATTCTCCAAGTGCATTCACTGTCTTTCATACACTGCATTCGGGACAGCAAGACTCAAATTGCTAGAAGGCAAGTCAGGATCCTCTCTCTAGATTCGGCTTCACAATTTTCTCTAAAATAACGTTAACATGCCCATAGCTTGATCATCCTCCACATCAGGCTTTACTACTCGTCTACCTACTGCACGTGTTGTACACCAATTCGAAGCCTTGTCTACATTAAGCCCATAGTTATTCTGGATCAGGAAACACCCGGTCGACCTCAGCAAAGTCATCGTAATTCAAACAATTACCAAACAGATGAACCTATACAGCACAATTCCATACTTACAAAACTATAATCTATTTTCCCAATAATTCAAACAATTACCGAACATATGAACCTATTCGGCCCAATTCCATACTTACAAAACCATGATCCATTTTCCCAATACAGTACAAATAAATAGAATGAGATAATTGTAACAGTCTTACAGTTTAGTTGCCCGGATTGATCTAGGTGGATGGCGTAAGTGGAAGTAGTCCATGACCTTGCTGAGTCGTCGTGGTTGTAGGCGATGGTGACCATAGGGCAGGGTCATGCGGTACCAGCGCCACGTCTGCCAGCTCCGGCCCACGACTCGGCGGCATGCACCCACTCGTCTGTACCACCATCAGATCATGGGAAACCTCAATTTCGAGCACCCTGTCATAAGCATCAAGTTCGTGAGAAGGCTGAGGATATGGGATTTGCTTCTGAAAAAGAACTATGTCCCTCCTTTAAGCAAAACTGAAGTAAATCTGGTGTTGTTGATTTCAGGGCATCATTAACCTACCTTGCACGACTTCTCTATTTATCCTGAATATTTATTGTGCATATCATACTTGGCAAGAGAAAATGTCAAAATCATATTGGAAGGCACTTCAAAACTGAATCAAATGTGGTGTTTTCTATTTCAGAGGCGTCAGTATCCTAACATACTTGGCTCGTCTATTTCTAGAATAAAGAAATAAATCAAACAATAGTACAAAAATGTATCCCTGTTTTCACTTTTCCGCAGCTTGAGGAGGTGCCAACACAAGGTTTTGATCCATATTAGTAGTCTGTAAAGGATACTACAGAAGCCAAGTCTGTAGTTAGATTTTCAACCTTATGCAGCACTTCTGGCCGACGAACCATGTCCTCTAGGCCCTCTTCGAATCTTACGCCACCTTCAGCCTCGCCGTTCCCGTGGGTGACAGCGCCAACACGAGGTCTGCCGGGTTGAGCGATGGACCGGCGACGCTTTCTCATGAATAACGCTGCGAATAGGCGAGGCGGTGGGGTTGTAGAGGAGAGACAACGCCGTAGTGAAGAGTTGCAGTGTGAGGAAAACGTAATTTGAGACCGACCTTTTCTTTCTAGAATGGGCCATAGGAACCGACCTAGGCACGTGTTGATGCGGGAATAGAAGCACATGCCACGACTACAGGTGCAAGGGATCGAGGCCCTTCGACAAAACGTGGCGGGTTCATATTTGATCGGTCAGCGGAGCCACTGTAGGCTCGCAATTCCAGGGAGCTTAGAACTCCTTAGGGATATATTAAAGTTGCATGAAGCAAAAAATGAACAGTTTATAGACCTAGTGGTTTTCTAGTGCACACCAAACAATATGATTACCTAACGATTATAATTAGTGGAGTTTCATCGATGCACCCCTGTTAAATTCAACTACAATTCATACTTTAGTACTTTGTTAATTGATCGATAGTAATTTGGTTTTAAAATCAAATATAGTTGAACACTTAGGGAACAAATAACGTACCGCGCCACTAACATTGACTGATTAGAGAGGGTGTACATGAGCACAAATCTTGAGTTTAAGACCTTTCCTGTGTGGATCTCATGCAGATACATTGGACATGTGTTTTGCGCATACTTAACATATAATTTATATCGATCCAAATGTGGCAATCTTACGAATTCAAATAGATATTGATCATCTATTAATTAACTTGTGTTTGTAATTATGCATATGTGTGAACATTATTTGAACATATTTAGGGATTATTACTTTTATCTCCTTCATACTAATTATTGAGTTAGAAGGCAATGGTTTGGCACAAGTATGTTTAATTCGCTGCTTTATAACTCATACCACACGCATAGCGATTAATCGATCCAGCTGGGTATACTATACACACACCATTACTGAGGTAAAACTCTAAAAAAGAACATTACTGAGATAATGATAGCCTTGTAAAAAAGATATATTTATGGTATATTTGCATGGGCATAATATGCATACAAGGAGATCCCTTACGAAGAACAAACAAAGGTAGAATGTGATTGCGGAAAATAATTTGTTTTATACTCGCGTGTGAAGGGGGACATGTTGCAAACAAGAAAACTAAACTTACCTATAAGAACAAATCAAAATCATGATTAAACAAAACAGAAAGCAGACATCAATATGCGTACATATTTATGACAACAATGACATTGCATGCATGCATAACAGCATAAGCAAACGAAAAGGTTGATTTCATCAAGATTATTTATAAATTGAAAATTTTAATATGTTGACCTTTCAGTCCATGAATTGCACTTACAACATGTCCTTGTTATCGGCTTTGTCTTGATGAATGATGATAGTTTCAAAATTAACCCGTGATGGTATATATTTTGACAGCATTTTTCCTTCATAGTTACCTCATGACGATTTATGAAGTTGATATTGTATCGGTACTAAAGTTGCCACAAGCAAACTTGTTCAATAGCAAGTTACTGCTTCGTAATAAAAGTGCCTGAAATAAAGTCTATTAAAACATATCCATGTGGGGATCTTGTTTTCAAGTCGGGAAGCCAACAATAAAAAAAGTTTGCAAATTGGACGGATAACTTATACTGCGGAATTTCTTTTTATATGTGCAAAATCATATTTCGGATCCATCTTGCCATCAATCATGGTTCTTTCTAGATTTGTTTGTTAGCACCGGGTTCTCAAAACTAGAGCGCAAAACCACAATATTGCAACGCCGGGCAAGAAAATACTTGGGTTTCTTGAAACCAGAGTTTTCTCAATATAAAGAGCCCGGGACCAAAGTTTCTAATACAGCAAAAAGTTGTAGTTTTGGAGGATGCTTCCGTCTTCAAAAACCATAGAATTTGTTGCATTTAAACACATCAATATATTTAAGCATTTATAAAAACTATGCTATTCTTAGAATAATTAAAAAATAGTTGATGCCAAAAATGAGGCCTTCAACTTTCTTTGCTTCACTCCACCGATCGTCGACCTCGGTCACACACGCAGCATGCATTGCAGGGAATCTTCCTAGATGCATGACAACGATTCAAGAGATGAGACAGAATCCGTGATCTACCACCTGCCTTGTTTCTTGCAGCTAGCCGTCAGCTTGCTATGATCAATCATTTGCTCACTGACGTGACGCGTCCCTGCTGGCCATCGCGTCCACACCTCCACCCAGGCACGCGAGTCGCGAGATAGATAAAGCACTAGCCGGTCGTCCCTCCGTCAATGATTAACAAGAAGTATGGTCCAATTTTTGTTGGCGGTTTTTCCGAAAAGATGTGCTATTTCCAGTTTTTTTGAAAGCTGGTTAAAAAAATTAGGATGCTTTTAAAATGGTTAAGGCTAAACTAATTTGAAAGCCTTATAAAATTTTAAAACCAGCTTTCCAGTAATCTGGGGTAGGGCGAATTCTTGAAGAAGCCGCCAAAAAACTGGGCCTATATTTGTTACGGTTTGACGATGTCGGAGTGAATGGACTGCAGAGGTTCCCCTGGACGAGCTTTAGGGCGCGCTCGGCACGATACACAGTCGCTCGTGGGAACGTTGTGCGATGCATCTTGCCACGAGCGCAGCCATCGCACAAGGAGTAAATTACATTTTAGTATCACAATGGGGCTATGGTAACAACTTAGTGTCATTTTTATAATTTTTTACGGATACATACCACTTTTGGGACGAGCTGTTACAAATAGATCTTTTTTGCTAATCGTGTTTTAACAACAAAACTAACATAATCGGCTCATAATTAAGCAATGATATGGATCTAGGGCCTACATGTCATCCCTCTCATCAACTTCCCACTCATCTCTCTCTTCTATCATATCCTTATTCTTCCTCTGGCAAGTGCTTTCCCTACCCCTCCAGACCTTCCCGAGCTCCGTCATTAAGCCGACGACCTCCGCCTTGTTGCCCACATCTCCCTTGTAGATGGAATTGAAGCCAAGCTTCCCTAATCAATGCTACCATCCATGCCCTCTTCGTCGCATGGTAGCCATCGTTGATGTCTCCTCCGACCTTTCATGAGCTCGTTGGCCTCCCCTTGCATTTCTGGTTAGATCATGCTCCTCCTGGTACTCCATTTTTGCCCGCTCGAGCACCATAGTCACTTGTCATCGATCATTATCTTTTGTCGCGTGGCCGCATCGCCGACAAGGTTCTAGTAAAAGGTCACCGGAACCTTGTCAGCGACACGGCCGCACGACAAAAGATGATGATCGATGACAAGTGACTATGGTGCTCGAGCGGCCAAACTGGGAGTACTAGGAGATCGGGAAGGTCGGGTGGGGGTAGGGACAGGGAGAGCGGTTGACAAAAGAAGAAGAAGAAGGATATGATAGAAAAGGAAGGGAGGAGGGGAAGAAGATGAGAGGGATGACAGGTGGGCCATAAGTCCATGTCATCGCTTAATTGTCAGCCCATTATGTTAGTTTAGCTGTTAAAACGTGATTAGCCAAAAAGTGATCTATTTGTAATAGCTCGTCCCAAAAGTGATATGTATCCGCAAAAAAATGCAAAAGTGGCACTAACCTGTTACCCTTGACCAATTGTGGTACTAAAATGTAATTTACTCTCGAACAAGTGTTCGAGATGTAGTAGACGCTGGTTAGCACCCGATGATCGCCGTTCCCGTCGATGAAGGACGTCGCGGCCACGGATCTCAACAAGTGAGCCATCGCCGAATTTCACCATGCCGTGCACGCGTAGTCGATGTTAGTGAGCATCTATTTGTGGCCGGTCATATGATTGCTTGCACGAGAGTCGAAGAACCAGTGCTGACCGTCGGTGGGCATGGGGACAATGCCTCTTCCTTGAGGAAGACATACTGGGTGTCGGTACTCATCACGCCGTGTGCACCCAGCGCACGCTCTGGACAGATTGCTGGCGCGCCATGCGTGCCTAGGGCGTGCGCATCGGTGGCATTGATGTTGCTCGCGACATTGCAGCTTGCGCGATGTGCGCCTCGTCACCCTTCTCGCGGCGATCTCGCTCGCGCTTCCTGCATTCCCTTGCCCAGTGGCCGCGAAAACTGTCGTACCGGCACTCGCCCTTACGCCTGGAAGCGGTGTCGCCGCCGCCCTTCGCCTGGCGACAGTCCCCCGCATCGTGCTTGGGCTTGTAGTCGCCCTTTGCCTTGCGCTCGCATCCAGCTGACGAGACGGCGTCGTGTGTGCCGTTCTTGCTGCGTGCCGCCCACTCCTCCGTGAGAAGCAGGGGCCCACCCACAACGGATTTTTCCTCCTTGTCATCGTGATCCTCGCAGACAACGAGCCTCCCGATGAGCTCGTCCAGCGACAGCTTCTCGAGATCCAGCAAGGACTCGATCGCGCATGCCATCTCCTTGTACGGCTTGGGCATGGTGCGTAGGATCTTCAGCACAACCTACTGCTTGTCGACCGGGTCGCCCAGCGCCTCCAGATCTATCATGATACTGCTGAAATGGAGGATGTAAGACTCGACACCTTCACCGCTGCGATACCGCAGATTGTCGTACTTGGAGCGGAGGCTGCCTGCCTTGACCTTGCTCACACGGTCCGTGCCCACATACATGACCTTGATGGTTTCCCAGGCCTCGTGCGCCGTGGCCTTGACGGCAAGTGCGCGAGTCAGTTCTGTCGGTACCCCCCCTAAGGATGAAGGCCAGAGCACGGCGGTTGTCGCCGTTGGTGCCAGCGAGGTCGTTCATGACGTCCCAAAAGCCCTCGGCCTCTAGCTGCACCTTCATCACTAGGGACCACTCCTGGTAGTTGGTCCTGGTTAGAATCGGAGGGTGGATCGATCCACCTTCCGCCTTGGATCACACGCTCCACGATCCATGTCTCACTGGAGCTGGCCGCAGACGTTGGCGCCAGTGCAAGTTTCAGGGGCGACGATGTTCCGCCTCCCTTCTTCCCGTCGTTCGTGTTCTTGTCCTTGTCTAGGTCCTATGACTTCGGCATGGCTCCGCATCGGATCAGACGCCGCGCGGAAGTGGAGAGGCGGATCGAACACCGCAGGCTCTGATACCACTTGACGTTGCCGGTCGTGAACAGTATCTGACAGAGAACCGGAACAAGGGAGGGAAAGAACTCGAGCAAGATAGGGAGATAGGGAGACTTAGGTGTTTGTGTTGTGTACTACCGCTACAGCGTTTTTTGTCTTTCTCATTATTAAGAAACAGTAAAAGTGAACCACTAGGAGCCATCACAGTGATTTACTGCTCCTCGCCGTTGATCACGTCGTTGGATGTGTTGGGAAACTCGGCCGGTAGAGTCTCTACCAGGCTAGGGTTGGCCTATATGGGTATCATATCCCCCTTAGTCTATAAATAGAGGAACAATCATTGTACGGGAGTTTTACCGAGAGAAAGATCAATAAAGTTCCCCTTTGTTCCCTGTGTTATTTACTTGTGTTATCTGTGTGCTTTTCGACTCTAGTCTTCTTCCTCGGTGTGGAGCGGCCTCGGGACCGGCCAGCCGGCAGGGGGTGTTTCAACACGTTATCAGCACGTGTCTCTCCGTCGAGCCTCCGTCAAGCCACCGTCGAGCCTGCATCACGCAGGCTTTCGTTGAAGGTAACCCGAATCTGACCGCAAAAATGGATTCGTCTCGCGATTTCCTTTCTAGATTTGCGTTCAGATCTTAGATCAGATCCCATCTAAGGTGCAGATTTTTCTTCCCGGGAGTCGAGTTGACCGGCTGTCGCCGACCAATGTCGATCTAATCACTCCCGGATTAGAATTTTGTTGACTGTACCGTCGATGCAGGCACCTGCTGTGTCGATCTGGATTTTTTTTAGCAGATCGGACTGATACTTGAACGTTTTTAGATCAAATCGATCTAGTTTTTTTATGAACTTTACGTACATGTTCTTACTTGAGGCCATGGCAGCCGCCGAGCGCGAGCAACAACAATGGCAGCCGCCGAGCACGAGCCCAGCTGCCGCCGCCTGGCTGCCGCTGGCGCTTCGTGCATGCGCCGCCGCCTGCGCCGCCGCCGCAGCGCGCCAGCGTGTTGGCCGCCGCGTGCTGGCCCGCCGCGCCCCGTTGGCCACCGCCGAGCCGCTCGCCGTTGCCACACAGGCGCGCCGCTGGTCGCTGCGCAACGCAGCGCCGCCGCCGTCCCATGCCGTGCATGCAGCAGCTCCAGTTGAGGGTGGGCCATACCACTGGGCCAGGCGGTTGGCCCGCACGTGTAGTCCATTTTCTTTGGACCGTTTTTTTTATTTCGTACGTGCCTGCGACCTTCGCCGGCCACGCCCACACGCCAATCGTGCCGCCGGTCCGGCCTGCTGCCGGCACCGCCGCCCCAGTCGGGAGCTAGCTCTGCTAGCTCCGTTTCCCCGCTTAGCGGGCCGGGACGGTCTGGAGCGGGCCGGCCGCGCAGAGGCAAAGGTGGCTGGGCCGTTTGGTAGCACGCGATCGTGGACGGTTGGACCGTTTTTGGCTCTGTTTTCGGTCCGATTTTGCACAAGCTTTTGTAATATGTTTACTACAGTCATTAATTATCGCATGATTTTAATACTTTGTATCTCATAGTTAGCTTGTACCGTTTTTATATTAAATTTTGGAACGCCGTCATATTTGTATTATTGTATCGATTATCGCATTTATGCAACCGATTACCTGCTGTAATCTTACACACTTTGCATAAATTGCAGATGACCGGAATCGTGAGCCGCCAGTTCCCGGAGTTAACCCAGGATGGGCTTAACTACCTGACTTGGGCCTCGGACGTTGAGATCGTCCTCGAGGGCCGATGCATCAAGGATGCGTTGATTGCGGGGACCCCGACGGCCCCCAGCAAAACCATCCCGGCGGACAACGCCAAAGCCCTGCACTTCCTCCGCCATCACATGTGTGAGACTCTCAAGAACGAGTACATGGCAGAACGGAGTGCTTCTGCCCTTTGGACCGCCCTCGACAAGCGGTTCTCTAGGCTGAAGTACACCATTCAGCCACAGGCAGAGGCAGATTGGATTCGTCTGAGGTTTGCGGACTTCAAGACAGTGGGAGAGTATTGCACCGGATTTGTACCATTCTTCAGCTGTGTGGGACCAGTACCACCGATCAGCAGAAGATAGACAAAACTCTCTCCATATTCCATCCGGACAACATCCAGTCCTCGCGAAACTTTCGCCAGGAAGGATTCACGGAATATGCAGCGCTTATTGATGCTCTCCAGGTGGCCGAGGCGCAGGATAATGTTCTGAAAAAGAACTTCTCCGGGCAACCCTTCGCGGGGGGCCCAAGTCATGATGCCAATGCCGGTGCCTACAAGGTGCGCAATCCCATCCACAAGAAGCAAGGCAAGAAGGGCAAGAAGGGCCCCAACTCCTCCAACCCGGCCAAGCAACGCAAGGCGGGCAAGGGGAGGCGAGGCCCAGATCGCTTCAGTGGCTCCAAGACTCACTTCTTCAGGCAGTGTTTGGCCCCTAAACACGTCGTGGACGCGTTCAAGGCCAACAAGAAGGCGCGCGAGGCGCACCTTGTCCAGGTTGAGGCACCACTGGCGCCCGGAGCGGCGCCTGTGCAGAACGTCGCGCCCGTAGTGGCGCAGGACGTAGCACAAGTGGCAGCACCCTCGGCGGTTCCCACGAACGCCGCTGTGCCCATGGAGGTTGAGCACGTTGTGCCCCTCCTCCCCCGCCTCAGCTCGACATCTCTGCTGCCTCGATGATGATAGCCAACGAAGAGAAGCTCACTGACCTTGAGATACAGGCTGAGCTTGATGGTTTCTTTGCAGAATCCACCTGAGCTCCTTTTTGTTGTGATGATTTCTTTTCCGCAAATAATCAGATACAATTTTTTGATATGGTTGTAAGCTCTATGAGAGCATAACATTTATTTGTTTTCGGCGGTTGGATGACATTTATTTCATTCATTAATTCCATTATTTGGTTGTGTGATGTTTTGAAATGTTTATGTGTTTTACTTACTTGATGTAGCATCTTCCTCGCTCCATTATATTAATTAGGCACTATATTTTAGAACGCGTGTGGCGCCCAAATGGAAGAAACGTGCCTTGCTGATAGCGGCACCACAAATACCATCTTGAGAGAAACAAAGTATTTTGAGTCCATTACCAAAAACCCCGGTAACATAATGACGATCGCCGGCTGCGGTCCGAATGTAGTTGGCTCCGGAAGAGCAACTATCATACTCCCAAATGGAACAACTCTGATCATTGAAGAGGCATTGTTGTATCCGGAGTCGACTCGTACTCTCTTGAGTTTTAGAGACATCCGCGCCAATGGTTGCCATGTAGAAACCGATGATGATGAGAATGGAAAGGAGTTCCTACTCATTACCAAGCGCGACGAAAATGGTAAACATGTTGTCGAAAGACTCCCTTCATTAGCTACTAGGTTATACTACACTAAGATAGTAGCACCACCTATTTACACTACCCTTAAGACTGTCTTTAGAAGCTCCGAACTATTCTGCCTTTGGCATGATAGGTTAGGCCACCCCGGTCTTAGGATGATGATAAATATAATTAACAACTCGAATGGTCATAATGTTAATGTGAAAAATTTCTCGAATCCCGGTGATTTCGTGTGCTCCGCATGCGCTACGGGGAAATTGATCATTAGACCGTCCCCCCTAAAGGTGAAGGATGAACTCCCCGCGTTCTTGGAACGCATTCAAGGGGATATATGTGGTCCAATTCAGCCCCTCTCAGGGCCGTTTTGGTACTTCATGGTGCTCATCGATGCTTCCTCTAAATGGTCCAATGTTTGCCTGCTGTCAACAAGGAACCATGCTTTTGCAAAGTTGATCTTCCAGATCATACAAATAAGGAATAAATTCCCTAATTATCGTTTAAAGTCTATTCGAATGGACAATACCGGAGAATTTACTTCAAAGGCATTCGATGATTATTGCATGGCAACTGGAATCAAACTTGAGCACTCTGTACCGCATGTCCACACTCAAAACGGACTTGCAGAGGCATTGATTAAAAGGATTAAATTCATTGCCAGACCACTCCTTCAGGGTTGTAATTTACCAACTACATGTTGGGGACACGCGGTGTTACACGCCGCTAATCTCATCAACTTTCGACCATCGGCCTACAACATCCACTCTCCTATCCAACTTGCGCAAGGGTCGGCACCGAAAATTTCCCACCTACGTAGGTTCGGCTGCCAGGTATATGTACCTATACCACCACCCCAGCGATCAGCAATGGGACCGCTCCGTAAGTCGGGGATATACGTTGGTTATGAGACTGTGTCCATAATCAGGTTCTTGGACCCCTTTGACAGTGGTATCCACAGGTCCATTTTGTCGATGCATTTTTGACGAGGATCTTTTTCCGACTTTGGGGGGAGGTAATCAACCCCTGGATGACAAAAGTCGAGAAATCACATGGAAAGCCACGGGGATCCACGCTCATGACCCGTGCACTGTTGAGACTAATAGAGAAGTCCAAAAGATACTAGATTTGCACTCACTAGCGAATCAACTGCCCGATTATTTTAGTGATTTAAAGACCGTGACAAAGTCGCATGTGCATGCACGCAATGCATCGGAAAGGGTTGAAATACCAAAGAAAAATGATGGTATACCCGCTCCTGCTCTAAGGCCTAAGAGGACGCGGATTCCGGTTTCTCAAATCCCAAGTACCCGGGGACGCCCGAAGAAAAAGGACAAGAGAGATTTATTACAGTCTGCCCCTGTTGAGGGGAGCCAGTTGAGACCTGGCACAAGTACGGATATTTCAGTGCACGAAATTCCAGACTTGAACTTTCCTATATCGGAAATACCCAGCGAAGTTGTGTGCGCACACATCGGAGCGGGAAAGCTAAAGGACCTAGCTCCTGGATTGGGAAATCCGGTGGAGCAAGAGGATGTGCCTGATGCACTCCATGACGAAATGGCCATTAACTATGTTAATTCGGGCGAGTCATACAACCGAGCCATGGCAAATGTCGACGTTAATTTTGCCAAGAAAATTGCCTCAATCATAGATCTTGACCCTGAGCCTAATACGCTCGCTGATTGCAAGAAAAGGTCAGATTGGAAAGATTGGCAGAAGGCAATTACTGCTGAATTATTATCGTTAAACAAAAGAGAGGTATTTGGACATGTTTGTCTAACTCCTCCCTACATTCGCCCCGTTGGCCATAAGTGGGTTTTTGTTCGAAAGAGAAACGAGAATAATGAAGTAGTAAGGTACAAAGCAAGGCTCGTTGCTCAAGGTTTCACTCAGCGACCAGGTGTCAACTTTGAGGAAACTTACTCCCCAGTCATGGATGGAATTACCTTTAGATACTTGATCTCAATGGCAGTAAACATGGACTTAAAAATGAAACTAATGGATGTTGTCACCGCTTACCTATATGATAACTTGGATTCGGACATATACATGAAAGTACCAGAAGGTATCCTTGTCCCGAACCAGGATAGAGCAAACAAGAGCTTATACAGTGTTCAGCTTAAGAAGTCATTGTATGGACTAAAACAGTCGGGTAGGATGTGGTATAATCGTTTAAGCGATTTCCTTCATAAGAAGGGCTACGCAAGCAATGAAGATTGCCCATGTGTTTTTATACGGAGATCCCAGGATGGTTTCTGTATTATCTCGGTGTACATGGACGATTTGAATATAATCGGTACACCTGACGATATTAAGGAAGCGAGTTCCTACCTGATGTCGGAATTCGAGATGAAAGACTTAGGCAAAACCAAGTTCTGCCTGAGTCTGCAACTTGAGCATTCCCCTGCTGGGATTCTAGTTCACCAGTCGGCCTACACCCAGAAGGTGTTGGAACGATTTGGGTTTAAAAAGACATATCCTTCTAAGACCCCGATGGTCGGAAGATCTTTGCAGCAAGACAAGGACCCGTTCAGGCCTAAAGAAGAGAGGGAGGAAATTCTGGACCAGAATTCCCCTACTTAAGTGCAGTTGGCGCACTTATGTACCTCGCAAATTGTACACGGCCGGATATTGCATTCGCCGTCAATTTACTTGCAAGGTATAGTTCTGAGCCTACCAAGAGGCATTGGAAAGGCGTTAAGGACATCTTTAGGTACATACAAGGGACAAATGACCTTGGCTTGTTTTACCAAAAGAACCAAGACCTATCTGTTGTAGGCTATACAGATGTTGGATACCTTTCGGACCTGCATACATCCAAGTCGCAGACTGGATATGTTTTTCTTTGTGGTGGAACAGCTATTTCCTGGAAATCGTCTAAGCAAACTCTTGTGTCAACTTCGACGAACCACTCGGAAATCATAGCATTATATGAAGCATCACGAGAATGTGTATGGCTTCGACGAGTAGTCAGCCACATCCAGATATCATGTGGACTGAACACCGTACAAACCCCAACAATTATCTATGAAGATAATGCCGCTTGTGTTGCACAAGTCCAGACGGGTTACGTGAAGAGCAATCTCACAAAGCATATAAACCCCAAGTTCTTCTATGCACATGAATTGCAAAAGATGAACGAAGTGAAAGTCTTGCATACTAAGTCATGTGAAAATCTCGCTAATTTGTTCACTAAATCATTGCCAGATCTTCTTTCGAGAGATGTGTCCGTGGGATCGACATGATGAGACTTAGGGAGATACAAGGTTCAGGGGAAGAACCTTCACAAACTCATCGCTGAAATCTTGATCCCGATGATTGAGTGCTTAACTTTATAGTTAAGTGAATTGTACTCTTTTTTCCTTAGTGAGTTTTTATGAAGTTTCTCACATGAGGTTTTTAATGAGGCAATTCGTGCAACATAGCAAGAAGTATACCGGGTGCATTTTTCCATATTTTTTCCACTGGGTTTTTCGAAGTTTTAAGCCATGGTTATACAGATAAGATATCCAGGGGGAGTGTTGGAAAACTGGGCCGGTAGAGACCCACTCGGTGTGGCCTCTACCAGGCTAGGGTTGGCCCATGTGGGTATCCTATCCCCCTTAGTCTATAAATAGAGGAACAATCATTGTACGGGAGTTTTATCGAGAGAAAGATCAATAAAGTTCCCATTTGTTCCCTGTGTCATTTACTTGTGTTATATGTGTGCTTTTCGACTCTAGTCTTCTTCCTTGGTGTGGAGCAGGCTCGGGACCAGCCAGCCGGCAGGGGTGTTCCAACAGGATGGTTTAGATATGCACGTCACGCCCACCGGTAGCTGCTCCAGTTCGTGAGTCCCGTTCGGGCAGACGTAAACGGGCTGCTACTCTGAAAATTAATCTAGCTGGCGTGTGATTCACCGAGCCTTATTCCGTGGGTTGTGGCTTGACGGACTGTCCTTATTTTCTTAGCGGCCTGCCTAGCCTAAGCAGACGATTCGATTCCGCTAAAAAAACAAAGAAGACAATTCGCCAAGCACCATGCCCCATCTTCCTCACGACGGAGACCTCCACGCACCCACTCCTTCCGATCTCACCCCATAACCTAGGTGTTTCAGTGCCTCACGAACCCTATGGGAAGGGACCACAACGGCAGATGGTGTTCTGAAGGGGGTGTGAATAATATGGCGCAAGTCCAGGGTGCATCGACGAGTTTGAAAGACCACGAGCAGTGGAGCCTCTCCCCGGACCTCAACCTCCAGCAGTATCCCCCACCGTGACTATCAGCTCGCCAGGCGAGGGCACCGGTCCGCGGGCGCGCTACCATAGAGGACGGCGACGACGTACGGTTCCTCCCTATCTCCTCAGTGGTTGTTGCTTACTCTGCAGGTGCGAGTTGGATCTAGGAGGAGCTAGCAGCAGTTCTCTCACCACAAATCGATGGCCCATCCTCACAGAGGTTGACGAGTAGGAGCACTGTCTTCATGTCTGCACCGTGGTGACCCTTGGGACCTGAACAGGGTATGTAGGTTTACATTCATTGAATCACTCTATGATGTTCACGACAGAGTTGGAAAATTAGTCAAATTGTTTGGTGTGATCAGTTCTAACCACATGTCAAGTTTGTTATGTGACAGGAAAAAGAAAGGAGGAGAAAAGAATCTTAAGGCAAAGTACGTACAAGGAGGTTTTAGGCTACAGGTAGTGACTCTTAACTCATTGCTCGATATCCAAACAGTTTCTGACGCAGATAAGAAGCATGAGAAGAGGCAAAATAAAATACATACTGCTACTAATGGAATTCCCAAAAAGATTTTTGATATAGATACTCCTAATGTACAGAAGAGATTGGTATTTCTAGGACAAAGGATATAACCCGTTTGCCGTCAGGAGTTTTTTGCTGGCTTTTCACTTTACTGAATCATGCAGCCGTGACTCTTGGAACTAATAATCAAAAAATTCTTACAACTATCAATTTTCTTCTCCTATTGTCATGTAGATGGTATATTTGGTGGAATCGTCACTGTATTTTGCAAAAGAGATATGGCAAGCTCAAATGCACCTTCTAATAGTAAGTTCGTTCATAACCCGAGAGGTACATGAAAACATTCATAATAAGCATTTGCTCACGATCACTATGTGAACTGTTCATAAGCTTATTTTTTACAATAAATCTTTCGGAAATGTACATGTGAGAATGTTTAGTGTGACTATTCCTATTTAATAATATTTGAGCATGAATCTTTCGATTACCTTGCAAAACACATGGATGACAACAACTAATCACTTATCTGCAGCTCCTTGCAGTGGCTATTGAGGTAATTATAATTTATATTGATGCTTTTTTTCTTTGAGCATATCGAGTAATTATGTATTGGTATTCATGTGATTTTCTGTCTTTAGATTGACAACATTGCAAGCTATAATGCTTTGCACATTCCTGGATGGACCATGCCGACATAGCTATATAGGTCTACTATATAATTCACGTTGGTAAGTGGATCAAATAGTACATCTATTCTACTACCTTTGTTCCTACATATAAGTTGTTTAGCCTACCAAAGAACATCTCGTATTGTGGAACAGAGGTGTTAGGTCCCGAAGACCCATATTTCTGCTACAAGAGTTATATATTTTTCTATCGCTTGCAGTCTGGTACTGTTAGCTTGACTTCACAGTCGACAATTCGACATCTACTCAAGCACTATGTTTATTGTTGACTGTATATAACTGAGCTTTTGTTACTAATCTTACTTCAGGAGATTTCATCTAACAAAATTTCTTTCCTCCATATCAAGTAGTGGAGAGATGCTATAAATGTATGGTATAGGCCATGAGAAATTTCTATTTTAGGTAAACAATTTGATTTCTAACCCGTTGTACATTACCTCACCAGTAACGGAGTTCTGTATCAAAAACAGTAAGTAAGAGACCGAAGCATTACATTGCCATGAAATGAATTGCCTTGATAACTCTATTTACCGAGAAAATATTTTGGTTGAGATTGATTGCAGTGATCCCATATTTAATATGTTGGTTCATTTTCACATTTCCAAATTCAACATATCAATCATCATTTTAGTAGGTCTACACCTAGAAATATCAGTACCGTAGTACTCTATTTTTTTAGAATAGTACTCTATTGAGACAAGTATGACCGCCTGGAGCCTTCTTTGATTGGTTACACAAAGTTCAATCTTTCTTCCAATTCCTTCATTGCTATAGCCAGCAAATCAATTTTGATCCCTGAGCAATTCATTTTTTAATAACTATTGAATTCTCTGTCAAATGGATCAACTTTTGTTAGGTTGTACATGGATATTTTAATATATATACATGTTAGATTTTTCATAATAGGATGTGTTGTAATTTTTGTTATCTTGATTATTTGCGCTTTGTGATTTTCTCATTCTATGTTGTAATGAATCCCTACATACTAATTTATGGCCTCTTAAATTATTTATCTGTAGGTATATTCGTCTTAGGCACTCCTGCACTCTTCATACAACAACTTATGATATTGAGGTCAATTAAATATGCAATTTTGCACTATTTTAGATAGTTTCTTTCCTTGCTTGTGTGAGTAGAAACGTAATACTGTATATTTCATTTCTATCAATGTTATTCGGGTTGCCCATTTGGACCGTAAGGAAGAGACTACTATGTTTTTTAGCAAAATCTTCTCCCCTTTTCCATATTATTTGATCTTTTAACTATGTAACTCATCTATACTAAGGCATGATTTAAACTGGGTAGAGTTTTCAGAAATTTGTACAGATTCTTACAAATCTAGGTTATGTTTTTGTGTGTCTAGATAATTGTGGACTTTCCCATCGTATGATCATAACAAAGGACGGGCGCGGCAACGTGCGCCATTATGGTCTAGTTTGTAGGAAAATGATACTACTCCCCTGAGGGATCGATCGAATTGATCCCCCATAGCTCGCGTGCGCGCTTAATGTTAGGCTGAAAAGAAAAAAAAAGCAACATTATCTCCAACACGAACCGTACAGCCGGAAGGAACGCCTGAGTGGTCTTCCTACTCCTCCCGTCGCGCAGTCACACCGCTAGAGCGCCGCTGTGTCGGGCGCCCCTTCTGCTAGCGCGCTGAAGCGCCGCCGCGCCCGCCGCGCGGGGAGCCCCTCCTGCTCCTCCCTCCCGGAGCCATCACTAATCCTCCCCCGCCACTACTCCTTCCTAGAGCGTCGCCACTCTCTCCTCCTGTGACGCGCTGCCGCACTGCCTCTCCACAGCCTCTCTCCTCTGCCTCCCCCACCCTCTCCTCCCCTATCCCTTCCTCCTAGCTGGATTTGTTCTATGGCCATGGAGAAGTGATGCATGCGCCGGTGGCGGTGCTGCCCATACGTGTTGATGGCGCCTATGTACGGCGGGGCGATTTTTGATACATATGGTAGGCGACGCTGCCCCCGAAGGTGTCCACCGTTGCTCCCTGCGGCAGCATTGTTTGCTACCTACAACGATAGTCGTTGCTATCTGAGGCATCCGGATTTTCTACCTGCGACGAGCGGTACTGCTACCTGCGGCAAGCGGCACTGCTACACACGCCTTGTGGTGTTGCTACAAGTTTTTGCTACATGCGTCCAGCGGTGGTGCTACTTTTTACCGTGTGGCGCTGCTACAAACGGTCACGTGTTTTGCTACATGCAACGGACGGTGGTGCTACAACCGGCCACAGGTTTTGCTACAAGGTCTTAGACGATATCTTCGGCGAGGTGTCCGACGAGGTCGAATTTGCTAAATATGATTTTTTTTTTGCTACATATCTTTTGTGGTTTTGGTTCAATGGCGTAAAATTTTTGCTACACGGTCTTCGACGAGTTCTACCGGCGAAAGTCTCCGACGAAGTCGATTTTGCTACATTAGTTCAATTTTTTTGCTACATGGTTTCTGGCGAGGTCTGCAGCGAACTCTCCAACAAGATCTAGTATGTCTGTTTTTTTTTTTTGATCAAACCGTTTTCTGCTACATGTAACAAAATCGGGCTATTTATAGCAAAAAGAGACCTTTTATAGTAAAAACAGGTTTTGGGGCATAAAAGGGTGGACACGTGGTTGTGTGGGCACCGGGTGATGAAACCACCGATCCGGGGATCGCCTAGTCCTTATTTGTATGGATTCAGAGATCCCCTAGATCGCTAACAGAAACATGATCATCGGCACTAGCTACGTCCGCTGTTATTCTGACGAAACTGAAAAGGGAAAACACTAGGCAGCAGGGTTTAAGTTAAGGTTAATCAGGTTCAGCTTTCTTCGCCCCACTCCACTCCACCGATCGTCCACCTCGGTCGCACTCGCAACATGCATTGCACGGAATCTTCCTAGATAACGATGATTATACTATATATTGGAGAGAAGAGACAGAATCCTCGATCTACCATCTGCCTCGTTTCTTGCAGCTAGCTGCTAGCTTGCGATGCTCTGGTCACCGACGTGACGCATGCTTGCTTGCTAGCTCACCGTCGCGTCCACACCTCCGTCGTCACGGGAGATTCATTGATAAAGGGGGCTCTAGTCGGCTCGTCCCTTCCCTCAACCTCCGGCCACGCCGCATGCGACGGCACCGCCGTTCCGTGCGTGGCCCACTCTACCGGCATCACCCGCGTAGGACCCACCGGCCAGCGCCGCCGCGTGCGCCCCGTGCAACGGATGCGTCGCGTGACGACGACGTGCGCAGGTAGCGCGGGAAAGCGCGCCGTCTCGCCCGCGCGTTCAGCCCGACATGGACATGGACACCTAGCTAACTACTCCGCTATTACCTCGCCTGCTACCTGGACGACCGTAACCAAAACCAAGTTCGAAACTCCCTGCTACCTGCAGGGCACCTAGCTGGAGTTACGGCCAATACCTCGCCTATAAAGAGAGAGCCCCTGCGACGATGCTGTCCGGGAGAAAGCTGTGCCGACCGCCAGACCGACCGACCCGACCCGTAACCGAGGCACGCGGGCGGCAGGGGAGCTGCTCATCGATCTCGGTTCAGTCGGAGTCGGAATCGAGCAAACAAATCAACTTCCATCGGTCGATCATGGAGTCGGCGCCGCTGCTGGTGAAGAAGCCGTTGTCATCGTCGGTGGTCGACGAAGAAGCCGACGCGGCGGCGCCCAGGACCTACGCGGAGGCGTGGGAGGCGTTCGTGCGGGAGTCGGAGCGCCTCTGGCTCATCGCGGCGCCCATCACCCTCAACATCCTCTGCCTCTACGGCGTCAACTCCGCCACGCAGCTCTTCGCCGGCCGCCTCGGCAACCTGCAGCTCTCCGCCGCCGCCGTCGGCCTCTCCGTCGTCTCCAACTTCTCCTTCGGATTCCTCCTCGGCATGGGCAGCGCGCTGGAGACGCTCTGCGGGCAGGCGTACGGCGCCGGGCAGGTCGGCGCGCTGGGCGTGTACATGCAGCGCTCCTGGATCATCCTCGCCGTCTCGGCCCTGCTGCTCTCGCCGATCTACGTCTTTGCCACGCCGATACTGCGGACGCTCGGCCAGGACGACGCCATCGCCCGCGCGGCCGGGGAGTTCACGCTGCGGATCCTCCCGCAGATGTTCTCCCTCGCGGTCACCTTCCCCACGCAGAAGTTCCTGCAGGCGCAGAGCAAGGTGATGGTGCTGGCCTGGATCAGCGTCGCCGCCCTCGCCGCGCACGTCGCCATGCTGTACCTCTTCGTGTCGGTGCTCGGGTGGGGCCTCGCCGGCGCCGCGGCGGCATACGACATCACGTCCTGGGGCATCGCCGTGGCGCAGACGGTGTACGTGGTGCGGTGGTGCGACGGGTGGGACGGGCTGTCGTGGAAGGCCTTCGAGGGGCTCTGGGCCTTCGCCAAGCTCTCTCTGGCATCCGCCGTCATGCTCTGCCTGGAGATCTGGTACATTATGGTCCTGGTCGTCCTCACCGGCCGCCTCGACGACGCCGAGATCGCCGTCGGCTCCGTCTCCATCTGCATGAACCTCAACGGCTGGGAGGCGATGCTGTTCATCGGCCTCAACGCGGCCATCAGCGTGCGGGTCTCCAACGAGCTGGGCTCCGGGCGGCCCCGCGCGGCGATGCACGCCGTGGCCGCGGTCATCCTCCAGTCACTGGTGATCGGCCTGCTCGCCATGGCCGTCATCCTCGCCTACCGCAACAGCTTCGCGGTGCTCTTCACTGCCGACCGGGACATGCAGGCGGCCGTGGGGAAGGTGGCGTACCTGCTGGCGGTGACCATGGTGCTCAACAGCGTGCAGCCGGTGATCTCGGGCGTGGCCATCGGCGGCGGGTGGCAGGCGCTGGTGGCGTGCATCAATCTGGGCTGCTACTACGCGTTCGGCCTCCCGCTGGGGTTCTGGCTCGGGTACGTCGTGCGGCTCGGGCCGCAGGGTATCTGGGCCGGGATGCTGTGCGGGACGGCACTGCAGACGGCGATCCTGCTGCTCGTCATCTGGAAGACGGACTGGGAGGACGAGGCGGAGCAGGCGAACGAACGGATCAGCGCGTGGGCCGGTGAGGGCGGCGGCGGCGACTGCGACAGTGACCTTATTAAGGAGGCGGTCCAAGTGTAATCTGATTCATCGATTCCTGCATGCATATATCGGTGTGTAGCTCGCTAGGTGGTGCAAGATCGACTCCATTTGTTCATCCGATTGCATTGTGAAATTAATGGACTACATAGAACTCATGCATTGTTGATCCCCCGAGGGGAAAGATTATTGCACCCTGCTATGAACAAAAGAACAATTCACCTGGTCCGAGGGATCAAAAAGTGTACGCCTTCCTCTTGTACATTTTTTTCTTTATCTTCTTTTATTTATTCTCTTCTTTCTATCTTTCTATTCTCTTTTTTCTATGGATCAACAAACTTCTAGATGGGAACAAAATCCTTTTCGCGGCCGCTTAGCCAATAGGGCACACTTAAGATTTTTCATTCGTCTTCACCACATACACTATGTCACACCGGCCGTGTGTGCACACGGGCAAAGATACACATGACAAATGCCACACGGCAACGTTCAGTTATTTGCCGTGTGTTTTCTAAATAATACACGGCAAAGCCTATGTCGTGTGTCTTACGCATAGAGATGACGGCTCTCATAAAGATGACGGTGTCTATTTTTTGCTGTGTGTCTTCTCGAAAAGTACACGGCGAAGAGGCTGTCTTTTCAAAAAAAAAATGAAAATAAAATTTAATTGTTTTTCAAACTTTTTTGAATACTTTTTACCAACCTCATATAGGATATTTTAACCCTTAGTATGCTTAATATTATGTTAAATTGCACTCATAATTAAACTTCCCCTTTGGTCACCCATCCTAACACTCGTAGAGTTGACCATTATTGGCCTTCCTTATTCAATGTTGCTATTGACAGTCTTGATTTTCGAGAATAAAGGTGGTTTGGCCATGCTATTCTTCGAGCGCCAAGTTGTCGATCTGCTTCAAGTAGGCCTCCTTGATTGAAATGCCGAATTTCGGTCTTCCTCTCGGTGATTTCGCTGGTTAACGAATAACGCCACTGATATCTAGATCGAAACCGTTCTGGTCATGCGCCTCCTATCTTCAGTCAGTGAGGCTTCATGAGGGTGTGGCGCGAAGCTTCGCTTTCTTGGCGGTGCCATGGGACATGTCTAAATATAGATATTCATGGCATTGACAGTGGTGGAGAAAGTCATAGTGGCTATGGTCGGAGGTTTCTAATGGTGGAGAAGTGTATTGGTGGCGATGAAGAATGGCGGCACATGTTCTTCCTGTGTGTCGGATGTTGGCGATGGCGACTTGCAACAACGGCCTTGGCAAGAGGGGATGGCAACACATGTGAACTGCATTTCTGGTGGTGCTCCTTAAGCACCGAGTTGCGATTTTCAGGGTGAAAACCTAAGGTGTGGCCTTTATTGGTTGTGGCTGACAATAGCCTTGCAAAAGGCATTGTTTTGCGAACTTGGACTTTCTCTAGGGTGAAAACTCAAGATCTTCTATCAGAATATGACAACGCGTGCGCATTGTTTCCTTATTGAAGGCGTCGTTTTTAGAGAATCTCTTTTGAGTTTGGGTGCTGTCTTCGGTGGTGATTAGAGTGTTGTTGTGAGTGTTTCATCATCATGACTGGGTTTTTGTTTTCTAGTTCTCTCTTTTTTCTTGTCTGTGTGCATCCTTGTTGTCTTTGGACATTTTGTTGAAGGCTGTGCAATTGGTATCTTAGTGATACTAATATGTTTCTATATTAAAAGGGAGTGACTATATAACAGCTAGCTGTTTCTAAATTGAAAAACAGACACATTTTAAATACCAATAAAAAGAGAACAACTGTCAGACTAAAAAAAGAAAAAGAAAAAGTAAACTGTCTGTTTTCAGTTCAACAAACAAACACATATTATTTTCAGCCCAGCGTTCACGTTCCAACGGCTCATTTTTCAGTCCAAGTTTTTTTAGCACGAACTCCTCTGCCTCATGAAGAGGCCCAACAACTCCACCCCGACCTGACGCTGGGTCAGGTCATCTTCTCCGGCAACAAAACTTCCCCCGCACGGCCTCCACCAATTCCACCCATGATCTTTTGCCGCTTCAGACTGGGGGATCAAGATTGAGAGATCTCCCTGGAAAAAACGAGAAAATAGATGAACCAAAGAGGAAGAACAGGTTCTGGGAGAAGACCAACCTAGAATTGGAGAAAATCTAGAGTACAAGACTGAGATGCGATTGTGCACTGCCAAAGTAAAATGCGAGGATCACATCAATCTCTATCTCTAGATCACTTCTCAGTGCGAACTTCTCCCATTCAAACTTGATAGTAAAATGTGACCATTGGATTTTGTATCATATTGTCTTAGTGTAACGCAATCCACTCATCACCAATGCGAATGTTCTGCTCATGGGGATGTTGATACGTAAAACAACTTCCTTAGCAATTTTCTACACATAAGGAGAAAAATATTCTGAAGTAAAGAAAAAACAGGAAAAACATAAAAGATAATACACTAGAAAACAAAAACGCAAAAGAAAATGTGGCTTACCGTAGTACAGATATATGGTGGTACAGTACCCAGTGCCCTTGTCATCCATTGTCGTATAGAAAGTTAGTCACACAGATGACTAGACAACACAACATAGGGTAGTATTTCTTCAAAGGGATCGACCTAAACCTTCGCAACCCCAATGATGGCTTGAAGTTATTTGGTGCAGATGGAAAATGGTAACGATAAGTACTCCTTTTTCATACATGTAAATTTCAGAAATGATGCCATGCTCTGCTCTCATATACTGAAAGGTTATGATGCACCTGGATGTCGAAAAAGATACCAGAAAGTAATACAATACAAAGATGACAAAAAGGAAGATATGAAAATGCATAAATCTCACCATACACGAAGAAATAAAGACGACAATACACTGAACAAGGAGCATGTGGTCTATGTGGTAAAGGCTACCCTTTTGAGACATCCTTTCCGCTAAGAACATAGATATTCCCCGATACAGCTGTGACCATAAAATTAGCGTAACTTTCTCCATAATGTCCATGTCGTTGTCATCTTATATGGTACAAGAATGGATTGCATAAACAAAGACTAGATGCACCAAAATAAAATAAAATGAAGATGTCACAACAAAAATAAGTATACGTGATATCTTTTTGTTAACAGACCAAATGTTGTTGTTCTGAACCCATTGCAAATAACTGAAGCAGAAATTGTCAAATTTCAAAAGGGACTTGAGCAAGATTTTAGACAAAAATATATCCTAAACTAAACTAGGCAGGCGCGGGCACCTAAAGCACGTGTACCCATTGCAGAGAACAAATTTTCAAGGGACATGGATTACATTGCTATATGAATAGACAACCAAATTTGTAAAGCAATCAGTTAGCACTACCCAAAAGAATTGATGAAACTTGTCTATGAAACAAGACAACACACCTCTTATAAATGTTCAAATATGACCAACTCTTATAAACGCGTTGATCAGGAAAGAATAAAATTCAGAAATAGTGTCAAAGAAGCCGATAATAATACAAGACAACACACCTCTTTTTAGTGTATCAGCATGTTCAGATACAAAGAGATTGAAAATAAATAAGACTAAGATTCCGAGATATTAAAAATGATGGATAAGGTAATTATATAGAAAATGAAAACTTAGAAAATGACTAAGAACTAAAGAATACTTAACACTAAAGATAAGACTAATTGAGCAAGTATGGCTGAAAATATGAGATCAAGCTGAAGAAATAGGACTGATCAAATATTTGCTACACTGAGAGACTAAGAAACGTAAGAACGAGATTACGATAAACTGAAGAAATAAGACATAAATTAAGTTACTGAGCTACTGGAATGAGAAACTTAAAAAATAAGATCTACAAGACAAAATGAAAACTGATGGAAAATGGACTGAAAGGGGAAAACATAATGAGAGGAAGAGGCACCAAGCAAACAATATAAAATGAGAAAGAGAAAGAAAAAAACTGATGAAAAATATGAAAACTAAGAAATTGAGGTACTGCCAAAAATACAAAAAACCAAGGATTGAAAAACTTAAAATTTGATAATTTTAGATACTGAAGAAAGAAAGGCTAAGGTAAATTAACAATGATAGAGGGACATGTAAATTGAAACAAAGAGATAAACAACTAACTAAAACAAAGAGCGACTAAGGAACTTAAACTATAATGAACTCTATAAAAAATAACGATGAGATTGAAATAGGAAAATAATAAAAATAAAGAAATTATTAGAGAAAATAGGTGAATGAATATTAAAAGCCTAAAGAATCAAGGAAATAGACAAGAAATAATGATAAGAAGAGAAACAAAGAGATGAGAAATTAAGAAACTAATAAAATTGATATGCAATCATGAACAACAGTCCAAGGATGTCTCATACTCCCAAGGCTAGCCGGGATATCAACAAAAAAACAGTGATATAGTTGAACAAAGCAATACAACTAATTTGGATAACTAAAAATTACTGGCATTGCTAATCAAACACGCGACCAAGTCATCAGCCTAGCCCGGATATCAACTAAAACAAACATTATATACTGAACAAGCTTCAACACATGTAAAAACTGAACACCTAACTTGTTGCAACCTGTTCCCAACAAGTATGAAAATATACAGTCATACACTGCCCGCATGCTTCTATTACCAAACGTACAAGACAGAGTCGACGCGCACTAGTGTTGTGCATCAGGAGATAAGCATGCACCAATGCCATGATTGAAGACAGGAAAGCCACTTCGCCTACGCCAGCCAAGCAACCGGTTAAACCCCAAGGTTTGGGTCCTTAAGTAGCTACGATCCAAAGAGCAACATGGACAAAGATGAATTCCTGAACTGTCTTTTCTTCTCTCAAACTGTAATCTCTGTTTCCTTCCCCAACTACTACCTTTCTGTATCTCTGAAACTCTTATATATCCACATAAGAAGCCAGTATAAATTCAGAAGAGAAGTTGGGGCATCACACATAGCATCAAGTTTGTGCATGTCAGCTTAAACTGGAATCTATACATAAAAAAGGCTGATATAATCAATAGAAAACCTAGCACACCAGCCTAAACCGGAACTAAGGATAAGTCACGCACTCACACACCTGCATCCGAAAACCTTAAATCCAAAAGATAAGAGAAGTTCGGTTGCATCATAGACACACTGCAACCAAAAACGAACGACCTACCACCACCATAGATCAATCAATCCACAAATGTCGCTCGTGGCAACACACTACAGCGACTCCACACCCCGACAACAACCATCACCACACGCTACACAGCAGCAAGGACTAGAAATTAGAGCAAAATTGAACAACACGGCCATCAAATCGATAGGACCAGAGGCATACCTATCTCGCCGGCGGCGCACATGCCTTCTACGCTCATGAATCGATGATTTTGTCTCCGTTGCAAGAAAGGGAGCGCGAGCCGCTGTCTCTCCTTCCCCGCTATCGGCGGCTTCGCCGTTTTCCCTCTCTCCATCGGCTGAATCACCGCCTGGACAAGCCCCTATCCCCTCCGGCACCGGCTGAGATAGCTGCGGCATCGCCGCTGCCCTCTCCGCCATGCCTTTCGACTCTCTTCATCTTGAGAGGGACACGAGCAGAGTGACAGCCGAGAGCAGAATGAGAACTAAAAAAACTTAGAGAAGAGAGAGACGCATTGAGATTCGAACACAGATCCAACGGTCCAGAAAGTAGTTGTTTTCTAATTGCAAAACAGCTAGCTGTTAATTAGGAAACCCAATTGCTAAAAAGTGCTCAAAGGCTCGTTGGCACTTCCGAGCCTCCATTTCGTGGCCGTCCGATGTTGTTGATCACGGACAGATGTTCCGACAGATTTTTGCCTGGGCAACCGCCGCACGCACTGTCGTCCCCAACACCCCTGACCCACTCGTCCTCCCCAAATCACACTTCACCCCATAATCACGCGCTAACCCGCCTCTATCTATGGCCGCCGGCGTGCTCCGCCCTACCTCCATCTCCGGCAGCCGGCACGCTCCGCCTCGTCTCCATGTATGGCCGCCACCGCTCTTCGCCCCGCCCCCATCTCCGACTCTCACTGCACTTCTCCCCGCCCCCATCTTCGATTGCCATGCACTCCAGCCCGCACCCATCTCCTGCTACCACGCGTTCCGTCCCGCACCCATCTCCGGCCACCACTGCGCGTCATCCCGCTCCGATGTGGATTTAGGGAGAAGCGGCAAATATGGCAACGACAACCGATTTGGGCTGAGATGGAGCGGTACCTTGCCGCGGCGGCAACTGCCACCAATCTGGAGGGTGTGGTACTAGATCTGGTCATGAGTTGTCCCAACCAACCTCTTTCTACTTGTTTCGATCTTGTGTCTGGACCTGTTCGATGTCGACGACGGCCTGGTGGGTGCTCCTGCATGGCCACCGAATCCAGTCGACGCGGTTGGCATTAGGAGCGGGAAGGACGTCGTGATTTACTTCTGCTTGGGTTCCTACAACCTCTCTTCCACCTAGATCCTCCCAGGTAGCTCACTGAAACCTACATGTAGCACCTCCAGCCATAGTTGTATTTTCTGAATGCGTGTAGAAATGGGAATATCAAGTGGATTGGCAGGTTCATAGATGTTCTAGTGTATCAGCATGTTGAAATTTTAGGATCCATAAGGAGAAACTAGAGAGGTTGCAGGAGGAGATCCAGAGTTGTGCACTTGCGACATGTCAAGCCAGCAGACTTGCGCCCTCTCACATGCTTCTATAACATTTTCAGCCAAGGCAAAAAATCTAGCAACACCAATGACTCCCTATTTTAATATACATTATATAGCTGAACTTCCTAGCACAACAACACTACTATTGAATCTCAGAGTGAATACACACTGCTTCTAAATTCCAGCTCTACACATTACATAAAAAAATCTGAAAATTAGGTGGCCAAGCACAACTTTACACATTACATATTATCGGTTATGGTAGTAGATGGTCCCGGGCTATTTTAGTGTGTACACACACTATAATTGAGTGTTTAGTGTGGGGTTAGAGATTAGCGCCTGAACTTATTCACTCGTTTATATGGGAATGGAGGAAGCCGGGGTGTCCAGATCGAGTATATGAGGTAAGCCCCTGTACACAATTCCCGGATACATGTGATTCATATTGTAGAAATCAATCAATGTCTATTTTTTGTCCAAGGTAGCGTGGATTAATCTCGCTGTGCTAACCACCCCATAAAAGATGTATCAGGCTTGTTTCCTTAATTTGCAGTACCATGTTTTATCATTATTATTAAGTTGACTACTAGGAGTAATTAAGTTGGCTGGTGGTTCTTATTTAAGTTGCTTTTTGATTTTTTCCATGAATCATGCCATAGGTTGGCCATTATTCATGTTTTAAATAAGTTGTTCTGTCATTATGATTAAGTTGTCTACTAGGAGTAATTAAGTTGGTTCATGGTATTTATTTAAGTTGCTTTTTAATATTTCCATGCCATGAACGATGCAATGAGTTGGCCATTATCTATGTTTTAAATAAGTTGTTCTGTCATTATGATTAAGTTGTCCACTAGGAGTAATTAAGTTGGCTGGTGGTTCTTATTTAAGTTGCTTTTTGGTTTATCCATGCCGGGAGGAATTCCTATAATTAGGTTAATTTGCACAAAATATTAATAAAATTGTATGTTGAATATGATTAAGTTGCCTTTCTAGATAAACTTTAGTCGGAATTTCTGATGTGTTTCAACACCATGATTACGTTGTTTTCCATATATTATTTAGTTGTTTTCATCAATTAGGTTAAGTTGTACACAAATATTACTTAAGTTTATCCTGAATACGACTTACTTGCTTTTCCATATAATCTTGAGTCAGTATTCTTCATGTGTTTCAGCACCATGTTGATTAGATGGTTTCCCGAATTTGATTTAGTTGTTTCGTCAACTAGATTAAGTTGCACACAAATATTACTTAAGTTGTATGTTGTATATGACTAAATTGCTTTTCCAAATAAACTTGAGTTAGCATTCTTCATGTGTTTCAGCACCATGATTACATTCTTTCCCAGATTTTATTCAGTTGTTTCATCAACTAGATTAAGTTGCACACAAATATTACTTAAGTTGTATGTTGTATATGACTAAGTTACCTTTCCAATTATACTTGGGTTGCTTCCTGATTTTCAATTGAGTTGTATTTTTTTCAACTGACCAAAGATTATTTTACAACCATAAATGCCCCAAAGTAGTATACCTTAGTTGGCTTCTGAAAGTAATCGAGTTGTTTTGATACCATGTTAAGTTGGCTTCTGAAAGTAATTGAGTTGTTTTGATAATTATGCCTAAGTTGGCTTCTGAAAGTAATTGAGTTGTTTACTTGTTTTGATACCATGCTTAAGTTGGCTTCTCAAAGTAATTGAGTTTGTTTTGATAATTATGCCTAAGTTGATGCTTCCTGGCTATAAACAAGTGTGTTCCTTTCCTAGTGTCCCAACTTTGTTACCAACCGTGGTTTCAGCAAAAGATCTTAATGTTCAACTGCTTCATGGTCATGCAGCACTCGGTCTTGAGATTCACCTACAACTGCAGTTGGGACAGCTTGAGTGCAAAATAGCGGCTCTGCATCATTCATATCCACAACTTCAATAGGGGGAACATCCAGACCTAACATCTGAAGAATCAAAAATCTGAGTTTGGTTACTCAATTATTTTTGTAACAATCCATGCCCATGCAAGCTACAAATAAACGCTAAGCAACTTTCATTTCCCTTGCAGAACCCAAACAACTCAATACTGTACTGATATTTTTGCAATTGTTTTCAAACAAACCAGTTTGTGGCAGGCGTGGCCGCATGATAAGGAAAGTAAAATGGTATCCCTACAGCGACGCTACAACACTATGCACAAAGAC
The DNA here is from genome assembly GCA_023614405.1 of Avena insularis. Taxonomy (NCBI): domain Eukaryota; kingdom Viridiplantae; phylum Streptophyta; class Magnoliopsida; order Poales; family Poaceae; genus Avena; species Avena insularis. Next base: position 393,567,527 of record CM042695.1, read on the forward strand.
AGATAAGACAGATGCATAATGTTCACAAATTACTAGTAGTCGAAGCTACAGTCTTTTAGAAAACATATCTCCGAACTTATAGTCATCTCAGTACCATGTCAATCTTTTGATGCGCAAACATGGAACTGCTAGTAGCATGTTTGTTTCATGGGAGATGCAAGTTTCTGTCACAACTGTCTCACTGTTTGTATTTCCTATTTCTCACCTTCATATACGGTGGATACAACTCATATATACTAATTTATTTCTGCTTATGACATGATAAGTTGCTCCTGGGTGTGTTTATTTCTTTACAATTGCATTTCCCTGTCATGCGTGTTTTTTCCCCAAGAAAGTTTGCACATCCATTTGATGTTTTGTCACAGGTATGCTACAAAATTACGCCTATGTTCCAACTCAGATGCATTTTCCATAGGTGCAATGGTGATTTTAAGCCAAAACTGTTACCAAACTGTGATTTTAAGCGAAATATTTTTAGTTGCATTTACTTGAAATCTTGGTTCCTAGAGTACCCATGCTTGATCTAATTGTAACTGGAGTTTTCCATCAAGTCTGTTTTGGATGATCTACTCCAGTTCCTGTTAGATGATCTATGTTTAGTTGTAGTTCATGGAATATAGAGCAGATCTGTTTTATACCATCATGGAGATCTCTACATGGGGACATTGTTGTGAAAAGGTGTAGGCTGATGGTGAAGGATGAAATTTGCCTTTTGCATAGCTGTTCTCCTGCAGGTCCGGGTGGCACCCACCGGGTTCGGGTCCGGGTCATGCCCCCCATACCCGCACCCGCCTCATTTCCTCGCCCCACGACCCGCCCCCGGTTACATCGGCGGGTACAGATCCCCACCATACCCGCCATCCGCCGGGTAAACGGGGCCCCAACGGGTATTTTAACCCGCCAAAAAATGACAATAATTAGGTATTTTTGACAATAGTTTCATAGCAAAATAGACTATACAACAACAAACAATACATTTAACAACAATATATTTGGGATTTGCTTGAGAGCTGACACTTACATGTAGGGTCCACTTATCATATGCGGGTACGCGGGTATGCGGGTTCGGGTTTGGCACCTCCATACCCGCCTCCACAACACCCGGTGGGTATGATTTCTAACCACTAACTAGCCCCACGGGTATTATTTTTTACCATACCCGCCCCATTTAAAGCGGGGCCCTGTCGGGTACGCGGGTATCGGGTACCCATTGCCATCCATACCTGCAGGAACTACCGGGAGGGTCCTTTGCATTCAGAAACTAGAATCCATGGAGATATGGAGGAGGAACAAAGCTTGGAGGACGAGTTTGTTTGCTTGTCCAGATCATGGCTTGGAAGCTGTATAAGACAACTGGGGTTGTTGGTTCGCCCGCGGAGACTGGCTAGTCTCGTACATTAGGAAAAGTGTATTAAAAACAATAAATCCAATGATATACAAATACTTGCATCCGCATGTTCCTTACAAAGCCCGGTTTGACATTTTTTAACCTGGAACACTGCGTGGAGATATAATAAATACAAATTTAAAATATTAACTAGATATATACTCCCTCAGTCCCACGGCTTAAGCCATATAACTTTTTTAAAATGTCATGTAAACTTTGACCAAACTTTTAGAAAAAACTATGAAGAACTATTATATTATATAGATACCATGTAAAAATATGTTTCATGATATATGAGAGGGTATGGATTACTTATTGTAAATATTAATATTTTTTTCTAAAAATTTGATCAAACTTTAGTTGATTTGACTTTTGAAAAAAGTTATATGCCTTAAGCCTTGAAACGGAGATAGTACTAATCTAAATAAAGTTTAAACCATTAATATGCACGAGAGGGAGTACTTAATTGCAGTATTTGCACACTCCATGAAGTGCCATGTAACTTTTGGGGATAATATGATGATCAGATAACGTGGCGTTCTTTCCACCGGTCAACCGGTCAGACCGCATCATAACTGACTTCTGAAGATTTATACCTCCTGAACGTCGTTTGAACGATTTTGATCGTCGTTTGAAGGATGCAGATATAGAGCTTTGATCTCCGATCGAGAGAGGCAAGAGGGTTGAGGAGATATTAACAAACACAAGGATCACACCAAACACACGGCGTCGTCCTCAACCATCCGCCCTAATTAACCCAGCCGCAACCACGTACGCCGCCAAGAACGGCGGAGCGCGCGCACGGACGGACGGCCCTGCCGCACGCGCGCGCGCCAGGAAGGTGATCGAGCACCGGCCGCCACCTTCCTCTACGCCCCGGCCACTGCCATGGCCTACACGGAGCCGCTCCTTTTCACCGCGCCTCAAAACAACAGCCATAGCCCGCGCGCCCGCCACCTCCACGTCGGCGCCTTCGATCCTGCCCCCGCCACCATCCCCACAAGCAGAGACGCCGACGACGTGGCCAGCATGGTAGTGTCGGTGCGCGACGACGAGACCGGCGCGCTCGTGGCCGCCGGCCGCGACGACGAGGACGACCCCTGCGACGCGCCGGCGGTGCGGTCGGCGCGCGGCGCGGTGGCCGTGTTCACGGAGGAGTCGTGGCGGCTGTGGGCCATCGGCGCGCCCATCGCCTTCAACATCCTCTGCCTCTACGGCACCAACTCCACCACCCAGATCTTCGCGGGCCACATCGGCAACCGCGAGCTATCCGCCGTCGCCATCGGCCTCTCCGTCGTCTCAAACTTCTCCTTCGGCTTCCTCGTAAGTCCTTACACCATTAATTATTAATCATAAAGCGATTCTTTCTTTCTTGGATAATCCACCGATCGATCATGGCGAATTGGACATGCAGCTAGGCATGGGGAGCGCGCTGGAGACGCTGTGCGGGCAGGCGTTCGGGGCGGGGCAGGTGGCGATGCTGGGCGTGTACATGCAGCGGTCTTGGATCATCCTCACCGCCTCTGCGGTCCTCCTCTCGCCGCTCTACGTCTTCGCGGGGCCCATCCTGCGCCTGCTCGGCCAGGAGGAGGCCATCGCCGCCGCCGCGGGGGACTTCACGCTCCGCATCATCCCGCAGATGTTCGCGCTGGCCATCAACTTCCCCACGCAGAAGTTCCTGCAGGCGCAGAGCAAGGTGAACGCGCTGGCGTGGATCGGCTTCGCCGCCCTCGTCGCGCACGTCGGCCTGCTGGCGCTGTTCGTGTCCGTGCTGGGGTGGGGCATCGCCGGCGCCGCCGCGGCCTACGACCTGTCGTCGTGGTTCACCGCCCTGGCGCAGGTGGCCTACGTGGTCGGCTGGTGCAAGGAAGGGTGGACGGGCCTGTCCCGGGCGGCCTTCAAGGAGCTGTGGGCCTTCGTGAAGCTCTCGCTGGCGTCGGCAGTGATGCTGTGCCTCGAGATCTGGTACATGATGGTCCTCGTCGTCCTCACCGGCCACCTCGACGACGCCGAGATCGCCGTGGACTCCATCTCCATCTGCATGAACATCAACGGGTGGGAAGGGATGCTGTTCATCGGCCTGAACGCGGCGATCAGCGTGCGCGTCTCCAACGAGCTGGGATCGGGGCGGCCGCGCGCCACGATGCACGCGGTGGCGGTGGTGCTGGTGCAGTCGCTGGCGTTCGGGCTGGTGGCGATGGTGCTGATCCTGGCCACGCGGAACCAGTTCGCGGTCATCTTCACGGGGGACAGGCACCTGCAGAAGGCCGTGGCCAACATCGCCAGCCTGCTCGCCGTCACCATGGTGCTCAACAGCATCCAGCCGGTCATCTCGGGCGTCGCCGTCGGCGGCGGCTGGCAGGCCATCGTGGCCTACATCAACCTGGGATGCTACTACGCATTCGGCCTCCCCCTCGGCTTCATCTTCGGCTACCTCTTCAGATGGGGCGTCAGGGTAAAGCCAAATCTTCCAGCCTCGCCCACCGATCACAATGTCCTAATAATTCATTGATTTGTGGATGTGCAGGGCATTTGGGCGGGGATGCTGTGCGGGACAGCGTTGCAGACGGCGATCCTCATGTACATGGTGTACAAGACCGATTGGAAAGCAGAGGTACGTAATACACCCCCATATGGCCATATGCGACGATGATTCCTTTCCAGAGAAATTCAGTTTTAAGCAAAAACGAAGGTAGAAAATTGCAGATTATAACTTGATTGAACCATAAGCATGATCTGTACGTAATCATTATTTTCAGGCATCACGAGCGCTGGAGAGAGTGAGATTATGGGGAGGGCAGCCCGAGAAGCTTCCCACGACAGACAGGGAGGAGACTAGCTAGCTAGCTAGCTAGATTCAGAAACTCTACAGGAGCGTCTAGCTTTAGTTTTAGTTTTGTTTTTGCTCTGTTTGTGCTCTATCTCAATGTGTGCAATACATTAGATTACGCTAGGCATAGGTAGATGTGTAACCTGAGTTGATTCGTACACGGAAGACGAGTTAGATGCAAATCTTTTCTTGGTGTTGATTTTGTAGGGCTACGTAGAATTAGATACTGCAATTGAAAAGTGTGAAAAACGTCACTTGAACTTCAGTAATCAAATTAAGGCAAGTGTTTTTTTTTTTACAAGAATGCAATGGCCAATGCGATAATCATGGAAAATGATTCGACTCCCCCGAGGGATTACACCGCTCGCGTCCCCCGGTTCCTTTGCGTGTCATGTGTCCCAGCGGGTCCCACCACGTCCTTATCATGGCACTCACCTCTTTCTTCCTCCCACGTTGTTCCTGTTCTTCCTCCCATCGAACACCATTGATTTATTTTTCTCCTCACGCCTGTTCCTCCTGTGCCCATGACCCGCGCAGGTCCTCGCAAGACGCCATGCCTCCGTCCCGTGCCCCATCTCGCATCTCCGCTGCTCATAATCGTTACCACGGCAGTGTCTCCTTGACGAGCTCTTTCTTCGCGCACGACGTCCTTGACCCGACCACCGCTGCTATCCGGGAGTCAGATGATGCAAGCGGCGAGGGTCGGTGCTAGATCCATTGAGGGCGGCGCTGCTGCTTTCTGCAAGCGGCATAGCTTTGCTACCGACGGTGGCCGACCTTGCGACATGCGGCGCCCGTCCTTGCTCTGACAATGGCCCAACCTTGCTACATGTGATGTCCGGCCCTGCTCCATGCGGCGTCCGTCCTTGCTACTTGCGGCGGCCGACCTTGCGACATGCGGCGTCCATCCTTGCTCTGACAGCTCCCAGCCTTGCTCCATGCCCCGTCTGGTGCTCCATGCGGCGTCCGTACTTGCTACTTGTGGCATCTGTCCTTGCTCCTACGACGCCGAACCTTGCTACATAGGACGTCCAGTCCTTGCTACCGACGACGTCCGGCCTTGCTACCGACAGCGGCCGACTTTGCTACATGCGGCGTCCAACCTTGCTACCCCGACGACACGACCGCTTGCTGCCATCGCCGACCACCCTTGCTGCCAATGGCGACTGCCATTACTACCAACACATGTCGTCGGTGCTGCAAGGTTCAGCGCCACAGCCGTTTGCTGCCAGCGAAGGCCGCAACAACTGCCACCGCCGGCCGCCGCTACTGCAAAAATAGGTCGTCGGTGCTACAAGGTCTCCGCCATGCATTGATTTTGCTGCAAATCGAAAGTCGTCGTTGTTGTGTTGCTGCCATACAGCCCGTGCCGTGGTTTCTGCAAGCCAGAGGGTTGGGCGGCGTGAGCTTCGTTGGTAGGGGCGCTCCCAATTGTGCACGACGGTGATTTTGTCCCGAGTCATCAGGGGGTCGTGGATGAGTTGGTCAGTATGGAATTTTTTCCTACGGGACCAGGTGTGAAGTGATTGGACGGTTTATCTACAACCTCATCGAACGGTTCCAGACCCGGGGGATCGGGGCGTCGGATCCCCCGGAGGACGCCTAGCACGATCCGATAATCATCCTCGGGATGCGGCATACACATCTTTGGTCGATTTGGTCGGCCCCGCTCTCTGGGGGCCGGGGTAACCGACGTCATGGAAAATATCTAGATAGGACAAAATGGGTTACTTCAAATCAAACACAGATGCGGTAGTTTGGATTGGAAGAAAAACGTTTGAATCGTTCTCTCTTCTTTGCCCGCTCTGTTAGTATTTATGTTATTTTTTACATTGACTAATTGACCGCGTCTCGACCAAATCTTCTTCTCTCCTGTTCCATTCTCGCCCAAATCTCCATCTCACCTCCGGCCCCTCTCCAGATCGGAGCTCGATGTGGCTCTCCTTGCCTCTCTTCCATAGCCAGTCTGCCTCACACGCCCCTAATCGGACCTTGTTGTCGCCTCCGTCCCAATAACCAAATCAAAACTCGGCATCTCTTTCCTAGCATCTCCCTCCGGCAAGTTCCTGTAGGGGTTCGTAGCATGGAAAACAAAAAATTTCTACCGCATGCAAACAAACAAGCCAAGATCTATCTACTAGATTGTAGCAACGAGTCGATAGAGGAACTCACCCTCGAAGATTCCAAAGCGGTTAACGAGAGCGGATTCTCGTGGGTGATGTAGTCGCATTCTTCCGATCTCAAGATCGTGTAGACGATCCTTCCAAGGCGCTGCAAGCAGCGCTCCCATAGTCGGTCACACGTTCGGTACTCGATGAAGACCTTCCTCTCCCTTGTTCCAGCAGACAGCGGAGGTTGTAGCACTCTCCTCGCGATTCCGGCAGCACGGCGGCGTGGTACCAGAAGTAGAGGGGAGTTCTCGCAGGGCTTTGCCTTAAGCCGGAGCGAGTATGGTGGACTATGAGAGAGGCCTTGGTGATCTAGGGTTTAGAGGCACCAAGGAGAGAGGGCTAGGTCGGCGGCTAGGGCAAGGTGAGGGCCCCAACTCGGCGGCTAGGCAAACCCTAGGGGCGGCGGCGACTTGGTGGAGGCCGGCGGCTAGGGCTAGGGTTTAGAGGAGAGAGGTGTAGGGAGGGGCACCCTGCCTTCTTTTATATGTGGGAGGGCGCTGCCAGAGAGGAGAGTCCTCCCAAGTCGGCCTCCTTGGCGGCGGGTGGAGAGGAACTCCTCCCAAGTAGGTTTCCTACTCTCCTCCACCAAGCAAAAGCTGCTTGACTTTTCAAATTGGCGCTTGACTTTTCAAACTAGAATTTGATTTATCCCTTTATTTTGCCCAGATGATACCTAGTACATGATGCAACCATTCCAACTTGTTATGACACATTCATGTACCCTTCCTCCCGGAGTGCCGGACCTTCCGAACCTTCTAGAACATTCCCGATGAAAACACCTAATCATTCCCCAACTCAAACAGACTTTCCTTATATGAATCTTATTCTCGGACCATTCCGGATCTCCTCGTGATATCCGGATCCTATCCGAGACTCAACAACATTCGGTCTCTTACTCATCATTCCATAACTACTCAACAACATCGAATCCTTATGTGTCTCCCTACGGTTCGTGAATTATGCGACATGATCGAGACACTTCTCGAACAATAACCAATAGAGGAATCTGGAAATTCATATGGCTCCCACATATTTCTACGATTACTTTGCGATCGAATGAACCACTTACATACGATACCAATTTCCCTTTGTCTCACGATAGTTTACTTATCCGAGGTTTTGATCGTCAGATCTCCGCATACCTAGTTCAACCTCATTACCGATAAGTACTCTTTTCTCGCTCCGTGATATGTGATCCCTTGTGAGCTACCACATGCTTGCAAGCTAATTGGATGACATTCCACCGAGAGGGCCCAGAGTATATCTATCTTTCATATGGATGGACAAATCCCACTCTTGATTCATGTGTCTCAACCCATACTTTCCGAACACTCAATGCCACCTTTATAGCCACCCAGTTACGGTGTGGTGTTTGATGTCATCAAGGCATCCTTCCGGTGATGGTGATAAGCATGATCTCATGGTCGAAGGAATTAGGTTACTATGTATCAGAAAGCATATAGCAATTGAACTATTAAAATGACTTGATCTTTATGCTACGCTTATCTATAGGAGTATGTCCATCATACCATTCTCCTAATGATATGATCTTGTTGTTAACAACATCTCAATGTTCATGATAGGGAAACCACAATCATCTATTAACCAACAAGCTAGTATTATGAAGAGGCTTTACTAGGGACTCTAATTTAGTTTACAAATCACACAAGTATTAATGTTTCCTGGTTAATACTGTTATAGCATGAATGTAAACATTTATCATAAACACAAAGATATAATAATAACTACATTTATTATTGCCTCTAGGGCATATCTCCAACAGTTCCTCTCTGACAGAGGAGTGGGGCCAGACAGGAGATCCGTAGCGGCGATCGACCTCGGGAGGTTGCGTTCTGTCTCGCACCCTGGGCATGGTAGCCCTGGCAGCGTAGTTCAACGACCATGATCTCGTGGCCAAAGTGCTAGGGATATGTCCCGTCGTGTCGCCGACGAACTTGCTAGCGTTGTTAAGGTCTCGTTTTGGGATCATACGCAATGTTCTGAAGATTGAGGTATGCGCCCTGACCTTCGATTTCTTCATCGGGTTCAGGCGCGGCTCAGACAGCGAGCGCATTCTGCATTCTTCTCGTTCATTCGAGTGTTGTGGAGAGAAAATTAGCTTCATGCGTTGGCATTGCGCCTATGGGTGGTAAGATCGCTTGGGACATGTACGTTTCTTCTCAAAATTCGGCTTCGACGGCCTCCCTTCGGATGCTTGGGAAGCGGAGGCCCTCAAGCCGGTCATCAATAGCCTTGGCGGCGAGCTGGTGAAGATGGTGCCACCGAGCGATAGATGGATCATAAAGGTAAAGGCATGGCTGAAAGATCCAGATTCCGACCGGAAGGATTTACGAGGTGGAGATTACCAACTGGGCAAGGCGACAACTTATCTAGAAGCACCTAGTCATCATCCACTTGGAGGAGTTGCTTGACCCTGTCTATGGAATGGTCGGTGGCACGGGACCACCACCATTTTGGCGACGGTGTGCATAGTTTTGAAGGGCAAACTAGGAGAGAACAATGTTGGAATCTGGAGCATTTCGGTGTTGGGCTTTTGGCCCATAACTAATGCAAATTCAGAAATTCTCTTTTGCCCATTATGTGTGGTAGCACATGGCTATGCTAGTGGAGCTAAAATTTAGTTAAATGTTGCTGGTTGAGAGGGGGTTGCACCACCTTATATAGGAGGCTGTTCTAGCACTACTAAGTGAGTGAGAAGAGAAGCTGCTCGGGCACTCATCCTCCGACACCATGCCACGTCTCATCACGACGCGCCGTGGGTTGCGGGAATGAGCCAAGTTGAGCTCATGTTTATATTTTTTTCTAAGAATCATCGGTTTCTAGGAAAATCTAGATCGTGGGCTTTTCGCGAAAAATCTAGAAACCAAATATTTTTTGGATCATTTCAGGATTTCCTTTCTCTTCTCCTTGAAGCTTTCTTATTTTAGGGATCCTTGTTCCAACAAGCTTCCTCAAGAAGGAACAAGATCTTGTCCCTTATAAACTGAGACACGTTGAACACCACTTATAGTTGAGACACAAGTCTCCTTCCAGTTTATTTGTGCCGCCTCCTTCGTCTTCCCTATCCTAGCTTGCGGCGTGCACCCAGAACCCCACCTCTCTTGATACCGTACGGGTGAGAAGCGATCAGGCTTTGGGAGAGCGCTCTAGCGTGACTACTGGCAACCATGACATCATCCGATGACGAGTTCCCTAATACGTCGTAAAGTATCTATAATTTTTGATGCTCCATGCTTGTTTATATCATTTGTCTTATGTTTGGTCTACACTTTGAGGTATTTTTATACACTTTGTGAAACTAACCTATTAACAAGATGTCATAGTATCAGTTGCATGTTTTCTACTGTTTTTTGGTTTTAGAAAAGCTAAAAAATGAATATTCTCTGAATTGGACGGGACAAAATCCAAAGTTACTATTTTTCCAGAAGACTCACGGAGGCCGAAGGAGAGACGAAGGAGGACACCAGGGCGACCACACCCCATGGTTGTTGGAATTATGCCCTAGAGGCAATAATAAAGATGTTATTATTATAATTCTTGTTCATGATAAAGTTTATATTCCATGCTAGAATTGTATTAAGCGGAAACATTAATACTTGTGTGGTTTGTGAACAACACCGTGTCCCTAGTACGCCTCTATGGACTAGCTCATTGATCAATGATGGTTAAGGTTTCCTAACCATAGACATGAGTTGTCAATTGATAATAAGATCATATCATTGGGAGAATGATATGGTGGACAGACCCAAACTAAGCGAAGCAATTAGATCGTGTCATCGTGTTCGCCTTTGCAAAGCTTTTCTTATGTCAAATATTGTATTCCTTAGACCATGAGATAATGCAACTCCCTGGTATCGGAAGAAAGCTTTGAGGTCATCAAACGTCATCCTATGAGAGGGTGATCATAAAGGTGTCTCTCAGGTGATCGGAAAGTATCTCATGGGTTGTATGTATCGAGATGGAATTTGTCCTCCCAAGTCGGAGAGATATACTTCGGGCCCACTCGTAATCGATATCAACACCGCTTGCAAGCATGTGGTTAAGGAGTTAATCACAAAGTGATATCGGATTACGGAACCAGTAAAGCATTTTTGTGAACGAGATTGAACTAGGTATGACGATACCGACGATCGAATCTCGCAAGTAAAATATCGCGAGATAAGGGAATATATATATGGGATTGATTGAATCCTGGCATCGTGGTTCATCCGATATGATCATCGATGAATGTGTGGAGTCAATATGGGTGCCTGCACCCGCATTGATTATTGATAGAAGATCATGTCTCAGATATTCTCGAACTCGCAGGGTCACACACTTAACGTGTCTCGACGCTAGGATAGATTGGATAATTGGTTTATGAGTTTTTGTTCGAGTCTCGATGGGATCCGGACATCACGAGAGGTTCCTAATGGTCCGGAGAATAAGATTCATATAAGGTGTAGTTTTTGGAGTTCGGAATTGTTCCGGTTAATCGGTATTGTACGGAAGCTTCTAGAACCTTCCGGGGGGACCAACGTGGCCCCACCTTCCGGGATGGGCATGGGCCTATGAGGGAGTGTCCTGGCCGCATTGGGCCAGGGGCACAAGGCCCCATAGGGCCCAGCCGATCCTAGATAGTTTAAATCGTTTAAACTAGAGATAAGATAAGATAGGATTTCTAGATAGGGTTTCTAGTTTAAATCGTTTAAACTAGAGATAGGCTTGGGGGATGGGCAAGGGCTGGCTGCACCCCCCCCTCTATATATAGAGGGCTGGTGCGCCCCCTCCCCCCTACACACACCTTCCTCCAAACCCTAGTAGCCCTGCTGCCTTCCTCTCTCCCTCCCGACTGTTTGTAGGCGAAGCCCTGCAGCAGAAATTCTCCACCATATACACCACGCCGTCGTGTTGTAGATCCAATCCATCTCTCCACCATACTTGCTGGTCCGAGGAAGGAGGAGACGTCGAGGTGCTGCACATGTGCATCTCACGGAGGCACCGCCACTTGTGGTGCTAGATCGGATCGGATCGCGAGGAGGAGAAGCGAGTACGACTACATCACCCATCCGCCCGACTATACACCTCACTGCGAAATCTTCAAGGGTATGAAGATCTAATCCAATCTCTCTCTCGTTTGCATCTCCTCCTATTAGATTGGCTTTCCTCCTCTCGCTCGCTCAGAGAAAATTTTGATTTACTATGCTGCGAAACCCTTCAATGGTGGCGCGGGTCCCCCTGGTGGCGCCACCACAGGGTGTGGGCCCCCTGGACCTCCACCGACCTTGCCCTTCTGCCTATATAAAGCCCCTGATGAGAAAACCCTAGATGAATCGGCATATATCCATGTAAAGTTCCACAGCACCGCCACCACCGAAGGGGACATTCGGGGGACAGAAGTCTCTATTCCAAAACCCTGCGGGACAGGGAATTGCCCCCGGAGCCATCTCCATCGATCTCCACCACCATCTTCATCGTCGTTGCTGATTCCCATGATGAGGAGGGAGTAGTTCTTCCTCAGGGCTAAGGGCTCTAACCGTAGCTATGTGTTCATCTCTCTCTCTATGCATGATCATATTGTGATCATGAGCTTTGTAACCAAGTAGATCTATTATGCTACTCAAGTGCTTTAATAGATCCCCGGCTCTCCCCACGTGTGTGAAAGTGACAGCATGCACACTGTGTAACACTTAGGCTAAAGATCACATAAATACTTGTCATGAGTTATATTTGGAGTTGGTTTTCTCTATGAAATTGTGGTGTTTGAAGGAACAATTAGATCTGTTGCATGTTTGCTTGCTTCCATCTTTATTTCAGATTGCCTTTAGTCTCCCCCACGTTAACAGCAAGCCAGAAAGCTCTTTTCTGGTGTCGTTGCCGGGGATCTAAAGGACAACTTCAGTCTTTTCCTACCCGACAGAAGCTCTTTTATGGCACCGTTGTCTTATAATCATCCATACTACTTGTACCTTACTATCTCTTCACCGAACTAATGCACATATACACCTGACAAGTGTATTGGGTGTGTTGGGGACACAAGAGACTTCTTGTATCTTGATTGCAGGGTTGCTTGAGATGGATACCTTTGACCACTTCCTCCCTGAGTTCGATAAACCTTGGGTAATCCACTTAAGAGAAACTTGTTGTTGTTCTACAAACCTCTGCACTTGGAGGCTCAACAACTGTCTACAAGAATAGAAGTGTGTAGACATCAAGCTCTTTTCTGGCGCCGTTGCCGGGGAGGTAGGGTAAAAGGTACTCACATCCTTTTGGCGTGTGAGTGCTCGAAGTTATTTCCTTTAGATTCTACAATTATATCTTTTTGATTCTTGTTTTCACAAGTTAGGCTTAATGGAAAACCAAAGAAAAATTAGAGAGCTTTATAGTATTTATCTTGAGTTAGGACATGAAGTGTTTCAAGAGAAAATTAAAAAACCTATGGAACTTTATTTGCATGCTAATAGCAATGTTATTAGTATGAATTCTTTGAACACCATTATTTCTAATGCTATGGAAACGTCTAAGCTTGGGGAAGCTAGTTTTTGTGAAAATGATCTTTTTAGTTTCCTAGCTTTGGAAGATAGCTATTATATTGCTTATGATAATACCAAACCTCCAATATATGATGATTACAGTGATGAATATGATATTTTCAGTCCATCTACTGTTGAGGAGGCAATTAATTATGATTACAATATGCCTCCTATATTTGATGATTATGGTGATGAGAATAATAATGATAGCTATTTTGTTGAATTTGCTCCCACTACAATTAATAAGAATGACTATGCTTATGTGGAGAGTAGTAATTATTATATGCATGTGGCTTATGATAAGAATGTTTTATGTGATAGTTATATTGTTAATTTTATTCATGTTGCTCCTGAAAGTTATTATGAGAGAGTGATGACCCACAAGTATAGGGGGTGTATCGTAGTACTTTCGATAAATAGAAGTGTCGATCCCAACGAAGAGCAGAAGGTGCTGAACAGTGGTATGGAGCAGGAAATCCCTGTGAATACTTAGCAAACGGATTTTTAGCGGTTTTCTGACAAGGCAACGAAAAAAATAGCAAGTAACAAAAGTAACAAACAAACGGAGCAAGTGGCCCAATCCTTTCTTAGCAAAGGACAAGCCGGTGGAAATACTTATAAGGACCAAACATTCTTGAGGACACATGGGAATTCTGTCAAGTGCTTTCGCTTCAAATAGCTGAGTACTCTTCTCTGGTGTTGTAAGTGTTGTGTGGGTGAATCTGTGCTAACATACCGCCCTTCCTAGGACTAATACATACTTGTGATTAAACGCCCTGCAAACATCCGTAACTACAGGAAAATAATTAAGATATAAATCTAACCACAACCTTAAACTCTGAGATCCTACACTCCCTTGTGCAAAGGTGTCCTAACGGGGGTTCAGGTTTCTGTCACTCCGGCAACCCCATGATTAGTACCCAAATACACAATGCATCCCCCTAGGCCCATAAATGGTGAAGTTTCATGTAGTCGACGTTCACATGACACCACTAGAAGAATAGCACCACAACTTAAATACTAAACCATTGAATAATAGCTCATCACAGATCCACTAATAACAACATGACTTCTCTCATGTCCTTAAGAACTAGACGAACTACTCACAAGACATCATATGGATCAAGATCAAAGATGATATGATAATGGATATAAATCTGAACATAAACAATAATCCAATGGTTCCACTCATAAGCATCAACTACAATAGTAATCAACACCGGGAAAGTTTCCCCTAAGAACTAAAGCAATATCCAACACAATTGTTACAGCGGGTTGGAGTGGTGATGATGGTGCTAGTGGAGATGATGGTGTGGATGATGATGATGATCCCGATGAAGCCTAGATTGATGATGGTGTTGAATGGCAACGGTCTCCCCTCTCCGGGAAGGAATTCCCCCGGCAGAAATCTGTCTGTCGGAGAGATCTTTCTCTCTCGGTGTTTTCCGCCCCCAGAGGCGGCGGAAATCTATCTGTGGTCGCTCCCCGAACCTTAGGGTTTTGAAGGGAAGATATAGGCAAAGGGGCAAAGTCGTAGGCCGGGCAGGTCGGCCACACCTGCCCTAGGCGCGGGGTCAGGTGGGCCCGCGCCTAGGGGGTGTGGGCCCCCTGAGGCCCATCTTCGTCCCTCCTTCTGGCTTCCTTCGTCTTCTGGTGAAATAATATGTTTCCGTATTTTTCTGGTATTTTTCTGATCTTCGCGAAAATTGCACCGAAACGCCTTCTTTTTCATCAGAATCCGCATCCATACCATCCTCCAGGAATCATCCAACATGCATAAACATATGAAAAGCCATAAGTAATACCTCATAATAAGACAAATATCAATGAATAGAGGTAAATTATGATATATAATGGTGATGTAAATTGGGTGTATCAACTCCCCCAAGCTTATACTTCGCTTGTCCCAAAGCGAATACTAATCTGAGTAAACATGTCCACAGGTTTATGGAGTTAAGTGTCGATAAAAGAGTACGAACAAGAAGCATCACACTTACCATTGCACAACTCATAGAAGAAAGCAACTCACCATTATATAACTTAGGTTGCAACCAAGTACAATAGTCACAATAGAGATGCATAAAGATAAATCATAATTGGAATTGGAAAACTTGTTCTTGGTCAGAGAACACCTGGTAAACAGTTTCACAAAGGCTTTTTGTAGGAGTTTCAAAACAGGAGCACTCTTTGCTCAAAAAGGTTTTTCAAAAGTGAAGGCCTTCAAAGTAATACTCAATAGATAAGAGTTTTGTGCAAACAAGGAAGATAAAGAACATGATTGAATAAATCACCATATGAATGCTTGAAACACAACAAATCAAAAGCTTGCTGGAGATAGAGAGGAAGTAGGTTTAATGACTCAACTGGTAACTAGGAGAAAGGTCCCTTCATAGAGGATAGCAGGGATTACAAGTCATAAAGAGCTTCCAAAAGATTATGGTACTTACTAGTTTTGAGCCCTCATTGCCCCTATCATAAGCATCTTGAGATGGTTAAGATTAAAGTGAACAAAGATGGAGTATATGCTTGTAGAAATATAAGTTGGCAATATCATGTCCCTTGAATATGAGGGTCACTCCTCATGCATACTCAACTTTGGGCCCAGGTAAGTTCTTGTCATTGTAAGTATTTGCATATCATTGAGAACCGCCAACGGGGTACCCCTTGCACATGGTACAAGAGCTTTCCCATAACCAAAATGACAAGGCAAGCAGACAATGAGCATCTCAGCAATCTTTTTATTTACCATATGCAAAGCTTTTTATTAACGATGCTTCATAGATGACTCACTATGGTGATGCTGCAAGTTTCCACCATGATTAAGCATGGCTTAGGCTAGTGGCCCAGGCGTTTCTCTAACACAGGATACAAACTCCATGGACTTCCAAGTTCCCTCTTTATTTCACACCGTTGACATCCATAGACAAAAGAGCACGATATCTACTGTGTATAGAGTACAAGTGGAATGTTGAAAACGTTCCCCATGAGAGCACGATTCTTCTAATTCCAATGTATAGACGCAAGCATATACAACTTTGATGTTCACAATGGTTCAAGTTTATTAGGGGCAAGTAAATAAAGTGTGCCATCAAGTTCGTGAGAGCTTTACTAACTAGTTTTCACATAACAAAATACTTTTAAATTTGAAAGGTAGATGAAGCTTGAGAATTTGCTAGGAATAGCAAAATCTACTAGGTAGATATGGTGGACACAAGTGGCAAAAGTTTTGGGTTCAAAGGATTTTGGAAACATGAGAAGTATGCCTTCTCAAAACAGGTTTTTGGCTAGCAAGGCTGGGTAGCAAGCAAGAGAATTGAAAGAAACAAGCAAACATACAAGTAATAAAGCCAAACATGAAATCTTCCTTGAAGACACAAAAGATCTTAAATAAAGAATACTAAGCTTACGAGCCAACAAGAAAGAAAACAAATGATACCAAATACATGTAAGCTTCTTCTTTCTTTCTTTTTCTTTCAAACTAATGCCACTGACCAGAACTCGGTTTGCCAAAACCAATTTAGATCCACTTGATGATCCCAAAGTGGTTCCAATACTAAACAACAAGATCCATCATATAATAGAGATTGCAAACTAAAATAAGAAGTGCAAAAAGTAAAAGATGAGACTTCTCATTAATATTCCAATAAAGGCACTCACACCAAGGGATACATAGATAATCAACTAAAGGAGAGATACTTCCACATGCAAACCAAACTATAAGATAACCTCTCTACCACAGATATGAATCCACTAAAAAGGTAAAAGATAAAAGATAACGGTGGTGATACCGTGACACTCCCCCAAGCTTGGAACAAGCCAAGGGGATGCCAAACTTGATGACGAATTACTCCTTCAGTGGTGATGATGTTGCCTTGTCATCATCAAACTTCCAAGGCAATGGTTCCCCATCCAAAAAGGATGTCCTTGTTTTCGCAATCCTGAAACTAGCAGCAGAGCTTATGCGATCAAATCTAGACTCATACTCACAGTTTTGGTTCTGTATGTCATAGAGTTGTGCTTGCAATTGGTTGGTGGTCTGACGGAGTGAAAAGATCTCTTCTCGGAGCTCAGCTACTTCTCCCTCGTGCTTGGTGATGGGTTCTGAACTTATCTTATGAATAATATCCACCTCGCGTTCTGCCATCTTCTTGTACCTGAAAACTTCCTGTTCCAATGCTTCCATCCTGTCTTCTAGACTGCCTTCTCCTTTAGGGCCTTGAACTTATTTCATCTGTACCTTCCCCTCCTTGAGGATCAACTCTTTGGGATGAATCCTCAACTCATACATGTATGGGTTGAGGGCATCCATAGAGGAACCTTCCGTGGGTGATCTAGAAGAAGACATTGAGGCCCCAAATCTGAGAATTTTCCTGACAAAAATAGATTGAAACGAAAACACGACGAGAACACGGTGCAAGAACCTCGGGAAACCCGGGGGAGGGGGGGTATATATTATGAAGTTTCAATGCATAAGGAAGGTTTTGACACAGAAACGAGGCGGAGACGGAGTTTGAGGGTGGCAAACCCCCTCCAGGCACGGTCAGGCTAGGCCCGCGCCTGGGGTGGGTTTGCCCACCCCTGACTCCGGTTCCTCTTCGGTTTCATCTCGTAACTTCCCTTATGTATTGAAAACATCAAAAATATAAAAAGATTGGAGTTTCACAAACCTTCTATTTTCACCACTTTTACCTATTCAAAGACGAACTCTGTAGTTTCTGGTGTTTGGTTCTTGATAAATTCTTCTGGAGTCACCATTTGAATGACATCCACATCTTCATTGTAAGAATCTCCAGAAATATAATGTTTTATTCTTTGACCATTAACCACCTGTGTTTTGTCATCCTTCAAAGAAGAGATTTTGATGGCACCTGAACGGTATACTTCCTTGATAACAAAAGGTCCTTCCCATTTGGAGAGTAGTTTCCCTGCAAAAAATATGAGACGATACCTATACAAAAGAATTTTCTCACCAACATGGAACTCCCTTTTGAGAATCCTCCTATCATGCCATCTTTTTACTTTTTCCTTAAAGAGCCTAGCATTTTCGTAAGCTTCCCCCTCTCCACTCATCTAGATTACTTAAATCAAGCAGTCTTTTCTCACCAGCAAGTCTAAAATCTCTATTCAACTCTTTCACTGCCCAATAAGCTCTGTGTTCTAATTCTAAAGGCAAGTGACAAGCTTTCCCATAGACCATTTTGTAAGGAGACATCCCCATAGGATTTTTATAAGAAGTTCTATAAGCCCACAAAGCATCATTCGACTTTTTAGCCTGATTTTCCCTAGATCTGTTGACAGTTTTCTGCAAGATAGATTTAATTTCCCCATTGGAAAGTTCTACTTGCCCACTAGTTTGGGGGTGATAAGCTGAAGCAATTATGTGGTTTAAATCATACTTAGCGAGAGTTTTTCTAAAACCCCCATGAATAAAATGAGAGCCTCCATCAGTCATGAGATATCTAGGCACACCAAACCTAGGAAAAATGACATCTTTAAGCATTTTCAAAGAGGTCTTACCATCAGCACTGTTTGTAGGTATGGCTTCTACCCACTTTGTAACATAGTCAACAACAACAAGAATATGAGTATACCCTTTTAAAGGAGGAAAAGGCCACATAAAGTCAAATCCCCAATAATCAAAAGGTTCGATAACAAGAGAATAATTCATAGGCATTTCATTGCGTCTAGAGATGTTACCTACTCGTTGGCATTCATCACAGTATAAGACAAACTTCTTTGCATCTTTAAAAAGAGTAGGCCAATAAAATCCAGATTGTAAAACCTTTTGTGTAGTCCTATCCCCAACATGATATCCTCCATAAGCACTGCCATGACATTTTGTCAATATCTCTTGTTTTTCAAATTCTGGAACACATCTTCGCATAATTCCATCTACTCCTTCTTTATATAAGTGTGGGTCATCCCAAAAGTAATGCCTTAGATCATAAAAGAATTTCCTTCTTTGCTGAGCTGTAAAGGTTGGAGGCAAATACTTGGAAACAATAAACTTAGCATAATCAGCATACCAAGGACTCTCATGTGGACTTACCCTTATTGCAGCTAACTGCTCATTTGGAAAACTATCATTAACAGGCAAAGGGTCAAAAGAAATGTTTTCCAAACGAGATAAATTATTAGCAATAGGATTATCAGCACCTTTCCTATCCATAATATGCAGATCAAACTCTTGCAAAAGCAACACCCACCTTATAAGCCTAGGTTTAGCGTCCTTCTTTGTCATAAGGTACTTAATAGCTGCATGATTAGTATGAATAGTAACCTTGGAATCAACAATATAAGGTCTAAACTTATCACAAGCAAAGATTACAGCTAAGAACTCTTTTTCAGTAGTAGCATAATTCCTTTGAGCAGCATCAAGAGTCTTGCTAGCATAATGAATAACATTCAACTTCTTATCAACACATTGTCCAAGGACAACACCCACAACAAAGTCACTAGCATCACACATGATTTCAAAAGGTAAACTCCAATCAGGTGGTTGGACAATAGGATCAGTTGTCAAAGCCTTCTTCAAGGTTTCAAAAGCTTCCTTGCAATCATCATAAAAAACAAAAGGTACATCTTTTTGAAGAAGATTAGTAAGGGGTTTTGAAATTTTGGAGAAATCTTTGATAAACCTCCTATAGAAACTAGCATGACCGAGAATACTACGAATACCTTTGATATCTCTAGGACAAGACATCTTCTCAATTGCTTCAATTTTGGCTCTGTCAACTTCAATGCCTCTTTCAGAGATCTTGTGTCTAAGAACAATTCCTTCATTAACCATGAAATGGCATTTCTCCCAGTTAAGAACAAGGTTGGTTTCTTCACATCTCTGCAAAACTTTATCAAGGTTGTGCAAACAGTTATCAAAAGAAGTTCCATAGACGGAAAAATCGTCCATGAAAACCTCCACAATTTCTTCACAAAAAACATGAAAGATAGCAGACATACATCTCTGAAAGGTAGCAGGAGCATTACGTAAACCAAAAGGCATACGCCTATAAGCATAAGTACCATAAGGACAAGTGAAAGTGGTTTTCTCCTAGTCCTGTGCTTACACAGCGATTTGAGAAAACCTAGAATAACCATCAAGAAAGCAAAAGTGAGTCTTTTTGGACAGCCTCTCAAGCATTTGATCAATAAAGGGCAAAGGATAATGATCTTTCTTAGTAACTTTATTAATCTTTCTAAAATCAATGCACATCTATACCCAACCACTACTCTTTGGGGTATAAGCTCATTATCCTCATTAGGCACAACAGTTATTCCCCCTTTCTTGGGAACACAGTGAACAGGGCTAACCCATAAACTATCAGCAATAGGATAAATAATACCAGCATCAAGGAGTTTTAATACCTCATTTCTTACCACATCCTTCATCTTAGGATTTAGATGGCGTTGGTGCTCAATAATTGGTTTTGCATCAGGCTTAATATTAATAGCATGCTGACATATAGTAGGAGAAATTCCTTTTAAATCATCAAGAGTATAACCCATAGCTCCTTGGTGCTTCTTCAATACCTCCAATAACCTTTCTTCTTCCTTCCCTGGAAGTTTAGAACTAATAATAACATGATATATTTTATTATCATCAAGATAAGCATAAGATCATCAGGTAAAGGTTTTAATTCGAAAACAGGATCCCCTTTAGGTGGTAGTGTGGTACCCAAATCTTCCACGGGTAGATTATGCTGAAGCTGTTCCGGCTGACGAAGGAAAACTTTGTCAATATCATTTCTTTCCTTCATGAAAACATCACTTTCATGGTCTTCAATGAACTGCTGCAAAGCATTGTTAGGAGCAAGAGAAATAGCAGACAATTGTTCAACCCTGAAATCCTCATTAGGTAATTCATTTTCATAATGAGGTTTGGCAAATTTGGAAAAATTAAATTCATAAGATTCTCCAGCAAACTTAGTCAAAAAAATTCCTTCCTACAATCTATGATAGCCCCACAAGTATTAAGGAAGGGTCTACCAAAGATGATAGGATAGGTTTTACTAGCTTCTTTACCAAGTACTAGAAAATCAGCAGGATATTTAATCTTACCACAAAGGATCTCCACATCTCTTACAATACCAATGGGGCAAACTTGCTCTCTATTATCAAGGTGAATAACCACATCAATGTCCTCAAGCTCACAAGGACCAATCTCATGCATAATTTCCCTGTAAAGCTCATAAGAATAGCACTAGAACTAGCACCGATATCACATAAACCATAGTAGCTATGACTACCAATTTTAACAAAAAGCACAGGAACACTAGCTTTTCTAACTTTCTTAGGATGAGAAACAATATTAGTGGCGTCTTCACAGAAGACGATATACTCATCCTCTATATTTCTAGTGATAAGATCTTTCACAATAGCTACCACAAGATCAATATCAATAAGCTCATCGGACCCAACAATA
Source organism: Avena insularis (assembly GCA_023614405.1). Taxonomy (NCBI): domain Eukaryota; kingdom Viridiplantae; phylum Streptophyta; class Magnoliopsida; order Poales; family Poaceae; genus Avena; species Avena insularis. Next base: position 393,588,867 of record CM042695.1, read on the forward strand.
TGATATGCACTTTTTCTAACCACAATAGCCATAATAGAATGCTCCCTCACCTTAGAAGGAAAAGGAGTTTTCTCAATATAAGGTACTTGTCCCACTCTCTCTTGGGAAGTTCAATATAAGAGGCAAAGGCATAAACATTTTGCAAGAACTTGGGGATAAAGGCCAAACTTATTGCAAATATCACGGAAGTTATCAGTACTCATAAAAGATTTCATGCATTCATAATTGTAGTTTATACCTGAATTTCTTCCTTTGTCATTCTCCCAAGCCTCATTGTTATCTTGAATACGGTCTAAGAGATCCCATTTAGCTTCTTCCTTCGTATGTGTAAATGATCCAGCACAAGAAGCATCTAGTAAATCTTTATCATGAAGAGAAAACCTAGCATAAAAGTTATTGAGAATAATATTGTTAGGGAGTTCATGAATAGGACATTTAAGCATGAGTAATTTCAATCTCCCCCAAGCTTGAGTTGTACTCTCTCCATCAAGAGGCCAAAAGTTATATATAAGACTTCTATCCTTATGGATTTCACTAGGAGGATAAAATTTAGAGTAAAAGAGAGATGCCATCTCCTCCCATTCCATGGATTGTCCATTCTTCAGCAGCTTATACCATGCTTCAGCTCTCCCTTTCAAGGATATGGAGAGTAACTTCTTCTTCACCTGTTCAGTTGTGATACATGCACACTTAAACAACCCGCATAATTCATGGATAAAAAGCAAGTGATCACCAGTTCCATCCCCAAAATAATAATTATCCATAACACGATTAACAATACTTGTAGGTATCTTAAAAGGATCTACCTCAGTAGGAGGTGGTTCATCTACTACCATAGCAGTGGTAGTAGTTTTCCCAAACAGAAAACCAAGTGGATTATCCATATTGGAAACAAAGTAACAAGCAGTAACAAAAGCAATACTCACAGTAAAAGTTTCCCTTACCAATTCCACTCTTCAATAGCGCTTCACTCCCCGGCAACGACGCCAGAAAATAGTCTTGATGACCCACAAGTATAGGGGGTGTATCGTAGTACTTTCGATAAATAGGAGTGTCGATACCAACGAGGAGCAGAAGGTGCTGAATAGTGGTATGGAGCAGGAAATCCCTGTGAATACTTAGCAAACGGATTTTTAGTGGTTTTTCTTACAAGGTAACGAAATAAAGAGCAAGTAACAGAAGTAACGAACAAACGGAGCAAGTGGCCCAATCATTTCTTAGCAAAGGACAAGCCGATGGAAATACTTATAAGGACCAAATGTTCTCGAGGACACATGAGAATTCTGTCAAGTGCTTTCGCTTCAAATAGCTGAGTACTCTTCTCTGGTGTTGTAAGTGTTGTGGGGTGAACCTGTGCTAACATACCGCCCTTCCTAGGACTAATACATACTTGTGGTTAAACCCCCTGCAAACATCCGTAACTACATTAAAGTAATTAATATATAAATCTAACCACAGCCTTAAACTCTGAGATCCTACACTCCCTTGTGCAAAGGTGTCCTAACGGGGGTTCAGGTTTCTGTCACTCCGGCACCCCCACGATTAGTAGCCAAATACACAATGCACCCCCTAGGCCCATAAATGGTGAAGTGTCATGTAGTCGACGTTCACATGACACCACTAGAAGAATAGCACCACAACTTAAATACTAAACCATTGAATAATAACTCATCATAGATCCACTAATAACAACATGACTTCTCCCATGTCCTCAAGAACTAGACGAACTACTCACAAGACATCATATAGATCAAGATCAAAGATGATATGATAATGGATAACAATCTGAAGATAAACAATAATCCAATGGTTCCACTTACAAGCATCAACTACAATAGTAATCAACACCGGGAAAGTTTTCCCTAAGAACTAAAGCAATATCCAACACAACTGTTACAACGGGATGGAGTGTTGATGATGGTGCTGGTGGAGATGATGGTGTGGTTGATGATTATGATGATCCAGATGAAGCCTAGCTTGATGATGGTGTTGATGGCTTTGGTCTCCCCTCTCCGGGAAGGAATTCCCCCGGCAGAAATATATCTCCCGGAGAGATCTTTCTCTCTCGGTGTTTTCCGCTCCCCTAGAGGCGGCGGAAATCTATCTGTGGTCGCTCCTCGAGCCTTAGGGTTTCGAAGGGAAGATATAGGCGAAGGGGCGGAGTCAGAGGCCGGGCAGGTGGGCCACACCTGCCCTAGGCGCGGGGTCAGGTGGGCCTACGCCTAGGGGGGTGTGGGGCCCCTGAGGCCCATCTTCGTCCCTCCTTCTGGCTTCCTTCGTCTTCTGGTGAAATAATATGTTTCCATATTTTTCTGGTATTTTTCTGATCTTCGCGAAATTGCACCGAAACGCCTTCTTTTCCATCAGAATCCAGACTCCAGCAGTCCATCCTCCAGGAATCATCCAACATGCATAAACAGATGAAAAGCCATAAGTAATACCTCATAATAAGACAAATATCAATGAATAGAGGTAAATTATGATATAGAATGGTGATGCAAATTGGGCGTATCAGAGAGGGAAACATGGTTTTATGTATCTCAACAATATTAAGTTTCTCCTCTTTATGTTGAAAATTTTGAAGTTGCACTTGTTTTGCTTTCCTATGCTTGTTGCTTTCATGACTTGTTTCTTTACAAGATTATTTTTCATAGGAACTGGGTGAGACTTAAAATGTGTTTTGAATTTGCTTCTTGATGCTCTCTTTTACTTCAATTCATATTTCTTATGTGAGCATATTTTCAAACTATCATGCCTAACTTAAAGGCATTAAAGAAAAGTACTTCTTGGGATATAACCCAATAGTTTTATTGAGTCTTGGAGAGAGAAGTAAGATTTGGGGAAGCTGCTGTCCCGAAACAGATTTTTGTGCTTCGGTGTAAAAATTCATGAAAAATCTCTGTATGTCGGATTGAACTGTAGTTTTCTGAGCTTATGCCCCAGGTTGTTATATAACTTTTGTTAGTTCAACACTTTTCGATTTGAGAAACACAAGGTCTTCGAAAAAAATCAGTTTTTACCTGCTGGTCTGTTTTGACAGATTTCTGCCATTATTTGCATTTGCCTCTTTATCGATTTCCTTTTGAGTTCTCTTGGGTAAATTGAGCTTTAGTTTTTGACTATGAACCAGTCACCTTAGCCTCTATGATCATGTCGTTCTTGACTTGTGATACCACTTTATACTTTAGTTAATAATGTTTTGTCGCTTTGCATGATTATGGCCATTATTGCTCTCTTAGTTGGTCGCTCCCAGTCTTTTGCTAGCCTCCACTTGTATTGAGTAAGCTCTATTCATGCATCTACTCCCTCCGTTTTAAAATATAAGATGTTTTAGCTTTATAAAGCAAATGTATTTAGACTACTTTTAGTATGTAGGTTCATTCATGTTTGAGGTGAATCTACACACTAAAAGATGTCTAGATTCATTTTCTTCACAAACCTAAAACATCTTATATTTTGAAACAGAGGGAGTAACTCGCAAGAAACCAAGTTATTCCAAAGAGTCCACTATAAATTCCTATGCATGGTGTGTTATACAATTTCAAGTATATTCTTGTTTTCATCTATCTTCCAAATTAAACTTGTTATGTGAAAATTAGTGATTAAAGCTCTCACAAACTTGATGGCACACTTTATTTTTCTTGCCCCTAATAACCTTGAACCATTGTGTCATCTATGTTGTATATGATTGCACTTATACGTTGGGAATTAGCAGAACCGTGCTGTCACGGGGAACACTTTCAATACTTGTAAATATCTACCTATTTGATATCATGCTCGTTTGTTTATGGATGTCGACGGTGTGAAATAAAATGGGAGCATGTAATTCCATGGAGTTATGTACATGTGTTAGAGAAACGCCTGGGGCGTTAGCCTAAGCCATGCCTAATCATGGTGGAAACTTGCAGCATCACCATAGTGAGCAATCTATGAAGCATTCTTCTTATAAAAAAAGAGAGATAGAAAAAATAGGAAAAGACAAAAAAGAGGAAAAAGAGAAAAAAGCACCATTTTCCTATGGTAAATAAGAAGATTGCTGAGATGCTCATTGTCTATTGCCTTGTCATTTTGATATGGGATAGATCCTGTATGATGGGGCAAGGGGTACCCCGTTGGCGGTTCTCTATGATAAACATGTATTTACTATGACAAGAACTTACTGGTAACTAAAGTTGAGTAACATGAGGAACGACCCTCGTACTCAAGGGACATGAGATTTCCAACTTATACTTTGTCAAGCATATACTCCATACTTTGTTCACTTTAACCTTAATCACTTCAAGATGCTTATGATAGGGGCAATGAGAGCTGAAACCTAATAAGTACCATAATTTTTGGAAGCTCTTTATGAAACTTGAAATCCCTGCTTGCCTTTGAAGGGTCTTTCTTCCACTTTTATATTGAGTATCCACCTTCTATCCTTAGGCACCAATTAAGAGAGCATAGTTTTCATTCTTAGTTTTATGTGCATTGTCCCAAAACTTATTGATTGATTCATAATGTTGATATTGCTTGTTCTTGAACTATTTGTATCTAGTCATCCTTATGAACTTTGAAGGTGTCCTATGCATTTATGTTTTGCTACTCCATGAGGGACAAGCTGAATGCCACGATGCGATGTTTTCTATATGTGAAACAAACAAACGTATTTTAATGCATTGTTATTCATGATCTTTATTTGTATCCTTTCATGTTACAACATAGTTGCTATGTCCTATTGTTAGAACTACATCTTTTATGCTCATGTTTAGAGTACTATGATCTCAGCTATCAATGCTTTGCAAATGGTTTGATCATGATTGTGATGGTGCATGTCAACTCAAAAATTATTCTTTTTATCACTTACCCACTCGAGGACGAGCAAGATTTAAGCTTGGGGATGCTTGATACGTCGTAAACGTATCTATAACTTTTGATGCTCCATGCTTGTTTTATATCATTTGTCTCATGTTTGGTCTACATTTTGAGGTATTTTTATACACTTTCTGGAACTAACCTATTAACAAGATGCCACGGTGCCAGTTGCCTGTTTTCTGCTGTTTTTGGTTTCGGAAAAGCTAAACAATGAATATTCTCGGAATTGGACGGGACAAAAGCCAAAGTCACTATTTTTTCAGAAGACTCACGGAGCCCGAAGGAGAGACGGAGGAGGGCACCAGGGCGACCACACCCCATGGTGGCGCGGGTCCCCTGGTGGCGCCACTACAGGGTGTGGCCCCCTAGCCCTCCACCGACCTTGCCCTCCCGCCTATATAAAGCCCCCAATAAGAAAACCCTAGATGAATCGGCATACATCCACGAAAAGTTCCGCAGCACCGCCGCCACCGAAGGGGAGATTCGGGGGATAGAAGTCTCTACTTCGGCACCCTGCCGGGACGGGGAATTGCCTCCGGAGCCATCTCCACCACCATGTCTGACGAGGTTTGATCTCGTCAATGCCCGTTGTTATGGACTTGGGTTTTGGAGAAGATGGGGATGCTGGAGATCGCGGAACGGTTAGCAAACAAGCAACATGGGGACACGAGTTTTACCCAGGTTCAGGCCCCCGAAGGGAAAACCCTACTCCTGCTTGTCTGCTCTTGATTACGGCGGAACCGAAAGTTACAGGGTGCGCAGATTCGATCTGGTGTGGAGGTGTGTATGCGAAAGTATGAGAGAGAGAGAGATCTAGGTCGTGCCCTCCTAGCCTTTATATAGACTCAGGCAGGTCCCGGGCATAGACCTAGTCGGTTACAGGTTCTAGGGTTTTACCCCTTTGAATTTCCTATCTACGCTAGTCTTGCTCTCCAAGGATCCGAAGGCGTCATGGGCCTTGGCCACCCGAAAATCTTCATGGGCCGGCGTACATCTGCTGTGGGCCTTGCTTGGGCTGGACCAGGTATGCTGAGATTATGTACCCGTAGGGTATAACCATGTCAGTAGCCCCCGAGTGATCAGTCGAATCGTAGATTCGGCTAAGGACTCTTCAATCCTTCGGGTGCAACTATGTATTAATAGTATGTGTGTAGGGATTGTTGATGCGTGTGCCTGACTCACCCGACGGATCAGGGTCAGTTAACTGTCTTAGGACGAAACAACACGATCTTTCTCAGGTTCGAGTCCCTCAACTCGGACCTCGAACATATGCTGGCGTAATTCGACTCAGGCCACGAAGGACTTACAGGAGTGGAATTCCAGTGATTTTAATTGATGTACCCAACGCGTCCGTCGGGATTTTTCATCGTGCCTGTTGGTACGGATTTTTACTAGCAGAGCACAGTCGTGTGCGTTGCCAGGCCATCAGATGGTATCTATAGGTCTTATCTTTGCGTCGCAGACGCAGCATCTGAATGTTTATCACCGCGGAGGTGTTTCGGGTGGCAAGGAGAATGTTGCTCACTTAGCGTTTAGTTGGGGCAGAGTTGCCGAAAAGTTTTGCATGCTGATCCGAAGGATCACAGTCGAAGAATTCATAGGGTGCGCGACCAGCGTATCCCTATGGAGTAACCCGAGTGTCTGCTCGAGTAGACTCGTGAAAGGTAGACTTTAATTCAGACAATGTTCAGTGTTAAATCCGTAGGACACAAAAAATTTCGGATGCTTAAATCCATCCTTCCTATGGGAGTAGCCCCCGAGTCCGTAGTGGAGTCGTAGACTCGACGTAGGACTCGAAGAAATAGTTCGCTTCTATTCATCTTTCGGGTGCGCGGCCAGCGCTCCTAATAGGAGTAGCCCCCGAGTAATTAGTCGAAACGTAGATTCGAGCGAGTACTCTTAGCTTTGAAGCCGAAGAAATTGTAGTTGTTGCTAGTATAGCTTTTGATGACGTCAGTGCTGACGATCAATGACCTCAAACGTCTGCTACGCCAGAGAGATGACTTGATTGGACGAACGTGGGTCCCACTTGCTGACCTTGAATTGACCGGTCACGCGCGGCGTGGAGATAATTACGGCATCGCCTCGATTTCCGTGCGTAGTGGACGACGTGTTAGCGACAGTTCGTTGTGATGCTGACACATGTATGGACAGATCTACTGTTGGTGTTAGGTCTTCTCGATGGAAGGTTGTCGTGCGTCGTCTTCGTTGTTATAATCATTGGGGAAAGCTGCAGTTTGTTTTCACCGCATCTATTCTTGTTTTCACTGCCTCCTTGTGCTCTAAGAGGTCTTGATGCGCGCTGGAATATCCTTGCACATTTCCTTCTTCTCTTCTGCGCTCTCACCGCCGGCGCCGCCGTACCGCGATGGGGAAACCGAAGAAGTCGTCATCTTCGGCTGGTACCAGCGCCGTCGGAGGGAAGAAAGGCGCCACCGCTACCCGTGTCACCGACGGTGGTTGGCGGCGATCAGAGACGTGGGAGAGTGACCTCCGCAAGCTTCGCGAGCGGGGCTTGATCCCGCAGGATAGGGAGGTCGTCAAACTCCCAGGCAACAAGGTAATCCCCCGTCCCCCCGCTGGATATTGGGTTATGTTCCTTGCCTTCGTTATTCGTGGGTTTTCCTTCCCGGTCCATGACTTCCTTCGTGGGCTGCTCTTTCTCTATGGCATCCAACTGCATCATCTTTCCCCCAATTCTCTTCTTCACATTGCTTGTTTTATCACTTTCTGCGAGTGCTGGCTCGGCATCGAGCCGCACTTTGGCCTCTTCCGGAAACTCTATTCCGTGAAGAGGCAATCCGGTTCGGATGGTGTGTATCCCATTGGGGGTTGCATCATCTCCTTTAAGGCCAATTTTCTTTTCTTTTCTTTTTCCATGTCCGAATCTGTCCAGTACTGGCAGAGGCGATGGTTTTACATTCACGATTCCACAGTGGCTGGGCAGCATTTTGGTCTTGCTCCTTTCGACTCCTCCCAAATAATCGAGCCGAAGAGGTCCTGGAAAAACCAGATCTTGGATGGCGAGGTAGCGGAGATAGAGGCCCTCTACCGTCGAGTGGAGGATCTCTAGTTGATTCCGGAGAAGGAAGTGAACGGTGTGGATATTATCCGCACGTTTCTCGAGTGTCGGGTGCAGCCCCTCCAGGCTAGGGCGCACCCGATGTTTCTTTATGCTGGGCACCGTGATCCGACGAGGGTGTCGACTGAGAAGCTCTCTCAGGGAGATCTCGACAGGGCCTTTCGTACGCTGCTGAAGTACAACGCTGGAGAAGATATCCCGGGGAAGTCGCTGACTCCTCCGTTTTCTTCTACGTTGGTCGTTCCACATGTGTAGATTCGTGCGTGTAGCGCTTTTTGTCGGCTGCATTTTATTTTCCTTTGTTTGCTAACAAAGTCTCTTCTTTTCTGCAGAGCTTCAAAGTGCCGGGTATGGTGCCGCCATTGCCCAAAATATTTCTGGATGCTCCGGATAATGATGTGGTGGATTCCATGTCCGAGCTGCCTTTGGCACGATCTCCGACTGAAGAGGTCAACGAGTCGAGCAAGGACCATACTCGCAAACAATCGCGGAGCTCCAGCGAGTCTTCGGATGCCTCGACTCCTCCGACTCCCAGGAACCCTTTGTGCCTTGAGCGTCACAGTGACGGGCATGGAGGTTCTTCCTCTCCTATTCCTGATCTTCCCGTGTGAGCTATAGCGCCGCACCCGCCAGCGAAGCAGAAGAAGGAAGAAAAGAAGGAAGAGAAGAAGGAAGAGAAGAAGGGGGAGAATAGAGCCCGAAGGACTCCTCCTGTCTTCGACCTGAGCTCACTGGACTCGTAAGTTTCTTTTATACTGTTGTCCTTTTTGCTGTTGACCTTTGTACTTGTGCTAATTTTTCCTTGTGCAGGCACTCCTCCCGCGACTCCTCCAGCGATAGTGCTCGAGAGATGATGGGAGAGTCGAAGGTTGCATCTCCTCCTCCTCAGATGGTGGCTACCTCTGAGGGTGCTGCACCGGTCCCTTCTCCGCAGGAGGTTCAGGTGGTTGCGCCTCAGAAGGCTGCGAGCGGGCCTTCGGAGTCGCCATTGGATCATGTAAGTGTCTCTGTCTCATGCTACGGGGGAGCCCCCGAGCGTCTGAAAAAAAATTCTTGTCTTGTTCTTTCTTCGAGTCTTCGGGGGGAGCCCCCGAGCGTTTTCGTGTGCGTATTTTGCTCCTGTTATTTTCTATTGGGCGCAGCCCCCGAGTCCTTTTCCTTACTGGTAGGTCTTCTTCCTGCAGCCTTTTGTGCAGGATGCCAAGCGACTGGTGCAGGAGCACCTGGTGCTGGAGGCCAACCTCCAACAGCTTCGAGGTACCTGTATGCCTTGGTGCTTCTTTCTTTTTGTATTATTGTCTTGTTTTCTGACGCTTGTATGATTTGAATGCAGAGGAGCATAACACTTCCCTCCGTGAGATTGATGCTCTCAAGAAGAGCCTTGGTCAAGCGGAGAAGAAAGCCGAGGCCGCCGCTGGTGCGAAAGAGCGCCTCGAGCTGGAGCTGGCCACTGCGGCCGAGGCTAAGGAGCGCCTGCAGCAGGAGGCCACAGACCGCGAGGAGCAGCTTGCCACTGCTGTGACTGCGTGTGAAAGAGAGGTGGCAGGCAAGCTCATGGCTGCCGCCAAGGCTGTTTCGGGTGAGTATCTTCTTTTTGCCCTTTTTTTTTCTTGTTTTCTTGTCTTTCTTCTGTGATGCTTTCTTCATTCCTTTTCTTTTTTGTCTCAGATGCCGCAGGCATCGAGTTTAACCGCAGCGCTCTGGAGCACGGGAGTGCTCTAGATGATGCTACTGCAGCGGTCGAAGATCGCTGCAGCAATGTCGTCAACTCACTTGCCAAGGCCAAGGAGGTCCTTGGCCGCTTCTACAAGGAGCTTGTCCCCAAGGGCGCGACCCTTGATGATGTTGACGCCCTGGCGGAGGCCTTGTCAGCCGAAGTGCATGCGGCGTACAAGCGCAAACAGAAGGGCATCGGCGCGTCCGTCGGGCTGGCGATGGCCTTGGCGGCTGGAGCGGAGCTGGACCTTCCCCAGATCACCTCCCGGATGTCGACGACCGCAGATGGATCCGAGGTAGCCTTTGCTACCTATTCTGCTCGCTGCAAGCGATATGGGCCAAAGCTCATTGATCTGTTGTCCGAGTATGCGCTACGGCAGCATGGGGAAGCCAAGGCGAGGCAATCCGGCTCCGAGGCTACTCAGGGTGTCGTGTCTTAGGCGTTGTAGTTGTAGGATAGTTTGTAATCTTCTTTTGCTATAATTATGTTGAGGAACAAAATCACTGCGCCACGTAGTGGCCTTTATCCGCTTAATGAATTTTGTTGAGTTGTGCTCTTCTCCGTCTGAGTGTTTATGTCCTTTTCTTTTCTGCTGCTCTAGGTTCCTTCGGGTGCTGATCCCGTTGACACCTCTCCTGCAGCGCGGCTGCGGCCATCTTTGGATGATTCCTCACAACTTGCTTTTCTTCGAGACCGTGTTCGTAGTCTTGAGAAGGAGTTGCTTGGGGTGCGTGGTCACGCCGATGTTTGGAAGTCCAAGGCAGATCGTGGTGCATCCAGGGAGGAGTACTTGATGGCGGAACTGCTTCGACTGTCTGAGCAGCTTCAATGTAAGCTGTTCTTTGTTTCGAGCTGCAGCTCAGTTCTTCGGATGCGCCTGCTGGCCTTGCGTCTTATTTTGTGCGAGTATCGCAGGTGCTAACCTTGCTCCGAGGGAGGAGAAAGAGCGTGTCGATGTTCGGGTCAATTGCTTGACTCAACAATACATGGAAGCTGGTGGGTTCTTCTGGATGGATCATGACCGTGCTATGGCCCTGGGGACGGTGCAGGATCGTGTCCACCAAGTTTCGCGGGTGCTTCGTCAAGTGCAGACGTCGCTTGCGTTAGTGCTGCATGTCATGTTTCCATTGGATGCCGTGCCAACAAGTCTTGCTGGTCTTCTGTCGAAGTTTTGGAGCGTGAATAATGTCAAGGAGCTGGTGCGGTAACAGCTCGTCGCAGGAGTGAAGGCTGCTTTATCCCTTCTGAGGCTACACCGCCCTGATGTAGATTTGTCTTCTGTAGCCACTGGACCACCTCTTTGGCCGGATGGTGGTGAGTGGGATGTGCGTCCGGATTATGCGGCTGTAAGGCAGTATGCCGAACAGGTTGTAGATTTGTTTGAGCAGCGTGCTCAAGTTATTCTTCAAAATAGGTAGTACCTGTAAAAGAGATAGATGTAAAATTTGTATGTACGTGTCTAGGCGCGTTTTGCCCTTTTGTTATAAAGATGCAGTTGTTGTTTGAGCACGTAGTGCTTTGTTTGCATACGTGTCCTTTTCGTTAGCCTGACGTGATCAACTACTCAGGTATACACGTGTTATCCTCAGTCGATGAGATTGTGAGGTGGGGGAAGCCCCCGAGTGCATTTGTAGCATGTAGTAAAGGTGTAAATAGTAAAACAAAATTTTGGGGCGAGACACTTAGCTTTATTTATATCGTAATGGAGGAAGTACATTGTTCGGCTGAGTAGCCTTGGCTGAATAGCCTTATTGAAAGTAAAGGGATAGAATCGTAAATGCAAGTCGCGATGTTCCATGGGTTGGAGTATGCGACTCCAGACTCCACGTGCTTGAGGCGATAGGCGCCACCTGGAATGACTTCGGTGATGATGTAGGGTCCTTCCCATGGTGACTCGAGTTTTTTCGGTCGCTCTTGCTTGAGTCGCAAGACGAGGTCTGCTTCGACGAAGGACCTTGGGCGCTGTGAAGCCGGTATGGTAGTTGCGAGACTCTTGCCTCGTCGAGTGTGTCGTGGCGTCTTCGAGTGCAGCCGTGGATTCGTCATTGTGACGCTTACCCGGGGGCCTGGTATGGCATGCCGGTAGTACGGCTTCGGCTCCATGCACCATGAAGAACGGTGTGTAGCCGGTGGAGCTGTTTGGCGTGGTCCGCAAGCTCCATAGGACGGATGGTAGCTCTTCCGTCCAGGCTCCGGCCTTTCGTTCGAGTGGGCTCATGAGGCGCTTCTTGATGCCAGCGCCGATTAGGCCGTTGGCCTTTTCCACCTGCCCGTTCGTTTGCGGGTGTGCCACTGAGGCGTATGTGATGTTGATCACGAGGCCTTCGTAGAAGTCTTAGAATTCTTTGGAGATAATGTTCGATCCATTATCGGTGATGATGCTGTGCGGTACGCCGAACCTGTAGACAATGGACTCAAAGAATTTTACGACAGTCTTGCCCTTTTGGTTAGTGACTAGCATGGCTTCGACCCACTTGGTGAATTTGTCGACTGCGACCAGGAGGTAGACGTGCCCCCCTTTCGAGGACTTTGGCAGTTTGCCAATCATGTCGAGGCCCCATTGAGCGAAGGGCCAGGCTATAGGTATGGGCCTGAGCTCTGATCCGGGTGCATGTGGTTTGTCGGCGAACCTTTGGCACCCCTTGCATCTTCGGACGATGTCCTTTGCGTCGCTCATGGCCGTTGGCTAGTAGAATCCAGCTCGTAGAGCTTTGGCGACAAGGATCGATCGCTGCGTGGTGGCCGCAGATGCCCTCGTGGATGTCTTGGAGGATGGTTTTCCCGTCACTGATGTTGACGCATCTTTGTAGTACACCCGTAATACTGCGCTTGTACAGCTCGCCATTGATGATGGTGAAATCTTTTGACCGGCGAGATATGCGCCGGGCATCCGTCGGACTGTCAGGCAGCTCTCCGTTTATCAAGAACTGTAGGTACGATCGCGTCCAAGTTTCTTCGACTGCCATGACCTGCATCAGGTTGACCATAGCAACCTTTGTGTCCAGTTTCTCGGGTCCTTCATGTCCTTCGGGCAGCGTAGCCCCCGAGTGTTCTACTTCTTCGGGTGATCCCTTGGGGAATTTCCGCTTGATGGATGGCACACAGATCTGTTCGAGGAACACACCCTGTGGCACCTTTGCGCAGGTGGATCCGATGTTGGCGAGTCTGTCGGCTTTCTCGTTGCTTTCTCTTCCAACGTGCAAGCTCGCCTGGCCGAATTCTCCTTCGAGTGCGTTGTAGAGTGCGCGGTACGCGATCATGTTTTCGGCGTGTGCGTCGCACTCGTTCATCGTCTGCTGGACGACGAGGTTGGAGTCACCGTAGATGACCAGGTGCGTTGCGCCGCAGATCTTTGCCATCCTCATGCCATGGATGAGAGCTTCGTATTCGGCCTCATTGTTGGAAGCTCGAAATTTCATCCGGAGGACGTACTTCATCTGGTCGCCCTGCGGGGAGGTCAGTATTACCCCGGCTCCTGCTCCAGCCTCACGCTTGGAGCCGTCAGAGTGCATCGTCCATGACTGTGACATGTCTAGGGTGTCTGGCAGCTGCAGCTCCATCCAATGTACAAGGAAGTCCGGGAGGACTTGAGATTTGATTGCGAGTCGCTTCTCGTAGACGATGTCTAGGGGTGACAGCTCGATGCCCCATAGGGCCACGCGTCCTGTGGCCTCTGGGTTATTCAGGATGCTGTTCAAAGGTGCCTCGTTGACCACCATCACCTAGTGCTCCTGGAAGTAATGACTCAACCGACGAGCCGTCATGAACACGCCATAGGCGAGTTTTTGGTAGTGCGGATACCTCTGTTTTGTTTGCGTCAATACCTCGCTGAGGTAGTAAATTGGGCGTTGGACCCCATGGGTTTTGCCTTCTTCGGGTCGCTCGACCACTAGCACGGTGCTGACCACCTGATGTGTGGCTGCTATGTACAGCAGCAGAGGCTCGCACTCCTTTGGTGTGACCAAAACGGGCGAGGTGGAGAGTAGGCGCTTGAGACTTTCGAATGCGTTGTCGGCTTCAGCCCACTGAATTTATCTCGCCTTATGTAGCGATTGGTAGAATGGCAGGGCCTTATCGCCCATGCGGCTGATAAACCTGCTCAATGCCGCTATTCGCCCTGCGAACTGCTGGACACCCTTGAGATTCTTTGGCTTCTCCATCGCCATGATGGCCCGGATTTTCTTCGGGTTTGCCTCGATCCCTCGCTGGGAGATGAAGTAGCCAAGGAGTTGTCCTGATGGAAAATGCCTTTTTGGTGCGACAAAAAGGAAAGCTTCGTCCTGCAACATTGTTCGCCATCCCATGATGCATGTGTATGCACAATATGGACACATTATCACAAACTATGCCTTGAAATCTAGCCATAACATTGGTCATTTGACCAGAAAGCCAAGAATAAACATCGGATGAGATATGTCATTTTGTGAAGGTTTCTTTGAGACATAATCAATATACCAAGTTTTATATTTTTATTTCTAACTATGTCACATAATATAACACCACGCGAAGGTTTCGCATTGTTTCGATCATTTTTGAATTTTTTATGCCCGTTTTAATCTATATATAATGTTTTATGTTTTACTTAATTTTTATTTACAAATGTGTAATATTTGAGTGTAGATAGATAGGTCTTATTTTTCTGCAAATTTTGATATATTATTTGTATTTTTCCGAATTAGAATGATTTAGTTATGATTTTTCAAAGTTTAATGAAATAAAATAAAAAAATAGCTACGCCGAGGGCAGCCGTCGGCGTAGCAGCTTGGTGGAGCTGGCCTAGACGATGGCTACGCCCGACGGTCAGACGCGTTTGGCCGTAATCTCCCATTCCTGTAGTGCTACCGCATCGAGACGATATTGGAATTTTAAGATCCTCGAATTGTAATACAAATTCAAATTGCCTCCAAAAGTTCATGGTTCAGAAGATGTTCGCCCATGCAATACTCTGAAGCTTGCCTTATATCTCTTGAATGGCCGATTCTCTCGCATTTTAGCACCTCGTCCCACTTCCTATGATCCGCTACATGATCATAGGAGTATGTACATGCATAAGTAAATAAATACACAATGTGTAAGGGAAGATACCTATTGGTCAAAAACATGTAGCGCATCGAGATTTTAAATCTTGTCCACGAGGCTGGGAGTATATTTGGGCCGAAAATGTTATAAAATTTATCGAAAAATACCGAATATGCTCTATTTCTTTTCTTCCATCTATGAGGAAAATCCAGAGTACAATGGGCGAATAAGATGTAGGACAACAGAGCATGATTATTAGCTAGTATAATTGGGGCAATAAGAGAAATTTGTTATCTTTAGTAACATAATTTTAACGGAAGCTTTTCTGAGTCGCTCCTCTCCCGAGTAGCTCTGGAGGCCCTCCCAATCCAAACCCTAGAAGCCCCTCCGTTCTCCATCCTTTGACCACTGCTGTTGCTGCCTCCCAAGTGGCGGCACCCATTACGTTCAAGACGGTGGGCAGGTGAGGTGGGTCTTAGCGGTTTTACATGGGGGAAGGTGGGATGTCGGCTGGGGCACATGGCGGCGTGGCCATTCTAGCAGGTGCCTGAGGTTCTCTAGTGGAGTGGAGGCGGTAGTGAGTTGTTGGTGCGGCCGTCTTTGGCAACCATGACTTTTGATCTGGTCGCAAGGCCATAACTGGGTCAAGGCCCTAATCGCTAGAGGGGCCCACCTGTGCCCTGCTGCGTGGGAGTCTAGGTTGTGGCCTTGGCTACGACGACAACCTCAGCCTACACGCTGGTCTACCACCTTCCTTTTGGCCACCAAGAGGAAAATGACTAGCGGCATGGGGGCCTACTAGTCTTGCATATAAAGATGGTGGTCCTAGTGCTCTTCTCTCATCAAGGCAGCGTTCTGCGTGTTTCACCCTCTTTGATTTGCCATCGACGTGTTTTGGATATTCTACCGGAGATCTTCATAGATTGATCCATGAAGCTTCTAGATATCCGGATAGGATAGAATCCACTGCGTGCGTGTCCATATCAGCCTGTGTGGTTACATGAGGGCGCGACGCGAAGCTCCGCTTGATGTTGAAACCATGGGACATGTCGTCATCTCGATGTCCATGGTGTACAGAGTGGTGGAGAAGGTCATGGTGGCTGAGATTGGAGGATCAGTTTTAGTAGATGCGGTCTTCGAGGCATTGAATACTTTGTTTCATAGGCGTCGGTATTTGTATCAATTCAGATACGATACCTACGAGTAAATGAAGTACAAAAAAATCCAACCATTTAACCAAAAAATATATAGATCTGGAAGGCAACACTAGAACCCCAAATCCAACCTTAAAACGACTCGCTCCACCACTCGCTCAGCTCCTAGCTTGGGAAGATGACGCGGCTTCCAAAACAAAGTCTAACCATGGGCTTTACATGCGCTTTGCTGAAGGTTAATTATCATGTTCATGCTTTGTTTCATCAGCTAGCTTAACAATAATAACAACGACACAAGTGCAATTTACAACTCATTATGTACAAGAGTACACATGCACGATCTCAAATAAATGGTGATAACACCAATGAATCTATTACCAATAACTCAAGTTTCTCGTCCCAAATAATAAAAAAAACACAATTTGCCGTGCCAACAAGTCTTGCTGGTCTTCTGTCGAAGTTTCAGAGCGTGAATAATGTCAAGGAGCTGGTGCGGCAACAACTCGTCGCAGGAGTGAAGGCTGCTTTATCCCTTCTGAGGCTACACCGCCCTGATGTAGATTTGTCTTCTGTAGCCACTGGACCACCTCTTTGGCCGGATGGTGGTGAGTGGGATATGGGTCCGGATTATGCGGCTGTAAGGCAGTATGCCGAACAAGTTGTAGATTTGTTTGAGCAGCGTGCTCAAGTTATTCTTCAAAATAAGTAGTACCTGTAAAAGAGATAGATATAAAATTTGTATGTACGTGTCTAGGCGCGTTTTGCCCTTTTGTTATAAAGATGCAGTTGTTGTTTGAGCACGTAGTGCTTTGTTTGCATACGTGTCCTTTTCGTTAGCCTGACGTGATCAACTACTCAGGTATACACGTGTTATCCTCAGTCGATGAGATTGTGAGGTGGGGGAAGCCCCCTAGTGCATTTGTAGCATGTAGTAAAGGTGTAAATAGTAAAACAAAATTTTGGGGCGAGACACTTAGCTTTATTTATATCGTAATGGAGGAAGTACATTGTTCGGCTGAGTAGCCTTGGCTGAATAGCCTTATTGAAAGTAAAGGGATAGAATCGTCGCAAGTGCGCGATGTTCCATGGGTTGGAGTATGCGACTCCAGACTCCACGTGCTTGAGGCGATAGGCGCCACCTGGAATGACTTCGGTGATGATGTAGGGTCCTTCCCATGGTGACTCGAGTTTTTTCGGTCGCTCTTGCTTGAGTCGCAAGACGAGGTCTGCTTCGACGAAGGACCTTGGGCGCAGCCGACGGCTGTGGTAGTTGCGGAGACTCACCGGTACACGCCGATCGAGTTGTTACGTCTCTTGCCTCGTCGAGTGTGTCGACGTCTTCGAGTGCAGCCGTGGATTCGCCGGTATGTGACGACCGGGGGCCTGGTGGCGTGGCTGGTAATGCGGCGCTCCATGCACCATGAAGAACGGTGTGTAGCCGGTGGAGCTGTTTGGCGTGGTCCGCAAGCTCCATAGGACGGATGGTAGCTCTTCCGTCCAGGCTCCGGCCTTTCGTTCGAGTGGGCTCATGAGGCGCTTCTTGATGCCGGGCCGATTAGGCCGTTGGCCTTTTCCACCTGCCTGTTCGTTTGGTGTGCCACCGAGGCGTATGTGATGTTGATCACGAGGCCTTCAGAAGTCTTAGAATTCTTTGGAGATAATGTTCGATCCATTATCGGTGATGATCTTTGTCTTGACGCCGAACCGTAGACAATGGACTCAAAGAATTTTACTACGCCTTGCCTTTGGTTAGTGACTAGCATGGCTTCGACCCACTTGTTGAATTTGTCGACTGCGACCAGGAGGTAGACGTGCCCCACTTTCGAGGACTTTGGCAGTTTGCCAATCATGTCGAGGCCCCATTGAGCGAAGGGCCAGGCTATAGGTATGGGCCTGAGCTCTGATCCGGGTGCATGTGGTTTGTCGGCGAACCTTTGGCACCCCTTGCATCTTCGGACGATGTCCTTTGCGTCGCTCATGGCCGTTGGCTAGTAGAATCCAGCTCAGAGCTTTGGCGACAAGGATCGTGCTGCGTGGTGGCCGCAGATGCCCTCGTGGATGTCTTGGAGGATGGTTTTCCGTCAGCGATGTTGACGCATCTTTGTAGTACACCGTGAATCGCGCCAGGCTGCTTCGCCATTGATGATGGTGAAATCTTTTGACCGGCGAGATATGCGCCGCATCCGCTCGACCGTCAGCGCTCTCCGCTTATCAAGAATCGAGGTACGATCGCGTCCAAGTTTCTTCGACTGCCATGACCTGCATCAGGTTGACCATAGCAACCTTTGTGTCCAGTTTCTCGGGTCCTTCATGTCCTTCGGGCAGCGTAGCCCCCGAGTGTTCTACTTCTTCGGGTGATCCCTTGGGAATTTCCGCTGATGGATGGCACAGATCTGTTCGAGGAACACACCCTGTGGCACCTTTGCGCAGGTGGATCCGATGTTGGCGAGTCTGTCGGCTTTCTCGTTGCTTTCTCTTCCAACGTGCCGAAGCTCGCAGCCGTCGAATTCTCCTTCGAGTGCGTTGTAGAGTCGCAGATGCTGCGATCATGTTTTCGGCGTGTGCTTTTCGCTCATCGTCTGCTGGACGACGAGGTTGGAGTCACCGTAGATGACCAGGTGCGTTGCGCCGCAGATCTTTGCCATCCTCATGCCATGGATGAGAGCTTCGTATTCGGCCTCATTGTTGGAAGCTCGAAATTTCATCCGGAGGACGTACTTCATCTGGTCGCCCTGCGGGGAGGTCAGTATTACCCCGGCTCCTGCTCCAGCCTCACGCTTGGAGCCGTCAGAGTGCATCGTCCATGACTGTGACATGTCTAGGGTGTCCGCAGCAGCTCCATCCAATGTACAAGGAAGTCCGGGAGGACTTGAGATTTGATTGCGAGTCGCTTCTCGTAGACGATGTCTAGGGGTGACAGCTCGATGCCCCATAGGGCCACGCGTCCTGTGGCCTCTGGGTTATTCAGGATGCTGTTCAAAGGTGCCTCGTTGACCACCATCACCTAGTGCTCCTGGAAGTAATGACTCAACCGACGAGCCGTCATGAACACGCCATAGGCGAGTTTTTGGTAGTGCGGATACCTCTGTTTTGTTTGCGTCAATACCTCGCTGAGGTAGTAAATTGGGCGTTGGACCCCATGGGTTTTGCCTTCTTCGGGTCGCTCGACCACTAGCACGGTGCTGACCACCTGATGTGTGGCTGCTATGTACAGCAGCAGAGGCTCGCACTCCTTTGGTGTGACCAAAACGGGCGAGGTGGAGAGTAGGCGCTTGAGACTTTCGAATGCGTTGTCGGCTTCGGGCGTCCACTCGAATTTATCTGCCTTGCGTAGCAGTTGGTAGAATGGCAGGGCCTTATCGCCCATGCGGCTGATAAACCTGCTCAATGCCGCTATTCGCCCTGCGAACTGCTGGACACCCTTGAGATTCTTTGGCTTCTCCATCGCCATGATGGCCCGGATTTTCTTCGGGTTTGCCTCGATCCCTCGCTGGGAGATGAAGTAGCCAAGGAGTTGTCCTGATGGAAAATGCCTTTTTGGTGCGACAAAAAGGAAAGCTTCGTCCTGCAACATTGTTCGCCATCCCATGATGCATGTGTATGCACAATATGGACACATTATCACAAACTATGCCTTGAAATCTAGCCATAACATTGGTCATTTGACCAGAAAGCCAAGAATAAACATCGGATGAGATATGTCATTTTGTGAAGGTTTCTTTGAGACATAATCAATATACCAAGTTTTATATTTTTATTTCTAACTATGTCACATAATATAACACCACGCGAAGGTTTCGCATTGTTTCGATCATTTTTGAATTTTTTATGCCCGTTTTAATCTATATATAATGTTTTATGTTTTACTTAATTTTTATTTACAAATGTGTAATATTTGAGTGTAGATAGATAGGTCTTATTTTTCTGCAAATTTTGATATATTATTTGTATTTTTCTGAATTAGAATGATTTAGTTATGATTTTTCAAAGTTTAATGAAATAAAATAAAAAAATAGCTACGCCGAGGGCAGCCGTCGGCGTAGCAGCTTGGTGGAGCTGGCCTAGACGATGGCTACGCCGACGGTCCAGACGTTTGGCCGTCGGCGTAACTTCCCATTCCTGTAGTGCTACCTGCATCAGAGACGATATTGGAATTTTAAGATCCTTCTGAATTGTAATACAAATTCAAATTGCCTCCAAAAGTTCATGGTTCAGAAGATGTTCGCCCATGCAATACTCTGAAGCTTGCCTTATATCTCTTGAATGGCCGATTCTCTCGCATTTTAGCACCTCGTCCCACTTCCTATGATCCGCTACATGATCATAGGAGTATGTACATGCATAAGTAAATAAATACACAATGTGTAAGGGAAGATACCTATTGGTCAAAAACATGTAGCGCATCGAGATTTTAAATCTTGTCCACGAGGCTGGGAGTATATTTGGGCCGAAAATGTTATAAAATTTATCGAAAAATACCGAATATGCTCTATTTCTTTTCTTCCATCTATGAGGAAAATCCAGAGTACAATGGGCGAATAAGATGTAGGACAACAGAGCATGATTATTAGCTAGTATAATTGGGGCAATAAGAGAAATTTGTTATCTTTAGTAACATAATTTTAACGGAAGCTTTTCTGAGTCGCTCCTCTCCCGAGTAGCTCTGGAGGCCCTCCCAATCCAAACCCTAGAAGCCCCTCCGTTCTCCATCCCTTCGGCCACCGTTGTTGCCGTCTCCGTGAGTGGCGGCACCCATTACGTTCAAGACGGTGGGCAGGTGAGGTGGGTCTTAGCGGTTTTACATGGGGGAAGGTGGGATGTCGGCTGGGGCACATGGCGGCGTGGCCATTCTAGCAGGTGCCTGAGGTTCTCTAGTGGAGTGGAGGCGGTAGTGAGTTGTTGGTGCGGCCGTCTTTGGCAACCATGACTTTTGATCTGGGCTGCAAGGCCATAATCTGGGCTGCAAGGCCCTAATCTGGCTAGAGGGGCCCACCCAGGCCCACTGCTGCGTGGGAGTCTAGGTTGTGGCCTTGGCTACGACGACAACCTGCAGCTACACGCTGGTCTACCACCTTCCTTTTGGCCGATCCGATGGGAAAATGACTAGCGGCATGGGGGCCTACTAGTCTTGCATATAAAGATGGTGGTCCTAGTGCTCTTCTCTCATCAAGGCAGCGTTCTGCGTGTTTCACCCTCTTTGATTTGCCATCGACGTGTTTTGGATATTCTACCGGAGATCTTCATAGATTGATCCATGAAGCTTCTAGATATCTGGATAGGATAGAATCCAGCCGTGCGTGTCCATATCAGCCTGTGTGGTTACATGAGGGCGCGACGCGAAGCTCCGCTTGATGTTGAAACCATGGGACATGTCGTCATCTCGATGTCCATGGTGTACAGAGTGGTGGAGAAGGTCATGGTGGCTGAGATTGGAGGATCAGTTTTAGTAGATGCGGTCTTCGAGGCATTGAATACTTTGTTTCATAGGCGTCGGTATTTGTATCAATTCAGATACGATACCTACGAGTAAATGAAGTACAAAAAAATCCAACCATTTAACCAAAAAATATATAGATCTGGAAGGCAACACTAGAACCCCAAATCCAACCTTAAAACGACTCGCTCCACCACTCGCTCAGCTCCTAGCTTGGGAAGATGACGCGGCTTCCAAAACAAAGTCTAACCATGGGCTTTACATGCGCTTTGCTGAAGGTTAATTATCATGTCTGCCTGTTTTGTTTCATCAGCTAGCTTAACAATAATAACAACGACACAAGTGCAATTTACAACTCATTATGTACAAGAGTACACATGCACGATCTCAAATAAATGGTGATAACACCAATGAATCTATTACCAATAACTCAAGTTTCTCGTCCCAAATAATAAAAAAAACACAATTTGCCGTGCCAACAAGTCTTGCTGGTCTTCTGTCGAAGTTTCAGAGCGTGAATAATGTCAAGGAGCTGGTGCGGCAACAACTCGTCGCAGGAGTGAAGGCTGCTTTATCCCTTCTGAGGCTACACCGCCCTGATGTAGATTTGTCTTCTGTAGCCACTGGACCACCTCTTTGGCCGGATGGTGGTGAGTGGGATATGGGTCCGGATTATGCGGCTGTAAGGCAGTATGCCGAACAAGTTGTAGATTTGTTTGAGCAGCGTGCTCAAGTTATTCTTCAAAATAAGTAGTACCTGTAAAAGAGATAGATATAAAATTTGTATGTACGTGTCTAGGCGCGTTTTGCCCTTTTGTTATAAAGATGCAGTTGTTGTTTGAGCACGTAGTGCTTTGTTTGCATACGTGTCCTTTTCGTTAGCCTGACGTGATCAACTACTCAGGTATACACGTGTTATCCTCAGTCGATGAGATTGTGAGGTGGGGGAAGCCCCCTAGTGCATTTGTAGCATGTAGTAAAGGTGTAAATAGTAAAACAAAATTTTGGGGCGAGACACTTAGCTTTATTTATATCGTAATGGAGGAAGTACATTGTTCGGCTGAGTAGCCTTGGCTGAATAGCCTTATTGAAAGTAAAGGGATAGAATCGTCGCAAGTGCGCGATGTTCCATGGGTTGGAGTATGCGACTCCAGACTCCACGTGCTTGAGGCGATAGGCGCCACCTGGAATGACTTCGGTGATGATGTAGGGTCCTTCCCATGGTGACTCGAGTTTTTTCGGTCGCTCTTGCTTGAGTCGCAAGACGAGGTCTGCTTCGACGAAGGACCTTGGGCGCAGCCGACGGCTGTGGTAGTTGCGGAGACTCTGCTGGTACACGCTGATCGAGCTGTTGCTACGTCTCTTGCCTCGTCGAGTGTGTCGACGGCGTCTTCGAGTGCAGCCGTGGATTCGGCATTTTTCCGGGGGGCTGGTGGTGCCCGGGTGGTAATGCAGTACGGCTTCGGCTCCATGCACCATGAAGAACGGTGTGTAGCCGGTGGAGCTGTTTGGCGTGGTCCGCAAGCTCCATAGGACGGATGGTAGCTCTTCCGTCCAGGCTCCGGCCTTTCGTTCGAGTGGGCTCATGAGGCGCTTCTTGATGCCAGCGCCGATTAGGCCGTTGGCCTTTTCCACCTGCCCGTTCGTTTGCGGGTGTGCCACTGAGGCGTATGTGATGTTGATCACGAGGCCTTCGTAGAAGTCTTAGAATTCTTTGGAGATAATGTTCGATCCATTATCGGTGATGATCTTTGTCTTGCAGACGCGAACCTCAGACAATGGACTCAAAGAATTTTGACGGTCTTGCCCTTTTGGTTAGTGACTAGCATGGCTTGACCCACTTGGTGAATTTGTCGATTGCGACCAGGAGGTGAGCGTGCCCCCTTTCGAGGACTTTGGCAGTTTGCCAATCATGTCGAGGCCCCATTGAGCGAAGGGCCAGGCTATAGGTATGGGCCTGAGCTCTGATCCGGGTGCATGTGGTTTGTCGGCGAACCTTTGGCACCCCTTGCATCTTCGGACGATGTCCTTTGCGTCGCTCATGGCCGTTGGCTAGTAGAATCCAGCTCGTAGAGCTTTGGCGACAAGGGATCGACTGCCTGCGTGGTGGCCGCAGATGCCCTCGTGGATGTCTTGGAGGATGGTTTTCCCGTCACTGATGTTGACGCATCTTTGTAGTACACCCGTAATACTGCGCTTGTACAGCTCGCCATTGATGATGGTGAAATCTTTTGACCGGCGAGATATGCGCCGGGCATCCGTCGGACTGTCAGGCAGCTCTCCGTTTATCAAGAACTGTAGGTACGATCGCGTCCAAGTTTCTTCGACTGCCATGACCTGCATCAGGTTGACCATAGCAACCTTTGTGTCCAGTTTCTCGGGTCCTTCATGTCCTTCGGGCAGCGTAGCCCCCGAGTGTTCTACTTCTTCGGGTGATCCCTTGGGGAATTTCCGCTTGATGGATGGCACACAGATCTGTTCGAGGAACACACCCTGTGGCACCTTTGCGCAGGTGGATCCGATGTTGGCGAGTCTGTCGGCTTTCTCGTTGCTTTCTCTTCCAACGTGCCGAAGCTCGCAGCCGTCGAATTCTCCTTCGAGTGCGTTGTAGAGTGCGCGGTACGCGATCATGTTTTCGGCGTGTGCGTCGCTTTTCATCGTCTGGACGACGAGGTTGGAGTCACCGTAGATGACCAGGTGCGTTGCGCCACAGATCTTTGCCATCCTCATGCCATGGATGAGGGCTTCGTATTCGGCCTCGTTGTTGGAAGCTCGGAATTTCATCCGGAGGACGTACTTATCCGGTCGCCTGTGAGGTCGATATACCCGGCTCCTGCTCCAGCCTCACGCTTGGAGCCGTCAGAGTGCATCGTCCATGACTGTGACATGTCTGGGGTGTCTGGCAGCTGCAGCTCCATCCAATGTACAAGGAAGTCCGGGAGGACTTGAGATTTGATTGCGAGTCGCTTCTCGTAGACGATGTCTAGGGGTGACAGCTCGATGCCCCATAGGGCCACGCGTCCTGTGGCCTCTGGGTTATTCAGGATGCTGTTCAAAGGTGCCTCGTTGACCACCATCACCTAGTGCTCCTGGAAGTAATGACTCAACCGACGAGCCGTCATGAACACGCCATAGGCGAGTTTTTGGTAGTGCGGATACCTCTGTTTTGTTTGCGTCAATACCTCGCTGAGGTAGTAAATTGGGCGTTGGACCCCATGGGTTTTGCCTTCTTCGGGTCGCTCGACCACTAGCACGGTGCTGACCACCTGATGTGTGGCTGCTATGTACAGCAGCAGAGGCTCGCACTCCTTTGGTGTGACCAAAACGGGCGAGGTGGAGAGTAGGCGCTTGAGACTTTCGAATGCGTTGTCGGCTTCGGGCGTCCACTCGAATTTATCTGCCTTGCGTAGCAGTTGGTAGAATGGCAGGGCCTTATCGCCCATGCGGCTGATAAACCTGCTCAATGCCGCTATTCGCCCTGCGAACTGCTGGACACCCTTGAGATTCTTTGGCTTCTCCATCGCCATGATGGCCCGGATTTTCTTCGGGTTTGCCTCGATCCCTCGCTGGGAGATGAAGTAGCCAAGGAGTTGTCCTGATGGGACGCGCAAGGCGCATTTTTCGGGATTGAGCTTGATCCTGTAGCGGTCGAGATTATCGAACGTCTCGCGGAGATTGTCGACGAGTGTTTTCGCCTCTCTGGTTTTGATGACTATGTCGTCGACATAGACTTGGATGTTGCGACCGATCTGGTCCTTCAGGCATGCCTGCATGCATCGCTGGTACGTGGCACCTGCGTTCTTTAGCCCAAAGGGCATTGTGTTGTAGCAGAACACTCCGAACGGTGTGATAAACGTTGTTTTCTCTTGATCTTCGACCTTGAGTCGAATCTGGTTGTAGCCTGAGTAGGCGTCGAGGAAGGAGAGTTACTCGCATCCTGCAGTCGAATCGATGATCTGGTCGATCTGAGGAAGAGGGAAGTGGTCCTTTGGGCAGTGCTTGTTTAGCGATGTGAAATCCACGCACATCCGCAGGATGTCCGTGTCCTTCTTTGGGACCATCACTGTATTTGCAAGCCACTCGCTTTCTTTGATCTCCCTGATGAAGTCTGCAGCGAGTAGTCTGTTGATTTCCTTCCCGATAGCTTCGGCTCATGGCTCGGACAGTCTCCGGATGGATTGCTTGACGGGCTTGGTGTCTGGAAAGACGTTGAGTGCGTGCTCGGCGAATTCCCTGGGAACTCCTGGCATG
The DNA here is from genome assembly GCA_023614405.1 of Avena insularis. NCBI lineage: Eukaryota > Viridiplantae > Streptophyta > Magnoliopsida > Poales > Poaceae > Avena > Avena insularis. Next base: position 393,614,378 of record CM042695.1, read on the forward strand.
TCCGCAGGACACAAGGCGAAGATTTCCCAGCGCTCACGGAGGAATTCGACGAGCGTGCTTTCCTATGCGGGACTGAGGTCGTTGGCGATCAGCGCCGTCTTGGAGGCATCCGTCGGGTGGACCTGCACCTTTTTTGTGTTGACGGTAGAATCGAAAGACATGTCGGGTGCGTTTTGTCTTGCGACTGGGGGTGCCCCGTTGTGCGTCACCTCGCGGAGCTTTACGAGCTCGTCTTGCATGCCAAAGGACTGGGAGATTCTGTTGAAATCCCTGTCGCATTGGTCCGATCGGGTGAAGCTCCCGTGGACTGTGATGACGCCCTGGGTCCTAGCATCTTGAGTAGCAGGTATGCGTAGTGTGGGACGACCAAGAACCTTGCGAATGCTACACGCCCGAGGATGGCGTGGAATTGTGATGGCCAGTCCACCACTTTGAATTCGAGCCGCTCGAGTCGGAAGTTATCCGGCTTGCCGAAGATGACGTCGAGCCATATTTTGCCCAGGGGGAATATGCCCTTCCCTGGAACGATGCCGTGGAACGTTGTGTCTGACTGTTCCAGGCTGCACTGCGGGTGACATGGTTGTACCCTACGGGTGCGTGACCTCAGCATACCTGGTCCAGCCCAAGGAAGGCCCACGGCAGACGTACGCCGGCCCATGAAGACTTTCGGGTGGCCCAGGCCCATGACGCCTTCGGATCCTTGGAGAGCAAGACTAGAGTAGATAGGAAATTCAAAGGGATAAACCCTAGAACTTGTAACCGACTAGGTCTGTGCCTGGGACCTGCCTAAATCTATATAAAGGCCAGGAGGGCACGACCTAGAGGGGTCGACTCATACTTTCGCATACACACCTCCACGCCAGATCGAATCTGCGCACCCCTGTAATCTTTGGTTCCGCCATAATCAAAGAGCAGACAAGCAGGAGTAGGGTTTTCCCTCCGGGGGCCTGAACCTGGGTAAATCTCGTGTCCCCTGGTTGCTTGTTCTAACTGCTCCGACTTCCAAATCCCGTCTTCTCCAAAACCCAAGTCCATAACAATGGGCATTGACGAAATTAAACCTCGTCAGCGGGATCCACATTGCTGCTAGAGTGCTTGCGAACATCAGGTTGATGCCGCTGCCGCCGTCCATGAAGACGCGGCTCATCTCGAAACCTCCGATCTGTGCCTCCAAAGACTGTGGCAAGATGACCGGGCGAGGATCCGCAAGGTGATCCGAACGGCTGAATGTAATGCAGGACTCCGATCCACTGAGGTACTCAGGGATGGCGGGTGGAGTTGCTACGGCCAGGTTGATCTGACGAGTGATTTTCTTATGCACCCTATTCGTTGGGCGCCCCTTCTGGATCATCAGTGCTCCTTTCGGCGGGGGATACCCGTTCCCGGCGTTGTTCTGTGCTAGTGCGACTGGGTGATTCGGACCTCCTACAGGTGGTGGTGGAGGAGCTCCGTGCGCTACCTCACCTGGCGCGGGTGCGTTCCCGAACGCAGGAATTGGGGCTTGCTGCCTCATCTGAACCATGCTTTCGCTGAGCTTCTAGAACTCGCGGCAGTCCTTGAGCATGTGGCTTGCCTTCTTTTTGCCATCCTGCTTGTCGATGTAGAAGTGGATGGTGTGACGAGGTTTTTATTATCTTTGAGTTGTCGTTATATTAATAATCATGGCGCCTTTGCCTGTCTTTGGCGTCCTCCATCGCGGTTTCCTCGGTATCCTCCGATCCGCGTTGGAGTGCGGGCGGATCGCGGCATTTTTATCGCCGACCATGTCGGGTCCGTCGTGATCGTCGTAGACGCGCGATCTCCTCTTGCTACAACGCTCTCGTCGTCGGCCGTAGTCGTCCTCTTCCTCCGAGTGTGCTCGGTGGACGGAGTCTTCGCCGTCGGCCCACCTGTTGGCGATGTCCATGAGGTGGTCGAGTGTTTTGGGCTTGACGCGCCCGAGTTCCTCCTTGAAGTCCTGGCGCTTGACGCCGTCCTTAAAGGCGTCGATGGCCCTCTCTTCGGAGATGTGTGTTGTGGAGTTATTGGTGTTGGACCAGCATAGTATGTACGAGCGAATGGATTCGCCCGTTCTTTGAGTACAGGCTCGCAGTTCTTCGATCGAAGCGGGCCTCTTGCTAGTGCCTTTAAAGTTTCGGATGAAACTGTAAGCCAACTCCTCCCAGCTTCGGATGGACCTTGAGGATAGGCTGCTAAGCCAGATCCGAGCTGCGCCTGTTAGCTGAAGCTGAAGGCATTGCATGGCGGTTTCTTTGTTGCCGCCGTGCAATTTGACGGATGACAGGTGATCGCTGAGCCATGCCTTTGGGTCTTGCATGTCGTCGAACTTCGGAGTATCCGAAGGAAGTTTGAAATTACGCGGCATCTTTGTTCGTCGAACAGATCTGCTGAAGCATCGGGCTCCGCAAAGTTCTCCTTCGTCTTCGTCCATCTCAGATTCAGACGAGCATGCGCGCTTGGTTCGTGCTTTGTCTATTTTGCGCTGTGTCAGCGCGTCCCTGGCGTCGTAGTCACGGTTATGATGGCGCGAGCTCTTCTTCCTTCGAGGAAGGTCATGTTCCTCTTCTTCAGATGAAGGGGTGGGGCTGTGGTCGTGCCTGGCCGGAGCTTTCTTCTTTGGCTCCGTAGGAGCTTCCTGGTGGAGCGCGGCTCCGACGAGTCCGAGTCCGGTAAGTGCGGACTTATGCATGGCTCTTTTCGGGTCCCCCTCCGGAGGTGGGTGGGCCGCTAGGTACGCAGTGGCTGCCATGATCGCAGCTTGCGGCGTTTTCGGGATGACGTTGCCGTCGGCGTCCATCCATGAAGGATGTGTGGAGAGTTCGGGTCACCTCACGATGCTCTTTGGGATCCATGTTCTCCACCCGAGAGCGGTGCTTGTTTCCTTGGTTGCCATTCGTGCTAGAGCCGATGCCCATGGCGGAGAGCGCAGCTCGTCGCGCGCTGGACTCTGAGGCTGCTTGCTTGCGTTTGTCAAGCGTCTCTTGCATCTTGACCTGTTTCTTGTGCTCCTCGATGAGGAGGAAGTGGTATGCCATCAGTAGTTCTCGTGAGGCGTCTGCAGGCAAGACTGTGTTTCCCGCCACGGCGGCGCGTGCTTGGGCCCATCCCTCCTTGTTGAGGCGGATGACGTGGCCGTTGTTCTCCCCTTCGGGTGGGGGGGACTGGCTTCTTCTGTTCCCGCCGTTTCTGTCCTGCGGGTTGGGGTTCGAGTTGGGCGGCGGGTTGGGTGGTTGCTGATCCACGTCGCTCTGGATGACTACGGCGCATTGGTAGCGCTCATAGATTGGTCCGCTGCTGCCACAGCTTTCGGATCCGGAACCGTAGGTCCCTTCATCCGATGGCGGATCGCACAGATCGGAGTTGGTTCTTCTTGCCGTAGGACTCATCTGTTGATGATGATGTGCGTAGCACAGGGTGTGGAGCCCACGAAGCGGGCCCGATCGATGGTAGGGGCACCGCTCGAGGCGGAGGTGCCGGTCGTCCACCCGGCGAAGCGTAAAACCGAATAAGATCTCGAGTCCGTCGCCTACAGGCTCGAAGTCCTTCATGGTGGCCGGCGAGTGGGCGGTGAAGTCGAAAGCGCCGAAGAGGAGGTGACTCTCCGTCGCCACAGAGTTGTAGATCGTTCGGGTTGGGACCATCACGATCGCACAATCAGCGTCCCCAGTTCCCACAGACGGCGCCAATTGACGAGGTTTGATCTCGTCAATGCCCATTGTTATGGACTTGGGTTTTGGAGGAGATGGGGATGCTGGAGATCGCAGAACGGTTAGCAAACAAGCAACACGGGGACACGAGTTTTACCCAGGTTCAGGCCCCCGGAGGGAAAACCCTACTTCTGCTTGTCTGCTCTTGATTACGGCGGAACCGAAAGTTACAGGGTGCGCAGATTCGATCTAGCGTGGAGGTGTGTATGCGAAAGTATGAGAGAGAGAGAGATCTAGGTCGTGCCCTCCTAGCCTTTATATAGACTCAGGCAGGTCCCGGGCATAGACCTAGTCGGTTACAGGTTCTAGGGTTTTACCCCTTTGAATTTCCTATCTACGCTAGTCTTGCTCTCCAAGGATCCGAAGGCGTCATGGGCCTTGGCCACCCGAAAATCTTCATGGGCCGCCGTACATCTGCCGTGGGCCTTCCTTGGGCTGGACCAGGTATGCTGAGATCATGTACCCGTAGGGTATAACCATGTCAATGTCCATCGTCGTTGCTGATTCCCATGATAAGGAGGGAGTAGTTCTTCCTCAAGGCTAAGGGCTCTGCCGGTAGATATGTGTTCATCTCTCTCTCTATGCATGATCATATTATGATCATGAGCTTTATAATCAAGTAGATCTATTCTGTTACTCAAGTGCTTTAATAGATCTCCGACTCTCCCCACGTATGTGAAAGTCACAACGTGCACACCGTGTGGCACTTAGGCTAAAGATCACATAAATACTTGTCATAAGTTATATTTGGAGTTGGTTGTCTCTATGAAATTGTGGTGGTTGAAGGAACCATCTAGTGCTCAAGGTGACAGTTTGGGGTTATCTAGATTGGGATTGCAAACTTTAAGCAGTGCTTTTATAGTCCTACCGGATTAGAGTTGTCCAACCGGAGAGTAGTTCAGAGTAGTATCATGAAGAGAAGATATTTATATGAGAATGTTCACTAGTGTAAGTATGATCCCTAGGCCTTGCTTCTAAGCATTGAAACACCGTTTACAATTAAATCTGTTGCATGTTTACTTGCTTCCATCTTTATTTCAGATTGCCTCTAGTCTCTCCCACGTCAACATCAAGCCAGAAAGCTCTTTTCTGGCGCCGTTGACGGGATCTACAGGACAACTTCAATCTTTTCCTCTCCGTCAGAAGTTGGTTGCCAAATGCCAATGTCTTTATTTATCTCTTGAGCATGCATAGTCGAGCCATCGCCCTTAGAAGATGCACACTACCGTTCTTGGGCTAAAACTGATTGCACCATATTCTCTCGTGCTAGGACATCCACGACGTGTCCAACCGATCCATGTTTGCCTTTCATTTACCACGAAATCAACAAACAAAAAACGAGCCACCAGATTTCATTATTATATCAATTTATGAGGAAATGAAACTTGACACTAGAATTACGAAAAGTCCTTTTGGCTCCCGAGCTCCGGTGCTTCCTGCTTATTAAAGAAATAAAAACTACACCTATAAGTTTAAAAAATCATGAAACAAAATCCTAGAAGTTGTTGATGATGTATCCTATAAGCGTGCAAAATCTCGATTTTAAGTGTTTTGTATTCCGAGGTATACAAAAATAAAAAGTGTACCTTTTTTGATTTGAAATCACTATACTATAGATCTTCAATTTTTTCAATTTTTTGTAGCTTAAAATACAGATTATTTCGAGTTGAGATTTTGCACGATTATGGTATACCAAGCACGTTTATTGAATATAATTTTGAAACTAGCGCCCATGTGCACCAAAATGCACATAATTTTTGAAACTCAAAAAATATGAATTTATATTCTTTTAAAGCGGGATCACTGATGCCATGTGCACCGAATCTCCACCCTAGGATTATAAGTTGTTTCAAATTTTTGTCTAGTTTAGAACAATTTTTTTATTGAGTTAGGCTTAAATAAAAAGGTTGATCACAACCTGGAAGGTGATAACTCAGCTTTAATAAAAATGATAGTGTATGGAGGGTTGGCAATGGTCACAATATTCGTATTTGGCGTGATGTGTGGGTGCCGAGAGAAGAAATAATCGACTATGATGGATGTCTAAGTTAATTGATAACAATGGCAGGTGGAATGTTCAGCTGATCGAGACTACTTTCTACCCAATTGACGCTGAAGCTATTCTCCGTATTAAGTTATCACCACATGTTTTTGATGATGTGTTGGCCTGGTTTCTGAAAAGTATGGCTCCTTTACTGTCCGATCGACTTACCAACTAGCATTCAATGATCTTTTAGGACAATTCTCCTTTGAATGCTCAAGTGTTAGTCCGTCGGGTGATGATCCGTGCTGGAATAAAATTTGGAGTGCCTATGTACCTTCGAAAGTTAAAACATTTGCTTGGAGAGTTGCTTCTAATGCTCTAGCTACGGAAGAAAACAAGGTGAGACGGAAGATACCTGTTACAGGCCTCTACAAGATCTGTAAATCAGAAGTGGAAGATGTTGCACATGCGATGGTATTCTGTCCACATGCAAAGCGATTTTGGAGTGGAATGAGGGACTGCTGGAACCTTCCTTCCACAACAGAACTCCATATTTCATCCCCTACGTAGTTCAAGTCGGTTATCCACTCCATCCCTGGCCACCTAGTGGAATAAACACTGCTCGTTGCCTAGAAGGCCTGGTATGAGAGGAATGAGATTATTCATGACAAACCACTTTCGTCTACTGAAGGTTCACGAAGATTTCTATGCAGCTATGCAAACACCCTTAGCTCCATCTCGATTATCTCAACTAACGATGCTGAAAGGAAATATGTTGCATGTACCTCTTGTGGATGATGTTAAAATATATTGTCCAGCCCTTTTCATCAGTTTGGAGTGCTGGTTACGTTGGCTAGTGCATGTAGTTTAATATGGTATCAGAGCCTAAGGTCTCGAGTTCGTGTCTTGGCTTTCGAAATTTATCCTAAAATTGCGGTTGCCCCCTCTGTGTCCACGTATAGGTCTCTTGAGTCATATGTGAGTTTCGCGCGCCGTCATTCTCTTTCGGTTGCACGTGGTGACTTCTCCCCGTCACACGTGAGAGGTGAGAGGGTTATTGAAGTGTATAAGTGGACTGCACTAGTCCTTTCCATCATTTTGGACCGTTGGTTGCGTTGGCTAGTGCATGAAGTTCAATAGATGCTTCAGCTGTTGTTGTGAAGGAAGCACCACGGTGTAAATGCTAGGTCAAGTCCCCAGCCGGGTGGGTAAAACTAACATTGACGGCTCGTTTAAAGAATATAATAGATCTGCGGGCATCGGTATGGTCCTTCGTGACGACACTGGTGCGATAATTTTTTTAGTGTGTCGTTCTCTATTGGACTGTGAGGATGCTTATGAAGCAGAATTAATGGCCTACAAGGAAGGCCTCGATTATGCTCTTCATTAGTCCAACTTGCCCATTATTGTGGAATCTGATTATGCACAATTGGTCCTGGCTGCTCTATCAAAAGATCATGATTGTTCTGCCTATTTGCATACTGTTTCGAAGATTCAAAGTTTACTTAGAGGTAATAGAAAGTGCTGTTTTGTAAAAGTATACCGTAGTTAGGTAAGAATCAGCCACTACCTTGCTAATTTGGCAAGGGCAGAGAACAAAACTATATTTTGGTTTAGGTCTGATAATGTCATCAGGTCAAAAAAAATGGTGACAGTGTCATCAGATAAAAAAAATAGTAGTGTCAGGCTTATATAAATAAAAAGGTTGATCACAACCCGAAAGGTGATAACTCAAAGTTAATAAACATGATAGTGTCATGAGGTTCTTATTGATTAATAAAAGGTATAGTTTTACCTGCAAAGAATAAAAATGATAATGTCATCAGGTCAAAAAAATGGTGACATTGTCATCAGATAAAAAAATAATAGTGTTAGGCTTATATAAATAAAAAGGTTGATCAGAGCCGGAAAGGTGATAACTCAAAGTTAATAAAAATGATAGTGTCATGAGGTAAAAAAAATTGTAGTGTCAGAAGTGGGGTTCGAACCCACGCCCTCGTAAGAGGACCAGAACTTGAGTCTGGCGCCTTAGACCACTCGGCCATCCTGACTTTACGTTAATTAATCCTATGATTAACTACATATTCAATAAACGTTTCTGACGCCCTGTTACTGACCGTCCGATTCCCCATTCTTCCACCAACGGCCATGATCAAAGCACTAACCCTTGCTTTCCTCTATAAGTCCTCCCCAGAACTATCGACCAAACCCTAACCCCTCTCCAAAACCCTAAACCCTTTCCCTCCCCTTCGGCGGCGCCGCCACCAGCACCTCGTCAGCTCGACACCATGAGGCCACCGATGAGAGGAGGAGGTAAGCATCCGCCACCCTCACCTCACGCTCCCTCTTCTTCTTCGCACTGTCCTCGATTCGGTCTTACCCGGTGATGTTTCGCTGTCCACAGGCGGTCGCAGCGGCGGCAGGAGTTTCGGCGGGAGAAGCGACGGCGGGGGCCGCGGTGGCGGCAGGGGGTTCGGTGGTAGGAGCGGCGGCAGGGGCGGTGGCAGGAGCGACCGCGGTAGGGGCCGCGGTGGCGGCAGGGGAGGAGGCAGGGGCGGTGCCGGCATGAAGGGCGGTAGCAAGGTGGTCGTGGTGCCCCACAAGCACGACGGCGTCTTCATCGCCAAGGCCAAGGAGGACGCGCTCTGCACAAAGAACATGGTCCCCGGGGAGTCCGTCTACGGCGAGAAGCGCGTCTCCGTCCAGGTAGCTCCCGCACTACCCTTACATGCCGCTGTTCGATGCACATTTTTGGTGCTGTTTCTAGGCTTAATTATTGGACAAATTTCAGATTCATCTTGGTCGCTAGTGCTTACCATCGTCCTTTATTTCAGTCAGTTGTTAAGTTCTGCTACTCTGTTATGCCTCCTGCACATGTGAACTGATAAGAACATGCTAAATCAGCCTAGATTCATTGTGGTCGTTAGTTCTTACATCTTATTCAGTGTCTGCTTCAGTTTGTTGATGATACATTCTGCTGCTCTGTTATGCTCATTTCACGTGTGAAATGGTGTTAATTACTGTTTGTTGTATTATGTAGAACGAGGACCAATCCAAGGTTGAGTACAGGGTGTGGAACCCATTCAGATCTAAGCTGGCTGCTGCCGTGCTGGGAGGTGTTGACAACATCTGGATTGTAAGTTCTTTGCACATCAGCTTGCATTCCGAACTGTTTGCAAACCTTGCTGGTCAATGCTGCAGTGTGTTTTTGCTTACTGTTGTTACTATACTTGACATTGATCTTGTGTTTAGGCTCCTGGTACTCGTGTGCTGTACCTTGGCGCTGCCTCAGGAACAACCGTGTCTCATGTGTCTGATATTGTTGGACCGGTGAGATCTCATCACAACCTCTTGTTTATTGTTATAAACGACTTGTGCTTTCTGTGAGTTGTCTTGATGGAGTTGATTGCTTGCAGACTGGGTTGGTGTATGCTGTTGAGTTCTCACACCGTAGTGGAAGAGATCTTGTCAACATGGCCAAGAAGAGGACCAATGTCATCCCCATCATTGAGGATGCTAGGCACCCGGCAAAGTACCGGATGCTGGTCGGCATGGTCGATGTTATCTTTTCAGATGTTGCACAGCCTGATCAGGTATACCCCATTATAAAAAGGTTCTTCCAAAGTTCTGTTTTTAATATCTTGCTTACGGTAAACCTCAGTTATTATTGTTTACAATTGACTGCTGTTTGCCTCTGTGCATCTCCTTCGCGAGTTGTTGGTGGCTTAGCAAAAGATGAGCTTTACTCGGATTCCCCTTCAGGACATCAAATTGGATGATGCAAAATCGAGTCTCTGATGCCTCTATGCCTCTTTTCTTATTTATTGCTTTGCTTCTCTTTGATTTTCCAATACTTAATTCATCATATCATGTTGGTTGTTATTTAGATTAGTTTCATTCAGTGCTTCACAATAATTGGTGCAATACCAATCTGCTGTTGCAGTTTGCAATGTTTTCCTGACTCTCTGTGGCTATATTGGAGCTTAGCAGATGATGAGCTAACTCGGATTCCCCTTCAGGACATCATTTGTATGATGCAAAATCGAGTTTCTGATGCGTTTATGCCCATTGCCAGATTCTTCCACCTTTTGTACAGTGCTTCTTTGTTTTGTCAATCACATTGCCCATGTCACTAGCTTGGTGTTAATATTCCTTTTATCTGCCTCTTCATTTCCTGTTTGCTTGCACAAGCTAAGTTTGGAAGGTTGTTGACAAGTAACCTGGCACCTTTCCCACTGCAACATATGATTAGCTTGCCTTGGTTCTGTTGAGAGCTCTCCTTTTCAAATGTCTCTCTGTTGTAAGTCATGATCTTGTCAATTATTTGAATATACAAGTAGGAAATATTTTCCCTTCTGTTGTGCCTAATAGAGGTAGTAGATGCTTGATTTGAGTTGGGCCATCCTTACATTGGTGGTTTTGGTACCCTTAGCATATTGCGGCATGGCATGGGCTATTTGCAAATATAATTTCATTGAGCATGTCTAAACAGTGTCACTGCATCTTTTGTCTCACAGGCTAGAATCTTAGCCCTTAATGCATCATACTTCTTGAAGAACGGTGGCCATTTCGTCATTTCAATCAAGGTACTGCTCAGTTTTGTACGTTTAAAGAATCGTCAATAAGCAAGAGACATACGTTCCTTGGAGCAACTTACCCTCAAGTATGCATTTTGCAGCTTCCATTGTTGATCTGACATTATTTATTATTATTTTGATGATCAGGCGAACTGTATCGACTCGACCATGCCTGCTGAGGCTGTGTTTGCTAGTGAAGTGGAGAAGCTCAAGGCTGACCAGTTCAAGCCCTCGGAGCAGGTGACCCTGGAGCCCTTTGAGCGTGACCACGCCTGCGTTGTGGGTGGCTACAGGATGCCCAAGAAGCAAAAGTGAGCTTAATATAAGAGAAGAAAAGGCCTGGCTGGCTGTTTTATGTCTGTGACCTGTTCTGATCAGATGTAATAGTAGTAGTAGTACTACCCCAATTGTTAGGGTTTTGTGGGAGATGCCTTGTGAGACAATGATGTGGCTGTTTTACAGCCATTTGGTTTATGTTAAGCTTAATTTGAGCACAAAATGGTTTATGTTCCTACACGTTCAAACCCTTGCAGTTGAGGTACCTTTTATCCCTCCATTTCTATGCTTACGGCGCAAATGTTTGGGCGCGTCCATTAAGCAGCGAACAATTAATCTCTCTCCATTTAGTTGGCCTAATTCCTCGTTTCTCTCTCAGGTTGTGGCCCTCTCTCTCATACCCAGTCGTGGCAATTCATGCGGATACTTTCCTCACCTGGCTTTGCCCGCGCCTCATGCGAACGGAGGGAGTATGTATTTGCTTAACTAGTTGTCTCACGGCTGCGCTTGGCTGAGCGCAGCGGAAACGAATTTCAAACAATTCCATGCCTAGATTCGTGCAGTTATTGCAAACCAGATCAGAGAGCATCAGTTTGTTTAGCAAACAAACAACTATTTCTGCTGTTGTAGATAAATGATCACGGTTAGAACAAATATGTTCTTTAGCTAATACAAATCCGCAGATGCTTGAACTAGACCATCAGTTTGTTTCATTGCAATATTCTATATGCAAACAAACAACTACTATTTCTGATGTTGTAGATAAAAGATCATGGTAGTGCTGCATATGTCTTAATCTTGGTCAACTAGTTGAATTCTGAAGATTGTTCTGTCTTTCTGTGATTACCATGTGCTGTTGGAAATGATTGTAGAAATTTTCTGTTATTGCCGCTGAAGCTCTCCTTTACATTCATAACTTATTCCAGAAGGATTTATCACACATGAACCCGGATTGCACGTTGTCACAGCTGTAAAGAAATGTGCAAGGATCCGTCACCAACGCACTTCTGAGACCTGCTTCCATGGAAAAACACAACTTAGGAGGAGGTTTGTTTAGTTTAGTGCAACCTGCTTCTATTGTTTGGAGGAGGTTCTCGTTCCTAAGTAGCGTATTGCTTATTTGCTTTTGACACTTCTATATGCATCTGAAGCCTTCTAAATTCTAATGTTATTGCATATATATAGTGTCCATTTCTCTGGAGTAGTTCGTGGGAGCTTACCGAAACGGATGAGCGGCGGCAGGTACAAATGGGCTCTCTGCACCTGGTCAAGCGGCATCCACACTTCCCATGGTCAAGCGAGCGTGTCAGGAGCCTGCATCAGCTAGCAGTGATTGAGATGCGCTTCTGTCTGTTCTTCAAGGCATGGCAAGCTTCCTGGTCCTGGACCCTGCTGGATCTCTCTCGTCATGGCAGGGCGACGACTCCATGTTGTCAATGGAAGGGAGTCTGATGCAATGCAATGCAGCAACAGAACAGGTCATGTCATCAAGATCAGCCTCCGCAACATCGACATGGACTACTGCTGCTAGCTACCCGGACATGAGCAGGCGAGATGAGCTCTTCTATGGCAACACCTGAGAGGTATCTTGATCTGAGTGTTAATGACTTCAACAGCATAATTAAGCATCCCTGTTGTGTTCTTGGCTTCTCTCAAGGACCTAAGGTATCTCAAGCTCTCGTGGGCAGGATTCAGTGGGAGCATACTTTCCCAACCTGGCAATCTCTCAAAGTTGAAATACCTAGATGTCCGTTAGAATATTGAGGCTGAGCTTAGAAACCTCAAGAAAGACCTCATGGAAGAATATGACAAATTAGATATCAAATCTGAGTCAAGAGGAGCTGTCCCCTGAGGACCACCTCAGACCTAAACAGATTTATGCAGAGGTGCATTCTCGTTGGCTTAAACAAGAGGTTAAAGCAAAGCAAAGGGCTAGGGATAGAGATATAAAAGAGGGAGATAGGAATATAACTTACTTTCATGCAATAGCTAATGAGAGGAGAAGAAAAATGTCGGTTAGTTCATACTCTGGATAGGTCTGATGGGGCAGTTTCAGATGATGCTGGCATGTTGGATGTAGCTACCAAGTTTTACCAAGAATTATTTAGGAAAGATCCTCTATCTGGTTGTTCCCTCGAAGACGATTTTTCTCTCCCTAAGAAAAAGGCACTAAAGAACAAAATCAGGGCCTGGAAGCTCCATTCATTGAGGAAGAAGTAAAAAAAAAAGTTATTTTTGAATCTTACTCAAATGGAGCCACTGGCCTTGATGGTCTACCTTTTATCTTCTTCCAGCAGTTTTGGGATACTATAAAAAGTGATATAATGCTTATGTTTGACGATTACTACCTTGGTAACTTGATCTCTATAGACTCAACTTTGCCATCTTAACTTTAATTCCTAAGGAACTCGATGCGTGTACCCGGGCTCCTACCGCACGCGTCGCTCTTGGAGGAGCGACACGGGTGGAACCCTAAGCCGCCGCCGTCCCAGACTCCTCCTCTTGCTGCCACCGGAGGACGTCGGTGGGTAAATCCTGGACGGTCGACGGTGGCGGTAGGGATGCTTCCTCGCATGGTGGCCTGTCCCGCGCAGAGTGCCCCTTGGGCGCTCGAAGGTTGTCGCCCCGACGAAGATCTGATGGTGATGGGGTCTGGAAGCCGGGGCAGTGGCCTTGGCCTTTGATGGCGGTCGTCCCTTGGTGGATGGCAACGCGGGTCGCATCTGCTGGTAGGCACATAGTCCTAGGGTTTCTCTCTGGCCAAGACGAAGATCTTCCTTTGGTGTGTTTCCATTGATATGGTGGCAGTGCTGTGTTCCGGAAGGCTCCGCGATGAACTCCCATGGGCGATTCATGCCCGGAGATTTCTGGAACGGATGGGATTCGGTCGCGTGCAACCATTTTTTTCTAACCGTTTGGTTCCAGAGGGAGCGAGACGAAGCTCTGTAGTCTGTTTCCATCGTGGAACATGTCTTTAGTTCCATGGTGAAGTCAGTGTGCGAAGAATTTCATGGAAGCCAAGATTTGTGGACTAGCAATGGTGGTCAAGTCCTGGTGGCGATGAGGAATTGGCTTGGTGATTCGTGACTTATAGCAGCGGCATCGGAAAGTGGGGCGTCAGCATAGGAGTTCACAGTCTTACCTTGTAGGGTGAAAATCCAAGGTCTGGCTTAATTGGTTGTGTCTAACAAAAACCTTGTTGAAGGCATTGTTTTGTGAGAGAGGACTTTCTTCAGGGCGAAAACCTATGATCTTTGATCGGGCGACAACGGTGCTTGTGCTCTGTTTCCTTCTGGTAGGCGTCTCTATTGGAGATGTTATACTTCTGGTGTTATTTCGGTGGGGTTAGTGTCGTTTCTACTAAGAATCTAATCGCTATAGCGAGACTTTTATTTTTGTAATTCTTTTTTTTCGGTTGTGTGCATCCGTAATGCTAATAGGGTAATGAGTTGTTGTAGGGACTGGGTGTAATTAGTATCATCGTGATATTGATATATGCTCCTTTCCAAAAAAAAGTAACATGAAAAAATTTAGGGCTATTAACTTGCTTAACCGTTCTTTTAATATTTTTACAAAAGTTCTCACTAATATAATTGCTCAAATTACGGGGATCATTACTTCTATAAATCAATCTGCCTTAATCAAAGGCAGGTTTATCTTAGAAAGTGTAGGTACTGCCCATAAAAAATTTCATTCTGTTGTTCAGGAAAAATCTTAGGGGCTTGTCTTGAAACTAGATTATGAGAAAGCCTTTTATAAGGTTATCCTTGATTTTATTTTAGATTTGTTTCATAAAAGGGGCTTTGATCCCACTATCATTAACTGGATTAAACTTGCTATTTTCTGTAGCTTATGTTGTTTGTGAGGGTGATCTAATAAAAGTTCTACATGGTTCATGGAGAGGATCCCTGGAGTAATAGGTCACTCTCTAGGCTTCCCGATACACACTCATGACTAATGCATGCAAGTGAATAGAGAATGTTGTCGATGATTTCTTTCCTAGGGTTGAGCATAGAGAATGCATGTGACACCTCTGTGTTTACTTCATTAAGAAGTTCAAATGCAAGATATTTGAAAACAACTAGTGGTAATCAAAATATACCTAAGCATGCAGGCTACCTGTCGGCATAATATGTATATACAACCAAAGCTGCAATAATACCTTAAAAAACATCATACCAAACTATGAGCTAGAAGCGTGTTTATTGATCTATGCAAGGTGAATTAAGTCTGCATCTATTTGATAAGAGTTTCAATTCTAAGATTATACACCTTAAATTACCTTCAATGGTGAAGAATAGATTTTAGTCAAATAATATGTGCAAGAGGCCACAAAATAGTGCCAAAGGTAGATTTTTTACTTAGTGCAAGGACCATGACAATGGGAGAAATGAAGATGAGAATGATTAGAATTTCGAATACATTGGTTGACGTTTATGTAACAAACAGTCATGAAAGGATATATCCAATAGACATTGTAAACCAGACTTGTTCATGCAGAAAGTGATGAAAATTACTAGTTTCAGTACATTCTAAACACTAAGGTATATAAACAAGGAAAATGATTTTTCCCAACCGGCTGAAGCATCGGGCGGTTCATCACTGACTTTACACCGTATGAGGGTCTTCTCTTCTTTCTTCCTCACACAAGAACTTTCTCCGCTTCCTCCTCACCTAAATACTATCGTTTTTGACACCCTCTTTGTCCCCGTCCTCTTTGTTCTTGTTCCTCCTCCCTCAAAAATTTCCATTCTCAAGCCCAGTACTGGTGGATATGAATGGGGGAGAGCTCGGTTTTGCGCCACAAAGCTCCGAGAGATGGTAGGACTATGACGAATGGGTTTAGGGCAACTGAATCCATCTTTGATGGGACTTTGGCAAACTGGATTCATCATCGGTGAGCCTAGTTTGATGAAGACAATACTAAATAAAGGACAATGATTTGTCAATTTTGATGTTCTATATGTTATGTTTACATGATGCATGTTTTGCTACAAATAGAAGGATTAAAGGTTTCGCTGACTCTAGGTGTCTACTGCAACTACATTCATGTTGCAATTGTTTTTGTGTTTGTTGCAAATCGTTTGCTTTTATGCCACATATCTGCAATGATTTATCTCAATGTTTTACATACATGATAAACTGTTGCATGTGTGTGTTTGAATTGCCACATTATTTTTTTGCATGCTTTTGACATACTAGAAAGGGAGTGTTGCAAACATAGGAATGATATGTTGTACTTGGGCGAGTTATGCTTCAAATATCATACATCACGACCTAAATTTGATTGGCCGCTATGGCGAACTAATTTCCCCGGTTTTTGGTCGGTAAGAGCATCTCCAATAGATGATGTAAAATAGAGCACTCAAAAGCAGCCACACGAATTTGAGCTTTAGGGCACCAAAATTTTTAGCCATACCAAATGATGTATAATGGAACACTTGAAAGCTTTCTGATGATGTAAAATATGGCACTCTCAACACATAAAACTTCGATTTTACAAACTTTGAACATTCAAACTTCAGCTACATTGTTCAATCATACATAGAAATCCTAGCAACAAATGCTACAAACAAACAAACTACTCATTCTAGAGGATGTCCCAATCAATACCGGAATCATCAGACTACACCTTGATCACTGTTGAGGGGCCAAACTCGCATGTCATCTTTGCCCGTGCGACCCTCACAAAAAAGAACTCATACTCTAGCTGCAGAAGCTCCAGATGCGCCTGATTGAACCTAGCCATGGCCGCCTCATCGAACTGATGGGCAACGCACTGCTGCATGGCGAATCAACATCCCTTTTCATGTTGCTCAACACCACCCACACTTGGGGAGAGAGGAACTTGGCCTCCTTTCGGCTCTGTACATTCGGGAAATTGATCCCGGACTTTAGCTGACCATACGTCCATGTTGCAATGTTGTACTCGCGCATCCAGCTTCGGCGTTTCGAAGGTGCTGAGACACACCCGCCTGCTGTTGCGCGGGATCTTATCGGCGTAGCGGCCAAACTCTCTCAATCGAATGTTGCTGAAGCGGGTGCAGCTCTAGACACATTACAACGTCCTGTTGCACGTGTGGATGTGATGCCGCTCACGTGCTAGTGGTGGAGCGGTGGCGCCAAGGCGATGCGGCTTCGATTGGCTACGAATCGTGGGGACAGTGCGGCGGGGCTTGTGGTAGCCGAATTCAGCGTGGAATTGCCGCGGCGGGGCCAATGGCGACTGGATTCAGCGTCTGTGTGGCGGTTGTGGCTATAGAAGTGAGAATGTGGATATTTCAGCTAGGCAGTTGGGCTACATGCTGCTTCTGCCTATTTGTTTTGCGGCAGCCTATGGCGTGCCCAAAATTTATAGAGGGGCCAAAATATGGGGCCGTCCTAGTTTTTATCACCAAATATACATAGTGCATTTGGTGGAGCATTATTTTTTGGCAAAAGATGTTCTAAAAAAAGTTTTTAGAGGCACACGTATCGTATTTTACATAGACGTTCTAATGTGTGGCACATTCCAATAAAAGAGGGAAATGATACTCCTCCTTCGGGGGATCAGGTGATTCTATCGTTTGGTCTCGCGCACCAGGTCGTGGTGGACCCGCACAAACCAAGAACGTATCCCACAGTGTATCATCTTCCTTATCCCCAATTCCTCTGCTAAACACAACCATGGAGCCTACAGGCGCCGCCGCTGTCCTTGCTGTGCGCTGCCGCCACAACAGCCTTGTGGCACGTCGCCCTGTGCCCCCCGCCTCCACCGCTGGCAGGAAGTGAGCTCAGGAGGAGGGACGCCTCACCCTACTCCTCCCGTTCAGGGGCAAATCTTGAGCACCACTATGTGTTCAGGTCGCCGACGACTGCCACCGCGATGCCCTTCTCACCCTCGCCGGGAAGCCCCGTGCGCCATGGAGGTGCGCCTCCATCTGCGCTTCCTTGGACTCCCCCTCACTGTGCTGCATGGCACCAGGCACTGTCGCGCTCTCCATCTCGCGCCGCCCCGCAGTGCTTCCACATGCGAGCTCTGGCCTAGCGAATGGTCGCCGGTGCTGCTACAATCTTTATGTAATTTCTCTACGATAGTACAAAATGGTTGCTACCGTATATTTTTGACATGTGATTCTTTGGCGATGTCTCCGATGAAGTCAGCTCCGGCCATATCTGTTGCTAGATTAAGACAATTTTTTTGCTACAACCATTTTGTGTTTTTACTACATTGGCTTTATTTTTTTGCTACAAGGTCTCCGACGAGATCTCCGCCGTAGTTTGATTTGCTACAATATTTTTTGCTATAACCGTTTAGTGATTTTGCTATAATAGCGTAAAGGTTTTGCTACAAGGTCTCTAGCGAGTCCCGGTGAAAGTCTCCGGCGAGGTCGGGTTTGCTACATTACACAACTTTTTTGCTACTAAGTTTTCGGGAAGTCTCACACGAAACACTCTTTTTGTCTATTTTTTTGATTCGAACCCGTTTTTTGCTATATGTAAAAAAGCGAAACATTTATTTAATATAGCAAGAACGGGATTTAGCCAAATAATAAGGACGTGGCGGGCTGGGAAGCAGGAGGACGAGAGGACTAGGATCTCGTGGCGGGCTGGGAAGCATGAGGATGAGAGGACTAGGATCTCCTGGGAGACGTCTAGTAGTGCCCTTAAAAAAAATAGTGCCCTTAAAAAAATGAGCAGTTGCACACATAGAAAAAAAAGGGGAGAAAAGCTGTTGCCTAATTCAACTCTTTCCCTCCATCTTCCCGCTATAACTGTACTTCCCCTGCTCTTTCACAATGCACAACACCACGACCCTCCCGGGAACTGTCATCATCACAAATGGCGCCACGGTGTAGCAGCACCGTATTCGCGGTCTTTAACGTCGTGACCCTCCTCCTAGGCGCGGCGGTTCTCGCGGCGGGTTTCTACCGTGGCGCCGCGACTGACTGCGACCGTTTCCTCCGCACGCCGGCGCTCGCCCTCGGCGTCGCCATCATGGTGGCCTCGCTCGCGGGTCTGGCAGGCGCCTGTTGCCGCGCGTCGGTGCTCCTCTGGATCTACCTTCTCCTGACGGGGCTCCTCGTCCTCGCCGCGCTCTGCTTCGCGGGCTTCGCGTTCGCCGTCACCAACGCCGGCGCGGGCGCGGGGCAGGCCGTGTCCGGGAGAGGGTTCAGGGAGTACCGGCTCGGGGACTACTCAGGCTGGCTGAGACGCACGGTGGAGGACGGCGGCGGCAACTGGGGAAGAATCAGGAGCTGCCTCGTGGAGGCCAAGGTGTGCCGGAGCCTGCAGAGCAACCACCGGACGCTCGACGAGTTCGTCAACGCTGATCTCTCGCCGGTGCAGGTCAGTTACGTTACGAGTACCCGGTCATCCCTCCGATGAACTTGCCATGGGAAATACGTTGAATTTGCTTTGCTGACCTCTTTCAAGGCTTCAAAGCATTCATTTATTGGATATAAGCAACCAGTTCAAATAATCTATATGGCGTTTACATCAGTTAGAAAGCTACCTTATGAGTTACAGTGACCTTTTGTCATTCTAAAAACAGTACTCTGCCCGATCCATAATATGTGTCGCTGATTTAATATAAAATAGTCTAGTATAGATCAGAGGGAGTAGTATTTTTATGCCACTGGATTGTGCAAGTACAAAGTTCCTATGGCCTCACTTCTACTTTTATCATCACCCTATTTTCATGCCACTGGATTGTGAAAGATGCATCCTCTTGTTCCTGATGACGTCACACTATTAAATATGAATTTTCTCAATTTCGTTTATCCTAACACGGCGGCCCTTTACGCACTGACCTAAGATTATGAGGATTATTGTGGAGTCTTCAGATTTGTCTGTCTGCCCATGTTACTAGTTGTAAAGATAATTCACATTAACTATGTTATTACTTGGCTTCTTGTGACCAAGCTGACACCTTTAGTTTATCTTGGGTCACTCGAAGTGACACTTAGCAAACCTGACATGATCAAAGTCATATATGCACAAGGGAGGGCTACAATATTAGAGTAGACAAAGCCACCAAGCTATCGATTTCGATCCACGTCGTCATAGCAGTTGATCGTCACAGGCAGCTCCTATATACTGATTCAGATTCGAATAAGAGAGGACAGTGATTGTAAAAATGTATCAAAGACTTTCTGCGCCCATTGAAGCAGTCACACTTCAGAGAGCTAGCATGTGTTCATTATGTGCTTTTCCAGAGTTCAGATAACCATACCATAGATGCAACTTGTTGATTGTGACTTAGAAACTGCAACCTTTTGATTCATTGTTCCACCACATGCATTCTCTGAAAAGATCATCTGTCCTGAACCGTGAGTCCTCAAGGGACCTGCAACCAATAAAAAGATTAATTATGAACTCTGAAGAAAGAGGAATTCCAATGTGACCTCAACAAATTTTGTGGTTGCAGTCTGGATGCTGCAAGCCCCCAACCGCGTGCAGCTTCGTGTACCAGAACGAGACCTACTGGACGAAGCCCCCTGCTGGCTCCGCCACCGCCAGCGGCGTCGACGACCCTGACTGTGACGTGTGGTCGAATGAACAGTCGGAGCTCTGCTACGGCTGCCAGTCCTGCAAGGCCGGCGTCCTAGCGAACCTCAAGAACAGCTGGAAGAAGACCGCCTTCGTCAACGCCGCCTTCGTCGTGCTCCTCGTCGTCGTCTACGGGTTCGGCTGCTGCGCTCTCAGGAACAACCGTCGGCACAAGTACTCCCTCGTTGGGAAATGAGGATTCAGGAGCCAGCGGAAGGTTGCATGAGCAAATATCATGTCTCGGAAAATTTCGTACTTGTTGGATGTTGTTAGTACATGGGGATACTCTCGCTTACAGCCCATGTACTGAACTATAACAGTACATATGTGATGGTTGCCTTGTTGTTTGGATGATCTCTTTTCTCTTGGCTCTTGAGGACATTATGTGTGAAGGGCCATTTTCACAGTGTGCGAAGGCCCGATCAGGACAGTTTTAGTACATTTTACAACGATTATAAAACATTCTGCTTAATTATGTCGGAAGTTTAGCAAATTTATCTGGGACGGGAAAGTGTAATAACATAATCCTTAAAAGAAAAAAAAAAATAGTGTAATAATGCTGCCGCCCTTCGGTATGACCGGGGATATGGATATGTACAAAATCAGTTCCTATATTCATGGGGCCACTTCCAGTAAGTTTTCACTGGCGACATCAACAGAATATACGCTACACTACAGGATGCGCGCGCTACGCCGATGACAAAAAGCCGTCGACGTAGGCTAAAATGCCCTCGGCGTAGCCTCCTCGGCAAAGGGCTCCCTCGGCGGAGCACGTAGAGACCGTCGGCGTATCAAAATACCGTCGGCGTATGCTACGCCGAGTTGCCCTCGGCGTAGCGGCCGTCGGCATAGCTTGTCGACAGGTTGCAAAACATTTCTTTTAATTTTTTTTTTCTCAATTTTTGAATCTTTGAATTGTTTGACTCGTTAATCTCTCACTTTGAACATTTTTAACACTAATTATACTTAATATTTAATTAAATTGCAGTCTTGGTCAAACTTCCCGACCGGTCACCCATCCTAATACTACTTCAGCTCCAGCATGCTTAACTTCCTCGTTCCTTCAGAATCTGTTTCCGCAAAATAATTCATACATTGTTGCAAATACTATGATATCAATCCTATTAACCCTTATATCAACATGTCACATGTTTGTATTTTTTGAAATTACAAACAATTACCTAAGTAAACATTAATAAATAAGTAAAAATATTATTGAATTCAAATAAAAATATAATAATTTTTCTTTTTTCTATTTTTCTATTTAATATGGAATAATTAATATCTTTAAATCTGTAAATCGTAATTTAACAAATAATATGTCTAAATTGATCAGAAAAATGAGAGAAATCCAAATATGATATCCATATTAACTAATCACAAACCCTACGTTTTTTGAATTATCTATTTGGTGGTTGCTTTAGAAAATTCCCTTTTTGTGCTCGGATAATGAAAAATAGCTTTTTGGTGCGATGAAAAGAAAAACTTGCATTGAATCTTTAATAAAATAGCATATTGTGAACCTAAAAATGATTTTTGTAAAAAAACATGAGCATCGGATCATGTACATGTAGTTCATATCTGAGCCACTTCCTACCGATTCGGCAGGAATTTGTCTTTTTCACCAGAGGTGGACGGAAAGGTTTCGGATACCCCTGTTGAGACATTGTCCATATAAGGTGGTATAGTATTTTTGTAAAATGTGGTGGTAGCATTTTGAATTAGCTATTTGGTGGTTGCTTCACAAAATCGTCCGTCTTTATGCTCGGAAAATGGGAAATGGCTTTTTGGTGCGACGAAAATGAAAACTTCCTTCTGCAACATTGTTCACCATCCCATGATGCATGTGTATGAATAATATGGGCATATTATCACAAGCTATGCTTTGATTCTAGCCATAACATTGGTCATTTGACCCGAAAGCCAAGAAACCTCGAATGACATAGGTCATTTTATGAAGGTTTTTTTGAGACATAATCAATATATCAAGTTTAATATTTTTACTTATAACTATGTCACATAATATGACACCACGCGAAGGTTTCGTATTGTATCGATCGTTTTTGAATTTTTTATGCCCGTTTTAAACTATCGTCAAACTTTGTCGAACGCCGGGCATGAAGATTCTTAGCTCGGGACCGAGCCTCGCTAAACTTGCATTGGATTTTTGATAAAATATCATATTGTGAACCTAAAAATGATTTTTGTACAAAAACATGAGCATCGGATCATGTACCTGTAGTTCATATCTGACCCACTTCCTACCGATTCGGCAGGAATTTGTCTTTTTCACCAGAGGTGGACGGAAAGGTTTCAGATCCCCTTATTGGGACATTGTCTATATAAGGTGTTATAGTATTTTTGTAAAATGTGGTGGTACCATTTTGAATTAGCCATTTGATGGTTGCTTCACAAAACCGTCCATTTTTTGTGCTCAGAAAATGGGAAATGGCTTTTTGGTGCGACGAAAAGGAAAACTTCCTTCTGCAATATTGTTAGCCATTCCATGATGCATGTGTATGAATAATATGGGCACATTATCACATACTATGCTTTGATTCTAGCCATAACATTGGTCATTTGATCCGAAAGCCAAGAAACCTCGAATGAGATAGGTCATTTTGTGAAGGTTTTTTTAGACATAATCAATATATCAAGTTTGATATTTTTACTTATAACTATGTCACATAATATGACACCACGCGAAGGTTTCGCATTATTTCGATCGTCTTTGAATTTTTTATGCCCATTTAAAACTATCGTCAAACTTTGTCAAACGGCGGGCATGAAGATTCTTAGCTCGGGGCCGAGCCTTGCTAAACTTGCATTGGATCTTTGATAAAATAGCATATTGTGAACCTAAAAATGATTTTTGTAAAAAAACATGAGCATCGGATCTTGTACCTGTAGTTCATATCTGACCCACTTCCTACCGATTCGGCAGAAATTTGTCTTTTTCACCAGAGGTGGACGAAAAGGTTTCGGATCCCCTGTTGGGACATTGTGCATATAAGGTGGTATAGTATTTTTGTAAAATGTGGTGGTAGCATTTTGAATTATCCATTTGGTGGTTGCTTCACAAAACCGTCCATTTTTTGTGCTCGGAAAATGGGAAATGGCTTTTTGGTGCGACGAAAAGGAAAACTTCCTCCTGCAACATTGTTCACCATCCCATGATGCATGTGTATGCACAATATGGGCACATTATCACAAACTATGCCTTGATTCTAGCGATAACATTGGTCATTTGACCCGAAAGCCAAGAAACCTTGAATGAGATAGGTCATTTTGTGAAGGTTTTTTTGAGACATAATCAATATATCAAGTTTAATATTTTTTCTTATAACTATGTCACATAATATGACACCACGCGAAGGTTTCGCATTGTTTCGATCGTTTTTGAATTTTTTATGCCCGTTTTAAACTATCGTCAAACTTTGTCGAACGCGGGGCATGAAGATTCTTAGCTCGGGGCCGAGCCTCGCTAAACTTGCATTGGATTTTTGATAAAATAGCATATTGTGAACCTAAAAATGATTTTTGTAAAAAAACATGAGCATCGGATCATGTACCTGTAGTTCATATCTGACCCACTTCCTGCCGGTTCGGCAGGAATTTGTCTTTTTCACCAGAGGTGGACGGAAAGATTTCGGATCCCCTTATTGGGACATTGTCCATATAAGGTGGTGTAGTAATTTTGTCTAATGTGGTGGTACCATTTTGAATTATCCATTTGGTGGTTGCTTGACAAAACCGTCCGTTTTTTATGCTCAGAAAATGGAAAATGCCTTTTTGGTTCGACAAAAAGGAAAGCTTCGTCCTGCAACATTGTTCGCCATCCCATGATGCATGTGTATGCACAATATGGACACATTATCACAAACTATGCCTTGAAATCTAGCCATAACATTGGTCATTTGACCAGAAAGCCAAGAATAAACATCGGATGAGATATGTCATTTTGTGAAGGTTTCTTTGAGACATAATCAATATACCAAGTTTTATATTTTTATTTCTAACTATGTCACATAATATAACATCACGCGAAGGTTTCGCATTGTTTCGATCATTTTTGAATTTTTTATACCCGTTTTAATCTATATATAATGTTTTATGTTTTACTTAATTTTTATTTACAAATGTGTAATATTTGAGTGTAGATAGATAGGTCTTATTTTTCTGCAAATTTTGATATATTATTTGTATTTTTCCGAATTAGAATGATTTAGTTATGATTTTTCAAAGTTTAATGAAATAAAATAAAAAAATAGCTACGCCGAGGGCAGCCGTCGGCGTAGCAGCTTGGCGGAGCTGGCCTAGACGATGGCTACGCCGACGGCCCAGACGTTTGGCCGTCGGCGTAACTTCCCATTCCTGTAGTGCTACGTGCATCAGAGACGATATTGGAATTTTAAGATCCTTCTGAATTGTAATACAAATTCAAATTGCCTCCAAAAGTTCATGGTTCAGAAGATGTTCGCCCATGCAATACTCTGAAGCTTGCCTTATATCTCTTGAATGGCCGATTCTCTCGCATTTTAGCACCTCGTCCCATTTCCTATGATCCGCTACATGATCATAGGAGTATGTACATGCATAAGTAAATAAATACAGAATGTGTAAGGGAAGATACCTATTGGTCAAAAACATGTAGCGCATCGAGATTTTAAATCTTGTCCACGAGGCTGAGAGTATATTTGGGCCGAAAATGTTATAAAATTTATCGAAAAATACCGAATATGCTCTATTTCTTTTCTTCCATCTATGAGGAAAATCCAGAGTACAATGGGCGAATAAGATGTAGGACAACAGAGCATGATTATTAGCTAGTATAATTGGGGCAATAAGAGAAATTTGTTATCTTTAGTAACATAATTTTAACGGAAGCTTTTCTGAGTCGCTCCTCTCCCGAGTAGCTCTGGAGGCCCTCCCAATCCAAACCCTAGAAGCCCCTCCGTTCTCCATCCCTTCGGCCACCGTTGTTGCCGTCTCCGGCGGCGGTGGCGGCACCCATTACGTTCAAGACGGTGGGCAGGTGAGGTGGGTCTTAGCGGTTTTACATGGGGGAAGGTGGGATGTCGGCTGGGGCACATGGCGGCGTGGCCATTCTAGCAGGTGCCTGAGGTTCTCCAGTGGAATGGAGGCGGTAGTGAGTTGTTGGTGCGGCCGTCTTTGGCAACCATGACTTTTGATCTGGGCTGCAAGGCCATAATCTGGGCTGCAAGGCCCTAATCTGGCTAGAGGGGCCCACCCAGGCCCACTGCTGCGTGGGAGTCTAGGTTGTGGCCTTGGCTACGACGACAACCTGCAGCTACACGCTGGTCTACCACCTTCCTTTTTGGCCAGTCCAGTAGGAAAATGACTAGCGGCATGGGGGCCTACTAGTCTTGCATATAAAGATGGTGGTCCTAGTGCTCTTCTCTCATCAAGGCAGCGTTCTGCGTGTTTCACCCTCTTTGATTTGCCATCGACGTGTTTTGGATATTCTACCGGAGATCTTCATAGATTGATCCATGAAGCTTCTAGATATCTGGATAGGATAGAATCCAGCCGTGCGTGTCCATATCAGCCTGTGTGGTTACATGAGGGCGCGACGCGAAGCTCCGCTTGATGTTGAAACCATGGGACATGTCGTCATCTCGATGTCCATGGTGTACAGAGTGGTGGAGAAGGTCATGGTGGCTGAGATTGGAGGATCAGTTTTAGTAGATGCGGTCTTCGAGGCATTGAATACTTTGTTTCATAGGCGTCGGTATTTGTATCAATTCAGATACGATACCTACGAGTAAATGAAGTACAAAAAAATCCAACCATTTAACCAAAAAATATATAGATCTGGAAGGCAACACTAGAACCCCAAATCCAACCTTAAAACGACTCGCTCCACCACTCGCTCAGCTCCTAGCTTGGGAAGATGACGCGGCTTCCAAAACAAAGTCTAACCATGGGCTTTACATGCGCTTTGCTGAAGGTTAATTATCATGTCTGCCTGTTTTGTTTCATCAGCTAGCTTAACAATAATAACAACGACACAAGTGCAATTTACAACTCATTATGTACAAGAGTACACATGCACGATCTCAAGTAAATGGTGATAACACCAATGAATCTATTACCAATAACTCAAGTTTCTCGTCCCAATTAATAAAAAAAACACAATTTGGCTCCTTGGCGCACCGGAGCCTGTTATTTTCAACATTCCAAGACATACTTTTAATGTTATTGAAAGTTCTGAAAAAAACATGTACATCAGGATATAAACTGGGTGTGTGCAAAGTCTCGATCGATCCAAAATATTTTTTATTCTACACTACATAAAAAAAAAAAATTATAGATATCTAAGTGTGTTAACAATACAATTTCAAATTTTGACAGATTTTGTCTTTTGATGTAGCCCATAATCTAATGTAGTTTCAGTTTGAGACTGCCCACGGTTGAAGTATATATGCATTATTATCTATATGTACATATCTTTCTGTTTTTTCAAACTTAAAAATATCATTTTTGAATTTTAAAATAAAGCGCTCCAGTGAGCTCGGCCTACAAGAGGGACAATTTCCGCTTCTATATATACAGATATACTATGAAGCATGCCAAATATATGGTGTGAAGGTACCTTTTTTTTTGGTATGTGAGTTCGCCTGGGCCAAAGAAGTCATGCTGTGGGCTTACTAAATTTATTATTCCTCTCTCTATATATAGGCAGACATCAAACCATGTTGACGGAGAGACCAAGCAATGATGCAAGGCATTCAAACCGCAAATTCACCATGGGTCTACATGCGCATGCATGAACATCCTATATATATATATATAAATTCATCCACTGTTGTCTCCATCGCTTGACCTACATAGCATACACACAAAAACTTGTACCCAATAACCAAATAAGTTAGATCGATCGCAATGGCAGCCGGAAGGATTTTGCTCGTCGCTTTGATGCTCGTGGTCCTTGCAAGCATGCCGGTGGAAGCACGGAGAAAGCAAAAAGGTGTGGGTTCCCTCTTTTCTAAAGTTATGTCCAAGGCCCACGTCCGCTCGGCGAAAAAGAACATGCAGGATGCTAAGAGTGCCAAGACGCCTGGAGAAGCCGGTATTGTCAAGGAGGCTCTTGCTAAGAACATGGCCGCTGCGGTGGAGTATGCCTTCACGGGTGCCGTAGATGCCATGCAGGAGAAGGAGGAGGGGAAGAAGGAGGATGCCAAGGAAAAAGCTGTCCAAGCCAAGGAAAATGCTGCCGCTGAGTCACCTGCTGCTGGGGAGGATGCGTCTTCTTCCAAGTATGGCGAGGCCATCCTTTCTAATGCCGCGTCCAAGGCCCACATACAAGCGGCCCAAAAGGACATGAAGGCGGCTGATGCCGCCAGCTCGCCCGAAGAGGCTGCCGTTGCCGAGAAGGCTGCTTCCAAGAACATGGTCGCTGCATTGATGTATGCCTTCAAGGGTGCCGCAGCTGCTGCACCTACAGCTGCAGCAGATGCCAAGGAAGATGCTGCCGCTGATTCGCCTGCTGCGGAGGATGCGGCTTCCAAGATGTCCGAGGCCATCATTTCTAACGCCGCGTCCAAGGCCTACATGCGGGCGGCCGAAGAGGACATTAAGGCCTCTGAGGCAGCCAGCTCGCCCGAAGAGGCTGCCGTTGCCCAGAAGGCTGCTTCTGAGAAGATGGTCGCTGCATTGGCGTATGCCTTGAAGGGTGCCGCAGCCGCTGCGCCTACAACTGCAGAAGCCACCACGAAAGCGTGAGCGCTCCTCCGTCCTCGCTCGTCAGTGCTAAAAAGCTTCCGATCATACATATGCATGTATATGTGCATGGATGAAAATAGTCATGCTAGCTCATTTGATCAACAATAGTAGGGAGCGTTGGAGCATCCTTATATTGTTAACTTTTAATAATTGTTTCATACTATTTTTTTTAGCTTGCTGTGTCTTGATTTTGTAATTATCCCCATGTTAAATAAAGAGGCGCTGTCTTTCCTGGAGTGCTCTTTGGTGCTATATATTTTCTCCATGTCGTCGGTTCCAGTTAGACATCGCCGGCCCGATAAGTCAAGTCCATGTTTTCTTACGTGATCTACAGGATGGATCTTTGACGTACTGTACATTATTGTGGAACTAAAAAGGTGTCAGTTATGGGGAGCTGGAACTTTACGTGCGTGCCACTGTGTGTGCATGACGAAAATGTATGTTTCTATTGGTTACTACCACCCGTGTGGCTGCTAGCTCATGCTTGATGGATGTTTCCTAGAGTTTTGCCTATTTGTGGCTTGGTGCTATTCTAGAATATATAAGACAAATACGCAATATCATGGCAGCGTCTCTTTATTTTTGCTGGTGACGCTGCCTTTCTCTGTCTAAAACCAAACATGCCAACAACTTCATAATTAGAAAGAAATCGTTCAAGGATGAAGGACGCCTCCAGCTTCTTCTCCAAGACACCTTAGCTAGGGCGAACTGTTGATGCGCTGTCGCCGCCATCGCTTGACCACATTGACCCCCAATCCTATATATGGCTCATAGATGCTTAGTCGCCTCTCGATCACCACCTCGCACATTGCACCCGACCGTACCGCGTTTTGATCTTCTCCACGTACCGGTGCATCAACTCTGGGCATTAACTCATGAAAACGACCATAAAACGTGGAAACGACGAACTTTTGGTCATATCTCTCAAACATGTATCGGGTCTTAGGTTTGTGTAAATCACTCAAGAACCCCCAAAACAGTGGGCAATAGCTCATAAAAAGCCATAAAACGAGAAAATGACGAGTTTTCTGTGATATCTCTTAAACATGTAGCTGGTCTTACATGCCATGAAAATCACCCTAGAACCCCAAAACTGTAGGCAATAACTTATTAAAACGACCATAAAACATGAAAACGATGAGTTTTGGTCATAACTCTCAAACATCTACCGGGTCTTAGGTCGGTGCAAATCACCGTGCAACCCTAAAAAAGTGGACAATAACTCATAAAAACAGCCATAAAACTCGAAAAAGAATAGTTTTTCATGATAACTCTCAAACATGTATCAGGTTTTACGGGTAATGGAAATCTCCATGGAACCCCAAAACTATGGGCAATATCTCACACACTACAAGAGAACCGGCATGTAGAGACACTATTTTGGTCCCATAGAGACACTATTATTGTCTTTACGTACTTTGTAGAGACATTTTACACATTGTCTCAAAAGTGTCGCTATGAGCAGTGTCTCTTATGTGTTAAGGACACTAGTAATAATCTCTATAAACCTTATAAGACACAACACAGAGGCATTATAATATGTCTCTACACGTAGAGTAAAAAATACTATGAAAAACATATTAAAAGTAATCCTTGAACTCTAGACCTGAATGATAAAGACTTATTCCACCAACCATCTCAACCTAACACAAGATCTTATTTATACTTGGAACTAGTTTCTTTTGAGTATAGCACAACCTTACTAAAACTTAAAACAAATGTCTCTAGGGAACAAGAAAAATGCCTCAAATAGTGTCTTTACAGAAAATGTGAACACCTTTTTGCAATGTCTCGCAATGATTGCCTGTATAGAACTGTTGACAAAATTTAGAATGCCTCAAAAATTTTCTCTGGAATGAAAATTCCATTTTGTTAGAAAAATGCCTTAACAGGTGTCTCTATATTTGCGACACATCCTTTAGTGTCTCAACAATTGTCTCTACAGGATGCAAAATGTCTCTACCTGATTTTTAAAGAGACAAAATAAGAAGTGTCTCAAGGAGAATGTCTCTATGGTAGGTTTTAGTTGTAGTGACAAAAACGGCCATAAAACGCGAAAACGACGAGTTTTTGGTCATATCTCTCACACATGAATCAAGTCTTACGGGCCATGCAAATTGCCCTAGAACCCCAAATCTATTGGCAATAACACATTAAAACGTTCATAAAACGCGAAAACGACGAGTTTCTGGTCATCTCTCTTAGACATGAATCAAGTCTTATGGGCCATGCAAATTGCCCTAGAACCCGAAATCTATGGCCAATTGATAACCCACAGGTATAGGGGGTGTATCGTAGTAGTTTAGATAAATAGAAGTGTCGATCCCAATGAGGAGCAGAAGGTGCTGAACAGTGGTATGGAGCAGGAAATTCCTGTGAAAACTTAGCAAATGGATTTTTAGTGGTTTTCTGATAAGGCAACAAAACAAAGAGCAAGTAACAGAAGTAACGAACAAATGGAGCAAGTGGCCCAATCCTTTCTTAGCAAAGGACAAGCCGGTGGAAATACTTATAAGGACCAAACGTTCTCGAGGACACATGGAAATTCTGTCAAGTGCTTTCGCTGCAAATAGCTGAGTACTCTTCTCTGGTGTTCGTAAGTGTTGTGTGGGTGAACCTGTGCTAATATACTGCCCTTTCTAGGACTAATACATACTTGTGATTAAACCCCCTGCAAACGTCCGTAACTACAGGAAAGTAATTAAGATATAAATCTAACCACATCCTTAAACTCTGAGATCCTACACTCCCTTGTGTAAAGGTGTCCTAATGGGGGTTCATGTTTCTGTCACTCCGGCAACCCCACGATTAGTAGCCAAATACATAATGCATCCCTCTAGGCCCATAAATGGTGAAGTGTCATGTAGTCGACGTTCACATGACACCACTAGAAGTGTAGCACCACAACTTAAATACTAAACCATTGAATAATAACTCATCATAGATTCACTACTAACAACATGACTTCTCCCATGTCCTCAAGAACACAACGAACTACTCACAAGACATCAAATGGATCAAGATCAAAGATGATATGGTAATGGATAACAATCTGAACATAAACAATAATCCAATGGTTCCACTCACAAGCATCAACTACAATAGTAATTAACACCGGGAAAGTTTCCCCTACTAACTAAAGCAATATCCAACACAATTGTTACAGCGGGATGGAGTGGTGACGATGGTGCTGGTGGAGATGATGGTGTGGATGATGATGATGATCCCGATGAAGCCTAGCTTGATGATGGTGTTGATGGCAACGGTCTCCCCTCTCCGGGAAGGAATTCCCCCGGCAGAAATCTGTCTGCCGGAGAGATCTTTCTCTCTCTCGGTGTTTTCCGCCCCCAGAGGCGGTAGAAATCTATCTGTGGTCGCTCCCTGTGTATTAGGGTTCCGAGGGGAAGTTATAGGCGAAGGGGGAGAGTGGGGAGCCGGGAACGTGGGCCACACCTGCCCTAGGCGCAGCCTCAGGTGGGCCCGCGCCTAGGGGTGTGGCCCCCCTTCGCTCCTCCTTCTGGATCCAGTCATCTTTCGGTAAAATAATATGTTTCCATATTTTTCTGGTATTTTTCTGATCTTCGTGAAATTGCACCGAAACACCTTCTTTTCCATCAGAATCCACTCCGACAGTCCATCCTCCAAGAATCATCCAACATGCATAAACAGATGAAAAGCCATACGTAATACCTCATAATAAGACAAATATCAATGAATAGAGGTAAATTATGATATAGAATGGTGATGCAAATTTGGCGTATCACCAATAACTCATTAAAATGGCCATAAAACGTGAAAACGACGAGTTTTTGGTCGTATCTCTCAAACGTAAACCGGGTCTTACACGCCATGCAAATCATCCTGGGACCCCAAATCAGTGGGCAATAACTCATGAAAACGGCCATAAACACGAAAATGATGAGTTTTTGTTCATAACTTTTAAACATGTATTAGGTCTTACGGTCGTTATAAATGGCCCTAGAACCCCAAAACCGTGGGCAATAACTAATGAAAACAGCCATAAAAGGTGAAAATGATGAGTTTTCGGTTATAACTCTTAAATATGTATCAGGTCTTACTTTCATTATAAATCGCCTTGGAACCCCAAATCTGTGTGCAATAACTCATGGAAACGGCCATAAAACATGAAAACGATGAGTTTTTGGTCATAACTCTCAAACATCTACCGAATCTTATGTCGGTGTAAATCGTCTTGGAACCCCAGATCGGTGGACAATAGCTCAAAGAAATCCATAAAACGCGAAAAGGAAAGAAAATTGTGATATCTCTTCAACATGTATCGGCTCTTACGAGCCATTGAAATCGCCCTGGAACCAACTATGGGTAATAGCTCATGAAAATGTCCACAAAATGTGAAAACGATGAGTGATTGGTGATAACTCTCATACATGTGTACCGGGTCTTACAGTCATTGTATATCGGCCTAAAACCCCAAAATTATGGATAATAGGTCATGAAAACGGCCATAAAGATGAAAACGGATAGATTTTGGTGATAACTCTCAAACATGTATCGGGTCTTATGGGGCATGCAAATCTCCATGAAACCCCAAAATTGTGGGCAATATCTAATGAAAATGGCCATAAAACGTGAAAACGATGAGTTTTTGGTCATATCCCACAAACATAAATCAGGTCTTACAAGCCACACAAATCACCTTGTAACCCCAAATCAATGACAAATAACTCATGAAAACGGTCATAAACACGAAAACGATGAGGTTTTCGTCATTACTTTTAAACATGTATTAGGTCTTACGGTCGTTATAAATCGCCCTGGAACCCCAAAACCGTGGGCAATAACTTATGAAAATGACCATAAAACATGAAAACGATGAGTTTTTGGTCATATCTTTCAAACATGTATCGGGTCTTAGGTTTGTGTAAATCGCCCAGGAACCCCCAAAACAGTGGGCAATAGATCATAAAAATCCATAAAACGAGAAAATAACGAGTTTTTTTTGTAATATCTCTTAAACATGTATCTGGTCTTACATGCCATGGAAATCACCGTAGAACCCCAAAACTGTAGGCAATAACTTATTTAAACGACCATAAAACATGAAAACGCTGAGTTTTGGTCATAACTCTCAAACATCTACCGGGTCTTAGGTCGGTGTAAATCACCCTGCAAACCCCAAAACAATGGACAATAGCTCATGAAAACGGCTATAAAACTCGAAAAAGAATAGTTTTTTGTGATAACTCTCAAACATGTATCGGGTTTTACGGGCCATGGAAATCTCCATGAAACCCCAAAACTATGGGCAATATCTCACAAAGACGGCCAAAAAATGCGAAAACGACGAGTTTTTGGTCATATCTCTCACACATGAATCAGGTCTTACGGGCCATGCAAATTGCCCTGGAACCCCAAATCTATGGCCAATAACTCATTAAAATGGCCATAAAACGTGAAAACGACGAGTTTTTGGTCGTACCTATCAAACATAAATCGGGTCTTACAGGCCATGCGAATCGCCCTGGAACCCCAAATCAGTGGCCAATAACTCATGAAAACGGCCATAAACACGAAAACGATGAGTTTTTGGTCTTAACTTTTAAACATGTATCAGGTCTTACAGTCGTTATAAATCGCCCTGGAACACCAAAACCGTGGGCAATAACTAATGAAAACGGCCATAAAACGTGAAAATGATAAGTTTTCGGTTATAACTCTTAAATATGTATCAGGTCTTACTTTTGTTATAAATCGCCTTGGAACTCCAAAACTGTGCGCAATAACTCATGGAAACGGCCATAAAGCGTGAAAACGACGAGTTTTTGGTCATAACTCTCAAACATCTACCGAATCTTATGTCGGTGTAAATTGTCCTGGAACCCCAAATCGGTGGACAATAGCTCATAGAAAGCCATAAAAAGCGAAAAGGAAAGAAAATTTTGATATCTCTTAAACATGTATCGGCTCTTACGAGCCATGGAAATCGTCCTGGAACCCCCAAAACTATGGGTAATAGCTCATGAAAATGTCCATAAAATGTGAAAACGACGAGTGATTGGTGATAACTCTCATACATGTGTATCGGGTCTTACAGTCATTGTAAACCGGCCTAAAACCCAAAAATTATGGACAATAGGTCATGAAAACAGCCATAAACGTGAAACCGAATAGTTTTTGGTGATAACTCTCAAACAAGTATCGGGTCTTACGGGGCATGCAAAAATCTCCATGAAACCCCAAAATTGTGGGCAATATCTCATGAAAATGGCCATAAAACCTGAAAAGGATGAGTTTTTGGTCATATCTCTCAAACATAAATCAGGTCTTACGGGCCATGCAAATCGCCTCGGAACCCCAAATCAGTGGCCAATAACTCATGAAACCGCCCATAAACACGAAAACGATGAGGTTTTGGTCATTACTTTTAAACTTGTATTACGTCCTACGGTCGTTATAAATCATCCTGGAACCCCAAAACCGTGGGCAATAACTTATGAAAATGACCATAAAACATGAAAACAACGAGTTTTAGGTCATAAGTCTTAAATATGTATTAGGTCTAACGGTCGTCATAAATCGTCCTGGAAGCCCAAAACCGTGGGCATTAACCCAATGACCATAAAACGTGAAAAATATGAGTTTTAGGTCATATCTCTCAAACATGTATCGGGTCTTAGGTTTGTGTAAATCACCCAGGAACCCCCAAAACAGTGGGCAACAGATCATAAAAAGCCATAAAACGAGAAAATGACAAGTTTTTTTTGTGATATCTCTTAAACATGTATCTGGTCTTACATGCCATGGAAATCACCGTAGAACCCCAAAACCGTAGGCAATAACTTATTAAAACGGCCATAAAACATGAAAACAATGAGTTTTGGTCATAACTCTCAAACATCTACCGGGTCTTAGGTCGGTGTAAATCACCCTGCAAACCCCAAAACAGTGGACAATAGCTCATGAAAACGGCCATAAAACTCGAAAAAGAATAGTTTTTCGTGATAACTCTTAAACATGTAGCGGGTTTTACAGGCCATGGAAATCTCCACGGAACCCCAAAACTGTGGGCAATATCTCACAAAAACAACCATAAAACACGAAAACCACGAGTTTTGGTCATATCTCTCACACATGAATTAGGTCTTACGGGCCATGCAAATTGCCCTGGAACCCCAAATCTATGGCCAATAACTCATTAAAATGGCCATAAAAACGTGAAAATGACGAGTTTTTGGCCGTACCTATCAAACATAAATCGGGTCTTACAGGCCATGTGAATCGCCCTGTAACACCAAATCAGTGGCCAATAACTCATGAAAACGGCCATAAACACGAAAATGATGATTTTTTGGTCTTAACTTTTAAACATGTATCAGGTCTTACGGTCTTTATAAATCGCCCTGGAACACCAAAACCGTGGGCAATAACTAATGAAAACGGCCATAAAACGTGAAAATGATAAGTATTGGGTTATAACTCTTAAATATGTATCAGGTCTTACTTTCATTATAAATCGCCTTGGAACCCCAAATCTGTGTGCAATAACTCATGGAAACGGCCATAAAGCGTGAAAACGATGAGTTTTTGGTCATAACTCTCAAACATCTACCGAATCTTATGTCGGTGTAAATCGTCTTGGAACCCCAGTTCGGTGGACAATAGCTCAAAGAAATCCATAAAACGCGAAAAGGAAAGAAAATTGTGATATCTCTTCAACATGTATCGGCTCTTACGAGCCATTGAAATCGCCCTGGAACCCCCAAAACTATGGGTAATAGCTCATGAAAATGTCCACAAAATGTGAAAACGATGAGTGATTGGTGATAACTCTCATACATGTGTACCGGGTCTTACAGTCATTGTAAACCGGCCTAAAACCCAAAAATTATGGACAATAGGTCATGAAAACAGCCATAAACGTGAAAACGAATAGTTTTTGATGATAACTGCCAAACAAGTATCGGGTCTTACGGAGCATGCAAAAATCTCCATGAAACCCCAAAATTGTGGGCAATATCTCATGAAAATGGCCATAAAACCTGAAAACGATGAGCTTTTGGTCATATCTCAAACATAAATGATATCTTACGGGCCATGCAAATTGCCTTGGAACCCCAAATGAGTGGCCAATAACTCATCAAACCGCCCATAAACACGAAAACGATGAGGTTTTGGTCATTACTTTTAAACATATATTACGTCTTACGGTCGTTATAAATCGTCCTGGAACCCTAAAACCGTGGGCAATAACTTATGAAAATGACCATAAAACATGAAAACGATGAGTTTTTGGTCATATCTTTCAAACATGTATCGGGTCTTAGGTTTGTGTAAATCGCCCAGGAACCCCCAAAACAGTGGGCAATAGATCATAAAAATCCATAAAACGAGAAAATAACGAGTTTTTTTTGTAATATCTCTTAAACATGTATCTGGTCTTACATGCCATGGAAATCACCGTAGAACCCCAAAACTGTAGGCAATAACTTATTTAAACGACCATAAAACATGAAAACGCTGAGTTTTGGTCATAACTCTCAAACATCTACCGGGTCTTAGGTCGGTGTAAATCACCCTGCAAACCCCAAAACAATGGACAATAGCTCATGAAAACGGCTATAAAACTCGAAAAAGAATAGTTTTTTGTGATAACTCTCAAACATGTATCGGGTTTTACGGGCCATGGAAATCTCCATGAAACCCCAAAACTATGGGCAATATCTCACAAAGACGGTCAAAAAATGCGAAAACGACGAGTTTTTGGTCATATCTCTCACACATGAATCAGGTCTTACGGGCCATGCAAATTGCCCTGGAACCCCAAATCTATGGCCAATAACTCATTAAAATGGCCATAAAACGTGAAAACGACGAGTTTTTGGTCGTACCTATCAAACATAAATCGGGTCTTACAGGCCATGCGAATCGCCCTGGAACCCCAAATCAGTGGCCAATAACTCATGAAAACGGCCATAAACACGAAAACGATGAGTTTTTGGTCTTACCTTTTAAACATGTATCAGGTCTTACAGTCGTTATAAATCGCCCTGGAACACCAAAACCGTGGGCAATAACTAATGAAAACGGCCATAAAACGTGAAAATGATAAGTTTTCGGTTATAACTCTTAAATATGTATCAGGTCTTACTTTCGTTATAAATCGCCTTGGAACTCCAAAACTGTGCGCAATAACTCATGGAAACGGCCATAAAGCGTGAAAACGACGAGTTTTTGGTCATAACTCTCAAACATCTATCGGATCTTATGTCGGTGTAAATTGTCCCGGAACCCCAAATCGGTGGACAATAGCTCATAGAAAGCCATAAAAAGCGAAAAGGAAAGAAAATTGTGATATCTCTTAAACATGTATCGGCTCTTACGAGCCATGGAAATCGTCCTGGAACCCCCAAAACTATGGGTAATAGCTCATGAAAATGTCCATAAAATGTGAAAACGACGAGTGATTGGTGATAACTCTCATACATGTGTACCGGGTCTTACAGTCATTGTAAACCGGCCTAAAACCCAAAATTTATGGACAATAGGTCATGAAAACAGCCATAAACGTGAAACCGAATAGTTTTTGGTGATAACTCTCAAACAAGTATCGGGTCTTACGGGGCATGCAAAAATCTCCATGAAACCCCAAAATTGTGGGCAATATCTCATGAAAATGGCCATAAAACCTGAAAAGGATGAGTTTTTGGTCATATCTCTCAAACATAAATCAGGTCTTACGGGCCATGCAAATCGCCTCGGAACCCCAAATCAGTGGCCAATAACTCATGAAACCGCCCATAAACACGAAAACGATGAGGTTTTGGTCATTACTTTTAAACTTGTATTACGTCCTACGGTCGTTATAAATCATCCTGGAACCCCAAAACCGTGGGCAATAACTTATGAAAATGACCATAAAACATGAAAACAACGAGTTTTAGGTCATAAGTCTTAAATATGTATTAGGTCTAACGGTCGTCATAAATCGCCCTGGAAGCCCAAAACCGTGGGCATTAACCCAACGACCATAAAACATGAAAAATATGAGTTTTAGGTCATATCTCTCAAACATGTATCGGGTCTTAGGTTTGTGTAAATCACCCAGGAACCCCCAAAACAGTGGGCAACAGATCATAAAAAGCCATAAAACGAGAAAATGACAAGTTTTTTTTGCGATATCTCTTAAACATGTATCTGGTCTTACATGCCATGGAAATCACCGTAGAACCCCAAAACCGTAGGCAATAACTTATTAAAACGGCCATAAAGCATGAAAACAATGAGTTTTGGTCATAACTCTCAAACATCTACCGGGTCTTAGGTCGGTGTAAATCACCCTGCAAACCCCAAAACAGTGGACAATAGCTCATGAAAACGGCCATAAAACTCGAAAAAGAATAGTTTTTCGTGATAACTCTTAAACATGTAGCGGGTTTTACGGGCCATGGAAATCACCATGGAACCCCAAAGCGTGCAATATCTCACAAAAACAACCATAAAACACGAAAACCACGAGTTTTGGTCATATCTCTCACACATGAATTAGGTCTTACGGGCCATGCAAATTGCCCTGGAACCCCAAATCTATGGCCAATAACTCATTAAAATGGCCATAAAAACGTGAAAATGACGAGTTTTTGGCCGTACCTATCAAACATAAATCGGGTCTTACAGGCCATGTGAATCGCCCTGTAACACCAAATCAGTGGCCAATAACTCATGAAAACGGCCATAAACACGAAAACGATGATTTTTTGGTCTTAACTTTTAAACATGTATCAGGTCTTACGGTCTTTATAAATCGCCCTGGAACACCAAAACCGTGGGCAATAACTAATGAAAACGACCATAAAACGTGAAAATGATAAGTTTTGGGTTATAACTCTTAAATATGTATCAGGTCTTACTTTCATTATAAATCGCCTTGGAACCCCAAATCTGTGTGCAATAACTCATGGAAACGGCCATAAAGCGTGAAAACGATGAGTTTTTGGTCATAACTCTCAAACATCTACCGAATCTTATGTCAGTGTAAATCGTCTTGGAACCCCAGATCGGTGGACAATAGCTCAAAGAAATCCATAAAACGCGAAAAGGAAAGAAAATTGTGATATCTCTTAAACATGTATCGGCTCTTACGAGCCATTGAAATCGCCCTGGAACCCCCAAAACTATGGGTAATAGCTCATGAAAATGTTCATAAAATGTGAAAACGATGAGTGATTGGTGATAACTCTCATACATGTGTACCGGGTCTTACAGTCATTGTAAACCGGCCTAAAACCCAAAAATTATGGACAATAGGTCATGAAGACAGCCATAAACGTGAAAACGAATAGTTTTTGATGATAACTGCCAAACAAGTATCGGGTCTTACGGGGCATGCAAAAATCTCCATGAAACCCCAAAATTGTGGGCAATATCTCATGAAAATGGCCATAAAACCTGAAAACGATGAGCTTTTGGTCATATCTCTCAAACATAAATGAGATCTTACGGGCCATGCAAATTGCCTTGGAACCCCAAATCAGTGGCCAATAACTCATCAAACCGCCCATAAACACGAAAACGATGAGGTTTTGGTCATTACTTTTAAACATATATTACGTCTTACGGTCGTTATAAATCGTCCTGGAACCCTAAAACCGTGGGCAATAACTTATGAAAATGACCATAAAACATGAAAACGATGAGTTTTAGGTCATAACTCTTAAATATGTATTAGGTCTAAAACGGTCGTCATAAATCGCCCTAGAAGCCCAAAACCGTGGGCACTAACTCAACGACCATAAAACGTGAAAAAGATGAGTTTTTGGTCATATCTCTCAAACATGTATCGGGTCTTAGGTTTGTGTAAATCGCCCAGGAACCGCCAAAACAGTGGGAAATAGATCATAAAAATCCATAAAACGAGAAAATGATGAGTTTCTTTTGTGATATCTCTTAAACATGTATCTGGTCTTACATGCCATGGAAATCACCGTAGAACCCCAAAACCGTAGGCAATAACTTATTAAAACAACCATAAAACATGAAAACGATGAGTTTTGGTCATAACTCTCAAACATCTACTGGGTTTTAGGTCGGTGTAAATCACCCTGCAAACCCTAAAACAGTGGACAATAGCTCATGAAAACGGCCATAAAACTCGAAAAAGAATAGTTTTTTGTGATAACTCTCAAACATGTATCGGGTTTTATGGGCCATGGAAATCTCCATGGAACCCCCAAACTGTGGGCAATATCTCACAAAAACGGCCATAAAACGCGAAAACGACGAGTTTTTGGTCATATCTCTCACACATGAATCAGGTCTTACGGGCCATGCAAATTGCCCTGGAACCCCAAATCTATGGCCAATAACTCATTAAAATGGCCATAAAACGTGAAAACGACGAGTTTTTGGTCGTACCTATCAAACATAAATTGGGTCTTACAGGCCATGCGAATCGCCCTGGAACCCCAAATTAGTGGCCAATAACTCATGAAAACGGCCATAAACACGAAAACGATGAGTTTTTGGTCTTAACTTTTAAACATGTATCAGGTCTTACGGTCGTTATAAATTGCCCTGGAACACCAAAACCGTGGGCAATAACTAATGAAAACGGCCATAAAACGTGAAAATGATAAGTTTTCGGTTATAACTCTTAAATATGTATCGACTCTTACTTTCGTTATAAATCGCCTTGGAACCCCAAAACTGTGCGCAATAACTCATGGAAACAGCCATAAAGCGTGAAAATGATCAGTTTTTGGTCATAACTCTCAAACATCTACCAAATCTTATGTTGGTGTAAATCAGCCTGGATGTCGTGGTATTGCCGACGAGTACGCCATGGAGGGGTCCTCACAGTGCATGTTTAGAGACGTGGGGTAAGGCGGATGGTTGACGGGTACGAGGTAACATAGCTTACCCAGGTTCAGATCCCACAACGGTGGCGGAATCCTACTCCTGCTATAAATCACTATAAGGGAAATACGCCGAGTTACAGAGATAGGTTCGCTGTGCGAGGTTGTATGAATCGATACTAGGTTGTGCCCTAAAGGCTCCCATAGGCCCGACTTATAAAGCCGTCAAGTCCTAGGGTTATAGGGAAAAGTCCTAGCCGGACAGGTTACAAAGTCCTACACCGTCTATCACTAGTCTTGTGTATCTTGCACTCCAAGGCTCCGGGTATGCTGGTGACTCCACCGTAGCCTTCCTTTATCCGGCATGGGCCTCCCTTCTGGATCCACCTAACTGGGCCGCCCAGCAGGCCATAGGCCATGCTACCGACTATGGGCCACCCGGGTTAGTCGGATAAGAGACATGCTATAAGGATACCCATATAGCATATCCCCAACAGTAGGCCCCGAAGGACTCCGAGATCTTGCGCCGTCTTGCCTCTTCACATGGAATGCTCTGTCTAGATGGATGTTAGCAAATCTTCAAGCAACATCTTGTAATCCTCCCAAAGAACCCTGCAAGGTTTTCTCCGTATTCGTTTTGTAAGATGGAGAAATGCTGAATCTTCCATCGTACTCTTCCATAGTCGGATTAAATCCGTCCATGCCGGAATCTTCGATGCGACGGCTCATCTACCCGTGTCAGCTATGACGACGTAGGCTTAGGTCAGCGACGCCTCGTAACTCACACATGCAGAGGACGCAATCATATCCGATTTTCCCGTGCGAGCGATACGAACCGTTGGCGGCGGCGGTTGGAGACGTGGCGAAATTACCGCGCACGTTCGCAAACACGTCGTCTACGCGACAACTGTCCGATTAGCATCACGAGTCTTGACACAGAGGACGATAAATAGTAACCGTGGGACATTTTCCACTTTTTACCTCATTCCTCTCACGTCATCGTCTTCTTCCTCCAGCCGCACGTCTCCTCGAGCTCTCCGCGAGAAACCTCGAAAACCCTAGCCCCCATCTGCGTCAGTCGCATCCTTCCATCACTCCATGGCCAGCAGCAGCTCCTCTCCATCGATGGCGGCGTCGAGCGAAGCCGCAACAAAGCCGGCGAGCTCCGTCGTCGTGCCCCCAGAGGGCCTGGTCCTCCCTGCATCGGCGGTGATCGAGTCTACCGGCGGCGACCACAATCTGGCGGCGCTGGAACCACTAGAAGAAGAGCCAGACTCGCATAAGGGTGACTGGCGCGGCTCGGACATCACCGCCCGTGACATCCAAGAGATGGTCGCCGAAGGCTACCTCCCCGCGATGGAGGGGCTCGCCTGGCGGGCGGCGCCGGCCGGCGAGGTGACACCTGCTTCCCAAGTTGGAGAAAAGGTGTACCTCAAGGCTCAGCTGGTACGCGGCGTTTCCTTGCCCATCTCCCACTTCTTTCTCTCCGTCTTAAACCACTACAAGGTCCAGCCCCACAACCTCTCCCCCAATAGCATCTTAGTGCTTAGCAACTTCGTGGCACTTTGCGAGGGTTACCTAGGGATAAGGCCTAGGTTAGACTTCTTTGTGTACTTCTTCACCGTCAAACGTGAAGCTGGACATAGTAAGGAAGAGCTTAGGAACTGTGGCACCATAAGCTTCAAGATTCGACCTAGCCGGCGGTTCCCCGACATCGTCGGCCACGAGTCCTGCAAGAACTTGCAGCGGACGTACTTCTACGGCCCCGACATTCCTTTGGCGGGCGGTAGCGATGCCGGACTTCGTGGATGGAGCCACCGCTGAAGTTTCTACATGGAGATCCCATGCCTCCCTTCCCTCCGACCTCGACGCTTCACGCGCAATAAGGCGGATCGAATGGTTCGTAGAGACGGGTTTGACCGGCTTGGACCTAGCCATGTGCTAGTTCATCAGGCGAATCCAACCTCTGCAGCACCGCGCGAAGTTCATGCACGAGTATACCAGTGATCGAAGGGATAGCCTCTGGATCTCCATGGATAACTTCTCGAGCGACTTCGTCAAGCTCTGCCTGAAGGACATCGTCAAGGTGAAGGATAAGAAGCGTGGATTCATCATCACCTACGACATGTTCGTAGACGACAAGTGCCCAAAGGTTGGTATTTATTTTCCGTGTACGACATATGCTCCAGTTTTTCCGTCTTGCCAATACCATCTTGTATAACACGGTGATTTCTCACTTAACAACTTAGCGATCTAGATTAGGGCAACCTGGCTGCCCAAATCTACGATCCAAAGATGAAGGAAGTCACGGTCGTGTCCGACGACGATGTCCCGTTGGCGCGAAAGCGGAAGAGCTCCACCTCTGACGCTGCCGACGGAGGCAAGAAGAAGAAGACGGAGGGTGGAGCCTCCAAGAATACTACCGCCGCCCTGGAGGCGGAAAAGAGAAAAGCCACAGGAATTTTTGCCAAAGCGCCCCCCCTAGTGTAAGCCTCTCATTCTCCGACATTGTCTATTTACCTGTCTTGTTCTTATGCACTTTGCACGTTTCAGGAAGAAAGCCACGACCAGCCTCAATAAGATCTCCAAACCTTTGGGGGCTTCTAGAAATATCAAAGACATGCTGCATCGCGACTCCTCTCCCGCCACCCGCCCTGCTACCCATGCCGTCAAGCCCTCTTCTGCCTCGACAAGCTCTCAAGCTAAGGAGGCACCAGGCCCTTTCGCCATGGAAGTGGATTCTGGCGCCTCTACCGAACTCGGTGTTATCGGCGAGCAAGCGACGCAGGAGAGCACTACTCTACAAATGGCTGAAGCTCCGGCTAAGGATGCCATAGGTAGCGGCAAGGCAATGGCGGAGGATGGTACCTCTGCCGAAGGCGGTGCCCCTACTCCCTAGAAACCCTTTGAGTTTTTGAAGATAGTTTACCCGATGCTCACGCCGAGTAACACAACTATGATTCCTGGAGGTGTACCGTCATCTCCGACGTGCGGTCTTGAGGAGCT
Organism: Avena insularis; assembly: GCA_023614405.1. NCBI lineage: Eukaryota > Viridiplantae > Streptophyta > Magnoliopsida > Poales > Poaceae > Avena > Avena insularis. Next base: position 393,658,038 of record CM042695.1, read on the forward strand.
ACTCCGACAAGCGGATATCTTGCAAGGAAATAACATCTCCTTTGGCAAGCTGCTAGCTGAGAGCGCTACGAACCTCAAGATCATTGCACTAGTAAGTTTTACTTTGCCTTTTGCATTTCATATGAGTATCCCACTGTAGCCCCCGAGGATGTAGACGGAAAACCATAGGTTTTGCATCTATATACTCTAAGAGTGATTAAGTTAGAAAAAACTCTCACTATAGCCCCCAAGCATTTAGATGTAATGAATTACTCCGACTAGATGCTTTAAGAGTAGCATAAGCAGTGTTTATAAATTTCAATATTGTATCCCCCAAGCCTCTAGTTGTGACTGAATCAGTTCTGACTAGATGCTTAAAAGAAAAGCTAAGCAGATTCCTAAGTTAAAAACTCTCGCTGTAGCCCCCGCGCGTCTAGGTGGAAAATCTCCGACTAGATGCTCCAAGCAGACCAAACAACGGTTTAACTTTGTACTTGTTTCCACAGAACGAGAATGCTCGGAGGGGCATGGCCAATGACAAGTACCAGAAGATGTGCGTAGATCTTGAAGCCGAAAAGGGTAAACTGCCATCTTGAAGGAACAAATCATCAAAAACAAGAGTCTGTTTTCTTTTTGCGCATTTCCATCTTGTTTTTGTGCCTACAATCTCCGAGTACTCACTGTGTACTTTGTTTTCTCCGACTTGCAGAACATGTCGCCAAGGCCAAGGACATTGTCGAGCAATCCAAGCACATCCAGCAGCTGGACAGCGAGAACAAGATCCTTAAGGAGGAGAGGAAGGAGATGCTGAAAATGCACGAGGATTCCATGAAGGCCCTGCAGGATTCCGCCTCCGCGGAAATCAATCGCTTGAAGGAGGAGCTCGCGATCTTAAAAGATCAGAAGCAAGCTGCTGATGAGCAAAACCAACGCCACAGCGAGGCGTTTAAGCTCCTCCAACAAGAGAAATAATCCTTGGCGGACACCCTCTGGCAGGCTAAGGCCAGCATCTTCAGTAAGTTTCCTCTGCCTTGTATTTCTGTAGTCTGGATACTTAGAGTGTATTGAACTCATGCGCTCCTTGTCGGAATTTGCAGCTCCTATGGGTTTAACCCGCTCGCCTCCTTCGGACAAGGAATGCATGGTTCTTTCCGGCAACTTCATCAACACCGCCATCACCCAGGCCAAAGAGATTGCTAAGCCCCTCCAGATATACATCAAGGCCTCGGACTCCGTGACGAAGTACTCGGAGATTCTACGCCGAGCCCCCGAGCGTGTCACAAGCTGGAAAGCTTCATGTGCATGGGCTGGCGCAAGGATGGCGCTGTCAATGGTGAAGGCACACTACGAAGATGCCGACATCGACACGGTGACCTCTGGCATCCCCGACGTTGACGATGACGGCAAGGAGATTGATCATGAAGCCATCTTGTCATCACTCTCGGGCCATGACACTAGAGTTGCCGAGTTGGTGGATGTTGACGTCTTCGTTCCCATGAACACCATCGACAGCATCAACCAAGATTCCTCCGAGTCTCATCACAGTGCTGACGTTGAGGGTGATTCTCTGGCTGGTGACGATGCTGCCTCCAAGTCTCCTGCACCCAAAGAATGAAAAACACTTTGTAATTTCTGTTTCACCTTTGGTGTGTGCACGAGAAAAACTTGGCGATGTAACTTAAGGCGAAAAACAATGGTTGTTATGTCCTGCTACTTAAGAACTAATTTCCAGCATGTATTTTTTAAGCAAGTGCTGGCTTATCCATTACTTTGGTTCTTATGCTTGACTTTTCGTGAGTCGAAAGACTCGCTGTCGGAACCATGCGCTTAGGTGATGATGCCCAATGGCACCGTCAATAACCCAAGCACAAAATCGCCGACAATAAGTGCCAAAAGTCACTACTCCAGAATCCACATAAAAACGACAGAGAACGTGTAGACCAGAAAACTTAAGCTAACGCCCGTAGGCGGAATTTTCACAAGTGCAAACACAAGACTTGTGCATAAGGGTTTTACATGATCCAAAAATGAACACTAAAGGAGGTAAAAGACTCAGAAATATGAGTGAACCAAAGAGCTTTATTTCATTGATCATATAAGAGGTACACAATTAGATAAAAAATGCTAAGTGTAAAAAGGACGTAGCTGTGCTATGTTCCATGGCCGATCAAGCTCCAGGTAGTCATCATCCGGGTCACGTCACTTACGCTTATGATCCTCGTTGGGTCTATCCTTTAGTTCACGGTTGTCGACAAGGTAATAAGACCCATTGAGCAGCGCCTTGCTTATGATGAACGGTCCTTCCCATGGCGGGGATAATTCGTGTGACTTTTTCTGCTTAAGTCGGAGCACCAAATCCCCCTCTTTAAACGAGTGATGCCGAACACGGCGACTATGGTAGCTGTGTAGCTTCTGCTGGTAGATGGCGGATCTTTGGGATGCCAAAACGCGCTCCTCCTCGAGAAGGTCCACATCTAGGCGTCGGGATTCTTCAGCGTCATCCTCGTCATAGGCGGCAACTCTTGGTGCATCGTGGAGGATGTCGGAAGGCAAGATGGCTTCTGCTCCATATACCATGAAGTAAGGGGTGTAGCCGGTGGATGTGTTGGGTGTAGTTCGTAAACTCCACAACACAGATGGCAATTCTTCCGCCCAAGCTCCAGCTTCTCTATGTAGTGGTGCCTCAAGACGTGGCTTGATTCCCTGCAGAATTAATCCATTGGCTCGCTCAACCTGACCATTGGATTGTGGGTGTGCCACAGATGCAAGGTCAAGTCGGATTCCTTTGTCCCAGCAATAAGCCTCCACTTCTCCGAGTGACAAGTTGCTTCCGTTGTCGGTGATGATGCTATGTCGGAGACCAAATCTCACCACTAGATCCCGGACAAACCTGAGGGCAGTTGCCCCATCAAGCTTTCTAATGGGTTTATCTTCTATCCATTTGGTGAATTTGTCACACAGTCTCCGAGATGGATTTCCATACCTTCTAGTTGGGAAACACACTTTAGGTATACACCAGTAGTGCTCCTTTTATAGAGTTGCCCATTGATTATGGTATAACCCTTTGCTCGTCGTACTATTTGCCATCTTTCGACTTCGTCGTCGGGCAAAGTTCCGTGTTCGATATATTCCATGAACGGTTTTCTCCAAGCCAGAGGGACCTTAGTCACCATGTTGACGAAAGAGTCAGCTCTATCCGGGTTGTCGATGTAGGCTCCCTTCACGGATGGTGCGCGTAGATGCTCTAGGAAAACTCCTGGCGGAATTCGCATACTTGACTTCGTAGCCCAAGAAACTCTTGGCTATCTCGTCCACTTCGTCTCGATATGCCGCCATCATAGGGTTCCGTGCATTCCAGGTGCCAGCCACCTGCTGGGCAACCAAGTCAGAATCTCCACAGCAAACTATGCACATAATGCCAATATCTTTGGTTACATGTAGTCCGTGAATGAGTGCCTCGTACTCCGCCATGTTGTTTGTAGCCTCGAAGTGGATCTGTAGAACGTAGTGTAGCTTGTCTCTTGTTGGTGACTATATCAATACACCAGCCCCCGAGCCGTTGAGAAACTTTGATCCGTCAAAGTGCATCACCCAGTACTTTGGTTCTGGCAACAGAGTAGCATCTGGCATCTCCGTCCAATCTGCAACAAAATCCGCCAAGGCTTGTGACTTGATAGCGTCGCGTCTCTTGTAGGTGATCTCAAAGGCGGCAAGTTCAATGCCCCACTTCGCGACCCTTCCTGTAGCATCGCTGTTATTGATAATGTCGGACAGTGGAGTCTTGCTCACCATGTGATTGGGTGCTCCTCAAAGTAATGCCTCAGCTTCCGAGAAGCGAGGAATACTCCATAGGCTATCTTTTGGTAGTGCGGGTAACGCTGCTTGGACTCTGTCAAGACCTCGCTTACATAGTAAACTAGTTGTTGAACTCCGTTCTCATAGCCTGGTTCCTTCCGTTCTACCACGACGACGATGCTGATAACCTGGTTGGTTGCCGCCATGTAAATTAATAGGGGCTCTCCAGGCTCGGGTGCTGCAAGGATGGTCGCTGAGGAGAGAATCTCCTTGAGCTGCTTCAATGCTGCATCTGCCTCGTCCGTCCACGTGAATTTGTCCACCTTCTTCAGCAACTTGTACAACGGCAAAGCTTTCTCTCCAAGTCGGCTGACGAACCGACTAACTGCCGCAACACAACCTGTTAGTCGTTGAATGTCCTTTAGGAATGTCGGATGGTTTATGTTTAAGATGGCCTTGATTTTCTCCGGGTTGACCTCGATTCTGCGTTGGGAAACGATGAAGCCCAACAATTTGCCGGCTGGAACCCCGAAGACGCACTTCTTAGGGTTGAGCATCATGTTGTATTTCTGGAGATTATCAAAAGTTTCTTTTAAGTCGGAGATTAAGTTGTTTGATTTTTTAGACATCACCGCGATATCGTCCACATAGGCATGAACGTTCCGACCAATTTGGTCGTGAAGGCAACGTTGCATTGTCCGCTGGTAGGTAGCACCTGCGATTTTCAGCCCAAAGGGCATCGTGACATAGCAAAATGTGCCGTATGGGGTAGTGAACAAAGTGGCCAATTGGTCTGACTTCCTCATCTTGATCTGGTGGTATCCTGAGTATGCATCAATAAATTGGTCAATGCGAGGCAGAGCAAATGGATCTTTGTGAGGCCATCTGCACTCGGGGACTGGACGATATAAAAACACTAAGAATCCGGCCACTGAAATTCAGTGCCCCGATCCTCGGGGACTAGACATACCTGGATGGCAGCGCCCAGCATGCCGTGAAGCTCCAGCGCGTCCATAGACGCAAGCACGACCGGAGTGTGGCCGCGACGCTGCTCGACCTCCGTCTTGGCGACCCCGGGCATCTGGCTCATTGGCGCCGTGCCACTCGCCGCAGCCGCCTTCATCATGAAGCAAGGGAAAGTTGCGGCAGCCTGGCCGTTGGACTCCGGATGGGCGACTGAGGCAAGGTCGAGTCAAATATGGTGTTCCTCGCAGAATTTGGCCATGGCTCCTTTGGCGAAGTTGGTGCCATTGTCCGTGATGATGCTGTTTGGGAACCCGTAGCGATAGATGAGCTCGCGTAGGAACTTGGTGGCGGTCTTCCCGTCGCATTTGCGGACTGGCTTGGCCTCCACCCATTTTGTGAATTTGTCGACTGCGACCAGGAGGTGGGTGAAGCCGGAGGGGGCCTTCTTGAAAGGGCCTACCATGTCCGTACCCCACACGGCGAACGGCCATGTGATGGGGATTGTCTTGAGCGCCGAGCTCGGCACGTGGGTCTGGTTGGCGTATTTTTGGCAGCCGACGCACCGCTGGACAATGTCCACAGTGTCTGCGTGTGCGGTAGGCCAGTAGAAGCCGTGTCGCATGGCCTTTGTGACCAGAGAGCGGGCGCCGGCGTGGTGGCCACAGTCGCCGCGAGTTCAACTGCCCGATTTCTAGAATGATCGAGACTGAGAAGGGGAAGCATGCGCCCGAAAGGGGTACCATTGCTCCCCCTGTTCCTCGGATACAATTCGATCCTTCTACGGCCAAATCTCAATTTGTGGAAAGCCTTCGATGGCTTCCTTATGAAAACATCCATTTGTATATGGGTATAGATGGTCTTTCATTATTCTTCGTGATATTGACCACATTTCTGATCCCTGAATGTCTTGGAGGATTTTGCGTCCTTCAATGGGTTGAACGCAGCGTTGGAACACGCCGGTTACGCTGCGCTTGTGGAGTTCGCCGTTGATGAGGATGAAGGATTTGCAGCGGCGTGCTATCATCCTGGCATCCGTTTCGTCTGCTGGCAAGGTGCCTCCCTCCAGGTAGGCAATGTATGGCGCCATCCAGTCGTCTGGCTCGGCGATGAGTGCGAGCAGGGCTGCCTCTGGATGTAGAGGGATTCCGATGTCTATCTCCCTTGGGGGAGAGACGGAAGGCCTAGTGATGGTGTCGAGAAAGACGCTGGCGGGTGGTGCGAGTCGAGCCGATGCGCGAGAAGTCGCGGCCTCCTCGTTCTTCCGCCTGTCAATCCACTCGACGGAGTAGCCTGTGAAGTGTTCGCCCAGCTTGGCCACTGCTTGGCGGTATGCCGCCATGGTGGGGGAGATGGCGTCGCAGGTGCCAGCGACTTGCCCTGCGACGAGGTCGGAGTCTCCGTAGCAGCGTAGGCGGTTGACGTTCATCTCCTTGGCAGCTCGCATGCCGTGGAGTAGCGCCTCGTACTCAGCCATGTTGTTGGTGCAGGGGGTGAAGTCGAGGCATAGGACGTAGCGGAGCTTGTCACCCTTCGGAGAGGTTAGCACGATCCCTGCTCCTGCACCATCCGCATTCTTGGAGCCGTCGAAGTGTAAACTCCAGTAATGGAGGTATGGCAGCTTTTCTGGCTGCTGGGCCTCCTCCCAGTCGGCGATGAAGTCCACGAGGGCCTGCGGTTTAATCGCCTTGCGCGGATCATATTTGATGTTGTGGACGCCGATCTCGACGGCCCACTTGGCGACTTGCCCGGTCACCTCACGGTTGCGGATGATGTCTTGCAACGGTGCCGAGGAGACGACCGTTATCGGGTGCTCCTGGAAGTAGCGTGGCAATCGTCGTTGTGCTCTGAAGACCGCGTATACCAATTTCTGGTATTGCGGGTAGCGCTGGCGTGATTCGGTGAGGACTTTGCCGATGTAGTACACTGGTCGCTGCACCGGGCGCTCCTTTCCTTCCTCTGGTCGTTCGATGACCATGACGGCGCTGATGACGCGCTCGGAAGCCGCGACGTAGACCAGCATGGGTTCCTTGTCGACGGGGGCAGTGAGTAGTGGCGCTCCGAGTAGCGCCTTCTTGAGGTCGCGGAGCGCATCATCCGCCTCCTTGTCCTACTGGAAGGTGGGATTCTTGCGCATCAGGCGGTAGAGGGGCATCGCCTTTTTGCCCAACCGGGGGATGAAGCGACTGAGAGCCGCGACTCGCCCGGCCAGCTTCTGGACATCGCGTAGGCACTCGGGTTTGCCAAGTCGAGCGATCGTGTCGATCTTGGTGGGGTTCGCCTTGATCCCGCGCTTGGAGACAACGTATCCCAGTAGCTACCCAGCTGGTACACCGAAGGTGCATTTTCCTGGGTTTAGCTTTATCTTGTACTTGCGCAGGTTGGCGAATGTTTCCGCCAGGTCAGCGAGTAGGTCGCTCTGGCGAGCGGACTTCACAACCACATCATCGATGTAGACGTGGATATTGCGGCCAATTTGGCTCGTAAGGCACTCCTGCATGCACCGTTGGTAGGTCGCCCTGGCGTTCTTGAGGCCGAAGGTCATGGAAGTGTAGCAGAAGGCTCCGAATGGCGTGAGGAACGCCGTCTTCTCTTCGTCCTCGACGACCATTTTGATCTGGTTGTAGCTAGAGTAGGCGTCAAGGAAGCATAGCGACTTCGAGCCCGCGGTGGAATCGACGATTTGGTCGATCCGCGGGAGGACGAATTGTTCCTTCGGGCAGGTTCTGTTTAAGTTTGTGTAATCGATACACATCCTCCAGGTCCTGTTTTTCTTCTCGACAAGGACTGGGTTTGCCAGCCACTTGGAGTACTTGATTGGTCGGATGAAGCTTGTAGTGAGTAGGCGCTGCACTTCCTCGGCGATAGCTCGGCGGCGCTCTTCATTGAAGGGCCACAACGACTGCTTGACAGGTCGTACTTTGGGGTCGGCGTTGAGTTTGTGCTCAGCAAGTTCCCTGGGGACACCAGGCATGTCAGAGGGCTTCCATGCGAAGATGTCCCTGTTCTCTCGGAGGAACCCGATGAGCGCGCCTTCCTATGCTGGGCTCATGCCCGTCCCAATCGTCACCGTCTGGCTGGAGTCGCCTGGGACCAGCTCGACGGTGCGGGTATGCGTCGTTGCCTCAAAGGCGGTGGGGTTTCCGCCCTCCGAGTTGGGATTTTTTAGTATGGTGGGGTCGTCGTTGTTGACCCTGCTCGCGTACTTAGCGAGCTCGTCGGCGTGGTTGGCCTCTGCCGTGATGACGGCGTCGGCGAGTTCGGCTCCTTTGGCCTTGCACTCGGCGGCCATGTCGGGGTCGCCGTGGATGGTGATGACGCCGCACGGCCCGTGTAGCTTCATCGCGTTGTACGCGTAGTGGGGCGCTGCCATGAACTTGGCGAACGCCTGGCGCCCCAGGACATAGTGGTAGGGGCTATCAAAGGGCACCAGCTCGAAGACGATCCCCTCAGTGTGGAAGTTTGCCGGTGTGCCGAAAGTGACTGGCAGCGTCACCTTGCCGATCGGGTACGCCTTCCGACCGGGGACGATGCCGTGGAACGTGGTGTAGGTCATCTCGATCATTGACTGCAGGAGCCGCAGTCTCCTGAAGGTGTCCAGGTATAGGATGTTGATGGAGCTGCCGTCGTCCATCAATGTCTTGGGGAGCCAGTAGTCTCCCACCTTGGGCTTGACCACCAGGGTGACTCGGCCTGGGTAATTGATCCGTGGCGAGTGGTCCTGGCGGCTCCAAGTGATTGGCTGCTCGGACCAGTTGAGGAACTGGGGGACGTCCACCTGGGCCACCGCGTTGACGGCGACGACGCGGGTGATGACCTTCTTCTCGCGTTTCGTGTTGAAGCCTGTGAAGGTGTGGAGCGAGCCGGCGACGCTGCCGAATTTTCTGCCATTTGGCGGGTTGTTGTCGGGGTCTTCTCGCGCGTGCCGTGCCTTTTCGATCTCCTTGAGAGAGTGGCAGTAGGTGGTCGTGTGCGTAGCGGGCTTTCCTTCCCTGCTGTGAAATACACAAGGTTGGTTAAGAAGGGCCGCGGGGTTGAACCTCGGCTTCGCCTTGTAGTTTCCACCGTCGCGGCGTTGCCCCCCGTCGCGGCGGAAGCTCTTGGGATCGCACTGCGCATAACCAGCGTTGGCGACGAAGTCGACTCGCCCGTAATTGCGCGCTTTCCGGTGAGGCGAGTGTTGCTGTAGCGTAGATCGGGTATTCTCCCGTTGTCGTTGCCGCCCGTGCGGCGTTGTCCTCCCGACTCGTCGTCGGTTTCCTGGTTTGGGTCTTCCTCCGCGTACCTTTTTGCGATCTCCAAGAGATCTGGTATGTTGTCGAGTGTGCGGTACGCTCGTTTGAGCTTGGCAACCAGGGGCTCGTAGCGGCACGAGGTATTGAAGCAGTGGATCGCGGTGCTTGGGTGGATGCCGACCGCGTTGTACCACAGGTCTTGCCACCGTTGGACCCAGCTGCGGGTCGACTCGCGAGGTCCCTGGACGCACCGTTCCAGGTCCTCGATGGTGGTGGCGTGGGTGTATGAACCCTCGAAGTGCCTGACGAAGGCGTCACACATCTCTTCCTAGGAGTCGATGCTATCCGCGGGAAGAGTGTTAATCCACTGCCTGCACGCCCCCTCCATCATCAGGGGAAGGTAGCGGGCGGCTAATAGATCGGTGCGGCCGGCGATCCCCATCGCCATGAGGTAGGTATCCAGCCACACGGAAGGATCGTACGAGGGGTCGTACTTATCTATTTTCTTCGGCGCTTTGAAGTTTGCCGGATATCTCTCGCCTCGGATCATCGGTCCGAAGCACCGGGTCCTGAGTCGGCTTAGCGACCCCCTCGGCTCGCCGTCGCGGCGGTTAGTGAGGGTATGCCGCAGGTTGTCGGGCTGGCATGCGCGCCAGCTCTGGTTGTTGATTATGTGGGTGCGGGCGTCGACGGGTTGACCGTTGGCGGCGACGAAGTTGGTCGTCGGCCGGGGGTCGTTGGTGGAGAGTGCCGTGTTCGCGGGTCGGTGTTGGAGCTGTAGCGGTTTGGGTGGCGGGCAGTTGAGGGTGTTTGCCGCCATGGGGCGGCCGCTTGAGGCCGCTCTGCTGCCCGATGAACGTGAGTACATCCGACCCTATGAGTCGACGCATGCGTTTTGTTGCTCGACCGCTTTTGTGAGCAAGGCCTTGGCGTACTGGATCTGCAGGGCGCCATCACCAGTGGCCACGATGTTGTCGACTGCTGCTCGGCCCGCGAAGAGGTTGTCCATCGGGGTAGAGAACAGTGGGAGGCCGTTCGCGTCTTGCTCCCGTGAGGAAACCACGATCGTTGGCTGGTCCTTGGGGGGTGCGCGGTTGGGTGGTGGCGGGGCGCCATTGGCCATTGCCCTTGGTGGGGGCCTAGCGCTTCCTCCTGGTGGCGCGTTCTCGCAGATCACGCGCTCGGCCGTGCGGGCCGGGTCGTTTTCGTCGTCGAAGTTCAGGGCGCGCCCCTGGACGGTGGGGTTCAGGCGCGACCTGATTCAGAGCTGGTGGTAGCATGACAGCTCCTGCACTGTCACCTGCTCGAGGCAAAATTTTTCGCGCTCGGCTTGTTCCTTGCGGACTGCTTCCGCCAGCTTCAGGCGGAGTTCCTCGACCTCCATTGCCGTTGCGTTGGGAGGGATCAGAGTGGAGAATGGATCCTCCGGCGGGTCGGCGCCAGTCGCCATGTAGGTCGCGGCGTGACGGCCGGTTCCGCCACGGAGGTCGGCGGAGTTCTCCGACCCGGAGTCGAAGTCGAAGATCCCAAGGATGGAGGGATCCTCGAAGTCCCCGACATTGGAGACCTGGGTGATGGAGCCCGCGGGCGACACGGCGACAACGGATTCGGCGAGTGACGCCAGGGTCGCCGAGTTGGCGTCGTCGTTGAGGGTCGCGTCTTCTACGGCTGCGGTGGTTTCAGCCACGTTGCTGTGGGCCGAGTCGTACTCGGAGGCGAGGCGGTGGATCATGCGGACCTGACTCTCAGAGAGCCGGTCGCGTGGCGTTGACTCGCGGATGCGAGCCGAGTCCTCCGAGATGATTACATCGGTGAGGCCGACGAAGAGGCTGATCGTGCCGATCGGCAAGATCATGTTGTGCATGACGGGTCGTGCCGCTGGGACGTAGCTGCTCGGCAAGATCTGGAGCATCTCGCTGATCGCGATCATGCGGCCGGTGGCGATCGACTCGTTGATGGGCAAATTGGATCTCGCCGCAGAACACCGGCCTGACCGGCCAGACCCCACGGTGGGCGCCACTATCGTGGGAATGACCACGGCAGATGCTGCAATCGGCAGCGAGTAGTAGAACATGGGGCAAGGGTGGCCAGCCATTTGCGGTGCGAGATGAGGGCTGAGACACAAGGGTTTACCCAGGTTCGCCCCCCCGGAGGGTAAAGACCTACTCCTGCTAGATTGTATTATGATGAGAGTACAATGGGGCGAGCTCGACGGCTAGGCGGCGAGTCGCTTGGGTGTATGATGGAACGTATCCTCTATGCACCCTCTAGGGAGGTTTATATAGACTCGCCTCCCTAGGGTTTACAGATCTCAACCGAATAAGTTAAGGACTCGGCGATCCTATGACCTAATCCGACTGGGCTTATCTATGCTTCTAGGCCTTCAGCTTCCAGTCGCTTGAATCCACGCCAGATCTTGATCCAGTCGCCGTCCTGCAGGCCCACTCGCTGGCACCTGGGCCAGTAGGAAACATCCTGCTGAGTATACCCCGGTAGGCATATCCCCATCACTTTGGGACATGCTTTGTTCAAGCCAGTGTAATCAACGCACATTCTTAATTCATTGGTTCCCTTTTTGGGGACAAGTACAGGATTGGCCACCCATCGGGTGTGAAGGACTTCTCGGATAAACCCAGCCTTAAGTAACCTAGCTATCTCTTTGCCAATGGCGCGTCTCTTCTCATCTCCGAAGCATCGTAGAGGTTGTTTCACTGGTTTACATTTTGGATCTATGTTTAAGCTGTGCTCGGCAAGTTCCCTAGGTACACCTTTCATGTCGGCAGGTTGCCAGGCAAATATGTCCCTATTCTCACGGAGGAACTCGACGTGGGCGCTTTCCTATTTGGGATCCAGGTTCGTCCCAATGGCGACGGTCTTGGAGGCATCGCCTACCACAAGTTCCACCGGCTTGGTTTCGATGGCGGCCTTGAACGCAGGAGCGGAGTCAAAGATCTGTTTCTTCGACATGGGCATCTCCGAGTCATTGACCTTGCTCTAGATCTCCTTGAATTCTTCGCCGTAGAGGACGGCTTCTGCAATGGCTGCTTCATTGATCTCGCAATCCCTTGCCTTGGTAAAGCTTCCAGATACGATGATGACACCATTTGGTCCGGGTATCTTGAGTTTGTTGTAGATGAAGCATGGCTTGGCCATGAACGTGTGAAATATGTCGCGGTCGAATATGACGTGGTACACGCTCTTGAAGGGGACTACCTCGAAGGTCATGCGCTCTTGGCGGTAATTATTAACATCACCGAAGGCAACCTGAAGTGTAATGCACCCAAGGGACCTAGCCTCCCGACCAGGGACTACGCCGTGGAAGATGGTGTTGGTCTGCCTTAGGTTTCTCTCCTTCAAGTTCATCTTATGCAGTGTATAGGTACATGATGTTGATGCTGCTTCCACTATCCACCATGCACTTGGTGAACTCCATGCCGTCAATCAAAGGGTTGATGACCATGGCGTACTGGTTCTCCATGGGCACAAGGTCTGGGTGGTCCGTCCTGTCCCAAGTTATTGGAACTTCCGACCAGCGCAGGTACTGGGGGACTGGGGGAAGGGTGGCCATGAGGATCCTCAGAGAGGTCTTCTGTTGCCGGACGGTGAGGGTGCCAAGGAAAGCGTGGTAGACTAGAGCCTTCTTTGCGAAGGGGTTCTTGCCCTTGTCGTCGCCCTTGTCGGCGTGCTTGGGGTCAACGTCTTCGTCCATGTCACTTGAATCCTTGGAATCCTCCTCCTTCTTCTTCCCTTTGCCCTTGCCTCGCGGTCTGTTCTTCCGACTTTGTTTGTAGCCGGACTTCGGGTCTTCCTTGAGGTTGTTGACAAACTTGCAGTGTCGATTGGTATGGGTGGCCTTGCCGTTGGCGTCGAGGTGTACGAGGCACGGCATATCGCGGTACTCCTCGTAGGTTTGGGGAACGCGGAGCGGCGCCGAGGTGGTTTCATTTCCTCGTTGCTGCCCGCGGCCAGCTCCCCTTCCTCAGCCACGTTGTCCGCCTTCTCCTCGTCCTGCAAAAGTCATAGCGACCATATCGGTAGATTGCATTTCTTCTGGAGCGGTTTTCCGCTTTGTACTGCTGTTCCTCCGAGCTTGGGTTGGAACGGACGTTGCCGGCAAAGATCCACGAGCATCATCGTCGGCAGCTGCGAACTCACTAGCTAACTGAATCATCTGATTCAACTCAAGCTGGTGATTGTCCTGCAAGTGCTTCAGCTTATGTCGGAGCAGCGTACCCCTTTCCAACCCATCGATGAAGGCGGCCATGGCGGTCTGAGCGTGTACTCCTGCGCAGGAATTCTTCATATCCAGCCAGCGGGAGAGGTAGGCGTGAGATGTCTTGTCTTTTTCTTGCACGCACCGCTGTAGATCGCCCACAGTGCAGGGACGCTTGTATGTACCCTCAAAGTTCTTGGTGAACGCTTCTTGCATGTCAAGCCAGTTGTAGATAGATTTCTCCGACAAGTCATCGATCCATTGACGGGCTGTGCCCGCCAACATTAACGGGAGGTACTTGACGGCGACGTTGGGGTTGCCTCCGGCAATCTCCACCGCGTTGCCGTAGTCCTGCAACCATGTGGCTGGCTTGGCGGTGCCGTCATAGGGCTTGATGGTCTTGTCAATCCGAAAACCTTAGGGGTAAGTTGCGAACCGTATTGCAGGTCCAAAACAACGTGGTCCCAGGTATGGTCTTTCCCGGGCCTTGTGGATCTTATCGATCCGCGAACGTGCATCGTATGGATCCGGGTTCTTCTTCTTTTTGTCAATAGGGGATGGGCTGCGTGAATGACGCGGGCCTGTTCCGCCATGGTGACTGCTTGGCGGCGATGGAGGTGGAGGTGGCGGTGGGTTGGCCTTCTCGTTACCTCTGCGACGCCACGCCGCCACGGTTGCTTGTCGGACGTGGAGGGTCATGGTGTGACCTGCTCTTATGTCCTTGGTGGCGCTCCTCATCATGACGGGTCTGTGCCGCGTTGTCGCGGATAACGATGCCGCACTGCTTTGGTGGGGGCATATCCGTATGATGGTGAGCTTTGTAATCTTCCTAATGTCGGGGGGATCGGTGCAGTGGCGATGGGCGACGAGGTCGGGCTTTTTCTCCATGGTCGGAGGATATGGGGATAGCATCCTTCCTGTTGCGCGCATCCCTCCGTCTTCGTTCTGACGAACCCGTCTGAGACCCGACATCTCGAGGAGATCTGTCCCATGGCGGTTTGTACTGGCTAGATCGGCAGAGCGCTGGGTCAGACTCAAGCCTCTAAGAGGTGGCCTTTTCCTGCTGCTTTACCGCCTTGGCCACTAGGTCATAGACCTGTTCTACTGCCTCAGGCGATCTATCCTGCTCCAGAAGGGTCTTGGCGACGGCGAGGTTAAGGAGTGGGGTGGGCATCACCTGCTTGCCTTCACTGTCAATGTATGGATTGGCCTGTGCCGGCTTCGAGGGGGCCCATCCTAGGTTGCGCCGTACACCAGGATCGTTGATGACGCGAGCTGGAGCTTTCTTAGCCTTCTGCTGCTGTAGCAAAGTCTTGTACTCGGCCTCCATTGCTCTAGCTTTCTCTATGGACTTCTGCGCGTTAACCAGATCTTGATCTAGTTTAGCGCCTTGCTATGCGATGGCTTGCGCCTCCTCCAGCAGCTGCTGGCACTTCTCGTCAAGCTGAGTCATGTTCCGGATGTGAGCAACGGTTAGTGGCACGACGAGGAGGTTGCCGTACATCACTCTATCAGCTGGAGTAACATGGGCTGCTGCCGACGTGGATGCTGGAGGCGGCAAGTTTGCGGTGTTGTTGTTGCTCGGACCGTTGCCGAGTTCCTGCGGCTGTTGCACTGGGTTAGGCGGAGGAGGCATGACCTTTGCGCAATCATTGTCAGCAGCAATAAGTGGCCCCTTCCCCTTTTCTAGCGCCGTAGGCGGAGCTCGTCCGGGTTGATCTTCATCCATCGCCGTCCTAATGGTGACGAACACCCCTCGGGACATGACGGTGTTGTTAGCTTGCTCGTCGCGCGAGTACTCCTCCTCCATCTCCTGCATAGCAGAGTCTAGCTCTTCTGTACTGAAGTCTATCTCCTCTAAGTCTGCACTGAAATCAGCATAAAGCGCGTCAATGACAGAGTCGGAGGGTGCCAGGACTTCCTCGATGACGGGCGGTGGAGGTGCAACGGGCTCGACGATGGCGGCGGGAGGCGATGGCGGTGGCTGCTGAATCGGAGGTTCTTCGTCTTTGAGCGCAAGCTCTATCTGGGCTGCCGCGTCAGCTGCCGCGTAGCTATTGACGGTGCTCACCATCTCTTCGAGGGTAAGGCATCCTGTTGCCTGCTGCCGTCTTAGAGAATGTCGGAGAAGCGTGCCACGGTCCAGTCCTTCCACGAAGTGATAAAAAGCGTTATCATCGGGGTAGTGGGATAGATCGGCTCGTATACAGAGCCACCTGGCCAGGTAATCGCGGGGTTTTTCGCCCTCTCTCTGAATGCAGCACGCCAGATCGAACATGGTAACCACGCCGACAAACTTGGATCTCTGTTGTCCAGATGCACGGACGAAGCCGGCGGATTTGCAGTGATCTTCCACCTTTATATCCTGCACAGGGGCAGTTTGGGTGGGCCTTGAATTTTTCCGATCTTTGTCGGCAAACTCCGAAGAGAGATCCGACATCGATCCTTCCGCGAACGTACCCTGCCCGTAGGCGGTGCGTGCGGGCCTTGATGCTTTCTGATCTCTGTCGGCAAACTACGAAGAGAGATCCGACATCGATCCTTCCACGAACGTATCCTGCCCGTAGGCGGTCCGTGCGGGTCTTGATGCTCCTCCGACTCCCAGGGAACTAGTGCCCGAGTCGGTTTCGCCGATGAAGAGGTGGATGTCTCCGATAGGAACGATTGAACACCGCGTAGGGTTCATCTTTGCCGGGATCCAGAACTCGTCAGGAGGGACGATCGGAACATTGCCGGAGAAGAGAACGCGTCCAATGGCCATGGTTTCGCTGATTCCCGCGAAGATCTTGGTCCTCGCCCGCTGAAGAGCCTGAAGCGCCTCTTGCCCCACGGTGGGCGCCAACTGTTGTGGTATTGCCGACGAGTACGCCATGGAGGGGTCCTCACAGTGCGTG
Organism: Avena insularis; assembly: GCA_023614405.1. Lineage (NCBI taxonomy): Eukaryota > Viridiplantae > Streptophyta > Magnoliopsida > Poales > Poaceae > Avena > Avena insularis. The sequence continues at coordinate 393,674,117 of CM042695.1, forward strand.
TTTAGAGACGTGGGGTAAGGCGGACGGTTGACGGGTACAAGGTAACACAGCTTACCCAGGTTCAGATCCCACAACGGTGGTGGAATCCTACTCCTGCTATAAATCACTATAAGGGCAATACGCCGAGTTATAGAGATAGGTTCGCTGTGTGAGGTTGTATGAATCGATACTAGGTTGTGCCCTAAAGGCTCCCATAGGCCCGACTTATAAAGCTGTCAAGTCCTAGGGTTACAGGAAAAAGTCCTAGCCGGACAGGTTACAGAGTCCTACACCGTCTATCACTAGTCTTGTGTATCTTGCACTCCAAGGCTCCGGGTACGCTGGTGACTCCACCGTAGCCTTCCTTTATCTGGCATGGGCCTCTTCCGATCCACCTAATCGGGCGCCAGCAGGCCAAAGGCCACGCTACCGACTATGGGCCACCCGGGTTAGTCGGATAAGTGACATGCTATAAGGATACCCATATAGCATATCCCCAACACTGGAACCCCAAATCGGGGGACAATAGCTCATAGAAAGCCATAAAACGCGAAAAGGAAAGAAAATTGTGATATCTCCTAAACATGTATCGGCTCTTACGAGCCATGGAAATCGCCCTGGAACCCACAAAACTATGGGTAATAGCTCATGAAAATGTCCATAAAATGTGAAAACGATGAGTGATTGGTGATAACTCTCATACATGTGTACCGGGTCTTACAGTCATTGTAAACCGGCCTAAAACCCAAAAATTATGGACAATAGGGCATGAAAACAGCCATAAACGTGAAAATGAATAGTTTTTGGTGATAACTCTCAAACAAGTATCGGGTTTTACGGGGCATGCAAAAATCTCCATGAAACCCCAAAATTGTGGGCAATATCTCATGAAAATGGCCATAAAACGTGAAAACGATGAGTTTTTGGTCATATCTCTCAAACATAAATCAGGTCTTACGGGCCATGCAAATCGCCTTGGAATCCCAAATCAGTGGCCAATAACTCATGAAACCGCCCATAAACACGAAAACGATGAGGTTTTGGTCATTACTTTTAAACATGTATTACGTCTTACAGTCGTTATAAATCGTCCTAGAACCCCAAAACCGTGGGCAATAACTTATTAAAACGGCCATAAAACATGAAAACGATGAGTTTTGGTCATAACTCTCAAACATCTACCGGGTCTTAGGTCGGTGTAAATCACCCTACAACCCCAAAAAGTGGACAATAGCTCATGAAAACGGCCATAAAACTCGAAAAGAATAGTTTTTCGTGATAACTCTCAAACATGTATCGGGTTTTACGAGCCATGGAAATCTCCATGGAACCCCAAAACTGTGGGCAATATCTCACAAAAACGGCCATAAAACGGGAAAACGACGAGTTTTTGGTCATATCTCTCACACATGAATCAGGTCTTACGGGCCATGCAAATTACTAGAGAACCCCAAATCTATGGCCAATAACTCATTAAAACGGCCATAAAACGTGAAAACGACGAGTTTTTGGTCATATCTCTTTGACATGAATCGGGTATTACGGGCCATGCAAATTACCCTGGAACCCCAAATCTATGGCCAATAACTCATTAAAATTGCCCTAAAATGTGAAAACGACGAGTTTTTGGTCGTACCTATCAAACATAAATCGGGTCTTACAGGCCATGCAAATCGCACTGGAACCCAGATCAGTGGCCAATAACTCATGAAAACGACCATAAACACGAAAACAATGAGTTTTTTGTCATGACTTTTAAACATGTATCCGGTCTGACGGTCGTTATAAATCGCCCTCGAACACCAAAACCATGGTCAATAACTAATGAAAACGGCCATAAAACGTGAAAATGATGAGTTTTTGGTTATAACTCTTAAATATGTATCAGGTCTTACTTTTGTTATAAATCACCTTGGAACCCCAAAACTATGGGCAATAACTCATGGAAACGGCCATAAAGCGTGAAAACGATGAGTTTTTGGTCATAACTCTCAAATATGTATCGGATCTTAGGTCGGTGCAAATCGTCCTGGAACCCCAAATCAGTGGACAATAGCCAATAAAAACCCATAAAACGCGAAAAGGAAAAAAAATGTGATATCTCTTAAACATGTATCAGCTCTTAGGAGCCATGGAAATCTCCCTGGAACCCCAAAACTATGAGTAATAGCTCATGAAAATGTCCATAATGTGAAAACGACGAGTGCTTGGTGATAGTTCTCATACATGTGTATCGGGTCTTACGTACAGTCATTGTAAACCGGCCTAAAACACCAAAATTATGGACAATAGGTCATGAAAACGGCCATAAACGTGAAAACGAATAGTTTGGTGATAACTCTCAAACAAGTATCGGGTCTTACGGGGCATGCAAATCTCCATGAAACCCACAAATTGTGGAAATATCTCATGAAAATGGCCATAAAACGTAAAAACGATGAGTTTTTGGCCATATCTCTCAAACATAAATCAGGTCTTACGGGCCATGCAAATCGCCTTGAAACCCCAAATCAGTGGCCAATAACTCATGAAACCGCCCATAAACACGAAAACGATGAGGTTTTGGTCATTACTTTTAAACATGTATTAGGTCTTACGGTCGTTACAAATCGTCCTGGAACCCCAAAACCGTGGGCAATAACTTATGAAAATGACCATAAAACATGAAAACGATGAGACTTAGGTCATAACTCTTAAATATGTATCAGGTCTAACGGTCGCCATAAATCGCCCTGGAAGCCCAAAACCGTGGGCATTAACTCAACGACCATAAAACGTGAAAACGATGAGTTTTTGGTCATATCTCTCAAATATGTATCGGGTCTTAGGTTTGTGTAAATCGCCCAGGAACCCCCAAAATACTGGGCAATAGCTCATAAAAATCAATAAAACGAGAAAATGACGATTTTTTTTGTGATATTTCTTAAACATGTATCTGGTCTTACATGCTATGGAAATCACCGTAGAACCCCAAAACTATAGGCAATAACTTATTAAAACGGCCATAAAACATGAAAACGATGAGTTTTTGTCATAACTCTCAAACATCTACCGGGTCTTAGGTCGGTGTAAATCACCCTGCATACCCCAAAACAGTGGACAATAGCTCATGAAAACGGCCATCAAACTCGAAAAAGAATAGTTTTTCGTGATAACTCTCAAACATGTATCGGGTTTTACGGGCCATGGAAATCTCCATGGAACCCCAAAACTGTGGGCAATATCTCACAAAAAACGGCCATAAAACGCGAAAACGACGAGTTTTTGGTCATATCTCTCACACATGAATCAGGTCTTACGGGCCATGCAAATTGCCCTGGAACCCCAAATCTATGGCCAATAACTCATTAAAATGGCCATAAAACGTGAAAACAACGAATTTTTGGTCGTACCTATCAAACATAAATCGGGTCTTACAGGCCATGCGAATCGCCCTGGAACCCCAAATCAGTGGCCAATAGCTCATGAAAACGTCCATAAACACGAAAACGATGAGTTTTTGGTCATAACTTTTAAACACGTATCAGGTCTTACGGTCATTATAAATCGCCCTAGAACACCAAAACCGTGGGCAATAACTAATGAAAACAACCATAAAACGTGAAAATGATGAGTTTTTGGTTATAACTCTTAAATATGTATCAGGTCTTACTTTCGTTATAAATCACCTTGGAACCCCAAAACTGTGCGCAATTACTCATGGAAACGGCCATAAAGCGTGAAAACGATGAGTTTTTGGTCATAACTCTCAAACATCTACCGAATCTTATGTCTGTGTAAATCGTCCTGGAACCCCAAATCAGTGGACAATAGCTAATATAAAGCCATAAAACACGAAAAGGAAAGAAAATTGTGATATCTCTTAAACATGTATCGGCTCTTACGAGCCATGGAAATCGCCCTGGAATCCCAAAACTATGGGTAATAGCTCATGAAAATATCCATAAAATGTGAAAACGACGAGTGATTGGTGATAACTCTCATACATATGTACCGGGTCTTATAGTCATTGTAAACCGGCCTAAAACCCAAAAATTATGGACAATAGGTCATGAAAACGGCCATAAACGTGAAAATGAATAGTTTTTGGTGATAACTCTCAAACAAGTATCGGATCTTACAGGGCATGCAAATCTCCATGAAGCCCCAAAATTGTGGGCAATATCTCATGAAAATGGCCATAAAACGTGAAAACAATGAGTTTTTGGTCATATCTCTCAAACATAAATCAAGTCTTACGGGCCATGCAAATCGCCTTGGAACCCCAAATCAGTGTCCAATAACTCATGAAACCGCCCATAAACACGAAAACGATGAGGTTTTGGTCATTACTTTTAAACATGTATTAGGTCTTACGGTTGTTATAATCGTCCTGGAACCCCAAAACCATGGGCAATAACTTATGAAAGTGACCATAAAACATGAAAACGATGAGTTTTAGGTCATAACTCTTAAATATGTATCCGGTCTAACGGTCGTCATAAATCGCCCTAGAAGCCCAAAACCGTGGGCATTAACTCAATGACCATAAAACGTGAAAATGACGAGTTTTTGGTCGTATCTATCAAACATAAATCGGACAATAGCTCATGAAAACGACCATAAAACTCGAAAAGAATAGTTTTTCGTGATAAGTCTCAAACATGCATCGGATTTTAGGGCCATGGAAATCTCCATGGAACCCCAAAACTGTGGGCAATATCTCACAAAAACAGCCATAAAACGCGAAAACGATGAGTTTTTGGTCATATCTATCACACATGAATCAGGTCTTACGGGCCATGCAAATTGCCCTAGAACCCCAAATCTAGGGTCAATAACTCACTAAAACGGCCATAAAACGTGAAAACAACGAGTTTTTTTTGTCATATCTCTTATACATGAATCAGGTCTTACGGGCGATGCAAATTGCCATGGAATCCCCAAAGCATGGGCATTAACTCATGAAAGCGACCATAAAACATGAAAACGATGAGTTTTTGGTCTTATCTCTCAAACATGTATCGGGTCTTAGGTTTGTGTAAATCGCCCAGGAACCCCCAAAATAGTGTGCAATAGCTCACAAAAAGACATAAAACGAGAAAATGATGAGTTTTTTTGTGATATCTCTTAAACAAGTATCTGGTCTTACATGCCATGGAAATCACCGCAGAACCCCAAAACTGTAGGCAATAACTTATTAAAACGGCCATAAAACATGAAAACGATGAGTTTTGGTCATAACTCTCAAACATATTACCCGGTAACCCCAAAACAGTGGACAATAGCTCATAAAAACGGCCATAAAATTCGAAAAGAATAGTTTTTGTGATAACTCTCAAACATGTATCGGGTTTTACGGGCCATGGAAATCTGCATGGAACCCCAAAACTATGGGCAATATCTCACAAAAGCGGCCATAAAATGCGAAAACGACGAGTTTTTGGTCATATCTCTCACACATGAATCAGGTCTTACGGGCCATGCAAATTGCTATAGAACCCCAAATCTATGGCCAATAACTCATTAAAACGGCCATAAAACGCGAAAACAACGAGTTTTTGGTCATATCTCTTAGACATGAATTGGGTCTTACGGGCCATGCAAATTGCCCTGGAACCCCAAATCTATGGCCAATAACTCATCAAAATTGCCATAAAACGTGAAAACGACGAGTTTTTAGTCGTACCTATCAAACATAAATCGGGTCTTATAGGCCATGCAAATCGCACTGGAACCCCAAATCAGTGGCCAATAACTCATGAAAACGACCATAAACACGAAAACGATGAGTTTTTGGTCATAACTTTTAAACATGTAACAGGTCTAACGGTCGTTATAAATCGCCCTAGAAGACTAAAACCATGGGCAATAACTAATGAAAATGGCCATAAAACGTGAAAATGATGAATTTTTTGTTAAAACTCTTAAATATGTATCAGGTCTTACTTTTGTTATAAATCGCCTTGGAACCCCAAAACTATGGGCAATAACTCATGGAAACGGCCATAAAGCGTGAAAACGATGAGTTTTTTGGTCATAACTCTCAAATATGTATCAGATCTTAGGTCGGTGTAAATCGTCCTGGAACCCCAAATCAGTGGGCAATAGCTCATAAAAATCCATAAAACGCGAAAAGAAAAAAATTGTGATATCTCTTAAACATGTATCGGCTCTTACGAGCCATGGAAATCTCCCTGGAACCCCAAAACTATGAGTAATAGCTCATGAAAATGTCCATAATTTGAAAACGACGAGTGCTTGGTGATAAATCTCATACATGTGTACCGGGTCTTACGTGAAGTCATTGTAAATCGTCCTAAAACACCAAAATTATGGACAATAGGTCATGAAAACGGCCATAAACTTGAAAACGAATAGTTTGGTGATAACTCTCAAACAAGTATCGGGTCTTAAGGGGCATGCAAATCTCCATGAAACCCCAAAATTGTGGAAATATCTCATGAAAATGGCCATAAAACGTGAAAACGATGAGTTTTTGGTCATATCTCAAACATAAATCAGGTCTTATGGGCCATGCAAATCGCCTTGGAACCCCAAATCAGTGGCCAATAACTCATGAAACCGCCCATAAAGACGAAAACGATGAGGTTTTGGTCATTACTTTTAAACATGTATTAGTTCTTACTGTCGTTATAAATCGTCCTGGAACCCCAAAACCGTGGGCAATAACGTATGAAAAGGACCATAAAACATGAAAACGATGAGTTTTAGGTCATAACTCGTAAATATGTATCAGGTCTAACGGTCATCATAAATAGCCCTGGAAGCCCAAAAAATCGTGGGCATTAACTCAACAACCATAAAACGTGAAAACGATAAGTTTTTGTTCATATCTCTCAAACATGTATCGGGTCTTAGGTTTGTGTAAATCGCCCAGGAACCCTCAAAAGAGTTTGCAATAGCTCATAAAAACGGCCATAAAACGGGAAAACGACGAGTTTTTGGTCATATCTCTCACACATGAATCAGGTCTTACGGGCCATGCAAATTGCTATTGAACCCCAAATCTATGGCCAATAACTCAGTAAAACGGCCATAAAACGCGAAAACGATGAGTTTTTGGTCATATCTCTTAGACATGAATCGGGTCTTACGGGCCATGCAAATTTCCCTCGAACCCCAAATCAATGGCCAATAACTCATTAAAATTGCCATAAAACGTGAAAACGACGAGTTTTTGGTCGTACCTATCAAACATAAATCGGGTCTTACAGGCCATGAAAATCGACCTCGAACCCCAAATAAGTGGCCAATAACTCATGAAAACGGCCATAAACACGAAAACAATGAGTTTTTGGTCATTACTTTTAAACATGTATAAGGTCTGACGGTCGTTATAAATCGCCCTGGAATACCAAAACCATGGGCAATAACTAATGAAAACGGCCATAAAACGTGAAAATGATGAGTTTTTGGTTATAACTCTTAAATATGTACCAAGTCTTACTTTTGTTACAAATCTCCTTGGAACCTGATGATGCTCGACATGGCACTTCGTTGGTAACCCCAAGCGCAGGGTGTGTGAAGAGCAAGCAGCAAGTTTTCCCTCAGTTGATACCGAGGTTATCGAACCAGAAGGAGGAAGGAAACATCACATAGGTGTTGCAAACAACGTGGAGACCTGCACAACACAAACTCAAGACTTTGCCCCAACGAATCAGTGAGGTTGTCAAGCTCACCGGTTTGCTGTAACAAAGGATTAAACGTATGGTGTGGAAGATAATGGTTTGCAGCAAGTAAACAAGTAACAGTGGAAGATGTATCAATGGTAAAGATTGAACTGGGGTCCATAGTTAACTAGAGGTGCTCTCCTTAGATAAACAACATGGCATGAAGGGTAAACAAATTACAGCGGGGAAATTGACAGGAACTGAGCAAGGCATAACAATGCAATTACTATCCAGAAAGATCCTATGAGGTTGATTGGGCAATACAACAATATACATAGACCATCATCCAACTGCATCTATGACTAGAAGTCCACCTTCGGGTTATCATCCGAACCCCCTCCAGTATTGAGTTGCAAGCAACAGACAACTGCTTTAAGAAAAGTGTGTAAGGTAAACAGTCCACATGTTCCATGAACAAGAGACCATTGTTTTCTCCCTATTAGCAACAACACATCTACAACCGAAGATATTATTGTCACTTCCCTTGGAAACTAGAGGCATGAACCCATTATCAAGCATAAATACTCCCTCTTGGAGTCACTAGCAACTACTTGGCCAAGATAACCACTAGCAACGGAGAGCATGCAAGATCACAAACAACACATACATGATAGGATCATAAAGATAAAACCATTAATCAAACCAACATAATAATCTCAATATCCATCGGATCCCCGCAAACACAACATGCATGATTACAAATAGATTAGATCTTGATCATGAACGGAGCTCACAAGATCTATACATGAAAGCAGAAAGGAGGAGATACAACCATCTAGCTACTACATGGATCCATAGTCCAAGGTGGAACTACTCACGAATCATACCGGAGAGAAGGCCTCCGGGATGATCTCCCCTCCGGCAGGGTGCCGGGAAGAACTTTAGACCCCCCCGATCTAGGGACGATGGTGGTGGTGGCTACAGACAGTTTCGTGGATTTTTGATCGGGTACCCAGGTTTTCTGTATCGAGGGCTTCTTATAGGCGAATGGGCGAGATCGGGAGGCGGCCAGGGTGCCCAAACCCTAGCCAGACACGGGACTGGGCCCACCCGCACCTAGGGTGGGTCTGGCTGGTTTTTCCGGCTCCCCTCTGGACTTCTTGTTCCCCACGGAAAGTTATTGACTTTGTCCTTCGTCCCGTCCAATTCTGAGAATATTTCTTTACTAACTTTTCTGAAACCAAAAACAGCAGAAAACAGGCATTTGGCACTGTTGCAACTTGTTAATAGGTTAGTACCAGAAAACATGTAAAAAGCACCTCAAAGTGTGGACAAGTAAAGCAAAGTAGATACTAAACAAGAATGGAGCATCAAAAATTATAGATACGTTTCCAACGTATCAGCATCCCCAAGCTTAACTCCTGCTCGTCCTCGACTAGGTAAGTGATAAAAGAATAATTTTTTAGGTGACATGCACCCTCACAATAAAGATCCAACCATTTGCAAACATTGAAAGCTGGGATCAAAGAACTCTAAACATGTGCATGAAAGATGGAGTTATAACAATAGTACATAGTAACTATGCATGCAACATGGCAAGCTACAAACAAAGATCATGAATAACATGCATTGAAAAATGTTTGTTTGTTTCACATGCGGAAAACATAGCATAGTGGCAATCAGCTTGTCCCCATAGAGTAGCAATATAATGCATAGTACACCTGCAAAGTTCACAAGGGTGACTAGAAACAAATAGCACAAGAGCAAGTAATAACACAATATGCATCAATTAATAAGCTTTGGAACATAGCACACAGAATGACAACTATGCTCTCTTAATGGTGCCTAAAGGTAGAAGGTGGAGACTCAATAATGGTGGAAGAAAGGCCTTTTTGTAAACGAATCAGGGATTACAAGTTTCAGAAAGAGCTTCCAAAAATTATGGTACTAGGTAGCTTTCAGCTCTCATTGCCCCAATCATAAGCATCTTGAAGTGGTTAAGGTTAAAGTGGCAAAGCTGGAGTATATGCTTGACAAAGTATAAGTTGGCAATCTCATGCCCGTTGAATACGAGGGCCACACCTCATGCATACTCAACTTTGGGTCCAGGTAAGTTCTTGTCACTATAAGTATTTGCATATCATTGAGAACCGCCAATGGGGTACCCCTTGCACATGGTACATGAGCTTTCCCATAACCAAAATGACAAGGCAAGCAGACAATGAGCATCTCAACAATTCTTCTTATGTACCATGGGAATATGGTGTTTTTTTATCTCTTTCCTCTTTTCTCAATGCGTCTCTTTTTTATAAGAAGAATGCTTCATAGATGTCACTATGGTGATGCTGCAAGTTTCCACCATGATTAGGCATGGCTTAGGCTAGCGGCCCAAGCGTTTCTCTAACACAGGATACAAACTCCATGGACTTACAAGTTCCCTCTTTATTTCACATCGGTGACATCCATAGACAAAAGAACATGATATCAACTGAGTACAATAAGGTACAAGTGCAATGTTGAAAACGTTCCCCGTGACAGCACGGTTCTGGTAGTTCCAACTTATAAGTGCAATCATATACAACAAAGTTGTCACAATGGTTCAAGTTTATTAGGGGCAAAGAATAAAGTGTGCCATCAAGTTCGTGAGGGCTTTAATCACTAAGTTTTCACATAACAAAATAATTTTTAATTGGAAGATAGATGAAAACAAGCATATACTTTGGAATGGCGTAACACACCATGCATAGGATTTTATAGTGGACACTTTGGAATAACTTTGTTTCTTAGGAGTTGGAAGCATGAGTAGAACTTACTCATACAATTGGAGGCTATCAAAAGACTAGGAGCAACCAACTAAGAGAGCAATAATGGCCATAATTATGCAATGCAACAAAGCAAACTAATCGAAGCAAAGAGTGGTACTACAAGTCAAGGACTAAATGATCATAGAGGCTAATGGTGACTTGTCATTGTCATAACATGGTGTGAGCATGTGCCAGCAAAACATCAAAGGAGAATACCCCAATACTATGCTTTTGCATGATAAAACAACACATAATTTCTTCAAGGCACACTAAGCAATACCAATTGTTTGGAACAAGACATGCTACAACAATAATCACTAAGCATAATGCTAAACAACGCCTAGCATGTGATGCTAAAGTCTAAGTCACAGTCAATGCAAGCTCCTCTTGCACTTCAAGCAAGAACTTACTACTCCTTTCCAAACACCAAGCAAACTTATTTGCAAAACAACACAACGAGAGCGGGGGTCCAAACTACTAAAGCAAACTAAACAAACTAAGCAAATCAAACGAAAACTAAGACGCTCCAACAACAACACAACTGTGCATGAAACAATAAAAACGAAGTGTCTAGATGCACTGACCAGCTTTTATTGATGAAGAAGGGATGCCTTGGGCATCCCCAAGCTTGACGCTTGTACCTCTTGGATATTTCTTGGGGTGACACCATGGTGGCATCCCCAAGCAAACTTTGTCCATTCTTCATCTCATTGCATCATTCTCTCTCTACACCTGAAATTTTTCCTTCATACAGAACTTCACACAATCTTCATTAGCAACATTAGCTTATTCAAAAGATATTAGACCACTGGCAAACCTTTGGAACAGCAAGGGTTTTCACTAAAAACACAAGCTACCGAAGTAACTCTTTCAAAGAAACTCAATTTACCTGAAGAGAGCTAAAAAAGGAATCAATAAGAAGCAAATGCAAATAATGGCAGAAATCTGTCAAAACAGACCAGCAGGTAGAAATGAATGTTTTTGAACATCTTCTGTTGCTCAAATCAAAAAGTATTTAACTAATGAAAGTTAGCCAACATACTGGGGGATTTATTCTTAAATTTTGAGCTCAATCCGAGTTACAGAGCCTCCTCGTGAAATTGTTTGGTGGAGGACAGAAATCTGTTTCAGGACAGCAACTCCCCAAATCTTATTTCCCTCTCAATAGAGGTCATTCTTGGCACAAAAAGCAAACAACAAGGATAAGGAGAGGTCATTAAAGAAGTAATAACTTCCAAGACTCAAGGAAACTCTTGGGTTATCTCCCAACAAGTACTTTTCTTTAATGCCTTTAAGTTAGGCACAAGAAGCAAGAAGAATCAAGTATTTTCAAATGAAGAAGCATTAACATCAAATCTTGCTTTCAAAGTAGGAGCAAAAAGAAACTTCTATTTTCTCATAGGGAAGTGTTCAATACCTTTCTTGAATGGAAAATGATATTTGATGGTGCCTTCTTTCATATCAATGATGGCACCAACTGTTCTAAGAAAAGGCCTTCCCAAAGTAATAGGACAAGAAGCATTGTATTCAACATCCAAAACATAGAAATCAACAGGGACATAAGCATTGTTAACCATAATGAGAACATCATTAATACTCTCCATGAGTTTCTTCTTAGCATTATCATTGAGTGGGACATCCAAATAACAATCTTCTAATGGTGGCAAATCAAGCATTTCATAAATCTTCCTAGGCATAATAGAGACACTAGAACCAACATCACATGAAGCTTTGAGATCAAAGTCATTCAGTTGCTGAATAATTTTCGTCCAATTTCTTTGCTGAATAATAATCTTAAGCTCCTCACCAAATTACTAGCAGACAGATTGCAACTATGGATGCTACACTTGGTCAGTGAAAATCAATATGGGTTTATTAAAGGAAGATCTATTCAGGATTGTTTAGCTTGGGCTTTTGAGTTTTTATTTCAATGCCAACAGTCAAAAAAGGAAATTATTGTTTTGAAATTGGACTTTGAGAAGGCATTTGACATGATTGAACATGATACAATTATTGAAATCCTTAGACATATGGGTTTTAATGAGTTGTGGCTAAAGTGGATTAAATGTCTTCTATCTTATGGGCATTCTTCTATCCTCCTAAATGGAATTCCAGGGAAATCTTTCCTTTGTAGAAGAGGGGTTAGACAGGGAGACCCTTTATCCCCTTTATTATTTGTGTTGGCATCTGAACTTCTGCAGGTAGTTGTGAATAGGGAATTAAATGAGGGTAGACTACATTCACCCATTCCTTGTGGGGGCAAATTCCCAATTATACAATATGCAGATGATACAATCATGGTTCTTCAAGCAAAGAATGAGGAAGTAACCCATCTCAAAAGTATCTTGCTTGATTATGCTATTTCAACAGGGCTAAAAATAAACTTTCAGAAATCTAGCCTTATTTCCATAAACATATCCAATGATAGGGCTCAAGAGTTGGCAGATATTTTTGGATGTTCAGTTGCAAAAATGCCATTTACTTACCTGGGATTGCCTATGGTCACAACCAAACCATCTATAACTGAACTTATGCCCTTAGTAGATAGAATTGAAAGAAAGGTGACTAGTGCTACTCTGCTTTTATCTCATGCTGGGAAGCTAGCTTATACTAATGCTATTTTAACCTCCATTGCTACTTATACAATGTGTACCATTGAGATTCATCCTAAAATAAGGGAATATATTGACAAGATCAGGAGAAGATGTTTATGGAGCAAGAAGTATGAAAATGGAGACATTAAGTGCCTATCCTTAGCTGCTTGGGACATGGTATGCAAACCAAAGAAAAAAGGAGGTTTAGGTATTTTGAATATGAAGATTCAGAATCAAGGTTTACTGCTAAAATTTCTGGACAAATTTTATAACAGAAAGGATATACCTTGGGTTCAGATGATTTGGAACACTTATTATCAGCAATCTGTGCCACATGCCACTAGTAATGTGGGTTATTTTTGGTGGAAATCTGTTATGAACCTGTCTCCTATTTTCAGAGGAATAACTACATGCATCATTGGAAAAGGGGATACAGCCTTGTTTTGGAAGGGTAAATGGCAGGATTCAATTCATGAAGAAAAGTTTCCAAGATTATTTTCCTATGTTCTAAATGAAGACATTCAGGTTAGGAACTTTGCATCTACAGAAAATATGCAAGATTTATTTCATTGTCCTTTATCAGTGGAAGCAATTATAGAATATCAACAACTACAAGAGCAGCTCAGTTCAGTTCAGCTTCAGGAAGAAGAAAATGACAGATGGATTTATCAATGGGGAGACAAATTTACTTCTAGAAATTATTACAAGTTCTGTTTTCATCTGATTGACCCTCCAGAGCAGTTTAAGTGGATATGGGCATCTAAGCTCTGGACAAAATTAAAGGTTTTCTCCTGGTTTTTATTGTTAGATAGATTGAATACTATGAATATGTTAAAGCGTAGGCACTTTAATGTGGGACAAGGGCAACACTATGATTGTTCACTCTGTACTTTGGGTGTTGAAGAAACTCTTGAGCATTTATTTTTCTTCTGCCCTTTCAGTCAAGTATGTTGGCATAGACTTAACATATCATGGGATAATTCAACATGCAGATTTACTTTACTGAGACAGGCAAAGGAGGAATTCCAGCACCCACTTTTCTTTGAAATTTTGATCATAGCTGCATGGGGGATCTGGAAAGAAAGGAATAAGCTCATCTTTCAAGGAACAAGGCATTCTGTAAACTCTTGGAGATCTAGAGTTAAGGCTGATTTAGATCTGCTTAGGTTCAGGGTTAACCAAAACCTGGAAAATATCATAAACTTGTATATAGCTAGAATCTAGTGTGGTGTTCCCTTGTAACTTGATGCTTTCTGCATCTCTATGTAACTCTATTTTATATTAATATAGTACCACAGTAGGAGCCTCTCCTACTGTTTATGGTAAAAAAAAAGTCATTCAGTTGCATATTAATAATGGGTTTCCAACTATGTTCTACTTTCCTAGGAATAGAAGCTTTGTGTTTTAGTTTCTCTTCCTTAATCTTAACAAGAGCATCTGTAATGTGTTTGGTAAAGGCAACATGCATATCACTAGCATCAGGACTTCTAGCAAGATTTTGCAGGAACATAATCGCTTCAGAAATATTGCAACCATCAATATCAAAGTCAAACTTATCATCACTAGTAGTAGGCTCACTAGGCTTAGGCATAGTAGGAGGAGGAATAGGGGCTACTTGTGGTTTAGTGGTGATAGTGCACACACTATTGTTTCTATCAATTTCAGGTTCACTTTCCCACCTAGCATGAAGTTGAGCTAACAGCCTAACATTTTCATCAATAGTAACTTGTATGGCATGAGAAATTGCAAAGGTGTTTTCCATAGCTTCAGGTTTAGCAGCCATTTTATTAACCAAGGAAGTTTGAGCTTCAGACAAAGAGGATATATTTTTCTCAACAGTTAAAAGCTTTTCCTATATAGTCTTATTGAAAGGGGTTTGTTTACTAATAAAGTCCTTGAGCATTACTTCAAGTTCAGAGGGGGCACTTCTAGCATTATTGTAAGAGCTTCCATAGGAATTGCCATTATTAGGAGGATAAGGCCTATAATTGTTGTTGCCACCAAAATTGTTCCTATAGGCATTGTTGTTGAAATTGTTGTTTCTAATGAAGTTCACATCAACTTGCTCTTTTTGAGCAACCAAAGAGGCTAAGGGAACACTATTAGGATCTAGAGGAGCTTTCCCATGAACAAGCATAGCCATAATAACATCAATCTTTTCACTCAAAGAGGAAGTTTCCTCAACAGAATTTACCTTCTTACCATGTGGAGCTCTCTCAACATGCCATTCAGAGTAGTTAACCATCATATTATCAAGGAGCCTTGTTGCAACACCCAAGGTGAGGCCCATGAAGGTACCTCCAGCAGCAGAATCCAACAGGTTTCTTGAGGAGCAGTTCAAACCTGCATAAAAAGTCTGCATAATCATCCAAGCAGTGAGTCCATGCGTAGGGCAATTTTTAACCAAAGATTTCATTCTTTCCTAAGCAGGAGAAACATGTTCACTATCAAGTTGTTTAAATTTCATAATGTCACTTCTCACAATAAAAATCTTAGCAGTAGGATAGTACTTTCCAATAAAAGCATATTTGCACTTAGTCCAAGAATCAATATTATTTTTAGGCAAGGATAGCAACCATTCTTTAGCTTTTCCCATCAAGGAGAAAGGAAAAAGCCTGAGCTTAATAATATCTCCATCTACATCCTTATACTTTTGCATATCACAAAGTTCAACAAAGCTATTAAGATGGGCAGCAGGATCATCAGAACCAGCACCAGAAAATTGCTCTCTCATCACAAGATTCAACAAAGCAGGCTTAATTTCATAAAAGATAGCATCAGGAGCAGGTGGAGCAATAGGTGTGCGTAGGAAATCATTGTTGTTGTTGCTAGTGAAGTCACACAAGTTGGTGTTCTCAGCAGAGTTCATTTTGGCAAAGGTGGGCAAGCCAAAAACGGCAGCAGCAGCTAGAGCAAGGACTAATTTTTTTGTGTTTTTGAATAAGGCAAGCAAACCAAGCTAGACTAATATTTTTGGGTTTTTTGAAAAGAGGCAAACAAAACCAAGCAAAAGAAACAAAGCAAACTAAAAACAAAGTAAAGAGAAAGGAAGTGCAGGACTCCCCTAGTGAAGACGTCCTTGGCCTCCCCGGCAACGGCGCCAGAAAGTCTTGATGATGCTCGACGTGGCACTTCGTTGGTAACCCCAAGCGCAGGGTGTGTGAAGAGTAAGCAACAAGTTTTACCTCAGTTGAGACCGAGGTTACGGAACTAGAAGGAGGAAGGAAACGTCACACAGGTGTTGCAAACAACGTGGAGACCTGCACAACACAAACTCAAGACTTTGTCCCAACGAATTAGTGAGGTTGTCAAGCTCACCGGTTTGCTATAACAAAGGATTAAACGTATGGTGTGGAAGGTAATGGTTTGCAGCAAGTAAACAAGTAACAGTGGAAGATGTATCAATGGTAAAGATTGGAACGGGGTCCATAGTTCACTAGAGGTTCCCTCCTTAGATAAACAACATGACATGAAGGGTAAAAAAATTATAGCGGGGCAATTGACAGGAACTAAGCAAGGCATAACAATGCAATTACTATCCAGAAAGATCCTATGAGGTTGATTGGGTAATACAACAATATACATAGACCGTCATCCAATTGCATCTATGACTAGAAGTCCACCTTCAGGTTATCATCCGAACCCCCTCCAGTATTAAGTTGCAAGCAACAGACAACTGCTTTAAGAAAAGTGTGTAAGGTAAACAGTCCACATGTTCCATGAAAAAGAGACTGTTGTTTTCTCCCTAGTAGCAACAACACATCTACAACCGAAGAGATTATTGTCACTTCACTTGGAAACTAGAGGCATGAACCCATTATCGAGCATAAATACTCCCTCTTGGAGTCACTAGCAACTACTTGGCCAAGATAACCACTAGCAACGGAGAGCATGCAAGATCACAAACAACACAGACATGATAGAATCATAAAGATAAAACCATTAATCAAACCAACATAGTAATCTCAATATCCATCGGATCCTCGCAAACACAATATGCATGATTACATAGATTAGATCTTGATCATGAACGGAGCTCACAAGATCTATACATTAAAGCACAAAGGAGGAGATACAACCATCTAGCTACTACATGGACCCATAGTCCAAGGTGGAACTACTCACGAATCATACCGGAGAGAAGGCCTCCGAGATGATCTCCCCTCCGGTAGGGTGCCAGGAAGAACTTCAGATCCCCCCGATCTAGGGACGATAGTGGCGGCTACAGACGGTTTCGTGGATTTCTAATCGTGTACCCAGGGTTTCTGTATTGGGGGCTTCTTATAGGCGAAGGGGCGAGACCGGGAGACGGCCAGAGTGCCCAAACCCTAGCCTGGCGCGAGTGAGCCCTGACACCTAGGGTGGGTCGCCTCCTGGCTGGCCTTAGGCTCCCTCTGGACTTCTTGTTCCCCACAGAAAGTTATTGACTTTGTCCTTCGTCCCGTCCAATTCCGAGAATATTTCTTTACTAACTTTTCTGAAACCAAAAACAGCAGAAAACAGGCATCTGGCACTATTGCAACTTGTTAATAGGTTAGTACCAGAAAACATGTAAAAAGCACCTCAAAGTGTAGACAAGTAAAGCAAAGTAGATACTAAACAAGCATGGAACATCAAAAATTATAGATATGTTTCCAACGTATCAGAACCCCAAAACTATGGGCAATAACTCATGGAAACGACCATAAAGCGTGAAAACAATGAGTTTTTGGTCATAACTCTCAAATATGTATCGGATCTTAGGTCGGTGTAAATCTACCTGGAACCCCAAATCAGTGGGCAATAGCACATAAAAAGCCATCAAACGCGAAAAGGAAAAAAATGTGATATCTCTTAAACATGTATCGGCTCTTACGAGCCATGGAAATCTCCCTGGAACCCCAAAACTATGAGTAATAGCTCATGAAAATGTCCATAAATATGAAAACGACGAGCGATTGGTGATAACTCTCATACATGTGTACCGAGTGTTACGTACAGTCATTGTAAATCGGCCTAAAACACCAAAATTATGGACAATAGGTCATGAAAACAGCCATAAACGTGAAAACAAATAGTTTTTGGTGATAAATCTCAAACAAATATCGGGTCTTATGGGGCATACAAATCTCCATGAAACCCCAAAATTGTGGCAATATCTCATGAAAATGGCCATAAAACATGAAAACGATGAGTTTTTGGTCATATCTCTCAAACATAAATCAGGTTTTACGGGCCATGCAAATCGCCTTGGAACCCCAAATCAGTGACCAATAACTCATGAAACCGCCCATAAACACGAAAACGATGAGGTTTTGATCATTACTTTTAAACATGTATTAGGTCTTACGGTCGTTATAAATCGTCCTGGAACCCCAAAACCGTGGGCAATAACTTATGAAAATGACCATAAAACATGAAAACAATGAGACGTAGGTCATAACTCTTATATATGTATCAGGTCTAACATTCGCCATAAATCGCCCTGGAAGCCCAAAACCGTGGGCATTAACTCAACGACCATAAAACGTGAAAACGATGAGTTTTTGGTCATATCTCTCAAACATGTATCGGGTCTTAGGTTTGTGTAAATCGCCTAGGAACCCCCAAAATAGTGGGCAATAGCTCATAAAAAGCCATAAAACGAGAAAATGACGAGTTTTTTGTGATATCTCTTAAACAGGTATCTGGTCTTACATGCCAAGGAAATCACCGTAGAATCCCAAAATTGTAGGCAATAACTTATTAAAACGGCCATAAAACATAAAAACGATGAGTTTTGGTCATAACTCTCAAACATCTACCGGGTCTTAGGTCGGTGTAAATCACCCTGCAACCCCAAAACAGTGGACAATAGCTCATGAAAACAGCCATAAAACTCGAAAAAGAATAGTTTTTCGTGATAACTCTCAAACATGTATCGGGTTTTACGGACCTTGGAAATCTCCATGGTACCCCAAAACTGTGGGAAATATCTCAAAAAACGGCCATAAAACGTGAAACGACGAGTTTTTGGTCATATCTCTCACACATGAATCAGGTCTTACGGGCCATGCAAATTGCCCTGGAAACCCAAATCTATGGCCAATAAATCATTAAAATGGCCGTAAAATGTGAAAACGACGAGTTTTTGGTCGTACCTATCAAACATAAATCGTGTCTTACAGGCCATGCAAATCGCCCTCGAACCCCAAATCAGTGGCCAATAACTCATGAAACGGCCATAAACACGAAAACGATGAGTTTTTGGTCATAACTTTTAAACATGTATTAGGTCTTACGGTCGTTATAAATCGTCTTGGAACACTAAAACCGTAGGCAATAACTAATGAAAACGGCCATAAAACGTGAAAATGATGAGTTTTCGGTTACAACTCTTAAATATGTATTAGGTCTTACTTTCATAATTGCCTTGATACCCCAAAACTGTGGTAAATAACTCATGGAAACGACCATAAAGCGTGAAAATGATGAGTTTTTGGTCATAACTCTCAAACATGTGTCGGATCTTATGTCGGTCTAAATCGTCCTGGAACCCCAAATCGCTGGGCAATAGCTCATAGAAAGCCATAAAACACGAAAAGGAAAGAAAATTGTGATATCTCTTAAACATGTATCGGCTCTTACGAGCCATGGAAATCGCCCTGGAACCCCAAAACTATGGGTAATAGCTCATAAAATGTGAAAACGACGAGAGATTGGCGATAACTCTCATACATGTGTACTGGGTCTTACGTACAGTCATTGTAAATCGGCCTAAAACACCAAAATTATGGACAATAGGTCATGAAAACGGCCATAAACGTGAAAACAAATAGTTTTTGGTGATAACTCTCAAACAAGTATCGGGTCTTACGGGGCATGCAAATCTCCATGAAACCCCAAAATTGTGGCAATATCTCATGAAAATGGCCATAAAACGTGAAAACGATGAGTTTTTGGTCATATCTCTCAAACATAAATCAGGTCTTACGAGCCATGCAAATCGCCTTGGAACCCCAAATCGGTGGCCAATAACTCATGAAACCGCCCATAAAAACGAAAACGATGAGGTTTTGCTCATTACTTTTAAACATGTATTAGGTCTTACGGTCGTTATAAATCGTCCTGTAACCCCAAAACCGTGGGCAATAACTTATGAAAATGACCATAAAACATGAAAACGATGAGACTTAGGTCATAACTCTTAAATATGTATCAGGTTTAACGGTCACCATAAATCGCCCTGGAAGCCCAAAACCGTGGGCATTAACTCAACGACCATAAAACGTGAAAACGATGAGTTTTTGGTCATATCTCTCAAATATGTATCGGGTCTTAGGTTTATGTAAATTGCCCAGGAACCCCCAAAATACAGGGCAATAGCTCATAAAAAGCCATAAAACGAGAAAATTACGAGTTTTTTTTGTGATATTTCTTAAACATGTATCTGGTCTTACATGCCATGGAAATCACCATAGAACCCCAAAAATGTAGGCAATAACTTATTAAAACGGCCATAAAACATGAAAACGAGGAGTTTGGGTCATAACTCTCAAACAACTACCCGGTCTTAGGTCGGTGTAAATCACACTGCAACCCCAAAACAGTAGATAACAGCTCATGAAAACGGCCATAAAACTCGAAAACAATAGTTTTTCGTGATAACTCTCAAACATGGATCGGGTTTTACGGGCCATGGAAATCTCCATGGAACCCCAAAACTGTGGGCAGTATCTCACAAAAACGGCCATAAAACGCGAAAACGACGAGCTTTTGGTCATATCTCTCAGACATGAATCGGGTCTTACGGGCCATGCAAATTGCGCTGGAACCCCAAATCTATGGCCAATAACTCATTAAAATGGCCATAAAACGTGAAAACGACGAGTTTTTGGTCGCACCTATCAAACATAAATCGGGTCTTACAGGCCCTGCAAATCGCCCTCGAACCCCAAATCAGTGGCCAATAACTCATGAAAACGGCCATAAACACGAAAACGATAAGTTTTTGGTCATAACTTTTAAACATGTATCAAGTTTTACAGTCGTTATAAATCGTCATGGAACACCAAAACCGTGGGCAATAACAAATGAAAACGGCCATAAAACGTGAAAATGATGAGTTTTCGGTTATAACTCTTAAACATGTATCAGGTCTTACTTTCGTTATAAATCGCCTTGGAACCCCAAAACTGTGGGCAATAACTCATGGAAACGGCCATAAAGCATGAAAACGATGAGTTTTTGGTCATAACTCTCAAACATGTATCGGATCTTATGTCGGTGTAAATCGTCCTGGAGCCCCAAATCGGTGGGAATAGCTCATAGAAAGCCATAAAACGCGAAAAGGAAAAAAATTGTGATATCTCTTAAACATGTATCGGCTCTTACGAGCCATGGAAATCTCCTTGGAACCCCAAAACTATAAGTAATAGCTCATGAAAATGTCCATAAATGTGAAAACGACGAGTGCTTGGTGATAACTCTCATACATGTGTACCGGATCTTACGTACAATCATTGTAAATCAGCCTAAAACACCAAAATTATGGACAATAGGTCATGAAAATGGCCATAACCGTGAAAACGAATAGTTTTTGGTGAGAACTCTGAAACAAGTATCGGGTCTTACGGGGCACGCAAATCTCCATGAAACCCCAAAATTGTGGCAATATCTCATGAAAATGACCATAAAACGTGGAAACGATGAGTTTTTGGTCATATCTCTCAAACATAAATCAGGTCTTACGGGCCATGCAAATCGCCTTGGAACCCCAAATCAGTGGCCAATAACTCATGAAACCGCCCATAAACACGAAAACTATGAGGTTCTGGTCATTACTTTTAAGCATATATTAGGTCTTACGGTCGTTATAAATCGTCCTGGACCCCAAAACCGTGGGCAATAACTTATGAAAATGACCATAAAACATGAAAACGATGAGTTTTAGGTCATAACTCTTAAATATGTATCAGGTCTAACGCTCGCCATAAATCGCCCTGGAAGCCCAAAACCGTGGGCATTAACTCAACGACCATAAAACGTGAAAACGATGAGTTTTTGGTCATATCTCTCAAATATGTATCGGGTCTTAGGTTTGTGTAAATCACCCAGGAACCCCCAACATAGTTGGCACTAGCTCATAAAAAGCCATAAAACAAGAAAATGACGAGTTTATTGTGATATCTCTTAAACATGTATTTGGTCTTACATGCCATGGAAATCACCGTAGAACCCCAAAACTATGGGCAATAACTTATTAAAACGGCCATAAAACATGAAAACGATAAGTTTTGGTCATAACTCTCAAACATCTATCGGGTCTTAGGTCGGTGAAAATCACCCTGCAACCCCAAAAAAGTGGACAATACCTCATGAAAACGGCCATAAAACTCGAAAAAGAATAGTTTTTCGTGATAACTCTCAAATATTTATCGAGTTTTACGGGCCATGGAAATATCCATGGAACCCCAAAACTGTGGGCAATATCTCACAAAAAACGGCCATAAAACGCGAAAACAACGAGTTTTTGGTCATATCTCTCACACATGAATCGGGTCTTACGGGCCATGCAAATTGCCCTAGAACCCCAAATCTATGGCCAATAACTCATTAAAATGGCCATAAAATGTGAAAACGAGGAGTTTTTGGTCGTACCTATGAAACCTAAATCGGGTCTTACAGGCCATGCAAATCTCCCTCGAACCCCAAATCAGTGGCCAATAACTCATGAAAACGGCCATAAACACGAAAACGATGAGTTTTTGGTCATAACTTTTAAACATGTATCAGTTCTTATGGTCGTTATAAATCGTCCTGGAACACCAAAACCATGGGCAATAACTAATGAAAACGTCCATAAAACGTGAAAATGATGATTTTTCGGTTATAACACTTAAATATGTATGAGGTCTTACTTTCATTATAAATCACCTTGGAACCCCAAAACCGTGGGCAATAACTCATGGAAACAGCCATAAAGCGTGAAAACGATGAGTTTTTGGTCATAACTCTCAAACATGTATCGGATCTTATGTCGGTGTAAATCGTCCTCGAACCCCAAATCGGTGGGCAATAGCTCATAGAAAGCCATAAAAAGCGAAATGGAAAGAAAATTGTGATATCTTTTAAACATGTATCGGCTCTTATGAGCCATGGAAATCGCCCTGGAACCCCAAAACTATGGGTAATAGCTCATGAAAATATCCATAAAATGTTAAAACGACGAGCGATTGGTGATAACTCTCATACATGTGTACCGGGTCTTACAGTCATTATAAACCGGCCTAAAACCCAAAAATTATGGACAATAGCTAATGAAAACAGCCATAAACGTGACAATGAATAGTTTTTGGTGATAACTCTCAAACAAGTATCGGATCTTACGGGGCATGCAAATCTCCATGAAACCCCAAAATTGTGGGCAATGTCTCATGAAAATGGCCATAAAACGTGAAAACGATGAGTTTTTAGTCATATCTCTCAAACATAAATCAGGTCTTACGGGCGATGCAAATCGCCTAGGAACCCCAAATTAGTGGCCAATAACTCATGAAACCGCCCATAAACACGAAAATGATGAGGTTTTGTTCATTACTTTTAAACATGTATTAGGTCTTACGGTCGTCATAAATCGTCCTGGAACCCCAAAACCGTGGGCAATAACTCATGAAAATGACCATAAAACATGAAAATGATGATTTTTAGGTCATAACTCTTAAATATGTATCAGGTCTAACGGTCGTCATAAATCGCCCTAGAAGCCCAAAACCGTGGGCATTAACTCAACGACCATAAAACGTGAAAACGATGAGTTTTTGGTCGTATCTATCAACCATAAATCGGACAATAGCTCATGAAAACGGCCATAAAACTCGAAAATAATAGTTTTTCGTGATAACTCTCAAACATGTATCGGGTTTTACGGACAATGGAAATCTCCATGGAACCCCAAACTGTGGGCAATATCTCACAAAAACGTCCATAAAACGCGAGAACGACGAGTTTTTGGTCATATCTCTCACACATAAATCAGGTCTTACGGGCCATGCAAATTGCCCTAGAACCCCAAATCTATGGCCAATAACTCATTAAAACGGCCATAAAACGGGAAAACAGTGAGTTTTTTTGTCATATCTCTCATACATGAATCGGGTCTTACGGGCCATGCAAATTGCCCTGGAAGCCCCAAACCTTGGGCATTAACTCATGAAAACAACCATAAAACGTGAAAACAATGAGTTTTTGGTCATATCTCTCAAACATGTATCGGGTCTTAGGTTTGTGTATATCGCCCAGGAACCCCCAAAACAGTGGGCAATAGCTCATAAAAAGCCATAAAACAAGAAAATGACGAGTTTTTTTGTGATATCTCTTAAACATGTTTCTGGTCTTACATGCCATGGAAATCACCGTAGAACCCTAAAATCAAGGCAATAACTTATTAAAACGTCAATAAAACATGAAAACTACGAGTTTTGGTCATATCTCTTAAACATCTACTGTGTCTTAGGTCTGTGTAATTCAACCTGCAACCCCAAACTAGTGGACAATAGCTCATGAAAACGGCCATAAAACTCGAAAAGAATAGTTTTTCGTGATAACTCTCAAACATTTATCGGGTTTTACAAGCCATGGAAATCTCCATGGAACCCCAAAACTGTGGGCTATCTCACAAAAACGGCCATAAAACGGGAAAACGACGAGTTTTTGGTCATATCTCTCACACATGAATCAGGTCTTATGGGCCATGCAAATTGCCATAGAACCCAAATCTATGGCCAATAACTCATTAAAACGGCCCTAAAACGCGAAAACGATGAGTTTTGGTCATATCTCTCAAACATGAATCGGGTCTTCGGCCATGCAAATTGCCCTGGAACCCCAAATCTATGGCCAATAACTCATTAAAATTGCCAACAAACGTGAAAACGACGAGTTTTTGGTTGGACCTATCAAACATAAATCGGGTCTTACAGGCCATGCAAATAGCCCTGGAACCCCAAATCAGTGGCCAATAACTCATAAAAACAGCCATAAACACGAAAACGATGAGTTTTTGGTCATAACTTTTAAACATGTATCAGGTCTGATGGTCGTTATAAATTACCCTGGAACACCAAAACCATGGGCAATAACTAGTGAAAACGGCCATAAAACGTGAAAATGATGAGTTTTCGTTTACATCTCTTAAATATGTATCAGGTCTTACTTTTGTTATAAATCGCCTTGGAACCCCAAAACTATGCGCAATAACTCATGGAAACGGCCATAAAGCGTGAAAACGATGAGTTTTTGGTCATAACTCTCAAATATAAATCCGATCTTAGGTCGATGTAAATCGTCCTGGAACCCCAAATCAGTGGGTAATAGCTCATGAAAAGCCATAAAACGCGAAAAGGAAATAAATTGTGATATCTCTTAAACATGTATCGGCTCTTCCGAGCCATGAAAATCTCCCTGGAACACCAAAACTATAAGTAATAGCTTATGAAAATGTCCATAATGTGAAAACGACGACTGCTTGGTGATAACTCTCATACATGTGTACTGGCTCTGACGTACAGTCATTGTAAATCGGCCGAAAACACCAAAATTATGGACAATAGGTCATGAAAATGACCATAAACGTGAAAACGAATAGTTTTTGGTGATAACTCTCAAACAAGTATCGGGTCTTACGAGGCATGCAAATCTCCATGAAACCCCAAAATTGTGGCAATATCTCATGAAAATGGCCATATAACATGAAAACGATTAGTTTTTGGTCATATCTCTCAAACATAAATCAGGTCCTACGGGCCATGCAAATCGCCTTGGAACCCCAAATCAGTGGCCAATAACTCATGAAACCACCCATAAACACGAAAACGATGAGTTTTTGGTCATAACTTTTAAACATGTATCAGTTCTTATGGTCGTTATAAATCGTCCTGGAACACCAAAACCATGGGCAATAACTAATGAAAACGTCCATAAAACGTGAAAATGATGATTTTTCGGTTATAACACTTAAATATGTATGAGGTCTTACTTTCATTATAAATCACCTTGGAACCCCAAAACCGTGGGCAATAACTCATGGAAACAGCCATAAAGCGTGAAAACGATGAGTTTTTGGTCATAACTCTCAAACATGTATCGGATCTTATGTCGGTGTAAATCGTCCTCGAACCCCAAATCGGTGGGCAATAGCTCATAGAAAGCCATAAAAAGCGAAATGGAAAGAAAATTGTGATATCTTTTAAACATGTATCGGCTCTTATGAGCCATGGAAATCGCCCTGGAACCCCAAAACTATGGGTAATAGCTCATGAAAATATCCATAAAATGTTAAAACGACGAGCGATTGGTGATAACTCTCATACATGTGTACCGGGTCTTACAGTCATTATAAACCGGCCTAAAACCCAAAAATTATGGACAATAGCTAATGAAAACAGCCATAAACGTGACAATGAATAGTTTTTGGTGATAACTCTCAAACAAGTATCGGATCTTACGGGGCATGCAAATCTCCATGAAACCCCAAAATTGTGGGCAATGTCTCATGAAAATGGCCATAAAACGTGAAAACGATGAGTTTTTAGTCATATCTCTCAAACATAAATCAGGTCTTACGGGCGATGCAAATCGCCTAGGAACCCCAAATTAGTGGCCAATAACTCATGAAACCGCCCATAAACACGAAAATGATGAGGTTTTGTTCATTACTTTTAAACATGTATTAGGTCTTACGGTCGTCATAAATCGTCCTGGAACCCCAAAACCGTGGGCAATAACTCATGAAAATGACCATAAAACATGAAAATGATGATTTTTAGGTCATAACTCTTAAATATGTATCAGGTCTAACGGTCGTCATAAATCGCCCTAGAAGCCCAAAACCGTGGGCATTAACTCAACGACCATAAAACGTGAAAACGATGAGTTTTTGGTCGTATCTATCAACCATAAATCGGACAATAGCTCATGAAAACGGCCATAAAACTCGAAAATAATAGTTTTTCGTGATAACTCTCAAACATGTATCGGGTTTTACGGACAATGGAAATCTCCATGGAACCCCAAACTGTGGGCAATATCTCACAAAAACGTCCATAAAACGCGAGAACGACGAGTTTTTGGTCATATCTCTCACACATAAATCAGGTCTTACGGGCCATGCAAATTGCCCTAGAACCCCAAATCTATGGCCAATAACTCATTAAAACGGCCATAAAACGGGAAAACAGTGAGTTTTTTTGTCATATCTCTCATACATGAATCGGGTCTTACGGGCCATGCAAATTGCCCTGGAAGCCCCAAACCTTGGGCATTAACTCATGAAAACAACCATAAAACGTGAAAACAATGAGTTTTTGGTCATATCTCTCAAACATGTATCGGGTCTTAGGTTTGTGTATATCGCCCAGGAACCCCCAAAACAGTGGGCAATAGCTCATAAAAAGCCATAAAACAAGAAAATGACGAGTTTTTTTGTGATATCTCTTAAACATGTTTCTGGTCTTACATGCCATGGAAATCACCGTAGAACCCTAAAACTGAAGGCAATAACTTATTAAAACGGCCATAAAACATGAAAACGACGAGTTTTGGTCATAACTCTTAAACATCTACCAGGTCTTAGGTCGGTGTAAATCACCCTGCAACCCCAAAATAGTGGACAATAGCTCATGAAAACGGCCATAAAACTCGAAAAGAATAGTTTTTCGTGATAACTCTCAAACATTTATCGGGTTTTACAAGCCATGGAAATCTCCATGGAACCCCAAAACTGTGGGCTATCTCACAAAAACGGCCATAAAACGGGAAAACGACGAGTTTTTGGTCATATCTCTCACACATGAATCAGGTCTTATGGGCCATGCAAATTGCCATAGAACCCAAATCTATGGCCAATAACTCATTAAAACGGCCCTAAAACGCGAAAACGATGAGTTTTTGGTCATATCTCTCAAACATGAATCGGGTCTTACTGGCCATGCAAATTGCCCTGGAACCCCAAATCTATGGCCAATAACTCATTAAAATTGCCAACAAACGTGAAAACGACGAGTTTTTGGTTGGACCTATCAAACATAAATCGGGTCTTACAGGCCATGCAAATAGCCCTGGAACCCCAAATCAGTGGCCAATAACTCATAAAAACAGCCATAAACACGAAAACGATGAGTTTTTGGTCATAACTTTTAAACATGTATCAGGTCTGATGGTCGTTATAAATTACCCTGGAACACCAAAACCATGGGCAATAACTAGTGAAAACGGCCATAAAACGTGAAAATGATGAGTTTTCGTTTACATCTCTTAAATATGTATCAGGTCTTACTTTTGTTATAAATCGCCTTGGAACCCCAAAACTATGCGCAATAACTCATGGAAACGGCCATAAAGCGTGAAAACGATGAGTTTTTGGTCATAACTCTCAAATATAAATCCGATCTTAGGTCGATGTAAATCGTCCTGGAACCCCAAATCAGTGGGTAATAGCTCATGAAAAGCCATAAAACGCGAAAAGGAAATAAATTGTGATATCTCTTAAACATGTATCGGCTCTTCCGAGCCATGAAAATCTCCCTGGAACACCAAAACTATAAGTAATAGCTTATGAAAATGTCCATAATGTGAAAACGACGACTGCTTGGTGATAACTCTCATACATGTGTACTGGCTCTGACGTACAGTCATTGTAAATCGGCCGAAAACACCAAAATTATGGACAATAGGTCATGAAAATGACCATAAACGTGAAAACGAATAGTTTTTGGTGATAACTCTCAAACAAGTATCGGGTCTTACGAGGCATGCAAATCTCCATGAAACCCCAAAATTGTGGCAATATCTCATGAAAATGGCCATATAACATGAAAACGATTAGTTTTTGGTCATATCTCTCAAACATAAATCAGGTCCTACGGGCCATGCAAATCGCCTTGGAACCCCAAATCAGTGGCCAATAACTCATGAAACCACCCATAAACACGAAAACGATGAGTTTTTGGTCATTACTTTTAAACATGTATTAGGTTTTACGGTCGTTATAAATCGTCCTGGAGCCCAGAACCGTGGGCAATAACTTATGAAAATGACCATAAAACATGAAAATGATGAGTTTTCGGTCATATCTCTCAAACATGTATCGGGTCTTAGGTTTGTGTAAATCGCTCAGGAACCCCCATAATAGTGGGCAATAGCTCATAAAAAGCCATAAAACGAGAAAATAACGAATTTGTTGTCATATCTCTTAAACATGTATCTGGTCTTACATGCCATGGGAATCACCATAGAACCCCAAAACTGTGGGCAATAACTTATTAAAACGGCCATAAAACATGAAAACGATGAGTTTTGGTCATAACTCTCAAACATCTACGGAGTCTTAGGTCGGTGTAAATCACCCTGCAACCCCAAAACAGTGGACAATAGCTCATGAAAACGGCCATAAAACATGAAAAAGAATAGTTTTTCATGATAACTCTCAAATATGTATCGGGTTTTACGGGCCATGGAAATCTCCATGGAACCCCAAAACTATGGGCAATATCTCACAAAAAATGGCCATAAAACGCGAAAATGATGAGTTTTTGGCCATATCTCTCACACATGAATCGGGTCTTACGGGCCATGCAAATTTCCTTGGACCCCCAAATCTATGGCCAATAACTCATTAAAATGGCCATAAAATGTGAAAACGACGAGTTTTTGGTTGTACCTATGAAACATAAATCGGGTCTTACAGGCCATGCAAATCGCCTTCGAACCCCAAATCAGTGGCCAATAACTCATGAAAACGGCCATAAACACGAAAACGATGAGTTTTTGGTCATAACTTTTAAACATGTATCGGTTCTTACGGTCGTTACAAATCGTACTGGAACACCAAAACCGTGGGCAATAACTAATGAAAACAGCCATAAAACGTGAAAATGATTAAGTTTTCAGTTATAACTCTTAAATATGTAGCAGGTCTTACTTTCATTATAAATCGCCTTGGAACCCCAAAACTATGGGCAATAACTCGTGGAAATGGCCATAAAGCGTGAAAATGATGAGTTTTTGGTCATAAATCTCAGACATGTATCGGATCTTTTTGTCGGTGTAAATCGTCCTGGAACCACATATCTCTCAAACATAAATCAGGTCTTACGAACCATGCAAATCGCCTAGGAACCCCAAATTAGTGGCCAATAACTCATGAAACCTCCCATAAACACGAAAACGATGAGGTTTTGTTCATTACTTTTAAACATGTATTAGGTCTTACGGTCGTTAGCAATCGCCCTAGAACCGCAAAGCCGTGGGCAATAACTTATGAAAATGACCATAAAACATGAAAACGATGAGTTTTAGGTCATAACTCTTAAATATGTATCAGGTCTAACGGTCAACATAAATCGCCCTGGAAGCCCAAAACCGTGGGCATTAACTCATTAAAACGACCATAAAACGTGAAAACGATGAGTTTTTAGTCATATCTCTCAAACATGTATCGGGTCTTAGGTTTGTGTAAATCACCCAGGAACCCCCAAAACTGTGGGCAATAGCTCATAAAAAGCCATAAAACGAGAAAATGACGAGTTTTTTCTGATATCTCTTAAACATGTATATGGTCTTACATGCCATGGAAATCACCGTAGAACCCCAAAAATGTAGGCAATAACATATTAAAACGACCATAAAACATGAAAACGATAAGTTTTGGTCATAACTCACAAACATCTACCGGGTCTTAGGTCGGTGTAAATCAGCCTGCAACCCCAAAACTGTGGACAATAGCTCATGAAAACGGCCATAAAATTCAAAAAGAATAGTTTTTTGTGATAACTCTCAAACATGTATCGGGTTTTACGAGCCATGGAAATCTCCATGGAACCCCAAAACTGTGGGCAATATCTCAGAAAAAGGGCCATAAAACGGGGAAACGACGAGTTTTTTGGTCATATCTCTCACACATGAATCAGGTCTTACGGGCCATGCAAATTGCCATAGAACCCCAAATCTATGGCCAATAACTCATTAAAACGGACCTAAAACACGAAAACGATGAGCTTTTGGTCATATCTCTTAGACATGAATCGGGTCTTACGGGCCATGCAAATTGCCCTGAAACCCCAAATCTATGGCCAATAACTCATTAACATTGCCATAAAACGTGAAAATGACGAGTTTTTGGTCGAACCTATCAAACTTAAATGGGGTCTTACAGGACATGCAAATCTTCCTGAAACCCCAAATCAGTGGCCAATAACTCATGAAAATGGCCATAAACACGAAAACGATGAGGTTTTGGTCATAACTATTACACATGTATTAGGTCTTACGATCGTTAGCAATTGCCCTAGAACCGCAAAACCGTGGGCAATAACTTATGAAAATGACCATAAAACATGAAAACGATGAGTTTTAGGTCAAAACTCTTAAATATGTATCAGGTCTAACGGTCGTCATAAATCGCCCTGGAAGCCCAAAACCGTGGGCATTAACTCATTAAAACGACCATAAAACATGAAAACGATGAGTTTTTAGTCATATCTCTCAAACATGTATCGGGTCTTAGGTTTGTGAAAATCACCGAGGAACCCCCAAAACTGTGGGCAATAGCTCATAAAAAGCCATAAAACGAGAAAATGACGAGTTTTTTCTGATATCTCTTAAACATGTATATGGTCTTACATGCCATGGAAATCACCGTAGAACCCCAAAACTGTAGGCAATAACTTATTAAAACGACCATAAAACATGAAAATGATAAGTTTTGGTCATAACTCTCAAACATCTACAGGGTCTTAGGTCGGTGTAAATCACCCTGCAACCCCAAAACAGTGGACAATAGCTCATGAAAACGGCCATAAAATTCAAAAAGAATAGTTTTTTGTGATAACTCTCAAACATGTATAGGGTTTTACGAGCCATGGAAATCTCCATGGAACCCCAAAACTGTGGGCAATATCTCAGAAAAAGGGCCATAAAACGGGGAAACGACGAGTTTTTTGGTCATATCTCTCACACATGAATCAGGTCTTACGGGCCATGCAAATTGCCATAGAACCCCAAATCTATGACCAATAACTCATTAAAACGGACCTAAAACACGAAAACGATGAGTTTTTGGTCATATCTCTTAGACATGAATCGGGTCTTACGGGCCATGCAAATTGCCCTGAAACCCCAAATCTATGGCCAATAACTCATTAACATTGCCATAAAACGTGAAAACGACGAGTTTTTGGTCGAACCTATCAAACTTAAATGGGGTCTTACAGGACATGCAAATCTTCCTGAAACCCCAAATCAGTGGCCAATAACTCATGAAAACGGCCATAAACACGAAAACGATGAGGTTTTGGTCATAACTATTACACACGTATTAGGTCTTACGGTCGTTAGCAATCGCCCTAGAACCGCAAAACCGTGGGCAATAACTTATGAAAATGACCATAAAACATGAAAACGATGAGTTTTAGGTCATAACTCTTAAATATGTATCAGGTCTAACGGTCGTCATAAATCGCCCTAGAAGCCCAAAACCGTGGGCATTAACTCATTAAAACGACCATAAAACGTGAAAACGATGAGTTTTTAGTCATATCTCTCAAACATGTATCGGGCCTTAGGTTTGTGAAAATGACCCAGGAATCCCCAAAACTGTGGGCAATAGCTCATAAAAAGCCATAAAACGAGAAAATGACGAGTTTTTTCTGATATCTCTTAAACATGTATATGGTCTTACATGCCATGGAAATCACCGTAGAACCCCAAAACTGTAGGCAATAACTTATTAAAACGACCATAAAACATGAAAATGATAAGGTTTGGTCATAACTCTCAAACATCTACCGGCTCTTAGGTCGGTGTAAATCACCCTGCAACCCCAAAACAGTGGACAATAGCTCATGAAAACGACCATAAAACTCGAAAAGAATAGTTTTTTGTGATAACTCTCAAACATGTATCGGGTTTTACGAGCCATGGAAATCTCCATGGAACCCCAAAACTGTGGGCAATATCTCAGAAAAAGGGCCATAAAATGGGGAAACGACGAGTTTTTTGGTCATATCTCTCACACATGAATCAGGTCTTACGGGCCATGCAAATTGCCATAGAACCCCAAATCTATGGCCAATAACTCATTAAAACGGCCCTAAAACGCGAATACGATGAGTTTTTGGTCATATCTCTTAGACATGAATCGGGTCTTACGGGCCATGCAAGTTGCCCTGAAATCCCAAATCTATGGCCAATAACTCATTAACATTGCCATAAAACGTGAAAACGATGAGTTTTTGGTCCTACCTATCAAACTTAAATCGGGTCTTACAGGACATGCAAATCTTCCTGAAACCCCAAATCAGTGGCCAATAACTCATGAAAACGGCCATAAACACGAAAACGATGAGGTTTTGGTCATAACTATTACACATGTATTAGGTCTTACGGTCGTTAGCAATCTCCCTAGAACCGCAAAACCGTGGGCTATAACTTATGAAAATGACCAGAAAACATGAAAACGATGAGTTTTAGGTCATAACTCTTAAATATGTATCGTGTCCAATTGACATATAACGCTCGAAGCCCAAAACCGTGGGCATTAACTCATTAAAACGACCATAAAACGTGAAAACGATGAGTTTTTAGTCATATCTCTCAAACATGTATCGGGTCTTAGGTTTGTGTAAATCACCCAGGAACCCCCAAAACTGTGGGCAATAGCTCATAAAAAGCCATAAAACGAGAAAATGACGAGTTTTTTCTGATATGTCTTAAACATGTATATGGTCTTACATGCCATGGAAATCACCGTAGAACCCCAAAAATGTAGGCAATAACATATTAAAACGACCATAAAACATGAAAACGATAAGTTTTGGTCATAACTCACAAACATCTACCGGGTCTTAGGTCGGTGTAAATCAGCCTGCAACCCCAAAACTGTGGACAATAGCTCATGAAAACGGCCATAAAACTCGAAAAGAATAGTTTTTTGTGATAACTCTCAAACATGTATCGGGTTTTACGAGCCATGGAAATCTCTATGGAACCCCAAAACTGTGGGCAATATCTCAGAAAAAGGGCCATAAAACGGGGAAACGACGAGTTTTTTGGTCATATCTCTCACACATGAATCAGGTCTTACGGGCCATGAAAATTGCCATAGAACCCCAAATCTATGGCCAATAACTCATTAAAACGGCCCTAAAACGCGAAAACGATGAGTTTTTGGTATATCTCTTAGACATGAATCGGGTCTTACGGGCCATGCAAATTGCCCTGAAACCCCAAATCTATGGCCAATAACTCATTAACATTGCCATAAAACGTGAAAACGATGAGTTTTTGGTCCTACCTATCAAACTTAAATCGGGTCTTACAGGACATGCAAATCTTCCTGAAACCCCAAATCAGTGGCCAATAACTCATGAAAATGGCCATAAACACGAAAACGATGAGGTTTTGGTCATAACTATTACACATGTATTAGGTCTTACGGTAGTTAGCAATCGCCCTAGATCCACAAAACCGTGGGCAATAACTTATGAAAATGACCATAAAACATGAAAACGATGAGTTTTAGGTCATAACTCTTAAATATGTATCAGGTCTAACGGTCGTCATAAATCACCCTAGAAGCCCAAAACCGTGGGCATTAACTCATTAAAACGACCATAAAACTTGAAAACGATGAGTTTTTAGTCATATCTCTCAAACATGTATCGGGTCTTAGGTTTGTGTAAATCGCCCAGGAACCCCCAAAACTGTGGGCAATAGCTCATAAAAAGCCATAAAACGAGAAAATGACGAGTTTTTTCTGATATCTCTTAAACATGTATATGGTCTTACATGCCATGGAAATCACCGTAGAACCCCAAAACTGTAGGCAATAACTTATTAAAACGACCATAAAAAATGAAAACGATAAGTTTTGGTCATAACTCTCAAACATCTACCGGGTCTTAGGTTGGTGTAAATCACCCTGCAACCCCAAAACAGTGGACAATAGCTCATGAAAACGGCCATAAAACTCTAAAAGAATAGTTTTTTGTGATAACTCTCAAACATGTATCGGGTTTTACGAGCCATGGAAATCTCCATGGAACCCCAAAACTGTGGGCAATATCTCAGAAAAAGGGCCATAAAATGGGGAAACGACGAGTTTTTTGGTCATATCTCTCACACATGAATCAGGTCTTATGGGCCATGAAAATTGCCATAGAACCCCAAATCTATGGCCAATAACTCATTAAAACGGCCCTAAAACGCGAAAACGATGAGTTTTTGGTCATATCTCTTAGACATGAATCGGGTCTTACCGGCCATGCAAGTTGCCCTGAAATCCCAAATCTATGGCCAATAACTCATTAACATTGCCATAAAACGTGAAACGACGAGTTTTTGGTCGTACCTATCAAACTTAAATCGGGTCTTACAGGACATGCAAATCTTCCTGAAACCCCAAATCAGTGGCCAATAACTCATGAAAACGGCCATAAACACGAAAACGATGAGGTTTTGGTCATAACTATTACACACGTATTAGGTCTTACGGTCGTTAGCAATCGCCCTAGAACCGCAAAACCGTGGGCAATAACTTATGAAAATGACCATAAAACATGAAAACGATGAGTTTTAGGTCATAACTCTTAAATATGTATCAGTTCTAACGGTTGTCATAAATCGCCCTGGAAGCCCAAAACCGTGGGCATTAACTCATTAAAACGACCATAAAACGTGAAAACGATGAGATTTTAGTCATATCTCTCAAACAAGTATCGGGTCTTAGGTTTGTGTAAATCGCCCAGGAACCCCCAAAACTGTGGGCAATAGCTCATAAAAAGCCATAAAACGAGAAAATCACGAGTTTTTTCTGATATCTCTTAAACATGTATATGGTCTTACATGCCATGGAAATCACCGTAGAACCCCAAAACTGTAGGCAATAACTTATTAAAACGACCATAAAAAATGAAAACGATAAGTTTTGGTCATAACTCTCAAACATCTATCGGGTCTTAGGTCGGTGTAAATCACCCTGCAAGCCCAAAACAGTGGACAATAGCTCATGAAAACGGCCATAACACTCGAAAAGAATAGTTTTTTGGGATAACTCTCAAACATGTATCGGGTTTTACGAGCCATGGAAATCTCCATGGAACCCCAAAACTGTGGGCAATATCTCAGAAAAAGGGCCATAAAATGGGGAAACGACGAGTTTTTTGGTCATATCTCTCACACATGAATCAGGTCTTACGGGCCATGAAAATTGCCATAGAACCCCAAATCTATGGCCAATAACTCATTAAAACGGCCCTAAAACGCGAAAACGATGAGTTTTTGGTCATATCTCTTAGACATGAATCGGGTCTTACGGGCCATGCAAATTGCCCTAAAACCCCAAATCTATGGCCAATAACTCATTAACATTGCCATAAAACGTGAAAACGACGAGTTTTTGGTCGAACCTATCAAACTTAAATCGGGTCTTACAGGACATGCAAATCTTCCTGAAACCCCAAATCAGTGGCCAATAACTCATGAAAACGGCCATAAACACGAAAACGATGAGGTTTTGGTCATAACTATTACACATGTATTAGGTCTTACGGCCGTTAGCAGTCGCCCTAGAACCGCAAAACCGTGGGCAATAACTTATGAAAATGACCATAAAACATGAAAACGATGAGTTTTAGGTCATAACTCTTAAATATGTATCAGGTCTAACGGTCATCATAAATCGCCCTGGAAGCCCAAAACCGTGGGCATTAACTCATTAAAACGACCATAAAACGTGAAAACGATGAGTTTTTAGTCATATCTCTCAAACAAGTATCGGGTCTTAGGTTTGTGTAAATCGCCCATGAACCCCCAAAACTGTGGGCAATAGCTCATAAAAAGCCATAAAACGAGAAAATGACGAGTTTTTTCTGATATCTCTTAAACATGTATATGGTCTTACATGCCATGGAAATCACCGTAGAACCCCAAAACTGTAGGCAATAACTTATTAAAACGACCATAAAAAATGAAACCGATAAGTTTTGGTCATAACTCTCAAACATCTACCGGGTCTTAGGTCGGTGTAAATCACCCTGCAACCCCAAAACAGTGGACAATAGCTCATGAAAACGGCCATAAAACTCGAAAAGAATAGTTTTTTGGGATAACTCTCAAACATGTATCGGGTTTTACGAGCCATGGAAATCTCCATGGAACCCCAAAACTGTGGGCAATATCTCAGAAAAAGGGCCATAAAACGGGGAAACGACGAGTTTTTTGGTCATATCTCTCACACATGAATCAGGTCTTACGGGCCATGAAAATTGCCACAGAACCCCAAATCTATGGTCAATAACTCATTAAAACGGCCCTAAAACGCGAAAACGATGAGTTTTTGGTCATATCTCTTAGACATGAATCGGGTCTTACGGGCCATGCAAATTGCCCTGAAACCCCAAATCTATGGCCAATAACTCATTAACATTGCCATAAAACGTGAAAACGACGAGTTTTTGGTCGAACATATCAAACTTAAATCGGGTCTTACAGGACATGCAAATCTTCCTGAAACCCCAAATCAGTGGCCAAAAACTCATGAAAACGGCCATAAACACGAAACGATGAGGTTTTGGTCATAACTATTACACATGTATTAGCTCTTACGGTCGTTAGCAGTCGCCCTAGAACCACAAAACCGTGGGCAATAACTTATGAAAATGACCATAGAACATGAAAACAATGAGTTTTAGGTCATAACTCTTAAATATGTATCAGGTCTAACGGTCGTCATAAATCGCCCTGGAAGCCCAAAACCGTGGGCATTAACTCATTAAATCGACCATAAAACGTGAAAACGATGAGTTTTTAGTCATATCTCTCAAACATGTATCGGGTCTTAGGTTTGTGTAAATCGCCCAGGAACCCCCAAAACTGTGGGCAATAGCTCATAAAAAGCCATAAAACGAGAAAATGACGAGTTTTTTTGATATCTCTTAAACATGTATATGGTCTTACATGCCATGGAAATCACCGTAGAACCCCAAAACTATAGGCAATAACTTATTAAAACGA
This sequence comes from Avena insularis, assembly GCA_023614405.1. Lineage (NCBI taxonomy): Eukaryota > Viridiplantae > Streptophyta > Magnoliopsida > Poales > Poaceae > Avena > Avena insularis. The sequence goes on from CM042695.1 coordinate 393,712,133, forward strand.
CCATAAAAAATGAAAACGATAAGTTTTGGTCATAACTCTCAAACATCTACCGGGTCTTAGGTCGGTGTAAATCACCCTGCAACCCCAAAACAGTGGACAATAGCTCATGAAAACGACCATAAAACTCGAAAAGAATAGTTTTTTCTGATAACTCTCAAACATGTATCGGGTTTGATGAGCCATGGAAATCTCCATGGAACCCCAAAACTGTGGGCAATATCTGAGAAAAGGAGCCATAAAACATGGAAACGATGAGTTTTTTTGGTCATAGCTCTCACACATGAATCAGGTCTTACAGGCCATGAAAATTGCCATAGAGCCCTAAATCTACGGCCAATAACTCATTAAAACGGCCCTCAAACGCGAAAATAGTTTTTGGTCATATCTCTCAGTCATGAATCGGGTCACGGGCCATGCAAATTGCCCTGAAACCCCAAATATATGGCCAATAACTCATTAACATTGCCATAAAACGTGAAAACGACGAGTTTTTGGTCGAACCTATCAAACTTAAATCGGGTCTTACAGGACATGCAAATCTTCCTGAAACCCCAAATCAGTGGCCAATAACTCATGAAAACGGCCATAAACACGAAAACGATGAGGTTTTGGTCATAACTATTTCACATGTATTAGGTCTTACGGTCGTTAGCAATCGCCCTAGACCCGCAAAACCGTGGGCAATAACTTATGAAAATGACCATAAAACATGAAAACGATGAGTTTTATGTCATAACTCTTAAATATGTATCAGTTCTAACGGTTGTCATAAATCGCCCTGGAAGCCCAAAACCGTGGGCATTAACTCATTAAAACGACCATAAAACGTGAAAACGATGAGATTTTAGTCATATCTCTCAAACAAGTATCGGGTTTTAGGTTTGTGTAAATCGCCCAGGAACCCCCAAAACTGTGGGCAATAGCTCATAAAAAGCCATAAAACGAGAAAATGACGAGTTTTTTCTAATATCTCTTAAACATGTATATGGTCTTACATGCCATGGAAATCACCGTAGAACCCCAAAACTGTAGGCAATAACTTATTAAAACGACCATAAAAATGAAAACGATAAGTTTTGATCATAACTCTCAAACATCTATCTGGTCTTAGGTCGGTGTAAATCACCCTGCAACCCCAAAACATTGGACAATAGCTCATGAAAACGGCCATAACACTCGAAAAGAATAGTTTTTTGGGATAACTCTCAAACATGTATCGGGTTTTACGAGCCATGGAAATCTCCATGGAACCCCAAAACTGTGGGCAATATCTCAGAAAAAGGGCCGTAAAACGGGGAAACGACGAGTTTTTTGGTCATATCTCTCACACATGAATCAGGTCTTACGGGCCATGAAAATTGCCATAGAACCCCAAATCTATGGCTAATAACTCATTAAAACGGCCCTAAAACGCGAAAACGATGAGTTTTTGGTCATATCTCTTAGACATGAATCGGGTCTTACGGGCCATGCAAATTGCCCTGAAACCCCAAATCTATGGCCAATAACTCATTAACATTGCCATAAAACGTGAAAACGACGAGTTTTTGGTCGAACCTATCAAACTTAAATCGGGTCTTACAGGACATGCAAATCTTCCTGAAACCCCAAATCAATGGCCAAAAACTCATGAAAACGGCCATAAACACGAAAACGATGAGGTTTTGGTCATAACTATTACACATGTATTAGCTCTTACGGTCGTTAGCAATCGCCCTAGAACCGCAAAACCGTGGGCAATAACTTATGAAAATGACCATAGAACATGAAAACAATGAGTTTTAGGTCATAACTCTTAAATATGTATCAGGTCTAACGGTCATCATAAATCGCCCTGGAAGCCCAAAACCGTGGGCATTAACTCATTAAAACGACCATAAAACGTGAAAACGATGAGTTTTTAGTCATATCTCTCAAACATGTATCGGGTCTTAGGTTTGTGTAAATCGCCCAGGAACCCCCAAAACTGTGGGCAATAGCTCATAAAAAGCCATAAAACGAGAAAATGACGAGTTTTTTCTGATATGTCTTAAACATATATATGGTCTTACATGCCATGGAAATCACCGTAGAACCCCAAAACTGTAGGCAATAACTTATTAAAACGACCATAAAAAATGAAAACGATAAGTTTTGGTCATAACTCTCAAACATCTATCGGGTCTTAGGTCGGTGTAAATCACCCTGCAACCCCAAAACAGTGGACAATAGCTCATGAAAACGGCCATAAAACTCGAAAAGAATAGTTTTTTGTGATAACTCTCAAACATGTATCGGGTTTTACGAGGCATGGAAATCTCCATGGAACCCCAAAACTGTGGGCAATATCTCAGAAAAAGGGCCATAAAACGGGGAAACGACGAGTTTTTTGGTCATATCTCTCACACATGAATCAGGTCTTACGGGCCATGAAAATTGCCATAGAACCCCAAATCTATGGCCAATAACTCATTAAAACGGCCCTAAAACGCGAAAACGATGAGTTTTTGGTCATATCTCTTAGACATGAATCGGGTCTTACGGGCCATGCAAATTGCCCTGAAACCCCAAATCTATGGCCAATAACTCATTAACATTGCCATAAAACGTGAAAACGATGAGTTTTTGGTCCTACCTATCAAACTTAAATCGGGTCTTACAGGACATGCAAATCTTCCTGAAACCCCAAATCAGTGGCCAATAACTCATGAAAACGGCCATAAACACGAAAACGATGAGGTTTTGGTCATAACTATTACACATGTATTAGGTCTTACGGTCGTTAGCAATCGCCCTAGATCCGCAAAACCGTGGGCAATAACTTATGAAAATGACAATAAAACATGAAAACGATGAGTTTTAGGTCATAACTCTTAAATATGTATCAGGTCTAACGGTCATCATAAATCACCCTAGAATCCCAAAACCGTGGGCATTAACTCATTAAAACGACCATAAAACGTGAAAACGATGAGTTTTTAGTCATATCTCTCAAACATGTATCGGGTCTTAGGTTTGTGTAAATCGCCCAGGAACCCCCAAAACGGCCATAAACACGAAAACGACGAGTTTTTGGTCATAACTTTTAAACATGTATCAGTTCTTACGTTCGTTATAAATCGCCTTGGAACCACAAAACTGTGGGCAATAACTCATGGAAACGGCCATAAAGCGTGAAAACGATGAGCTTTTTGTCATAACTCTCAAACATGTATCGAATCTTATGTCGGTGTAAATCGTCCTGGAACCCCAAATCGGTGGGCAATATCTCATAGAAAGCCATAAAACGCGAAAAGGAAAGAAAATTGTGATATCTCTTAAACATGTATCGGCTCTTACGAGCCATGGAAATCGCCCTGGAATCCCAAAACTATTGGTAATAGCTCATGAAAATATCCATAAAATGTGAAAACGACGAGTGCTTGGTGATAACTCTCATACATGTGTACCGGGTCTTACAGTCATTGCAAATCGGCCTAAAACCCAAAATTATGGACAATAGGTCATGAAAACGGCCATGAACTTGAAAACGAATAGATTTTGGGGGTAACTCTCAAACAAATCTCCTTATACCCCAAAATTCTGGGCAATATCTCATGAAAATGGCTATAAAACGTGAAAACGATGAGTTTTTGGTCATATCTCTCAAACATAAATCAGGTCTTACGGGCCATGCAAATCGCCTTGGAACCCGAAATCAGTGGCCAATAACTCATGAAAACGGCCATAAACACGAAAACGATGAGGGTTTCGTCATAACTATTAAACATGTATTAGGTCTTACAGTTGTTAGCAATCGCCCTGGAACCGCAAAACCATGGGCAATAACTTATGAAAATAACCATAAAACATGAAAACGATGAGTTTTAGGTCATAACTCTTAAATAGGTATCAGGTCTAACGGTCGTCATAAATCGCCCTAGAAGCCAAAAACTGTGGACATTAACTCATAAAAACGACCATAAAACGTGGAAACGATGAGTTTTTGGTCATATCACTCAAACATGTATCGGGTCTTAGGTTTGTGTAAATCGCCCAGGAACACCCAAAACCGTGGGCAATAGCTCATAAAAAGCCATAAAACGAGAAAATGACGAGTTTTTTCTGATATCTCTTAAACATGTATCTGGTCTTACATTCCATGGAAATCACCGTAGAACCCCAAAACTGTAGTCAATAACTTATTAAAACGGCCATAAAACATGAAAACGATGAGTTTTGGTCATAACTCTCAAACATCTACCGGGTCTTAGGTCGGTGTAAATCACCCTGCAACCCCAAAACAGTGGACAATAGATCATGAAAACGGCAATAAAACTCGAAAAAGAATAGTTTTCGTGATAACTCTCAAACATGTATCGGGGTTTACGGGCCATGGAAATCTCCATGGAACCCCAAAACTGTGGTCAATATCTCTCAAAAACGGCCATAAAACACGAAAACGACGAGTTTTTGGTCATATCTCTCACACATGAATTAGGTCTTATGGGCCATGCAAATTGCCATAGAACCCCAAATCTATGGCCAATGACTCATTAAAACGGCCATAAAACGCGAAAACGACGAGTTATTTGTCATATCTCTCAGACATGAATCGGGTCTTACGGGCCATGCAAATTGCGCTGGAAGCCCAAAACTATGGGCGTTAACTCATGAAAACGACCAATAAACGTGAAAACGATGAGTTTTTGGTCGTATCTCTCAAACACCCTCGAGTCTTACAGGCCATGCAAATCGCCCTGAAACCCCAAATCAGTGGCCAGTAACTCATGAAAACGGCCATAAACACGAAAACGATGAGTTTTTGGTCATAACTTTTAAACATGTATCAGGTCTTACGGTCGTTATATATTGCCCTAGAACACCAAAACCGTGGGCAATAACTATTGAAAACAACCATAAAACGCGAAAATCATGAGTTTTCGGTTATATCTCTTAAATATGTATCAGTTCTTACTTTTGTTATAAATCGCCTTGGAACCCCAAAACTGTGGGCAATAACTCATGGAAACGGCCATAAAGCGTGAAAACGATGAGTTTTTGGTCATAAATCTCGAACATGTACCGGATCTTAGGTCGGTGTAAATCGTCCTGGAACCCCAAATCAGTGGGCAATAGCTCATAAAAAGTCATAAAACGCGAAAATGAAAAAAAAATCTGATATCTCTTAAACATGTATCGGCTCTTACGAGCCAGGGAAATCGCCCTGGAACCCCAAAACTATGGGTAATAGCTCATGAACATGTCCATAAATGTGAAAATGACAAGTGCTTGGTGATAACTCTCATACATGTGTACCAAGTCTTACAGTCATTGTAATCGGCCTAAAACACCAAAATTATGGACAATATCTCATGAAAATGGCCATAAACGTGAAAACAAATAGATTTTGGTGATAACTCTCAAACAAGTACCGGGTCTTATGGGGCATGCAAATCTCCATGAAACCCCAAAATTGTGGGCAATATCTCATGAAAATGGCCATAAAATGTGAAAACGATGAGTTTTTGGTCATATCTCTCAAACATAAATCAGGTCTTACGGGCCATGCAAATCGCCTTGGAACCCGAAATCAGTGGCCAATAACTCATGAAAACGGCCATAAACATGAAAACGATGAGGGTTCTGTCATAACGTTTAAACATGTATTAGGTCTTACGGTTGTTAGCAATCGCCCTGGAACCACAAAACCATGGGCAAGAACTTATGAAAATAACCATAAAACATGAAAACGATGAGTTTTAGGTCATAAATCTTAAATATGTATCAGGTCTAACGGTCGTCATAAATCGCCCTGGAAGCCCAAAACTGTGGGCACTAACTCATGAAAACGACCATAAAACGTGAAAACGATGAGTTTTTGGTCATATCTCTCAAACATGTATCGAGTCTTAGGTTTGTGTAAATCGCCCAGGAACCCCCAAAACCGTGGGCAATAGCTCATAAAAAGCCATAAAACGAGAAAATGACGAGTTTTTTTTGATATCTCTTAAACATGTATCTGGTCTTACATGCCATGGAAATCACCGTAGAACCCCAAAACTGTAGGCAATAACTTATTAAAACGGCCATAAAACATGAAAACGATGAGTTTTGGTCATAACTCTCAAACATCTACCGGGTCTTAGGTCGGTGTAAATCACCCTGCAACCCCAAAACAGTGGACAATAGATCATGAAAACGGCCATAAAACTCGAAAAACAATAGTTTTTCGTGATAACTCTCAAACATGTATCGGGGTTTACGGGCCATGGAAATCTCCATGGAACCCCAAAACTGTGGTCAATATCTCTCAAAAACGTCCATAAAACACGAAAACGACGAGTTTTTGGTCATATCTCTCACACATGAATTAGGTCTTATGGGCCATGCAAATTGCCATAGAACCCCAAATCTATGGCCAATGACTCATTAAAATGGCCATAAAACGCGAAAACGATGAGTTTTTTGTCATATCTCTTAGACATGAATCGGGTCTTACGGGCCATGCAAATTGCCCTGGAAGCCCAAAACTGTGGGCGTTAACTCATGAAAACGACCAATAAACGTGAAAACGATGAGTTTTTGGTCGTATCTCTCAAACATAAATCGGGTCTTACAGGCCATGCAAATCGCCCTGAAACCCCAAATCAGTGGCCAATAACTCATGAAAACGGCCATAAACACGAAAACGACGAGTTTTTGGTCATAACTTTTAAACATGTATCAGGTCTTACGGTCGTTATATATTGCCCTGGAACACCAAAACCGTGGGCAATAAGTATTGAAAACGACCATAAAACGCGAAAATGATGAGTTTTCGGTTATATCTCTTAAATATGTATCACGTCTTACTTTCGTTATAAATCGCCTTGGAACCCCAAAACTGTGGGCAATAACTCATGGAAACGGCCATAAAGCGTGAAAACGATGAGTTTTTGGTCATAAATCTCAAACATGTATCGGATCTTAGGTCGGTGTAAATCGTCCTGGAAGCCCAAATCAGTGGGCAATAGCTCATAAAAAGTCATAAAACGCGAAAATGAAAAAAAAATCTGATATCTCTTAAACAAGTATCGGCTCTTACGAGCCATGGAAATTGCCCTGAAACCCCAAAACTATGGATAATAGCTCATGAAAATGTCCATAAATGTGAAAATAACGAGTGCTTGGTGATAACTCTCATACATGTGTACCAAGTCTTACAGTCATTGTAATCGGCCTAAAACACCAAAATTATGGACAATATCTCATGAAAATGGCCATAAACGTGAAAACAAATAGATTTTGGTGATAACTCTCAAACAAGTACCGGGTCTTATGGGGCATGCAAATCTCCTTGAAACCCCAAAATTGTGGGCAATATCTCATGAAAATGGCCATAAAATGTGGAAACGATGAGTTTTTGGTCATATCTCTCAAACATAAATCAGGTCTTACAGGCCATGCAAATCGCCTTGGAACCCGAAATCAGTGGCCAATAACTCATGAAAACGGCCATAAACACGAAAACGATGAGGGTTTTGTCATAACTTTTAAACATGTATTAGGTCTTACGATTGTTAGCAATCGCCCTGGAACCGCAAAAACATGGGCAATAACTTATGAAAATAACCATAAAACATGAAAACGATGAGTTGTAGGTCATAACTCTTAAATATGTATCAGGTCTAACGGTAGTCATAAATCTCCCAGGAAGCCCAAAACTGTGGGCACTAACTCATGAAAACGACCATAAAACGTGAAAACGATGAGTTTTTGGTCATATCTCTCAAACATGTATCGGGTCTTAGGTTTGTGTAAATCGCCCAGGAACCCCCAAAACCGTGGGCAATAGCTCATAAAAAGCCATAAAACGAGAAAATGACGAGTTTTTTCTGATTTCTCTTAAACATGTATCTGGTCTTACATGCCATGGAAATCACCGTAGAACCCCAAAACTGTAGGCAATAACTTATTAAAACGGCCATAAAACATGAAAACGATGAGTTTTGGTCATAACTCTCAAATATCTACCGGGTCTTAGGTCGGTGTAAATCACCCTGCAACCCCAAAACAATGGACAATACATCATGAAAACGGCCATAAAACTCGAAAAAGAATAGTTTTTCGTGATAACTCTCAAAAATGTATCGGGGTTTACAGGCCATGGAAATCCCCATGGAACCCCAAAACTATGGTCAATATCTCTCAAAAACGGCCATAAAACACGAAAACGACGAGTTTTTGGTCATATCTCTCACACATGAATTATGTCTTATGGGCCATGCAAATTGCCATAGAACCCCAAATCTATGGCCAATGACTCATTAAAACGGCCATAAATCGCAAAAACGATGAGTTTTTTTTCATATCTCTTAGACATGAATCGGGTCTTACGGGCCATGCAAATTGCCCTGGAAGCACAAAACTGTGGGCGTTAACTCATGAAAACGACCAATAAACGTGAAAACGATGAGTTTTTGGTCGTATCTCTCAAACATAAATCGGGTCTTACAGGCCATGCAAATCGCCCTGAAACCCCAAATCAGTGGCCAATAACTCATGAAAACGGCCATAAACACGAAAACGACGAGTTTTTGGTCATAACTTTTAAACATGTATCAGGTCTTACGGTCGTTATATATTCCCCTGGAACACCAAAACCGTGGGCAATAACTATTGAAAACGACCATAAAACGCGAAAATGATGAGTTTTCGGATATATCTCTTAAATATGAATCAGGTCTTACTTTCGTTATAAATCGCCTTGGAACCCCAAAATTGTGGGCAATAACTCATGGAAACGGCCATAAAGCGTGAAAACGATGAGTTTTTGGTCATAAATCTCAAACATGTATCGGATCTTAGGTCGGTGTAAATCGTCCTGGAACCCCAAATCAATGGGCAATAGCTCATAAAAAGTCATAAAACGCGAAAATGAAAAAAAATCTGATATCTCTTAAACATGTATCGGCTCTTACGAGCCAAGGAAATCGTCCTAGAACCCCAAAACTATGGGTAATAGCTCATGAAAATGTCTATAAAATGTGAAAACGACGAGTGCTTTGTGATAACTCTCATACATGTGTACCAAGTCTTAGAGTCATTGTAATCGGCCTAAGACACCAAAATTATGGACAATATCTCATGAAAATGGCCATAAACATGAAAACAAATAGATTTTGGTGATAACTCTCAAACAAGTACCGGGTCTTATGGGGCATGCAAATCTCCTTCAAACCCCAAAATTGTGGGCAATATCTCATGAAAATGGCCATAAAATGTGAAAACGATGAGTTTTTGGTCATATCTCTCAAACATAAATCAGGTCTTACGGGCCATGCAAATCGCCTTGGAACCCGAAATCAGTGGCCAATAACTCATGAAAACGGCCATAAACACGAAAATGATGAGGGTTTTGTCATAACTTTTAAACATGTATTAGGTCTTACGGTTGTTAGCAATCGCCCTGGAACCGCTAAACCATGGGCAATAACTTATGAAAATAACCATAAAACATGAAAACGATGAGTTGTAGGTCATAACTCTTAAATATGTATCAGGTCTAACGGTCGTCATAAATCGCCCAGGAAGCCCAAAACTGTGGGCACTAACTCATGAAAACGACCATAAAACATGAAAACGATGAGTTTTTGGTCATATCTCTCAAACATGTATCGGGTCTTAGGTTTGTGTAAATCGCCCAGGAACCCCCAAAACCGTGGGCAATAGCTCATAAAAAGCCATAAAACGAGAAAATGATGAGTTTTTTCTGATATCTCTTAAACATGTATCTGGTCTTACATGCCATGGAAATCACCGTAGAACCCCAAAACTGTAGGCAATAACTTATTAAAACGGCCATAAAACATGAAAACGATGAGTTTTGGTCATAACTCTCAAACATCTACCGGGTCTTAGGTCGGTGTAAATCACCCTGCAACCCCAAAACAGTGGACAATAGATCATGAAAACGGCCATAAAACTCGAAAAAGATTAGTTTTTCGTGATAACTCTCAAACATGTATCGGGGTTTACGGGCCATGGAAATCTCCATGGAACCCCAAAACTATGGTCAATATCTCTCAAAAACGGCCATAAAACACGAAAACGACGAGTTTTTGGTCATATCTCTCACACATGAATTAGGTCTTATGGGCCATGCAAATTGCCATAGAACCCCAAATCTATGGCCAATGACTCATTAAAACGGCCATAAAACGCGAAAACGATGAGTTTTTTGTCATATCTCTTAGACATGAATCGGGTCTTACGGGCCATGCAAATTGCCCTGGAAGCCCGAAACTGTGGGCGTTAACTCATGAAAACGACCAATAAACGTGAAAACGATGAGTTTTTGGTCGTATCTCTCAAACATAAATCGGGTCTTACAGGCCATGCAAATCGCCCTGAAACCCCAAATCAGTGGCCAATAACTCATGAAAACGGCCATAAACACGAAAACGACGAGTTTTTGGTCATAACTTTTAAACATGTATCAGGTCTTACGGTCGTTATATATTCCCCTGGAACACCCAAACCGTGGGCAATAACTATTGAAAACGACCATAAAACGCGAAAATGATGAGTTTTCGGATATATCTCTTAAATATGAATCAGGTCTTACTTTCGTTATAAATCGCCTTGGAACCCCAAAACTGTGGGCAATAACTCATGGAAACGGCCATAAAGCGTGAAAACGATGAGGTTTTGGTCATAAATCTCAAACATGTATCGGATCTTAGGTCGGTGTAAATCGTCCTGGAACCCCAAATCAGTGGGCAATAGCTCATAAAAACTCATAAAACGCGAAAATGAAAAAAAAATCTGATATCTCTTAAACATGTATCGGCTCTTACAAGCCATGGAAATCGCCCTGGAACCCCAAAACTATGGGTAATAGCTCATGAAAATGTCCATAAATGTGAAAATGACGAGTGCTCGGTGATAACTCTCATACATGTGTACCAAGTCATACAGTCATTGTAATCGGACTAAAACACCAAAATTATGGACAATATCTCATGAAAATGGCCATAAACGTGAAAACAAATAGATTTTGGTGATAACTCTCAAACAAGTACCGGGTCTTATGGGGCATGCAAATCTCCATGAAACCCCAAAATTGTGGGCAAAATCTCATGAAAATGGCCATAAAATGTGAAAACGATGAGTTTTTGGTCATATCTCTCAAACATAAATCAGGTCTTACGGGCCATGCAAATCGCCTTGGAACCCGAAATCAGTGGCCAATAACTCATGAAAACGGCCATCAACACGAAACCGATGAGGGTTTTGTCATAACTTTTAAACATGTATTAGGTCTTACAGTTGTTAGCAATCGCCCTGGAACCGCAAAACCATGGGCAATAACTTATGAAAATAACCATAAAACATGAAAACGATGAGTTTTAGGTCATAACTCTTAAATATGTATCAGGTCTAACGGTCGTCATAAATCGCCCTGGAAGCCGAAAACTGTGGGCATTAACTCATGAAAACGACCATAAAACGTGAAAACGATGAGTTTTTGGTCATATCTCTCAAACATGTATCGGGTCTTAGGTTTGTGTAAATCGCCCAGGAACCCCCAAAACCGTGGGCAATAGCTCATAAAAAGCCATAAAACGAGAAAATGACGAGTTTTTTCTGATATCTCTTAAACATGTATCTGGTCTTACATGCCATGGAAATCACCATAGAACCCCAAAACTGTAGGCAATAACTTATTTAAACGGCCATAAAACATGAAAATGATGAGTTTTGGTCATAACTCTCAAACATCTACCTAGTCTTAGGTCGGTGTAAATCACCCTGCAACCCCAAAACAGTGGACAATAGCTCATGAAAACGGCCATAAAACTCGAAAAAGAATAGTTTTTCGTGATAACTCTCAAACATGTATCGGGGTTTACGGGCCTTGGAAATCTCCATGGAACCCCAAAACTGTGGGCAATATCTCTCAAAAACGGCCATAAAACACGAAAACAACGAGTTTTTGGTCATATCTCTCACACATGAATTAGGTCTTATGGGCCATGCAAATTGCCATAGAACCCCAAATCTATGGCCAATGACTCATTAAAACGGCCATAAAACGCGAATACGACGAGTTTTTTGTAATATCTCTTAGACATGAATCGGGTCTTACGGGCCATGCAAATTGCCCTGGAAGCCCAAAACTGTGGGCGTTAACTCATGAAAACGACCAATAAACGTGAAAACGATGAGTTTTTGGTCGTATCTCTCAAACATAAATCGGGTCTTATAGGCCATGCAAATCGCCCTGAAACCCCAAATCAGTGGCCAATAACTCATGAAAACGGCCATAAACACGAAAACGACGAGTTTTTGGTCATAACTTTTAAACATGTATCAGGTCTTACGGTCGTTATATATAGCCTTGGAACACCAAAACTGTGGGCAATAACTATTGAAAATGACCATAAAACGCGAAAATGATGAGTTTTCGGATATATTTCTTAGATATGTATCAGGTATTACTTTCATTATAAATCGCCTTGGAACCCCAAAACTGTGGGCAATAACTCATGGAAACGGCCATAAAGCATGAAAACGATGAGTTTTTAGTCATAAATCTCAAACATGTATCGGATCTTAGGTCGGTGTAAATCGTCATGGAACCCCAAATCAGTGGGCAATAGCTCATAAAAAGACATAAAACGCGAAAATGAAAAAAAATATGATATCTCTTAAACATGTATCGGCTCTTACGAGCCATGGAAATCGCCCTGGAACCCCAAAACCATGAAAATGTCCATAAAATGTGAAAACGACGAGTGCTTGGTGATAACTCTCATACATTTGTACCAAGTCTTACAGTCATTGTAATCGGCCTAAAACACCAAAATTATGGACAATATCTCATGAAAATGGCCATAAACGTGAAAACAAATAGATTTTGGTGATAACACTCAAACAAGTACCGGGTCTTATGGGGCATGCAAATCTCCATGAAACCCCAAAATTGTGGGCAATATCTCATGAAAATGGCCATAAAATGTCAAAACGATGAGTTTTTGGTCATATCTCTCAAACATAAATCAGGTCTTACGGGCCATGCAAATCGCCTTGGAACCCGAAATTACTGGCCAATAACTCATGAAAACGGCCATAAACACGAAAACGATGAGGGTTTTGTCATAACTTTTAAACATGTATTAGGTCTTATGGTTGTTAGCAATCGCCCTGAAACCGCAAAACCATGGGCAATAACTTATGAAAATAACCATAAAACATGAAAACGATGAGTTTTAGGTCATAAATCTTAAATATGTATTAGGTCTAACGGTCGTCATAAATCGCCCTGGAAGCCTAAAACTGTGGGCACTAACTCATGAAAACGACCATAAAACGTGAAAACGATGAGTTTTTGGTCATATCTCTCAAAGATGTATCGGGTCTTAGGTTTGTGTAAATCGCCCAGGAACCCCCTAAACCGTGGGCAATAGCTCATAAAAAGCCATAAAACGAGAAAATGACGAGTTTTTTCTGATATCTCTTAAACATGTATCTGGTCTTACATACCATGGAAATCACCGTAGAACCCCAAAACTGTAGGCAATAACTTATTAAAACGGCCATAAAACATGAAAACGATGAGTTTTGGTCATAACTCTCAAACATCTACCGGGTCTTAGGTCGGTGTAAATCACCCTGCAACCCCAAAACAGTGGACAATAGATCATGAAAACGGCCATAAAACTCGAAAAAGTATAGTTTTTCGTGATAACTCTCAAACATGTATCGCGGTTTACGGGCCATGGAAATCTCCATGGAACCCCAAAACTGTGGGCAATATCTCTCAAAACCGGCCATAAATCACGAAAACAACAAGTTTTTGGTCATATCTCTCACACATGAATTAGGTCTTATGGGCCATGCAAATTGCCATAGAACCCCAAATCTATGGCCAATGACTCATTAAAACAGCCATAAAACGACGAGTTTTTTGTCATATCTCTCAGACATGAATCGGGTCTTACGAGCCATGCAAATTGCCCTAGAAGCCCAAAACTGTGGGCGTTAACTCATGAAAACGACCAATAAACGTGAAAACGATGAGTTTTTGGCCGTATCTCTCAAACATAAATCGGGTCTTACAGGCCATGCAAATCGCCCTGAAACCCCAAATCAGTGGCCAATAACTCATGAAAACGGCCATAAACACGAAAACGACGAGTTTTTGGTCATAACTTTTAAACATGTATCAGGTCTTACGGTCGTTATATATCGCCCTGGAACACCAAAACCGTGGGCAATAACTATTGAAAATGACCATAAAACGCGAAAATGATGAGTTTTCGGTTATATCTCTTAAATATGTATCGGGTCTTACTTTTGTTATAAATCGCCTTGGAACCCCAAAACTGTGGGCAATAACTCATGGAAACGGCCATAAAGCGTGAAAACGATGAGTTTTTGGTCATATCTCTCAAACATGTATCGGATCTTAGGTCGGTGTAAATCGTCCTAGAACCCCAAATCAGTGGGCAATAGCTCATAAAAAGTCATAAAACACGAAAATGAAAAAAAAATATGATATCTCTTAAACATGTATCGGCTCTTACGAGCCATGGAAATCGCCTTGGAACCCCAAAACTGTGGGTAATAGCTCATGAAAATGCCCATAAATGTGAAAATGACGAGTGCTTGGTGATAACTCTCATACATGTGTACCAAATCTTACAGTCATTGTAATCGGCCTAAAACACCAAAATTATGGACAATATCTCATGAAAATGGCCATAAACGTGAAAACAAATAGATTTTGGTGATAACTCTCAAACAAGTACCGGGTCTTATGGGGCATGCAAATCTCCATGAAACCCTAAAATTGTGGGCAATATCTCATGAAAATGGCCATAAAATGTGAAATCGATGAGTTTTTGGTCATATCTCTCAAACATAAATCAGGTCTTACGGGCCATGCAAATCGCCTTGGAACCCGAAATCAGTGGCCAATAACTCATGAAAACGGCCATAAACACGAAAACGATGAGGGTTTTGTCATAAATTTTAAACATGTATTAGGTCTTACGGTTGTTAGCAATCGCCCTGGAACCGCAAAACCATGAGCAATAACTTATGAAAATAACCATAAAACATGAAAACGATGAGTTTTAGGTCATAACTCTTAAATATGTATCAGGTCTAACGGTCGTCATAAATCGCCCTGGAAGCCGAAAACTGTGGGCATTAACTCATGAAAACGACCATAAAACGTGAAAACGATGAGTTTTTGGTCATATCTCTCAAACATGTATCGGGTCTTAGGTTTGTGTAAATCGCCCAGGAACCCCCAAAACCGTGGGCAATAGCTCATAAAAAGCCATAAAACGAGAAAATGACGAGTTTTTTCTGATATCTCTTAAACATGTATCTGGTCTTACATGCCATGGAAATCACCATAGAACCCCAAAACTGTAGGCAATAACTTATTTAAACGGCCATAAAACATGAAAATGATGAGTTTTGGTCATAACTCTCAAACATCTACCTAGTCTTAGGTCGGTGTAAATCACCCTGCAACCCCAAAACAGTGGACAATAGCTCATGAAAACGGCCATAAAACTCGAAAAAGAATAGTTTTTCGTGATAACTCTCAAACATGTATCGGGGTTTACGGGCCATGGAAATCTCCATGGAACCCCCAAACTGTGGGCAATATCTCTCAAAAACGGCCATAAAACACGAAAACAACGAGTTTTTGGTCATATCTCTCACACATGAATTAGGTCTTATGGGCCATGCAAATTGCCATAGAACCCCAAATCTATGGCCAATGACTCATTAAAACGGCCATAAAACGCGAAAACGACGAGTTTTTTGTCATATCTCTTAGACATGAATCGGGTCTTACGGGCCATGCAAATTGCCCTGGAAGCCCAAAACTGTGGGCGTTAACTCATGAAAACGACCAATAAACGTGAAAACGATGAGTTTTTGGTCGTATCTCTCAAACATAAATCGGGTCTTACAGGCCATGCAAATCGCCCTGAAACCCCAAATCAGTGGCCAATAACTCATGAAAACGGCCATAAACACGAAAACGACGAGTTTTTGGTCATAACTTTTAAACATGTATCAGGTCTTACGGTCGTTATATATAGCCCTGGAACACCAAAACTGTGGGCAATAACTATTGAAAATGACCATAAAACGCGAAAATGATGAGTTTTCGGATATATTTCTTAGATATGTATCAGGTATTACTTTCATTATAAATCGCCTTGGAACCCCAAAACTGTGGGCAATAACTCATGGAAACGGCCATAAAGCATGAAAACGATGAGTTTTTAGTCATAAATCTCAAACATGTATCGGATCTTAGGTCGGTGTAAATCGTCATGGAACCCCAAATCAGTGGGCAATAGCTCATAAAAAGCCATAAAACGCGAAAATGAAAAAAAATATGATATCTCTTAAACATGTATCGGCTCTTACGAGCCATGGAAATCGCCCTGGAACCCCAAAACCATGAAAATGTCCATAAAATGTGAAAACGACGAGTGCTTGGTGATAACTCTCATACATTTGTACCAAGTCTTACAGTCATTGTAATCGGCCTAAAACACCAAAATTATGGACAATATCTCATGAAAATGGCCATAAACGTGAAAACAAATAGATTTTGGTGATAACACTCAAACAAGTACCGGGTCTTATGGGGCATGCAAATCTCCATGAAACCCCAAAATTGTGGGCAATATCTCATGAAAATGGCCATAAAATGTGAAAACGATGAGTTTTTGGTCATATCTCTCAAACATAAATCAGGTCTTACGGGCCATGCAAATCGCCTTGGAACCCGAAATTACTGGCCAATAACTCATGAAAACGGCCATAAACACGAAAACGATGAGGGTTTTGTCATAACTTTTAAACATGTATTAGGTCTTATGGTTGTTAGCAATCGCCCTGAAACCGCAAAACCATGGGCAATAACTTATGAAAATAACCATAAAACATGAAAACGATGAGTTTTAGGTCATAAATCTTAAATATGTATTAGGTCTAACGGTCGTCATAAATCGCCCTGGAAGCCTAAAACTGTGGGCACTAACTCATGAAAACGACCATAAAACGTGAAAACGATGAGTTTTTGGTCATATCTCTCAAACATGTATCGGGTCTTAGGTTTGTGTAAATCGCCCAGGAACCCCCTAAACCGTGGGCAATAGCTCATAAAAAGCCATAAAACGAGAAAATGACGAGTTTTTTCTGATATCTCTTAAACATGTATCTGGTCTTACATACCATGGAAATCACCGTAGAACCCCAAAACTGTAGGCAATAACTTATTAAAACGGCCATAAAACATGAAAACGATGAGTTTTGGTCATAACTCTCAAACATCTACCGGGTCTTAGGTCGGTGTAAATCACCCTGCAACCCCAAAACAGTGGACAATAGATCATGAAAACGGCCATAAAACTCGAAAAAGTATAGTTTTTCGTGATAACTCTCAAACATGTATCGCGGTTTACGGGCCATGGAAATCTCCATGGAACCCCAAAACTGTGGGCAATATCTCTCAAAACCGGCCATAAATCACGAAAACAACAAGTTTTTGGTCATATCTCTCACACATGAATTAGGTCTTATGGGCCATGCAAATTGCCATAGAACCCCAAATCTATGGCCAATGACTCATTAAAACAGCCATAAAACGCGAAAACGACGAGTTTTTTGTCATATCTCTCAGACATGAATCGGGTCTTACGAGCCATGCAAATTGCCCTAGAAGCCCAAAACTGTGGGCGTTAACTCATGAAAACGACCAATAAACGTGAAAACGATGAGTTTTTGGTCGTATCTCTCAAACATAAATCGGGTCTTACAGGCCATGCAAATCGCATACGAAACCCCAAATCAGTGGCCAATAACTCATGAAAACGGCCATAAACACGAAAACGACGAGTTTTAGGTCATAACTTTTAAACATGTATCAGGTCTTACGGTCGTTATATATCGCCCTGGAACACCAAAACTGTGGGCAATAACTATTGAAAATGACCATAAAACGTGAAAATGATGAGTTTTCGGTTATATCTCTTAAATATGTATCGGGTCTTACTTTCGTTATAAATCGCCTTGGAACCCCAAAACTGTGGGCAATAACTCATGGAAACGGCCATAAAGCGTGAAAACGATGAGTTTTTGGTCATATCTCTCAAACATGTATCGGATCTTAGGTCGGTGTAAATCGTCCTGGAACCCCAAATCAGTGGGCAATAGCTCATAAAAAGTCATAAAACACGAAAATGAAAAAAAATATGATATCTCTTAAACATGTATCGGCTCTTACGAGCCATGGAAATCGCCTTGGAACCCCAAAACTGTGGGTAATAGCTCATGAAAATGCCCATAAATGTGAAAATGACGAGTGCTTGGTGATAACTCTCATACATGTGTACCAAGTCTTACAGTCATTGTAATCGGCCTAAAACACCAAAATTATGGACAATATCTCATGAAAATGGCCATAAACGTGAAAACAAATAGATTTTGGTGATAACTCTCAAACAAGTACCGGGTCTTATGGGGCATGCAAATCTCCATGAAACCCTAAAATTGTGGGCAATATCTCATGAAAATGGCCATAAAATGTGAAATCGATGAGTTTTTGGTCATATCTCTCAAACATAAATCAGGTCTTACGGGCCATGCAAATCGCCTTAGAACCCGAAATCAGTGGCCAATAACTCATGAAAACGGCCATAAACACGAAAACGATGAGGGTTTTGTCATAAATTTTAAACATGTATTAGGTCTTACGGTTGTTAGCAATCGCCCTGGAACCGCAAAACCATGAGCAATAACTTATGAAAATAACCATAAAACATGAAAACGATGAGTTTTAGGTCATAACTCTTAAATATGTATCAGGTCTAACGGCCGTCATAAATCGCCCTGGAAGCCCAAAACTGTGGGCACTAACTCATGAAAACGACCATAAAACGTGAAAACGATGAGTTTTTGGTCATATCTCTCAAACATGTATCGGGTCTTAGGTTTGTGTAAATCGCCCAGGTGTAGGGTTCGCAGCATAGAAAACAAAAAAAATTCTAAGATGGGAACATCTAAGTACCAAGATCTATATACTAGATACAAGCAACGGGTGGATATACATCCATAGAATACATACCCTCGAAGACCGAATAGCGTTAACGAGGTTGTACTCGTGGATGATGTAGACGAACGCTTGCCGATCTCAAGATCATGATGAAGTCCATCTGGTCCAGCCGGTCTAGCACGATCAAGTCCAGCACCTCAAAGCAGTTGTGCATCCGTGATCGCACACACGTACGGGTACCCTGACAACCTCCGCGCCCTAGCTCCAGCAAAGCAGCGGAAGCAACAAATCCTTCTAGAAAAAGCCATCGGGAACATGTATCTCGTTGATCCGAGACCATGGGGAAATTCTAAAGGGGGGAGAGAGATCCTTCGCGAGGAGGTGTGCTTTGAGAGGAGGAGGGGGGCCTTTTATAGGGGAGAGGGGGGGCACCCAAGGGGCATGGCGCCCAGCCATGGGGCTGCCCCCACCTCTTCCACATTCATGTGGGTGGAGCTCCCACTCAAAATGAAAAGTCTCCACTCCCATTAAAAAGCCTCCACTCAAAAATCCACTCACATGCATTAAATTTCCACCAAATTTAATGCAAGCTCTCATTTAAATAAAACTCTTTTATTTATTTATTCATAATTTTGTGAATTACTTTAATTAACAAACATTCACATAAAATCCCTTACAACATGTCAATTTCACATGCAGAACCAGTTTCAACAATTTCAACCGAAACAGTTTCGGTGTCTAGTGAAATAAATTCCTGCGCTTTCCTTTTCTTTTTCTGGCATATCAATTGCTCCGAATGGTGTCGGTATCCCTTAAGTGTGTCACCCTACGGTTCGCGAATAATGCGGACATGATTGAGACCCTTCTCCGATCAATAATCAGTAGCGGGACCTGGAGATCCATACTGACTCCCACACATTCAACAATGACTTCTGTGATCGTGTGAACCTTTTACGCTAGTATCTTAATCCCTTTGTTTCACGATATATTACATGTCTGAGATTTGATCATCGGTATCTCCATACCTAGTTTGATCTCGTTACCGACATGCACTCTTTTCTCGTTCTCGTGATATAACATTCTAGTGATCAAATCACTTGCTTGCAAGCTAATCAATGTGATATCACCGAGAGGGCCCAGAGCATCTCTATATGTCATCGGGATGAACAAATTCCACTCTCGATCCATGGGTCTCAACTTAACACTTTAGTAGTTCTGAAGCCATCTTTATAATCACCCAGTTACGGTGTGACGTTTGATGTCATCGAGAAACTCTTCCGGTGTTAGTGATTGACATGATCTCATGGTCTAAGGATTAGGATCACTTCGTAAGTTGTTATAGCAATATAAACTCAATGACTTTGATCGTAATGCTATACTTAGGATGAATGTTCATCACATCATTACACTAATGCTGTGACCTCGTTATTAACAACATCCAATGTCCATGATCAGGAAACTTTGATCATCTTGTTAATCAACGAGCTAGTTTATAAGAGAGGCATAACTAGGAACTTCCTTTTTTTATTAAACACACATGTATTAACGTTTCCGTATTAATACAATTATAGCATGTACAATAAACCTTTATCATAAACAAGGAATACGATAATAACCACTTTATTATTGCCTCTCGGGCATATTCCCTTCAGTCTCCCACTTGCACTAGAGACAATAATCTAGTTTGAAAACTTTGCATATTGAACACCTATGGCTTTCTGGTGTTCCATATACGTAACTGCAAGTGGTTCACATGATCTACGGATCTGACACTTTCAGGTCCGTGTGTATTTGCATGTCTTTGCGTCTTCACGCATCACTCATTCTCCAATGAGATGGCATTGTATAAATTTGGTCTTTTGGTGAGACCTTTAGTTCCTTGGGGTTAAACATGTCGATACTATTGTCATACAATATATCTTTAGTGTTAGTCCGTTGCGAACCACACCTTAGTTTTATAACAAACTACTTGACACAAATTCCCTCCTTTGCTGCTACTATAGCAGTCATATACTTAGCCATTTTATTGTAGTATTCGTCACAATGTCTTAACTATGGATTTCATCCAAATCCATCATGGAATCTCCTTTCCATTACATTGTGCCACCCATAGTTTAAATTGAGATAAACTTAATTTGTATCTTGTGACAAAACTAGTACCAATGTAACGCTTTACAATGAACTATTTGTAATTGTTTGTCACCTCTACACAAATATATTCTTAGTTCTTCCAAAAGATCATAAGAATATTCTTACTATCGTCCAATGATCATTTTATGATTCATTCTGGTATATGCTCATAACACTTAGAGCATAGGACATATCTGGATGTGTACATATCATGGTATGATTGATCAAAACATTCTCGTGATTTCTCTCAACAAGTGTCAAAGCACTTGAATCTTGTTTCACTTATCAAGTGTCGATACACTTGAATCTTGATTCAATTCCTTTTCATGCAACAAGAATTGTTTCTTGTCGTTTCTATATTGAACTCCTTCAATATCTCATATATGTATGTTTGGCACAACCATATTGGCGTCACAGTCTATCCACTATAGACATTCACGCTAAATATTCGGGTTTTGCCTAAGTTTTTCTCGAAATGAAATTCTTAACCTTTGTCAATAAAAGATACATCATTTATAATCAACAAGATATCCTCCACATAATGTATTAGAAATATGTCTCAGCACTCCCACTTAATTTCTTGCAAATGCAAGCATCTTCATCGTCTCCTGATGAAAACTCCTTTTCATCATGGTGAAGATTCCAACTCCGTGATGCTTACTTCAACAATTGAAGTTTGCATGCCCCTTTTTAGCATCCTTTGAATTAACAAAACCCTTTGGATCGTGTCATGTACACGTCCTAGGTAACCATTCTATTAGAAGAACTTTGTTTTGTTTATTCATCTACCATATACCAAATTATATGTAGTGGTTGCTACTTTAATCCGTCCAGACTAAATATCGCTATGAAAGATCAAATCTTGTCATAGTCAACTCCTTGAACATTGTCATAAAATACTTTATGACATGTCGACTATTTCATAGATTTGAAACATCCATGTCTGTTTCTTTATAGATCCAAATACGACCGATAGGTTTTTACACCTTTCTGGAGGGTCTTCCAAGTTCAAAACTTGATTTATCGTGTATGGACTTATCACGGTTTATGGCTTCAAGCCATTTGACGGAGTCAGGGCCCATCATCCCTTCTTTGTATGTATTCAGTTCATCATTGTCAAACAATAATGATTTACTCTCAAATCTTAGCATTTGATTGTTCAACCGACCTACTTGGTTCAATAGAAACTTAGATCTCTGTGACCACAACCTTTGAGGCACATAAGCTATGAGCATTATGGCAGCCTCCAGAACGATTTCCGGCGCTACGCAACTCGGCACATTTAGCTAAGGTTCGTTAACCTTATCAAAGTTCTATTGTCCTCCCACTTAACTTTTGCGAAAAATTCCTTTTTCAAGAAACTTCACATTTCAAGCGACAAACCCTTTTGTCCTCGGTGTTATGGAGGAATAACCAATTGTTATTCGAAATAACCTACAAAGACATGCTCATCCGACTTTGGTTGTAAACATCTTACTTATGTTTAGCATACCAAAATTTAAGAAAGGACAACTTGGGTTTTACCCCAAACCATAACTCATATGGTGTCATTTCAACGGATCAAGATGGAGCTCTTTTCAGTGTAAAAGTGGTAGTCTCTAAAGCTTTAATCTTTTAAAACATAATGGCAGTTTTATAAATAACACCTTTGATCTAACCATGTCAAACAAGGTTTCCTTACAAATCTCAAACACTCCATATTCCTATGGTGTTTCGGGAGATGTAAATCTAGGTGTTTTACTAAACTTGTAACTCAAATAAATCCCTTTTATGATAAAATCATAATTCATTTATTTTTCTTGTTACACTTGTAACTCGAATAAATCCCTTATGATAAAATCATAAACCATTTATTTTCTTATTACAATGATTTTCACTTCATCTTGAAAGTCTTTGAAACGTTTTTCAAATATTTCATACTTCTTTCTCATTAAGTGAACATTCACTCAAATTTCCGGAGAAAGCATATGAAGTTGAAACCCATCGCCATTTACTACACATAATGGACTACATACATCGATATGTATAAATTCCAATATTTTAGTCGTTCGTTCTTCTTTGGCCTTTGAACGAAGTTTTAATTATCCCGAGGAAAGTCTCACAAGCGTCACTTGATCAAATCAAAGACTCCAAAAATCCATGAATATGGAGATTCTTCATGTTTTCTTTCCAATATAATTTAAACAGCGATGTCACTTCTTAAGTGATCTTTCAATCATTTGTCCTTCGACATTTTAGCATTAGGTTTTATGGATGTGATTTCTCCAACTAGATTTGTAAATCATCCATATTATATGGAATATGGTAATTATTTGAACAACCTTTGTTCTCATAATACCTGATTCAAATAACAATTATTAAAACAAATCTTGAAGTCAAGTTTTGATATCAATGAGAAATACAAACAACGGTTTGTTTGTTTTCGATGAACATCATCACATATTCTCTTGCTAGTTACTTAGGCCATTGTGGTTCATGAATTGCGTCGTTTTGTATGAAATTTCAAACCAACCAATTTGGTATCCAATACCCAAGAACCACATTGTTTAACAAGCAAAGAATACAACCATAACATGTATATCATATATATACCTAAATTGGACATTTCCAATCTTTTCTTTTCTGTCAAATATATTTTATAGATTCTCTTTCAGCATTTCCTTTTCCTTTTTAAAAGAATCTATCAACATTAAAAGTGGCGCCATATACATGACACATAGTCCAAAGCGTGTATATTCAAATAATAATACCTTTGGACTTGCACTTTGAAGTAGATCACCATCATCAAAATGATCGGTATTCTTTCAAAATCCATTCTTTAGTAATCTTTTAGTGTAGTAAACACTTTACATACATCTTCTATTCACCCTTATCATGACGGCTTTCATGATCAAGCTACTGTAGCTTATAAAGGCGAATCCTGAGTACAAAATTACTTTCCAAAACCCTTTTTGGATGATTAGGATGTCTAGCATCTCCAACCTTTGCAAATTCTCATCCAATATGAGAACATATATTATACTCTATCATATTGCAATCAAAACATTGTTTCAGATATCTTTATATCTGCCACACATGATGGTTTCTGAAACAATTCTTTCAGCTCCTAGATAAACTTGATATTAAAACAATCAAGAATCATAGAGGCAAACATGATACTTAAGATACTAACACTGGAATTGTTACTCTCGATTTAATACCAATTATTAAATTTCACGGAGTAAATAGAATTTTGCTGAAATTTTGCAATAGGACTTTAAACTTTAGATTGACACTCAACACAATACGATACCAGTTCGTAAAGTATATATCCAGAATTCTATAGTTCTATTATCTGAATTACAACTATGCATAAGGTGGTGAACGAATGCCAATGACTACAACAAATTATGCAAATTCACTTCGATTTAATTTATGATAAATTGAGTTCTACTAATCCAAATTAGAAATGAACTCCCACTCAAAAACGACATCCCTCGTGCCTTTTTGGTGATTACATGAACCAAATCCACTACACCAAGTCCGATCATCACGTGAGTCGGTGTAGCTTCAAAGGCGAGCATCAAATGGGCATCATATCTACTATATGACTCATGCTTAACCTTTCGTCCGTGTTCGAGGCCATGTCTCATACATGCTAGGCTCGCCAAGTAAGAACCTTAGTATTCAAGGTGTAACTGTCTTACACCCGAGATATGCTCGTGGATTCAAGTACACCCGATCATCACGTGATGCCTTGAAGCGGCGATACATTGTCGGTGCATACTTAAGGAAGAACACATTTTTATCTTGATATCTAAATGAGGGATCATCTTATTATGCTAATAAAACGCCAAACAAGCAATATAAGATGCAATCAAACATCACATGTTTATTAGTGAAATGATATGGTTCCCGCATATGATCTCTATCATGTGCACCGTGGTATGATCACTATCATACATTTATGTGTAAGGCCAAGGTCTATGGAACTTACACGTTATGTGTGTTGTAAGAGTATCATCTCATACTTCTACTTACAACATCACCATATCATAACACTAGCCCAGCAACAATCTAAAATAGACGCCTCTAATTTATCCATTGCAAATTTTACGTGGTTTAGGGCTTTCGAAGATAGAACCGTTCTTACCTACGAACATGAACCACAACGAGGATAACCAAATTGCTGACAACTCGTTGCAAATTAGATATTGACTATAGTAGGAGAGACAGACACATGCTAGCCACTTATGCAAAACTAGTTGCATGTCAAGCATGGAACAGGTCTCATGTGCGAGGACATGTAATGTTTGTCTGGGCCGCTTCATCCCACTATGCCACCAATATCCAAAGTACAACAAAGAAGCAATAAAATGATCATCATCGCCCACATACTCATATGTGTACTACCCGTGCAAAGCATCTACGCATAGATCCGGCTCTAATACCACTGTAGGGTTCATAGCATAGAAAACAAAATTTTCCTACGATGGGAACATCTAATTACCAAGATCTATCTATAGATACAAGCAACGGATGGATATACATCCATAGAATACATACCCTCGAAGACCGAATAGCGTTAACGAGGTTGTACTCGTGGATGATGTAGACGAACGCTTGCCGATCTCAATATCGTGATGAAGTCCATCTGGTCCAGCCGGTCCAGCACGATCAAGTCCAGCACCTCAAAGCAGTGGTGCATCCGTGATCGCACACACGTACGGGTACCCTGACAACCTCCGCGCCCTCGCTCCAGCAAAGCAGCGGAAGCAACAAATCCTTCCAGAAAAAGCCACCAGGAACATGTATCTCGCTGATCCGAGACCATGGGGAAATTCTAAAGGGGGAGAGAGATCCTTCCCGAGGAGGTGTGCTTTGAGAGGAGGAGAGGGGGGCCTTTTATAGGGGAGAGGGGGGCACCCAAGGGGCATGGCTCCCATCCATGGGGCTGCCCCCACCTCTTCCACATTCATGTGGGTGGAGCTCCCACTCAAAATGAAAAGTCTCCACTCCCATTAAAAAGCCTCCACTCAAAAATCCACTCACATGCATTAAATTTCCACCAAATTTAATGCAAGCTCTCATTTAAATAAAACTCTTTTATTTATTTATTCATAATTTTGTGAATTACTTTAATTAACAAACATTCACATAAAATCCCTTACAACATGTCAATTTCACATGCAGAACCAGTTTCAACAATTTCAACCGAAACAGTTTCGGTGTCTAGTGAAATAAATTCCTGCGCTTTCCTTTTCTTTTTCTGGCATATCAATTGCTCCGAATGGTGTCGGTATCCCTTAAGTGTGTCACCCTATGGTTCGCGAATAATGCGGACATGATTGAGACCCTTCTCCGATCAATAATCAGATGGGACACGGAGATCCATCTCGACTACACATTCAACAATGACTTCTGTGATCGTGTGAACCTTTTACGCTAGTATCTTAATCCCTTTGTTTCACGATATATTACATGTCCGAGATTTGATCATCGGTATCTCCATACCTAGTTTGATCTCGTTACCGACATGCACTCTTTTCTCGTTCCCGTGATATAACATTCTAGTGATCAAATCACTTGCTTGCAAGCTAATCAATGTGATATCACCGAGAGGGCCCAGAGCATATCTATCCTTCATCGGGATGAACAAATTCCACTCTCGATCCATGGGTCTCAACTTAACACTTTAGTAGTTCTGAAGCCATCTTTATAATCACCCAGTTACGGTGTGACGTTTGATGTCATCGAGAAACTCTTCCGGTGTTAGTGATTGACATGATCTCATGGTCTAAGGATTAGGATCACTTCGTAAGTTGTTATAGCAATATAAACTCAATGACTTTGATCGTAATGCTATACTTCGGATGAATGTTCATCACATCATTACACTAATGTTGTGACCTCGTTCTTAACAACATCCAATGTCCATGATCAGGAAACTTTGATCATCTTGTTAATCAACGAGTTAGTTTATAAGAGAGGCATAACTAGGAACTTCCTTTTTGTTTATTAAACACACATGTATTAACGTTTCCGTATTAATACAATTATAGCATGTAAAATAAACATTTATCATAAACAAGGAATATGATAATAACTTTTAAACATTATTGCCTCTTACGGGCATATTCCTTCACCAGAACCCCAAAACCGTGGGCAATAGCTCATTGAAAATGACCATAAACGAGAAAATGATGAGTTTTTGGTTATATCTCTTAAATATGTATCGGGTCTTACATGCGTTATAAATCACTTGGAACCCCAAAACGTGGGCAATAACTTATTAAAACGGCCATAAAGCGTGAAAACGATGAGTTTTTGGTCATATCTCTCAAACATGTATCGGATCTTAGGTCGGTGTAAATCGTCCTGGAACCCCAAATCAGTGGGCAATAGCTCATAAAAAGTCATAAACACGAAAATGAAAAAAAAAATGATATCTCTTAAACATGTATCGGCTCTTACGAGCCATGGAAATCACCGTAGTACCCCAAAACTATGGGTAATAGCTCATGAAAATGTCCATAAAATGTGAAAACGACGAGTGCTTGGTGATAACTCTCATACATGTGTACCAAGTCTTACAGTCATTGTAATCGTCCTAAAACACCAAAATTATGGACAATATCTCATGAAAACGGCCATAAACGTGAAAACAAATAGATTTTGGTGATAACTCTCAAACAAGTACCGGGTCTTTCAGGGCATGCAAATCTCCATGAAACCACAAATTGTGGGCAATATCTCACGAAAATGGCCATAAAACGTGAAAACGATGAGTTTTTGGTCATATCTCTCAAACATAAATCAGGTCTTACGGGCCATGCAAATCGCCTAGGAACCCGAAATCAGTGGCCAATAACTCATGAAAATGGCCATAAACACGAAAACGATGAGGGTTTTGTCATAACTTTTAAACATGTATTAGGTCTTACGGTCGTTATAAATCGACCTGGAACCGCAAAACCATGGGCAATAACTTATGAAAATAACCATAAAACATGAAAACGATGAGTTTTAGGTCATAACTCTTAAATATGTATCAGGTCTAACGGTCGTCATAAATCGCCCTGGAATCCCAAAACTGTGGGCATTAACTCATGAAAACGACCATAAAACGTGAAAACGATGAGTTTTTGGCCATATCTCTCAAACATGTATCGGGTCTTAGGTTTGTGTAAATCGCCCAGGAACCCCCAAAACCGTGGGCAATAGCTCATAAAATGCCATAAAACGAGAAAATAATGAGTTTTTTTATATCTCTTAAACATGTATCTAGTCTTACATGCCATGGAAATCACCGTAGAACCCCAAAACTGTAGGCAATAACTTATTAAAACGGCCACAAAACATTAAAACGATGAGTTTTGGTCATAGCTCTCAAACATCTACCAGGTCTTAGGTCGGTGTAAATCACCCTGCAACCCCAAAACAGTGGACAATAGCTCATGAAAATGGCCATAAAACTCAAAGAAGAATAGTTTTTCGTGATAACTCTCAAACATGTATCGGGTTTTATAGGCCATGGAAATCTCCATGAAACCCCAAAACTGTGGGCAATATCTCTCAAAAACGGCCATAAAACACGAAAACGACGAGTTTTTGGTCATATGTCTCACACATGAATTAGGTTTTACGGGCCATGCAAATTGCCATAGAACCCCAAATCTATGACCAATAACTCATTAAAACGGCCATAAAACGCGAAAACGACGAGTTTTTTGTCATATCTCTCAGACATGAATCGGGTCTTACGGGCCATGCAAATTGCCCTAGAAGCCCAAAACTGTGGGCATTAACTCATGAAAATGACCAATAAACGTGAAAACGGCGAGTTTTTGGTCGTATCTCTCAAACATAAATCGGGTCTTACAAGCCATGCAAATCGCCCTAAAACCCCAAATCAGTGGCCAATAACTCATGAAAATGGCCATAAACACGAAAACAACAAGTTTTTTGTCATAACTTTTAAACATGTATCAGGTCTTACGGTCGTTATATATCGCCCTGGAACACCAAAACCGTGGGAAATAACTATTGAAAACGACCATAAATCGCGAAAATGATGAGTTTTCGGTTATATCTCTTAAATATGTATCAGGTCTTACTTTCATTATAAATCGCCTTGGAACCCCAAAACTATGGGCAATAACTCATGGAAACGGCCATAAAGCGTGAAAACGATGAGTTTTTGGTCATAAATCTCAAACATGTATCGGATCTTAGGTCGGTGTAAATCGTCCTGGAACCCCAAATCAGTGGGCAATAGCTCATAAAAAGTAATAAAACGTGAAAATGAAAAAAAAAATCTGATATCTCTTAAACATGTATCGGCTCGTACGAGCCATGGAAATCGTCCTGGAACCCCAAAACTATGGGTAATAGCTCAGGAAAATGTCCATAAAATGTGAAAACGACGAGTGCTTGGGGATAACTGTCATACATGTGTACCGGGTCTTACAGTCACTGTAATCGGCCTAAAACACCAAAATTATGGACAATATCTCATGAAAATGGCCATAAACGTGAAAACAAATAGATTTTGGTGATAACTCTCAAATAAGTACCGGGTCTTATGGGGCATGCAAATCTCCATGAAAACCCAAAATTGTGGGCAATATCTCATGAAAATGGCCATAAAACGTGAAAACGATGAGTTTTTGGTCATATCTCTCAAACATAAATCAGGTCTTACGGGCCATGCAAATCGCCTTGGAACCCCAAATCAGTGTCCAATATCTCATGAAAACGGCCATAAACACGAAAACGATGAGGTTTTGTTCATTACTTTTAAACATGTATTAGGTCTTACGGTCGTTATAAATCGCCCTAGAACCCCAAAACCGTGGGCAATAACTTATGAAAATGACCATAAAACATGAAAACGGAGAGTATTAGGTCATAACTCTTAAATATGTATCAGTTCTAACGGTCGTTATAAATCGCCCTGGAAGCCTAAAACATTGGGGATTAACTCATGAAAACGACCATAAGACGTGAAAACGATGAGTTTTTGGTCATATCTCTCAAACATGTATCGGGTATTAGGTTTGTGTAAATCGCACAGGAACCAACAAAACAGTGGGCAATAGCTCATAAAAAGCCATAAAACGAGAAAATGACGAGTTTTTTGTGATATCTCTTAAACATGTATCTGGTCTTACATGCCATGGAAATCATCGTAGAACCCCAAAACTGTAAGCAATAACTTATTGAAACCGCCATAAAACATGAAAACGATGAGTTTTGGTCATAATTCTCAAACATCTACCGGGTCTTAGGTCGGTGTAAATCACCCTGCAACCTCAAAATCGTGGACAATAGCTCATGAAAATGGCCATAAAACTCGAAAAAGGAATAGTTTTTCGTGATAACTCTCAAACATGTATCGGGTTTTATGGGCTATGGAAATCTCCATGGAACCCCAAAACTGTGGGCAATATTTCACAAAAATGGGCCATAAAACGACGAGTTTTTGGTCATATCCCTCACACATGAATTAGGTATTACGGGCCATGCAAATTGCCATAGAACCCCAAATCTATGGCCAATAACTCATTAAAACGGCTATAAAGCGCGAAAACGACGAGTTTTTTTGTCATATCTCTCAGACATGAATCAGGTCTTACGGGCCATGCAAATTGCCCTGGAAGCCCAAAACTGTGGGCATGAACTCATGAAAACGACCATAAAACATGAAAACGACAAGTTTTTGGTCATATCTATCAAACATAAATCGGGTCTTACAGACCACGCAAATCGCCCTGAAACCCCAAATAAGTGGCCAATAACTCATGAAAACGGCCATAAATACGAAAATGATGAGTTTTTTGTCATAACTTTTAAACATGTATTACGGTCGTTATAAATCGCCCTGGAACACCAAAACCGTGGGCAATAACTAATGAAAACGGCCATAAAACGTGAAAATGATGAGTTTTCGGTTATAACTCTTAAATATGTATAAGGTCTTACTTGCGTGATAAATCGCCTTGGAACCCAAAACTATGGGCAATAACTCATGGAAACTGCCATAAAGCCTGAAAACGATGAGTTTTTCGTCATAAATGTCAAACATGTATCGGATCTTAGGTCTGTATAAATCGTCCTGGAACCCCAAATCAGTGGGCAATAGCTCATAAAAAGCCATAAAACGCGAATATGGAAAAAAATTCTAATATCTCTTAAACATATATCGGCACTTACGAGCCATGGAAATCTCCCTGGAACCCCAAAACTATGAGTAATAGCTCATGAAAATGTCCATAAATGTGAAAACGACGAGTGCTTGGTGATAACTCTCATACATGTGTACCGGGTCTTACGTACAGTCATTGTAAATAGGCCTAAAACACCAAAATTATGGACAATAGGTCATAAAAACGGCCATCAACGTGAAAACGAATAGTTATTGGTGATAACTCTCAAACAAGTACCAGGTCTTACGGGGCATGCAAATCTCCATGAAACCCCAAAATTGTAGGCAATATCTCATGAAAATGGCCATAAAACGTGAAAACGATGAATTTTTGGTCATATCTCTCAAACATAAATCAGGATTTACGGGCCATGCAAATCGACTTGGAACCCCAAAACAGTGGCCAATAACTCATGAAAACGCTCATAAACACGAAAACTATAAGGTTTTGGTCATAACTTTTAAACATGTATTAGGTCTTACGGTCGTTATAAATCGCCCTGGAACCGCAAAACCGTGGGCAATAACTTATGAAAATGACCATAAAACATGAAAACGATGAGTTTTAAGTCATAACTCTTAAATATGTATCAGGTCTAACGGTCGTTATAAATCGCACTGGAAGCCCAAAACTGTGGTGATTAACTCATGAAAACGACCATAAAACGTGAGAACGATGAGTTTTTGGTCATATCTCTCAAACATGTATCGGGTATTAGGTTTGTATAAATCGCCGAGGAACCCCCAAAACAGTGGGCAATAGCTCATAAAAAGCCATAAAACTAGAAAATGACGAGTTTTTTGTGATATCTCTTAAACATGTATCTCGTCTTACATGCCATGGAAATAACTGTAGAACCCCAAAATTATAGGCAATAACTTATTAAAACGGCCATAAAACATGAAAACGATGAGTTTTGGTCAGAACTCTCAAACATCTACCAGGTCTTAGGTCGGTGAAAATCATCCTGCAACCCCAAAACAGTGGACAATAGCTCTTGAAAACGGCCATTAAACTCGAAAAAGAATAGTTTTTCGTGATAACTCTCAAACATGTATCGGGTTTTATGGGCCATGGAAATCTCCATGGAACCCCAAAACTGTGGGCAATATCTCACAAAAACGGGCATAAAACGCGAAAACGACGAGTTTTTGGTGTTATCTCTCACACATGAATCAGGTCTTACGGGCAATGCAAATTGCTCTAGAACCCCAAATCTATGGCCAATAACTCATTAAAACGGCCATAAAACGCGAAAACGACGAGTTTTTGGTCATATCTCTCAGACATGAATCGGTTTTACAGGTCATGCAAATTGCCCTGGAACCCCAAATCTATTGCCAATAACTCGTTAAAATGGCCATAAAACGTGAAAACGATGAGTTTTTGGTCGTATCTCTCAAACATAAATCGGGTCTTACAGGCCATGCAAATCGTCGTGGAACCCCAAATCAGTGGACAATAACTCATGAAACCGGCCATAAACACGAAAACGATGAGGTTTTGGTCATTACTTTTAAACATGTATTAGGTCTTACGGTCGTTATAAATCGCCCTGGAACACCCAAATTATGGGCAATAAGTAATGAAAACGGCCATAAAACGTGAAAATGATGAGTTTTCGGTTATAACTCTTAAATATGTATCAGGTCTTACTTTCGTTATAAATCGCCCTGGAACCCCAAAACTGTGGGCAATAACTCATGGAAACGGCCATAAAGCGTGAAAACGATGAGTTTTTGGTCATAACTCTCAAACATGTATCGGATCTTAGGTCGGTGTAAATCGTCCAGGAACCCCAAATCACCGGGCAATAGCTCATAAAAAGCCATAAAACGAGAAAATGATGAGTTTTTTGCGATATCTCTTAAACATGTATCTGGTCTTACATGCCATGGAAATCACCGTAGAACCCCAAAACTATAGTCAATAACTTATTAACACGGCCATAAAATATGAAAACGATGAGTTTTGGTCATAACTCTCAAACATCTACCGGGTCTTAGGTCGGTGTAAATCACACTACAACCCCAAAACAGTGGACAATAGCTCATGAAAACGGCCATAAAACTCGAAAAAAGAATAGTTTTTCGTGATAACTCTCAAACATGTATCGGGTTTTACGGGCCATGGAAATCTCCATGAAACCCAAAATTGTGGGCAATATCTCACAAAAACAGCCATAAAACTTGAAAACGACGAGTTTTTGGTCATATCTCTCACACATGAGTTAGGTCTTACGGGCCATGCAAATTGCCATAGAACCCCAAATCTATGGCCAATAACTCATTAAAACGGCCATAAAACACGAAAACGACAAGTTTTTTTGTCATATCTCTCAGACATGAATCGGGTCTTACGGGCCATGCAAATTGCCCTGGAAGCCCAAAACTGTGGGCATTAACTCATGAAAACGACCATAAAACATTAAAACGACGAGTTTTTGGTCGTATCTGTCAAACATAAATCGGGTCTTACAGGTAGGTATGGGCATAAAAACCGATAACCGAAGACCGAAACCGAAATGACCGAGACCGAACCCGAATAGACCGAAACTGAAAAGACCGACAAGAGAATTGGGTAGTGAATTTTATAGACGAAATTTAGTTTGGTCTATTCGGTCTTTAGTTCCTAAGTAACCGAATAGACCGAACTGACCGAATTTTACATGAGACTGTTTGAAACTCCAAATTTGTGTGATGTGCATGAATTATGGCATTGTTGAATGGTCATCAAAGTGCTATTGTAGAGTTGCTACATTTTATTAGGATTGCTGCATGTTTATTTCTTCCACTAAATGATAACATATGTATTAAAATAATTAAAATATTGTTGAAATATTGTCATATTTTTAATAAGTAATGTCTATCTTTTGTGTTGACAATATTGACCATGTTATTCGGTCATGACCGACCCGAACCCGAATTAGTAGGTACCCAAATCTTTTTCGGTAGTAAAACTATCAAGTATAATTCGGTCTTTATTTTTTCAAGGACTGAATTTAAAATAGACCGAAATACAAAGACCGAATTGTCGGTCATGACCGAACGACCATCCCTACTTACAGGAAACGCAAATCGCCCAGAAACCCCAAATAAGTGGCCAATAACTCATGAAAACGACCATAAATACGAAAACGATGAGTTTTTGGTCATAACTTTTAAACATGTATCAGGTCTTACGGTCGTTATAAATCGCCCTGGAACACCAAAACTATGGGCAATAACTAATGAAAACGGCCATAAAACATGAAAATGATGAGTTTTCGGTTATAACTCTTAAATATGTATCAGGTCTTACTTTCGTTATAAATCGCCTTGGAACCCCAAAACTGTGGGCAATAACTCATGGAAAAGGCCATAAAGCGTGAAAACGATGAGTTTTTGGTCATAACTCTCAAACATGTATCGGATCTTAGGTCGATGTAAATCGTGCTCGAACCCCAAATCAGTGGGCAATAGCTCATAAACAGCCATAAAACGTGAAAATGGAAAACAATTCTGATATCACTTAAACATGTATCGGTTCTTACGAGCCATGGAAATCGCCCTGGAACCCCAAAACTATGGGTAATAGCTTATGAAAATATCCATAAAATGTGAAAACGACGAGTGCTTGGTGATAACTCTTATACATGTGTATCGGGTCTTACCGTCATTGTAAATCGGCCTAAAACCCCAAAAATATGGACAATAGGTCATGAAAACGGCCATTAACGTGAAAATGAATAGTTTTTGGTAATAAATCTCAAACAAGTATCGGGTCTTACGGGGCATGCAAATCTCCATGAAACCCCAAAATTGTGGGCAACATCTAATGAAAATGGCCATAAAACGTGAAAACGCTGAGTTTTTTGTCATATCTCTCAAACATAAATCAGGTCTTACGGGCCATGAAAATCGCCTTGTAACCCCAAATCAATGGCCAATAACTCATGAAAATGGCCATAAACACGAAAACGATGAGGTTTTGGTTATAACTTTTAAAAATGTATTAGGTCTTACGGTCGTTATAAATCTCCCTAGAACCCCAAAACCATGGGAAATAACTTATGAAAATGACCATAAAACATGAAAACGATGAGTTTTAGGTCATAAATCTTAAATATGTGGCAGGTCTAACGGTCGTTATAAATCGCCTTGGAAGCCCAAAGATGTGGGCATTAACTCATGAAAACGGCCATAAAACGTGAAAACGATGAGTTTTAGGTCATATCTCTCAAACATGTATCGGGTCTTAGGTTTGTGTAAATCACCCAGGAACCCTCAAAACAGTGGGCAATATCTCATAAAAAGAGATAAAACGAGAAAATGACGAGTTTTTTGTGATATCTCTTAAACATGTATTAGGTCTTAAGGGTCATGCAAATCGCCCTAGAACCCCAAAATTGTGGGAAACAACTGATGAAAACGGCCATAAAATGTGAAAATGATGAGTTTTTTGTTATAACTCTCAAACATGTATCGGGTCTTAGGTCGGTGTCAATCGCCATGGACCCCCAAAACAGTGGGCAATAGCTCATAAAAAGGGCCATAAATCGCGAAAATAACGAGTTTTTTGTGATATCCCTAAAACATGTATCGGCTCTTACGGGCCTTGGAAATCGCCCTAGAACCCCAAAACTATGGTTAATAGCTCATGAAAACGGCCATAAAACGTGAAAACGACGAGTGCTTGGTGATAACTTTAATACATGTACCGGGTCTTATAGTCATTTTAAATCGCCCAGAACCCCAAAACTATGGACAATAGGTCATGAAAACGGCCATAAACGTGAAAACGAATTATATTTTGTGATAACTCTCAAACATGTATCGGGTCTTACGGGCCATGCAAATCTCCATGGAACCCTAAAACTGTGGGCGCTCATGCAAATGACCATAAAACGCAAAAACGACGAGTGTTTGGTCATATCTCTCAAATATGAATCGGGTCTTATTGGCCATGCAAATCGACCTGAAACCCCAAATCAGTGGCCAATAACTCGTGAAAACAGCCATAAACATGAAAAGGACAAGTTTTTGGTCATAACTTTTAAGCATGTATTAGATCTTTAGGTTTGTGTAAAATGCCCTAGAACCCCAAATCAGTGGGTAATAGCTCATGAAAACGACCATAAAACGTGAAAACAATATGTTTTCGGTTATAACTCTTAAACATGTATCATGTCTTATTGTCATTATAAATCGCCCTAAAACCCTAAAACTATGGGCAATAACTCATGAAAACGGCCATAAAACGTGAAAACAAATAGTTTTTGGTGATAACTCTTGAACATGTATCGGGTCTTACGTCGGTGCAAATCGCCATAGAACCATAAAACAGTGGGCAATTGGCGTCTCTAAGTAACGCGTTTATACTAGTGATGTCCACATATGTGCGATAACGGTTAGATTTCGACTCAAGCCTGCCACTAAAAGATGTGGCGATCTCTTGTTACTTCAACACATTTTCTAGCTGGATGATGGACTGCTAGATCTGTGATGGAGTCGGGTTATTTTTTAGGATTTCCTTGGCTGATGTAACATTTTCAACCAGCGTATTGTAGATCTAGTTTCTTTTGCTGTCTAGACAAGGATCTCCTATGTGTACGCTAGCGACACGTGATATTCTGGGTTTCCTTGAGATGTTGAACAACTTCTTGCACACTTCCGGGTTCTTCCTCACGCATGTAGCCTGATGTGCCTTATAGAGGGCAATGAGTCTTTTGTACTCATACCTCAGCTGATCTAAGCAATCATATTACCGTCTATGTTTTTATTAATCTTAGCGATATTCTCTGTTTGCTCCAGGAGTGATAAGCGCTTGGCTTCTAGAGCTCCTATAGTATTTTCCGTCTCCTTGCTAATCGGAGTTTTCAAATCTTCTCTAAACATGTCCACGACCGATGGCACGTCGGTGTTAGCGGCAATCTGTGGCCTACTTAATCTAGGATCTGTTGAGGTTCGTGGATCCAGGGAGGAGCCAGAATATTTTGCTCATCCGTAGCTCTAGACTCTCCCAACTTTGGACCTTATCCTAGAGAGAGGCTATCCTCGGTGCTCTCAGGCTGAGTATACTCAGATCCGTCAACACATCCGGGTACAGTGGAATCATCTCCAAGGCTTTCCTCTTCCATGCTTTCATAGGGAGTCAGATGTGTTTCTTTAGATTCTTTAGTAGATTTGGTGGTGCGGTTGGATTTAACTTCATCCCCATACTCGCTGAATTATGCCTTTATCTCGCTCGAGGTAAACAACCCCATCGGAGAATCCATCGGGTCGAACTCGGATTTGATTGCATATAGGACTGAGTCATTTTAGGCCCCAACATCGGTAGTGCCAGATACCGAGACAACGTGGCCGACAAAGTGGCGAGAGGCTCCAGCACAAAATAAGCCACGATCCTCAGCATCGGCGTCGGAGAAATTTTCTACAATCTCGATCACGTCGTCGAGGCTTAACCGTGGTCCCATGGACATCCACCTTAGCTTATACTGTAGAAGCGAGCCTTTGATTAGCCAATTGATGAAGGCACCACTGCCGTATCTGAGAGTCCTTCGAATGAGTTTTCACCCTGAACCATCTGGTTAGGAACTCCTCCGAAGTTTCCTCCGATTTTTGAATGTAGTGTGCCAGGTCAACAACACCAAAATAGTTGATCAAGCGAGATCTGTAGGATCGAGTCTCATCTGGGAGATCCTCCTCGAACTATTCTTCCACTGCGATCTCCGCCGCTAGTGCAGGTTGGGTAGGTGTTTTGCGATCCGTGAATCTACCGACTCCGCGGACAGATGAGATCCAGATTTTCCTTCCACCTTTTCATTTGCTTCCGGAGTTGGCTTGGTGGGATTGTCATAGACCCAAAATTCTGCCGCCTTCATGGACATAGTAGATTCAGATCTTGCTTGGGCCATGGTCATCACCGCTGGGGTGGGTTGGGCGGGCTCCGTAGTTGGTCTGAATCCTAAAGGATCGGTCGAGCTGATGAATACGTGGATACCTTCGAATGGCACGATGGTGTAGCTGGTGACATAGCTGTTAGCTGGAACCCGGGTCTCGTCTTTAGGGACAAATAGGAAGACCGCCGGCGTACAACACCTGACCGATGGTGATGTTTTTGCCGATTTCCGCAAAGTCGGATCTATGACCTGAGGTCACGTTGGGCACCAACTATCAACGTAATGATGACTCGTATGCCATGAAAGGATCCTTGATGCATGGAAAGAGAGGGGGTGTGAGGCGTGAGGATGTCCGAGACTATCCGAGACGGGTAGCACACAACTTTACCAGGTTCCGATCCCACTGCAGTGGCTGAATCCTACTCCTCCAATAAATACACTATAATCGTCGAAATCAAAGGTTACAGAGGGTTTAACGATGGTTTACTTGTGCGAATTGTTATGAATTGTGGCTAAGGGCAGCCCGTATGCCGACTTAAATAGTCATCCGGCATAGGTACAGGAAGGAATCCTATCTAGCTACTTTATAGATTACAACATAGTCGATAACTACTACAACTTGTACTCCAAAGTCACTCCAAATTCACACATGGCATCGGCCCAAGTCAATAAACCTTCTTTCTCGCTCGTCTGTCTCATTGATTGGGCCGACCGTGGAGCCATATACTCTAACCCCGGTGAACCGTCCTGGTCGCCGAGTATAATTGTTGACCGTAGATATACCTGAAAAGTATAATCTTGACATCGGTTCTCTGTCATCGAGACGCCAGTTCCACATGTAAGAACGCGCACACGCACATGCGCACACAGTATTACTCACCACAATACAGATGTTATCTTCGTTCTCCCTTGACCCCTGAAGTAGAAGCCATCACTGGCACGCGAGATGGAGATGAAGAGAGCCGTCGCCATTCTCCAGGTAGCGGCAGCAGCCAGTCGCCATGTCCATGTTATGCTGGTGCCACGGGCAGTGGGTACCGCATGCCACCAATAATCTGCCTTCAACTTTGAGACAACAAACGCAGCCCAGGGCACCGACATCAATAAAATGAGTTTATGTTGCTGTTACTCCCTCCGTTTTAAAATATAAGATGTTTTAAAATATAAGATGTTTCAGATTTGAGTGAATCTACCTACTAAAAAAGTCTAGATTCGTTTTCTTTACAAATCTAAAACATTTTATGTTTTAAAACGGAGGGAGTACTCTCTCTGTTCGAGATTTTAAATCCGGAGAGCAAACTTGGCGATACCAAGACGGGCTGCAAAACCGGAGCTAATCTCGGAAAGTTAAGATTCTATTAACTACACCTAATATCTCTCCATTTAAATAGGACTGCACCTAAGAGTAAGTTTAATAGTGTAGTCGATTGTTGGCTATAAGATATAGCCACATCATCTATAGTCAATCATATAGCTAACATGTACAATAGTTGAACAAAAGGATGTACTACTTTATTAAAATGTGGCCCACCTTTCACTCTCACAAAGCACCTAGGAGCACGTGTTAGAGCTAGCTCTTAACTTACAGCCGGCTTATCTTCTCTCTCCTCTCCTCTCTTTTCCAACTCAGCACAAAAACTATATTTTATTTATTATAGCCAGCTGACATGGCTCTATTGTACTTGTTCTAATATCTCTCCATTTAAATAGGCCAACTGATCTCCTTGTTTCCTTCACTTACTTTTGCATCGGACGGCCGAAACGGAAGGCAATCCATGAGAGCATTAGGTTCCCAATCGATGGCCAGGAAAAGAGGCATGCATAGGCCAATTTTGTTTGCCACGGATCACTATAGCGAGGAGAGAAAATAATATGGACAGCTATAGCCGAGGGAACGCGGCTTGCCTGTGCCCGTTCCGTGCGGCCTAGCCGGGTGGAAACAATCGAACGGTTTGCGCCTCCCGAACTCCCGCTCGTGCCGTTTATTCTAGGAAAAAAAAAACACAATACAATTCCGTCCGTATAATTCTTCCCCTGTCTGAAATCAAAGTGGAATATACAAGCAACTTCCAGACCTGGACGAGTGCGGCCGTGCCTCCATTTCCCCGTTGCCGACCTTCCTGCCAACCTCGCCGGTGCCGCGCCTCTGTTTCTGCGCCACCGGCCATTCCCGGCCAACGAGAGCCGCCGTTGCCTACGACCAACTCGCCTGCGCACCCAGCTGGTATCTCAATCTCCCTCTGCCTCCTCCCAATCTCTCTCAAAAAACTCCCATAATCTTGTCTACCATTCCTTTTCTTCCTCACGACTACACTTCCTATCTCTCTTCGACTCTTCCCTCCCTTTCTTACCACTGCCAAATCATGCGGCAATGCCCTGCGTGTACAATATTTGTTGGTTGGATCTAGTACCTTCTGCTAGCAATACAGGACAAATTAAGACGGCTGTGAGTCAAATTCCAGCGCTCTAGACGCTACCGCTTCTCCTCGGTTTCGGATTTCATCAAGCTTCTTGGGATTGAGGGCGATGATCAGCGTATGCCGGTTCCACCAGTCTTGCCTGAGCTCTCATGGTTTCCGGCGGCGATGCGGTGCTTGCCCGAGCTTGCAGCAGTACTCCCAAACGGAGGGAGTATCGTTTGGTCTCTTACGGAAGGGAATCGTATATCAGTTGTATTCCTGTTTTTTTATAGAGAAAAAGACAGGACCGGATGGTACGGGAGCCACATCCGTTCGATTGGTTTCATTTGTCAAAGCCGCACAGATGGTTCCATAGCGAGGAGGGAGGGAGAGGACGGGTGGAGAGGAAATCGCTCGGCAGTTAATCACGCACGGTAATTAAGGGAAGTAAATACTCCGGACTTGTATTTCCGAAAAATCTGAAAAAACTCTCCGGAGACTTAAAATCCTGAACAGAGGGCGTACTTATTAATAAGGCATATATCCATAGCAATGTTAATTTGGCATCAACAGCCGAATTATGCATCTTTATTTATTGCCAGGAAAAAATATTTAAAATGTTAATTTGTTCAGAAACTTACCCATTAAATATTTCAAATGAAAGCCAGCTCATCAAACAATCCAAATTTACATCTCACCGCCTTATACAAAATAAAAGACACAGCTTTCTTAAAATCATATACTCCCTCCGTTTCAAAATATAAAATGTTTTAGGTTTATGAAAAAAATGAATCTAGACTTGTTTTAGTGTATAGATTCATCCTAAAGTTGAATGAACCTACATACTTAAAACAAGTCTAGATTCATTTTCTTCACAAACCTAAAACATCTTATATTTTGAAACAGAGGGAGTAGAAAATATGGACCACAAGAACCAATTAATCAAAGAAAGGTCATATGCCTTCAACCTTCATGCCTAGTTGAAAAATGTCTAAATAAATTTGATTGGAGATGCGAGCTCACAAATCCACTTCAAAGATGGTTTCTGCGACTCAGCCACCGGAGTGAAACATAATGCCTGTGGAGCAAGAAGTACGACCTGTATAACAAACTTGACTAAAACAGTAACCATTCACACAATTTGTTAATGACTAAAACAGTAACCATTAGGTTCACTATTGTTGTAATTGTGTCAAAAGATCCAAAGCTGTATCATCTTTTCGGCACACCTTCAAGTTATAAACAAAATCAACATTTGAAACACTAGTGTATCAGCACACCTTCAAGTTTAAATACTAGCAGTTTTCGGCACATTTAGAAATATACGAGCAAGTAACTAACAAAACAAATTCAATAAAATTCATACAGTACATGCATATAAACCAAGGAATTATGGCGCATGGATATTTTCCTCTGCACAGCAACAAGAAAAATACTTCCACCACTACTTTACTGATAATAATCGTCTAGCAGATGCAAAAAAAAAAAAGAGATTAGTGATGGAACAAGTTTTTATCATGGATCAAATCCATGGAGGCCAAATTGAAGAAACTAGAGTAAACATAAATCATAGTTACATAGAGTGGCTAATGGCCAGTTGCAGGTATATGCTGAAGAGGTACCACCGCTAGCATCTGCAAATTACAGATATGGACAGTAGTAGCGACTGAACTCTGAATCTGAGTTCAGAAGCAGAGGTAACCGCAACGAGCACGGAGGACTTGCCCGGATCAATCACGGCAGGAAGCGTGCTCGTAAGATTGGAAACATTGGATGAAAGTAGTGGTGAGATGAGATTACCCCATACA
Organism: Avena insularis; assembly: GCA_023614405.1. Classification (NCBI taxonomy): domain Eukaryota; kingdom Viridiplantae; phylum Streptophyta; class Magnoliopsida; order Poales; family Poaceae; genus Avena; species Avena insularis. The sequence goes on from CM042695.1 coordinate 393,754,576, forward strand.
ACGACGAGTAAACCCAGGCGACCACTCGTTGTTCGACGGGCCGTGTATGGGGGTAATCTCATCTCAACACCGCTTCCACCCCGAGATGTAAGAGCAGAAGGCCGGAATCCGAGGGAGAGTAAGCGGCGGTCGCCGCCGTCGATTGGAAAGGAGAGGCGGGCTAACGGAGGGAGTGAGGAGGATCTGGGAGGAGATAAGGTCGTCGTGGCGGCTCGCATCACGCCCTCGTCACCGCTCGCTGATTAGGGTATGCGGTGGAGTTGTAGCATCAGCCACCATATATAGTACACTGGGTCGGCCCAAAGTTACAGTAATTGCACACGATAATGAAGACCCAAAACGTCTTTCTTAGAGAAAGCCCATGCAAGCTGGGAATTCCTGATATAACTAAGAAAAAAAGTTGTATTCTTCTTCTTCTTTTCTTACTCCGGTCAATATTAATGGTCTAAAGTTTGGCTAATACGAATGCATCTAGTTTGTCTAAATATTTAAATAGATACATACAAATCTAAATATAGTTGAGATTGTATTAATATAAACCGGAGAGAGTACTTTTTTTTTTCTTCCCTAAGAGATAGTGTTCATAGTATTCCGTCTCAAAACAAGGGTACTACCCTTTTTGCGTTATCAGAAAATAATCAAAGTATTTTGTACAGAGATTTCCCTATATCGTTCCAATTTTATCGGATGTCCCCGAAGGGACTTTCGTACAGAGATTTAGGCACATGATAAAGAACCTCTTGTACTTATGGTTCTTGGGAGCACTCCTAAAAAAGGTCGTACTCGTACCGCTACACCCAACAATATACAGATATTTATATGTGTAGTTCAGGGCTTACAAAAAAACATTTCTTTTTGCAAAAAAGCAATTTTATGCACTATATATTCAAAACCTTCTATTTCTTTGAGCTTTATTTTTAAAATGATCTCTGTGCATATACTTTCTACATCAACACATGCAGCTTCATAAGAGCTTCTCTACCAAAGAGAAACATGATCAGTACGTGCTCGTATGATCAGTTTAAGATCCAAAGTTTTTTTAGGTGCACCATTGTCCATTAGGGTTAGTGACAGCAACTCACGAAGCCCCATGTTCTTCAGAAACTGGCTACATAACACTCAATTTGAAACTGTGGTCATTTGATTTGCTAGAAAAAGGTGAAATACTATGGTCGATGCATTGCAAATTCTCCATGTCAGATGTCGATTTCTCCTTTTTGCAAAAAAATCGATTTCTCCAACCCGCGAAACTCAAATGGCATATAAGAGCCCACACTGCTACACAATCAGTCCCACAATCTTCTTTTTCATGGCCTATAAGGGTGGAGGGGCTGGAGCAAATCCTCACCTAATTTTCTTTAATCATAGGTGTATATGAGGTTTTACACCCTCTACAAGATAGTTTAAATGAATCGGAGTTGTTGTTGGAGAGCACGTAACCACAATGGGATCTGCTCACGGGCTTCTGGAGCGACCTGGTGCTCTTCCTGCTGCCGTTTGACTAGACCGACATCCACGCCGGCCGCCTAGCCACCGGCGGGGAGTTCATGACCCACCTTTGGACGCTGCTCACGCACGCGGGCATTGTTGACCGTACGGACATCCATGGCGCATCACGTGCTTGAGCTGCGACATGTCAAGCGTGCGACACTTGCACACATACTGCCTTTGTTGTTTTGTCGACAACACCGGTTTTGTTTTTGCGAATAAGGACTTTGGCATTAAAATAAACAGCGAACGGTACAAAACACCTCAACAAAAATGAAAATTATATCAAAATTAATGAGATGCCCTTCATCTTCAATTTGAAACCGTGGTCATTTGATTTGCTAGAAAAAAAGTGAAATACTATGGTAGGCTGCATTACAAATTCTCCATGTCAAATTTTCTCCTTTTTGCAAAAAAAAAGTCGATTTGTCCGGCCCTCGGAACTCAAATGGCATATAAGAGCCCACACTGCTACATAAACATTCCCACAATCTTCTTTTTCATTGGTCTATTGGGGTGGAGGAGGGGCTGGAGCAAATCCCCACCTGATTTTGTTTAATCATAGGTGCTTATGACGTTTTACAGCCTCTACAAGATAGGTTCAAATGGATCGGAGTTGTTGTTAGAAAACACGCAACCACAATGGGATCTGCTCGTGGGCTTCTGGGCCGACCTGGTGCTATTCCTGACGCTGTCCGACAATACCAACGTCCACGCCGACTGCCTAGCCAGCAGTGGCGAGTTCATGACCCACCTTTGGGCGCTGTTCACGCACGCAGGCATCCTTGACCGTCCGGACATCCATGCCGCATCACATGCTTGAGCTGCGACATGTGTAGCTAGCGTGCGACACTTTCACATATACTGCCTTTGTTGTTTTGTCGAAAACACAGGTTTTATTACATGTACTACTGCCTTTTCGATTGTAGAAGTGATACTAGCTAGTGTGAAACTTGGTTGTAATGTGGTTAAATTGTGCTCGTTATGATGCACATATGTTGGACTTGTTTTGTAAGCCAATTTAATTTTACGGGGATTGCACTATTGCTAATGGTATAACTTCTAGTATAATGTTTGATTGGTTTTATAAGCATATACTTATATGTTGGAATTTGGTGAGTTTTGGGTTGTTGGCCCATTAGACAAATTCTGAAATTCTTTTTGGCCCACTTATATATGGCAGCATATGATTGTGCTAGTGGTGCTAAAGTTTAGTCTCACATTGCTAGTTGAAGGGGGGTTGGACCATCTTATATAGTAGAGTGTTGCACCACTCACTAAGGTGTGACAAGAAGAGTAGCCCTCGCGCACTCCTCCTCCGACGTCGCCCGCCTCGCCATGCCTCGCCGAGCTTTATTTTGCTGGTTGGAAAAACTGATTATGAGTCATTAATGGACGCGTTAATTACAGCTGTTTCCAGTTTTATGGACGTGGCTGTTACCGATTCGGACGTGGGCTGAGCTCACGATCCTCCTAACCTGCACTATATAAGCGTCTGGGCTAAACCTAATCGGCATCGTATCAATCCACACACGCGCCTACCTCCAGAACTTTGTGCCGCCGCCTTTCATCTTCCCCATCCCGGCTTGCGGCGTGCACCGCAGATCGGGACAGTAGGCCTCCGGAACCCCGTCTCTCGTGAACCTGTACGGGTGAGGGGCGATCAGGTTTTTGGGGAGCGCTCAAGCGCGACTACTGGCAACCACGACGTCGTCCGACGACGACTTCTTCCCGGACGTCAGCGACCTCTTCGGCAACCTCAACATGGGCGACAACTTTGCTGCGGCTACTGCCGCAACTGCATCGTATGTGATCTCAATCTCTTTCTTTCAGATTATGCTAGAGTTTTTAGTTCTAGCGTTTGGCGTAGATGTGATAGGTTTGTCTTGTATAGATGTAATCTGTTTATCTACTTTGTTGATCTGCATGATTAGTTTTAGTACTGTTTGTATAATCATGCTTTATCAGTTTATTATTCGGATTAAATCATATGGATTATTGCATATATTTCCAACAATCCAAAAACCTGATTATAGGCAACTGAATTCCACTGGTGTAGCCGCGGCTACTAGGCCGCCTCCTTTTGATGGCATGCACTATAAGATATGGCGCAAGAGAGCAGTTCTCTGGTTTGAAAACCTAAACTACTATAGCGCCACACTTGGCAAGCCTGAAGGAGATCTTTCTGCTGAGCAGGAAGCGAACTTTAAGAAAGCCGATATCATGTTTATGGCGGCTTTGTTCAGTGTTCTTAGGGACAACATTGTTGACCCGTATATGTCATTTGATAATGGCAAGGGCGCGTGGGAAGCGCTCGAGGCCAAGTTTGGGGTCTCGGACGCTGGCACTGAGTTGTATGTCATGGAGCAATTCTATGACTACAGGATGGTTGATGAGCGCTCTGTCGTTGAGCAAGCTCATGAGATACAATCACTTGCCAAAGAACTTGAGCAGTTCAAGTGTACCCTATCGGACAAGTTTGTAGTCGGTGGCATTATTGCCAAGCTTCCTCCCTCGTGGAGGAACTTTGCTACTTCTCTGAAACATAAGAGACAAGAGTTTTCCGTTAAGGATCTCATTGGGTCTCTTCATGTGGAAGAGAAGGCGAGAGCAAAGGACAAAACTGCTCGAGGACTTGAGGGAAGTTCTACTACCAATTTAGTGCAGAGGAAAAACTTCCAATCCCACAAGTTCAAGAATAAGAACAAAACTGAAGGAAAGGGAAATTTCGATGGCAAGAACAAGGCCACGCACTCAACCAACTTCAAGAAGAAAAATGATAAGAGGAAAGTCTCTTGCCACGTCTGTGGTGATCCTGATCATTGGGCTCCTAGCTGCCCTAATCTCTTTGACAAGCGTTAACATGGAAATAGCGGCAAGGCCGCTAATGTTGTTATTAGCGATATTGAGATGAAGGATGCTAGGTACGGTATTTTACCTACTATCCTTTCAGTATGTCATTCTCCTGATTGGTGGATAGACACGGGTGCTAATACACATGTATGTTCTGATATTTCCATGTTTTCCTCTTATCAGGTCTCAAGGACCTCTTTCGTGCTGATGGGAAACGGCTCACGTGCTTCTGTTCATGGTGTTGGTACGGTAAATCTGAAGTTTACTTCGGGGAAGACCGTACAGCTAAAGAATGTGCAGCACATTCCCTCCATCAATAAGAATCTCATCAGCGGATCGCTTTTATGTCGAGATGGTTTTAAGTTGGTTTTTGAGTCCAATAAAGTTGTAATTTTCAAGTATGTACAATTTGTTGGAAAGGGTTATGAGTGCGGAGGTCTGTTCCGCTTGTCTTTGTCAGACTCATGTACTAAAGTTATTAATCATGTGTGCAATGATAATGAGTCCAATGTTTGGCATTCACAACTCTGTCATATTAACTTTGGTTGCATGACGCGGCTAGCCAATATGAGTTTAATTCCGAAATTTACCACTGTCAAAGGTTCTAAGTGCCAAGTTTGTGTGCAAGCAAAGCAACCCCACAAGTCTCATACGGCTACGGAACCGAGAAACTTACCACCGCTAGAACTTATACATCCAGATCTTTGTGAGATGAATGGTGTGTTGACAAAAGGTGGAAAAGATACTTTATGACATTGATTGATGACTCCTCTAGATACTGCTATGTTTATCTTCTGAAATCTAAAGATGAAGCTTTGAACTACTTCAAAATCTATAAAGCTGAGGCAGAAAACCAACATGATCTTAAAATCAAGCGGCTAAGGTTGGATCGTGGTGGAGAGTACTTTTCAAACGAATTTGATTTATTCTGTATGGAACACGGTATTATACATGAGAGGACGCCTCCCTACTCACCTCAGTCAAATGGGGTGGCCGAAAGAAAGAACCGCACTCTAACTGATTTGGTTAATGCCATGTTAGATACATCGGGTCTTTCCAAGGAATGGTGGGGGGACGCGCTAATGACTGTGTGTCATGTCCTAAACCGTGTTCCTGTAAAGGATAAAACCATGACTCCATTTTAGGAATGGGAAAAGAAAAAGCTTAAACTCTTTTACTTACGAACTTGGGGTTGTTTGGCGAAAGTCAATATTCCAATACCCAAGAAGCGAAAGCTTGGACCAAAAACTGTTGATTGTGTTTTTCTGGGATATGCTTTTCATAGCATTCGCTATAGATTTTTGATAGTAAAATCTGAGGTATCAGACATGCATGTTGGTACAATTATGGAGTCGAATGATGCGACTTTCTTTGAGGACATCTTTCCTATGAAAGGTATGTCTAGCTCATCAAATCAGGAGATGACTAGTTCATCTAGTCAGGAATTTTCTATAATTCTTGAACCCACTATGGCGATAGAACACTCTGATGATCCTGTGGAGGATGACAATGAAGCTCCCAAAAGGAGCAATAGACAAAGGACTGCAAAGTCATTTGGTGATGATTTCATTGTGTACCTTGTGGATGATACTCCCACTTCTATTTCAGAAGCCTATGCATCTCAAGATGCTAACTACTGGAAGGGAGCTGTCCGAAGCGAGATGGACTCCATCTTAGCTAATGGTACTTGGGAAATCACTGATCGTCCTTATGGGTGTAAACCTATAGGATGTAAATGGGTGTTCAAGAAAAAGCTTAGACCTGATGGTACTATTGAAAAGTATAAGGCACGTCTTGTGGCTAAGGGTATACCCAAAAGGAAGGTGAAGACTTCTTTGATACCTACTCACCTGTAGCCAGATTGACCACTATTCGAGTACTACTTTCCTTGGCTGCCTCACATGGTCTTCTCGTTCATCAAATGGACGTTACGACAGCTTTTCTGAATGGAGAGCTAGATGAGGAAATTTATATGGAGTAGCCTGATGGATTTGTAGTAGATGGTCATGAAGGAAAGGTGTGTAAGTTAGTGAAGTCTTTATATGGTCTTAAGCAAGCTCCTAAACAGTGGCACAAAAAGTTTGAAAGAACTTTAACTGTTGAAGGCTTTGTTGTAAACGGAGCTGACAAATGTGTGTACTATCACCATGGTGAGGGCGAGGGAGTTATTATGTGTCTCTATGTTGATGACATATTGATATTCGGGACCAACCTCGCTGTTATCGAGGAGGTCAAAGAGTTCCTATCTCGCCGCTTTGAGATGAAGGACTTGGGAGTGGCTGATGTAATCTTAAACATCAAGCTACTAAAGGATGACAATGGTGGGATTACATTGCTTCAGTCTCACTATGTGGAAAAGATATTGAGTCGCTTCGGGTACAATGACTGCAATTCTTCTCCAACACCTTATGATCTGAGTGTGCTACTTCGAAAGAATCGAAGGAATGCTAAAGATCAATTGAGATATTCTCAAATCATTGGCTCACTCATGTATCTAGCCAACGCTACTAGACCTGACATCTCCTTTGTTGTAAGCAAACTGAGTCGATTTGTGTCAAATCCTGGAGATGATCATTGGCATGCTCTTGAAAGAGTTTTGAGCTATTTGAAAGGCACTGCGAGTTATGGTATTCACTATACTGGGTATCCACGGGTACTTGAGGGTTATAGTGATACAAACTGGATATCTGATGCTGATGAGATTAAGGCCACAAGTGGTTATCTGTTTACACTTGGTGGTGGCGCTGTTTCCTGGAAGTCTTGCAGGCAGACCATCTTAACGAGGTCAACAATGGAAGAAGAACTCATAGCATTAGACACGACCACTGTTGAAGCAGAGTGGCTTCGTGAGCTCTTGATGGACTTACCTGTGGTTGAAAAACCAATACCCGCCATCCCGATGAACTATGATAATCAAACCATGATCGTCAAAGTAAACAGTTCTAAGGATAATATGAAGTCATCAAGGCATGTGAAGAGGAGATTGAAATTTGTCAGGAAACTGAGAAACTCCGGAGTTATTGCGTTGAACTATATCCAAACATCTAAAAATCTGGCAGATCCCTTCACAAAGGGTTTATCACGCAATATGATAGATAATGCATCGAGGGAGATGGGTTTGAGACCCACGTTATGAGTTGATCCTAGTGGCAACCCACTCTATGTGATCAGAGATCCCGTGAATTAGAGCTGAGAGACAAGCTGTTGGTCAGCTGAGAGGAGAGTATCACTATATTATATTTACATCTCCAAAAAGATGCAATACTCTCTTAATCTGCATGGCAGGTTGATATTTATCTTAATGTGTTCCAAGTGGCTTTTTATAAGCGGAGATGTTGTCCTGCAGAACAACTCTTAAGGAACACACCTATATGAGTCTGACTGTCAAACGTCGCAGTCTGTGAGAGTTGGGTGCTCTCTAATAAACTCGTGAAAGCCCCTGGAGTATGACGCATAAGCTCCAAACCGCGAGGAAGCCGACGATAGACCTGTACCGGTCTAGATTTTGTATGAAACTAGCGCGCAAAAAACTTGTAGTTCAAGGCATAGTCCACAATTCAAGTTGCTAGCTAGCATAACATAAAGTTTAACGTGGAAGTTCAACTTAACAGTCTCCACTACACACTGGTATATAAAATAATGTTCTGGAAGAAAAGTGTTGTGATGTAAGAATGAGACTTTGTGGGGGATTGTTGGAATTTGGTGAGTTTTGGTCTCTTGGCCCATTAGACAAATTCTGAAATTCTCTTTGGCCTAGTTGTATATGGCAGCATATGGTTGTGCTAGTGGTGCTAAAGTTTAGTCTCACATTGCTAGTTGAAGGGGAGTTGGATTACCTTATATAGTAGAGTGTTGCACCACTCACTAAGGTGTGACAAGAAGAGTAGCCCTCGTGCACTCCTCCTTCGACGCCGCCCGCCTCACCTCGCCACACCACGCCTCGCCTGGTCACGGCGAGCCAAGACTGCTGGTTGGGAATGAGCTCGAGCTTTTATTTGCTGGTTGGGAAAATTGATTATGAGTCATTAACGGACGCGTTAATTACAGCCGCTTCGATTTTATGGGCGTGGTCATTATCGACTTCGGGACGTGGGCTGAGCCCACGATCCTCCTAACCTGCACTATATAAGCGTCCGGGCTAAACCTAATCGGCAACGTATCAATCCACACACGCGCCTACCTCGAGAACTTTGTGCCGCCGCCTTTCGTCTTTCCCATCCCGGCTTGCGGCGTGCACCACAGATCGGGACGATGAGCCTCCGAACCCCGCCTCGTGAACACATGCGGGTGAGGGGCGATCAGGTTTTTGGGGAGCGCTCAAGCGCGACTACGGGCAACCACGACGTCGTCCGACGACGACTTCTTCCCGGACGTCAGCGACCTCTTCGGCAACCTCAACATGGGCGACAGCTCTGCTGCGGCTACTGCCGCAACTGCATCGTATGTGATCTCAATCTCTTTCTTTCAGATTATGCTAGAGTTTCTAATTCTAGCGTTTGGCGTAGATGTGATAGGTTTGTCTTGTATAGATGTAATATGTTCATCTACTTTGTTGATCTGCATGATTAGTTTTAGTATTGTTTGTATAATCATGCTTTATCAGTTTATTATTCGGATTAAATCATATGGATTATTGCTTATATTTCTAACATTATATACTATCTACTTATATAATAAAAACGGAATACATGGCTGTTTTTGGAGACACCATGTTGAAAAAGCTTTATGTCTTACGAGAATCAAAACTGTCGTTGGTGTGTCTTCATGGCTTTCCAATGTGCCTCGCGGCTCAGAACATAGCAAAGACTTGCTGTGTGCCCCACCCGCGGAACACAGCATAGTCTTTGCTGTGTGCCGCACACAAAAACCTTGGCAAAAAATAGGAAAACAACATTGTCCAAAGGAACCACATGGCAAAGAATTGCACACATCACAGTTCCAGAAAGAACACATGCAAAAAAAATTACACGCATACACACGACAAACTCTCGAGACACGTGTCCGACCAGGATGCTCTTCACAGAGCCGTTATTATGGCGGTACTTTCTCAGAGTGTCCTAGACAGACTTTGGGCAAAGTTTTTGAGCCACCACAACAACCCACTCCCAAGCTCGTGATATTTCATACCCCCAAGATTTCAGCGGCGCACGGTGATGGAATACCTTCTCGTCGTACACCGGATCGGTTTGACCCAATGCAAGTAGACCCACATAAGGCACTCGCGGCCACCTACTCGATAACGATCATCAATGTGCAAAGAAAATTGAAACTTGCTATCGGTGGGTGGTCATCATGGTATAATTTATGTTTCACAGGCCGACGCTAGATCTTCTTGGGGAGTAAGTGTAAGCGTAAGGCTGGTTATAGTGGGAGTAACTCCACTAGTAACTAAGAGTCTAAGTCAGCATTTTTGTTTATGTGGCAATGATTTAATGAAGAGAGAGATGAATTGAGTAGTAGCTATGTTATTGTAACATCACACATATCAAGGCAAAGTGTGTGTACAACATAATTAATGTGGCATTGCATGTTATCACACCTAAGTTATTTCCCACTATGAAGATAGTAACTTAGACTAGTAACATGTGTATGTTACTATTCTAAGTTACTCCCCACTATGACCAGCCTAAAGCGTAGCGCCGCAGGCCAATGGCGTGATGCGGCGGCGATCTCCGTCTTCGTCTCCGAGGAAGGACGAGACGTACTGGTCGGCGGCCCTCCACCGGTCGCGCGACAGCAGGGCGCGCACGCGGGGTAGTCGAACTTGAGCAGCGCCTCTCGCTCGAGCATGCTCGCCGTCGCCTCGAGGTCCCGTGATGACGCGCGCGTGCCGCGGGTTGCGGGAATCTCGCCGAGCCGAGTTTTTTTTTGCTGGTTGGGAAAACTGATTATGAGTCATTAACAGACGCGTTAATTATAGCCGTTTCCAGTTTTATGGACGTGGTTGTTACCGACTCGGACGTGGGCTGAGCCCACAATCCTCCTAACCTGCACTATATAAGCGTCCGGGCTAAACCTAATCGCAACGTATCAATCCACACACGCGCCTACCTCCAGAACTTTGCGGCGCCGCCTTTCGTCTTCCCCATCCCGGCTTGCAGCGTGCACCGCAGATCGGGACAGTAGGCCTCCGGAACTCCGCCTCTCGTGAACCTGTACGAGTGAGGGGCGATCAGGTTTTTGGGGAGCGCTCAAGCGCGACATCGTAACCACGACGCCGTCGTCAAGCGACTTCTTCCCGGACGTCAGCGACCTCTTCGGCAACCTCAACATGGGCGACAGCTCTGCTGCGACTACTGCCGCAACTGCATCGTATGTGATCTCAATCTCTTTCTTTCAGATTATGCTAGAGTTTCTAGTTCTAGCATTTGGCGTAGATGTGATAGGTTTGTCTTGTATAGATGTAATCTGTTCATCTACTTTGTTGATCTACATGATTAGTTTTAGTACTGTTTGTATAATCATGCTTTATCAGTTTATTATTCGGATTAAATCATATGGATTATTGCTTATATTTCCAACATTATATACTATCTACTTATATAATAAAATCGGAATACATGGCTGTTTTTGGAGACACCATGTTGAAAAAGCTTTATGTCTTGCGAGAATCAAAATTGTTGTTGGTGTGTCTTCACGGCTTTCCAATGTGCCTCGCGGCTCAGAACACAGCAAAGACTTGCTGTGTGCCCCACCCACGGAACACAGTATAGTCTTTGTCGTGTGCCGCCTATAAAAACCTTGGCAAAAAATAGGAAAACAACATTGTCCAAAGGAACCACATGGCAAAGAATTGCACACATCACAGTTCCAGAAAGAACACATGCAAAAAAAAATACATGCATACACACGACAAACTCTCGAGACACGTGTCCGACCAGGATGCTCTTCACAGAGCCGTTATTATGGCGGTACTTTCTCAGAGTGTCCTAGACAGACTTTGGGCAAAGTTTTTGAGCCACGACAACAACCCACTCCCAAGCTCGTGATATTTCATACCCCCAAGATTTCAGCAGCGCACGGTGATGGAATACCTTCTCGTTGTACACCGGATCGGTTTGGCCCAATGCAAGTAGACCCTCATAAGGCACTCGCGGCCATCTACTCGATAACGATCATCAATGTTCAAAGAAAATTGAAACTTGCTATCGGTGGGTGGTCATCATGGTATAATTTGTGTTTCACAGGCCGGCGCTAGATCTTCTTGGCGAGTAAGTGTAAGTGTAAGGTTGGTTATAGTGGGAGTAACTCCACTAGTAACTAAGAGTCTAAGTCAGCATTTTTGATTATATGGCAATGATTTAATGAAGAGAGAGATGAATTGAGTACTCCACACGTAGTAGAAGCTATGTTACTGTAACATCACACATATCAATGCAAAGTGTGTGTACAACATAATTAATATGGCATCGCATGTTATCACATCTAAGTTATTTCCCACTATGAAGATAGTAACTTAGAATAGTAACATGTGCTCCCCACTATGACCAGCCTAAAGCGTAGCGCCGCAGGCCAATGGCGTGATGCGGCGGCAATCTCCGTCTCCATCTCCGTGGAAGGACGAGACGTACTGGTCGGCGGCCCTCCACCGACCGCGCAACAGCAGGGCGCGCACGCGGGGGTAGTCGAACTTGAGCCGCACCTCTCGCTCGAGCATGCTCGCCATCGCCTCGAGGTCCCGTGATTTGAGGAACGCGTGCACGTGGCGCAGAGTGATCCACTCCGACTGCCGATCCATATCTCGCACTTCTTCTTCTTCTCCGCCGCTCAACTCTTGCTTCTGCTGTCCGCCGGCATCGATCAGCCGCTTTTATTGACACGACGCGGCGCGACGCGCGCAGGTTCCAATTGGGATTCTCACTCGGTTTGAAAATTCACTAGTATGTACAAAACTCAATCCGACTGCTAAATGAAATACTAGTACTAGGAATATTAGTTGAATGCCCGTGCGTTGCCACGGCCTCTCTAGATTAAATAGAATAACTATAGTAATGATGATAGATTAAATAGTGTAACTACAACAATGACGATACACTAAGTATCGGCATAAGAGTCATGGTGTATGTCTTTTTTTTTAGAATTTTTTCGTTGAGAAGTAGGTTCTTGTTGGTACAACAATGACTTAAAATCCACCAGGTTCAATGCGCTCCAGGTTAGGCACGTTGCCACTGCCTCCTGTGCATGTGGCTTCAGCCATACCAACTCGATACATGCGTGTCAGCGCTAGTAAAATCATGCAACGCCATCGCCGCCTCGCCCCACTCCACCAATGTATTCCCCTCCCTCGAGTTCGGGGAGTAGAGGAATATGTAGGTGGATAAATTATGGGGAAGGAGTCAAAATGCGGATTGACTGTATCCAATGGAATTGTCGGGTTCGGTTTAGTTCCTACTTTATTCTTGCTAGATTGTCGGGTCTATAGTCGGGTTCCACTCCTCACTACTTGAATAGACCATACAACCTGAATAGTTTGAAGAGGACCACTGTTGGTAATGAGGCTCTACATTGTATTGCAACAATTCTAAATCCAAAGTGAGCTCCCATATTTAAAGCATGAATGTCGAAGCTCCCATAACTCAACAATGCAAAGATCAGATTAAAGGTCAGTTTAAATGGCTCAATCAATATAACAAAGGAAAAAAGTTAGTACTTACAATTGTCAGTGGGTTTATTAAGATACATTATAACACTTTGGTAGTCGCATCAAGTCCTTAGTGTAAAGATCATATGTATTGAAGAACCTTCTATATAGCTTAATGTAAAAAAGGTACATAGCTGCTAACAATTATCCTTCACTTGATTCTGTATATGTAGGTAATCTTATATATCTAGTAGCATATCACAATCGACCAGTTCTATATTTTGGTGTCAATTTTTTCTTTTTTCTCTTCTACCATCCCTCGGGTCTAAAATCTGAAATTTGCTGGATAGTGCATGTCCACAAGAGGTGTGAAATATATTGATTGCTATGGAGTTGATAATGTATTGGTGTAAATATTTTATTTGCAAAACCTCTTATGGAATTTACTATCCTTTTTAATCTTTCATTCTGTTAAGTCTGGTACATGGCCTATGTGGATCCAACATTCCTACAATATTTTGTTAACAAGGCGTATCTGCTCTGCAAAGCTTCTGTTAAATAAGCCACGCCTTCCAATCCTTGAGTATACAAGCCAAGCTATCATGGAAGATCAATTTGTGACTAAGGTGATGTTCTACCGATCTGGAAATTGCAAACTTAACCCCATCCACACTCGCTGTTCAGCTACCCAGCATTAACCTTGGAAGCAACAATAGATGATGCTGCACATCAAGCAATCAAATACATGGAAACTGTACAGAAGAAGGTCGCCACAAATTTCAAAATTTTCAGCTAGAGTCCAACCGGCTGATTAAAACCACGCCGACCTGCGATATCTATATCCAAGATGTATCTAACAACACACGTCATATCAAGAAGTCTTGGACAACTTAACTCCAAATCCTGCTATTCTGCATGGAAACTAACATGCTAGACTTCTTGACATTCAGGCCATTGCTATTCGTCTGTCAGTGTACTGCTAAAACACTTGTCTTGCTCAAGTCTGGACGACCATCTCTACGCGGCCTGTCTAGCGTGCATGCTATATCAAGTGCATGTTTGTTCCCTTCCTTCACTGCTATACAATTCGTGCTGCCAAGTTTCATCAAATTTCAGTGTGTTTCGAAAGTCTATGTCTAATATATATACTCAATGAAACGGACTGAAACAATGCACGTGATATAGCATGCATGCTAGAATCACATTTCTCATGACCATCTCCAAATCAAAAAGAAATTACTGATGATGACCGGTCTTCCGGATCCTATGACTTGAGTGGAGTTCACAGAGCGAGCAACGTGTACCGACATCAATTCAGATGGTTCTGCTAATGACGACTGGTTGCGGCTTCTCCTATTTCGTTATGGGCATTGAACTTTCTATTTGGTATTTCTTCTTAGGCTATATGTAAAAAATGGTGAGGAACTCTGCTACTATTCCTAACAGGGTCTCACTACCTGCTTAACTACGCTCAAGAACTAATAATGAAAGCAGATTAGTGACTGACCGTACAAGCATTAGCAAGATTCCACCATATGGTGACCCTTGCCAATTCTTCGTGTGTAGATAAGTATTCAATACGAGCAATTGAAAATATAAGGCACAAGTTGCAAACTGCTACTCTGTTATCTCTAATGTGAAGAAGGAAAAAAAACCATAAGAAAAATTGTTGAGTTTCTTCAGAGGATTCAATCCAAGCAAGCATCCGTGACATGCAGGGAAGAGATACATGTCGTAGTTGGTTGGCCAAATGGTTGGGGTTACAGAGAGTCATCATAGGAGACACCGATCAAGAAATTTCATGGCGCCTCAGGCCTTCTAGCTTTCAAGAAACTGTATTCAAGTCTTGATCAGTACCTAGTGATAACATACACCCTAGGTTAATACAAATCCCGATTTAAACAAATTGTTGACTGAAGTAGACACGCACCGATGCTCGTACAGGTTGGATGGAAGGACCCACAATTGACTGACTGCCTGCAACACTCATCTGCGTCACCAGCATTGATCACACTATTTTCAGGCGAGGCTCCGGTGTGTGTGTGTGTGTGCATGTGTGCTTCTCGGCCAAGATGGCCACGCAGGCCACAAACGCCATGGGGACTTGGGGACAGACAAAGTGCGACCGGTCGAGCGGCACCATGTACAGCGGTCGGCGGCCGCCTCGTCGACCTCTCGGACAGACCAGGCCACCGCCGCCGCTATGTCCCTCCCTGTTGTGCAACCCCTCCCGCTTGTAGCCTTTCCGGACGGACCTGTCCGTGCCGCCGCTGCTGGTCGAGAGGGTTATGTAGGGATTAAAGAACTGCGGCTTGATATGCTCTTTTTGTGCTTGAGAAAGTCTGCGTGCAGCCATGAGGCCGCGTCTGTCCAGCGCGCACCTCGCCTTTTGCACCTCTTCGCGGATCCAACCATTGCGGCCCCTCCCACTCCTGCTGTAGCATCCGCGGTCCCGCGCGAGGAGGAGCTCGGGTCGCGAGCTGCGGAGGAGCGCGGAGGCGGGAGAGTAGTGCGGCGGCGCAGCAGAGGAGGGAAGGTGGCGCGGTGGCGGAGAGCAGCGTGGTGGCGGCAAAGCAGAAGAGTTGGAGGTGCGTGATGTAGGGGCAGGAAGCCTCGGCCCCACGGAGGCGCCTAAGAGCAAGTCTAACAGGCCCCGTAAACAGCCGGCACCCCGTAAATTTCCGGCGAGATACGGGGTGCCGGTGTTTTGGCCCGCCTAGCACGCCCCGTAAACAGGCCGGTCCGTATCACTCGGATACGAGGCGGGGCAAATCACCCACCCGGCCCCGTATAAGTACAGGGTGAGGGTGCGAGTGAGGGTGCGAGTGAGGGTCCAACCCCTCACTCACAACCCTAGCTCCGCCGCGCGCCGCCCAACTCCGGCGAGCAATTCCAGCCGCTCCGTTCACGAATCCACGCCGCCGCCGTCATGAGCTGCCGCCGCCAAGCCACAGGCTCCTCGCCACCAAGCGCGCGCGAAGCTCACGCTAGAGGAAGTGTGGGTCCTCTCACCAAGCTATCTGGGCAGGCGCTACCGTCTGAAATGGGTGGTGGCGGGGGCGATGCCGCTGATCGCTCGTCGACTTCAACATCGATCCTCCGTTGCCGATGACCGGGCGATAAATTCGGGCACAATGGGAGATGGACCGCGCCAATCTCGCGGCGTGGCGCTCGAGCACGCTCTCCCACTGGGAGGAGGGGCTCGGCGCCCATGGCGGGGCGGCCACGGCGGCCTTGGCGGAGGGCGGAGGAGGAGGATCCTCTTCCTGCAGCGGTCGAGGCCTCCAGCGAGAGCCGCCGATAAGGAGGAGGCGCTTGCCCGCCGTTGAGGAGATGAAGAAGGCGGAGGCTGCCGCCGCCGCCGTCATCGTCATCGACGATGACTAGGCGTACTGCCGCCGCGGCAGCGACAACCTCGCCGACAAGGAGGTCTCCGGCGAGGTTCTTTTGTGCAGTTTTAGATTAGGGTTAGCTTAACAAGTCGCGATCTACCGCTAGATCGCGTAATTTTGCCTGTATCTATGATGAATCGAAGCCTATCTATGAACAATCTGCTTTTATCTCGCGCGAAATTTAAATTTTAAATATACGGGGCTCGGATACGGGGTCTGCTAGACGGGCGATGAAATCAGTGGGGAATTTCAGAGCAAAATCGAGTACAGGACCCTGTACTCGAGTTTTACGGGGCAGAAATTTAAGAGGCATGTTAGACATGCTCTAACATGGAAGCTGACAGAGCGGCGACACCGAACAAGTGAGCGGAAAAATAGAACAGGAGAGGTTGCGTGCGGAGGAAGGAGTTTGGATTAGATTAGTTTCCGTGATAAACTCGAACGACAACATACGAGACAGAGAAAAGTAGGACAACGGACGAAAAACTGCATGCGAAAACCACCTCTAGCAAAATTATACAGTAAAGATAAAGATAGAGATGTGATATGCCGTACGTGCGGCGTAGTACGTCCGTACCTGACGATTTGGGAAAGTTTGCGCGACCCAGTCCTTGTAGCCAAAAAAAAGGAAAGACCTCAATGGACCTTTTTCTCAAAAGTAGAAAATGCGCGAGTAGCGAAGGGTTGAGCCAAAATTCTGCCTGCACCGACAGACTCCACCTACTGTCGGCAGTTACCGCAACACCCACCACGACCGCTCCCTAGAGAGGAAGAAGAAGGCGGAGAAGGAGGAGACGGTGTCGGCACCGATGACGACGTACATGCAAAGCCAATCCAGTGGGACGCATGGGAGTAGCAACACCTGCCGCGGTACCTCGCCGTCATCGTTAGGCATCTTCAAGGAAAGCTTAGTGTCCCCGGTCTTAGTTTTACTCTCTCGTGATCGGCAAGAACGAGATCCGTCCACCCAGACAACGACACAAGGGTGTTCTCACCCATCATCGCCGACGACATCGCCGCCAGAACCAAGGGCGCGCCCACCTCGACCTCAACCAAGACACCCATGATAGGTCGCCGACCATGCGTAGGGGCCACTCTCGTTTGAGACTGCTGGCGAAGGGACCTCCCAGTCCGGCCATAGTCTGTTCGGCGATCAGGGTCATTCAGTCCATGAGGTGCTCGACGGAATGAACAAAAGTGTGAGTGAGCGCCATGAATGACTTGATCCTTGGCGAGGGCGATTACTTTGTCGGGGGTGAGAATGGCGAGAAAGATGAGTACGAGTACGACGATGAAGGGGGGGAGAGGTGTATGAGGAAGAAAACGTGGTTAAGCTTGATGACATGGGCAAGCCGAAGAGAAAGTGCACCGGTGGCAAGGGTATTCAAAGACAGATGGCCGAGGATCAATGCTTGACTGATGCTTGGAAGGACGTGAGCCTTGATCCTAACACCGGCGCAAACCAGACAGGCACGGCATATTAGAGGTGGATATACCTCTAATTCCAAGAACATAAGCTCTATGGTGATTAATCGAAGGTCCACACGATCTGCAACCAAAATGCTTTGTCTCATACGTGGTCAGCGATTCAAAGGGTGATTTTGGACATTTCTTGAAACCAGTGGGAAGAAATAAAACCAGTGGGAAGAAATAAGCCCTTTTGTATTGTTGGTTCGCATGGATTTCCTGCATCGCGCGGGATTTAAAGCAGGCCAAAAGTTGGCCCGATAGAAACGTCAATTTTGGACGTTTCCACGCGAACATGCTAGGTGGGTGCAAAATCTTATGCATGAAAGTAAACTTTTCTCTCTAAACATGGTTAACTTAATCTATTCTGATATAAAATCATGTATGATACATAATCATGAACCGATTCAAAATATGTTATACATGAAAAAGATGCAAATCGATGTTGTGATTCTATTCTTATAAATAGTTCCTACTTTCGTTGACTTTTTAGTCGTCTATTTTATGTTTATATGTACATGTTTTGTGAACGAATTTTGCCAAATTCATTATACACGAGCGACCGTTTAAAATTTTATTTGAGGTGTAGCTTTGCCTCACAGTTTCACACAACTTTCGTGCTGTAAGTTTTTTCATTTAACATTCATAAACAAGTAGATTTAAACTGTCATAATATACATACATTTATGTAGAACTACTCGTATAGAAATGTTAAACAGAAAACTTACAGCATGGAAATCGTGCGAAATGGTTTTCAAATGGTTAAATGTGTGACAAATTTAGAAAAAATCGTTCAAATAAGCTCTAAAAAGGAACACAACGTAGAGTTTCAACCACTCAACAAAATTATAAATTATTCACGGCAATAGATTCATGACATCGAGAAGCATCTTTTTCATATAGACATTATCTAAAATGAGACATAGTTGGATAGATTAGAAGGGATTAAGATTATGTATATGGTAGTTAAAAGCCATAACACACCATTTCCTCATGTTACACACGCGAACCAAACGCAGGTATTTTTGTGGCAAACGAGAAAACGGCCCACCAATCAACAGGATAAAGTTGGTTCAAGTCAAAACTCTTCCCATTCAAGAGAAAAAAGTATGAAATATAGGCCCAAACAAGCAAACATGCTCAAAAGTCTTCTGACTTGGTCGGCACCGGTGTGGACACCTGCTAGAACGGCATGGGAGACATAGGATTGAACTTCGTTTGATGACTTGGTTTGTAATATGATGGCCAAACTTTGCCATTTTGGGTCGATGTGGCCGTGAACTATCAAATTGCTCGCCGGCTTGTGGCCATGAATTGTGAAAAAAAAATTGAAAGAAATGTGATAGGGGAAGCCTCTACAGCGAGTTTTTTCTTGAACTTATGTGGCTGGATTGTACCTCCACTTCCCTAACTAAGTGAGCTAGACTCACTTCTTATAAAGTGTGAATTTTTCGCTTGCTTCATTTTGACACGATCATTGGGGTAGGGCACCAATGTGGAGTGAGCTTCCCCAAACCGCCGGCAGTTTGGGCGCCGACCCCAAAAGTCACTATGGGCGCGCTTGCCGGCCAACCTTCATGGTACGCCAGTGAAAGATGCTCTACCCAAAGGCTGGCCGACAAATCCACCGGCGGTGCCTGTCTTCCCACAACAGCGTCCCCCAACGATCACGATTTAAAGACACATTTGACATTTAGGAATTTTCATTCAAATCGAGGGAAATTTACATAGTTTGAACAAAATTTAACCTAATGGTAGTGCTGTCCAGGGGAATATCCAGGACTGGTAGTGCTGGATGGGCTTGTAATGGACATGTGGCAATGACGGGCATGCCCGATGGCAGATAAGGATTCCCATGGGCCAGCGACGACTCGAGCAAGCCTTGGTGTGCCCACCTAGGGCCTCTACTCATCAAACGCGCATGCTCCTGGGACTATGCCATGGCGAGACAGAGAGCCTCATCCTTGCCCAAGCTTGACAACATTAAGGGCACATCATCCGCCATGTAGGCGAGGAGCCCCTCGCAATCAGCAATGTCGTCCCTCACCTCCTCACCCCGGATGTACTCGGCGCTGAAGAGCTCCCACTCCACCGTAACCTCCAGCGAAGCTCCCACTCCTCCTTAACCTCGGACGGTGACTAGCACAGTGGCGAGCGCACTATGACAAGGCATTGGGTGTACTACTATCCGAAGATAGCTTTCTTGTGTACCATTGGGTGTACTCGTGCATTCAGTAAATTGTGGACACAAAATAGGGCTAGATGAGGAACATGTATCACGATATTTGCATATGCAAATTAAAGAGAATAATATGCAGCAACTGGTTTATGCCGTATCAACAGACAGGTATTTAGCTATATAGTAGGACAAACATTGTAGTAGTTGTTAAATAGACTAGAAAATATTGCACCGCGTCATTCTCATAGCAATGCAATTTAATGTATGTATTTAACCTTCATGCCAACTTGAGGAGTGTCTAAATAAATTACTCGCGAGCAAGAAATGCCTCAAACAAATCTGTACTTATTCATTCAGGAAAAAAAATTGAGCTACTCTCACAATTTGTATACGACTTGCATCAGGTTCACCAATGTGGAAACTGTGTCAAAAGAATCCAAACCTGAATCATGTTAGCATTATAGAAAAAAATCAACATTGAAAAGGCAAAAACGATTAGTGTATTGATACACCTGCGCTTCTAATATTACCAATTTTGGCCACATCTGGTCTTAATAGAGGCTGAACGAAGATTCATGCAGTACAAGCCTAAACCAAGGGATCACGCCATATTTCAATTGGTCCATAATAAAGACTGTCATTTTTTAACTCTGCACAACATCAAGCAGTACTTTCACCACAACTTTACTGATAGAAGGTAGAAAATATGTTATTATTGATGGAACGATTTTTTATGATGAATCAAACAATGTCCTCCTGATAATGTCTTCAACATTAGGAGTATTAAACATCTCCGTAGGCCAAAATTGAAGAAATTAGAATAAACACAGATCATATAGATGCATATATTTATTTATGACCAACGGCCAAATCATTCCAGTGGAATATGGCTAGTTAAAGGTACTACTGTGTCGAAGAGGTATCACTGCTAGGCAGTACCAGTCACAGATACGGCCAGTAGTAGCGACTGAACTCTTAATCCAAACAGACATGCAGAGGTACCAGTGCTAGGCTCTGCACTATCAATATCGAACTCAAGGATGCTGCTTGTCTTGACGACTTACCAGAATAATCACAGCAGGAAGCATGCTCGCAAGAAGATTCGAAACCTTGGATGAAAGTAGTGTTGAGATGAGGTTACCCCATACGCCGACGAGGAACACCTCGGAGTGGTGTATGGGGTAATCTCATCTCAACACCGCTTCCACCCCGAGATGTGTGGAGGACGAGCAGGAAGCCATGGCGGCATCTGAGGGGAGGACAAGAGGGAGGCGGAGGAGGATCTGGGAGAGGGAGACAAGGTCATCGTGGCGGCTGCGCATCTCGCCCTCCTCCTCATATATAGCTGGCTACTTAGCTTAGTTAGGGTATGCGGTGGATGCAGAGAGGGTCGGCCCAAAGTTACAGTAATTGAACACGATTGTAAACCTAAAACTAATCTTAACAGAGGCCCAGAACGCATCCACTCTAGCTGGGAATTCCTGATAATAACCAAGAAAAAAATATAGTTCCACACTTACGGAAAAGTAAATTCTAGCAACTTGTTGCCCATACTGCATCGTGTATTCTGAATCCTCTATTTTTGTAGTTCAAAAAGACCTGAAATGATTTATGGTTGTTATTCATGCACGCTACATATACGGTTTTGCTAGTTCTCAGGCGCCTGAGAACTTCTTAGGTCTGAGTCGTCTCTTTCACCGTTTGATTTACCTCGTGATTCGTGCAAAGTGAAAGTTACATATGAGTTGCAACTAGGGTGTAGCTGAGAATTTAATGAGTTGCAACTAGGTTGTAACTGAGAATTAGTACAAATATTATGAGTTGCAACTAGGTTACAACTGAGATTTTAGTTGAAATATTAAGATGACATCAGCGACTTAGACATAAAAAGTTCTCAAACGCCTGAGATCTAGTCACTCCCCTATATATAACGTGCATCTGCAAATTAAAAGCTCATGACAAAATATGACTATCGACCCTACTTTTGGATCAGTTTTTGAAGTGCACATTGATATAGATTTACTAACACCAACAAACTCATTTCACATTTAAAAAAAATCATAAAAAGCATTGATATAAATTTACCCTGGATTTTTGTGTCCTAGTTGCATCAATAAGCATCCATCCTAACTCTATAGTGGTTATTATGTTTAGATAGACAGAAGCAAAACACCAAAACTATTTACTATGTTTTCAAAAGAATTTTTTTGTTCGTTTGCTATAAAATATTACCATTCGGTAGGAATCAATCTTCAATTGACATGGAAACAACAGACCCAACTTATTGAAAGAAGGCAATCAGTTGCCGAGTTGACGGAAACAAGTTCTTGCTGCCAAGGAAATAGAAGTGCACTGTATCTGCTTGAGTTAAGTCGAATCAACCATCATGATAGCAATTTCTGGTACCGTTAGAAACAAAAAAATCATTTTTATCAAAGCATCGTGTGAATATAAACCATGAGTTAATTATCTTCTAGGTTAACTAGTTGATGGGTTATCAATCCACATCGGTACGTGAAACACCAAGGGGAAGTCTGCTGCAACAAACAAAACCCATCTAGGGTTTCGTCCCTCTCGTCGGCAACACCGCCATCCGTCTGCTCCCCTTTGGTGGCCTATCAACCTTGGAAGTGTGCAGACCATGGCCTCTCACCAAGTGGCGGACTATGAAAGCCATAGAAGGACGGGCTGACGGGAACAGAATGAAGCTAATGAGCCAACTACTGCTAAGAATTAGGGCCAACATACCTCACTAATCTAAATTTTTAGTTTTGGAAGACCGGTCCATGGCCTGGTATGGTCCCCAAGCGGGTCTGCTAGTGCTCTCACCGGCAAGAGGTTTTCGTTCTTTGTTTAGCTCTGTCCTTGTTCTGATGGTGCATCTTGCGTCGTCGGAAGACGCGTGGAGTTGAGCGTCCAAAGGATTTCACGTTATCCGGTCTATTTTTTTATTTTTATTCGTTAGTATGTTTTCAGATCAGTCTTTTTCGATCTACAGTTGTCATTAATGACGATGGTTATTGTTCTGGTGTGTTGATCCTCCATGGTCTTAACTTGATGACTTTACGTCTATCTGTTACAACAAGCTCTAATATGATAAGCTTTGTTTGACTACGATGATATAGAAACGAGGACGACGACACGCTTTCGGCTCGCGCTAGTGTCGCTAGGTTGTCCAAATACATATCTGTAATTGTTTTTTACTTTTGGACCTTTGTACTGCTGTTGATAATAAGTTTTAATAGATTGATGAAATTTAGAAAAAAAAACAGTTCATGGGTTTCTGTTGGGATACCTTTTTTGTTTTTAAGTGAAGATTATTGAAAAAGATACTAGCTCCGAGGCCCAGCAGACCGAGGCTTCTCGGCTCTACCCCAGAGAAAAATCTCCACTCAGGAACAAAAAGGAAAGGAAAGAAAAAGAGAAGAAAAATCTGGACACGCAACGTGACGCCACGTCTCTCCCCACTTCTTCGGTAGTTCATCTTCTTCTCCCTCTTCCTTTCCCCATCCGACATCGACCGATCGCTTGCTTGCTGCCGGAAGCTGCGACTCTACTCTCGCCGGTACGGACTCCCCGAACCCCTTCCTCCTCCTCCTCCGATCCCCCCAGCCCGCCTCGACCGGATCCTCTTTCGCGCCTCGATGGATTCCGCGCGCTGCTGCGGCACCCTAGCGGTAGCGGTATAATCGATCTGAGTGGACCAGGCCGGCTGCTCTCTGTATCTGCTCAGTTTACTGCTTCCGCTAGAGTTGGGATTCGGATTTATCTCTTAGGTTCACTGCTCGCTAGACCGTCCTAGTTTTTCTACTACTACTAGTAACATAGGAGGGTGTATACAGTATTAGTTTCAGTAATGAAACCGCTTATTATGCTGACGGATGTTTCAGTAACATAGGGGGAAGTGCCTGAATCAACAAAACTGCCTACTGAACCTACGGCTGGAACCCTGCTTGCACTTACTCTTCTTCACAGCCATAACTGCTGTTCCAAGCTCATCTGACCACTATTTTGTTTACCTATTCTGCATATCCGTTGTTGCCGCTAGTTTCCTTATGTTCTAACCTATGTTTGCACTCACTGGTTGTAAAACCATTCCATTACGCAAAGCCAGATTTCTTGTCATGTCATACATCCTTGTACTGTTGGGTTTTCTGAATTTAATCGGTCGCAGGAAGATGGAGCCTGAAAACAGTGGTACCGGGCAGACCTCTCCCCGTGGGAACGACTGGGAGGTTGTGCAGCTCACCGCATCAAACTACGCGGCCACACCTGGTGCCGCAAGATCTGAACCTTCCGACGAGGAGTCTGAAGGCCAGGTGTATGGCACACGTGGGGACGATTCAGCACTACTGATGTCTGGCCACTTCTCGGTGCCTCGGGATGAGGCTGAGAATGTCCTCACGAAATCTGAGAGCAACGAGCGGCAGGAGGCACGTGGCAGCCAGTACGCAGTTTCTGACACCGGTGATGATGATAGGCACGAGGAGAAGTTGAAGGATGATGGTCTTGACAGGATCCCATCCTTCGACAAAGGGAAAGGCCTTTCTTCGGATGATATGGAGTCCGATGATGGCAACGCTGTGCCTAGGGAGAGTTTGGCCGCGGAAGACCCGGTTACGTTCTCGTCGTCTGGTTACAGTGCACCGGTGGTTGCTGAGAAAGAATTGAGCTGGTCAGCAACTGAGAGCAGGACAACTGCGGAGAAAACAGAAGATCCAACTCTGCAAATTGTGGACCCTGTCACTGATTCATCCAAGATTGTTGCTACTGGTGAAGAGAGCAGGCCTGATGGTTCTGGCCCTTTTGTCCCCCGTGATGCGTGGTGGCGAAAGCAAATTATATCTCTCTACAGGACTGCCAAGGACAGTAACAAGTTCTGGCCTATCTTCGTGGCCGGTGCTGCCGTGATGGGGATGGTGTACTTTCGGCGGCGCTGGCTGAAGGGCAAGCTGCATCTTCAGCAGGTCAAATTGCAACCGGCTAGCAGCAAGGAGGTAACCGCGGGACACCTCCCTTTTCAACATGATAGCCAAAATTTCCAAATTGAACAGACTAGTTGGGCGTGAAACCCAGGTAGGTAATAGCATGCATATTTCTTATCTTAAAAAGATTACTCATGTCCTCCTTTCGTGAAAGTTACCTATATAGTTCTGAGGAAAATCAATTTGTTTGCCTTTGCTGTTCTGGTAGTATTGCTGATTGCTGTATCATGCATGTTCTTATGATGGTACTCTAATCTAAGTGATTAAAATGACGTTGAACGTTTTTTTCCTTTAACAGTTTATTTTCCGTTAGAATTTAATTTCCTATAACCTACTGGGCTTAAATGTTCTAGCCTCTAACGTCTTGTTAACTGTCATATAGTGCTAGAATTTCCCAGATATTTTGATTCCAGAAACTCCTGTAGCATGTTAGAAATTACATGACATTTATGTTGCGCTGGAACTCCTGTGAGTGTCTGTTGTGTAGCGTGCTTGGAAATATAGTGCCAACTGGAAGCCGAGCTCTAATAACCACCAAACTCTTATTTACTTTTCAGAGGATCAACCACGCCGTTGCACCGCTGAACCGGATCAAGGACATTCTTGTCGCTGGCAACCACCCGAGTCCAGCTCCCCAAGGACATGCTCGACTGAGCTGAGGATAACCTTCCTGTCGACGCGTGCGATGTATCCTGAAATTAATGTATGCCATGGAGACATCGACAGAACTGAAAATGAAGGCGACTGGGTGTCAGTCGTCTACCACCCTGATGCCGCAGAACTTGTGGACGATTTGTGCGTGCTGGCTGTGTGATTATACCCCAAACTCCCTTGCATATGTAAATATATGTGGGTTTTGCGTGGTTGCTTTTCGCTGTTGCTGAAAAATTGTCCCTGGCCAGTTCTAGCGTGCTGTAAATCTTGTATTGTTCTCGTGATTTTTTATCTAGCTTGGTTCGGTTTATATTTGAATATTTATGGATGTGGAATATTTGTGCTCCTTCACTCCATGGAAGTCGAGCTTGGGGCAGCTCAGTGGCACGGACGGCAACCTTGGGGAGGTTGGCTGAAATTTTAATCCATGCCTTGAATGGTGTTGATGATGCCGCGGTTTGACTCAACATAAGCCCTGTTTACCGGGACAAAAAACTGTCGTTGTCCTGTACTCACCAAAACCCCACATACTGTATGAGTGAATGCATATAGGGTTTGTCTTGAACTATTTCTTTCCATTAAAATTTGACAATCGCTAATAGATGTTTGTATTGCAATCATATGCCATAAGAATAGCTGTTTAGTTGAGTAGGAAAGGAACTATGTATTTGTTCAGTATTCCCTCAACCCCGTCGCACTTCGTTCTCATAGACTGAAACTGTCCCAATCTATGAAACCCTTTTCTCTAAAAATAAACAAAAAACTTTTGTCTTCCCACTTCTTTTCCCAGGGCATCTTCCTGGCGTCTTCATGCAGAACTATGGATGCGATGACGAGTCATACTTCTTCGTCCGGCCGCCACGCATAGGTTAGGACGTCCCTGTCTTTCCATCATCCTATCTTTTCGCACGATTGGGCCTCCGTGCTCCACCACTGCAATAGCCTCCTTCTCCTTGGCAGTGGAACACAACGGTACGCTCCACCACTGCAATGGCCTCCTTCTCCTTGGCAGTGGAACACAACGGTACGCTCCACCACTGCAATGGCCTCCTTCTCCTTGGCAGTGGAACACAACGGTACATGTGCAACCCGGCGATGGTACGATGTCACTACCGTCGGAGGGGTACCACGAGGGCATGTTCCTTGCCGCCGCGACACTACGAGGTCTTCGTACTTCCACAACAACCACATACTTGCACATACCTAAGGTATTCCTACCTCTTCAACTCACATGTCCATGTTCAAGGTGGCCAGGAGCCAGGAACGGATCCAGGATTTCAGCTTTGGGTGTACATGTACCGATTGGTATATATGAATATCGAATTAGACACCATAACGGACAAGAACGCCTACGCCACTACTATTTCTACCTACGATCCGCGTGCACTCCAGGTTGATTCATCTGCAACTCGGCTGGTGCTCGTCGACATGCTCGGCCGCCTCCCATGACACACGCTCGCTGAGTCGCGGTCTGCCGCGCGTGGCGTTACGTCGTCAACGCCCACAAACTCCTGCTCCCCTACTTAATTCTTCCCCCGGGCGGACACCTTCCCCGGTGTATTCACCAACAACTTCTAGCCAGAAATCTACTTGGACGACGGGCACCGCTATGGCCAAGTCCTCCTTCTTCAGCCCCTGGAATTCGTGCTCGGGGCGGCGGCTCTGTGGCGACGGCGGCGAGCCCATATATCGGTTCCCTACTGTAACATCCCAGTATTTATGACCTAACTAAGGGTAGATTTAGGAATATGTATTGTTCATGCATTCATTTGTAAAAAAATATGGATAAAATTTTCGCCAAATAAAACCTTGAGTGATCAATGTTTCTTTCTTACTTTGAGATTAGGTTTAGTCTTAAAAGAGGATTGCTATAAACTTTGATATGATCTTAAAGGAATTATGTGTGTTTTGAAATGAGTTTGAATTTTAAAAACTTAAGTGTTTGAATAATAATTTAAGTGATTTAGATATAAATTTTGAACCTAAATTAATTAAGAAATAAGTATTATCACTTAAATCTTATCCAATAACAATATTGAATAGGAAATTCATTTCATATGATTAGCACATAAACAAATTACAAAGAATGTAACTACTGAGGTCATTCCAAACTTCACAATTTACAAAAGAAATAAAGAATAAGAATATTCTTTATTAACAATAATATAATCTTTATTACAATTAAATAAAATAAAGATTACAAAGATAATAAAAGAAAAATTACAAAAGAATAAGAAAATTACATTTGAAAATCTATTAACTATCCTATATCTAAATCTACACTAAATCTTCATCTTTATCTTTATACCAGCAAAACAAAGATTAAATAGAAACAAAATAAGATTAGTGTTAGTATATTTCTCTCACATATGTCAGGGAAGTGCACTTGACAAACTCATCATTGAGAAATGTTATAAAAGGGGCAAGTTTCACCAATATGAAAGATTTTATCTTTCATAAATTCAAAGCCAGAATGCAAATGACAGACAAGAGGGATCAATTCACCAGCCAGGTGAAAGTAAGCTGGTAATAGTAAGTTCAAAATTTCTGAACCTATCCACAAGTGCATAGCAGGCACACAAGCTGGACACACACCAACATGCATGTGGTGTGTTGTCAAGCTCACAAGCATAGTCAATCTCACAAAACCACAGCACAGCCGTGGAGGAGCACATCAGTGCATCTCTCCACTACACATCACACAAGAACATCCAGTGTAGACAGCAACCAAACCAAGAATAGCAGCCAAACCAAACCACCCAGATCAACCCAAACATCACCAGGATGGTGACATAAGGAGGGGGATGAATATGGTGGACAGCAAGGTCAAGCCCAGAAGCTAGGAGGAGCAGGCAAGCTCAAGAGCAAGCTCAGGAGCCCAGCAAAGGCAGGTCAAGATCAAGATCATCATCATCATCATCAATCTACTACACCAACATCAGATTTTGTGGTGAGCCTCATAAAACCATCACATGATTTCATCATATTACCTAAACAAAATCATGTGTTGCTTTATGAAATGATCTCTCAATAATCACCCAAGAGAGGTGAATCTATCCTAGAGATTCCAAGTATAAAGATAAGAAATCAAACTCAGCCAACAGCACTAAACCCTCAGACCAGCATCACTGAGTTCAGTGTTATTTTTGCAACTTAGATTATTCTTCATTTGATCTTATCAGATCAGGGCACATCTCCTAGAGACAGTATCACCTCTAATCTTACAAGTTTCAAATAAACTATTTGCTCAACTAACTAGGAACTAAATCCTAGAGCCTCAGACCAACATCATAGGCAGGAAAGTTAAGAAAAGCTTTCATTTCATTTTTCCAGTATTAATCACAAGCATTCTCAAGCTAAGCCCAAAAATAAAACTCAATCACTTGTGTGCCAGATTATAATGGTATCACAAGGAAAGGTTCTAAATGAACTAAAACCAATCTTTGCTTAGTTCCCACAGATAAAAGGGACAAACCAATAAATATCATTTTCCTGAAGCCAAGTGTCAGGAATCAATATCATATTCATCCATACATCCACATCAAATCATTACATGTAATGATTTGATTCAGTGTGTACAATCTCATACAAGCCTACCATTATAATTACAGTAAGCAACCACTAAGATAAACCACTGTCAGTATAAGCATTCTGACAGTAGAGTAAATTCTCAGATCAATATCAGGGATTCCATAGAAACACTAGCATAGGATCATAGTGAATCATCACTAGAATAATCTGACAGGCAACTAGCATCATCAAAGCCACTACCAATCATGATCCACAACAAACAATCATTCTTCATGCTCAAGTATGATCACCACTAAATCTAAAGCATCAAGGATATGATCAACATAGGGTTATGAACCCTAATCAGAGCAAGAACCCTAATCCAGAGATGAACCCAATCAGCACATAGTCACTAGGCATGAGAAGCCACTAGATACACACAGAGAGATTCATGGCAGTAGCATGAACAAGAACCACAGAAACAACTTACCTGAGGTCCTCGCTGACGAATCGAAGAGGAAGCAGATTGGCCGACGAACATGGCATGACGAGGAGCACCTGGAGGCGCTGCAACCTGCACCGGCCACGGCGGCGGCCACAACAGCACACAAACCCAGCACACCACCACAGACGGGACCGCGGCGGCGGCGACAACACCTTTCCCCAACCCTAGGGTTCGGGAACGGGGTGAACCTGACCACGGGGAAGCTCCGGAGCCAAATCGAGTTGGACTAGACGAACCAGCGGCGTTGCAAACCTCGCCCTGCACCACGGCGTGACGAGGAGAAAGCTAGCAATGGCCATCGCCCTGAGCCAAGCCGAACCAGAGGGAATTCGAGAGAGAGAGAGGTGAGAAGAGAGGCAGTGAGGCCCGGGCTGGGTGGGCCAAGACCCTTTGGAGTAGAAGTTTGACCTTGCCCTATTGGGCCACACTGCCCCAATAAGCCCAAAAGGCCAGCCCAAGTTGTTTAATAAATTATTTTGATCAATTGGAAATGACCAAAATGCCCCTGACCTCAATAAAATTTTAGAAAATAAAATAAAAGTCCAAAAATTATAAATAAAATATTTTTGGATTATCAATAATCCAATTTATTCAAGTAAAATAAAATATCATTTAAATTTATATAAGAATTTTGTAATTTATATATTCCTTATGGAATTTTACAAAATTATTAAAAGGTGATAAAAATAAATAAAAATCACTTTCATTATTTATTAATATTGTAGTATTTTTTGAAAAGTACTAAATAAATATTTAATAATAAATTTAATGTATAATGAATAATTCCTAAAAGAAGTATGAAATCAATAAAAATCAAATAAATAGGGAAATAAAATAAAATAATTCAATATATGCAATAAATATAAAAAGATAATATTTATAAATGCTTGATTAAAAGGCACCTTATATAGGGAAAATGCATACAGAATTTAAAAATTGCATTACAATATTTGCATAATCATTTTGCTTTTTTAAATATTGTCCTTACCGGGCAATAATGATGTTTTTGTAGAACTAGAAGCTCAAGGTCCAGTGCAAGCATGAGACTTCACTACCTTGCCATCACAAGGCAAGTTCATCACTTGCTCATGTCCTTTGAAGAGTCTTTATCAAAGTATTTGCAAATTGTGTGTTATCATATATGCTATAAAAGAAAGAAAATAATATTTTCATAAATAAAGAAATCATAGATATCATCCTAACTGATGATATAATGGAGCAATAAAACTTAGGGTTCTATTTGCAACAATAATGATCTAGTAGGGACTTAATAACCCCTGACATCAGTGATTCTAGCACCATATATTACGCGTTAGCCATGAGATTTGGAATGGGACAGAGAAGTCAGCTGTATCTTCTTCCTCTCGCATGAAGCCGGATGTGCAGGTCGTGGCTGTTATCCTCGTAGCGTGCATATTAATTGGTAATTCGTAGAGGATATGCAGCATATGGGTGGGA
Source organism: Avena insularis (assembly GCA_023614405.1). Lineage (NCBI taxonomy): Eukaryota > Viridiplantae > Streptophyta > Magnoliopsida > Poales > Poaceae > Avena > Avena insularis. The sequence continues at coordinate 393,785,648 of CM042695.1, forward strand.
ACCCTCATCGTCCCACGATAGTTCTGGCATCTAACGGTTAAACCATTGCCGTAATTTATTATGTGGGCATGGTGTACACCAAGAAGGCATACGGGGTCGCGAAGGGGGCAATGATTGGCTTGGACCAACTACTGGGCCCCACATCATGGAATTGTGGACGGGAAAGTATGCCCAGTTGTGCAACAAGGAGTTGATCTCTATGGGTAAAGTAACGTACCTCTGCAGAGTATAAGAACTGTAATTTGTTACTCCCTGTTCCGGGAAGGAGCTACGAACACGGCAGGAAAGGAACTCCATAAAAGTTCTGGTCAACCTGTGAAGACTGATTGTCATAGTTTTTCAGAATAAAATCAATCTTTGAAGAAAGATTTACAAAAATTACACAGTGCCAAGGATTTAAAATTCGAGGTGGTAGTTAGAGCATCAAACTTCCCACCTTGCATATAATGAACTTGTTGGGTAACACTGTTACTCATTCTTTCCTTTGATCCCTTGCTTAGACTCTGAGGATTCCTAAGACGTGCCAATGTATGCAGTCGAATGCTAAGAAGATGTGTTCTACGAGGAACATGATCTGTCCGGAGGAGGTGAAGGCTTGGATTACGAGATCCGCTACGGTGTCGACGAGAACGAGTCAAACTAAGTAACCTAGTTAATAGTAACTAACGGAGCCGAGCAGCATGAACTCTATAGAATAAGCTGTTGAGCCCCACTCCTAGTCGGAGTTGTTACTTTTAAATTTCCGTTGAACACTTTATATTTTGGTTTGTAAGTTGGATCTTTTGGAAGTCTTAAACTTCCGGTATTGTAATAATAATAATAATGTGTGTACTTATGTAATATGGACCCGCAATGTTTCTGTTGTACCACTTTGAGGGATGTGATATTTACAGAACGGTGTTCTGGGATGTCATGTCAAGGACTATAGTGTACTACACATGCAGTGGTATGCTGGGTCACCGCACCTACCTTCCGGCACGATGGGTCTCCGTGCTCGACCAGTGCAATGGCCTCCTCCTGCTACATGGTGACTTCGGTTCCGCTCCAAGAGACTATTACTACGTGTGCAACCCGGCGACGACACGGGTGCGCTACATTGCGACGACCGTCCCAAGAGGAGCCGCGGGCGGACCACGAGGCCATGATCCTCGCTTTCGACCTAGGCGTGTGACCGCACCACGAGGTGTTCCCTCTTTCCGAGGAAGACGACATCGAAAACAAGATCCGCCTATATTTACCTGAATTGTTCAGAGAGGAACAACTATCCGATGAAAAAGACCTTATGATTCTCCACACCTCGCAGGGAGTGTATGAAATGCATGGTCCAAGTTCCCGGAAGACCGTATCATGAGAAAGCATATAGGGGTTCAGCTCCAAGCTAAACTTTCCACATGCAGCCGTCTTAGTGAGCTACGAGGGTGGAATTCGCTATGTTGCACTTAACAAGTACTCCTATCAACTCTCGAGGTATGGATACTTACAGAACCGGCGAATGGACAACTTGGGTGGAAGATACATTTTATTCACAAAACCTAAAGCATTTTATATTTTGAAACGAGAGAGTACATGAAAAGGAGACGATTTATCGAAACTAATAGCATAGTTGCATGCAACGATTAAAAAATACACTATATCCATCACATTTGCTCTTCCTTGTAGAGAGTTACCACCACGAAACGAATTCACCAGCTGTAGTAGGGTAGTTTAGTCGTTGGAAGCGCGTCGACGTAGCATGGGCAGAAAGGGAACGCGGCGTCGATGCCATGCGCATGTGAGTGTGGGCTTCTAACATGTCGCCAGCCTAAATATTGCATCCTCGAGGTCCTGAAATGGTACGCCACAATGCCATTATAGGTTTGGAGGAGAACGACGTCCTTGTACGGATGTAATCCTACAATCCCGTAAGACTCAACGTTCTCATCTTCCGAGTGGGTCACACTTTCATCTAGGTCGATGAAGTTGTCCTCGTCCGAGTCCCAGAAGCACATGGAACTTTCATCGCTTTTGATTTCACGGTCTTCATCTTTGTATGGTTCTCCGTCACAATGGCCATCGTCGTTAGCGTCAACATCAACAGTGACTATGCTATCAACCTCATGGTTGCCTTCTTCTCCTGCATTGTCACCGTCGTCAACAATGTCATCATCAATTGTGTTGCTCAGGCCATCCTCATCATCATCATATATGATTTTCTCAATATTATGAGATTCAAACAAGCTAACTATTGCTTTTTTATTTTCGACAGCCTCCCATGACACTCTCGGCTGCAGTATCATATGCTGCATTTTATGATTATAAGGACTAATAAGGTCGGCCTCGTGTGCTATCATCCACCCCACTTGGCCATCATCTGCTTCTGTCAATGTCCATACACGTAGTTGCAATTTGTCGAGCCCCACATAGTGAACCCCTTTCTCATAGCTCACTAAGACAGAGCTCTTAGGAAGCTCATATCCATATTTGCTTTCATCATAAGCTTTCCCTGGCAGTTGGGCCATGTCATATGCTTCTTCAGAGTTGCGCAGGATCATTATGATGTTGTTCCAACAATGTACATAGAGAGACCCTTGCCAGTATTGGGCTGCCTTCCATATCTTCACACCTGAAGGGTGTGGCGCAGTCACAATGTCATAGAGATGCCTAGGGGCGCAACGGCCAGGCACAAACTGTCGGCTCAGCCATTGACCGGTTAGTGATGTGAAGACCAATAGAGGAAACACCTTATCGTTCGGCTCCTCGGGTAGAAAAACCTGATGTATCTCCTCTTGATGTTTCTCAGGTAGTAGCGAAACCTGACCTTGGTGTGATGGCACCGACGATACCTCATCTGATCTTGATTGCGGCACGTAGCCATAATGCACTTTGATATCTATCTCCTCTTGTCCTTCCTCGGATAGCCGCTCTTCCTCAAACAACATAGACAAGTGCAGTTGCTCGACGTTGATCTCGACCCAGGTTTGTGGCTGGATGTTTTTCACTTTCTTTGGCGGTGGAATAATCTTTTTGACGTCTGGTTGTGTCGTTCCTTTAGGAAGGAGAAAGACCTCGTGGTGCCGTGACACGGCCGGATCGAAGGCGAGGAACATGGAGATGCCCACATGGTCGTAGTGGTTCTCCTCCGAGGGTGGTAGCGGCAGACGAGCGCATCGTACCGTCGCTGGGTTGCAGACGTAACGTCGACCAAAATCCTTGTCCTCGAGTAGAAGGAGACCGTTGCAGCAGTGGAGCACGGAGGCCCAGTGGTGCCGAAAGAGAGGACGACGGAAGACAGGCCCGTCGCGTGGCTGGCCGGAGCACGGCGCCGACGACGGGGCGAAGAAGGAGGACTCCGCCTCGCCTCCAAAGTTATTCGTGAAGATGCCTGGGAAGACGCCCTGAGGGAAGGAGTGGGGAAGCAGCAGGTTGTGGGCGTCGACGACGTCGCGCCAGGCATGGCACACGCGCCGCGAGTCGGCGAGCGCGCGGCGCGGGAGGCGGCCGAGGATGTCGAGGAGCACGTCGTAGGCGAAGCAGACGCCGTTGCCGTCGGTCCCGTCCGCCATATGAACGGTAGGTGGTGGTGTGTGGGATCGATCAGGTCCCTTTTACAAGACGCCGATGGTGGAATCGAGGGGGGTAGAAATAGTAGTACTAGCTAGTTAGAGCCGGGTTGGTTCACAACTAGGTTTCGGTGTCCAAGTCGAAAGTCGACCAGTATTTTTTACGGTCTGTCTGTACATGTACTAAAAAGGGTAACTACTACCACGTAGAGATGAGTCGGTTCCGCCTCGAATACAGACTCTGTTTTGGTCGTTTGTGCGACCAAGCTTCTTTATTTCTTAATTGGCCTTCAATCGGAACAATGGCTGCCACCGCCGACTGCCGGCAAACGATCGACGAGCGCGAGTCTGTCGGGCCTGAGGAGCTATGCATTGGTGGAACTGTCCGCCAATGCCGATGTGCTCGTCCGAGTTGTAGTATGATTCAGATCTGCTTCCTCGGTTCAGAAATGTAAGACGGTTTAGTTTGTGAATCGAATATATCTAAACGTTTTTTAATGTATAGATTCATATAGATTTAGATAAAAAATATATATTAAAAAGGGTCTAGATACATTGATCTTACAAAGTTAAAATGTTTTATACTCATGAGCGGAGGGAGTATATTTTAAAAAACCACAGCTTCACGCTTCCCGTAGATGACCAGGCTCCACCGCGATCGAGCAAGTATATTAGTACAGGTACTGACGCACATAATTTGGGAGAAGATGAGGGTGAGAGACCCAGCACCACCCTTATAACTGGCTGCTAGCTGCAGTTCTTTAGTGATGTTCGTTGTTTTGTGTGCAGGCTGAGCTATTTTGTTCGCTTGAAATTTACGTGACATATAGGATGGGTACAGAAACATCAATTTTTTACTCCCTCCGACCCAATTAGTTGACTTCGATTTATTTAGATATGAATATATCTAGGCAAATTTTAGCGCTAGATACATTCGTATTTAGACAAATTTAAGTCAACTAATATGGATCAGAGGAAGTATTAAAATATACATTGTCCCCTACGCGCCCACATGGGATCGATATGGATAAACTCATTAATCCACGAGATGTTGAAGGTATTGGTTAGCAAGTTTTACAAGCAAAACAATGAAAGATACAAAGATTTTATATTTTATAAATTTATAGTTCGCAAGAAAGTAAATTGCAATAAAGTAAATGCTTTAAAAAAACAATCCTCTATGTAGAAAGAGGACAAGCTCAAGTGTGTACTTATACGTGTCCATCTGCTTCCATATACACCTAGCGCATAAAACAAATAGACTCGCAAATGAATCAAGCATCTAGTCAAGCTTTGCAGTGAGACAAATAACATGGTTACTACCACACTTTATCAACCTTCCAAATGGTTACACGCTACAGGTGACCCATTAAAATGGTAGCTTAGTTGTCGGAAGCGCATCGATATAGCAAGGCCGGAAAGGGAACAAAGCTTCGATGCCACAATCATATCTGTCATGATCCCATGCACCTAAATATTGCATTCTCGAGGTCCTAAAATGGTATGTCACAATACGGTCCGAGGTTTGTAGGATTATCATGTCCTTGTGCGGATGCAATCCTAAGATCCTGTCATACTCAAAATCGGCACTTTCATCTTGGTCCATCAAGCTGTCCTCGTCTGAGTCCCACGAGTACTCGGAACCCTCCCCGCTTACGAATTCGCTATATCCATCTGTGCACGTGTCTCGTTCTTCACCGTCGTTAATATCATTGGTTGTTCCATCAAATCCATCTATATCATGGATGCCTTCCTCTTCGGTGTCAATGTCGTTATCAGAATCTCCCGTTGTTGTGTCTCTCTGGTCGTCTTTCCTAGCATGGATGGTTTGGTCATTCTTACAAGGTTCGAACAAGCTAACTAACGTTTTGTTATTTTCGACCACCTCCCACTTCACTCCACGCTCCCTCCACTGGTGTACTGTATGATCGCAAGGACTAATGCTACCCTTGTGTGCTAGCATCCATCCCACCTGACCATCGACTGATTCCGTGAGTTTCCATACACTTAGTTGCACTTTGTCGAGCGCAACATAGTGAACCCCTCTCTCATAGCTCGCTAATATGGACCTCTTGGGAAAGTCTGTCGACGACATTCCTCCGAATTTGCTATCATCGTAATCTTTTCCCGGGAGCAAGGCCATGTCGTATGCCCGTTGAGAGTTGCGCAGCATCATAATAATGTTGTTCCAACATTGAACATATAGAGATCCCTTCCAGTACTCGGCAGTTTTCCATATCTTCACACTGCTAGGGTGCGGCGCGGTCACCATGTCATAGAGATGCCCAGGGGCGCAACGCCCCGGCATAAACTCCCGACTCGCCCATTGACCGGTTTGTGATGAGAAAACCAATGCAGAAATCACCTTATCCTTTGGCTCCTCGGCGCCTGGCTCATGGCCACGTATCTCTTGATGGTGCTCCGGTGTCAAGACCTTCCTTTTTTGTTGTGATGGTACTAGATATTCCTCGGCAAGCGCATCTAACATTGATGGGGGCGATGTATCAAACTCTCCCACATAACCAAAATGCTCCATGTCGTCTATCTCCTCTTGGTCTTCTTCTTGGGGAAGTTGCTCCTCTTCGGTATCCGGCAGTTTCTTTCCGGTTGGAAGTATGAACACCTCGTGGTGCCGTGACACCGCCGGGTCGAAGGCGAGGAACATGCCCTCGTTGTACATCGACGGGTCCTCCGGAGGCACCGGCACGCGAGCGCATCGGACGGTCGCCGGGTTGCACACGTAACGGTACATCGAGTCGTCGAGGAGAAGGAGGCCGTTGCAGTGGCGGCGCACGGAGAACCAAGCGTGCCAGAAGAGAGGACGCCGGAAGACAGGCCCGCCGTGATGATGAGCAGCTCCGCGTGGCCGGCCGGAGCACGGAGAAGGCGCGAACGGTGCCAAGAAGGAGGACTTGGTTTTCCCGTGATCGATCCGTGTGAAGATGCCGGGGAAGGCGTCCCGAGGGAAGAAATATGGGAAGAGGAGGTTGTGGTCGTCGACGACGGAGCGCCACGCGCGGCAGACGCGCCGTGCTCTGGCGAGCGCGTGGCAAGGGAGGCGGCGGAGGATGTCGAGCAGCACGTCGTGGGCGAACCAGACGTCGTTGTCGTCGGTCTGGTCCATCTGGGCGGCCGGCGATGGTGCGGAAGTGTCCGATCGATGATCGATTGGAGATCCACAAAGACGTATTGGAGGCCATGGGTGGAGTGGCGGTAGAAATAGCTACGTACTCCCTCCGTATCAAAACATAAGATGTTTTAGCTTTGTGAAGCAAATGTATCTAGACTATTTTTAGTATGTAGGTTTACTCATGTTTAGAATAAATTTAGACACTAAAAGAAGTCTAGATACATTTTCTTTACAAACCTATATCGTCTTATATTTTGAAACGGAGGGAGTAGATCCAATGAGTCGATTTCGAACTGGTATCGTCGTCGAGTCCATGTCCAACACGGACGTTTTGGTGTGTTTGTGTGATACGAGGAGGGAGATTAGTGGAGCCGTGCAAGTTCAAAATAACACAAAATACACTTGTGTGATGCCGCAAATGGCGCGGCAGGCATTGTTTGTTCCCATGGAAAGCCTTCATCACACAAGCAGCCAAAACAGAGTTCTACGTGTATGTGTACCCGTCTGTATTCCAGCTGTGTTTTTTTTTACAATCAATATCACGATATATTCGTAGTAGATCGTAGAGATACATAGGTTGTCTCAAATAATTACAAAATAAAGTCTAAAACACACTTCTATAATTTTAATGTCAGACGCAAGACGCAGTGCTAAGGCTACGTGCACGCACACAACCATTTAGAGTAATCAATCAACATCGGCAAGAGTATCAACACTAGTATTTCATTCAAAAGTAACCAAACAGGCTGGTTGACATCGCTGGCGAAATGATAGTACGAACCACCATTATTGAGGACGTAGCAGGCAGGACAAATATTGCAAGGATAATTCTCGTGATAACCATAAAAAAACTCTAAAATCGAGTTGACGAAAGAAGATCTGAAAGACCGTACCTATAAAACTGTTTTTTTTTTTAACCAATACCTATAAAACTGTAATCTTACAACATTGTCATTAACGCCAGGAAGAAGATCTTATCGTCAAACGAAATGCCGAAGATCAGTTGTTGTAGTCGATGACATCTTCATTGACTAAAAGGTCAAAAAATATGACTACCAAAATCCTAATCTAATATCTGGAAACACTAATTTTACTGAAAATTATACCCATAGATCGGGTTTCCCACCCCTTCTACCGATGAGCCGGCCAGAGAAGGAGGAATCGATATATATATAGAGGAGACGGAGGAGAGGCGGCGGCTAGGTCAAGAGACGGCGGCTGAAATTTTTGGGTTGTATTCCAGCTGTGTTGGTTAGTTACCATCCGAGTACACGTACAGACCATAAAAGAACGGGATAGTTGCCGATCGATTTGATGTTGAGTTGAACACAGAAACATAGAGGAGTCGTTGAATAATCCGACTCTAGCTAGCTCGGCCAATATATGCCTGCTATATCTCGTACGGGAGCACCTATACTCTCCTCTCCATCGATCTCGACCGGCGCCTTTCCCGATGGACAGATGAAAGGGTCCGACGGCAACGGTTTCTGCTTTGCCTACGACGTGCTCCTCGACATCCTCCGCCGCCTGCCCTGCCGTGCGCTCGTCGGCTCCCGGCGCGTCTGCCGTGTGTAGCGCGACGCCGTCGACTCCCACAACCTACTGCTTCCCCACTTCTTCCCTCCGGGCGTCTTCCCCGGCATCTTCACGAGTAACTACGGAGTCGAGGCCGAGTCCTCCTTCTTCGCCCCGTCCGTGCCGTCCTCCGGCCGGCCACGCGGAGCTCACGACGGGCCTGTTTTCCGACGCCCTCTCTTTCAGCACCACCGGGCCTCCGTGCTCCAGTGCTGTAACGGTCTCCTTATGCTCGAGGAGGACAGAGATTTCGATCGCTATGTGTGCAACCCGGCGACGGTGCGATGCGCTCATCTGCCGCCTTCGTCGGAGAAGAACCACTACTACACTACGGTTGTGCCCCTAGGCATCTCTATGACATGGTGACCGCGCCACACCCACTTGGTGTGAAGATATGGGAGACAGGCCAATATTGGCGGGGGTCTCTCTATGTACATTGTTGGAACAACATTCTTACGATCCTGCGTAACTCGGAAAGGGTATACGACATGGTCCAACTGCCAGGGAAGGTTTACAAGGATTGCGGGTATGGAGATTTTTATAAGCTTCCCAAGAGGTCCGTCTTAGTGAGCTATGAGAGAGGGGTTCACTATGTGGCATTGGACAGATTGCAAATATACGTGTGGACATTGAAAGAATCAGATGATGGGCGTGGATGCTAGCACATGAGGCTGACCTAAGTCCTTATAATCCTACATCAATACAACAGCGCATAGAGCCTAGAGTGTCGTGGGAGGCTGTCGAAAGCAACAAAGCACTAGTTAGCTTGTTCGAGCCTCGTAGGATTGAGGAAATCATATATGACGAGGAGGATGACCAAACCGACACAACTAATGATGTTGATAGCAATGATGACAATGAAGAAGAAGACATCAACCCCGTTGATGCCTTCAACGACACATTCGGTGTTGATGTTAACGCCGATGGCGATGGTCACGGTGTTGGAGAACCATACAAAGATGATGATGGTCAATTCAAAATCGAAGAGGCTTCCGTGTCCTGCTGGGACTCGGACGAGGAAAACTTCATTGACCCCGCTGAAAGTGTGGCCCACGTTGAAGACTACGAAGGCGAGGATTTTGGGTACTTTGGGATCGTAGGATTACATCCACACAAGGAGGCGGTGCTCCTGCGAACGTACAACGGTGTTGTGGTGTACCATTTCATGAGCTCGAGAATGCAATATTTAGGTGTTGTGGTGTACCATTTCATGAGCTCGAGAATGCAATATTTAGGATGGCGACTCGTTAGAGACCCACTCCAACAGGCTCATGGCATCAACGCGGCGTTCCCTTACCGTCCATGCTACGTCGACGCTCTTCCCATGACTAAAATACCCTACCAGCTGGGTTGGTGATCCGTGGCGTGTAACTCTTTGGAAGGGAGAGCATGCATATGTCATGGAGATAGATCTGCGTTCTTCAATTCGTTGATCAGAGCTACGGTCGATGCATGTGTGGCCTATGGGAAATAGTCGCTTAGCTTCTTAGATTTTACCATACTATACGTGTTCTTTCAATTATCTAGTAGTAGTATGTAGTACTGCCTACCATCCATATTATATGTTTTAGTGCTAGATATATTTAAATCTAGATAAATTTGAGTCAACTAATATGGGTCGGAGGAGTTAGTATTTTGCATGGTAGTAGGTAGTAAGAGTTGTGCATGGTGTTTGTGAGTTTATCCTCGTGGAACTAGATAATCAAGTACACATAGTACATATATTTTTTTAATCATTTGCCACGCATTAATCGGTAGCATGTACACCGGGTACGCCCGATCGACATTTGACATCGTGCAGATCAATCAGTTAACTAGTAGCATTCCTTGGAAGAAAAAAAAAAGTAGCAGCATGGACACAGAGTACGTTGACATCTGACAGCGCGTGCACACTCATAATCAGTTCATCCCTATCGATCCCATCAGGGTACGTACGTGCGTGGGGTTTGACAAGACAGCGGTTGGCTGGGGAAATATTGATAGACCCTCTCCTATTTTGTCCATTTTTTTCAGCGTTTTACCTTTTTTATCTATTAATAGATTTATATTTTCTTTAAGGTGGGTCTTTCCGAATAAATCCTATGAGACCCGGTCTATTTCTAGACCCTCTTCTATGTCTGCCACGTGTCTGTTTTTTCAGTTTTCTAAAAAAATTCCATCTGTTAATTAGTCTTTTTTCTAAACATCATGCATGGAGGTGGGTCTATCTTTCAGAAATATAGACCAGGTCTCATAGGATTTTTTCCCCTGTCCTGCAGGATGATAGACTGGGTCTTATATCTAGGATTTATTTCCGCTAGCTGGCTGGCTGGACGTAGTTATACGGTTCTTTCAGGGCTTTGCATGCCGCCAGCTAGCTGCTTTGGATAGTAGGTTAGGTTTTTGAAAGTGCCTTTGACTCCCGATTCGTTTAAAAAAATCATATGTATGAGTATTTTAAAAAAAGGAAAAAAGAAAACATCCCCGACCCCTCTCGCACCCCCGAGGGCGACGGGGTCGACCCAGTCGCCGCCGCTGGCAGGGCCCGCCGGACGCGGCCCAGATGGCAACGACGGCGGCGGTCCTTCTCTCCCCGCGATAAGAAGGCGGGGTCGGGGCCCTCTCTTCTCTGGTGGCGGTGCGCTCAGGGCGGCGAAGGTTCGGCGGCGGCCGAGTGAGGACGTTGAGGCGACGCGGTTGCTGGAGGCGGGCGGCTCTGGCTGAGATCCCTTGGTCCAGATCTGGGCCCTCAGGGCCCCATCTGGGTCGGGGGCGAGCGGGTTTTCCCTCCTCCATGCTTGCTCTGCGGATGGTGGCTCTGTAAGTTGATGTAGGTCCATCGTTGTTCTCGTCCGGATGGTTGCAGCGTGACAGGGGCTTTACGGGCCCATCTAGGCCCAACTGGATTCTCGTGGGACTGGTGTGCCCCCGTGGGGGCTTTACGGGACAGACCCGACCGGACCTAATGGGGACTGGTGTGCCGGTGGTCGTGTCCGGTTGACTACCGCCCTTGGTGGTGGAGGCAGTTCCCTCCTGCACGGACGATACTCTGCTGGCCCTGCCTCGAGCTACTTGTGCCTCATCGTGTGGACCTCGCGACGGTAATCTCGGTGCAACGATGATGGTGGAGTCGGGACTGGCGTGGCGCCTGCTCGTGGGCGGAAAATATGGTGGTGGCGAGGCCTCGCCCTCGCGGGTCTCATGTGCGACGGCTCGTCCGAGGCTTGTGGATAGGGTCTTTGGGAGAAATGTTTGTCGGCGTGATCGACACCGACGTGGTGCCGCCTGTGGGTGGCACCTCCCTTCCTGAAGGGCGTCGTGGCTACCCTCCATCCACTCCCCTCTGTGTGTCGGGGGAAACCCTAGGGCCAATCTGGTCCGGGCAGCAACGGTCGCTTTCCCTCTTGAGGGTGCTTCTTGGTGCTTGACGAGTCGGGCTAGGAGCGAGGTAGGCATTCTTAGGAGGGCGCAGTGGTTGCGGTCTTCATCATCTAGTCGTTCCGCTTTCGTCTCCATTTCTTTTTGTTTTTCCTTGTTTTTAGTTCGGGCGTGTGTGTACTGCATCGGCATCGTGTATCGTGTGTGTTTTTCTTTGGGCATTGGGTTGTCTGACCCAGCAGCGATCTCACATGTGTGCTTTATTTATAAACGGGATGAAAACCTATTTGTAGAGAGAGTATTTAAAAAATTCTGAAAAAAGGTTTGGACGTAGTTGACTTTGTAACCCACGAGCATGCAAAATGACAAGACCAAATTCTTTGTATTACGGGGTATATATAAAATTGACAAGATCTCATAAAGTTGTGGGATTTGAAAAATATAAATACATATCTACACATCGGTCATTTTTGTGCAGCCCGATACACAAGGTATTTAAAAATTATATTTTTCCATGTGTTGCAGAAAACATCTTTGGCTACATCCATCCGAATATTATTGTTTGAAACTCGAAAATGTGATTTTCGAATTTTTAAAATGGCAGGAGCACTGGTGTTGCTGGGGAGCACAAGATCTCCACGTACTCGTTAGGTTCCAAAGTTTCAATGAACAACACCTGCTAAGGCCAACTCCAACGGTCCTCACAAACGGACCGCGTGTGTCCGATCTGATCTTGTCGGACACAGCCTACGGCCTAACGTGCACTTGCAAACGGAGAGAACATCACGGTGCGGTTCGTTTTGCCGCAAAGTGGGCCTAAAGTTGGGGCTGGAATATAGTGGGACGGCTGCCTCGTCTGACCGTGTTCACCAGAGCCTTCCACAGGTCGTACCTGGCGGTATCCCAGAGGGAGAAACCGCGCCCTTTTGAATGGGACTGCGTCATACCCATACACACTCCACTCCAGTCCCCAGTCCACTTGGGCCAAACCCCAAAACCCTAGCTTCCTCCCCACCGACAAGCCCCTCTATCACCGGCCGCAATGATGAAATGGGGATGGAAGGGATAGTTCTGGCGAGGCCGGAACGACCACGAGGCCGGCTCCTCCGTCGGCGGCGACCGTCATCGCCGCCATTCCGTGTCGAGTTCGACGCCCGCGTACGGCTCCTCATTCTTTCGCGGCCCACCAACACGCGCCGCCGCGCTCGTGCTCTCAGCAGCGCGTCTACGTCAACCTCGAGGCCGCGCACACGCTCGTCGAGGCAGGCCTGCCGTGCCCATGGCTGGACGTGCACATGCCGGCAGGCTAGCACCTTAATGCCGCATGTGTGCATGTGTTTGCCATCCCGGTGTCGGGTCCTGCTCATCGACGGGAGATCTGTTGCCGCTGTGCCTTCCTGCCGCCAGATCTAAGGCGGGACCCGGCCTACTCCGTCCACTCCGACCTTTGGGACCCCTGGTTCAAAGCGGAGCACGCGGCGGGCACGCGGCTATCATGGCCCACCTCGATAACATCGACGACAACGAGGAGGGCTACTGGGAGGAGTCCGACGAGGACTCTGGCGTGGAGGACGAGGACGATGGCCTCCACCTCCCGCCGCTGATGACGCCCGGTATTGACATGGGAGCGCTTCGTTGGAAACTCCAAGAGCAAGGTGTGAAGAGCACAACAACAAGTCTTCCCTCAGTAAGAAACCGAGGTTATCGAACCAGTAGGAGGAAGGAAACGTCTTAAAGGTGGAAACCTGCACAACACAAACTCAAGACTTTTCCCCAACAAACAGTGATGTTGTCAAGCTCACCGGTTTGCTGTAACAAAGGATTAACTGTATGGTGTGGAAGGTGATGATGGTTTGCAGCAAGTAAACAGTAACAGTGAAAGATGTATCAATGGTAAATATTGGACCGGGGTCCATAGTTCACTAGAGGTGCTCTCCTTAGATAAACATCAGCATAACAATGCAATACTAGACAAAAAGATCCTATGAGATTCGATTGGGCAATACAATAATATACATAGACCGCCATCCAACTGCATCTATGACTAGAAGTCCACCTATCTGAAGCCCCTCCAGTATTAAGTTGCAAGCAATAGACAACTGCTTTAAGCAAAGTGTGTAAGGTAAACAATCCACTTGTTCCATGAACAAGAGACCGTTGTTTTCTCCCTAGTGGCAACAACACATCTACCAACGAAGATATTTCTGTCACTTCCCTTGAAAAATAGAGGCATGAACCCATTATCGAGCATAAATACCCCCTCTTGAAGTCACTAGCAACTACTTGGCCAAGATAGCTACTAACAACGGAGAGCATGCAAGATCACAAATAACACATACATGATAGAATCAAATAGACAAAACCATTAATCAATCTGACATAGTAATCTCAATATCCATCGGATTCCCGCAAACACAACATGCATGATTACAAATAGATTAGATCTCGATCATAAACGGAGCTCACAAGATCTATACATGAAAGCACAAGGAGAAGATACAACCATCTAGCTACTACATGGACCCGTAGTCCAAGGTAGAACTACTCACGCTTCATACCGGAGAAGAAGGCCTCCGGGATGATCTCCACTCCGGCAGGGTGCCGGGAAGAGCTTCAGATCCCCCCGATCTAGGGACGATGGTGGCGGCGGCTACAGACGGTTTCGTGAAATATTGATCGGGTGTTTAGGGTTTTGGCATCGGGGGGACTTTATAGGCGAAGAGGCGGGGGGCCACGGTAGATTTGCACCCCAGCCCTAGGCCGCGCCGCCAGGGGTGTGGCCTCTTGGTGAGCCTCCTCCGTCTTGTATTCTGGCTTCGTGTTGCTCACGGTAAAATATTGATTTTGGCTTTTGTCCCGTCCAATTCCGAAAATATTGATTTTACGCCTACGAAACCAAAAGCGAAGAAAAGCAGTGTGCTTGTGGCAACTTGTTAATAGGTTAGTTCGAGAAAACATATAAAAACGCCTCAAAGTGTGGACAAAGCAAAGCAAAGTGGATACTAAACAAACATGGAACATCAAAAATTATAGATACGTTTCTGACGTATCAGCCATATGAACCGGCATCCCATTGATCGCGCTATAGAAGCGCCGAATCGTCGAGCCGAGTGTGGCCTCGATGCTGACCGGTGACGGTCAAGGTAGATGAGCCGGAGTCGATGCAGCCCCAGCCGATGATGGAGGAGGAGTTGCTCCAAGCCGCCATCCTCATGTCGCCGCTGGAGAAGGAGAAGCGGTGGGATGGCACCGCCTAGGCCCTGCACGAGTCCTGGATGGCCGCGCAGGCCCAGATGCCCCCTTCGCCGCCCGCGCTCCCGGCACCGCCTCCCGCTCCGGGCCCCGAGCGGCGCGTGGCCACCACCCCGGGTCTTTTTATTGTCATCGACGACGAGTAGGCGGCGTGCGGCAGCTGGACCAGGCGTCGACCTGCCAGCAGCAACGTCGGTTCCCCTCCACGCCACGGCACCCATAATATTGGTTTTTCTTTCTGTTGATATGTATAATTATTTTCAGCCGCTACAGACTCCCCCCGAACGGTCTGTCCTCCACCGCGTAAACAGACTAAATCAGACAGATTCGATGTCCAATATGCTGAAGCCCGTTGGAGTCGGCCTAACAAACTGCAGCGCTAGCATGCAGTTAGGGAGGTGCTGGGTCTCCCTCGCAAGCTTTCGCTGTCACACGCGCACACACTCGCTGGAGCATGATCATCCATGAAGGACGTACGTGAGGCGGTGACTGTGCTTAAATAAACACATAGGGCTGCCTGCAACTGGTGTTGCAGATTGGAAGATCAGAATACTGGCCGTGCGTTGCGAGCCGAGCCGACAGATAAGAGAATACAGTAATATCAGGAGCAGAAGGTGCGCACGTGTGCGTGCAGCGCAGAGCCACGCTGTCTGTCTGTCCAGCGTCAGTGCAGCTGGGAGCAGGCGAGCGAGCAGCACACTGCCAGCACTAGTTTATCCATCTATATCGTGCGCGTAGCATGACCGAACACGCAATAAACAAACAGCCGCGAGGAAAAGACGCCAACGCACCAGCAGAGACGGGAAAGAGGCAAGCAGGCAGGCAGGGGCAGGCGCCTTTTCCCTTTAAAACGGCAGGAGCACCGGTGCTCGGGAGCACAAAAATCTCCACTCGTTAGGCTACAAAGTTTCACTGGACAACTTCTAACAAACTGCAGCGCTACCCCTAAATACATGTGGACCAAACACGTGTGGAAAGCCCATCTACCCTTAAAGACGAAGATCTTCGTGTAACAATTGCTTCACGATCGCCTTCCCTCGGGAGTAGAGGTACAACTGTGACATGGGGCGGGGGCGTGTTATGTCCATTATGCGCGGTCCCGGATGCCAGATCACACACATAATGTTCACCTGTCCCGCAACCCACTTTCTATGGAACTTTAACCGAGAAGCCATGGGCCCCAAATGAGATGCTCAGGATCTTGGCGAGTTCCTTGAGACCCACGCAAATGAGTCTGGCAAGGGGCCGCCCTCTCTTATGGCTTGTTTTTGCTGCGATGTCATGGACCCTATGGACGGTGCGAATTAAAATGGTGATCGAAAAAAGTCTTTCTTCGGCGTGCCACCGACTCGATATTCAGAGTCTTCGCTTTTTTTTTTTTGCAGCAGTGGTACTTCGCTTTGTAGGCGCCAGGACAGGAAGAGCCTGGACGGTACACTTCGAGACCTGATCGAGAAGGCGCGTCGCATCTCTCCCTCTTCCACCCGGTCCTAAGCCCCTAGATGGGCGGTGGGATCCTCGTTGGTCTCTCCGATGTCGTTGTGCGTGCGTGCGTGCATGCGTGCGTGTGCGGGTGATGTTTGGGGGCTGGTTTGTGTGGTGTTGTGGCCCCAGCGTTTGTGTGTCGTGTTGTCGCACTTTGTTGTACTCTGTAAATGGATGATTGGTTTATTATAAAAAAGCTGAGCGGAAACCTATTTCGAGCAACAAACTGCGGCGCTGGCAGGCAGTTAGGGGGAGGGGGTGCTGGGTCTCCCTCGCAAGCTATTGCCGTCACACGCGCACACACTCGCTGGAGCATGATCATCCATGAGGGACGTACGTGAGGCTGTGACTGTGTGCTTATATAAAAGTATAGGGCTACAACTGGTGTTGCAGATTGGAAGATGAGAATAATGGCCGTGCGTTGCGTAGCCGATCGACAGATAAAAGAATATATCAGGAACAGAAGGTGCGCACGTGTGCGTGCGTGCAGCGCAGAGCCACGCTGTCTGTCTGTCCAGCGTCAGTTCAGTTGGGAGCAGGCGAGCGAGCAGCACTAGTTTATCCATCTGTCGTACGCGTACCATGACCGAACACGCAATAAACAAACAGCCGCGAGGGAAACACGCCAACGCACGAGCAGAGACGGGAAAGACGCAAGCAGGCAGGCGCCTTTTTCCTTTCCCATCGGGAGGAGAGCAGAGCAGGGGCAGCCGGGCAGGTAGAGACTGGGGGCCTGCACCTAGCCGCACGAGGGGCGCGCGGCCTGCCTGCCTGCGCTCGTCGCCGGCCGCCACCGCGGGTGTCGGTATACCCGTCTCGCTCTCGTGCTACTGACCGGTGGGACCGGACGGGGCGATGTTCCTGTACGGGTGCGGAGGACGCGGGTGTGGAGTGTGGACATGTGCGGGGGGTGGATGATTGTTGGCTGGCTGGCTGGACGCCCCCGCCCCGCACGTGGGGATAGTGCTGTCTGCAGCTCCGCGCTGACGGAAATGCCCTTTCTTACTTCTTATCAGGGGGTGTTTCGACTAGCTGCCATTTCCGTCGAGGTCAAACAGCCAACGCTTCCCATTTCCCCGACTCACCCCATTTTCGGTGTTGACGTGAAAAGCCATATTTGATCCAAAAAGGCTCGGTTACATTCTGGTTTAAAGCAACGTAGTATCTAGGGTCCTTTGAGTTTCACACACCAAATCTTGCTATTGCAACGAGCCCGAAGTGGATTCCCTGCTCTTTACTTGAGTAAACTCTGGGCAACAAACAACTTGTTTTTCCACCAAATGATAGCTATTTTTTCTCTTTTACGGAGTTCATAGACATTCTAAGTGAGTTCATGGACACTCCAGGAATATTGGAGCAAACCAATAATCAGCTTGCATCCATTAACTAAGGCAAGATGTGGAGTTTGGCTTGAGAACAATCAAAAACACATTTCTCCTTTGTTTGGTCTATATGCTCCCCGCCGAGAGAACCAACGGTGAACTAACTGTTGTATCATGTATACCATATTTTAAAATTAACTTATGTAGCATGTGTAACATACTACTACAAAAACAACGTACTATAAGAAGTATCCCATGTAGCACGTGTAACCCCGTATCACAAAAAGATATGTAAGATATGACGTAGCACAATAATAATTGTGTTACCGCGCGGTAATGTACCATAGTAAGTTGATATACGCAAATGAAACTAGTTACTGTACAAGTTTATGTTTTTGTCACTAACTAGTAGGTTTCTATCATCACCTACTAGCATTGCACACGCTCTTCTTAATTACTCCCTCGTATTACGAGAGCATCTCCACTCGGCTACCCCAAGACGCCAATCCGAACGCTGAAAATAGTTCCGGACGCCGAAAATCGGCTCAGTCGCGTTCGCAGAAACCTCTTTTCGTCCGAATGCGTGTGAACTTTGGTCCGGGCTTCCCAGGCCGTACCAAGGATCCCGGAAACGACCTGGGAATGCTGGACGAAGCGAAAGCGGGCTTGGGCCAGCTCTGTCGGCGAGACAATCCCATTCCCCCCACCCCACTCGCTCAGACTGCGGCGAAGAGCTCCCACCATCACTGTCGCCATGATTTCGCCGGCGGAGCTCCTCCAAGCCGAGACATGCCCACGCCTCTAGATTTGCTCGCCATAGTCGCCGCCCAGCGTGACGCCCATTCAGCAGCCGCTTCCACCGTCCGAATTTTGCCGTAACTCGGCTTCGCTGCGACTCCCACCACCACGCCCGCCAAGTGTTCGGCATTTGGCCGGTTCGGCCATGGATTTCGACGACGAGACTCGCCGTACTGCTCAAGGAGGAGAACGCCGAGGCCGCCGAAGATGCAGAGCACATGGAGATCCTCGCCTCCCTCGCCGTACTGCTCAAGCGTGGTGGTTCGGCGCCGGGTCGCCAAAAGTTTGTTTAAATTTACGCCGAACTTTGTTTAAAATTTCGCCGAACTATGATGGAATGTATGCCGAACTAGGCCGAACAATATTCTGTATTCATATTATGCCGTACTATACCGAAATCTGGACGAATTTAAGCTGAATTTGGACGGAAAAGGGTGTCCCGAAAACTCGTTCTGGAAACACGAGTAAAGAACTCGGCGTTTCTAGACAAAAACGTGTTTCATTCGGCCAAAGTTTGGTCCGAATTTCAAACGACCAGACGAGTGGGATGCTCTGAAAGAAGGGAGTAGTATCTACGGTTAACGGTATTTCTGACGATCTGGCAGAGGGATTACTGAACGAACCAGGCAGGGACAGGATCGTAAATCCTCGGATGCACAGCGAAAGCTAATGGCGTGTTTGACTAGAGCAGTGGTATAAAGAGTCCCCCCTCCCCCTAAATTTCAATTATTTCCAGTAATCGCATCGCAGGCGAGTCCAGTGAGTCCCTTCCCTCCCTCCTCTCCCCTCCTCTCCAGCGAGCGAGCGCGCTCGGATCCGGCTCATCCTAGGGTTTCCCACCCCGATCTAGCCGCTCGCCGCTCCGATTCGCGCCGCCGTCATGCCTCTCCAGCTCGGATCTCGCGGGGTGGTCTGATCTCAGCACGCGAAGCGGAGGAGGGGCCGTCCTCCCGGCTCGATTCCGGGCGCTCCGGCGCCGCTCGGACCGGGGATCCGCCCGATCCGTGCCATCCGCGTTCGTTTCTCCTGCCGGTGAGGAAACCCCGCCTTGCTTCGATTGTTCTTCTAGCGGTTGATTTTGTATTGCTGTCTCTGATGCGGTTCTCACCTTGCTCTCCAGTTTGTCTGCCGCCGATCCCATTTCGTGTTTCTGCCCTGCTGCCCTCGTGCGTGTGACGACGAGATGCAGCGCGGGAGCGAGATGAGGCCCGTGCACAACAGCGTCGACACGGTGAACGCGGCCGCCGCGGCCATTGTCTCGGCCGGGAGCCGCACGCAGCCCACCGTGGAGCCGGTTCGTGCCTCCGTCTATGCCCCATCCTGCGTCAATTTTACTGCCCTTCATGTTGCTGCCGTTTCGTATGATTTATAGGTCGGCTCGTTTGGGTAGCTTTGCTTTGGTGATTCTGCTGTTGCTCATGATTGCTTAGTGGGTCTATGCTTGATCACATATCTGCCTGCCTGCTGGCTTTTGCGATTTGATATGTGCCATGAGGAAAGGTAGGTCTGATGCATCACGCTGTCACATACTCACATGCGCTTGAGGCTTCTAGTTTGCATAGTTTGGTGCTGGGTACAAGCTTGGTGCACAATAGTTTAGATACTCCACTGAATTGTTAGAGTTTCGATGGGATATAAATGTTAATACGCTATTTGTGTCTTTTTTCGTGAATACTGTGTAGAATTATTTAAGTTACGAAGGAAAATAAATGTCACAGATTAGGTGTGTATGCTTTGAAATGGTGCTATGGTAGTTACGCACAAATTGATACTTAACGGCAGGTTTGCTTTGCTTATACTCAATAAGTTGACGTGTTAATTTTCGTGACATTGTTTAACATATATTTGGAAGTCTTGGCACTTCTATGTTGAATACAACCTACTGGAAATCAGGGTTTGCCCCTGCCCTGTACTTTTTTTGGAAGCTCCAATACCTGTTATTCGCTTCAGAAAAGTATTTATAAGTTCTATGTTTGACACGCATCAGTGCCACAATTTACCCTGGGATGAAACATACTATCAGCACTGAAAACACTCATGGAAATTGGCACTGGCAAAAAATATGAGTTGTCTCAGAAGAATAGTTGAAACAGTCCAGATGGGACAAAAATATTCTCTGTTAGCTGGCCATATGCCGCCAGCTATTGTTTTTATTTTTAATCCCTGGCCTTAGTTACTCCCTTTTTTAATACATGGCCTGCTGTTTAGGTGTTCATCCTGTTATGTTATTAGTGTCCATGTCACAGTCTTGTCTGTTCATGAAAAATTAAGGCAACGTGGTGTACCTATCATTGCTACTCTCCAGACCTTTTAGTTTGGACCACATGTAACAAAAGATCATTTGTAGCTTCTGTTTTATTACAATAGCAGCCACTACTTGCTGATGTGAGATCTCTCAGTCATGGTGCTAAGGTTTCAACCCTCTGAGTGAGGCCTAACTACATAAAAGGAAAAAAAATGTGGAGGATGTATGCGTTAGGATTTTGGGTTAATTATGGCCCCCTTGTTTCATAGTCCATTCGGCAGAGATCTCCATCTCCACCTTGATTGACTTGCATGGTTTTATTTATACTGTGTTTCTAGGTTAGGTTCAGGCTAAGTAACATGTTTACACACTTCTCTATCTTTCATTGACACAAACATCAAATAATAATTTCACTTGCTTTGTTTGTACTGTCAGTGTGTGGCATATAGTCACATTGTTATCATCCTTTCTTTGCAAAGTCACATCTATAGAATATGTATGCCTGAAAAAAGTGCACATGCTACTGGCTATACATAGACACAAGACATTTAACTTTCTTCAGTTCATGTTTTTAGAGTTGCCTTGCTTATTTACTCTCTCTGCCCCAAAATATAAGGTGCGCTATTTTTTGTTGGTCTTTGGTACCTGACTTTGATCACTACTATATATACTAAATTATATAGATTGGTAAAGTATGAATGGTATCGTTGGATTCTTCTTGCAAAATTCTTTCATGTCATATACTTTTATACTAATTTTGTGGACATATTATAAGTATAAATCATAGCCAAAGTTCTAAGTCGACCAGCGAAAATCAAGGGTGCCTTATATTTTGGGATGGAGGGAGTTCATTTTTATGCTGCCATATACAATCCACTTCAGAAAGACTGCACAATAATCATGTTTTGTTTGTCTACTAATGACTACTTTTGTTCATTTGCAGAGAAGGAAATGGGCTGATTGGTTAAGCGTATACTTCTGCTTTGGTTCTCAAAAGAATGACCGGCGCATCAGCCATGCTGTCCTTGCCCCAGAACCTGCATCTCAGAGGATAGATGCACCTGCACCAGCAATTCCAGATCATCCAACTCCCCAGGTTTTCCCCTTCATTGCGCCTCCATCATCACCTGCTTCTTTCCTTCAATCAGGATCTGCATCTATTGTACAATCACCGATGGGCCCTCCATCATTTTCGCCTCGCTCGCCAAATTCTCCATCGCCCACAGGGCCTCCATCCATCTTTGCTATTGGGCCATATGCACATGAGACACAGGTAGTCTCACCTCCAATCTTCTCGGCCTTCACAACTGAACCTTCAACAGCTCCTTTCACTCCCCCACCAGAGTCTGTCCATCTGACAACCCCTTCCTCGCCTGAGGTGCCATATGCAAAGCTTCTGACTTCGATCAACAACAGCAAGAATGGGGAAAGGGGTGAACTTCACTCATACCATATGTACCCTGAGAGCCCAATAGGGCGCCTCATATCTCCAAGTTCGATTTGTTCTGGTACTTCCTCCCCATTCCCTGACCCTGAGTCACAGGCTTCCTCAGGCTCCACATTCCCCTCCTTCCCAGTCCGTCAGACCCCAAAGATCTTGGATGGCGAGGGCATTGCTACGCAAAAGTTGATACCTCGCCATATTCGGAACAGTGGATCCCTTTTGGATGGCCATATTTCAGCTGCTGTACCTGTTGTGGACTTCTCTGCGCGACTTCAAAACAATGATCATGCTATGGATCATAGGGTCTCATTTGAGTTGACAGTTGAAGACGTCGCCCGCTGCCTGGAGAAGAAAACCGCGATTTCTGGAGAATCTGCTGCATCATCTTTTCACCTGTCATCCAACAACACTGGTGGCCACTCCAGAGAATCCAATGAGACAAGAGCAGGGCTGTATGTTGACGAAACATACCATGACTTGCCAGAGAAAGCACGGCGCTCCCTCTCCCTTCGCCTGGCCAAAGAGTTCAAGTTCAGCAATGTTGATGCTCCTCAAGCGGAGGAGACTGGCGCGCTCGGATCTGACTGGTGGGCAAATGAGAAGGTCGCCGCGATCACAACAGAGCCAAGGAAGAGCTGGTCCTTCCGCCCAATAGCACAGCCAGGGGCCAGCTAACCTCCGCACTGACCATAACCTTACAACAGCAAGATATAAGTTTTCTCTTTTGCTTCTTTTGCTCCTGTGCAAAACTGTAGCCACCGCATTCCCCAGACATGTCATGTCAACCGCAGGAGATGCCAAACTGTGCAAAAACTTTCAGGTTTTAGTGGTAAGTCGAAGTTAGATAGTAATTCGGCGCTCGGCTAGTCATCATCATCATATAAGACTAAAGATGATCCGCAGATTCTGGAATCCTCCCATGTGTTGCTGTTATTGCTGTCATTATAAAACTGCAAAATACATTTACCGGCATAGCGTTCTGTTGTATAATCCTGTTTGACCGACTTGCTGTTCCTGCACTGTTGCTGTGTATGTACATAATATACTAGTAACCAAATTGGTAGCAGAACTGCTCCTTTCAGCTGCATTGTCACGGGAACCTTGAGTGGCTTGACAGTATACTAGTACTATGATTTCCGTGTCGGATGAGAAGGTACTGTTCTGATGTTCATTGCATGATGATTCGGTTGTGCCAGATGGATTAGCTGGAAGTGCCATTGGCTTACCCAGGCTGCTGTGGTGGAAGGACCTTTTGTTGAACCATCTGGGTTCTTCCTTTCTAGACTTAGTTGCTTGGTACCATCCAAGGATTGCCAGTGGGTACATGATGGTGATGTTTCACTGACATGTGGCCTCTTGGCCCACCTGCCATAGTTACGGTTGATGATTTTTCTGCCTGATATGGTGATCATCGTATGGCCGCCTAGCAATTCGTCTCTTTTTTATTTACTGGGACTTCTAGAGAAAACTTGCTGGAAAAAATGGCTTGCTCTTGTAGTTTTACTTTCTGTGATGTTGTCTTGTTGCAGTCGAGAGAACCTGAATAGGGCCAAGAGGACAAAAAGAAAGAAAATCCTGATAGGGGCGCCTGGAGAAGTCTACAAAACCTGTATTCTGAAGCCACTGTCTGACGCAGAGATGGGCCACTAGAGATTATAGGGAGATCGCGAGACGTTTGAGTATTCGGCAAGAAATTGACGGGCAATAATGCTGCAAAAACTAAATATCACGAGCTCCTGTCCTGGCCCGGAAAAATCGTCAAGGAACTAAATATCACTAGCTTCTGTTCTTGCCCCGAAGAATCGTCAAGGAACACGTTGCATTACAATTTACAATGTCAATCTCAACAAGTTAATATGAACAAAAATGCCAGTCCGAAGAAGAAGAAGAAGCCAATAACAGCAACAACAAATCGTATGGTCCACCAAAAAAGAACATAAGCCTGTAAGATTAATCATGTTGCCAGAACAAAAAAAAAGAGTTAGGCTGCACCAATATCAGATTAGGTTGCAACAGAACTACTTAGTGATCTTCAATCAATGTGCTACGCATATTTTTCTTCCCGGTGGGGGCAGCAACTCGGCATCAATCCATGTCCATCTGAAAGCGAGCCAGCATTGCAGCAGGGAACACGAAATATCATACTACTGTGCTTCTCCACAGTCATGGGATTAGAGCATCTCCACTCGTTCGGTGTTACTAGGCCGAAATTCAGCGCTATTTAGGGTCGGATGGATGAAGCTTTCGGCTTAGGAACGGTCAGTTTTTCTATCGTGTTCCAAACCAAACCTAGAATCCGGCGATATATTTGAAAGTTTATCTTTCCGTCGGCAAAAACTCGCCCAAAGTGTTCGATAAAAACTCGTCAAAAACAGTTCAACAGAGACTCGCCCAAAACAGTTGGCGATGGCAAGTAGCCCATGTTTGGCTGTCAGATTATTACAAAAATCATGAAATTCGGCGATCGCTAGTCGACAGGGATGGGCTCCTCCACGACAGGCGAAGCCTCCACCGTAGCGGCTACGGCGGAGCTCGTCGACGGGTTCGAAGAGGTGGCGGAGAGCGTCAGCATGGAGCTCGGCGTGCAGGAGGCGGGGATCCAGAATGGCGTTGCGGTGCGCCATGTACCAAGCCTTGACCTGGGGCCGGGGGCTCATCGCCGAGGTGTCTTCGCCGCCCATGAGGAATTGCAGGTCAGTGTTCCTCTTCTTCACGACGAAGTTGGCCTTGAGCATGTTGAGCTTCTATTCTTGGTTCTGGAGCAGCTGGCTCCACCTCTCTTCGGCCTTCTCCTCCCTCTTCTTGGCATGGGCCTTTGAATCGGCAATGCACTTCTTGATCAATGTGTGAAGCCATTCGGCAGGCGGTCCCATGGCCTTCAGCGCCTTTGGCCTTCTTCTGGCTGATCTCCGGTCTTCCTTCATCGGCGGCTGGGGGTGGCGCCTCGGGGTTGTAGACGCCATATTTAGCCTTAGCGAGGGACACGCTAGTGTCCAGCCATTTCTGGCACTTCTCGATCCCGTCGAACACATGATGAAACTTGAACTTGGTCTTGGTGTCGTTGCAAAGAAGAGAGCACGGGCGAGCTGCAAGGCGAAGTGTCAGTCAAAAACGGCATGAACTCGGCGTAGGGTCAGCGGATTGTATTACCTTGTTGTCCATGCTTGTGCTGCTTATTGGGCGATGCTCGATTTCTTCTAGAATAACATGCCATTTGCTACACGCTTGTTGCTTGACCACCCAATGATTTGTCATGGTCTTCTCGCCGCGTTCGATGTGGAACTTGTTGAACACCGGATCCAATAGGTTGCGGTCATCACATGCTTCACTCGCCTCCAGTAGTTCTCCGAGTTTTGGTTCGCTTCGGTGATGGCGTCCATGCTCACTGACTACCATGCTTCGGCGAGGCACATGTCCTCAAGGGTGGGCCACTTGACGCGGGGCTCCATTAGTGGTGTCGTCCTCGGCTTCCTCTTTCTCTTCCCCTTGCCCTTGGTCGTCACCGACGCGTCCTCTTAGGCTTCCTCCTCATCCTCGCATTGTGTCTGGTCGCCTGGTTGTCAGCGAGATCCTACTAGTCTAGGCCATGCTCGGCATTGTTGCATTACTGCTCTTGCGTAAAGAACGAGATTCCGGCCACGGTGGAGCCGGACGCGATCATATCCGCCATGTACAAGTCACCCGACATTCTGCTGAACATGTTGCGGGTGTCTGTGTTGCCAAACTAGACGGCGAAGGAGCTGCTACTGTCAAATGTAAGAGGGCTGCATCGCAACGTCGGCGATGGCCTGACGTATGCGGGAGAGCTGGCGTAGGGGACGTTGATGTCGATGTTGAAGTCCGGCGGGCGAGGTGGATGGCAGTGGGGGAAGAGCACATTGGGGTTGAATCCGCCGTCGAACTCGGGGGACGACGAGAACCTCTAGCGCGGGTTCGCCTGGCTCTCCTGGAAAATCGTCGGCGAGATCGGCGAGAAGCCCTTCGGAGATCCGATGCTGGGTTGGCTTCCTCACGGCACGCCGTACTGCCCGGCGTGAAGAGGTGGATGGCCCATGGCCGCTCAAGCGGCGCTTCGTATCATGATCGCCTCGCGCTTCTTCTTCTGCGTCCTCTCTTTCTGGCTTTCTGTTTAGATCTTCCTCCGCCGGCAATCCTTCGGCCAGGCTGCGTCGGTCCATCCTTCCGGCCACGACGTCATTGCTCTCGGCTTTCTTGGCTTCGGCTTCTTTCGTCTGCCGTCGGTGGTGCGGGGTTTGGTGAATCTCTTGGGCGGCATGGCGGGCGGGAGCTCGGGGAACTAACGGGAGTTATGGTGGGAAATGGATAAGAAAGATGGGAGCTCGGCCTTCTATCACTAACAGCCTTGGCCCACCTGTTTTTTCGCTTTATCCGGAGTTTCCAGGCCGTACCCGCAGTGCTAGGTTTTGCCTGGGAACGTCGGATGAAAGTTGAACCAAATCCGGCTAAATTCAACGTTGAAACGCGACTAGGAGAAAACTCGCCGTCCGGATGAAAAGACCCACCTGGGAAATGCTAGTGGAGATGCTCTTAGCAACAGATTACGGAGAATATGAAAACATGATTAGCAGGGATTAATCAAGGGGACAGAAACAGAAAGACTGGCTATGGCTGGGGATTCAGACAAGGGATAACGTTGATCCCGCACCAAACCCCTCCAACCCCACCCCCTTCCACCTCAGCAATCAGTACTACTCTGCTCGACCTCTCCTCCTCCTCCGTCGTCACGCCACCGCCGGTAAGCCTAAGCGTGCACAGAACCGCCGACGTCGCCGTCTCAGGGCCCGGCGATGTTCCTGCAGATTCTTTTCCGAATCAATCATTGAAAGGTCCATGTTATTACTGCTACTAGTAGTAGTTACGCTCAGTGACAGTTACTTCTGTGGCACCAAAAGCTGAAAGTGACCTCCCTAAATTACACCATAATCATGGTCCTACCAAGCCAAGAGTCCTTTTAATAGATTGGAATTTTCACCTCCTCTGTTCTGTCCCAGTCCCAGTCATCATCATGTGATTCATTCATTCATGTCCAATCAGACTCAGAGCCCAGTGATAATCCTAGTTTAAAGGAAAATCAGGAACAGAAAGAGCAAGAAGAAAATGTGGTTTTATTCCTGTTGCCAGAAGGATCCAAGGCCAGTCGGCATCAACTGCTAATTAGCAGCGGTTTATCCTCTCCCTAATCATGGTGTATGGTCATGTGAGGAGAGGAGGTGGTGAGAGCACCGTGGCAGAGGTGATCCAGCTCCACATGAGCCAACCATAAAATCAAAAAATATTTCTCCTTCTTCGTTTTGGTGTGGACATTGTCCCATCGATTGGTAGAGAGGGGAGGCAGCAAAAAAATATCCAAGTGGGGCAATCTACTAGGAGGCCATGTGGAACGTGCCAAGTGTTCCATTCCTCCTCCTCCTTCTCTGAAGAAGAAGAACCACATGTCAGGCCATGTCGTGACACCCCTTGCTAGCTGCTGCCGGTAGGTAGTTTCTGCACAGGCTCGAGGCTCGTCGTCATCTTCTTCGACCTCCTCCCTGGATTGGGATCCATGGAGGCCTGCTGATCGAGCTGGTGGCTTCCTGGTACGTCCTCGTGCATGGTTGCGCGCCCATTAGCTGATTGGTATTGCTGTTGAGGTCGTCCCGTTCTTGCTCTTGTTTGGTAGCTAGATGGTCCTGCTAGCAGAAAGGCACAGATCTTGCAATTGTCCATAGCTAGGCCACGGATTGCAGAATTCAGTTTCCGGATTTATCGGTGGAGAGTTGGTTAGGTAGCTCGATCTGAGAGCGGTAATATCCGAGAGGAGATTCTCTGTCGGATTCAGTCGCCGTGTCGAGAGAAAGAAACCGAGTCAATCTTCTTCAGCTGAGCAATAATGGCGATGGAGCCGACGGTGAAGGTGGCGCTGGGCACGGCGGCGTTCGCCATCTTCTGGGTGCTGGCCGTGTTCCCGGCCGTCCCGTTCCTGCCCATCGGCCGCACGGCGGGGTCGCTGCTTGGCGCCATGCTCATGGTGCTCTTCAACGTCATCACCGCCGACGAGGCGTACGCGGCCGTGGACCTGCCCATCCTGGGCCTGCTCTTCGGCACCATGGTGGTCAGCGTCTACCTGGAGCGCGCCGACATGTTCCGCCACCTCGGCAGGCTGCTCTCGTGGCGGTCGCAGGGCGGCAAGGACCTGCTCGTCCGCACCTGCGTCGTCTCCGCGCTCGCGTCGGCGCTCTTCACCAACGACACCTGCTGCGTCGTCCTCACCGAGTTCATCCTCAAGATCGCGCGCCAGAACAACCTGCCGCCCAAGCCGTTCCTGCTGGCGCTGGCGTCGAGCGCCAACATCGGCTCCGCGGCCACGCCCATCGGCAACCCGCAGAACCTCGTCATCGCCGTG
The DNA here is from genome assembly GCA_023614405.1 of Avena insularis. Classification (NCBI taxonomy): domain Eukaryota; kingdom Viridiplantae; phylum Streptophyta; class Magnoliopsida; order Poales; family Poaceae; genus Avena; species Avena insularis. The sequence goes on from CM042695.1 coordinate 393,814,198, forward strand.
CAGAGCGGGATATCGTTCGGGGACTTCGTGTTCGGGATCCTCCCCGCCACGCTCGTCGGCGTCGTGGTGAACGCGGGGATGCTGCTGTGTTTGTACTGGCGGGAGCTGTCGGACGAGAAGTGCGTCGACGTGGCGCACGACGACGCCCTAGAGGTCGTGGAGGAGGACGATGTCACCTCGCACCGCTTCTCGCCGGCCACCATGTCGCACCCGCGCGGCAGGAGGGGCGCCAGGCCGATCGACGGCTCCGGCGCGCTGGACGCGGCGGCCGGATGCGAGGCGCACTGCTGCTGCGAGCCGGTGAAGCCCGACGCCGCCGACGCCAACGGCGTGGACGCGAAGGTCGGGATTCACCAGAGGAAGGGCGTTGCCGGCGGCGTGGTTGGGAGGAAGGAGGAAGAGTACAGCTCGGTGGAGGAGAAGGAGGAGGTGGCCATGGAGGAGTGGAAGAACAAGCTGTGGAAGACGTGCGTGTACGCCATCACCTTCGGCATGCTCGCCGCGCTGCTGCTGGGGCTCAACATGTCCTGGAGCGCCATCACCGCCGCCCTCGCGCTCATCGTGCTCGACTTCAAGGACGCCCGCCCCTGCCTCGAGAAGGTAACTGACCAAATTACTGTGTGCTTCTTCTTCTTCAGTCTGTCTGCACTTGAACTGAACTGAAACTTGAACAACATGTGTGCAAAATCGAAATTTTGTTTTACTCTTGGAATTTTTGCGCTTTTATCAGACTCAAAAGTGGAACTGTTGTTTAAAATTCATCCAGTTTTACTCCTGTTTACAGTAAATTAGAAAAAAGAAGCTAGAATCTGTAGACCAGTTTTACTCCTGTTGGCACTATGTTCTTTCTGTAACTGAAACTCACACTGCAGTTTGTCATTATATCATAGTAATCAAAGCTTCAACTGTATCAGATACAATTGAATTGAAACGATGGTAGTTTGGTGTTGTTTATCCTGTAGTACCAGATTGTTGCTTGCTTCGGTGTTGCTGACAAATGAAAAATTTCAGGTCTCCTACCCACTGCTGCTCTTCTTCTGCGGGATGTTCATCACCGTGGACGGCTTCAACAAGACCGGCATCCCCAGCGCGTTCTGGGAGTTCATGGAGCCATACGCGCGCATCGACACGCCGACTGGTGTGGTCATCCTTGCGCTTGTGATCCTTTTCCTTTCGAATGTGGCGTCGAATGTCCCCACCGGTTAGTTCTTCTTCCCCCTCCCATCGCCTGAAACTGAAAATATGCTCAACTCCTCAGTGCCAACTGTCCTGGCATATAGAAATCAGAGTAAACCACTACCTAATTTTCCCCACAATTCATGATCCAATGGTCCCAAAATGTGCAACACCACAGTTATTCAGAACACGGTAAGCAGGAAAACGAAACTCTAGCATATGATCCAGTCCTGACTAGTTGTGCAATCATGCCTGGATATATACCAGCCAGACTGTCAGGTCCCAGCTTCTTCCAGATTGGCCAATAATTCTACAGACAAGAAACAGTTGAACGATTTCTTCATTCCATGCACCACAATATATATATACCTGACTGACACACCGCATTGTGCTTTGCTCCAGTCCTCCTCCTCGGCGCGCGGGTGGCGGCGTCGGCGGCAGCGATCTCGCCCGGCGCGGAGACCAACGCGTGGCTGCTCCTGGCCTGGGTGAGCACGGTGGCCGGCAACCTCTCCCTCCTGGGCTCCGCCGCGAACCTCATCGTCTGCGAGCAGGCGCGCAGGTCCCGGCAGTTCGGGTACACGCTCTCCTTCTTCAGCCACCTCCAGTTCGGCTTCCCGGCCACGCTCGTCGTCACCGGGATCGGGCTCCTGCTCATCAAAAGCAGCTGAAGTTGAAGGACCAAGAGAGATCGTCAGTACAGGAACATATGGGTATAGCTATGTGTAAAAATTTATGAATTTGTTGGTAACGTTCAGGCCGTTGTGGCCTGTGGGGTGACGATCTGCCATAAGAAGCTGGGAGGCTGATAAGCACAGATGGTGATGCCATGGGTGCTTGGAGGCTTTTTGGGTTTGTACATACATTCTGTATTAAAAAGTAAAAGATGTACATTTTGGAGTAGCTGGTATATGGTAAGTTGAAGGAAGTGTATATTGATTGGTTCAGCATTCTGTTCTGTTGTTATTTACAAGTCGAAGAAGAATTATTACAGGTCACACAATTGGATGTTAGTTCATTTTAACTGACATTTGCTAACCAAGTGGGTATAGCATCCAACTAACACGTTGGCTCCTGGCCCCATAGTGCCATCCTGGAATACTGCAGCCCATGTGCAACCTGTCAATCAAACATTCATCAAACATACATACAGAATAATAAAATGGTTATAATGATATAATCACATATCAAATATCTAAGGGTCTCTTTATTATGGATGACTTTAAATATGCTAGAATATGAAAGATGCAAGATTACAATGTCGTGATTCAACCACAGGAAAAAGAAAAGAATCTTTCCAAGAGTATTGTGATTTACAAGTTGAAGGGAAAAAAATACAGGTTAAACAATGAGTAGGGATTTCCTGATCCCGAGCTCCATAATCCCTTTATTTATAAAATATAGAAAATCATGTTCACAAGTTTTTAAAAAATATAAAAAAAATTCTGGATGTATCCTGCAAAATATAAAAACAATCTTTATGTTTATGTGCTAACCTACAGGATGGAAGATAACTTCCACGTAATCCCTTGCTCGGTTGAAAAGTGGTGTGGTCTCGTAGATCAAATGACGAACCGACAGCAAAGTGTACTTTTAGGAATGGGACTCCACTGTATACTGGATATTCCATCGATAAGGATGTGTGTTGGTCTGCTGCAGTATCTAACTCACGGATTCGATACAACAAAAGAAACTTTTGTGATAAATGATAAAAAGGATGAAATTGTTCTTACTAATGGGGATATATATATCATATTTGGTTTAGAAGACCAGGGTTTGGACCCTAGATCCATAGTCGCTGAAGAGGGAATGGAAGCAAGGTTACATGTACCAACACACTGGCTAAATCCGAAAATAGAAAATCTCGTCATTGATGACTTAAATGATATCGTGGTTTGTGGAACCCACGATGACGAGTTTGTCCAGAAGACCATATTGGTGCTCAACAACACAGTCATTGCGCCGTTTTCTGCCACCATTATTCCGAAGTCCATGGTACAAGATCTTGGACGAGTTCCAAAATTAAATTGGAACTTTACACTACAGTTCACTTTGGAGACACTAAAGGGTTGTAAACGTGGAAAAGCAATAAGACATTGACCAAAGGGAAATTTGGCAGCACTACATGTACACCGTAATATTTAACTACTTTTTCACCATAACTATTTCTTAACCAGATTTCATATATTTTCTCCTGTAGTACATGTATTTCGAGAAAATAAAACACGCTTCTGCTCCGGGCTTTGACACATTGCTTTGTATGATCCCACTCATGAGGAATTGGACAGAGAAACAAGCGAAGAAAAGAGACAAAGACGACATGAGATATGACCGTGGGAAGGGCAATGGAAAAGATTTATTATTGTCTGTATTTGTTTCAGTAACTCATGTTCAACAATAATAAATTATTTTTTACATACAAGTTGACAACGATATTACTCTTGAGCATAGACGCTCGAAAGTAAATAGAGCGAGGAAATTGCGCATAACATCACTTGTTGGTGTTGGTTTTGCACATAACACAATCTAAGATTTATTTTGCACAAAACACCAGGTTTTGCTGTAAATTGTTGTACAAAACACTAATTTCGTCATCAACAAGGTAAATATCTAATTAAGCATGTAGGGCCCATTGACAGTGCCTCCAGGTGGTTGCTGGTCTTGTTACGGTTCGTCCACGGACAAACAAACATCAGTACATGTGATTCTCTCTCCTTATTCTAATCTCTAATTAAGCTAGCTTAAACTTGCTATATTAATCAAGACTATGAGAGGAATTGACCTAAAAATTTGTCTTCTCTTTCTAGTCCGGCAATCCAACTCTCGACATGACCAGTTCCATCTAAGTTTGGTTAAGGTGAATTTATGTTGGAGGCAACAATACGGAACCGGTACAGACCTTTGCAAGAGATAAGGCAATCAGGAGGTGGCTCTTCTAAACCCATCTAGGTTCCGTCCCTCTCGGCGGCGATGCCTACGGTCTGTTCCTTCTCCGTTGGCCTTAGGGCATTGGAAGTGTGGCAGACCATGGTCTCTCGCCGGCGGGAGGATTCTCGTCCTTTGTTTAGGATTTTTTTCGAGTGTCTTTTTTAGGATGTTGAGGCGGCGGCTACGTCCTGAAGTCAGAATAAGGTCCTTCTCGTCCTATCCTCACTCCGGTGGTGCGTCTAGCCCCGACAGATGGCGCGTGGAGTTGTGTGTTCAGCAGATCTTTTGGAATCCGGTCGTTTTTCATATTCATCGATGTTGTTTGAAGTCAGTCTCTTCCGATCTATGGTTGTCATCTTCGGTGACGTTTGCTGCTCTGGTGCGTTTGTCCTTTCGGGTCTTAGCACGATGACTTTCCGTCCGTCTACTACAACAAGTTTTGTCTGGCTCCGGTGATAGAGGGGCGAGGACGGCGGCGCGTCTTCGGATCGTGCTAGTGTTCGTAGTCATCGCTAGGTGGTCCAATGACCTACTTATATTTTTTATTACTTTTAGAACTCTTTGTATTGATATTGATGATTATTAATAGATCGGTAGAATTTCGCAAAAAAAAATGTTGGAGGCTAGGTAAGCACTGCTAGTGGGTAATACGTGCCTAATTCGTTGTCTATCTAGTTAATAACGAGGTTAGTGTTTTGTGCAACAGATTACATCAAAACTTGGTGTTTTGTGCAAAAAGTATCTTAGATTGTGTTTTGTGCAAAAACAGCACCAACAAGTGGTGTTTTCTGTAATTACTTTAAATAGAGCCGAATGGTTTCGGAAGAGAAATAACTAGTTCAAAAAAGGGCTCTTCAAAACAAAAAAACCTACTACTGCAACATCTTCGCAGGAGGGGTTGCATTATGTTGTTTTTGTTTTGAAGAGCCTTTTTTTGAACTAGTTGTTTCTCTTCCAAAATCATTCACTTTGTTTACTTTTGAGCGTCTATACTCAAGAGTAATATCGTTGTCAATCTGTATATAAAAAATATTTTGTTGTTGTTGAAAATGAGTTACTGAAACAAATACAGACAATAATAAATCTCTTGCATTGCCCTTTCCACGGCCATATATCATGCCGTCTTCGTCTCTTTTCTTTGCTTGTTTCTTCGTCCAATTCCTCATAAGTGGGGTCATATAAAACAATGGGTCAAAGGCCGGAGCAAAAGCGTGTTTTATTTTCTCGAAATACATGTACTGCAAGAGAAAATATATAAAATATGGTTAGGAAATAGTTGTGATTAAAAAATAGTTAAATATTACGGTGTACCTGTAGTGCCGTCAAATTTCCCTTTAACCAGTGCCTTATTGCTTTTCCACGTTTACAATTCTTTAGTGCCTCCATAGTGATTCTTTAGTGCCTCCATAGTGGACCGTAGTGTAAAGTTGTTCCAATTTAATTTTGGAACTTGTCCAAGATCTTGTACCAGCGCGTACATGGACTTTCGAATAATGGTGGCAGAGAACGGTGCAATGACCGTGCCGTTGAGCACCAATATGGTCTTCTGGACAAACTCATCATCGTGGGCTCCACGAACCACGATATCATTTATTAAGTCATCAATGACGAGATTTTCTGTTTTCGGATTTATCCAGTGTGCTGGTACCTGTAACCTTGCTTCCATTCCCTCTTCAGCGACTATGGATCCAAGGTCCAAACCCTGGTCTTCTAAACCAAATATGGTATATATATATCCCCATTAGTAAGAACAATTTTATCCTTATCATTTATCACGAATGTTTTTTTGTAGGATCAAATCCGTGAATTAGATACTGCAGCAGACCAACACACATCCTTATCGATGGAATATCCAGTATACAGTGGAGTCCCGTTCCTAAAAGTGCACATTACTGTCGGTTCGTCATTTGATCTACGAGACCACACCACTTTTCAACCGAGCAAGGGATTTCGTCGAAGTTATCTTCCATCGTGTAGATCAGCACAGAAACATAAAGATTGTTTTCATACGGTATGATAAAAAAAAGCAATGAAATTCTGATAATAAAGAAACGGATAGGAAGTCATGCACAGCACGGGACAATCCGGCAGAGAGAACCGGACTGGCCGGTATGTAGTGCACCGGACAGGCCGTCGTGCAGCAAGCCAGACAGACCGGCGAGTATATATATGACACACGCAACAGACTGAAACCCTAGATTTTCTTGAGATTGATGCGTTGTAGGATTGGTGAGCATGACTCATAGCAATAACCTAGATTATTTGGACGACTAGTGCTTTCGATATACGCATGAGACCGATGAACATAAACCCTACCAATGATGAACTCTAGCATTGATTAAGGCCTAGCTTTGATTAACCATAGCATTGAAGTGGAATACATACCTCGAAGGGTGGTGCGGATGTATAGAAGGTTTAGTAAGACGAGGCCGGTTTTCTGGGAGAGTAGCTGCTCGTCGCATCGTCTTGCGTCGACTAGGCGGGTTGTGACGAATTAACCGAAGCATGCACCTTCCTTCCAACCAATGCGGCGATCAAAATATGCGTCAAAGTCACATGAGAAGAGAAAATTCCAAAAGAAGGTGACCAGCCTGAGCTAGGGTTTTGACGTGGGCGGGGAGAAGAGAAGTCCCACGAATATAAATAGCATAAGGCAGCGTGATCGCGTGGTGTCCAGGGGCCGAACAGTCCGGCAACAGTTCAGAAGACTGTCCGGCGCCCAGTTGGATTGAATTGGGCCAGATCTAAGCCCACATGAGGCGCCAGCCATTCTTTTATATGCCGGACAGTCCGTCGACCACTAAGCACTGCTTGAACCATATGAGACTTGTTCTTTTGTTTGTTATAAGCAAAGTTTTAAATAGCTGGCTAGCCCCGCTATAGCCTTTTTCGGATGATGTGGCTAAGTGCAATAGCCGGCTAAAAGGTGCGAAACTCTTTAAATAGCCGGCTATAGTCTATAGTCGGGCTATAGCTGTTTCCGGAGACCACGGCTATAGCCCATAGCCGGCTATTTAAAACATTGGTTCTAAGTGCAGGCTCAGACTTGTCAAGCATGGAGATACCGTTGCTGTCATCTTTGCTAAAAGTATTTGAGTGCAGCACATCCTTCCGTGTCCAACAGGGTAGATTGGTAGACCACATGACCAGCCCACTGAGAGTCGTTGACGTACACCCAATGGGCCGGCACAAGCGCACTGCCAGTCAGTCGGTGGCGCCTTGGAACGAGCCAGACCAGCCCACCTCCGAAAATCGCAGCACTGATCCAAATCCGGTCGTCTCTCCGGTGATCAAGTGTTCTCTGTCGGCGGTGAGGTGCGATGACCATGTCATCTGTTTATACTCTGCAAGCTCGATCGTCTCCAGTTTCTCGCTGCGGCTCCATCCTCGTGCTAACTCTAACTGATTCATCTTAATTAACTGCAGTTTCCGTTGAAGCGCGTACCATGGGTCCTGCGGTTCTCTTCTTCCTCGTGCTTGCTGCTGCAACACCGCTGCTCCTGGCCTGGCAGAGCTCGGCCTATTATTCCACGGCCAAACCCTCAACAACTTGGATTAACAACGACGATTTCTTCGACAGCCGCCGCTACTATGGCCGCAACATCTTCACCATAGTACAACACCAAGCTCGCTCTGGCGTTGCACCTTTCATCGCCGCAGGGTTCTTCTGTGTCTCCTCCTCCTTGTCCCCGTGCGACGAGTTCCTCTTTGTGGTATATATTGACACCTCCATTGATACCATCGATAGCATTCGTAGTGCACAGATAGTCTGGTCCGCCAACGGGGTTCGCCCTGTCAGAGAAAATGCCACCCTTGAGCTTACTGCAGGTGGAAACTTGGTCCTCTGTGATGCTGACGGTAGCCACGTCTGGTCAAGCAACACCTCGAGACGATCTGTACATGGCATGAAGATCACCGAAATCGGCAATCTGGTGTTGTTTGATCACAGGAATGCAACTGTGTGGCAGTCATTTGATCATCCCACTGACACATTGGTCCCTGGGCAGTCACTTGTGGAAGGTATGAGGCTCACACCAACTAATTCTGCAACAGATAAGAATAAGAATCAGTTCTATATCACTGTATGCCCGGATGGATTATATGCTTTTGTTGAAGAATCACAACTCTACTTTTCATTTACTACAAGCCAAAACATGACAGGAAATCATCCCACAAAGGTCACATTCATGAATGGAGAACTCGAAATCTCTGGGAGGCGTAAAACAGAGCCATATTATTATAATACTATCGAACTGCCAGAATCTAACTCCGTTCAGTACATTAGATTAGAGTCTGATGGACATCTAAGGTTGTATGAGTATGATTTGTCTACCAGTTGGAGAGTGGCGTATGATGTTATGCGACTTGATGACTGTGATTACCCAACAGTTTGCGGAGAGTACGGGGTATGCACCGCGGGGCAATGCACATGTCCGATTGAGAATAGTTCAAGTACAAGCTACTTCAAACCGGTGGATGATCGGAAACCAAATCTTGGCTGCACACCAATAACTCCAATCTCTTGTCAAGAAATACGACATCATCAGCTGTTGACCATTCCCAACGTTACTTACTTTGACCACAGCCACACGGTTGTGAATGTAACAAGCATCTATGAATGCAAGCAAGCCTGCTTGAAGAACTGCTCCTGCATGGCCGTTTTGTTTGGAAGTGGAGAAGGCGTTCCCCATGGAAAATGTGAGTGGGTGACAAAGGTATTCTCTTTGCAGTCAATACAATCTGAAAATAGTGGTTACCACTCCTCTGCTTACCTCAAGGTGCAAGTTAGCCCCTCTAACAAAAACAGAGAGAAGGTCCAGCTTAGCCCCTCCGATGAAAACAAAAGAAAGTTGGTGTTAGGTGCTACACTTGGAACTGCTATTACTCTTGTATTGCTTGTCATTCTTGTCGCTCTTTATCTACAAAGGAGGAGGAAGTATGAAGAGAAAGACGAAGAATTTGATTTTGATCAATTATCAGGAATGCCGACGAGGTATTCTTTTGAAAAGTTGAGCGAATGCACTAGAGGGTTCGGTAAGAAGCTCGGAGAAGGTGGGTTTGGGTCGGTTTTTGAAGGGAAATTAGGTGAAGAGAGAGTTGCCGTGAAACGTTTGGAAGGCGCTGGACAAGGAAAGAAAGAATTTTTAGCAGAGGTCGAGACTATTGGCAGCATTGAACACATCAATCTTGTTGGGCTGATTGGCTTTTGCACAGAGAAATCTGAGAGGCTTCTGGTATATGAATATATGTCAAGAGGGTCACTTGATAGGTGGATCTATTACCGCCATAACAATGACCCCCTCGACTGGTGCACCCGATGTAGGATCATAATGGATATTGCCAAGGGCCTATGCTATCTTCACGAGGAGTGCAAGCGAAAAATTGCTCATTTGGACATTAAGCCACAAAACATTCTCTTGGACGATAACTTTAATGCCAAAGTGGCAGACTTTGGACTATGTAAGTTGATAAATAGGGATCAAAGCAAGGTAGTGACTATGATGAGAGGAACACCTGGATATCTGGCACCTGAATGGTTGACATCTGCGATCACTGAAAAAGTCGATGTCTACAGCTTTGGAGTTGTTATGATGGAAATAATAAGTGGAAGAAAGAACATTGACAACTCGCAGCCCGAGGAGGATGTTCATCTCATAAATTTGTTAAGAGAAAAAGAGCAGAACAATGAATTGGTTGATCTGATCGACAAGCATAGTGATGAAATGGTCTCTCGCGAGGAGGAAGTAATTCGAATGATGAGGCTCGCTGTGTGGTGCTTGCAAAATGATTGCACCCGAAGGCCCTCCATGTCAACAGTGATCAAGGTATTGGAAGGTGCGGCGCGCATAGAAACTTTTGATGCAGATTCAATCATGTTTGTTCAAGATAACCCATCCGCATACTCAGCCCCATCTCAAGCATCCATCTTATCGGGCCCCAGGTGAAGACTAATGGGCATAACAAATTTAAATTTTACTTCTTTTACTTTGTGTCTTGTCCTATTTGAACTTTGGAAGTATGTTTGGAATGCCATCAGAAGGATAATGATGTCCAGGTCAATTCAACAAAATTGTAATCTGAACAAGGTGTTTATAATATACACAATGCTCAAGTTCAAAAAAAAGAAAAAGAAAAAACAGTGGTACCATGTGCTGTATTTTCTCAATGTGCTCTTTAAGTTGCAGCTCGCAATGTACTAATATGCAGTTAAGGTATACCTAGCAGCTTCATTGTTTAACTTCCAAAGTAGTGAAAATGGAGCACTAAGATTTAGAGAGCAGATCGAAAGTACCCAGAAACTAACTATTGTACCATCATTTCAGAATCCTCTTATACCCGGTCTTGCTCCCATCTACTGAATCTTATACTAGCTTAATTGTGATTCCGAATCTATAGCTCTGTAGATTCTGAATCTGATTCCAGCCCATTGCAATTCCATCTATCTATTTTTTTGTTAAGGGGATCCTATCTTTTTTTCTTGTTTGGTAGTCCTTCGGAATCGAGTCATTAAGATTTAAAACAAAATTCTAACTCAAGAATCCAAAATACTGAACCGAGCTGTGAAGCAGATGTGGAAGGGGAAGGCGGAACCTGGAGATGCATAGGCTCCGTGGAGGCGAAGCGGAGGTAGGTGGCTGCTGCTACGCTCTACTAGCTGCCGCAGGCCGGAGGCGGCACGCGCACGGGAAGAACGCCTCTCAGCACCGCCTGCCGTCATGTGAGGTTAAAGTGGGCGAGGCAGCCAGGGAGCTCTTCGCCACAGTCTAGACGAGTGGGTGTGGAGAATGGGATTGTCTCACCGACAAGGTTGGCCCATACCGTTTTCGCTTCTTTCGGCGTTCTCAAGACGTTCTCCGGATTCTGGGTATGGCCTGGGAAGTCCGGACCAAAGTTTTCCTAAATTCGGACGAATCCGAGGTCGTGTGAACGCGACTAGGCAATTTTTTTGCGTTTGGACAAAAAAATCGCCCTGGGATCAGCGTCCTGGGAACCCGAGTGGATATGCTCTAAGGCTATGTTTTGATGTATGCATTGGGCCTAGACATTGGGTATTGGGGCATTCAAGAGCCGAATATCTAAAACTTGAGCGTTTGGATGTACTTGGTATTCGGGCTAGACATTCGGGCTCGATATTGAGATGGCCCAAATCAACTAGCAAGACCTCCTCCCGAAAGACGAGCCTCACCCCTCGACATTGCGTGGTATTCGGCCGAAGCGTTTTTTCCTCTCGTTCCCGAGCGTCACCCCTAGACACCGCCGCCTCCCTCCTTCTCCGCCACCAACGAGGATGGGCACCGCCGCCTCCCTCCCCGACCTCGCCGCCTCGACCCCGCTGCCTCCCTCCCCGACCTCGCCGCCTCGACCCCGCCGCCTCCCTCCCCGACCCCGCCGCCTCCCTCCCCGACCTTGCCGCCTCCCTTCTTCTCCGCCTCCGGCTAGGCTGGACACCGCCGCCTCCATCCTCCTCTCCGAACCTCAGATCGAGCGAGGGCATAGGTAAATCGAGCAACCACCGGCGGCCTCCATCCTCGGGCCTCCATCCTCCAGCCTCCATCCTCCAGCGGCCACCGGCGCCGTTGCCCTCCACCTCGGCCTCCATCCCCTCCGCTTGTTCCTGCCTCCCCCCTCAAATTCTCTCTCTGCAAGATTTGACCATCCAAATGCAATACACCACTTTGACCATCCAAACAAGATTTGTCATTCAACTAGGATATCAATTCTAGCTACCAAATATCTAAACATCCAAACAAAAATATTGACATTGATCTCAATGCAAATGTCCCATGGTTTTGATATCTCAACGAATGCAATGCCTAGCCTCCCAATGCATACATCCAAACGGAGCCTAAGAGTATCTCTACGAGCGGCCAACATAACAACACCCTCTATAGGCATATTGGGTCTCCGGATGGCAATGGGTACCCGCCCCTCGCGAACCCGACGGGTACCCGCATCAAACGGGGGACGGTTTGGTTGAGAAATAGACCCGCGGGTCTACTTATCGGTAAAGATTTAGACCCGTCGGGTCTAGCGGAGGCGGGTATGGGGTAGCAAACCCATACCCTCTAACCCGCAGACCCGTTTATGATATCTGATGGCCCACATGTCATTAACTCCCACCTAAACAAAAACTTTGACCAGAAAAAAGCAGGCCTAATCCCACACCAGTACACCACGACCACGAGTACACAATCCATGACATAACCCCACGTCTCCACCCGTCCCCACGACCACGACCAGGCCAAGCCACGATTTCCTTTTCTTATCCTCGTCTCTCCCATCTTGCAGCGGCTCCGCAGTTCATGGTGGCATGAAGAGCGTTGCCCCTCACCCGCATGTCGCCGCAGGCTGCCGTCTCCCGTCTCTCTGCGGCGCGAGCCGCCCTCCTGTTCGCCGCCCCCATCGGCCCTCTGCTGCAGCGCCACCTTGTTGCGCCACATCTCGTGGTCGAGCACGCCACCACTTCGCTCGTGCAGCCAGCGCCGCTCGTGCTCGAGCGATCCCAGCCCTTATTGTGATGCCAAAATTGGTGCACCGTCCCGGGTCCTCGAGGGCGTATGGTAGGAATTTGGACCCAGGTTGACGGTTCGGGGTCAGGAGAGAGGGCGCGGGTATGGGGGCCAGGCCAAACCCCGACTCAACCAGCGGGTGCCATCCATAATTGGGTCCCAGCCACCAGCGCGCTCCAAAACTCACCATCCTATTTTGGAGGCCAATAAAATAGCCGACACGTCCACGCGGGCTCCTGTCAATGTTGGGAGCGTTGGCTAATCTAGCCACATCGGATTCAACCATTCCCTATATTGTGTCCCAACCCTAGAATCGCGATTGATGTCAACGACTCGATGTTGCTGTCTCTCCCGAGCTTGCCTCCCACCAACCCCCAGAATCGTCACAGACAATGCCGCACCTGGTGTTGCGCCTATTGTCGCCGCCACCGCACCTTGTCAGACCTACTACCACCGACACCGCACCTATTGTCGTCGACACCACGCCTTCTGCCGCCATCACCGCACGCCACCGATCCCCTCGAGTACATCCTCTTTGACCATGACTCGCCGGCACAATAGTTCGGTCGTCATCGCCGTTTTGCCGCAATGCACGGCGACGATGAGATGATGATGGAGCTCTTATGAAAGCAGACACTAATGTGGTCGTTTACCGAGGACAATAGTTGATGATCTTGGGTGCTCTTCTTCTTATCCGATAGCAGCTCAATGTCATTGATGGTTCGAGGTTTGGAAAGGCGAGGAACAAGGCCCTGCATAGGCAGGCGGATGATATGTTTCCTGACACCGACTACTTCGCTGATGGCGCAACACATACTGCCAAAGATTTTTGACATTGATTTATGATGAATAAGGAGTTGTTCATGAAAGTTGTGTTTGGTGTTATTGAGTATGATGACCACTTCATGTGCAAGAAAGACTGTACCGGATTGTGGAGATTCTCATTGGTTCAGATACTCAGGGCTGCCATGCGGTATCTTGCGTATGGAGCTCCTCCATATACACAAGACGACTATCTACACATTCTACCATTCAAAACTGAAAATTGAGTAATGCCAAGTGGTGCATGCTACAAGATAGAAGGTGATGGTTATGTCTTTGTAAGTTGCAGCAGCTCGCATTGTATTACTATGCATTTATAGCATATCTAGTTGTTTGAATAGTTGTCTGGCACAAAGCTTCAGTGTTTAACCATTAAGATTGATCTGCACGAGAACAGATCAACGCTACCTAGAAACTGCACTACTATATTAAGACTGATTTACAGGAATTGCAACTAGATATGCCTGATTGTGGGTGAAGTATTCCATACCTTCAAAGCAGAAAAGCCGCTGGTGCCATGTGCTGTATTTTTTTTCTTGATGTCCTCTGTAAGTTGCAACTCGCAATGTACCCGATATGCAACTCGCAATTGCTCTCCATGGTGCTGAGAATACACCCTGTCTGGCTCCCATCCGTTGAACCTGATAGCCTTCATTGTGATTCCAAATCAAACTTCGAGATTCTGGATCGGATTCGGAATTTGGGATTTAAAAAAGACTGATTAAGAAAATCCAACATGCTGAACCGAGCAGGGGGGGCGGCTAGGGGGAGGCGGAACCTGGCGAAGCAGGCTTTGTATCCCGGAGCCGCAGCCCCGCAGGCGCACGGGAAGAGGGCGTCTCAGCATCGCCTATTCGCCTGTCGTCGTGTGAGGATCGTGAGCGGCGCCGGAAGTAGTCCGTCAGAGCTGGATCCTGAACGGCGCCGGAAGTAGTCCGTTCTTAGGCCAACTCCAACTTCCCTCGCAAACGGACGCCGCGTGTCCTGAGCACAAGGCCCAACTACTTCCCGCAAATGGATTGGCGGCGGGTCCGGTTCGGCGTAAATCCGGCCAAAACCTGTGGCTGTTTGCTGGGCTCGGACGAGCTTGACCTCATTTGAGTCTTGTTCTGCACTTCCACGCCTCTTGGCCCTCCCGTCAGACATAAACCCGCGTCTTTTTATCCCTGCTTCCCCACCTTCCTTTCTCCTGCCCACCCCCGTTGTCGCCGCCACCACGAGACCCTCCCCCGGAAGGCTGTCGCCGGACCCCGTTGTCTCCTCCTCCACAAGCCTCTTTGTTGGTGAAGCCTTGTCGCCATTGAAGCCTCCAGTCCCCAAAATCTCGCCGGCCCCGGCATCGAGCTCGGCCCTCTCGTAGGACGCGCTCCACCCGTTTGACCATTTGCCCCTGCCTATAGGTACTTCTTTCTGCTACCATCGTCTAGTCCTTATCCTCGTCCTTGCGGAATTTGAGCTCATCCGTCTCATCGTGCAGACCATGGATGACATGGTCATATGCGGGTACACGACCTTAGCATACCTGGTCTAGCCCAAGGAAGGCCCACGACGAATACGCACCAGCCCATGAAGATTTTTGGGTGGCCAAGGCCCATGACGCCTTCGGATCCTTGGAAAGCAAGACTAGAGTAGATAGAATATTCAAAGGGGTAAACCCTAAAACCTGTAACCGACTCGATCTGTGTCCGGGACCTGCCTACATCTATATAAAGGCTAGGAGGGTACGACGAGGAGTCTCTCTCTCACAATCTTCGCATACCACCACATACACACCTTCACGCCAGATTGCATCTGCGCACCCCTGTAACCTTCGGTTCCGCCGTAATCAAGAGCAGACAAGCAAGAGTAGGGTTTTCCCTTCGGGGGCCTGAACCTGGGTAAACCTTGTGTCCCCGTGTTGCTTGTTTGCTAACCGTTCCGCGATCTCTAGCATCCCCATCTTCTCCAAAACTCAAGTCTATAACAATGGGCATTGACGAGATTAAACCTCGTCAATTGGCGTCGTCTGTGGGAACTGGGGGCGCTGATTGTGCGATCGTGACGGTCCCAACCAAAGCGATCTACAACTCCGCGGCGATGGAGAGTCATCTCCTCTTCGGCGCCTTCGACTTCACCGCCCACTCACCGGCCACCCTGAAGGACTTCGACCCGTTGGCGACGCCAGCTTCGCTTCAAAGCGGGCACGCTCCGCCTCCCAAAGCGGGTGCCCCTGCCATCGATCAGCCCCGCTTCGTGGGCTCCACACCCTGTGCTACGCACATCGCCATCGACAGATGAGTCCTATGACAGCGGCGCAACCTTTCGGTCATGCGATCCACCATCGGAAGAAGGGACCTACGGTTCCGGATCCGAAAGCTGCGGCAGCAGCGATCCAATCTACGAGTGCTACCAATGCGCCATAGTCATCCAGAGTGACGCGGAGCAGCACGCACCTAATCCGCCACATAACCCACAAGGTAGGAACGGCGAGAACAGGAGAAACCAGTCCCCCGGCCCAACAATGAAGACAGCGATCCCAATCGGATCATCCACCTCAGCGAGGAAGGATGATCTCAAGCACGCGAAGTCATAGCAGGCAACAAGATCCTGCCCGTGGGTGCCTCACGGGACCTGTTGATGGCGTACCACCTGCTCTTAGTCGAAGAGCACAAGAAGCAGGTGAAGATGCAAGAGGTGCTTGACAAACGCAAGCAAGCAACCTCGGAGTCCAGTGCACGGCGAGATGCGCTCTGCCATGGGCATTGGCTCCATATCGCACGGCAACCATGGCAACAAGCACCGTTCTCGCACGGAGAACATGGACCCCAAGGAGCGTCGTGAGGTGACCCGGACCCTCAACACGTCTTTCATGGAGATGGATGTCGACGGCAACGTCATCCCGAAAACACCGCAAGCCGCGATCATGGCAACCACTACATACCTCGCGTCCCATCCACCTCCAGTGGTTGACCCGAAAAGCGCCATGCACAAGTCCGCGCTTACCGGACTAGGACTCATTGGAGCTGCGCTCCACGGAGAAGCTCATGCGGAGCCAAAGAAAAAGGCTGCGGTCAGATTCAACCGCAGCCCCACGCCTTCGTCCGAGGATGAAGAGCACGACCTTCCTCGAAGGCACAAGAGCTCGCGCCATCACAGCCGCGACTACGATGCTCGAAGCGAGCTCACTCAACACAAGGTCGACAAAGCGCGCGCCAAGCGCGTCTGCTCATCCGAATCCGAGGAGGACGATGAAGAAGGAGAACTCTGCGGAGCCCGATGCTTTAGGAGATCCGTCCGACAGACACGGATGCCACGCAACTTCAAGCTTCCTTCGGACACTCCAAAGTTTGACGGTACACATGACCCCAAGGCGTGGCTCAGCGACCACCTGTCGTCCGTCAAGCTACACGGCGGAAACAAGAACACCGCCATGCAATGCCTTCAGTTGCAGCTGACAGGCGCAGCCCGGATATGGCTCAGCAGCCTATCATCGGGATCCATCCGAAGCTGGGAGGAGCTGGCGTATAGTTTCATCCGAAACTTCAAGGGCACCAGCAAGAGGACAGCCTCGATCGAGGAGCTGCGGGCCTGCACCCAACGAATGGGCGAATCCATTCGCTCGTACATACTGCGCTGGTCCAACACCAAGAACTCCGCGGCGCACATCTCTTAGGAGAGAGCTATCGACACCTTCAAGGATGGCGTCAAGCGCCAGGACTTCAAGGAAGATCTTGGGCGCGTCAAGCCCAAGACCCTCGACCACCTCATGGACATCGCAAACAGGTGGGCAGATGGCAAGGACTCCGTCCACCGAGCGCACTTGGAGGAGGAAGATGACTACGGCCGGCGATGTGAACGCCGTAGCAAGAGAAGATCGCGCATCTACGATGATCGGGATGGACCCGACATGGTCACGGCTGGCTACGCCGACCGCCGCAGCGACGGCAACCGCAGCGTGGCGGATATCTGCATGAAACAACTTGCGACGGAGGACGCCTAACGCATCATGGCAACGCTGGCCGTGGCGTGACGACGACTCAAAGACGACAAACTGCCGGTCCATGCACCATCCACTTCTACATCGACAAGCGGGATGGTAAAAATAAGGCAAGCCACATGCTCAAGGACCGCCGCGAGTTCCATAAACTCGGCGAGCATGTCTCGAATGAGGCAACAAGCCCGAACCACAGTGCAGGGAACGCACTCGCACCAGGTGAGATCGCACACGGAGCTCCTCCACCACCACCTGCTGGACCTGCGAATCACCCAATCGCACCCACGCAAAATAACGGTGGGCACAGGTACCCCGCGCCGAAAGGATCACTGATGATCCAAAAAGGGCGCCCAACAAACAGGGTGCAAAAGAAGATCACCCGTCAGATCAATCTGGTTGTGACCGCTCCACCCGCCATCCCTGAGTACCTCAGCGGATCAGAGTCCTGCATCACGTTCAACCATTCGGATAACCCTTGCCAGGTCTCTCGCCCAGGCCACGCTGCCCTGGTGCTCGAGGCGCAGATCGGAGGGTTTGACATGAGCCGTGTCTTCATGGACGGCGGTAGTGGCATCAATCTGATGTTCGCTAGCACCTTAGCAGCAATGCGGATCTCGCTGTGCAGCCTGGAACAGTCCGACACTACGTTCCATGGTATTGTCCCAGGGAAGGGCGTATTCTCCCTAGGAAAGTTATGGCTCGACGTCATCTTTGGCAAGCCCGATAACTTTCGTTGCAAACGACTCGAGTTTGAAGTGGTGGACTGGCCATCACAATACCATGCCATCCTCGGGTGTGTGGCATTAAGACGATTCTGGCGATCTGCTTTTCGCGTACACGCTACTCAAGATGCCAGACCTGGCCATCACGGTCCACGGGAGCTTCACCCGATCGGACCACTGCGACAAGGACTTCAACAGAATCTCCCAGTCATTCGGCATGCGGGAGGAGCTCATAAGGCTCCGGGAAGTGACGGACAACAGGGCACCACCAGTCTCGAGGCAAAACGCACCCGACATGTCGTTCGACTCCACAGTCAACACAAAGAAGGTGCAGGTCCACCCGACGGACGCCTCCAAGACGGCGCTGATCGCCAACGACCTCATCCTGCATAGGAAAGCGCGCTCGTCGAATTCCTCCGTGAGCGCTGGGAAATCTTCGCCTGGTGTCCTGTGGACATGCCAGGGGTTCCCAGGGAATTCGCCGAGCACACACTCAATGTGTTCCCAGATACCAAGTCTATCAAACAATCTATCCGACGATTGTCCGGGCCATGGGCCGAGGCCATCGGAGTCGAAGTCAACAGACTGCTCGACGCCAACTTCATTAGGGAGATCAAGGAAAGCGAGTGGCTCGCCAACACCGTGATGGTCCCCAAAAAGGACACGGATATCCCGCAGATGTGCCTGGACTTCACATCGCTGAACAAGCACTGCCCGAAGGATCACTTCCCTCTCCCTCGGATCGATCAGATCATCGATTCAACTGCAGGATGCGAGAAGCTCTCCTTCCTCGACGCCTACTCAGGCTACAACCAGATTCGACTGAAGGTCGGAGATCAGGAAAAAACGGTGTTCATTACGCCGTTCGGAGTGTTCTGCTACAACACAATGCCCTTCGGGCTAAAGAACGCAGGCGCCACGTACCAATGGTGCATGCAGGCGTGCCTGAAGGACCAGATCGGCCGCAACATCCAAGTCTATGTCGATGACATAGTAATTAAAACAAGGGAGGCCAAGACACTAATCGACGATCTCTATGAGACGTTCGATAACCTTGATCGATACAAGATCAAGCTAAACCCAGAAAAGTGCGCCTTCAGCGTCCCATCTGGTCAGCTACTAGGCTACTTCATCTCCCAGCGAGGAATCAAAGCAAACCCGAAGAAAATCCGGGCCATAATGGCCATGGAGAAGCCGAAGAACCTCAAGGGGGTCCAGCAACTCGTTGGGCGAATCGCGGCGCTGAGCAGATTCATCAGCCGCATGGGCGAAAAAGCTCTGCCATTCTATCAGCTGCTACGCAAGGCAGACAAATTCGAGTGGACGCCTAAAGCGGACGACGCATTCGAAGATCTAAAGCGGCTGCTCTCCACCTCGCCCGTCCTGGTCACGCCAAAGGAACGCGAGCCTCTACTGCTATACATAGCAGCAACACACCATGTGGTAAGCACCGTACTAGTGGTCGAGTGACCCGAAGAAGGCAAGACCCATGGGGTCCAACGCCCAATCTACTACCTCGGCAAGGTATTGACGCCGACAAAGCAGAGGTACCCTCACTACCAGAAACTCGCCTACGGCGTGTTCATGACGGCTCGTCGGCTGAGCCACTACTTCCAAGAGCACCAGGTGATGGTCGTCAACGAAGCACCCCTGAACAGCATCCTGAACAATCCAGAGGCCACAGGACGCGTGGCCCTGTGGGGCATCGAGCTATCACCTCTGGACATCGTCTACGAGAAGCGCCACACGATCAAGTCTCGGGTCCTTCCAGACTTCCTCGTCCACTGGATGGAACTGCAGCTGCCAGACACACCGGACATGACATGGTCATGGACGATGCACGTCAGCGGCTCAAGCGAAGCGAGGCGAGCCGGGGTCATCTGGACCTCACAGGCGACAAGATGAAGTACGTCCTTCGGATGAAATTTTGAGCTTCCAACAACGAAGTCGAATACGAGGCCCTCATCGACGGCATAAGGATGGCCAAGATCTGCGGCGCGACGCGCCTGGTCATCTACCGTGACTCCTACCTCGTCGTCCAGTAGACGATGAACGAGTGCGACGCACACGCCGCCAACATGATTGCGTACCACGCACTCTACAACGCACTCGAAGGAGACTTCGACGGCTGCGAGCTTCGGCACGTTGGAAGAGAAAGCAACGAAGAGGCCGACAGACTCGCCAACATCGGCTCCACCTGCGCACGGGTGCCACCAGGTGTGTTCCTCGAACAGATCTGCGTGACATCCATCAAAAGGAAATTCCCCAAGGGATCACTCGAAGAAGCAGAACACTTGGGGGATGCGCTGACCGATGTTCAGGAAGGACCCGAAAAGCTCGACACAGAGGTTCCAGTGGTCAACCTGATGCAGGTCATGGCATTCGAAGAAACGTGGACACGGCCATACCTCAGGTATCTGATAGACGAAGAACTGCCTGACAGCCCGACAGATGCCCGGTGCATATCTCGTCGGTCCAAGGCCTTCACCATCATCAATGGCGAGTTGTACAAGCGCAACATTTCGGGTGTACTCCAAAGGTGCGTCACCATCGGTGACGGCAAGACCATCCTCCAAGACATCCACGACGGCATCTGCGGCCATCATGCGGGCAGCCGCGCCCTTGTCGCCAAAGCTCTACGAGCTGGATTTTACTAGCCAACGGACATGAACGATGTCAAGGACATCGTTCGAAGATGCAATGGGTGCTAGATGTTCGCTGACAAACCACACGCACCCGGATCGGAGCTTTGGCCCATACCTCTGACCTGGCCTTTCTCCCAATGGGGGCTCGATATGATTGGCAAACTGCCAAGGTCCTCGAAAGCAATGAAAGGCACATCCATAACATTGAGACTAAGAGATGCAAAGTAGATAGTGATAATCCAACTTATTTGTGGCACTACCGTCTAGGTCATATTGGTGTAAAACGCATGAAGAAACTCCATTCTGATGGACTTTATTTGTGGCACTACCGTCTAGGTCATTTTGAATCATTTGACACGTGCGAGTCCTGCCTCATAGGCAAGATGATCAAAACCCCGTTCTCCGGAATAATGGAGCAAGCAACGGACTTGTTGGAAACCATACATACCGATGTATGCGGACCAATGAGTGTTTCGACGCGCGGTGGATATCGCTATTTTCTCACTTTTACTGATGACTTAAGTAGTTATGGGTATATCTATTTAATGAAACATAAATCTGAAATGTTTGAAAAGTTCAAAGAATTTCAGAACGAAGTGGAAAACCATCGTAACAGGAAAATTAAATTTCTACGATCCGATCGTGGAGGTGAATATTTGAGTTATGATTTTCTCACGCATCTTAAAGCAAGCGGAATCGTTTCGCAACTCACGCCACCCGGAACACCATAGCGCAATGGTGTGTCTGAACGCCGGAATCGAACTCTATTAGATATGGTGCGATCAATGATGTCTCTTACAGATTTGCCGTTATCATTTTGGGGTTATGCATTAGAAACCGCTGCATTCACTTTAAATAGGGCACCATCTAAATCCGTTGAGACGACACCGTATGAACTATGGTTTGGTGTTAAACCTAAGTTGTCATTTCTTAAAGTTTGGGGATGCAAAGCTTACATCAAGAAGTTGATGTCGGACAAGCTCGAACCCAAAGCGGAGAAATGTGTCTTCATAGGATACCCTAAGGAAACGATTGGATATACCTTCTACCACAGATCCGAAGGCAAAGTGTTTGTTGCAAAGAACGGATCCTTTCTTGAGAAAGAGTTTCTCTCGAAAGAAGTGAGTGGGAGGAAGGTAGAGCTAGACGAGGTTATTGAACCTTCTGTTGGGCCACGCAGAGATAAAACAAAACTTTTTCCTCTAACGTGGTGATCCCAAGATCTAGCTGAGGTAGAAGGCCACGAGGTTTACCACTAGACGCGCGGTTGCGGATTACTGATGAAGCGCGTCAGTTGATGCAGTGCAGTCCTAACGATCCGATCGTCCTGGTGCTGATCACACAACACCTCTGCTGGTATCCACACGTACAAGGAGGAGCGCATGGCCAGTTCGTTAAATGGCTAGGTTCTGGCCGGGAGCTAGGGTTTCCAACACATGGAATGACCTAATCGAACAACGATTAACCTTTTTGGGTTAAGGTGCTCCACTATATATAGGGAGTGAACATGGGCTCTGCTCGTGCGACCCATTCACTAAAGCCCATATAACACTAGTCACCATGAGTCCAACTCACTAACTCAGTCCTAATCAGGTTAAGGTCCAACCCAACCAGATTACAGGTTCCGATCCAATCCGAACTTGCTCCTGCTCTTAAGTGTGTGACCCCGCAGGCTCATGGCTACTTGGACACAATTGGAGTCCGACTCACAATCGATTAGTCGGTAGCGGCTCCTAGCAGAACGTGCCGACTCCCAAGTACCAAAGAGTCATGATGACTTGCCTTTCCAATGCGACTTGCGTCCGAGTCCCTTTTGCCACACGATATACCTTGTCAGACTATAGGCGAATATATGTCATCCCTTAAATAGTCCGACTCTCTTATCGATCCGAGATAAGTGATTCACCCGACTAACTCTTAGTCGATCGCCTCGGTTAACACTTAACCGAGTCGTGCATGGCCATGCTTTCCGAATCATATCTCACAAGAGGGCCTAGAGAATATCTATCCAAGTGGAGGGGCAAAATCCCATCTTGGTTATTCACATCACGCAGCTTGATTCTCAGTCGACCCGAACTCTGCCTTTATAACTGCCCAGTTACGGATCAGCTTTTGACAGAACCTAAGTCGGTGATCCTCAACTCGGACTATGCAACAACCTCAGGTCTAAGGATTACATTGATTGAGATATACAAATGACAGCTAGTTCGTTGTACCTCAATGTGGGTCAATCCGACTCGCTAAACTCTTTAGCCTAGTCTGTGTAAGTTGGAATAGCATCTCCATGCCCATGACAAGTGGAACCGAGTCATCAAGCCAACTTTCACATTGGTCTAAGTTGTGTGTCCAGCACAACCTCAATGACCAAGGATAATTAGTACAAACAACATGAATGCATAGTTCCACAACCGAATCACATATTCAATGATACACATCAGATGTTTATACAAGGACTACTATCTTTATGAATACAATGGGAAATATCATCATACATGATTGCCTCTAGGGCATATTCCCAACAGTCTCCCACTTGCACTAGAGTCAATATTCCGACATCACATGTCTAAGCATCTAATGCCCATGGCTCTCAGGTGCGCCTCATGCTTCGGCTGGGGTAACGACTTTGTCAACGGATCCGCAATATTTGCATCCGTGTGTACCTTGCATAACTTGATATGACCCTGATCCACGAACTGGCGAATCAGGTGGTACCGCATGAGTATGTGCTTGTTCTTCTGGTGCTGTCTAGGTTCCTTGGCTTGTGCAATAGCACCATTGTTGTCACAATACACCTCCAACGGATTGGACGAGCCCTGAACCACACCAAGATCCATGAGGAAATTCCTCATCCAAACAGCTTCCTTTGCTGCCTCCGAGGCGGCAATATACTCAGCCTCTGTTGTAGCCTTGAACCACAGTCTCTTGCTTGGAACTCTTCCAGCTCACAGCACCTCCGTTTATAATAAACACGTATCCGGATTGTGAATGAGAATCATCAGAGTCGGTAAGATAACTCGCATCCGTGTAACCCTTTACACCGAGTTCATCTTCACCACCATAAACCAAGAACATATCCTTAGTCCTTCTCAAGTACTTTAGGATATTTTTAGCCGCTGTCCAGTGGATCTCTCCAGGATCAGCCTAGTATCTTCTCACAACACTTAGAGCATAGGAAACATCCGGCCTAGTACAAATCATGGCGTACATGATGGATCCGACTGCAGAAGCATATGGAATCGCACTCATCCGACTTCGCTCATCAGTTGTCGAAGGACACTGAGTCTTGCTAAGTTTTACACCATGGGACATCGGTAAGAACCCCTTCTTAGACGATTCCATGTTGAACTTCTTCAACACTTTGTCCAAATAAGTACTCTGACTCAATCCAATGAGCCTCCTTGATCTATCTCTATAGATCCGGATTCCGAGGATGTATGTTGCCTCACCCAAGTCTTTCATTGAGAAACTCCTTTCCAATGATTCCTTGGTTTCTTGCAACATCTGGACATCATTTCCAATCAGTAATATGTCATCCACATATAAGATTAGAAAATTTACTTTGTTCCCACTAAACTTCTTGTACAAACAAGAATCATGATCACTCTTGATGAAGCCAAATGATTTGACTACCTCATCAAAGCGAATATTCCAACTCCGAGATGCTTGCTTCAACCCATAAATGGATTTCTGAAGTTTGCACGCCTTGTCAGCATTAGCTGGATCGACAAAACCCTCGGGTTGTATCATATACACGTCCTCGGTTAAATTTCCGTTAAGGAAAGCCGTTTTGACATCCATCTGCCATATCTCATAGTCGAAATAGACCTCTATAGCTAACATGATCCGAACTGATTTAAGCATCGCAACGGGCGAGAAAGTCTCGTCGTAATCAACTCCTTGAACTTGTCGGAACCCCTTCACGACAAGGCGTGCTTTATAGATTGAAACATTTCCATCCATAACAGTTTTCTTCTTAAAGACCCATTTGCACTCGACGGGTCTTGCACCGTCTGGCAGATCAACCAAGTTCCAAACTTGATTTTCATCCATGGACTTTATCTCGGATTTCATGGCTCCAAGCCATGACTCGGAATCAGATCCCACCATCGCTTCCGAATAATTTGCCGGCTCATCACTGTCTAACAGTAACACATCACGAACACTTTGTAATCTTGCCGATCTTCGTAGTACAGGTGCTGCTGCCGGCTCAGCTGCCACGACCAGCTCAACCTCCAAGGTTTTTTCCGACTTGCTACTAGCCGGTTCCTCTCGAATTTCTTCGAGTTGCACCGTGCTCCCACTTACTCCCCGACTGAGAAACTCTTTCTCAAGGAAGACACCGTTCCGAGCGACAAACACTTTGCCCTCTTCTCGGTTGTAGAAGTAGTAACCCAAGGTTTCCCTCGGATACCCCACGAAAATACACTTATCCGACTTGGCTGTAAGCTTGTCCGACTGGAGTCGCTTGACAAAAGCTTCACAACCCCAAATCTTAAGAAAAGACAAACTTGGTTTTTTGCCTGTCCACATCTCATGCGGTGTCTTCTCTACCGATTTTGATGGTACTCTGTTTAGTGTGAACGCCGCTGTTTCTAGACAATAACCCCAAAATGATAAAGGCAGATCTGTCCGACTCATCATGGATCGTACCATGTCCAACAAGGTCTGATTCCGCCTTTCCGAAACACCATTCCTTTGTGGCGTTCCTGGCGGAGTAAGTTGAGGAACTAATCCACAACTTTTCAGATGGTCATCAAACTCATGGCTCATGTACTCACCTCCTCGGTCCGACCAAAGAAACTTTATTTTCTTGCCGAGTTGATTCTGTGCTTCATTCTGGAATTCTTTGAACTTTTCAAAGGCTTCCGACTTATGTTTCATCAAGTAGATATATCCATACCTACTCAAATCATCAGTGAAGGTAATGAAGTACTCATAACCACCCCTGGTTGTCGTGCTCATTGGTCCACATACATCACTATGTACTAGTCCCAACAAGTCGGACGCCCTTTCGCAACTCTTTGCAAAAGGTGTCTTGGTCATTTTGCCGAGTAGGCAAGATTCGCATGTCTCGAATGACTCCAAGTCGAACGAAGTTAGGAGTCCATCATCATGGAGATTCTTCATGCGTTTCCAACTTATATGACCAAGCCGACAGTGCCAAAAGTAAGTCATATTCAGATCATTTGGTTTCAACCTTTTAACATTTATATTATAAACCGACTCACCATCAAGATTCAAAATAAATAACCCGTCCTGGACGGGTGCAAAGCCGTGAAACATATCATTCAAATACAAAGAACAACCATTATTCTTGATAATCGACTCATAGCCTTGCCTCATCAAACATGAAGCAGAAATAATGTTTCGAATGAGCACTGGAACATAATAACAATTATTCAGTTCCATAATGAATCCGGAAGGTAAATGAAGTTGCATCGTGCCGACTTCCAACGCAGCAACTCTTGCTTTGTTGCCGACTCGAATATCAACCTCGCCTCTTGCTACGCTCCTAGTTCTTACCAGTCCCTAAATCCACCGGCCAGCGGAGGTAGCTAGGTTATTGATTTGAAGAAGTGCCAGAATGTGAGCCTAGGGTGAACAGTGCTTCGTTGAAGGACAAGCGTGGAGAATGATGCAAGAACCAGAAAGTTTGAGCGCAAGGGTGCGAAATGTATTTCCCTGATGAAGAGTTCCTAAGAGCATAGTTAGGAAACCGACCATCGCAGATTTGGGGAGGAATATGTGAAGGGCGTGATGTTATGAAGCAAGGTTGAATTCGGAGGATTGGTACGGGGAGCGACACTAGGATCTGGACGTAAAACTGGATCCCGAGGCACTTTAAAATGATGTGAATAACTGATCCGGTATCATATACCCAAGAACTATTAGGTGCATCAGCAAGATATATGTCTATAACATTGCAAACAAGTGTACCTGAGTCGGAAGTCATACTTCCACTCTTGGCTTTGTCGGCCAAGTACTTGCTGCAGTTACTCTTCCAGTGGCCATCCGCCTTGCAGTAAAAGCAAGTGGATCCGGCTGAAGGAGATGGTTTAGTCCCTGAGGAAGCGCTTGGGACCGGGTCTTGAGCCTGCTTTCCTCCTGACTTAGCCTTCTTCTTAGTCCAAGAACTCTTCTTGAACTTAGCCTTATTCTGCACCATCAACACTTGACTGGTGCCCTTCTTGAGATTCGCCTCTGCCTGCTTGAGCATCCCATGCAATTCAGTGAGCTTCTTATCCATACCATGCATGTGGTAGTTCGAAATGAACTGCCCATATGCACTAGGAAGAGAGTTCAGAATTATATCCGTAGCGAACTCTTCGCTAATGGGGTAGCCAAGCCTCTCCAGAGACTGCACGTAACCAACCATTTTGATCACATGCGGACTCAGTGGATCACCATCCTTAAGCTTGCAACTCAGCAAAGCCTGAGATACTTGATACCTCTCAGTCTTCGCTTGAGCCTGGAACATACTTTTGAGGCTTTCGATCATATCATAGGCCTCAACATGCTCGAACTGCTTTTGCAAGTCCGGTTCCATGTGAGAAAGCATAAGACAACTAATATCCGTGGACTCATCCTTAGTCCGACGGTAGGCATTGGTGGCTGACAAATGCATTCTCATTCGCTCATCCGAAGTGGGTTGTCTAGGACATGGTCCTTCTTTTCTTGTTTGAGAATAATTCTCAGATTTCGATACCAGTTGGTAAAATTAGTGTCGTTCGGTTTATCTTTCTCAAGAATGGTTCTCAAAGCAAAACCGGATATCCGAGAGTGACTGCTACTTGGTGCCATGATCTACAATGTAAAATATGCAAAAACACTTAAGACATGTATTCATAAAAGAGCAAGCATATTAAACATTTTAATATTTTATGCTCCCACTAGAACCAACACCCCTCCGATGGTTGCTTAGTGATTCAGGATCCTAAATAAGCAAGTCGGCTAGTGAGCTTTAGCATCACCGCTAGCCGCCAAGTGATCTAGGTAGACAACTCCTTGTCAATCGCATCTCATGCGACTCCTGTTGGACGGGTGGCATCACATGCCCGGCCCCATCCGACTTTTCCCCGAGTCCCACAACTGCTAGTGATAGACCTGCCTAGCTTACCGAAAGTGTTTCTGCAAGAAGAGTCCGACTCGAACCCACCTAGTCGGAAAGAATTGGCAGCACCTCAATTT
The DNA here is from genome assembly GCA_023614405.1 of Avena insularis. Classification (NCBI taxonomy): domain Eukaryota; kingdom Viridiplantae; phylum Streptophyta; class Magnoliopsida; order Poales; family Poaceae; genus Avena; species Avena insularis. The sequence continues at coordinate 393,842,162 of CM042695.1, forward strand.
TATGAGCCCACTACCAAAAATGTCCAACTTGTGATGGTGCAAACATCATGGAAAACCGACTAGACCTTCTTTGAGGGATTAAATTTTACCGACTATCTAATAGAGGTAAAACTGAGACATAACAATAACACAAAATAAAGCAATTATAATGTGAAATGGTATGGCTCCCTTCATGGCGATCTCCATCTCCACAAAGCCTATAATCCGACTTGTGCCAACCCTTGTCACTTGCCGTCTTACTCCATGTCGCCGACATGTACAACGCCTTGCATGCCTTCCGTGTTCTCCAAACAGCTACACTAGCTTAGTAAAGAAAATTACAAGGAGAATCCGACACGCAGGTTGTTATACAATAAAATGACAGCACCTAGGCTCCAGCCGGCTGACAAAAACCGTGATTCGCAGATCACGTATGGATTACACACATACATCACATGCACATGAACCATACCATTCACAACTTCCTGCAAAAAGAAGTTATGCATAGATACAATATCTATCGGCGTTGTGAAACTCGCAACGGCATCTAAGGCGCTACGACAGGGCGAAGCCGGTGGTCCCGAACATGGATTCCGACCATCATTCCGATTCGATCAAACTCTTTGATCTTCGATCACCGCTTCTGGATTTACGTGTCACAGTCTACCCCGATGGCGGAAGCCGACCGGTAGGGGTATGTCGTTCCACGACCAGAAGATGATCACGAAATCAGATCTACCATTCCCGAGTATGCTTGATCCAATCAACCTCGTACAAAACCGATCTATCTCATAGATCAACCACCAAACAACACATAGATCTCATCTACATCCTACCGCATATCACATATGCGAGATCTCGAGCCTAAAACCAGAAGCTATCGCTCTGATACCACTGTTGGGCCACACAGAGATAAAACAAAACTTTTTCCTCTAACGTGGTGATCCCAAGATCTAGCTGAGGTAGAAGGCCACGAGGTTTACCACTAGACGCGCGGTTGCGGATTACTGATGAAGCGCCGATTGATGCAAAGGCAGTCCTAACGATCCGATCGTCCTGGTGCTGATCGCACAACACCTCTGCTGGTATCCACACGTACAAGGAGGAGTGCCGGTGGCGAACTGCTAGGTTCGTAACGGCGGCTGGACTGCTGTGGAGCTAGGGTTTTTAACACATGGAATGACCTAACCGAACAACGATTAACCTTTTTAGGTTAAGGTGCTCCACTATATATAGGGAGTGAACGTGGGCTCTGCTCACGCGACCCATTCACTAAAGCCCATATAACACTAGTCACCGTGAGTCCAACTCACTAACTCCCCTAATCGGTTAAGGTCCAACCCAACCAGATTACAGGTTCCGATCCAATCCGAACTTGCTCCTGCTCTTAAGTGTGTGACCCCGCAGGCTCATGGCTACTTGGACACAATTGGAGTCCGACTCACAATCGATCAGTCGGTAGCGGCTCCTAGCAGAACGTGCCGACTCCCAAGTACCAAAGAGTCATGACGACTTGCCTTTCCAATACGACTTGCGTCCGAGTCCCTTTTGCCACACGATATACCTTGTCAGACTATAGGCGAATATATGTCATCCCTTAAATAGTCCGACTCTCTTATCGATCCGAGATAAGTGATTCACCCGACTAACTCTTAGTCGATCGCCTCGGTTAACACTTAACCGAGTCGTGCATGGCCATGCTTTTCGAATCATATCTCAAAAGAGGGCCCAGAGAATATCTCTCCAAGTGGAGGGGAAAAATCCCATCTTGGTTATTCACATCACGCAGCTTGATTCTCAGTCGACCTGAACTCTGCCTTTATAACTGCCCTGTTACGAATCAGCGTTTGACAGAACCTAAGTCGGTGATCCTCAACTCGGACTATGCAACAACCTCAGGTCTAAGGATTACATTGATTGAGATATACAAATGACAGCTAGTTCGTTGTACCTCAATGTGGGTCAATCCGACTCGCTAAACTCTTTAGCCTAGTCTGTGTAAGGTGGAATAGCATCTCCATGCCCATGACAAGTGGAACCGAGTCATCAAGCCAACTTTCACATTGGTCTAAGTTGTGTGTCCACCACAACCTCAATGACCAAGGATAATTAGTACAAACAACATGAATGCATAGTTCCACAACCGAATCACATATTCAATGATACACATCAGATGTTTATACAAGGACTACTATCTTTATGAATACAATGGGAAATATCATCATACATGATTGCCTCTAGGGCATATTCCCAACACCTTCTCTCGAGTTGGAGAGTAGCGCAGCACCTGAAATTGTTCCAGTGCCGTCTGCACCAATAAGAGAGGAAGCTAATGACGAGGATCATGAAACTTCGAACGATGCTACTACTGAACTTCGCAGGTCGACAAGGTCACGTGCCACTCCTGAATGGTACGGCAACCCTGTCTTAACCGTCTTGTTGTTAGACAACAGTGAACCTGCGAACTATGAGAAAGCAATGATGAGCCCAGACTCTGAGAAATGGCTAGAGGCCATGAAATCCGAATTGGGATCCATGAGCGAAAACCAAGTATGGACTTTGGTGGACCCTCCTAGCGACCGTAAGGCCGTTGAGTGCAAATGGATTTTCAAGAAGAAAACAGGCGTGGATGGTAATGTTACTGTCTATAAAGATCGGCTTGTCGCAAAAAGGTTTCGGCAAGTTCAAGGTGTTGACTATGATGAGACTTTCTCTCCCGTAGCGATGTTTAAGTCCATTCGGATTTTATTAGCGATTGTTGCATTTCATGATTATGAAATATGGCACATGGATGTCAAGACTGCGTTCCTCAATAGCAACATTGATGAAGAGTTGTATATGTTGCAACCCGAAGGTTTTGTCGATCCTAAGGATGCTAATAAGGTGTGCAAACTTCAGCGTTCCATTTATGGACTGAAGCAAGCATCTCGGAGTTGGAACCTTCGTTTTGATCAAGTGATCAAGAGTTTTGGATTTGTTCCAAATTGCGACGAAGCTTGTATCTACAAGACAGTGAGTGGGAGTTCGGTGACATTTTTAGTACTATATGTGGATGACATATTGATTATTGGAAATGACATTGGTATGCTTAACGATGTGAAGAGTTATTTGAATAAATGTTTTTCAATGAAAGACCTAGGAGAAGCTGCTTATATATTGGGCATCAAAATCTATAGAGATAAACAAAGACGCCTAATAGCTTTAAGCCAAAGTACATATCTAGACAAAGTTCTGAAAAGGTTCAGAATGGATAAAGCAAAGAAAGGTTCATTGCCCATGTTGTCAGGTAAGATATTGAGCAAGGCTCAGTGTCCAGCTACGGTAAATGATAGAGATACTATGAGCAAAGTGCCATATGCCTCGGCCATAGGTTCTATCATGTATGCCATGCTATGTACTAGACCGGATGTGTCCAAAGCTCTTAGTTTGACGAGCAGATACCAAAGTGATCCAGGAGTGGAACACTGGACAGCCGTAAAGAACATCCTAAAGTATTTAAATAGGACTAAAGAAATGTTCTTGGTCTATGGAGGTGATGAGCAGCTCGTCGTAAAAGGTTATGTCGACGCTAGTTTCGACACCGACCTGGATGATTCTAAATCTTAGACAGGATACGTTTATAGTTTGAATGGTGGAGCTGTGAGCTGGAGAAGCTGCAAGCAAAGCGTGATCGCGGGATCTACAACAGAAGCGGAATACATGGCTACTTCAGAAGCATCAAGTGAAGGAGTTTGGATCAGGAACTTTATCACTAAGCTTGGTGTGGTTCCAAGTACCTTGGACCCACTGGAGATATTGTGCGACAACACTGGCGCCATAGCACTGGCTAAGGAACCAAGATATCATCCAAAGACCAAGCACATCAACCACCATTTTCATATAATTCAAGATTATATAGCAGATGGAGATCTGAAAATTAGCAAAGTACATACGGATCTGAATGTCCCAAATCCGTTGACTAAACCTCTTCCACGAGCAAAACATGATCAACACCTTAATGCCATGGGTGTTAGATTGTTGCCAGATGTAAACTAGATTATTGACTCTAGTGCAAGTGGGAGACTGTTGGAATTATGCCCTAGAGGCAATAATAAAGATGTTATTATTATAATTCTTGTTCATGATAAAGTTTATATTCCATGCTAGAATTGTATTAAGCAAAAACTTTGATACTTGTGTGGTTTATGAACAACACTGTGTCCCTAGTACGCCTCTATGGACTAGCTCATTAATTAATGATGGTTAAGGTTTCCTAACCACAGACATGAGTTGTCGATTAATAATGAGATCATGTCATTAGGAGAATGATATGATGGAAAAAACCAAATTAAGCAGAGCAATTAGATCGTGTCATCGTGTTCATCTTTGCGAAGCTTTTTCCTATGTCAAGTATTGTATTCCTTAGACCATGAGATAATACAACTTCCTGGTATCGGAAGAAAGCTTTGAGGTCATCAAACGTCATCCTATGTGAGGGTGATCATAAAGGTGTCTCTCAGGTGATCGGAAAGTACTTGTTGGGTTGTATGTATCGAGATGGAATTTGTCCATCCAGAGAGAGATATACTTGGGCCCACTCGTGTCGATATCAACACCGCTTGCAAGCACGTGGTTAAGGAGTTAATCACAAAGTGATATCGGATTACGGAACGAGTAAAGTACTTGCTATGAACGAGATTGAACTAGGCATGCCGATACCAACGATCGAATCTCGGGCAAGTAAAATATTGCGTGACGAAGGGAATGCATATATGGGATTAATTGAATCCTGGCATCGTGGTTCATCCGATATGATCATCGATGAATATGTGGGAGTCAATATGGGTTTCCAGATCCTGCTGTTGATTATTGATAGAAGATCATGTCTGCATATTCTCGAACCCGTAGGGTCACACACTTAACGTGCATCGATGCTAGGATAGAATGGATAATTGGTTTATGAGTTTTTGTTCGGAGTCTCAGATGAGATCCAGGACATCACGAGAGGTTCCGGAATGGTCCGGAGAATAAGATTCATATAAAGGAAAGCAGTTTTTGGATTTCGGAATCGTTTCGAAGTTTATCGATTGTAGAAGGTTCTAGAAGGTTCGGAGTGGGACCAACGTGGGCCCACTTCGAGGCTCATCGTGGCTAAGGAAGTGCCCTGGCCACTTTGGGCCAGGGGCACAAGGCCCCTGAGGCCCAGCCGGCCAGCCCTAGGGGAAACCCGAAGGGAGCCTTCTAGAAGAGGGGGGATGACTTGCCCCCCACTCCACCCCTTGGGTCGCCGCCCTAGGGCTTGGAGGAGGGGTCAAGGGGGGCCGACCAGCCCCCTATATAAGGAGGGCAGGGGCGCAGCCTCCCCCCACTCCTCCAACCCTAGCCGCCGTCCTACTGCTGCCCCTCCATCTCTCTCTCCCGATCACAGTGGCGAAGCCCCGCAGAAACTATCCACCATAAGCACCACGCCGTCGTGCTGCAGATCCAATCTATCTCTCCACCATACTTGCTGGACCAAGGAAGGAGGAGACGTCGCTGCACCGTACGTGTGCATCTCTCGGAGGCGCCGCCACTTGCGGCGTAGGATCGGATCGGATCGCGAGGAGGAGACGGCGAGTACGACTACATCAACCACATTCTGTTGAACATTTCCGCTATGCGATTTCTTCAAGGGTATGAAGATCTCATCAATCTCTCTCGTTGATTACATCTTCTAGATTAGATCTTGGCTTTCTTGTTCGCATTTGTAGGATTTTTTTTGATTTACTATGCTGCGAAACCCTTCAGAAACCACTCACCCGAAATAGCCTTGGCAACCGCCATCAGCTTGCCGGCTACCTCCTTCTCGCACGAAGCCGCAGCGGTGGCAAGTTGCTCCTCGCGGTCCATAGCCTCCTGCTGCAGGCGCTCTTTGGTCGCAGCTGCGTTGGCCAGCTTCTGCTCGAGGCGCTCCTTCGCACCAATGGCGTCCTCGGCTTTCTTCTTCGTTCGCCCAAGGATCTTTTTGAGAGCATCAAGCTCGCGGAGGGTGGTATTGTTGTCCTCTGCAAACAGCAAAACACTTATTAGATCAAAGGAAAAGGAAGCAGAGGAAGAACAAAAGAGACCAACTCATGAACGTACCCTGAAGCTGCTTGAAGCTAGCCTCCAACACAAGGTGCTGCTGCACCAGCTGATTGGTGCCTTGCACAAAAGGCTGCAAATAGACAAAACTCGTCAAAAGAAAGGCTCGGGGGCTGCTCCCAGAGAACGAGCAAGACAGATTACACATACGAAAAAAAACGCTCAGGGACTCCCTCCGAGACACAAAGCAAAAAATGATCAGCAAATCATCCTACAGATGCTCGGGGGCTCCCCCCGAGACACGAAGCAAAAAATCAAAGTAATTAGCAGATTATCCGAAAGTGCTCGGGGGCTCCCCTCGCGGCAAGAACGAAGATACTTACATGATCAGACGACGACTCCGAAGATCCAGCCGAAGTCTTCTGGGGGACAACCACCCGAGCCTCCTACGAAGAAGGGTTCGGGGCAGCGCCCTCAGAGGTGGCCACCGTCTGAGGAGGAGGAGGAGCAACCTTCGAATCCCCCACCATCTCCCGAGCACCATCACTGAAGGAGCCATCGGTGGAGTGGCTACAAAAGAAAACATCAGACAAGTACAAGCAAGCAAAAATAAGCGAGAGCAAAAAGCAACTAGATAAACTTACGAGTCGAGATCGCTCAAGCCGAAGACAGGCGGGGTCCTCCTGCCCTTCTTCTCCTCTTTCTTCTCTTCTTTCTTCTCTTCCTTCTTCCGCTTCGCCAGTGGCTGCGGTGCCACAGCCCGCACGGGCACGACCGGAATAGGAGAGGAAGAGCCCCCATGACCCCCACTGTGACGCTCAAGGCACAACAGGTTCCTAGGCGTCGGCGGAGTTGAAGCATCCGACGATTCTCTCAAGCTCCGTGTCAGCTTTCGAGTCTTCTCCTCGCTCGACTCAAAGGATTCTTTGGCCGGCGACCGCGCCGAAGGAAGCTTAGACATGGAGTCCACTACCTTATTGTCCGGTGCATCCGGAAACAATTCAGGTAGTGGAGGCGACATGCCTGGTACCTTGAATTCATGCGCAAAAAGAATCAAATTTTCAGCACACAAGCAAGTGCAAGGAAAACGCAGTCGAAAAAGCGCCATGCGCACGCCCCAGATCTACACCTGCGGAACCGGGCGAGAGGCGGCGAACGGAGGAGTCAGCGACTTCCTCAGGAGATCCTCTCCAGCCTTGTACTTCAGCAGCGGACGAAGAATTCTGTCAAGATCCCCCCTGGAGAACTCCTCAGCCGAAACCCTAGTCAGATCGTGGCGACCAGCATAAAGAAACATCGGGTGCGCCCTAGCCTGGAGCGGCTGCACCCGATGTTTAAGGAAGGTGCGGATGATATCCACACCGTTCACCTCTTTATCCGGAATCAACTGAAGATCCTCCACCCGACGATAGAGCCCCTCTATCTTCGCCACCTCGCCATCCAAGATGTGGTTCTTCCAGGACCTTTTCGGCTCGATTTTTTGGGAGGGATCAAAAGGAGCAAGGCCAAAGTTCTGTCCGGCCACTGTGGAGTCGCGGATGTAAAACCATTGCCTCCGCCAGTACTGGACAGATTCAAACATAGAAAAGGAGAAGAAGAGAAAGTTGGATCTCAAGGAAATGATGCAGCCACCGATGGGATAAACGCCATCGGAGCCAGATTGCCTCTTCACGGAATAGAGCTTCCGGAAGAGGCCAAAGTGCGGCTCGACACCGAGCCAGCACTCGCAGAATGTGATGAAGCAGGCGACATGAAGAAGAGAGTTCTGCGAAAGATGATGAAGCTGGATGCCATAAAGGAAAAGCAATCCACGGAGAAAATCGTGGATCGGGAAAGAAAGGCCCCGAAGGACAAAAGCGATGAACATGACCCGAAACCTAGCGGGAGGACGGGGAATTACCTCGTCGCCGGGAACTTTGACGGCCTCCCTATCCTGCGGGATAAGACCCCGCTCACGGAGCTTGCGGAGGTCACCCTCACGCGTCTCCGATCGCCGCCAGCCACCATCGATGACGCGAGTGGCGGCGGAACCCTTTTTGTCGCCGGCGACAGCACTGGTACCAACTGCGGTGGAGGTCTTCTCGAACTTCCCCATCGCAGTGCGGCCGCGACGACGGTGAGCACGCACAAACGAAGATGGAAAAGTTCGAAGAAATTCCAGCGCGCAGCAAGGAGAACTCAAGAAGATGGGAGCAGTGAAACAAGAATGGCTGCGGTGAAAACAAACTCACTTTTCCCCAATGATTATAAGGATGGGGACGATGCACGACGACCGTTCATCAGGAAGACCTAAAGCCAACATCCAAATCCAACCGTCCACGTGTCAGCACCCCAGCGAACCGTCGCTCACACACCGTCCACTACGCATGGAAATCGAGGCGACACCGTAATTATCTCCACGCCGCGCGTGACCAGTCAAATCAAAGTCAGAAGGTGGGACCCACGTTCGTCCAGCCACGTCATCTTTGGCGCCGCAGACGCTTGACGTCACCGATCGTCAACACTGACGTCATCAAAAGCTATACTAGCAACGGTTGCAATTCTTCGGCTACACAGCTAAAAGTACTCACTCGAATCTACGATTCGACTAACTACTCGGGGGATACTCCTATCAGGAGCGTTGGCCGTGCACCCGAAAAATGAACAAAACACAACACCATTGTACTATTCTTCGAGTCCTACGTCGAGTCTGCGACTCCACTACGGACTCGGGGGCTACTCACATAGGGAGGATCGATTCAAGCATCCGAAAAATTTGTGTCCTACGGACCTAAAAGTCAACAAAGACTGAATTAAAGTCTCCGTTCGAGTCTAGGACTCGAATAGACACTCGGGGGCTACTCCCATAGGGAGCGCTGGTCGCGCACCCTATGAATTCTCCGACTGCGATCCTTCGGATCAGTATGCAAAAACTTTTCGACAACTCTGCCCTAATTAACACTAAGTGAGCAACGTCCTCCTTGGCCACCCGAAACACCTCCGCGGTGATAAACATTCGGATGCTGTGATAAGACCTACAGATATCATCTGATGGCCTAGCAACACACAAGACTGTGCTCTGCTAGTAAGAATCCGTGCCAACAGGCGCGATGAAAAATCTCGATGGACGCGTTGGGTACATCATTTAAAATTCACTGGAATTCCACTCCTGTAAGTCCTCCGCGACCTGAGTTGAATTATGCTAGCATATGTTCCGGATCTGAGTTGAGGGACTCGAATCTGAAGAAGATCGTGTTGTTTTTTCCTAAGACAGTTAACTGACCCTGATTCGTCAGGAGAGTCAGGCACACGCATCAACAATCCCTACATGCTCAAATCATTCTCTAGCAAACAGAGATAGTTGCACCCGAAAGATTGAAGAGTCCTCAGCCGAATCTACAATTCGGCTGAACACTCGGGGGCTACTGACATGGTCATACCCTGCGGGTATACGACCTTAGCATACCTGGTCTAACCCAAGGAAAGCCCACGACGAATACGCACCAGCCATGAAGATTTTCGGGTGGCCAAGGCCCATGACGCCTTCGGATCCTTGGAGAGCAAGACTAGAGTAGATAGAATATTCAAAGGGGTAAACCCTAAAACATGTAACCGACTCGATCTATGCCCGGGAGCTGCCTACATCTATATAAAGGCTAGGAGGGTACGACGAGGAGTCTCTCTCGGACAATCTTCGCATACCATCGCATACACACCTCCACGCCAGATTGCATCACAAGCACTGTAACCTTCTGGCCCACCGTAATCAAGAGCGCAAGCAGAGTAGGGTTTTTCCCTCGGGATCGAACTGGTAAACCTTGTGTCCCCGTGTTGCTTGTTTGCTAACCGTTCCGCGATCTTCAGCATCCCCATCTTCTCCAAAACCAAAGTCCATAACAATGGGCATTGACGAGATTAAACCTCGTCATCTGCTGTTTTTGGTTTCAGAAAAGTTAGTAAAGAAATATTCTCGGAATTGGACGGGACAAACGCCAAAGTTAATTACTTTCCGTGGGGAACAAGAAGTCTAGAGGAGAGCCGTAGGGGCCAGCCAGGGGGGCCAGACCCACCCCAGGCATGGGTGGGCCCATCCCCGCGCCTGGCTAGAGTTTGCCAACCCTGGTCGCCTCCTCGGTCTCCTCCTTCGCCTATAAAAAGCCTCCGATGCAGAAACCATGAGTACCCGATCAAATCTCCACGAAACTATCTGTAGCCGCCGCCACCATCGTCCCTAGATCGGCGGGATCTAAAGTTCTTCCCGGCACCCTGCCGGAGGGGAGATCATCCCGGAGGCCTTCTCTCTGGTATGATGCGTGAGTAGTTCCACCTTGGACTATGGGTCCATGTAGTAGCTAGATGGTTGTATCTCCTCCTTTGTGCTTTCATGTATAGATCTTGTGAGCTCCGTTCATGATCAAGATATAATCTATTTGTAATCATGCATATTGTGTTTGCGGGGATCCGATGGATATTGAGATTATTATGTTGGTTTGATTAATGGTTTTGTCTTTATGATTCTATCATGCCTGTGTTGTTTGTGATCTTGCATGCTCTCCGTAGTTAGTAGCTATCTTGGCCAAGTAGTTGCTAGTGACTCCAAGAGGGAATATTTATGCTTGATAGTGGGTTCATGCCTCTAGTTTCCAAGGGAAGTGACAGAAATCTCTTCGGCTCTAGATGTGTTGTTGCTACTAGGGAGAAAAGAACGGTCTCTTATTCATGGAACATGTGGACTGTTTACCTTACACACTTTGCTTAAAGCAGTTGTCTGTTGCTTGCAACTTAATACTGGAGGGGGTTCAGATGATAACCTGAAGGTGGACTTCTAGTCATAGATGCAGTTGGATGGCGGTCTATGTATATTGTTGTATTGCCCAATCGAATCTCATAGGATCTTTTTGTCTAGTATTGCATTGTTATGCCTTGCTCAGTCCTGTCAATTGCTCTACTGTAATTTGTTTACCCTGTATGCCATGTTTTTTATCTAAGGAGAGCACCTCTAATGAACAATGGACCCCGGTCCAATCTTTACCATTGATACATCTTCCACTGTTACTGTTTACTTGCTGCAAACCATCATCACCTTCTACATCATACATTTAATCCTTTGTTACAGCAAACCGGTGAACTTGACAACCTCACTATTCGTTGGGGCAAAGTCTTGAGTTTGTGTTGTGCAGGTTTCCACGTTTCTTGCAACACCTTTGAGACGTTTCCTTCCTCCTACTGGTTCGATAACCTCGATTTCTTACTGAGGGAAGACTTGCTGTTGTGCTCTTCACACCTTGCTCTTGGGGTTTCCAACGAAGCGCTCCCACGTCAACACCGGGCGCCATCACGTGACAGCTTCTTGGGCATCCAAATCAGTAGAAACATCTTCTTGGGCATCAAAATCTTGAGGGATCTTGTTCAAGTCAAGAGCGATAGCTTCTTGGGCATCCAAATCAGTAGCAACAACTTCTTGGGCAACAAAATCTTGAGGAATCTCGTTCAAGTTGAGAGCGACAACTTCTTGGGCATCCAAATCAGGAGCAACAACTTCTTGGGCAACAAAATCTTGAGGAATATCGTTCAAGGAGAGAGCGATAGCTTCTCGGGCATCCAAATCAGGAGCAATAGCTACTTGAGCAGCAAAATCTTGAGGAATCTCGTTCAAACCGAGAGCAACAGCTTCTAGAGGAATCTTGTAGGTATTATGCAGGGCAGTACACATTCCTGTAAAAAGCACGAGATTGAGAGCATGACATTGTTTATTCTGAGAACAAGAATACACTAGATGAATCGAGCGTAGTAACTTACCATGTACCAAAGGTTCAGAGAAGATGTCTTTTTGACGCATCTTGTTATATTTCCACAGATCCAGTGCTCTATGGGGTAGCGCCTTCCTCTTGGAAACCAACTTACATAGTTGTGTTTCATCCTTAATTTGTTTTATCATATAGCTATGCAAAAAGAAGATTAAATATTATTGACATTATTAATTCATTCTTATAGGTCAGGGACAATTGAAACTTACACATTGGAGAGAACTATTTTCTTGACTCTTATCAAGTTTCAGAATTGTCGTGAATGGATGGTATTTTCTTCTCTGCAACATGAAGCTTGTGTGAATTTCAAAGTAAATACTAAATTTCAGTAAATACATCTCAGTAATTTTAGTAAATGCTTTCTTGGTTTGGTGTGTGCTAAATATGCAGTCTGTCATTTGCTAGATTGATAACCATTTGCTAAACGTCCGTGCTTTTTTTACTTGTTGTACTAGGAGTAGTTCTTGTTGTGCTAAATTAAAATGGTTATGAGCAAATTTACTTGTTCCTGAATGTAACATGATGGAGATTGTCCTAATGCTTGATCCAATTAGTTTGATAATGATGCCATGTTCACTTCAATATGCAGGGAGAACAAGAATCTAAAATAATCAATCATATTGCTAATGAGGATAATAGTGATTCTTCTTCTTTAGATGACTTGACTTCTTCATGTGATTGTGAATACTTCTATAGATTTAGTCTGTTTTTACTGTTATCATACGTTCAGTTACTTGAAACGCTTTTGTTTTTCCACTACAATTGGGTTGCACATCATCATCCTTAGAACCATCTTGTTTACTGAATTACAAAAAAAAAGTTCTACAAGCATCAATATATTGGTTACTGAAATTTTATTTACTGTGAAACTTCAACCAGATTCATTGTTCCTTAGGTAGTTACTAGTCAGCCTTGCTCAATGTATGGATGCTCCATCTTATTTTCTCCCTTTTGTAAGACAGTAGTCACTGTCCCATCTTATTTTTCACATGATTCCATATTTTCTTTCTTGTTGAATTTAACCAACAACAGCTAGAGCTGGAGCAGGTTCATTAGGTTCATAAACTTCGACAGGTTTCGTCTCTTCAGAGAAGCACCAGCACGAGAGCAGCAACACGAGCTCCACCAGCGGCAGCGTAGAAGCAGGAAGTACGCGCACGAGCGTGGGAGTAACTGGGTGGTGGAGCCGCCGGATTTTGAGATCGGAGGAGGCGCGACGGTGTCGAGCTCGTGTAGGGAAGCAGCAACCAGAGTGGAAGGAAACAACCTCGATTCCGTTGACCCATGGCTTCCCGACAAGTGTGTCTCGAGGAGGGCGTAGAACTCGGCAAGGCGGAGCTCCTGGTCAAGCGGAGGTGGGCGGCGACGGGGACCTGTTCCACCGAGCACAGGTTGGGACCGGCAGCGTCCGCGAGAGTGGCAGGGCTATACGCGAGAGGGGCTGGCGCTAGGCTTGGCCAGCGGAGGAGCTTGAGGCCGGAGCAGGGAGCTTCGCGGCGTTGCTCCCCCACGGCGGAGCAGGGCGACCTCCCACGACGGACGTCGATGACGATGGAGACGGAGACAAAATATGTGTTTGAAATTAGAATCGGAAGGCCGTATTTGACATGTTTTCAATATATTATAGACGTTTTTAAAAAAATAATTTAAACTGTGGCTCTGACATCCTTTAATGGATGAAGGAAGTAGTAGAGATAGCGATAGAGATAGAGATAAAGATAGAGATACATGACCATAGTAAAATCATGTTTTGAATGGAATGAAAATGTCTACACGCAACATTTTACACAGCATGCCCCAAAGAGAAACCTCATTCCTTTGAGGAATTTGACAAGGCAATATATGTTTATTTGGAAATTACGTGTAGCACTCGTACACACATCGTTATTTTTGAAAATTGACACAATTTGTTTTTACAAGACTAATGATACACAGTTTTCTTTTTGAAACAGATATTGTCGATTTGTATTGTGGTTCGGACCCACGCGTCAGGTTTTGCTTGCACCCACCGTTTTGCTGCCCCCTCTCCGGTCCGTTTGCCTGACTCGACCAGACCGGATCAGATCGCTTTCAAGCCGGACAAAAGCCGAGCAGAAATCCCTCCCTCGTCCCCGTCCTCTCTGCTAGCTAGGTCTCGTCAGCACGAAAAAAAAAATCACACTCCCGAGCCCGCGCCGCCGCCCCCACCCGTCGCCACCGCCGGAGAGTGCCTCGAGGGCGACGGAACCCCTCACCCGCCATCTCCACAGGCCCAGGAGCGCGCACAGACCCGTCCAGCCGGACCTCTTCTCCCCCCGGTACGGTAGCCCCCCTAACCTAGCTCGCTCGGGTCGACAGAAGCGCGCGAGCAATCGAATCTGAGTTCCCAATCTTCTCTCCGAGACTCCGCGGAATTAGTTGGGGATTCCGATCGGTCACTCCAGCAGCGTACTCTATCTAGCTTGTCCCTCTCCGAGATTCCGGGGGGACGCTTCTCCCGTGGCGCCGCCCGATGGGTCGTGCTGCCGTAGTGGTGTGCTGACTGTGTGCCTGTATGTAGGCCCTCGCTTGCTGCCGTCGGACGATCTCGCGAGGATGTCGTGGTGCACCATCGAGTCTGACCCTGGTGAGCGCAATGTTCCATCATCGCCTCGATCTTTTTGTTGGTTCTACTTCGGTTACATGGCATGCTAGATTGCTAGCCCTTGATGATTACAGTCGATTATCTCATCAACATTGTTTCACTTCTGCGGGTGGCTTGTTTTGGATTTGATAAGTCGAGCTGCCATGCACTTTTAGTACCTGTTGTGCTTGTAAGCAGTAGTGCTTGTAAGAATCAGGACAGTAAGTTTGCCGGTTTCATAGCCTGATGCTATTTGTTTGATTTGAAAGGCCTCCTCCTCTCTTGATTTCATTGCAAGTTCATAATTTGCTCATGTAACTGATTCTACTAGGGATCCTTGATTCGTTACCTCTCATTGTACATAACTAGCTACTAAGAAACCCTGAGCCTGTCGCAGCCAACCAAATTGTATTTATCGTGGGGAATAATCAAGTAACTGAAGTGTAAATAAAGCATCCACCCTGCTGCTAGTTTGAGTAGACCAGTGGTTGTACTAGTGCTTAAGTTAGCATCCTTTATAGACAAACCATGGGGAGCTCTGTACTTTATTACACCTCTTACTGTCTTTGTTCTTTGCTCGGACTAACATGTGGATACATTCTATATGTACTTGTTGGTGCAATCTTCTTGTCTCTTTTAAAACATTGCATATTTATATTAATTATTTCTCGTGGGGAAATATCAGGTACTGAAGATATAACATCCACCCTGCTGCTAGTTAGTAAACCAGTGGTTATAGCAGTGCTTAACTTGTCATCCTTTATCTATCAATCGTAGGGAGCTCTTTCTTTACTTTGTTATGCTAGGGTCTTTGTTCCTTGCTCAAACTAACAGTTGAATACATTCTGTATGTACTTTCTAGTAGTTCGTAATGCCCGCAATCTCTTAAAACATCGCATATGTCTGACTTGAGCCTATACCTTACAGGTGTTTTCACCGAGTTGATTCAGGAAATGCAAGTAAAAGGTGTACAGGTTAGCTTCAGGGGGAGCTTTTCTTTTCCTTGTCTGAACGTAACTTAGATATGAAACCTCTGTCAGTTATCTTCTGCTCTAGCTGGAATTGTTTGGTGAGCTGTGCACTTAACAAGACTTCTGAGTAGGTCTGTATCCCTGCTGTTAAGAATTTTATGATAACTTGATTGAGTCTGCAATGAGGAAATACCTCTGCAGCTCTGCCATATGACGTCTGTATGATAAGCAGAGTGTACATTAGCCAAGGCTTATCGGGAACTCATACTGCTATATAGATGCTCCTGGGTTTAAAGAACAATAGTTTTCTAGGACAGGAAAAATTCAGAAGAAAATATTGTGGCCCATTAAAAAAGGCTTTGGATATAATGAGAAGACATGATATCCTGGCAGTCATTGGGTTTTATGTATGCATGTATGCCATGTTAAATCAATGAAAAAGGAAACCTTTTTGCACAACTGCTAATCTATTTGTATGCATTTGTGTTATGATATGTCTGGAGCTAACAGAATAATGTTGATATGTGGTTATGGTTCCATTTTTTATTTTGATTATGGCTGCACTTTTTATTACCGCCATATATGTAGAATCAGGGACTTTTAGAATTTTTATTAATGGACATCCTACTATGTCTTCTATTTATCAAGGAAAAAAATGCTCCTACATGCTGCTTCGTTTGGTCTCTTGTGTTAACCTATCTTTTAACAGGTGGAGGAGCTTTACTCTCTTGATGTGGACTCTCTTAGCGAACTACGGTGAGAATCTTCATTGTTAGTCTCTTCTCTCTGGAAAACCTTAACATATTCTTGCTCTATACTTGTCATAGGCCAGTATATGGGTTAATTTTTCTCTTCAAGTGGATGCCTGGAGGAAATGATGAACGGGCTGTCGTCAGCGACCCAAACCCAAACCTTTTCTTTGCTCGCCAGGTTAATTCCATTTTGGTCCTTAAGCTGCCTCTGTTTAGTTATCTGCATTAAACAGTTGGTCTAATTGATTATTTTTCAGGTCATCACGAATGCATGTGCCACTCAAGCTATTCTCTCGATTCTCATGAACCGCCCAGAGATTGACATAGGTCCAGAACTATCAAATTTGAAAGAATTCACAGGAGCCTTTGCGCCTGACATGAAGGGCTTGGCTATCAACAACAGCGACTCTATCCGGGCTGCCCACAACAGTTTTGCAAGGCCAGAGCCATTTGTTTCTGATGAGCAGAAAGTCGCCACTAAGGACGATGACGTGTACCATTTCATCAGCTACATACCTTTCGAGGGCGTCCTGTACGAGCTGGACGGGCTGAAGGAAGGGCCGGTCAGCCTTGGGCAGTACACTGGCGGGCCCAACGACCTTGGCTGGCTACAGATGGTGCAGCCAGTCATCCAGGAGAGGATCGAGCGCTACTCGCAGAGCGAGATCAGGTTCAACCTCATGGCCATCATCAAGAACAGGAAGGACGTGTACACTGCCGAGCTGGAGGAGCTGGAGAAGAGGAGGGAGCAGATCCTGCAGGACATGAAGACGGCCTCCGCCACTGCCACCGACGAGCCCCTGAACGCCGCGCTCGTGGAGGTGGCGTCGGCGATCGAGACCGTTGGGGAGAAGATCATCATGGAGGAGGAGAAGTTCAGGAAGTGGAAGACGGAGAACGTGCGGAGGAAGCACAACTACATCCCGTTCCTGTTCAACCTCCTCAAGGCGCTGGCGGAGAAGAAGCAGCTCAAGCCGCTGGTCGAGAAGGCCAGGCAGCAGAAGGCTCCCAGCGCCAGCACGAGTTGACCCCATCTTTGTTAGACCGCCATGGTCGGCTGTTTATCTAGTTCGTCGGAGGTTCATTGGACCTTTCCTCTCTCTCAATGGTGCATTATGTTTTCAGATACAGTACCTAGTTGGCAGCCTAGAGATATACTGTTACTAAGGTTATAAAACCATGTTCTGCTTAAAATTTCTTGTGCAATTGTGCTGGGTTATCAACTTTTTGCTGGGTACAACTGTAGAAGCAGTCGATTTAATCACTTGAGGGAGGGTGGTAAAAAGTTATTTAGTTCACTTCTCAGCACTGTTGTTTCCTAGTGAAAAGTAGTCTGAAGAGGAATGATCTGCCAAAATTAGACTGAGAAAATAAATTTGCTCAGTATAATAGCATGCCTTGTATGACTGACATTCCGGGTGTGGTTCACATGTTCGTATGGTATTCGCTGGTACGTACCTTGCTGTATCAATGGCATGTGGGGCCGGTAGCCATACACCTTTGTGATGTTTTGACATGGTATTTAGCTGTATGTATCGCAATGTTAGGGGCCGTGGCTCACCCTCCTTGGCTGTTAGAATTGTGATTACAGACTGATGCAACCTGTGAAGATTTGCGAATAATAAACAACAAAAAACCGTGTAAAAGAGGGTGCTTAACAATTTGTGTGTTTGCCTCATACAGAATGGCCCTAGAATAAACGACGATGTTAGATCTCATGCTCGTTTTTCGCCTATATTCTTTTGGAGTATCCATCTCATACAAATTTTTGAAAAGGACCATAGATGGATAAAATAGATGGGCCTAAAAAAAGGGGGGAAATGGCTAGATTTCATGGTAAGCAAGCATGTAAATTGTTTTTGCCCGGAGGTAAGGGCATCTCCACCGGCCGATCCAAATGGTATGTTTCTGTCTGTTTAGGTCAGACCGCGATCGCTTTTGGGTCAGGGTTTGGCCTGTCCGGCCAGCGGCGCTACCATCTGTCTGCACCTGGCAATCATGACTACGTCATTTTTTTTTTCCAAATTTAAACATAGATAGTTCACGCTAAAAACTGGCAAAGTTCGTATATAAATTTACATTTATAATGTAACATCCCAATTTCAGTAATCCTGATTAGTTGTCCAGAATGCAAAAAATAGGGAAACAAAACCTTTTTCTTGTTAAGTGGTGCAATGTTTGCTTTGCTTGTTAGTTTGTGTTTATGCAAGTGAATGTGTAGTTGATGATATACTCTTACCTCAACCTCAGTTAACAAAAAAAATGTCTTGGCTTGTTTTATATATTTCCAAATGTTTTGGGTTTTCAAAACCTAAGCCAAGATGCACTTGCAACAATAATTATTTCTTAGCTTCTATTTAAAAAAACTACTATGAAGATCTATCGGATATAATCTTTTTATGTTTTTAAGACAGAACTTTCAACTACTCTTATCTCTGGGTTTTTCAAAACCCATAGCAACGCACGTGCATTTATGCTAGTAAAAAAACCATGTAAAATTAGGTGTTTAACAATTTATGTTTACCTCATACAGAAAGGCCCTAGAATAAACGATGATGTTAGATCTCATGCTTGTTTTTCGTCTATATTCTTATGGAATATCCATCTCATACGAATTTCAAAAAGGACCGTAGATGGATAAAATAGATCTGCCTACAAAAGGGGGGAAATGGCTAGATTTCGTGGTAAGCAAGCAGGTAATTCTTTCTTTTTTTATGCCAGGAGGTAAATTATTGAAGTTATTTAAGACAGTCCTGTGTTGGCACCGGATAAATTCCACTTTTGGCCGCTAGATATTCGCGCTGATATTTGCAGTTGTGTCCAGGAAAGATATTGTTTTTACAGCATCCAGCAAGTGTTTCTGTCGTAGAAAAACAATAAACAAAATCTGGGCGACGAGGACGGACAGGGAGGCGGATATACGAATACGACAGCCCAGGGAGGGACGCGGATGGATAAAAGCCCAGGGCGCGGCGCAGCCAAACCCTCGGCTCAATCGTTTGATGGCGTAGGCCCACAGCGATCTACTCTGCTCCCCCGTCTCTGCACTCCCTCCCCCCCTCCGCCCCCCGCCCCCGCCCCTCTCCCCCCACCGCCGGCACATGGAGGCCCCGGGCTCCCCCTACGCCTCCTCGCCGGAGTCCGCCCCCAAGCGCGCCCCCCGCTCCTCCCCGCCGCCCCCGCAGGAACGCCCCGAGTCCGAGCCCGAGGCCGAGCACGAAGGTAACGCCCGCGCACCCCTCTCTCTCCGAGTTTGGTTCTGGAGCGGAACATGGAGACTGCGCTGCCGGTGTGGCTGGATCCGCGAGATCCGGGCCCCGGCGCCGCGCTCTTGGTCTTGGGCCGAGATCTGCGGGCGCCAGTGCCTGGAGCTGCCGTAGCGAGGCGTGGCCGGCTGATTTGGGGTTTGTCTAACAGTTCCACATCTCTGCGTGTAGTAGTGTGAAGGAGAGGCGCCAGCTAGAGCTGACCGAGGACCATGCTTTGCCCTTATTTTGCAACTCACGTGCTCGCTTGCCTGCCTCGGTGCACGGGGATGTTGGGAGCTTGGAATAATTCAGCGGTGGTTTAGTTAATGTTGCCCTGGTCAGCCGGCCAATTCGGTATTAATGCCCCTGTGCTCGAGGCGCCGTCATGGTGATGAAACTAGGCAGTTTTGGCATGCTTGCGCTTTGCTTAGTAATAATGTCGGCATGCCTCTGATGGTGCACAGCTGCATTTATGTTGTTCCGGATGCGTAACGGCAGATTGTTTTAGAACACAGAATAGGTGGGTGGATTGTTCCAGCTTACATTTGTTCTGGCTGTAGGCACGATAAATTGTTTTAGTTACACGCAGGGAATCACGTTTGTACTGGAACTCCGCTCTCATGATGGTTCGTTCTTTTGGGCGCTATGTGCAACCATATATTATTTTGCAATTAACCTCTACAAGCTATGCTACTATCTGCTGTGTATCATTGATTGCTTGTGCTCCCTCCTTGTCTTCAACAAAATCCTCACTAAACTTCTGGTGGCATAGTTCTCGGCTTTACAAATATCATGACTAAACTTGTAATGGCACTGTTATTGCCGTTCAACCTTCTTGCATAATAGTTCTGAGTTTAGAATTGGTCTTTCTCCTCAGATGAAAAGGAGAAGCCAACACATTTGAGGTTTCTGGTGTCGAACACAGCAGCAGGATGCATCATTGGCAAGGGTGGCTCAACTATCAATGACTTCCAGTCTCAGTCCGGGGCCCGTATTCAGTTATCGCGCAGCCATGAGTTTTTCCCTGGGACAAACGACAGAATCATCATGGTCTCTGGACAGTTTGACGAAGTAATAAAGGCCATGGAGTTGGTTCTCGAGAAACTCTTGGCAGAGGTAAATCAACTTGTTTTGCAAATGGTCGTGTCTGTAGGACCATGTTGCCATGTTTTGGTAACTGATTTTCTCCTGCAATTTTCCAGGGGGAAGAATCTAATGAAGCTGAAGCTAGGCCTAAGTTTAGACTTGTAGTTCCTAACAGCTCTTGTGGTGGGATTATTGGTAAAGGAGGAGCAACAATCAAGTATGCCTACTCATTAAATCTGTTCTAATCTATGATACTCCCTCCGATCCATAATCAGCGACACTTATTATGGATCGGAGGTAGTACTATTATTTCTTACCCCACTGTGATGCTTACTTTTTAAAGCTTGTGTTATGTAATGATTCAGTAAACTGATGAAACCAAGAGACAATAGTAGGATGTATTTAGTTGTTATCTTCTTGGTCTGATGGGAACTTTATCGCGTGTTTTCTTATTGTTCTTGTACCTTTTTTTTAGTTTCTGTCCGATTGGAATTTGAGAGTTGATGTTTATCTCTCTCTTCAGGTCATTCATTGAAGATTCACATGCTGGAATTAAGATATCACCCCAGGACAACAACTTTGTTGGTTTGCATGATAGGCTCGTTACTATCACAGGACCCTTGAACACTCAGTTGCGAGCGATATATTTGATATTAAACAAGTTATCTGAGGATGTTCACTATCCACCTAATTTAAGTTCCCCATTTCCATATGCAGGTAATCCTGGAACTTTCAGTACTTACAATTTCTTTATGTTACCACATTCCTAGATGCTTCCTGAAATTGGGTGCCTTCTCATAGTACCTTTCTTGCACCAGTCTTTGATGAATTCTTGTTCTGCATTAACATGAATTTTCTTTCTAAAAAAGTCACAACGGAATGCTAAGATATATTGACATGTAAAGCTAAAGACACTGTTTTCCATCCCTTATATTTATAGATGGATTCACCCTTCACGTATGGCATAACCATTTTTTTTCTTACCCATTCCTTCACTTCAAAATGTTCAGGCCTTGGTTTCCCAAGTTACCCTGCTGCTGTTCCTGTCGGGTATATGATTCCACAGGTGCCATATAATAATGCTGTGAACTATGGACCTAACGGTTATGGTGGTGGTGGTGGTGGTGGTGGGAGGTACCAAAATAACAAGGTAGGTGTTTGCTGCTGCATTACGCTTGTTGCTGTCCTGTATTGTGTACACAATTTCTTTAAAGAACCTAGTCCAACTGTTTTGATAATGATCTATCATCTGTTTTATTTTTGTTGTCCTCCTGAGGAGAGAAATGTTGGTGGACGGGATAAATGTTATACGCATTGAGATGCTTTCTGAATTATAGACACACATTTTCCAATTTGCATAGTCATGTAATACACTAGTAAGTGCATATAACATTTATCCCGCCCAAGTCTGAAATTGGAAGAACGCAAAATCTGGACCACACTTTCAGACATACATTGGTTTCTGGAGATTGATAAAATGTATGTTACAGTTGCAACCATCTCATGTATTCATGGTTTTATACCTGAGTTTTTTGTGGACACTATTGGTCTCAGCCTCTCAGGTAGTGCATTGTAAATAAAAACGGTATATGTGTATCACACTAAACATTTGTTTTTAGAGAAAGCAAAGTGTACATGTTGAAACTTCTGATTGATGTTGTGTGAGCTACACTCCTTGATGCTTTAATCTAATGTGTGCCCAATTTTCCCGCCTTGTAATGTTTTCACACGATATCATGTATGCATATAATTTAGAATCTTGTAAAACTGCTTGTATGACAGTTAAAATTTATTTTGTCCGACCATCTGGATAGTTAGTTGTGCAACTATAAGGCAACACCTTTTTTTTTGGCTTTCTAACCATGTTTTTCTTGTTTTCTGTTGAAACTTTGCAGCCTGGTACACCTGTTAGGTCACCTGCTAATAATGATGCCCAAGAATCACACACCATCGGTGTTGCTGATGAACACATTGGTGCAGTTGTAGGACGCGCAGGGAAGAACATAACAGAGATCATTCAGGTATTTTCTTGCACTGCAAGCATTTGATATTATATCAAGGCGTTTTAACCACAAATGGTCGACTACTTCGAAGCCTATACATATGTATATGCGAGCAGTATAGGTAGACAATGTTGTGCATTATATTAGCTCAAGTGACCGGATACAACAATCTTTTTAGGATCTATCACCCTCTGTTATAAGTCATTGAGGTAAATAGTTAAGGAAAAATGAGCACATGATAACTGCGATAGTTTTAAGTTGAAAAACATAGTACGAACTTGTTTGCAGCTCTATGATTTACGGAAATCTGCAGAACCTGCCACCGTCCTTCTAGGATAGAGTGCGCCGTGTTTCAGAGAAATTAACTCTTGCAATATGTTGCTAATGCAGGCTAGTGGTGCCAGGATCAAGATATCAGATAGGGGCGACTTCATAGCTGGAACATCTGACAGGTAATTTTGCATGTTACTCTGCACAGCTGCACTCTGTCTGGGCTGCCTTATGATCGATCACTCTTGGCCCATTGATCTTACACACATCACAATTCTTTCTCACTGGTGCAGGAAAGTGACGATCACTGGGTCATCTGAAGCGATCCAGGCGGCCGAGTCGATGATCATGCAGAGGGTGGCAGCCAGCTCGGAGAGGGAGAGGTGATGAACGGCATCTCTTGAAGATGGGAGGCAGGCGCCCCCTGCCGGTGCCGTGGAACTGGGAACTTGTTTTATTTTTTGTTCGCCTAGCTTTTAGTGCTATCTGCAAAGCTTGAGAAAATTTTAAGGTGATTGTTCGAGTTAGTAACCAGTTAAATTAGCTGTGTTTTTTCCCTACTGGAATAGTAGCATTATATATTTCGAAAACAGATTTGACTTATCTCCATAACACAAAAACGAAAGCTGGTGGGCTGCCTGTTTGGAGTTTTGACATTGTGGGCAGCAGGATGTTGGTTGGGTCATCTGCAGCTTCGTCTGCTTGGCTAATTTCGTCAGTTTTTTTATTTATTATTACAATGCGAAAGACGTAGCTGGACGTGCGTTCCCTGGCCAAGTGGCCCGTGCAAGCTGAAATCTAGCGCAAGCCACCACCTCTGACAGGTGGGTCTCGGATCTCATCCAATCCGCTACACACTTTCTCAATAAATACGATCGCACTGGACTCGAGTCGAACCCAGTCCGAACCCCAGGTTCTAGAGCCCACCCGACCCACCATTCCGGGACCAGGAGTGACCATGGCCAAGCCTCGCGCCGGCTCTACCGCCCGCTGCGCCGCCGCCGCCGCTGCTCGGGCGTCTCCGGCGCCCACGTCGTCGGACCCGAATCTCCCCACCCCGACCTCCATCCCCCGCGCCGACCTCTCCTCCTCCTCCGGCGCCAAGGCCGCCTTCGCCTCCGCCAACCGCAGCTCCGTGGGCTCGTCGTCCTCCGCTTCCTCCACGGACCTCCCCGCGCCCGCCGCCAGCCAGTTCACCTCCGTCGCCAAGGTAAACCCCCACCAACCCGACCGACCGTACGAGCGCGCGCCTCCCCTTAATCGATGACCTTCTCCGCCCTACCTCTTCGTGCTCGACAGGAGGTCGGCAAGCGCCTGGCCTACGAGGACGACGACGACTACGCCTTCCCCACCGCCGCCTCAGGGACGAAGCAGCCGGACCTCGCGCCCGAGGGCCTCCCCGACCTCGCGCCGCTGCTCGACCTCCCCGACCCCGACGACGCCTCCTCCTCCTCCTCCACCGTCATCTCCGCCGCCGCAGCCGACGCGGCGACCGCTACCGCCGACTCCACCCTCACCCAGGTGAGTGTGGCTCCCAGATCGATCCCTATTTCTACAACTCCTCGAGTTCCGATTAGTAAGTTGGTGCCTGAAATGTTGGAGTCCGCGCTCGTATCCTGATGCCAATCAGTTCGAGTTCGAGTTGCATGTCCTAGTTCCAGTGTTCAGTTAAGTTCGCCCATGGAATTTTGAGATGCTTCGGGGGTTGGTGGCTACAGATTGGGGACGAGAGTTTTATCCCTATAGATTCAAATTTCTAATCAGTTTGGTGGCAACTTGCAACTAAAGTTTTTGGATGAGGGCCAGTATCCATGTTTGTTTTCCCGTCCGAATTCGAGTGCCCACGATCGAGTAGTTCCTGATGCTATTAGATTAGGATTTTGTGCAGTCTGCCTCTTTCCGGTTGAAAATCGTCGTATGACTTGCTGTCTGGGATTCAAATCTTGAGCTACGTATGCGTCTCCGCGAATCTGTAAGCTCCGATCGCACTGAAGAAAACACGCCGTTGTTCTGTTTCTGTCAATGCAGGTCGCAGCGCCCGCCGACTCCACCGCCGTGGACGCCGAGGGACCGATCCTCACGGAGATGGAGCTCGTCCTCGCGGAGCTGCACGGTGCCCGCGGCCTCACCCCGCGCTCCAAGCGCCTCCTCGCCGCGCTCGCCGAGACCGTCTCCGCCGAGCTCAGCTACAGCCCGACTGCCGCCGCCCTCGGCATCCGCCGCGCGGCCTTCTGGAGGAAGGTGCGCGTCGGGATCCTCGCCGCGACGGTCTTCTCCGTGGCCGCCATGGACGTCGCCCTCGCCGTCGCGCTCTACGGCGCCCGCCGCGGTAACGGCCTCCACGGCAACGTGCTGCCCCCCACCTGATGCATGCTAGTACTCGTCGTCGATCTCCGTGATGTTTGCTGCATCGTGATGTTTTAATTACATAGAACAGATGAGGAAGAAAAGGCTGTAATTAATCGCTCTACTTACATTAAGTGGTTATTAGTAGTACATTTTGATCAAGATTTAGCCTGGCTGGGTTGTTTTGCTCCACCAAATCCTTGGCTTTGTTGACTCTATATGAAGATTTAGCATTATATTGAAATATCCAAATTATACAAAGGAAATAAGGATGACTCTTAGCATGAATCTTATCAAAAGTCTAACTCCTATAGTCCTAGTGATTCTCAAAAGAGAGTAACTCTTAGTGTTGAAGAGTCAATTTCATTATCTCCCTTATTATGGGTGGGAAATTTTTCCATGTCCACATTACCACGCGCATATCTCCATCACATGTGAGCTCGCCATCAAGATCTCACAACGGTTATCTAAACCTCTTTGCCAGCCACTCTCCCATTGTCTTTCCTAAGACAACTACGCGTGAGATCTTACAGTTGCAGCCTCTAACGTGTTCGTTCAAGGCATAAAGTAAACAACATAGGAAACATATAATGTTGCTTTGTGTATCTGTCCTAAGATGATCGCCACCATTTTAATTACTGGCTGACATGCGGGAAGGTGACACATGTACTCCGATCCATAATATGTGTTGCCGATTTAGTACAAAATCGTACAGATCGGAGGTAGTACTTAATTTGGCTTTACAACTTTTTTGAGATATATAAGAATTCCTGATTTGTTCAGTGTGGTCTTAAAAATTGGAATGTCTTATTTTTATTGGTTCGAGCCTATTTCTTTTTTTTTTGACTGCAAGGTCGTTTGAGCCGAATTGTGGGTCTGGAGTTCAAATATGGTTCAATGAGTTGTAGGAAGGTTGAAACAAAAGCTTCGGAAATTTTGTGGAAAGCTCATATTTGTGCGTTTAGATTAAGTTGAAAAACAATGTCACCAAACGGTTTCTTTAATTAGTAAAGTTTTATAAACTAAGAACAATCAATTAAGAAGACTAAGACGAGAAGGAACATATGTACTATTCGCTCCGTCCAAAAAAAAAACTGACTTGCATCTTGCTAGATTCATATGCAGCTATACTGTCAACACCCGGGTTTTTAATCCCAGATGCCTGTTATGCCATACCTCGCAATCCCAGGATTACCATTTTTGCAAGACATAACAGAATTGGATACCATAGTACATCATCCATACATAAGTTCTTACACAAATAGGGATCTCGTGATCCAGTTCTTAATACAACTTCAGCAGCGGAATACGTAATAATAACGGTAGCGTAGGCAAAGCTCCATCTTCGGAGTCACAGGCAATACTGACGATGGGAGATGATCCTAGTTGTCATAACCTTTCTGGGGTCCATCTTCCAGGTACTCCTCTTTATAGTCTGGCCATGGGAATAGCCAAGGACAAAACCATGAGTACTCTTTAAGTACTCGCAAACTAATAATAACAGGTAAAGGGTTTTTTGGAATAATAGGACACTAGACTCTAGGGTTGTTTTGCGAAAGCCAGATTTATCTCTACTAAGTTTCAAAGCTAGTCACAATTTTATAACTCCTAAGTGGGATCTTGTAACTCATGTCACAACTCTGTTGTGGTCAAGTCAAAGTCTCAATTCATTTCACAAGTCATTTTTGAAAAGTCTGACGGGGGAACAGTATGGCCACTCCAACTGTCCATAACCGCGGACGCGGCTATTCGAATAGTTTGACACTTTGCAGAGATTGTACACTTTCACCACAACATTTGATACATCCGTCAGGAACAAATCCTGAATTCACCATACTCGGTATGCGGATAATCAATCCTAACCTTTCAATTATACGCCCTAGTATAAGCACCTCTCCTGTGAGTTTGGCCTCCCAACCATGACCAACTGTCATCTTGGATACTGCACAGGTGGACAATCTTCACAAGGTAGCCTCAGCTCAGACCTTGGCCGTGAGGGAACTAATACTAAGGTATATAAGGTTCCAGTCAAGCCCTACCCAATCTTCGGGTATTGTGGTGGTACGATAAAATTGGAATGGTATCGCATCCAGACAACCATCAGTTTTATAAAGGGCTAAGGCTCATGCCTCATCATTTTCATCACCAAAATCATCAGGTGTTTGGAAAACACATGTCCAAAATATTTCAATAGAATGATTCATCATTCCAAGGTTTTCATAACCATTTTTCCACCAAGTAAACCCATCTAAAGTTGATCAAGTTTTATGCTTAGCACTAGCATCTATAAGTGGGGGTAAGCACTAATGAGGGGTGGTAAACTAGTGAGGTTTCAACTAAGTACAACCTTATATCTTAGGATGATATCAAGGTTTCTAACATAGGCCAAATTTTATGCTCTTTATGCAACCTTTAGCTAACTTTCTAGTATCTACCAAACTCTTAAGTAAACTCTAAGTAAGCTTTGATAAAGAAATAAAGTAAGAAGCTTGCAAATAAAACTAGAATTGGTTTATCAGGTGGGTATGATCACATATGCTTAAGGCATATAGTAGGCATAGTAACAAGTATTGGCTTGCATCAGTGTCAATATAAGCTTGCTAAATTGCAAGTGTTAGCTTGCATAGGTATAGTCTCAGCTTGCTCAATCAACTAGTAGTATTAGGCTTGCCTTGTGCAGAGCAGTGGTTGAAGTTCTTCTCGGCTTCTTCTTCGTAGTATCCTCCTTCCTCCTCGTATCCTTGGTCGGTACTAGCGTCTATGAATAAATACGAGGTACACAATCACCAAACAATACTTAACTACTTTCAATCATCACACACAAGGGTCCTATAGATGATCTAGCATCATCTCTAACATTACAAGGTTAAGGTTGGTTTAATTCCTTTTATTTTTAGAAAAGTAATTTCTACTCATTGAAAAACTACTTAAGATTTAATATTCTCCAAACCAAACATGGGATCATGTTGACACATGTCATCACCACATATTGTAGTCCATGGGAATGTGATTTAAAGTGGTGTCACAATTTAATAAGGTTTTATCCTTTTATTTTAATTAATTAAAGTGACTAGAAATGCCTATGTAGCATTCTTTTATTACTTGAACATTATTTCTGTAAGTAAACCTATATATTTTTATACATTCTGAAAGGTATGGTTAAATGTGATTTTTGAGAGTTGGAATCAACTCAAAAGCTATTATGGTTTAAATTTGAAAAATGTTTGAATGCAGAAAAGCTTCTGCCTTGTTATTTTTACCATGGGTGATCTATAGATCCAAATGACTTGAATCCAACGGGCTTGGATTCAGCATTCACAGACCTTTCCAACAAAATTGGTTTCATTCAAATTGGTGTACTGAATCGACCTGAATTGTTTTGAAAATGAGTACAAAAGTGTGTTTGAATTAAAAAGAAAAAGATCTAATTCAAATCCTTTGGGCTCGCATGGAAAGGTTAACGGGCGACTGCTAAGCGCGCAGTGCTCCCTTGAGCTTAAGTGGGTGTCCCCACTCGGTGACAGGGCTGGGCGAAGCGGTATGGAGCGTGGGTCGTTTGATCTGATTCTAATCCAGCAGTGGGAGTCATCGTCGACGCGAGACATCGCCGTGAGAACGAAACCTAAGCGACAGTGAGGGTGCTAGGGGCTCACCGGTCTGGCAAGGATCGGCGAGGCGAACGGCAAGTCGACAACCGCGAATCTCCGATGCGGTGGATTCTCTGAGGCGGCTCAATCGCTGGCTCCTTCTTCTCCAGAGGCGAGCTCGGTGAAATTCCGGCAGGTAGTGCTCGCCTTGCTCGAACGGTGTGGCACGATCGGTGAGAGGAGTGAGATGGTGTGAAGAAATCGGCGGGGTGGCCTCTATTTATAGTCGGCGAGGGACCGTCAGGCGCACGCAGTGAGCTCGTCGAGGCGATGGTACAGGCGGCTATTGGCATGGGCGAAGGTAGGGGACGGTGCGGTGTCTCTTGGCGATGCTCAACGACATGGTTTTGAGGCGTGGGGCGGTGCGGCTTGGTCTGGAACGGGCGATGCTCTGCGCGGCAGAGGCGGCGTCTTCGACGGCGAGTGGTGGCTGTGCGTCACGAGACGGCGAACGGGGATGTCTAGCGGTCTCCTGGGTCGGTGGGGATTGTGTATGCACGCGGCGAGGGTGGCGCGCGGTCTGTGGGCTTCGGTCGAGGATGGTGCTCTGGCGCATGCTCGGCATGGTCCATGCAGGTGCGGTTTGTGCTGCGTGGTCCAGGCTTGGCAACGCCGGCTGGGACAGGAGTGGCGGTGGACGGTGGGCCTCCCAGACATCTTGGCTAGGCTTGCTGCTGCTCTAGCTTCTTTGTCGACTATGGGGTGGCAAGGGTGTGCTCGGCTGTTCACCATTGATGGCAATGGCAAGCTCACAGTGGTGCTAGTGCTTGGTTAATCTTGCTAGATGATCTACTAAGCTGGTTGTGAGCTAAATGGGGAACCAGTTAGGCAAGAATCACTGCTCACAATAGTGTTTGATGTTTGTTTGATTTGTGTCTGCAACCTGTTTGATGAAATAGCCGCATGAAATCAAGTTTTGAATTTTGAAATGATTTTTGGTGGGTTTGCTAGATTGTTGCTGGTGAGTCTGCAGATGCTTGGGTTTTGAAAGTTGAGCTTGTTTGAGTGGTTTTTGAAAAAGTGGGATCTTCCCATATGATAAAGATTCAATTTTGAATTGTCATTTAAACTATGCATTTGAAAGTTTCTGGATGATCACAAAGTGGGCCTTGATACTTTGTTATGAGTATATTCAAGGGGTGCAAAGATCCAGAAAAGTTTCTGTTAGGTTTTGAAAGTTTGAGACAGCCAAAGTAGGCATGGGAGTTAAATTAGTCAAAATGACCATTCCTTTTATATATGTGTTTTGATTTACTTGTCTTTAGGAAAAGTGTGGGAAATATTTTAGATGATGTTTATTTCACCTAAGAAACATTTTATAGCAATGAAGCAATCAAACAAGATGGTTTAAAAGAATTTCAAAATCAATGCATACACATATGCATGCATTCATAATTTTAATTAGAAATTTTTTTGTTAACCCTAATTTTAAGGATTAGAGTTTGATGATCCAAATTTAGTATTTTTAGGATGTTACATATACTCTAAAATACGTTTAGAAAAATTTACATTGGATTGCAATTCCATGTCCACACCACACAATCTCTACAAGAATGGACTTGCATATTTTTTTGTTCAAATTATGCCATAGTGAAAACAAATGAATATTTCAAATTGGTTTGAGTCAATGGAAATTTTCTTACGAAATCTTATGGAAAAAGATCTTAATTTATAGGAAATCATAAGAAATCTTGGTGTAAAGTGGTTCAAAGATTTCAAAATTTGGAACAAGTTTAGAATTTCCCGGTGCAACCTGCCGTGAAGTGAAACCATTTACAAATCCTAGTGCAAAATGAAATAGTTGACGGCCTAGGTGCTGCAACTGCAAAGCGCAATTTAATGAAGAAAGCAAATTCTTCTTGCCGTCCTCTCTTCAAGGCCGCCGCGGACAACAGAGACGGCCGTGGAGTTCTTGCCGCCGGGGAAGGAGCAGCCAAGGTCAGCCAGTGCCCCGCCATTCTCCTACCTACCTTCTTGTTTATGTCCGCTGCTCCGGTCCGGCGAAGCTAGCTAAACGCAGGCGCTGCTCGTTTTGGTTCATTCCGCCGGTACAGGGTCAGTATGAAGGATAAGGGTTCGGAGCCGCCGCTGTCCCTCCTTAAGCCATCGCACTAGCTAGGCGCTATCTGCTGCTTAATTTTATTCTAGGTTTTGTATTTGCTGAGGACCTAGAGGGAGGTTGGTTGGATCTGGACGATTGTGACCTAGTTTCATGGAACAGGGCATGCAGGTTAATCAATCAATCCCTAAATGTAGGACTCCTTGATCTGTCCACAAATGGCCCAAGGATTTGGGGGTTACATTATGCGCGCCCAATTTCTTTTACTCCCCTTGCCTTTTCCAAGTTGGTGATAAATCATTATGAACGATATTGTTTCCTGTGGCAACTAAATACGTCGATTGATCGGCGCAGATGCCAGATGCTACAGTCCCAATTCCAGTGCATGTACTCGCTACTCCTATTGATGGATAGTCACAACCAAATTGTAGATACATTGTGTTTCTTCTGTTCTGTCCTGGCCAGTGCAAATTAAGGAAATTGTACTCCCATCGATCAACTTACTACTCATCTCTGCAATATATAACTAGGTACAAATAACAAACTTTGGAAGGGCGCGTCCTAGAGATGGACATGGATCTTCTGCTGCAAGTTAGCGCACTGGGTGAAGGCGATTGCAGGGCTCACCCAGAGGGAGAATGAGGTCGTGTTCAATCCAAAGATGAGGATTAGCTTTGTTTCTCGAGGCCTATGAATTAATTCTACAACATTCATTCCTGGGAATGTGGGTTCGGCATTAGGTACGGAGAGAGTAGTCTGGATCCTCAAGGAACTAAATGCGTGCATCAATTTGTTTGTGCGTATGAGGTATGCTGTTTATCCTTCCCTTGTACCTTTTGAATTTATTTTCAGGCCCCCAACACTGACAATATTGTGTTCTACAGGGGAAACCAACCAAGTACAACAGTTCACCCCTCGGCTGTGAATGCGCAGCATCAATTCGTTTGCTGCAATCCGGAGACTTTCCAGGGCGTGCAAAGAGAAGTTATCCTGGCGGTATCATACTGGCATCGACAAGAATACGAGGGACTTGATTCGCCATCTAAGGGAAAACAGTGTGCCGCATATTGCTGAAATTGGAGCAAAGAATCCCCAGTCTGATGATTTTAGGAACACCATGGAAACCTTTACCAGGATCAGAGTAAAGGATCCACTGTTTAATTATACTTTTCAGGTTGATAGTGACTGTAGAGTAACGACACTACTCTGGACCAGTGCCCAGAGCTGCAAAAATCACTACCACTACTTTGGCGATGTGATTACCTTTGACAGCACCTACCGATCGAACATGTATAAAACACCATTCAGCCTTTTTGTTGGATTCAGCAACAACTTCCATACCATACTGCTGGGCAGGGTGCTGATCACAGATGAGAAAGTAGATAAGCTTCAAATGGGTGTTCAGTCAGTTTTTCCAATTAATGGGTGGGAAACACCCTCAAACTATACTAACCGGTCAGATTAATTTTGTAGACACTTTTCCCTTCCCAATATTTGTTTTGCAGCTCAGCCATCTAACTTGTTTTATTTAAACTCTTGTAGATCGACACGGAGCAATTGAGGATGCCATATTGGAGGTACTGCCATCCACCACACACAGATGATGCAAGTGGAAGGTCCTTGGCCAGGCAAAGGAGTTCCTTGCCTTGGTTCTCATTACAAAAAAGCGAGTATGTTCCGAGCGGAGTTCCACAGAATTCTGAATGACTTGTTGACGACTGATGAGTTGAAGAGAGCGTGGGAGATGCTACTAGAGAAGTATGGGTTGGATAATAACCTATTTCTGACGCAAATCTATAAGGTGCAGCACAAGTGGGTTAAGGCATACTTCAGCGGCACATTCTGTGCTAAACAGACTACCACACAAAAGAGTGAGAGCATGAAACACTTGCTGAAAGAATATGTTTCACGGGATTGCTCAATGGATCTTTTCGTTAAACAGTACGAGAAACTGCGTTCTGATCGAGGCCCTGAAGATGATTTTGAGGAGAAGAGTACTAGTATGGTAAGCTGAACTTCAGGAAATTAATATCTCTTATATGGGCATTCAAGACTAGCTAAGACTAAGGACGAAACATTTTTTTTTTTGTGCAGGATGAGGTCATTCTGAGGACAAATCTGCCAATAGAGAAGCATGCCGGCGAGGTGTACACAAGAGCGGTGAATGGACTGTTTGTACAAACCATATTTGAATCTGAACCTTACATAGTGGAGGTAGTAATCCCTAATTTGAAGTACATACATAGCAAGGCATCCCAACAGTGGAACTAGAGAGAAATGGTCTAGGGTGGAATATGAGGTCAATTTCAGAGAAGACCGTGAAGTGCTCATGTGCGTGTGTAAGCAATTTGAGCACACGGGGATGCTCTGCTGCCATGCCGTTAAGGTAACAGTTCATTCTCTATTCCATCCATTGCTACTGTAGTATTCCTCCTGCCATATATTCATACTTCAGTACCCCGAGGTTCCAATTTTCAGGTGATGATCCACCTGGGCATGCACGAGATACCAAGGTCCCATATCGTGCCACGGTGGACAGTCGAGCCGCTATGCTGTTGGATGCATCATGGTCATCCACAGACAGACAGTTACTGGCGATGCAGGCGATTTGCAATTTATGACAAGGGGATAGAGGTAAGACGGCGTGTTTATTCCTCTATGCCCATGTTATCAGTTTATTCTTCTATTATAATTAGGTCTGTTCCCTTTCTTCTTATTCTTTGGTCACTAGGTTGGTTAGTTTGTTGTGGGTTGATTTGGAGACATAAGTGTTGCAGGCGCTCTTGGCTGCGTACCTTTAGCATTGCTCTGCACTAAGGTGCGTTCTTTAATCTGGACTCTATGGTTTTGTAAGATATATCATGGATTTTCTTTTTTTTGAAGTATCCATTTGTCCTCGAGTTTATCATATCATCTACCAAAGAGAAAACGACAAAAAAATTTAAAAAAATATGCATGTTGCAGAAGGAGGAACAACAATACAGTTTGTCTTGTGACGCAGAGTTGTCTACTCTGCTCGCTATTGACAAGGTACTACTACACCTAAGTAGTTTTTTCTTGCATTTGCCTATGCAGCTATCTTGAGTACAACTACTGTATTTTCCTTTTCTCCTTTGGGGTAGTAGGCATGAGCTGATCCGAGGAATAGACTTTCTCCCCAGGCCAAAAGTTTATTCTCATGGCGTCTCCGCCTCCCAGGCAGGCCATGTGAAGAACAAACAAACATGGAGTTCTTGATTGATGGCAACCTGTTTTTCAACTTTGAGGTACAAGACCATGAGGTACAACTTCGCCGAATAATCAAACATATATATGTTGGCTGGAAGTTCTTTGTTACAATTCTAAACATCCAAAAGTACAATATGTTGGATATAAAAGCCAAAGTGCATACTTCGAATTTCTCCTGCTCATTGCCCTCATAGTTCACCTTGGGCCAGATAATATGGATGCTTCAGATGGAACTGAATATGTCGACGGATTATCTTGTACAAAAATGAGTGAATTTGCATCGAAGGTTCCTACGCTTACCGAACCTTCCAATACCTTGATGACTGTTGACATTGAAGGCCTTCGAATGCTGTCATGTTGCAAGCACCATATTGCGAGCTTCATCATGTGAACCACTTCCTCCTGGTGTGAGACCATATCATCACTATGCTTGTCAATCAGATCAATCAATTGGTTGTTTTGGGTCTTTTCTCGTAATATATTTATGAGCTCAACATTCTCCTCGGGCTGAGAGTTGTCAATATTTTTTCTTCCACTTATTATTTCCATGATGACAACTCCAAAGCTATAGACATCAACTTTTTCAGTGATTCGTGATGTCAACCATTCAGGTGCCAGATATCCAGGCGTACCTCTCATCATAGTCACCACCTTGCTTTGATCCCTATTTATTAACTTACATAGTCCAAAATCAGCCACTTTGGCATTGAAGTTGTCATCCAAGAGAATATTTTGTGGTTTGATATCCAAATGGGCAATTTTCCGCCTACAGTCCTCATGAAGATAGCATAGGCCCTTGGCGATATCCAGAATGATCCTACATCGGGTGCACCAATCAAGGGGGACATTGTTATGGCGGTAATAGATCCACCTATCAAGCGACCCTCTCGGCATATATTCATATACCAGAAGCCTCTCAGACTTCTCTGCGCAGAAGCCAATCAGCCTGACAAGATTGATGTGTTCAATGCTTCCAATAGTCTCGACTTCTGCCAAAAACTCTTTTTTTCCTTGTCTAGCACCTTCTAAACGTTTCACTGCAATTCTCTCTTCGCCTATTTTCCCTTCAAAAACCGACCCAAACCCACCTTCTCCGAGCTTCTTACTGAACTCTTCAGTGCATTCGCTTAACTTTTCAAATGAGTACCTCGTTGGCGTTCCAGGCAATTGATCAAAATCAAATTCATCTTTCTCTTCATACTTCCTCCTCCTTTGTAGATAAAGAGCAACAACAATAAAAAGCAATAAAAGAGTAGTAACAGATCCAAGTGTAGCACCTAACATCACCTTCTTTTTGTTTTCATTAGAGGGCTTCTTTTTGTTTTCATCAGCTGGGCTAAGTTGCACCTTAAGATAAGCAGAGTAGTCGTATCCATTAGTTTCAGGTTGAATTGATTGCATGGAGAAGACTTTCGTCACCGACACACATTCTCCACCTCTGCACAAAACAGCCATGCATGAGCAGTTCTCCAAGCAGGCTTGCTTACAGTCACTGATGCTTGTTCTTTTATTGTTTTGTGTATCAAAAATCGTGAAGTTATCGTAGTAAGAAATGTTGGGTATGGTCAAGAGCTGATGGTGTTGTATTTCTTGACAAGTGAGTGGAGCTAATGGTGTGCATCCAAGATTTGGCTTGCGGTCATCCACCGGCTTGAAGTAGCTTGAACTTGAATTGTTCTCAAGTGGACATGTGCATTGGCCGCCAGTGCATATGCCGTACTCCCCGCAGACTGTTGGGTAATCACAAGGATCCATTCCCATGGCTAGACGATGACCATTCATAGAGTCTCAGGTATCCATCTGAATCTAATCTCATGTACTGGGTGTTCTGAGCTACAGGCAATGTGATATTTTCATTCATATCTGGTCCCCAAATGAAGCTAAGGCTTCCATTCATTAATGTAGCCTTTGTTGGAGCATTTCCTATCCTTTGTATTTGCATCTGGTGCAAAAAGTAGAGTTGGGGCCGTGGTGTGGATTCAGCATAAGCATATAATCCATCTTGGAGCACAGTGATGTACAACTCATTCTCGGTCGAATTTATTGGAGAGGCATTTGCCTTGAGCCTCATACCTTCCATAAGTGACTGCCCAGGGACCAATGTGTCGGTAGGATGATCAAATGATTGCCACACTGTTGCATTCCTGTGATCAAACAATACCAAATTTCCCATCTCAGTGATCACCATGCCATCTACATGTCTGCCAGAGTTTCCGCTGGACCAGACATGGCTACCATCAGCATCACGGAGGACCAAGTTCCCGCCCGAGGTAAACTCAAGGGTGGCATTTGCCCTAACAGGGCGATCCCGGTTGGCAGACCAGATCACCTGCGCCGGCGCATTCTCGTCAACCATTGCTCCATTATTGTTGACGTCGGTAATGAGGACGGCAAATAGGTACACGTCGCATGTGGGTTGGAGGCACACAAGAACCCTGCGGCAAAGTTAAGTCCATCGCTATTGTGATAATCTTGTATGAGAATGAGGAGCATGACTAAATTGAATAGCGGATCGTTGTTGTATGTCCATAACATTGGAGGTTTGGTCATGGAATTGTTTGAAGGCTTCGCTGCGGAGAGCAAAGGTGCTGCAGCTGCAATTACGAGGAAGAGGAGACTGACAGGACCCATAGCGCTTGGACGAAAACAGAGAGACTGCAATCAAGAATAATAATCAGTTACTTCTCGGCTTATGATTAGCCAGCAAGATATCGGGTACTCCGACGAAGTAGCAGAGTTGAAACAAGATCGCACCTGATGACACTGAACCGATGGAGAAGATGCGGTCGCCAGGGAGATGGGGGTGCCTGGACTGGACTGGGAGTAGCCAAAGAGTAAGCCCCCCTTCATGA
Organism: Avena insularis; assembly: GCA_023614405.1. NCBI lineage: Eukaryota > Viridiplantae > Streptophyta > Magnoliopsida > Poales > Poaceae > Avena > Avena insularis. The sequence continues at coordinate 393,879,033 of CM042695.1, forward strand.
TCTTACTGCGGTCATTATGGCCGGAGAGATGGCCGCCGGCCTCATGAGTAGCTGAGATTTTTGGAGATTGGCTGGTATGCCTAGTCGCAAAGTGCCGGCTCAGAGGTATTATTAACATTCTAGACCGCAAGAGTGGACGTCGTCAACGAGTCTCAGTGGGTTAGTCACTTGGTTTCACTATTTTGAGTGGACGTCGTTAACATAAATGTTCATAGGTGGTGTTGAGTGGATTTTGATCGGCCTTGGTTTGATTTTCTGAAAAGGTGTATTATGCTTTGTGCTGGTACTCGCAGAAGGGCGTGAACATGTATGTACCTAGTCTTTTAATTACATACCTCCGAAACAAATATGAGTTGGACCTTGAATTATTGCATGTTTCTAGTACATCATCCTACTAGCATATACTGTACTATATTTTTTTGATAATTTTGAAAAATAAATGAAGAAAGTATCCACTGAGTTTCCATTATAATATGACTTCCGCCCAACACTTTTCGGCCATGTTTTCGGACACGGATTTGCTGCAACGGAGCATGCTAACTGTCCTCTTTATAAAAAAATTGAAAACGGTACTTTTGAGTTTAAGAAATTCCCAGTTTAAAAAATGGTCCATATATCTGGGCTAAGTTTCAGTAGAGAAAGCGTTCTGTTTTGGGCTATAGAATACGTTCCGATTGTATATTGGAATAGAAAACAAAAAATTTAGTTAGAAATTTGTCTTTTCTGTGTAGCCCAGAATACAATGTATTTTAGAACGAAACTTCTGGCATATATTCTGGATGTACAGATCTACCTATATATTTTTTGTCACATTTTTTGAGACTTAGACATCCGAGTGCCAAAAATTTCAAAAAATGGGCACACTGGTGCTCAAGAGCATCAATGAGGTTTCACATGTTTTCAATTTTCATACTAGTTTGTCGCAGATGTTTAATTTGGAAACCCTTTGTGATGACTTTTTATGTAGCATTGCTGACCCGACGTTGGCCATCAAGAGTCTTGCTGGCGAAGTTAATGGGAAAACAATTTGCTCCGTTGGATATTTGCGGGCTAAATTATGTCCCACATGTTGAGTGCACCATCATATCAATCATCATGGAAGCAAGGCCTTGTTGCTAGAAAGAAGTTAAATTAAATGCATGTGACTTGCTGCCTTGGTATTAATTGATGCATCACAACAACATGCTACACATGAAATCTTATCTCTCGTGATTTTCTCGCAATCAAGAATTCTAGGCTAGACACCAAGATAACACCGTGCTAAATTCATCCATATGTAGAACCCAGTTTGGTCTAACTACATGTAGGCATGATTAAGCCAGAGAGACATTTGGCCAATGACCTGGGATGTACATTAAGAAAACCTTTACTTGTAATACTCTGTAACCTCTCAGGAGGTGTGTAACAGACCCTACCTATTCAATGAAATAAAACGCAAAGGAGACTTTGTGTTTTCTCCTTCGAAAAACATGCAGGCATGATTTGTTTTAGTCTGTTGCTAGATGGAAGGAAACTAATTACCTCCCATGAAACCTTATTGGACAAACATTGCGATTCTTATATCCTATCTAGGCACAGTTGGCATTGATGCTTAATTGGGTTTAGTGGTATATTTCAAAGTGTCGGAAAGTTGTGGTTTCATTTCTCCAAAGTCTATTTTTGCAGTGGCATTTTCCAAATTCGTGAAATTCATGGTGACACATATCAAAATAAATTGGCAGGAATCATCTACCAACTTTGCTTAATAAGGCTTTCAGAATACTCTTACGGTTCAGTCACCCCTCCCCTCCTCCTCTCCCACTGTTGGTCTCCCATGATGACCACTCGAATGTTCGGTCCCTATATTCAATTGTTAGATCTTTCCAATTCAAAAAACCGATGCATAAATATTTGCAGAAATCTTAGGTTGTAGGAATAGGAAAGAAAATAGAATTCAAATGTTAAGATTTATATGAATGCCAGTATGCCACAGTAAATGAATACACATAAGTACATAAGAATATTTTAGAAAAAAAGGAGGATAGAAATTCAGCGCAATTTATATTTTATATTGTGAAGGAAACTTGCCTATTCTGCTCTGTATTAATGAAGTTTGTTTAAGTGTATTTGGATGAACACCGGAACACATACCGCAGAGATATGCATCCCAACCATTGGTTTGCTTTCAGGTGCGTTTTTGTCTTTATTGTCCATTTTACATGTAAGGGTTTCATTTACTAAGATAATTGTTCTTCATAAAAACTGAAATGGTGCCGAGCATATAAAAATATTACCGAATCTAATACTCCCTCCGACCCAAATTATTTGACTCAAATTTGTCAAGATACAGATGAATCTAATACTAAATCATGTCTAGATACAATCGAATCCAGATAAATCTAAGTCAACTAATTTGGGTCGGAGGGAGTAATAAAAATTCAATAACCATGTAAATTAATATTTCCCAACATTTGTTAAAATAGAAAAATAATATACATACAAATGATGTTTTTTCTTGTGCCATCCAATAGTGGTGTCTTTATTGTTGATAGCAACAATTTTGAAATTCAAACATACTTCAATGGTACAAATAGGATAGGATACAAAAGCCAAAGTCCATAGTTTGCATTCTTCTGCTCATTGCCCACCTTTTTCACCTTGGCCCAGATAATATGGATGTTTGAGATGGAACTGAATATGTTGATGGATTCTCTTGAACAAACCCGAGTGAATTTGCATCAAATGTTTGTATGCTAATCGCACCTTCCAATACCTTGATCACGGTTGACATTGAAGGTCTTTGAATGCTATCATGTTGCAGGCACCATATTGCGAGCTTCATCATTTGAACCACTTATTCCTGGTGTGAGACCATATCATCACTATGCTTGTCAATCAGATCAATCAATTGGTTGTTTTGAGCTTTTTCTCTTAATAGATTTATGAGCTGAACATTCTCCTCTGGCTGAGAGTTGTCAATATTTTTCCTTCCACTTAGTATTTCCATGATGACAACCCCAACGCTGTAGACATCCACTTTTTCAGTTATCCGCGACGTCAACCATTCAGGTGCCAGATATCCAGGTGTTCCTCTCATCATAGTTACTACCTTGCTTTGGTCCCTATCTATTAGCTTGCATAGTCCTAAATCTGCCACTTTGGCATTGAAGTTGTCATTCAAAAGAATATTCTGTGGTTTTATATCCAAATGAGCAATTTTCTGCCTGCAATCCTCATGAAGATAGCATAGTCCCTTGGCAATATCCAGAATGATCCTACAACGGGTGCACCATTCAAGAGGGGCATTATTATGTCGGTAATAAATCCACCTATCAAGCGACCCTCTTGACATATATTCATATACCAGAAGCCTCTCAGACTTCTCTACACAAAAACCAATCAGCCTGACAAGATTGATGTGTTCAATGCTACCAATAGTCTCAACCTCTGCCAAGAATTCTTTCTTTCCTTGTCTAGCACCTTCTAGACGCTTCACTGCAACTCTGTGCTCACCTAATTTTCCTTCAAAAACCGATCCAAACCCACCTTATCCAAGCTTTTTACTGAACCCTTCTGTGCATCCACTCAACTTTTCAAAAGAATACCTCGTTGGAATTCCAGGAAATTGATCCAAATCAAATTCTTCATCTTTCTCTTCATCCTTTCTCCTCCTTTGTAGATGAAGAGCGACAACAATGACAAGCAATACAAGACCAGTAGCAACACCAATTGTAGCACCTAACATCACCTTCATTTTGTTTTCGTTAGAGTTGTTGGGCTGCACCTTTGTTTTGTTTTCATTAGAGTTGTTGGGCTGCACCTTTGTTTTGTTTTCATTAAAGGGGCTAAGTTGCACCTTAATGTAAGCAGAGGAGTTTTCACCAATATCAGGTTGTACTGATTTCAAGGAAAATACTTTAGTCACCCACAGACATTCTCCATGGGGAGCATTCCAGCTATACCTGAACAAAACAGCCATACAAGAGCAGTTCTTCAAGCAGGCTTGCTTACAGTCATCGATGCTTGTTGCATTCACAGCCGTGTGGCTGCCATCAAAGTAAGAGATGTTAGGAAGGGTCAAGAGCCGATGGTATCGTATTTCTTGACAAGTGATTGGAGTTATTGGTGCACAACCAAGATTTGGCTTCCGCTCATCCACCAGCTTGAAGTAGCTTGAACTTGAATTATTTTCAAGTGGACAGCCACATTGCCCCTCTGTGCATATACCATACTCCCCGCAGACTGTTGGGTAATCACAAACGTCCATTTGCATGGACAGTACATCATACACCATTGTCCATGACCATTCGCTTTGACTATTTGACCATGACCATTCATACAGTCTTAGGTATCCATCTGAATCTAATCTTAGGTATTGGGTCGTGGATATAGCTGTTGGCAATGAGATATTACTAGCAAAATCTGGCCTTCTTGGCTGCACAAAGGTGGTGAGGCTTCCATTCATGAATGTAAGCTTCGTTGGATAATGTCCTGTCTTGTATTGGCCCATGAGTTGTGGAAAGTAGCATTGTGGTGGCGTGGATTCAATGTAAGCATGTAATCCAGCATATAATGCTTTTTTTAAGTCGGATCCATCATGTAGTACATCTGTTTGTACAGTGATATAGAAATTATTTGTTGCATAAGTATTTGATGTGAGTCTCATACCTTCAATAAGTGACTGTCCAAGGACCAATGTGTCAGTAGTATGATCAAATGACTGCCACACAGTTTCTTTCTTGTGATTAAACAACACCAGATTGCCGATATCTGTGATCATCATGCCAGCTACAGATCGGCCTGAGCTGTTGCTTGACCAGACGTGGCTATGATCAACATCACGGAGGACCAAGTTTCCATCTGTGGTGAACTCAAGGGTGGCATTTTCCGTGACAGGGCGATCCCGGTTTGCAGACCAGACAATCTGCTGACTCTGGGAGATGCCGCCCTCGATGGATAACGCAAAGAGGAACTTGTCGCATGGGGATATAGAAGAGACACAATAGAACCCTGCGTCAATCCAAAGTTCAAAGTCGGAATAAGGTACTGTATGGGTGCTGATGCTGCGGCTAACGTCGCTGTTGATCCAAATTGTCGAGGGTTTGACTATGGAATAATAGTCCAAGGCCTGCGCCACCAAGAGCAGAGGTGTTGCAGCTGCAAGCATGAAGAAGACTAGAAGGGAAGTACACATGGTGCTTCAGCGGAAACTGTAATCATAGTTAAATAAAAATCAGTTAGCACAAGAAGGAAGCAAGCAAGTAACTTGAGATGAGCGTCGCACCTGATGCTATTGAGCCGTTGATGAAGAGATCTGCTCACCGAGGTACTTTGGAGTAGCTGAGGGATTTCCGGTTATGTGATAGTCTGATTAGTCCCAAAGTGCCACTGACTGACTGAATCGGCGTGAAGGTCAGTCAACAAGTCTGAGTGGGTTGGTCATTTTGGTTCACCACTCATTCATTCCTGTTATACACGAAAACACGATGTGCTGCATTTAACAAAAATATTCATAGGTTTAAGAGGATTTGCATCGGCCTGCGTTTCACTGAGGGACTTCATGATCTAGTTGCTGGAGCATGGAGTGTACGTCGTCAACAAAGTCTCAGTGGGTTGCTCATTTTGGTTTACCACCCATTCATTCCTGTTAGACACTAAAGCATGATGTGCTGCATTTAAGAAAAATATTCATGGGTGTTGAATGGACTTGCATCTGCCCAGGTTTCACTATCATAGGTGATTTTCAGTATAAGGTGTATGCTTCGTGCGGTATTCGCAAAAGGCCTGAGCAGGTATTTACTTAGTTTTCTGCATACCTCTGAAATATATATGTGTTGGACCTTTAAATTTTATTATATGTTTCCAGGACGATATCATCCTACTAGCACACGATATATTTTTCACAATTTCTGAAATTTTATACATAGTTTCCATTATAACATGATTGCCACCGGATACTTTCTCGCCTGCGATTGTCCTCGTCAAGACGTGTTTGATAAGCTGTGTATGATATCCTGCCAAGTTTTCGTAGTACTTTGTCACGTATGGTTAATTTGGAAACTGTTTGTGATGACTTACTTTTTTGTAGAATTCTGGACCTGACGTTTGAGACCAAGGGTCTTGCACTCTTGCTGAGGAAGTTGATGGAAAGACAACTTGCTCCAGGAAATGCTTGTTAGCCAAATTATGTCTATTGTCATGATTAAATATCGCCCACATGTTGAGTGCACCATAGTATGGTATCATCATGAAAGCAAGACCTTATTTCCATAAAGAAGTTAAATTAAAGTGGCTTTCTGCCTTGCTATTCATCGATGCGTCACAGCAACATGCTACATAGAAAACATGATTTGCTCGCAATCAACTTCTAGTTTAGACACCAAATTACCAGTGTGATAATTTCGTCCAAAATCAGTACTCTGTTCGTTCTAACTAGATGTAGGCATGTAGCCAGTCTGCTCTGAACTTTATACACCCGTGACTAGATTAGTCCGTTGCTAGAAGGAAGGAAACTAATCACCTCCCAGAAAATGTTACTATTTGACAAACATTGTGATTTTTGTGCATCTTGTAGCTTAGCTAGCCACAATGGTATTATTGATGTTAAAATGGGTTTAGTGGTATATTTCGAAGTATCGGAAAGTTGTGGTGGCATAACTCGTAATTCGATTTTTGTGATGGAATTTTTCAATCTTGCAAGATTCATGGTGGCATATATCAAATTAAATTGGCAGAAATTAGATACCAAGTTTTCTTAATGAGGTTTTCCAAACACTCTTTTGGTTCCGGTCCCTATATTCCAAGTCAAAAAACTAATGCACAATAATTTGCAGAAATCTAAAATTGCAGGAATAGGAAAAAAAAGTAGAATTCGGTTTTTTCTGCCATCCATAGTGGTGTATGTGGACATTGCTGATAACTACAATTTTGAATCTGAAACATGCTTCAATAATGCAAATAGGATAGGATACAAAAGCCAAAGTCCATAGTTTGGCATTCTTCTACTCAATACCCAGCCGTTTCACCTTGGGCCAGATAATATGGATGCTTGAGATAGAACTGAACATGTTGGTGGATTATCTTGAACGAACATGAGTGAATTTGCATCAAAAGTTTCTATGCTAATCGCGCCTTCCAATACCTTGATCACTATTGACATTGAAGGCCTTTGAATGCTATCCTGTTGCAGGCACCATATTGCGAGCTTCATCATTTGAATCACTTCCTCCTGGTGTGATACCATGGCATCACTATGCTTGTCAATAAGGTCAATCAATTGGTTGTTTTCGGCCTTTTCTCGTAATAGATTTATGAGCTGAACATTCTCCTCAGGCTGAGAGTTGTCAATATTTTTCCTTCCACTTATTATTTCCATGATGACAACTCCAAAGCTGTAGACATCAACTTTTTCAGTGATCCGCGACGTCAACCATTCAGGTGCCAAATACCCGGGTGTTCCTCTCATCATAGTCATTACCTTGCTTTGATCCCTATCTATTAACTTGCATAGTCCAAAATCAGCCACTTTGGCATTGAAGTTGTCATCCAAAAGGATGTTTTGCGGTTTGATATCCAAATGAACAATTTTTCTCCTGCATTCCTCATGAAGATAGCATAGGCCTTTCGCGACATCAAGAATGATCCTACACCGGGTGCACCAATCAAGTGGGGCATTGTTATGGCGGTAATAGATCCACCTATCAAGCGACCCTCTTGGCATATATTCATATACCAGAAGCTTCTCAGACTTCTCTGCACAAAAGCCAATCAGCCTGACAAGATTGATGTGTTCAATGCTTCCAATAGTCTCGACTTCTGCCAAAAACTCTTTCTTTCCTTGTCTAGCACCTTCCAAACGTTTCACTGCAACTCTCTCTTCACCTAATTTCCCTTCAAAAACCGACCCAAACCCACCTTCTCCGAGCTTCTTACTGAACCCTTCAGTGCATTCGCTCAACTTTTCAAAAGAATACCTCGTTGGCGTTCCAGGCAATTGATCAAAATCAAATTCTTCATCTTTCTCTTCATACTTTCTCCTCCTTTGTATATAAAGAGTGACAACAATAAGAAGCAATACAAGAGTAGTAACGGCTCCAACTGTTGCAGCTAACATCACCTTCTTTCTGTTTGCATTAGGTGCAAAAATGGAGGGCATAAGTTGCACCTTGAGGTAAACAGGGGAGTCATAACCAACATTGTCTCGTTGTATTGCATGCAACGAGAAGACTTTGGTCACCCACACACATTCTCCGGCTCTGAACAAAACGAGCATGCAGGAGCAGTTTTTCAAGCAGGCTTGCTTACAGTCATCGATGCTTGCTGCATTCAGAGCCGTGTGGCTGTAGTCGAAGTAAGAAATGTTAGGAATGGTCAAAAGCTTATGGTGTTGTATTTCCTGACAAGAAACTGGAGTGAATGGTGTGCAACCAAGATTTGGCTTGCGATCATCCACCAGCTTGAAGTAGATTGTACTTGAATTGTTCTCAAGTGGACATGTGCATTGCCCCCCATTGCATACGCCGTACGCCCCACAAACTATTGGGTAAGCACAAGCATCCATTCCTAGTGACCCCATTATATCATACACCATTGTCGAGCTCTCACCATTAGACCATTCATAGAGTCCCAGGTATCCATGTTTATCTAATCTAATGTACTGGGCTACTGGCCATGTGCTGTGAGCTACTGGAAATGTGATATTTTCAATCCTATCTGGCCCCAACATGAAGCTAAGGCTTCCATCCATAAACGTGGCCCTTGTTGGGTCATTGGCAATCTTGCCTATCTTCGTCTGGAACGAAAAGTAGAGTTGTGGCAATGTTGTTCCTTCAGCATAATAGGCATTTAATCCATCTGGGAGTACAGTGATATAAAATTGATCCACAGTCCAGTTTGTTGGAGAGGTATAAGCCTTGAGCCTCATACCTTGGAGAAGTGACTGCCCAGGGACCATTGTGTCAGCAGGATGATCGAATGACTGCCACACTGTTGCTTCCCTTTGATCAGATAGCACCAGATTGCCGTTCTCGGTGATCACCATGATAGTTACAGACCGTCCTGAGGTGCCGCTGGACCAGACATGGCTAGCATCAGCATCATGGAGGACCAAGTTCCCGTCCGAGGTAAACTCAAGGGTCGCGTTCTCCCTAACAGGGCGATCCCGGTTGGCAGACCAGATCACCTCTCGGGAAGCATCCTCCAGAACCAGAAATTTTCCCGAGGAGTTGTAGAAACCAAAGACAATGAAGACGGCAAATAGGTACACATCGCATTTGGGGTGGTGGCACATACGAACCCCGCAGCGAAGTATTCTTCTTCGCCACGGATAAGATCAGTTATGAGAGTGAAGCGCATGACTGAATTGCCGTGGAGTGTAGCGTTGTTGATCCACAGTGCCTGCGGTTTGGCCATGTGCTGCGCTGCGGAGAGCAAGGGTGCTGCAGCTGCAATCACGAGGAAGAAGAACTTGACAGGACCACCCATAGCGCTTTGACGAAAACAGAGACTGTAATCAATAATAATAATCAGTCACGTTTTTGCTTACGATTAGACAGCAAGATACATGGGACAAGGATGAAGTAGCAGAGTAGAAACAAGATCACACCTGATGATGCTGCGCCGATGGAGAGGATGGGGTGCCTGGAGTGGGAGTAGCCAAGAGTGTTTCAAGATTTTCAGAGATGGATTGGTATTTCTGACTGGTTCCAAACGGTTACTAACAGGCTAGCTGTGTGCTGATGCTACAAGATTCCAGTGTTGGGTGCTCGTCGGGTGGTCTACCAAAAACATTGACGATTCTGATCATGAAGTGCCAATTTTGAGTGCGCTTCATGATCAAACTTACTTGGATGTGCGCCTGTTGCTGGACCGTGAGGTGCAGGTCGTCAACGAGACTATATGTTTCACAAAAAGCCAAATTTTGGGGGGTATATATGTTTCACACAAAAAAACAATTGGGTCCCGTGAAATAAAATTCCAATACTAGTATGAATTCTAATATTTTTTGATCTGAAAACTGTAAGGAAGGCCCCGACAGTAAAAAAATTATATTAAAGAGAAAAAATATTTACAAGAGAGGGGGTTATACAAGAGGGCTTAGCCCAAAGAGAGATACAAAGCGTCTAGCCAGGCTACAAGATAGGATTTCAGATCATCCTTCATTCTGTAAGAGAGATGAATTCTAATACTGACTGGTACACACACTTGGCGGTGAAATGAATTCGTGTACCAGCAAATTAAACCTGTTCCTCTACTCTACCCGATAATATGAGGTAGTAATCCATACCACAAAACTCTCTCCCAATATGATAGTAATTCATACCATAGAACATATAAGTCTAGCAGGAAATGATGTGTTTGAGATCCTCCACCTCCTCAGCTCGTTCCTCGTCGCCTGCGTGTGGCAGGGAACCTATTCGCCGCCGCCCTCTCCCCTCACCTTCCCTCGCCGCCAGAGGGCGCTGGCGGCAGCCCGGCGGCAGCTGCGGCGGGGAGTTCTCGTCGTCTCCCTTGGGGGGTTGGTCGCGGGGTCGTCTGCCCGAGGCAGATCATAGCGTTGGCGTCGGGCGCCATGGCGGGGCTGCTGCAGCGGCACGACGGGCGGCGGGGCAGGGATTGGTCCTGGGCTGGCCGGTGGTGGCCTAGGCGGCAAGGGCAGAGGGCGGCGCTGGTCGTAGCCGGCTTCCGCGGCGGCGGTGGGAGCTTCCAGTGGCGTCCGCGATGGTGGGGTTGCTGCTTCCCATGACGGCGGCGGTGGCGTGGCGGGGGATCGACTCGGCTCCACGGGTGTAGTGGTGGCGGCGCGGTGACGCCGGCAGGGGTCGGCGGGGTGGCGGACGGCGGGGTTGTTCCCACGGGCAGCTCCGGCTAGCCCAGATCTAGGCCTGCTTGGGCCCGATCTAGGTTTAGGGCGGGCCCCGCACGGGGCTGCCACCCTCTGGAGGCGGGATGGTGGGTGGGGCATATAGGAGGTCGGCGGTGGTGGCGGCTGCGATGCAGCAGCGTGGCGGCGGGGACTTTACGGGCCCTTCTTTGGGCCCGGCCGGGCCCGAGACCTGGTGTGTCCCTGCTGCAGTGCCTCGGCCGGCAACCGCCATCGGTGGTAGAGGTCGGTCTCCTCCACGCGGCTGTGCCTCTGCCACCATCTTGTGCCAACCATTCCTCCCCCGCCTTGCAGGTCACGCAATGAACCTGGTCATGTGGGTGCGAGTCCGTGGATGCCGGGGCGGCGGCCCCGGAAGGTTGTCTGCAAGGTGTCCCTTCGACGGAGGCGGCTCCGGGAGGAAACTTGCGTTGGTGTTCCTCAGACTGGCGGAGGCTCGACAAGCTTGGGTGAGCTCGGTGGCGTTGGAGCTGTTTCTTGACGGATGGGACTTGCCAAGGTGGCGGTTCCCTGGTGATCGACGGAGTTGGACCTGGTGCTAGGATTGGCGTGTACGGTGGCGCCCTTGCTGCAGTGGGGCGGCGAGACTTCACGAGCCTCCTCAGGCTCGGCCGGGCCTGGTGGGCCTGGTTTGTCTTGCTGCTACATCCGGTCGGCTACCGCCTCTGGCGGTAGAGGTAGTTCCCTCCCGCGTGCTGAGGTCATCCCGACCCTCGCCGAAGGTCCCTCTCTCTCTCTCGGTCTTACTGGCCTCGCCCCATGGCTCACGGTGTGACGACGGCGGTGACCTCAAGACCGTGTTGGCACGTGCAGGTGGGCAGCGAGTTTGGTGGCGCATTTCAAGGGGTCCGGGAGATGGCTGTTGAGAGGTCGGGAGAAATCCCTGTCTATTTGACCCCGTCGCGGTGACGTCCGCGGGTATCACCCTCCTTCCTGAAGGGCGCCGGGTGTATCTTTCTCACTCCTTCTGAGGCATACCGGGGGAAACCCTAGGACCTGTCTGGGCAGCAGTCTCGTTGTCGTCACTCCCCTTGTTGGAGGTGCTGCTTGTTACGCGGCGCTTTGAAATGCCAGTCCCGTGGTGGTTATTCTCTGGTGGGCGCAACAGTGGCGAGTTACCTTCGTTCTTGTCGCACCACTAATGCCGGCTTTAATTTCTTTTTCCTTCCTTTTGTATTTTCTTTTGGGCTTGATTTGTGCTGCTTGCCCTAGCTATGGTCTCGTGGTTGTACCGGTTTGTACCTTGGACGTTGTGCTGTCTGGCCTAGCAGCGGTCTCACCTGTGTACTTTATTTATAAAGGTGGGCGAAATCCTGTTTCAAGGAGAAATGATGTGTTTCATTCAACAAAAAACTTTGATGATTCGGAGATGATCGTCACTGACTGACTGTGCGCTTATATTATTTCAAGTATGATCACCGGAGAGATGGCTTGAATTATTGCGAATAGCATTACCTGAGAGGTGGCTAGTCTGATCCCAACTCCCAAGGCGTCACTGACTGGCTTTGGATGTGCACTTCCATTAACATGCAGGACCAGAGAGTGCACGGCGTCAACAAGTCTCAGTGGATATATGTTTCACAAAAAAGCCAATTGGATACGCATGATAGGGTCCAATGAAAATTCCAGGGAAAGACCGTTCCAAGAATATGAACTCTAACATTGACTGGTACAGGCACTCGTGGGTCAATATGAACGAATCCATGTGCGGCCAAGCATGCATGTTCATCTACTCTACCCGAAAATAGAATACCAATTCATACCTCAGATGAATATCACAAAATTCTCTCTCAGAAAATAAATAAGAACCGAGAGAAACACACCATGTATTGTGTAAGATCAAAGAACAACATCCCTCGCTCTACCATCCACGCCTTTTGAATCTAACTAATACCGTAGGCAAGGACTCTTACTACAAGCAGATGTCACGAGCTGCGACACTGCGTGCATACAGGCAATCGGTAGATTTGCACGTTTGGGGTTCATGGTGTGTCTGTGGGACTCGATTGCAGCTATTGATTGCGCTGTAAGCAAGCAGAGTGAACCAGCATAAACAGCAATTAGTATAAAGGCAAAGGTGCGTAGCGTCAGAAATGATGGAGTGTACAGCTCATCATACCATCTCAATATCTTTGGATTCATGGCAGCATTTGGATGTTTCAGCAGTCTCAGTTACAGGCTTTGGGGATGCCAAGGCAGGATGCTGCAAGCATACAGGAAATAACTTATTTTGGCGATGTGGGTGTAGAGATATGGGAAGATTGCACCTCTAGAAAACCAGCAGAATCAGATGGTCACTTGTCATAAGGGACTGTGGGCTTAGTTCTTGGTTAGTGCCATTGGCCATTCTCGACTTGCATTCTACATTTGCATCGGCTGTGGAAGAGGTGAAAAAACATGTAATTCGGAAGCATTCATATTTTGTAAATGAAGCATGTCATGGACACCTGAAATGTCAATGGGCAGTGGCAGAAAAATGGCTTGATAAATTCTGTATGATGTTTTCTCTCCAAGCATAATAAGCCACGGAACAGATTATGTGGTTGGAAGTAACATAGTCGAGTTTACTACTTGGCAGAAAAGAAATTCAGAAATTTTGGAAGGAAGTGCAGAATTACCAGAAAGTACATAATTTTTCAATTCACATAGATGTACTGAAATGCACTCTAAGATGTCTTTAATATCTTATGAAGATGTGCCAGACAACTTTGTAATGCCAATTTGATAGGGAGATAATTATGAATGGAGATTTACCTGCTGTTACCAGTATCAACCTATGTTCATTGGGTGGATCACACTGACTACCTGGAATGCTATTTGTTTCAAAATCCAATATTAATGGCATGTAAGGCTAGAGTAGATATCTCTTGAATGTTGCAAATTTCAATGGTGAGACACTTACCTTTCAACTTGCTCTTTGTTTGCATAATATTGTCTATCCTGATATTCAGAAACTGCTGAAGAACTTTTCATTTCCTAGTGTATAATTAAGAGAAGTAGATAAAAACACCGAGAGTGGTAAAAAGATATGCATAAATGAGTAAATGGCATTTGTGTCTTACCTCCTGGCCAATGCTGCCAAATATGTCTTGAAATTTCCCTAGAGCAATCTCCATGTTGTGAAGCTCCTTAAGCATTGCCTGCATAGAGAACAGACACAATCGATTTGTTTCTGGAGTTCCAGAGACACAACTGCAAAGCTATGAACATCCTAACAGAACAACCTTCTTATCTGAAGTCAGCCTCTCAGTAATCTCATCCTTCACCAGCAGAGATTTCTTAAGGTAAGAATGTTAATGGAAAAATAACGAACTTGATGAGATCAACAGAAAATAAGAGTGAATATGGCCAATGCTTTCAACTTAGTAAATGGATATTTCTTCTAGCTGGGGATGGAATTTGTTGTTAAGCTTCTCAGCATCAAGTTGTTCCTTCAATTCATATATGATCCTCGCCCCTATTTCGAAGTTCAAGCTGGTAACTTGTAATTTTATCTCCCAAGAAACTAAGTTTGTCTACATAATGAAATACCGTGCCGTCATGCCAAGTAGGAGCCGGGAGGCTCTGGAAGGTTCTACCGTCTGGGCCGGTGACTCACGCGGGCGAGACGGAGGTCGGAGACGATTTGGGATTCTTATATCCTAGCTAGGCACAGTTGGCATTGATGCTTAACTGGGTTCAGTGTGGTATATTTTGAAGTGTCGGAAAGTTGTGGTTTCATTTCTCCCAAGTCTATTTTTGCAGTGACATTTCCAAATTCGTGAAATTCGTGGTGGCACATATCAAAATAAATTGGCAGGAATCATCTACCGAGTTTGCTTAATAAGGCTTTCAGAATACTCTTCCAATTCAGTCACCCCTCCCCTCCTCCTCTCCCACTGTTGGTCTCCCACGACGATCACTTGAATGTTCGGTCCCTATATTCAATTGTTAGATCTTTCCAAGTCAAAAAACCGATGCATAAATATTTGCAGAAATCTTAGGTTGTAGGAATAGGAAAGAAAATAGAATTCAAATGTTATATGAATGCCAGTATGCCACAGTAAATGAATACACATAAGTACATAAGAATATTTTAGAAAAAAAGGAGGATAGAAATACAGCGCAATTTATATTTTATATTGTGAAGGAAACTTGCCTATTCTGCTCTGTATTAATGAAGTTTGTTTAAGTGTATTTGGATGAACACCGGAACACATACCGCAAAGATATGCATCCCAACCATTGGTTTGCTTTCAGGTGCGGTTTTGTCTTTATTGTCCATTTTACATGTAACTGTTTTGTTTACTAAGCTAATTGTTCTTCATAAAAATTGAAACGGTGCTGAGCATATAAAATATTAATAAAAATCCAATAACCCTGCTAATTAATATTTCCCAACATTTCTTGAAATAGAAAAATAATATATATACAAATGAGGATTTTTCTTGTGCCATCCGATAGCGATGTCTTTATTGTTGATAGCTACAATTTTGAGATTCAAAATACTTCAATGGTACAAATAGGATAGGATACAAAAGCCAAAGTCCATAGTTTGCATTCTTCTGCTCATCACCCACCCTTTTCACCTTGGCCCAGATAATATGGATGTTTGAGATGGAACTGAATATGTTGAGGGATTCTCTTGAACAAATATGAGTGAATTTGCATCAAATGTTTGTATGCTAATCGCACCTTCCAATACCTTGATCACGATTGACATAGAAGGTCTTTGAATGCTGTCATGTTGCAGGCACCATATTGCGAGCTTCATCATTTGAATCACTTCTTCCTGGTGTGAGACCATATCATCACTATTCTTGTCAATCAGATCAATCAACTGATTGTTTTGAGCTTTTTCTCTTAATAGATTTATGAGCTGAACATTCTCCTCTGGCTGAGAGTTGTCAATATTTTTCCTTCCACTTAGTATTTCCATGATGACAACCCCAAAGCTGTAGACATCAACTTTTTCAGTGATGCCCGACGTCAACCATTCAGGTGCTAGATATCCAGGTGTTCCTCTCATCATAGTCACTACCTTGCTTTGATCCCTATCTATTAGCTTGCATAGTCCAAAATCAGCTACTTTGGCATTGAAGTTGTCATCCAAAAGAATATTCTGTGGTTTGATATCTAAATGTGCAATTTTCTGCCTGCAATCCTCATGAAGATAGCATAGTCCCTTGGCAATACCCAGAATAATCCTACAACGGGTGCACCATTCAAGAGGGGTATTATTATGCCGGTAATAAATCCACCTATCAAGCGACCCTCTTGACATATATTCGTATACCAGAAGTCTCTCAGACTTTTGTACACAAAAACCAATCAGCCTGACAAGATTGATGTGTTCAATGCTACCAATAGTCTCAACCTCTGCCAAGAATTCTTTCTTTTCTTGTCTAGCACCTTCCAGGCGCTTCACTGCAACTTTGTTCTCACCCAATTTTCCTTCAAAAACCGATCCAAACCCACCTTCTCCAAGCTTTTTATTGAACCCTTCTGTGCATTCACTCAACTTTTCAAAAGAATACCTCGTTGGAATTCCAGGAAATTGATCCAAATCAAATTCTTCATCTTTCTCTTCATCCTTTCTCCTCCTTTGTAGATAAAGAGAGACAACAATAACAAGCAATACAAGAGCAGTAGCAGCATCAATTGTAGCACCTAGCATCACCTTCATTTTGTTTTCATTAGAGTTGTTGGGCTGCACCTTTGTTTTGTTTTCATTAGAGTTGTTGGGCTGCACCTTTGTTTTGTTTTCATTAGAGGGGCTAAGTTGCACCTTAATGTAAGCAGAAGAGATTTCACCAATATCAGGTTGTACTGATTTCAAGGAAAATACTTTAGTCACCCACAGACATTCTCCATGGGGATCATACCAGCTATACCACCTGAACAAAACGGCCATACAGGAGCAGTTCTTCAAGCAGGCTTGCTTACATTCATCGATGCTTGTTGCATTCACAGCCGTGTGGCTGCCATCAAAGTAAGAGATGTTAGGAAGGGTCAAGAGCCGATGGTATTGTATGTCTTGACAAGAGATTGGATTTATTGGTGTGCAACCAAGATTTGGCTTCCGTTCATCCACCAGCTTGAAGTAGCTTGAACTTGAACTATTTTCAAGTGGACAGACACATTGCCCCTCCGTGCATATACCATACTCCCCGCAGACTGTTGGGTAATCACAAACATCCATTTGCATGGACAGTACATCATACACCATTGTCCATGACCATTCACCTTGACTAATTGACCATGAAAATTCATAAAGTCTCAGGTATCCATCTGAATCTAATCTTAGGTACTGGGTCGTGGATATAGCTGTTGGCAGTGAGATATTACTTCCACCATCTGGCCATCTTGGCTGCCCAAAGGTGGTGATGCTTCCATTCATGAATGTAACCTTCGTTGGATAATGTCCTGTCTTGTTTTGCATAATGAGATCGGAAAAGTAGCACTGTGGTGGTGTGGATTCAACAAAAGCATATAATCCATCGGGCCGTACTGTGATATAAAGTTGACCCTTAGTCATATTTGATGCAGAAGTACTTGCTGTGAGCCTCATGCCTTCCACAAGTGACTGCCCAAGGACCAATGTGTCAGTAGGATGATCAAATGACTGCCACACAGTTTCTTTCTTGTGATCAAACAACACCAGGTTGCTGATATCTGTGATCATCATGCCAGCTACAGATCGGCCCGAGCTGTTGCTTGACCAGACGTGGCTATGATCAACATCACGGAGGACCAAGTTTCCATCTGTGGTGAACTCAAGGGTGGCATTTTCCGTGACAGGGCGATCCCGGTTTATGCACTGCATAATCACGACTCTGGGAGATGCCGCCCTCGATGGATAACGCAAAGAGGAACTTGTCGCATGGGGATATAGAAGAGACACAATAGAACCCTGCGTCAATCCAAAGTTCAAAGTCGGAATAAGGTACTGTATGGGTGCTGATGCTGCGGCTAACGTCGCTGTTGATCCAAATTGTCGAGGGTTTGACTATGGAATAATAGTCCAAGGCCTGCGCCACCAAGAGCAGAGGTGTTGCAGCTGCAAGCATGAAGAAGACTAGAAGGGAAGTACACATGGTGCTTCAGCGGAAACTGTAATCATAGTTAAATAAAAATCAGTTAGCACAAGAAGGAAGCAAGCAAGTAACTTGAGATGAGCGTCGCACCTGATGCTATTGAGCCGCTGATGAAGAGATCTGCTCACCGAGGTACTTTGGAGTAGCTGAGGGATTTCCGGTTATGTGATAGTCTGATTAGTCCCAAAGTGCCACCGATGACCGAATCGGCGTGAAGGTCAGTCAACAAGTCTGAGTGGGTTGGTCATTTTGGTTCACCACTCATTCATTCCTGTTATACACGAAAACACGATGTGCTGCATTTAACAAAAATATTCATAGGTTTAAGAGGATTTGCATCGGCCTGCGTTTCACTGAGGGACTTCATGATCTAGTTGCTGGAGCATGGAGTGTACGTCGTCAACAAAGTCTCAGTGGGTTGCTCATTTTGGTTTACCACCCATTCATTCCTGTTAGACACTAAAGCATGATGTGCTGCATTTAAGAAAAATATTCATGGGTGTTGAATGGACTTGCATCTGCCCAGGTTTCACTATCATAGGTGATTTTCAGTATAAGGTGTATGCTTCGTGCGGTATTCGCAAAAGGCCTGAGCAGGTATTTACTTAGTTTTCTGCATACCTCTGAAATATATATGTGTTGGACCTTTAAATTTTATTATATGTTTCCAGGACAATATCATCCTACTAGCACACGATATATTTTTCACAATTTCTGAAATTTTATACATAGTTTCCATTATAACATGATTGCCACCGGATACTTTCTCGCCTGCGATTGTCCTCATCAAGACGTGTTTGATAAGCTGTGTATGATATCCTGCCAAGTTTTTACAGTACTTTGTCACGTATGGTTAATTTGGAAACTGTTTGTGATGACTTACTTTTTTGTAGAATTCTGGACCTGACGTTTGAGACCAAGGGTCTTGCACTCTTGCTGAGGAAGTTGATGGAAAGACAACTTGCTCCAGGAAATGCTTGTTAGCCAAATTATGTCTATTGTCATGATTAAATATCGCCCACATGTTGAGTGCACCATAGTATGGTATCATCATGGAAGCAAGACCTTATTGCCATAAAGAAGTTAAATTAAAGTGGCTTTCTGCCTTGCTATTCATCGATGCGTCACAGCAACATGCTACATAGAAAACATGATTTGCTCGCAATCAACTTCTAGTTTAGACACCAAATTACCAAAGGTGATAATTTCGTCCAAAATCAGTACTCTGCGTTCTAACTAGATGTAGGCATGTAGCCAGTCTGCTCTGAACTTTATACACCCGTGACTAGATTAGTCCGTTGCTAGAAGGAAGGAAACTAATCACCTCCCAGAAAATGTTACTATTTGACAAACATTGTGATTTTTGTGCATCTTGTAGCTTAGCTAGCCACAATGGTATTATTGATGTTAAAATGGGTTTAGTGGTATATTTCGAAGTATCGGAAAGTTGTGGTGGCATAACTCGTAATTCGGTTTTTGTGATGGAATTTTTCAATCTTGCAAGATTCATGGTGGCATATATCAAATTAAATTGGCAGAAATTAGATACCAAGTTTTCTTAATGAGGTTTTCCAAACACTCTTTTGGTTCCGGTCCCTATATTCCAAGTCAAAAAACTAATGCACAATAATTTGCAGAAATCTAAAATTGCAGGAATAGGAAAAAAAAGTAGAATTCGGTTTTTTCTGCCATCCATAGTGGTGTATGTGGACATTGTTGATAACTACAATTTTGAATCTGAAACATGCTTCAATAATTCAAATAGGATAGGATACAAAAGCCAAAGTCCATAGTTTGGCATTCTTCTACTCAATACCCACCCGTTTCACCTTGGGCCAGATAATATGGATGCTTGAGATAGAACTGAACATGTTGGTGGATTATCTTGAACGAACATGAGTGAATTTGCATCAAAAGTTTCTATGCTAATCGCGCCTTCCAATACCTTGATCACTATTGACATTGAAGGCCTTTGAATGCTATCCTGTTGCAGGCACCATATTGCGAGCTTCATCATTTGAATCACTTCCTCCTGGTGTGATACCATGGCATCACTATGCTTGTCAATAAGGTCAATCAATTGGTTGTTTTCGGCCTTTTCTCGTAATAGATTTATGAACTGAACATTCTCCTCAGGCTGAGAGTTGTCAATATTTTTCCTTCCACTTATTATTTCCATGATGACAACTCCAAAGCTGTAGACATCAACTTTTTCAGTGATCCGCGACGTCAACCATTCAGGTGCCAAATACCTGGGTGTTCCTCTCATCATAGTCATTACCTTGCTTTGACCCCTATCTATTAACTTGCATAGTCCAAAATCAGCCACTTTGGCATTGAAGTTGTCATCCAAAAGGATGTTTTGCGGTTTGATATCCAAATTAACAATTTTTCTCCTGCATTCCTCATGAAGATAGCATAGGCCTTTCGCGACATCAAGAATGATCCTACACCGGGTGCACCAATCAAGTGGGGCATTGTTATGGCGGTAATAGATCCACCTATCAAGCGACCCTCTTGGCATATATTCATACCGTAAGCTTCTCAGACTTCTCTGCACAAAAGCCAATCAGCCTGACAAGATTGATGTGTTCAATGCTTCCAATAGTCTCGACTTCTGCCAAAAACTCTTTCTTTCCTTGTCTAGCACCTTCCAAACGTTTCACTGCAACTCTCTCTTCACCTAATTTCCCTTCAAAAACCGACCCAAACCCACCTTCTCCGAGCTTCTTACTGAACTCTTCAGTGCATTCGCTCAACTTTTCAAAAGAATACCTCGTTGGCGTTCCAGGCAATTGATCAAAATCAAATTCTTCATCTTTCTCTTCATACTTTCTCCTCCTTTGTATATAAAGAGTGACAACAATAAGAAGCAATACAAGAGTAGTAACGGCTCCAACTGTTGCAGCTAACATGACCTTCTTTCTGTTTGCATTAGGTGCAAAAATGGAGGGCATAAGTTGCACCTTGAGGTAAACAGGGGAGTCATAACCAACATTGTCTCGTTGTATTGCATGCAACGAGAAGACTTTGGTCACCCACACACATTCTCCGGCTCTGAACAAAACGAGCATGCAGGAGCAGTTTTTCAAGCAGGCTTGCTTACAGTCATCGATGCTTGCTGCATTCAGAGCCGTGTGGCTGTAGTCGAAGTAAGAAATGTTAGGAATGGTCAAAAGCTTATGGTGTTGTATTTCCTGACAAGAAACTGGAGTGAATGGTGTGCAACCAAGATTTGGCTTGCGATCATCCACCAGCTTGAAGTAGATTGTACTTGAATTGTTCTCAAGTGGACATGTGCATTGCCCCCCATTGCATACACCGTACGCCCCACAAACTATTGGGTAAGCACTGTTAGGAATAGACAAGTTGTATTCCCAGGGGGCCAAAGGCCACAATATATAGTTACATGTACAGGTGAGAATATGCAGGAAACCCCCTAACAGGTGAGGAAAATACACATATACAAATATACATCTAACCCCCCCCCCCCCTCAAACTCATGGTGGATCCACAACACTGAGTTTGGAGAGGAAGAAGTCATGCTGCGCTCTAGTTTGTGCCTTTGTAAAGAAATCCGCCAACTGCAAATCTGAAGGCACATACTGAAGCGCAACAACCTGAGCCTGCACCTGAGCACGTGTATAAAAAGCATCAACACCAATATGCTTGGTAAGCTCATGCTTGACCGGATCACGTGCAATACTGATAGCACCTGTACTGTCAGAGAAAAGTGGAGTGGGTATCATAACAGAGACCCCCAAATCTGCAAGCAACCACCGTAACCATGTCACCTCAGCAATCAACAAGGCCATAGCTCGCAACTCAGCCTCTACACTCGAACGGGAAACTACAACCTGTTTCTTCGTCTTCCAAGCAACAAGCGAACCACCAAGAAACACACAGTAAGCAGAAAGTGAACGACGATCCGAAGGATCACTCGCCCAAGTAGCATCCGAGTAGCACTGGAGCTGGAGAGAGCTGGAACGAGGAAAGAAAAGGCGACGAGTAATCGTGCCACGAAGATAACGAAGAACATGGAGAAGATGACTATAGTGGACAGTGGTAGGAGCGGAGACAAACTGACTCAGAATATGAACATGATAAGATATATCAGGACGAGTGACAGCAAGATAAACAAGACTCCTAACAAGATGGCGATAACGCGTCGGATCAGGAAGAAGATCACCATCAGTAGGACGAAGCTTAACATTAAGCTCCATAGGAGTCTCAACAGTGCGCTCATCCCCAAGAGCAGCACGAGCAAGAAGATCCTGAATATACTTTTCCTGAGAGATAGAAAAGCCATCAGAAGTGGAAGAGACCTCGATCCCAAGAAAATAGCGGAGAGGACCAAGATCGGTCATAAGAAACTGCTCACGAAGACGAGCCTTAACAAAGGCAATATACTCAGGATCATCACCAGTAATGATCATATCATCCACATAGAGAAGGAGAAGAGTGCGTCCACGAGGAGAAGTGTGGACGAACAGCGCTGGATCATGAGCGCTGGGAGAGAAACCAGCAGCAGTCACCACAGAGGCAAAACGCTCAAACCAGGCACGAGGGGCCTGTTTAGGCCATAAAGAGAACGCCGAAGGCGACAGACCAGCCCATCAGGGACAGAATACCCGGGAGGAGGCTGCATGTAAACCTCCTCACTCAACTCGCCATTAAGAAAAGCGTTCTGAACATCAAGCTGAGACACGCACGGTGTCGAATGTTTACAACAAGAAGAGTACGCACAGTGGTCATATGAGCCACAGGGGCAAAAGTCTCATCATAGTCACGGCCGTGCTCCTGCTGAAAGCCACGAGCCACAAGACGCGCTTTGTAGCGCTCAAGAGATCCATCAGAGCGGGTCTTAATTTTATAGACCCACTTACACGTGATAGGACGAACACCGGGAGGGGGAGAGACAAGATCCCAGGTGCCAGTGCGCTCAAGCGCAGCAATCTCCTCAGCCATAGCAAGCTGCCATTCAAGATGACGCTCAGCATCCTGATAAGAAGTCGGCTCGGAGACAACAGAGAGACCGTACTGACTAGGAGAGTAACGGTCTGGAGCACGACGTGGACGAGTCGCCGGAAGAGGAGAGGGAAGCTCGTCAGAAGAAGAAGACATATCAGAAGAAGAAGAAGAAGGGACATCGGGAGGAGGATCTGGAACATGAGTGCGACGAGAATAATGAAAAGGGAAAGGAGACAACTGTGAGGTGGGCGGAGGAGTAGAAAGAGGAGAACTAGGTGGGGAGGAGGACAACGGAGTCGAAGAGGATGGCGTCGGGGATGAAGAGGGCGCATCAGAACGAGATCCAGGAGGAGGGACAATAGGGACAGAAGGAGGTGCATCAGGAAACAGAAGAAAGGAGATATCATCCACCGGGTAGGTACCAGAGGTGGGGCGAGGGTAGAAGGGACGCGTCTCATCAAACGTGACGTCATGAGAGATGCGCATCCGACGACCAATAGGGTCCCAACAACGATAGCCCTTATGCTCATCACTGTAGCCAAGAAAAACACACTCAACAGACTGAGCGGTCAGTTTGGTGCGTTCACGAGGAGGGAGAAGAACATAGCAGACGCAACCAAACGAACGAAGAGTCAAGTAGTCTGGAGAACCACCAGAGAGACGCTCGAGAGGGATGCCACCCTGGAGGGCAGCAGAAGTCTGAATGTTAATGAGGTAAGTCGATATAGTGACAGCCTCAGCCCAGAAATGCGGCGAAAGAGAAGAAGCAATCATCATAGCGCGGGTGGTCTCAAGAATATGACAATGCTTACGCTCGGCGACACCATTTTGAGCATGCGCACCGGGACAAGAAAACTGAGCAAGGGTGCCCTGCTCAGCAAGAACACCACGCAGGTGCTGAGAGATATACTCACCAGCAGAATCAGCACGGAACACACGAATGGGCGAGGAATACTGAGTGCGGACCATGGCCGCAAAGCGCTGATAAATGGAAAGCACCTCACTGCGAGAGCGCATGAAATAAATCCAAGTGTGACGAGAAAAATCATCTATAAAGAGAACATAGTAGCGATGACCTCCTTTCAACGGGAAGGGAGCTGGACCCCAAACATCAGAGTGAACAAGATCAAAGGACGGTCACGGACTCCTTTGTGAGGATACGGTAGCTGAATCTGCTTACCAAGGCGACAGCCCTGACAATCCAAAGAAGCGTTTCCGGAGACAGACCCCAGAACACCACGATGAACTAAAGACGAGAGTCGAGAACCACATAAATGTCCAAGACGATGATGCCACTGCTGAAAAGAGCTAGTGGCGACGACTACAGATGCCGAGGAACTGGCGATGGTGGCATCAGAAGGAAGACGAAGCCAGTGAAGCTCCCAGAGGCCATCAGGACGGCGGGGGCCAGCACCAAGCATAGTGCCGGTGCGACGATCCTGAACAGAACAGGAATCAAAGTCGAGAGTGATGCTACAACGAGAGTCGACGATCTGACTACCAGAAAAGAGTTGCATGTTAAGTTGAGGAACATGCGCAACAGAAGGAACATGAAACGAGGAAGTACTAAGAATGCCTCGACTAATGACTGGGTGGGGGGTACCATCGGCAGTAAGAACACGAACAGGAGGATCGACAGGTCGAACAGAATGCAAGAAGGAAGAATCAGGAGTCATATGAAAAGAAGCTCCAGTATCAAGAAGCCATGGAGATGTACCTGGAGAAGGAGGAGGTGGTCGCTCAATGACAGAAAACTCGGTCGCAGAACCAGCAGAACCTGTCGGTGAAGAATCCCAAGCAGCAAGCAGACATCGAAGCTGCGCTATCTCATGCGCAGAAAGGGGCATGACTGGAGAGGTCGAGGTACAATCAGGTGCCGACGAGGAGCTGTCACCCACACACACAGAGGCCGCCAAAGGTGACGACGGAGAGCAACACGCCGATGAAAACAGAGTCGACGAAAGACGATCACAATCGTCTGAAGAAGCCGCAAGAGTCGATGTCGAGCGACGAGCCGACGTAGACGGGGTCGGCGAAGCGTGGCCAGAACCACGTGAAGAGGCCGCGAAAGTCGATGTAGAGCGACAGGCCGACGTAGACGGGGTCGGCGAAGCGCGGCCATAACAGCGGGAAGAGGCCGCGAAGGTCGACGAAGAGCGGCGAGCCGACGTAGACGGAGTCGGCGGAGGGCGGCTATAACCGCGTGAAGAGGCCGCGAAAGTCGATGTCGAGCGGCAAGCGGACGAAACTGGGCGCGGCCAGAACCACGTGAAGAGGCCGCGAAAGTCGATGTAGAGCGACATGCCGACGTAGACGGGGTCGGCGAAGCGCGGCCATAACAGCGGGAAGAGGCCGCGAAGGTCGAAGAAGAGCGGCGAGCCGACGTAGACGAAGTCGGCGTAGGGTGGCTATAACCGCGTGAAGAGGCCGCGAAAGTCGATGTAGAGCGACAATCCGACATACACGGTGTCGACGGACAAGCACCAAGGACCGAAGAAAGGCCTGAGTGCAAGACGGGAGCAGCGGAAGGCGTCATCGGGTGAGAGAAAGAAACGCCCGACAACAAGAGCAACAACTTTTTTTTTACAAAGCAGAACCAGATCTGACCGTGCCCTGAAGTCAGCAGACGAGAACCAGCCAAACAGGACGGATCGGCGGCTGGCTGTGGAGTGGAGGAGGCCCGCGCGGCAGGAGGTGGGCCCGACCAGTCAGGGGGGCGGGAGGCAGTGGGTAAACCGGCCTGTGTGAGAAAAGTAAAACCACGTGATGTGTATGTGTGTATGTGCAGAAGAGTAGAGGACAACCGAGGACAGCAGATGGGTGGGGCGCTGGCGTGTCCCTCGCTGCAAAAGGGCAGGAGGTGCGGCGATCGTGAGACGCCTGGCGGTGGCGGGGCCCGATCGACGGAGGCGGGGCCCAAGCTGTAGTGGGAGATATGCAGGGTGGGTAAGGTGTGTAGATGTGTAGATGGATTCCGGTGTAGGTGTGTAGGTATGAACTGGGAAGAGGACGGAGGACAGCCGGGTAGAGGACCACGGCGAGAGAACTTCAACGCAGACGCGGAACGGAACAGCGATCTGGGAGCAAGCTGACGGCGGCAGCGATTACGAGAACCCTAAAACCGGCTCTGATACCATGTTAGGAATAGACAAGTTATATTTCCAGGGGGCCAAAGGCCACAATATATAGTTACATGTACATGTGAGAATATGTAGGAAATCCCCTAACAGGTAGGAAAATACACATATACAAATATACATCTAACAAGCACAAGCATCCATTCCCAGTGACCCCATTATATCATACACCATTGTCGAGCTCTCACCATTAGACCATTCATAGAGTCCCAGGTATCCATGTTTATCTAATCTGATGTACTGGGCTACTGGCAATGTGCTTTGAGATACTGGCAATGTGATATTTTCAATCCTATCTGGCCCCAACATGAAGCTAAGGCTTCCATCCATAAACGTGGCCCTTGTTGGGTCATTGGCAATCTTGCCTATCTTCATCTGGAAAGAAAAGTAGAGTTGTGGCAATGTTGTTCCTTCAGCATAATAGGCATTTAATCCATCTGGGAGTACAGTGATATAAAATTGATCCACAGTCCAATTTGTTGGAGAGGTATAAGTCTTGAGCCTCATACCTTGGAGAAGTGACTGCCCAGGGACCATTGTGTCAGTAGGATGATCGAATGACTTTTTTTTTTTGAAAAGGGGAATAAGACCCCGGCCTCTGCATCAGTTGATGCACACAGCCATTTATTATAAAAATTCAAGAATCAAAAGTTATTACAAATCAAGGATCACTCAAGGTCGACACATGTATCAACCATAGGAATAAATGAGACAAAAGACTAAACATCATGTTCTAGTCTATTAAAACGCAACCAGCCAGACTTGTTGAAAATGTGCCCAGCGACCATCAGGAGACGGCTGCACCCAGTAGCCATGATATTCCGCTGGTCATGCGGAGATAGGAGCGCCCATAGTTGCACCCAATGCGCTACCATATGGATAACCTGCAAAATATTAAAAGTTTTTGTTCTGTTAAATATAATATCATTTCGACATCTCCAAATAGACCAACATAAGGCTGAAACGCCAATACGGATACTACCCTTAGATGATTTATCAATATTATTCAACCAACTACCAAACATGTTTGTAACAGTAGTTGGAGGGGGTAAACTATAAGCAAAATGAATAATACGCCACAAAAGACGAGCAAAAGGACAAGATATAAATAGATGTTCTATGGTCTCCGGTGATCCACAGAAACAACACTTAGTACATCCTATCCATTTCCTTTTAACTAGATTATCCTTTGTAAGGAGCACATTATTATTGAGGAACCACATAAAAATCTTTATCTTGAGTGGGATTTTTATTTTCCAAAGATATTTCTGAAGAAAGACCGTATGATCATTCATAAGGTCTTCATACATAGATTTGACTGAAAACACCTCGGATGATGTCAAGTTCCAAACGAACTTATCCGGATCATCCGACAACTGAACCAACATCAGTCTTTGACACAAATGTATCCAAAGATTCCATTTATTGCCAAAAAGTACCCTTCGAAACCTAATGTTTAGAGGTACTTGATTTAATACATGTGCAACGGTTACATTCTTTCGTTGCACAATATTATACAATGATGAGTATTGTTGTGACAAAGGTGTTTCTCCCAACCATGTATCCTCCCAAAACCTAATACTGGACCCATTCCCTACCTTAAAATGAACTCTAGCAAAGAATTCCTCCTTTACTCTCATAAGCCCTTTCCAAAATGGGGAATCGGTTGGTTTTGCTTGGACTTCAGGCAAAGTTTTCTGACTTAAATACTTATTATGCAGTAATTCTTGCCAAACTCCTTCACTTAGTAATTTGAAAAGCCATTTGCTCAATAAACATTTATTCTTAAGTTCCAATACTTCAATGCCTAGACCACCCTGATCTTTTGGTCTGCAAACTATATTCCATTTTGTTAGTCTGTACTTCCGTTTAGCCTCATCACTTTGCCAAAAAAAGCGAGATCTATAAAAGTCCAATCGTTTCCTAACCCCCTTGGGAATTTCTAGAAACGATAGCATAAACATAGGTAAACTTGTTAAAACAGAATTGATTAGAACTAAGCGATCACCATATGACAATAGCTTACCCTTCCAGCAACCCAATTTCCCTTCACATCGGGTTTCCACTGGATACCAATCTGAATTTTTAAGTTTTCTATAATGAATAGGCACCCCAAGGTATCGAAAAGGCAAAGACCCAGCCTCACATCCGAAAATTTGTTTGTAATGCTGCTCTTCGTCTTTAGCTTTTCCAAAACATATAATCTCGCTCTTATGGAAGTTAATTTTTAACCCCGAAAGTTGTTCAAAGATACATAATATTAATTTCATGTTCACGGCTTTCTGCAAGTCATGTTCCATAAATAATATCGTATCGTCAGCATATTGTAAAATTGAGACTCCTCCATCAACAAGACGTGGAATGAGTCCACCAACCAGTCCATCCTCCTTAGCTCGTGCAATTAGGATGGCTAGCATGTCTACAACAATGTTAAAGAGCATCGGGGATAAAGGATCGCCTTGTCTTAGTCCCTTCCTAGTTCGAAAGAAATGACCAATGTCATTATTTACTCGAATTCCAACACTCCCTCCCTGAACAAACTGCTCAATCAATTTGCACCACTCTGGTGCAAATCCTTTCATGCGCAAGGTTTGTTGCAGGAAAGGCCATTTTACCTTGTCATATGCTTTCTCGAAGTCAATCTTTAGCAAAATTCCATCCATTTTCTTCCGATGAAGCTCATGAATGGTTTCATGAAGAACGACCACCCCCTCAAGGATATGCCTCCCCGGCATGAAAGCGGATTGAGTGGGCCTAATTACTTCTGGGACAATACTTGCTATACGATTAGTACCCACCTTAGTAAATATTTTGAAGCTAACATTTAACAGACATATGGGTCTGTATTGTTGTATTTGTACCGCATTTTCTTTTTTAGGAAGCAAAGTGATGACACCAAAGTTCAACTTAAAAAGAGGCAATTCTCCTATATGTAGTTGATTAAATAGTGCCAACAGGTCCTCCTTAATCACTTCCCAAAACTTTTGATAAAACTCTGCTGGAAAACCGTCCGGCCCTGGTGCCTTATTGTGTTCCATCTGGAAGATAGCCTCATACACTTCCTTTTCAACAAAAGGTGATGTAAGAATACTATTCTCCATAGCCGTGAGTTGCGGAATATCGTGATTGACCCCCTCCACCATCGTAATATTTGTTGGTTTTGGCTGACCAAAAAGTTTTTTGTAATATTCAGTAATGTAGACTTTTAGACTCTCTTCACCCACAATTGTACCTTCATCTTGTTCTAGTTGAAAAATCTTTTTATTTCTATGTTTTCCATTTGCAATCAAATGGAAGTATTTGGTGTTATTCCCCCCTCCTGAATATGCTTAACTTTAGCTCGTTGGGCCCATTTTATCTCCTCATCCCTCCTAAGGGAAGTGATTCGCTCATTAGCGTCCCTTAACGATTTTCGTTCAGCTTCACTCAACACATTTGTTTCAGCCTTCAAATCAAGTTCATCAACAATAGAAAGCAATTTTTCTTTTTCTTTCTTGTATTTCCCACTCAAGTTCTTTGCCCATCCCTTTAAAAAACGCCTGAGATGACGTATTTTATTTTGCCATCGTTCAATCGGACTACGCCCCTCAGAAACAGCAGCCCACTCAGCTGCTACCATCTCATAAAAGCCTTCTTGTCGTAACCAATACAACTCGAAGGAAAAAAGTGGATTATTTCCTAGATGGGCTTTCACTCCAGAGTCAATAAGAAGTGGAGTGTGGTCAGACCCAGTTCTTGTTAGAGCACGTACAGACACAAGGGGAAACTTTTGTTCCCACTCAACACTAGCCAAAATACGATCAAGTTTCTTATAGGTGGGTGTTTCTCTACGGTTAGCCCATGTATACTGTCTCCCAGACAAAGCAATTTCCTTAAGATCGAGGCTCTCAATGATGGCATTAAACACAAAAGGCCAATGAGCATTAAAATTATTGTTGTTCTTTTCTGCACTGGAACGTATTATATTGAAGTCTCCTCCTACCAACATTGGAAGAGGTTCAGATTCACAAATACGAACCATTTCTGCTAAAAAATCGGCTTTATAAGTGTCCTGGGCAGCCCCATAGACAAGTATAAAGACCCACTGAAAACCATCGTTTTTACATTTAATGTGCAATTTCACACAGTAATCTCCAGTTGTCACCTTCAGAACCTGAAGAGAATCAGTGTTAATGCCTATTAACATCCCACCGGACCTACCATGAGGTGGTAAACAAAATCAGTTAAACTCCAATCCCATCGCAAGTTGGTTCAAAAAAGGTACCGCAAAGTTAGATCTTCCTGTCTCCAATAAGGCAACAAAATCTAAACGATGCTCCCTAATTGATTCCTTCAAAAAAAGATGTTTCGCAGGATCCCTAAACCCCTCGCTGTTCCACGTCATTCCTTTTAAGTTCTGCATTTAAGAAAATATTTTCCTAGTTCTTTTCCTGCTACTCCTCCGTGGATTTGTCACATCGTATACCTTTCTCTGACGGGTTTTTGTAGGATTCTCATTTAGTATTGGATGATCCAGTTTATCATCCAATACTTCTGCCTCCTCCTCGTCATTGATCAAATCCTCACATAAGGTAGAAACTTTTGACACAACTAAATTGGAGGGGCCAATATCCCCATCAATTGTGTCAGTAACATTTTTTTGAAGCATGAATAAGGTTCTATCTTTTTCCAATTCCTTAATCCCCCTAACTGATTCCAAAGATTGTTGTATCGAATTACCCAACGACACACCCATCCGTGTCGCTCTATCCATAATTTCATTGTCATCAATGGACAAAATAGAAAGGCTAGTTAATGGTTTTGTACCTGATCCAGAACAAGTAAATCGATCTTGCACATTCTTCATGGCCCTCTCCATTTGCGTCACATCTGCATCCGGTTGAGCTTGAATGCGATTACTAGTCCTTACGTTCGTCACAGATGGCCTTGGAAGCCCACCAAAGGCAATTACCTCCTCCAAAGTTGGTGTAAGTTTGGCTGGTGCAACTACACCTGAGTTATGATCCACCATCGCAGAGGTCGTAGCAAGATTAGAATAACCAGCTGCATTTACACTATTGATCTGAATTACAGAATCATAAACATGCATACCATTTTTTGATGCTTCCACATTCATCAACTGAAACCCGTCAGTTGTTTTCGCATTAGTTTCTTCATTTTGGATGTCCAAACCACGTTTTTCAAACACAACGAGTCCTGGTTTTGCTCCTGAAAAATTCCTCTCAACCACCGTCGGAGAAGAAAATTTACTAAGATAAAAACAGTCCAGAGCTACAGCCATACCTGTATTCTTAGATATGGCAGAATCTATCTTCGTTGCGTCGGAACCAACTGTCGCTATGTATGCACAAGCATGCGTACGCTTGGTGCAGTGCTGCTCAGGAGACAGAAAAACATCTGTATTCAGCTCATCAGTGCATGCATCCTTGCTTTCGATCATAGAGATAGACTCAGCTACCAAGATGTGCCAGGAAATCGGCATCACGTCCGCTGCCTTCAGCACGACAGATGCTCCCGATACAGCAGTAACAGAGTGCGTAGCAGATTGCCCAGTACCAGAGAAAGATCCCAAGCCCGCATCAACATCTGTTTCCTTGTTACAAGCATCAACAACACCTAAAAAACATGTTCCTTTATTTTCAAATGCTAGTTCAAAGATCCAAATTTCAAAGGAGGTGAGTCACTCAGCTGATTGCCAACAGTACGGTTTTCACCATTATTTGCATCAGTGATCAAGCCCCCTTGAGTATCTGAAATAGTACGTGATGTCTGATTAGTTACGTTGTCAACTTCCATATCATTGCTTTTGCCTTTATTTCCCCATCCTCATCATCTTTTCGGTCCTTCCCATCCGCAGCATCCACCATACGCTCATCTTGTACTACCACACCCTTTTCAACTTCAAAATCCAGCTTAAAAAAACCTCTCTTAATGAACACCTCCATAGTATCAGGGATAAGAGAAGGGTTATAACACCCAATCTGAATACGCAGAACCTTGTGTTTCCTAGTGTATGCCATATCGACAGCCTTAGTCTTCCCAAGAAGAGATCCAACACCCCAGAGTGTTAAAAAGTCTCCTCTAATATCTGACGGAATACCTGAGACTTGTACCCAAATCTCCGGTAACATGTATAAAGGCTCCTCCGCAGCTGACCATGTATCAAAAACAAGATCAGTGGCATGTTTTGGGACCTGATACACATGAAAAGCTAACACCCGATCGACCTCTTTTTTACTCGGAAACTTAACCCTGTAAACATTATTTCGGAAGTGAAAAACCTCCCAATTAAAATTTTCTATCGGAACAAGACGCTTCAGGAGATCAATAATGTGAGGAATGGTAATAGCATCACCTTCAACAGTCAGCTTAACAAGTTTTGTATTCTCCACTTTTGGACGAATCGTCCCCGTTGGTAACTCAAAGAACATCAATCCTTCATTTGCAAACCCATGCATAACAATCGATGGTTTAGGAGCTTGCAGCAGGGGACAAGAATCAGTCAAGTGATTAATAGACTCACAATTATCACAAATAGGTGCAGGGCAATCATCAATAACATGGCCTTGTTCCTTGCATCGAAAGCAGCTTTTATCCGACTTTTTGAATTTTTTTGCCGGTGCCCTGTTATCAGCCGCCACCGCAGGCACCGTAACAATCTGTGTCACAGTCTGCTGCGAATCCACCACAGGAGCCACCGGCGGAATAATTTTCGGCGGAGCCGCCGCTGGTTGCTGTACCTTAGACGTGCCATCCTGATCAGGTTGTTTTTGATTTGCCGCCACTGCAGCCAAAGCCACTCCAACAACTTCCTGAATCAGAGCCGTATCGAAGGTATTGGATTGAGCACCATCACGGTTTACTGTTCTTCCTCCACTCTCAAAATTTCCGTTGAACCGAAAGCCTCCTTGACCTCGGCCATAGTCATTGTTGTATGCACTTCTGAAGTTCGGTTGATACCCACGATCATTCCGAAAACCAGAATTGTTCCTATTGAAATTATTGGATGGGAAGTTGTTGTTGAAGTTGTTACCAGAATTTCCTGTTGTTGAAGTTGTCAACCAGAAGCAACAGTGTGGCAGATTCCTAGGTCTGGCAGGAAATGATGTGTTTCATTCAACAAAAAACTTTGATGATTCGGAGATGATCGTCATTGACTGACTTGGATGTGCGCTTATATTATTTCGAGTATGATCACCGGAGAGATGGCTTGAATTATTGCGAATAGCATTACCTGAGAGGTGGCTAGTCTGATCAGTCCTAACTCCCAAGTCGTCACTGTCTGGCTTTGGATGTGCACTTCCATTAACATGCAGGACCAGAGAGTGCACGCCGTCAACAAGTCCCAGTGGATATATGTTTCACAAAAAAGCCAATTGGATGCGCATGATATGGTCCAATGGAAATTCCCGCGAAAGACCGTTCCAAGAATATGGACTCTAACATTGACTGGTACAGGCACTCGTGGGTCAATATGAACGAATCCATGTGCGGCCAAGCATGCATGTTCATCTACTCTACCCGAAAATAGAATACCAATTCATACCTCAGATGAATATCACAAAATTCTCTCTCAGAAAATAAATAAGAACCGAGAGAAACACACCATGTATTGTGTAAGATCAAAGAACAACATCCCTCGCTCTACCATCCACGCCTTTTGAATCTAACTAATACCGTAGGCAAGGACTCTTACTACAAGCAGATGTCACGAGCTGCGACACTGCGTGCATACAGGCAATCGGTAGATTTGCACGTTTGGGGTTCATGGTGTGTCTGTGGGACTCGATTGCAGCTATTGATTGCGCTGTAAGCAAGCAGAGTGAACCAGCATAAACAGCAATTAGTATAAAGGCAAAGGTGCGTAGCGTCAGAAATGATGGAGTGTACAGCTCATCATACCATCTCAATATCTTTGGATTCATGGCAGCATTTGGATGTTTCAGCAGTCTCAGTTACAGGCTTTGGGGATGCCAAGGCAGGATGCTGCAAGCATACAGGAAATAACTTATTTTGGCGATGTGGGTGTAGAGATATGGGAAGATTGCACCTCTAGAAAACCAGCAGAATCAGATGGTCACTTGTCATAAGGGACTGTGGGCTTAGTTCTTGGTTACTGCCATTGGCCATTCTCGACTTGCATTCTACATTTGCATCGGCTGTGGAAGAGGTGAAAAAACATGTAATTCGGAAGCATTCATATTTTGTAAATGAAGCATGTCATGGACACCTGAAATGTCAATGGGCAGTGGCAGAAAAATGGCTTGATAAATTCTGTATGATGTTTTCTCTCCAAGCATAATAAGCCACGGAACAGATTATGTGGTTGGAAGTAACATAGTCGAGTTTACTACTTGGCAGAAAAGAAATTCAGAAATTTTGGAAGGAAGTGCAGAATTACCAGAAAGTACATAATTTTTCAATTCACATAGATGTACTGAAATGCACTCTAAGATGTCTTTAATATCTTATGAAGATGTGCCAGACAACTTTGTAATGCCAATTTGATAGGGAGATAATTATGAATGGAGATTTACCTGCTGTTACCAGTATCAACCTATGTTCATTGGGTGGATCACACTGACTACCTGGAATGCTATTTGTTTCAAAATCCAATATTAATGGCATGTAAGGCTAGAGTAGATATCTCTTGAATGTTGCAAATTTCAATGGTGAGACACTTACCTTTCAACTTGCTCTTTGTTTGCATAATATTGTCTATCCTGATATTCAGAAACTGCTGAAGAACTTTTCATTTCCTAGTGTATAATTAAGAGAAGTAGATAAAAACACCGAGAGTGGTAAAAAGATATGCATAAATGAGTAAATGGCATTTGTGTCTTACCTCCTGGCCAATGCTGCCAAATATGTCTTGAAATTTCCCTAGAGCAATCTCCATGTTGTGAAGCTCCTTAAGCATTGCCTGCATAGAGAACAGACACAATCGATTTGTTTCTGGAGTTCCAGAGACACAACTGCAAAGCTATGAACATCCTAACAGAACAACCTTCTTATCTGAAGTCAGCCTCTCAGTAATCTCATCCTTCACCAGCAGAGATTTCTTAAGGTAAGAATGTTAATGGAAAAATAACGAACTTGATGAGATCAACAGAAAATAAGAGTGAATATGGCCAATGCTTTCAACTTAGTAAATGGATATTTCTTCTAGCTGGGGATGGAATTTGTTGTTAAGCTTCTCAGCATCAAGTTGTTCCTTCAATTCATATATGATCCTCGCCCCTATTTCGAAGTTCAAGCTGGTAACTTGTAATTTTATCTCCCAAGAAACTAAGTTTGTCTACATAATGAAATACCAGAAGCCGTTGGGGCGCGTTAGGAGCCGGGAGGCTCTGGAAGGTTCTACCGTCTGGGCCGGTGACTCACGCGGGCGAGACGGAGGTCGGAGACGAACATTGGGATTCTTATATCCTAGCTAGGCACAGTTGGCATTGATGCTTAACTGGGTTCAGTGTGGTATATTTTGAAGTGTCGGAAAGTTGTGGTTTCATTTCTCCCAAGTCTATTTTTGCAGTGACATTTCCAAATTCGTGAAATTCGTGGTGGCACATATCAAAATAAATTGGCAGGAATCATCTACCGAGTTTGCTTAATAAGGCTTTCAGAATACTCTTCCAATTCAGTCACCCCTCCCCTCCTCCTCTCCCACTGTTGGTCTCCCACGACGATCACTTGAATGTTCGGTCCCTATATTCAATTGTTAGATCTTTCCAAGTCAAAAAACCGATGCATAAATATTTGCAGAAATCTTAGGTTGTAGGAATAGGAAAGAAAATAGAATTCAAATGTTATATGAATGCCAGTATGCCACAGTAAATGAATACACATAAGTACATAAGAATATTTTAGAAAAAAAGGAGGATAGAAATACAGCGCAATTTATATTTTATATTGTGAAGGAAACTTGCCTATTCTGCTCTGTATTAATGAAGTTTGTTTAAGTGTATTTGGATGAACACCGGAACACATACCGCAAAGATATGCATCCCAACCATTGGTTTGCTTTCAGGTGCGGTTTTGTCTTTATTGTCCATTTTACATGTAACTGTTTTGTTTACTAAGCTAATTGTTCTTCATAAAAATTGAAACGGTGCTGAGCATATAAAATATTAATAAAAATCCAATAACCCTGCTAATTAATATTTCCCAACATTTCTTGAAATAGAAAAATAATATATATACAAATGAGGATTTTTCTTGTGCCATCCGATAGCGATGTCTTTATTATTGATAGCTACAATTTTGAGATTCAAAATACTTCAATGGTACAAATAGGATAGGATACAAAAGCCAAAGTCCATAGTTTGCATTCTTCTGCTCATTACCCACCCTTTTCACCTTGGTCCAGATAATATGGATGTTTGAGATGGAACTGAATATGTTGAGGGATTCTCTTGAACAAACATGAGTGAATTTGCATCAAATGTTTGTATGCTAATCGCACCTTCCAATACCTTGATCACGATTGACATAGAAGGTCTTTGAATGCTGTCATGTTGCAGGCACCATATTGCGAGCTTCATCATTTGAATCACTTCTTCCTGGTGTGAGACCATATCATCACTATTCTTGTCAATCAGATCAATCAACTGATTGTTTTGAGCTTTTTCTCTTAATAGATTTATGAGCTGAACATTCTCCTCTGGCTGAGAGTTGTCAATATTTTTCCTTCCACTTAGTATTTCCATGATGACAACCCCAAAGCTGTAGACATCAACTTTTTCAGTGATGCCCGACGTCAACCATTCAGGTGCTAGATATCCAGGTGTTCCTCTCATCATAGTCACTACCTTGCTTTGATCCCTATCTATTAGCTTGCATAGTCCAAAATCAGCTACTTTGGCATTGAAGTTGTCATCCAAAAGAATATTCTGTGGTTTGATATCTAAATGTGCAATTTTCTGCCTGCAATCCTCATGAAGATAGCATAGTCCCTTGGCAATACCCAGAATAATCCTACAACGGGTGCACCATTCAAGAGGGGTATTATTATGCCGGTAATAAATCCACCTATCAAGCGACCCTCTTGACATATATTCGTATACCAGAAGTCTCTCAGACTTTTGTACACAAAAACCAATCAGCCTGACAAGATTGATGTGTTCAATGCTACCAATAGTCTCAACCTCTGCCAAGAATTCTTTCTTTTCTTGTCTAGCACCTTCCAGGCGCTTCACTGCAACTTTGTTCTCACCCAATTTTCCTTCAAAAACCGATCCAAACCCACCTTCTCCAAGCTTTTTATTGAACCCTTCTGTGCATTCACTCAACTTTTCAAAAGAATACCTCGTTGGAATTCCAGGAAATTGATCCAAATCAAATTCTTCATCTTTCTCTTCATCCTTTCTCCTCCTTTGTAGATAAAGAGAGACAATAACCAGCAATACTAGAGCAGTAGCAGCATCAATTGTAGCACCTAGCATCACCTTCATTTTGTTTTCATTAGAGTTGTTGGGCTGCACCTTTGTTTTGTTTTCATTAGAGTTGTTGGGCTGCACCTTTGTTTTGTTTTCATTAGAGGGGCTAAGTTGCACCTTAATGTAAGCAGAAGAGATTTCACCAATATCAGGTTGTACTGATTTCAAGGAAAATACTTTAGTCACCCACAGACATTCTCCATGGGGATCATACCAGCTATACCACCTGAACAAAACGGCCATACAGGAGCAGTTCTTCAAGCAGGCTTGCTTACATTCATCGATGCTTGTTGCATTCACAGCCGTGTGGCTGCCATCAAAGTAAGAGATGTTAGGAAGGGTCAAGAGCCGATGGTATTGTATGTCTTGACAAGAGATTGGATTTATTGGTGTGCAACCAAGATTTGGCTTCCGTTCATCCACCAGCTTGAAGTAGCTTGAACTTGAACTATTTTCAAGTGGACAGACACATTGCCCCTCCGTGCATATACCATACTCCCCGCAGACTGTTGGGTAATCACAAACATCCATTTGCATGGACAGTACATCATACACCATTGTCCATGACCATTCACCTTGACTAATTGACCATGACAATTCATAAAGTCTCAGGTATCCATCTGAATCTAATCTTAGGTACTGGGTCGTGGATATAGCTGTTGGCAGTGAGATATTACTTCCACCATCCGCCATCTTGGCCCAAAGGTGGTGATGCTTCCATTCATGAATGTAACCTTCGTTGGATAATGTCCTGTCTTGTTTTGCATAATGAGATCGGAAAAGTAGCACTGTGGTGGTGTGGATTCAACAAAAGCATATAATCCATCGGGCCGTACTGTGATATAAAGTTGACCCTTAGTCATATTTGATGCAGAAGTACTTGCTGTGAGCCTCATGCCTTCCACAAGTGATCGCCAAGGACCAATGTGTCAGTAGGATGATCAAATGACTGCCACACAGTTTCTTTCTTGTGATCAAACAACACCAGGTTGCTGATATCTGTGATCATCATGCCAGCTACAGATCGGCCCGAGCTGTTGCTTGACCAGACGTGGCTATGATCAACATCACGGAGGACCAAGTTTCCATCTGTGGTGAACTCAAGGGTGGCATTTTCCGTGACAGGGCGATCCCGGTTTGCAGACCAGACAATCTGCTGACTCTGGGAGATGCCGCCCTCGATGGATAACGCAAAGAGGAACTTGTCGCATGGGGATATAGAAGAGACACAATAGAACCCTGCGTCAATCCAAAGTTCAAAGTCGGAATAAGGTACTGTATGGGTGCTGATGCTGCTAACGTCATTGTTGATCCAAATTGTCGAGGGTTTGACTATGGAATAATAGTCCAAGGCCTGCGCCACCAAGAGCAGAGGTGTTGCAGCTGCAAGCATGAAGAAGACTAGAAGGGAAGTACACATGGTGCTTCAGCGGAAACTGTAATCATAGTTAAATAAAAATCAGTTAGCACAAGAAGGAAGCAAGCAAGTAACTTGAGATGAGCGTCGCACCTGATGCTATTGAGCCGCTGATGAAGAGATCTGCTCACCGAGGTACTTTGGAGTAGCTGAGGGATTTCCGGTTATGTGATAGTCTGATTAGTCCCAAAGTGCCACTGACTGACTGAATCGGCGTGAAGGTCAGTCAACAAGTCTGAGTGGGTTGGTCATTTTGGTTCACCACTCATTCATTCCTGTTATACACGAAAACACGATGTGCTGCATTTAACAAAAATATTCATAGGTTTAAGAGGATTTGCATCGGCCTGCGTTTCACTGAGGGACTTCATGATCTAGTTGCTGGAGCATGGAGTGTACGTCGTCAACAAAGTCTCAGTGGGTTGCTCATTTTGGTTTACCACCCATTCATTCCTGTTAGACACTAAAGCATGATGTGCTGCATTTAAGAAAAATATTCATGGGTGTTGAATGGACTTGCATCTGCCCAGGTTTCACTATCATAGGTGATTTTCAGTATAAGGTGTATGCTTCGTGCGGTATTTTAAAAGGCTGAGCAGTATTTACTTAGTTTTCTGCATACCTCTGAAATATATATGTGTTGGACCTTTAAATTTTATTATATGTTTCCAGGACGATATCATCCTACTAGCACACGATATATTTTTCACAATTTCTGAAATTTTATACATAGTTTCCATTATAACATGATTGCCACCGGATACTTTCTCGCCTGCGATTGTCCTCATCAAGACGTGTTTGATAAGCTGTGTATGATATCCTGCCAAGTTTTCACAGTACTTTGTCACGTATGGTTAATTTGGAAACTGTTTGTGATGACTTACTTTTTTGTAGAATTCTGGACCTGACGTTTGAGACCAAGGGTCTTGCACTCTTGCTGAGGAAGTTGATGGAAAGACAACTTGCTCCAGGAAATGCTTGTTAGCCAAATTATGTCTATTGTCATGATTAAATATCGCCCACATGTTGAGTGCACCATAGTATGGTATCATCATGGAAGCAAGACCTTATTGCCATAAAGAAGTTAAATTAAAGTGGCTTTCTGCCTTGCTATTCATCGATGCGTCACAGCAACATGCTACATAGAAAACATGATTTGCTCGCAATCAACTTCTAGTTTAGACACCAAATTACCAGTGTGATAATTTCGTCCAAAATCAGTACTCTGTTCGTTCTAACTAGATGTAGGCATGTAGCCAGTCTGCTCTGAACTTTATACACCCGTGACTAGATTAGTCCGTTGCTAGAAGGAAGGAAACTAATCACCTCCCAGAAAATGTTACTATTTGACAAACATTGTGATTTTTGTGCATCTTGTAGCTTAGCTAGCCACAATGGTATTATTGATGTTAAAATGGGTTTAGTGGTATATTTCGAAGTATCGGAAAGTTGTGGTGGCATAACTCGTAATTCGGTTTTTGTGATGGAATTTTTCAATCTTGCAAGATTCATGGTGGCATATATCAAATTAAATTGGCAGAAATTAGATACCAAGTTTTCTTAATGAGGTTTTCCAAACACTCTTTTGGTTCCGGTCCCTATATTCCAAGTCAAAAAACTAATGCACAATAATTTGCAGAAATCTAAAATTGCAGGAATAGGAAAAAAAAGTAGAATTCGGTTTTTTCTGCCATCCATAGTGGTGTATGTGGACATTGTTGATAACTACAATTTTGAATCTGAAACATGCTTCAATAATTCAAATAGGATAGGATACAAAAGCCAAAGTCCATAGTTTGGCATTCTTCTACTCAATACCCACCCGTTTCACCTTGGGCCAGATAATATGGATGCTTGAGATAGAACTGAACATGTTGGTGGATTATCTTGAACGAACATGAGTGAATTTGCATCAAAAGTTTCTATGCTAATCGCGCCTTCCAATACCTTGATCACTATTGACATTGAAGGCCTTTGAATGCTATCCTGTTGCAGGCACCATATTGCGAGCTTCATCATTTGAATCACTTCCTCCTGGTGTGATACCATGGCATCACTATGCTTGTCAATAAGGTCAATCAATTGGTTGTTTTCGGCCTTTTCTCGTAATAGATTTATGAACTGAACATTCTCCTCAGGCTGAGAGTTGTCAATATTTTTCCTTCCACTTATTATTTCCATGATGACAACTCCAAAGCTGTAGACATCAACTTTTTCAGTGATCCGCGACGTCAACCATTCAGGTGCCAAATACCTGGGTGTTCCTCTCATCATAGTCATTACCTTGCTTTGACCCCTATCTATTAACTTGCATAGTCCAAAATCAGCCACTTTGGCATTGAAGTTGTCATCCAAAAGGATGTTTTGCGGTTTGATATCCAAATGAACAATTTTTCTCCTGCATTCCTCATGAAGATAGCATAGGCCTTTCGCGACATCAAGAATGATCCTACACCGGGTGCACCAATCAAGTGGGGCATTGTTATGGCGGTAATAGATCCACCTATCAAGCGACCCTCTTGGCATATATTCATATACCGTAAGCTTCTCGACTTCTCGCAAAAAGCCAATCAGCCTGACAAGATTGATGTGTTCAATGCTTCCAATAGTCTCGACTTCTGCCAAAAACTCTTTCTTTCCTTGTCTAGCACCTTCCAAACGTTTCACTGCAACTCTCTCTTCACCTAATTTCCCTTCAAAAACCGACCCAAACCCACCTTCTCCGAGCTTCTTACTGAACCCTTCAGTGCATTCGCTCAACTTTTCAAAAGAATACCTCGTTGGCGTTCCAGGCAATTGATCAAAATCAAATTCTTCATCTTTCTCTTCATACTTTCTCCTCCTTTGTATATAGAGAGTGACAGCAATGAGAAGCAATACAAGAGTAGTAACGGCTCCAACTGTTGCAGCTAACATCACCTTCTTTCTGTTTGCATTAGGTGCAAAAATGGAGGGGATAAGTTGCACCTTGAGGTAAACAGGGGAGTCATAACCAACATTTTCTTGTTGTATTGCATGCAATGAAAAGACTTTGGTCACCCACACACATTCTCCGGCTCTGAACAAAACGAGCATGTAGGAGCAGTTTTTCAAGCAGGCTTGCTTACAGTCATCGATGCTTGCTGCATTCAGAGCCGTGTGGCTGTAGTCAAAGTAAGAAATGTTAGGAATGGTCAAAAGCTTATGGTGTTGTATTTCCTGACAAGAAACTGGAGTGAATGGTGTGCAACCAAGATTTGGCTTGCGATCATCCACCAGCTTGAAGTAGATTGTACTTGAATTGTTCTCAAGTGGACATGTGCATTGCCCCCCATTGCATACACCGTACGCCCCACAAACTATTGGGTAAGCACTGTTAGGAATAGACAAGTTGTATTCCCAGGGGGCCAAAGGCCACAATATATAGTTACATGTACAGGTGAGAATATGCAGGAAACCCCCTAACAGGTGAGGAAAATACACATATACAAATATACATCTAACACCCCCCCCCTCAAACTCATGGTGGATCCACAACACTGAGTTTGGAGAGGAAGAAGTCATGCTGCGCTCTAGTTTGTGCCTTTGTAAAGAAATCCGCCAACTGCAAATCAAAGGCACATCTCAAGCGCAAACAACTGAGCTGCACTGAGCACGTGTATAAAAAGCATCAACACCAATATGCTTGGTAAGCTCATGCTTGACCGATCATCACGTGCAATCGATAGCACTCAGATGTCAGAGAAAAGTGGAGTGGGTATCATACAGAGACCCCCAAATCTGCAAGCAACCACCGTAACCATGTCACCTCAGCAATCAACAAGGCCATAGCTCGCAACTCAGCCTCTACACTCGAACGGGAAACTACAACCTGTTTCTTCGTCTTCCAAGCAACAAGCGAACCACCAAGAAACACACAGTAAGCAGAAAGTGAACGACGATCCGAAGGATCACTCGCCCAAGTAGCATCCGAGTAGCACTGGAGCTGGAGAGAGCTGGAACGAGGAAAGAAAAGGCGACGAGTAATCGTGCCACGAAGATAACGAAGAACATGGAGAAGATGACTATAGTGGACAGTGGTAGGAGCGGAGACAAACTGACTCAGAATATGAACATGATAAGATATATCAGGACGAGTAGTGACAAGAAGATAAACAAGACTCCCAACAAGATGGCGATAACGCGTCGGATCGGAAGAAGATCACCATCGGTAGGGACGAAGCTTAACATTAAGCTCCATAGGAGTCTCAACAAGGCTCATCCCCAAGAGCAAAGACGAGCAAGAAGATCCTGAATATACTTTTCCTGAGAGATAGAAAAGCCATCAGAAGTGGAAGAGACCTCGATCCCAAGAAAATAGCGGAGAGGACCAAGATCGGTCATAAGAAACTGCTCACGAAGACGAGCCTTAACAAAGGCAATATACTCAGGATCATCACCAGTAATGATCATATCATCCACATAGAGAAGGAGAAGAGGCGCCCACGAGGAGAAGTGTGGACGAACAATGCTGGATCATGAGCGCTGGGAGAGAAACCAGCAGCAGTCACCACAGAGGCAAAACGCTCAAACCAGGCACGAGGGGCCTGTTTAGGCCATAAAGAGAACGCCGAAGGCGACAGACCAGCCCATCAGGGACAGAATACCCGGGAGGAGGCTGCATGTAAACCTCCTCACTCAACTCGCCATTAAGAAAAGCGTTCTGAACATCAAGCTGAGACCGATTGTCGAAACGTAAGCGACAACAAGAAGAGTACGCACAGTGGTCATATGAGCCACAGGGGCAAAAGTCTCATCATAGTCACGGCCGTGCTCCTGCTGAAAGCCACGAGCCACAAGACGCGCTTTGTAGCGCTCAAGAGATCCATCAGAGCGGGTCTTAATTTTATAGACCCACTTACACGTGATAGGACGAACACCGGGAGGGGGAGAGACAAGATCCCAGGTGCCAGTGCGCTCAAGCGCAGCAATCTCCTCAGCCATAGCAAGCTGCCATTCAAGATGACGCTCAGCATCCTGATAAGAAGTCGGCTCGGAGACAACAGAGAGACCGTACTGACTAGGAGAGTAACGGTCTGGAGCACGACGTGGACGAGTCGCCGGAAGAGGAGAGGGAAGCTCGTCAGAAGAAGAAGACATATCAGAAGAAGAAGAAGAAGGGACATCGGGAGGAGGATCTGGAACATGAGTGCGACGAGAATAATGAAAAGGAAAGGAGACAACGGTGAGGTGGGCGGAGGAGTAGAAAGAGGAGAACTAGGTGGGGAGGAGGACAACGGAGTCGAAGAGGATGGCGCCGGGGATGAAGAGGGTGCATCAGAACGAGATCCAGGAGGAGGGACAATAGGGACAGAAGGAGGTGCATCAGGAAACAGAAGAAAGGAGATATCATCCACCGGGTAGGTACCAGAGGTGGGGCGAGGGTAGAAGGGACGCGTCTCATCAAACGTGACGTCATGAGAGATGCGCATCCGACGACCAATAGGGTCCCAACAACGATAGCCCTTATGCTCATCACTGTAGCCAAGAAAAACACACTCAACAGACTGAGCGGTCAGTTTGGTGCGTTCACGAGGAGGGAGAAGAACATAGCAGACGCAACCAAACGAACGAAGAGTCAAGTAGTCTGGAGAAC
This sequence comes from Avena insularis, assembly GCA_023614405.1. Taxonomy (NCBI): domain Eukaryota; kingdom Viridiplantae; phylum Streptophyta; class Magnoliopsida; order Poales; family Poaceae; genus Avena; species Avena insularis. The sequence continues at coordinate 393,923,544 of CM042695.1, forward strand.
CACCAGAGAGACGCTCGAGAGGGATGCCACCCTGGAGGGCAGCAGAAGTCTGAATGTTAATGAGGTAAGTCGATATAGTGACAGCCTCAGCCCAGAAATGCGGCGAAAGAGAAGAAGCAATCATCATAGCGCGGGTGGTCTCAAGAATATGACGATGCTTACGCTCGGCGACACCATTTTGAGCATGCGCACCGGGACAAGAAAACTGAGCAAGGGTGCCTCGCCAAGAAGAACACCACGCAGTGCCGAGAGATATACTCACCAAGAGAATCAGACGGAACACACGAATGGGCGAGGAATACCGAGTGACCATGGCCGCAAAGCGCTGATAAATGGAAAGCACCTCACTGCGAGAGCGCATGAAATAAATCCAAGTGTGACGAGAAAAATCATCTATAAAGAGAACATAGTAGCGATGACCTCCTTTCAACGGGAAGGGAGCTGGACCCCAAACATCAGAGTGAACAAGATCAAAAGGACGCTCGGTCACAGACTCACTGTGAGGATACTGTAGCTGAATCTGCTTACCAAGGCGACAACCCTGACAATCCAAAGAAGCGTTTCCGGAGACAGACCCCAGAACACCATGATGAACTAAAGACGAGAGTCGAGAACCACATAAATGTCCAAGACGATGATGCCACTGCTGAAAAGAGCTAGTGGCGACGACTACAGATGCCGAGGAACTGGCGATGGTGGCATCAGAAGGAAGACGGCGTGAAGCTCCTGAGGCCATCAGACGGCGGGGCCAGCACCAAGCATAGTGCGGTGCGGCGATCCCAATGTAACAGGAATCAAAGTCGAGAGTGATGCTACAACGAGAGTCGACGATCTGACTACCAGAAAAGAGTTGCATGTTAAGTTGAGGAACATGCGCAACAGAAGGAACATGAAACGAGGAAGTACTAAGAATGCCTCGACTAATGACTGGGTGGGGGTACCATCGGCAGTAAGAACACGAACAGGAGGATCGAATGCCGAATGTAATGCAAGAAGGAAGAATCATATGATGAAAGAAGCTCCAGATCAAGAAGCCATGGAGATGTACCGGAGAAGGAGGAGGTGGTTGCTCAATGCCGTAAAAACTCGGTCAGCAGAATCCGAAGCATCGGGTGAAGAATCCCAAGCAAAGAGACATCGAAGCTGCGCTATCTCATGCGCAGAAAGGGGCATGACTGGAGAGGTCGAGGTACAATCAGGTGCCGACGAGGAGCTGTCACCCACACACACAGAGGCCGCCAAAGGTGACGACGGAGAGCAACACGCCGATGAAAACAGAGTCGACGAAAGACGATCACAATCGTCTGAAGAAGCCGCAAGAGTCGATGTCGAGCGACGAGCCGACGTAGACGGGGTCGGCGAAGCGTGGCCAGAACCACGTGAAGAGGCCGCGAAAGTCGATGTAGAGCGGCGAGCCGACGTAGACGGGTCGGCGTGACGCGGCCATAACAGCGGGAAGAGGCCGCGAAGGTCGACGAAGAGCGGCGAGCCGACGTAGACGGAGTCGGCGGAGGGCGGCTATAACCGCGTGAAGAGGCCGCGAAAGTCGATGTCGAGCGGCAAGCGGACGTAGACGCGGTCGGCGAAGCGCGGCCAGAACCACGTGAAGAGGCCGCGAAAGTCGATGTAGAGCGACATGCCGACGTAGACGGGGTCGGCGAAGCGCGGCCATAACAGCGGGAAGAGGCCGCGAAGGTCAAAGAAGAGCGGCGAGCCGACGTAGACGGAGTCGGCGTAGGGTGGCTATAACCGCGTGAAGAGGCCGCGAAAGTCGATGTAGAGCGACAATCCGACATACACGGTGTCGACGGACAAGCACCAAGGACCGAAGAAAGGCCCGAGTGCAAGACGGGAGCAGCGGAAGGCGTCATCGGGTGAGAGAAAGAAACGCCCGACAACAAGAGCAACAACTTTTTTTTTACAAAGGTAACCAGATCCGACCGTGCCCTCAAGTCCAGACGAGAACCACCAAACAGACGGATCGGCGGGCTGGTCAGGAGTGGAGGAGGCCCATGGCAGAGGTGGGCCCGGCCATCAGCGGGGCGTGGGGTAAACCGGCCTGTGTGAGAAAAGTAAAACCACGTGATGTGTATGTGTATGTGCGTAAGAGTAGAGGACAACCGAGACAGAGACAGGGGGGTGGCGTGTCCCTCAAGGCAGTGCAGGAGGCGGGCGATGCAGCAGACGCCTCGGTGGCGGGCCCGATCGACGGAGGCGGGCCCAAGTCAGAGTGGGAGATATGCAGGTGGGTAAGGTGTGTAGATGTGTAGATGGATTCCGTGTAGGTGTGTAGGTATGAACTGGGAAGAGGACGAGGACAATGGTAGAGGACCACGGCGAGAGAACTTCAACGCAGACGCCGTGAACGGAACTGGGCGAGCCGACAGCGATTACGAGAACCCTAAAACCGGCTCTAATACCATGTTAGGAATAGACAAGTTGTATTTCCATGGAGCCAAAGGCCACAATATATAGTTACATGTACATGTGTGAATATGCAGGAAACCCCTAACAGATGGGGAAAATACACATATACAAATATACATCTAACAAGCACAAGCATCCATTCCCAAAGTGACCCATTATATCATACACCATTGTCGAGCTCTCACCATTAGACCATTCATAGAGTCCTGGTATCCATGTTTATCTAATCTGATGTACTGGGCTACCGCAATGTGCTTTGAGATCCGCAATGTGATATTTTCAATCCTATCTGCCCCAACATGAAGCTAAGGCTTCCATCCATAAACGTGGCCCTTGTTGGGTCATTGGCAATCTTGCCTATCTTCATCTGGAAAGAAAAGTAGAGTTGTGGCAATGTTGTTCCTTCAAAGATAATAGGCATTTAATCCATCCGGGAGTGCAGTGATATAAAATTGATCCACGTTCAATTTGTTGGAGAGGTATAAGTCTTGAGCCTCATACCTTGGAGAAGTGACCGCCAGGGACCATTGTGTCAAGAGGATGATCGAATGACTTTTTTTGAAAAGGGAATAAGACCCGGCCTACTGCATCATTGATGCACACGACCATTTATTATAAAAATTCAAGAATCAAAAGTTATTACAAATCAAGGATCACTCAAGGTCGACACATGTATCAACCATAGGAATAAATGAGACAAAAGACTAAACATCATGTTCTAGTCTATTAAAACGCATAACCAGCCGACTTGTTGAAAATGTGCCCAATGACCATCGAGACTACCGCACCCAAGAGCCATGATATTCACCTGGTCATGCGGAGATAGGAGCCCATAGTTGCACCCAATGCGCTACCATATGGATAACCGCAAAATATTAAAAGTTTTTGTTCATAAATATAATATCATTTCGACATCTCCAAATAGACCAACATAAGGCTGAAACGCCAATACGGATACTACCCTTAGATGATTTATCAATATTATTCAACCAACTACCAAACATGTTTGTAACAGTAGTTGGAGGGGGTAAACTATAAGCAAAATGAATAATACGCCACAAAAGACGAGCAAAAGGACAAGATATAAATAGATGTTCTATGGTCTCCATTGATCCACGTAAACAACACTTAGTACATCCTATCCATTTCCTTTTAACTAGATTATCCTTTGTAAGGAGCACATTATTATTGAGGAACCACATAAAATCTTTATCTTGAGTGGGATTTTTATTTTCCAAAGATATTTCAAGAAAGACCGTATGATCATTCATAAGGTCTTCATACATAGATTTGATCGAAAACACCTGGATGATGTCAAGTTCCAAACGAACTTATCCGGATCATCCGACAACCGAACCAACATCAGTCTTTGACACAAATGTATCCAAAGATTCCATTTATTGACAAAAAGTACCCTTCGAAACCTAATGTTTAGAGGTACTTGATTTAATACATGTGCAACGGTTACATTCTTTCGTTGCACAATATTATACAATGATGAGTATTGTTGTGACAAAGGTGTTTCTCCCAACCATGTATCCTCCCAAAACCTAATCTCGGACCCATTCCCTACCTTAAAATGAACTCTAGCAAAGAATTCCTCCTTTACTCTCATAAGCCCTTTCCAAAATGGGGAATCGGTTGGTTTTGCTTGGACTTGTGCAAAGTTTTCTCGACTTAAATACTTATTATGCAATTCTTGCCAAACTCCTTCACTTAGTAATTTGAAAAGCCATTTGCTCAATAAACATTTATTCTTAAGTTCCAATACTTCAATGCCTAGACCACCCTGATCTTTTGGTCTGCAAACTATATTCCATTTTGTTAGTCTCAGATTCGCTTAGCCTCATCACTTTGCCAAAAAAAGCGAGATCTATAAAAGTCCAATCGTTTCCTAACCCCCTTGGGAATTTCTAGAAACGATAGCATAAACATAGGTAAACTTGTTAAAACAGAATTGATTAGAACTAAGCGATCACCATATGACAATAGCTTACCCTTCCAGCAACCCAATTTCCCTTCACATCGGGTTTCCACCGGATACCAATCTGAATTTTTAAGTTTTCTATAATGAATAGGCACCCAAGGTATCGAAAAGGCAAAGACCCAAATTTCACATCCGAAAAATTTGTTTGTAATGTCGCTCTTCGCCTTTTAGCTTTTCCAAAACATATAATCTCGCTCTTATGGAAGTTAATTTTAACCCGAAGTTGTTCAAAGATACATAATATTAATTTCATGTTCACGGCTTCGCAAGTCATGTTCCATAAATAATATCGTATCGTCAGCATATTGTAAAATTGAGACTCCTCCATCAACAAGACGTGGAATGAGTCCACCAACCAGTCCATCCTCCTTAGCTCGTGCAATTAGGATGGCTAGCATGTCTACAACAATGTTAAAGAGCATCGGGGATAAAGGATCGCCTTGTCTTAGTCCCTTCCTAGTTCGAAAGAAATGACCAATGTCATTATTTACTCGAATTCCAACACTCCTCCACGAACAAATCGCTCAATCAATTTGCACCACTCTGGTGCAAATCCTTTCATGCGCAAGGTTTGTTGCAGGAAAGGCCATTTTACCTTGTCATATGCTTTCTCGAAGTCAATCTTTAGCAAAATTCCATCCATTTTCTTCCGATGAAGCTCATGAATGGTTTCATGAAGAACGACCACCCCCTCAAGGATATGCCTCCCCGGCATGAAAGCGGATTGAGTGGGCCTAATTACTTCTGGGACAATACTTGCTATACGATTAGTACCCACCTTAGTAAATATTTTGAAGCTAACATTTAACAGACATATGGGTCTGTATTGTTGTATTTGTACCGCATTTTCTTTTTTAGGAAGCAAAGTGATGACACCAAAGTTCAACTTAAAAAGAGGCAATTCTCCTATATGTAGTTGATTAAATAGTGCCAACAGGTCCTCCTTAATCACTTCCCAAAACTTTTGATAAAACTCTGCTGGAAAACCGTCCGGCCCTGGTGCCTTATTGTGTTCCATCTGGAAGATAGCCTCATACACTTCCTTTTCAACAAAAGGTGATGTAAGAATACTATTCTCCATAGCCGTGAGTTGCGGAATATCGTGATTGACCCCCTCCACCATCGTAATATTTGTTGGTTTTGGCTGACCAAAAAGTTTTTTGTAATATTCAGTAATGTAGACTTTTAGACTCTCTTCACCCACAATTGTACCTTCATCTTGTTCTAGTTGAAAAATCTTTTTATTTCTATGTTTTCCATTTGCAATCAAATGGAAGTATTTGGTGTTATTCCCCCCTCCTGAATATGCTTAACTTTAGCTCGTTGGGCCCATTTTATCTCCTCATCCCTCCTAAGGGAAGTGATTCGCTCATTAGCGTCCCTTAACGATTTTCGTTCAGCTTCACTCAACACATTTGTTTCAGCCTTCAAATCAAGTTCATCAACAATAGAAAGCAATTTTTCTTTTTCTTTCTTGTATTTCCCACTCAAGTTCTTCGCCCATCCCTTTAAAAAACGCCTGAGATGACGTATTTTATTTTGCCATCGTTCAATCGGACTACGCCTCGTAAACAGCACCCACTCTGCTACCATCTCATAAAAGCCTTCTTGTCGTAACCAATACAACTCAAGGAAAAAGTGGATTATTTCCTAGATGGGCTTTCACCCAGAGTCAATAAGAAGTGGAGTGTGGTCAGACCCAGTTCTTGTTAGAGCACGTACAGACACAAGGGGAAACTTTTGTTCCCACTCAACACTAGCCAAAATACGATCAAGTTTCTCATAGGTGGGTGTTTCTCTACGGTTAGCCCATGTATACTGTCTCCCAGACAAAGCAATTTCCTTAAAATCGAGGCTCTCAATGATGGCATTAAACACAAAAGGCCAATGAGCATTAAAATTATTGTTGTTCTTTTACGCCGGAACGTATTATATTGAAGTCTCCTCCTACCAACATTGGAAGAGGTTCAGATTCACAAATACGAACCATTTCTGCTAAAAAATCGGCTTTATAAGTGTCCTGGGCAGCCCCATAGACAAGTATAAAGACCCACCGAAACCATCGCTTTTACATTTAATGTGCAATTTCACAAGTAATCTCCATTGTCACCTTCAGAACCTGAAGAGAATCGTGTTAATGCCTATTAACATCCCACCGGACCTACCATGAGGTGGTAAACAAAACCAGTTAAACTCCAATCCCATCGCAAGTTGGTTCAAAAAGGTACCGCAAAGTTAGATCTTCCTGTCTTCAATAAGGCAACAAAATCTAAACGATGCTCCCTAATTGATTCCTTCAAAAAAAGATGTTTCGCAGGATCCCTAAACCCCTCGCTGTTCCATGTCATTCCTTTTAAGTTCTGCATTTAAGAAAATATTTTCATAGTTCTTTTCTGCTACTCCTCCGTGGATTTGTCACATCGTATACCTTTCTCGACGGGTTTTTGTAGGATTCTCATTTAGTATTGGATGATCCAGTTTATCATCCAATACTTCTGCCTCCTCCTCGTCATTGATCAAATCCTCACATAAGGTAGAAACTTTTGACACAACTAAATTGGAGGGGCCAATATCCCCATCAATTGTGTCAGTAACATTTTTTTGAAGCATGAATAAGGTTCTATCTTTTTCCAATTCCTTAATCCCCCTAACTGATTCCAAAGATTGTTGTATCGAATTACCCAACGACACACCCATCCGTGTCGCTCTATCCATAATTTCATTGTCATCAATGGACAAAATAGAAAGGCTAGTTAATGGTTTTGTACCTGATCCAGAACAAGTAAATCGATCTTGCACATTCTTCATGGCCCTCTCCATTTGCGTCACATCTGCATCCGGTTGAGCTTGAATGCGATTACTAGTCCTTACGTTCGTCACAGATGGCCTTGGAAGCCTACCAAAGGCAATTACCTCCTCCAAAGTTGGTGTAAGTTTGGCTGGTGCAACTACACCTGAGTTATGATCCACCATCGCAGAGGTCGTAGCAAGATTAGAATAACCAGCTGCATTTACACTATTGATCTGAATTACAGAATCATAAACATGCATACCATTTTTTGATGCTTCCACATTCATCAACTGAAACCCGTCAGTTGTTTTCGCATTAGTTTCTTCATTTTGGATGTCCAAACCACGTTTTTCAAACACAACGAGTCCTGGTTTTGCTCCTGAAAAATTCCTCTCAACCACCGTCGGAGAAGAAAATTTACTAAGAGAAAAACAGTCCAGAGCTACAGCCATACCTGTATTCTTAGATATGGCAGAATCTATCTTCGTTGCGTCGGAACCAACTGTCGCTATGTATGCACAAGCATGCGTACGCTTGGTGCAGTGCTGCTCAGGAGACAGAAAAACATCTGTATTCAGCTCATCAGTGCATGCATCCTTGCTTTCGATCATAGAGATAGACTCAGCTACCAAGATGTGCCAGGAAATCGGCATCACGTCCGCTGCCTTCAGCACGACAGATGCTCCCGATACAGCAGTAACAGAGTGCGTAGCAGATTGCCCAGTACCAGAGAAAGATCCCAAGCCCGCATCAACATCTGTTTCCTTGTTACAAGCATCAACAACACCTAAAAAACATGTTCCTTTATTTTCAAATGCTAGTTCAAAGATCCAAATTTCAAAGGAGGTGAGTCACTCAGCTGATTGCCAACAGTACGGTTTTCACCATTATTTGCATCAGTGATCAAGCCCCCTTGAGTATCTGAAATAGTACGTGATGTCTGATTAGTTACGTTGTCAACTTCCATATCATTGCTTTTGCCTTTATTTCCCCATCCTCATCATCTTTTCGGTCCTTCCCATCCGCAGCATCCACCATACGCTCATCTTGTACTACCACACCCTTTTCAACTTCAAAATCCAGCTTAAAAAAACCTCTCTTAATGAACACCTCCATAGTATCAGGGATAAGAGAAGGGTTATAACACCCAATCTGAATACGCAGAACCTTGTGTTTCCTAGTGTATGCCATATCGACAGCCTTAGTCTTCCCAAGAAGAGATCCAACACCCCAGAGTGTTAAAAAGTCTCCTCTAATATCTGACGGAATACCTGAGACTTGTACCCAAATCTCCGGTAACATGTATAAAGGCTCCTCCGCAGCTGACCATGTATCAAAAACAAGATCAGTGGCATGTTTTGGGACCTGATACACATGAAAAGCTAACACCCGATCGACCTCTTTTTTACTCGGAAACTTAACCCTGTAAACATTATTTCGGAAGTGAAAAACCTCCCAATTAAAATTTTCTATCGGAACAAGACGCTTCAGGAGATCAATAATGTGAGGAATGGTAATAGCATCACCTTCAACAGTCAGCTTAACAAGTTTTGTATTCTCCACTTTTGGACGAATCGTCCCGTTGGTAACTCAAAGAACATCAATCCTTCATTTGCAAACCCATGCATAACAATCGATGGTTTAGGAGCTTGCAGCAGGGGACAAGAATCAGTCAAGTGATTAATAGACTCACAATTATCACAAATAGGTGCAGGGCAATCATCAATAACATGGCCTTGTTCCTTGCATCGAAAGCAGCTTTTATCCGACTTTTTGAATTTTTTTGCCGGTGCCCTGTTATCAGCCGCCACCGCAGGCACCGTAACAATCTGTGTCACAGTCTGCTACGAATCCACCACAGGAGCCACCGGCGGAATAATTTTCGGCGGAGCCGCCGCTGGTTGCTGTACCTTAGACGTGCCATCCTGATCAGGTTGTTTTTGATTTGCCGCCACTGCAGCCAAAGCCACTCCAACAACTTCCTGAATCAGAGCCGTATCGAAGGTATTGGATTGAGCACCATCACGGTTTACTGTTCTTCCTCCACTCTCAAAATTTCCGTTGAACCGAAAGCCTCCTTGACCTCGGCCATAGTCATTGTTGTATGCACTTCTGAAGTTCGGTTGATACCCACGATCATTCCGAAAACCAGAATTGTTCCTATTGAAATTATTGGATGGGAAGTTGTTGTTGAAGTTGTTACCAGAATTTCCTGTTGTTGAAGTTGTCAACCAGAAGCAACAGTGTGGCAGATTCCTAGGTCTGGCAGGAAATGATGTGTTTCATTCAACAAAAAACTTTGATGATTCGGAGATGATCGTCATTGACTGACTTGGATGTGCGCTTATATTATTTCGAGTATGATCACCGGAGAGATGGCTTGAATTATTGCGAATAGCATTACCTGAGAGGTGGCTAGTCTGATCAGTCCTAACTCCCAAGTCGTCACTGTCTGGCTTTGGATGTGCACTTCCATTAACATGCAGGACCAGAGAGTGCACGCCGTCAACAAGTCCCAGTGGATATATGTTTCACAAAAAAGCCAATTGGATGCGCATGATATGGTCCAATGGAAATTCCCGCGAAAGACCGTTCCAAGAATATGGACTCTAACATTGACTGGTACAGGCACTCGTGGGTCAATATGAACGAATCCATGTGCGGCCAAGCATGCATGTTCATCTACTCTACCCGAAAATAGAATACCAATTCATACCTCAGATGAATATCACAAAATTCTCTCTCAGAAAATAAATAAGAACCGAGAGAAACACACCATGTATTGTGTAAGATCAAAGAACAACATCCCTCGCTCTACCATCCACGCCTTTTGAATCTAACTAATACCGTAGGCAAGGACTCTTACTACAAGCAGATGTCACGAGCTGCGACACTGCGTGCATACAGGCAATCGGTAGATTTGCACGTTTGGGGTTCATGGTGTGTCTGTGGGACTCGATTGCAGCTATTGATTGCGCTGTAAGCAAGCAGAGTGAACCAGCATAAACAGCAATTAGTATAAAGGCAAAGGTGAAGGCGTCAGAACTGATGGAGTGTACAGCTCATCATACCATCTCAATATCTTTGGATTCATGGCAGCATTTGGATGTTTCAGCAGTCTCAGTTACAGGCTTTGGGGATGCCAAGGCAGGATGCTGCAAGCATACAGGAAATAACTTATTTTGGCGATGTGGGTGTAGAGATATGGGAAGATTGCACCTCTAGAAAACCAGCAGAATCAGATGGTCACTTGTCATAAGGGACTGTGGGCTTAGTTCTTGGTTAGTGCCATTGGCCATTCTCGACTTGCATTCTACATTTGCATCGGCTGTGGAAGAGGTGAAAAAACATGTAATTCGGAAGCATTCATATTTTGTAAATGAAGCATGTCATGGACACCTGAAATGTCAATGGGCAGTGGCAGAAAAATGGCTTGATAAATTCTGTATGATGTTTTCTCTCCAAGCATAATAAGCCACGGAACAGATTATGTGGTTGGAAGTAACATAGTCGAGTTTACTACTTGGCAGAAAAGAAATTCAGAAATTTTGGAAGGAAGTGCAGAATTACCAGAAAGTACATAACTTTTCAATTCACATAGATGTACTGAAATGCACTCTAAGATGTCTTTAATATCTTATGAAGATGTGCCAGACAACTTTGTAATGCCAATTTGATAGGGAGATCATTATGAATGGAGATTTACCTGTTGTTACCAGTATCAACCTATGTTCATTGGGTGGATCACACTGACTACCTGGAATGCTATTTGTTTCAAAATCCAATATTAATGGCATGTAAGGCTAGAGTAGATATCTCTTGCATGTTGCAAATTCCAATGGTGGGACACTTACCTTTCAACTTGCTCTTTGTTTGCATAATATTGTCTATCCTGATATTCAGAAACTGGTGAAGAACTTTTCATTTCCTAGTGTATAATTAAGAGAAGTAGATAAAAACACCGAGAGTGGTAACAAGATATGCATAAATGAGTAAATGGCATTTGTGTCTTACCTCCTGGCCAATGCTGCCAAATATGTCTTGAAATTTCCCTAGAGCAATCTCCATGTTGTGAAGCTCCTTGAGCATTGCCTGCATAGAGAACAGACACAAGCGATTTGAGTTTCTGGAGTTCCAGAGACACAACTGCAAAGCTATGAACATCCTAACAGAACAACCTGCTTATCTGAAGTCAGCCTCTCAATAATCTCTTCCTTCACCAGCAGGGATTTCTTAAGGTAAGAATGTTAATGGAAAAATAACGAACTTGATGAGATCAACAGAAAATAATAGTGAATATGGCCAATGCTTTTTAACTTAGTAAATGGATATTTCTTCTAGCTAGGGATGGAATTTGTTGTTAAGCTTCTCAGCATCAAGTTGTTCCTTCAATTCATATATGATCCTCGCCCCTATTTCTCAGTTCAAGCTGGTAACTTGTAATTTTATCTCCCAAGAAACTAAGTTTGTATACATAATGAAATACCAGAATGAGAGCAGATTACAAAAGGATTCTCCATATAGTACATGGTAACCATTATATCAATACAAGATCACAAGCAAAATCTTTCTCGAGTAGAGAAATCCTCTGGACCTTACCCTTCAGTTCAGAGAATGAAATAGTAACGTAAGGGACGTTATTAATAAAATAAGTACTGCACTAGATTGATCAAACAATATTATATTAATAATAATAAGGTTTGGTTTGCGTTCATACCGACACTTTCCTTCTCGCCAACTAGACATTCCACATCAGCTAGTACTTGTGTTACCGAAGCAACTTCCTTCCCTACTGAATTAAACAAAGCCAGATGCAAATTCAGCTTCTCTGAAATCACAGCAATCTGTTTATCCTTCATCTGGATGGTCCATTGCAGAGAGCAAGAAGAGTCCTGCCGATGAAACACGGTATCGTGAGCCAAATAGCGGTTTCCCTTCATAAACAGTTCAGAAGTCAAGCCTATACTCTTCGGTACTCGAGCCAAAACAAGGGGCAGATATAAAGGGCGACAGACACATGCCTCATCATACTGTTTGATGAATTCCTCCCTTGACTGAAGCAGCCTCTCCATGTTTTCTTTCAGATCCTTTTCGTTTCTCTCCAGCTGCTCATTTTCATTTTCAAGGCACTTGACCTGTGCAGTGCAGTAAAAGATACTCTCAGCCTAGTCCCATTCAAGGGGAAGATTGGAGAATGTACGACATTGCATCATGGATTGAAAAAAACAGTGTTTGCTTATGTCTAATTATGATTCCTCAACTCTATATGGTTTATTAAGTGGCCCCTGAACACAACAACAATGCAGACAGCATCCATGGGCCGCCGGCGACAGCTACTGCGTAGGCGAAAGTGGGGAGAATGGGGGCACGAACCCTGGACTGGAGCCTCCGCAGCGCGTCGTCCCGCGCCGCCACCTCCGCCCGCAGCTCCCGCCTCTGCACCAACATTCCTCCACCCCAAAACAGGTTACAGAAAAATCCTTCCCGAAATAACCCTGGGAAGCCCAGGAGCGCGTATGGAAGCGGGGACAGAGACCTGGCCGGATGCGTGGAGCTCCTCGCGCGCGGCCCGCTCCCGCAGTCCCGCTCCTGCGAAGGGAATGGGGAGAACCGGAGAAGTAAGGAAGATGAAAGGAGCGGTTGGGGCGGTGACTCACGCGGGCGAGACGGAGGTCGGAGACGATGGCGAGGAGCTGCAGCTGCAGCTGACAGCGCCGCCGCCTCCGCCTCCATCGCGCGCTGGACGGACCTTTTTTTTTTCTTTTGAGCGTAAACACGGGTGGAAAGACCAAGTACGTGATCCTAGCCCAAGTGCAACCCATGAGCTGAGCACCACCAGGCCCGTTGCCAGACCTAGACTGGAGTAGTTCCTTCTTTCTTTTTGAGGGATTTTCATTTTATTTGTTTGGACAAGGAAATTTACCATTGTCGCTGATGAACACATTGGTGCAGTTGTAAGAAGTGCAGGGAAAAACATAATGTCTTCAACAAGGCACAACCAATTAAAACTAAATCTTGGATTTTTATCATGCAAGATAAGACTTTGAATTTCTTGATCTATGATCTAAGCGACAACAACATTTGTGTACTGTTTTCTACTTGAAGACGTCGCTTTTGAAGAAATTAGACTTCAGGTGTTGTCTCGATGGTGCTTCTCGATGGTGTTAGTACTACTGCTACAAGAAATTGATCACTGTAGCCGGAATTTTCTGTATTGTAATTCTTTTTTTTGAACTGTGTGAGGCCGCTAGGATCATGTATTGTTGCAGAGGTTGTATGTAATTGATATCTTCGCGATATTAATATATGCTCTTTATCGAAAAAAGTATTTTCTTGCAATTCAAGTGTTTTATATTATATCAATTGTGTTTCGCTTTTTTTACTACAAATGGTTAATTACTCAAAGCCATTTGTATATACATATGTATTAGATGGACTCAGCGCGCGCTCCGCTGCCCGTCCTCTGTTAATTGCGTTTAAATTCCATGGCAGGTGTGTTTGTTCGCTTTCTGCTTTCGTTTCGCTGTAGCATGGGCTTGTTCACAGTACATTGGAGGCCGGTGTAGGGTATGCAGCGGCATGTGCCATGCTTCATCGGTTTTTGATGGCAGTCTCCCAAGATAAAGAACAACAACATGGCGAAACCTTGGGTGTCTCAATGTGTACATACCTTTAAAGAAGACCACAACACGAAACAATGTGATGTCCTTTTAAAATTACAATACAGTACCACTTTAAGTTGTTAGAATTGTTCTGTAAAACTTAAATTTGCGAATGGATATAGCACATATCACTCGATTCGAATAAAAATCCAACTTAGAAAAAATACAGATTATAAATTGTTCAAATGTTCCTTTAGTTGTCATAAGTTCATAATTATGTTGATTCCATAAAAAGCAAATCCGCTGTGAAACGACGTACGAAGTCATATATACTCAAGGGATATTGAAACAAACCCTCATGAATAGCCTTATGCCTAGTTGTCCAAATCACACAAAGGGTAATCAATATAGTTATCAACTTGGTGTGATCAAAGGACTCCATCATCGCAAATGACCATTGTCCTGCGTCCGACAGTGAATTCAAGGACATGTGCTCTGATAGCCTCATCTACAAGTGCCCAAACACATCTCTCCATATTGCAATCTAAGAGTAAGTGGCGTTAGGAATCAGCCGAGGCATTGCAATCTAGCACCCCGTTTACTCTCCATATTCCTTCTATAGAGAACATTCGATGATGGAAGGCTCTTCTGCGCAAGTCTCCATGCAAAAGCCCTGATGACATGGTTATACCCTACGAGTACACGACATCAGCATAACTGGTCCAGCCCAAGGAAGGATCACGAGAATATACGTGGCCCATGAAGATTTTCAGGTGGCCCAGGCTCATAACGTCTTCGGATCTTTGGAGAGCAAGACTAGATTAGATAGAATATTCAAAGGGGCAAATCCTAAACCTATAACCGACTCGATCTGTGTCTGGGACCTGCCTACCTCTATATAAAGGCTAGGAGGACAAGACGAGGAGGGCACCTCTCATACCACCGCATACACACCTTCGCGCAAGATTACATCCGCGACCTCAGAATCTCTTCGGTTCGCCAGAATCAAGAGCAAGCATAAACAGAGTAGGGTTTTCCCCCCGTGGGCCTGAACCTGGGTAAATCTCGTGTCCCCTGGTTGCTTGTCTGTTAACCGTTCCGCGATCTCCAGCACCCCCATCTTCTCCAAAACCCAAACTCATAACAATGGGCTTTGACAAGAACAAACCTCGTCACCTGATTTTTGAAGGGATCTTGATCTTCCATAGTCTTCCAGTTCTTGCTCTTCGTCATTGTACTAGACACATTCGGTCTTTGCTCAACCCAATCTTTGTTGGAGATATGCCCTAGAGGCAAATAATAAAGTGTGTTTATTATCATATCTCATTATTTCGTAAAAAGTTTTATATCATGCTATAATTGTATCAATCAGAAACATCGGTACACGCGTGGTATGTAAATAAACCAAGTCCCTAGTAGCCTCTAGTCAACTACCTCATTGGTCAACTAATGATCGAGGTTTCTCGATCATGAACATTTATGTCAATTGACAATAGGGTCATGTCATTGGATAAATGATGTGATGGACACACACTCAAATCTAGTATTGCAATGAGATCCAGTCATAAAGTTCAACATTGTGATAACTATGAAAATATAGTAACTCAATCCTTTGACCGTAAGATCATATCTAATCACTATCACTGGAGGTTGTCTTAACTACATCAACCGTCACACCATAACAGGGTGACCATAAATGTGTCTCTCGGGTATTCCAAAGGGGTAGGTTGACGCGTATGCATTGAGATCAGGATTTGTCCATCCGTGTGATGGATAGATATCTTGGACCCACTCAGTGAGATTACATTTAAAAAGTTTGCAAAAATGTGACTAGGTCGCGGGGATGTAATATCATAGGAACGAGTAAATGTGTTTGTCGGTAACAAGATCAAACTAGGTATATATAGAGATATTGAAGATCAGATCTTGGACAAACCAGGTATCATGTAGCAAAGGGAATGAGACTCGATGTTTAAGATTGAAGCGATCAAGTTAATATGTGGAATGCATGGGGGCCATCATGGATTTCTAGATCCCGTTGTTGGTCATTGATCAGAGAGATGTCTTGATCATGTCTACGCCTTTCCGAACCGTAGGGTGACATGCTTAAGGGTAGATGCCGCTTAGGGATTGATCCTAGATTGTAGGAGAAAAAGAGAGAACTCCGGAATAGTTTCGGGATGGTACCAGAAAGGTTTTGGGATGATGATCGAAGGGTTCCGAAAGGTGTTTCAAAGTGAGAGGAATTAAATAATATGTATTTAATATTAATTAGATGAATTAATATTAGAATTATTTTTAATGGATTTTAGGGGCATCCCACCTAAATGGGACTCACCCGAAGGGGAGGCCCATGAAGGGGCGCACGCCCCAAGGAGGGCCAAGACGGAGCCGGTTGGCCAGACCGGTGGGTATCTGCCCCTCTTACATTAGTCGATGTGGCATTTACAACGGATGGCACTGAAAAAGGGATTTAAAGCGACAACTAGTCAATTTATGTTGTGGTTGGAAGTTCATAGGTAAGAAAAGGTTCTCTTGCAAAATCCCTAACGGCCACGTAAAATTTGTAAAAGATAAAGTACAGGCGTCTAATTTTATTTTGCAAGGGGCGTGTGATGAAGTATAGTTTTTACGGTCCGTCCGCAGTCTCACTTTCGAGAAATGGATGAGAGTTTATTTGTTCGGTAGTCGACTCAGGTCAGTAGGTTTGTATCTCTCAAAGACGAAGGTATATGTGTAATAGGAAGGATTTTCTCAGACTTAATTCATAAGGCGATTGAGAGGTCGTAAATGCGTTTACAAGATGATCTCGATGAGTTTATAATAATATCCAACGAGATAGATGAATCTAGAGCTATGACTAAGGCTAATGGCAAAGACTTGGCTGATTATGGCGTGTCCTTCTCTAGTGAATATCTTCGAGTACTTATAGCTTATAGGCGTTGATGGTAGGAGAGTCTTATTTAGTCACACGTGGTCTTTATCTTGTCTTGCATATAATATTGATCTCCGATCTCCCTTTGCATGCACGATCTAGTCTTCATGTGAAATAAAACTTCTTTGCATATTCCATTCCAAGATAAAACAGCATGTTTATTATCATTTTTTTCTTTCTAAAACTTGAGATATTGTTTCTTATTTAATATTTTTTTTGCAGGAATATTTAATAAAAGATTATTTGCAAGCATCCTAAGAGCTGTTACTACATGAGAGCGACGAGTGGTCGTACGTACGCCCTCCTAAATGGATTCAACCGAAAAAGGCTAAAGGCACTTGTAGCATATATAATCCATCAAATCCACGGCGAAACCGTACTGTGGCACAAAACCACGTCTACCTAAACAACGTTAACCCACGTAGTCTAGCTAGGAGGTCAGGTCATTCATCACCTCCCCAAGCTCTAGCCTCCGTTCGATCGTCAGCTAGCTCCCTCACCGATATAACTAAGTACGTTTTTACCATAAAAAGCAAATCCGCGCCATCGATCATCATATGCATGGTATAGTATCTGAAACCACGCGCGGGTGAATTGCATGCCCACTCCAAAAGGTTTCAGCCTTAAAAAACTTCATGGAACATAAACAGGCTAGGGTTAGAATCTATTCCCCTGTTTACTGCTCCCATCAGAGCACATCGGCCGGCCGTTGTTTCGCCCCCTCCTACGTCAGGGTTGTTAAAAGAACTAATCCTGTATATCCATTTGTTTCGTCACACTCGTCGAAAGCTAGCTAGCCCATCCGTCTTTGTCACAGCGAGATTTGTTGCCTTGTAAATTGGCGCCAATACCATCCTAGCTCATATGTATAAAGCCCCAGCCACACTTCATCTTCTCTGTCACAAGTTACTCAACTACTAGTCAACTTCTTGCACTGTCAAAACAAAATAGTCAACTTCTTGCCCGCATGGCAGCAGCGCAATCCTGGAACCCTTTCTCCGGCTGCCGGTGCCGCAACCGCGGCAGCGTTGCGGTGGCCGACGGCGACGATGACCGGCGGCCGATGGTACAACAGAGGAAGCGGAAGGGCAGCTCCCCCAGGACGTCGTCCACGATCCAGAGCCTGTCGCCGGAGGAGCTGTCGCTGACGCTGGCGCAGCAGTCCGGGTACTCGAACCTGCGCGTCTTCGCCTACGCCGAGCTCCGCGCCGCGACGGGAAGCTTCTCCCGCGCCAACTTGCTCGGCCGAGGCGGGTTCGGCCCGGTCTACAGGGGAGCCATTGCTGTCGACGGCGACGAGGAGCTCCAGGCGGTCGCCGTGAAGTGCCTCGACCTGGAGTGCGGCACCCAGGGCCACAGCGAGTGGCTGGTGAGTGCAATACCAAATCCATCCATTCAATTGTGGCATATGCAGAATCTTGCATGGCGGTGTTTGACATACGATGCGGCTGTTGCAGGCTGAGGTTTTGTTTCTTGGCCAACTGAGGCACGAGAACCTAGTGAAGCTGATCGGGTACTGCTACGAGAAGGATCACCGGATGCTGGTCTACGAGCTCATGGCCGCCGGGAGCCTGGAGAGCCACCTCTTCAAAAGTGAGCTCTTGTTTTTTTTTGCTGCTTTCCTTCTAGGCTTCTACTGTCAATTTCCATTATTATTTTTTGTCATTTTTAGGATTACAAGTCTTTCGTTTTCTACATTATTTTGCTTTCTTTTTTTGCCCGGGACCAACTTTAGTTTTTCATGGGGTCAAGTCTCTCTAGCACTCTATTTTTTAGGACTGAACCTATCTATTCTCATCAGGTGTTAATGGCCCTCTCCCGTGGGCGACAAGGATGAAGATCGCCGTCGGCACGGCCAAGGGCCTCGCCTTCCTCCACGACACCAACACCCCGGTGATCTACCGCGACTTCAAGGCCTCTAACATCTTGCTCGACTCGGTAAGCAAAAAATAGAGATATAACACATCCTATATATAATATATATATCCCTGTCCAAGCATCACTATGCGTCCACTAGTCTACATATATCCAGCAATCATTGTCAAGCTCTCATAGTTTAGTGATTCTTTTAAGGTAGCAGTCCTAATATATTTTCATTACATCTAGCTTCAGAATAGTTGCATATCACCTCATCATATATCTCACTTCCTTACTAGCTAGTTACTACATACCTAACCTTTCACCTAACCGGAATCCTATTCCTGTTGTTTCAGGATTATAACACCAAGCTGTCTGACTTTGGATTGGCAAAAGAAGGGCCGACAGGTGATGAAACACACGTGACCACACGTATCATGGGAACACATGGGTATGCAGCACCCGAGTACATCATGACAGGCCACTTGACAGCCAAGAGCGATGTTTATAGCTACGGTGTAGTGCATCTAGAGCTCCTCACTGGTCGTCGATCGGTGGACCGCAGGCGGCAGCCGAGGGAGAAGTGTTTGGTCGACTGGGCCAGGCCATACCTAAAGCGCTCCGACAAATTGTACAAGTTCATGGATCCAACTCTCGAGTGCCAATTCCCATGCCAAACTGCCAAGGTGGCGGCTCTAGTGGCATACAAGTGTATTAGACAGAACCAGCAATCAAGGCCAACCATGAAGGAGGTAGTCAAGGCCCTTGAGCCCATGCTTAGCATGGAAGACTTCTACCATATTGGTCCGTTTGTGGTCACGATTATTGTGGACGAGGACAAGGTGGCGGACGTGAATGTGGATGTTAACGAAAAGCACCACCACCATCCCCAGAACCATCGGGACAGACATCGTCAGAAGTACCCCAACTCGGCAATCCATGCCGGTATTGTGCTCCACAGCCGTGATCGCGGCGTGCACTAGTGCACAACAAAGAAAACAAAGGTCGTTGGGCTATCACCGCGTAGCACTACGACAATATCACCACATGGAACTACGACAAGATTAAGAGTGGGACAAAATGGTATAGAGCGATGCAGTATAATGTCGCATCGGCTCTTTTTTCCATGATAGCGATATTGAATGTTGTGAGACCGATTAATAGTCATGTTTCGATTTTGCCAAGGTTTGTGGTTCAGTGACCAAGTGCGTGTATACAAATGAATAATAGTTAAAACGGATGTCCAGTTCTTTTCTCAGTTTGCACTTCTTAACTTTTTTACCTACTATTGTGAAGTGTTGACAGGTGAAGTGAGAATATAAAATAATTTGACATGCAAACTCTTTGCGGTTACTAAAAAGAGAATTCTAACGCAACATGAAATGGACATTATTTTAACATCCACAACTTTCAATTGACATTATTTTAGCATCAATTCCACGAGTTGATGCTGCTGGTGGAATTAGTTACAGATAAGATACTAGGCTGAACACACATTGTATTTATTAATAGAGAAAGAATGCGAAGACAGAGTGGCGAGCACACAAGCTAGTTACCCCACAAATCGAATGTTGACTCGAAAGGACTAAGGTTAAGACAAAAACAACACCCACTAGTACAGTACATGGTTTTATATATGAGGTTTTGGGCCATATATAGCACTTAGACCGTTATGGCCATAGCCTGAATCAAACTGCAGTAAGTCCCATGAACATTTCTCCCTAGGAAGTACCCTATGGCCGAGGCAGCCTCATATCCGTAACCCGAGGAGCAAGGACCAAGAACCAGCCAGCCAGGAGCACGTCCAAGTAAACAATACCAAACCAAAATGAATACATGTAGATATAAAACCTCTAATATATCTAACATCCCTCCTTAATCACAACCTTCTAAAAGGTTGAGATTACGTTTGACAGGCAATGCCTTTGTGAATCCATCATCCACTTGATTCTTGCTAGAAATAAACTTGATGTCTAACAGTTTGCTTGCAACTCTTTCTCTGACAAAATGAAAGTCAATCTTAATGTGCTTAGTCCTTCCATGAAAAACAGGATGAACAAACAAATATGTGGTTCCCAGACTATCACACCATAGACATGTTTTTTCCCTTAGTTTGACACCTAGCTCACCAAGATGATCCTCAACCCATATTAACTCAGCTATGGCATTTGCTAGGGTTTTATATTCAGTTTCAGTACTTGATCTTGACACTGTGGCTTGTTTTCTAGCACTCCAGAAGATTAAATTTGGTCCAAAGAATCTAGCAAAACCTACTATAGATCTCCTATCATTAAGACAACTTGTCTAGTCTGCATCAGAAAAGGCACTAAGCATACTAGATAAAGACTTCTGAAAAGTGAGACCTGTCTTCAAGGTACCCTGAATATACTTAGTATTCTTTTAGCAACTGTCCAATGAGAGGTCGTTGGAGCATGTAAAAACTGACAAACCTTATTAACTGAGAATGAAATATCAGGTCGTGTCAATGTCAGATACTATAATGCACCTACTATACTCCTGTATTCAGTGATGTCACCGGGACCAAGAGGATTTCCCTCATTAAGAGACAATTTCTCAGTAGAGGACAAGGGTGTGGGACATGATGTGCATATCCTCATGCCAACTTTTGTGAGCAAATCGGCGACATATTTCTCTTGTGTGAGAAGTAAACCATCATTGACCTTTTTTACCTCAATACCCAAGAAGAAGTGAAGATCCCCCAAATCCTTGAGAGAAAAATCATCCTTTAGATCATGCAACGAAACATTGATAGCCTGATTTGAGGGACTAGTAACAATTATATCATCAACATATATTAGAACAAATATCATAATGTCTGACTTGTTATAGAGAAAATGTGAGGTGTCTACTATAGAAGGAACAAAACCAAGTGTTTGCAACTTTGTACTTAGTCTAGAGTACCATGCACGAGGAACTTGTTTTAGACCATAAAGAGTCTTGTCAAGTTTTCATATGAAGTGAGGAACTTGGGAGTCTTCAACACCCGGTGGTTGTTTTATATAGACTTCCTCTTCCAAAACACCATGATGAAACACGTTCTTGACATCTAGCTGTCTCAAACTCTATCCTCGAGAGACAGCTACTACTACAACAAGTCTGTTAGTAGTTGCCTTAACAATAGGCCCGAATGTATCCTTATAATCTATATCATATATCTATTTGAAACCTTTTGCAGCAAGACATGCCTTATATCTATCGACTGTGCCATCTGCATTTTTCTTGATACGCCACACCCATTTGCAATCAATAAGATTTTTGGTGTAATTTGGAGGAACAAGTCTCCATCTTCTGTCATGGTATGATACCAACGCTCATATGAGATGGCCTCTGACAGTGTAGACGATTCACCTGTGAAGGTAAACAAGCCATATCGAATAGTACCATCAGTGTACTGCTTAGGTTGTTTTTATACCTTTTTGAAGACACGACGAGGCTCCAAAATAGGTTATGGTTGTTGTTCAGGTTGCGGACAAGGTTGCAGAGACATTCAAACAGAAGATCCTGAGTTGTTGTCTCCTCGACGTCGCTTTCCATAGTAGGCCCACCCACCGCGTTACACATGGCGCCCAGATGAGCAATTTCACAGATTCACCGGCCCGTACGCCATCGACGGCTCCAGATAAGGCACCGGCGATCTCCTTTTTGTGCCCCTACTTACTGCGGCTCCTCGGAATCCAAGAGCGGATGAAGCACCGGAACACCACGACATTCTCTGGTCTGTTGCATCAGCGGTCCACCGGCGCGCCGCACCGTAGCCAAATCCCCTCTACCGTCTGCTCAAGAACCCTAATTTCTATCCCCAAATCTTTCTCTATCACGCACGTGTTCCAGTTCCCACCCGCGATGCTGTTAATTGAAGCGGCCCACCACTGACAAGTATCCCAACCACATCAGCATTTTCTAGTCTAAAACGTTTTAAGGTTCAATTTTTTTTAGGATACGTCCTGGAAGACGCACCAAACACATAGAAGAAGAGGTCGACGACCGATACAATGCCATTGAAGGCTACAACACCACTCACTCAACACGATACATAGCCAAGCAGCTCACAAAACGACTCCAACCAATGACCCGATGACAACAACTTGCCTTGCCCAACATGTTAGAATTATGCCCTAGAGGCAATAATAAAGATGTTATTATTATAATTCTTGTTCATGATAAAGTTTATATTCCATGCTAGAATTGTATTAAGCGGAAACTTTGATACTTGTGTGGTTTATGAACAACGTCGTGTCCCTAGTACGCCTCTATGGACTAGCTCATTGATTAATGATGGTTAAGATTCCCACAGGACGTGCTGGTACACCTCTGTAAATCTCGTGTCCCCTGGCGCCTGCAGTACGTGGTCGTGGGTTCGATTTCCACAGACGACGCCAATTGGCGAGGTTTAATCTCGTCAATGCCCATTGTTATGGACTTGGGTTTTGGAGAAGATGGGGATGCTGAAGATCGTGGAACGGTTAACAGACAAGCAACCAGGGGACACGAGATTTACCCAGGTTCAGGCCCCTGGAGGGAAAACCCTACTCCTGCTTGTCTGCTCTTTGATTACGGCGGAACCGAAGGTTACAAGGTGCGCAGATTCGATCTGGCGTGGATGCGTGTGCGAAAGTATGAGTCTGGGTAGTTGCGGGATATCCCCTCGTTGGACCCTCCTAGCCTTTATATATGGGGAGGCTAGGTCTCAGGTACCAACACGAGTAGGTTACAAGTTGTATTCAAACTCTAGTCTTGCTCTCCAAGGATCCGAAGGCGTCATGGGCCTTGGCCACCCGAAAATCTTCATGGGCCAGCGTATATCTGCTGTGGGCCTTCTTTGGCTGGACCGTATCTTTGAAGTCACGCACTGAGGATATAACCATGTCACTAACCATAGACATGAGTTGTCGATTAATAATGAGATCATATCATTGGGAAAATGATATGATGGACAGACCCAAATCAAGCAGAGCAATTAGATCGTGTCATCGTGTTCATCTTTGCGAAGCTTTTTCTTATGTCAAATATTGTATTCCTTAGACCATGAGATAATGCAACTCCCTGGTATCGGAAGAAAGCTTTGAGGTCATCAAACGTCATCCTATGAGAGGGTGATCATAAAGGTGTCTCTGTGATCGGAAAGTACTTGTTGGGTTGTATGTATCGAGATGGGATTTGTCCTCCCAAGTCGAGAGATATACTTCGCCCACTTTAATCGATATCAACACCGCTTGCAAGCACGTGGTTAAGGAGTTAATCACAAAGTGATATCGGATTACGAACGAGTAAAGTACTTGGTGAACGAGATTGAACTAGGTATGCCGATACAACAATCGAATCTCGCAAGTAAATTATCGCGTTTAAGGGAATATATATATGGGATTAATTGAATCCTGGCATCGTGGTTCATCCGATATGATCATCGATGAATGTGTGGGAGTCAATATGGGTTTCCAAACCCCGCTGTTGATTATTGATAGAAGATCATGTCTGCATATTCTCGAACCCGTAGGGTCACACACTTAACGTGTCTCGACGCTAGGATAGAATGGATAATTGGTTTATGAGTTTTTGTTCAGAGTCTCGGATGAGATCCAGGACGTCACGAGGTTCCGAATGGTCCGAGAATAAGATTCATATAAGGGAAAGCAGTTTTGGATTTCGAATTGTTTTGGATTGTTCAGATTGTCTAAAGCTTCTAGAACCTTCCGGAGTAGGACCAACGTGGACCCACTTGTCGGCAGGGGGCGTGGGCCTACGAGGGAGTGCCCTGGCCGCATTGGGCCAGGGGCACAATGCCCCATAGGCCCAGCCGGCCAAAACCCTAGGGAAACCCTAGGGAAACCTTCTAGAAGGAGGGGGAAAACTTGCCCCCCACTCCAACCCTTGGGGCCGCCGCCCTAGGGCTTGGAGGAGGGTCCAAGGGGGCTGTCCAGCCCCCTATATGGAGAGGGCAGGGGTGCAGCCCTCCCCCCACTCCGTCAACCCTAGCCGCCATACTGCTGCCCTCCAGATCTCTCTCTCTCTCTCCCGATCACAGAGGCGAAGCCTCGCCGCAGTAAACTCTCCACCTTTGCACCACGCCGTCGTGTTGTAGATCCAATCTATCTCTCCACCCCACTTGCTGGACCGAGGAAGGAGGAGACGTCGAGGTGCCGTACGTGTGCATCTCTCGGAGGCATCGCCACTTGCGGTGTTGGATCGGATCGGATCGCGAGGAGGAGAAGCTAGTACGACTACATCAACCACGTTCCGTTGAACGTTCCGATGTGCGAATCTTCAAGGGTATGAAGATCTCATCTATCCCCCCTCGTTGTTTGCATCTCCTAGATTAGATCTTGGCTTTACCGTTCGCATCCGTAGATTTTTTTTGATTTACTATGCCGCGAAACCCTTCAGTGGTATCAGAGCTAGATCTATGCGTAGATGTGTTTCACGAGTAGAACGCAACATGCTTGTTGCGGGCGTTGATGTTTTCTGTTGCAAGCCTCTTGTTTGTGTACTTCTTATGACGCGGGATAATGAGATCGAAGCGGTCCAGGCCAACTTTACGCGACCTCATTCGCGAGACTGGCTCCGCACTTGACGTGTGGCTTGTTCCACACATGCGGCTGGTGGATGCCAGTTTCTCTCACTATAGTTGTCATGGGATTTACACCGGATGTTGGCAACCATAATATCACCATTGTGTCTTTCCGTAGGTAAAAATCGTTCTTAGCTTGTTACTCCCATAAGCCACGTAAAACATGCAACAACAAAGTAGAGGCATCTAACTTGTTTTTGCAGGGAGTGTTTCTGTGATATGGTATGGCCCAAGATGTGATGTGTATGTTGTATGCAATGATCATGTTTTGTAATGTTTCACGACTTGCATGTCGATGAGTACACAACCGGCAGGAGCCATATGGTTGTCTTTATAATTGTGTATGACATGTATGTCAACTTCTTATACGCCATGTAATAGCTTTATTTTATCGCTAAGTAGTTAGCAATAGTTGTAGTTGCTATTCGTGGTGGAGGCAATCATGGTGGAGTGATGGAGATCATGCTGGCACGCACAAGATGGAGATCATTGCGCGGAGATTGGCTATACCATGTCACATAAAATTATATGCATGTGATGTTTATCCTTTTATGTATCTTATTATGCTTAGCTCGTGACGGTAGCATTATAAGATGATTCCTCACTAAAAGATCAAGATAAAACTATGTTCTCCCCATGTATGCACCGTTGCGAAATTTTGTCGTGTTCAAGCATCACGTGATGATCGGGTGCTATAAACTCTACGTTCACATACAACGGGTGCAAGCCAGTTTTGCACACGCGGAAATACTTGGGTTTGACTTGACGACCCTAGCATGTACAGACATGGCCTCGGAACACACGAACTGAAAGGTTAAGCATGAGTCATATGAATGATATGATCGACACTTGGTGTCCACCATTGAAACCACATCTCTTCTCGTGAAGATCGGATTAGGTGTGGTGAATTTGGATCATGTTCACTAAACAACTTGAGGGATGTTGAATTTAGTGGGAGTTCATCTAGTAATTTGATTAAGTTGAACTAGTTATCATGAACATAGTCTAAATTGTACTTGCAAATTTTGTAGATCAAATGGCTAAGTCCAACTTCAACTTCAACGCTTTTTTGAGAAAGAAAACTTAAGAACAATGGGTCTAACTTCACCAACCGGTTCCGTAATCTGAGAATCATTCTCTAAGCGCATAAAAGGACTATGTCCTTGCGAAAGCGCTTAGGTGACGCCAGTCAGATGCGTACCGATGAGAAAGCTATTTATCAGTCGCGCAAGGATGATTATGGTGTGATTAAGAGCACCATGTTGTTTGCTATAGAATCGGACCTTCAAAATCGTTTTGAGGAGTTCCCCGGGCCCTTTGAGATTCTTGAGGAACTGAAAACTATGTTTCAGACTCAGGCCTGCTCGAGAGATATGAGATCTCCGAGAAATTCTTTAACGCAAGATGGAGGAAGGGAGTTCCGTTAGTGAGCACGCCATTAAGATGTCGGCTACACTCAACGCCTTTAGCAATCGGATCGCAAGATTCCAGAGGAGCTCAAGATTGACAGAGTTCTGCAATCACTCCCTCCTAGCTACAAAGGTTTTGTAGTTACTCATAATCAGATTGGTTCCACTGATACGATCAGTGAGCTCTTCGCTAAGCTAAAAGCTGCGGAGGTGGACATCAAGAAAGATAATCATGTGTTGATGGTCAACAAGCCCTCCCAGCTTTAAGAAAGGTAAGGGTGCAAAGAAGCCCTTCAAGAAGGGCAGGGGCAAGCGCATTGCCCCTGCAGAGAAGAAGCTCAAGTCTGGACCTAAGTCGGACACTGAGTGCTTCTATTGCAAGGACAAGGGTCATCGAAGCAATCGTCCAAGTACTTAGCGACAAGAAGGTCGGCACCATCAAAGGTATATTTGATATACATGTTATTGATGTTTTCCTTACTAGCCCTCGTTGTAGTGCCTGGGTATTTGGTACTGGTTCAGTTGCTAATATTGGTAACTCGAAACAGGAGCTACGGAATAGACGGCGGCTAGCGAGGGATGAGGTGACGATGCGCGTTGGCAACGGATCAAGAGTTGATGTGATGGCCATCGGCACGCTCTCCTTAGTTTTACCTTCGGGATTAGTTTTAAACCTCAATAAATGTTATTATGTGCCTGCGTTGAGCATGAACATCATATCTGGATCGTGTTTATTGCAAGACGGTTATTCATTTAAATCGGAGAATAATGGTTGTTCCATTTATATGAGTAACATCTTTTATGGTCATGCACCTGCTATGAATGGTTTGTTTCTTCTGAATCTCGAAAGCAATGAAACACACATCCATAACATTGAGGCTAAGAGATGCAAGGTAGATAGTGATAATACGAATTATTTGTGGCAATCATTGCCTAGGTCATATTGGTGTAAAACGCATGAAGAAACTCCATTCTGATGGACTTTTGGAGTCTCTTGATTTTGAATCATTTGACATGTGCGAACCATGCCTCATGGGCAAGATGATCAAAACCCCGTTCTCCGGGGTAATAGAGCGAGCAACGGACTTGTTAGAAATCATACATACCGATGTATGCGGACCAATGAGTGTTTCGACGCGCGGTGGATATCGCTATTTTCTCACTTTTACTGATGACTTAAGTAGATATGGGTATATCTATTTAATGAAACATAGCACTGGCTAAGGAACCAAGATATCATCCAAAGACCAAACATATCAACCGCAAGTTTCATATAATTCGAGATTATATAACAGATGGAGATCTGAAGATTAGCAAACTACATACGGATCTGAATGTCGCAGATCCATTGACTAAACCTCTTCCACGAGCAAAACATGATCAGCACCTTAGTGCCATGGGTGTTAGATTGTTGCCAGATGTAAACTAGATTATTGACTCTAGTGCAAGTGGGAGACTGTTGGAATTATGTCCTAGAGGCAATAATAAAGATGTTATTATTATAATTCTTGTTCATGATAAAGTTTATATTCCATGCTAGAATTGTATTAAGCGGAAACTTTGATACTTGTGTGGTTTATGAACAACGCCGTGTCCCTAGTACGCCTCTATGGACTAGCTCATTGATTAATGATGGTTAAGGTTTCCTAACCATAGACATGAGTTGTCGATTAATAATGAGATCATGTCATTAGGAGAATGATATGATGGACAGACCCAAATTAAGCAGAGCAATTAGATCGTGCCATCGTGTTCATCATTGCGAAGCTTTTTCCTATGTCAAGTATTGTATTCCTTAGACCATGAGATAATACAACTCCCTGGTATCAGAAGAAAGCTTTGAGGTCATCAAATGTCATCCTATGTGAGGGTGATCATAAAGGTGTCTCTCAGGTGATCGGAAAGTACTTGTTGGGTTGTATGTATCAAGATGGGATTTGTCCCTCCCAAGTCGGAGAGATATACTTCGGGCCCACTCGGTAATCGATATCAACACCGCTTTCAAGCACGTGGTTAAGGAGTTAATCACAAAGTGATATCAGATTACGGAACGAGTAAAGTACTTGCTGTGAACGAGATTGAACTAGGTATGCCGATACCGACGATCGAATCTCGGGCAAGTAAAATATCGCGATTGAAGGGAATATATATATGGGATTAATTGAATCCTGGCATCGTGGTTCATCCGATATGATCATCGATGAATGTGTGGGAGTCAATATGGGTTTCCAGACCCCGCTGTTGATTATTGATAGAAGATCATGTCTGCATATTCTCGAACCCGTAGGGTCACACACTTAACGTGTCTCGACGCTATGATAGAATGGATAATTGGTTTATGAGTTTTTGTTCGGAGTCTCGGATGAGATCCAGGACGTCATGAGAGGTTCCGGAATGGTCCGGAGAATAAGATTCATATAAGGGAAAGCAGTTTTTGGATTTCAGAATTGTTTCGGATTGTTCGGTATTGTACCGGAAGCTTCTAGAACCTTCCGGAGTAGGACCAACGTGTCCCCACTTGTCGGGAGGGGGCGTGGGCCTACGAGGGAGTTCCCTGGCCGCATTGGGCCAGGGGAAAAAGGCCCCATAGGCCCAGTCGGCCAAAACCCTAGGGAAACCTTCTAGAAGGAGGGGGAAAACTTGCCCCCCACTCCAACCCTTGGGGCCGCCGCCCTAGGGCTTGGAGGAGGGGCCAAGGGGGCCGGCCAGCCCCCTATATATAGAGGGCAGGGGCGCAGCCCTCCCCCCACTCCTTCAACCCTAGCCGCCATACTGCTGCCCTCCAGATCTCTCTCTCCCGATCACAGAGGCGAAGCCCTGCCGCAGAAAATCTCCACCTTTGCACCACGCCGTCGTGTTGTAGATCCAATCTATCTCTCCACCCCACTTGCTGGACCGAGGAAGGATGAGACGACGAGGTGCCGTACGTGTGCATCTCTCGGAGGCATCGCCACTTGCGGTGTTGGATCGGATCGGATCGGATCGCGAGGAGGAGAAGCTAGTACGACTACATCAACCACATTCCGTTGAACGTTCCGCTGTGCGAATCTTCAAGGGTATGAAGATCTCATCTATCCCCCCTCGTTGTTTGCATCTCCTAGATTAGATCTTGGCTTTCCCGTTCGCATCCGTAGAAATTTTTTGATTTACTATGCCGCGAAACCCTTCACAACATCCTTCCGAGGGCGGAGAGGAGATGACGCACAGAGCTACAAGACCACGTCACGGTCCGAGAAAACACCACGAAAGCACGACAACAACTCCGAGGCAAACCGGACCAACACACCTTCCTCCGTGAGCCTAAGAGATGGCGAGTAGAAGACGGGATCCTGCCAGACTCGATGAAGACACCGACTAAGTTGCATCCGCCATGCCGTACATTGTGCCCTAGAAGCCCACGCCCTAGGCAGCAACGAACACCTAACGCATCCCACATCACCCAACTTCACATTGGCCTCTTTCCTGATAGCCAAGATGACATCTTCAAGAAGAGAAACGACGCCATATCGCCACTGCCATCTGGTCCGACGAACCTGACCTAGGGTTTTCCCTGGCATGAGAGAAGAGGAAGGCACGGTTGGGACCACAACCATGCCTCCAAGAAGGAAGCGACACCCGTTGGCGTCGCCGTGGTCCGCCTCGGAAGACATTGAGCAGAGCTTTTGCCCTGGTCCTTCACCATGAACCCAAGCCATACTAGAGACGGGGATGCAACTGTGCGCCTCCTTGAGCTACCACCAGAGAGGCAAGATGCAGCACCGGTCACACCGTCGAAGAAGAAGGCCGCTGATCACCATCGACCTTACCATCCGTCGACATGGGCTCGGGGGAGGAGGCCCCCCACGTCGACCGACCACCACAACTATGGCACCCATGCAGCACGCTCGAGCTGGAGCTCCCCGCGCCGCCAAGCCTTCCCGGGCCCGCACAGGCCCGCAAAATCCCAAATTGAGCCCGGCCACCCACGCCATGTGTGACCACAGCCACGGGAAGCTCCCCACGCACCGCAGCCACCCACGCCATGCGTGACCACGGCCACGGGAAGCTCCCCACGCGCCGCAGCCACCACCAAGTTCCTTGCGCACCGCCGCCCTATGCCCTCCCTACGCTGCCCCCGCCGTCGCGCCGTCGAGTACCACCGCCGCCGCTGTCTAGGCCGACCACCCTACGAGGAGGCACCGCGGGGGAGAAGGAGATACCCCACCCCCATCGGTAGCGGCGCGGGCTTTCCCGGCCGTGTCCTCCGACAAAGGTAGGGGAAGAGGAGGTGCCCTGCCTCCTACGGCTAGGGCTTGGCCCTCCGGTGCCGCCCGAGCGGGGGCAACACGGGAGGAAGGCTTGGTATCCACCCACCAACTACTCAGGCCTAAGGTTCGATTTAGTCTGGGATCCTATAGTTCAGTGTGCTAACTACCGGGGCTAGAAGGCCGAGGTTCTATTTCGCTATGGCCTAGGAGTACAAGTTAAAGGTTTAAAAAGGATTAAGTAAAGGAAAATGATACCTATCCCCCGGACGACCATCGTTCGGGTTGCCTTCCCGCACCGCCGCGTCTCACGCGACGCCGCCTCCTCCTCCCTCTGGACCTGGACCTCACTCCCTTAGTCGTCGCGCCGTCGCCGCCTCTCCTCCTCCGACCTCTCGTGGAGCTCCCACCGCCGCCGCCGGCCACTCGGCCCCATCCCCTTCCTCGTCGTGGACCTCGCCCCCCCCCTAGTAGATTTACGCGTGTTTTGCCACGGTAGGAGGCGATGTCGTGTCATGAGGGCCATGGCGCTACTTTGCAATGGGAACGGCGGGTGCTCACAAGTAGGCATTGCTCCCTATGGCGAGCGGTGTTGCTCCCTAACGGCGGCGTCCTTTGCTTCTTGCGGAGAGCAGCCTTGCTACATGTGGTGGGAGACGTTGCTACAAGCAGCGGCCAGAGTTGCTCCCTGCTGAGGGCGGCGCTGCTCCATGCGACGACCATCCTAGCCTTTGATTTTGCTACATTGATATATATATTTTTTGCTATCTCTGTTTTTTTGTTTTGCTACAATACCATAAAAATTTTGCTACAAGTTCTCCGACGAGGTTTTCCGGCTAAATTCTCCGGCGATGTCTCCGGCAAAGTAGGATTTTTGCTACATTAGAAGAATTTTGTTGCTACAACCGTCTTGTGGTTTTGCTACAACAGTGTCAACTTTTTTCTACAAGGTCTCCGGCGAGTTTTTTCCGACGATGTCTCCGGCGAAATCGATTTTGCTGCATTAGCATAATTATTTTTGCTGCATGGTCTCCGGCGAGGTCTCCGGTGAGGTATGTGGCGAGACGTTCTATTTTAAAATAAATTATTATTTTTGCTTCGAAAGCAAAAGCAGGGATATATGTAGCAAATGCGGAATGTTTTGTAGCAAATGGACACGTGTTAGTCCGGGGACGGCTAGCACCTGCGTTAAGTAAAATCCAACCGGTTTATATACTTGACTTGGAGCAAGCCAGGCGACCAACCGTGAACAGTTTCCCTAAAAAAAAAAGTCAGGTGCCAAGAGAACGGGAAAATGGTTCTGCCGCTGTCGACCAGCACCGCTAGCTCGGCCGCGGCCGCGGCCGCCTCAGGTGGTCTGCTTGCCGGGCCGCCCCGTCCGCCGGTGGCTCCGCCGGGACCAACCCCTCCGGTGTGAGATCGACTACGCGTCAATGGATCCAGTCTGGTGTTTCCTAATTTCTGTTCCGAACTCCCATAAAATTGATGTCGTCTCCTGAATTTTGCAACGCTTTGGTCTCTTCCGTTCATGGATGTATTTAGTAGTGAGCTGATTGTACTTGTGACATCAGCATGTCATCCACGGAGAGAAATGACAAAAAATAAAATAAGGACAAATACGCTTGTGTCAGAATTTAACATATTTCTAGATAGGAAGCGAAACATAAAAGTAGGATAGAAATACAGCGTGATTTATATTTTGTATTGTGAAGAAAACCTGCCTATTATGCTCTCTATTAGTGAAGTCTGTTTAAGTGTATTTGGATGAACACCAGACATACGCATCCCAACCATAGGTTTGCTTTCAGATGAGTTTTGTATTTATTGTCCATTTTACATGTAACTGTTTCATTTACTAAGCTAATAGTTCTTCCTGAAAATTGGAACGGTGCCAAGCATATAAAAATATTTGTAAAAAATCAATAACCACATTAATTAACATTTTGCCAAAAATTGTTGAAATTGAAATGATGTACATACAAATGAGGTTTTTCCTTGTGCCATCCAGTAGTGGTGTCTTTATTGTTGATAGCTATAATTTTTGAAATTCAAACATACTTCAATGGTACAAATAAGATAGGATACAAAAGCCAAAGTCCATAGTTTGCATTCTTCTGCTCATTACCCACCCTTTTCACCTTGGCCCAGATAATATGGATGTTTGAGATGGAACTGAATATGTTGATGGATTTTCTTGAACAAACATGAGAGAATTAGCATCAAAAGTTTGTATGCTAATCGCACCTTCCAATACCTTGATCACGATTGACATTGAAGGTCTTTGAATGCTGTCATGTTGCAGGCACCATATTGCGAGCTTCATCATTTGAACCACTTCTTCCTGGTGTGAGACCATATCATCACTATGCTTGTCAATCAGATCAATCAATTGGTTGTTTTGGGCTTTTTCTCGTAATAGATTTATGAGCTGAACATTCTCCTCTGGCTGAGAGTTGTCAATATTTTTTCTTCCACTTAGTATTTCCATGATGACAACCCCAAAGCTGTAGACATCAACTTTTTCAGTGATCCGCGACGTCAACCATTCAGGTGCCAGATATCCAGGTGTTCCTCTCATCATAGTTACTACCTTGCTTTGATCCCTATCTATTAGCTTGCATAGTCCAAAATCTGCCACTTTGGCATTGAAGTTGTCATCCAAAAGAATATTCTGTGGTTTTATATCCAAATGAGCAATTTTCTGCCTGCAATCCTCATGAAGATAGCATAGTCCCTTGGCAATACCCAGAATGATCCTGTGACGGGTGCACCAATCAAGAGGGGCATTATTATGCCGGTAATAAATCCACCTATCAAGCGACCCTCTTGACATATATTCGTATACCAGAAGCCTCTCAGACTTGTTTACACAAAAACCAATCAGCCTGACAAGATTGATGTGTTCAATGCTACCAATAGTCTCAACCTCTGCCAAGAATTCTTTCTTTCCTTGTCTAGCACCTTCCAGGCGCTTCACTGCAACTTTGTTCTCACCTAATTTTCCTTCGAAAACAGATCCAAACCCACCTTCTCCGAGCTTCTTACTGAACCCTTCCGTGCATTCGCTCAATTTTTCAAAAGAATACCTCGTTGGAATTCCAGGCAGTTGATCAAAATCAAATTCTTCATCTTTCTCTTCATGCTTTCTCCTCCTTTGTAGATAAAGACCGATAACAATAACAACCAATACAAGAGCAGTAACAGCACCAAGTGTAGCACCTAACATCACCTTCGTTTTGTTTTCATTAGAGGGGTCAGGCTGCACCTTTGTTTTGTTTTCATTGGAGGGGCTAAGTTGCACCTTAATGTAAGCAGATGAGTTGTAACCAATATCAGGTTGTACCGATTTCAAGGAAAATACTTTAGTCACCCAGAGACATTCTCCATGGGGAGCATTCCAGTTATACCTAAACGAAACGGCCATGCAGGAGCAGTTCTTCAAGCAGGCTTGCTTACAGTCATCGATGCTTGTTGCGTTCACAGCTGTATGGCTGTCGTCAAAGTAAGAGGTGTTGGGAAGGGTGAGGAGCCGATGATGTTGTATTTCCTGGCAGGAGATTGGAGTTATTGGTGCGCAACCAAGATTTGGCTTCTGTTCATCCACCGGCTTGAAGTAGCTTGAACTTGAATTATTCTCAACAACTGGACAGACACATTGCCCCTCTGTGCATACACCGTACTCCCCACAAACTGTAGGGTAATCACAATCATTGAGCATGAACTTCATTACATCATCTAGTCCAGTCCATCTATCACCAGACCATCCATATAGCCTCAGGTGTCCGTCAGACTCTAATCTCATGAACTGGGTGGATGCAGATGTTTGAAATGTGATATCACTACTAATATATGGCTCTGTTGAATTCACAGGTGTGGTGAGTCTTCCGTTCTTGAATGTGACCTTTGTTGGATAATCTGTTGTCTTGTTTTGCCCCATGAGAGCGAAGAAGTAGGACTGCGGTGGTGTTGATTGGATAAACGCATATAATGCATGTGGGAGTACAGTGAGGTAGAATGTATTCCCGGTGCTATTTGTTGCAGAAGTATTTGATGTGAGTCTCGTACCTTCCACGAGCGACTGCTGAAGGACCAATGTGTCGGTAGGATGATCAAATGACTGCCACACGGTTGCATTCCTGTGATCAAACAAGACCAGATTGCCGACATCTTTGATGACCATGCCAGCTACAGACCGGCCCGAGCTGTTGCTTGCCCAGACTT
This sequence comes from Avena insularis, assembly GCA_023614405.1. NCBI lineage: Eukaryota > Viridiplantae > Streptophyta > Magnoliopsida > Poales > Poaceae > Avena > Avena insularis. The sequence continues at coordinate 393,958,603 of CM042695.1, forward strand.
GGCTGCCATCAGCATCACGGAGGACCAAGTTTCCGTCTGCGGTGAACTCAAGTGTGGCATTTTCCCTGACAGGATGATCCCGGTTGGCAGACCAGACAATCTGCCGAGTGTCGACGATGGTGGCAATATCCTGGTCACCAGACCGGGAAGTCTGCGTAGTGCCCGCGTTGCCAATGGATACCGCAAAGAGGAACTCGTCGCACGGGGGCACAGAGGAGGCACAATAGAACCCTGCCTCGGTGTAGATGTCGGAGTTGGAATTAGGTACAGCAACACGGAGGACGATGCCATGGCAGCGGTAGTCATTGGAGTAATCCTTGTTGTTGGTCCAAACCGTCGAGGGTTTGGCCGCGGAATAATTGCCTGAATCCTGCGCCGTCGCCAAGAGCAGCGGTGCTGCTGCTGCAGACGCAAGCACGAGGAAGAAGGCGACGGCAGGACCCATGGTGTGCCGCCCCCTTCAAAGGAAACTGTAGTAATAAGTAACTAAAAATCAGTTACTAGCAGCAGGAGGAAGCCAGCAAGTAAAAACTGATGATATTGAGCAGCCGGAAGATGAAGTAGCAGAGTAGAACCTGAAGATGCTGAGCCGATGGAAGAAGATGCAGCCTGGCGGAGAGATGGGAGTAACCAAGAGCATTATGGAATTTGGGCGATGGATTGGTGTTGCTGACTAGTCCCAGAGCGTGACTGACTGGCTAGTTGGCAGACCACGAGGCGCCACTGACTGACTGGCTGGCCAGCTTATGCCTACCCCAAATTTCAATGCTGGGCGTCTACAGATCACGGCTCTTCTCTGTTAGGCAGGAAATTATGTGCTTCAGTCAACAAAAACGGAGAGATGGCCGTGGCCCGCGGGACAGCTTCGGATTACTGTGATTAGTCCCACAAGGCGCCATTGACTGATTTGGATGGATGTGCGCTTGTGTGCCAGCCACATAACATGCAAGTTGCTCGAGCTGGACCATGGACTGCGTGTTGTCAACAAGTCTCAGCGAGGATCTCTTTTGAAAAAATAACAATCTCAGAGAACCCGAGTCGAGTCGCGTATTGCCTAAGAAGGAAACGAAGAACAAAACCTCTCGCTCTAACATCCCCATCTTCTGTATCTAACTATAATACGGTAACAAACTACAAGCAGGGGTTGGCAGATTGATTTGCACATTGGAGTTCATGCTGTCCAAGGGGCTCGACCGTAGCTCATGATGGCTGGTTTTCTATCTCGACGTCTGGATTCACATGATCCGTTTGCTGCTCGGGAGATGAATTGCCCTGTCATAAGCAGCAGCAGCAAGGAAGCGAACCAGCATATAATTCAATAAGGACATAGGTGCATAGCATCAGAAATCACCAAGCGTGAAGCGCATCATACCATCACAGTATCTTTGGGTTCATGACAGCGGTTGGGTTTCTCAGCGGTCTCGGTTACAGGCTCTGGGGATGCCAAGGCAGGATGCTGCACGCATACGAGAAATAGTTCATTTTGGTGATGTGAGTGTAGAGCTTTAGAAAGAGTTGTGCCGCTATAAAAGTCAACAGAATCAGATGGTCACTTGCCATAAGGGACTGTGGGCTTAGTTCTTGGTTACTGCCAGTGTCCATTCTCGACTTGCATTCTACATCTGCATCGGCTGCAGAAAAGATTAAAAAAAAAACATGTAATTCGGCAGCATTCATACTTTGTAAATGAAGCATGTCATGGACACCTGGAATGTCAATGGGCAGTGGCAGATAAATGGCTTGATGAATTCTGTATGATGCTTTCTCTCCAAGGATAATGAACATGTTATGTGGCTGGAAACAACATACTCAAAATCTATGACGGACGATAGGTGGAACTTACCATTTGGCAGAAAGGAAGTTCAGTAATTTTGAAAGGAAGTGCAATATTACCAGAAAGCACATAAATTTCCAATTAACATAAATAGATGTCTCAGATTTGTCAAAATTTGGATGAATCTAGACACTATTTAGTATATAGATTCATCCAAAATTTAAAAAACTTGAGACATCTATTTCGAGATGGAGGGAGTACATGTGTTGACATGCATCCTAAGATGTCTTTGATATCTTATGATCTACCAGACATCTTTATAAGGCTATTTTGATAGGGGGATCATATAGCATGGAGATTTACCTGCTTCATCAATTACCGTTATCGACCTATGCTCATTGGGTGGATCACATTGACTACCTGGAATGCTATGTGTTTCAAAATCCACTATTAATGGCATGTAAGTATGTAATGTAACGCTAAAATAAATTTCACTTGCTTGCTGCAAATTCCAATGTTGAGACACTTACCTTTCTACTTCATATTTATTTGCATAGAATTGTCTATCCTGACATTCAGAAAGTGGTGAAGAATTTTTCATTTCCTAGTGTATGATTAAGAGAAATAGCTAAGAATGCCAAGACTGGTAACAAGAGAAGCATAAACGAGTAAATGGCATTTGTGTCTTACCTCATGCCCAATGCTGCTAAATATGTCTTCAAATTTACCTAGAGCAATTTCCATGTTGTGAAGCTCCTTATGCATTGCCTGCATATAAAACAGATACGATCTACTTGAGTTTTCGGAGTTCCAGAGACAATTGGAAAGCTATGAACATCTTAACAGGACAACCTGTTTATCTGAAGTCAACCTCTCAATAATCTCATCTTTCACCAGCAGAGATTTCTTAAGGTAACATTGTTAATGGAAAGACAACAAAATTCATGAGATCAATAGAAAGGAGAATGCATATGGCCAATGCTATCAACTTGGTAAATGGATATTTCCTCTAGTTGGGGATGAAATTTGTTGTTAAGCTTCTCGGCCTCAAGTTGTTCCTTCAATTCATATATCATCCTCGCCCTATTTCGAAGTTCAAGCTGGTAACTTGTAATTTTATCTCCCAAGAAACTAAGTTTCTCTACATAATGAAATACCAGAATGAGAAAAGGTTACACAAAGATTCTCCATGCACATGATAATCATTATCATTACAAGTTCACAATCTGAAACTGAAGCTATATCACAAAAAAGGCACTGTACCAACAAAATCTTTCTCGAGTACAGAAATCCTCTGGACCTTAGCCTTCAATTCAGAGACTGAAATAGCAATGTAAGGGACATTAATGCATAAGCAGTGCACTTGATTGGTCAAACAATATTGATAACAATAAAATTCCATTTGCGTTCATACCCACATTTTCCTTCTGACCGACTAGACATTCCACATCACCTAGTACTTGTGTTACTGAAGCAACTTCCTTCCCTACTGAATTAAATAAAGCGAGATGCGAATTCAGCTTCTCTGAAATTACAGCAATCTGTTTATCCTTCATCTGGATGGTCCATTGCAGAGAACAAGCGGAGTCCTGCTGATCAAACACAGTATCGTGAGCCAAATATCAGTTTGCCTTCATAAACAGTTGAGAACTCAAGCCTATACTCTTCATACACAGAAAATCAATGTGGAGAATCCACAAACTGAAATGGTATTACATGTACAGAAGTCCATGAATGGTACAGATGTAAAGGTCAGAAAGAGGTGGCAGATGATATAGAATATACACAAAAAGTGGATTGCAACTGATCACAAAAAGAGAGCGCACGTCTATCATCTTACTCTCCTATAATTTACACATATACTTGATGGTGATAAGGTAAGAGAGGTCTTAAGATAGCTATCTGAAAGGGTAGACATAAAATTGACAGAAGTATCATACTGAGATAAGACCGTGGAAAAAAATCAAAAGGGACAAATATAAAGGGTGACAGACACATGCCTCATAATGTTTGATGAATGCCTCCCTTGACTGAAGCAGCCTCTCCATGTTTTCTTTCAAATCCTTTTCGTTTCTCTCCAGCAGCTCATTTTCATTTTCAAGGCACTTGACCTGTACAGTAAAAAAAACAATTGCAACGACTGTGAGGCTGGCAGTCCTGTACATTGTAAGTTCATTCAGTATTTCACTCTTTCATGTAATTCAAGATGTGGGTCTCCTTGGTACCCACATTGGACCAACATTGGGATGCCCTTAACCCATGTAGAAAGATGCAATAGTTCTTGGCCAGAGACCATTCCCAGAAGCTACTGGACACCTTTGACCAAGTAAACGAATCTCTTCACAACAGGAACATAATAATATTGCTGGCTGTTGTATATACATAACATAATTTAGATTAAATAGAAGTAAGCTTTTTATATTCAATAGGTCTTTTTTGCTCCTTTCTGTCTGACACAGCTAACATTGAGTGCTTGAGAGAGAGAGGCAAGAACAATAGATTATGTGATTCTGACCATGCCATCAGACTGAGAGTCTACCCTGCCTTCTGCTCTCCTTATATTCCTTTCTACAAGGAGATGCCATTTGAATTTCCTTTTTTTCCTAATAAGACTAAGCGGCTAACAGCATGTAATTTTCGGAGACTATCATGACAATCTGTAACAAGTATGCAATGCACAATGCATCAATTCGACCAATTAGGCCATAAGTTTCATGATGCTAGATTGCTAGGCTACATGTATCGTTTATTCAGTATGCAATAATGCTAGAATAGTGGCTAGCAGCTACCAAGAGTACCCAGATCATTGATCTCAAGGGAGGGTAACACCAATGCCATGTCATGACACCATGCATGCTAATTCTAAATGCATACCTCTTCAACTAAAGTAGACAAATAAACCGTGAGATGATGGCAATGAAAGGAGTGGGCATTATGGCAAATCTGTAGGATTGGAAAGTCAGAACTGCTCTCCTGTGCAAGATTCAATAATCCGCTTATAAAAACGGTTTCAAATCTTCAATTGAAGCCTCGGTTGCAAAAAGCTACTTTCAGCGTATTCATTTTCAAAGATAAGAACCTAATAAGCTGGTCAGGAAAAACAAATAGTCATGTTCCAATTGTTGGAATAGGTTGACGGCAGTGACTGACAAGAACCTTTGAGTCAAATCAATAATATATATAACTAGAAGTCTAGAACACTGAGCTGCCAGTGGTAACTAGTATCACCAGGAAGGCAGGAACCCCATCGAGTTTTTTTTTTAGGGAAGAGTTCACCATGAGACTTACGAACATCCAAACAGTCGATACCAATAACAATCACATTCAAGAGGAAGATTCGAGAATCCACTACAGCTGGTTATGTTTAATCATCAAACATCAGGATAAACTACCAAATGATTCCTGAAAACTAAATGCCCAGACACAGCAAAAGTGCAGTGCAGACACCATCCATAGGCGGATGGTGACAGCTTGCTGCTCCTGCCTGGGCCAAAGTGGGGAGAATGGGGGCACGAACCCTGGACTGGAGCCTCCTCAGCGCGTCGTCCCGCGCCGCCACCTCCGCCCGCAGCTCCCGCGCCTCCCGCCGGTGCTCCTCCTCGGCCTCCTTCCACCTCTGCACTAACATTCCGCCCAAAACACGTTACAGAAAAATCCTTCACGGAAAAACCCTGAGAATTCCAGCACCGATGGAAGCGGGGCAGAGACCTGGCCGGATGCTTGGAGCTCCTCGCGCGCGGCCCGTTCCCGCTCCTGCGAAAGGGAAAGGGAGAAGGAAGACGAAGGGCGCGTTAGGAACTGGGCTATGGAAGGTTCTAGATGGGACGGCGGTGACTCACGCGGGCTAGGCGGAGGTCGGAGACGAGGGCGAGGAGCTGCAGCTGCAGCTGCGACAGCGCCGCTGCCTCCGCCTCCATCGCGCAGGGCCGGAGCTTTTTTTTTTTTCCTTTTGAGCGTAACACGGGGAAGGAGCAGACCTGGGCATGGGCAGCACAACTCGGCCTAGCCCAAAAATTAGTCCATGGGCCGGTCCTGAGCTGTGTCGGGCTGGGCCTTTTTTCAAGTGAAGGGCATACGCCCCCAGCATAGCAGCAACCGTTTTACAAATTCAAATTTATTAGAAATCAATCTTGGGTAGCTCAACTATGGTGTCAAGCGGGGCGCGTTGCGGCACAACTTTTTAACTAAATCTTCATTAATTTTGCTAGATTTTGGGACCTCTTTTTGCCTACATTTTCTTTTGCGGGTCATTATGCGGGTGCCGCTTGCCACCCTAAGCTCAACCCACATACTCCTTCAGTTTTAAAATATAAGATATTTTAGCTTTCTGAAGCAGATAGTATATCAGAACGAAAACCAGACTACTACAACTACAACTCACCGTCCAAACGCAACAAGAGCTAAAACAAAGACCATATCACAATTGGGAAACAAATTACAGGAAATGACAACTAGACAAAAAAGGTCTCAATATCCAATTCTCTTCACACCTAGCATCCAACCTTTGCTTCTATGGAAAATTGCATTGGCCACTCTCAGGAGTTTCTCAACCCCTTCTCCGTTACTCATTTCGAAGCTCTTCTGCAAACGGGCCCAAAGATTAACAACATGTGAAATACGTGAAATAACAATAACATGATCTACAAGAACTATATTCTTCAAAGAAGCTCATTTCTAATTTTCTATGAAGTCCATAAGATCACAGCCACACCAGCTGCCATCAAAGCCTCGTAACTTTTCCTCTTATAAGATCCCAGCCACACCAGCTACCATCTTTAAGAATATATTGTGTTGAGTGATATATTTATCGAATCCAAGTACACATACATATGTGCATCACACAAAAGAAGTAGTAGCATGGCAATCAAATATAACAGAAACGGAGTGATGCCATGCAATTTTAGACTACAACAATTAGGCAGTGTTTAGAGTATGTACTTAGGGAGGAAAGGAACCTTGATCTGGATTAAGACGCCCCGCTGTGGCTTGCAGATATTCCCTTGTTTCCTAATACAAACAATAAGACGACCCTTGGACTTTGTTTCCTATTTAGTTAAGTTTCACCACAGATGGATCTCTTATAATTTTTTTGTGTCCAACAACCAAACCGATATGCCTTTTTGGGACTCCAACTTTTATCAATATTCGGCATCCCATAGTGCTACCATAATTCTAGCTTATTTTTTTATTTCTTATGGATTAGGGCTTCATCGTCGGGTTGATCATTGTGCCATAGTATGGTCAACAATGTCTTAGAGTTAGTCTAGGGTTTTCTAAGGCTACTTGTAACACCATCAAAATATGGGACACCATAATATTGTCGGACATATAATCATCTTATATGGACAAAGAACACTTAAGGTAAGTATGCCACGTCACCATAGTGTCTATTGCTTTGCATGGGTATATCATGATGAAGATAGACTAACCCATCCTTGCAAGTGAGTTTTGCATTTATTTATGTAAGAAGGTAAAGGTATATCACAATTTTATTGAACATCTAACTTTTTCATGATGTATTTTCACCATACTTGCAATATTACATAAATAATAAAACTTGTATTTAGGAAATTTGGAGGTGAATCCTAATGAAATACTACCTCCAAAGTTTGACCAAACTTATATAATAAACTATCAACATTTATAAGACGATGAAAGTATATTATGAGATCTATCTAATGATGTAGATCTTGTATTATAGATGTTGATATTTTTCATACAAACTTTGTGAAAGTTTATGTTGTTTGACTTCTAGAAAAAATTATATGCCTTCATTTTTAGAATAGAGGTAGTAACATTGTAAATAAGTCAGCCTGTGAAATGCTCTAATTTTTCTTTTCTACATCTTGTAAAAAAAATCTTCCAGCAATTGTTTAAAAATGGTGGGAGGTGGGGGGCGGCCACCGCCGGCTGCCTGTAGCTATGCCATTGATCTTTGGCAAAATGAAGTGCATCTTAATTTCGTTCAAAAGTTGTCATTGGAAAATTTGATCAAATATGTAGAAAATTATATCATTATTTACAATATTGTATATTTCTTATAATGTACTAGTCCATTTTATAATTAATATAATACTCTCTGTTTAGAAATATAAGATATTTTAGGTTTGTGAACCTAATATATCTAGACACCTTTTAGTTTATAGGTTTAAATAAATCTATACATTAAAAGATGTCCAGATATATTTGATTCACAAATCTAAAACATCTTATATTTCTAAATCAGAGAGAGTAATTGTGAGCAATTTCGCAATTAACTAAGGAGTCAGCTCATATGGGAAAAAAACTGAGGGTCAGCTCGAGACCGTAGGGCATGAGCATGACACTATTTCCATCTTCCTTTCTTTTCGACCAGACATTCCATTTCCATCTCGGTGGACGCATGCAGCTTCACGGGCCCGCGAGCTTCCGACAGTCATTCGGCCCACTAGGTCCATTCGCGACAGAGTCACACATCCACGCCGCCGCGTCGCTCCCCTGCCAACTCCATTCCGCCATGGCCAGCGTCGAGCAAGTCCTGGGCTGGTTCCCCGGCGGAGACGCCATCGCCAGGTGCAGCGCCACCTCCCTCTCCTTCCCCGCCACCGCCGCGTGCTACGACGGCGAGGACCGCATCAGCGCCCTCGGCGACCACATCCTCCGCGACATCGTGTCCCGCCTCCCCGTCAAGGACGCCGCCCGCACCGCTGCGCTCGCCTCCCGCTGGCGCCACATCTGGCGCTCCGCCCCGCTCGTCCTCTACGACGCCCACCTCCTCCTCTCCGACTGGGACCGCGCCGCCACCACCGTCGCCCGCGTCCTCGCCGACCACCCGGGCCCCTTCCGCGCCGTCAGCATCTCCTCCTGCGACTTCGCGTCCTGTGAGCCGGAGCTCCTCGCCGAGTGCGCACGCCTCCTCGCCGACAAGGGCGTCCAAGACCTCGTCCTCGTCAACGACCCCGCCGACTACGAGCGCCTCCCGGCCGTCCCTGCCGACGTGCTCCGCTGCGCCTCGCTCCAGCGCCTCTTCTTGGGGTTCTGGAGGTTCCCCAACTCCGCCGCCATCCCACCCGCGCACAGATTCCCGCACCTCCGGGAGCTCACCCTGTTCGGCACCGACATGGCCGGCCACAACCTCGACCACCTGCTCGCCTCCAGCCCTGCTCTGGGCACCCTCGCCCTCGTCCTCAGCAGAACCTGCGAGCGCGTCCACCTCCGCAGCCCGAGTCTCAAGTGCGTGCTCCTCTGGCATTGCTTGACGCAGGAGGTCGTCGTCTCCATCGACTCCCCACTCCTCGAGCGTCTCATCCTGTGGAAGACCCTTTCCGATGAAGACAATGCAGTGGCTGTGAGGGTCAAGATTGATGGTGCGACGAAGCTGCGGGTGCTCGGCTACTTGGATACGAGAGTTCATCAGCTGCAGATTGGGGAGAATGTCAGCAAGGTACTACCTTTAAACGCTTCTCAAGTTTCAGGGCCTGTTTGGTTCATGGCCACAATTTGCCAAGCCAAAGTTTGGCAATTTGGTATCTATTTGGTTTTTGCCACACTTTGGCTTGCCACACTTTATTATTTATAGGGCCCATTTGTCAGAGTAAAACTTTTGCCAAGTTTTGCCACACTTTGTGGCGTCCAATTTTTTAGCCACACTTTTTTAGCTGCCACACTTGCCAAACTTTGGCTTGGTAAATTGTGGCTGGTAAATTTGGTATTGACGTTTCATATGCTCATCCACATTTTAAGATCATGGTATCTTCATTATACCATGCATAATGCCAAATATTTCCCTCCCCATGTGTGTAATCATTAAACAAGCAGGTGCTACTGATCATGTGCCAATGAAGTAGTATGATCTCTCTTTCTGTTAGTGCAGACTGACACAGAGGTGAGCCCAAGAACCGTGGTTCCAAGCGTCAAAGTATTGGCCTTGAAGGTGAACTTCGGTATCTTGGAGGAGGTCAAGATGCTTGCCAACATCCTCAGATGCTTTCCCAACGTTGACAAGCTGCACATCGAGGTGACATTTCAGCACCTGGCACACACATTCATTCATTCAGTCGATTGACATCCATATCGATCAATTATTTTTTCAGTCAGGTGACTGAGCTAGCTGCTCGCTGCTGTCATTTTGTAGTCTGTCCTAGCCGCAGATGAACCCACTGGCGGAAGCCATGATACCAAGTTCTGGCAAGAGCTCTGCCCCATCGAGTGCCTCAAGTCGCACGCCAAGAAGATATTCATCCATGAATTCCGCGGGGAGCAAAGCGAAATGGAGTTCCTCGAGTTCGTCGCCGGGTCTGCCGAGAAGGTGCGGGCTCTGCTTGTTGGGGTCACCAGAGAGATATTTGCTTCGGACGATAAGGTGAATGAGGTGATAAGCAAAGTGGCGGCTCTGTCCCGTGGAGAATGGACCTGCGACGACTGTATGATGTTGGTGGTGAGGCCTAAAGTGGAGGACGGGTGGAGCTTCCTCAGAGCATCTGATCTCTCCGTTAAGGACCCTTTCCACTGATGCACTTGAAGCTCGGCATATATATACCTTTGATGTGGTATCGATCGTGTATGTACCCTTGTATGCAAGCTGGACACTTCCTCTATTTTGGGCGCGTGTATGTATGTTCTTTACAAAGGACATAGTTCTGGCAGATGAGTAGTAGCTGCAGGTGTTGGACGTATTAGCAGGAACTGCGGTTTATCATATTATCTACTCAGGTCTCAGGTGTGTGATCGACATTGATCTGTGTGCTTATCAATGCTGTTAGAAGTTGAGGACATGCAATCAGTCAAGTCTTGAGACATCATACTGCTTACCATCCCATTGTTTTTTCGCTGTAATGCTCTTTTTTATTTTCTGTTCCATTCGGCAGTACACAACATTATATATGTCATGCATCTCTGTCAAATCAGCTATCATCTAAAATTGGACCTGGTAAGTATCAGGATAAGGATATGGACTGTGTTATGCTTCACTCAAGCACTTGAAGCCGGGTGTCATACTTCTTGATCCTATCCTTTTTAGTATCATGTATATACTGCTCTTAAGAAAGGGCAGGTTTCAGGTAGCTGCAATTGTTCAACTTATCAGCAGAAAGTATGGTTTTAGCATTTTATCTGTTGCCTGTGATCTGAGATTGATCGATGATGTTAGAAGTTAAGGAAATGCTATTGGTCTCACATCTTGAGACATCATGTTGCTCACTGGCCTATAATGCTTGGACGTAATGTTCCTTTTAGTTTTGTTTCATTTAGCACTAGGCAGCATTCAGTTTGTATGGCCTGCACATATACGAAATATGCACGCCATGCTCCAAGGTCAGGTATGCAACCTCTAGGAACTCAATTATTAACAGAATATATATGCAATGGTGGTTTGATTGTTGAGTTATCTCGTATCATCATGATTAGACAGTAGTATCTGCTTGTGACTCCTATTTTTCATTGTTTCTGCATAATATACGCCTTGACTATTTTGCTTCTGTATGTGTAGGTACGTGTTCCAGGCTTCCTTTGTGCTGATTTAAGCTCCTTTTTTTTATACCGAGCTGTGAGCTCCATGATCACTACCGAAAAAAAAACAGTACCAAAACTTGTGTCTTGGATGTAACAACAATAAACCGTATTCCTTTATTGATCACGGAAACCAATCAAAATTTCTGTAATTTAGTCAACTGACAATGCCATTTTCGCTCAAGTTTATACGCATCCATCCATCATCTACAATATATCTCCCGCAAATAAAGCCGGCGATTCAGGAGTCTAGTCCATCCAGAACTGAAAACCTCGAGCGAGGTCACAACACAGATTTACACCACCGTGGCAACAATGTCGTGCACCTCCTCCTTTTCGCGTGTCCGGTTTCACATCAATTTTTCTTTGACATCTCATTGTCTCAATGCAAGCGTGTAGGTCTCTGGTGATGTTCTAGGACTGGTCCAACTGTGCACCACAAGCGGGAGAGCGTTCTTTTGGTATCAGAACGGATAGTCTCACGACGCCGATCCTAGGTTTTTCCACCACTTCCGTATCGCGCCGTCTTTCTCCCCGGGCGCGCGGCACTCGGTCTCGATCAAAGATCGGATCGGTTTTTTAGATCAATTCCAGTTCTTAGATTAGATCTAATTTTTGTAATTTTCAGTTTTTAGATTAGATTCAATTAGCCAAATAATTCACGCGCGTCATGCGCTACCGCAGCAAACTCGATGCATGCATCCACAGGAGCACATGCAGCCACTCAAAACTCCATGTGCTAGGAGACAAGGAGAGAAGGTATCCATCAGATTTTCAATTTCACGTATCCTACAGGATCAACCACCCGACGGGAGGGCTAGCTTCTGCACCCAGCGTCAACATGCTCATCGTCGCGCCGATCTGCACTACACAAGCTAAATCGTCAAGCTGTACGACTAGGTCCCCAGGCTATAAGCCAAGATTTTAGTCAAATACATAATATCATCCACACGCCAGGCCGGTATGGAACACTACTATGCCGGCTTCTCCGACATCATCGCCGCCACAAGGGACAGTTTCGAGCGACGATCATCGCCGACACATCATCGCCAAGGTCTGAACGTTGTCTTCATCAACATCTTTGTCAACATACACCGCCGCCGCTATACCGGTCCACATATGGACATACAACTACGATGCTCTCTGACAGTACAACTGCAAGGCACGACGACGACATCGCCGCTTCCACGACCCCAACAACTGCATCAACAAACCACTACTACATCACTACGACGACTACGACATCGACCATACCCACCTCGACCACGGCTACATCACGATCGTCTACCTTGACATCAAGAACAACGTCTACATCAACTCAAAAACTCCAGTCAACAGCGTTCGCGCCGTCACTTGCGTTCATGCCACTCCCGCGGTGACTGCGGTAGGGAAGAGAGACACTAGAAGGGGACGCAGTCACCGCCCCTAGGTGCCAGCCATGATCATGTCTAAACAGGTGATGATGACAAGGAGGTGAAGACGACGGAAACACAAGACTTCAAATCCAGTTGCAAACGTCCGCTTTACTCCCGCTCTGACTGATGGGATGTTAGACTACATATACGTGTATAGGCTAGAGATAGACTAGGACTCTACATCTTGTACTCCAAGTTTCCACCTACCCCCGTATAACTCTATATAAACCCCTACAAGGATCATTGCAATACAACACAATATTCTAGGGATTCAATATTTTCCACAATAACTTCTGATCGAGTAAATTATATTCTTCAAAGTAGCTAGAGTGTATGAGACTAAACAGTTCCATCGGTTGTCCTAGAACTTCATCTCATCAAAGGACATTAGTTTCAAATTGGGAAGTTACTTATGTGAGTTTTCAGTGCTAGTGGAAATTAACTTTTGCTTCCTCACCGAGAGGAGGAAGCTAAAAGTAAAGAAAAGTTTATGATAAATTAATGGAAATATTTGGAGATAAGCTTTAGGGAAGCAAATCAAGTTATATGTTTGGAAGTTAGAACTCGGAAATGTTGTCTTTTTTTTGGAAAGGAGCATATTTTAATATCAAGAGATACCAATTACACCTGGGCTCTGCAATAACGCAATACCTTATTGGCATTACGGATGCACACAGCCAACAAAAGAGAAAGAAAATTAAGAAAATAAAAGACCCGCTATAGTGGTTCGGTCCTAGCAGCAACAGTACAACCACCACCAATACAACACCTGAACTCCAGGCTCTTCAAATGCGACGCCTCTAAAGGGACAGTACACAAGCGCCATCGTCGCCCGATCAAAGATTTATGTCTTTATCCTAAAGATAATCCCCACTCTCAAAACAATGCCTTCAACAAGGCCATTGCCATGCACAACCATCTAAGGCCAGACCTTGGATTTTCATTCTGAAAGGAAATGTTTTCCTATGAGACTACCTTTGAAGTCTTTCAGTAGGACATCAAGCGAGCGAGACTACATATTAAAAGAATGCATGAATGGATCTGAGACTGATGGCTGACCGGCCTACACCTACCCACTAAACAAGGGGCGGAGCTAGGATTTAAACATACGGGGGTGAAGATGAAAATGTTACCGAAGTATTGCAAAAGATTTTTTCTGGAAGATGCACCTAAGTGAGTGTATTTTGTTTTAGTAGAAAAGTATGAGACAGACTATCACAACGTATTAAGTCTCACCACATCATAGATATTAAAACATAGCGATATATGTTGGGGGCAATACACACCAAATGCTTAATTTATATTAGATGGAGTTCACTACTAGTAGGGAGTTCATCGAACAATTTGACAATTTTATTGAAGCTCGCCTTCATAGCAAACTATTTCTAACATACCGAGCATTTTTATCAAATAAGTTATCTCCCATCAAAGGTAAATTAATCAGTTGTCTCATGCAAATGCAAGGTGAACCAATCAATTAGACTAAGTTATGCAATCCCTCGACAAGAAACTAACTAATCGATTCGTGGTACCTTTTATTCAAGTGTTTGAGAAGGAGGGACTTTGGCACGCCGGTCGTCCGTGTCGTTACAAGATCATCAGAGGTAGCGATCTGGCTAGCAAGGCGGCGCGACGACAGCATCGCGAGCGAGCGGTGGCGGAATACGCTGAACTACGATCTAGCCTATCGATCTGAACGACATCAGATGGCTCTAGGTCTAGCTAAAACAAACGATAGGAGACAGTTTACCACATGATGGCCTAAAATAAAAACATGGCTCGTTTTGGGCTTCAATACATTACAGAGCAACAGAGCAAGAGCACCACGACTAATGAGTTTGGCTTGGGCCGAATATACTAATTAACTTCTTTTTGTGTGGCTGAATACAGTAACTAATCAAATCTCCATGCTCATTTGTACGCATATACTACCGTATTAGTACAGACATCTACACCGATTTGTTAAGGGGGAGCCGATCGTTAGGGGGTTCTGTCCCTGCCCCTGCACTAAACCATTAGCCCACAGAAACACATAACAGCCCACAGAAACAAAACAGAGACCGAGAAAAGTTTGGATCAAGAGCGGATGATGGATCTATGAGTGTCTATACATACCATAATGGTGAGAGGGGAGGCGGACATTGCAGAGTAGAATATGATGCAAAAGTAAGTAAACCCGTAGGTCTTCAATTTTAAAAGAATTTCAATCAAGATAATGAATCCAGCCGTAGGTGTTTCTATATGGGCTTCGGGTAACCAAATATGAAACGATACCATACACAATTGGACGGCAAAAGAGGGGAAAAAAAGTAGTCCATAGAAGGATTTGGCACCGATCACTAAATATAGTGGTTAATAAAATTGACTGTGTGCCTTGTGAACACGCGGGGTGGATTATACATTCCTATTGAGTTCTCTCCAATATATTTTTCAGGTACTTTAAAAAAATAAAAATATTTCCGTATATTGGTCAAAGTATGCCTACACCTTTTCAGGACAGAGACAAGTAACCGGCTAATAACTTCATTTGTATCTTAGCCCCACCTTTAAATGACCTCCATTAGTATATGCAGATATGATAGATATGATACATTTACATGCCCTTAAAAGTTCTCCATTTATGTATAGGATCTGGGTCTCAATGTATAGTACTTATATCTGCCATAGCCTCACATAGCAAAGAAATTCAATCAAATGTATTGCCCTCTACTAGTTGTGTTTTCTTTCGTTCTTGCAGCCACCGAGATCATGCCCGCTCCGGCGGCCCCCTCCGCCTCCGATGCCGTCCGGTACCACAGTGTCATGAGGATGTCCGACGGACGGTGGCGCAGCTACATCACCAACAAGAACGACACAACGTTCGGGATTGGGCACTTCGACACGGCCGAGGCGGCAGCGCTGGCACAAGACCGCGCCATCCTCGCTCTCCTTGGTCCTGATGCTTTCTCCCGTGTACTTAACTTCCGCGCCGGGTTTAGCGACACGGAGATGCGGTTCCTGAGGGGACGCCATGCACCAGGGAGCCCCACCGTGGTCATCTGCATGATCGCCAGGGGCACCTACGAGTCTGCGCTCGCCCGGTTCATTGAGCATGTGTACGACGCATACATGGACCCAGAGTTAGCCCTCGACATGATGGCTTTTCGTCTCTCCCAGCATGAGGTGCTCGATCGGCACATGGCCTCTGCCGTCGACACCGCCATGGCGCGGGCCATTGAGAGGCAGTCGTTCATGGAGTCTGCCAGGAACAAGGCCACAAACATGGCTTGGGTGAGGAGCTTCCACCAGCGACAGAGTCTTGTCGGCCCAACATTCGAGGACGAGAACATATGGCCTCCAGTGTTGGCTCTGGTCAACGTCGATTTAGGGGACAACTTTTCTGGTAATGAGCTGATCTATCTTCCTCACGGTAGTTGTTATGTTGATGAGATGCGGCTGGTGGTCCCCACAACCGAGGAAGAGAATAGACAACCTCAGGTGTTTTCTCCGACTAACGGTTATCTAAGTGAAGACTTTACTGGCAATGAGCTGATCTATCTTCCACATGGTAGTTCCTATGTTGATGACATGATCATGGTTTGATAAAAGAACAACTAGCTGTTGATGTTTTAATTTGTTGGTTGACCGGCATTGCTAGTTGTGAACTGTATTTGCTATGAGCTATATGCTTGAATTTTCCGGTCAACAATTTTAAGATAATAAAATTTCTTTAATACTTATGGAGTGTTGGACACAGGGGGCCGGGATTTAGCCTAAATTTGGGGATGTGAGCCTGAGGGTCTTCATATAATAATAGTTGGATAACTGCAAATTTATACAAAATATATGCGCAAATGGGAAGTTGCGTATATCAAAGTGCCAAGGAGTCCAACATGAGATGCAGTCATAATACGGTTTAGGAAATGTGGCGGCGTGGAGGGGAGGAGAGGGGAATAAGTAAGCAAGGTTTGAGGAAATCAAAATGTTTGATGCCACATGTCACGTATCTAACAAGGAACAAAGGTGGAAATAAACTCAAATGGAGAAATCTGAAGCGCGTGATATTTTTTTCCTTATTTTGAATGGCTTGTTAAGTTTTTGTGGTACTAGGTGGTAAATTTTATACGATTGGTTCACAGGTATGGATGCTAATTGGATAAGGAAGATAACCACATGGAATCCAACTCAGGAATATTCTTTCTTAGATCATAATCGTACACGAGCACAACTATATATATGAGTGGATCCTTTTGCAAGGACTAAAACACGACATGTATATAAGGTGTTGTGGAAATAATAACTTTACCGGGGGGGGGGGGGGGGGTCTCATTTAATCCTACATGGCAACCAAGTGTAAAATTGACAAATTCAAGACAAGCCAACAAAAGTCAAACAACCAGTAATGGTCGACAAATCAAAGATGGAGAAAAGATAAATGAAGAAATTAAAGCAACATGTTCCAGGATAAAATTTTGAAATAAAGGGAAGTGCCCAAGTGCATATTACATTACCATGCCAACTTTCAAATTCAAATATAGAAATATTTGGGTCTACCGGAAGAAATAGGGTCATCCTTTTTGCCTACGGTTTAGCACGATTTAGCGAGCTATTAGCAGGAGTTTTTGTTTAGTGTTAAAAGTGCATAGCTTTAGCGGGATTGCTTTGGGTATGCTATAACGAAGCAATAGCTCGCTATTTAAAACTTGGTACTGGGTTCGGATGGGCTCAGTCCTGTTTATCTTTTTTCGCTTATTAAGTGGACATCTTCTTTGTAACTGTAGTCGACAAATCAGGCAAAGCTTTCACATTAGGTTTAAAATAACAGAGATGGCTAGAGTGGGATGCGGGGTGTACGGCGACGAGGCAGGGATGGCTGAAGGCGCTCCGACGAGCCATGCTGGTGGGGTCTGGCCGGAGATGGAGGGGGCAAGGGGATGGAGACGCACTCCCCTTTTTCTTATTTTCTTTGATTCATTTAGTATTTTTTGGCTTTTTAATTGACCAGACAGGTGGGACCCGGTCCAACTCAGCAAATTAGGCCTGACAAGTGGGTCCCACTAGCCAGAAACGATGTCAATTTGCTCTCAATCAGAGTTTAGTGCGAATTGCAAAAAAATTGCAGAAAAATGGTCATATTTTGTGAAAAAAAATGACGGTGATGGTTTTTCGGGTGGTTTTATGCTAATTACTCCCGCCGGGACTCCTAGCACCATCGTCTCCGCCAGCTCCCTCTCCATTCTCTTCATCGATCTCTCTGTCAGCAGGGCCGATGGCGGACACACGTAGATCGTGGTGCCTACTAGTTCCACGTGGTTGTCCCACCGGGCTAGCCATCTTGGGCGCTCTTACGGTGGAGAAGCTCCTCTTTAGAAACGGTATATGTCGAATCCCTGCGTTCGAAGAAGAACTGTTCAGGCGTCCACTACGGCGCACGCGGTTCCACACTGCAGGGATACGCTACTCGCGACCGAGGGCAACAGCTTAGAAGTATTTGCCGTTCCGAAGCTGGTGGTTCCTGTCATGTCTAAATATTGCCGGAGCTGTCGTGGAAACAAAATCACTGCCATGTGCCTCGGAAAGTGTCTTTTGCCTCCCAAGCAGCAATATTCTCTTCATAAAAAGAAATTAAAAACCATAGTTTATAGGTTGAAAAAATATCTGGAAAAAAATTCTAGACATAATCAATGTTGTATGCCACAAGCATGCAAAACCGTGACGTAAAATTCTTTATATCTTTTTCTACACAAAAATGACAAATCTAATAAAATTTGAGGATTTGAAAACATGCTTTCACAGATCTATATATATATATATATATATATATATATATATATATATAGCTCGGAATACAAAGTATTTAAAATTAATATTTTATATATGTATAAAATATATAAATCATGGGCTACATCCAGATATTTTTTTAATTATTCTTTGGAACTCACAAATATGATTTTGAATCTTTTGAAATGGCAAGAGCACCGGAGCTCGGGAGCTAAAAATCTCCACTCCCATGTGCCTTTCTTTCTTTTGCTATCTCAAAGATAAACAGAAGAAACAACAAGATGGCTCATGAACTAGCTAGGTTAGGGCTCAAGGTTGCCAACGCGTATAAGCTGGTCGGCTCTCTCCCATCCTGTGCAATGGATTTTGCCAACAAAGATTGTGAACAGAACTCGTTATCCAATGAATTAATTTAAATCCCGGATTCGAAACAACACACAATATTTTTATTCCTAGAAAGGGATACAATAAAGTTCAAAAAAAAAGAGAAAGGGATACAATAATAATCACACCCTGTATATTCATACACCTTATGTGTGTTTCTACTAGGGGCATGTTGGGATGGCGACGCCGCAGGAGGCGAAGGTCTTGGGGACGTCGGGGTTGTTGAGGTATTGTGAGTAGGCCGGGTCGTTCTGGTACTGGCAGAAGCAGCTTTTGTCTGTCGCCTTGAGGTTCGAGCAGCACGATCCCAACGGCTTCTTCCCCGCGGTCATCGCCGGCTTGCAGTCGATGAGCCTCGACATCTCACAATTCATCTCTCCCGCCAACGCCCTGGCGGGCAACCTCGCCGCCGCCAACGGCTGCGCCGTCACCATCACCACCACTGCTAGCACCGCGCATATCGCCACTAGCCTAGCCATGATCAAGACTCGAGTGAGTACGTGTGACAGGTAGATGGATTGGATTGGTGGAACACTGGAACTATGGAAGGAAGGGCGTTGCAAGCTCGTATTTATAAGGCAAATCTTTCCCAGCTATTGATATGGTGCGATCTTTTTAGTACCACAGGATGTTAATGTGGGCAATTAAGCCAGCGCATAATCTGGCTGGATGTGTAGCTGGCGTTATATATAAAATTAATTTGTTTATAAAATCTGCCATATACTCTAATTAATGCCAATTATATGGGATATCTAATTAACTATTTGCTGATTCGAAATATATCCCCTGGATTTATGAGAAAATAACCCCGGAAATTAAGGATATCTAATTACCATACACTAGCTAATTTCACATGTGTGATATGTTTTTCCAGCTGACGCATGCACCATGTTCCTTGGAGCAAACCTTGTTTTCCTTTGTTATTGGAGTTCGTTACAGATGCAAATGAAATATGCTTCTACCAACAATATATGTCTCAGAAATTTATTTATTTTACATCTGTGCAAGGAACGAAACACAAATAATGCATGTGATAGATTTAAGTTTGAAGCACATCGTATGTAATATTGAAGCTCGTATCTTCTTGTAAGAAATTGGAAGCACAGTTTTAGGATAGGTGAATCCAGGGCTGGCCCATAAGGCAGGGCAACGGGGCGCCCGCCCTGGGCCCTGGGGAGGTAGGAGCTCCGGTCCAGGTAGTAGTTCAGTATACTAGAACACGTATTTCAGTATTAGATCCAAAAAAAAAACAAGAGAAAAAAGGCCCAGGCCCACCAATTAGCTATAGCACTCTTGGACCAACACGATTGATCATAAGATGCGGCAGCCGACACTCATAGTTCTTGATCTCGTCTATATCCGTACTCGTCGACTCGTCTCCTCCCGCAAAATCTCCAATCCCATTTTTTCATTGAACAGTGTCATCGCCCCGTGCCTTCCCAACTCCGAGGTCGCGTGACTCGAAAAAAAAACTCTGAGGTCTCGGCAGCCATTGATGGAGACCAACGGCGCTATTTTTCCCCCAATCGTCTATCTTTCCATCCTCAATGTTCTAGTCATTCCCAATCAAGTCATCAACTAAACGTCGGAGGCATCAGAGATGATTCATCTCCCTCCTTCTGCTAATCTCGTTTCCTCACTTGATTCGTTTTTAAATTGCCCGGCTCCGTCGCCCTGGCTGCTCCACAACTCCACTTCTGCTCTTCTTAGGTCTGTTCTTCAAGGTTCATTGGATCTGAAATCTGATAGAGTGAGTAGTGTTAGGAATAAGCAACTTGTATTCCAAGGGGGCCAAAGGCCACAATATATAGTACATGTAAAATATGCAGAAAACACCCTAACTAGTAGGCAAACTACAATATACAAATATCTCTTTAACACCCCCCTCAAACTCATGGTGGATCCACAACACTAAGTTTGGAGAGAAAGAAACTATGATGTGCTCTAGTCTGGGCCTTCGTAAAAAAATCTGCCAACTGTGACTCTGAAGACACATACTGGAGTGCAATAATCTGATCCTCCACACTAGCACGGAGAAAAGAAGCATCAACATTGATATGCTTGGTAAGCTCATGTCTTACCGGATCACGTGCAATACTGATAGCACTTGTACTGTCAGGCAAAAGAGTAGTGGATGTCGAAACGGAGACACCAAAATCGGCAAGTAACCACCGCAACCGAGTCACCTCAGCAGTCAAAAGAGCCATAGCTTGCAACTCAACCTCTGCACTCGAACAGGAAACTGCGGTATGTTTCTTCTTTTTCCATGCAATGAGAGAACCACCAAGAAACACACAGTAGGCAGAAAGTGAGCGGCGGTCTGAAGGATCACTGGCCCACGTAGCATCAGAGTAGGCCTGGATCTGAAAGGAGCTGGAACGAGGAAAAAATAGACGACGAGTGATCGTGCCACGAAGATAGCGAAGAACACGAAGAAGATGAACATAGTGAGCCGAGGTGGGAGCAGAGACAAACTGACTCAAAATATGGACATGATAGGATATATCGGGGCGAGTGACAGCAAGATAGACAAGGCTCCCAACAAGATGACGATAGCGTGTCGGATCAGGGAGAGGATTGCCATCAGAGCAGAAAGGTGTTCTAGATACATATAAGAAGGCCCGACCAAAGAAGGGAAGGGAGGCATGCTGATAATAAAAATAGGATGCAGCGGAAGGTTAAGATTGCCGAGTCAATGTTTTGGATTTCATTTCACTCTGTAAGAAGGCGCGGATTACATGATATTCTCAAAACAAATCATCATATGTAGAAATTCATTCCGCTTATGTGATCTTCTCCACCCACTTTCACAACCTGGTAGCTTCTCATAATGGCCTCCAAGCTCAACTTCGAGATAATGGATAGCGTGGAGAGCATTGCCGAGAGCATGCGCGATGCACTGCCCCAAAGACGGTACGAGACGAAGTGATGCTCCCTCGGGTACTAGAGATCAAACTCGAAAACTTGTCATAGATGGATCAAACCTGTGTGTGGTGTAATACATGTAGTGGATTCTTTAGGACATGCATTGTATTAAGATATGTTGCTACTTTGAAGCATTGTCATATAAAATAAAGGTAATGTTTTTCAAGAGCAAAGTAAACTTAAAATTCATGTGAAAATTAATACATATGGTAAGTACACATAAAAAATTGGTTATGATATGAGTTTTCTTGCTGCATGTCCATATATTGTAACTTTAAGTTAATGTTGTCCTTACCGAGTCATGGTATTTTACATGCTATATGTTGTTAAGAGCTTCCTAAATAGTTATATTTTTGTTCAATTTTTCCTTTTTCTCATTTTCCCAAATATATAGTTAGAATGTACCGTGATAAGGGATTAGCCTTTCTGTTAACTAACAACATATATATTTCTATATATCATGTGCTTGAGAAACCTTGAATGTTTACATGCAAGAAATATATATCTCTGGATCTACGTGCAATCTTAAGGAGAAAATGTGTGAAGATGGAAGATTCAAAATGCTTGTTCTGCTCGAGAATGGAAGATGATGATGCGCATCTATTGTCAAGCGTAAGGAAACTAAGGAAGCGTGGCGTGTATTGGGCATGGAAAGTCACATGATTAATTAGATTGGAGGGAGCAGCTAATGTTCGGGAGACGACACTTGACATTATATGGAGTCTGCCTAAACAGAAACATAGTGAGATTCTCACAGTTTGGTGGCATTGGTGGAACAATCGGAACAAATTGCGAGAGGGTGACTTTGTCTTCTTAGCGCAGGAGATAACTTACAAAACTGTCTGCCATACGATACATGGAGTTGTTCAGTCAACAAAAAATACAAGCATATTGTTGTTGGAATTTGGTGAGTTTTGGCCTGTTGGCCCATTAGCCAAATTCTGAAATTCTCTTTGGCCCACATGTATATGACAGCATATGGCTATGTAGTGGTGCTAAAATTTAGTCCCACATTGCTAGTTGAAGGGGAGTTGGACCACCTTATATAGTAGAGTGTTGCACCACTTACATCGTGTGACAAGAAGAATAACCCTCGCGCACTCCTCCTCCGGCGCCGCCCGTCGCGTCGCGCGGGGTGCGGAAATCTCGTCGAGCCGAGCTTTATTTTGCTTTACAGCCGTTTCCAGTTTTTATGGACGTGGCTGTTACCGACTCTATAAGCGCGTCCGGGCTAAACCTAATCGGCATCGAATAAATCACACACGCGTCTCCTCCAGAACCTTGCGCCGCTTTTTTCTCCATCCCGGCTATGGCGGCAATCGCAGATCGACAAGAGGCTCTGGAACCCCGTCTCTCGTGAACCTGTACGGGTGAGGGGCGATCAGGTTTTTGGGGAGCGCTCAAGCGAGACTACTGGCAACCATGACGTCGTCCGACGGCAAGTTCCCGAATGACGACTTCTTCCCGGACGTGAGCGACCTCTTTGACAACCTCAACATGGACGACACTGCTGCAACCGCTGCGGCTACTATTCAGCCTACATCGTATGTGATCTCGATTTCTCTCTTTCGGATTATGCTAGAGTTCTTTGTTCTAGCGTTTGGTGTAGATGTGATAGGTTTATCTCCTATAGATGTAATCTGTTCATCTACTTTGTTGATTTGCATAACTAGTTTTAGTACTGTTTGTATGATCATGATTTATCAGTTTATTATTCAGATTAAATCATATGGATTATTGCTTATATTTCCAACAATCCAAAAACCCGATCGTAGGCAACTGAATTCCACTGGTGTAGCCGCGGCTACTAGGCCGCCTCCTTTTGATGGCATGCACTATAAGAGATGGCTCAAGAGAGCAGTTCTCTGGTTTGAAAACCTAAACTGCTATAGCGCCACTCTTGGCAAGCCTGAAGGAGATCTTTTCTGAAAGCGTGAAGCGAACTTTAAGAAAGCCGATATCATGTTTATGGCGGCTTTGTTCAGTGTTCTTGGGGACAACATTGTTGACCCTTATATGTCATTTGATAATGGCAAGGACGCGTGGAAAGCACTCGAGGCCAAGTTTGGGATCTCGGACGCTGGCACTGAGATGTATGTCATGGAGCAATTCTGTGACTACATGATGGTTGATGAGCGCTCCGTCGTTGAGCAAGCTCATGAGATACAATCACTTGCCAAAGAACTTGAGCAGTTCAAGTGTTCCTTACCGGACAAATTTTTGGCTGGTGGCATTATTGCCAAGCTTTCTCCTTCGTGGAGGAACTTTGCTACTTCTCTGAAACATAAGAGACAAGAGTTTTCCGTTACGGATCTCATTGTGTCTCTTCATGGGGAAGAGAAGGCGCAAAGGACAAAACTGCTCGAGGACTTGAGGGAAGTTCTACTGCCAATTTAGTGCAGAGGAAAAACTTCCAATCCCACAAGTTCAAGAATAAGAACAAAACTGAAGGAAAGGGGAAGTTTGATGGCAAGAACAAGGCCACACACTCAACCAACTTCAAGAAAAAAAATGATAAGAGGAAAGGCTCTTGCCACGTCTGTGGTGATCCTGGTCATTGGGCTCCTAACTGCCCTAATCGCTTTGACAAGCGTCAACATGGGAACAATGGCAATGTGGCTAATGTTGTTATTGGCGATACTGAGATGAAGGATGCTGGGTATGGTATTTTACCTACTATCCTTTCAGTATGTCATTCTCCTGATTGGTAGATAGACACTGGTGCTAATACACATGTATGTTCTGATATTTCCATGTTTTCCTCTTATCAGGTCTCAAGGACTTCTTCCGTGCCGATGGGAAACGGCTCACGTGCTTCTGTTCATGGTGTTGGTACGGTAGATCTGAAGTTACTTTCGGAAAGACCGTACAGCTGAAGAACGTGCAGCATGTTCCCTCCATCAATAAGAATCTCGTCAGCGGATCGCTTTTATGTCGAGATGGCTTTAAGTTGGTTTTTGAGTCCAATAAAGTTGTAATTTCTAAATATGTACAATTTGTTGGAAAGGGTTATGAGTGCGGAGGTCTGTTCCGCTTGTCTTTGTCAGACTCATGTACTAAAGTTATTAATCATGTGTGCAATGATAATGAGTCCAATGTTTGGCATTCACGACTCTATCATATTAACTTTGGTTGCATGAGGCGGCTAGCCATATGAGTTTAATTCCAAAATTTACCACTGTCAAAGGTTCTAAGTGACAAGTTTGTGTGCAAGCAAAGCAACCCCGCAAGTCTCATACGGCTGCGGAACCGAGAAACTTAGCACCGCTAGAACTTATACATTTAGATCTTTGTGAGATGAATGATGTGTTGACAAAAGGTGGAAAAAGATACTTTATGACGTTGATTGATGACTCCACTAGATACTGCTATGTTTATCTCCTGAAATTTAAAGATGAAGCTTTGAACTACTTCAAAATCTATAAAGCTGAGGCAGAAAACCAACTTGATTTTAAAATCAAGCGGCTAAGGTCGGATCGTGGTGGAGAGTACTTTTCAAACGAATTTGATTTATTCTGTATGGAACACGGCATTATACATGAGAGGACGCCTCCCTACTCACCTCAGTAAAATGGGGTGGCCGAAAGAAAGAACCGCACTCTAACTGATTTGGTTAACGTCATGTTAGATACATCGGGTCTTTCCAAGGAATGGTGGGGGGAGGCGCTAATGACTGCGTGTCATGTCCTAAACCGTGTTCCTGTAAAGTATAAAACCATGACTCCATTTGAGGAATGGGAAAAGAAAAGGCTTAAACTCTCTTACTTGCGAACTTGGGGTTGTTTGGCGAAAGTCAATATTCCAATACCCAAGAAGCGAAAGCTTAGACCAAAAACCGTTGATTGTGTTTTTCTGGGATATGCTTTTCATAACATTGGCTATAGATTTTTGATAGTAAAATCTAAGGTATCTGACATGCATGTTGGTACAATTATGGAGTCGAATGATGCGACTTTTTTTAAGGACATCTTTCCTATGAAAGGCATGTCTAGCTCATCAAATCAGGAGATGACTAGTTCATCTAGTCAGGAATTTTATATAATTTCTAAACCCACTATGCCGATAGAACACTCTGATGATCCTGTGGAGGATGACAATGAAGCTTCCAAAAGGAGCAAGAGACAAAGGACTGCAAAGTCATTTGGTGATGATTTCATTGTGTACCTTGTGGATGATACTCCCACTTCTATTTCAGAAGCTCATGCATCTCAAGATGCTGACTACTGGAAGGAAGCTGTCCGAAGCGAGATGGACTCCATCTTAGATAATGGTACGTGGGAAGTCACTGATCGTCCTTATGGGTGTAAACCTGTAGGATGTAAGTGGGTGTTCAAGAAAAATCTTAGACCTGATGGTACTATTGAAAAGTAAAAGGCACGTCTTATGGCTAAGGGTTATACCCAAAAGGAAGGTGAAGACTTCTTCGATACCTACTCACCTGTAGCCAGATTGACCACTATTCGAGTATTACTTTCCTTGGCTGCCTCACATGGTCTTCTCGTTCAACAAATGGATGTTAAGACAACTTTTCTAAATGGAGAGCTAAGATGAGGAAATTTATATGGAGCAGCCTGACGGATTTGTAGTAGATGGTCAAGAAGGAAAGGTATGTAAGTTAGTGGTCTTTGTATGGTCTTAAGCAAGCTCCTAAGCAGTGGCACGAGAAGTTGGAAAGAACTTTAACTGCTGAAGGCTTTGTTGTAAACGAAGCTGACAAATGTGTGTACTATCGCCATGGTGGGGGCGAGGGAGTTATTATGTGTCTCTACGTTCATGACATATTGATATTCGGGACCAACCTCGCTGTTATCGAGGAGGTCAAAGAGTTCCTATCTCTCTCCTTTGAGATGAAGGACTTGGGAGTGGCTGATATAATTTTAAACATCAAGCTACTAAAGGATGACAATGGTGGGATTACATTGCTTCAGTCTCACTATGTGGAAAAGATATTGAGTCGCTTCGGGTATAGCGACTGCAATTCTTCTCCAACGCCTTATGATCCGAAAAGTGCTACTTCAATGTAATCAAGGACTGCTAAAGATCAATTGAGATATTCTCATATTATTGGCTCGCTCATGTATTTAGCCAGCGCTACTAGATCTGACATCTCCTTTGCTGTAAGCAAACTGAGTCGATTTGTGTCAAATCCTAGAGATGATCATTGGCATGCTCTTGAAAGAGTTTTGCGCTATTTGAAAGGCACTGCGAGTTATGGTATTCACTATACTGGGTATCCACGGGTACTTGAGGGTTATAGTGATTCAAACTGGATATCTGATGCTGATGAGATTAAGGCCACAAGTGGTTATTTGTTTATACTTGGTGGTGGCGCTGTTTTCTGGAAGTCTTGCAAGCGCACATCTTAACGAGGTCAACAATGGAAGCGTAACTCACAACATTAGACATAACCACCGTTGAAGCGAGTGGCTTTGAGCTCTTGATGGACTTACCTGTGGTTGAAAAACCAATACCCGCCATCCCGATGAACTGTGATAATCAAACTGTGATCGTCAAAGTAAACAGTTCTAAGGATAATATGAAGTCATCAAGGCATGTGAAGAGGAGATTGAAATCTGCCAGGAAACTAAGAAACTCCGGAGTTATTACGTTGGATTATATCCAAACATCTAAAAACCTGGCAGATCCCTTCACAAAGGGATTATCACGCAATGTGATAGATAATGCATCGAGGGAGATGGGTTTGAGACCCACGCTATGAGTTGATCCCAGTGGCAACCCACTCTATGTGATCGGAGATCCCGTGAATTAGAGCTAGGAGACAAGCTGTTGGTCAGCTAAGAGGAGAGTATTCCCATATTATATTTACATCTCTATAAAGATGCAGTACTCTATTAATCTGTATGGCAGGTTGATATTTATCTTGATGTGTTCCAAGTGGCTTTTTATAAGCGGAGATGTTGTCCTGCAGAACATCTCTTGAGGAACACACCTATATGAGTCTGACTGTTAAACGTCGCAGTCCGTGAGAGTTGGGTGCTCTCTAATAAACTCATGAAAGGCCCTGGAGTATGACGCATAAGCTCCAAACCGTGGGGAAGCCGACGGTAGCCCTGTACCGGTCTAGATTTTGTGTGAAACTAGCGCGCAGAAAACTTGTAGTTCAAGGCATAGTCCACTATTCAAGTTGCTAGCTAGTGTAGCATGAAGTTTAACGTGGAAATTCAACTTAACAGTCTCCACTACACACCGGTATATAAAACAATGTTCTGGAAGGAAAAGTGATGTGATGTGCCAATTAGACGTTGTGGGGGATTGTTGGAATTTGGTGAGTTTTGGGCCGTTGGCCCATTAGACAAATTCTGAAATTCTCTTTGGCCCACTTGTATATGACAACATATGGCTGTGTAGTGGTGCTAAAGTTTAGTCCCACATTGCTAGTTGAAGGGGAGTTGGACCACCTTATATAGTAGAGTGTTGCACCACTTACATCGTGTGACAAGAAGAATAGCCACAAGACTCCTCCTCCGACGCCGCCTCTGCGCCGCCTCGCCTTCGCCACGACGTCACGCGCACAAGCTGGTTGTGGGATTCTCGCCGAGCCGAGTTTTATTTTTCTTGTTGGGAAAACTGATTATGAGTCATTAACGGACGCGTTAATTTCAGCCGTTTCCATGATCCTCCTAACCTGCACTATATAAGCGCGTCCGGGCTAAACCTAATCGGCACCGAATCAATCACACACGCGTCTCCTCCAGAACCTTGCACTGCTGCTTTCGTCTTCTCCATCCCGGCTTGCAGCGTGCATCGCATATCGGGACAGTAGGCCTCCGGAACCCCGTCTTTCGTGAACCTGTATGGGTGAGGGGCGATCAGGTTTTTGGGAAGCGCTCAAGCGCGACTACTGGCAACCACGACGTCGTCCGACGGCGAGTTTCCGAACGACGACTTCTTCCTGGACGTGAGCGACCTCTTCGACAACCTCAACATGGGCGACAGTGCTGCAACCGCTGCGGCTGCTATTCAACCTACATCGTATGTGATCTCGATTTCTCTTTTTCGGATTATGCTAGAGTTCTTTGTTCTAGCGTTTGGTGTAGATGTGATAGGTTTATCTCCTATAGATGTAATCTATTCATCTACTTTGTTGATCTGTATAATTGGTTTTAGTACCGTTTATATGATCATGATTTATCAGTTTATTATTTAGATTAAATCATATGGATTATTGCTTATATTTCCAACAATTGTTGGCCCTATGAAGCGGGAACTCTGATGCAGCGTCTACACTTGGTGATACCCAGTCTGCATGGGGAGTCGTTTTCCGAGGTCACGAAAGCAATGATGTGGCTGCAAAGGCTAGCAAATCAGGCCAGTGCGACCGACTTTGCTCCGGATGTTTGCCTATTGCGCCCCTCCGACTAGGATATACCGGTATCATCATCATGGCAAAATGGACCTGGACATGTGTTCGACCATCGTAATCATGCTCAGCTAAGACTTGATCGGTCCGCATACCAAAATCACCAATTACAAAGAAAAAAAAGTTAGATGCAAGTGATACGATAAATCATAAAATCACCTCCTGAACAAGATGTGTTTTGTCCAATCTGAGCTGAGATTTTCATAGGGTAATTCACATGCCATGGTTGTTGGTCTTGGTGTTATGTCTATATATACTTTCGTATCCGTAGAAACGGCGGACGCATGTGATATTCGTGCGCACAGGTAGGGGAGCAGAGCAGGAGATGGGGTTTGGAAGGATATAAGATGCAAAGTGTTGGCGCTTGTCACTGTGCCGCTATGTGGGATGGAGTGAGACGACGACTGGGCGCACTCCCTGATGCATGGTAGGTCCTACGTGGACCATCTCTTCGTGCGCGGCTGCTGCTGTCAGTCGGCCACGTGCACCGCGCAGTCGGCCGGTGTCGCCTGGTGACCAGATGATCTCCTTCAGCCTTTTCTTCTGATTGGTGTAGGTAGTTTGTTGCCACCGGTACTTCTGACAATTCGCACGAAACTTTCATCAGGAAATTCGTGACCTAACAAAAATTGACATTTGCTAAGAAGGTGCAATATTTCATAGTTATTAGAGCACTACAAACATTAGCCAGCTATAGCTTCTACAATTGTGGCGAAGCTGGGCAACGTGGGCTATGAATCAAACACACCCATATACTCTAAAGAAGCCTCTACCAGATTATTTTATAGATTCACATGTTCTAAATTACTCTAGTTTTGTAGATATTTAATGGCACATACATAAAGGGTGAGTGAGTAACCAATACTATTGGTTGTTTAAATTTACGGTAAAAATCCATTATTATAGAAGATTCTTTAACATCCCAAATAAATTAGTAATAAAAGTATAAAATAAGGATTGAGATACAATATAGTTCTAGTTTAGCATGTAGAAATGTATATGGATACACATTTTCTAGTTACACTTGAAAGTAATACTCCATGATCTACAAATATAAATGGCCCACATTTTCCATGAATTTGCTTTAACCAACGAGTACTACATCGATAATACAGATTGTTTGATGCAACATATACCATTGCAAAGAGATTTTGAATACAATAAAATTGATTAGCTTTTCATAATGCAAAACACATATACCTGAACAAAATCTTGGTCTAGAATAGCTCTGTAAAACATGTGCGCCTTGTATTTGTGGATAAATGGTGTCTAGCAAAACGTGTATGAATAACAACGACAATTTAAGTGGCAAATCTAGTAAATATGAAGAAAAAATGTTTGGCATAAATAGGATAGAACTATTTGCACATATTAAAGATAATATGCATACTTATGTGATCATGTTTGCAGAGATAAAGAAATTAGCATCTTAGAGGCAACGTCAAATGTCCCAAGCGTAGGGTTGTGATTTGGCAGCTTTTCCTAGAAGGGAGAGATGATGCTTGGATGAGACTCATTTCATGTGCAACATGTCCATTGAAAGAGGAAAGCAGATCGAGAAAGGGCAGAAAACGGGAACACGCTCTCCTACCTCATAGTCGAGCGAACATAAATGATAGGGATTCTCAACCAAATTCAGAAAGGACCAACAGAAACCTAAATAAGACAAGCCACCACCTAGAATCCTACAATCAGTTTTGATTGCATATGCATGAACCCAGCAATAGGAATTGTTTCGCAAAAACAGTGGTTCAAAGCAACAAAAGAGTTTTTCTAGTTGGTCAATCCTCAATCCATGAGACATCATCCCAGTACTAATGGTAACACCACCTCATCCCAATTCAAGGGAACACCTAAACACCAGTATCAGTGGCGTGTACATCATCAGAGTGGCACAGGTTTCCTGAGCCAAAAGCAGGGCTCGATTTTCCACTATTTCCTAGAACTAAATTGGGGCAGCGGTTATTGCTGTATCCGATCACGGTTTACACGCCATCAGCGGCAAGCACATCCGAACGAAATCCCCATCCCAGGTGGCGCATAACTCGTCGCATTGCATCCTAACTACCTTCCATGGCCCCCGATATCCACCGGGAACGAGCGACACCCTGATCGACACAGAATTGTCGCAATTCTACTACGCGCAGGAGTCCCGTAGCCGAAAATCAACAGAGAGGACGAGGTGGATGAGGAGGAGGAGAGGAGGCGAGGTCTTACCGGAGAGGATACATCGGGGAGGCGAGCGTCGGCGAGGAGGCGGGGGGAGAGCAGCGAGAAGACGGGGCAGGGTCCCCGGCGAAGAGAGCAGGGGAGGCAGGCTTGGCTTCGCGAAGAGAGGTGGATGAGGCCGAGCAATGCGAGAGGGGGGATGCTTATTAAGTCGGTGGGAATTGGAGCCAAAGCCTCTGCTGCGCCATCGTCGGGCTCCATTCCGCGGTAGCAACGCTGCGCATGGAGGTTGCCAGTTGCGACGCATCTCTTCGCGCCAGGCATCAGTCGGTCGCACCAGGAAGGGTAGATGCGATGCAGGGCACATGCCAGGACCCAGGCACTGCATATCATGGAAAGGGATTGACATAAGAATCGAGATGAACCAAGTTAGTTATTGTCTACAAATCGACCTCCAGAAAACAACATAGAGACCATGGACCATGCCCAATACAGATCTGCCTACCTGAGATGTGAATTTCGCAGCGCGATTCACATGCCATAGCTGCTGTTCTTGGTGTTCTTGGTCTGTTCTTATCTCAAGGTGAGAGATCAAGAGATGGGCTTTGGAAGGGGAAGCTGCAAAGGGGGCAAGGGAACGAATGGCCTGTCAGTGGGCCTATTATATAGTATATAAAAAATAAACAAAATGGATTCTCAACCAAATCCCGAAAGGACCAACCGAAACCTAAATAATACTATCCCCACCACTCAGAATCCTACAATCGGTTTCAAATCACGTTTGATTGCATATGGATGAACCCAACAACAGGAATTGTTGCGCAAAATAGTGCTTCAAAGCAACAAAAGAGTTTCTATAGTTCCTCGATCCCCAAATCCGTGAGACATCATCCCAGTTGTACTAGCGTACCTCTAACACCACCTCATCCCAATTCAAGGGAACACCGATCATGTGTACATCATCAGAGTGGCACAGGTTTTCTGATCCAAAAGCAGGGCTCGATTTTCCCTTGTTTCCCAGAACTAAAATGGGGCAGCGGTTACTGTTGTATCCGATCATAGTTTACACGCCATCAGCGGCAAGCACACCCGAACGGAATTCCCATCCCAGGTGGCGCATAACTCATCGCATTGCATCCTAACTACCTTCCATGGCCCTCGATATCCACCGGGAATGAGCGACACCCCGATCGATACGAAGTCCTCGCAATTCTACTATGCGCAGGAGTCCCGTAGCTGCAAATCAACAGAGAGGACGAGGTAGAGGGGGGAGGAGAGGAGGCGAGGTCTTATCGGAGAGGATACGGCGGGGAGGCAAGCATCGGTGAGGAGGCGGGGGGAGAGCAGCGAGAAGACGGGGCAGGGTCTCCGGCGAAGAGAGCAGGGGAGGCAGGCTTGGCTTCGCGAAGAGTGGCGGATGGGGACGAGAAATGCGAGAGGGGGGATGCTTCTCAAGTCGGTGGGAATTGGAGCCAAGCCTCTGCTACACCGTTGTCGGGCTCCATTCCGCGGCAGCAGTGTTGTGCAAGGCGGTTGCAAGTTGCGACTCGTCTCTTCGTGCCAGGCATCAGTCGGTCGCACTAGGAAGGGTCGATGCGATGCAGGCCACAGGCCAGGACCCCAGACACTGCATATCGTGGAACAGGATTGACATAAGAATTGAGATGAACCAAGTTAGTTACTGGCTACAAATCGACCTCCAGAAAACAACATAGAGACCATGGACCTTGCCCAATACAGATCTGCCTACCTGAGATGTGAATTTTGCAGGGCGATTCACCTGCCATAGCTGATGTTCTTGGTGTTCTTGGTCTGTTCTTATCTCAAGCAGAAAGAGCAAGAGACGGGCTTTGGAAGGGTAAGCTGCAAAGGGGGCAAGGGGAACGAACGACCTGTTAGTGGGCCCATTATATATAAAAAAAAATAAACAACATGGATTCTCAACTAAATCCAGAAAGGACCAAGTGAAACCTTAATAATACTAGCCCCACCACCCAGAATCCTACAATCGGTTTCAAATCGCGTTTGATTGCATATGAATGAATCCAGTAACAGGAATTGTTGCGCAAAACAGTGCTTCAAAGCAACAAAAGAGTTTCTATAGTTCCTCGATCCCCAAATCCGTGAGACATCATCCCAGTTGTAATGGCGTACCTCTAACACCACCTAATACCAATTGAAGGGAACACCGATCGTGTGTACATCATCAGAGTGGCACAGGTTTCCTGGGCCAAAAGCAGGGCTCAATTTTGCCCTGTTTCCTAGAACTAAATTGGGGCAGCGGTTACTGTTGTATCCGATCACGGTTTACACGCCATCATCGGCAAGCACACCAGAACGAAATCCCCATCCCAGGTGGCACATAACTCGTTGCATTGCATCCTAACTAGCTTCCATGGCCCCCGATATCCACCGAGAACGAGCGACACCCCGATCGAGTTGTCGCAATTCTACTACGCGCAAGAGTCCCGTAGCCGCAAATTAATA
Source organism: Avena insularis (assembly GCA_023614405.1). NCBI lineage: Eukaryota > Viridiplantae > Streptophyta > Magnoliopsida > Poales > Poaceae > Avena > Avena insularis. The sequence goes on from CM042695.1 coordinate 393,992,384, forward strand.
GAGAGGACGAGGTGGAGGAGGAGGAGGAGAGGAGAGGAGACGAAGTCTTACCGGAGAGGAGAAGGCGGGGAGGCGAGCGTCGGTGAGTAGGCGAGGGGAGAGCGGCGAGAAGACGGGGCAGGGTCTCCGGCGAAGAGAGCAGGGGAGGCGGGCTTGGCTTCGCGAAGAGAGGCGGATGAGGCCGAGCAATGCGAGAGGGGGATGCTTCTTAAGTTGGTGGGAATTGGAGCCAAAGCCTCTGTTGCGGCATCGTCGGGCTCCATTCCGCGGCAGCAGCGCTGCGCACGGCGGTTACAAGTTGCGACGTGTCTCTTTGCGCCAGGCATCGGTCGGTCGCACCAGGAAGGGTCGATGCGATGCAGGCAATAGGCCAGGACCCAGGCACTGCATATCGCAGAAGGGGATTGACATAAGAATCGAGATGAACCAAGTTAGTTACTGGCTACGAATCGACCTCCAGAAAACATCATAGAGACCATGGACCATGCCCAATATAGATCTGCCTACCTAAGATGTGAATTTCGCATGGCGATTCACCTACCATAGTTGTTGTTCTTGGTGTTCTTGGTCTATTCTTATCTCAAGGAGAGAGAGCAAGAGACGGGATTTGGAAGGGTAAGATGCAAAGGGGGCAAGGGGAATGAACGGCCTGTCAGTGGGCCTGTTATATAGTATATAAAAAATAAACAAAATGGATTCTCAACCAAATCCAGAAAGGACCAACTGAAACCTAAATAATACTAGCCCCACCACCCAGAATCCTACAGTCGGTTTCAAATCACGTTTGATTGCATATGGATGAACCCAGCAATAGGAATTGTTGCGCAAAACAGTGTTTCAAAGCAACAAAAGAGTTTCTATAGTTCCTCGATCCCCAAATCCGTGAGACATCATCCCAGTTGTAATGGCATACCTATAACACCACCTCATCCCAATTGAAGGGAACACCGATCATGTGTACATCATCAGAGTGGCACAGGTTTCCTGAGCCAAAAGCAGGGCTCGATTTCCCTCTGTTTGCCAGAACTAAATTGGGGCAGCAGTTAGTGTTGTATCCGATCACGGTTTACATGCCATCAGCAACAAGCACACCCGAACGAAATCCCCATCCTAGGTGGCGCATAACTCGTCGCATTGCATCCTAACTACTCCATGGCCCCCGATATCCACTGGTAACGAGCGACACCCCGATCGACACGGAGTCATCGCAATTCTACTACGCGCAGGAGTCCCGTAGCCGCAAATCAACAGAGAGGACGAGGTGGAGGTGGAGGAGGAGATGAGACGAGGTCTTACTGGAGAGGAGATGATGGGGAGGCGAGCGTTGGCGAGGAGGCGAGGGGAGAGTGGCGAGAAGACGGGGCAGGGTCTTCGGCGAAGAGAGCAGGGGAGGAAGGCTTGGCTTCGCGAAGAGAGGCGGATGAGGCCGAGCAATGCGAGAGGAGGGATTCTTCTTAAGTCGGTGGGAATTGGAGCCAAAGCCTCTATTGCGCGGTCGTCGGGATCCATTCCACGGCAGCAGCGCTATGCAAGGCGGTTGCAAGTTGCGGCGCGTCTCTTCGCGCCATGAATCGGTCGTTCGCACCAGGAAGGGTCGATGCGATGCAGGCCATAGGCCAGGACCCAGGCACTGCATATCGTGGAACTAATTTTTTTGTGTTTTTGATAAGAGAAAGCAAACAAAACTAAACTAATTTTTTTGGAGTTTTTGATAAAAAGGCAAAAAAAACCAAGCAAAAGAAACTAAGCAAACCAAAAACAAAGTAAAGAGAAAGGTTGAGGAAGACTCCCCTTGTGAAAACGTCCTTAGCCTCCCTGGCAACGGCACCGGAAAATCTTGATGGTGGCGCTTCTTTGATGTGGGAGCGCTTCGTCGGAAAACCCCAAGAGCAAGGTGTGAATCAACATAGCAGCAAGTTTTTCCTAAGTAAGAAATCGAGGTTATCGAACCAGTAGGAGGAAGGAAACATCTCAAAGGTGTTGCAAGCAAAGTGGAAACCTGCACAACCCAAACTCAAGACTTTTCCCCAAGTAACAGTGAGGTTGTCAATCTCACCGGTTGATGTAACAAAGAATTAACTGTATGGTGTGGAAGGTGATGATGGTTTGAAGCAAGTAAACAGTAACAGTGGAAGATGTATCAATGGTAAAGATTGGACCGGGGTCCATAGTTCACTAGAGGTGTTCTCCTTAGATAAACAAACATGGCATGCAGGGTAAACAAATTACACCAGGGCAATTGACAGGACTGAGCAAGGCATAACAATGCAATACTAGACATAAATATCCTATGAGATTCGATTGGGCAATACAACAAGATACATAGACCGCCATCCAACTGCATCTATGACTAGAAGTCCACCTTTGGGTTATCATCCGAACCCCATCCAGTATTAAGTTGCAAGCAATGCATAACGCTAAGCAAAGTGTGTAAGGTAAACAATCCACTTGTTCCATGAACAAGAGACCGTTGTTTTCTCCCTAGTGGCAACAACACATCTACAACCTTAGAGATTTCTGTCACTTCCCTTGATTAAATAGAGACATAAACCCACTATCGACCATAAATACCCCCTCTTGAAGTCACTAGCAACTACTTGGCCAAGATAGTCACTAACAACGGAGAGCATGCAAGATCACAAACAACACAGACATGATAGAATCAATAAGACAAAACCATTAATCAACCTGACATAGTAATCTCAATATCCACCGAATCCCCGCAAACACAAACATGCATGATTACAAATAGATTAGATCTTGATCATGAACGGAGCTCACAAGATCTATACATGAAAGCACAAGGAGGATATGCAACCATCTAGCTACTACATGGACCCGTAGTCCAAGGTGGAACCACTCAGGCTTCATACCGGAGGATGGCATGATGAAGAAGAAGGCCTCCGGGATGATCTCCCCTCCAGCAGGGTGCCGGGAAGAGCTTAAGATCCCCCCGATCTAGGGACGATGGTGGCGACGGCTACAGACGGTTTCGTGGAATATTGATCGGGTACTTAGGATTTATGCATCGGGGGATTCTTATAGGCGAAGAGGCGAGGCTGGGAGGCGGCCAGGGGGCCCACACCCTGCCCAGGCGTGGGCACGCTAGGCGGCTCCTGGGGGGTGCAGCCGCCCTGTGGCGCCCCTCCGTCTCTCCTCTGGACTCCGTGTTCTCCTCGGTGAAATATTGACTTTGGCTTTTGTCCCGTCCAATTTCGAGAATATTTCCTTACTAGCTTTTCTAGAACCAAAAATAGCAGAAAACAGGCAACTAGCACTGTGGTAACTTGTTAATAGGTTAGTACTAGAAAACATATGAAAAGCACCTCAAAGTGTGGACAAAGCAAAGCAAAATAGATACTAAACAAACATGGAATATCAAAAATTATAGATACATTTCCGATGTATCAGCGTGTTCGCCTTCTCTTATTCCTCGTTGACGTCCTCTCTTCTTCCTCACCGATGCTAAAGCTGACAGTGCTGACCACGCCGCCTGACGCCTATGCTAGCCCTCATCAATGCGGGCATCTAGGTCTCAGCGGAGGGCATCCAATTCCTTGGCCTTCTTAAATAGGCCACTCGCAGCAATTTCCCACACCCCTGTCTTCCACCTCTGCATTCAGTCCCCACCAAAGCCATGGCCAGCGGCATAGGAGCGAGGGGAGGGCAGCTAGGACGGGCCCCTGGCCGAGGCATGGTCGAGGTCTGTGAGGGTCCTATCGTCCTCTCTAGGTCCAAGTTCATCATCACCATCCATAATGACATGAACTAGGACAGACTGCATCTCCCCTAAAAGTTCGCATCAGTGGTTGACGGGCAAGAGCCCTGTGAGGTCGTAATGCGGGTGCACGGCAGCGTGACCAGCTCTGGCGACTAGGCTATACGAAGATGCCATTGTCTCTAGATTATCTACTATGTTTTCTACCTCCTTAGTATGCCCTTGTAGCGAGAAAATTCCCAGAAATGATGTAAAAGCAAGGTAGATGTAGCCCACACTTTGAAATTAAAAAACTTCTCCCCCCGTTGGGTGCACACGCGGACAGGAAAGGATTACCGGCCCCAAATGGACAAAATCAGACACATTTCGTGTCTGATTTGGGGTGAGCCGTTGGGGATGCTATAAAAATGCTTTCCCTTTCACCTTACCTCTAAGCCACCCTCGTCTGCGAGCACCCTAGGGAAGACTGAGTCGATCTTGAGCCCCTCCCGCTGGAATAGCCGGTCGGAGGCGGTGGAGGAGCTATCATCGTAGATCTAGGGTCCTGCAGTAGTAGTTTCTCTAGGTTTTGGCTCTATGTCGTTGTTTGGCTCTTTGCCAGGAGGCGGCTTCATGGTTTCTTGCCCGGGGTCTTGAGCCTTTCTCCTTCTATGCGGATCTCCGACGACTAGAGCCAAAGGTGTCGAGGGCACAAGTTGCTTCCTCCTCCACAAATAAAGGGGCTTCTCCTCTCGGTGTCATTTTGCTGCTTCTACTCCTGCTAGCTGGGCGGAGGCGAGGGAAAAGGGGAGGAGCAGTGAGGGTGTTAGGAATTCTACAAGGCGCTGGGGGTTTGCCCCTATTCCGATGTGCCGTCCTGGCGTCGGAAAGTCGACTCCAGAGCTCTCGTGTGTGCTTCCGAGGAGGGAGACACGGGAGTCTACTTCGCCCCTTAGATGCTTCTTCAATAAGTGCCCCCACTTCCGTCATAGTAGATGCACTCCGATGCCTCTTCTCTAGGCCAGCCTTGGTGGCGAGGGGGAGGAGGGTGTTGTCAGTGTTGGTGCGGCTGTGCTGAAACTTGAAACAGTGTGGTTTTGGGCGATGGTACTCAGAATCTCTAGAAATTGTGACTCATGACACGAACTATGAGCAAGTTGTATGGCGATGGCGAGGCTGCAAATCCTCGGGGGTCAACTTTGTGCGTTCCTTGGTGCAATAAAATGCCATTGTTCTTTTCCCACCTAGGTAGTGCTCTATGTTGGGAAACTGGATAGATAGAGGCCCATTCGGTGAGACCTTTACCAGACTAGGTTAGCCCATGTATCCTTATCCCCTGTACTATATAAATAAAGGAGTAATGTTTTCAAAAGGCTAGTAAGATGAGTGATGTTTCTTTCTAACATTGTTTAAAAATGACGAATCAGTTGGCTTATGAATTAGCTAAATATGGACGAGTCAGTTGGAGTCGGTTGGCTCATGAGTTAGCTAAATATGCCTTTAAATCAAAGAGAGCTTTAGCATTTCAGCGGGTGCGATTTTAGCGGCAAGTTTATGACGTACTTTTTTTTACCAGATTATCTACGTGAACTGAAAGGTTTTTACTATGTGAACCGAAAGATTTTTAATAATAAGACGGCTTGTTTGTTTAATGTATTGAATGTTTCCCAAAAAAACAAGAGCACAGTTTCTCTACTCCTGCTAGTTTTTGACGATCTTCTCAGCGTAATAACACACAAAAACAGAATATTCTTAACAGGCATTTTCTTGATATATTACTCAAAATCGTCACTTATACACAGCTGCTGTCACATTCAAGACACGGGCGCACACAAGCATTCTTCCATTTTGTGCACTGCACCACACATAAGCTAAATACGATCAAAGCTTATCACTTTCCCGTGAGATCCTACCAAAATCCCACTTCTAATTCATTTGCCAAAAACTAGTGTAAATTTTAAGAAAAATTTAGTACTAGAATTTAAAAAATAAACTAGAAGTGAGACTTTAGTGAGATCCCACCACCTGACACCGTACTCCAAAAAAAAAAACACATCTTCTACGACCTAGTCGACAACTTATTCATCGTGGTATATACTACAGTACCTAGTCGACAACTTATTCATCGTGGTATATATATACTACATTCCTGTAGATGTGTTGTTGTGGTCAGCCGAAACATCCGAGTATCTTCTTCTTGGGCGTGGTCCCGGTGGAGCGGTGCTTGGCCGCCGTCTCGTGGCACCTGATCATCCCCTCCTGCCGCCGCGCCTCCACGGAGGCCCTCTCCTCCTCCGCCTTCTTGTGGATCCTCGCCATCCGGTTCCTCATCTTCTCCGCGTACTCCGCCTTCTTCTTCTCCAGCTTCTCCTGCAAAACCGCTCATCGACCGAAGCAGTTAGTAAAGGCACCATGTCCTGTTGAGGGCCAGGGGGAAGGCGAAGGACGCACCTCCCGTGTCCGGAGCTTGGCTTCGACGGCGGCTTTCTTGGTGTTCTCCCAGGACAGGATGCACGACATCTTGTGCTCAGCCCTGCCATGCGCACGAACGCAGGGAGCCACCACGTATAAATTCAGAACTGCAAAATATAATATGCAGAGTGTTCTCCTGTGGCAAAAGTTCAGTTTAGTTTAATTCAGTCACCTGTTGTCGACCTTGCACTTGTGGTTCTCCTCCCACGCCTTCACCATCGACAGCTTCCTCTCCATCTCCACCTTGGCGCGCACCGCGTCTGCCGGCCCAACAATCCATTCGTTTCGTTTTTGTTTGATTCGGACCAGAGAAATTGACACCGGAATGGAATTTACTAAAACTTGAGAGGAAGGATGGATGGATGATACACACAGCGTACCTCTGTCGGTTGCTGAACCCGGAGCTGCAGGCGCTTTCTGTGCTGCTGCTGGCGCTGGCGCTGGAGCTGGAGGTGGAGGTCCATCTGCGCGCGGCAAAACGAGCTGATCTAGTCAGAGGAACGCGAACCGACGAAGTCAAAAGGGGGCGAGGGGCGAGCCGGTCTTACTCTCGGCAGCTCCACCGCCAAAAGCAGGCTCGCCGGCGACCGGCGACGACGCGTTCGCTCTCGTCGGCTCCATGAAACTGCTCTCTCTCACGCCGCCTGTAGAAGCCCAGCAAAGGTAGTGCTACAAGTAGGCAGTACGGCTCGCGCGTGCGTAATCCGGCTGCGAAATCCTGGACCTTAATGCGCGATTAAGTATAGCTCTAAAAGCGGATTCCGTTCCTCGGCGTGCTTGCTCTGCTGGCGCCGGCCGGTACGGCGCTGGGCAATGAGCTGACGCCGGGTAGAGCGCGCCGCCGAGCACGGAGGGACACGTAGGCGGGTAGGCGCGCACCACGTGTGCTTCGCCATGACAGCAAGAGCCACGTGTCACGTCGGCCCTATCGCTGTCTGACGGACGTCATTAGGAGGCCACTAATCACCGGCTTAGGGGTCTTGGGCTGGGCTGGCTGCTGTGCCGCGCACTGGCCACAAGCCCATATCAGATCGTTAGTCAAATCTCCGTGTCAGAGCAAAGGGAAGAGGAGGAAAATCTCGGCTAGGGTTTGTCCGTCTTGTTTGTGCGGCCGCCGGCGAAGGGAGGAAGCGCTCGCTCGATCGAGGAAGGAAGGAAGTAAGGAAGGAGGGGCGATGTCGAAGAAGAACAACCTCGCCACGAGGAGGAGGCAGCACGAGTTCGACCTCCAGAGTAATATCACCGGCACTGCTCCCTCTCTCTCTCTTTACATCTCCATGGATGTGTGGCTGCCGAGAGGAACGAGCTCTCTGGATTAAGAAGGGCGACTGATTTTGTTTGGTTTGTTCACGCGTGATGTGATAACCAGGGGAGAAGAAGGCCAAGGAGGAGCGGGCCAAGAAGCTGCAGGCCAAGAAATCCAAGATGAAGGTATATACCCAATCCATCCTCCCACCTTGATGCTCTGCTGTACACTAATTGGCTGCAACTGGATTCTCGATTGGTGCCGTGATGCGGCTGGGTGCCTCTTGTCTGTGAAATTTGCATATCATGTCTTGCATTGGCACATGGAGTTTTGATCAGTAATAACGATGCATTTCAACTTTGTTGTGTTCTGTGTGCTATCGAGTTGTCTGTGTGTTTGAGGTTTTTTTTAGCATAGCTAGCTGTTGGGTCTTATACTCCCTCCGTTTTAAAATATAAGATGTTTTAGCTTTGTAAAGCAAATGTATCTAGACTTGTTTTAGTGTTTAGATTCATTCTAAACATGAGTGAACCTATGTACTAAAATAAGTCTAGATACATTCTTTTTACAAACCTAAAACATCTTATATTTTGAAACGGAGGGAGTACCCGCCATGACCTGAATTACTAACTGTCTGGAGTTACAGTAAAGAGACATGGTAATTTGGTAGGGCATTTTGTTCCACATAAAAGGCTTACTACGCCGTTGACGCCGGTTGCCATGGTCATTCAATCTACGGGGACAGATTATGCCTAGAACAACGTTTGCATTAGACTTTTTAACCACTGTAATTAATTGGATAGTATTCATGGAAAAGCTATATACAAGGGTTAATCCATGTGTTAGGGCCTCATGGCAGAACAAGCTAACAATATATATGTGTAATCCTTCTCCTTTCCAACTAGAAGCACACGAAGAGATGCCTGAAATTGTTGGAGGTAAGTGGTGTTGTTCTCAGTTAATGGAGCCCACACTTTTCTTTTCCTTACTGAGTCCACCCTTGCTGAGATGCCTGAAATTGTTGGCCGTAATGGGTATTGTTTTCGGTTCATGGAGCCCACAGTTTTCTTTTCCTTACTGAGTTCACCCAATATTTTGCCAGATTTTCCTGATGAATAAGGTTCCTGTCTTCAATAAAGTACCCGAGCAGTTCTAGCAGTCCCATTTATTTTGTTGGCCTATTTTACCTTTATACCAAGCCAATTTAGTTTGTTTCGCCACCGGCTCTTCAAATTTCATCCTCTGTCACTTAGTACTCTTCCGTGGCATGAATTTTGATCCGAACAACCCAACTTTGCTATATTCGTTATGCTTATTTTGTTCTATGTATGTTTTCAGATAGATGGCAGTGATAAGAAGAAGAAGGGCAGCAGTTTTAAGGTCGGCAAGAAAAAGGTGAAGACAAAGCTTTCAGCCTTGGCAAAAGCCAAAGCCACGCAAGCCATGGAGGTCGACAAGTGATTCCGTAGCCTAAAATGTTCAACTGATGCTGGTTGTTTTGACGTGATCATGGAAGAAAGGAAGTTTCATGCTCAGTTCCACATCATTCGCTCTGGCCAAGTCCCATGTAGCCAAGCAACTCCCTTTTTTGTATGATGGCCTGTACTCGTGTAACTTTAGAGTTTGGAATTAGCATCTCCAAGACACACTTGAAACATAATATCTCTGTAGCTGGAATTTGCAGTTCTCTGATGTGTGTGATATATTACAGTATTTTTGCCTCTATGTGTTGTTTCAGAAGCATCATCAGCTTCTGCAGCAAGAATATGTGGCCTTGCCTTGTTGACTGACCAGTAACTACTCGTTTTCGATCTGCTCACGTTTTCTCTTGCTCACCAGTTTCAAAGATGTTTCTGAATGCTTTTCAGATTGCACAAACTTTGCCAAGCTCATCATCTGTGTATTCTGCTGGTTTTGGTACTCTGCCTATGCAGAATATAAATACTCCTGCTATATGCGGCAGGACGTCCAAACTGTACTGGCGCATCTCATGTCCTCCAAGCATCTTCTGGGTTGTACTCTGTTGGAGCTCAATGGTGGACTCTGGGAATTCAGGTATGCAAATTCTACTGAACCATTAACAGTTTGATGAACCAGCCAAATTCTAGAATGTTAAATAACCTATTGACGTCCAAGACACCACGAGCGTGTTGTTTCTTGTCAAAAGCACGTATTGGAATTCCTAAAGCAGAGCAAATTACAGACATACACGAGTCATCAGCTGAAGTTATGCTGAAGCGAAAATTGGAGCAGCTAGTGTGCAACTATAGAAGAAGGCGATATCAAGAACTGTATGGTCTATAAATATTTATTATTTAATATATTTATTACATCACGGTTGCAATCAGGAGGGGAATGCTGTGGCCAACCCAAGACTAACACCAGGATATAGTGCAGGCGAACACCCCGGAAAAAAACCGTCTAGAACTCCTTATAGTGAAAAGCATAACAAACAAGAGAAAATGCTGTACTTTTTTCAGAGAAGGGGCGGAGTATGCAACATACATGTACTGAACAATCCTCTGGCATGATCCGTTGGTCGGAAGAGCTGTACCAGTAGGAAATCGGTCATGAGAACACTTGTTGCCTGCTCATCGAGCCGTCGGCAACCTGTGCATCCCCGTCCATGCCATCATCGTGGGATATCCATATGTCACTACCATGCCTTATTACCTTCCGCTCTCATCTGAAAGGTATATCTCCAGGTTCAGCTGACGTTCTACAATTAGTTCCATCAACGTCCTACTTCTTGTCACCAAGGCCTCCACTTTCTTCTGCAAGACACATCTCTAGGTTCTGGACCACTTCTGCCATCGAAGGACGATCGATGCTATTAAAAGCGACACATTTCTCAGCAGTCTCAACAAATTTGTCGAAGCACCGTGGAGCAATCTTTCCTTCAAGACTGGGATCAACAATCCGTTTAAGGATTCCCTTTTTCTTGCAATCTAGAACACATTTTACAAAGTAAACTTGATCCCTTGGAAGGGTGAGATCCCGAACAGCATGAGCACATAGGACCTCAAACAGCACGACTCCAAAAGAATACACATCGGATATCTCTGGGAACTGCATAGTGTGATAAATTCCAGTATCGATGCAACCACCTGCTTCCATACTGTCTGTGCTCATGGTATCATGCTGCAGTGAGGGTACACGTGGAAGCGAAACCTTGGCGACCAATCTCTCATCAAGGAGAATGTTCGTCGTCGTCAAATAGCGGTGGATGCTGGAATACTCGTGAAGGTAGTGCAGGGCATGAGCTGCACCGATGCAAACGTCTAGACGCTGCCTCCAAGTAAGCGTTGGCTCCTCCATGTTGTTGCCATAAAGTCTCCCGCGCAGGGTGCCACCAGCCATGTAGTCGTAGACCAGTATCATCTCGACATTCTCTTTGCAGTAACCGATCAATGACACGAGGTGATCATGGCGGAGCTTCGCCGTTGTCTCTATTTCTGACTGAAACTTATCGACATCCTGCTTAAATCTGACACGGCGTTTGATTGTCACCTTGGTTGTCCCTCCATCCTGTACAACTCTGGAACGTTTGATAGCCACCTTGCTTGCACCCCCATCAATCACTCCATAGTAAACTTCACCATGTCCACCCACTCCAACAAGGTGCAACGCATCAAAGTTTCCCGTCACGGATTTCATCTCTGTAAGTGAGAATTGGCGGCACAAGTTGGATGGCGACACAGAATTGGAGGCACCAGAAGACTTCCCGTTGTTTTGAGCTGATACCTTGTTCCTCCACCCCCAAGGAAACATGTTTAGAGTTTGTTTTCCTTGAACTTGAGTTCTCCTAATTGCCCGAAGACGTTCGGCCACATCTTGCATCTCAGGGCGTCTATCCATTTCCATCCTCAAACATTCCCCTGCTAGCTTTGCAACCCCTTCAAGAACCTTCATGTTGTTCTGGCTTGAGATTTCAACATCAAACAGCTCTCTCACCCTTCTGATCCCTATTGCACGGGCTTGGGTGAAACATTCGACAATACCGATCTCCCCATTTCTTACTGTTGCCTTTTTCTTCGTAATCAATTCGAGCAGAACGATTCCGAAACTGTAAACATCACTCCTGGAGGTGACACGTCCATAGTGAGAAAACAAGGGATCCATGTAATCTCTGCTCCCTATTACATGCTCTGTGAAAAGGGTCGTGTCTGTGTTGACAAGTCTTGATATTCCAAAGTCAGATATTTTTGCATTGAGGTTGTCATCTAATAGTATATTGGCAGGCTTGATATCACCATGAATGACCTGAGTATACATTTGTGAATGCATGTAGCACAATGCCTCTGAACACTCCACCGCAATCCGCAGTCGTGTATCCAACACAATGGGAATGGAATCATGGTGAAGAACATCGCTAAGGTTCCCTTTAGATATATATTCAGTGACTATCATCAGGGCATTTTGCTCTGCACAGTAGCCTATGAGCCTAACCACATTCTTGTGGTTGATTTCAGAGTGGACTTTCAGCTCTTTGGCAAAGTTTTCTTCTACATTATACACAAATTTCTTGACTGCAACTGTACTTCCATCTTCGAGAACACCTTTGTAAACTTCTCCAAAGCCGCCTTTTCCAATGATAGCTCCGTAGTTGCTGGTAATTCTTCCTATCTCGCCCTCTGTGAAGCATTTTATGTTATGATTGTTATGCGATAACCACTTTGATCTGTCATCCTTTTGAATCATTTCTGTCACCCTACTTTCTCGAAGATCCATCTTATGAAAGTAGAGCAGCAAAGACTGAGGCACTGACTTTACTGGTTAACTTTGACTAATATGTTGGATACATTGAATTGACCTGAAAAATAGTTTCCGAGATTCTTAAACACAGCTCTCAGATCAACAGTGTTATTAACAACACAAGGGTACTTTGCAAAAATATATGGTTGGCAAGTGATATGTGGCTATATCAGATGCCCATGTACCGAAGAAAACATTGATCTGTGTTTTCTTAAATATAGTTTGTCCTAAAAGATGTCATGTGGCTGGCTGAAGGATAGGAAGTTGACCAGAAGATGGGGTAAATCCGATTCAGTCCAACATATAGATAAATAAAATAAGAGTGCTGGATTTTTCCCATTTAATCATTGAACATAGTATTCTCTAGGTAATAAGACAGAGATTAATCATTATTCTTCAGTTCTGGCGTGGTATTAGCTGGAGCTTCATGGTAGGCACATGGTAATTCTACATGATTGCCTTCTGACAGGGAAAAAAATAAGAACGGGTAGAAATCTACTGAAGCATAGAACTGAAAAAATATTATAGCATGTTAAAATTCAAATCTCTAGAGAACTGTTCAAGGAAGAAATTATAGAAATTCAATAGAATATAGACTTCAGCCCAACATACCTCTTAAGAATTGATGCGGGTAATATAATCAACGGATCATCTTCTCATATTTTTAGCACACACATCACCATGGAGTGGATCTGGAAGAGAAGGAACAGGTTGTCAACTCTCATGTGAAGACTGTATTTGTGAAAGTTGAGGGGCTGGGATGAGTTAGCCACCCACCATATGAGAAATAAAGAGACAATGTGTATGCTTTTCATGGGCATAACTCCATGTATCTATGGTCATATTGTCTTAAGAAATTGAATTGTTGCAAAGTCCATGCTGTTGGACAAGTCTATTTAATCCAAATTCTACGCTGAATTGGCCAAACAAGGCCTTAGAGTTTTATTCTTCCATAGTCTACTGAGCAACAATGGAGTACTTGCTTGCCCTACATCAGAATAGGATCCTGTCATTTTCTACACGTATATCTCAATCTAGAGGAGTAAACTTCTCGGGATAACTGAAACATGTGGACTCTTTCCATGCTAGAAACAAAAAAGGTTCTTTCGTTGTCAATCTCTATTTTATAATCTGTTGTTATTATTGTCATGAACACAAATCTCTTGACAGGTTTTGTTGTGCCTCCGCGAAGTAGCTTATTTCTTACGAAATTCATGAATAACTCATCTGAAATTCCAAATGTTTCCTTTTTTTGAAACGGGGAAAGCCCTTCCCCAGCCTCTGCATCAATTGATGCATGCAACTCTTTATTGCTTTATTATCAAAAACTGTCTTACACATTGTTCAAAAAATCTCACTCTTGTAAAAATTTATTTTGAGACCCGACAATTGTTCAAAAAGCATAGAACTAACTTCATATTAAGAGCCTTCTCTAAATCATGCTCTATAAAAAGAGTAGTATCGTCGTCATATTCTAAATGTTTCCTGATTAATGATAACAAGATTTGTTGGTCCTTGAACAAATGTTGGCAGAACTTATCTTTGCAGTGATAAACGGAGTTCCTGATGTAATTTTGGGCTCTGGAACCAACCATTTTGGCGCGCGCGCGGGGGGGGTCTCCACCTGAATTTTACTTCAAATCTGAATTGAGTTACACATTTACAGAGGGAGAGATGGTCGCGCCAGGGGTGGCCGCCATCTTTAGTTCATCTTCCTGATGTGTATGATCTGCTACGCGTTTGTTTGCCTTTCAGATGCATCATCAACATCTGCACCAAGAATATGTTCTTGCCTAGCTACCTGAGCAGCGACTCCCTGTTGACAGTCTGCACTAGTCTCCTTTGTTCACGAGTTTTCAAGATGTTTCTGATTTTTTTGGGATTGGACCCACTGTTTTTTTACACTGTAATCCGCTCTTTATTAATAAAATAAAAACAAGTTACAAGGTACGAACGAAATGACCTTACAGAACAGAAAAGATAGGAAAATACCAGCGTCCATCCTCCTCCTTCGGCACCACCGATGCGACCAATGAAGGGACGAAAGACAGATCACCACAACACCCGAGCTTGACATGGCTCCATCGCTGATAGCAGCTTTTTAGACCTCCAAAGTAGCTTGCCAAAGACAAAACCATTGTCGTTGAACGAATCAGACCGGGGCAACATGTCCCCGAACACGCGATCAAACTCCAGAACTAACGCCCCCGCACGTCTACAACGTCGGGAGAGAAAATCAAAACTGCCAGCTTCCATCCACAACCCAGCACGGAGTTAATTGGATAAAACTACCATAATTGAGGCTGTCGGAACGACTCAGTACCATTTTTGGTAATTTTTGCGAGTCAGTACCAATTTTTGGGTCAGAGCGTTGCGAATCGGACTAAATTGACAACAATTTAACAGGATTTCTGACGGCTCGGGCCCAGCTGTAAGTGCTGAGTTGGCTACACGTGTCTAGAAGAAGCTGAGGTGGAAGTGGAACCCACCTGTCAGACATATCTTATGCTATTTTTTATTTTTCTTTTCTATTTTAGCCGGTGGATCCCATCCGTCAGCCTCCCTTTTTTCTTCCTGCCTGCAAGCTCCCCGCCGCATTTGCATCGCGTGGCTCCCTCGCCGGCACCCTCGACGGCCACCCCGTCCTCGCTGGCCGCGCGTATTAAGAACTCCACACCGCACCGCACCTTCGTCCTTGCTGGCCCGCGTGTATTAAGAGCGCCCGTGCTGAAATAATGCAGCTAGCTGACGGCGGCCAAATCATGCAGCTAGCTGACGGCGGCCTGATGGCAATGGCTACAGCATTCAGTTTGCTAATCAAGCGGCACCGCCCATGGGATGAACTGCAGGACCTGGCCCTTGCCATCATTGACCAGACCTACGCAGCCGCGCTCCAAATCGTCGGGGGCGTCCGCGACGCGGCCAGCGGCATCGTCACGCTTAGCCGCCCCGTCGATCCCGCCGACCTGGATTCGCCGGTGATGACTGTCCACGCGAGCGCCACGCCGTGCAGCAACTCGCCAGAGGCTCGCCACCCTCGCCGGCCAGCACTCGCCAGCCCGCGCGTGAACCTGCAGCAACTCGCCAGAGCACGCGTGAGCGCGCACAGCAACTCGCCAGAGCACGCGTGAGCGCGCCACAGCAACTCGCCAGAGGCCATGGTGCGCGGCGTGGCGGACGCCGCCGAGGGCCGCGCCGTGCGGGGCAGCTCCCTCAACCGCTGGCTCCAGCTGCTCCGCAAGGAGGCGCTGCAGGGGCAGGCCGTGCTCGACGCCACCAGTCGTCCGCCGTTGTCAGGTCCGCGAAGAAGTTCCTCGCCGGCGTCAAGGCGCTCTTCGTCTGCAGCGCGGAGGTCGACCGCCTCACCGACGCCGTCGAGGCGCTTGAGGCGCTCACGGCCCCGGTGCCGACCTGGATATCTTTCTAAAGGTGCTCCACCTCGAGGACGTCGCCGCCATGGACGTCGACGATGCTTCCGACCCGGTGCGCGGCGCACACCACGTGGATGAAGGCAGCTACTCCGTGGCCAGCGCGCTGGGCGGAAAGAGGAAGCGCGGCGGGAGCTCCGGCGTGGACCAGGCCGAGGAGGGCGACGGAGATGGCGAGGCTGCATCCCTCCGCTGCAGCTGCGCCCTCGCCGGCCGCCGGCTGCTCCGCTTCCCCGCAGCGACCGTGAGTTTTGAGGAAGAAGAACGGAAAAGTCAAGGTGTACATGTGGCAATTTTTTTTACTAGTCAAATTTAGTTAATGGTCTACGTGGCAGTTTTTTTCGACTAGTCAGCTCTTTAGATGGGTCCCACCTGTCAGTAAGCATGTTAAACTGCTGTCAGACGGAAATTAGTGTGATTTGCAACGCTTGTACCTCAGAACCGGTACTGACTCGCAAAAATTACGGAAAATAGTACTGAGTCGTTCCGACAGCCTCAATTGTGGTAGTTTTATCCAATTAACTTCCCAGCACGGGATAAACCATCTTCAATCTTATACGCAGATGACTGTCTGCGTGTACTCCTAGACAACACATTCTTCATGCTCCACCATGACGTCGGATCAAACATCGTAGTAACAGGGACATAGCAGAAGGAGGGACACACCTGATGGGATCGCCGCCTCCGCCTCGACGACACCATCCAAAATCTCTAATGCCGCCAATCCGAGGAATCGACACACACACGATGCCATCAACTCTGAGACGCCGCCACGAGGGACGTCATCGGTGTGGGAGTGAAGTTGAGACAGATTTATTCGCCTGGGCGTCGTTCCCACCACCCCAACGGCGCTCCCCAACCTGCAAAACGAAACCCTAACTATAGAGCGAAAAGACCGGATCCTCCTCCCTCCCGTTGCCGAAGTAGCATGCAGAGGGAGAGGGGACCAGCAAGAACGTCGGTGGAGATTGGCGGTAGAAATGTCGACTCCCTGGAGCCTGGCGGCTAGGTAGGGACGAAAGGTTTTCTAAGGCCATACACTATGTATGCTTAAAGCGGTTCAAAGAAGACTTGGAACCAATTCCACACATAGCAGGACATCGAACCATGCCATCTGACACAAGAAGCGAACCATGTTATTGGTTCGGCTCATACAAATAAAAAACTATTTCTTTGACTGATCAGAAAGTTTGCTCCCACGCGTAGAGGATAGGGTCGATTCAGAAATTTCTTTTTTTTCTTTTCCATATGGGACCCATAGCTACAGTTTGAACCGGTTCTATACATAGTGGACATACGACTCGAACCAAACTCTGACAGCGTTTTTATTTGAACCGGAGCGACATACTGTAGTACATGGTCTAAGCGGCGCCTCTCTGGTGCTCTGGATTGGACCCACTGTGCCAAGCTCATTCTTCAGTATTCTGATGGTTTTGGGTGGTAGGACCGTATATGGCCAGTATAAATATACGGTCTGTCTTGTTGCTGCATTTACTACAGTTGTGCGTCCTTGGTATCTGTGACAAGACGTCCAAACTGTACTGGCACGTCACATGTACATCTTCAAGCTGTACTGCATTGGATCTTATTGGCGAATTCAAGTACGGAGTACGTGCTGATGTGATCGCCTCTTGGGAAAAAACTGGAACTTTTGGACTCTTTCCAAGCCAAAAGTAAAAAAATGATCTTGGTTCTCGTCTCCTTTTCACATTATTTTGCCATTGAAAAAAAAAACTCTTATTAGCAGGAGAGATGTTCCTGATCATCGGTAATATGCTCCTTGAACAAGGTTAGCAAATTTATCTTTGCGGTGATAATTAGCCAATACTATTTTTTATATAATTTTGAGCTTCTGAACCAACCAATAATTGCCATCTCGGCTTACCCGTCAGCAAAACGAACAGTCCCTTTCTCCGTACCTGGTCAAGCATAGGCTAGGATCCTCTGCGCTGGATGTTTCCTCCCATGCTAGCACTTGTACAAAAATATAGTACAACTCTGTCATCCAAAAGTATGACAATAGTATAAATTGTGCAGTGCATCCATGTCGCTTCAACCGAATAACACAAATACAAATGAACCTGCTTTATTTCTGCTATGTGTGTTTTCAATTCATTTTTTGTAATAATAATAAAAACACAGATAGGAATGACCAAACTATGTACGTTGTTAGATATCCTAGAGAATGTCACAAAGGTGAAAATACTATGAATTGTTTGCACCGTCAACGGTAAGTTTGTATATCCAACAAATAGCTGGAAGTAAAAAAAAATCACAAAGCATGATGGTTTTGATATAACCTCGTTTTGTTGGACCAGATAGATAGTAAAACAAGGTGCTCCCTTGTTGGACCAGATAGATAGTAAAAAACACCGGTTCCTATCGTTCATGAACTCTCTGTTTACCCCAAATATGAATCATCGACTAATATGTGCCTATGTGGAAACCGGACACCTATATGCATCTCCCCTCAACCAAGACAATCTCTAGTCATGTTGCGCAAATGGTAACCCGAAACTTGAAATGGACATGTACCATTAGATTGTGGCCCTAGCTTGCAAATTTAACACAACCCCATGGTTTGACAAATGCCACATGAAGAATTCACTCCCCAGCAAGACCCAATTGCTCCAAATGGATGATTTCATCATTGTTGCCATTGGTTCTGCATAATTGGACCTTGTAGCCCGCGATTGCTAAATGCGAACTTGATGTGTTGAGCTCCATGCGATGTCATCCAGAGTCTCACCATAAAGGTGCTTGAAGTGAAGTTTTTTTTTTCTGAACAGGGAACGGCCCAAAAGAGTTGGGATGCTGCATTAAACACTATTGGTGGAGTTACATGAAAAAAGTGAGGACCTTTAGAAAATAGAAAAATTAACACCGTAGTCCTCGCAAATTGCACCGATGACAAAAAAACGCGATCCGGTCCTTCTCCACACCAATGCACTTGGGACTCCACCCTACTAGTAGAATCTCAAAATTCTAGAAAACAAATTTAGAAGCTTGGGTCCTCGCAAATTGCGCTTGAAGTGAAGTTAGATGCTTTTTTTAACTCAGCCCTACCTTGCTACCTCTACTCAAAGTGTCTCAAACTTCTACTCTAGAAAATTTATAAAATACTAGAATCTCAAACTTCTAGGAAATTTATACACTAGAATCTCAAACTTGTGATAAACACACAGTACACACTGCACAAACAATCCTTGCCACTCCTCCCATGCTTCTCTCTCCTCCAACACATACACCACATGCTTCCCTCTCCCTCCTCCTCCTCCTCCTCTTCGGTTCTTCCCCCCACTCCCCCTGCCTGCGATCTCCCCCATCCCTAGGGTTTTAGCGCCCCATTCCGCTCCCTCCACCCCTCATTCCGATCGGGATCGCTCCCCTCCCCTCCCTCCCGCCGCCGCCGCGCAGATCCCACCTCCAGCCGCCGCCGCCGCCGCCACCTTTCCACTCCGCCGCCCCGCGCAAATCCCGCCCCCCGCTCGCCCATTCCTCCCGGAAAGATCGGGGTTCCCCGTCCCTCCCTCCATCCCGCCTCACCCGTCTCCGGTGGCTCCACCTCTTTGTCTCCACAAGATCTCCGGCCCGTCTCGATCTGATCTAGCCTCGGTCCGCGGGAAGAACAGCTGCTCCGGTGCGGGAGTTGTTGGGCGAGATCTCCGAGGCTACGATCCCCGCGTCCATTCGCGTGTTCCGATTGCTCCCGGAAGTGTCTCGACTCCTGGCCGCCCCCTTGCATCGGTGGGTGGGTTAGCCGCGAGCTCTGTCGCGCTGCCCATTCCATGAATGGATGGGAGGGAGTCCACTGCGACGTCGGGGCCCAACTACTCCCCGTTCTATGTGCAGCACCGGGGGATGGGCTCGCCGGGGGCGGCCGGGCACCCGGGCGGCTTCCACGGGCCGCCGCCCGGCGGGTACAGGCAGCAGCTTGACGCCGTCTCGGCGGGGTACGCGTTCCAGCAGCAGCCCTTCGGGACCCCCGCCCACATTGGGCAAGGGTTCCACCAGAACCATGTCGACGCCTCGCCCCACTTGGTGCAGCACAACGCTGGTGGCGGCGGCGGCGGCAGTGCCGATGTTGGCATGGGTGCGCCCGTGAGCGCCGACCCTAAAGGGGATCAGGGGAGTGAGGCGGGCCAGGATGGGCAAGGGAAGAAGAAGCGTGGCAGGCCGAGGAAGTACAAGCCTGACGGGTCGGTGACAGCGCTGGGGCTCTCTTCGCTGTCGCCGTCGACGCCTCATTCGTCAAGCTCGGGAATGGGGACCATGGTTGCCACACCAGGTTCAGGGTTTGGGCCAGGGGCGATAGTTACCACACCAGGTTCAGGGTTAGGGCCGGGGACAGGGTCAGGGGGTTCTGGCTCTGGTGCATTGACAGAGAAACGTGGCAGAGGCCGGCCACCTGGGTCTGGGAAGATGCAGCAGCTGGCTTCCCTTGGTGAGCGCTTTCAGCCTTGTATATTTTATGATCATGTTGTTTGTCAAGTGTGTATTTTACATAAATGCTATGCAGGCAATCGTTTTATGACACTGAGAATAATGCACTTCCTAGATTTCTAGCATGTCTCCTGTAGCCGGTTGAATCTTCGTCGTTATGTGATGCCACCAATGCTAGCATTTTTCATGATATGGAAACAATCTGGCTTATATCTAGTACTGTAGATAAAATCTGAAAACCATGTTTGTATTGTTTCTCTACTTTTAAGTTTTTCCTGTATTGCTCCTAATCCACACTGCCTGTCCATGATAGGTTAGTTGTTACTCCCCTTTTTCTATTGTCAGTTGGAAGATATGGCTGTTAATGCCAAATACAATTCTCCGCATTTTTTTTATGTGGTCTGCTGCTCAGGATTATTTGTTACCTTTCTCAAAATATCATATTTTTCTCATAAATGTGATTTTTCTAAGTTGGTCAAACTAAAAGTAATAACTATACTCCTAAGGTCATGTGTATCTCTATTCTCTTGAATTATTCAATTTGTCTGTTGACTCAATTCTGCTAAGAAAGTATTTTGCACCAGTTAAAGTAGACGTTTGCGTTACTACCTTTTTCTTCTTTTTCTTCTTTTTCTCATTTGAGGTCTTATTTTGTTTTATTTTCAGGAAAATGGTTTCTTGGCTCTGTTGGAACAGGCTTTACTCCTCATGTGATCATTATTTCAGCAGGCGAGGTAAGTTGTGAGTGATCAATAAATGTTTATTAGTTGCACTTCTTTCTAGGAATGATGTGCTTTGGTGTTATTATTCCATAAAGCTGCTGGACTGTTGTATAAAAGATTCTATCTGTTGCACTAAATTGCCTCCAAATAGTTTCTTGATTTGCTATTTGTTTATATCCGTTGAGCTTCCTGTGGAAGTAAGGTGAATGTTAGTAAGATGACAAAGAAGAAAAGGCAAATGATTCATTAACCAATTGTTGGTAAAAGTTCTTGCTTGTTGATTGTAAACAAAGTCTTTATACCCCATGCCATATAATTAACTCCATAGGTGGCATTTAGTAGCCGTATACATAGCCTTTTTGGACAGACAATCAGACGCTGTGTCAAATCATGTTAAAACTTAAAAAGGTAACGTAATTGGAGACTCAGCTATAATAGCGTCAGGGTGGTTGCACACAAGCTAAATTATCTAGATAACTTTTTGAGAAACCAAAGTGTATCTGGCTCTTTTCTTTGTTCCAGGAAATAATTCATAGTTCTTAAAATTGTTATTTATTCCTGGCTGTTTTGTGATTTTAAGTTTTGTATATGTGCAGGACATTCATGCCAGAATAATGTCCTTCTCACAACAAGGCCCAAGAGCTATTTGCATCATTTCAGCAACAGGAGCTGTCTCCACAGCTACCCTTCAGCAGGATTCAGATTCTGGTGCAGTGACATATGAGGTATTTTGCTGTAGGTATTTCTGTAGTTAGTGTCATTATAGTCAGAACTAACTACGTCATGCATGCTTTTCTTATTCTCATACACACTTTATTAAAGCAAAAGATGTTACCAACTTTCCTGCTTTTCAGTTAAAAAAAGGTTAAATATACCTCTGTCCTGCACTTTGGCCCATGTTGAATGTGCTGACCTGTCTCAGTTTATTAAAATGATTTACTGCTGATTGTTTCAATAACCTGTCATTTGGGGGTGAAAAGATTCTGACTAGCCCATTGATCTATATATAAGTTGGATTATTTGATGTCTAAATCACAAATGTTCTTTAGCTTTTCTCCAAATTAGTTTTCTACGCTAAAAACTTCTGCTATTTTTTTACTTTATTGTCATTAAAGTGCTCACTTGTATGGTTTTGCCCATGAGATTGAGAAGAACTATATTGTCCAGATTTAGTTCATGTCCTTATGTATTGCCATTGCTTTGGCAGGGTCGATTTGAAATCCTGTGTCTTTCTGGGTCATATTTGCTTCTGGAGGAAGGCGGTACCCGCACTCGAAGTGGAGGCCTTTGCATAGCTTTATGTGGCCCTGACCACAGGGTTATTGGTGGTAGTGTTGGTGGAGTCCTGACAGCGGCTGGAACTGTTCAGGTATTGAAGTCTATGCATCATATCTCATCGAGTCAATCTCAGAATATTTTGGTTGTTTCATGTGTCTTTTCCCCTGTATGTATCAGCTGCTTTGCCCAAGCAGGGAGCCTGTTATGAGTACTGTATATTCTGATTTACTGTAGTTAAAGCTAGTCCCTTTGTTCTTAACCATCGCTCGTACATTTGCCCCAGGTGATAGTTGGAAGCTTCATGTATGGTGGTGGATCAAAGAAAAGCAAAGCCAAAGCAGAGCAAGGCGTTGAGAATGAAGAGCAGAATGGCGGCGGCGGCGGCGAAGATACGCCCACGATGCCACTGCCAGATCACAACATGCCGCCTAACCCGATGAGCGGGTGGCCGCCTGGCATGATGAACCAGATGGACTCCAGCTCTCAGATGTACGGTGACCCAAACAAAAGCCAGGCCAAAGCTGAGCAAGACATGGAGAATGAAGAACATAACGGGGGTGGCGGCGAAGAGCCGCTGGCAATGGCGCCTCCCGAGCACAACATGAACATGCCGCCCCACCACCCGATGGGCGGGTGGGCTCCGGCCAGCCTGATGCGGCAGATGGACTCGAGGTCTTCCAACATCGACATCAACTCCATCCGCGAGTAAGCTTGTCGCCGAAGAAACTAGTATTTGTTAGAGAGGAGTTTGCTGTGGATTCCTGATGCTGCTGCTGTTGTCCTAGAAACCACCCTGCATATTGATCATGCTATTGGTCATGTACTGCGATGTTGTATTAGAATGATGCATCCTGCGTATTATTATATAGAAGAAGAAAAATGAGAGACCTGGGTACTGAGTTGGTACTGCAGTGATGTTGTTCATCTCTTTGGCTAGCTGATCTCCCCTGTTTGGTCTTGATAGAATACTGTTCCATGAAATTTAGTTTTGTGAAAAATCCAGTACAGTTCTATAGGTTCAAAGCGAATTTCAGAAACCGAAAACATATTTAGGGCTTGTTTGATTCATAGGAATTGTGTAGGATTTGAATCCTATGGGAATTTTTCCTATGTCATTGTTTGATTCATAGGAACACATCCTATAGGAATTAATCCTATAGGAATCTTGTAGTGCAATTCCTATAGGAAAGAAACATTAGATCACACCTCATGGAAAAATTCCTTTGCTACATCAAACAAAATTCCTATTCTAATAGGATTCAAGTTGGCATGACATCTCAATCCTATGTTTTTCCTATTCCTATACTTTTCCTATCCTATGAATCAAACAAGCCCTTAGTCTTTTGAGAGTGGTAATTGGTCAAATTCGTGGCCCAACTTAGATTACTTACCATCCGCATAAATAAAACTCTTCCATATTCTTCAGTGGTCTTTGAAATCTGAACTTGCAACTTTTCAAGTGGTTGATAGATGCTCTTTGTCTATGTGCTATTTTGATGAGAAGGCTAAGGTGCACTAGATATGCTGTCAACACTGCTATCTCTCTGCCCAGGATTCAAGGTTGAACGCTAATTTTGCTTGTAAATTTTGCGGAAAGGCCTATACAAAACAGATTTTTTTGGAAGTGCTCTTTATATTTAAATTTAAACTTTGACATCATCAGTACACAAGAAAAGCCGCTAGAGAAACTGGAGTGTTCACACGAACGAGCTAGCAGACGAGCCGCACAATCCAAACCACGAGGGATATGCTTGAAACCACGAGGATGTACTACTACTGTATGTATAATCCCCTCATGCATTGCTCCGTGCCCCATTCCGTCAAAAGGTCGTCAGAGTAACTAGCTGCTGCTGCCTGGATGTCTGGACATCTCTCAAGAGCCTCACATAACCGTCCTCGGCGAGGTGAGAGGAAGAAGCGAGGTTGCAGGTGAATGCCCACGGCAGTCCCAAACCCTCATCGACATATTTCAAGAAAAAGAAAGGTGTACATGTTAGACTCACTTCACGCATGCAGCCGGCCCTCATTCCAATTCATTATCCTTCACTTAGTGATGAAATCATTGGTTTCACAAAATTAGCCGGCCGGGGTGTCAGGGATCCAATTCATTATCCTTAGTAATAATTCGATAAATTGTCAACCCATTTCCCACACCCCCAGAACAGTAGGCTCTTCCAAGTATAGGAAGCAGTTCTCGGACAAGAGGCAGACACAAAAATGAATCAAGCACCGATGTATTCAGCTGAATGCGCCACACTTGCGATGTCGGGACCCACCATGCCAGAGTGTGCAAGGGTGCAGCGCCGTTTGAGCTGGCGTTGCCGCAGTGGTTGCGGCGCCGTGCAACCTGGCGCCGCAAATGCGCGCCAGCGTGGCAATTTTGCCTAGCCGGGTCCCGCCGCGCCAGCTAGGCACGTCTGCAGCGCCGTGCGTCGTGGAGTTGCATCCATGTGTGTGGCGCCGCGCGGGCGGGAGTTGCAGAAAAGGGTTAATCTATGTGAAATTGTTTGCCGGAAGGTTTATTATTTAAATTTATTTGATTTTTGGGTTATTTTCATTTAAATTGCTGACCCTAGCCCATAACAAATCCCGGACCCTTCTTCATCCCCATGTAACGTAAGCACCTTGTAAGGAACCGTACAAGTTTAATGAGAACTAGACTGTCAGGCGAGCTTCGCCTCGCCGACTTAATTTCGTTGTGCCACGATGTGTCCTAGGTGGTCGACCCGTGGGCCATTTGGGTTGTGCAGCTAATGGCATAGTGCACCTAGTTTACTTTCTTCTTTGTTCACTTTTTTCTTTGATTCTTATGGTATCCACAAATCAACAGGCTTGACAGGAGTAGCTTTCAATTTCTAATTTCCTGATTGTTTATCTGCATTTTGATATGTATATCATTAACTGGCAGGTCACTGGAAAGTACCAGTGTAAACCGCAAAGGAGAGAATATTTACAATGGAGCTATATAAGTCACCTAAACTTATAAACAACGATTTCAGAGAACTCAAATCCAAGAAAAAACATAGACTAAGTACAGCGGTGCGTGCAAGAGAAAGACGAGACATCTCGCGCCTACCTCTCCCGCTGGCTGGACATAAAGAATTCCTGCGCAGGAGTGCACGCTCAAACCGCCATGGCCGCCTTCATCAACGGGTTGGAAAGGGGCACGTTGCTCCGACATAAGTTGAAGCGCTTGCAGGACAATCACCAGCTTGACTTGAACAAGATGATTCAGTTGGCTACTGAGTTCGCAGCTGACGACGACGATGCTCGCGGCTCCTTGCCGGCAACGGTCATTCCAACTCAAGCTCGGAGGAACAACAGTACAAAGCGGAAAACCGCTTCAGAAGAAAAGCAATCTACCGACATGGTCGCTATGACTTTTGTAGGACGAGGTGATGGCAGACAACGTGGCCGAGGAAGGGGAGCTGGTCGTGGGCAGCAACGAGGAAGCGAAACTACCTCGGCGCCGCTCCGCATTCCCCAAACCTACGAGGAGTACCGCGATATGCCGTGCCTCGTACACCTCGACATCAACGACAAGGCCACCCATATCAATCGACACTGCAAGTTCGTCAACGACCTCAAGGAAGACCCGGAGTCCGGCTACAAGCGAAGTTGGAAGAACAGACCGCGAGGCAAGGGCAAGGGGAAGAAGAAGGAGGAGGAGTCCAAGGATTCAAGTGACATGGACGAGGACGTTGACCCCAAGCATGCCGTCAAGAGCGACGACAAGGGAAGAACCCCTTCGTGAAGAAGGCACCAGTATACCATACTTTCCTTGGCACCCCCACCGTCCGACAACAGAAGACCTCTCTGAGGATCCTGATGGCTACTCTCCCCCCCAGTTCCCCAGTACCTACGCTGGTTGGAGGTTCCAATTACTTGGGACAGGACGGACCACCCAGACCTTATCCCTACGGAGAACCAGTACGCCATGGTCATCAACCCCTTGATTGACGGCGTGGAGTTCACCAAGTGTATGGTGGATAGTGGAAGCAGCATCAACATCATGTACCTGGATACACTGCAGAAGATGAACTTGACGGAGGCAAACCTAAGGCGGACCAACACCATCTTTCACGGCGTAGTTCCTGGTCGGGAGGCTCGGTCCCTTGGGTGCATTACACTTTAGGTTGCCTTTGGCGATGTTAAAAATTACCGCCAAGAGCATGACCTTTGAGGTGGTCCCCTTCAAGAGCATGTACCACGTCATATTCGGCCGCGACATATTCCACACGTTCATGGCCAAGCCATGCTTCGCCTACAACAAACTCAAGATACCCGAACCAAACGGTGTCATCACCGTATCCGGAAGCTTTACCAAGGCAAGGGACTGCTAGATTAACGAAGCAGCCTTCGCGGAAGCTGTCCTCTACAACGAAGAATTCAAAGAGATCCAGAGCAAGGTCGGTGACTGAGAGATGCCCGCGTCGAAGAAGCAGATCTCCGACTCCGCTCCTGCATTCAAGGCCGCCATCGAGACCAAGCCAGTGGAAGTTGTGGTAGGCGATGCCTCCAAGGTAACCGCCATTGGGACGAACCTGGATCCCAAATAGGAAAGCGCGCTCGTCGAGTTCCTCCGTGAGAACAGGGACATCTTTGCCTGGCAACCTGCCGACATGAAAGGTGTACCTAGGGAACTTGCCGAGCACAGCTTAAACATTGATCCAAAATCCAAACCAGTGAAACAACCTCTACGACGCTTTGGAGATGAGAAGAGACGCGCCATTGGCAAAGAGATAGCTAGGTTACTTAAAGCTAGATTTATCCGAGAAGTCCTTCACACCCAATGGGTGGCCAATCCTGTACTTGTCCCCAAAAAGGGAACAAATGAATTAAGAATGTGCGTTGATTACACCGGCTTGAACAAAGCATGTCCCAAAGATCCGTTTGCTTTGCCTCGCATTGACCAAGTCATTGACTCGACGGCTGACTCAGAACTTTTGTGTTTTCTCGATGCATACTCAGGATACCATCAGATCAAGATGAGAAAGTCAGACCAATTGGCCACTTCGTTCACTACTCCATACGGCATGTTCTGCTATGTTACGATGCCCTTTGGGCTGAAAAACGCAGGTGCTACATACCAGCGAATAATGCAACGTTGCCTGCACGACCAAATTGGTCGGAACGCACGCCTATGTGGACGATATCGCGGTGATGTCTAAAAAGTCAAACAACTTAATCTCCGACTTGAAAGAAACCTTTGATAATCTCTGGAAATACAACATGATGCTTAACCCTAAGAAGTGCGTCTTCGGGGTTCCTGCCGGCAAATTGTTGGGTTTCATCGTTTCCCAGCGCAGAATCGAGGTCAACCCGGAGAAAATCAAAGACATCTTAAACATAAACCGTCTGACATGCCTAAAGGACATTGAACGACTAACAGGTTGTGTTGCAGCAGTTAGTCGGTTCGTCAGCCGACTTGGAGAGAAGGCTCTGCCGCTGTACAAGTTGTTGAAGAAGGCGGACAAATTCACATGGACGGACGAAGTAGATGCAACATTGAAGCAGCTCAAGGAGATTCTTTCCTCAGCGCCCATCCTTGCAGCGCCCATCCTTGCAGCACCCATCCTTGCAGCGCCCGAGCCTGGCGAGCCCCTGTTAATCTACATGGCGGCAACCAACCGGGTAATCAACATCGTCGTCGTGGTAGAGCGGAAGGAACCAGGCTATGAGCACGAAGTTCAACGACCAGTTTACTATGTGAGCGAGGTCTTGACGTAGTCCAAGCAGCGATACCCGCACTACCAGAAGATAGCTTATGGAGTATTCCTTGCTTCTCGGAAGCTGAGGCACTACTTTCAGGAGCACCCAATCACAGTGGTGAGCAAGACTCCACTGTCCAACATTATCAACAACAGCAACACTACGGTAAGGGTCACGAAGTGGGGCATTGAACTAGCCGCCTTCGAGATCACCTACAAGAGACGCGACGCTATCAAGTCACAAGCCTTGGCGGATTTTGTTGCAAATTGGACGGAGATGCCAGATGCTACTCCGTTGCCGGAACCAGAGTATTGGGTGATGCACTTTGACGGATCAAAGATGCTCAATGACTCGGGGGCTGGTGTATTGCTACAGTCACCAACAGGGGACAAGCTACACTATGTTCTGCAGATCCACTTCGAGGCTACAAACAACATGGCGGAGTATGAAGCACACATTCACAGACTACGTGTAGCCAAAGATATTGGCATCAAGCGCATAGTTTGCTATGGAGATTCCGACTTGGTTGCCTAGTAGGTGGCTGGCACCTGGAATGCGCGGAACCCTATGATGGCGGCATATCGAGATGAAGTGGACGAGATAGCCAAGAGCTTCTTGGGTTACGAATTCAAGTATGTACCTAGGGAGCAAAACAAGGCGGCTGATCTGCTATCTAAGCTTGGATCAGGGCGCAAGCGAATTCCGCCAGGAGTTTTCCTAGAGCATCTGCGCACACCATCCGTGAAGGGAGCCGACATCGACAACCCGGATAGAGCCGACTCTTTCGTCAACATGGTGACAAAGGTCCCTCCGGCTTGGACAAAACCGTTCATGGAATATCTCGAACACGGAACTTTGCCCGACGATGAGGTCGAAAGACGGCAAATAGTACGACGAGCAAAGGGTTATACCATAATCAATGGGCAACTCTACAAAAGGAGCACTACCGGTGTATACCTAAAGTGTGTTTCCCAGCTAGAAGGTATGGAAATCCTACGCGAAATCCATCTCGGAGATTGCGGGCATCACGCCGCTCCTCGACCGTTGGTCGCGAAAGCCTTCTGGCAAGGATTCTACTGGCTGACCGCGAAGGTGGACGCCAACAAGATGGTTGAGACATGCATGGGATGCCAGTATATTATGCCCGACAACCACATGTTCCTGCTGAAGAATTGCGAACAATACCAATAACTTGGCCATTTGCAGTCTGGGGGCTAGATGTGGTGGGACCGTTAGAGACGGCACCATGTGGGTTTACGCATCTGCTAGTAGCAGTTGATAAATTCACTAAATGGATAGAAGCTAAACTCATTAGAAAGCTTGATGGGGCAACTGCCCTCAGGTTTATCCGGGATCTAGTGGTGAGATTTGGTCTCCCACATAGCATTATCACCGACAACGGCAGCAACCTGTCACTCGGAGAAGTGGAGGCTTATTGTTGGGAGAAGGGCATCCGACTTGACCTTGCATCTATGGCACATCCACAATCCAACGGTCAGGTTGAGCGAGGCAATGGATTAATTCTGCAGGGAATCAAGCCACGTCTTGAGGCACCGCTACATAGAGCAGCTGGAGCCTGGGCGGAAGAATTGCCATCTGTGCTGTGGAGTTTACGAACTACACCCAACAGATCCATCGGCTACACCCCTTACTTCATGATATATGGAGCAGAAGCCATCCTGCCTTCCGACATACTTCACGATGCACCAAGAGTTGCCGCCTACGACGAAGATGAT
Source organism: Avena insularis (assembly GCA_023614405.1). Lineage (NCBI taxonomy): Eukaryota > Viridiplantae > Streptophyta > Magnoliopsida > Poales > Poaceae > Avena > Avena insularis. Next base: position 394,021,873 of record CM042695.1, read on the forward strand.
GTTGAAGAATCCAGAGGCCTAGATGTGGACCTTCTCGAGGAGGAGCGCATTTTGGCATGCCAAAGATCCGCCATCTACCAGCAGAAGCTACTCTGCTACCATAGTCGCCGCGTTCGGCATCGCTCATTTAAAGAGGGGGATTTGGTGCTCCGACTTAAGAAGAAGAAGTCACACAAATTATCCCCGCCATGGGAAGGACCGTTCATCATAAGCAAGGCGCTACTCAATGGGTCTTACTACCTCGTTGACAATTGTGAACTGAAGGATAGACCCAACAAGGATCATAAGCGTAAGCGACGTGACCCAGATGATGACTACTCGGAGCTTGATCGGCCATGGAACATAGCACAACTACGTCCTTTTTACACTTAGCATTTTTATCTAATTGTGTACTTCTTATATGATCAATGACATAAAGATCTCTGGTTCATTCATATTTGTGAGTCTTTTACCTCCTTTAGTGTTCATTTTTGGATCATGTAAAACCTTTATGCACAAGTTTTGTGATTGCACTTGTGAAAATTCCGCCTATGAGCGTTAGCTTAAGTTTTCTGGTCTACACGTTCTTTGTCGTTTTTATGTGGATTCTGGAGTAGTGACTTTCGGCACTCATTGTCGGCGATTTTGTGCTTTGGTTATTGACGGTGCCATTGGGCATCATCACCTGAGCGCATGGTTCCGACAACGAGTCTTCCGACTCACGAAAAGTCAAGCATAAGAACCAAAGTAATGGATAAGCCAGCACTTGCTTAAAAAATATATACATGCTGGAAATTAGTTCTTAAGTAGCAGGACATACAACATTGTTTTCCGCCTTAAGTTACATAAATAAGTTTTTTCCGCATACGCATCAAAGGTGAAACAAATATTACAATATTGTTTTTCATTCCTTTGGCGCAGGCGACTTGGAAGCAGCGTCATCAGCAGCAGGAGAACCACCCTCAAAGTCGGCGGTGTGAAGAGACTCGGAGGAGCTTTGGTTGCCGCCATCGATGGTGTTCATCGGCACGAAGACGTTGATGTCGACCAAGTCGGCAACTCTAGTGTCATAACCCGCGAGTGATGAAAAGATAGATTCATGGTTAATCTCTTTGCCATCGTCATCCACGTCGGGTATGCCAGAGGTTACCGTGTCGATGTCGGCATCTTCATAGTGTTCCTTGACCATGGACAGCGCCATCCTTGCACCAGCCCGTGCACATGAAGCTTTCCAGCTTGTGATACGCTCGGGGGCTCGACGCAGAATCTCCAAGTACTTCGCCACAGAGTCCGATGCCTTGATATTAATTTGGAGGGGCTTGGCAATCTCTTTGGCTTGCGTGATGGCGGTGTTGATGAAGTTACAGGCAAGAACCATGCATTCCTTGGCTGGAGGAGGCGACCGGGTTAAACCCATAGGAGCTGCAAATTCTGACAAGGAGCACATGAGTTCAAAAGTTCAGAGTATCTAGACTACAGAAATCCAAGACGGAGAAAACTTACTGAAGATGCTGGCCTCATCTTGCCAGAGGGTGTCCGCCAATGATTCTTTCTCTTGTTGGAGGAGCTTATACGCCTCATTATGGCATTGATTCTGCTCATCGGCAGCTTTCTTCTGATCTCTTAAGATCGAGATCTCCTCCTTCAAGCGATTGATCTCCTCGGTGGAGGAGTCCTGCAGGACCTTCATTGACTCCTCATGCATTTTCAGCATGTCCTTCCTCTCCTGCTTAAGAATTTTGTTCTCGCTATCCAGCTCTTGAATGTGCTTGGATTGCTCGACAATATTCTTGGCCTTGGCAATGGTTTCTGCAAGTCGGACAAAGCAAAGTACACAGTGAGTACTCGGAGAATATGGGCACAAAACCAAGTCGGAATGCGAAAAAGAAAACAGACGCTTGCTCTTGGTGATCTATTCCTTCAAGAAGGCAGTTTTACCCTTTTCAGTTTCCAAGTCTGCGCGCATCTTCTGGTACTTGTCGTTGGCCATGCCCCTCCGAGCATTCTCGTTCTGTGGAAAAAAGGAAAAAATTAAAACGTTGTTTGGTCTGCTTGGAGCATCTAGCCGGAAAATTTCCACCTAGACGCTCGAGGGCTACAACGAGAGTTTTTGACTTAGCAATATGCTTAGCTTTTCTTTAAGCTTCTAGTCAGAACTAATTTAGTTTACGATTAGAAGCTTGGAGGCTACAGTATAAAGTTTTTAACTCGGATATATGCTTAGCTTTTCTTTAAGCATCTAGTCGGAACTAATTCAGTTACAACTAGAGGCTTGGGGACTACAGTATTGAAATTTATAAACACTGCGTATGCTACTCTTAAAGCATTTAGTCGGAATAATTCATTCCACCTATATGCTTGGGGGCTACAGTGAGAGGTTTTCTAACTTAGTCACTCTTAGAGCATATAGATGCAAAGACCTATGGTTTTCCGTCTACATCCTCGGGGGCTACAGTGGGATACTCATTTGAAATGCAAAAGGCAAATAAAACTTACAAGTGCAATGATCTTGAGGTTGGTAGCGCTCTCGGGCAGCAGCTTGCCAAAGGATACACTGTTTCCTTGCAAGATTTCTGCTTGTCGGAGGAGCTCCTCTAGACCGCATGTCGGAGATGTCGGCGCCGCACCTGGAACCAGAGCAGTGCTACCCGGTGTAAGCACCAGATAGACTATCTTCGGATACTCTATGGTTTTCTTGGGTGCGGGGGGGGGCACCTACGGCAGAAGTACCAGCTTCCACCACCGCCTTATCGCTACCGATGGCATCCTTAGCCGGAGCTTCAACCATTTGGTGGGCGGCACTCTCCTGCGTCGCCTGCTCGCCAACAACAGCAACCTCGGTAGAGGCACCTGAGTCCACTTCCATGGCGGAAGGGCCAGATGCTGTAGGGGTTCGTAGCATGGAAAACAAAAATTTTCTATCGCATGCAAACAAACAAGCCAAGATCTATCTACTAGATTGTAGCAACGAGTCGATGGAATAACTCACCCTCGAAGATTCCAAAGTGTTTAACGAGAGCGATTCGTGGGTGATGTAGTCGTACTTTTCCGATCTCAAGATCGTCAGAGACGATCCTTCGGCGCTGCGTTCAAGCAGCTCCCGATCGGTCACACGTTCGATTGACGAAGACCTTCCTCTCCTTGTTCCAAAGAAAATGGAGGTTGTAGCACTCTCCTCGCGATTCCTAAAGACAACGGGTGGTACCGAGGTAGAGGGAAATCCCGAGGCTTCGCCTTAAGCGCGAGTATGGTGGAGCTTATGAGAGAGGCTATTAGTGGTCTAGTAATTAGACACACCAATTAGAGGGCTCTAAACCAATTAGAAGGCTCTAAACCGAAATAGCTCTAAACCGGGGTCTAGATCTAGGGTTTAGTTTAGAGGATAGGAAACTTGTGTCTAGAGGAGGAGGCCCTGCCCCTCCTCTTATAGGTGGGAGGTCCGGCGGCCAAGGGGAGGAGTTCCTCCCCAACTCGGCCTTGGGAGGTGCGCCGGCCAAGGGGAGGAACCCTCCTCCAACTCGGCCTCCACCAATCCTCCTCTTTTCCCACTTCCCAAAATTGCTGTTTGACTTTCAAACTAGTCGTTTGACTTTTCAATTTAGGATTTAAATAAACCCTTTATTTTGGACAGCGAGAATACTTAGTACATGATGCAATCATTCCAATATGTAATGACACATTCATGTACCCTTCCCCGAGTGCCGGACATTCCGGACCTTCTAGAATGTTCCGATGAAAACACCTAACCATTCCCCAACTCAAACGGACTTTCCTTATATGAATCTTATTCTCCGGACCATTCGGATCACCTCGTGATATCCGGATCCCATCCGAGACTCGAACAACATTCGGTCTCTTTCTCATAATACCATAACTACTCAAACAACGTCAATCCTTATGTGTCTCCCTACGGTTCGTGAATTATGCGACATGATCGAGACACTTCTCAACAATAACCAATAGAGGAATCTGGAAATTCATATGGCTCCCACATACTTCTACGATTACTTTGATCGAATGAACCATTTACATACGATACCAATTTCCCTTTGTCTCACGATATGTTACTTATCCGAGGTTATGATCATCGATTCTCGCATACCTAGTTCAACCTTATTCTTGATAAGTACTCTTTCTCGTTCCGTGATATGTGATCCCTTGTGACCCAGTCACATGCTTGCAAGCTAATTGGATGACATTTCACCGAGAGGGCCCAGAATATCTATCCGTCATGTGGATGGACAAATCCCACTCTTGATCCATGTGTTTCAACCAATACTTTCCTAACACTCAATGCCACCTTTATAGCCACCTGTTACGGTGTGGTGTTTGATGACATCAAAGCATCCATCCAGAAAGGTGATATGCATGATCTCATGGTCGAAGGAATTAGGTTACTATGTATCGTGAAAGCATATAGCAATTGAACTATTGAAATGACTTGATCTTTATGCTACGCTTATCTATAGGAGTATGTCCACCATATCATTCTCCTAACGATATGATCTTGTTGTTGATAACATCTCAATGTTCATGACAGGGAAACCACAATCATCAATCAACCAACAAGCTAGTGAAGTATAGAGGCTATACTAGGGACTTCAATTTAAGTTTACAATTCACACAAGTATTAATGTTTCCTTGTTAATACTATTATAGCATGAATATAAACATTTATCATAAACACAAAGATATAATAATAACTACATTTATTATTGCCTCTAGGGCATATCTCCAACATTCTCCCACTTGCACTAGAGTCATCTCATCTATATTACATGGTAATATACCTAACACCAATGGCAGTTTGTTGTTTGTCATGTTTTGCCCTCGGAGAGGTTTAGTCAACGGATCCGCCACATTCAGATCTGTGTACTTTGCAAATCTTTATATCCCCATCTTGGATATGTTCTCGAATAGCGTGAAAACGCTTGATATGCTTGACTTCTTGTGTGACCTTGGTTCTTGCGCATTGGCTATGGCGCCCATGTTATCACAGTAGATAGACATTGGGTCCAGCGCACTTGGAACCACACCCAGCTCTGTAATGAACTCTTTCATCCATATCGCTTCTTGTGAAGCCTCCGGCAGCCATGTATTCCGATTAGGTTGAAGATCTCGCCACAACGCTTTGCTTTGCACTCCTCCAGCTAAGCTGCACCATTCAAAATAAATACGTATCCAGATTGTGATTTAGAATCATCCGGATCGGTGTTCCAACTAGCATCGGTGTAACCATTAACAACGAAATGTTCATCACCTCCATAAGAAAGAACCATATCCTTAGTTCTTCTCAAGTACTTAAGGATGTTTTTGATCACGTCCAATGATCCACTCTGGATCACTTTGATATCTGCTAGTTAGACTAACAAAGATATGCGATGTCGGGTCTAGTACATAGCATGGCATACATTAGAGATCCTATGGCTGAGGCATAGGAGTCTTACTCATCTTTTCTCTATCTTACGCCGATGTCGGACTTTGAGTTTTACTCAAGGTCGTATTAAACATGGGCAAGAACCCTTTCTTGCTATCTTCCATTCCAAACCTCTTTAGAACTTTGTCCAAATATGTACTTTGTGACAATGATATTTGGCGTTTCGATCTATCTCTATAAATCTTTATGCCTAATATGTAAGTTGCTTCGCCAAGATCCTTCATTGAAAAACTATTATTCAAATATTCCTTGACACTATTAAGAAGGTCTACATCATTCCCAATCAACAATATGTCATCCACATACAGTATTAAGAATGCTCTGAGCTCCCACTCACTTTCTTGTAAATACAAGCTTCTCCATAAGTTTGTATAAAACCAAAACTTTTGATTACCTTATCAAAACGTTGATTCCAACTTCGGGATGCTTGCTTCAATCCATAGATGGACCGTTGAAGCTTGAATACCTTGTTAGCATCTTTAGGATCGACAAAACCTTTGGGTTGTATCATATACAACTCTTCATCAATGTCTCCATTGAGGAATGCTGTTTTGACATCCATCTGCCATATCTCATAATCATAATATGCAGCGATTGCTAACATAATCCTCACAGACTTTAGCTTCGCTACCGGTGAGAAAGTCTCATCGTAGTCAACTCCTTGAATTTGTCGAAACCCTTTGCGACAAGTCGAGCTTTATAAACGATAACATTACCATCAGCATCTGCTTTCTTCTTGAAAATCCATTTGTTCTCGATGACCTTTCGGCCATCGTAAGTCCACCAAAGTCCATACTTGGTTTTGTACATGGATCCAATCTCGGATTTCATGGCTTCTTGCCATTTATTGGAATCTGGGCTCATCATCGCTTCCTCATATGTCTCGGTCATCGGTGTTGTCCACCAACATGACATTCATAACGGAATCATACCAACTGGAGTGGTACGAGTTCTCGTTGACCTCCGAGGCTCAGAGCAACTTCAACGAAGTTTCATGATCACCATCATTAGCTTCCTCTCTTATTGGTGCAGGCACCACAGGAACTTCTTCCGGTGCTGCGCTACTCGCAATTTCGAGAGAAGGTTCGACAACCTCCTCGAGTTCTACTTTCCTTCCAGTCACTTCTTTCGAGAGAAATTCCTTCTCTAGAAAGGATCCATTCTTGGCAACGAAGATTTTGCCTTCGGATCTATGATAGAAGGTATACCCAATAGTTTCCTTCGGGTATCCTATGAAGACGCATTTTTCCGCTTTGGGTTCAAGCTTGTCCGGTTGTAACTTCTTTACATAGGCTTCGCATCCCCAAACTTTAAGGAACGACAATTTAGGTTTCTTCCCAAACCATAATTCATACGGTGTCGTTTCAACGGATTTAGACGGTGCCCTATTTAAAGTGAATGCATTTGTTTCTAATGCATAACCCCAAAATGATAGTGGCAAATCTGTAAGTGACATCATAGAACGAACCATATCTAAGAGAGTTCGATTCGACGTTCAGACACACCATTACGTTGTGGTGTTCCCGGTGTCAATCTGAAAGTATTCCACATTTCTTTAAATGCTCGCCAAACTCGTAACTTAGATATTCACCTCCACGATCAGAACGTAGAAATTTAATCTTCTTGTTACGTTGATTCTCTACCTCACTTTGAAACTCCTTAAACTTCTCGAAAATTTTCGGACTTATGTTTCATGAAATAGATATACCCATATCTACTCAAGTCATCCGTGAAGGTAAGAACATAACGATAACCATCACATGATGCTACACTCATTGGACCACACACATCGGTATGTATGATTTCCAATAAGTCCGTAGCTCGCTCCATCATACCGTAAAATGGAGTCTTAGTCATTTTACCCATCGACATGCTTCGCATCTTTCAAGTGATTCAAAATCAAGTGATTCAAGAAGTCCATCGAATGGAGTTTCTTCATACGCTTCACTCCAATGTGACCAAGACAGCGATGCCACATATAGGTCGAGTTATCGCTTGATTTCAATCGTTTAGCTTCAATGTTATTAATATGTGTATTTCTACTATCGAGATTCAACAAGAATAGACCATCTATCAAAGGTGCATGTGCGTAAAACATATTACTCATATAAATCGAACAACCATTATTCTCGGATTTAAACAAGTAACCGTCTCGCAATAAACAAGATCCTGATATAATGTTCATGCTTAACGCAGGCACCAAATAACAATTATTTAAGTATAAAACTAATCCCGATGGTAGATGAAGAGGTAGCGTGCCGACCGCGATCACATCAACCTTTGATCCGTTTCTACGCAGATCGTCACCTCGTTCTTCACTAGCTTCCGTTTATTCGCAGCTGCTTTGAGTTACAAATATGAGCAACCGAACGTATCAAATACCCAGGCACTACTACGAGTACTAGTGAGATACACATCAATAACATGTATATCAGATATACCTTTCTTCTTGATGTTGCCGTTCTTCAAATCCGCCAAGTACTTTGGGCAATTCCGCTTCCAGTGACCTACTCCCTTGCAGTAAAAGCACTTTCGATGTCAGGCTTGAGTCTAGCCTTGGTCCTCTTAAATCGGCGTGGCAGCTTTCTTACCACCCTTCTTGAAGTGTCCCTTTAGCTTAGACTTGCCTTCCTTGAATTTGGTGGTCTTATTGACCATCAACACTTGGTGCTCTTTCTTGATCTCCACTTCTGCAGATTTCAACATAGCAAATAGTTACGCAACTCTTTGTTCATGTTACGCATGTTGTAGTTCATCACAAAGTTCTTGTAACTTGGTGGTAGTGATTGGAGGATCACGGTAAACCCCAAAGTATTAGGAATCACTATACCCAAACTTTGGAGTTTATTTGCGTGCCTGGACATCTTAAGCACATGCTCCTTGGGAGCTACCCTCTTCCATCTTGCGGTTAAAGAACTTTTCGGAAGCTTCATAACTTTCAATTGCCGCATGGGTCTCAAAGATTAATTTGAGATCCTCGACAATATCATATGGATCGACTCTTCAAACCTTTTACAAGCTCGATTCTAAACCATACAAGATAGCACCTGAACTATGGAGTCTTGATTCTTAGGCGAGGTAAACATTCTTTACTTCATCGGTAGCATCAGCAGTGGGTCACCTAGCGGTGCATCCAGCACATAGGTCAAATTACCGGTGTGAGGACAATCCTCAAATTGCGGAACCAATCCATGAAGTTGCTTCCATTGTTTTTCAACTTTTCTTTCTCTAGGAACGCATTAAAATTGATGGTAGGGGCTGCCATTGATCTACAACATATTTGCAATAGTTTAGACTAAGTTTATGACAAATTGAGTTCAAATTAATTAATGAAATTAAACTAGGTGAACTCCCACTCAAAACAACATCCCTCGCATTGTTTTAGTGATCACACGAACCAAATCCACTACATCAACACCGATCATCACGAGAGTTGATATAGTTTTAATGGCGAACAATCATCATGTTCATCATATCTACTATATGATTCATGCTTTACCTTTCGGCGATCCGTGTTCCTGAGGCCATGTCTGTACATGCTAGGCTCGTCAAGATCAAACCTTAGCTTCCGCATAAGCAAATCTGGCTTGCTTACGTTGTATTCACCCGCGGAATCAAAGACACCCGATCATCACGTGGTGCTTGAGCGCAAGCTTTGGCATCGGTGCATACTAAGGGTGAACACTTTAGAACTTGAAATTTATGTGCATGAGGGATCATCTTATAATGCTACCGTCGTCTACTAAGCAATACAAGATGCATAAAGGATTAACATCACATGCAATTCATAATATGTGATATGATATGGCCTTTCTTCTTTGTGCTTCCGATCTCCATCTTCAAGCACGAACATGATCTCCATCATCACCGGCACAGCATCAAGGTCAATGATGCTTCTTCATGGTTGTCGTCCACCACGCTTCAACTATTACAACTATTTTGAATAGAACCTTGGTCTTAACGAAAAATTAAAGACAACCATATGGCTCCTGCGTTGCCAACTTACAATAAGGAACATTGCATACATCAAATATAATCACAATCATGGCCATATCACATCACGCACACCTGCAAAACAAAGTTAGACGCTTCTACTTTCTTTGCATATTTTACGTGGTTTGGGGCTTTCCATAAGTGTCGTTCTAACTTACGAACAAGAACCACAACATTGATACTAGCATTGTTGATCACCCGTTGTAAATTGGATCTTTACTATGCTAGGAGAAAGCAGCACCCATAAAGCCACTTATGCAAAACGAGTTGCATGTCAAGCGTGGAGCAAGTCTCATGAGCGATGTCATGTAAGGTTAGCCGGCCGCTTCATCCCAACATACCGCAAGATGCAAAGTACACAAAAGCAATCTACAATAAAAGCATCAACGCCCACAATGACCATTGTGTTCTACTCGTGCAACAGATCTACATATAGACACGGCTCTGATACCACTGTAGGGGTTCGTAGCATGGAAAACAAAAAATTTCTATCGCATGCAAACAAACAAGCCAAGATCTATCTACTAGATTGTAGCAACGAGTCGATGGAATAACTCACCCTCGAAGATTCCAAAGTGTTTAACGATAGCAGATTCTCGTGGGTGATGTAGTCGTACTCTTTCCGATATCAAGATCGCGTGAGCGATCCTTCGGCGCATTCCAGCGCTCCTTGATCGGTCACCGTTAAATTTTCGTGAAGACCTTCCTCTCACTTGTTCCAGGCAGCGGAGGTTGTAGCACTCTCCTCGCGATTCCGGCAGCACAACGGCGTGGTACCGGAGGTAGAGGGGAAATCCCGCAGGGCTTCGCCTTAAGCCGGTGCGAGTATGGTGGAGCTTATGAGAGAGGCTATTAGTGGTCTAGTAATTAGACACACCAATTAGAGGGCTCTAAACCAATTAGAAGGCTCTAAACCGAAATAGCTCTAAACCGGGGTCTAGATCTAGGGTTTAGTTTAGAGGATAGGAACTTGTGTCAGAGGAGGAGGCCTGCCCTCCTCTTATAGGTGGGAGGGCGGCGGCCAGGGAGGAGTTCCTCCCAACTCGGCCTTGGAGGTGCGCAAGAAGGGAGGAACCTCCTCCAACTCGGCCTCCACCAATCCTCCTCTTTTCCCACTTCCCAAAATTGCCGTTTGACTTTCAAACTAGCCGTTTGACTTTTCAATTTAGGATTTAAATAAACCCTTTATTTTGGACAGCGAGAATACTTAGTACATGATGCAATCATTCCAATATGTAATGACACATTCATGTACCCTTCCCCCTCCGGAGTGCCGGACATTCCGGGACCTTCTAGAATGTTCCCGATGAAAACACCGGAACCATTCCCCAACTCCAAAACGGGACTTTCCTTATATGAATCTTATTCTCCGGACCATTCCGGATCACCTCGTGATATCCCGGATCCCATCGAGACTCGAACAACATTCGGTCTCTTTCTCATAATACCATAACTACTCAAACAACGTCGAATCCTTAAGTGTGTCTCCCTACGGTTCGTGAATTATGCGGACATGATCGAGACACTTCTCCGAACAATAACCAATAGAGGAATCTGGAAATTCATATGGCTCCCACATACTTCTACGATTACTTTGCGATCGAATGAACCATTTACATACGATACCAATTTCCCTTTGTCTCACGATATGTTACTTATCCGAGGTTATGATCATCGGTATCTCTGCATACCTAGTTCAACCTTGTTACTGATAAGTACTCTTTTCTCGTTCCCGTGATATGTGATCCCTTGTGACCCAGTCACATGCTTGCAAGCTAATTGGATGACATTTCACCGAGAGGGCCCAGAGAATATCTATCCGTCATGTGGATGGACAAATCCCACTCTTGATCCATGTGTTTCAACCAATACTTTCCGAACACTCAATGCCACCTTTATAGCCACCCTGTTACGGTGTGGTGTTTGATGACATCAAAGCATCCATCCAGTAAAGGTGATATGCATGATCTCATGGTCGAAGGAATTAGGTTACTATGTATCAGAAAGCATATAGCAATTGAACTATTGAAATGACTTGATCTTTATGCTACGCTTATCTATAGGAGTATGTCCACCATATCATTCTCCTAACGATATGATCTTGTTGTTGATAACATCTCAATGTTCATGACAGGGAAACCACAATCATCAATCAACCAACAAGCTAGTGAAGTATAGAGGCTATACTAGGGACTTCAATTTAAGTTTACAATTCACACAAGTATTAATGTTTCCTTGTTAATACTATTATAGCATGAATATAAACATTTATCATAAACACAAAGATATAATAATAACTACATTTATTATTGCCTCTAGGGCATATCTCCAACAGATGCCTCCTTAGCTTGTGAGCTTGTCGGGGCAGACGAAGGCTTGACGGAGGGAGTGGCAGGGGCGATGGCGGGAGATGCGTCACGATGCAGCATGTCCTTAATGGTTCTAGAAGCCCCCAATTTGGAGGTCTTCTTCAGGCTGGTCGTGGCTTTCTTCCTGAAACGTGCAAAATGCATAAGTACAGGAGCAAGAAAGATAAATAGACAATGTCGGAGAGAAAGAATCTTACACAAGTGTGGGTGCTTTGGCAAAGGGGATCCCGGTAATCTTTCTTTTCTCCGCCTCCAGGGCGGCGGTAGTATTTTTGGAGGCTCCACCCTCCGTCTTCTTCTTCTTGCCTCCGTCGACAGCGTTAGAGGTGGAGCTCTTCCGCTTTCGCGCCAATGGAGCATCGTCGTCGGACACGACCGTGACTTCCTTCATCTTTGGATCATAGATTTGGGCAGACATGCTGTCCTCCTCTAGATCGTTAAGCTGTTAAGTGAGAAGTCACCGTGTTAGACGAGATGACATTTTCTAGATGGAAGAACTGGAATATATGTCATACACGGAAAATAAATAACTACCTTTGGGCACTTGCCGTCTACGAACATGTCGTAGGTGATGGTGAAGCCACGCTTCTTGTCCTTCACCTTGACGATGTACTTGAGGCGGAGCTTGACGGAGTCACTCAAGAAGTTGTCCACGGAGATGCGGAGGCTATCCCTTCTATCGCTGGTATACTCGTGCATGAGCTTCGCGCGGTGCTGCAGAGGTTGGATTCGCCTGATGAACCAACACATGGCTAGGTCCAAGACGGTCAAACCCGTCTCTACGAACCATTCTATCCGCCTTATGGCGCGGGAAGCATCGAGGTCGGAGGGAAAGGAGGCCTGGGATCTCCATGACGAGGCTTCAGCGGCGGCTTTGTCAACAAAGTCCGGGTACGTTACTTCTCGGCCGACCAGAGAGATATCTAGGCCGTAGAAGTAAGTATGCTGCCAGTTTTTGCAGGACTCGTGACCGACGATGTCGGGGAACCGCCGGTCAGGACGGATCTTGAAGCTTATGGTGCCGCAATTTCTGAGTTCGTCCTTACTGGCTCCGGCTTCACACTTGACGGTGAAGAAATACACGAAGATATCTAGCCTAGGCTTAATCCCTAGGTAACCCTCACAGAGCGCCGCGTAATTGCTAAGTGCTAGGATGCTGTTGGGAGAGAGGTTCTGGGGCTGGACTCTATAGTGGTTTAAGACGGAAAGGAAGAAGTTGGAGATAGGCAGGGAGACGCCGCGTACCAGTTGGGCTTTGAGGTACACTATTTCTCCAGCTTGGGGAGAAGGTGTCACCTCGCCGGCCGACGCCGCCCGCCAGGCGAGCCCCTTCGTCGCAGGTAGGTAGCCCTCGGCAATCAGCTCCTTGATGTCGCGGTCCGCGATATTCGAACCGCGCCAATCGCCCTTGTGAGAGTCAAGCTCCTCCTCCAGTGGCTCCAGCGCCGCTGGATTATGGTCGCCGCCGGTGGACTCGACCACCGCAGTGATGGGGATGACCAGGCCCTCTAGGGGCACGACGATGGAGCTCGCCGGCTTCACCGCGGCTTCACTCGACACCGCCATGGAAGGGGTAGTGCTGCTGCTAGCCATGGAGTGAATTTGGAGGTGACTGGCGAGAATTGGGGCTAGGGTTTTTCGCGAGTTTGCGCGGAGAGCTCGAGGAGGCACACGCTGGAGGAAGAAGACGATGCGAGGAGAGAATGAGGTGAAAAGTAAAAAGTTCCACCGCAGTTACTATTTATCATCTCCAGTATCAAGATTCGTGCAGCTTGATCGGACGGTTGCCAGCGTGATACGCAGCGTGTTACGTATCGCTCGCGCGGGAAAATCGGACATGATTGCGTTCTCTGCATGTGTGAGTTAGGAGGCGTCGCTGACCTACGTCTACGTCGTCCTAGCTGACATAGGCAGATGAGCCGTCACATCGGAAGATTCTGGCATAGACGGATCCAGTCCGGCTACTGAGAAGTACGATGGAAGATTCAGCATTTCTCCGGCTTACATATTGAAGACGGAGAAAACCTTGCAGGGTTCTTTGGGAGGACTATAAGATATTGCTTGACGATTTACCGACATCCATCTAGACGGAGCATTCAGCGTGAAGAGGCAAGACGGCGCAAGATCTCGGAGTTCTCCAGGGGCTACTATTGGGGATATGCTATATGGGTATCCTCATAGCATGTCTCCTATCCGGATAACCCGGATGGCCCACAGTTGGTAGCATGGCCCATGGCCTCTTGGCGTGATTAGATGGATCCAGAAGGGAGGCCAATGCCGGATAAAGGAAGGCTACGGTTGGATTCACCGACGTACCCGGAGCCTTGGAGTACAAGACACGCAAGACTGGTAATAGTCGGTATAGGACTCTGTAACCTGTCCGGCTAGGACTTTTCCCTGTAACCCTAGGACCTGGCGATTATATAAGTCGGGCCTATGGGAGCCTTTAGGGAACAATCTTAGACGACCAAGTATCGATTCATACAACCTCGCACAGCGAAACAATCCCTGTAACTCGACGTATTGCCCTTATAGTGATTTATAGCAGGAGTAGGATTCCGTCACCGTTGTGGGATCTGAACCTGGGTAAGCTGTGTTACCTCGTACCCGTCAACCGTCTGAATTCCCCCACGTCTCTAAACACGCACTGTGAGGACCCCTCCATGGCGTACTCGTCGGCAATACCACGACAACAACACCAATGGAAGATTAAAAGTACCACCCGACCAAACCTCTACCAATGTTCCTTGAAATAGTTGCACCAGGTCCGGCAGCACTCTTAACTGCACTGCGCAAGCACAAGATCAGAATTAGACCTATATTAAGCAACGAACTTAAGTATGTAATCAATAGTAGGTAACAGCTGCACTCTTGGAAGTCTGGATGAACATAATATAAGGGTATAAAAACTATTTTTATCTAAAGGAGCACAATAACATACAACCTTAAGGACGTGAAAGATAACATAGATACAAATAAAAATAGACCTGGAGAACTAAGTTCCAACTATATGAGAAGTGCAAGAATTTTTCATACACGGTTCTTCATATGAACATGGATACAGATGTAAAATAGACCCGAAAACTTCTAACCAAATGTAAGAAGAACAATACTATCAATTATAAAAAGGGTTCAAATGGGTACGGACAGGGTTAGGGTCATCAACCCACATGCCACTTTCTTTGTAGAGAATTACGCACACAAATTCACCCGCATAACACTTTTTTAAATATAATCACACACCTCAAGTAATAGTCAGTGTGTTAATCAATTCTATCTGGTTGAGGCTACCATGAGAGGTGATGTAACAACACACATGTACTAAATTCATGTAAGTTGGCAGGTGCCAAAGAGATGGAACAAAATAAGACCAGATGTGTCAACACCATAAATAATAATTTGGCAAAATCCATAGCGTCAGAGGCAATGCAAACGATCTCCTTGGCAGAACCGAAGCCAACAAACTCCATAAATGACAAAATAATGAGTGTAAATGTTTGCTGAGAGACAAGAGAGAGGTAAGAACATGCTAAGAAAAGCTAAATTAGATACAATTGTACAATTAAACCATCAGAAATGATGGATAATAAGTATAAATTAAGAGTTTGCATTAGTTACGATGACTCGATGGACACATGAATACTTAGTGGCAAGATGAGCTGAACATCAGGTACATCCAATATGCACAATAATAACAGCATAACCAATGATAGATTGGCGGATGGTATGCGAGAAGAAAAAATACAAAATGAGAGCTATAACAGATAAAAATGTGTAAGAAAGACCCAAAATGACAAGGTAACAGTCATGACAAATACAATGATAGTAGAATATGATGCTTTCTGCCTTAAGCCAAATAATATCGGCCAAATAATTAGATGCAGGAGCAACACCTGTAAAAATCATTACGTGTTATTGTAAACAATTCGAGTTAAATGAAAAATGCACCCTTTTAATAGAAGAGGCAAACCACATGCAAAAGGAAATTTTTTATGACCTAGGGTCAAGATTTCAATGAAGATGATTTAATACTTGGTACTATGAAGAAAATTGTGTAATTTGTTAGCTGAAACTTCATACAATCGAAACTGAAAAGCCTAATAGCTTTGACCAATGTTAATTCAATGATACATTCACGTTCCTATTTAAGACGTATATATCTTACTTATGAGCATTGTGAGCATATCATTTCCATGCTAGCTTGTAAAATGCTAGGAACAAAAGCTATAATGTGATGGGATCAACAAATACAATCAACTTACACAATTAGGAAAACATATACTTCTATTTTCAACTGAAACACAAAACTCAAAGTAAGGGCTGCTACTTTTACCACTCGTCTTCAGGCTAAGTTACATATCAATGAATTTAAGAACATCATTATTATGCTACAACCTACATACCCCCATATAAATATCAATGCACAAATAGATTTCTAAAAAGATGGAAATTAGCATCCATCTATACAAAAATAAATAGACACGCAAATATTCATCTTTCTAGCACTTTCTAGTATAATTAATACATAGCAGATATCGTTTCTTGCTAGCTTTTCACAAATGTAACCTTTGCTTGCTATTTGAGCACCCAACGTTTCACTAAATCAAGAAAAATGAATTACCATAAACCAAGCAACGGGGAACACAATGAGGTTATAATATGGTTCACTGATACATCTAGAATTGGTAAAATCCACACCGCTGCCATCACCCCTGGAAGATGAACACCACAGGGAAACAAAGAAAAGAGGCAAATATGCATGCAGTAAAACAAGGTGAGAAAAATCAAAAGGAGAAAGGAGGCACAAAATTATGGAAGCGCATCCGGCATATGCAGCAAGGGACGGGTCTGACGGCAACAGCGGGCCAGCAGGAGAGGGCAATCAACATTAGAAGAGAAGCGCCACCGTGGACATCCACGTCCCCATGTGTCACCACCGTCGAAGGCCCCCTAGAATTTTCATGGTTAATTTAGGAGGAAGGGGACAAACTGAAATTGATGACGACGTGGCCTAGACTGAGGGGATTCGTGAGTGTGTGGCTCCATGGATCCGTGCGCGGCAATTATGGCCCACAAGAAGCGTCATAGAAACGCAGCGGGCCAGAACCAGCGGCACAGCGCGTGGCAGATGGCCTCAGCGCACGCAATGACGACTACACTTAAGGAATTAGATAATATCTAATATATACAATGCTTGTTAGGTATAGAAAGAATATCCACGCTTATGAAAGATGTCTTTCTTTTGTCTACACAACATTTACTCCTTAACATTGGTCCTTCAATCATTCTCTTGTATAACTATAATCTTATGCATGGTGCGATCACAACTAAGAGCATATTTACGCCGATTCTTAAAATCCAAGTAGAATCTGAATTTTCAGTGCACAATATTTTGCATTATACTAAAAGGTTCCCCTATAATATCAATTGGAGATTTTGGCTCACTGTTTTAGTTTCAAATAATTCTGGGAAAAGCATTCTTGGTTCAAAATTGTTGACTCAAATTATATGTAGGAAATCCGTCATGCTAATCGACAAAAAGCAAAACTACCACATGTATGAAAATCTGAACTTTATATAAGTGACTGAACTTTGCTAGCTCATTCAGGTAATTTTCTCGGATCAACTGTGCATAGATTAAAATGAAAAGAATTCTCAACTCTCTCTAAAGTTTAATTTCAATTCTTCTCAACACAAAACGAAATTGCCTTCACATATAGTCCGTGTCACTGAATCACAATATCGCCTTGTCGGCCAGACGTTCTCCATAAAAATAATAGTTTTAATACAACATCTCAAAAAGGTATTCCAATACATGGTTTTATAGTTCTCTAGACTCTCCAAAAATTTATCATTGTATTCGGCATGTGTGACATGTAACACAAGAAAAGGGGCACTACATGCCAAAATTTCACGTCCTAAACTTCACATATGAGCCTATCCTAAGTTAGCGCATTTACCTATACCTTTTTATCACTATTATTACAGTGCAGACAGTCACTTTTGCAAGCCATGAGACACTTCGATTCAGTACATCACAAAAAAGCACCATGATACAGTAAAAATATAAACTGGGGACAAAAGAATCAAATAAAAATTATTTAAGTGACATAATTCTTGGCCATATTTCTAAGCATTTGGATTAACACTGGACTATCTTCTAAATCAGCACACAAATAGAACATGTTTATTATGACCAATGTGAACTCGAAAGTTGTTCTTACACCTCAAAAAAAGCGCCATGATACTGTAAAAATATAAACTGGGGATAGAAGAATCAAATTAAAAATTGTGCAAGTGACTTAATTGTTGGTCATATTTATAAGCATTTGGATTAACACTGGACTATCTTCTAAATCAGCACACAAAATAGCACATGTTTATTATGAGCATTGTAAACTATAGAGTTTTCTCATGTGTTCTTCAAAGTATTTGACCGTAGCATCAAATATTAGTAATTTCAATACACACGAGGCAACTGTTCCAAAAAATAAATCAGTGCTAAAAATTGACATATGGAAAGATAAGAGGACACAAACTAAAAGGTACCGCGTACAGACCTGCGTGTCAGTGATGACAGCGAGTCGGCAGGGCATGGAATGTTGTAGGACAATGAAAGATGCAGATCGTACCAGAGCAGAAACCAAGGGAGCCGAGTCAGGCAGCCGAGCTAACGGACGGACACAAAGAGAAGGACCGAGGTAGGCAGCAGACGACGACAGCCGAGCTCTCTAGATTAGGATAATCTGGAGAACCCCAAACACCTCGTCGCGGCATTTGTAGCAGTAGTTGTCTAGGATGCAGAAGGCCACTCGGCCAGCCGAATAAGCTAGACGGCTGCAGCTGCCAGCGCGCTACTCCATTGTTACAGTAGCGAAGTTGTTGAATCTGAAAAATCAAGAAATCAAACAATCACAATATAGTATTTCAATTTACATTATATTTGTCACAGATTTCATTAGTTCTCTATCATGTACCATCTATCTCTCAAGATGTGATGCTACCATATACCAGAAAAGATACTAAATAATAAAGGAAAAAATAATTGATCATCCAAGCAAGCACACCTTTCTTTGCATTAGGGGCCATGCGAAGAGCACCTCGTGGCTAAGGCTTTACCACCATCATCCCAAGCTAGCTAGAGTTCTCAGCACACTTAGAGCCTGTTTGATTTAAAGGATGTTCAAATGAATTCTATAGGATTCCTATTTATAGGAATTTTTCCAATAGGGTGTGTTTGTTTTAAAGGAATAAATCCTTTAAAATTTCTATGCATGGCTTTCCTACATTATAATCCTATAGGATTTCTAACAAGAGGTGAGACCTCTTGGAAAAATTCCTTTATGTTTTGTGTCTATGACAACTATGACATGTACCTAAATCCTATAAAATTTCCTGCGGTGCAATCAAACAACTTATCTTACAGATTCCTGCATTTTTAATTTCTATAGGATTCTAAATGCCATGCCATTATATTCCTACACTTTTCCTATTCCTGTGTCTTATAAATCCTTTAAATCAAACAAGCCCTTACACACATTACGAAAAGAATGGCATGATCCCATCAGCGAGACAGAAAACAGGCGTAGGGTCGAGGACGGAGCGCTGCGTCGACGGAGCGTTGTCGGCCAGCAGCAGCCCTTCACCTCTTCGCGGCACTGGCTGCTCGTTTGGAGGAACAACCCGTTGTCGTCCTTCTCCCAGAAGGACGGTCACCAGAGCAGGGACAGCCGGGCCTCTCTGGATTGGACCGCCGACATGCGGAGGCAGCAGGAGAAGGGTTGCGCCACATAGGAGGACGGTGTGCGTGGTAGAGGAGCAGGAGATGGCGAGGGATTCCTGGGGTCGGCGGTGACGTTGGATGGCAGGAGAGGGGCTAGGGTTTGCGCGTGGAGGCAATTGTAGGTGCAGGGATACTTCTCTGGAGGGGGAATCGAATAGGGAGAGGGCGACATAGCTGCGTCGGCTAGCTGTTGGGCTGGGGAGGCCGATGGCGCGGGCATTGGTTGTCGGCATTGTGGTCGCGGGAGTACTGGATAGGGTCGTTGTCCACCCAACTTTCGACCCAACCAACAGCGCCCAGACCAAAAAAGGGAAAAACAAAAAAAAAGAAGAAAACTAACCTCCAAGAGGAAAGGAATGGCTCCACGGCGACGCAACTCAGACTCAGCGGCAGCAGACCAAGAACAGCGCCCCCGCCTTGAATCTCATGAAGGAAGAACCGCACTCCTACCAAGAACCGCGCCGGCGCCTCGAATCCCCAAGTCTCCAATCCCACGGAGGAAGAACAGAGGAAAAACAACACCTCCTCTCCAGTCCCATAGCCGAAGAACACTACCTCCTCTCCAATCCCACACTGTCCCCAATCCTCCACCGGCAAGAAAAGCAAGAAACTCAAAGCGGTCAAACCAAGAAGATAACAAGGCAACACCGTACTCCATCCCAAGGACTGAACAAACCCAGAAAAAACCCACCCAGACTACAAAGAGGCTGGCAAACCGGGCCCTAAAGAAGCAGTCCACATGTTAGCCAGGAAAAAAACATGCACGCGCGCTCCGGCAGAACTCCCGTCCGCAACAGCTGTCGAAGCGTAGCAGCGACAGAACCACACGTCACAAGGCCCACTTTCAGCGAGAAAAAAAACAGACCCACATGCAGAGAGAAGGCGTCGCACGATGCAGCTCAAATCGCTGAAAATCCGTCCTTCGTCTCACGCTTAAGTCAGAGAATAATGTTCAGGGTGGCGTAAGCCCGCCGTAGTTACGCTAAAAAAACAAATCCAGGACAATTAGCAGCCGCCAACACTGTTTTCCAAGCATTCGCCTGGACAACTGATTCCAGCAAAGTTTCTTTTCCTAACTTGCAGAAAAGGGAGCGCAACGGGTTAGAACAAGAATAATAGTATAGCCAACTGCTGACAATAAGGTAGTGCCATATCATCTATAGTCAATCAAATAGTCAATATATACAATAACAAGCTATAGAAATTTACTACTTTATTAATAATTGGTCCACCATTCACTCACAAAGTGCCTAGGAGCACGTGCTAGAGCTGGCTCTTGCATGAGAGCCCACTCTACTTCTCTTTCCTCTTCTCTCTCTTCCAACTCAGCACAAATATACTATTTAATGTCTTATTGCCAGCTGATGTCATCTTATTATACTTGCTCTTAGGACGGATCACTCCCGTTTCCTCGGCCGACCAATCATTCGTTGGCACGTCTCTTCTCTTCATGGTCTGGTGACCACATTTAGGATCGCTAATATGGCCTCGTGTCCTCTTTGCCAATCAGAAGTGTATATGGGGAAGAAAATATTATCCCAAAGAGATGCAATGTTATTCACATTGAATTCAGTGGACAGAAAATGTGAAATCTTTTTTTCGAAACGAGACAAAAGAGTTGCCTTTTCATACAACTCAACACAACACGCCGGCCCGAGGCCGCACTCCACACAGGTCGACCACCAAGACGCCCAGGCAAACAAGGTCGACACCTAAACACAAACACCTCAACGCGGAGGCAAAGACCGGAGCCGCTGCTCCGACATCCACGTTGACCCCGGGGCCACACTCCTTCTAGCCGAAGACGAAAACGCTAACGCAAACCACCAACACACTCCACAGGTCCCTCCGGCCGGCGGAACATACAAAGCGAGGCCTCAAGAGGCAAAACGACGCAAAAGCGCCGCACTCGCCCAAACCCACAAGGGATCAAGGGTTTCCCCCGGAAAACCCGAGCGGAGGGGCGAACACACCGCTTCGACGACGACTTCAAGAAGCACACGGCGCCCAAAGGCGTCACCGTCGTCGGTCCTAGCCAGCCGCCAGGACAAGGCTTTCGCCCAGCAATGAGTCGCAAACCACGCGCCCGCCTCGAAAGGACCGGCCAAACCACCACACGCCGTCCGTCGTCGAAGCCTCAGCAAGGAGCAGCCAGATCTAGCATCCCGCACGCCGCAACGCCTAGGCTCCACGTCGCCGCGACGAAAGCCACCGTCCGGATCATCACCGCTTCCCGAGAGAAAGTGAAGGGTTTCGCAGCATAGTAAATCAAAATTTTCTACGGAAGCGAACAGAGGGAAAGCCAAGATCTAATCTAGGAGATGCAAACAACGAGAGAGATTGGATTAGATCTTCATACCCTTAAAGATTCGCCTGTTGAACGTTAAATCGGAACGTGGGTGATGTAGTCGCTTTCTCCTCCTCGCGATCCGATCCGATCTAGCACCACAAGTGGCGGTGCCTCCGTGAGATGCACACGTGCAGCACCTCGACGTCTCCTCCTTCCTTGGACCAGCAAGTATGGTGGAGAGATGGATTGGATCTACAACACGACGGCGTGGTGTATATGGTGAAGAATTTCTGCAGCAGGGCTTCGCCTACAAGCAGTCGGGAGGGAGAGAGGAAGGGCAGCAGGGCGGCTAGGGTTGGAGGGGAAGGTGTGTCGGGTTGGTGCGCCCCCACCCCTCCTTATATAGAGGGGGGGCGCAGCCCTAGCCCCTCCTACAAGCCCAATCTCTAGTTTAAACGATTTAAACTTATCCCTTATCCAGAAATTCTATCTCTAGTTTAAACGAGTTTAAACTTATCTAGAATCGGCTGGGCCCTATGGGGCCTTGTGCCCCTGGCCCAATGCGGCCAGTACACTCCCTCATAGGCCCATGCCCCCTCCCGGAAGGTGGGACCACGTTGGCCCCCTTCCGGAAGGTTCTAGAAGCTTCCGGTACAATACCGATTAATCCGGAACAATTCCGAAACCCAAAAACTGCACTGCCTTATATGAATCTTATTCTCCGGACCATTCCGGAACCTCTCGTGATGTCCCGGATCCCATCCGAGACTCCGAACAAAAAATCATAAACCAAGTATCCAATCTATCCTAGCGTCGAGACACGTTAAGTGTGTGACCTGCGGGTTCGAGAATATGCGGACATGATCTTCTATCAATAATCAACAGTGGGTGCAGGCACCCATATTGACTCCCACACATTCATCGATAATTATATCGGATGAACCATGATGCCAGGATTCAATCAATCCCATATATATATTCCCTTCGTCTCGCGATATTTTACTTGCCCGAGATTCGATCGTCGGTATCGTCATACCTAGTTCAATCTAGTTCACAGCAAGTAATTTACTCGTTCCGTAATCCGATATAACTTTGTGATTAACTCCTTAACCACATGCTTGCAAGCGGTGTTGATATCGATTACGAAAGTGGGCCCAAAGTATATCTCTCCGACTTGGGAGGGACAAATCCCATCTCGATACATACAACCCAATGATACTTCGATTACGAGAGACACCTTTATGGTCACCCTCTCATAGGATGACGTTTGATGACCTCAAAGCTTTTCTTCCGATACCAGGGAGTTGTATTATCTCATGGTCTAAGGAATACAATATTTGACATAGGAAAAGCTTCGCAAAGATGAACACAAAGATACGATCTAATTGCTTCGCTTAGTTTGGGTCTGTCCACCATATCATTCTCCCAATGATATGATCTCATTATCAATTGACAACTCATGTCTATGGTTAGGAAACCTTAACCATCATTGATCAATGAGCTAGTCCATAGAGGCGTACTAGGGACACGGTGTTGTTCACAAACCACACAAGTATTAATGTTTCCGCTTAATACAATTCTAGCATGGAATATAAACTTTATCATGAACAAGAATTATAATAATAACATCTTTATTATTGCCTCTAGGGCATAATTCCAACTCCCACTTGCACTAGAGTCAATAATCTAGTTTATATTTGGCAACAATCTCACACCCATGGCAATCGAGGTGCTGATCATATTTTACACGTGGAAGAGGTTTAGTCAAAGGATCGACATTCAGATCTGTATGTACTTTGCTGATCTTGAGATCTCCATCCGCTATATAATCTCGGATTATATGAAACTTGCGGTTGATATGCTTGGTTTTTGGATGATATCTTGGTTCCTTAGCGAGTGCTATGGCGCGGTGTTGTCACACAATATCTCCAAGGGTCCAATGCACTTGAACCACGCCAAGCTTCGATGATGAAGTTTCGATCCAAACTCCTTCACTTGGCCTTCGGCAGCCATGTATTCCGCTTCTCTTGTAGATCCCGCGATCACGCTTTGCTTGCAGCTTCTCCAGCTCACAGCCTCCATTCAAAATATACACGTATCACATACGAGATTTATGATCATCCTTGTCGGTGTAAACTAGCATCGACGTAACCTTTACTGACGAGCTGTTCATCACCCCATAGACTAAGAACATTTCTTTAGTTCTATTTAGGTACCTTAGGATGTTCTTCACGGCTGTCCAAAGGTTCCACTCCTGGATCACTTTGATATCTCGTCGCAAGCTAAGAGCATTGGACACATCGGTCTAGTACACAAGATGGCATACATGATGAAGCCTATGGCGAGGCATAAGGCACTTTGCTCATAGCTTCCCTATCATTTACCGTAGTTGGACCTCGAGCCTTGCTCAATATCTTACACGACAACATAGGCCTCGAACCTTTCAATGACTTATCCATTACGAACCTTTTCGAACTTTGTCTAGGTATGTACCGCTTAAAGCTATCAGGCGTCTTTGTCTATCTCTATAGATTTTGATGCCCAATATATAAGCAGCTTCACCTAGGTCTTTCATTGAAAAACACTTGTTCAAATAACTCTTCACGTCGTTAAGCATGTTGATGTCATTTCCAATAATCAATATGTCATCCACATATAGTACCAGAAACGTCACCGAGCTCCCACTCACTTTCTTGTAGATGCAAGCTTCGTAGCAATTTGGAACAAATCCAAAGCTCTTGATCACTTGATCAAAACGAAGGTTCCAACTCCGAGATGCTTGCTTCAGTCCATAAATGGAACGTGGAAGTTTGTATACTTTATCAGCATCCTTAGGATCGACAAAACCTTCGGTTTGCATCATATACAACTCTTCATCAATGTTGCCATTGAGGAAAGCAGTCTTGACATCCATTTGCCATATTTCATAATCATGAAACGCAACAATTGCTAATAAAATCCGAATGGACTTAAACATCGCTACGGGAGAGAAAGTCTCATCGTAGTCAACACCTTGAACTTGTCGAAAACCTTTCGCAACAAGCCGTGCTTTATAGACGGTAACATTACCATCCGCGTCCGTTTTCCTTTTGAAGATCCATTTGCACTCAACGGCCTTTCGGTCGCTAGGAGGGTCCACCAAAGTCCATACTTGGTTTTCGCTCATGGATCCCAATTCGGATTTCATGGCTTCTAGCCATTTCTCAGAGTCTGGGCTCATCATCGCTTCCTCATAGTTCGTAGGTTCACTGTCTTCTACTAACAAGACAGTCAAGACAGGGTTGCCATACCACTCAGGAGGGGCACGTGACCTTGTCGACCTGCGACGTTCAAGATGACATCGTCCAAGCTTCATGATCCTTGTCATTAGCTTCCTCTATTGTTGGTGCAAAGTGACTTGGAACAATTTCAGGTGCTGCGCTACTCTCCAATTCAAGAGAAGGTTCAATAACCTCGCCTAGCTCTACTTTCCTCCCACTCACTTCTTCGAGAGAAACTCCTTCTCAAGAAAGGAACCGTTCTTGCGACAAACACTTTGCCTTGGTTCGTGATAGAAGGTATACCCAATAGTTTCCTTAGGGTATCCTATGAAGACACATTTCTCCGCTTTGGGTTCGAGCTTGTCCGCATCAACTTCTTGACGAAGCTTCGCATCCCCAAACTTTAAGAAACGACAACTTAGGTTTAGCACCAAACCAGTTCATACGGTGTCGTCTCAACGGATTTAGATGGAGCCCTATTTAAAGTGAATGCAGCGTTTCTAATGCATAACCCCAAAATGATAACGCAAATCAGTAAGAGACATCATCGATCGGACCATATCTAATAGGTTCGATTCGTGCTCGACACACCATTGCTGTTGTGGTGTTCCGGTGGCGTGAGTTGTGAAACGATTCCACTTGCTTTGAGATGCGTGAGAAAATCATAACTCAAATATTCGCCCCATGATCGGATCAGAAACTTAATCTTTACATTTATGGTTCTCCACTTCATTCTGAAATTCTTTGAACTTTTCAAACGTTTCAGATTTATGTTTCATTAAATAGATATACCCATATCTACTTAAGTCATCGGTAAAAGTGAGAAAATAGCGATATCCACCGCGGCAAAACACTCATCGGTCCGCATACATCGGTATGTATGATTTCCAACAAGTCCGTTGCTCGCCCATCATACCGAGAACGGGTTTTGATCATCTTGCCCATGAGGCATGGTTCGTGTGTCAAATGATTCTAAATATAGAGACTCCTCAAGTCCTTCAGAATGTAGTTTCTTCATGCGCTTTACACCAATATGACCTAGACGCATTGCCACAAATAAGTAGTATTATCACTATCTACTTTGCATCTCTTAGCCTCAATGTTATGGATGTGTGTTTCATCCCTTTCGAGATTTAGAAGAAATAAACCATTCACAATAGGTGCATGACCATAAAAGATGTTACTCATATAAATAGAACAACCATTATTCTCCGATTTAAATGAATAACCGTCTTGCAATAAACAAGATCCAGAAATAATGTTCATGCTCATCGCAGTACATAATAACACTTATTAAGGTTTAAAACTAATCCCGAAGGTAAAACTAAGGAGAGCGTGACGGCCATCACATCAACTCTTGATCCGTTGCCAAGCGCACCTCATCCCTCGTAGTGCCGCTCATTCCGTAGCTCTGTTTTGAGTTACAAATATTAGCAACCCAACCAAAGATCAAATACCTGTGCACTACAACGAGGGCTAGTAAGGAAAACATCAATAACATGTATATCAAATATACCTTTGATGGTGCCGACCTTCTTGTCCGCTAAGTACTTGGACATTATGCTTCCAAAGTGACCCTTGTCCTTGCAATAGAAGCACTCAGGTCCGCTTAGGACCAGACTTGAGCTTCTTCTCAGCAGGGGCAACGCGCTTGCCGCCGCCTTTCTTGAAGGGCTTCTTTGCACCTTTACCTTTCTTAAAGGAGGGCTTGTTGACCATCAACACATGATTATCCTTCTTGATGTCCACCTCCGCAGCCTTCAGCTTTGCGAAGAGCTCGGTGATCGTATCAGTGGAACCAATCTGATTATGAGTCACTACAAAACTTTTGTAGCTGGGAGGGAGTGATTGTAGAACCCTGTCAATCTTGAGCTCCTCTGGAATCTTGCAGTCCAGTTGCTCAAGGCGTTGAGTGTAGCCCGACATCTTAATGGCGTGCTCACTAACAGAACTCCCTTCCTCCATCTTGCAGTTAAAGAACTTCTCGGAGATCTCATATCTCTCGGTCCGAGTGCGAAACATGGTTTTCAGCTCCTCGAGAATCTCAAAGGGCCCGGATAGTTTTCAAAACGATTTTGAAGTTCCGGTTCCATAGCAAACAACATGGTGCTCTTAATCACACCATAATCATCTTTGCGCGACTGATAGACAGCTTTCTCATCAGCCGGCGCAGTTGCAGCAGGGGGGTTACCTAACGCTTTCTCAAGGACATAGTCCTTTTGTCCGCCAGACAGAATGATTCTTAGATTGCGGAACCAGTTGGTGAAGTTAGACCCATTGTTTCTAAGCTTTTCTTTCTCAGCAAAAACGTTGAAGTTGAAGTTGGACTTGGCCATGTGATCTACAGTATTTGCAAGTACAATTTAGACTATGTTCATGATAAATAGTTCAACTTAATCAAATTACTAGATGAACTCCCACTAAATTCAACATCCCTCAAGTTGTTTAGTGAACACGATCCAAATTCACCACACCTAATCCGATCATCACGAGAAGAGATGTGGTTTCAATGGTGGACAACGAAGTGTCGATCATATCATTCATATGACTCATGCTTAACCTTTCGGTTCATGTGTTCTGAGGCCATGTCTGTACATGCTAGGCTCGTCAAGTTAGACCCAAGTATTTTCGCGTGTGCAAATGGCTTGCACCTGTTGTATGTGAGCGAGAGTCTATAGCACCCGATCATCACGTGATGCTTGGACACGACGAACTTCATAGCGGTGCATACTTGGGGAGAACATAGTTTTATCTTGATCTTTAAGTGAGGAATCATCTTATAATGCTACCGTCGCGATCTAAGCATAATAAGATACATAAAAGGATAAACATCACATGCATATAACTTTATGTGACATGGTATAGCCAATCTTCGCGCAATGATCTCCATCTTGTGCGTTCTCCATGATCTCCATCACTCCACCATGATTGCCTCCACCACGAATAGCAACTACAACTATTGCTAACTACTTAGCGATAAAGTAAAGCTATTACATGGCGTATAAGAAGTTGACTCAGGTCATACACAATTATAAAGACAACCATATGGCTCTGCCGTTGTGTACTCATCGACAAGCAAGTCGTGAAACATTACAAAACATGATCATCGCATACAATATACACATCACATCTTGGGCCATACCATATCACAGAAAACACTCCCTGCAAAAACAAGTTAGACGCCTCTACTTTGTTGTTGCATGTTTTACGTGGCTCATGGGAGTAGATGCTAAGAACGATTCTTACCTACGGAAAGCCACAACGGTGATATTATGGTTGCCAAACTCCGGTGTTAATCCCATGACAACTATAGTGAGAAATCGACATCCACCACGCATGTGTGGTACAAGCCACACGTCAAGTGCGAGCCGGTCTCATGAACGACGTCGCGTAAGGTTGGCCTGGACCGCTTCAATCTCACTATCCCGGCCATAAGAAGAACACAAACAAGAGGCTTGCAACAGAAAACATCAACGCCGCAACAACCATGTTGCGTTCTACTCGTGAAACACATCTACGCATAGATCTAGTTCGATACCATCAAGGGTTTCGGCATAGTAAATCAAAATTTTCTACTAAGCGAGCGGAGGAAAGCCAAGATCTAATCTAGGAGATGCAAACAACGAGAGATTGGATTAGATCTTCATACCCTTGAAGATTCGCAGTGAGCGTTAACGCCGGAACGTGGGTGATGTAGTCGCATTTCGCTTCTCCTCCTCGTGATCCGATCCGATCTAGCACCACAAGTGGCGGTGCCTCCGTGAGATGCACACGTGCAACACCTCGACGTCTCCTCCTTCCTTGGACCAGCAAGTATGGTGGAGATATGGATTGGATCTACAACACGACGGCATGGTGTATATGGTGGAGAATTTCTGCAGCAGGCTTCTACAAGCAGTCGGGAGGGAGAGAGGAAGGGCAGCAGGGCGGCTAGGGTTGGAGGGGAAGGTGTGTCGGGTTGGTGCGCCCCCACCCCTCCTTATATAGAGGGGGGCGCAGCCCTAGCCCCTCCTCCAAGCCCAATCTCTAGTTTAAACGATTTAAACTTATCCCTTATCCAGAAATTCTATCTCTAGTTTAAACGAGTTTAAACTTATCTAGAATCGGCTGGGCCCTATGGGGCCTTGTGCCCCTGGCCCAATGCGGCCAGGACACTCCCTCATAGGCCCATGCCCCCTCCCGGAAGGTGGGACCACGTTGGCCCCTTCCGGAAGGTTCTAGAAGCTTCGGTACAATACCGATTAATCCGAACAATTCAAACCCAAAAACTGCCTTGCCTTATATGAATCTTATTCTCGGACCATTCGGAACCTCGTGCTGTCCGGATCCCATCCGAGACTCAACAAAATTCATAAACCAAGTATCCAATCTATCCTAGCGTGGAGACACGTTATGTGTGACCTCGGGTTCGAGAATATGCGACATGATCTTCTATCAATAATCAACACGGGTGCAGGCACCCATATTGACTCCACACATTCATCGATGATCATATCGGATGAACCATGATGCCAGGATTCAATCAATCCCATATATATATTCCCTTCGTCTCGCGATATTTTACTTGCCGAGATTCGATCGTCGGTATCGTCATACCTAGTTCAATCTCGCTTCACGAAGTACTTTACTCGTTCCGTAATCCGATATCACTTTGTGATTAAATCCTTAACCACATGCTTGCAAGCGGTGTTGATATCGACACGAAAGGGGCCCAAGTATATCTCTCCGACTTGGGAGGACAAATCCCATCTCGATACATACAACCCAATGATACTTTCCGATTACGAGAGACACCTTTATGATCACCCTCTCATAGGATGACGTTTGATGACCTCAAAGCTTTCTTCCGATACCAGGGAGTTGTATTATCTCATGGTCTAAGGAATACAATATTTGACATAGGAAAAGCTTCGCAAAGATGAACACAAAGATACGTGTTGGAGATATGCCCTAGAGGCAATAATAAATGTAGTTATTATTATATATCTTTGTGTTTATGATAAATGTTTACATTCATGCTATAATAGTATTAACAAGGAAACATTAATACTTGTGTGATTTGTAAACTTAATTTGAAGTCCCTAGTATAGCCTCTATACTTCACTAGCTTGTTGGTTGATTGATGATTGTGGTTTCCCTATCATGAACATTGAGATGTTATCAACAACAAGATCATATCGTTAGGAGAATGATATGGTGGACATACTCCTATAGACAAGCGTAGCATAAAGATCAAGTCATTTCAATAGTTCAATTGCTATATGCTTTCTGATACATAGTAACCTAATTCCTTCGACCATGAGATCATGCATATCACCTTTACTGGATGGATGCTTTGATGTCATCAAACACCACACCGTAACAGGGTGGCTATAAAGGTGGTATTGTGTGTTCGGAAAGTATTGGTTGAAACACATGGATCAAGAGTGGGATTTGTCCATCCATATGACGGATAGATATTCTCTGGGCCCTCTCGGTGAAATGTCATCCAATTAGCTTGCAAGCATGTGACTGGGTCACAAGGGATCACATATCACGGAACGAGAAAAGAGTACTTATCAAGAACGAGGTTGAACTAGGTATGCAGAGATACCGACGATCATAACCTCGGATAAGTAACATATCGTGAGACAAAGGGAAATTGGTATCGTATGTAAGTGGTTCATTCGATCGCAATGTAATCGTAGAAATATGTGGGAGCCATATGAATTTCCAGATTCCTCTATTGGTTATTGTTCGGAGAAGTGTCTCGATCATGTCCGCATAATTCACGAACCGTAGGGGAGACACACTTAAGGATTGACGTTGTTTGAGTAGTTATGGTATTATGAGAAAGAGACCGAATGTTGTTCGGAGTCTCGGATGGGATCCGGATATCACGAGGAGATCCGGAATGGTCCGAGAATAAGATTCATATAAGGAAAGTCCTGGAGTTGGGGAATGGTTCCGTGTTTTCATCGGAACATTCTAGAAGGTCCCGAATGTCCGGTAAGACCGGAGGGAAGGGTACATGAATGTGTCATTGTAAGTTGGAATGATTGCATCATGTACTAGGTGTTCTCGCTGTCCAAAATAAAGGATTTATTTAAATCCTAAATTGAAAAGTCAAACGGCTAGTTTGAAAGTCAAACGCAAGTTTTGGAAAGTGGAAAGAGGAGGAGAGGAAGCCTGAGTTGGGAGGGATTCCTCCTCCCCAAGGCGCACCCAAAGGCCGAGTTGGGGAGGGACTCCTCCTCCCTGGCCGCCGCCCTCCCACCTATAAAGGGAGGGGCAGGGCCTCCCTCCTAGCACACACAAGTTCCTATCCTCTAAACTAAACCCTAGACCTGAACCCCGGTTTAGAGCTATTTCGGTTTAGAGCCTTCTAATTGGTTTAGAGCCTTCTAATTGGTGTGTCTAATTACTAGACCACTAATAGCCTCTCTCATAAGCTCCACCATACTACCGCTTAAGGCGGCTGCCTCATGATTTCCCTCTCCTGCATTACGCCACAGTTGTCAGCTGGAATCGCGAGGAGAGTACTACAACCTCCGCTCACTGGAACAAGGAGAGGAAGGTCTTCGTCGAAAACAACGTGACCGACTACGGAGCGCTGCGAACGTATACCGGAAGGAT
Organism: Avena insularis; assembly: GCA_023614405.1. Taxonomy (NCBI): domain Eukaryota; kingdom Viridiplantae; phylum Streptophyta; class Magnoliopsida; order Poales; family Poaceae; genus Avena; species Avena insularis. Next base: position 394,053,599 of record CM042695.1, read on the forward strand.
CGTCTACGCGATCTTGAGATCGGAAAGAGTACGACTACATCACCCACGAGAATCTGCTCTCGTTAAACACTTTGGAATCTTTGAGGGTGAGTTATTCCATCGACTCGTTGCTACAATCTAGTAGATAGATCTTGGCTTGTTTGTTTGTATGATAGAAATTTTTTGTTTTCCATGCTACGAACCCCTACAAAGGGTATCGAGCCGTGTCTATATGTAGATCTGTTGACGAGTAGAACACAATGGTCATTGGGGCGTTGATGCTTTTATTGTAGATTGCTTTTGTGTACTTTGCATCTTGCGGTATGTTGGGATGAAGCGGCCCGGGCTAACCTTACATGACATCGTTCATGAGACTTGCTCCACGCTTGACATGCAACTCGTATTGCATAAGTGGCTTTGCGGGTGCCTGTTTCTCCTAGCATAGTAAAGATCCAATTTACAACGGGTAATCAACAATGCTAGTATCAATGTTGTGGTTCTTGTTCGTAGGTTAGAACGACACTTATGGAAAGCCCCAAACCACGTAAAATATGCAAAGAAAGTAGAGGCGTCTAACTTTGTTTTGCAGGTGTGCGTGATGTGATATGGCCATGATTGTGATTATATTTGATGTATGCAATGTTCCTTATTGTAAGTTGGCAACCGACAGGAGCCATATGGTTGTCTTTAATTTCTGTTAAGACCTGCGTGTCTATTCAAAATAGTTGTAATAGTTGAAGCTGGTGGACGACAACCATGAAGAAGCGTCATTGACCTTGATGCTATGCCAGTGATGATGGAGATCATGTTCGTTTGAAGATGGAGATCGAAAGCACAAAGAAGAAAGGCCATATCATATCACATATTATGAATTGCATGTGATGTTAATCCTTTATGCATCTTGTATTGCTTAGTAGACAACGATAGCATTATAAGATGATCCCTCATGCACATAAATTTCAAGTTCTAAAGTGTTCACCCTTAGTATGCACCGTTGCCAAAGCTTGTCGCTCAAGCACCACGTGATGATCGGGTGTCTTTGATTCCGCGGTGAATACAACGTAAGCAAGCCAGATTTGCTTATGCGGTAGCTAAGGTTTGATCTTGACGAGCCTAGCATGTACGTACATGGCCTCGTGAACACGGATCGCCGAAAGGTAAAGCATGAATCATATAGTAGATATGATGAACATGATGATTGTTCGCCATTAAAACTATATCAACTCTCGTGATGATCGGTGTTGATGTAGTGGATTTGGTTAAATGTGATCACTAAAACAATGTGAGGGATGTTGTTTTGAGTGGAGTTCACCTAGTTTAATTTCATTAATTAATTTGAACTCAATTTGTCATAAACTTAGTCTAAACTATTGCAAATATGTTGTAGATCAATGGCAGCCCTACCATCAATTTTAATGCTCCTAGAGAAAGAAAAGTTGAAAACAATGGAAGCAACTTGGATTGGTTCCGCAATTTGAGGATTGTCCTCACATGGTAATTTGACCTATGTGCTGGATGCACCGCTAGGTGACCCACTGCACTGATACTACCGATGAAGAAAAGAATGTTTACCTCGCTCGAAGAATCAGTACTCCATAGTTCAGTGTGCTATCTTGTATGGTTTAGAATCAGAGCTTAAAAGGTTTGAAGAGTCGGACCCATATGATATTGTCGAGGATCTCAAATTAATTTTTGAGACTCATGCGGCAATTGAAAGTTATGAAGCTTCGAAAAGTTCTTTAATCGCAAGATGGAAGAGGGCAGCTCACGGTGAGCATGTGCTTAAGATGTGCGGGCACGCAAATAAACTTCAAAGCTTGGGTATAGTGATTCCTAATACTTTGGGGTTTACCGATCCTCCAAACACTACCACCAAGTTACAAGAACTTTCTGATGAACTACAACATGCGTAACATGAACAAAGAGTTGCAGTAACTTTGCTATGTTAAAATCTGCAGAAGTGGAGATCAAGAAAGAGCACCAAGTGTTGATGGTCAATAAGACCACCAAATTCAAGAAAGGCAAGTCTAAACAAAGGGACACTTCAAGAAGGGTGGTAAGAAAGCTGCCACCGACGAAGAGGACCAAGGCTGGACCCAAGCCTGACATCGAGTGCTTTTACTGCAAGGGAGAAGGTCACTGGAAGCGGAATTGCCCAAAGTACTTGGCGGATTTGAAGAGCGGCAACATCAAGAAGAAAGGTATATCTGATATACATGTTATTGATGTGTATCTCACTAGTATTCGTAGTAGTGCCTGGGTATTTGATACTGGTTCGGCTGCTCATATTTGTAACTCGAAACAGGAGCTGCAGAATAAACGGAAGCTAGTGAAGAACGAGGTGACGATGCGCGTAGGAAACGGATCAAAGGTTGATGTGATCGCTTTAAGACGCTACCTCTTCATCTACCATCGGGATTAGTTTTATACTTAAATAATTGTTATTTGGTGCCTGCGTTGAGCATGAACATTATATTGGGATCTTGTTTATTGCGAGACGGTTACTTGTTTAAATCCGAGAATAATGGTTGTTCGATTTATATGAGTAATATGTTTTATGCACATGCACCTTTGATAGATGGTCTATTCTTGTTTAATCTCGATAGTAGAAATACACATATTAATAACATTGAAGCTAAACGATTGAAATCAAGCGATAACTCGACCTATATGTGGCACTGTCGTCTTGGTCACATTGGAGTGAAGCGTATGAAGAAACTCCATTCCGATGGACTTCTTGAATCACTTGATTTTGAATCACTTGAAAGATGCGAGGCATGTCTGATGGGTAAAATGACTAAGACTCCATTTTCTGGTATAATGGAGCGAGCTACAGACTTATTGGAAATCATACATACCGATGTGTGTGGTCCAATGAGTGTAGCATCGCGTGGTGGTTATCGTTATGTTCTTACCTTCACGGATGACTTGAGTAGATATGGGTATATCTATTTCATGAAACATAAGTCCGAAACTTTCGAGAAGTTTAAGGAGTTTCAAAGTGAGGTAGAGAATCAACGTAACAAGAAGATTAAATTTCTACGTTCTGATCGTGGAGGTGAATATCTAAGTTACGAGTTTGGCGAGCATTTGAAGAAATGTGGAATACTTTCGCAGTTGACACCGCCGGGAACACCACAGCGTAATGGTGTGTCTGAATGTCGTAATCGAACTCTCTTAGATATGGTTCGTTCTATGATGTCACTTACAGATTTACCGCTATCATTTTGGGGTTATGCATTAGAAACAGCCGCATTCACTTTAAATAGGGCACCGTCTAAATCCGTTGAAACGACACCGTATGAATTATGGTTTGGGAAGAAACCTAAATTGTCGCCTTAAAGTTTGGGGATGCTGAAGCCTATGTAAAGAAGTTACAGGACAAGCTTGAACCCAAAGCGGAAAAATGCGTCTTCATAGGATACCCAAGGAAACTATTGGGTATACCTTCTATCATAGATCCGAAGGCAAAATCTTCGTTAAGAATGGATCCTTTCTAGAGAAGGAATTTCTCTCAAAGAAGTGACGGAAGGAAAGTAGAACTCGACGAGGTTGTCGAACCTTCTCTCGAATTAAGTAGTAGCGCAAAGACCGGAAGAAGTTCTGTGGTGCCTGCACCAATAAGAGAGGAAGCTAATGATGGTGATCATGAAACTTCGGTTGAAGTTGCTACTGAGCCTCGGAGGTCAACGAGAAATCGTACCACCTGCATTGGTATGATTCCGTTATGAATGTCATGTTGGTGGACAACACCGATGACCCCGAGACATATGAGGAAGCGATGATGAGCCCAGATTCCAATAAATGGCAAGAAGCCATGAACCGAGATTGGATCCATGTACGAAAACCAAGTATGGACTTTGGTGGACTTACCGGATGGCGGAAGGCTGTCGAGAACAAATGGATTTTCAAGAAGAAAGCAGATGTCGATGGTAATGTTATCGTCTATAAAGCTCGACTTGTCGCAAAAGGGTTTCGACAAATTCAAGGAGTTGACTACGATGAGACTTTCTCACCGTAGCGAAGCTAAAGTCTGTGAGGATTATGTTAGCAATCGCATATTATGATTATGAGATATGGCAGATGGATGTCAAAACAGCATTCCTCAATGGAGACATTGATGAAGAGTTGTATATGATGCAACCCAAAGGTTTTGTCGATCCTAAAGATGCTAACAAGGTATGCAAGCTTCAACGGTCCATCTATGGATTGAAGCAAGCATCCCGAAGTTGGAATCAACGTTTTGATAAGGTAATCAAAAGTTTTGGTTTTATACAAAATTATGTAGAATATTGTATTTAAAAGAAAGTGAGTGGGAGCTCAGAGCATTCTTAATCGTATGTGGATGACATATTGTTGATTGGGAATGATGTAGACCTTCTTAATAGTGTCAAAGAGTATTTGAATAATAGTTTTTCAATGAAGGATCTTGGCGAAGCAGCTTACATATTAGGCATAAAGATTTATAGAGATTGATCGAAACGCCAAATATCATTTTCACAAAGTACATATTTGGACAAAGTTCTAAAGAGGTTTGGAATGGAAGATAGCAAGAAAGGGTTCTTGCCCATGTTGCCCAATACGACCTTGAGTAAAACTCAAAGTCTGACATCGCGAAGATAGAGAAAGGATGAGTAAGACTCCCTATGCATCAGCCATAGGATCTCTAATGTATGCCATGCTATGTACTAGACCCGACATTGCATATGCTGTTAGTTTAACTAGCAGATATCAAAGTGATCCAGGAGTGGATCATTGGACAGCGGTCAAAAACATCCTTAAGTACTTGAGAAGAACTAAGGATATGGTTCTTTCTTATGGAGGTGATGAACAACTCGTTGTTAATGGTTACACCGATGCTAGTTGGAACACCGATCCGGATGATTCTAAATCACAATCTGGATACGTATTTATTTTGAATGGTGCAGCGATTAGCTGGAGGAGTGCAAAGCAAAGCGTTGTGGCGAGATCTTCAACTGAATCGGAATACATGGTCGCTTCGGAGGCTTCACAAGAAGCGATATGGATGAAAGAGTTCATTACAGCTGGGTGTGGTTCCAAGTCGCTGGACCCAATGTCTATCTCTTGTGATAACATGGGCGCCATAGCCAATGCGCAAGAACCAAGGTCACACAAGAAGTGAAGCATATCAAGCTGCTTCCACGCTATTCGAGAACATATCCGTGATGGGGATATAAAGATTTGCAAATTACACACAGATCTGAATGAGGCGGATCCGTTGAATAAACCTCTCACGAGGGCAAAACATGACCAACACCAAACTGCCATGGGTGTTCGGTATATTACCATGTAATCTAGATTAGATGACTCTAGTGCAAGTGGGAGACTGTTGGAGATATGCCCTAGAGGCAATAATAAATGTAGTTATTATTATATATCTTTGTGTTTATGATAAATGTTTACATTCATGCTATAATAGTATTAACAAGGAAACATTAATACTTGTGTGATTTGTAAACTTAATTTGAAGTCCCTAGTATAGCCTCTATACTTCACTAGCTTGTTGGTTGATTGATGATTGTGGTTTCCCTATCATGAACATTGAGATGTTATCAACAACAAGATCATATCGTTAGGAGAATGATATGGTGGACATACTCCTATAGACAAGCGTAGCATAAAGATCAAGTCATTTCAATAGTTCAATTGCTATATGCTTTACGATACATAGTAACCTAATTCCTTCGACCATGAGATCATGCATATCACCTTTCTGGATGGATGCTTTGATGTCATCAAACACCACACCGTAATAGGTGGCTATAAAGGTGGTATTGTGTGTTCGGAAAGTATTGGTTGAAACACATGGATCAAGAGTGGGTTTGTCCATCCATATGACGGATAGATATTCTCTGGGCCCTCTCGGTGAAATGTCATCCAATTAGCTTGCAAGCATGTGACTGGGTCACAAGGGATCACATATCACGGGAACGAGAAAAGAGTACTTATCAGTAACGAGGTTGAACTAGGTATGCAGAGATACCGACGATCATAACCTCGGATAAGTAACATATCGTGAGACAAAGGGAAATTGGTATCGTATGTAAGTGGTTCATTCGATCGCAATGTAATCGTAGAAATATGTGGGAGCCATATGAATTTCCAGATTCCTCTATTGGTTATTGTTCGGAGAAGTGTCTCGATCATGTCCGCATAATTCACGAACCGTAGGGAGACACACTTAAGGATTCGACGTTGTTTGAGTAGTTATGGTATTATGAGAAAGAGACCAATGTTGTTCGAGTCTCGGATGGGATCCGGATATCACGAGGAGATCCGGAATGGTCCGGAGAATAAGATTCATATAAGGAAAGTCCTGCTTCGGAGTTGGGGAATGGTTCCGGTGTTTTCATCGGGAACATTCTAGAAGGTCCCGGAATGTCCGGTACTCCAGGAGGGGGAAGGGTACATGAATGTGTCATTGTAAGTTGGAATGATTGCATCATGTACTAGGTGTTCTCGCTGTCCAAAATAAAGGATTTATTTAAATCCTAAATTGAAAAGTCAAACGGCTAGTTTGAAAGTCAAACAAGTTTTGGAAAGTGGAAAGAGGAGGAGAAGAGGAAACCGAGTTGGGAGGGATTCCTCCTCCCAAGCCGGGCGCCCACCCCAAGGCCGAGTTGGGGAGGGACTCCTCCCTCCCTTGGCCGCTGCCCTCCCACCTATAAAGGAGGCAGGGCCTCCTAGCACACACAAGTTCCTATCCTCTAAACTAAACCCTAGACCTAAACCCCGGTTTAGAGCTATTTCGGTTTAGAGCCTTCTAATTGGTTTAGAGCCTTCTAATTGGTGTGTCTAATTACTAGACCACTAATAGCCTCTCTCATAAGCTCCACCATACTGCACCGCTTAAGGCGAAGCCTCATGGGATTTCCCTCTACTTCGGTACCACGCGTTGTCTTTGCCGGAATCGCGAGGAGAGTACTACAACCTCCGCTTCTTTGGAACAAGGAGAGGAAGGTCTTCGCCGAAAATTTAACGGTGTGACCGACTACGGAGCGCTTGCTTAACGTGGCGGAAGGATCGTCTACGCGATCTTGAGATCGGAAAGAGTACGACTACATCACCCACGAGAATCTGCTCTCGTTAAACACTTTGGAATCTTCGAGGGTGAGTTATTCCATCGACTCGTTGCTACAATCTAGTAGATAGATCTTGGCTTGTTTGTTTGTATGCGATAGAAAATTTTTGTTTTCCATGCTACGAACCCCTACAATACGATCTAATTGCTTCGCTTAGTTTGGGTTTGTCCACCATATCATTCTCCCAATGATATGATCTCATTATCAATTGACAACTCATGTCTATGGTTAGGAAACCTTAACCATCATTGATCAATGAGCTAGTCCATTGAGGCGTACTAGGGACACGGTGTTGTTCACAAACCACACAAGTATTAATGTTTCCGCTTAATACAATTCTAGCATGGAATATAAACTTTATCATGAACAAGAATTATAATAATAACATCTTTATTATTGCCTCTAGGGCATAATTCCAACAGAAAGAAGAGAGCCCGGGCAGCCTCCACCGCGAGCGGGATCAAAGACGACAGCCATCCTCCGCCCAACCTCAAACGAGATGCCGCAACGCTCCCAGTGCCCACATAGCCTCCGCGCGCGACCTCCACCTGCGTAGCCACAAGTCCCAGCCGGCGTGCCCGCGGGCGCACGAGGTGGACCTAGCCCATAGGGCCCAGATCGGGCCCTGCATGAGCCCATCATGCCTCCTCCCGCATCGGACGACCACCGCCACGCCTCCTGCCCTCCGCTGCACTCCGCCGGAGCACCACCACCGTCCGGGGCTGCCGGATAGGCCACCGCACACCGACGAGCGCCAACGTCCTCCGGTCACCAGCAGGGCGGCCTCCCTCCTTCTCCGCGCGCTGGGAGACCGAGAGAGATAAAACCCCGCCGCCCCCTTCACCGGCGGCTCCCGGCTTTGCCGGGCAGCGGCCTTGGGGGGCGACGAGGGAGGGAGCGGGCGAGCGGGGGAGGGGTGGCGGCGGTGGGGATTTAGGGTTGCTCCCCCCGTCGCCTGGAGGAGACGAGCGGGCGGGGGAGCCTCACACGGTACTGTAACTAGGGGATACCTAAAAATGGTGAAATCTAAGCTGTGGTAAATATGGATGTCTCCAACACTACATAAAATAATGCGAGTACTGATATAATTTCATAGTCATTCAATCTGAATGCTAAATGAAGAAATGGCGTTGTTTCAATTGAACTTTTAGTTTTTCCAACCGATCTTTTTAACTATTCACAACTGATAGAGACGAAGTCAAAGGTTTATGATGAGCAATACACTAAGTGAGGAGAATGATCCTTCTATGCAATTCAAGTTATTTTCAAACAAAAAAATCTTAAAATCCATCAAATGGAAATGAAACCCACAACTCAAGTATAGTATACTTTAGTGACGATATACCAAATCCAAAGAAAATTCCATCAAATCCTCTAAGTACAACTGCAACAAGTCATAACTTACATTAGGGTGGAAAAGGTGTCTTCATTACATATAATGTTTATTCTACTCCCTCGGATCCATATTAATTGACTTGGTTTTGTCTAAATTCGGATGGATGTATTTAGTGCTAGATACGTCCGAATCTAGATAAGTTCGAGTCAATTAATTTGGATCGGATGGAGTATGTGTAATTCGTGACCAAGACCAGAATACATTTCACTATCTCAATGATCAATGTGATCATCTCTTATTGGCGTGACACATGACTTATATCTCATCCGTCTGCTGGTTATCGCCTCTGGACCGAACAATGTTTCTCTTGTTCCATATGTTGTGCACCAATGAAACGTCCACCATCATAAAAAGTGACCAAGAGTTAACCATTTATATATATTGATTACAACGAGTCCATGCAATTCACATAGGCTCGGTCTAATAAAGACATGGGTTGGGGCGAATGAACAGAAACACCGTTTGTACTAAACTTTTATAGTCTTTTTATAAATTATTTTGCATCCCGTAAATTAGAAAATAAATTTATGTTATATTTTTTGGCATACTAAACCATATTTTTTTATCCCACAATGTTGCTAAATGTTATTTCATACTTCATTGCGCAATTATAATGTATAGGTTCAAAGAAATTGTGTTGTTACTAAAATTTGAACCCATTTATAAGGAAATTCCTTCTTGGATTATTTATTAAAGATTATATAAACTATATGGTGTATGCATATACATTTTAATGACCTATAATGCGTACAACCTAACAATTTTGTTAATAGTTGTTTCTAGTATGTGACAAATATAACTATATTCACTGGAACTTCTAGACCATGAAATTAATTGTTGGCATAATTCCTTACTCGTTTTTCATAGTCAAACACGCCTTAGAAGTAATAGTGAGTTAAATAATATGCTTAGAGCATGTAATGCCCTATGCTTACTATTGAAACAATATGAAGTATAGCCGACTGTAATCACCAGCAAGCATATACAATGGTGTGGATTCTATAAACTTAAATTTATACGATCGACTGCAATGTGCTTGTTAGTATCCAACATCAAGTGCTCTCAACCTTTTTAATTAAATTACATATATTGTGCAAAATTAATTATGGAAACAATCATATAGAATATTCCTAGGTGGTGTGGACCTTCACCTACAAATGGATAGTTTTTATTTGTTTTCAAATATTCAACTATGATGTTTTGGATGTGATAGATTATAGTAAAGAGGTTACCATTTTACTTTAGTATTTAGGGCACTCCTCCTCTCGAGATCCACGGGCCGGTTTCCATGTTTGCCTGGCCTATGGCCGACCCTGGTTCCACACGCTAACCCATTGTGCCATTCTAATAATCTCACGATCAAATGATCATTTGGCAGCGTTAGGCGTTTGTGGGGGCGGATGGGAAAGAATCAGCCATCTCACCCGCTGTCTGATCTCACTAAAACCTGAGATCTGAATGCAACATACCTCACACTCTCGCATTTTTGTATTTCCGCAACATCGTTGCAACATCTTTCTGTGACGGCGTGTGCAAAACCATGTGATGAGTTGTAGCATTTTAGGAACTTCCTTGCAACAAAGCATCCTTCTTCACGCGCTGGACAACGCCCGAGAAAAAATCATCAAGGGTATGCTGCCTGTAAGTTAGTGTGTACTGAAAAGGCATGCAACGCATGTTGCAATGATTATTGGCGTATATGCCACTAACATTGTGTTGATGTTGCAACTCATTTTGGGTATACGAGTTTGGGAGAGAGAGAGGGGGATAAAATTCTTTTGGAAATATAAAGCGCCTAGTTCACGTGTTTTTGTGAAAACTACCCGGTACGGTACCATAGATGTCGAGCTGAATTTTATTCCTTCACTGTTTTCTGTTCGTGCTTAGACTAGCCCGAATGGGTATCATAAGTATGTCATGCATTATATACATGTAAAATGCTTATGTATCATTGCAATTAATAATAAAATAGATTGTGTTGGTATCATAGGTAGATACGATATCATAGCACATAAAACTAGAAAAATTAATCCTAAATAAATCTTGTCTACAAAATTACATTGAGATTCTACAAAACAATAAATACACTAAGACTATGGTACTACTACAATATATTATGCATTATAGAGATGGTATCATATACTAGTATCATACACATGATACTCATGTATGATACTACCCATTATGACTAGTCTTAGAGTAGATTAAGAGGGGAGAATGTACGTAGTACATGGTACGCTCAGGTGGTCTTGGACGCTAATCGCCTGACAAACCGACATGGCAGCCGGCATTGTCAAAATCGAGAGTGACACGAGGCTCGTCAAAACCAAGAGATGCAGTTAAAAAAGTGCCGATGGTGACACTCACAAGAATGACATGACACCAAAACAAACATTTTATTTTCTACGACCCCTCTCCTCCCATCCCTCCTGCTATAGTCCCAAGCTCCTCTTCGAGAAGCCCCGGACCAAACCGAAGCCTCTCTCACCGGCATTGGCGGTAGGAGATGGCAGAGGGGCGGTGCTGGCGGTGGTAGTCTAGGTAGGTTTTGCGGCGTACTGCCGGAGTTGGGCAAGATGCCCATAGATGGCAGCGGAGCTCCAGACCTATGTAGGAAGATCTGCAGCTGCCTAGGGTTCTTCCTTTGCTTGACTCTGCTCAAGGACGGGCAGAGGACGGCGGTGAAAGCCACTGCTACTTTGAATAAACCCGCGTCTTGGACGGAGCTTGGCTTGCAGCAGTCAGTTCTAGTCCTCTTGCTGGCCGGCCGTGGCGGCGAGGGGTGGAGGACTGCATCTCGTGTTTTGCAGCAGAGCTTCGTGCCCTCGAGCTACTCTCTGGTGAGGACGAGTGGCGCCAGGAGGTTGCGGACGACCCTCTTACATGTTGCTCCAGCGGTGGGATCTAGTGTTGAGAGGAGCGGTCAGCACAACTCGATCAATAAGCTCGTGTGTTGGTGTCGTTTCCTTCAATGGAGCAGAATAGCAATGGATTTTCCTCTAGCTGGCCTTTGTGGCGAGGGGAGGGAACTTACTACTTCTGTTGTTCTTCGTTCTGGGAGGCAGCGGGGATGGTCCGTGCAACGATCTGGAGAACACCACACGGCGGCCGAGCTTGTCGGCGTGATCTTTGGCCGCGTAGTCGGCCTTTTCAGACGCCAGAGTTGCATTGTTGCGAACCTCCAAGATGGAGGCCTCTTCGAGTCAGCCTTTCCGACGTGCTACATCCTTCTCCCACCAAGTGGTTTGTCCTGGGTGGTGGTTGGATGGCCGGAGTTGGCTCGCTGTCGTCGGCGGAGAAGGCTAGGAAATGGATTGCTTTTTTAATTTTTCCCTTAGGGTCTTTTTTGTTATTCTGCAAGGCTTTTTCTTAGACAGGGACCTGTATGAAACTATGTACCCACACCTTTGAATGGATGATGCTTCGGGGTCCTTCGCGACCCCTTGTGCAAAAAAAAACCAGAATGACATGACCAAAGCGGTGACGCCATTGCGCTGGTTAGGTAAGATAAGAGTAGAAATAGGAGGAAGAAAAAGAGAATGCAGAGGAACCAACCGTGCTGCTAGCTGAAAACTCAAGATGTGTTCGTGCTACTGTAGCTGTTTCCCGTGACTCGTTGTTGGGTGACGATAAATACACAAACTCGTGTGTACTCCCTTTTTCGCAAATAAGTACACTTCTAGTTTTTGTTAAAGTCAAACTTATTAAATTTAATTAATTTTAAAGATAAATGTAGCAACATATATTACTTGAAATTGTCATATTATGAAATTAGATTTAAAAATAAATTTAGTGGTACCAATTTAGTGTCATAAATATTGCTATGTATTTCTATAAAATTAGTCAAATTTTACTAAGTTTGGCTTAGAGCAAGTTTAATAATAAAGCTCGCTGCTAGCCATTGCCACGTCACTTAGAGCCAACTTAATAGTCAACACACGTAATATGTAGATGTATAAAAGTAGTACCTCCTCCGTCCTAAAATATAAGGCGCCTAAGCACCGGTCAAAAGTCAAATATGACTAACTTTGACCAAATATTTAGAAAAAATACGTATACTTACATTATAAAATGGAGACATTAAGAAAATATACTTTATGATAAATCTGTTGATACTGATTTGGTATTCTAAATTTTTTATATTTTGTGTATAATCTTGGTCAACTTAGAAAATGTTGTCTTTTAACTAAACCTTATGCCTTTTAACTAAATCTTATGCGCCTTATATTTTAGGACGGAAGAGATACTTTATTAATACATATTCCACTTCACATATTCAAAGGTGTCTAGAAGCACGTGCTGCAGCTGACTTTAGAGTCCGCTTCTCTCCTCCCTCATCTTCTCACTCATCCAACTAAACATAATAATAGTATTTTAATTCTTATAACCAGCTGACTACGAGGGCGGATCTAGGCCTGGTGCTACCGGTGTTGTAGCACCGGCCTAGCAGCTACACTGTAAGGAACATGCATTAGATTCATGGCTAAAAAAATGAAAGTCCAAGATAATTAGCACCACTGAATCAGTATTAGCACCGGTATTTAGCTGTTTCTGGCTCCGCTCCTGGCTGATTAGGTCTTATTATACTTGCTTTTACGACAACCCTAGAAGTACACCTATTTGAGATTTTTTTTATTTGTCATGTTTTACACTTCTGCTGACCTGATTACTCCCTCCGTTCTAAAATAGATTCATCTAAATTTTGACAAATCTGAGACATCTATTTTGGGATGGAGGGAATACTTTTTTTTCTTATTTCACACAAACTTGTCTTCCCGGTCCATAGTCGTCGAGGAATTAGCTGAATTGACATTTATTTCTTACCGGTCCTTAGTCATCCAAGGAATTAGCTAGTAGCTGAATTGACATTATTTACTTGATGACCATGCATGCATGGAGGGATTAGCTAGCTAGGGAAGCTTGATTTCGCGAGGGCAAGCGGTACACGTGTTGCCAGCTAATTTAAGACCGACGAAGTTACCCAGAAGCGGCAGATTAAGGTGACTGGAAAAAAGTTGAAATGATGACTGAAGAAATTATCTCCAAAAAGATTGCGTGCACGCACGACCGAGCACGACGACGACGAGCATCCTAGGCACGTAGCTCGGTCGGTCGGTGACACGGTCAAGCGACCAGATGACGTAGCTCTTAGCACGCGCACGCAAAACAGCTACGTAGCATGCAGTGCTTAGTTCATACAAGTTCATCAATACCCAATGCGAAATTCAGTTGCTTATATGAACCATAACAAAATGCGAACAACAAGTGTACGTGGTGCAAACACAGCACTGGACTGTTGATGATTATTAATAGATTGACGAAAATTCGCCAAAAAAAAAGCTTGTTCCAAGACTCTCACACCGTAATATTCAAACTCCAGCACATAGGCCAACTCAACTGAAGGCCAAAGCCGCGGTCACCCTCGAAGACCAACACTCTTGAATGCCTAAAAGAAGCCCGCGAGTAGGTGGCAAGCCTTGGACGGTCCCGATGAAGACATCATCTCGGATTCATAGGCAACAACGTAGATTGCACCCCTAATGATCAACATGGAACAACGGCGAGCTTTAAATGGATACAATACACCACTTTCAAGCCATACACGTCTCCACACATCATGCTCCCAGTAGAGGGATATCGTTGAGGACGCCGCCAACGCTAGACCTAGCCTTTCACCCGGAGACAACAACTAAACCCAAGCGAGTGAAAAAAAAGATGCCGGCACACTTTGGTGACACCTCCAAGGAACGGAACGGCCCTGTCGTAGCCGCAACATCGAAGTCCAGCATTCCCCCACACGGCCTGAGATCTCGTAGGCCTAGATATATTCCCCTCACAACTGTGGTCCTCTCTCTACACTGCAGTCTTTAGTGCCATCTGCCCGCCGCAACGACCATGGCGAGCACTCAAGGTGATACGAGTGTACTGCGTGAGTTACCTTGTTGTAGGCACTCAAGGTGATACAAGCACTCTAGGCGAGCACTCAAGATGATACAAGTGTACGGCCTTGTCGTAGCCACAACTACCATTGCGATCATTCGAAACGTTTTGGCTTCAAGGTGGTACAAGTGTATTGCTTGAGTAATGTAATAGTTTGTTATTATTTTCATGGGGAGCGATAGAGTAATTTTGTAATAACCTCAGTGCTCAATCCTTTCGGTAAACAAAAAGCTGAATAAATTTGTTAAGTCAAATCATGTAAAGTTTGATTAAACTTTTAAAAAATACAATAAACTTGTAGATTGTACAATCAATCCAATCTTTATAGATACGGATTTGCTAGAGATCCGTCAATCGAGATATTACTTAATGTTCAGTCAGTTAGAAATTACTTAATGATATGTGCGTGAGTACATTTCTGGTTGCAAGTACTAAGTTGCAACAGATGAAAAAGAGTTTGCATTACAAAAATTTGTTCATGTAGTCAAAATAATTGTTCATTTAGTAAAAAGAATTGTTCACGTAATACCCCCTCCGTCCTATGATAGATGTTTAGATTTTAGATAAATCTATATACTAAATAGTGTTTAGATTAATCTAAATTTTAATAAATTTAAGACATCTATTTTAAAAAGAAGGAGTAAAAAAAAAATCGCGCCTAGTAAAAAATGTCAGTAACCGTGTGGTGACGTCACGTGGAAAGACGCTTATAGATACATCCATCCATCAATTCTATAAACTCTGTCGAACTTTACATTGTTCGGCATGAGATAAAAATTTATTCGCTCTTCTTTTAGAATGGTGGCAGTACGTACTTTTAGCATGCCTTCCGTCTCTAATTAATTAGGCTTATAATCCGGCCGTGTGCTAGGTAGCTGGAGCCATTAGTGGTGTTTGATCGATGTGTTCGTGGAGGCAGCAAGCGGGGTGAGGAGGAGCTGGATGCCGTCGGACGGCCGGAGCGAGAGCATGATCCTCGGCGCGTGCCGGTACTCCGGCGCCACGGCCAGCTCGAACCGCCGCAGCACCATGGCCACCACCACTCTGTACTCCATCCCCGTCAGGTTCCTGCCCACGCAGATCCGTCCCCCGAACCCGAACGGCAGGTACCCTAGCCGGTGCCGGCACCCGCCCTGCGCCGACGCCGCGAACCGCTCCGGCCGGAACTCGTTCGCGTCGGCGCCCCACAGCGCCTCGTCGTGGTGCATCGCCACCACGTCGATCCACATGTTGGTTCCCTTGGGGATGATCACCGGTGCAGCGCCGTCGTTGAGGGTGACGTCGTGCAGGGCCTGGCGCTGCACGTTGGGGGACGGCGGGTAGAGGCGGAGCACCTCGTTGAGGACCCACCCCATCTTGGTGAGCCTGGAGAGCGCCGTGGCGTCGAGCGGGCCGTCGCCGGCGACCTCGCGGAGCTCATCGCGGAGCGCGCGCTGCCAGTCCGGGTGCGCGGCGAGCATGAGCAGCGTCCACGACACGGCCAGCGCCGTCGTCTCGTGCCCGCCGAAGAAGAAGGTCTTGCACTCGTCCACCAGCTCCCTCGACGTCATCGCCCGCCTCTTCTCCCCTCCCTCGTCCCCGGACGCCAGCAGCAGCGACAGCAGGTCGTTCCTCCTCCTCCTCCTCCTCCTCTCGCCGGCGTCATGGCGGCGTCGCGCGTCGATGATGTCGAGCAGCAGCGCGTCGATCTCCCGGCCGAGCAGCCACGCGTCGTAGGTCTTGCGGACGTGGAGCAGCCTGGCGAGCGGCACGCCGACGAGGCGGTTGGAGCGGAACAGCATGGCCTGCATCTGCTGCAGCTTCTCGAACACCCGCGCGCCGCCGCCCTCCTCGACGCCGAAGCTGGCCCTGGCGATGATCTCCGCCGCGTTCCGCACCACGCCCCGCTCCACGTCCACCGCCGCCGCCTCGCTCCGCCCCGCCGCCGCCACCGCCTCGCCCCACTCCCCCAGCATCCTCGCCGTCGCCTCCTCCATCAGGCCTATCATCTCCTGCAACCACCACACGTACGTACATGTCGGTCAGCCAGTCCATGCATGGGCACGTAAGCTAGCTAGCAGAGTTTTACGCCGTGCACGGGTTGTAAAGCAAGCAGAGTGTGGAGTTGTAGACGTGTACTACTACTACTACGTACGTTGAGGTTGGTGGCGGAGAAGGCGGGCGCGATGACGTGGCGGTGGCGGGCCCAGTCGTCGCCCTCGGCCATGACGAGGCCGCGGCCGAACATGGGCCTGCGGTCGCGGCGGAACACGTCGGGCTTGCCCCACAGCCGGCCCATGGCGCCGCCGGTGGCGCGCCGGAGGAACTCCGGGTCGGCCACGTACACGAAGGGCTCCGTGCCCAGCCAGTACACGAACACCTCGCCGAACGCGGCCCGCCACCGCGCGAAGTACGGGAACACGCCGCCGTGGATGTCGCTGCTGATCGCTTCCCCGGGGCCCGAGGAGGAGAAGGATGGGGTGTTCGAGGAGAGCGCGGCCGCGATCTCGGGGAGGTTGCCGAGCGGGAACGACGGGGCCGGGCCGCCGAAGCCAGCTCTCTTCAACCGCCTCCGCGTGGCTTCCGGCGAGAGCCACGCCGCGTGGAGGAAGTAGATGGCCGTGAGCGCGATCGCCGCCAGCGTGCCCGCCGCCATGGCGCCGTGCGGCGTCGCCGGAGCTGCCGCCGCGAGCTCCATTATTGCTGCTAAGTGCTAGCTGCCACACACGATACGTGCAACAAGCTAGCTAGCTACTGCTCGCTCGAGAAAAAAAGGTGGCTGGCTATCGAGATGCAATTAATGAAGTGAAAAATGTTGCTCCATGAGCTCGATCGTCTCGCGCTTATATAGAGGTCGGGCCGGGAAAGCCATGGGAGGAGGAGGAAGGAGGAGTTGGTGTGACGCGTGTGTGGTTTGACCGGGTCATCCCTCCTGGCCGGCGAAGAGTCACCTGTGTAAGTACGCGGCCAGCTCGTACGCTCGTTCCCCGAGTGGAAGCATCCGGTGCTCGATCGCTAGCTTCTACTTCGTCGTCGTCGCCGTCGCCGGTCGTCCTCGTTATTTCACTCGCACGCCTTTCTCCGGTCAAACGCCGAAATGATCACCGGTTGGGCCGGACGGGCAGGAGCTGCGGCCAACGATTTTCAGACCGCGAATATGTCCCATAGATGGCCAAGCTTTTCTGCTTCCTGGGTGTGCAACGATCGACTTTCCAGATTCCGGCCGCGTCGTCGACCTTATTTCCAGATCCTCGCAGCACTAGCTTCAACTTCATAGTTGATCAACTAGTATATTGTTTTCTTTTCAGATTCCCTTAGGTCAATCACAATTTGTTGTACTATTCTAACTACACAATGTGTCCATATATATATATGTAGGTGTTCATATAATTTACTTTAGGGTCCATCTAGGTCTCATATAATTTACTTTAGGGTCCATCTAGGTCTCGAATTCGACCGATGTACATCACTCTGGTGGTCAACCGCGTGTGCCTTATGTCCGACCAAACCATGGTGTCCAACTGAAAGTGCGTCGGCCACGAGCGAGCCCTACCACCTCCCCTAATTCCTCCCCTTCTTCTCTTCGCTTCTCTTATTCCTTACTTGATCTCCTCAGCTCTCTCCACCTCTTGTGCCGTACCCCACTATCATCAGAAAGAGCTGGCACTGACGCGGGTGGCAGAGTCGGAGGAGAGCCCAAATCTTAGGGTTCGAGTAGGAAGGGGGATGTTGGTCGCCATCAACTTAGGGTTTGGGTGCGGGTCATCGGCATCAGAGAAGAAGTTGGGTGGTGGCGGGCTTAGAGGGAAGGCTGAGGACGAGGGGAGACTGGCAGAGGTTGAGATTTGAGGAGGCGTGCGGCGAGGCGGAATGGGAGCAATGTCGGCCCCGGACTACGCTGACATGCAGTTAGGCCAGTGGTATATGTATCGTTGTATGTATTTGTAGTTCAACATTGTCGATTAATTGAGACTTAACGAGAATTCAGTGGATTGAGAACTAGCAACCATGTTGGTACTATTTGAAATTGAGCAAGCGTTGATAATTAACCAAATCATGCTTCTTTGTACTCCCTCTATCCCAAAATAGGATGCATATAGTTTTTTTTTGTCAAAGTCATACTGTTTAAAATTTGACCAACTATATAGAAAAATGTGTTGATATTTATAATCCCTAATCAGTATTGTTAGAGCTATTATGAAATATATCTTCATATGGTGTGCATTAGATATTATAGATGTTGGTAATTTTCTCTATATAGTTGATTAAATTTTAAATTTGTTAACTTTAATAAAAAATTATATGCGTCCTAATTTAGGATAAAGATAGTAATTAACAAAATTGTAAACAACTTCGTCGAACCAAAATATACCGAATTTGGAGTCCTCCATATTAGTTGTTGAATTGAATGCCGTGCTGGCCAGAGTATCTGTCTACGTGCGTGGTGTCGTGTACATGCCTCTGGCCAGATATCAAGTTAAAGAACGCCAGTGTTGCCACCGTTACAAGTTCCTACTTTTGGGTTGTTCGGCTTTCGGTGAACGTAGATTTGCTCACGTTTATGTCAAAAACGGCCACCGCGTCACATCGATGCATGCATGGATTGTACCTAACATGTGGGTGCACTATAGCTAATTATTAATCAGGCATGCTAAAAGAGCCATTGGATACATCTAAAAAAACATTGGATACATACCATAATGAGTGCTCTCTTCGCTTTTTAGTTCGAAGTGATGTCAGCTCATTTTTAGTTCTTGTTCTTTGGAAGCAAACATCGTGGTAGGTGCCTCAACACCACATTACTCTAACAAAATCTCGCTTTTATTGCTTCATAAAACAAAAATGTCATAAAAATGATAGCCAATCACACGTATATATATTAGAATTGTTTTGAGAAATAATAAAAAAAAATGGTGAAAATCAAATATATTATGCAAACCCAAGATCAAGAAAAAAAGAAGGCCATCCAGGGAAATTTTCAAAACATCAAAACTATTTTCATTGTAGTTGTGATGTGTATCTAGTTCATACATTAATCTGACATCTGAAGAAAATACAACATATTATGCAAAACCCAAGATTAGAAAACCCAGATTATCTAACAAAACCTAGAAGCCGGGATGATACTTTCAATAGAAATTTGATGTGATTCATATCTTATTCCTTTTCTTATTGTTGCTATTTTTACCGATACTTGTCTTTCCGGGTAGCCACATATGCCAGAAAATATCTAGTGGTAAAAAGTAAATATTTTGATGGTTAACAGGTCTATCTCTAGAGTTTTGGGAGAGAAGCCGAACCATGTTTATATGATATAGGACATAACTTGGAGTGGCGGTTTCACAAACAAGTTGTCCGAGTTTGCTGGAAATCCGAGAATTATTGCCTTAGCTGGATCGGGAAAGAAAAAGCGAAAAAACATGAACTCCTCCATGTACCGAAGCTCCATATATCAAGGTGTCTTGTAAGATCCCACCGAAATCTCATTTGCGGTCCAAGTATAATTTGTAGTTAAAAGTTTTGGACCAAAATTTAAACTAGAAATCATAAAATGAACTAAAAGTGGCATTTTGATGCGATCCCACTCTACCATAGTGTGTCGTTCAATTACTACTACGAGAAAGTAGACACATGATGTACTCCCTCCATCATAAAATAAGTGACTTAACTTTATCTAGGTTCGTTTGTATTAAAGTATATAAGTGGATTGTACTAGCTTTTTTCATCAGTTTGGATTTTTGGTTGCGTTTACTAGTGCATGAAGTTTGAAAAAGAAAGGAGTATACTAAAACAGGTTTAGATAGATGTGAATCTAGTCAAATATAAGTCACTTATTTTGACGGAAGGAGTATATATTTTTGTTTCCGGTAAATCTTACAGCTATGTTAATATGGTGTGAGAAAGAAGAAAATGAAGCTAGTTAAGCGGGTCGTTTTTTTTTTCTTTTTTGAGAAGAAGGCTATAAGCAGATACCTCTGCTGGATAGCAACGGCTACTAGTAATAGAAGACGGCGGCAGTCAACGGCACCGCGCGCCACGTGTTGGCTGGTCGCCGAAACCGACCAGGACAAAATCGCGGCCCAACAACGTGGCGGGCTCCTGCGCGTGTACGCGCGGGCCATTTTTCTGGGCCGTATCGTCGATCGTCGCGGCCGGCGCCGCACGTACCTTTACGGCGGCCGTCTCCACCTCTGCTCTGCTCCAACGCCGTCCATGCACCGCACGCCGAGATCGTGGATACATTGCTCGAGGGCGAAGCCGTCCTTGTCCATGCATGGAAAATAACGGTGACACAAAACATGGGCTACTATTTTTGCAAGATTTTTTAGTCTAGTTATCAACAATAGTTTTGGTAGCACGTTTCATAAAAAAAATATTGACAAAATAGGAAGTGTATTTTGTGTGCAAAGAAATATGAAAACTCCCCGTGGCAACATTCCGGGGAGTTCCAAGGTGCACGCCTGTGTGTTCCATATGGCCTCTCATTGCGACAAACAGTGTCATGCATGGTTAAGGCCGTGAACTAACTCGTTTATGTTGAAAGCCATGCAACCTCGTTAATTTGTGTTAGCTCAGTTCTGTGAAAGGATTTTCATGAAAATATCTGTTGTTATTTTTTCCTCGCAACTAGGTCATATAAAATGGCACTACATGTTGGTTTTCCAGATGTTTCATAGATATTTGACCAAACTAGATAAAATTTTGACACAATTTGGTATGGCCCATGCAAGTACGCCTTCGAGTTATCTGCCAAGTTAGTTGTGATGTCATAATTTACCAAGTTGATCTAGCTTTCTCGTTTAGAAAATTAATGAATTTTGGTAAAATATGGGGCGGATGGGATTATTTTTACAGGGACAAGATTTAGGTAAAGTATCACAGCTGAATGTAAAATGGTAATTTAATTAAAATATTCATAGGGACAATATTTTTATCTAGCTAAGTTTGATGTTTGTCAATTTAGTCTTCTTTGATTTTTTTTTGACAGGTGTATTAGGAATATCAAGATGCAAAAAGGTGAGTGAAGCTAGAGACTTTGACTTGGGAGATTTTTTTATATAACTCCAGTTTTAGGAGGGATCTTTGTTGTTCGCCCGTGTTCTACATTGTTGCATCTTGGTTAATTAATCAAAAAAAGTGAGGCCTCTCTGTAAAAAGAATCTATATAAGTATAGCTAGCATGCATGTTTTACAATATTTATATATTTAAGCCATAACTTTAGACCGCCGTGTGACATTCGATCGATCGATCGAGTGCATGTAATTCGCAGGCATGCACTACCTCCGTTTCAAAGCTTAAGGCTTATATTTTTTTAAAAAAGTCAAGCTACGATTAGTTTGATCAAACTTTTTTTAAAAATATAAAAACTATAATATTATATAGATACTACGTGAAACTATGTTTCACGATGTATCAAACGGTATGCATTTTATGTTGTAAATATTAATATTTTTTTAAAAAAACATGATCACAATTTACATAATTTAACTTTTTAAAAAATATAAGCCTTAAGCTTTAGAACAGAGGGAGTAATGATAGGGCGCACAGTCCATTTTCCAAGACCAGCAGAGTAGAGTATTTATAGCTTAAATATATGTTACACTTGGCAGTAGCCCGCCATGTCTAGAGTTAAGTAGCTTAAATATATGTTACACTCCAGTCGTCCCAAACTCTCTCGCTCCTCGGTTGCCCCCCGCGGGCGACCAGGACCCTAACCTAGCCGCCTCTCCCGTCCCCCATCCTCCCCTCCCTCCTGTCGCTGCCGCCGGCGAACGCTGATGGGCAAAGGCCCCGTGGTGCCGGTGGCGGCGGTTCCCCCTGGTTCGTCTCTGCTAGGAGGACAGCGCGGGGCGGCTCCAAGCGGCGGCGGCGAACTGCAGCGCTGGTCCTGGTCTTCCCGGCGCGGTGGGCCGGCGAGCCGCGGCCGCGGTGTACCAGCGTGTTGGAGGCGGCGGGGCTCGGAGGCGGGGTCGTCTTCCTCACGCGGAACATGGCTATGGCGACCGACGCTTCTTCTGGAGTTCTTCGCCGGCGACCACAGGGCCCTGGGCGGCGCCCTCCACCGGGCCAAGACCCGTGCTGCTCGTCCAAGACGAAGGCGGCTGGCGGAGCTGGCCTGGAGGCTGTCGGGCCTGCCTCGGCCCAGATCTAGGCCGATCTGGGTTGGCGGGCCTAGCTGCCTCTGCAGGTTTTAGGGGCAACCAGCGGGACTGGGAGCCCATCCCCTGACCATGTTGTGGTTGGGGTGCCGGATCCGGGCCTAGAGGCCTAGATATGGCGTCCGCCTAGCAGTCCCTTTCTTTGGGTTCTACGGGTTTTGTAGGGGTTCGTAGCAAGGAAAAACAAAAAAATTCTATCGCATGAACACACACAAGCCAAGATCTATCTACTAGATTGTAGCAACGAGTCGATAGAGTACTAACCCTCGAAGATCCAAAACGGTTAACGAGAACAGATTCTCGTGGGTGATGTAGCCGTACACTTGCCGATCTCAAGATCGCGTAGACGATCCTTCCGGCGCTGCGTTCCGGCAGTGCTTCCGCAGTCGGTCACACGTTCGGTACTCGATGAAGACCTTCCTCTCCCTTGTTCCAGCAGGCAGTGGAGGTTGTAGCACTCTCCTCGTGATTCCGGCAGCACGACAGCGTGGTGTCGGAAGTAGAGGGGAGATCTCGCAGGGCTTCGCCTTAAGCCGGAGCGAGTATGGTGGAGTATGAGAGAGGCCTTGGTGATCTACGGTTTAGAGGCACCAAGAGGAGAGGTGTAGCTGGCGGCTAGGGTTTGGGATACCCCAACTCGGCGACTTGGGAGGTGCCCTAGGCGGCGGCAGCACTTGGAGGGTGGTGGCGCCTTGTAGCTAGGTTTTAGGTGTGAGGGGTAGGGGGCGCACTACCCCCTCCTTATATAGGTGGAGGGTGACGGTTTGGGAGAAGGGAGTCCTCCTCCAACTCCTCCTCCTTGGCCGGCGGGTGGAGGGAGTGGGACTTCCTCCCCAAGTAGGTTTCCTACTCTCCCTCCACCAAGCAAACTTCGGATTTGACTTTTCAAATTGGAGTTTGACTTTTAAACTTGGATTTGATTTTTCTCTCCATATTGCCCAGCCAAGTGACCTAGTACATGATGCAATAATTCCACATTGTCATGACACATCCATGTTCCCTTCCCCTCCGAAGTGTCGGACCTTCCAGACCCTTCTAGAACATTCCTGGTGAAAACACCGGAATCATTTCCGAACTCCGAAACAGGACTTTCTTTCTATGAATCTTATTCTCCGGACCATTCCGGATCTCCTCGTGATATCCCGGATCCCATCCGAGACTCCGAACAACATTCGGTCTCTTACTCATCATTCCATAACTACTCAACAACATCGAATCCTTAAGTGTGTCTCCCTACGGTTCGTGAATTATGCGGACATGACCGAGACACTTCTCCGATCAATAACCAATAGAGGAATCTGGAAATTCATATGGCTCCCACATATTTCTACGATTACTTTGTGATCGAATGAACCACTTACATATGATGCCAATTTCCCTTTGTCTCACGATAGTTTACTTATCCGAGGTTTTGATCGTAGGTATCTCTGCATACCTAGTTCAACCTCGTTACTGACAAGTACTCTTTTCTCGTTCCCGTGATATGTGATCCCTTGTGATCCAGTCACATGCTTGCAAGCCAATTGGATGACATTCCACCGAGAGGGCCTAGAGTATATCTATCCGTCATATGGATGGACAAATCTCACTCTTGATCCATGTGCCTCAACACATACTTTCCGAACACTCAATGCCACCTTTATAGCCACCCAGTTACGGTGTGGTGTTTGATGTCATCAAAGCATCCTTCCGGTGATGGTGATTAGCATGATCTCATGGTCAAAGGAATTGGGTTACTATGTATCAGAAAGCTTATAGCAAATGAACTATATTAAATGACTTGATCTTTATGCTACGCTTAACTATAGGAGTATGTCCATCACATCATTATCCTAATGATATGACCATGTTGTTAATAACATCTCTATGTTCATGATCAGGAAACCATGATCATATATTAACCAACAAGCTAGTTTAACAAGAGGCTTTACCAGGGACTCTTTTATGTTTACAAATCACACAAGTATTAATGTTTCCGGTTAATACAATTATAGCATGGTATGTAAACATTTATCATAAGCATGAAGATACGATAATAACCACTTTATTATTGCCTCTTGGGCATATCTCCAACAGTCTCCCACTTGCACTAGAGTCAATAATCTAGTTTCAAACCTTTGTGCATTCAACACCTTTGGCTTTCCGGTGTTGTATTTACACGATTGCTAGTGGTCAACTGATCTCCGGATCCGATACTTTCAGGTCCATGTGTAATTGCATGTCTTTGTGTCTCTACGCATCACTCATTCTCTAATGAGATGGTTTTGTATAAATTTGGTCCTTTAGTGAGACCTTTAGTTCTCTTGGGTTAAAACATGTTGATAATATTGTCGTACAATACATCTTCATAGTACTATCCCGTTGCGAACCACACCTAGTTTGATAACAAACTACTTGACACAAATGCCCTCTTTTTCTGCTAGTATAGAAGTCATATACTTAGCCTTTTGTTGTAGTATCTGTCACAATTTCTTAACTTTGGAACTCATCCAAATCCATTATGGAACTTACTTTTCATTATATCGTGCCACCCTTAGTTTAGATTGAGATAAACTTAATTTGTACTTTGTGAAAAAACTAGTATCAATGTAGTACTTTTACAATGAACTAACCATCTATTTGTCACTTCTACAAAATAATATATTCTTAGTTCTTCCAAAAGATCATAAGAATATTCTTACTATCGTCCAATGATCATCTTATGAATCATCCTGGTATATGCTCATAAAATTTAGAGCATAGGATATTTCTGGATTTGTACATATCACAGTATGATTGATATAAATACTCTTTGTGATTTCATACATCAAGTATCAATCTATACTTGAATCTTTGTTTCACTTACCAAGTGTCAATACACTTGAATATATCATCAATATTGAACTGATTCAATCATTTCTATGTGACAAGAACCTTTCTTGTAGTTTCTATATTGAACTCATTCAATACATCATTTATGTACTTTAGGCACAACCATATTAGCGTCTATTGATGCCAAATATTTGGGTTTTTTCCTAAGTCTTTCATCGGAATGAAATTCTTAATATGTGTTAATAAAAGATACATTATTTCCAATCAACAATATGTCTTCCACATAATGTATTAGAAATATGTCTTAGCGCTCCCACTTAATTTCTTGCAAATGCAAGCATCTTCATTGTCTCTGATGAAATAAAACTCTTTTAACAGTTTCATCATAGTGAAGATTCCAACTCCGCGATGCTCACTTCAACCATTGAAGTTTGCATATGCTTTTTAACATCCTTTGAATTAATAAACCCTTTGAACCGTGTTATGCACACGTTCTAGGTAACAATTCTATTAGAAGAACTTGTTTTGTTTATTCAACTACCACATAACAAAATTATATGTAGTGGTTGCTACATTAATCCGTCTAGACTAAATATCGCTATGAAAGATCAAATCTTGTCATATACAACCTTTGAACATTGTTGTGAACTCTTTCCCAACATATCGACTATTTCATAAATGTGAAACATCCATGTCTATTTCTTCATAGATCCAAACATGACTGTAAGGTCTTACACCTTTCTCGAGGGTCCTTCAAGTTCAAAGCTTGATTTCTCGTGTATGGAACTATTAGGGATTTTATGGCTTCAAGCCATTTTACGGAGTCAGGGCCCATCATCGCTTGTTTGCATGTAGTCCGTTCATTATTCTCAAATAATGATTCAACCCTCAAATCTTGGTATTTGATTGTTTTACCCGACCTACTTGGTTCAAATAGAAAATTTGACCTCCGTAACCACAACTTTTGAGGCACGTGAGTCATGAGCATTATTCGCCTCGAACACTTTTTCGCGCCAGTAACTTTGCACATACAGCTAAGGTTTTTTAACCTTATCAAAGTTCTATTGTCCTCCCACTTATCTTTTCACGGAAAATTCCTTCTCAAAGAAATTTGACGTTCTAAGCGACAAACACTTTTGTCTTCGGTGTTTTGGAGGAATACTTAACAGTTATTCGAAATAACATACAAAGACAGGTTCATTCGACTTTGGTTGCAAACATCTTTCTTATGCATAGCATACCAATGTTTAAGAAAGGACAACTTGGGTTTTATCCCAAACCATAACTTTATATGGTGTCATTTCAACGGATTATGATGGAGCTCTTTTCAGTGGAAAAACTGTAGTCTCTAAAGATTTTAATCTTTAAAATATAATGGCAGTTTTATGAATTACACCTTCGATCTTACCATGTTAAACAAGGTTTAATTACATATCTCGAACGCTCCATACTCTTATGGTGTTTCGAGAAATGCAAATCCACGGAACGATTCCTTAAATCTTAGGTATTTTGCTAAACTTGTAACTCAAATATCTTCCTTTATGATCTTATCATAAACTATTTATATTCTTGTTACAATGATTTTGCACTTTATCTTGAAAGTCTTTGAACTTTTCAAATGTTTCATACTTCATCCTTATTCAGTAAATATTCATATATTCACTCAAATTTTCGGAGAAAGCATATGAAGTTGAAATCCATCGCTCTTGACTACACATAATGGACTTCATACAACAATATGTACAATTTCCAATAAGCTAGTCATTTGTTCCCTTTTGGCCTATGAATGAAGTTTTAATTATCTCTAGGAAAGTATCACAAGCGTCATTTGATCAAAAATCAAAAGACTCCAAAATTCCATCCACATGGAGTTTCTTCATGTTTTCTTTTCAATATAATTTAAACGGCGATGTCACTTCCTAAGTGATTTTTCAATCAATTTGTCTTTCGACATTTTTAGCACTAGTTTTATGGATGTGATTTCTCCAACGAGATTTGTAAATCATCCATCTTTTATGGATTACGACAATTATTTGAACAACCCTTTTGTTCTCATAATACCCGATAATACAAATTTTGAAGGCAAGCTTTGATGTTTAACGAGCAACACAATAACCCTTTATTTGTTCTCGATGAACATCATCACATATTCTTTTGCTAGTTACTTAGGCCATTGTAGTTCATGAATTCTGTTGTTTCGTATGACGATTCATACCAACAAAATTTAGTATCCAATACTTAAGAACCACATTATTTAACAAGCAAAGAATACAGCCATAACGCGTATATCCTCTATATACCTAAGCTGAACAATTCTAGTCTTTTCTTTTCTGCCATATATTTATGAGATTCTCTTTCAGTATTTCTTTTTCTGTTTGAAAGAATCTATCAACATCAATAGTGGAGCCATATACATGACACATAGTCCAAAGCATGTATAGTTAAATACCAATGTCTTTGGACTTGCACTTTGAAGTAGATCACCATCATCAAATATTTGGTGTTCTTTCAAATTCCTTTCTTTAGTAATCTCTTGGTGTAGTAAAAAATTTACCCATATCAAATATTCACCCTTATCATGGAATTATCCATGATCAAGTTGCTTTTAGCTTATAACGGTGAATCGCGAGTATAATGTTGCTCTCCAAAACCTTTTGGAGGATTAGGACAACTAGTGTCTCCAACCTTTTGTAAATTCTCATCAAATATGAGAACATAAACTTTGCCATATTATACTCTATCATGTTGTACAAAATGTTGTTTCAGATATCGCAATATCTCCCATACATGATGGTTTCTGAAACAACTCTTTCAACTCCTAGATTACCTTGATATTGAAACTAACTTTCGAATATCAAGAATCATGGAGGTAAACATGATACTTATATACTAACACTGGAATTGTTACTCTTGATTTTAATACCAACTATTAAACTTCACGGAGTAATCGAAACTTACTGAAAGTTTGCAATGGGACTTTTAAACTTTAGATTAACACACCAAAACAATACGATACCAGTTCGTAAAGTAACTAACCAGAATTCTATAGTTCTATCATCTCATTTATAACTAAGCGCAAGGTGGTAAACGGATGCCAATGACTACAACAACTATGCAAATTCACTTCGATTTAATTTATGATAAATAGTGTTCAACTTTTAATCAAATTGCTGTTAAACTCCCACTCAAAACAATATCCCTCACATTGTTTTAGTGATCACACGAACCAAATCCACCACATCAAAACCGATCATCACGAGAGTTGATGTAGCTTCAATGGCAAACAATCAACATGTTTATCATATCTAATATATGACTCATGCTTTACCTTTCGGTGATCTCTGTTCCGAGACCATGTCTGTACATGCTAGGCTCGTCAAGATCAAACCTTAGCTTCCGCATGAGCAAATCTGGCTTGCTCACGTTGTATACACTCGCAGAATCTAACACACCCGATCATCACGTGATGCTTCGAAACAACGAGCTTTAGCAACGGTGCTTACTAAGGATGAACACTTTAAAACTTGAAATTGTGTGCTTGAGGGATCATCTTATAATGCTACCATCGTGAACTAAGCAATACAAGATGCATAAAAGGATTAACATCACATACAATTCATAATATGTGATATGATATGGCCTTTCTTCTTGTGCTTCCGATCTCCATCTTCAAGCACGAACATGATCTCCATCATCACCGGTGTGGCGTCAAGGTCAATGGCGCCGCTTTATGGTTGTATTCCACCAGCATCGACTATTACAACTACTTTGAATAATAGACACGCGGGACTTATCGAAATTAAAAGACAACCATATGGCTCCTGCCGGTTGCCGACTTATAATAAGGAACATTGCATACATCATATATAATCACAATCATGGCCATAACACATCACAGCACACCCCTGCAAAACAAAGTTAGACGCCTCTAATTTTCTTTGCATGTTTTACGTGGTTTGGGGCTTTCAATAAGTGTCGTTCTAACTTACGAACAAGAACCACAACATTGATGTTTGAACTATCAAGTGCCTGTTGTAAATTGAATCTATACTATGATGGGAGAGACAGACACCCGCAAAGCCACTTATGCAATACAAGTTGCATGTTGAGCGTGGAGCAAGTCTCATGAACGATGTCATGTAAGGTTAGCCCGGGCTGCTTCATCCCATCATACCGCAAGATGCAAAGTACACAAAAATCAATTGATAATAAAAGCACCACCGTCCATAATGACCATTGTGTTCTACTCGTGCAACAGATCTACATATAGACATGGCTCTGATACCACTGGAGGGGTTCGTAGCAAGGAAAAACAAAAAAATTCTATCGCATGAACACACACAAGCCAAGATCTATCTACTAGATTGTAGCAACGAGTCGATAGAGTACTAACCCTCGAAGATCCAAAACGGTTAACGAGAGCAGATTCTCGTGGGTGATGTAGTCATACACTTGCCGATCTCAAGATCGCGTAGACGATCCTTCCGGCGCTGCGTTCCGGCAGTGCTTCCGTAGTCGGTCACACGTTCGGTACTCGATGAAGACCTTCCTCTCCCTTGTTCCAGCAGGCAGCGGAGGTTGTAGCACTCTCCTCGTGATTCCGGCAGCACGACGGCGTGGTGTCGGAAGTAGAGGGGAGATCTCGCAAGGCTTCGCCTTAAGCCGGAGCGAGTATGGTGGCGCATGAGAGAGGCCTTGGCGATCTACGGTTTAGAGGCACCAAGAGGAGAGGTGTAGCCGGTGGATAGGGTTTGGGATATCCCAACTCGGCGACTTGGGAGGTGCCCTAGGCGGCGACAGCACTTGGAGGGTGGCGCCTTGTAGCTAGGGTTTAGGTGTGAGGGGTAGGGGGCGCCCTACCCCTCCTTATATAGGTGGAGGGTGGCGGTTTGGGAGGAGGGAGTCCTCCTCCAACTCCTCCTCCTTGGCCGGCGGGTGGAGGGAGTGGGACTTCCTCCCCAAGTAGGTTTCCTACTCTCCCTCCACCAAGCAAACTTCGGATTTGACTTTTCAAATTGGTGTTTGACTTTCAAACTTGGATTTGATTTCTCTCTCCATATTGCCCAGCCAAGTGACCTAGTACATGATGCAATCATTCCACATTGTCATGACACATCCATGTTCCCTTCCCCTCCGGAGTGCCGGACCTTCCAGACCCTTCTAGAACATTCCTGGTGAAAACACCTAATCATTTCGAACTCAAGCGGGACTTTCCTTATATGAATCTTATTCTCTGGACCATTCCGGATCTCCTCGTGATATCCCGGATCCCATCCGAGACTCCGAACAACATTCGGTCTCTTACTCATCATTCCATAACTACTCAACAACATCGAATCCTTAAGTGTGTCTCCCTACGGTTCGTGAATTATGCGGACATGACCGAGACACTTCTCCGATCAATAACCAATAGAGGAATCTGGAAATTCATATGGTTCTACATATTTCTACGATTACTTTGCGATCGAATGAACCACTTACATACGATACCAATTTCCCTTTGTCTCACGATAGTTTACTTATCTGAGGTTTTGATCGTCGGTATCTCTGCATACCTAGTTCAACCTCGTTACTGATAAGTACTCTTTTCTCGTTCCCATGATATGTGATCCCTTGTGAGCCAGTAACATGCTTGCAAGCCAATTGGATGACATTCCACCGAGAGGGCCCAAAGTATATCTATCCGTCATATGGATGGACAAATCCCACTCTTGATCCATGTGCCTCAACATATACTTTCCGAACATTCAATTGCACTTTTATAGCCACCCAGTTATGGTGTGGTGTTTTATATCATCAAAGCATCCTTCCGGTGATGGTGATTAGCATGATCTCATGGTCGAAGGAATTAGGTTACTATGTATCAGAAAGCTTATAGCAAATGAACTATATTGAATGACTTGATATTTATGCTACGCTTAACTATAGGAGTATGTCCATCACATCATTCTCCTAATGATATGACCCTGTTGTTAATAACATCTCTATGTTCATGATCAGGAAACCATGATCATATATTAACCAACAAGCTAGTTTAACAAGAGGCTTTACTAGGGACTCTTTTATGTTCACAAATCACACAAGTATTAATGTTTCCGGTTAATACAATTATAGCATGGTATGTAAACATTTATCATAAGCATGAAGATATGATAATAACCACTTTATTATTACCTCTTGGGCATATCTACAACAGGTTTAACTTGCCGGAGTGTCATGCTCGTTGAACCCCCGTCCAAGTGCTGGAGGTCTGGCTTGGATCTTTCTTGCCTGCTCTAGGGGATGTGTCATCGGGCGTTGTCAAGTCAAGGGCGAGATCTCGGACGCCGGGGTGGCAGCCCCGGGAGGTGGTCTGCGTGGGCGTCTCGACGGCGGGGCGGCGTTGCGGTGGTGATGGCTCATCTCTTTGGTCCTTGAGGGTGGCAAGGAGTGTGCTTCGGGGGTTCCTGGTGGTGGCAGCGCCCAGATTGCGGTGGGAAGCTCAGCTTGAGGCTTGGTGATGGTCCAAGGTACCGAATGTGGCGAGAGTTTTTCCGGGCGAAAGCCCCGTGCTCCGGCGCAGTCAACGACGACGCCTGTGGGCGTCGTGACTCTCTTGGGGGCGTTGTTGTGGCTACTCTCACTCCATTAGGGCTCCGGGTGAAAACCCTAGGCCCTTAGGGTCTCGGCGATGGCGACGCCTCTGGCGTCGTTACCTTCTTGGAGGCGTTGTCGTGGAGTTCAGGTCTCCTTAGTCTCGCCTTCCTTGGTGACAAGTTAGATGCTTTCTAGACTTAGTAGTTTATCTTTTGATCTGCTTGTAAGGAAAACTCTTCTTCACTATGTAAATGTTTGGCTGGGTGACTTTATTTATAAAACAGGACCAAGGCCTGAAAAGAAGTAGCCAGCAATATACTATTCGAGTTCACATGGACGATAGTCACACAACCCACGTACACTCGAGTGGGATCCAGGAACCGGATGCCAATGACCGTCCACACGTCATCATTCCAACAAAAACTATATGACGGGTGACTGAGACTGATGTGAAATCAAATCATGTACTAGTACATTATAAACCAAGCCGCAAGTGAACTTGGTACCTTTGTATACACACTATATATTGACTGAATGCCTCTCTCTCTCACCGCGCGGCTAGCTCAGTCCAAACTTTGCTGAATTATTGCGATGATCAGCAATAATATACTCCCTCCGTTTCAAAATATAAGATGTTTTAGATTTGTAAAGAAAATATATCTAGACTTCTTTTAGTGTGTAGATTCACTCTAAACATGAGTGAACCTATATACTAAAAGAAGTCAAGATACATTTGATTCATCAAGTTAAAACATCTTATATTTTGAAACGGAGGGAGTACTTGTTTTATACTTCCACCGAAAGAAGTGTTCAATACTAGTATACTTATTTTGCTGCAAAATAAAGCATATTACAAGTATAGTTATGACTCTAGGTGACTTGGAAATAGTTCTTTCCCAGTTAACATTGACATATACATCCAATCAAAATCTCCTCACTTTTTTTGTATCTGCGTGAATCTCGTGTTAAGATCTGGATTGTTCTTTAGAGTAACTTGGAAAGAATTTCCGAGTCGTTTGGTAAATAAGGAAGACCCAAAAATTAAACTATATTACAAGTATCTAAATACCATTGGCGGAAAATTTAAGAGAGTCTAGTACTCCCTCTGGTGAAAATTTATCTTTTTAAACCTTGTACAAACTTGAGTAACTAGTACCCAGTTGACATTCTAAAAGGTAGATGCAATGGTGGTTTTTACTCCATAAATGAACAAAGTACACTCATCATGGTTTCAGGCATGTCAATATTGGAGAAATCAGGCTTTTCTTTTGCCCCTTTATGTTATCATAGAAAATACAATAAAAACCATATAATACAATTAATTATTTGGGAGTGGTGGTTTGGCTCATTGGTTCCTTCCAGTTTGGTGTAAAAAGATATGAATTACATTTTAAAGTTTTTCAAAAACCCAAAAACAAATGCCACATCATCATTGACCAGACCTGTGAAGATATATGACTAATAGGATCATCACGGAACCTATGCCACGTGGGCTTGTGTGCCATGTCACAAAGTCCACGTCGGACCTGGCGTCGTTAGTTCAAACCATCAGCGATGAAAAACTTCGTCCTAAAATTTATGAAGATATGCTTCAGTCATAAATATTTGTGACCAAATACCGAAAATGTCGTCATCAAATTTCATTAGTGGCGATTTTCCCATGTTGTGAAGTATGGACGCTCTATTTTTAGTCAAAACAATCATCACAAATATAAGGACAATCTTGTGACCAAATTGTGGGTTCCTTGTAGTGTTACATTAACACATATGATACTTGTGCGCTAAAAAGTAAATTGTGCGCTAAAAAGCAAATTGTGTGCATATAAGAAAATAGCTAATAGTAGACAACCGTAAATGGATGTATTTGTCTTTTTTATGTAGTCCATAAATTATCATATTTCTTCACGGAAATTTATAGGTGTGAAGTAAAAAGGCCATGTATATGTACATGTGAAAACAATTTAGAACTTACCATTTAAAAAAAACATAAAACCCAAGAAAAACATAAAACCCAAGAAAATCGTGGATGGGCGTCTGGCCACAGATCAACTTAAGAACTCCAGTGCTGCCAGCGTTACGAGTTGCCACGTTTGGGTTGTTAGGTCTTCGGTGTACTTAGATTTGATCACGTTTACGCCGGAAACGGCATCGAGTCACATCAACCGGTCTACGCATGCGTAGATTGTAGATTTGTGGTACTATACGGCCGGCAGTCACATGCATGTGGTTGCAATAATAGTTAATTATTTTATTTGTTTTGTGTAAAACGACCAGTGATCATACCATAGTGCTCTCTTTCTTTTTAACTCGAAAGTGCCCTCAACTGACTTTTAGTTGTTATTCTTTCAAGACAAGAAATCTTCGTGTAGGGGCCTCTCGAACCATACTCCTTAGTCAAAAACTCATTTTTATTGCTTCATAGTACTGAATTAATTTTTCGTTACAACTATATATACTTGTTGGAACACAGTAATTTTTAGAGTGGCCAGATATATCAAAACTTCCGGCTGTTAAAAAATATTATTTCCGCGTTGATCGAAGGATTCCATAATAGAGGCTCGGGGTGAAACCAAAAAGCAAAAGTATGATAATCGATGAAGCACCTGAAATGGAACGATGCAAGGTTTTGCAAATAAATTGTCTCGGTTTGTAGGAATTCGGAGAAACTTCAGCGGGGTTGACGAAGAAAGTAAGGAGGCGTAGCCAGCCATGAGTCATATCCCAGGCCAACTACACTGTGAAAGTTCTAAGAGCAAGTTTAATAGTATAGTCGGTTGTTGACTATAAGGTGTTGCCATATCAGCCATATAGCTAACATGTACAATAAGTGGCAAAAGGATGTACTACTTTATTAAAGTGTCTATTTTTTACTCTTACAAAGAATCTAGGAGCATGTGATAGAGCTGGCTCTTGTCTTATAGTCGGCTTATCTTCTCTCTCTTCTCTTCTATCTTTCAACTCAGCCCAAATACTATAATTCAATTTTTATAGCCAGTTGATATGACTTTATTTTTCTTGCTCTAAGCGGTGTCAAATAGAAGTACAAACTTGGTTAGTTTGTAAATCGAGGCAAGTTTAACCTAAAAAAAATGAAGGTAGGCTACACGTAAGGGTTGCTAGCTAGCTAGGCAACCAATGGGCGAGGCGGATAGCTGTGCTCGATAGCAACAACTCGAAGATGGGGCGGTCAACGTTTGCGCCACGTGGTGGCTGGTCGCAGGTACCGACCAGGACCAGGACCGGCCGGCTGTACTCGTCTGTGGTCCACCTTCGTACAAGGAAACAGAATCCTCACCTGACAAAAATGGCGGCACACATGGCGGATCGGACTCGCGTGCAAAGCACGGTCAGCGCGCCGCGCTACGACGGCGGCCGGCAGCTAGCGGCGCGCGCCATTGAACGCCGAGTTCGATCGTGGGCTGGTGGCTGTAGCTCGAGGCTCGAGGCTCGAGGACAAGAAGGCTGTCGTAGTGGCTAGGAGCGGTTTAAGAGCAAGAACAATAATAGAGCCAGCTGCCGGCTATATGACAATGCCACGTCATTTATAGCCAATCTTATAGCCAATATATATAATAGTTAGATACAAAAGTGTACTATTTTATGAATATATAGCCCACTTGACACTCTCACACAATGTCTCAGAAGACGCGCGTCTTTGATTGCTCTTGAAAGACACTCCTCTTCTCTCTCCTATTCTCTTTTCTCCAATTAAACACATATATATTATTTTAGTTTTTATAGTCGGCTGACTGAATCTTATTGTACTTTGCTCTAATAGGATAAAAAGCCACGTATAGCCTGTTTTAGCTAACCTCTCAAATCCGAGGTTAGACAAAGATTTTACTACTAGTAGTAAATTTCCGTCTAAGCGTACAATGATTAAATTGGACCATCAAGAAGGAGTTACTATTAATTAGTTTCTAGAGTGGACTCAAGTTTTTACTCTCTATTCACAATTTTTAAAGCATGTTACTCCACTGAGAATTTGGCAATTGTTTATTTATTAGCTGATGAGACTAATTGAAAGTTCTGCTTCATTTTATATTTTTACGGTTTTGCTAACTTACAATCCACTGAGAATTAAGTAGTAACAAACTAAGTATATGATCCCTAGCCTTTTTTTTTTTTGCGTTGTGACCCGTATTCTCACGAGTTCAAGAGAAGTGTTCATGAAGGGTCACGTACGCCACTTGATTGAGAAAAATTAACTTTGTTCTAAATTACAACGATGTCAATTTTCTACATACAGTGTAGACACGCCATTATTCCGAACAAAGACTAGGATCGGCGAAATCTCACTGTATTAATTCACGCTGAAGAACTCTATTACACCGACCACACGTACTGCTCAGACCGTGCACATGTGTGGAGACAGCAGTACAATGTGTAGCAACAACCCAACTCTAAAAAAAATTAGTAGAACGTACGTACTCCCTCCCTTTAGAAATATAAGATGTTTTAGATTTATAAATTTAATGTATCTAGATATTTTTTAATGTGTAGATTTACTTCAAACCTCGACGAATCTATACACTAAAAAACGTCTAGATACATTCGATTCATAAATCTAAAACATCTTATATTTCTAAATCGGAAAAAGTATATATTTAAGACATAACTTTTGACCATGTGTGATATTCGGCCGAGCTTCTCGCGCACCGTCCATTGTCGCAGGAGAGACCCCTTGCCGAGCTCTACCTAACGTATTCCCCGTACGTACGTACTGTACTACTCCCTCCGTTTAAAAATATAAGATGTTTTAGGTTTGTAAATAAATTGTATCTAGACACCTTTTAGTGTCTAAATTTATTTGAACCTATACACTAAAACATGTTTATATATATATCTCCTTCATAAATCTAAAACATCTTATATTTCTAAACGGAGGGAGTAGTAGGTGGCTAGCTATAGCGCACGAGCATGCGTGCAGCCTTGTCAAATAATTGGTCATTCTCGTAGTATTCAAAACGGCCGTCCATCCTCGTTCTGCATGCGGGGCTGCAAAATAAACAGTGCATGCAACCGAAATATACGTGCGTACGACAATAATGCCATCGTCAACAACGTTACTGAATTTGTCAATCCTACTGCAGTGTAGCCTCTTTTGTTGGGAGGAAAACGGCGAGCACTACGGAGATACTCATAAGGCGGATAGAGATATGTGTGCCCAGTGCGGCGTTTTAATTGGTAGCACCCCTCCTTTTTTTTTCTTCGAAACGTTCATAATTATCGTATTTGAAGATCCAGAACAATACGAGGAAAATACCATCATATAGATGATGATATATACAATACATAGTGTGCCAAAAATCGTGCAAAAATAATCTGCATATTGGGCACAGTGAAAAGAGAAATTTTCAGATGTGGGACGTGCGAACATTACACGTACAAAATTTGTCATTTTTTGCTGCGCCAAAAATACAAACAATATTTTATTGAATCTTTGCAGATGTGCAGTGCGGGTTCGTTGGCTACATGCAAATATTATTTTCAAAAAAATGAAGCTTTTATGAGAAGCCCAAAATCAGGACATATGAAATAGACAGATACGGGATTTAAGACTATATGTAGGACGAGTTCCGTTAGGTTTATTCGGACGTTTCTTCCTCTTGATAGCGGTAATATGATGTGTTGGCTGATCCCTGACGAGGCGGAGAAGTTTGGATAAGAATAGCACTGGTCCAAAGATTTTGTTGCCCTAGGGCACCACGACACAAAGGACCCCTTCTTTAAAGTAGCGTCAATGTGGTCGGGAGGGGGGCAATGACTCTTGCCTCGAAAAATTCCTTAAAGATACTTTTAATATTTATTGGTAAAATTTTAAATATTACTCTGCATATGTTTAATTATGATTAGAGTTCTTAGGTCTCTCAACAATTTCCGTCAAACTCCGTCATTTGTTCACACACACACGAAAGATTTCAAAAATACTAGTAATATTCTAGAAGAGAAATATTACTATAAAACAATAGCAAACTAAATAATCTGTACATTTATAGATCTATTGTATTTTTCTAAAATTCACATGTATGAAGATGTATTTTAGTACATGCGAATCTAGACGACTAATCCGTATATGTAAACCTGGAAATGGTTTTGGATTAACCGGTTTAAATAGTTCAGTTTCTACAATAATGGGTTTAGTTGGTTCGGTTTGCTATGGGGTCTCCCTTGCCAGCAGGTTGGTTTATTTTAGGTTTATGGAAGAAAGAGTTGGTTATGGCTAGGTGTGGGCCTGTTCGGTTCGGTCCCTACATATCGCGTACGTACGTGCGGCCCAATTCACCGTCACGCACACGAGTTGCACGCCTGGGATCGGCCGTGTCATGCATCTTCTAGAATAATACATCAAATCTTGAACGCACTACCTACACATGCTCTGGCTCGTTTTTCTCCCGATGATCGTGATCTAGATCTTTGTTTCTTTAGAGATCTTTGTTGGTGGATAGATGGAGGCCGAGCTAGCTATATGTAGCCTTTTATTTTCTCGAGAGGTCGTCCTTATAAGAAGTGTGCTGTCTTTACATGGTGCACAAAAAATATGGTGCACATGAAACGTACACATGAATATGGGTGGTGATGTTTGTCCACGTAGCGTCACATACGGAGTACTTAGCTTTGTCTCTCGTTGTTTGCCGGTGTTGAAGGGTAGAGGGAGAGAGATTGCGGAATATGATGATTGTATTATTGAGCCTCTCGGGCGAGTATATATAGACGTACATGAACCGACTTGAAGTACAAGACAAGTAACCTACTTGGAGTACAAGACAAATAACCTAGTCTATCCCTAACAGATACGTATACTCTAACACCCCCCGCAGTCGTAGCGGTAGCATCGTGAACAACTGAAACGTCGCGAACGGTCAGACTGGAGAGCCGAAGTAGACCAGTGTGCTGACATACCCCGCAGTGGTAGCGGGAACGTTGTAGACGGTGTCACGTCGCAGAAGCTTGGACCGTAGAGGATGCTGGTGAGGAGCTCAGGCGAGGTGGTAGCCCTTATGCCGGTGTCGAGTGAGCCGAGAGCGGTGGGTTCTGCAACCTTGGTCGAGGTAGCCGCGCAAGGGGTCGCCGTGGTCGATGTCATGGTCGGGGTTGCCGGTGTCGAGCTAGCCGCATATTAAGCCGCGTGCGCGTAGTGCAGCCAATAGAAGGACGGAGACGCGTCAGGGCAGTCGTCGGAGAGAGCGATGCCGAAGCCGATGCAATCCGAGCCGTCGAGGACGAGGTGCGGCCATGGCTTTGCCAGAACCAAGCGCACGTCGAGAACGAAGGCATACTCTGGTTGTGCCAAAACCGAGTACGCGAAGACGAAGTCGGTGTGACGTAGTCGAGGCAGACGTAGAGGAGGTAGTCGATGCCGATGAAGACCTTGTCGAAGCCGATGAAGACGAGGCGCTACAACCGAGCTTGCCAGACTCAGGAACGCGTCGGGGACGAAGGCACGCACCGGTGTTGCCAGTATCGGGCATGCGAATTTGAACGGGACCAGTAGAAACAACTTCACGCCATGTCGGAGAGGAGACTAGCAGAGGAGGACTCTACAACGGTTGCGTTGCGCAGATCGGCGAAGTGCCAATGCAGGCCGCGATTGTCGGAGTAGACAAGTAGGTGTGGTCGAGGACGAGACGAGGACGATGGCGACGAAGTCGTGCTGGACGAAGACGTAGAAGGCGGCGAACCAGCGGCGGCGGCGAGTGGTCATCTTTGGATGCCTAGAGCGGAGAGGTAGTCGGCGGCGACGCGCCGAGGAGGTGGCGCGTGGAGGCTGCGGCGTCCTTGCGGGTGTGGCGGCGATGACCGCGTGCGATGGCGCCATCGCCTAACGACGGACACGCGCGAGAAGGCGCGTTGGTAGCCGGCGGGGACCAAAAGCGGCGACGCTTCGACGAAGAAGCGCGAGCGGCAGCCCGATGCTCGATCGGTGGTAGGCGCGTGCTCGGGGACGTACTCGACGGAGATGAGCGTCAGATCGGTTGATCAGACCGACGGCGGACGGCAGATCGGAATCTGCGGCGTCGTTGTCGGTGCAATCCCGGGCGATGACGACGAAGACAATCTGAAGGGGGGTCGGCTGCGACAGCCTCCCGAGGAAGCCGCAGCAGCCGGCCGCGGTGCGCGGCGGCCTGTCATGAGGCCGCGACGGCCTACCGAGGAAGGCATAGAGGCGTGAAGTGACGAGCGCGGTATGATGTAGATCGTCGATGCCGATGGTCGGAGTAGAGGCGCGGCGATGACGACGGCGATGGGCGACGCAATCCGATCTAAGATCGGTAAACCAAAAAAGAAAACCGATTAAGAGATCGGAAAAAAAAGACTTGCAGGACAGCCGATCACGGATCGGCGGACGAACCCTGCGTACGGGTTGCGCGGCCCTCGACGGAGATCATGGAGATCGACCTCCCGGGGACGGCGCGGCGGAAACGGAGGCGACGGCTAGGTCAAGGACCGTGCCGCTCTGATACCATGTTGAAGAGTAGAGGGAGAGAGATTGCGGAATATGATGGTTGTATTATTGAGCCTCTCGAACGAGTATATATAGGCGTACAGGGACCGACTTGGAGTACAAGACAAGTAACCTACTTGAAGTACAAAACAAGTAACCTAGTCTATCCCTAACAGATACGTATACTCTAACAGCCGGCCTCGATCGCCGACTCACTCTCTCGGTTAAGTGTGGTATAATTACGTTTTGCTTCCTCGTCTTTTGATTCGGGTTTAGGCAGGCCTTGTGCCCGCCATGGTTTCCTCTAAAAAAAGA
Organism: Avena insularis; assembly: GCA_023614405.1. Classification (NCBI taxonomy): domain Eukaryota; kingdom Viridiplantae; phylum Streptophyta; class Magnoliopsida; order Poales; family Poaceae; genus Avena; species Avena insularis. The sequence goes on from CM042695.1 coordinate 394,094,304, forward strand.
AGAGAGATGAGAGATAAGAGATAGAGTATTGGACTTGTAAAACGAGCCTTGAGCTTATGTTGAGAATTCTCTGGATTTGAGAGAGCATACGAACTTGATAGGCTAACCTTTGATCAAAGAATTTTATACGATTTTTTTATGGACAGGAATACTCCAAAGTTCTCGTACTCCCTCTGGTCCATATTACTGGTGTCAATTTTGTCTAGATATGAATAATATTTAACTAGATAAATACGAATCTAGATAAAGTTAATGAGTCCATTAATATAAACCAAAGGGTGTAAGATTCCTTAAATCCAAAAAGGCCGTTGTATTGTACTAGTACTGTGCTGTGCTGAATCTGGTCCAGTTTTCTTAAATCCAAATCGCTTTGTTGACCAGCCGGACGCTAAAGTCCGCACAAAGAGGAAACGATCAAGATTAATTGCATGCACGCACGCGCACGAGTACAGTGGCGGAAGTCGGATCGTGCGGCGGAAATTGGCAAGCGCGCGCACTCCATCTCCATGCATGCATGTACACACATCCACGCGCGTGCATGGGTGACTCACCGCCGTGAGCCAGTTCACCGTCTCACACGGGTTGCACACCGGCTGCGACTGGCTACCAACCTAAGTACTCCCGCCACCTTGTTAAGTTTTGCCTCCCGATCGATGATCTCTATCTTTGCTGATATGGGTGGTGCTTATTAAGATTGATGTATCTAACACTAAAACATGTCTAGATATATTTATTTTAGTGATAATTAATATAGATCAGAGAAAGTAGTTGCTGACTTTTCTCTACTCGTGAAGTATCCTACATGGGTTAAGCAATCATATAACTTCCATAACCTATTCAGTCATACATGATTCAAGTAGTGCATCGGATGTATATTCATTTAATATATTTTTGCTCCTATCATATACTATAAGCTATTCTGACTTGCGAGTTTTCCTCTGGCACATATACAATAGTAGATGTGTTTAATTGAGGGAAATCATACATGTTCACATATGAAGAAATGCTCGCATGGGCCAATCTCCTTTTAGATGAAAACCTGATGGGTCGTAATAACCTCTATATCTGCTATGGTGTTCTTAGAGATATAAGTTTGAGATCCAAGATTGAAAAGCTCTACTCTTCTTCTGTCTTCATAATAAGAAATCAATATTTACAGACAAGTTGTGTTGTCTAGATAATAAACCGCCGGGTACACGGTTTATAAGTTCTAAATAGTTGTCTGTGGTAGAAATATACCCTTTTTTGATTAATCTGAAGTTTGTTCGGTAGAAAGATAACAATTGCCAATAGAAAGCTAGCTACCAGTGTTTTGTTTTAATCTTTGTTCCTGAAGGTTTCTACAATAATTCTCTTGGTTTTTCATATGGTCTGCCTTTTGTCGATGGCCATGAACTTTTGCCAACCGTGGTTCATTATATGGATCTTTCAAGACACATATTGCACGTGGATTAGTTGGTGATGATGGGCAACGGGCTTCTTCTTCTCTCTACCTACTACATGGGCCTATCGGATTGATCCGAAAAGTACATCTAAAGCCCATCAGCATTCGCCCATGGGCCAGACAGCCAAAACCTCCATTCGGCCTAGTCTTCCTCCTCTCAGCCCCACTCCCTCACAGGCCGGCAGTGGAGGCTCCTCTCCACTCCCCTCCAATGGCGACACCGCCCAAACCCCTCCACGCCTCCTTCCTCTGCTCCCTCGCGCTCGCGCTCCTCCGCGCCGGCCGTCTCTCCGCGGCATCCCACGTCGCCTCCTCCCTCGCCGCCGCATCACCTCCCGCGGCCCTCCTCCGCCGCCTCATCCCGGCGCTCGCCTCCTCGGGCCTCGCCGCCGCCGCCGTCCGCTTCCGCCCCGTCCCGGGCGACCCGCTCACCCTCAACTCCATCCTCCTCTCCCACTGCGCCCTCCGCTCTCTCCGCCCCGCGCTGGCCCTCCTCCGCTCCTCCGACTCCGTCGACACCGTCAGCTACAACATCGTCATCTCGGGCCTCTCCGAGCACGGCGGGAGCCTCGCCCCGGCCCTGATCGCCGAGATGTGCAAGCGCGGGGTCCCGTTCGATGCCGTCACGGTCAACGCGGCGCTCGTGGGGCTCTGCAGGGACGGCCAGGTGGAGGGGGCGGCGGCGCTGGCCGAGATGATGGTAAAAGGTGGGGGTATCGAGAGACTGGATGTCGTGGGCTGGAATGCTCTGATCGATGGGTACTGTAAGGCGGGAGACATGGCGGCAGCATTGGCAACGGCGGAGAGGATGAGGACACAAGGGGTGGGAGTCGATGTTGTCGGTTACAACAGCTTGGTTGCCGGGCTCTGCCGTGCCGGCGAGGTCGATGCTGCGCGGGACATGCTGGGTACGATGAAGGGCGACGGGGTGGAGCCGAACGTGGTGACGTACACGACGTTCATCGCCGAGTGTTGTAGGAGGAAGGCGATCGACGATGCCTTCAGTCTGTATGAAGAAATGGTGAGGATGGGCGTCCTGCCGGATGTGGTCACACTCAGCGCCCTTGTCGACGGGCTTTGCAGGGTTGGGCGGTTCTCGGAGGCGTATGAGCTTTTCAGGGAGATGGAGAAGATCGGTGCTGCGCCGAACCATGTTACGTACTGTACGCTGATTGATTCGTTGGCGAAAGCGCAGAGGGGCAGCGAGTCGCTCGTTCTCTTGGGGGAGGTGGTCTCCAGAGGCGTCGTCATGGACTTGGTCATGTATACAGCTCTGATGGACTGGTTGGGCAAGGAAGGGAAGATTGATGAAGTGAAGGACATGTTTCGGTGTGCTCTGGCAGATAATCATACTCCCAATGGTGTTACGTACACCGTGCTGATCGACGCGCTCTGCAAAGCCGGCAATGTTGATGGGGCAGAGCAGGTGTTGCTGGAAATGGAGGAGAAGTCTATTAGTCCAAATGTTGTTACATTCTCATCGATCATCAATGGCCTTGTTAAACAAGGATGGCTTGCTAAGGCAACTGATTACATGAGAAAGATGAAGGAAAGGGGCATTGATCCAAATGTCGTGACCTATGGAACGTTTATCGATGGCTTCTTTAAGTGCCAGGGGCAAGAAGCAGCTCTTGACATGTACCATGAAATGTCATGTGATGGTGTGGAAGCAAATAAATTTGTTGTAGATTCGTTGGTCAATGGCCTGGTGAAGAATGGGAAAATAGAGGAAGCGGAAGCATTGTTTAGAGATATGAATGACCGAGGTATGTTGCTAGACCATGTCAACTATACCACTTTAATAGATGGGCTTTTTAAAACCGGTAACATGCCTGCTGCTTTCAAGGTTGGTCAGGAGTTGACGGAGAGAAATTTGTTACCTGATGCTGTTGTCTATAATGTGTTTGTCAACTGCCTTTGCATGCTCGGGAAATCTAAGGAGGCAGAATCATTTTTGAAAGAGATGCAAAATACAGGCTTAAAACCTGACCAAGTGACATATAACACTATGATCGCTGCACAGTGCAGGGAAGGGAAGACTGCCAAAGCTCTAAAACTCCTTAATGAAATGAAGAGGAGTTCTATAAAGCCAAACCTCATTACGTACAATACACTTATTGCGGGTCTTTTTGAGGCTGGGGCTGTTGAAAAGGCAAAGTATTTGTTAAACGAGATGTCTTCTGGATTCTCTCCGACCTCTCTGACTCACCGAAGGGTTCTCGAAGCATGCTCCCAAAGTGGGAGACCGGCCGTGATTTTGGAAATTCATGAATGGATGATGAGTGCTGGGCTTTGTGCTGATATCACTGTCTATAATACACTGGTGCGTGTTTTGTGTTACCATGGAATGACAAGGAAAGCTGCGGTTGTCCTGGAAGAAATGTCAGGAAGAGGAATTGCCCTAGACACCATCACGTTTAATGCTCTAATCCTTGGTCATTTCAAGAGCAGCCATGTCGACAATGCATTTGCTACTTATGATCAGATGCTTCGCCATGGGGTCTCACCTAACATAGCTACATTCAACACGCTCTTGGGTGGGCTTGAGTCTGCTGGAAGAATTGGAGAAGCGGACAAGGTGCTGAACGAGATGAAGAAAAGAGGCATTGAACCCAGCAATCTGACTTATGACATACTGGTCACAGGATATGCAAAACAGAGTAATAAAGTGGAAGCAATGCGTTTGTATTGTGAGATGGTGGGTAGAGGCTTTCTTCCGAAAGTAAGCACATATAATGCACTCATAAGCGACTTCGCTAAAGTGGGAATGATGAGTCAAGCTAAGGAGTTGCTCAACGAAATGGAAAAGAGGGGTGTTCTACCCACATCCTGCACTTACGATATTCTTGTGAGTGGATGGTCAAAGCTTAAAAATGGAACCGAGGTGAGAACATTTCTCAAAGATATGAAGGAAAAAGGATTCCGTCCATCAAAAGGAACTATTAATTTTATATGCAGAGCATTTTCCAAGCCAGGGATGAACTGGGAAGCTCGTCGTTTGCTTAAAAAACTATATCAGGTTTAGAGAATGTCAACTGTTGATGATGGCCTGATGGAGACTGTTCTTAGTTTGACAATACAACCGCAGTCAGGGTGCTTATTGTTTCAGTGTCTTGTCCTCCTGCTGCTCACAACACCCCGTCAAACGTTGCAGGAAGCTGCTTGCTGAGATAATCCGTGGGTCACCTGTAAGTGTCTGGTTCTCTGTTCAGTTGGCGTCTAATTTAACCAGTTCAATGGTAATGCAGTTGTGTATTTTTGATCTATAAGTAGTTAACAGCTTCCTTACATGCTCTGCATGATGGTGCTGCTTCAGTAGTAAGTGTGGTGCTGCTTCAATAGTAATTGTAGTGCTGCTTATCTCGCAAAATTTACTTTTTCAGGATGACCCGTCAAATGAGTGGAAGATCATGAATTATGTTAAAAATATCCCCACACACTCCAAAGGCATGTGATGTTGCCATTTTGTTTCCTTTTATTTGTGTTGGTAGTTGCTAAAATATTCATTGGCTGTATGTGCTTAATCGTTCCATGTTTCCCTTCACTGCATGCTTTTCAGATTCTCAAATTTCTGTAATAGAAGAGTCACAAGGAGCTGCACCCTGCTCATGTGAATGTTGTCAAAATTAGTATCAGTTTATCAGTGAAGAGCTACTCTTCATTTGTAATGAGCAGATGTGAGTTTTTGAATTCTTGGCTATGAATCGTGTTTTCCTTTTCTCACTTTACCGTGTGCATGTCATGATAGCATGTTTTGCCAGGAGCCTGGTAAGCACCATTATTGAACTTTGGAAAAGCATGCAGCAGATGTTTTTGTTCTTGAATTTCAAAATTCAGTGACATTCATTTACAACCAGGTGATTATCATGTAAAGGATATGCTTTGTGTTCTGAACATTCATATTCGTGGTTGTTTTGTGCTTCACTCTGTTCTGATCATCAAAGACTGCTAGTTTTGGAATTGACGCCTGATTGATAGGATCATGGAGTTGAATGCATCTCTCATGCGAAACTTGCCACTTCTCTGTTTGTGTAGGATCTGAAGAAAGTGAGGCTTCTGATGGAGAAAACCAGCGAGGCTGAGGAGGTAGCTTGTGGATGCACCATGAGGGGCATATTACTGCCATACTGCCCTGGCCATGCTGCTTCTAGTTATTGAAGACAAGATATTGGTGATGTGGGTGTGGTGATAAAGTGCATCAGGACAAAGAGATTGATTCACAGATCTATTGTGGATGAGAATGAGATTGTGTCAATTAGAGATGCCTCGGTTAGACATGTCAACAAAAGGAGAAAGATCCTGCTCTGCGAGATTCAGCTACTCTACTTAGAGTTGACAGCAGAAGCTTGCCTCCTCTACATTAGGGTGGCAAGGTAATGCTGTTCATTGTTTTACGCTTAAATGGCTTGGCGAGCACAACTATTTCTGAGAGCTGTACTACATGATGGAAGCAAGTACTTTTTTCCTTCCGCAATTTTCATTCCATGAAATGAGTTACTACGACTGCCATGTACTTGAGTATTTTGAATCTGTAGTTTAAGGCCCATACCTATTTTCTATTCAAAGTACACATCTGATCCTCTGAATTTTTAATTTTCCTCACACATGAGATGGCTTACTATGGCTGTGCTGGAAGTTAGTATTCAGTGTGTGTAGTTTGAGGTTTATACCTCTTTTAGAACGAAATTCTGAATATTCATGATACATGAAAGCAGTTAAATACTTACAGTTACTATTATGTTCCTTGAGTACTCACTGTGTAGTTTGAGATATACCACCTTAGAAAAGGCTGCTCTGAATTTTCTTAAATTTGGTCGATGCAATATTGTTTTAATCATGCTTTCCTAATACGCTGTGTAAAGCTGCAGCTTATCTACAGAAATACTTGTTCTGATCAACCTTCCTTGTGCAGGTTGGAGATATAAATGTCATAAAGATGCTTCTGATGGGTAGCTTAGGCAGACAGGAGCCAAGGTGCTATTCTTCGAAGTTCTGCTCCATTAACAGCTGAGTTAATTATTTTTACTATTTCCAGATGTCCCATAGTTGCCTTATCTCTTTGTGCTGGATTGTGTAGCTCCTGCTGAAGAATGGTGCCAGAAATTTCATGGGGAACAAACTAGGTCTCATACCAGTGCATGCAGCTGCAGCTAAGTTTCGATGTTGTTTCAGGTAGCCTTTTGTTACTTCCTTTCCAAGTGCCGAATAACATTATTATGACTAATTGGTATTGGTTTTCTTGGCTCTGCAAGTCAATTCTGCTTCCTCTGCTTAACAGCACCCACCCAAGCCTCCTCCGCCTAACAACTCCCAGCACCGGAAAACATGGGTGATATCCAAGTCCCGCGAACACGACGTGAAGGTGCATTTTTTTTCTTAGAATCACACGACATGTAGATAAAAAGAGAATATGTGCTGTTAAAGGGCTGACCCAACAACAAACAGCCTGTAGGCGATACACTGCTTTTACGCACAATAACCAGTAAATAGCGTCTGCAGGAACAGTCTGATAGAGTAGCTGAGCTGCCATGTATGGGCTTTGCTTTTTATTGCCACCTTAAGTCCTCAACAGTTTTGGGCCCATGCTACTTGCTTCTTGAGAATAGAATTCCTGGCTCTTAGTTTCGTATCTCTTTCTCTAACTTGCTCTGCTCCGCTAGAATGATTGGACCCAAGATTCTTATCCGGAAAATGGGGGAGGAAAGGATGCTGATGAATCGACATCAAAGATAAGACCCTTCTGTCATCCTAGAATTTGGACAGAGGGACATTTTAGGATTTGGAGTAGATTTTTGGAGTAGATTTTATCTGACATATCACACAGACACAGGAGTATTTAAAATTTTGCCGCCCATAAACAAATCCTAAAAAGTCTCTTTTCAGTGTGTTGAATAAGCTAACTCGTCTCATGTAATTATCTAGCTCGAGATCATGTGATGAAGAAACAGAATTGCTGATGAAGTTGTAAGCTAAGGTGTGTGTGTGTGAGAGAGAGAGAGGAACCACATATTGATGATGAGCGCAGCACCACTCAGCTCAGCTGAGCACAACATATGGCATCCGCCCAAAGCCAAAGGCATATATCTAAAGTTTATGGCGCAGCAAGCAACTAAAACAGCACAATACCTCCACTGCACACACTAGTAACCAGACCAGACTTATCCATTCTTGTAGACTCGCAATAACCGATGGTGAGTGAGGGGCGGGCTACGGCTGAGATGAAATTTAGGATGGATGCTCTTTGTCCATGAGTGTCACAGTTTTTTTCCTCCTTTTATTTTATTTTCTTCCAAAATGAATATATAGATACGTGCGATACAGGTGTCAATTAAGTAGGAGAAAGATGCACATAAAAGGGGTGGTGGTGCTGGTCACGGGGCTGGTATGAGATGAGGCCACCAGTGAGATGAAGGGGGGGGTGGCCTTTTGAGTGCACAAGAAGCACTCTAGTAGTACACCAGTTCAGCACAGGGGCCAAGTAGAGACGTAGAGCAGCTAGCTGGCCTTAAAAGTTGCTGGAGAGTGAGTGTAGGGGATTGGTTGCAGTGTCATGCTCGGAAAACGCTCTGGTGTCACACCGAGCACGGTACCACTCACAGGACTCATCCCAACCTCTCCTGAAAAGTTCCCTAGCTTTCCCTCGATCCACAAGCTGCATGCTGCTAGCTACACACACACTCACTCCTCTTCACAGCAGCCACTGCTGCTGCTACCTGTTGCTGTCCCTTCCCTATCTAGTGGTATCTACTACTTAACACTTACTACTGCTGTGCTGCCATACCTGCTACTAGTAGGAGTGCCGCTTACTACTACTACGTACTACCCTGGCACCTATCAGCTCCCTACTTGGCAGTTAGTGGCAGCGAGGGAGCCACTTCAGTTCACTATGTCTGTACAGTGACACTAGTCACCGGTAACTAACTAGCTACTCACTAGTGGCTGGCTGACTCTGTATGATCGTCTGACGCCGTGTGTGTCTTGTGGCCACCAAATAGTGATGAGGAATACCTGTGGATACTTCAGCTCTGGTCCTGCGACGTCGAGGTCTGGTTATAATTTCAGTATTGTACAAGTCGATAGCTACGAGTGGATAACGCTGGAAGGAGGTCGCAGCTAAGGGAGGTGTTTGGTCTAACAAACTAGATTACCACCAGCTCATGTGTATCTTGAAAGCGGCATTTTGTTGAAGTATAACCATAGGTGTGTAATCATGTCAGGTTCAGTTCTGATATTTCTAGTAACCGTTGACAAGGTCTCCAGGAAACAGAACTCCAAATACAGGTCAAGTCTTCCCTCTAATTTGCAGTGATCTTAGCAAGTAGTACTAGTACAAGTGTGTTATGTGCACTGCCAGTGGCAGAGTCGTAAATATGAGCTGCATATGATAAGTGTGCGGTTACGGTGACAGTGCAGCTACCGAAATTGCTAATTTTGGAAGCATAGTTTAGGTTGGAGCTGAAAGTAGGCCATGAGGATGATGTCCTCACTACTTGTTTTCAATCATGCAAGCAAGAGGATTAGTTGAGTGAGCTCTAGCAAAAGGAGTTGGTGAAATAGCCAACTTGCAGACAAGTACACTATGTTTTGGCCAGACACCAAACTAATTATGGCCTCGCTAGTTAGGCACCTATATAATCGTGCGAAGCAGTTCCGATGATTTAATCTCGGCGTAGTTTTGGGGTTAGGCGGGGCAGCGTTGTAGGCCAATATTGACATTTATCCGAAAAGGTAAATGTATTGTGTGGTCGGCTGAACCAAATCCCAGACCAACTTTTTCGAAAAGGGGAAAGGAAAAGAAAGGCCAAGGATTGTTATCTCCATCTAGTTCTCCCGGATATTATTTGGCAATTCCTTTCGTGTCTTAATCAGGGGCCCGCGTGTGAGGGAGAGAGATCTAGTTTCTTTCTGTGGAATCTGTTTTTTTCCTGTGTCGCTGGATAAGACTAGAGTGGCACTGAGTAGCGAGACTAGGCGGAGGCACCGGCCGTGAGAGGTCAAAACCTGTGGATTTGACTTGAGAACATATTCAGCAGTCAACTGTTTATATTTACGATTTCCTGAAATATTTTACAGACTGGTTAGCTCGGATCTTACTGAAGCATATATGGTGACGTCTCTTTGTTTGTCTTATATATAGGCGCCGCACGACTCGTCCTGTTCTTTCTAGATCTCCTGTTGTCCTCTTTGCTCACTAACTAATCTTCTCACCTTTTCCTCTATCATATCAAGCAGGTGGATCAGCGTGGCAGTACTTGACATCTGTCCACTTATTGGCTGGTAGATGGTCGAGCACATCTTGAGGATGAATACACGAGATTCTCAGTATACATCTTATCTCGTGGGGAGAAGCTTAGTTTACAGATATACCGCTGGAGATAGATCGAAGGATTCCAAAGAAGCAAGTTTGCGGCACCCCAGTGGGCAGGGACGTTTCTTGAAGCAGTCACGAAGCATTAGAATATACTACATGCGTGTCACGGCGTCGAGGCAGCAACATGCACTCAACCACGAAGAGGCCTGAGAGCGAGGAGGCGCATGGCTGTAGCTTGGCTTGAGGAAGGGAACAAGGGATGATTCTGGCCACATGCAGAGGTGGTGCTGGAACAAACAAGGTCGCCCACCAATCAGCGTGGGGCGGATGGAGGAGTGGTTGCCCATGAGCAAAGCCAACAACATCAACAGCAAACGCTTGCCGCACTCCCAAGGTGAGTGGCAGCAACATCTACTACCATGACCGGCTCTCCCCCTTCACTCCACGCCACTAATCTGATAATTTTGGGCCAATAATGCAGCTCCATGGGTAGCAAGCTAAGCAGAAGTCTGACCCATACATGATTCTTTTTTTATCCCAGGCCAAAGCTTCTTCTTCTCCCGAGCTGTCAAGTCCCCCAGCTACTCTGCACAGGTGTTGCCGCTTTGTTAATTCCCATCATGATTAATTACTGAACGGGCAAACAAATGAATAGATAGATAAACATACTCCTATATCTTTTTCTGAGATCATCTTGTCACGCTACTCCTCTCTACTATCTGATGTTTCTCTCTCTCTCTCGTGGCAGCATTGATTGCGACGTGAGGAGTGGTGGCCCAGCAGGCAGCCACTAATTAACCAATGGTGGTGGTGATCAGTGATCCCCTCCCCCCTCCTGCGAGTGATGACAGTGGTAGCCACTGTCGAGTGTCCCACTACTGCTTCACTCGTCATCGATCCTGCGCTGCTGGTGTGTGTGCGTGGTGGGTGTCCATGATCAGCACCACATGTTCCATCTCTCTCCCCCATATTCCCAACCACTACATATGCGTACATTTTCTCTCATTCTCTTATCTACACTACTGGCAGATTTCATGCAGTTTCTGTTCTTGTCACCTAGGTACGGCGGACGTGCGTGCCCACATCGCGATGGATGGTTACAGGAGCCCCAACAACGCCCTCTGCCTCGCCGCCCAACGCATAGTTTCACACCGCTTAATGTCCATGACACATATTCCTCAACCAATCACATGCTTTCTCTCTCTCTAATTTTATTTCCCCCTCTCATTCGATTAGTGTACCAATCTTTCTGGTTTGATGTAGCCTGGACAATCTACATGCAACTTTTTTTTTGCCAATTAAGTAGGCACTCTCTGTTTCATAATTCTTGTCGTGGTTTTAGTTACCTACTACATCATGGTTTGTAAGAGAGAACCGGGTCACAAATTTGAAGCTAAACTAATTAATCTTGCTTAACTCCCGCGGTACACTATCTGAGCTTGGCGGTTAAGCTGATCAGCCATCACATCTACGCTAGGCTATCATAGTAGTTCGCTAGTATTGACTTTTAGATAGAGGATGGTGGCCTGAGGCATGTGTACGGTCTATCACCGGGGGGAATATAACAATATAAAAAACCATTTCTGAACCCCTCGGATGATCATGGGGCTGCTTAATTGGTCTGTAGCTAGCGGTGCATGCACTGATTAATGATAGATCCTTAAAGCTAGGGCTCTCCACATGTGGGACAACCCGGCTAATTGCCAATCATAGGCAGGATCATGGCATGCTTAACCTAGCCATGGCAAAGAAAGGCTCACTCACTCTGGAAGGTTGCAATGCAAGTGAGTGACCAGCTAGTGATGCATGTGTGTGCGTGTAGGTTGAGAGATCTAGAGAGAGAGAGAGAGAGAGAGAGAGGAAGTGTGCTAGAGAGAGAAAGGAAGCTATAGTAGCTAGCAAAGCTTCCAACTAACTAATAAGCTAACTGATGCCTTGCTTGCTTGCCCCCACCACACCACACCTCACCGCTGCTGGATCGGTGCGATTTTTCTAGGGGGATTTCTTGTTGCCCCACACAAGGAGCAACAATCCCCGATCACGTCAAGGATCGCCGAAATTAATTAGTCTAATCACTCTCAACCCATATGCCCTCCTCTCCGATCCTGTGCTCTCCACCGTTGACTTCTCTCACACAACATGGCACATCGGCGGTTGCTTCTTCAACCGATGATGATTAAGAGGAAGGGAAAAAAAAGTCTTGGACTTGGATATTATACCTACAATTATGTAAGCTAATTTAATAATTAATTAAAAACACGGTATGCACGCCATAAATTTAATCCGGTCACAACTTTTTTTTTGGCGAGTATGCTTAAGTATGAGTACTTGAATAGTGATCAAGGTGTGTGGCTCAATTAATTCGGAGCTAAGGACGCCCTATATATATCGTTTTGATTGAGATAGTGCAGCCACAGGCAACAAGTGTTAGCAGTATCACCAACCCAAATCAAGGAACCGGAGTAGTACATGAGTGGCGCAACCCCTAACTAATCACAAATTCACAATGACGTAGATATGCGCCATTTGCACCACCAGAGGATTGGAATTCTCCGTGTAGCTTAAAAGGCAAGGAATTGCTACTGTTGAGCGCTGCAATTAAACGGGTAGGTAATCGATGGACAGTTCAGAAACAAACATTTTTGGGAGTGGGGATGCAGATACTACTACTTTAGATTATTCACATATAATTGCGGGTGTTTATTTTCTTGAGTTTGATTTTCTGGTGTGTGGCCACTGGACACTAGCTAGGGACAATGTGCATCTGCAGCTAGCTAGCTAGCTGCACCACCACTACCTCAGTACTACCTCCTAGTTTTGGTTGCCAACTGCCAAGCAGCCTAGCTGTTGGTGATCACTGGAATCGCTAGCTAATTAAAGACAACTGTGTATGAGGAGATTACTTTTCTTCCAACACAAAAAAAAGAAACACTTTTCTTTGGAAATCATCAACAAGAAACCATCAAACATGTACTAGTACAATAATCAAGCAATAAGAGTGGGTTTTCAAGGATCCTTTCGATAATAACTAACTAAACTATAAAAGCCACATGCAATTATGTTTTGCTCAAAAGTAGTGGAAGAAAGAAAAGTAGGGGATGGATATATCCAGGCTTGCAAGTGCAACGGCGTCACCCCAGGAATCACACATGCACAGAGAGAGAGAGAGAGAGAGAGAGAGAGAGAGAGAGAGAGAGAGAGAGAGAGAGAGAGAGAGAGAGGAATATCGAGCTTGCTTCCACCCCTTCTTTTCTTTGGCATGTTGCTGCTGTTGCTAGCTACTGCATTCTGCTATACCTAATACCACTCCTAGTCGAGATCCCTTCCTCTCTCCCCACATATAGCGGCAACCAAATTAAAACGTACATGCTCCAAATAAAAGCTTTGCTTCACCAGAGAGAGCGTATTAACCTCCACTACACACTTAATCAGGAGTGACTAATTCTGCACTTAGTGTAGAAAAAAGAGGGGAGGTGCCTAAATTAGGGGTGGCTATTAATTGTGATGACCAGTGCTAGCTAGTCTAGCTAGACATGTTTTGCACATGACAGAAATTAGGCAGGTAGCCAATGCATGCCTGGCCATCAAATTGGCTCCACAGGTGAGTTGAGAGGGAGAGAGGGGGAGAGGGGGTGGGCATTAGCTAGGCCAGCTCTAACACACCCATTATATCCCTATTTCCACTCAGCTCCCTTGGCCACCAATTGACCCTTGTACTATTACCAGTCCTCTAACAATAGCTCTTAGCAATTAACCACCAAAACCTCTCTCTCTCTAAAAAAGAGAGGAGGTTATAAGAGAGTTGTGAATTGAAGAGATGTCCAAGAGAGACAAGATTGTGTAGAGGAAGCCGGCTAGGTTTTTTCCAGACAGGTCTTGTGAGAGGAGAGAAGCTAGATGAGTTGCTTCTCCATTGATTGATTTTATAGGCCAAAAGAAACTTCCATTGATTAGAGTAGTGGCTGCATGATCATCCATCTATCTATCTATCTCCTTGTTGGTTTATATATCCTCCTCCACAGCAAAACGCCTCTCTCCCTCTCTCTCTCTAGACAGCGTAGCTCCACTTGTCCATCTCTCTCCCTCCTCGCTCGCGCGCGCCATAAAAACCACGGAGCCGGACTCCATCCCTGCCCGCCCGCCTGCCTGCCTGCCACTCTTTCTCTCTTCCTCTCCCTCTACGCGTTTCTTTGTTGCTTCGGCGACATGCAAGCGTCGGCCATGGAGCTGGTGCTCTTCCGGGAGGAGGCCGCGGAGGATCGGCATCAGCAGCAGCACGCCCACGGCGCCGTGGTGAAGAGGAAGCGCACCAAGAGGCCGCGCCACCACCCGCCCGTGGCGGCCGCATGCTCGTCGGCGTCCTCCTCCGAGAGCACCACCACCGAGGAGGAGGACATGGCCCACTGCCTCATCCTCCTCGCCCAGGGCGCCGCGCCGCCCGTCGTCGTCGACTCGAGGTCGCCTCCGCCGGTGATGCGAGAGGCGGCGTCGCCTTCTCCGGCCACCACCGCGCCGGCGCCTGTGGCGGTTACGGCGACGAAGGCGGAGCGGTACACGAGCCGCAAGTACACGGAGGCGGCCACCACGGCGGACGGCGTCAGGGCCGGCTTCTACGTGTACGAGTGCAAGACGTGCAACAAGTGCTTCCCCACCTTCCAGGCCCTCGGCGGCCACCGCGCCAGCCACAAGAAGCCGCGCCTGGCCGGCGCCACGGACGACGAAAACGCCACCACCATCCCCGCAGTCGCCAAGCCGCCCAAGCCGTCGTCGATGATGAAGACGGCAGCGTCGTCACCACCGCCGCCGCCGGCGATGGCGACGGCAGCGTCCCCGCCGCCTCCACCGCCTCAGGTGGATCACGCCACTCCCGACGTCACCACCGTGCTGACCCTCAACAACGGCGGCAGCGCCGGCATCATCATCAACAACAACACCAACACCAACAGGATTCGCGTGCACGAGTGCTCCATCTGCGGCGCCGAGTTCGCGTCCGGGCAGGCGCTGGGCGGGCACATGCGGCGCCACCGGCCTCTGCATGCGCCGGCGGAGCGCGCCCCCGCGATGATGGCCGCGATCGCAGCGTCCACCAAGAAAGACGGGAGCGCGGGCATCAACCTGGAGCTCGACCTCAACCTTCCCGCGCCCTCCGACGAGGAGTCCGTCTCGCACCCGCCCCCGCCCCCGCCCGCGCAGGCGCCACCGGTGGTGCTGGGCCTCGGCCCGTTCGACAGCGGCAAGAAGCGGCTCATGCTCACCGCCGCGCCCACCGCCGCGCTGGTGGATTGCCATTATTGACCGATCGATCGATCGGCACGACTCGCGGACGCGGAGCTGGCCGGCCGGCCTCGTGAATTCTTTTCCTTAACACTGATTGATTGGTTGGTTGGTTGGTTGGTTGATCTCACTCTTCTTCTTCCCCATCATCTTCTTCTATACGAAATTACATACTCACGATCGAGTTTGTCCTTGGCATGAACATATATACCAAGGAATGAAGCTGTAATTAACATACTCCTACGATTGATTCTTTCGATTCTTTGGTGCATGTAAGATGATTTGACTATAGAAAACTGGTTGACATTTCTATGTATATGTACATGTACACGCACTCAATTAATTGGCCCTGGAATTATACTATATCGGAATGAAGAAAAATTCCACTTATTTATGACATGTGAGGCTCATCACAAGAAGAAAAGGTTCGGCCGGCCAGTTGGAGTGTGTGTGAGACTGTGAGTGAGTGATGAGAGTGAGCGAGTGGCGTGGGTTGTCTGAAATGTGATGGAAATTAAGGGAGTGGGTGCAGGGTTTGTGGCCTGCTGCTATCCACCTTTTTATTTTCCTTATTATATGCATGCGTGTGTGTCCTATAGCTAGTTCTTCACTTCTCTACTCAGTGGCAAGTGGCAACTGCCCATGCATGTACAAATTAGCCCAATTTGTGTACTTATCTTGTACTACACAATATATTTAATTATGCATTCTCTCTTGAGAAGCATTGGCTGTGGAGTTTATTGATGAGGTAATTAAGTAGTACTAGACGTTTTTTCCTTGTGCAACATGGACACTTAAACTGATTGTGTCACTGTTAATTGCCTTTAAATTCATCAGTCGTTTTGAGTGGTGGAGTGTGCATGTACGTTTCCTTTTTGATCAGGTCAGCTACTAGCTGCTGCTTGCTGCGGTTGGTTCGTAATCGGGAAAGAAATGGATAGTGAAGTAGGCAAAGTTGGAAAGGGAATTTGGGAAGGTTGCAAAGCGAAAAAGGGGCAATTAATTAGAAGGTGGCTAGGCGGGCAGATGCCTCCACATCTAAGCTACTAGTGGTGCTTGAGAGGAGTGGAGTTGGGCAATTTGGCATATCTATGTACATATATACATATGTGTACATGTATGCATAGAAGGAGGAGATGAGTGTTTGTAGCTGCTATAGTATATATCTAGTACCACTAGCTCTTTGGACATGGTGTTTTTGGGACTATATGACTTGTGGTTTGGTTTCTCCACCACCAAGAGTAAAACAAAGGGCCACCATATGTACCACCAGGGTCTTTTCCTTGTGGAGACCAGCTTGTCTTGCTTGCAAGCTTGCTGGCTAAATAGCCAGGGAGCTTCTGATGAATCGAGTCAAGTAGTGACAATACTAGGAACAGATCGACGACAGAGTGAGCATAGTGAACCTAGGCTGCCCAGATATAGCTGTCAGGGTGCACTCTTGTTATAATTAGCGTGTGCTATATATGCTGTAAACGTAAGGACGCACCAGCCCCTTTTTTGGTCGTGTTAGCCGGTAGACAGACAGATGGAGCTATAGGAAGCTACTAGGGACGTTATGGTACCCACTCTGTTTTTATTTACTTCGTGGTCTATGTTAGTTAATGTCAAACTTTGTAAAATTTAATCAAAATTTAGAAAAACACCAACATCTACTATGTAAATTTTATGTTATTAGAAGCGGCATAAGTATATTTTTTATGATCTATGCACTTGGTATTCTAGATGTTAATATTTTTTCCTATATTTCTGATCAAATTTGACTTGGACTGAACCTAGAACACGAAGTACTCCCTAAAAATATTTCAAAGCGAACTAGATACACTCCAAATAGAGTGAACCTACACAATAAAATGTGTCTACATAAATTTGTTTTAGAAAAAGGATATAATATCTTACGTTAGTGAACGGAGGGAGTAGATAAAAACAGTGGGAGTACTCATTTTCGAATTTTTTTAAACAAGGAGTGCCCCCGCAGGCCGAGGGGGAAGCGCCAAGAACAACCAACAGGACGTGACGCCGCTCCTCCTCGCCTCCACGGCCAGCTAGGAGCACTGCCACAACACCACCTCCCTCGATCTGGTGAAGGACAACACCACACTTTATTCCGCTCCTGGGCACCTCTTCCAACACCGTGGCAGAGGAGGAACTAGCCCGCCTCCAGACATCGTGCAATGACGCTGGAGGCAAAGGAGCCGACAAGCGACAAGCTTGATGAGGACGGCCGGATCCCACCTTGCTTCGCGCGCCACCACGGCAGACCGAAGAATGGGGCGACCTCCGCACAACGAAGCCACGCCAGGGAGACCTTATAGAACTGGTGTGGGGACGACCCTCCCCCGGCTCTGGCCTGATGAGCACGACAGGGACCTCACGGCAAGACACCAAGAACCAACCCAAGGCCAAAATCTACAACTATTATATACCGAAGTGGGGCCGGCGCCTCTCCTCCACCTCCCTCTACCGGTGCCGCCGGCGAGGTCGGCTTTGGATCGGCCCGGCACGGTCGGCGGTTCCCTTAGGAACTATGGCAGAGAGGGGAACTAAAGAGATGCACTCCATTTTCTTTTGACACGATCCATCGAGCGGTCGCTAGTACTCACTCTCTTCCAGTCTTCCAGAAATTAGATGTTTTGAAAGTTTAACTTAAACTCGTGAAACGTCTTATATTTAGGAACAGATGGATCGGTGTGTAAAACAAAATGGTTGTATACACACACATAAAGAATGCTACAGAAATTTCTATGAAAAAACTACCGTATGGATGAGGCACATCGTGAAGATGGTTACTAAAAGAGCCCTCTTACTAAAAGTGAGCGAGCACGTGTACATCCAATGCATGCAAGGTATATATGCCTTTTTGCGGCGTGACGGTACCGGCCAGGTGCTGCATGCAAGTATACTTTCCGTGACATCCACTTTAACCGATCGCAGCCAGAGGCGGAAAGGTACGATGATA
Source organism: Avena insularis (assembly GCA_023614405.1). Classification (NCBI taxonomy): domain Eukaryota; kingdom Viridiplantae; phylum Streptophyta; class Magnoliopsida; order Poales; family Poaceae; genus Avena; species Avena insularis. The sequence continues at coordinate 394,112,292 of CM042695.1, forward strand.
TACCCTGCAGCACAAGCGTGCATCGCGGCCGTCCATCCACGGATTGACGGATACGATGCCGCGTCGACCTCATCTTAATCCTCACGTGTTTGTTTAATTTTCGTCTCTCTATGTTTCTTCCCAAATCAAATCACCTTAATTAAACCCCCAAGTTAAACTAACTTAGGTTAGCTAGCTATTGTACGACGACTTCCAACTACTTAATACCAAATACTAGTACAACTGATCGTTCTCTGCTAGTATCTGTAGTACGTACGCAATTGCGTGTAAACATTGTCCACTAGCGTGTGCGTCCGTATTTGCTATAGCTAGATCGAATGTTAGAGAGAGCAGATGCCCTCTATATGCATCAATTGATGCAGATATAACACATTCAACAAGAAAATTCGACTTTCTCCCTCTTTTTGTTGCAAAAAAGAGCGCCAATCTATTAATAATCATCAAATGCGCACAAAAATCCTAAAAGTTGTGAACATTAAATACGACACGCACAAGAGCGAGCCGTCGTCCTTGCCCCCCCCCCCCCTCCTCACTGGAGGTGGACAAAAGTTGTTGTACACAGACAAGAAGTTGTCATGCTAAGAGCCAAAAGTACCAGCACATCAGAGCAGTAACCATCGCCAAAGATGAGAATAGTATATCTCAAGGACAAATTTGTAACCACACCAAGTGACATGAAGACTGATCGGGGTCCTAGGAGATCCGCCGGGAAGACAACTCCACACGCCATCCGCCACCGCTAGGCACACTTCCGAAGTGGGGATAGTTAGGGTAGAGAAAACTTTATTCTGGCTTTAAAATATAGCGGCTGACTTAACATTCGGAGAAAGACACTAAAAATACCTTTAAAAAGTAAACAGAACCTCTCGCCGGCGAGGGGCCTCAAGGGCACTGGATGGGCCTAACTAGTGGCGAACAACAACGAGGGGATGGAACCCTAGATCGCCTTTTGTCTTCTCTCTCCCCGGGCGCGGACGGCTTGGCCGTACCGGTTCGTTTATCTCAACTTTCCACGCACTTTAATCGCGTACATGTTTATATATGTCTTAATCTTGTGGGTATGAAAAGTTTCATAAAAAAAGAAAGACAAGATTACAGAGACTCGTAAAATATATTGTTTAAAAAGAAAATGGTACGTGTATGCGTTTCAACGATATGCACACGCGCTACCTGAATATATATACTGCGTCACACCGGCCGTATCACTTCAATGGATAGAAAAGAATCGTGTTGACAAAGAACGAACAACTTCGCCGAATTAGTTGGCTCGATCACCTACGACGATGCTAGGCCTGAAACCAAAGGTATGTACGAACTTATCCGTATATATATACACGTGCATCGTATATGAGTATGGACATGAACGACTTTACCGGCCTTGTAAAGAGGTGCAAGTGAAGTGCACGTATGATGCATGGTAGTATTGCTCACATTGCGTGCGTAGACCATCATGAAGGGCGATTCTTCACTCCAAACTAACCTAGCTAGCTACCCAATAGCTTCATTGTTCATCCTTCTATCAAGTATTCAAATATGTCAACATCGGCTCTTTTTCAACTATAGCGTAATCGTCTCCAAGGTCCCTTCATCCATGCTGCCATAGGGTGACTGATTTGTTTTATCAGTCTCCCCACATGTATCTTCGATAGGTGCGAATTGGTATTCGTCCTCCAGGTCGTCCATGTACGGTTGTAACTCAGCCGATGTTCTGCTTCGACTGCATCAAGGACATAGTCGTTTTCAACTCCGGCATCGGAAGAACCAGATCCAGAGGCGAAATAGTGGATGAAGCGGTTCCTTGCAGGGTGGAGGATACTTTCACAAAGTCTGGAGAAGCTTTCCACCACCCTGCTGTCAGCGGCCCCTGACAGAAGCTTGTTTGCGTCCATTCAGACACTGCTCGATGAACCTCCTCCTCGCACATCACCACCACTTTTTGACGACCTCAAAATAGGCTAGTCTCGGAATTATGCCCTAGAGGCAATAATAAAGATGTTATTATTATAATTCTTGTTCATGATAATGTTTATATTCCATGCTAGAATTGTATTAAGCGGAAACTTTAATACTTGTGTGGTTTGTGAAAAACACCGTGTTCCTAGTATGCCTCAATGGACTAGCTCATTGATTAATGATGGTTAAGGTTTCCTAACCATAGACATGAGTTGTCGATTAATAATGAGATCATATCACTGGGAGAATGATATGATGGACAGACCCAAACTAAGCAGAGCAATTAGATCGTGTCATCGTGTTCATCTTTGCGAAGCTTTCCTTATGTCAAATATTGTATTCCTTAGACCATGAGATAATACAACTTCCTGGTATCGGAAGAAAGCTTTGAGGTCATCAAACGTCATCCTATGAGAGGGTGATCATAAAGTTGTCTCTCAGGTGATCGGAAAGTGCCTGTTGGGTTGTATGTGTCGAGATGGGATTTGTCCCTCCCAAGTCGGAGAGATATACTTTGGGCCCACTCGGTAATCGATATCAACACCGCTTGCAAGCATGTGGTTAAGGAGTTAATCACAAAGTGATATCGGATTACGGAACGAGTAAAGTACTTGCTGTGAACGAGATTGAACTAGGTATGACGCATCGACGATCGAATCTCGGGCAAGTAAAATATCGCGAGACGAAGGGAATATATATATGGGATTGATTGAATCCTAGCATCGTGGTTCATCCGATATGATCATCGATGAATGTGTGGGAGTCAATATGGGTTTCCAGACCCCGCTATGATTATTGATATAAGATCATGTCTGCATATTCTCGAACCCGAAGGGTCACACACTTAACGTGTCTCGACGCTAGGATAGATTGTATAATTGGTTTATGAGTTTTTGTTCGGAGTCTCGGATGGGATCCGGGACATCACGAGAGGTTCCGGAATGGTCCGGATAATAAGATTCATATAAGGCAGTGCAGTTTTTGGAGTTCGGAATTGTTCCGGGTTAATCGGTATTGTACCGGAACCTTCTAGAACCTTTCGGAGGGGGACCAACGTGGTCCCACCTGTCGGGAGGGGGCATGGGCCTATGAGGGAGTGCCCTGCCCGCATTGGGCCAGGGGCACAAGGCCCCATAGGGCCCAGCCGGCCAAACAAGGGGAAACCCTAGTTGGAGCTTCTAGAAGGGGGGGGGTTTCCTTGCCCCCCACTCCTTCCTCCTTTGGCCGCCGGCCTAGGGCTTGGGGGAGGGGTTAGGGCTGGTGCGCCCACCCCTCTATATATAGAGGGCTGGGGCGCACCCCCCCACACACACCTTCCCCTTAAGCCTAGTCGCCCTGCTGCCCTCCTCTCTCTCTCTCTCTCTCCCTCCCGACTGCGTGTAGGCGAAGCCCTGCTGCAGAAACTCTCCACCACTTGCACCGCGGCTGTCATTGTAGATCCAATCTCTCCACCATACTTTCTGGACCGAGGAAGGAGGAGACGCCAAGGTGCCGCACATGTGCATCTCGGAGGCATCGCCACTTGCGGTGTTAGATCGGATCGGATCGCGAGAGGAGAAGCGAAGTACGACTACATCACCCACGCCCGACGAACGCTCACAGCGAATCTTCAAGGGTATGAAGATCTCATCTAATCCCTCTCGTTGTTTGCATCTCCTAGATTAGATCTTGGCTTCCCTCTGTTCGCATCCGTAGAAAATTTTGATTTACTATGCCACGAAACCCTTCAGTGGTATCAGAGCTAGATCTATGCGTAGATGTGTTTCACGAGTAGAACGCAACATGGTTGTTGTGGGCGTTGATGTTTTCTGTTACAAGCCTCTTGTTTGTGTTTTTCTTATGACACGGGATAGTGAGATTAAAGCGGTCCAGGCCAACCTTACGCGACATCGCTCATGAGACCGCTCAGACTTGACGTGTGGCTTGTTCCACACATGCGGCTGGTGGATGCCTGTTTCTCTCACTATAGTTTTCATGGGTTTAACACCGGAGTTTGGCAACCATAATATCACCATTGTGGATTTCCGTAGGTAAAAATCGTTCTTAGCTGGCTACTCCCATAAGCCACGTAAAACATGCAACAACAAAGTAGAGGCGTCTAACTTGTTTTTGCAGGGAGTGTTTTCTGTGATATGGTATGGCCCAAGATGTGATGTGTGTATTGTATGCGATGATCATGTTTTGTAATGTTTCACGACTTGCATGTCGATGAGTACACAACCGGCAGGAGCCATATGGTTGTCTTTATAATTGTGTATGACCCACTGAGTCACCTTCTCATACGCCATGTCCGAGCTTTACTTTATCGCTAAGTAGTTAGCAATAGTTGTAGTTGCTATTCGTGGTGGAGGCAATCATGGTGGAGTGATGGAGATCATGCCGACACGCACAAGATGGATATCATTGCGCGAAGATTGGCTATACCATGTCACATGAAGTTATATGCATGTGATGTTTATCTTTTTATGTATCTTATTATGCTTAGATCGCGACGGTAGCATTATAAGATGATTCCTCACTTAAAGATCAAGATAAAACTGTGTTCTCCCCATGTATGCACTGTTGCGAAAGTTCGTCGTGTCCAAGCATCACGTGATGATCGGGTGCTATAGACTCTACGCTCACATACAACGGGTGCAAGCCAGTTTTGCACACGCGGAAATACTTGGGTTTGACTTGACGAGCCTAGCATGTACAGACATGGCCTCGCAACACATGAACCGAAAGGTTAAGCATGAGTCATATGAATGATATGATCGACACTTCGTTGTCCACCATTGAAGCCACATCTCTTCTCGTGAAGATCGGATTAGGTGTGGTGAATTTGGATCGTGTTCACTAAACAACTTGAGGGATGTTGAATTTAGTGGGAGTTCATCTAGTAATTTGATTAAAAGTTGAACTAGTTATCATGAACATAGTCTAATTTGTACTTGCAAATATTGTAGATCACATGGCTAAGTCCAACTTCAACTTCAACGTTTTTGCTGAGAAAGAAAAGCTTAAGAACAATGGGTCTAACTTCACCAATCGGTTCTGCAACTGAGAATCATTCTCTCTCGGTCAAAAGGACTATGTCCTTGAGAAAGCGTTAGGTAACCCCTCGTCAAATCAAGGGCGGCCGATGAGAAAGCTGTCTATCAACAAGAAAGATGATTATGGTGTGATTAAGAGCACCATGTTGTTTGCTATGGAATCGGACCTTCAAAATCGTTTTGAAGACTATCCCGGGCCATTTGAGATTCTTGAGGAACTGAAAACCATGTTTCAGACTCAGGCCCGTTCTGAGAGATATGAGATCTCTGAGAGATTCTTTAACTGCAAGATGGAGGAAGGGAGTTCTTAGTGAGCACGCCATAAAGATGTCTGCCACACTCAACGCCTTGATCAATCGGATCGCAAGATTCCAGAGGAGCTCAAGATTGACAGGTGCCGCAATCACTCCCTCCCAGCCTACAAAAGTTTTGTAGTGACTCATAATAAGATTGGTTCCACTGATATGATCACCGAGCTCTTTGCAAAGTGAAGGTCATGAGGTGGACATCAAAAGGATAATCATGTGTTGATGGTCAACAAGCCCTCCTTTAAGAAAGGTAAGGGTGCAAAGAAGCCCTTCAAGAAAGGCGGCTAAGCTGCCCCTCGCCGAGAAGAAGCTCAAGTCCGGTCCTAAGCCGACACCGAGTGCTTCTATTGCAAGGACAAGGGTCACTGAAGAATCGTCAAGTACTTAGCGACAAGAAGGCTGGCACCATCAAAGGTATATTTGATATACATGTTATTGATGTTTTCCTTACTATCCCTCGTTGTAGTGCCCGGGTATTTGATAATCGTTCGTTGCTAATATTTGTAACTCAAACAGAGCTACGGAATAGATGGCGGCTTGAGGGATGAGGTGACGATGCTGCTGGCAACGGATCAAGAGTTGATGTGATGGCCGTTGACGCTCTCCTTAGTTTTACCTTCGGATTAGTTTTAAACCTTAATAAATGTTATTATGTGCTTATGCTGAGCATGAACATCATTTCTGGATCGTGTTTATTGCAAGACGGCTATTCATTTAAATCGGAGAATAATGGTTGTTCTATTTATATGAGTAACATCTTTATGGTCATGCACCGTGTGAATGGTTTATTTTTCTAAATCTCAAAGGGATGAAACACACATCCATAACATTGAGGCTAAGAGATGCAAAGTAGATAGTGATAATACTACTTATTTGTGGTAATCGCTGCTCAGGTCATATTGGTGTAAAGCGATGAAGAAACTCCATTCGATGGAATTTTGGAGTCCCTTGATTTTTAAACATTTTACACATGCGAAACATGCCTCATGGGCAACATGAACAAAAACCCGTTCTCCGCTAAGATGGAGCGAGCAACGGACTTGTTGGAAATCATACATACCGACGTATGCGGACCGATGAGTGTTTCGACGCGCGGTGGATATCGCTATTTTCTCACTTTTACCGATGACTAAAGTAGATATGGGTATATCTATTTAATGAAACATAAATCTGAAACATTTGAAAAGTTCAAGGAATTTCAGAATGAAGTGGAGAACCATCGTAACAGAAAGATCAAGTTTCTACGATCCGATCGTGGTATTTGAGTTATGATTTTCTCACGCATCTTAAAGCAAGCGGAATTGTTTCGCAACTCACGCCACCCGGAACACCACAGCTCAATGGTGTGTCTGAACGCCGGAATCGAACTCTATTAGATATGGTCCGATCAATGATGTCTCTTACTGATTTGCCGTTATCATTTTGGGGTTATGCATTAGAAACCGCTGCATTCACTTTAAAGAGGGCACCATCTAAATCCGTTGAGACGACACCGTATGAACTGTGGTTTGGTGCTAAACCTAAGTTGTCGTTTCTTAAAGTTTGGGGATGCGAAGCTTACATCAAGAAGTTGATGCCAGATAAGCTCGAACCCAAAGCGGAGAAATGCGTCTTCATAGGATACCCTAAGGAAACTATTGGGTATACCTTCTATCACAGAACCGAAGGCAAAGTGTTTGTCGCAAAGAACGGTTCCTTTCTTGAGAAGGAGTTTCTCTCGAAAGAAGTGAGTGGGAGGAAAGTAGAGCTAGACGAGGTTGTTGAACCTTCTCTTGAATTGGAGAGTAGCGCAGCACCTGAAATTGTTCCAGTGCCACCTGCACCAATAATAGAGGAAGCTAATGATAAGGATCATGAAGCTTCGGACGATGCTGCTACTGAACGTCGCAGGTCGACAAGGTCGCGTGCCCCTCCTGATTGGTACGGCAACCCTGTCTTAATTGTCTTGTTAGTAGATGACAGTGAGCCTGCGGACTATAAGGAAGCGATGATGAGCCAGACTCTGAGAAATGGCTAGAGGCCATGAAATCCGAATTGGGATCCATGAGCGAAAACCAAGTATGGACTTTGGTGGACCCTCCTAGCGACCGAAAGGCCGTTGAGTGCAAATGGATTTTCAAGAAGAAAACGAACGCGGATGGTAATGTTACCGTCTATAAAGCACGGCTTGTCGCGAAAGGTTTTCGACAAGTTCAAGGTGTTGACTACGATGAGACCTTCTCTCCCGTAGCGATGTTTAAGTCCATTTGGATTTTATTAGCAATTGCTGCATTTCATGATTATGAAATTTGGCAGATGGATGTCAAGACTGCGTTCCTCAATGGCAACATTGATGAAGAGTTGTATATGATGCAACCCGAAGGTTTTGTCGATCCTAAGGATGCTGATAAAGTATGCAAGCTTGAGCGTTCCATTTATGGACTGAAGCAAGCATCTCGGAGTTGGAACCTTCGTTTTGATCAAGTGATCAAGAGCTTTGGATTTGTTCCAAATAGCTACGAAGCTTGTATCTACAAGAAAGTGAGTGGGAGCTCGGTGACATTTCTGGTACTATATGTGGATGACATATTGATTATTGGAAATGACATCAACATGCTTAACGATGTGAAGCGTTATTTGAACAAGTGTTTTTCAATGAAAGACCTAGGTGAAGCTGCTTATATATTGGGCATCAAAATCTATAGAGATAGACAAAGACGCCTGATAGCTTTAAGCCAGAGTACATACCTAGACAAAGTTCTGAAAAGGTTCCGAATGGATAAGGCAAAGAAAGGTTCAGTGCCTATGTTGTCAGGTAAGATATTGAGCAAGGCTCAGTGTCCAGCTACGGTAAATGATAGGGAAGCTATGAGCAAAGTGCCTTATGCCTCGGCCATAGGTCCTATCATGTATGCCATGCTGTGTACTAGACTGGATGTGTCCAATGCTCTTAGTTTGACGAGCGGATATCAAAGTGATCTAGGAGTGGAACACTGGACAGCCGTGAAGAACATCCTAAAGTACCTAAATAGGACTAAAGAAATGTTCTTAGTCTATGGGGTGATGAACAGCTCGTCGTAAAAGGTTACGTCGACGCTAGTTTTGACACCGACAAGGATGATTCTAAATCTCAGACAGGATACGTTTATATTTTGAATGGAGGAGCTGTGAGCTGGAGGATGTTGGAATTATGCCCTAGAGGCAATAATAAAGATGTTATTATTATAATTCTTGTTCATGATAAAGTTTATATTCCATGCTAGAATTGTATTAAGCGGAAACATTAATACTTGTGTGGTTTGTGAACAACACCGTGTCCCTAGTACGCCTCTATGGACTAGCTCATTGATCAATGATGGTTAAGGTTTCCTAACCATAGACATGAGTTGTCAATTGATAATGAGATCATATCATTGGGAGAATGATATGGTGGACAGACCCAAACTAAGCGAAGCAATTAGATCGTGTCATCGTGTTCGTCTTTGCGAAGCTTTTCTTATGTCAAATATTGTATTCCTTAGACCATGAGATAATGCAACTCCCTGGTATCGGAAGAAAGCTTTGAGGTCATCAAACGTCATCCTATGAGAGGGTGATCATAAAGGTGTCTCTCAGGTGATCGGAAAGTATCTGTTGGGTTGTATGTATCGAGATGGAATTTGTCCTCCCAAGTCGGAGAGATATACTTGGGCCCACTCGTAATCGATATCAACACCGCTTGCAAGCATGTGGTTAAGGAGTTAATCAAAAATTGATATCGGATAACGGAACGAGTAAAGTAAATGCTGTGAACGATATTGAACTACGTATGACGTTACATACGATCAAATATCTGGCAAGTAAAATATAGACAGACGAAGGGAATATATATATGGGATTGATTGAATCTGGCATCGTGGTTCATACGATATGATCATCAATGAATGTGTAGGAGTCAATATGGGTGCCCAGACCCGCTGTTGATTATTGATAGAAGATCATGTCGCATATTCTCGAACCCGCAGGGTCACACACTTAACGTGTCTCGACGCTAGGATAGATTGGATACTTGGTTTATGAATTTTTGTTCGGAGTCTCGGATGGGATCCGGGACATCACGAGAGGTTCCGGAGTGGTCCGGAGAATAAGATTCATATAAGGCAGTGCAGTTTTTGGAGTTCGGAATTGTTCCGGGTTAATCGGTATTGTACCGGAAGCTTCTAGAACCTTCTGGAAGGGGGCCAACGTGGTCCCACCTTCCGGGAGGGGGCATGGGCCTATGAGGGAGTGTCCTGGCCGCATTGGGCCAGGGGCACAAGGCCCCATAGGGCCCAGCCGATCCTAGATAAGTTTAAACTCGTTTAAACTAGAGATAAGATAGGGTTTCTAGAAGGAAGAGTTTAAATCGTTTAAACTAGAGATAGGCTTGGAGGATGGGCAAGGGCTGGCCGCACCCCCCTTCTATATATAGAGGGCTGGTGCGCCCCCTCCCCCCACTAACCTACACCTTCCTCCAAACCCTAGTTGCCCTGCTGCCCTTCCTCTCTCCCTCCCGACTGTTTGTAGGCGAAGCCCTGCTGCAGAAATTCTCCACCATATACACCGCGCCGTCGCGTTGTAGATCCAATCTATCTCTCCACCATACTTGCTGGTCCGAGGAAGGAGGAGACGTCTGCCGCACGTGTGCATCTCACGGAGGCACCGCCACTTGTGGTGCTAGATCGGATCGGATCGCGAGGAGGAGAAGCGAGTACGACTACATCACCCACGTTCCGACGAACGCTCATTGCAGCGAATCTTCAAGGGTATGAAGATCTAATCCAATCTCTCTCGTTGTTTGCATCTCCTAGATTAGATCTTGGCTTTCCCTCTGTTCGCTTCCGTAGAAAATTTTGATTTACTATGCTGCGAAACCCTTCAGAGAAGCTGCAAGCAAAGCGTGATCGCGGGATCTACAGTAGAAGTGGAATACATGGCTGCTGCAGAAGCGTCAAGTGAAGGAGTTTGGATCAGGAACTTCATCACTGAGCTTGGCGTGGTTCCAAGTGCATTGGACCCACTAGAGATATTGTGTGACAACACTGGCGCCATAGCACTTGCTAAGGAACCAACATATCATCCAAAGACCAAGCATATCAACCGCAAGTTTCATATAATCCGAGATTATATAGCAGATGGAGATCTGAAGATTAGCAAAGTACATACAGATCTGAATGTCGCAGATCCATTGACTAAACCTCTTCCACGTGTAAAACATGATCAGCACCTCAGTGCTATGGGTGTGATATTGTTGCCAAACGTAAACTAGATTATTGACTCTAGTGCAAGTGGGAGAGTGTTGGAATTATGCCCTAGAGGCAATAATAAAGATGTTATTATTATAATTCTTGTTCATGATAATGTTTATATTCCATGCTAGAATTGTATTAAGCGGAAACTTTAATACTTGTGTGGTTTGTGACCAACACCGTGTCCCTAGTATGCCTCTATGGACTAGCTCATTGATTAATGATGGTTAAGGTTTCCTAACCATAGACATGAGTTGTCGATTAATAATGAGATCATATCATTGGGAGAATGATATGATGGACAGACCCAAACTAAGCAGAGCAATTAGATCGTGTCATCGTGTTCATCTTTGCGAAGCTTTCCTTATGTCAAATATTGTATTCCTTAGACCATGAGATAATACAACTCCCTGGTATCGGAAGAAAGCTTTGAGGTCATCAAACGTCATCCTATGAGAGGGTGATCATAAAGTTGTCTCTCAGGTGATCGGAAAGTGCCTGTTGGGTTGTATGTGTCGAGATGGGATTTGTCCCTCCCAAGTCAGAGAGATATACTTCGGGCCCACTCGATAATCGATATCAACACTGCTTGCAAGCATGTGGTTAAGGAGTTAATCACAAAGTGATATCGGATTACGGAACGAGTAAAGTACTTGCTGTGAACGAGATTGAACTAGGTATGACGGTACCGACGATCGAATCTCGGGCAAGTAAAATATCGCGAGACGAAGGGAATATATATATGGGATTGATTGAATCCTGGCATCGTGGTTCATCCGATATGATCATCGATGAATGTGTGGGAGTCAATATGGGTTTCCAGACCCCGCTATTGATTATTGATATAAGATCATGTCTGCATATTCTCGAACCCGAAGGTTCACACACTTAACGTGTCTCGACGCTAGGATAGATTGGATAATTAGTTTATGAGTTTTTGTTCGGAGTCTCGGATGGGATCCGGGACATCACGGGAGGTTCCGGAATGGTCCGGAGAATAAGATTCATATAAGGCAGTGCAATTTTTGGAGTTCGGAATTGTTCCGGGTTAATCGGTATTGTACCGGAACCTTCTAGAACCTTCCGGAGGGGGACCAACGTGGTCCCACCTGTCGGGAGGGGGCATGGGCCTATGAGGGAGTGCCCTGGCCGCATTGGGCCAGGGGCACAAGGCCCCATAGGGCCCAGCCGGCCAAACAAGGGGAAACCCTAGTTGGAGCTTCTAGAAGGGGGGGTTTCCTTGCACCCCACTCCTTCCTCCTTTGGCCGCCGGCCTAGGGCTTGGGGGAGGGGTTAGGGCTGGGGCACACCCCCCACACACACACACCTTTCCCTCAAGCCTAGTCGCCCTGCTGCCCTCCTCTCTCTCTCCCTCCCGACTGCGTGTAGGCGAAGCCCTACTTCAGAAACTCTCCACCACTTGCACCGCGCCGTCGCGTTGTAGATCCAATCCGTCTCTCCACCATACTTGCTGGACCGAGGAAGGAGGAGACGTCGAGGTGCCGCACGTGTGCATCTCTCGGAGGCATCGCCACTTGCGGTGTTCGATCGGATCGGATCGCGAGGAGGAGAAGCGAGTACGACTACATCACCCACGTTCCGACGATTTAACGCTCATTGGCGAATCTTCAAGGGTATGAAGATCTCATCTAATCCCTCTCGTTGTTTGCATCTCCTAGATTAGATCTTGGCTTCCCTCTGTTCGCATCCGTAGAAAATTTTGATTTACTATGCCACGAAACCCTTCAGTATTAACCAGGAAACATTAATAGTTGTGTGATTTGTAAACTAAATTAGAGTCCCTAGTAAAGCTTCTTCATAATACTAGCTTGTTGGTTAATAGATGATTGTGGTTTCCCTATCATGAACATTGAGATGTTATTAACAACAAGATCATATCATTAGGAGAATGGTATGATGGACATACTCCTATAGATAAGCATAGCATAAAGATCAAGTCATTTTAATAGTTCAATTGTTATATGCTTTCTGATACATAGTAACCTAATTCCTTCGACCATGAGATCATGCTTATCACCATCACCGGAAGGATGCTTTGATGACATCAAACACCACACCGTAACTGGGTGGCTATAAAGGTGACATTGAGTGTTCGGAAAGTATGGGTTGAGACACATGAATCAAGAGTGGGATTTGTCCATCCATATGACAGATAGATATACTCTGGGCCCTCTCGGTGGAATGTCATCCAATTAGCTTGCAAGCATGTGACTGGCTCACAAGGGATCACATACCACGGGAACGAGAAAAGAGTACTTATGGGTAACAAGGTTGAACTAGGTATGCAGAGATACCGATGATCAAAACCTCGGATAAGTAAACTATCGTGAGACAAAGGGAAATTGGTATCGTATGTAAGTGGTTCATTTGATCGCAAAGTAATCGTAGAAATATGTGGGGGCCATATGAATTTCCAGATTCCTCTATTGGTTATTGTTCGGAGAAGTGTCTCGATCATGTCCACATAATTCACGAACCGTAGGGAGACACACTTAAGGATTCGATGTTGTTGAGTAGTTATATAATGATGAGTAAGAGACCGAATGTTGTTCGGAGTCTTGGATGGGATCCGGGATATCACGAGGAGATCCGCAATGGTCCGGAGAATAAGATTCATATAAGGAAAGTCCTGTTTCGGAGTTGGGGAATGATTCCGGTGTTTTCATCGAGAATGTTCTAGAAGGGTCCGGAAGGTCCGACACTCCGGAGGGGAAGGGTACATGAATGTGTCATAACAATATGTAATGATTGCATCATGTACTAGGTATCATGGCTGAGCAAAATAAAGGGATAAATCAAATCCTAGTTTGAAAAGTCAAACGCCAATTTGAAAAGTCAAACGGCAGTTTTGCTTGGTGGAGGGAGAGTAGGAAACCTACTTGGGGAGGAGTTCCTATCCCTCCACCCGCCGGCCAAGGAGGCCGACTTGGGGGAGGAATCCTCCTGGCGCCTCCACCTATAAAGAAGGCAGGGTGCCCCTCTAGCCTACACCTCTCCACCAAACCCTAACCCTAGCTGGCCTCCTGGCAGCCGCCGCCTAGGGTTTGCCCTAGCCGACTTGGGGCTCTCCCAAGCCCTAGCCGCCCAGACCTCTCTCCTTGGTGCCTCTAAACCCTAGATCGCCAAGGCCTCTCATAGTCCACCATACTCGCTCCGCTTAAGGCGAAGCCTGCGAGATCTCCCTCTACTTCGGTACTGCCGTCATCTGCCGGAATCACGAGGAGAGTGCTACAACCTCCGCTGCCTGGAACAAGGAGAGGAAGGTCTTCATCAGTATCGAACGTGTGATCGATCGGGAAGCGCCGCTTAACGGAGCGCCGAAGGAAGGATCGTCTACACGATCTTGAGATCGGCAAGAGTACGACTACATCACCCACGAATCCGCCTCGTTAACCGCTTTGGAATCTTCGAGGTGAGTTCCACTATCGACTGCTGCTACAATCTAGTAGATAGATCTTGGCTTGTTTGTTTGCATGCGGTAGAATTTTTTATTTTCCATGCTATGAACCCCTACAAAGGGTATCGAGCCGTGTCTATATGTAGATCTGTTGCACAGTAGAACACAATGGTCATTATGGGCGGTGGTGCTTTTATTATCAATTGCTTCTTGTGTACTTTGCATCTTGCGGTATGATGGGATGAAGCGCCGGCTAACCTTACATGACATCGTTCATGAGACTTGCTCCACGCTCAACATGCAACTTGTATTGCATAAGTGGCTTTGCGGGTGTGTGTCTCTCCCATTATAGTATAGATCGAATTTACAACGGGCACTTGATAGTTCAAGCATCAACGTTGTGGTTCTTGTTCGTAAGTTAGAGCGACACTTATTGAAAGCCCCAAACCACGTAAAATATGCAAATAAAATTAGAGGCGTCTAACTTTGTTTTGCAGGTGTGTCGTGATGTGATATGGCCATGATTGTGATTATATTTGATGTATGCAATGTTCCTTATTGTAAGTTGGCAACCGGCAGAGCCATATGGTTGTCTTTAAATTCTTAAGACCCGCGTGTCTATTCAAAGTAGTTGTAATAGTTGAAGCTGGTGGATACAACCATGGAGCGCGTCATTGACCTTGATGCAATGCCGGTGATGATGGAGATCATGTTCGTGCTTGAAGATGGAGATCGGAAGCACAAAGAAGAAAGGCCATATCATATCACATATTATGAATTGCATGTGATGTTAATCCTTTATGCATCTTGTATTGCTTAGTTAACAATGGTAGCATTATAAGATGATCCCTCAAGCACACAAATTTCAAGTTTTAAAGTGTTCATCCTTAGTTAGCACCGTTGCTAAAGCTTGTTGTTTCGAAGCACCACGTGATGATCGGGTGTGTTAGATTCTGCAAGTGTATACAACGTGAGCAAGCCAGATTTTCTCACGGAAGCTAAGGTTTGATCTTGACGAGCCTAGCATGTACATACATGGTCTCGGAACACGGATCACCGAAAGGTAAAGCATGAGTCATATAGTAGATATGATGAACATGTTGATTGTTCGCCATTGAAGCTTCATCAACTCTCGTGATGATCGGTTTTGATGTGGTGGATTTGGTTCGTGTCATCACTAAAACAATATGAGGGATATTGTTTTGAGTGGGAGTTCACCTAGATTAATTTAATTATTAATTAGAACTCAATTTGTCATAAACTTAGTCTAAACTATTGCAAATATGTTATAGATCAATGGCGGCCCTACCATCAATTTTAATGCGTTCCTAGAGAAAGAAAAGTTGAAAAACAATGGAAGCAACTTCGCGGATTGGTTCCGCAATTTGAGGATTGTCCTCACAGCTGGTAATTTGACCTATGTGTTGGATGCATTGGGTGACCCGCTGCGGTGATGCTACCGATGAGGTAAAGAATGTTTTCCTCGCTTCTAAGAATCAAGATCTACGCTCAGTGTGCTATTTTGTATGGTTTGGAATCGAGCTTGTAAAAGGTTTGAGAACCATGACCCACATGATATTGTCCGTGAACTCAAAATGATATTTGAGGCTCACGCGGAAGTTGAGAGTTATGAGGCTTCTGAAAAGTTCTTTAACTGCAAGATGGAAGAGGGCAGCTCCGTTAGTGAGCATGTGCTTAAGATGTCTGGGTACGCAAAGAAACTCCAAAGTTTGGGTATAGTGATTCCTAATTCTTTGGGGATTCATCGTGTCCTCCAATCACTACCACCAAGTTACAAGAACTTTGTGATGAACTACAATAATCAAAACATGGACAAGACGTTGCCAGAACTCTTCTCCATGTTGAAATCTGCAGAAGTGGAGATCAAGAAAGAGCACCAAGTGTTGTTGGTCAATAAGACCACCAAATTCAAGAAAAGCAAGTCTAAGCAAAAGGGAAACTTCAAGAAGGGCGGTAAGAAAGTTGCCGCACTGGCGAAGAAGACCAGGGTTGGACCTAAGCGTGATACTGAGTGCTTTTACTGCAAGCAAGAGGGTCACTGGAAGCGGAATTGCCCAAAGTACTTGGCGGATTTGAAGAACGGCAACATCAAGAAGAAAGGTATATCCGATATACATGTTATTGATGTGTATCTCACTAGTACTCGTAGTAGTGCCTGGGTATTTGATACTGGTTCGGTTGCTCATATTTGTAACTCAAACAAAATGCTGAATAAACGGAAGCTAGCGAAGAACGAGGTGACGATGCGCGTTGGAAATGGATCAAAGGTTGATGTGATCGCGGTCGTAACGCTACCTCTTCATCTACCATCGGGATTAGTTTTATACTTAAATAATTGTTATATCGGGATCTTGTTTATTGCGAGACGGTTACTTGTTTAAGTCCGAGAATAATGGTTGTTCGATTTATATGAGTAATATGTTTTATGCACATGCACCTTTGATAGATGGTCTATTCTTATTGAATCTCGATTGTAGTAATACACACATAAATAACATTGAGGCTAAACGTTTGAAATTGAGCGATAACTCGACCTATATGTGGCACTTCGTCTTGGTCACATTGGAGTGAAGCGCATGAAGAAACTCCATTCCGATGGACTTCTTGAATCACTTGATTCCGAATCACTTGAAAGATGCGAGACATGTCTGATGGGTAAAATGACTAAGACTCCATTTTCTGGTATGATGGAGCGAGCTACAGACTTATTGGAAATCATACATACCGATGTGTGTGGACCAATGAGTGTAGCATTGCGCGGTGGTTATCGTTATGTTCTTACCTTCACGGATGACTTGAGTAGATATGGGTATATCTATTTCATGAAACATAAGTCCGAGACTTTTGAGAAGTTTAAGGAATTTCAAAGTGAGGTAGAGAATCAACGTAACAAGAAGATTAAATTTCTATGTTCTGATCGTGGAGGTGAATATCTAAGTTACGAGTTTGGCGAGCATTTGAAGAAATGCGGAATACTTTCACAATTGACACCGCCGGGAACACCACAACATAATGGTGTGTCCGAACATCGTAATCGAACTCTCTTAGATATGGTTCGTTCTATGATGTCACTTACAGATTTACTGCTATTGTTTTGGGGTTATGCATTAGAAACAGCCCATTCACTTTAAATAGGGCACCATCTAAATCCGTTGAAACGACACCGTATGAACTATGGTTTGGGAAGAAACCTAAATTGTCGTTCCTTAAAGTTTGGGGTTGCGAAGCCTATGTAAAGAAGTTACAAACGGACAAGCTTGAACCCAAAGCGGAAAAATGCGTCTTCATATGATACCCGAAGGAAACTATCGGGTATACCTTCTATCATAGATCCGAGGGAAAAATCTTCGTTGCCAAGAATGGATCCTTTCTAGAGAAAGAATTTCTCTCAAAAGAAGTGACTGGAAGGAAAGTAGAACTCGACGAGGTTATTGAACCTTCTCTCGAACTTGCAAGTAGCGCAGCACCGGAAGAAGTTCCTGTGGTGCCTACACCAATAAGAGAGGAAGCTAATGATGATGATCATGAAACTTCGGTTGAAGTTGCTACAGAGCCTCGCAGGTCAACGAGAAATCGTACCACTCCTGATTGGTATGATCCTGTTATGAGTGTCATGTTGGTGGACAACACCAATGACCCTGCGACATATGAGGAAGCGATGATGAGCCTAGATTCCAATAAATGGCAAGAAGCCATGAAATCCAAGATTGGATCCATGTACGAAAACCAAGTATGGACTTTGGTAGACTTACTAGATGGACGAAAGTCTGTCGAGAACAAATGGATTTTCAAGAAGAAAACAGATGTTGATGGTAATGTTACTGTCTATAAAGCTCGACTTGTCGCAAAAGGGTTTCGACAAATTCAAGGAGTTGACTACGATGAGACTTTCTCACCAGTAGCGAAGCTAAAGTCTGTGAGGATTATGTTAGCAATCGCTGCATATTACGATTATGAAATATGGCACATGGATGTCAAAATAGCGTTCCTCAATGGAGACATTGATGAAGAGTTGTATATGATGCAACCCAAAGGTTTTGTCGATCCTAAAGATGTTAACAAGGTATGCAAACTTCAAAGGTCCATATATGGATTGAAGCAAGCATCCCGAAGTTGGAATCAACGTTTTGATAAAGTAATCAAAAGTTTTGGTTTTATACAAACTTATGGAGAAGCTTGTATTTACAAGAAAGTGAGTGGGAGCTCTGTAGCATTCTTAATACTATATGTAGATGACATATTTTTGATTTGGAATGATGTAGACCTTCTTAATAGTGTCAAGGAATATTTGAATAATAGTTTTTCAATGAAAGATCTTGACGAAGCAGCTTACATATAGGCATAAAGATTTATAGAGATAGATCGAGACGCCTAATATCATTGTCACAAAGTACATATTTGGACAAAGTTCTAAAGAGGTTTGGAATGGAAGATAGCAAGAAAGGGTTCTTTCCCATGTTGCCCAATACGACCTTGAGTAAAACTCAAAGTCCAGCAACGGCAGAAGATAGAGAAAGAATGAGTAAGACTCCCTATGCCTCAGCCATAGGATCTCTAATGTATGCCATGCTATGTACTAGACCCGACATTGCATATGCTGTTAGTTTGACTAGCAGATATCAAAGTGATCCAGGAGTGGATCATTGACAATCAAAAACATCCTTAAGTACTTGAGAAGAACTAAGGATATGGTTCTTTCTTATGGAGGTGATGAACAGCTCATTGTTAATGGTTACACCGATGCTAGTTGGAACACCGATCCAGACGATTCTAAATCTCAATCTGGATATGTATTTACTTTGAATGGTGCAGCAGTTAGCTGGAGGAGTGCAAAGCAAAGCGTTGTGGCGAAATCTTCAACTTAATCGGAATACATAGCTGCTTCGGAGGCTTCACAAGAAGCAATATGGATGAAGGAGTTCATTACAGAGCTCGGTGTGGTTCCAAGTGTGCTGGACCCAATGTCTATCTACTCCCACCGTTCACAAATACTTCGCATTCTGGGTTTAGTCAAGGTCAAATTTTGTAAAGTTTGACCAATTATTTAGACAAAAATATTAACATTTATAATATAAAATATATAGTATGAGAATTATCATAAAGTATATTTTCATATTATATACATTTGATATTATAGTTATTAATAATTTTTGCTATATTCTTGGTCAAACTTCAAAAGGTTTGACTTTGACTAATCTCAGAACGCGAAGTAAATAAAAACGGAGGGAGTACTGTGATAACATGGGCGCCATAGCCAATGCGCAAGAACCAAGGTCACACAAGAAGCTGAAGCACATCAAGCTACATTTTCACGCTATTCGAGAACATGTCCAAGATGGTGACATAAAGATTTGCAAAGTACACACAAATCTGAATGTGGCGGATCCGTTGACTAAACCTCTCCCGAGGGCAAAACATGACCAACACCAAACTTCCATGGGTGTTCGGTATATTACCATGTAATCTAGATTAGTTGACTTTAGTGCAAGTGGGAGACTGTTGGAGATATGCCCTAGAGGCAATAATAAATATAGTTATTATTATATCTTTGTGTTTATGATAAATGTTTACATTCATGCTATAATAGTATTAACCAGGAAACATTAATACTTGTGTGATTTGTAAACTAAATTAGAGTCCCTAGTAAAGCCTCTTCATAATACTAGCTTGTTGGTTAATAGATGATTGTGGTTTCCCTATCATGAACATTGAGATGTTATTAACAACAAGATCATATCATTAGGAGAATGGTATGATGGACATACTCCTATAGATAAGCATAGCATAAAGATCAAGTCATTTTAATAGTTCAATTGCTATATGCTTTCTGATACATAGTAACCTAATTCCTTCGACCATGAGATCATGCTTATCACCATCACCGGAAGGATGCTTTGATGACATCAAACACCACACCGTAACTGGGTGGCTATAAAGGTGACATTGAGTGTTCGGAAAGTATGGGTTGAGACACATGAATCAAGAGTGGGATTTGTCCATCCATATGACGGATAGATATACTCTGGGCCCTCTCGGTGGAATGTCATCCAATTAGCTTGCAAGCATGTGACTGGCTCACAAGGGATCACATACCACGGGAATGAGAAAAGAGTACTTATCGGTAACAAGGTTGAACTAGGTATGCATAGATACCGACGATCAAAACCTCGGATAAGTAAACTATCGTGAGACAAAGGGAAATTGGTATCGTATGTAAGTGGTTCATTCGATCGCAAAGTAATCGTAGAAATATGTGGGAGCCATATGAATTTCCAGATTTCTCTATTGGTTATTGTTCAGAGAAGTGTCTCGATCATGTCCGCATAATTCATGAACCGTAGGGAGACACACTTAAGGATTCGATGTTGTTGAGTAGTTATGGAATGATTAGTAAGATACCGAATGTTGTTCGGAGTCTTGGATGGGATCTGGTATATCACGAGGAGATCCGGAATGGTCCAGAGAATAAGATTCATATAAGGAAAGTCCTGTTTTGGAGTTGGGGAATGATTCCGGTGTTTTCATCGGGAATGTTCTATAAGGGTTCAGAAGGTCTGGCACTCCGGAGGGGAAGGGTACATGAATGTGTCATAACAATATGGAATGATTGCATCATGTACTAGGTATCATGGCTGAGCAAAATAAAGGGATAAATCAAATCCTAGTTTGAAAAGTCAAACGCAATTTGAAAAGTCAAACGGCAGTTTTGCTTGGTGGAGGGAGAGTAGGAAACCTACTTGGGGAGGAGTTCCTCTCCCTCCACCGCCGGCCAAGGAGGCCGACTTGGGGAAGGACTCCCTCCCCTTGGCCGGCGCCCTCCCACCTATAAAAGAAGGGGCAGGGGTGCCCCCTCTAGCCTACACCTCTCTCCACCAAAACCCTAACCCTAGCCGCCGGCCTCCTGCAGCCGCCGCCGCCCTAGGGTTTGCCCTAGCCGCCGACTTGGGGATCTCCCCAAGCCCTAGCCGCCGGCCTAGCCCTCTCTCCTTGGTGCCTATAAACCCTAGATCGCCAAGGCCTCTCTCATAGTCCACCATACTCGCTCCGGCTTAAGGCGAAGCCCTGCGAGATCTCCCCTCTACTTCCGGTACCACAGGTCGCCTGGGAATCGTGAGGAGAGTGCTAAAGCTCACGCCTGCTGGAACAAGGGAGAGGAAGGTCTTCATCGAGTACTGAACGTGAAGCTGCCGAACTGAAGCATGGCCGGAAGGATCGTCTACACGATCTTGAGATCGGCAAGAGTACGACTACATCACCCATGAGAATCCGCTCTCGTTAACCGCTTTGGAATCTTCGAGGGTGAGTTCCACTATCGACTCGTTGCTACAATCTAGTAGATGATCTTGGCTTGTTTGTTTGCATGCGGTAGAAATTTTTTATTTTCCATGCTACGAACCCCTACATGAGATCCAGATTTTTCTTCCACCTTGTTCTTTGCTTCTGGAGCAGGCTTGGTGGGATGGTTAGAGACTAGTAATTCTACAGCCTCTGCGGACAAAGTCTATCCATATCTTACTTTTGTCGTTGTCATCACCACTGGGGTGTACAAATCCCGAAGTATCGATCGATCCGGTGAAGACGTGGACGCCTTCGAATGGCACGATGGTGTAGCTGGTGATGTAGTTGTTAGCCGGAATCTAGGTCTCATCGCCGGGGATGATAGGAAGACTGTCAGCTTACAGAACATGGCCAATGGCGATGTTTTCGCCGATTCCCGCAAAGTCGTATCCCGCCCGGATCCGAAGTCCTAAGATCGCTTGCCCCACGGTGGGCGCCAACTATCGTCGTATTGAAGACAAGTACGCCATGTGGGGGTCCTCGAAGCATGGAAAGAGAGGGGTGAGACATGAGGATGTCCGGGATGGAGAGCACATAAGTTTACCCAGGTTCAGATCTGACTGTTGTGGTCGAATCCTTCTCCTGTAATCAATCCACTATAATCGGCAAAGTCGGAGGTTATAGAGGGTTTGACTAGGGTTGCCTGTGCGAGTTGATATTGGTCGTTGTGAACCGTGCCCTAAGGGTTGCCCATATGCCAGCTTATATAGCCATCCACATAGGACTTACATGGAGGAATCCTATCCAGCTATGGTATGAATTACAACATAGTCAGTTACTACTACATCTTGTACTCCAAGTCTTTTGGCGTTGGTCCAAGTCGGTAACCCTTATGAGTCTTCTCATAGCCGGATGAGCTTCTGTTTGTCTAATTGACTAGGCCGTCTGTGGAGCCATAGGCTCTAACCCAAGTGGGCCACCGTGGTCTCAGAGTATAACTATCTATTTTGAGTATACCCGAAAAGTAAAACCCCGACACCCGCTCCGCCCTAGGCCACCACCGTCGTTGTTGCCACCAGATCCGGGACCGCCTGACCCAGATCCAGTCCGCATCGAGTGCAGATAGGCCCACACCCTCCCAAGACGCTTCCCTCCGACTGTCGTCGACTACCCCGCATCAACAAGCCTCGTGGGAGCCGTTGAGGACACTCTGACGGCGGTGTCGACCAGCGCCGCCACAATGTTGAGCCTGCAACACCTAAAACTAACATTTCAGCGCACCGCTGCCGAGGGCGCCTCTTCACAAAGCTCCTCGCGAGAGCGGCTAGAGGAGCACCCACCGTCACCAGACGGGCTTTGCCCAGTGACGGTGGGAGAGGGGGAAGGACGGGAGAGGCATGATTTAGTGTTTGCCCTGTCGCCATAGAGGCGATGCAGAGAGAACCGCTTTCTCGTGACTAGCTAGCAACTAGTACTCCCTCCGTCTAAGAATAGATGTCTTAGATTTTTCAAATTTTAGATGAATCTATATACTAAATGGTGTCTAGATTCATTTAAATTTTAACAAATTTAAGACATCTATTTTAGGACGGAGGGAATACCAAGGATTAAGGCAATGCGGAGCGAACCGATTTATGGGTGCCTTACGGAGTGTCCATTACACACGCACACTGCCCCTAGCATGAACTTATTATACTGGCAGCTGGGTTTAACGTGATCACGGATTGCATCATTAATCAGGGTCTACTAGATTCAAAAGAAAAAGAAAAAAAAGGGTCCCCTGCTACTAGACGCACTAATTTCTTTATGGTACGTACAAAGTTACTACTCAGGTTATTACAATATTCTTTTTCTTTAGGTGGTGGCGGCGGTGCTCGTGGCCCATGTATGAGTGAGTGACGTTCACATGCATGCTGCCGCCGGCCAACTCATGTGAGTGACGTCACTCCAATAGAACATCAGCACTACTACCACCGGTGTCCACCGCATACACGGTCTCTCCTTCCTATTTTAGACATTTGGAGTGCTGATGTTAATTTTCACATCGCTTAATATACTCCTTTTGTCCATATTAGTTGACTTGAATTCATCCATATACAAACTTATATAGTTAAGTTTTAGTGTTACATACATTCATATATAGACAAATTTAAATCAACTAATATGGGTCGAAGGAAGTATTTCACATTGCGTCCATGCATGAAACCCAACAAAATAGGAAAAGTGCGCAAAATGCAAAGTTTTTCACGACATCACATCAACGGCTTACGGGATCTACTAGTACTCCCTCCGGCCTATATTAGTTGACTCAAATTCGTCTAGATACGGATGTATGTAGCACTAAAACTTGATTCATATCTAGATGATCTAAGTCAATTAATATAGATTGGAAGGAATATTTTTTTCTTATCGGTTTTGCTATTTCTCAGTCGCCTAAGAAAAGTGCAAACGTTGTTTAAAAAAAGTGCAACTGGTTTCATTTTTCTACAATTGGAACTGAGTTGCATATTTTTTTAACTACGATTACACTTTTCTCGGTTGATTGAGACTTAAGAAAATCTCGATCGAATGAGACATGGACAAACCATTTTCTTATTAGTTTAGTAGAGGTGCGAGCTTCTTTTTATTAGGGAGTGGCGGTGGTGGTGGGACCCAGGTCCGAGTGACCTCGGCGTGCATGGTGCCGCCGGCCGGCAGTCTCACGTGTTTGACGTCCCTCTCACTATGCAACGGCAACACTACCACCAGTGTCCAGCACATACATATATACTCGATCTCGCTCCTTTCTGTATTTGGACATTTGGATAACCAGCGTTGGTCTACACTACACTCTTCCATTTTCACCCATGTATGCACCCAAAGAAAGCAGGAAAAAGTAACTGCATGCGTTTACAATGTGGCTGTCAGCTCAGCTTGTACTTGATCTCTGTTCCATCGATTAGGTAGGACGGAGACTGGGAGGAGATCAATTCAGATCTCTTCAAGAAGCCCAAGTTAAGGCTATTTACAAGCAAAAAAATAGTCTCTAAGGCTATTCATATACATAGTGGAGGCTTATTTCAGGGAATTTTTTCTAACGATGGCCTACAAGCTTATGAGTTGTCTATAAGCAATAAACAATTATTTTACTCTTTCCTCTCTCTTGCTTGTGTGTACTTTTAACAGACATATGGATCCCAGCTTATGGTGAACTTAGTCTTATACATTGTAGCTATTTCCATAAGCTATGCACTCCCTCCGTTTCAAAATATAAGATGTTTTAGCTTTGTGAAACAAATGTATCTAGACTTGTTTTAGTGTCTAGATTCACTCTAAACATGGGTGAACCTATTTACTAAAATAAGTCTAAATATATTCTCTTCGCAAACCTAAAACATCTTATATTTTGAAAGGGAGGGAGTAGATCATATCTTATGGCAAAAGTTCACCTTAATACATAGGTAATGCCCGTCTGTCAGAATCAGAGCTGATGCACTACATATAGGCTTAACCAACAACGTGTCAGGGCTGCACCAGCAGCCAGTGACAGCAGTGAAAGCGTGACACCATTCATGTTTAGTTCATTCAGCTGGAAAGAACGAATGATTCCTCAGATCACGTGTAAACGGTTGCCTTGCAGGTGAAACAAGGGGGGAAAAAAGCAGGCACACTTTCTGCCTTTACACTTGTCAACCGAGAGGTGTTCATGCGTTCCCACATTCCGCAGGCAGAGCAATATCAATCTTCCAGCCCAGCCCAGTAGGAGCGTTCTTTTCCCAAGAACAAAGAAAGGGCTGCAAAGTTTTCTAGGTTTCTTTTCGAGATTTATCCTCTGAATCTGTCTCGACCAAATGTCGATGGCCCGATACGGGGAATAAGAGGTTTCAAATGACATTTCAGTGTAACACATTGCTCTACAAATACAATTATATATGTTACGCGGCTGGCTCAACCGATAGTTTCATGTGACACAAGTTCCAGTGACACGAGGTGATATACTGGTATGGTATGTAGGGTTGGTCTACACAAAACATGTCCTAACTCGTCGGTTAAACTTCACCCGACACCTATCGCCTGCACCAGCAACACACATTTGTCTCAATTAGTGACCTATACGATCTACCACAATGTCTCAAAAGAGGGGGTAGATACAGAAACCGCAGTCTCTGCGCGTACCTGTATCTCTGGCTCTCTAAGCGCAGTATTCTTCTACAAGTAGCCATATGGCAGCATATACCAGGAGCAGGAAGCAAGACGCCTCCGACAGGAACCATGCTACGCCCATCACGCTGGCAGAAGCAAACCCAGAATCCAGTGCCTTGAGTGCGGGATCCATACATGCTGAAGAATTTCATCAGGAAAAAGGGTAAGAGTTAGTTTTCTCTTATATACAAAAAGGGAGCCAAGTTTGGGTATTATTACCTGTTGGCTACTGCACATCCCGAATGAACATCCACAGAATACGCCTTTATATCATCAAAGCCTTTGGATACCAGGTTTATCACGGCGCGTCAGCTTTCTTCTCAGCGACGAGTCCTGCTGACACGAGTTGCAGGGCCGTGCCTCCAACGAGCCAGGCCGTGAGCTCCGGCTGCTGCTCGAAATGTTTCAGGGGAGACATGCCTCCGTCTCTTGTCTCGGCGCCGTACACGAACGGAAGCCTCATGGTAAGGAAGCTCTCCGGTGGAAGGACGGCTCGGCATCCAAGACTGAACGATCCTTGTTGATCGCGGTCAGACACATCTGATGGTAAACATGACCTCTGATGACAAAAAGGAAAAGGCAAGAAATCGGTTAATAGGAGAAATATAATCATGCCCGAGTTTAAAAGTTGCCTTCACATGAACCCATACTATGATGTTAAATAGTGAGAAGATAACATAGGTAGTGTTGTACTCGCCTCAAACTGTACAAGTGGGCAGCTAGCCAACAGGACAGGGAAATCAGGTGTCACCTGCACCAAAAAGCAACATCAGTGGAATGACAGTATTGCAGAGTACTACTACAAAGTTCAGAAGGGAGTGCTCAAATATCAGCATATTAGATTAAAATTAAAACCTATGTTCCCAATGCAAGTCATATGCAACAATGACATGAAAACTGTGGCTTGAAACATTGAACTTACAATAAAAATCCGTTGAAGCTGTGACACGGAACCCGCAACCTTAACATCTTGATGTCCCTTCCCTTCTGAGATCTTGCAATGTGGGCAGTGCATATATATTGGAAGATTTCTGTTCAAAAGCGAATATGCTTCTCCACCATCATCGGCTGTAACGTATTGAAGAGAATGATCCCCCTTTATCACGTTATGTAGATTTGAAAGAATAGGAGCAGGCCGCATGGTCTCCCCATTAACGCCAGGCTTAAGCAATTGCTGCCTGCTATCTCTCCCTGACGGTTCCATTGGTCTATTGGCTTTCCGTCCATTGTTTCCATTTACTGTTGTCGCTGCTAGCTTAGATGCATTTGGGGCCAACTTTTGTGAATTGTGCTTGCTTTCCGATTCAGTGTTTTGATAAGATCTTTCATCCTGTAGACAAGATGATTCAATCTCCTTGAGATATTTCTCTGTCAGTAAGAAACGATGACCATATGAACACTCGTACTCAAATCCGACATATATTACAAACTGCTGCATGGCTTCAGTAGCATCTTTAGTCTCGTTTCCAACAATCACTGGGACTATGTTGCTCCCAATCTGCAGAAAGGGCTTGCCATCAGCATTTTCAATAATACTTCTGCTCATCTTCTCCGGTTCATTGTCAGCTATAGATCCTTGACTGAGAGCTGCATTACCTCGGCTATTAGTCTGTTCCACTACACTCATTTGCCGTTCATCTTTTCGGCTACCAGGCTTTGGTGGTCTCTTCAGCTGGAGAGCAGGAAACTCTGAATCTTTACTTGTGCTGCCAGCAACAACTTCAGCAAATGGTTTCTTCATAGTAAAATTTGGAAGACCTTTACCAAAATTAATAGCAGAGTTGTTCGCTGATTGCAGTTCAGGTTGTTTTCTGGAATTTTCAAGCTTCCCAGATTTAACCTCTGATGTGACTTGGGTTGCAATGGACTTTACTTCTCTAGAAACAACAGGTGGAGTCTGGGAGTTCATATTAGATGTTATGGAAGAAGTTCTGATGGTAGCATGGGTACCATTTTTCCCTTGTCCTTTGCCAACAGATATTGTCCACCTTAAAAGATATTTGTCCTTCGAGCAAAATCCAGCTTGGAGCAAACCTTTGGATGACTTGTAGTATCTTGCTCCTCCCAGTCGCACCAAGCGCCAAAAAGATACCGGAAATGAACTCGTATCGACCCCTCTCGGTAGCACAAGGGTAGGTAATAGATCTTCACAATTGGAGAAACAGTTGAATGATACGTTGGCTGTCTCAAAGTCAAAAGGATCATCTCTAAGGCGGCGTGACCGGCCACAGGCGCATGCATGGAGGAAGGCGTATCCACTAGAATGTTGTTCCATTGCATCTGATGAAGATGATTTACCATGCCGCTGGTGCTTGCAAGGCCTGCCAGTAAGACTGACAGCATCACATTGCTGCCTTCCAGCTTCCCAGATTGTTTTGCATTCATCTTCTAGCTTCTCGGAGAATACCTTGACAGCTGGTCCTTTAACTGCTGAGTGAAAGGATCGCAATGCTTTCTGTAGCTGCACTTCATGCACGCTAGTTGGGTAGAAGGCAGGCAAATCTTTCAAGTACACCTCCTTAGAACCTGGAAGCACCCTTTGGCACCACGATGAGGAAAATTTCATGTTAAGCCCCTTGTTGCTTTCCAAGCAAGATAAAGCGGTTGCAATAGCACTAGATCCTGCTTGAGAAAGTTGCTCGTTCTTCAAACCAGAACTTGTATGAGTAGATGACGCCCTCATGTTTTCTGAACTACCGATCCCATCTTCTCTGCTAATCAGTCCAGATAGAACAGATGTACTAACGGAGAACCATTTATCAAAACTAGGGAGAACAGGAACACTAACTGGCTTCCCAGATGACGCGGACGCTGCTGCTGCAGCAGCTGCCGCAGCCACCATACCGACACCAGCAACAGAGCCAGCAGTTGCATTGCCTGAATACCCGCCTCTCCCTCTCAGCCCATCGGACTGCCGAAATATAAAATCCTTGATCAACTGGACATCTTCGTGGTTTGTTGGTTGGCAGTTATTCTCTAATATAGCAACATCCAACGGTGATTTGGAGCTGAATGAATCTTCAAAAATTCCTGCAATGATATCCAGTGGCTCGTGCTTCTTACTAATTGACCGGTCCAACAGGGCAACAACTCTAGATGCATCAAGTGAGAACAAAGGAAGATGGCTCACATTAACAGCACCTCTTGGACCATTATGCCCAGACTCCAGGCCAGTAAGTGTTCGACACTTCTTCAACAAGAAACGGATCTGCCCTTCCAGAGAAGAGTGCAGTTTCTTGCTGAAACTACCATCAGATTTCGCCGGCCGGGCAAGCATAACAACTGAGCCAGAACCTTTTGAAGTTGGGGTTTGTTTTTGCAACCCATCAGTGCTAGAAGCCTGATTTGATGATGATGTGTCCCCCGTATCATCCAGACTTGTTACAGCATTTGAACCATCAATAAAATCATCCTCAAACACAAACAGAACAACAGGAACGCATTGGCCTGGCAAGACAGAAGGATGCGAACCGGTTCCTGACATCAACGATATAGCTGAGGGTTGACGGCCCAAATGACCTCCACGACGTTCTGGAGAGGAGATGGTTGAAGCCCTGCGGGTAGGCCGTGTTGGGGTGCCAGAAGGAGCAGCTTTGGGTGGTGTTGCCGGTGCTACTAGCGACCTCACAAATGGCGCCAAAGCATGCTTTGAAGACTGCAGCAGTCTAAAATTCTTCAAGGTCTGTGTGTTGAACCGGAAGCCTTCTTGGAGAAATATTATTACATGGCAAACCTAGAATCTCCCCCAAAAAGAAAAGCATAAATCCAAATTAATCTCTATTGTCAAACAAGTGAACCTCAAACTTGAATAAGCCACCTCTGCATACAAAGCTATATATTCAATACAGCGGTGAGTCAAACAACCAGAATAATAATCTGTGAACGTTAAAACACTAGTATCTCTATGATTAGAGCACCAAAGCATTATACGTAAGCAAGTGAGACCAAGTAAACCAAAGTAAGTTGCTAGCTCTTACAATTAAAGCACTACTCGGTGCTAGTAAATGTGAGCCTGCCATATCTGGCTCGCAGGAATTCCCACGATATAAGCAAACTATGCTAATAGATCCACGACAAGTGTGAGTCTCCACACACGAGACAAGACGACTGCAACGTAGTAATAGAGAAGCAGCCCTAACCTTCCACCTTAACATAGGTGAATCAAATTACCATAATCAGACTAAATGTGCAAATCAAGAACTCACTTCATGTTCACATTACATTTGCAAATCAAGCTAAAAAAACAGTGCTAGTTGCAGCTAATCACTGGAACTGTGATATTCATAGAGTGAATACAATTTAGTTGAAAAAATTGTCAAAAAAAAAAAATGCTAAGCACCCGACTACGTCGCGGCAAGTGTCAAAAGCAAGCATAAGGAATATATACAGTATGGATTTTGAAGACAGTCGGTAGAAAACTATGACCCCACAATCTCAAGCTTTCCTCTTTGCATCAGTGGCAAGCAATCGTGAGAAATTAAAGCAGTATAGTCTTGGATACAAGGAGAGCATATCACGCATGGTTTCATCACATCAGACAAGCACAAAATCGGGGCCCTTCAGAGTTCAGAGTTAGACCAGCATCTAATGAGCTTAATCACAGTAGGAGCCAACACTCACCGAGAACATGAAGAGAAGCTCCCGGAGGTCTCCTCCGCCGCTGGTACTGTCTCCGGCCTCCGTCGGCGGCGGCGGGGGCGCGAGGTGTAGGAACACCATCCTCCTCTCCCCGTCGCGGTGGTACCTGACGCCCCCAGCGAGGGTCCTGGCCGAGCCGCCGGGGGAGAACACGGGGGAGTCGAGGATCCGGTCGGCGAGGCGGGCCGCGCTCCCTGCGTGCCCCACGAAGCCAACGACCACCACCCCGCCGTCGTGGGCCGGCGAGGCGTCGGAGGAGGAGGGAGAGGAGGTGCGGGGAGGCGGGGTGCGCGAGAGGACCCGCACGGCGGAGGAGGGGCTCGCCTGAGGTGGCAAAGGCGGCGGCTCCATCGCCGGCGGCGAGGTGGCGGTGGTCGGGACGCGCTGCCGCAGCACAAGAAGCCGAGTAGTAGTTCCTTGAGGGGAGCTGTTTGCTTTGGGTTGCTGTTGGGTTTTGCGGACTTGACGAGGTTGCGAGCCCCCAGATAATAGGCTCGGCCCATAAATAAATGAGGATTTTGTTAAATTCGGCCCATTATAGAGCCTAGCCATGCTAAGAATATTAATGTGGAGACAGTGTTATACCCACTCTCTTAACTCTTCCGATGAATATATTTTGGACATTGCACATATTTTAGACATTGCTATGGGTATTGTTCTGGGTTTAGTTTGTCATAACTTGAAAATTTTGAGAGAACTGGTGGCAAAATAAACCCGATGGATACAATAGGTGGATCCCACTTTTCAATGCAGTGATTGGATAAGGGGGATCATGGAAATTGCACTTACAGATAGAAAATAATTTTCTTTTATTTGTATATGTTTAGTATATAACAGAACAATAATGAAGTGGTACCTGGTGTAATAACCATGAAGATACTACTTATGCTCTCCTTGATAGGATACTAGTCTCATCTTTATGGGAGGAAATTTTTCCTCTAGTGTGTGTGTGCGTGTCAACCATGCCTGTGTAGCGGATGGTGGCGCCGCTGCTCTCTCCACCTCGCCGACTATGAACCGCCGGGCTTTCTCCTTGTTAGACTTTATATTGTAGCCTAGATATACACCATATTGTATGGTATTGGTCCATATATTGTACTCTGTACACTTCTATAAATATATGTGATAGGCCATCCTTGGAGGGTTGAGCCAGTTCTCCCGAAACCTAATTTTTTTTTACATGGTATCAGCCTAATCACGATCCTCCCAACCCCAACGGCCAGCCGCCTCCATCTCCTGGCCGCCATGCCGCCTCCACCCCCTGGCCGCCGCTGCCCCCAATTCCGCATCGGTCGACTACCTCCCGGTCTCCCTCGCTGCGCTCCTCTCTTGTCCCATAGATGGCGCCGCGCGCCATGACGTCGCCCCCAGCCGGCACCCTCAGTGTCTAATTTTACCTCGTGTGACCCTATTTTTCTCCATGCGTTGAAACTGAAACTGTACATTGCCTTGCCTGTATCATGGATGTATGTTCACCGCTGACATTGTACCCGCTGGTGAATATGCGTTTGTTTTATGTAATCCGTGAGTTGTAATATAGTCAATGATAATTTTGCAATAGAAATAATCGTGTGCATCGGTTGATACAGAGAATGTTCCAACCTCAACTGGCAACCTATAATGCTAGTACTAGTAGTTCTTACATTCGATGGTCAAGAGTTCTCAAATTATAAATCCTCAAGAAACAAAACTTTAATAAACTTTTCTGGAAATAGCAAAACTCTGATAAACTTTTCTGGGATATATTTTTCTTCGTGGAAATAACCCAAACTTGGATGCTAATTAAGGTGTCACGCGTCTAATTTTTGCATTTCCTCGCTCCTCCTGGGACACAACGACTACATTTGCTCCCCATGGTACATGATAAGAGGAAACGGTGCCCTCGATGGAACAAGCCGTGCATACGTGCGTAGTTGCTTGCGTCCGTACCCAGCCAGCCGGTATATATAATGGACGACCATGCTTAATTAGTATCGCAAACATGGCAAATGCACTGCTAGTGGGTACCTCATGGCTCCTCTGTTCTCTCTTGCTTTCTCAGGCGGCCGGGCCAGGGAGGACGTCGTACATTGTCCACATGGACAAGTCTGCCATGCCGACGGCCCACTCCGACCACCATGACTGGTACTCCACTGTGTTGGCATCTGTAGCAGATTCGACAAACGGCGAGCAGCCGCGGCTCATCTATACCTACGACGAGGCTCTCCACGGCTTCGCGGCCACCCTCTCGGCCTCCGAGCTCCGCGTGCTAAGCCGCGCGCCGGGTTTTGTGTCGGCGTACACGGACCACCGCACTGACGTCCCTTACGACACCACGCACTCCACGGAGTTCCTCGGCCTCAACCCGCTTGGCGGACTGTTGCCCGCAGCCAGGTTTGGTGAGGGCGTCATCATCGGCATGATCGACACCGGGGTGTGGCCCGAGAGCGCGAGCTTCGCCGATGCCGACATGCCCCCCATGCCATCCCGTTGGCACGGCACGTGCGAGCCCGGCACAGCGTTCCCCGCCTCCCTATGCAACCGAAAGCTCATCGGCGCGCGCTTCTTCAACAAAGGCTTCATCGCCGCCAACCCGGGCACCGCCATCGACATGAACTCGACACGCGACTCGCTGGGGCATGGCACACACACGTCGTCCACCGCGGGGGGCAGCCCCGTGCCTGGCGCGTCCTTCTTCGGTTACGGGCTCGGCACCGCGCGTGGTGTCGCGCCTCGCGCTCACGTGGCCATGTACAAGGTCATCTGGGGCAAGGACACGTACGCGTCCGACGTGTTGGCGGGCATGGACGCGGCAATCATGGATGGTGTCGATATCATCTCCATCTCCCTGGGTTTCGACGGTGTGGCACTATACGAGGATCCCGTGGCCATTGCCGCGTTTGCCGCCATGGAGCGTGGCATCCTCGTGTCGGCCTCGGCGGGTAACAGGGGCCCACGGCCTGGCACCCTGCACAACGGCATCCCGTGGCTTCTCACCGTCGCCGCTGGCACCGTGGATAGGAAAATGTTCTCTGGCACTGTTTCCTACGGCAACACGACGCAAGGTACGCAGGGAAGCACGACCGGCACCACTTCGTACCCCGCGAACGCATGGGTGGTGGACATGCCGTTGGTGTACCACGACACCATCTCGGCGTGCAACTCGTCGGCGTTGCTAGCGAACATAACAACAAGCATAGTCGTGTGCCGTGATACTGGGAGCATCGATGAACAGTTGACCACCGTAGTGGAGGCTGGCATCGCCGTGGCCATCTTCATAACGAATATCGTGTCCCTTTCCCTTCAAACCACCATGCCCTTTCCGGCCATTCTCATCACCCCGGAAGAGGCGCCGGCTCTTCTGAGCTACATCAGCTCCACCACAACCCCGACAGCGATCATGAAGTTCCAGCAGACGATCCTCGGCACACGGCCAGCCCCGGTGGTCACGGCCTACTCCTCCAGGGGACCTTCCAAGAGCTACCCGGGCGTGCTCAAGCCAGACATATTGGCGCCGGGGGATAGCATACTCGCGTCGTGGGCGCCGGTATCTTCCGTCGGACTAATAGGCGAGACTGAGCTAGGCAGCGACTTCGCCGTCCTTTTCGGGACATCGATGGCGTGCCCGCACGCCAGCGGCGTGGCGGCACTGTTGCGCTCTGTGCACCCCGATTGGAGCCCGTCCATGATAAAGTCGGCGATGATGACCACCGCGATCACCAATAACAACATGTTTGGCCCGATCACCGATGCTGGCAGCACCATTAGAGGCAACAACACCGGCACCAGCACTGCCATCGCGGCGAGTCCATTGGCCATGGGTTCCGGCCACGTGAGCCCCAACTCGGCCATGGACCCAGGCCTCGTGTACGACGCGGGGCCAAAGGAATTCGTCGCGCTGCTCTGCGCGGAGAACTACACTGATGCCCAGATCAAGGCCATCACGAGGTCAACAACGACGTACAACTGCTCCTCCATCTCATCAAAGGACGTGAACTACCCGTCATTGATGGCGACCTTCGCCGCCAACGCCACCTCCGGGGAGATGCGCTTCACGAGGACAGTGACCAGCGTCGGCGCTGGCCCGGTGACATACCGCGTGTCGTTGGTGTCGCCGAGCAACGTCGCCGTGACAGTGACGCCATGGACGATGGAGTTCAGCGGCATGGGGCAGAAGGCTGTGGTTTGGACTGATGCAAGCGGCAAGTACCGGGTGAGGACTCCCTACGTGGTGCTTTGATGTCCTCGCCACGACGCTGGTTCGTCGTCTCGTGTGTAAGTCGATCGGTACCCCTAGTATATATACTGTCAAAATAAGCATCACATGCATATCTTGTTCTTTTAACTATTTTCTTAATTCTTCGATTAACGTCGAATAGCCTGTTACTTGCACTCGGATTGCAACTGAAAATTTTCCAAGTTACACATTCCTTGCTCCCAACGAACCTGCCGTAAACCACCTCTTGGGGATGTTGCACCGACATACCAATGCTTGCCCTCGAGTTGCAAGCCGCATGATCCTACCCTACTGCCCGCAGACCATGGATGACACACCGCATCCAGAGAAGCGACCCCGACATATATACTGCCCAATCATCCATGTTGGGATACGCCGACCGAGCCGACATTGCAACCCTAGATACTCGAGGTCGCCGCCCAATTCATGGGAAGCCACAACCCTGCACCAGAGAGTTGTGGTCCCATGACAATCCGAGATCGTTGCGCACACCAACCATCCCAAATCTGCCTCTCCGGCGTAGGAAAACCATGCAACAACCGAGCATGCAAAATTTGAACACCATATAATTGTGGACGGAGGGAGCTTCTTTCTCAGGTTTAATGTGGATTTTTTTTTGCTTCTTAGAAAATGTCGAACTCTTATCTAGTTTGCTGAGAATTTAATTGTAAAAAAATACAATTATTTAGAAGTTCAGAATGTTTCCTACAGCCTGATACAAATGAGGAAACAAATCATAGGTACCTGAATCTCCTGGAAAGAGCGAACATACTCTTTGATGTAGTTTATGCATTGGATTATCTTCATTGCCATGGCCCACCTATTGTACACTGCGATATCAAGTTGCTCTTGGACGCTGATATGGTAGCTCATGTCGGAGACTTTGGACTGGCTAAGATTCTTGTTGAGACTTGAGAGTAGCACATTTCTCCAACAAGGGGCGAGCTCTATGGGGCATAGAGGGAACAATCGGCTATGCTACCCCAGGTTAGCCTGGACAATGCAATCCCTCCGTCGATTGGGCCCCGGGTACCATCACCGTCCTATATTTGTTGGAGATTCGTGCTAGTCTTTTTTATAGAACAACCCTTCCACCTCACTTTTTGAGTCTATTACAGTTTTGCTTTTCAGGCTCTAGTGTTTTCAAGTTTTACACATATTTCGTCGTTGTTTGTCTCCCCACTTCACTACGGGAAAATTCGGCGCTGCCGTGCACTGGACTTTTGCCGTGTGCCAATGCACGGCAAAGATGTCTTTGCCGTGTAATCAAATAGCACGACGCATGGCAAAGAAGTGTCGCACGGCGACATGATACAGGATACACGGCAGAGAAACCTCTCACGGCAAAGCCCAGAAATAACACACGGCAAAGACCAAAAAAATCGCACGGCAAAGAAATCGCACGGCACACCATCTCGTGGGACCCACCGTTTCGGCGCAGTTCACGGGTCGTGATAACGGCAGGGCTTTGCTGTGTGCCTCACCGTCACACACGGCAAAGTTTTGAATTCTAAATTGTTTTTACCGCGCAAAATATTCCCGCCTTTTATTTTATTCAACGCGCGAAATATTCCCGCTGGGTTAATTCAACGTGGGACGTTCTTTGCCGTGCACCCTACACGGCAAAGGTTCTATGGACACTTTAATTATGTGGTTTGGCCAGCCCACTTTATTATGTGGTTTTTTGCGATTCCGGTGCTCCAGCAGCAGTCTCCCATCGAAACCCTAGTCTACGGGGCATTCAGGGATCTACCCTATAGCTTTCTCGGCACGAGGTTCCACCAATATACTTTTTTGTTTGTTAAGGTATGTTTAGGCCATATATACAAGGAAAACCAAGATTGGGACTTTGTGGCACATGCTAGCCACAGGTATACCCGCAGCGGGACATTTTCACCTAAAGTTCCAGAAATTTGCTAAGTGTTATCGTTCGAATATAAAAAAAGATCATACCGGGAAGCTATGTAATCTATCTATGGGACTTTCACAACACTTTCACATGTATCCTAGGTACACACGCAACTTTTCTAGGTTCACGTGCAAGGTTTCACATTGTTTGGATCGGTTTGAATTTTTATGCCCGTTTCAAACCATCGTCAAACTTTCTCGAATGGCGGACATAAAGATTCTTCGATCGGGGCCGAGCCTCACTAAACTTGCATTGGATCTCTGAAGAAACATCATATTGTGAGTCTAAAAATGATTTTTGCAAATAATCATGAGCATTAGATCATGTACACGTAGTTCAAACCGGACCCAGTTCCTACCTATTCAGCGGACATTTGTCTTTTTCACCAGGGGTGGACAGAAAGGTTTGAAATCTCCCGGTTGGGACATTGTCCATGTAAGGTGGTCTAGTATTTTTAAAAAATTGGATGGTAGCATTTGGAATTAGCCATTTGGTGGTTGCTTCATAAAATCCCCCCTTTTTGCGCTCGGAAAATGGAAAAAGGTTTTCCCGTGCGAAGAAAAGGAAAACCTTATCCTAGAACATTGTTTGTCATCCTATGATGTACATTCATGCACAATATGGGCACATTATCACAAACTATGCCTTAATTCTAGCCATAACATTGGTCATTTGACCCGAAAGCCAGGAAACCTCGAATGAGATAGGTCATTTTGTAAAGGTTTTGTTAAGACATAATTAATATACCAAGTTTGATATTTTTCCGAGCGCGTGGCGGGAGGGGGGGTGTTGCAGCAGCACGCGGTGGCGGGTTTCAGCACGAGGTGGTGACGGGGAACGACACGGCGGACTAGCTACACTCCCTGTACAAGTGCTGTCCCATTTGTTCATAGGTGTATTGTGGTAATTTATGATAGAATGAATGCATTGTAGATGGGCAAGATGACAGATAAAAGGAAAAGGACGATTAGAGAAGCTGTTGTTTTTGCTGTAATTGTTACATAGAGAAAATATTCTTTTTTTTTAATTTATCACTCTCCAAAGTGTGGGGCTTAATGGTTGCTGACAGTATACAGAACTACAGGTACATGATGAACCGTGAAACTGTAGAAATACGTTGTTCTTCCCAACGGTGGGATTCTTGACAGATTTTTAGTTACAATATATTTTTAATTTATTAATTATTTATTTTTAGTTACAATATAGTTTCATAAAAAGAAATTCATAGATATTTATTCAAAATTTATCTGTTAACATGTATGAATCTTTACAAAATATTTTCACAGATTTTTTTCAAATAGCCATACGAACATTCATATTATTTTTTTCAAGGTAAATTTTATTAAGGATTTTGCAACTATAAAATTCATGGACGTTTCAATGCACTCTTATCACATATTTCCAAATTCATGCAAGAAACATGAACAATTCATGCAAAATCCATCAAAATCTATAGGATTCAACATGGTTCCATACAAGATTTTTCAACAATTTACAAATTGATTTTCTGTAATCTGCATCAACCAAGATTAATACCAAGAACGTTTCACATAAGATCCACACAAGATTCACGAGATTTCACACACTATCTAATCTAATTTCATAACAATTTTTTAACATTATAATTTTCAAGACACCCCTTTATCATATGATATTCATGTCTCATCCCAGATTTGGAAGATTCATACAAGATCCATCAAGATTCATACAAGATTTATAAGATTTATACACCTTTCATACTTCTTTCTGCCAAGAAACAAACACAATACACATTTTTTAGAAGACTAAAATTTTCGGTTTAGCAAGATCCATATATAATATATAGATGCTCAAGATACATATAAGAATCACACATAATACATAATGCATACTTGGATCTTCTCTATTTCCTTCCAGATTCATAGCAGATTTTTCGTGCATCAAGTTACATATAAGATACAACCTAGTGTTCATACATAATTAAAACCACAATCCCAGAATATATTACAAGCATTCAAGCTTAGGGGACAGAATTTTGCAAGAATAATGAAATAAAGTTGACAAAAATTTGCAAGGAATAATGAAATAAACCTAAAAACAACCATCTCTTGACGGGGATATTAGAAACTTCTCTTGATTCAACAAAAAAAATCAAAACAACCATCTAGATTCAACAGGAAACCGGATCTGAAACAAAAAATTCCGAACCAAAACTCACAGAAATTCTGAACAAAATATCAAGAAGAAAAGATCTAGGCCCAGATTCGAGGTGAGGTGCCCAGATTCGAGGTGAGCTGTCGATGACGACGGCCGATGACGGCCGACCTGATGGCGTGCTGGTCGTTCGCAAGGAGGGCCTCGCCGCGCGTCCTCCCAATACACCCAAGCCTTTGGTCGCTGTGGCGGCTCCTGAGCAGGGGCAAGCATGCCATCGCGGGCAGGTCCTCCTCCAGCTCGGGTGGGGGGTGGAGGAGAGGTGGGGGGCGACGAGGTGGGAGGAGACGGAGGTGGGGGCGACGAGATGGGGGCGACGGAGGAGGTACGGTGGAGGAGAGGTGGGAGGCGACGGAGGTGGGTGGCCGACGAGGGGAGGAGGCGACAGAGGTGGGTGGCCGACGAGGGGAGGGGGCGACGAGGCAGCTCGGGGGAGGAGGCGATGCTAGGGGGAGGCACTGGTGGCGGGCAGACGCGGGTTAGGGTTGTGGCCGACGAGGGGGCTTTTTTCAGTGTTATTTGAGTGGGACGGCTTGATTTTTGTATATATTGAATGGTTAAAACAAAAAAAGATTGAACCCTTTGACTAATGGATTTTTTTGCACGAATCTTGAAACAATCGACGACTGTGATGGTGCCGTGGCCCAACCTAGGAGGGGGAAATCCCCACTCAGGTTAGCCTGTCCTTTTCCTTGTCCTACTTGTTTGCCTTCACTCTTGCCTAGAGCTTAATAAAATAATACATGCTGCTGAAGAAATTTTAAGAGGAGACGCAGAAGGTTTTTTTTTTGAAGTAGATGCAGAAGAAATTAGCACTTGCTCCTTTCCAAAATAAGTGAGTAGGATTTATCTAGATTCGAATGTATCTATATATGTGTCTAGATATATGTGAATCTAGATAAATCCACGTCACTTATTTTAAGACGGAGAGAGTATATATTACGCGATGCAAACTTTGGTTTTTGTCAGTAGTACTACGACTTTGACAAAAAAAAATTCTAACTTTTTGTCAAACTTTTTTATATGACTTTTTGTCAAAACTTTTGATGCAACAGAGTATGGTGCTGGAAACACGATATCAACACATGGGGATATTTACAGTTAAAAGAATCTGTTGTTAGAAACGATAACTGAGAAGAGGCCCACCAGTAGCAGATTCACAGAAACAAGAGGATTGAGCCTCCGTCGGTATGTTGAGTGACGGATGTTGCTGATATCCAGCTGTCTTTCAGCCTCAAGAATGAGCTCCAGACGGCAAATTATCATTCTCGTACAAACGGAAGATGGGTTGTCTCTTGTTCTTACGAAATTAGGGTGTCAAGTGGGATTCCACCAAAGTCCCACCTTTAGTTTATTTGCCAAAATCTAGTTTAAATTTTGAGGAAAAATTTACACTAGATTTTGACAAATGAACTAGAAGTGGAATTTTGGTGGAATCCCACTTGACACCCTACATAAAATGCCATCCAGACTATCCAGGATGCCAACCGGAGATATCATCAAGGAACTACATGCCATCAAGGAATCTCTTCTCTTGTAGGGAATACTGAATCTGATGAGGCAAGATGCATGTTTTACTTTTTATGTTATATTTTATCTAGCTATCCTTCAGTTCCTTGTAAATGTCTAGAGCTTGGGGTGACGTCTCCCAGTTCCAACCTTTTGCATTGGAGAGCGGACGATCTACCTACACTGTTGGCTATTTCTGTTCCAATTCTTATGGATGGTCATGCTTATGATGATGTACCATTATGTTGCCATTGTATTTTGTAAGAATTAATGTGATCAAATTATAATAATGTTCATGTGATTGGGGGCTTAAACACAATGTGATCTTCTTGATTTGTTGCTCTATGAAATAATAAGATATTGCTATAGACAATGCAACGGAAAAAGGGTGTTGGGACGGAAGCACCTCTCTAGAAAAACTACAACTCCTTGGAACAAAACAAATATAACCATGTCCAATTCTCGCTATAAT
Source organism: Avena insularis (assembly GCA_023614405.1). NCBI lineage: Eukaryota > Viridiplantae > Streptophyta > Magnoliopsida > Poales > Poaceae > Avena > Avena insularis. The sequence goes on from CM042695.1 coordinate 394,152,670, forward strand.
AGTGTGCTTATTAGTCACCACAAAACCTACTTAACCAACGTAGCAATGGATGCATGAAAACAAATTAATTATACTAGTTGAATGCCCGTGCGTTGCTATAGGTTGTCTACTTTTTCCGCCACACACCTAAACACATTAGGTAAATACACATGCCTAATCATGGAATTATGAAATACTATATAGAATTGTGACAAAAGGATCATTTGAATTAATGAATATTGAGATGAACGAACATTTGTGTCAACGAGCGATGTATGTACAAAGGTGATGAATTGTTACAAAAGTGTAGGCATCACAAATGTTCATTTTCATGGCAATGCACTATGCATGAAACGGTTATGGCAGTCGTGGATAGATCGGTCTACCTTTGCCTTTTGAAGTTCACACTTGGAGATTCGTAACACTATATATACACACACATACTGGGAACTCTGTTTTCTCTCCTCTATCTATGATCAATGAAAGCAGCATGCCTGAGTCTCGTCAAAAAAAAATCTCACAGTAACCTGCTTTTAGAAATGAGACCATAGATGGGAGCAAAATTTCTAGGACGAGAACATCCTATGCGGGCCTTTTTTATTTGTTTCCTTCTCTATTCAGTCTATTTGAGAGATGAAATATATTATATGGAAACAAACTATTTGAGAGATTAGATATACTGCAGTAAAACAAAGTCTAGAGGTATTTTTGTTATATTTTTTTTCTAAGGCTACCAATAAACCATTTCTGCTTCATGGGTTGTATTGCCGACTGCTTTTGAAGGCACCTACCAATAAGCTCCCTTGGTTATGTTGCTAGATATAGGATTCCCGAAGTGGATGTAGTTTGTAGTATGGGATTTACCACAATGGCGTGCCACTGCTTTGTAATATTTGTAATACGTCAATCCTACCAGATAGTAAGCGTCACCTAGCAATCACATGCCATAATCCAATTTGGCTGCCATAATCCAATTTGCATACCGTATGCCGTCACATGCAACACACACTTGACATGGCAAAACACTACACCACTTTGTGTTTCCATCATGTTGGGACATTTTCTCAAACATGTGGAGGGCACAGGACAAGAGTATGATAGTCTAGCACCGGTGCATGTCGATTCCATTGACATGCGGTGGTCAGCAAATTCAGAGAGGGAGCAAACCATTAGAAAAATCTGTTTGTGTCTAACGGTACTGATTCGTGGCTCCAATGGAAACATGAAGTCAGTAAACTCTCACCAACACAGACCTCTTATTGAATCGCGGCTGGACATAGCCAACTTCTTAACTGTATGACGGTTAGCAGGGTGGAGTCATGGTTGGAGCTGGCCGCTATACTGCGTCGACCACCAGCAACTCCGGCCTGCACCCCACTTCCTCGACAAGCCAGCGCTGAGAGGGAAAACAAGACGCTTCCGCGCGCCTTGCCTGCAGCCGCCACGGCATCTGCCCCCCCCCCCCCCTCCACCAAGACAGACGTTAATGTATATATTTATATATTGTATTTTCCCCATATGTTAGGTGCTTCCTGCATATTTACACCTGTACCTGTACTACATATTGTGGCCTTTGGTCTCCAGAGGAATACAAGTTGTCTATCCCTAATATGGTACCAGAGCCACGTTAGCTCCGTCCTCTTTCTCGCAACTTCGTCGGCCGCCACCGTCCCTGTCGGCGCCGGTCTTGCCGTCGTCGTCGCCGCTCGTTATGTCCCGCTTTCAGATCGGATCGATTCCCGTTCCTGCCACCTGCTCGTCGCCAGCAATCCGATCCGATCAGGATTTGGTTCCTGTTCCCGTTTCCCCGTCACGTCAAATCACCCGCCGCCCGAGCTGCTGCCTCGATTTGATTCAACGCACTGCTGCTGCCTCGATTCAACCTGCTGCCACCCACCGAGCCCCGACACTGCTGCCACGGACGCACGCCAGGGGACGCACGCCGGTCCCCCTGTCTACCCTGCCCGCCCGGCCTGTCTGCTCCGCGGCCTGCCTGCTCCGTCCGTCTGCGGCCCGGCCCCGCCTGCCCCGCCGCCGCCCTGTCCGCTCCATCTGCTGGCCCGGCCTCCAGCTCGCCCATTGGATCTGACAGTTGGTTTTCGTCGGATCTGACAGTTGGTTTTCGTCGGTTCCCGATTTGATCTGAGAGTTGACCAAAAAAAATTGAGAGAGAGATGTCTTCTGCATCGGGCTATGTTGCGATTCCTCGCTGCCCGGTGATCTTCGATGGCGCGAATTATCCTGATTTTGCTGCCTTCATGCGCGTTCATATGCGCGGTCTCCGTCTTTGGGGTGTGCTCTCCGGCGAGGTCTCCTGTCTGCCGTGCCCCTGCTCCTGTGGCTCCTCTTCCGCTGACGTCGATTGTTCTCGGTGCTGATGCTTCTCAGGAGGCCAAGGATGCTGCTCAGAGTGCCGACGATAGTGCTGTTGCTGCTTATGACCTGAAGTTCAAACAGTATTCTGCTGATCTCGAGACCTATCGCCACGCTCTGACTGCCTACACTCAGTGGATCGATGAGGATGCTCGTGCTGCTATTGTTCTCACCTCCAGTGTCCTGCCCCAGTATGCTGCTGAGTTCATGAGTCTCCCTACTGTTGCCGCCAAGGGCACATCTTCAGCGCTATCACCGTCTGGGATGCTCTTTACTGTCCGTGGTTCGCCAGAGCATGCTCTTCAGGGTGATTCCACTATTGATGAGTTCTATACTCGAGTGCTGCTATCTGGCGTCGCCTTGATTCTCTCAGATCGCTGTTTGTGGCACATGCTCGTGCTGCCAGATTGTGCGCCGGATTTGGAGTTTCACCGCATCTATGAGTTTCTCTCGCTTCCGCCAGAGTTTGAGCCCCGCGTGCTCAGCTGAATGCTCATGGTCGTGTTCCGCCTTCCGAGGTGTTGTGCGAATCGGGCTGAGGAGACCCGTCTCCGTGGTGCTGGTCTTCTTGCGGTTCCGTCTGTGCTTGCTACTCGTGGTGCTCCTTTGCGTCTGCTCCCTCGACTCAGCCGCGGTCCCCTATGCCGCCGCCGCCGATACTACCCACTCCTCCAGGTCAGGGTCAGGGTCAGCTTCAGCCCCAGCAGCCTCAGGGTCAGAGTCAGCACCAACAGGCTCGTGGTCAGGGTCGCCGTGGTTCTCTTCGTCACTGCTCTTACTGCAACAGGGATGACCACACTTGGGCCACATGTTATACATGGGACCCCAGTTTACTTCAGCAGCACCAGGCTCGTGGGCAGTCGACTCCTTCCGGGTCTTTAGCAGTTGCTCTCTCTGATCAGGACATTATCAGGAGTCTATGCGGTCTGCTTGCTGCTACAGGCTCTTCTTCAACGGGCACTGCTGGTTCTGTGACTGATTCATCAGGCACTGCGTGACCACCACCTTCTACACAGTCAGGTACATCTCCGTGGTATTTGGATTCTGGAGCTTCCTTTCATATGACCTCTGAGTCTTCTTTTCTGTCCGCTCTTCGTTCTCTCCCTTCTCCTGTCCGTGTTTTTACGGCTGATGGTACCTCTCTTCCTGTTTCTAGTCGGGACAACCTTTCTACTTCTTCTTTTTCTGATCCTGATATTGCTCGTGTCCCTCTTCTTAAGATGAATCTGTTCTCTGCTAGCCAGCTTACTAACTCTGGTTGTCGCGTCATTCTTGATACTGATTCTTGTGTTGTCCAGGACCGTCGCACACAGGCCCTAGTTGGAGCTGTCCCTCGCAGTCGTGACTCTTTAGGACTTTGGGAGTTAGACTGGCTTCGTGTTCCTTCCGCTGCCACTTCATCTGCCAGTTCTTCTTCGGTCGTCGCCTCTGCTACCAGCTCCTTTCAGCAGTGGCATCATCGTCTTGGTCACCTTTGTGACTCCCGCCTGTCGTCATTAGTTCATCGTGGTCTTCTGGGGTCTGTCTCTGGAGATGGGTCTTTACATTGTCAGGGCTGTAGGTTGGGTAAACAGATTCAGCTTCCCTATCCTACTAGTGCGTCTGTATCTCAGCTACCTTTTGATTTAGTTCATTCCGATGTTTGGGGTCCGGCTCCTTTCGCTTCGAAAGGGGGCCATCGCTACTATATTTTATTCATCGATGATTTTTCTCGGTACACTTGGTTGTAATTTATGTGCTCTCACAGTGAAGTGCTCTCCATATATCAGCGTTTTGCGGCCATGGTCCATACTCAATATTCTACCCCCATTCGTGTGTTTCGTGCTGATTCTGCTGGTGAGTATATCTCCCAGATGTTGTGAGGTGTTCTTGCTGAGCAGGGCACTCTTTCTCAGTTCTCCTGTCCTGGTGCACATGCCCAAAATGGCGTTGCTGAGCGTAAGCATCGCCATCTTCTTGAGACCACTCGTGCCATGATGATTACTTCTTCTCTTCTGCCGCATTTCTAGGCTGAGGCTATCGCTACGTCGGCTTACCTCATCAATATTCAGCCTTCTGCCGCTCTGTAGGGTGGTATCCCTCTTGAGCGCCTATCTGGACAGTCTCCAGACTACTCCATGCTTCGCTTGTTTGGTTGTGTTTGCTATGTTCTCCTTGCTCCTCACGAACGCACCAAACTGACTGCTCAGTCTGTTGAGTGTGTCTTCCTTGGATACAGTGATGAGCATAAGGTCTATCGCTGTTGGGACCCCGTTGGTCGTCGGATGCGTATCTCTCGTGATGTTACTTTTGATGAGACGTGTCCTTTCTATCCTCGTCCCACCGCTGGTACCTACCTGGTGGAAGATATCTCTTTTCTTCTCTTTCCTGACACACCTCCTTCTACTCCTATTGTGTCTTCTTCCGGATCTCCTCCCCCTGATGTATCTTCTTCGACACCGTCCTCCTCTGCTCCGTCTAGTTCTCCTAGTTCTCCTCATTCTCCGGAGTCTTCCTCTGCTATTCCTTCTTCTTCATCATCGTCTCCTGCGTTGTCTTCCTCTGATGAGCTTCCCTCTACTCGTCCTGTTCGTCAGCGTCGTGCCCCCAATCGTTACTCTCCTAGTCAGTATGGTCTTTCTGTTGCCTCCGAGCCGACTTCTTATCGGGATGCTGAGCATCATCCTGAATGGCAGCTGGCCATGGCTGAGGAGATTGCTGCGCTTGAGCGCACTAGCACCTGGTATCTTGTTTCTCCCCCTCCCGGTGTTCGTCCTATCACGTGTAAGTGGGTCTATAAGATTAAGACCTGCTCTGATGGATCTCTTGAGCGCTATAAAACGCATCTTGTGACTCGTGGTTTTCAGCAGGAGCATGGTCGTGACTATGATGAGACCTTTACTCCTGTGGCTCATATGACCACTATGCGTACTCTTCTTAATGTTGCTTCTGTTCGTCACTGGTCTGTGTCCCAGCTTGATGTTCAGAACGCCTTTCTCAATGGTAAGTTGAGTGAGGAGGTTTATATGCAGCCTCCTCCTAGGTATTCTGTTTCCGAGGGGATGGTTTGTCGTCTTCGACGTTCTCTTTATGGTCTCAAACAGGGCCCCCGTGCCTGGTTTGAGCACTTCGCTTCTGTAGTGATTGCTGCTGGTTTCTCCCCCAGTGCTCATGATCCAGCGCTGTTTGTTCACACTTATCCTCGTGGACGCATTCTCCTTCTTCTCTATGTTGATGATATGATCATTACTGGTGATGATTCTGAGTATATCACCTTCGTTAAGGCTCGTCTTCGTGATCAGTTTCTTATGACTGATCTTGGTCCTCTTCGATACTTTCTTGGGATTGAGGTTTCCTCCACTTCTGATGGCTTTTACATTTCCCAGGAAAAGTATATTCAGGATCTTCTTGCTCGTGCTGCGCTTGAGGATGAGCGCACTGTTGAGACCCCTATGGAGCTTAATGTTAAGCTTCAACCTACTGATGGTGATCCTCTTCCTGATCCGACGCGTTATCGTCATCTTGTTGGGAGTCTTGTTTATCTTGCTGTCACTCGTCCTGACATCTCTTATCCTGTTCATATTCTGAGTCAGTTTGTTTCTGCTCCCACCACCGTTCACTATAGTCATCTTCTTCGTGTTCTTCGTTATCTTCGGGGTACGATCACTCGTCGCCTTTTCTTTCCTCGTTCCAGCTCCCTACAGCTCTAGTGCTATTCGTACGCTACATGGGCGAGTGATCCTTCGGATCACCGTTCACTTTCTGCTTACTGTGTGTTTCTTGGTGGTTCGCTCATTGCCTGGAAGACGAAGAAACAGACAGCGGTTTCCTGTTCGAGTGTTGAGGCTGAGTTGCGTGCTATGGCCTTGTTGACTGCTGAGGTGACCTGGTTACGGTGGTTACTTGCGGATTTTGGGGTCTCTATTACCACACCCACTCTGGTTTTGTCTGACAGTACATGTGTTATTAGTGTTGCACGTGATCCGGTCAAGCATGAGCTTACCAAGCATATTGGTGTTGATGCTTTCTATACACGTGCTCAGGTGCAGGCTCGGGTTGTTGCGCTTCAGTATGTGTCTTCAGATTTACAGTTGGCAGATTTCTTTACGAAGACACAGACCAGAGTGCAGCATGATTTCTTACTTTCCAAACTCAGTGTTGTGGATCCACCATGAGTTTGAGGGGGGGGGGGGGTGTTAGATGTATATATTTGTATATTTTCCCCATATGTTAGGGGGCTTCCTGCATATTTGCACCTGTACCTGTACTATATATTGTGGCCTTTGGCCCCTAGAGGAATACAAGTTGTCTATTCCTAACAATAGAGAACGAGAGGGAGGAAAAATAGAAGGGAACGGATAGAGAGGAGAAAATACCCAACGGATAGAGTCGTGGCGCCGTTGAGTCTGCCACTGTTTCCTTGATCTGGCGAGCCGCCGCCACTTGGAGAGAGAGATAGACAAGAATTAGGGAGAGGAAGGTGGTCGGGCCTCGATCTCCTCTCTCCTATCCGGTCCCCTCCCTCCCACCTCACCGCCACGGTCCCTACCACCTCCATCCCCTCTGGTTCCCTTTCGCTACTTGTTGGCCGTCCCCATCCCCTGCAATTGAGGTCGCCCCAACGCCCCTCCTACCTCCCTTGCTGGCGCTCGAGAGAGGTAGCGGGATGAGCGAGCGCAGCATACAGGGTTGCGGACATGGTCGGCGCTAGAGGCCACCTTATCTCTCTCCCGCACGCACTGGTCGGATTGAGCAGCTGGGGAGAAGCGTGCGGTGCGGAGGGAGATAATGCGGAGCGGAGAAGAAGGGCGTGCGGAGTTGGTTTCAGAATACTATAGAGTTGGTTTCAGAATACTATAGAGTTGGTTCCAGAATACTATAGAGTTGGTTCCAGTATACTATAGAGTTGGTTCCAGAATACTATAGAGTTGGTTCCAAAATACTACATAGTTGGTTCCAAAATACTACAGAGTTGGTTCCAAAATACTATAGAGTTGGTTCCAAAATACTACATAGTTGGTTCCAAAATACTATAGAGTTGGTTCCAAAATCCTACTTGTTTGTCCCCTGTTTTTTGTGACGGTTAAGTTGTGTGTTCCATCATGCTTAAGTTGGTTCCAAAATACTACCTAGGTGGTTCATGTGTTTTTAAGAACCTTTTTTGTTTTCCATGTTTTGGAACATGTTGCTTGCCCATGAAATAGCTAAGTTGGTGTTTTGCAGCATGTTTAAGTTGAGTGTATACAAAGTTGTTTTATATACTTTAGCTTTTTCTATATTGCATATCTGTTTTTTTCAGGAAGAACATAGTGCTAAGCCGAGTTACTTTGGGGTTTTTACACATGATAGAATATCACTAGTGACACATGGCTAAAGACAATACCAAACGCTCCCGCCTGCGCTTACCGGAAGATAATGCAGAAGGGGGGAGCAAGCAAGTCCCTCATGATGTAGCCAAAAGAAAATCTGTTGCGGTGAAGCCTACTCGGAAAAGACGGACTGTGGTACGCTTTACTGCTTTTTTTCTTCCCTGTTAACAGAGGCTAAACCTTTTAACATTTTTGTTAAGGATCAACACTAAATTTGCCTTTTTTGCTAAAAATTTCAACAGCTTGGAAGGAACCGCGCTTCGCCCGCGAGGTTGTTTAAGTTGAACCAAATTTTGTCTCCAGAACAGAAAACTCTAATAGAAGAATGGAGATGGGGAGGGATGATAAAGGTGCAGGCTAAGGAGATGCCAGTGGATCTAAGCATGTGGGTTCTGTCTTGCTTTGACCCCATACGGAACGAGCTTGCCATCCCAGGGAGGGGAACAATCGCAGTGAATGCAGATTCATACACGAAAGTGTTTGGGATCCCGAACGAGGGGCAGCCTGTTTGTTATGAGATGGAGGCAGAAGCTATTGAGTTCTTCAACAGAGAATACAACATAGAGAGTGGTTCAGCACCGGAGTGGGACGACTGGTGCAAAATGATAAAAAACATGGGTGGGGTGGCAGACTTGAAGTTCCTTCGTGCATATTTTGCCGGTGCAATAAGCTGTTTTGTATGCCTGACTACCGCTTCTAGTATCAGTCCAAGGTGCTACAGGTCCCTTGTTGATCTCAACTTATTTCGAAGGACCAATTTTGCCCAATTTGCTGTTGACCAAATTTCCACACAAGTAAAGAAGATGGGAGCAAAGAAAAAGTCTGTGTGCTGCTGCCTCCATCACCTCGTGGTAAAGTTGCTGAAAACAATTCCCCTATTTCCTATTATTTTTTATGTGACAAATCAAATTTGTAACAGAGATAGTCATCCTCTCTTTTCCAATGCAGATCCTCTACCTTGATTCTCTGGAGGTTGACGAGGTGGTGCAATCTGAAGAAAACTGTCTAGTCCGTGCTGAAGCATGGAATGACAAACTAATACAAGCTGTCGCACGCAAGGATTCTAAAGGCAATGGAGACTTTGGGAAACTAAGAGTAAGCATTTACTCCTTTTTCATTTTTTGTGTTTGATTTTTTTCATTCCTTCTTTTTTTATCTCTAGTGACGCGTGGGTAGCCATGGACCATCTAACAAGTTTTTATTTTTTATGTGTTTTGATGACATGAAAATATAGCTGAAAGAAGGTGTTGGCGCAAACATAACTGATGGGCTTTTTGTGGGGATGACAAGGATTGAAGATTTTGTTTCTTCAAAGTTGCATGAGCTTTCCATATGAGGTGAACCTAGATTATTTTGCATTCACTAGTTTTTGCCCTCCATTGTATGTTGTATACTACTGCAAAAAATCAGAGACACTAACAAGCGGCTAAGTTGTTTTCCTGTTACACCTAAGTTGGTTTCAGAAACTGCCTAACTTGGTTACTAAGTTTATTACTAAGTTGGTGACATAAACTGCCTAACTTGGTTTTAGTTGCTTGATTTATCTTAGTTTACAAAATCTGCTTGCTCATGATGGGTATGTTGTTGTATGCAGCATTCTTAAGTTGGATCTAAGTACTACTTAGTTGGTTCCTAATGTTTCATCAGAAAGTTTTTTTATTTGAATTTTCTTTTTTTTTAAAAAGTTGCTTGCTCATGATGGGTATGTTGTTGTATGGAGCATGCTTAAGTTGTATCTAAGTAGTACTAAGTTGGTTCCTAATGTTTCATCAGAATGCTTTTTGATTTGAATTTTCTTTTTTTAAAAAGTTGCTTGCTCATGATGGGTATGTTGTTGTATGCAGCATGCTTAAGTTGTATCTAAGTAGTACTAAGTTGGTTCCTAATAGTGATTTTATTATGTTTTGGCGTAACAAAGGAAGATTGCTGTTATGCTTGGGGAGTTATGCACGGACATATCAAATAGGCTTGGTGCTTTTGTGGAAGCTATTGGAACTATGGAAAGCGCAGAAAGTTCTGAACATGCTCAGGCTAGAAGGAAGAGACAAAGGATTGATAGAGGCGACGGTGATGATGGGGATGACGAAGACAAACAGCGACAACAATGAAGATGATGATTCTGAAGACAGCAGCGACGGTGACGATGGGGAAGATGGCAATGATAAGGAAGATGAAGAGGACAGGAATAACAACAATGGATTAGATAGGGAAGATGATCAAGGGCGAGACCAGGGTGGTGACTCGCAGAAGACACCGAGAAGATCTGCTAGGCTAACACCAAGAAAGGGACACGATGGTCCTGCTAGCAACCTAAGAAAGAGGTGCACTGATTCTGAAATCCATGCAAATGCCGGTGCGAACAGAAGCGCTGATTCACCTTCGTTCTCCACGTGGAGTCCGTTCGCAGACCCGGGAGTAATGGCAGCACCATCCTTTGCAAGTGTGCCTCCACTACAAACAGATCAGGGTAGAGGAGAGGAAGAAATGCAGAAGCTAACAGCAGAGTGCTTCAAACTACAGAATTTAGACATAAAAGGTGATGTGCAGCAACAGAGGAGGAGACATAAAGTTGCGGCGCACCGTGGCCGCCCAGAGCAGCCATGCTCACCAAACACCCCTATCCGCGGCTCAACAAGCAATACAGCAAGCGCATTCCCTCCCGAGGTTGGTGAAACATGGCTAAAATAAACTGCAACTACACCATTGGCACGAGCAGGTACTATAGATGGAGGAGCAACCAGCAGCAGGAAGCAGGAGGCCACGTGTGAAACTTGTCCACCACCGGCACCAAAATCAGATCCATTGGTGCAAAAGAGATTATGGCAGGAAAGATTGAATCAAGCTTGTGATGCACCATCTTTTGATCTTGGTTTGGATAGCCCAGAAAAGGATGAAAACATGGGACTCAACAATGCTTCAAACCTCCCGCAGTCAGTTATAACCCCTGTAAACTTGGATTCTGAAAGGTTCAATTATGACGATGATTGGGATGACCAGACTTGGAGAGAAGCTGTATCTGCTGTTGAAAGAGTAGAAAGGGAGAAAGGCATCCAAGAAACTTCGATTAGTGAGCAAGCTGACACTGGTTTTGACACACAAGCAGATACAGGAACTGAAGCTGCAGTAAATTCTGGTGCATCTACCAGTATTGCAGCAGCAGAGCGTCCGCAAGTTCAAGGAACCAGTCGTGTGGTTAGAGAGCATCCTGTTGCTGGTTTGAACACACCAGCAATGGCAGGGATTGGGGCCACATTCAACACTGATGCATCTGGCAGTACTACAGCAGCAGAGCGTCCGCAAGTACAGGGAAGGAGGATTGTTAGACAGGGACCTTGCATGAAATCCCCTTACTTCTCGTATGTTGACAAAAGGGTTTCTACATGCTCTGCCGAGGTGAAAGATACATACAATGCAGTTACTGCACATGGAAAAAGAGCTGGGAGGGGGCAAGATGTTGACAAGACCCCAATTATTGTCAGCTATGACAAGTTTTTCGTTTCTCTAAGAGATCTAGCCAACTCAATGTTGCCAGGCGGGTGGGTGTCGAACACTGTAATGGAACTCGGAATCAAATCCATAATGCTACGAAAACTTAAGAAGATAAAGAAGCTCGGCATGCCTTTGAGGGTTTCGGTAAATATACTCCACACAACTTCTTTCTAGTTTAACTTGCTTACATTTGGTCATTAAGTTGTAATTTTTTCAGAATTCATGTAAGTTTTGCACTTTTTTCCTTACAAAGTTGTATACTGAAATCCATCAAGTTGGTTTCTTAACTTTGTTCAAAATCCTCCTTAGTTGGTTCATCCTTTTTGATAGTTGCTTATTTTTTACGATGGTAAGTTTGTCGCTTTGCGACATGCTTAAGTTTTGTTCTTAAATTCTACCTAGTTGGTTTCTGATCTTTTTTTAGAATGCTTAAGATTTGTCTTTTTATTTTCTTAGTTGGGGTTGTTTGGTTTCATGATGGTTCTAAGTTGGTTATTGAAACTGCCTAAGTTGATTATTCAAACTGCCTAAGTTGTTTTTTACTGCATTTGGGTTTACCTTTCAAAGATGGCTAAGTTTGGTTACTGCTTTTCTTTGTTTGCAGTCTCTTTTGAAAGATCTGGATTATAACAAAAGAGAGCTAAAAAAGCATTTTGCAAAAGTTCCTGCCCATCTTGACAGGAAAGACAGTGTAAGTACTTATTCTCCATTTTTAGCTCGTATTCGCAACTTTCATTTTTTTAACAACCAAACTTTTTAAACTTTTGCAAAACACAGGTCCTGCTCCCTGTACTTGAAAATCTGGCACCCGACGCGCCAGTTTCCGTCAATCACTACTGGCTTTTTGTCATTAACTTAAGGGACAAAAGATTTGAGGTGCTCGATTCCATAAGGTCTTTGGAAGACAAGAAGCTCGCAGCACAAGTTGAGGAAATAGTCGCTCCCATCAAGACTTTATGGCAAGAGAACTATTCAAGCTCAGCAATACAGATCGCGATATTCAAAGTTGAAGATATCAATCCTCCAAAGCAGTCATCAAAGTGAGAACAGCAACATAATTTCTAGTTATCCAGTAACTTTTTTTATTTTTTTGAGTTGTGTTTTGCCTTTATGTTTTTTTGCACACTAAATATACTGTTTTCTCACTAAACTTTGGTTACTGAAATATGCTACAGTTTGTGTACTGTTTTTTTGGCTCTATACTTAAAGTTGCACTTGTACAGCTACTGGGATTTTCCTAAAAGTTGGTTACTGCATATACTAAAGTTGTGCATATTGGTGGGTATAAGTTGTGTTATTAAAATAGACTAAGTTGTGTACTGTTACTAATGTTTTTTTACTTAAGTTTTTATACTGAAAGTAGCTTGCAAAAGGTTCTGTTTTCACAACAAAAAATAAATTTGACTCCTAAAAACCATTATGTTGGATCCTAGGATCCATTAAGTTGGTTTAACACAAATGCTTAAGTTGCTTTTTATACTGAACATGTAAAATGGATACTCATGGATAATTAGGTTTCTTATGGATTTTCATGTACAACAACATGGTTAGAGTTTCCTTGATTTTCTAGTGTTTATTTAGTTGTTCTCAAAACATAGTAAAGTTTTTTTCCATTTGGCTAGAAAACAACTTAACTAACACCTTTTTTCGTTAATTTCTCTATTCATTTGCAGCAACGAATGTGGAATTTGCACCTTATTCAACGCTGAGCACTGGAATGGTAGGAGTCTTCCCAAATATGATTCATCACATGTGCCAAACATCAGGAAGCTACAGACTCATACATGGGTCTCTTCTATAAAGAACACTAGCAACTGGAAAAACATCCTCAAACTGAAATAAGGTATGTAATCAAAAACAAATCAAATTACATATTTGGCACTACTTTTGGCCCAACCTAAAAGTACAAGTCGCGGCGTTATGGCCAGGCTGATTGCACACAGTACATAGAGTGCTTTTTTTCGCTTGCAACTCAATAACAGATGGTATTCTCCCTTTCTTCCGACCTTTAGTGTTAGACTTGGGAGGATTTAGAACTACAAATTCTTCTCTATTTGGTGCAACCACATAACCTGCTTCGGGCTGGGGACCTGCTGGTGCCTGACATTTAGGAACCGAGGAAGTTGCACGTTGCACTTTAGGAGCTGGTGTTTGCTGCTGCACATTTGGAGCTGTTGTTTGTTGCTGCACACTAGGAGCTGGTGTTTGCTGATGCACATTAGGAACTTGTGTTTGTTGTTGCACATTGGGAATTGTTGTTTGGTGCGACACATTAGAGTTGACATTTGTTTTGGTTGCTTTCTTCTTCCGAACTTTGTTCAGTTGTGCAAACTCTGTTTTCATCTCCCTAATGTGTCTACGGGCAATGGCTTCCGCTTGATCTGATTCACTAAGGACCTTAGCCATTTGCACAAATGATCTTGACAAGTTCGCAAATCGTAGTTTCTGCCGGGACACTTCAGGCATCACATCATCTTGTACTGGATCTGTAGGAAACGGTGCGTCCTCAATTGCTTGCTGCGTCCACCTTTTCAGTATGAACCTATCTGGTATTGCATCAATTCCTATGTGAGTAAACACTTTTAGTACATGGCAGCAAAGAATACCATCGCGTTTGATCTTGCAACAATCGCAGTTGAAATGTCCACCATTAGCATTTACCATGTAGTTCCTAGACCCATAAGGTGACATTGTTAGGAACCAACAAGTACATGTTCTGGCCTGGTGTTTGCACGTTGTAACGTCCAATAAGTTCAAATTCTAGTCTGAACCGTAGGTACATGTCCCGAGTATAAACAGCCAATGCATGCTTCTCTATTGGGAATGGGGACCATGGCTTCACCTCTAGCTCATCGGTCCAATAATCATTGTTGCCTTCCCTGCCCAAAATCTTCCCCTGGATCTTCTCATATTGCCTAACAAAGTGCTTAATTGAATTCTGGGGGTTTATGTAACGTTTTAAAACTGCATTGAAACCTTCACTCCTCTGAGTTGACTACAGAAATGGGAAGAAGCGCTCCCTGAAGTAGCATGGAGCCCATGTATGAGCATTCTTCTTTAACGAAACAAAAGTCTCATTTTCCGATAATTCCCACTTTGCTATCAGTTCAGTCCAACTTGCTTCAAACTCTTCAACAGACATGCATTCATCAATGCATTCATTGAAATCATCAGCTAGACCAAGATGCCGCCCTAGGAACGAACCCATCTTCTCATTAGCGTTTTTCATGACGTGCCAACGACAGTTTCTGTGCCAACTCTCAGGGAAGATGTCTGAAATCGCTCTCGCCATAGCCCAGTCCTGATCTGTGATAATATTGTCTGGCTGTACACCATGCATGGCTTCAAGGAACTCCCTAAGTAGCCACTTAAAACTTTCTTCCCTCTCATCTCTAATGAAACCGCAGCCAAGCATAAATGTTTGCCCATGTCTGTTTATCCCAATGAACGGAGCAAAGGGCATGTTGAAGCGATTTGTACAGAAAGTTGTGTCGAATGACACACAATCATGGTACGCCTATACGTAAGCTTTCCTTGCAACACTGTCAACCCAGAATATGTTTTCTACTCTGTTCTCTGCATCAAAAGAGAATTTGAAGTAAAACTCCGGGTCTTTTTGCTGCAACTCCTTGAAGTATTCGAGCGTTTCACCAATGTCAAGCTCCCTATTTTCATTCCTGAATTCGGACCGCATGTTTGATATTGTCTTGGGTCCATATGGGACAAAAGCATCTTCGCCATAAAATTCAGACATAACCTCCATCATGCGCCCTACACACATGCAAAAACAAAAAAATTAGGCATCATTAGAACCAACTAAAGTAGTTTTCAGATACCAACTTAAGTATCATTGGAAGCAACTAGAAAAATAAAATAAAACATTCAAAAAACATTAGGAAAACACCTTAGTACTTTTTAAAATTCAACTTAAACATGTACAAGCACCAACTTTACAATCACTAGTAAGCAACTTAAAAAATCGCCGAACACAAAAGCAACATTTAGTTTTCAGAACCAACTTAAGTATGATGCAGACACCAACTTATGCATCATTGGAAGCAACTAGAAAATAAAATAAAATAAAATAAACATTCAAAAACCATTAGGAAAACACCTTAGTACTTTTTAAAATTCAACTTAAACATGTGCAAGCACCAACTTAACCATCATGAGCAAGCAACTTAAAACCCCGAACACAGAAGCAACATCATGTGGCAGTTAGCTTCTTTTTTTAAAGAGAAATTGGGTTTAAAAACACACACCTGTTTCTAAGTTAAAGTTATGTAGACACCTCAGAAATTCCTTTTCATCACTGGGAATGCCCCTATGTGATCTCAAGTACTTTGTGAGAGATGGCTTCACAATCATGGAATGGTTATGCTCAGCAACAAAATAGGTCACCTCCCACTTGTTATTAATCAATTTGACAAACATCCTAGCTGGGCATTTTGTTTGCTTGATCATTTCCCTCTTGCGCTTAACTCCAAGCCTGCTACTACTTTTTGATCTTGATGGTACACCTTCTCCATCTTCTGCACCGTCACCATCTAGCTGAATTGGGCTGACATCTTCAACAACAGTCATTTTTTCTCTTTGCTCTTCTTCTTCTGATTTTGGCCTACGATACTTGTTACACACAAATTGTTGTTTCTCAAGTGTGTTTGTGTTCCTATCTCTCTTCGAAGTATTAGCCTTTATTGAGAAACCAAGCTTCATAGCATAAGCATTGTAATGATCTCTTGCCATCAAAATGGAGTCAAACCTCATCCCAAGGAAGGGTTACTGCGGGCTGGATGCAACTTCCTCATTCATACCAGCAGCACCTTCCGCTAATTCAGGGTAAGTGGTTGATTCTGTATGAAGACCAGCTGCATCCAAGCTGTGGTTGGCGGCAGCGGGCGGTGGACCATTGTGATGCGGGCCCCTGCCACTGTGTTCAAAAGAATCACCACCCACCACACCTTGCTCATGCACCATTGGGTCTGGAGATTCTCCAACAACATCGGGAACAAAATCTGCTGCGGGAGGCTGAGTACAAAACTGAGGTTCATTAACATTGTCATCTTCTACAGGGGGGGCATTCAGATCCAAACCAGACATCCTGCAAAAACATAACAAAAACAACTATTTTTTTTGGGTTACTGTGATTTTTGCATGCATAAAGAACCAACTTAGTATAGTTTCCATGATCAACATAGGTATGTAAAAAAGAAGCAACTTAGGCAGTTTTAAGTAAGCAACATAGGTGTATTTTTGCTGAAAAGCAACTACAGAAGTTGCTTTCTTTTCTGTCATCTGTACTAATATGTCCATATGTTTTTGCTGTGATTTTTGCATAAAGCAACTACAGTTAGTTTCTTTTCTGTCATCTGTGCTGATATGTTTCCATATATTCTTTTCGCAGATCGAGTTTCTACCGCAAACAAGAACAGGGCATCCACACGACAAAAGGGAATCAACACATGGTGCTTTTCTTCTTTGTTTTACTGAATCAAAACATACTGTTTCTACCCGCAACTACTTTGGAACTACCCCTGGAGTTTCTATGGGCAGGCCCTTGTCTGTGTACTGTGTTTTGTTGTCAAATGTTTTACCGTGTTACTATGTGGTACTACAAGCAACTACTTTGTTTTCTACCCCTTGTTTCTAAGTTGCAGATCTCATCATCTTTGCACTGATCTAGTCTGAGATTTTGGTGGACAAGAATTTTATGTGTGCAAGTTGTTTTTGCTGCTAGCTGGGTTTTTGCACATCATCTGTGCATCATGATGTATTTACTTTGCTAGATGGGGGCTCCCTAGGCTAGAAGCAACATCTGGATCTACATGTTAGAGGTAAGAGCAGAGAGGGGTAGTTTTTACCTTTATTAGTGTCCTTCTCCTGGGGGATTCTGTGGGGGAGCTCACTATGGCTTCTAGCCTAGAGAGATCTGGAAGCAGAAGACAGGGGGTTCTGTGGGGTTGCTGTTGTCATCCATGGAGATCTGGAGAAAAGAAGACAGGGGAGGAGAGAAGGACGAGGGAGAGAGGAGAGAAGGACGAGGGAGAGGGGGGTTCTGTGGGGGTGGCTGTGTTGTCTTGCAGAAGAAGAAGATAAAGATGCCAGGTGGAGGGGGTCAGGAGGTGGGGGTCGGGGGGAATTTGCGGGTTGCTCGTTTTTATTTGTCCCCGGGTTGCTTTCCCCGGGGTTCCCGGTGCTTGTCGTTTTCTGGAGGCTGGAGCAGGCTAACGAGCCCCCGGGTGCTGGCTAGCCACGTCCTTTTTTTTAAGATAATGGATTGGAGAGCGGCCTATCTGCCTTTTAATGTCTGCATTTGCAAGTGCTTAATGCTGGAAAACTTCATCCCATCCTTTTGATTGCCCAAGCATGCATCTCTAATGTTTTTCAGGCCTTACATACAACCTTGACCTTGACCACCATATCCGCCGCGGCTGCAGTGCACGTACCCGCCTTGGACCTAGATGCGCCCTAGGTCGACGAAGAAGAAGGATGCACCGTGGCTATCTGTGGTGTAGGCTTGAGAGGAAAAAGCTTTACCAGCAATGCGGGAGTGTCAAACCCGATCTTTTTTGTATACCACAACGAGACGCCATCAGTGCCGGCTAGGAGGTCTCTTTGACGCATGCCCACTCGTCCCCAGCTGGTTCCTCGCTGGAGTGGATTGCCATGGATGGCTTATTCAGCGTCGAGCTCCTCGTGCCCGCGACACGTACTACAAAAACTTGACTGACACTAAGCTGTGGATTCCCACTTACCCCTTTGTCCAAACACCACAAACCATACCAAGATTGATCAAATCGCTCAACCATGAGCTCAAGCAAGAAAAGCAAGGGTTGTCTCCCAGGTCACCTGCTCCCGCCGGCGGCCTTTCAAAATATCCATCAATCAAGTTTCCTGCTTTCTGATTGCTATTTCTAAATCGGAGGAGGATTAGAGAGCGGAAGCTGCATTGGTTTTGGAGATAGTGTGTGCGTAGGTCGCTCAATCGAGTTGGGCTGCACGGTGAGGTGGTGACCATGACGACCTATGCACGCGGCCGGACCCCGTACATGAGTATGAGCAGCCTTAACAAGACGCCGACGAGGCGCTCCACCTCGTTGTGCGTCTTCTCGCGGTTGGACAACATCTTCTTTTCTTTCTGCGCTAATCATGAGGCTTGACGCCGGAAGCGTCTAGAAGAGATTGGGGTTGCCGTGATCGATCAACTGATATAGAGAGCAACTTGATTTAATCGGACGCGCCCAGGTTTTCGTGTCTAGGGCTAGCCGGCTAGGAGATATGAGGTCGTGGCTGACTGGTACTCGATCGAGTCCTAGGCTCATAATCGATGGATCAAGGCTGGGCCAACAAGGACTCGTGTCCGGTTTTGTAGCGCTGGTGGGCATCGAGGGATTGAACAAGGACTCCTACCCGGCTTCTTAGCACTGCACGGATGACGTACGAAAAACTCAGGTGACGAAACCACCTTAATCAAAATTATATACTAGATAGATAGAGATAATAGATATAGATAGATAGATCAAGGCAATTAATTGAGAAATCAGCTATGATTGAACCATTTAATTTAAGAGTAGTGCTCCAGCGCAATGATTTCTTAAAATCAGATGCAGTTTTGCAAGTTGACATAGAGGAAAATCTGCCTCTTTTCATTACCAGCTGCAACAAAGGGTGGAAATAGGAAACAACTTTCCCCAGCCATGTCCAGTTCACGCATAGTATAACCATATATATCAAGTTCTCGCTACTAGAAAAAGTGAGCTATTTGTTAGTCTCATCTCATTGGGCCTATTTTTTCTCAGAAAGAAAGAGCACTATGTGCCCCAGACTTCAAATTAATAAAGCCAACCAAATCAACAAATTTTATGCCTCGAGGACTTATCTTCTCATGCCTTGATTCCTGTACATAAAAGGTTGACATGTGAAACCTAGCAACGGAGTATATATTAATATTTTTTGTACTCTATAAGACTGACATGTGGGACCCAGATTAACTACGGCTGCATCATAGACGCGTTTTCCTGCAAAAAAATCTACCAATATTGTCAAGATCATAACGACAGACTCAACCAAAAAAATAGTCCAACATACACATATTTATTTTAAATAGAGGCTGACATCTGGGACCCGGCGTAGACACGTTTCCTGCACAGAGGTTGCTGACATCTGGGACCTGGCGACGGAGCAAAGTCAGAAAAATCAAGACAGCTGAAAAAAATCCATCATATCATGTTTTATTTACGGAGAGACTGGCATGTGAGACCCACCAAAGGGACCTTGTATAGGTGCTGCATCGAGCAACGTTGCCAAGTTCGAATAAGGCAGACGAGAGCGAGAAAAAATTCAAGATACACACGTTCTTCTAAAAGTCTATAAGGCATCTTGTTCGGTCACACTTAAAGGGGTCGATTCGGCTTTGAGATTGAAACCATCAATAATAATAGCCAGTAACGCGTAGTAGCAAGATCGTTGGCCTCCACGTACGGCTAAGTTTCTTTAATTTCTTCCATACTACGGGTTATCCAGCATCAGACGAAGGCGACGGCTCCCTTAACTCTTTCCGTTGGCCACTTAATCTTTGTCCCGATCGAAATCATTAATAGAACCAACATAATAATCTCAATATCCATCGGATCCCCGCAAACACAATATGTATGATTACAAATAAATTAGATCTTGATCATGAACGGAGCTTACAAGATCTATACATGAAAACACAAGGAGGAGATACAACCATCTAGCTACTACATGGATCCATAGTCCGATGTGAAACTACTCACGCATCATACTAGAGAGAAGGCCTTCAGGATGATCTCCCCTCCGTCAGGGTGCCGAGAAGAACTTCAGATCTCCTCCATGATGAGAGCGGAGCGGGTCTGCAGAAACGTTGGGAACGGCACCTGAAACGGGAGAAAAGAGCGAAGGTTGGCGTAGGTGTCGTTGAGGCCACACAGGAGGGTCGGCACGAGGGTTTCGTTGCTGATCGGTTGGGCGACGTCCACCAGTGCATCAGCAAGGGCTTTGATCTTGGCGCAGTAGTCGCTGATCATCATGTCGCCTTGCAGAGTGTTTCAGAACTCCGCCTCCAGCTGGATCACCCGATGCTTCTTGTTGTCGCGGAAGAGATTATCGATGGCGTCCCAGATGGTGCGCGCCGTGGAGCCGAGGCGCATGACGATGCCGATGGGATCGTCGGAGATGGAACCGTAGATCCAGGACAACATAGTGTAGTCATCGTGGCCCCAGTCAGAGGTGGGAGAGGCACCGGGATCGCCGAGGACGTGGTTCGTCGGGCCGTAGCGGCCAAGAGCAAGAAGAAACAGCTCCCGCCAGTTGGTGTAGTTGGAAGCAGTGAGGTCGAGGGTGATTGGGACGTGGAGTTTAATGGAGGTGGCATAGGTTGATGGAGAGGGAGGTGGGTGATTGGTTTCGACGGCTTTTCCCTTGGCGGCACTGGTGACAGAGGAGCTGTCGAGCGCGGCTTCCCGGGCGTCGAGATAGGCTTCCTGGCGGCGAAGGGCGTCGGCGCGAGTCGCCGCATCGACTTGGCGGGCAAGCTCGGCCCCGCGGGCCTCGAGAGCTTTGGCGCGAGCGTCGAGCTCAGCTTCCTTAGCCTCGATATCTTCTGGAGTCATGGCGGCGAGAGGGAGGGCGTTGGGAAGAGAGGTAGAGTTTTAGGATTTGGGTAGGATCGGCACAGCTGCTCTGATATCATGTGGATTAATGAAACACGGGCTGCAATTGCATGCCTCGTTCCTTCTATTGCTTGAGTATTTATACATTATACAACTTGGGGTACAAGACATATACAACTTGTAGTACAAGATAATCTAATCTATTCCTAAGCCGGTTCAGTTTGAACATATCAAACCGTAACCTGCGTTACTATCTAACACAAAGTGTGTGACACCCTAAATTTAAGTGAAAAAAGTGTGTAATGTAGACTGTGACACCGGATCATGTTTGTTCTAGGTCCTGAAGACGTCGCTAACATAGAGAATAATATGGTCCCCGGTTTCGCTCCTCGATAACATCTCGCCCTTGCATCGTGGAGACGTCGCTAACATATATAGAGAATATTGACCGGTTTTGCTCCTTGAGAACGTCCGTCGCCCTTAACTTCCAGGCCGGTTTTACAAGGATTTCAGCTCCATACACTATAAACCCTGCTCAGTTGCTGCACTCTTTCTATATCAAGCGACACGTACGACGACACGACGAGGGAAATGGTGTAATAACAGTCGGTCATGGTCGGGTTATCCAGCTAGTTTCTTTAATTTCTTCAATACTAGTAGTAGTACGGGTTAGGTCTTTGACAACGGATGTTTCTTAGCGCCGTATCCTAGGTATTTTGCTTATGTGGCATGTGATTTAATGAAGAAAGAAAGGGTTATTGTATCTTAGGCTGGTCATAGTGGGGAGTAATTTAGAGTACATCTATAGTGGAAAATAACATACTCCCTCCATCTCATATTAGGTTGCGCATAATTTTGCGTGCTAGTCAAACTATACAAAGTTTGACCAAGGTTATATAAAATAATATAAATTTGTATGATATAAAATTTATATAATATGAAAGTATACACTAAGTCAATTCTAATAATATTATTTTTGTATTTTGTAAATTCATATTTATATCAAACTATTTGGTCAAACATTGCAAAGTTTGACTTTGATAAAACCTTGTACGCAATGTAAATTGGGACAGAGGGAGTATGTGTTGTGTCATGCAAAACCTTATTTATTGCAATGTAGACTTATTTTGTCTTAAAATGTGTGATGTTATGGTAACATAGTTAGTTACCACAAGCCTCTCTCTCATCATTTAATTGCATGTTATGTCATCTAAATGCTTAGTTGGCAATACATGTAGGACTATGTTACTACATGTAGGACTAGTAACTAAGATGCCAAGTCAGCAGTTTTGCTTATGTGATAATGATTTATAATGAATAGATAGATAGATTGAGTTTTAATATCTCTTATGATAACATGCTAATGCTAAGAGACCCTTGATTGTGAAAAGCCTTTATCCAGCATCAGACGAAGGCGACGGCTCCCTTAACTCTTTCCGTTGGCCACTTAATCTGTCGTTTGTCCGAAAGCGACTCTCGCGCGCCTTGCATCGTGAAGACGTCGCCATCATAGAGAATATGTCCCCCGTTCGCTCCTTGAGAACATCTATCGCCTTTGCATCAAGGAGGAGACGTCGCTAACATAAAGAATATTGACCGGCTTTGCATTTTGCTCCTCGATGAGAACGTCCCTCGCCCTTGCATCGTGGAGACGTCGCTAGTATAGAGGGACGTGCAGTTTTTACAAAGATTTCTGGTCCATATATACACTATATATGAACCCTGCTCAGTTGCTGCACTCTTTCTATATCAAGCGACACGTACGACGACACGACGAGGTGATCGGCAAGACAGCAAATGGGGATGGCGGAGGCGGCGTGGGAGGTTCTGGGGAAGGCCGCGAACCTGGCGCAGATGTCCGGCCTGCACGCCGCCATGCTCGTCGCCGTGCTCACCACCCTCCTGCGCGTCCACCAGAGCAACAAGCGGGAGTGCGCCAGGCTCGAGCGGTGCCACCGCAGGCTCCACGCGCTGCTGCAGTGGCCGACAACGGCCGCGCTGCTGTGCTCGGAGATGGCGGGAGGCTCCGTTGTAATGGCGCTCGGCGACGCGGCAGGGCTCGTGGACTCCTACAGAGAGAGCACGCTCTGGCGGCGTGTCTGGAGCGGCGAGGGGATGGCGACGCAGCTCCGCGACATGCAGGACGTCGTCAACTCCTACTGCGGCCTCCTCCTTTTCGTCAACGCGCAGCTCCTACTACATCAACAGGCAAACAACCGGCATGCCGTTCCGGCGTCATCAGATAATAGTACTAGCACCACTACGTACGTAGTACGCGCGTGAGATGCAAATTTATTACTGTAGTGTTAACATGAAATAATAGCTGTTGACTTGTCTCACTCAGGAGGGCGAATTCTACTACTAGTAATTAATGGAGGAATTTTTTACGCTTACGCCGCAGGATCCATGAGGCGAGTGACACGTCGGGAAGTCCAAACTGCCCCGCGGGTACGGGAGATTGTGACACTCGAGGAGACGACGATATTGGTCAGGGAGGAACAGACACCGACCCAGCTGGATGCAAAACAAACGTGACCGCACTCCTGCGTATAGTGATTTCACATGCATAAAAGTGTACACCGAGGAGATTGGACCAACAGATCTAGGTGACATCAGCTAGCTATAAGACATTAAATAGTATATTTATAGTGAGTTGGAAGAGAGAAAGAGAGTGAACTCTCATGCAAGAGTCATTCTAGTATGTGTTCTTATGCACTTTATGAGAGTAAATAATGGGCCAAGTATTGATAAAATAGCTATAGTTTGTTATTATACATATTGGCTATTTGATTGACTACAGATGACATGACACTACCTTCAGCAGTTGGCTAGTCCTTGCTCTAAAGAGGAGTGATATTGAATGCGGTCTCTGCTTGTACTTATCCCTTAATTATATACTCCCTCTGTCCTAAAATACCCTGCATTCTGGATTTAGTCAAAGTCAAACTTTATAAAGTTTGGTAGAATATATAGAAAAAACTATAAACATCTATAACACCGAATGTATATATTATGAAAATATATCTTATGACGATTCTAATAATGCTTAAGTTGTACTATAGATATACATAAATTTTTCAATATGTTTGATCAAACTTTACAAAGTTTGACCTTGACTAAACCCAGAATGCAGGGTATTTTAGGACAGAGGGAGTAGAAAAAATTATAGGGTTTGCTTCTGTCGGATCCTGTTGGGGCCAAACAAGACACATGGTTAATATAGGAGGGAAAACCATCTATGAAGATGAAATGGTTAATATAGGAGGGAAAACCATCTATGAAGATGAAATATCGCACACGCTTTGGACTTGTATAATACACGGGTCTTGCATACAACACAAACTCAATCTCATCGTCTTCTTACCATCACACACGGTTTTTTACATATAAGAAACGTTTGCGATATGATATTTGAAGATCAGTTCATAATATTTGGTCGGAAGGACATGAACCAATCAAACATGGTTTGTCCTTACTTTTACCAAAGACAAAGTTACTAATATTTGGGCATCGGCTGGTTGGAAGGGCTCCAATCAAACATGGTTGCCCTTCCCGTGTTACAAAAGAACGCTTACTTCACATTGCATATATATATATATATATAATGACCGTGCAAAATAGCCAGCTACACACAGGCATAACTGCGCATAGCCTATCCACCGTTGATTCTCTCCCCATTTGATATAGGGAGCACACATTTTCATACCCAAAACGGTGGGTTCCCATTTGAGGCTATTAACGCCGTTAGCTGATAGAGAAGTAAAACCCAAGTTGACTAGCTGGCCATTTTCAATGCAAACCCTAATATCCTACGTACCATGGCATGCACAAAACTCTAGTCAAACTAAGCTTTTCAGATTACATTTCTTTGACTGCGTGCAAACCCTAATGTACTACATGCACAAAACCCTAACCGAACTAAGCCTTATTCCTTTTGTAACGCAAAACCCAATGTACCATAGACAAAGACATGCAAAAACCTCGTTCCATCACAATTTCCCGCCGTTGTTCGGGATTTTTTATTGTCTCAACAGATCAAAAAATGAAATTATACCAAAAAAAGACCGCATATTTATTTCACTACACCTATTCCGAATGAGCAAACCAAAAACAAACAAATCTCAATTTTTTTTGTTTAAAGAACAATCCCCTTTCTAATATTTACGCTAAAATTTCCAGCTACTTTGTTAGAATGTTTAGACATAACAAAGTGGTGTTACACCCATGCACAAAATCTTGTGGCCATACGTAGAGTGCAGCCACTCAAATCAAAACAACGGATGTTTGTCTTTCGCATCTAGTGTCCCTCGAAACCCTAAGTCAAACAACTATTGTTTTTGATGCCCAACGTGGGGTGCATGCGTAACCCTAACTCAAACAACTATTGTTTTTGATGCCCAACGTGAGGTGCATGCGTAACCCTAACTCAAACAACGCTTGTTTTGTTTCAATTTTGCATGCGGTCAACATGAGGTGCATGCGTAACCCTAACTCAAACAACGCTTGTTTTGTTTCGATTTTGCATGCGGTCAGTGTGAGGTGCATGCTTAACCCTAAATCAAAAAACAGAATGATGCACACACCGTTATCCCTTTCCAAGAGCCAGCCACTAGCATCTAAAGGGGCATAGCTGTGCATAGGCTTAGGACCGTTGGATAAAGAGATCACATACACTACTAGTTTAGATGGTAATGGCTGGATCTTGAAAGTAGTAACGGTTCCTAACGGCGTTTGAAGCACCGCGTGTGTGTACTTGCATGCAATGCCTAGGGGCTCGTGAAAACCCTAAAAATTTTAGCTCGCTGTTTAGCAAAGAAACTTTTAGAATCTAAAATGGAAAGATAAGTCAACAAGGCTTAAAATAAGTTGTACATAGTATGCAAACCCTAATGAAGGTTTGTGGTACTATGCAAACCCTAAAATTTCATCTAACTGGTTTAGTGTATTGTTTTTTTGGCGGGAGAGAGTTACTTGTCGCGCGCATCCCTCCATATTTTTTTGTGTTCTCCCGCCACATAGTACTATGCTACTCTATAAAAGATAGAATACACTCTTGGACATAACATCTTATACCAGTTCTTGTACCTAGCATTGCACTGAAGTCGTTCTGCTCCCCGTTTATGTGGAGGAACACAAAATTTAATTTTCCACACAATGTCCGGTCCAGTTCCCGCGGACGGGTTAGTACCTGATTTTCTAAACCTCTTTTTTGTTCTTCTATAGTGCCACAGAAATGCAACGATGTAAAACAATAGCTTGTGATTAGAGAAAGCAATGGTACGTACCAAACAAAAGTGCACGAGGAGGGATGAGGTAGAGGGAAGAAAGCAATAACCGGTTCCACCTAGTTTTTCAAATGAGCAAAGAAAGTTGAAGAGAGACTAAATAAGTTAGGGTTTCTCAGCATGTTGTTCGTTAGGGTTTCCCTCACCTAAACAAAACTAGATAAGCTTTGTTTTGCATGTTGCTCCTTAGGGTTTGTCTCATGCAAACGAAATTAGACAAGCTTTGTTTTGCATGTTGCTCGTTAGGGTTTGCCTCATGCAAACGAAAATAGACAAGCTTTGTTTTGCATGTTCCTCGTTAGGGTTTGCCTCATGCAAACGAAATTAGACAAGCTTTGATTTGCATGTTGCTCGTTAGGGTTTGCCTCATGCAAACGAAATTAGACAAGCTTTGTTTTGGTAGGGCTTCATGCATGCATGCCAAAGGAACACTAACGGCGTTAGTTCTTAGACAAATCCTGGGTCTGGATACATGTGCTCCCTATATCAAAAGAGGATAGAATCAATGGTGGATACGCTATGTGCAGCTATGCCCGTGTTTAGCAGGCTATTTCCCATATATATATATATATATATATATATATATATATCAATACAGATTTGGTACTCACAGGCGTAGCTACGCATAGGTAGAGCACCGTTGGATTTAGGGATCAAATGCATGCAACCTCTAGATGGAAGTGGGGTGGAACATGGCTGAGATAAGGTGTTAGTTTTGTGCATGCATGCAAGAATCTAGGGTTTGGCATGGGTTCCAATTTAGCACAGTGTTTTGGCTACAAAAGTTTTAGCATCTAAAATGAGAAGTTTTAGCATCTAAATGAGAAGGGATTGAGAACAGGGATTAAAACAGATTTTGCATGCAGAAGCTTTAGACTATGTGCCATGCAAAAGAGTGCCCTAACAAAGGTTGTTTTGGTATGTGTTTGGTGGCCGCATGAATCCATGAGAATGTGAAGAAAACGAAACAAAGGTTGTTTTGTTTATTGCGGCGACAATGAAATAAGGCTTAGTTTGGTTAGGGTTTACCGCATGTAGTATATTAGGGTTTGTCTCACCTAAATGAAATTTGATAAGCTTTGTTTTGCTAGGGCTTCATGCATGTAGTATATTAGGGTTTACCATGGATTATATTAGGGTTAGGGTTTACCGTATGTTGTATATTAGGGTTTGCCTCACCTAAATGAAATTTGATAAGCTTTGTTTTGCTAGGGGTTCATGCATGTAGTATATTAGGGTTTACCGTGTAGTATATTAGGGTTAGGTTTTACCGCATGTTGTATATTAGGGTTTGTCTCACCTAAATGAAATTTGATAAGCTTTGTTTTGCTAGGGCTTCATCCATGCATCAAAGGAACACTAACGGCGTTACTATTGAGCCAACATCCTGGGTCTGGATACATGTGCTCCCTATATTTAAAGGGGAGAGAATCAATGATGGATAGGCTATGCGCAGCTATGCCTGTGTTTAGTTGGATATTTCCCATATATATATATATATAGGGTAGCGCTATTTGACCCCTAGGATATAGAATAGTTATTTTACACCCATCCTCTATCTTTAGAACTGTATACTATTTTTATGTCACGTAAATTTTGTCTTACCTTGAGAGTTGAGAAGAACGTAAGAAAATATAGGTATGTCATAATTTTTTTATTTACATGTCATATAAAAATATGACGTAAAATGCATATTTTAGTGTTTTTTACACTATAATTACTCATAAACTATTTTTTATGTTAATTTGTTTTTGCGTTGTGGATGAATATGAACATAATTATTGATATACAAAACATAAATTTCTAAATATAATAACATAAAATTATATTTGGTGCAAAATAACTATTATGCACCCTGGGTGTCGAATAGGGTTTCCATATATATATATAGTTTATATATGGTGTCGCTATTTGACACCCAGGGTCTACACCCACCCTCTATCTTTAGAACCGTATATTATTTCTACGTCATGTAAATTTTGTATTACTTCGTAAGTCAAGAAGAACATAATAAAATTTAGAAATGACATAATTTTTTTGTTTACATGTCGTAAAAAAATTCGATGTAAAATACATATTTTTGGTGCTTTTTACAATATAATGACCCATACACTTTATTTTTATGTCAATTTTTTTGGTTATGATGAATATATGAACATAATTATTCGTATACAAAACATAATTTTTTCAATCTAACACCGTAAAAATATGTTGGGTGCAAAATAACTATTTTGCACCCTGGGTGCTGAATAGGGTTTCTCTCTCTCTCTCTATATATATACGCGGGAAATAGTGGGCTATCTAGGATGCTACCTATGCATACTAATCTAGCCATTGGATATTCTATAGAGAGCATGAAGTTGAGCAGCAGGAGCACAAAATATCTAACGGAAAACATCACACCTCGTTACATAGAGAGCATTTTTTTTGCATGCATTGCTGGTACATGCAAGTACACATGCAAGTACTAGCACATGCATGCAAACTAGCAACAGCTCATGCATGCATGCAAGCTAGCAATACTAGTAGACCATTGAACTGGCTAAAATTTCAGCATGCATTCTAGCAATACATTCAGACCATTGATCCGACCAAAATTTCAGCATGCATTCTAGCACCACATGCGCTAAAACGAAAGCCAAGCGCGGGAAAATTGGCCGAAAATCGTGCAACCCTCATGGTTGAATTTATTGCATGCTAACTTGCTTGATATATTGGTCTACTCTCATGGTTGAACTTATTGTAGAAATTCTTGCGTGTTTTCGTGCTCATATTGATACTAACATGCACATATCCCATCACCTAGTACAAGCTAGTAATGTCTAGTGGAAACAAGTACTACTGGCATACCATATGCACTAGTTGATATATTTGGTCTACTCTCATGGTTTAAATTATTGCAGAAATTCTTGCATGTTTTCATGCTCATATTGATAATAACATGCACACATCCCATCAACTAGTACAAGCTAGTAATGTCTAGTGCAAACAAGTACTACTAGCACACCGTATGCACTTTGTAGAAATTTTTGCAACAATAGATACGGTTTGGTACGCTACAATAAAGGCTGGTCTTGCAATTCTACAAACGGCAAATAACACCGTTAAGTGCATGCAAGATTTTGGCTCTCTCTCATCTTGGCAGCTAGTAATAGTACTCCCTGTATCTAACGTCAATGCTTGCGTGCATTGGTAGCATCCTAGATAGCAAATCCACGTTGATATATATATATATATTAAAAATAGCCAACTACACACAGGCGTAGCTACGCATAGGCTATCCACCGTTGATTCTATCCACTTTTGATATAGAGAGCACATATTTTCATACCCAGAATAGTGGATCCTCTAGTTAGGCTGTTAGCTCCGTTAGTTGATGGACCACAGAAACCCTAGTTGAGTAGCTGGCCATTTTAAACGCAAACCCTAATATCCTATGTACATTGCATGCACAAAATCCTAATTCAACTAGGTTTCCATTCCTTGTCTGACCGTAAACCCTAATGTACTATATGCACAAAACCCTAATCAAACTAAGCTTCTCAGGTTATCCCTTTTTTAACGCAAACCCTAATGTACTATAGACAAAGACATGCACAAAACCCTAATCAAACTAAGCTTATCAGTTCATGCTATGTGTTTTCTTTGCTCTAGGTATAGTAGACAAAACCCTAGCCGCAGAAAGAATCCACCCTAATCAAAACAAGCGTTGTTTTTCTCCCATGGCTAGGGCTGCCGCAATAAACAAAATTACCTTTGTTTCGTTTTCTTCACATTCTCATGGATGCATGCGGCCACCAAGCACATACCAAAACAACCTTTGTTAGGGCACTCTTTTGCATGGCATATAGTCTAAAGCTTTTGCATGCAAAACCTGTTTTAATCCTTGTTCTCAATCCCTTCTCATTTTAGATGCTAAAACTTTTGTAGCCAAGACAGTGTGCGAAATTGGAACCCATGACAAACCCTAGATTCTTGCATACATGCACAAAACTCACACCATTATCTCATCCATGTTCCACCCCACTTCCATCTAGAGGTTGCATGCATTTGATCCCTAAATCCAACGGTGCTCTGCCTATGCATAGTTACACCTGTGTGTAGCAAATCCAACGGTGATTTGCTACACACAGGCGTAGCTGTGCATAGGATTAGGTCTGTTGGATAAAGAGATCACATGCAATGCTACTTTAGATGGTAGTGGCTGGCTCTTGGAAGGACTAACGGTTTCTAACGGCGGTTGTACCACACCGTCTGTGTCCATGCATGCAATGCCTAGGGTCTCTGAAAGAACATTTATTAATCCCTAGTGTTTTGTGTGTTAGATAACAATATCAAGGATTATTTAATGTGTGTTGAAGTGTTGCAGCTCCCTTTGGGATAAAGGGAAAAGGACTCTGCCTTTGTGGGGCGGATAATCCGCCCTCCCTTTGCCCAAGCAGGCGCAAGCCCCAGAAGGGGGCGGAGTTTTGGCCGGATTTTCTGGCCTGCCGGATAATCCGCCCCTCTAGGGGGTCGAATAGTCCGCCCCTCCTGCTCATCGCCAAGGCTCAAGCCCTAGAGAGGGGGCGGAGTGTTGGCCGGACTTTCCGGCTTGGCCGGATAATCTACCCCTGGAGGGGGCCGGATTATCCCCCCTCCAAGATCTTCACCAAGATTCACAGGCGCCAGCCCCAGAGAGGGGGCGGAGTTTCCCCCGGAGAATCCGCCCTTGGGGCGGAGTTTTCCCAGGGGGCGGATAATCCGCCCCAAGTGGGGGCGGATAATCCGCCCCCAAAGTTGTGCAACGGCCAGATCTGGGGAGGGGGTATTTAAGCCAGCCTTCCCCCTCCTGCCAGATCTCTTGATTCATTCGAAAAAGACAAGATCAGATCTGAAATCTTCATCCAAGAGAGCTCCACCTAGATCCACCCAAAGGTCCCGTCCCTTGGGGAATAGAAGGAGGAGAACTCGATCATCATCATCAGCAATCAAGCGCTTCATCTCCTCTCCATTCATTTGGAGAACCACCGATCTAGTATTTCTTGCAAATACCTAGATCCTTGTTTTCGTTTATATTGATAAACCTTGTTCTTGTGGCAGCTTGTTGTCATCTCGGGAGCCCCAAATTCGGTTGTGGGTGTGTGCCCCGTTAGTGTTGTAAAAAGGCACCGGTTCCCGCCTTCGAAGGGATCCAATAGTGGAGAAGGTGGATCAGGCCTCTCGTGGCGAGATCCATCGGAGAATAGGGTGAGGCCTATTGTGGCGTGGTGGTCTTAGAACCGCCCACCCCTCCAACGCAGATGTACTTCCCTTAACAAGGAAGGAACTGCGGTAAAACAAATCCCTGTGTCTCCGCGTGCTCCACTACGGTTTCCTCGCTCCTCTCTTTACGTGCTTAGTAGTTAGGGTTGCATATAGGGAAATTCTCGTAGTTGCATATCTAGAGAATTTACTTTGTGTCAAGCCTAAAATTGAAAAAGTATTAAAAATTGATTAGCACCTATTCACCCCCCCTCTAGGTGCCCATACGATCCATTTCAATTGGTATCAGAGCGCCGACTCTTATTTCGGGCTTAACCGCCTAAGAGAAGTATGGGTTCCAAGGTAGATGGGAATGATGCTCCGGAGGTAGTCACCATGAACGATCTCAAGACGTTGGAAACAACCTTGGTGAGTTCAATGGAGGCTAATATGGAAGAGATGCGTCAATTGATAATGCGTCTCTCCACATCCACAGCATCACCTCCATCTAACTCTGAGGATACCACTCTGCAATCCAAGGAAACGGGTAAAACTATTTCCAAAGATAACGAAGTGGTTGGTGATGATAATAGCAAAAGCTCCTCCTCGAAAAAGGATAGCGGTAAGGATGGATACAATGAGGTCTCTCATGTGTATTCCCCTGATCCACCTATCCCTCACCCACATATACATAATAGGGGTGATCCACCCAAACTTTCTGCATCTACTTTTTCTCAATGGCAATTTTTGATGAAGTCTCATGTGTACAGTTCCTCCATTGAGTTGTGGAAAATCATAGAAAATGGTCTTCATATTGGAAACCCCAACAATCTCACAAGAAGAGAAATTGTTGATAGCCAACTCAACGCTACAGCTCTACACATGATACAGCTTGGTGTGGGTGACAAAGACATGCCACACATTCAACATCTTAGCACAGCTAAAGAAGCTTGGGATGCCCTCACCGAGCTCTTCATCGGAAATGAAAGTATGAGAAGGAATAGATATGATGCTTTGAGCAACGAAGCTGAAGGATTCTATATGCTGGATGGAGAAGACCACGAGGACATGTATAGGAGGCTCAAGGCAATAGCCATAACCTTCAGAAACCACGGTGCAGCTCATGTTGATGATGCATGGATCAAGCGCAAGTATGTCAGTGCTCTTATGCCATTTGAGCCCACAGATTTGAAAAGTCTCCAAGGTAGGCATAACTATCACCTCATGTCATCCAATGAGGTTATGCAAGAAATGACCGCTTTCAAAGTGGCTGCCAAGAATGCCGAAGATGCTCGTGCTCGAGCTATGGGGATGCAAAAGGGGGTCAACATGGCCTTGAAGACTAGTGTGATTGATCATGATGAATATGCGGTAGAAGGTCTGGACTGTCCCGAGGATATAAAAAGGATCCACAGACAATACTTAGCTCTTTATGCAAGGAATTTTTGGAAAGATCCAGCCAAGGCTAAAGCTGAACTAGAACGCAAGAGTGGAGCCTATGGAAGAAAAGAAAATGGTCCCAAGTTGAGAACATGCTTCAATTGTGGTGACCGGCTGCACTTTGTAGCTGAGTGTCCATATCAAAGTAGGGAATATAATGGAGGAAGACTTATTTTCAAGGACAAGTCAAAGGCTCCACGCAAGAAACAATTTGTAAAGAAGAATGCTCCCTTCAAGAAGCAACCGAAGATTGTTCTAGTGGCTCAAGAAGAATATTCATCGGGAAGTGAAGATGAGGACGAGGACGAAAACTCTCAAGAGGTGGCTGCTATAGCCACCACATCTACAGCATCATCTCTCTTCAACTCTCCGAATGAAAACATCATCAACAAGAATGCTACTTGTCTCATGGCAAGAAGCTATGAGGTAACGACTTCTAACTCTTCTTTTCCTAAGGCTATGATTGACATGGATGATCCTACTAGTTTTAAGGTCAAAGAAGAGATTATTGCTTTGGATTACTTCTACACTAACTTGCAAGGTGAGCACAAAGTTCGTTTTGAAGCTCTTATGGATCAGCTGGCCCAAAACGAAGCACTCCTCGAAGAAAAGGGCAGAATTGGAAGGGAAGATGCAATGGAAATTGCATTCTTAAAAAATGTCTTGAAGAAGAAGAAGAGGATCGGGTATCTCTTGAAGAGAGGCTTGAGTCTATTGAAGAGTCACATGAAGAAATTGTGACTAAACTTGTTAAGGAACATGACAATGCAGTCACCAAAGCAAAGAAGTTAAAGAAGGAAAAGATTGACTTTGGGGCTGCTCATGATAGACTCTCCGAGGAATTGGAGAAACTTGATAATGCTCACAAGGCGTTGAAAAACGATTTCTCCACTCTCAATGAGTCACATGATCAGCTTCAAAGTCGATTGGCCAAATATGATGCCCCTAGCTCATCCAACTTAACACTTAGTCACAAGGAAAATGCTAGTGTGGAAAAAGAAGTGATCAAGGACATCACTCCCAAGGACAAAGGTGTGCTTGATGAAGTCCTTGGAAAGCAAAGGTCAAATCATGGTAAAGAGGGACTTGGGTATGTCAACAAGTCCAAGAAAAAGAAAACCAAGAATAACAAGTCCAATAATGTGCAATCAAAGACAAGCATCGCTGAGAAGAATGTCACAAAAGACAAGACTAACAATATTGGTTTTGTAGGGTCTCACAATCCAAATTATGAACTTTTTTGTGATGATTATGGCGATGTTTATGCTTATTATGTCGGTCCCTTTGATGAATATATTGCTTGGTCTATTTGGGTCCCAAAGACCCTTGTTACTAACATGAAAGGACCCATTGAAAAATGAGTACCTAAAACCAAGAAGTAATTCTCTTACAGGGCTATGCTTCCGGTGGGTCGAAATGGGTGCTAGATAGTGGATGCACTAGTCATATGACCGGAAGCAAGGAGATCATCACGGAGATGCGTCCAAATCATGATAATATCACAGTCTCCTATGGTGATAAGTCTAAATCTCAGGTATTGGGTCTTGTCAAGGTTGTGGTTGCCCACGATATCTCTCTCGTGGACGTCATGCTTGTTGAGACCCTCGGTTACAACCTTCTTTCTGTTCGTGCCCTTGGCAAGATGGGCTTTGCTGTTTTTATCGATGATGATTTGGTGGTACTCTTATGGAGCAAGTCTCTAAAGGTCGCTTTCGTTGGATACGTCGAAAATGACCTGTATGTGGTGGACTTCTCGGGGAAAACCACTTCGGGTCCGATGTGTCTATTCGGAAAGGCTGACGTGGGCTGGCTGTGGAATCGCCGTTTAGCCCATGTCAACATGAGAACTTTGCAAAGTATCCAGAAGGGTGGCCACATCCTTGGACTAAAAGACAATGTCTCTTTTGCCAAAGATCGCGTTTGCAGGGCTTGTGTTGAAGGAAAAATGCATGACTCTCCCCACAAGAGAAAGACTATTGTGTCATCAAAGAGGATCTTGGAATTACTTCATGTGGATTTATTTGGTCCTCCCTCTCATGCAAGTCTTGGTGGGAAGAAATATTGCTTGGTCATTGTCGATGATTACTCGAGATATACATGGGTTTATTTCTTCAAGCTAAAAAGAGAGACTCAACAAACTGTCATTGACTTTGCAAATGAAGTCCAACGTCAACACAATATTCCTATCCTGGCAATAAGAAGTGACAACGGCTCCGAATTCAAGAACTACACTTTGAATGAGTTTCTTAGCGAAGAGGGGATTAGACCTCAATATTCCGCTGCGTACACCCCTCAACAAAATGGTGTAGCCGATAGGAAGAACCGAACGTTGATGGATATGGCAAGATCAATGTTGGCTGAATTCAAGTCTCCTTATAATTTTTGGGCTGAAGCCATATCCACTGCTTGTCACTCTTCGAACCGGCTCTATCTCCGAAAGATTTTGGACAAGACTCCTTATGAAATACTTACCGGTAACAAGCCCAACATCTCATACTTCAGGGTATTCGGGTGTAAGTGTTTCTTTCTTATTAAGGGTGTTCGTTTGTCAAAATTTGAGTCCAAGGCTTTAGAAGGTATTTTTGTTGGTTACGGTGCCGAATCCCACACTTATAGAGTCTACAACAAGCTCACTGGGATTGTTGTAGAATCTTGTAGTGTGGAGTTCGATGAAAATAACGGCTCCTTTGTAGGGCAAGTTGATGTTTGTGATGCAGATGTTGAAATACCCCAAGATGCCATAAGAAGAATGGACGTGGGTTTTTTCCGCCCCATTGAGGAACCCCTTGTGCGGATCGGGAAGGACAATGCTCCACTCATGTGGAGCCCTCATCTACACAAGATCAACAAGCTCCTACTGTTGGAGAAAATCCTGCACCAACACCGCAACCTGCTGAAGATCATCTGTCCCCTGGACAAGTTGGTAGTCCCAGGCCAGACTATCCGCCCCTCCAAGGGGCGGACAATCCGCCCCTGTCACTCCAACTTGTTCCAGAGGACACGGAGGAGAAGTCAACAACTCTGAAGCTCCCAGGACGGATTCTTCGGCCCATGAGGGCGGATTATCCGGCCTTGGGTCTCCAACTCCTGTCAGGCACTCCCAGGAAGAAGGCTCTGGTGCTTCACCTCCTAGGCCGGATAGTCCGGCCCCTCCAAGGGGCGGATTATCCGACACTGAAGAACAAACTCAGCAGAAATCTTCTGGTGTTAATGCAGATCAATATCAAGGGCAAGGCAGTGATCAAGACAAGGATACAAATACTGAATCAACTCCTTCTAGAAACAATAAGGACATTGAGGCTTGTCGCAAGGCTCGTGCTGATCGGAACCTTGAGCTAAGGGGTTACACTCTTGACAAGGTTGTTGGTGATTTACGAAGAAGAGTATCTACTAGAAGAGAACTTGCAAGCTTCTGTGATCATCAAGCTCACATTTCCATGGTTGAACCGAAGAAGGTCTTTGATGCTCTTGAAGACCCCGATTGGGTTGTTGCAATGCATGAAGAATTAAATAACTTTGAACGCAACAAAGTTTGGAAACTCGTAGAGAAACCCAAGGACTGCCGCAATGTTATCGGTACCAAGTGGATCTTCAAGAACAAACAAGATGAAAATGGCATTGTTGTGAGGAATAAAGCACGTCTCGTGGCTCAAGGATTCTCTCAAGTAGAAGGAATTGATTTTGGCGAGACTTATGCTCCTGTGGCTCATCTTGATTCCATCCGTATCCTTCTTGCATATGCAGCCCATCATAATTTTAAATTACAACAAATGGATGTTAAGAGCGCTTTCCTTAATGGTCCTCTACATGAGTTAGTATACGTCAAGCAGCCCCCTGGGTTTGAGGACCCCAAATTTACGAACCATGTCTACAAACTCGATAAGGCGCTCTATGGCCTTAAACAAGCCCCACGTGCATGGTATGAGCACCTTAAAGAGCTTTTGCTAGACCGTGGATTCGAAGTTGGGCAAATCGATCCCACTCTTTTTACTAAGAAGGTTAATGGGGAGCTTTTTGTATGCCAACTTTATGTAGATGACATTATTTTTGGCTCTACTAACCAAGCTTTTAACGATGAATTTTCAAAGCTTATGACTGATAGGTTTGAGATGTCCATGATGGGTGAGCTGAGGTTCTTTCTTGGATTTGATATCAAATAACTTAGAGAGAGAACCTTTATTAATCAAGCTAAGTACATCCAAGACATGCTCAAAAGGTTCAAGATGACGGATCTCAATGGCGTTGCTACCCCAATGCAAACAAAATGTCATCTTGAGCTCAATCCCAAGGGTAAAGACGTGGATCAAAAGGTATACCGATCCATGATCGGCTCTCTCCTTTACCTTTGCGCATCTAGGCCCGATATCGTGTTAAGTGTAGGAGTGTGTGCATGGTACCAAGCCACTCCTAAAGAAAGCCACTTAGTGGCGGTCAAGCGAATCTTCCGATATTTAGTTCATTCCCCAAATTTTGGGTTATGGTATCCCAAGGGTTCAGGTTTCTCTCTATGTGGTTACACTGATTCAGATTGGGCTGGTGACAAAGATGATAGGAAATCAACCTCTAGTGCATGTCAATTCTTGGGCAGGTCTCTAGTGTGTTGGTCATCAAAGAAACAAAATTGTATTTCACTCTCAACCGCCG
This sequence comes from Avena insularis, assembly GCA_023614405.1. Taxonomy (NCBI): domain Eukaryota; kingdom Viridiplantae; phylum Streptophyta; class Magnoliopsida; order Poales; family Poaceae; genus Avena; species Avena insularis. The sequence continues at coordinate 394,190,083 of CM042695.1, forward strand.
AAGCTGAATATGTTGCTGCTGCAAGTGCTTGTACACAATTGTTATGGATGAGGCAAACTTTAAAGGAATATGGTGTCAATTGTGACAAAGTGCCTCTATTATGCGACAATGAAAGTGCTATCAAAATTGCTTACAATCCCGTGCAGCATACAAGAACAAAACATATTGAGATTCGCAACCACTTCATTCGAGATCATGTTGCTTGTGGTGATATTGCCCTATCTTTTGTGAGCATGAAGAACCAACTTGCTGATATTTTCACGAAGCCCCTTGATGAAGCAAGATTTTGTTATTTGAGGAATGAGCTAAATATCATAGATTCAAGGAGCTTGGCTTGATTACAATTGCACACTCACTTGCTCTTATTCATGTATTTGGTTTAGATGCGGGCATAGATATAGGGGGAGTGTGGTCCTAAGTGATTGGGCCAACCCTCCCCCATAATGCCAAAAGCAAGTAAAATCATTTCCCTTAATATCATTTTGTGATATGTGGGTCATCGATGGGCATTGGTTTTAAACTCAAGATACATCTTCGCGGTGTCATGCCATGCGCTCCAACATGGTGGCTTCGGCCACCGCCCTCTTCCTTGAGAAGAGTTGGTTTCTAATGGCTCTCTTTGGTTTTTCTTGCATATTTCTTGTTCTTGCAAGGCGTGATCTCCAGGGGCGTTAGCATCGCTCTTCTTCCTTTTTGGCATTTCGATGCCAAAGGGGGAGAAGTAGTTCTATAGGTCTCGTGGATTTGCAAGGGTCGGGCGCAAGCTTCTTTCTTAAGCCTTTTAGCGTGAACTCATTTGCTATTTGTGTTGGATTTTGTAAGACTTTGTCGTGCTCCACCAAGTTTGGTACTATGTGTGATATTCATGGAATTCTGGATTTATCTATTGTGGATCTCATGGAATTCTGGATTTATCTATGGAGGCATATGGAATCATGGGCCTATCTAATGTTTGTATCAATATTGTCGGTATTGTTGGGATGATTGGAGGCTATCAAGCTAATTATATTCTTTGGCTATAATCACATCCTGGTGGTATGACCTTGTTTCCCAACCCACCTTTGTTTCAAATTATATTTGGTATGGAAGTTGTGTTCTCTCTAGTGTGTGCATTTGTATTCAAATGCAAATTTTAAATATGCACACATCTCGGGGGAGCGCCCTTCACTTTAAGGTGGCTATTAGCCGGTTTCATTGCAAATCCTAGTATTGTCATCTAACACCAAAAAGGGGGAGATTGAAAGAACATTTCTTAATCCCTAGTGTTTTGTGTGTTAGATAACAATATAAAGGATTATTTAATGTGTGTTGAAGTGTTGCAGCTCCCTTTGGGATAAAGGGAAAAGGACTCTGCCTTTGTGGGGCGGATAATCCGCCCCTCCCTTTGCCCAAGCAAGCGCAAGCCCCAGAAGGGGGGGCGGAGTTTTGGCCGGATTTTCTGGCCTGCCGGATAATCCGCCCCTCTGGGGGCCAGATAGTCCGTCCCTCCTGCTCATCGCCAAGGCTCAAGCCCCAGATAGGGGGTGGAGTGTTGGACGGACTTTCCGGCTTGGCCGGATAATCCGCCCCCCCCCCAAGATCTTCACCAAGATTCACAGGCGCCAGCCCCAGAGAGGGGGCGGAGTTTCCCCCGGAGAATCCGCCCTTGGGGCGGAGTTTTCCCAGGGGGAGGATAATCCTCCCCAAGTGGGGGGCGGATAATCCGCCCCCAAAGTTATGCAACGGCCATATCTGGGGAAGGGTATTTAAGCCAGCCTTACCCCTCCTGCCAGATCTCTTGATTCATTCGAAAAAGACAAGATCAGATCTGAAATCTTCATCCAAGAGAGCTCCACCTAGATCCACCCAAAGGTCCCATCCCTTGGGGAATCGAAGGAGGAGAACTCGATCATCATCATCAGCAATCAAGCGCTTCATCTCCTCTCCATTCATTTGGAGAACCACCGATCTAGTATTTCTTGCAAATACCTAGATCCTTGTTTTCGTTTATATTGATAAACCTTGTTCTTGTGGCAGCTTGTTGTCATCTCGGGAGCCCCCAATTCGGTTGTGGGTGTGTGCCCCGTTAGTGTTGTAAAAAGGCACTGGTCCCGCCTCGAAGGGATCCAATAGTGGAGAAGGTGGATCAGGCCTCTCGTGGCGAGATCCATCGGAGAATAGGGTGAGGCCTATTGTGGCGTGGTGGTCTTAGAACCGCCCACCCCTCCAACACAGATGTACTTCCCTTAACAAGGAAGGAACTGCGGTAAAACAAATCCCTGTGTCTCCGCGTGCTCCACTACGGTTTCCTCGCTCCTCTCTTTACATGCTTAGTAGTTAGGGTTGCATATAGGGAAATTCTCGTAGTTGCATATCTAGAGAATTTACTTTGTGTCAAGCCTAAAATTGAAAAAGTATTAAAAATTGATTAGCACCTATTCACCCCCCCTCTAGGTGCCCATACGATCTATTTCAGTCTGGAGCAAACCCTAATTTTTTAGCGCGTTGTTTGGCAAAGAAATTTTTAGCATCTAAAATGGAAAGATAAAGTGAACAAGGCTTAAAATGAGTTCTGCATGCAAACGCTTCGTACTATGCAAACCCTAGTGCAAGTGTGTAGTAGTATGCAAACCCTAATTTTTTAGCGTGTTGTTTGGCAAATAAATTCTTAGCATCTAAAATGGAAAGATAAAGTGAACAAGGCTTAAAATGAGTTCTGCATGCAAACGCTTCGTACTATGCAAACCCTAGTGAAAGTTTGTGGTAGTATGCAAACCCTAACTTTTCATATAAGTGGTTTAGTGTCTTATATTTTTGGCGGGAGAGAGTTACTTTGTTTAGGGTTTGCAACGGGCATGCAAAACTCTGAGAAGCTTACTTTGTTTAGGGTTTTTTTGCATGTCTTTGACTATGACACATTGGGTGCAGCGCAATAGAATAAGGCTTAGTTTGCTTAGGGTTTAGCGCATGTAGTATATTAGGGTTTGCCTCACCGAAATGACATTTGATAAGCTTAGTTTGCTAGGGTTTCATGCATGCACTACAAGGAATCTGGCAATATATGACCCTTCATTTTTGTCACAAAATCGTCATAGTAGTCTGTTTATGACGATTCTATGACGATTTTAAGATCGTCGAAAGCTGGGCGTCGCAAATGAACTATAACGAAGTTTTTGGTAAAATCGTCATAACCGTCTATGACGATATTGGATCGTCATAACGTCTATGACGATTCAATATCGTCACGGGCCATCTAGCCATGTCATGTCAGATCCTACGTGGCAAAATTGTGACGAAATTAAATCGTCTTAAATCGAAATCAGCCCAGTCCATTTCTAGGTTCCACATGGGCTCGGCCCAACTATTCTGGATTGTTTTTCATATTAAATCTGGTCAGCTACATGGGCCAAGCCCAGCATCCTGGAATTTTTATTTTCTTTGCATTGGCCTTTTATATGGATAGATCTTACTTTCAGTCTTCTTATTTTGAGCTGGTCCCACTAGTAACAGGGGTCCCAGTTGTCAGTTCATACAATTTATATGGTTCCACTTGTTAGTGTCCATTTTCTCACATTTTCACAATAATTAAACAGCTAATAATTTAATCAAGACCAACAGAATAAACGAATTACTTTGATTCAAACAGGTCACATTCACAAATAATATTTCGGATAACATTAGCACATTACAATCACACACGGTTTACATCAGGTGGAGTACCAAAATACAATAAAACATTCAGAAAGTATACAAGATAGCAATTTTTTGATATTTCGGAACTTCATGCTTCCTCTTTCTCTGACTTATTTGGCGTGTACCTGTAGTCCAACAAAAAGGCAATGAGGCCTCGATGAGATATTTAGATAAACACACTGTAATTTGAAGAAAAAAACTCACTTTTCATACTAAAATTAGGAACAGATAAACTAAACCAAACCTCCTTCCAAAACTTTAGAAACATTCTGGAAACAATGTATACTAATGACTATCGTAAAAAGGAAGAACATGTAGAATTAGACTTGGTGAAACAAGATTGCCTAGCTTCTACTAACGAAAATGAGCAAAAGGAACAATAGTATTGTGCAATGAAGCTATTACCAGGTTGGTAACATGAATTTAATAGTGAAAGGCGATAAGCAGCTGAACAATCAATAGCAAATCGAAAAGGACTAAACTATTGAATTGGATGATGATCCCAGGAATAAATATTGTAGCTCTACCGCAAGCTCACAAGCATCACAATTATTCCGATGACACAAGAGTACATGATAGCTACTCTATATAAGCAGGCCAATGGTCTAGACTTAGAGCAGATCACCTAATAAACCAAGACTAGGGAATGTAGCGCGGGGACACCCCGCGCCCGTGAGATGGTATTGATTACAATGCATGCGTAGTAGTATCAAAAATTAAAAAGACAAATGTATACCCTTTTGAATCGGCCGATTGACGAAATAGTAATAGGCTATATGAATAGATTTGAACTAAATTCCCTGAGACCAAACTCAGTCTCCTTTTCGTATGTTATTCCGTTTTGCACTCTCAAAGTTCTCTGTACTTAAATCTTTTCTCGAAGATCTCTCCTGCAAGACATTAGTCAATTGTCATGGATAAAATCAATAATGCAAACCATTCCATATTTTTTGTATGGAAGTGACATGTAGGCAAACATACAAATAGAAGCACTATACCCACAAAACAATACTGCATTGTTGAACACACACATGTTCACTCTATTGATTGCCCTGTTTTTCATGGAAGCATGCAAATCTCACCCAGCGTGTTATCAGGTAAGTACATATTTCCAATAGCAGAAATGAGTCTTGAAAAATGCATGATGGAACATAATACTATTAAGAAAGCTATAAAATATACTACTTAAAAATAAGGAAACAATAGGGTGGATTATAAAATTGTACCTCACGGAGAATTTATTAGTGAAATTGTAGTGCCAATATTCCTCTGAGTTCTAGTGAAATTTGACCAAAAAACGTCCTGAAACTTACATTTTTGAAATTAGCAGCATATTGTAATCATGAAGACCACCAGATTTTCGTATAACCATACATGTACATTTGTAGGAAAATGAGAAAATAAGATCCAATACAGTAGAATAACATCTACTTCCGCGAATACAGTAGGATACACTACATCTAATACATTATCTAGCAGCTCAGCTTAACTCGAAACTTTGCACAAACAGCCAAACATATACCATTTAGATATGAACAGAATAAAAAATTCGCATTATTCCTTGCCAAAAGGAAGCCACTCTTCTGGATAGTAGGAGAACTGCAAGACGCATATGTTTTCGATGCCAACTAAAGTTTTGAATTGTTTCATTAGTTTTGGATGACAATCAGACTGTTTTAGATAGACACAAAAGTAGACAGCCTCTGAAATAAAGCTTCCTAAATTATTCCTTCAAATGTAGCAATGGCACATTTTTAAAGCATAGCTAAATAGTATCAGGTTGCGGCATACTACTCCATTGAATTAAGATTTGTATTTCTTAAAATGCAAGAAAACATAGCAGTTTGTTTTCTAGGAATGCGCCAATCCCTAGTACCATCACAAATTTCTTAGTTAGAGCTTGAAAATGATAAATTATCCCAACAATAATTTAATCTATACATGCCCTCTTGCCTAGATATATCAGATATTGAAAGCCCATTGTGATAGACTATATGTTCTTTGGCAAAGGGTCACATGGCAGCATAATTAAAAAACAAAGGAAATAGGATGTAAAGCTTCTAGATATATCAGATATTGAAAGCCCATTGTGATAGACTATATGTTCTTTTGCAAAAGGTCACATGGAAGCATAATTGAAAACAAAGGAAGTAGGATGTAGAGCTTCTACATCAAGATATGCTTTCACACAAAAAATGACGAATTTGAATGTGTGTAAATATACTGGGTTAACAATAGTCTTCTTTATGTTTGACAATGTTTGAACAACATTTTCATGAACTCTTATTGCCTACTAATAATGGGATGGGATAAAAGGGAAAACATGTGTGTAGTACGCAAAGAACATTTCTCAGAACCAAACAGTCTCTTATGTAGCTAATCAGAACATGCTAGTATATAGCTTCCTTTTACCCAAAGGAAGAGAGAAATAAGATTTGTACAGCTTACCTCTTGAGTCGCTACGGTAGTGTTTGTAATAGTACATGAATCAAGTCATCACTGCAATATATTTTTTTCCTGCAGAAGGAAAAAAACATTAAAATGTAATCCTCGTTTGTGATCACAACATATTTGATGCATAAGGTGCTTGAAGTTTTTTACTGTACTAATAACATTTCTTAAATGGTTGCTGTTAAATTAACGGTGGGAGGTAAAAATAGAGTTTGTTTGCTTACCACAACAATGGTACGGGAGAAGGGAGATGGCAGAGGGTGCACCTGGAGACATTTAAATGTTTCTTCTTGGATCTTAATCCATTTGGAGTTTTTCTAGAGAACACGTGCCGGAAAAGAGAAGGTATAAACGGAATAAATGGTAGCAAAAAAATAAACTGCTAAAAGAAAAATGCCCACGGTTACTGTAGATGCGCGCTACCGTAGCTTATCTATAGTAGAAATCGCTGATTAGGACCATTAACCGAAGGCAAATCCTACGCGCCTTTAAGATAGGTTATATGCTACACTAGCCTAAACACACCAACATCAACTCCAGAAATGGTTGTTTGTGTGAGATTCTTCAAACTACATTTGGTACAGGTCATTGCAAACTACAAACTACATTTCTTCTTACCAAGATAGAGGTCATTTGCTAGTTTACTGCTACTGCTACTGTTTTGTCATCATGTATGAGATGTTCAACTCCTCAACAACATGTCTCCTTACCAACTAGAGAATCATATTAAGAGAGGTGGAAAATAGATACGCGGGCGGAACATAGGCACTTACCATAGGGACCAGCTTGTTGTTGGGGGTGCTTCTCCGCTAGTCCTTCCTAAAAACCTCCCTACATAGACGCCAAACACACCAAAACTCTATCAGAATGCAAGTTAAAAGTAGCATAAAAACATCATTTAGACTTAGGAAAGTAATTGCCCAAAGTAAATGATCCAACACAAAGCAGTACTGTCAGGATATACAATATTATTTTAGTAGCAAGGCATTCTGTCATGATATAGAATGAGAGTACCAGATTAAAATGCATGGACATCACAATGACTTAGGAAACCACAACTAAGTTTCAAGTATATCTGCCTAGGACGACTTTGCAAACAACAAGCACACCTACTCCTATCTAATTGCACCTAATATTGTGCTCAAACAAAGTAACAGATTAGCAACCATGTGATTCAATTAATTTTCTGTGAGTAGCTTTCCTTAACTAGTTCTATGTACGCAACACAGAATGCAAGTAAACAAAACATAGTAAACCTGTCTCACAAAGATGAGAAAGGTGAGGAACTAGGGACTTATCTACACCATGGAGATCATGAAGAAGATGATTACTATATTACAGCCATAATCATGTTGGCAAATACCCCTGCAACTACTCATGGCTTGTTCAAAGCATGCCTGCAACAATCACGGGTTGTAGTTAGTACAACAGATTAAGTAAAAGACGGAGCTAGCATGATAAAGAATAGCACTAGGTATGCTTAAAATTTTGCATTGCGGGCAAAACTATAAATGTTCTAGAAAGTAACAAGGAAAAAATGGGTTCCGCCTTAATGTGTACAGGTACTTAGATGTATCATGGGCTCCTCTTGCATGGAAATGCAATATGCAACTTTTGCCAAACTTGCACTCTAGATCACAATGTTGGAGATATGCCCTAGAGGCAATAATAAATATAGTTATTATTATATCTTTGTGTTTATGATAAATGTTTACATTCATGCTATAATAGTATTAACAAGGAAACATTAATACTTGTGTGATTTGTAGACTAAAATAAGAGTCCCTAGTAAAGCCTCTATATAATACTAGCTTGTTGGTTAATAGATGATTGTGGTTTCCATATCATGAACATTGAGATGTTATTAACAACAAGATCATATCGTTAGGAGAATGATATGGTGGACATACTCCTATAGATAAGCGTAGCATAAAGATCAAGTCATTTTAATAGTTCAATTGCTATATGCTTTCTGATACATAGTAATCTAATTCCTTTGACCATGAGATCATGCATATCACCTTTACCGGATGGATGCTTTGATGACATCAAACACCACACCGTAACTGGGTGGCTATAAAGGTGGCATTGAGTGTTCGGAAAGTATTGGTTGAGACACATGGATCAAGACTGGGATTTGTCCATCCATATGACAGATAGATATACTCTGGTCCCTCTCGGTGAAATGTCATCCAATTAGCTTGCAAGCATGTGACTAGCTCACAAGGGATCACATATCATAGGAACGAGAAAAGAGTACTTATCGGTAACGAGGTTGAACTAGGTATGCAGAGATACCGACGATCATAACCTCGGATAAGTAAACTATCGTGAGACAAAGGGAAATTGATATCGTATGTAAGTGGTTCATTCGATCACAAAGTAATCGTAGAAATATGTGGGAGCCATATGAATTTCCAGATTCCTCTATTGGTTATTGTTCGGAGAAGTGTCTCGATCATGTCCGCATAATTCACGAACCATAGGGAGACACACTTAAGGATTCGACGTTGTTTGAGTAGTTATGGAATGATGAGAAAGAGACCGAATGTTGTTCAGAGTCTCGGATGGGATCCAGGATATCACGAGGAGATCCGGAATGGTCCGGAGAATAAGATTCATATAAGGAAAGTCCCGTTTCGGAGTTGGGGAATGGTTCCAGTGTTTTCATCGGGAATGTTCTAGAAAGTTCCGGAATGTCCGGCACTCCGGAGGAGAGGGGTACATGAATGTGTTATATCAAATTGGTATGATTGCATCATGTACTAAGTGTCATCGCTGAACAAAATAGAGGGTTTATTCAAATCCCAGTTTGAAAAGTCAAACGACTAGTTTGAAAGTCAAACGGCTATTTTTGGGAAGTGGGAAAGGAGGAGGAAACCGAGTTGGGGAGGAGTCCCTCCTCCCCACCGCCGGCGCACCACCAAGCCGACTTGGGGAGGGACTCCCCTCCCCTTGGCCGGCCCCCTCCATCTATATAAGGAGGGGCATGGCTCCTCTCCTTGACACACAACTCCCACGCCTCAAACCCTAGCAACTGCTGCCCACCATAGCCGCCGCTGCCCCCTAGGGTTTCTCCCCTAGCCGCCGACTTGGGCACCTCCAGGCCCTAGCCGCCGGCCCTAGAACCTCTTCCTCGGCGTGTCTAAAACCTAGATCGTCGAGGGCTCTCTCATAGTCCACCATACTCGCTCCGGCTTAAGGCGAAGCCCTGTGAGATCTCCCCTCTACTTCTGGTACCACGCCGTTGTGCTGCCGGAATCACGAGGAGAGTGCTACAACCTCCATTTTCTTTGGAACAAGGGAGAGGAAGGTCTTCGTCGAGTACCGAGCGTGTGACCGATTGCGGGGGCTAGGAGCATGGCCGGAAGGATCGTCTACGCGATCTTGAGATCGGGAAGAGTACGACTACATCACCCACGAGAATCCGCTCTCGTTAAACACTTTGGAATCTTTGAGGGTGAGTTATTCTATCGACTCGTTGCTACAATCTAGTAGATAGATCTTGGCTTGTTTGTTTGTATGCGATAGAAATTTTTTGTTTTCCATGCTACGAAACCCTACAGTGGTATCAGAGCCGTGTCTATATGTAGATCTGTTGCACGAGTAGAACACAATGGTCATTGTGGGTGTTGATGCTTTTATTGTCGATTGCTTCTTGTGTACTTTGCATCTTGCGGGATGTTGGGATGAAGCGGCCCGGGCTAACCTTACATGACATCGTTCATGAGACTTGCTCCACGCTTGACATGCAACTTGTATTGCATAAGTGGCTTTGCGGGTGCCTGTTTCTCCTAGCATAGTTAAGATTCAATTTACAACGGGTGATTAACAATACTAGTATCAATGTTGTGGTTCATGTTCGTAAGTTAGAACGACACTTATTGAAAGCCCCAAACCACGTAAAACATGCAAAGAAAGTAGAGGCGTCTAACTTTGTTTTGCAGGGGTGTGCTGTGATGTGATATGGCCATGATTGTGATTATATTTGATGTATGCAATGTTCCTTATTGTAAGTTGACAACCGGCAGGAGCCATATGGTTGTCTTCAATTTATGTTTCGACCCGCGTGTCTATTCAAAGTAGTTGTAATAGTTTAAGCCGGTGGACGACAACCATGGAGAAGCGTCATTGACCTTGATGCAATGCCGGTGGTGATGGAGATCATATTCGTGCTAGAAGATGGAGATCGGAAGCACAAAGAAGAAAGGCCATATCATATCACATATTATGAATTGCATGTGATGTTAATCCTTTATGCATCTTGTATTGCTTAGTAGACGACGGTAGCATTATAAGATGATCCCTCATGCACATGAATTTCAAGTCATAAAGTGTTCACCCTTAGTTAGCACCGTTGCTAAAGCTTGTTGTTTTGAAGCACCACGTGATGATCGGGTGTGTTAGATTCCGCAAGTGTATACAAAGTGAGCAAGCCAGATTTGCTCATGCGAAAACTAAGGTTTGATCTTGACGAGCCTAGCATGTACAGACATGGTCTTGGAACACGGATCACCGAAAGGTAAAGCATGAATCATATAGTAGATATGATGAACATGTCGATTGTTCGCCATTGAAACTATATCAACTCTCGTGATGATCGGTGTTGATGTGGTGGATTTGGTTCGTGTGATCACTAAAACAATGTGAGGGATATTGTTTTGAGTGGGAGTTCACCTAGATTAATTTTATTATTAATTTGAACTCAATTTGTCATAAACTTAGTCTAAACTATTGCAAATATGTTGTAGATCAATGACAGCCCCTACCATCAATTTTAATGCGTTCCTAGAGAAAGAAAAGTTGAAAAACAATGGAAGCAACTTCGTGGATTGGTTCCGCAATTTGAGGATTGTCCTCACAACTGGTAATTTGACCTATGTGCTGGATGCACCGCTGGGTGACCCACCTGCAGCTGATGCTGCCGATGAAGTAAAGAATGTTTACCTCACTCGGAAGACTCAGTACTCCACAGTTCAGTGTGCTATCTTGTATGGTTTAGAATCGGAGCTTCAGAAAAGGTTTGAGAATTCAGACCCATATGATATTGTCGAGGATCTCAAATTGATCTTTGGACTCACGTGGCAATTGAAAGCTATGAGGCTTCTGAAAAGTTCTTTAACTGCAAGATGGAAGAGGGCAGCTCCGTTAGTGAGCATGTGCTTAAGATGTCTGGGCACGCGAACAAAATTCAAAGCTTGGGTATAGTGATTCCTAATGCTTTGGGGATTTACCGCGTCCTCCAATCACTACCACCAAGTTACAAGAACTTTGTGATGAACTACAACATGCAAAACATGAACAAGACGTTGCCAGAACTCTTTGCCATGTTGAAATCTGCAGAAGTGGAGATCAAGAAAGAGCACCAAGTGTTGTTGGTCAATAAGACCACCAAATTCAAGAAAGGCAAGTCTAAGCAGAAGGGACACTTCAAGACGGGTGGTAAGAAAGTTACCACGCCGACGAAGAAGACCAAGGCTGGACCTAAGCCTGATACTGAGTGCTTTTACTGCAAGGGAGAAGGTCACTGGAAGCGGAATTGCGCAAAGTACTTGGCAGATTTGAAGAACGGCAACATCAAGAAGAAAGGTATATCCGATATACATGTTATTGATATGTATCTCACTAGTACTCGTAGTAGTGCCTGGGTATTTGATACTGGTTCGGTTGCTCATATTTGTAACTCGAAACAGGTGTTGCAGAATAAACGGAAGCTAGCGAAGAACGAGGTGACGATGCGCGTTGGAAACGGATCAAAGGTTGATGTGATCGCGGTCGGCATGCTACCCCTTCATCTACCATCGGGATTAGTTTTATACTTAAATAATTGTTATTTGGTGCCTGCGTTAAGCATGAACATTATATCGGGATCTTGTTTATTGCGAGACGGTTACTTGTTTAAGTCCGAGAATAATGGTTGTTCGATTTATATGAGTAATATGTTTTATGCACATGCACCTTTGATAGATGGTCTATTCTTGTTGAATCTCGATAGTGGAAATACACATATTAATAACATTGAGGCTAAACGTTTGAAATCGAGCGATAACTCGACCTATATGTGGCACTGTCGTCTTGGTCACATTGGAGTGAAGCGCATGAAGAAACTCCATTCCGATGGACTTCTTGAATCACTTGATTTCGAATCAATTGAAAGATGCGAAGCATGTCTGATGGGTAAAATGACTAAGACTCCATTTTCTGGCATGATGGAGCGAGCTACGGACTTATTGGAAATCAAACATACCGATGTGTGTGGTCCAATGAGTGTAGCATCGCGCGGTGGTTATCGTTATGTTCTTACCTTCACGGATGATTTGAGTAGATATGGGTATATCTATTTCATGAAACATAAGTCCGAAACTTTGGAGAAGTTTAAGGAATTTCAAAGTGAGGTAGAGAATCAACGTAACAAGAAGATTAAATTTCTACGTTCTGATCGTGGAGGTGAATATCTAAGTTACGAGTTTGGCGAGCATTTGAAGAAATGCGGAATAGTTTCACAATTGACACTGCCGGGAACACCACAGCATAATGGTGTGTCCAAACGTCGTAATCGAACTCTCTTAGATATGGTTCATTCTATGATGTCACTTACAGATTTATCGCTATCATTTTGGGGTTATGCATTAGAAACAGCCGCATTCACTTTAAATAGGGCACCATCTAAATCCGTTGAAACGACACCGTATGAATTATGGTTTGGGAAGAAACCTAGATTGTCGTTCCTTAAAGTTTGGGGATGCGAAGCCTATGTAAAGAAGTTACAGCCGGACAAGCTTGAACCCAAAGCGGAAAAATGCGTCTTCATAGGATACCCGAAGGAAACTATTGGGTATACCTTCTATCATAGATCCGAAGGCAAAATCTTCGTTGCCAAGAATGGATCCTTTCAAGAGAAGGAATTTCTCTCGAAAGAAGTGACTGGAAGGAAAGTAGAACTCGACGAGGTTGTTGAACCTTATCTCGAAATTGCGAGTAGCGCAGCACCGGAAGAATAGAGAGGAAGCTAATGATGATGATCGTGAAACTTCGGTTGAAGTTGCTACAGAGCCTCGCAGGTCAACGAGAACTCGTACCACTCCAGATTGGTATGATCCCGTTATGAGTGTCATGTTGGTGGACAACACCGATGACCCTGAGACATATGAGGAAGCAATGATGAGCCCAGATTCCAATAAATGGCAAGAAGCCATGAAATCCGAGATTGGATCCATGTACGAAAACCAAGTATGGACTTTGGTGGACTTACCGGATGGCCGGAAGGCCGTCGAGAACAAATGGATTTTCAAGAAGAAAACAGATGCTGATGGTAATGTTATTATCTATAAAGCTCGACTTGTTGCAAAAGGGTTTCAACAAATTCAAGGAGTTGACTACGATGAGACTTTCTCACCGGTGGCGAAGCTAAAGTCTCTGAGGATTATGTTAGCAATCGCTGCATATTATGATTATGAGATATGGCAGATGGATGTCAAAACAGCGTTCCTCAATGGAGACATTGATGAAGAGTTGTATATGATGCAACCCAAAGGTTTTGTCGATCCTAAAGATGCTAACAAGGTATGCAAACTTCAACGGTCCATTTATGGATTGAAGCAAGCATCCCGAAGTTGGAATCAACGTTTTGATAAAGTAATCAAAAGTTTTGGTTTTGTACAAACTTATGGAGAAGCTTGTATTTACAAGAAAGTGAGTGGGAGATCTGTAGCATTCTTAATACTATATGTAGATGACATATTGTTGATTGGGAATGATGTAGACCTTCTTAATAGTGTCAAGGAATATTTGAATAATAGTTTTTCAATGAAGGATCTTAGCGAAGCAGCTTACATATTAGGCATAAAGATTTATAGAGATAGATCGAGACGCCAAATATCATTGTCACAAAGTACATATTTGGACAAAGTTCTAAAGAGGTTTGGAATGGAAGATAGCAAGAAAGGGTTCTTGCCCATGTTGCCCAATACGACCTTGAGTAAAACTCAAAGTCCGACATCGGCAGAAGATAGAGAAAGGATGAGTAAGACTCCCTATGCCTCAGCCATAGGATCTCTAATGTATGCCATGCTATGTACTAGACCCGACATTGCATATGCTGTTAGTTTAACTAGCAGATATCAAAGTGATCCAGGAGTGGATCATTGGACAGTGGTCAAAAACATCCTTAAGTACTTGAGAAGAACTAAGGATATGGTTCTTTCTTATGGAGGTGATGAACATCTCGTTGTTAATGGTTACACCGATGCTAGTTGGAACACCGATCCGGATGATTCTAAATCACAATCTGGATACGTATTTATTTTGAATGGTGCAGCAGTTAGCTAGAGGAGTGCAAAGCAAAGCGTTGTGGCGAGATCTTCAACTGAATTGGAATACATGGCTGCTTCGGAGGCTTCACAAGAAGCGATATGGATGAAAGAGTTCATTACAGAGCTGGATATGGTGGACATACTCCTATAGATAAGCGTAGCATAAAGATCAAGTCATTTTAATAGTTCAATTGCTATATGCTTTCTGATACATAGTAATCTAATTCCTTTAACCATGAGATCATGCATATCACCTTTACCGGATGGATGCTTTGATGACATCAAACACCACACCGTAACTAGGTGGCTATAAAGGTGGCATTGAGTGTTCGGAAAGTATTGGTTGAGAAACATGGATCAAGACTGGATTTGTCCATCCATATGACGGATAGATATACTCTGGGCCCTCTCGGTGAAATGTCATCCAATTAGCTTGCAAGCATGTGACTAGCTCACAAGGGATCACATATCACGGGAACGAGAAAAGAGTACTTATCGGTAACGAGGTTGAACTAGGTATGCAGAGATACCGACGATCATAACCTCGGATAAGTAAACTATCGTGAGACAAAGGGAAATTGATATCGCATGTAAGTGGTTCATTCGATCGCAAAGTAATCGTAGAAATATGTGGGAGCCATATGAATTTCCAGATTCCTCTATAGGTTATTATTCGGAGAAGTGTCTCGATCATGTCCGCATAATTCACGAACCGTAGGGAGACACACTTAAGGATTCGACGTTGTTTGAGTAGTTATGGAATGATGAGAAAGAGACCGAATGTTGTTCGGAGTCTCGGATGGGATCCGGGATATCACAAGGAGATCCAGAATGGTCCGGAGAATAAGATTCATATAAGGAAAGTCCCGTTTCGGAGTTGGGGAATGGTTCCGGTGTTTTCATCGGGAATGTTCTAGAAAGTTCCGGAATGTCCGGCACTCCGGAGGAGAGGGGTACATGAATGTGTTATATCAAATTGGTATGATTGCATCATGTACTAAGTGTCATCGCTGAACAAAATAGAGGGTTTATTCAAATCCTAGTTTGAAAAGTCAAACGGCTAGTTTGAAAGTCAAACTGCTATTTTTGGGAAGTGGGAAAGGAGGAGGAAACGAAGTGGGGGGAGTCCTCCTCCCACCGACTTGGGAGGGACTCCTCCCTGTCCGCCCTCCATCCATATAAGGAGGGGCAGGGCTCCTCTCCTTGACACACAACTCCCACGCCTCAAACCCTAGCAGCTGCTACCCACCATAGCCGCCGCCGCCTTTTTTTCCCCTCAGTCAGCCGATTGGCCTCCAAGCCTCAGCCACACCCCCCAGCACCCTTCCCTCGGCGTGTCTAAAACCTAGATCGTCGAGGGCTCTCTCATAGTCCACTTACATGCCTGGCCACATGGCCTCTCATTCCCGCCAATTCCACACGCCAGCCGCCAGAATCACGAGGAGAGTGCTACAACCTCCGCTGCTTTGGAACAAGGGAGGGAAGGTCTTCGTCGAGCAACGTGTGACCGTCAAGGGAGCGTTGCGGAGGAGCGAAGCCTTGGCCGGAAGGATCGTCTCACGATCTTGAGATCGGGAAGAATACTACATCACCCACGAGAATCCGCTCTCGTTAAACACTTTGGAATCTTCGAGGGTGAGTTATTCTATCGACTCGTTGCTACAATCTAGTAGATAGATCTTGGCTTGTTTGTTTGTATGCGGTAGAATTTTTTTGTTTTCCATGCTATGAAACCCTACACACAAGGGCACAAATAAACCACATAATATGCAAATGATTCAGTACAAAGAAACCATGACTGTAAAAAAATCCACATGGCACTATAAATACATATAGTTTCCATTAAACTATTTTTTACTTATCTACAAGATCTACAAGATTGCATAGTGTCAACCATGTCCTAAGTTCCAATAGAAGCAGATTCATCAACAAGTTCAGGGCAGGACTATTTCAGACTTCAAGTAAAAACCTGCTGAGACTACACAATAGAATAGTTTTAGCCAACATGTATGTATTGTCAAAAGGAGATCAGCAGGGTGTTGGGGATGAGTAATTGCCAGACTACCTGGATGGGAACGCAGACCAACCCTCCTCGGTGTAGGGCCAGTCATGTTGGAGATATGCCCTAGAGGCAATAATAAATATAGTTATTATTATATCTTTGTGTTTATGATAAATGTTTATATTCATGCTATAATAGTATTAACAAGGAAACATTAATACTTGTGTGAATTGTAAACTTAAATTGAAGTCCCTAGTATAGCCTCTATACTTCACTAGCTTGTTGGTTGATTGATGATTGTGGTTTCCCTATCATGAACATTGAGATGTTATCAACAACAAGATCATATCATTAGGAGAATGATATGGTGGACATACTCCTATAGATAAGCGTAGCATAAAGATCAAGTCATTTCAATAGTTCAATTGCTATATGCTTTCTGATACATAGTAACCTAATTCCTTCGACCATGAGATCATGCATATCACCTTTACTGGATGGATGCTTTGATGTCATCAAACACCACACCGTAACAGGGTGGCTATAAAGGTGGCATTGAGTGTTCGGAAAGTATTGGTTGAAACACATGGATCAAGAGGGATTTGTCCATCCACATGACGGATAGATATTCTACAGGCCCTCTCGGTGAAATGTCATCCAATTAGCTTGCAAGCATGTGACTGGGTCACAAGGATCACATATCAGGAACGAGAAAAGAGTACTTATCAACGAGGTTGAACTAGGTATGCGGAGATACCGATGATCATAACCTCGGATAAGTAACATATCGTGAGACAAAGGGAAATTGGTATCGTATGTAAGTGGTTCATTCGATCGCAAAGTAATCGAGAAATATGTGGGAGCCATATGAATTTCCAGATTCCTCTATTGGTTATTGTTAGGAGAAGTGTCTCGATCATGTCCGCATAATTCACGAACCGAGGAGACACATAAGGATTCGACGTTGTTTGAGTAGTTATGGTATTATGAGAAAGAGACCGAATGTTGTTCGAGTCGGATGGGATCCGGATATCACGAGGTGATCCGGAATGGTCCGGAGAATAAGATTCATATAAGGAAAGTCCGTTTGAGTTGGGGAATGGTTCGGTGTTTTCATCGGGAACATTCTAGAAGGTCCCGAATGTCCGACTCGAGGAGGGAAGGGTACATGAATGTGTCATTGTAAGTTGGAATGATTGCATCATGTACTAAGTGTTCTCGCTGTCCAAAATAAAGGGTTTATTTAAATCCTAAATTGAAAAGTCAAACGGCTAGTTTGAAAGTCAAGCGGCAATTTTGGAAAGTGGAAAGAGGAGGAAGAGGAGGCAGAGTTGGGGAGGATTCCTCCTCCCAAGTGGCGCCCACCCCAAGGCCGAGTTGGGGAGGGACTCCACCTCCCCTTGGCCTGCCCTCCCACCTATAAAGGGAGGCGGGGCCTCCCTCGACACACAAGTTCCTATCCTCTAATCTAAACCCTAGACCTAAACCCGGTTTAGAGCTATTTCGTTTAGAGCCTTCTAATTGGTTTAGAGCCCTCTAATTGGTGTGTCTAATTACTAGACCACTAATAGCCTCTCTCATAAGCTCCACCATACTACCGGCTTAAGGCGGCCTCGGGATTTCCCTCTACCTCCCGTACCACGTCGTTGTCTTTGGAATCGCGAGGAGAGTGCTACAACCTCCGCTGCCTGGAACAAGGGAGAGGAAGGTCTTCCGAAAATCGAACGTGTGACCAAGCTGGAGCTGCTGGAACGTATTTGGAAGGATCGTCACGCGATCTTGAGATCGGAAAGAGTGCGACTACATCACCCACGAGAATCGCTCTCGTTAAACACTTTGGAATCTTCGAGGTGAGTTATTCCATCGACTCGTTCTGCAATCTAGTAGATAGATCTTGGCTTGTTTGTTTGTATGCGATAGAAAATTTTTGTTTTCCATGCTACGAACCCCTACAATGTCAGAGCCGTGTCTATATGTAGATCACAGACGAGTAGAACACAATGGTCATTGTGGGCGTTGATGCTTTGTTGTAGATTGCTTTTGTGTACTTTGCATCTTGCGGTATGTTGGGATGAAGCGGCCCGGCTAACCTTACATGACATCGTTCATGAGACTTGCTCCACGTTTGACATGCAACTCGTATTGCATAAGTGGCTTTATGGGTGCTGTTTCTCCTAGCATAGTAAAGATCCAATTTACAACGGGTAATCAACAATGCTAGTATCAATGTTGTGGTTCTTGTTCGTAAGTTAGAGCGACACTTATGGAAAGCCCCAAACCACGTAAAATATGCAAAGAAAGTAGAGGCGTCTAACTTTGTTTTGCGGTGTGCAATGATGTGATATGGCCATGATTGTGATTATATTTGATGTATGCAATGTTCCTTATTGTAAGTTGGCAACGCGAGAGCCATATGGTTGTCTTTAATTTACTAAGACCTGCGTGTCTATTCAATATAGTTGTAATAGTTGAAGCTGGTGGAAGACAACCATGAAGAAGCCATTGACCTTGATGCTATGGGTGATGATGGAGATCATGTTCGTGCTTGAAGATGGAGATCGGAAGCACAAAGAAGAAAGCCCATATCATATCACATATTATGAATTGCATGTGATGTTAATCCTTTATGCATCTTGTATTGCTTAGTAGACGACGGTAGCATTATAAGATGATCCCTCTTGCACATAAATATCAAGTTCTAAAGTGATCACCATTAGTATGCACCGTTGCCAAAAGCTTGCTTGGAAGCACCACGTGATGATCGGGTGTCTTTGATTCCATGGTGAATACAACGTAAGCAAGCCAGATTTGCTTATGCGGAAGCTAAGGTTTGATCTTGACGAGCCTAGCATGTACGTAGACATGGCCTCGGGAACACGGATCGCGAAAGGTAAAGCATGAATCATATAGTAGATATGATGAACATGATGATTGTTCGCCATTGAAACTATATCAACTCTCGTGATGATCGGTGTTGATGTAGTGGATTTGGTTGTGATCACTAAAACAATGTGAGGGATGTTGTTTTGAGTGGGAGTTCACCTAGTTTAATTTCATTAATTAATTTGAACTCAATTTTTTATTTACTTAGTCTAAACTTTTTCAAATATGTTGTAGATCAATGGCGCCCTACCATCAATTTTAATGCTCCTAGAGAAAGAAAAGTTGAAAAACAATGGAAGCAACTTCATGGATTGGTTCCGCAATTTGAGATTGTCCTCATACCGGTAATTTGACCTATGTCTTTGGATGCACGCTAGGTGACCCACTGCACTGATGCTACCGATGAAGTAAAGAATGTTTACCTCGCTCGGAAGAATCAGTACTCCATAGTTCAATGTGCTATCTTGTATGGTTTAGAATCGAGCTTCGTAAAAGGTTTGAAGAGTCGATCCATATGATATTGTCGAGGATCTCAAAATAATCTTTGAGACCCATGCGGCAATTGAAAGTTATGAAGCTTCAAAAGTTCTTTAACTGCAAGATGGAAGAGGGTAGCTCCAAGTGAGCATGTGCTTAAGATGTCCGGGCACGCAAATAAACTTCAAAGTTTGGGTATAGTGATTCCTAATACTTTGGGGTTTACCGCATCCTCAATCACTACCACCAAGTTACAAGAACTTTGTGATGAACTACAACATGCAGAACATGAACAAAGAGTTGCCAGAACTATTTGCTATGTTGAAATCTGCAGAAGTGGAGATCAAGAAAGAGCACCAAGTGTTGATGGTCAATAAGACCACCAAATTCAAGGAAGGCAAGTCTAAGCAAAAGGGACACTTCAAGAAGGGTGGTAAGAAAGCTGACACGCCGACGAAGAGGACCAAGGCTAGACTAAAGCCTGATACTGAATGCTTTAACTGCAAGGGAGTAGGTCACTGGAAGCGGAATTGCCCAAAGTACTTGGCGGATTTGAAGAACGGCAACATCAAGAAGAAAGGTATATCTGATATACATGTTATTGATGTGTATCTCACTAGTATTCGTAGTAGTGCCTGGGTATTTGATACTGGTTCGGTTGCTCATATTTGTAACTCAAACAGAGCTGCGAATAAGCGGAAGCTAGTGAAGAACGAGGTGACGATGCGCTGAGGAAGCGGATCAAAGGTTGATGTGATCGCGCGACACGCTACCTCTTCATCTACCATCGGGATTAGTTTTATACTTAAATAATTGTTATTTGGTGCTGCGTTGAGCATGAACATTATATCGGGATCTTGTTTATTAAGTAGGCGGTTACTTGTTTAAATCCGAGAATAATGGTTGTTCGATTTATATGAGTAATATGTTTTATGCACATGCACCTTTGATAGATGGTCTATTCTTGTTGAATCTCGATAGTGGAAATACACATATTAATAACATTGAAGCTAAACGATTGAAATCAAGCGATAACTCGACCTATATGTGGCAATCGCGCCTTGGTCACATTGGGTGAAGCGTATGAAGAAACTCCATTCGATGGACTTCTTGAATCACTTGATTTTGAATCACTTGAAAGATGCGAAGCATGTCGATGGGTAAAATGACTAAGACTCCATTTTCGGTATAATGGAGCGAGCTACGACTTATTGGAAATCATACATACCGATGTGTGTGGTCCAATGAGTGTAGCATCGCCATGATGGTTATCGTTATGTTCTTACCTTCACGGATGACTTGAGTAGATATGGGTATATCTATTTCATGAAACATAAGTCCGAAACTTTCGAGAAGTTTAAGGAGTTTCAAAGTGAGGTAGAGAATCAACGTAACAAGAAGATTAAATTTCTACGTTCTGATCGTGGAGGTGAATATCTAAGTTACGAGTTTGGCGAGCATTTGAAGAAATGTGGAATACTTTCGCAGTTGACACCGCCGGGAACACCACAACAGAATGGTGTGTCTCGAGCGTCGTAATCGAACTCTCTTAGATATGGTTCGTTCTATGATGTCACTTACAGATTTACCACTATCATTTTGGGGTTATGCATTAGAAACAGCCGCATTCACTTTAAATAGGGCACCGTCTAAATCCGTTGAAACGACACCGTATGAATTATGGTTTGGGAAGAAACCTAAATTGTCGTTCCTTAAAGTTTGGGGATGCCTATGTAAAGAAGTTACAGCGGACAAGCTTGAACCCAAAGCGAAAAATGTGTCTTCATAGGATACCGAAGGAAACTATTGGGTATACCTTCTATCATAGATCCAAGGCAAAATCTTCGTTAAGAATGGATCCTTTCTAGAGAAGGAATTTCTCTCGAAAGAAGTGATTGGAAGGAAAGTAGAACTCGACGAGGTTGTCGAACCTTCTCTCGAAATTGCGAGTAGCGCAGCACCGGAAGAAGTTCCTGTGGTGCCTGCACCAATAAGAGAGGAAGCTAATGATGGTGATCATGAAACTTCGGTTGAAGTTGCTACAGAGCCTCGGAGGTCAACGAGAAATCGTCACCTCCATTGGTATGATTCCGTTATGAATGTCATTTTGGTGGACAACACCGATGACCCCGAGACATATGAGGAAGCGATGATGAGCCCAGATTCCAATAAATGGCAAGAAGCCATGAAATCCGAGATTGGATCCATGTACGAAAACCAAGTATGGACTTTGGTGGACTTACGGATGGTAGGAAGGTCGAGAACAAATGGATTTTCAAGAAGAAAACAGATGCTGATGGTAATGTTACTGTCTATAAAGCTCGACTTGTCGCAAAAGGGTTTCGACAAATTCAAGGAGTTGACTACGATGAGACTTTCTCACCGGTATCTAAGCTCAAGTCTGTGAGCATTATGTTAGCAATCACGCATATTATGATTATGAGATATGGCAGATGGATGTCAAAACAGCATTCCTCAATGGAGACATTGATGAAGAGTTGTATATGATGCAACCCAAAGGTTTTGTCGATCCTAAAGATGCTAACAAGGTATGCAAACTTCAACGGTCCATCTATGGATTGAAGCAAGCATCCCGAAGTTGGAATCAACGTTTTGATAAGGTAATCAAAAGTTTTGGTTTTATACAAACTTATGGAGAAGCTTGTATTTACAAGAAAGTGAGTGGGAGCTCTGTAGCATTCTTAATACTGTATGTGGATGACATATTGTTGATTGGGAATGATGTAGACCTTCTTAATAGTGTCAAGGAATATTTGAATAATAGTTTTTCAATGAAGGATCTTGGCGAAGCAGCTTACATATTAGGCATAAAGATTTATAGAGATAGATCGAAACGTCAAATATCGTTGTCACAAAATACATATTTGGACAAAGTTCTAAAGAGGTTTGGAATGGAAGATAGCAAGAAAGGGTTCTTGCCCATGTTGCTATCGACCTTGAGTAAAACTCAAAGTCCGACATCGGCAAGATAGAGAAAGGATGAGTAAGACTCCCTATGCCTCAGCCATAGGATCTCTAATGTATGCCATGCTATGTACTAGACCCGACATCGCATATGTCGTTAGTCTAACTAGCAGATATCAAAGTGATCGAGAGTGGATCATTGGACAATGATCAAAACATCCTTAAGTACTTGAGAAGAACTAAGGATATGGTTCTTTCTTATGGAGGTGATGAACATTCGTTGTTAATGGTTACACCGATGCTAGTTGGAACACCGATCCGGATGATTCTAAATCACAATCTGGATACGTATTTATTTTGAATGGTGCAGCAGTTAGCTGGAGGAGTGCAAAGCAAAGCGTTGTGGCGAGATCTTCAACTGAATCGGAATACATGGCTGCTTCGGAGGCTTCACAAGAAGCGATATGGATGAAAGAGTTCATTACAGAGCTGGGTGTGGTTCCAAGTGCGCTGGACCCAATGTCTATCTACTGTGATAACATGGGCGCCATAGCCAATGCGCAAGAACCAAGGTCACACAAGAAGCTGAAGCATATCAAGCTACGTTTTCACGCTATTCGAGAACATGTCCAGGATGGGGATATAAAGATTTGCAAAGTACACACAGATCTGAATGTGGCGGATCCGTTGACTAAACCTCTCCCGAGGGCAAAACATGACCAACACGAAACTGCCATGGGTGTTCGGTATATTACCATGTAATCTAGATTAGATGACTCTAGTGCAAGTGGGAGACTGTTGGAGATATGCCCTAGAGGCAATAATAAATATAGTTATTATTATATCTTTGTGTTTATGATAAATGTTTATATTCATGCTATAATAGTATTAACAAGGAAACATTAATACTTGTGTGAATTGTAAACTTAAATTGAAGTCCCTAGTATAGCCTCTATACTTCACTAGCTTGTTGGTTGATTGATGATTGTGGTTTCCCTATCATGAACATTGAGATGTTATCAACAACAAGATCATATCATTAGGAGAATGATATGGTGGACATACTCCTATAGATAAGCGTAGCATAAAGATCAAGTCATTTCAATAGTTTAATTGCTATATGCTTTCTGATACATAGTAACCTAATTCCTTCGACCATGAGATCATGCATATCACCTTTCTTTGGATGGATGCTTTGATGTCATCAAACACCACACCGTAATGTGGTGGCTATAAAGGTGGCATTGAGTGTTCGGAAAGTATTGGTTGAAACACATGGATCAAGAGTGGGATTTGTCCATCCACATGACGGATAGATATTCTCTGGGCCCTCTCGGTGAAATGTCATCCAATTAGCTTGCAAGCATGTGACTGGGTCACAAGGGATCACATATCACGGGAACGAGAAAAGAGTACTTATCAGTAACGAGGTTGAACTAGGTATGCAGAGATACCGATGATCATAACCTCGGATAAGTAAAATATCGTGAGACAAAGGGAAATTGGTATCGTATGTAAGTGGTTCATTCGATCGCAAAGTAATCGTAGAAATATGTGGGATCCATATGAATTTCCAGATTCCTCTATTGGTTATTGTTCGAGAAGTGTCTCGATCATGTCCGCATAATTCACGAACCGTAGGGAGACACACTTAAGGATTGACGTTGTTTGAGTAGTTATGGTATTATGAGAAAGAGACCGAATGTTGTTCGAGTCTCGGATGGGATCCGGATATCACGAGGTGATCCGGAATGGTCCGGAGAATAAGATTCATATAAGGAAAGTCCCGTTGGAGTTGGGGAATGGTTCCGTGTTTTCATCGGGAACATTCTAGAAGGTCGGAATGTCCGCACTCGAGGGGGAAGGGTACATGAATGTGTCATTGTAAGTTGGAATGATTGCATCATGTACTAAGTGTTCTCGCTATCCAAAATAAAGGGTTTATTTAAATCCTAAATTGAAAAGTCAAGCGCTAGTTTGAAAGTCAAACGGCAATTTTGGAAAGTGGAAAGAGGAGGAAGAGGAAGCCGAGTTGGGGAGGATTCCTCCTCCCAAGCCGGCCCCACCCCAGGCCGAGTTGGGAGGAATCCTCCCTCCCCTTGGCCGGCCTCCCACCTATAAAGGAGGGGCAGGGCCTCTCCCCGACACACACAAGTTCCTATCCTCTAATCTAAACCCTAGACCTAAACCACGGTTTAGAGCTATTTCGGTTTAGAGCCTTCTAATTGGTTTAGAGCCCTCTAATTGGTGTGTCTAATTACTAGACCACTAATAGCCTCTCTCATAAGCTCCACCATACTCGCACCGGCTTAAGGCGAAGCCTGGGATTTCCTCTACCTCCCATTACCACGCCGTTTGTCTTAGGAATCGCGAGGAGAGTGCTACAACCTCCGCCTCTTTGGAACAAGGGAGAGGAAGGTCTTCGTCAGTCGAACGTGTGACCGATCAAGGGAGCGCTGGGAACGTGGCGCTGGAAGGATCGTCTACGCGATCTTGAGATCGGAAAGAGTACGACTACATCACCCACGAGAATCTGCTCTCGTTAAACACTTTGGAATCTTCGAGGGTGAGTTATTCCATCGACTCGTTGCTGCAATCTAGTAGATAGATCTTGGCTTGTTTGTTTGTATGCGATAGAAAATTTTTGTTTTCCATGCTACGAACCCCTACAAGTCATTGGTCGACCGCACGAACTGAATCAGCTGCCACGCTGCCACCACATCCCGAATTAGTTCCCAGATCTGGAGATGGAGGGGATCGGTAACCACCAGGCCGGCGTGTACTTCGTGGAGAGAAGTAGCAGAAGAAGGTCAGCCTCACCGTCGCGGCGACGCATCAGGAGGAACCAGTGGCCATCCTCCCGGATGAGTGCCATAAATGGAACGGGCGGACCTCGCCGCCGACGAGCGCGGGCATCCATGCCGCATAGAGGAAGGCCGGAGAGGAAATGGAGAAGTCACGAGAGACCGGGCTTGCTCGTCCATGACAGTGGCCTGTAGTGTCCCAGCTAGGGTTCGCAGGCGCTGTGTCGAGATCCATATCGACGAGGACAGATTGGGCAAGGGTGTAGTGCTGGATCGTGTCTTGAATGGTAAGAGAGGTGCGTTGAGGAGAGGAGGATAGGGCGGTGGTGCTGTGGATCCATCGGAGGAGAAGAGCGAGGGGAGAGAAAGACCGGAGATGGGCGTGGTGTGGCGGCGGGGGAGAGATAAGGGTTAGGGTTAGAGGATAGAGGGGTCATGGAGGCGGGGACTTTGGTGTGTGCGCCAAATATTTGCCACTATGCGCGCGCTGGATGCCAGGTCATCGATCCACAACAAGTTTCCATACTTCACCATGCATCCGTTCATTATGTTTACATCCAAAGGCTAATATTGACCTTCTCTTATATCTTGATCTGTCTAGCAATTATGACGATTTTGTCCATAGAAATTACGACGTTTTTTCACGAAATCGTCATAGTTTAATAAGGATTTGGCCCGCCCAAACAACCTACGACCATCTGATGTAGAATCGTCATAAATCTATGACGATTTTATTTACGGTCACTACCAAAACGTCATAGTTTGACACATTCCTTGTAGTGATGCATCAAAGGAATACTAACGACGTTACTATCCTCAAATATTGAGCCAACGTTTTGGGTCTGGAAATATGTGCTCCCTATATCAAAAGGGGAGATAATTAACGGTGGATATGCTATGCGCACCTATTCCTGTGTGTATCTGGCTATTTTGCACATATATATATATATATATATATATCGACACGGATTTGCTAAACATAGGCGTAGCGATGCATAGGCTTAGGTCCGTTGGATAAAGAGATCACATGTAATGCTACTTTAGATGTTAGTTGCTGGCTCTTGGAAGTACTAACGGGTTTCTAATGGCGGTTGCACCACACCGTCTGTGTACATGCATGCAATGCCTAGGGTCTCGAGCAAACCCTATTTTTTTAGCTCGCTGTTTGGCAAAGAAACTTTGAGCATCTAAAATGGAAAGATAAAGTGAACAAGGCTTAAAATTAGTTCTGCATACAAACGTTTCGTGCTATGCAAACCCTAGTGAAAGTAGCATGTAAAGTAGCTAGGAATTGCTAAACACAGGGGAGCAGGTGCATGCAAAATGCTTCATACTAGGCAAACCCTAGTGAAAGTTTGTGGTAGTATGCAAACCCTAGCTTTTCATCTAAGTGGTTTAGTATCTTATATTTTTGGCGGGAGAGAGCTACTTCTCGTGCGGAACCTGGGTGAAAGTTTTTTGTGTTTTCCCGCCACATGGTACTATGCTACTCTATAAAAGATAGAAGACACTCTTAGAGAAAACAATACATAAAGTGAAAAAATGTTAAGTTCTGCATGCAATAGCTACCTAAAAGGAATAGGGATTATCTAAGGCTTATTTGGGTTAGGGTTACAACACGAAATAAGGTTTGACTCAAAAAGGAATAGCTACTTAAAAGGAATAAGGCTTATTTGGGTTAGGGTTACAAAACAAAAATAAGGCTTACTTGGGTTAGAGGTTTGCTTCTGTAGTACATTAGGGTTTGACTCAAAAACGCCTGAAATCAGATAAGCTTTGTTTGCTCGGTTTTCGTGAAGTAACGGCGTTACTACCCATCAAATGAGAATCTAACGTTTTGGTTCAGGAAACATGTGCTCCCTATATCAAAAGGGGAGAGAATCAACGGTGGATAGGCTATGCGCAGCTATGCCTGTGTTTAGCTGGCTATTTTCCATATATATATTGGCCTAATCAAACATAGCTAGGTTACTAAGCTTCCTCCTTGTCACAGAGGAGATGTCGATGATATCCTCATCGGTGCTTGATGCATGTGCATCGTCGGAGCCTTCGCCGCCCTCTCCAAAACTTGATGCCTCTACATCGTCGAAGCCTCCTCCATCATCCCAGATCCTGATGCCTCAACGTCATTGGTTGTGGTGACCCAGCATACCACTGCATGATGTAGTACACTATAGTCGTGGACATAACACCAATGAAACACCGTTCCACTAGTGTTACATCCCTTAGAGTGGTATAACAGAAACATAGTAGGTCCAAGACATGACTATAGGTTACAACTCGAATCTTTACAAAAGATCCAGAAAACACTCTAGGTTAGAGAGATAAATAAACTTCTTACAAAGAAGAATCAGTAACAACTCTTAAATAACATACTAATAGACTAGTATCTAAGGGTGTGTTCGGTTCCGGAACCAAGTGGAATAGAACGAAACCATTCCACACCTAGAGCCAATTCTTGTGTTCGGTTGTGGAATGGAACGGAACCGAGTGGTTCCTCGGAAGGGAATATTCCCCATATGCGGAATGCACCCATTCCACCGATTTGGTGGAATATGGTGGAACGGTTGTTAATTAGCCACCGTTAATTACAAAGCACTCCAATAATCCAGCCGAAAAATAATTAGCCGTTGTTAATTATGATTTTGAGATTAAAAATACCATTTGCAACTGTTAATTATGATTTTGAGATAAAATGTTAAGTTTAACCTCATTTCATTCTGACCTCCAAATTTCCTCAACCGAACAAAAATAATGTTAATAATGATTTTGAGATTAAAAAAGTTATTAGGTGTTGTTAATTACTATTTTGAGATTAAAAAGGACATTTGCCACCGTTAATTACGATATTGAGATAAAAAATTAACTTTAACCTCATTCTGTTCTGCTCTCCACTTCCCCCAACCGAACAAAAAATGAAACCATTCCGTTCCTCCTTCTTATCCAACCCGAACATAGGGATGGAACCATTCCATTCCATCCTCTGGAATGGAACCTTTCCATTCCATTCCACTTGGTTCCAGAAACGAACACACCCTAAACTATCTGGCTTGCAAATGCTGCTATTGCATTGCTCTACAGAAGTAGGTTCTGTTGCTAGATATTATACTCCTATCTAATTAGTAACGTATTCTTCACTTTAGTTGATGTATATGTTGTCTTCATTGACATCTTTGAAGATCTTGAGCTTTTGATGATGATTCCTTGAGCATGAGTTGATGTAGACGTCGTCTATATTGGCTTCCGAATCTAGCAAGGGTTAAGAAGGTACAGTTGAGTACAAGCATACTCAACAAGTTCACTAAAAAGGAGCGTTTGATGCATTATCTACAGCCACAGACCGTAGGTCATAGGCTATGCAGGTTTTTGTAAATATTTCTTCAAAGATTGCTTTTATTCCGAAAAGCTATGTCCGCCAGCCTTCACAAGTTTACCAGGACTTTCGTGGAGTTCCTTTCCTGCAGCGTTCGCATCTCCTTCCCGGAACAGGGAGTAGCATGTCACATTTTTTATACTCTGCAGAGGTGCGTTACTTTACCCATGAGAGATCAAATCCTTGTTGCACAACTGGATAGCTTACCCATCCACACTTTCTATGGTGTAGGGCCTAGTAGATGATCTAAGTCAATTACTGCCCTTCTTCGCGACCCCGCATGCCCCCTTGGTGTACGCCATGCCCACATATTGGATTATAGCAATGAACAATACATACCGTTCAGATGCTATAAATACTATGAGACGTTGAGGGATCCCACCCTTATGCTATATACTCCTCCACATATTATAACACACGCTCCAAGGAGTTCATCCACGGCATGGGCATCCGGCGACATACAAAAGGAAGAAGATCCACCTGACTTCTCCGTCACATTCCAAATCTCGTGGTTAACGCGTATTATATGACGCAAGAATCACATACGATATTGGTTGTTAAGTTCTATATAATATGTTTCTTTACCACCAGAACTCTCATAGTAGGTTATTACCTCTTGGTAAATAACCCATATTACGAGTGAGGAAGACGACGAATAGGGAGGCTGAAATGGTACGGACCGGGAGTGGGCTACGCATGGGCCAGGTGGGCTGCAGCAAAGTGAGCAAGGAGGCTGGTGTTGCACGCGAGCGTCGGATTGGGAGAAGAGAGAATGGGCCATGGGCCAGAGATTGTATCCCTCTGTTTTTCCTCCTTCTATCTTTTTTATATTCTATTTTCACAAAACCTTTTCAACGATTAATTTTTTAAGGTTTAAATTATCTATAATTTTTTAAGACATAAATAATATTGTAGAGATTAATTATAATCAACTCTCCCTACACTTCTTGTAGTGTTTTCGAAATGCATAATTATATGAAGGGTTCATTTAATTAAATAGTATTATTAGAAATTAGGGTTCTAGGGTGTTTGGTTTATTACTTTAAGAATTTTCTATAGAAGGTTTTTCACTTCTACTTGGACTAATGGAATTTGAAGTTTTAAATAATCGATTATGGCCATATAATATTTTATAGATGACCCCATACAATAATAATTAATGGTGGTTTTACGCATTTTAATACAACTATTGAAAACCCACTTGTTTTAGAGGGTTTAAGATTGTTCTTTTTGGATAACCTTTTGTAGTTGAATAAAGATAGAGGATGATTTCACTATCATAGAGGAATTAGGCAGAAGATTTAATATAGAGTAGTTTACACCAAGTATTACTTAGGTAATGTAAGTGACTTGCATGTCATGTAGTAATTGTTTAGGGTTTAGAGGAGTGATATAGACATGGATTTTGATATGGATTGATATAGTCTTGGTTAATAGCTTCTTAGTAATTCCTACCTTTCCTACTTCATAACTCTTTATTCCTACTTAAGGAATTCATTTTCTTGATATACTACTGCTTCACATCTTAACAAGATAGACTTACTTTATATATATTCCCTCACTGATACTTCTCTACTTAAATCCATTTGTAAATCCAATGAGCTTGACAATAAAGCTCAACATGATCTCCTCATAGAGATACTCCCACTTCTAGAATACTTCTAATGAATCCAACTTCATTTGAGTGCTTACTCTCTTCCTTTATAAATTACTTAGTAATATCACCTATGAATCTCAAAAGCTTGTCACTAAAGCTTTTCATATACTTCTCATATTTATACTACCTTATCTCTAACTGCTAATGATGACTTCCAATCCATCAATTAGTTTCTTTTTTACTTCACCCATAATTTCCTTTATCACCCATCACTAATATTCCTCCAATAAATGTCTATAGTAACTCCTACTTGACCTCAAGAGTTTACTATTCTCTAAGAGGAATAATACTACTTTTATAACTCAATGTTGCTCTAGTATGAAATTGATCATACTATCTTAACTTTAATTACCTTTAGTAACTCATACTCCAACGTCCTAATACACTTATATGACTTGTCATGACTAACCTAGGTTAACATATCTATACTAGTATTTAATCATGTTCTATCCACCAATGTCACTTAGGAATCATATAATAAATCATTCTTAGAGACTTAAGAATGATCATTTATGGATTAGATTTCCAGTTGGCTAATCAAGGCTTTCATTAACACAACATTACAGTTGTATTATAATTATCTTCTTAGAATTTCCTTTTGACTAAGAGGTATTATTCAATGTCTATGTCTACTTGATCCAATAAGATTACTCCTTGGTAACTTATATCTTCAGTATTCATCCTTATGATCCTCTTCTACCAACACATATCTTTATTTAAGATAACTCTTCTATTCCATTCAGGGTGAGTTAACTCCATCAATTATCATATTGATTTGATTATCTTCAAACACTCCCATCCTATAGATGGTACCTAAAACTAGCATTCTACCTACCTCTTCTTTCTTCTTTCTCTAAAGTCTTTAAAGTGAATGTTATGATAAGGATAAGAGTTAATAGATCAAGAATTGTCGAGGCTAAGAATTGATGAATCAATAGTTTATTACTCAACATTGATATTCAACAGATATTAGAACATGGTTCAATAGAGATGATAAGGATTAGTATGGAAAGAAGGATATGTGGTGAAGGGTCTTGACTTGGTTTCCTTCCTACTCAACATAAACCAAAGAGTTAAAGGTTTAAGAACTACCATGATGCTCATGGTAGGAATGGATAAGAATAAGATAGATCAAATTTAGTTATTGAATTATTGTTACTTGAGTTATATACTTAACTTGATATATATATGAGTTGTTGTAATGTATACCATGATATGATCTCTAAAATATCTGGTATTTATCATTATGTAATGTGTTGTGATTCAACTTTACCAAAATAAGGTTTTAGCAAAGGTCACATTGAAACTTATCGTAGTCAACTTGATGATCTACTTCAGTTCCATCAAGTTGAGAGAAGATTCAATCACTTTGATAAGTTTTATTCAAAATCACGAAAATTATTCAGATTTTCTATGCATGAATACAATACACACATATGTTTAGCTTATTTCTAAGATCTAATGATGGGATATTACATCGGTTAAAGGCTTGCTTGTGCCTAATGACATGCCCAATTCCTAGACGGCCTCGCGCTTTGCCGTGACGGCCATCCAAATCGCCGCAATCTCGTCGAACCTGCTGCATGGAAACTACAGACACGTCGCTGCGCGGTTGGCCTTCTTCTTACCATTGTTCTTGGGCGCAACCATGCATGCACCTGGTCATCGCAGAGTGTCTCGAAGGACTCCTCCACGACGCGATGCACCTCTTCTTCATCACGCCATGCCGACGCGATGGAGTCCTCCACCAACATGTGCTCCTACTAGTCCTCCACCAATAGCCTGTCCAGCCCATCCACCTCAGTACCATGCTCCTCCTCCAAATCAGACCCCGTGAGGTCGATCACCCTTCCCCTAGCACTATGTTGTGATAAATGCTCCTCTCGCCATCCGATGGCGCGAGGTCGATGTACCCAGGAGTGGATTCGTAGGGAGGCATGGTGTCGATGAGAGAGGCTGTTGACGGAAATATTACGTGACACATTTTATAGACGAGGGGAAATGGCGCGAGCAATTTGAGACTTCGCATTTTGAACGAAAACGTTGAAGCGACAAGAAATGAAACAATCAAATTATTCACAAACGATAACAAAGAAAACGTTTGTGATTTTCATCACAAACCATGTATGATGCAGAACATCCAAAAAAAATTCCATAGATCACCATCAGTGATAGAAAAACATCGCAAACGGTTTACTGACGTTGAACTGTGTGCCAAATTATACGTGAAAAGTAATCTACTTCTCATCTTGTAGTTGGAAGGAGAGGTTTTGGCTTCGCTGGCAGCAACGATATTGCCGGCCTTCGCTATGTGCTCTCTGTCTTCTTCGCGTTTCTTCTTGGCGAAGTACTCTAGTAGCCTCAACTGCTTTTCAAACATCTTCTCCTCCTTCTCCTCCTCGACCTTTTGCTCAGCCTTCTCCCACCATTCGAGCTACGGAGAATCATCTTTGGGAGTTGAAGTCACCATGTCATCGTCGTCCTCTAAATTGACTTTGCAGCTGTCGTCCGCGGAGGTCCGGTCAAAATACAAGGGGGAGGAACAATTTTCCCACAAATTCCTAGTTTTTAATTTTCTAAACTATACAACAACTTACATAAGTTACACAAAAGACTAATATTCTTAAATTACAAATCGGTAATATCGAAGCCCACGTAGTCATGACACACATCATACCAGCTAAGTATATATAGTTGTTCCATGCATTATTATTTTTTTGGAAATGAGCGCATTTATTAACATAAAATGTTTAATGATTATACCTTGCCTTTGCATAACTAAGATGCACACAGACACACGTCCGACCGAACTAGAGAAAATAGAAAGATAGGAATTACAAAAATCACAATGAAAGAAATGTCTCTAATCTAAGATAGATCAATCCTCAAATGACACGGCCATCCATGTCGGGAGAAAATATCCCTCGCTGTGTCCTTCAATCGCGTACCTCCCTCCAGAAATAAGTCGCGAAACTCCATGCGTTAAAGAATAGTCCATGATTGGAGGATAGCCGTGGCTCTATAAATAACTTGCAGAGGAGAAGACATAATATTATTAAAAATCTTGTCATTTCTACGGAGTCATAGCGACCATATAATGGCAAGCGCTCCCACCCTAAACAAAGTTCTGTACTTATCAATGATTCGATGCAACCAATTACCAAAAACATTGGTTACTGAGCGTGGAGGAGATAAACCAGAAGCTATTTGGATGAATGACCATATAGAGCGAGCAAATTTGCAATGGAAGAATAAATGACGAATTGTCTCATCGTGATGACAAAAAACGCATTATGTACTTCCATGCCAATTCCTCTTTGCAAGATTATGTTTTGTTAGAACTACACCCTTACGTAGATACCATGCAAATATCTTCGTCTTAAGGGGTATTTTCATTTTCCAAATTTTACTATTGTCATCGATCGGGATATCAGGTTGGACCAAAGCTTTATATAGTGAGCCAACAGAAAATTTACCACTTTCTAGTAATTTCTATTTGAACACGTCAACACTGTTCGATAATTGTATAGTGGATAATCGTAATAGTAGATTGTTCCAAGATACCAGTCGAGGACCAATAAGACTTCTTCTGAAAGACACATTAGGAGGATTGTCTTCCATCACTATGGAAATTGTATTTCTTTGTGTCTAACGATCGAATATATAGCTGGATATTATTCGCGAAGAGTAATTTGGCCAAGTCACTTATCTTTCCTAAACCTAATCTGTGATCCATCCTTAATCTCGAAAGCACCAAAACGAAAGAAATGCTTTTTGGTGGCCATAAGCCCAACCCAAAAGTGTGAATCACCTGGTTTCCAAACCACTTGGGACACAGCTTTGGACCCTACATATTTCCTCCATAACAAGGTTTGCCACAAACCATCTTCTATAAGTAGTTGTTTCATTATAAACTAATTGACTCAATTTTGTCTAGATACGCATGTATCTAAACATGTTTTAGTGTAGATATATGCGTATCTAAACAAAGTTGGTTCAATTAATTTGGAGAAGACGAAATAATATTTTTTAACACTCTGTCTTTCTCTCTTGCCAAAGTAGCACGTACGAACAAAATCTAGTCTTTTCATCACACCTTTAGGAATTTTAAAGAAAGAGACAACCACTAGTGGAAACGAGGCTTTTCGTTGATCCTAGAAAAGGGCTTTAACACCGGTTTCTACGAACCGGTGTTAAAGGGGGGGCCGTACCAGCGTGGCCCGTGCGGCAAAAAGGAGCCCCCCTTTAACACCGGTTCATGCCACGAACCGGTGTTAAAGGACCTATGATGTTGTGAGCCCCTTTAACACCGGTTCGTGGCTTTAAACGGTGTTAAAGGGGAGGGGGGCTATATAAGACACCGCAGCCCACACCCCACTCTTCCATTTTTTTCACTATCTCATTTTGGAGCCTAGCAAGAGGGTATGAAGAGTGCTAGTTTGTGTTTTTTTCATATGCACAAGAGGTGTTCGGTGAAATGCCCGAGAGCTCAAAATAAGTTTTCTCGTTGCTCTTTCCTTCTCGGTCGAGGTCGGCAACTATCCTTTCATGTGTCATTGATGTACTATATATATAAATGGTCATTTCCCTATTAATTTTTGATATATACTACATATTAATGCAGATGAACCAGCAATGGATGTACAGTGACCGCCGCACTTCTGAGTACATTACGGGCCTCCAAAATTTCATCGTTGTGGCTAATGCAAACCGTGGTCACAATGGTTTTATGTGTTGTTCGTGTTCCCGTCGAACAAGAAAGACTACTCAAATACCAGAACCATTCACGCCCACCTGCTTCAATCCGGTTTCATGCCCAGCTATAATTGTTGGACCAAGCACGGAGAAAAAGGGGTTGTGATGGAAGACAACGAAGAAGAAGAGGATGATGACAACTATCATAATATGTATCCTGAATATGATGATACTGCAACGGGGGTAGATAATGAAGATCAAGAGGCAGCAGATGGGCCCGCTGATGACGATCTTGGTCGGGCCATTACTGATGCAAAGGAAGAATGTGAAACTGAAAAGGAGAAGGAGAAGCTGGAGCAGATGTTAAAGGATCACAAAACATTGTTGTATCCAACTTGCGAAGTTGGCCACAAAAAGCTAGGTACCACACTGGATTTGCTGCAATGGAAGGCAGAGAACGGTGTGACGACGGTAGCATTTTCAAAGTTGTTGGTAAAATGAAGAATCTTCTTCCAAGAAATAATGAGTTGCCGACGGTACATACCAAGCAAAGAAGGTTATGCGCCCTCTAGGATTAGGCGTGCGAGAAGATATATGCCTGCATTAATGACTGCATCCTCTACCACGGTGAGAAGTATGAGAATTTGGATGCATGCCGGTATGCACCTTTGCCTGTATAAGATCGACGAGACGATCCTGGCGATGTTGAGGGCGAGGCCCCTAGGAAGAAGGTTCCTGCCAAGGTTATGTGGTATGCTCCTATAATACCACGGTTAAAACGTCTCTTCAGAAATAAAGAGCATGCCAAGTTGTTGCGATGACACATGGAAGACCATAAGAAAGACGATGTTGAGACACCCGCTGATGGGTCACAGTGGAGAAAAGTCGGCGAGAGTACCGGACTTATACGTGGCGCAAGGAACTTAAGGTTTGGTCTAAGCTGACGACATGAATCCTTTTGGTGAGCAGAGCTGCAGTCACACAGACTGGCACGTGACTCTATGTATCTATAACCTTCCTCCTTGGTTGTGTATGAAGAGGAAGTTCATTGTGATGCCAGTGCTCATCCAAGGCCCGAGGCAACCCGGCAACGACATTGATGTGTACCTAAGGCCATTAGTTGAATAACTTTTACAGCTGTGGGCCAAACCAGGTGTACGTATGTGGGATGAGCACAAAGGGGAGCCATTTGACCTACGAGCATTGCTTTTCGTAACCATCAATGATTGGCCTGCTCTTAGTAACATTTCAGGGCAGACAAACAAGGGATACAATGCATGCACACACTGTTTAGATGAGACTGAAAGTGTATATTTGGATAAATGTAAGAAGGTTGTGTACCTAGGGCATCGTCGATTTCTTCCGAACCTGCATCCAGTAAGAAAGAAAGGCAAGCATTTCAAACGTCTGGCAGAACCCCAGAGGAAGCCTGTCCTCCGTACCGGTGAGGAGGTATTTGGTATGGTCAAGGACCTAGAAGTAATCTTTGGAAAAGGTCCTGGCAGTCTATCTGTTCTGAATGACGATGCCGGACACGCGCCCATGTGAAAGAAGCAATCTATATTTTGGGACCTACCCTATTGGAAAGTCTTAGAGGTCCTCTCTTCAATCGACGTGATGCATGTGACGAAGAATGTTTGCGTGAACCTGCTAGGCTTCCTAGGAGTGTATGGGAAGACAAAAGATACACCGAAAGCACGGCAGGACCAGCAACGTCTGAAATCCCCTGAAGAGCCTATGCATCCTGAGAACGAGAAGGGTAAACAATGCCACTTAACTCCTGCCAGCTACGCTCTTACCAAAGCAGAGAAGGAAATCTTTTTTGAATGTCTGAGCAGTATCAAGGTCCCGTCTGGCTTCTCGTTGAATATAAAGGGAATAATAAATATGGCAGAGAAAAAATTCCAAAACCTGAAGTCTCATGACTGCCACGTGATTATGACACAATTACTTCCGATTGCATTGAGGGGGCTTCTACCTGAAAATGTTTGAGTACCCATTGTGAAGCTATGTGTATTCCTCAATGCAATATCTCAGAAGGTAATCGATCTAGAAAGACTACCAGTGTTACAAACAGATGTGGCCCAATGTCTTGTCATCTTTGAGTTGGTGTTCCCACCATCCTTCTTCAATATTATGACGCATCTCCTGGTTCACCTAGTAGAAGAGATTGCCATTCTCGGTCCTGTATTTCTACACAATATGTTCCCCTTTGAGAGGTACATGGGAGTCTTAAAAAAATATGTTCATAACCGTGCTAGGCCAGAAGGAAGCATGTCCAAGGGCTATGTAACAGAGGAGGTCATTGAGTTCTGTGTTGATTTTATTCCTAACCTTAAGGCGATTGGTGTTCCAGAATCACGACATGAGGGGAGACTGCGTGGAAAAGGCACCCTAGGATGTAAAGCAATGATATGTAGGGATGGGCATTCTCTCAATCAAGCACACTACACGGTTTTACAAAGATCTATCTTGGTTGCCCCGTATATCAATGAACACAAGAATTTAATACGCCTCAAACACCCGGGGCAGTCTGATGAATGGATTATAAGTGAACACATGGCGAGTTTTGGCGGCTGGCTGCAAAGACTTCTCACGAATAACACCACTGTTGGGGATCAGTTGTACTTGTTGGCCAGGACACCATCTTCGACTATATGTACTTTCCAAGGATACGAGATAAATGGGAATACATTTTACACGATAGGCCAAGATAAAAAGAGCACCAACCAAAATAGTGGTGTCCGCTTTGATGCAGCAGAAGACAATGGGCAAAAGACCACGTATTATGGGTTCATAGAGGAGATATGGGAACTTGATTATGGACCTAATTTTAAGGTCCCCTTGTTTCGATGCAAATGGGTCAAACTAACAGGAGGATTAGTTGAGGTAGACAAGAAGTACAGAATGACAACGGTGGATCTCAACAATCTTATGAAGGTAGACAAGAACTTAGATGAACCATTCGTCCTAGCCAATGATGTGGCTCAGGTTTTCTATGTGAAGGACATGTCCTCCAGACCAAAAAAAAATAAAAAAATATGCAAACGAATACATCATATGATGAGCCAAAGCGTGACATAGTTCTTTCAGGGAAAAGAAACATCGTGGGAATCGAGGACAAGACAGACATGTCAGAAGATTATAATAAGTTTGATGAAATTCCACCCTTCACAGTGAAAACTGACCCAAGCATTCCGTTAAGTAAAGAAGATGCTCCATGGTTACGTCTGAAGCGATCATAAGGAAGGACATATGCCAAGAAGTTCATGCTCATATTATGTAACTCTAGTTCATGTCTTTCGCGGTTTGTGGCTTGACCGAAGGATATCTTTCGCGGTTTGTGGATTGACCGGGACTATATATAGGGGGGGCGGTTTTGTAGTCTCAGTTTTTAATATTAATAAATGTCTTGAGTGTTAGTCTTGTTTTGTGGCTGGAACGGGACTATGAGAAGAAGTTGTCCCGATTCATACTTACCATTAAGATCTGATCTCCAAACGCGCGTTGTCACATATTAGGGAGTGCCTCTATGACCAGTTTCTTGGAGATGCCGGAGGACTGGGCTCCGTCGGCATCTCCCTGAAACTGGCCGTAGTGGTGTCCCTGCTCTCGAAAACCATCTTACAGCTTGTAACTTCTCTAAGTAGATCAATACACCTCGGAGCTAACTAATTTCACATATTAGGGAGTGCCTCTATGACCAGTTTCTCGAAGATGCCAGAGGACTGGGCTCCGTCGGCATCTCCCTGAAACTGGCCATAGTAGTGTCCCTGCTCTCAAACTGGCTGGAGGACTGGACTCACAGGGATGCCTATTTATAGTACAAGTAGCTCGGCATAGTGGCGACACTTACGAAATAATGTCGACACTCACCCCTATTATTAGTGCTGACTCGTGTTTTATCCCGGTTGGTGTCTCCAACCGGGACTAAAGGTTCATCTTTAGTCCCGGTTGGTGACACCATCCGGGACAAGGTACACGCTGCACGACATAATGTCGACACTCACCCCTATCATTAGTGTTGCCTGGCCCAGCCCGAAATCCCTCCAACCGTCCCATTTTTAGAACAATGTCATATTTCTTCTGTTAACAGTATATGTATTAAATGAGCCATTTTTCTTCCTTCTATTTCTTCCCTCCATTTTTCTTCCCGCCATTTTTCTTCCCGCCATTTTTTCCCGCCATTTTTCTTCCCGCCATTTTTTCCCGCTAGTTCTTCCCGCCAGTTCTTCCCTCCAGTTCTTCCCGCCAGTTCACTATATATATATGTAGGGTTGGCCTCCATTGTCATTGCACATCTCTAGACTCATATCTGCAACCTCATCACTCTTTCCCATGGCTTCCACCGTAGAACTAACCCCCAGGGAGGCGGAGGCGCTTTGCGCCTCGAACTACCCCTGCCCGTCCATCGTGTCCCCGTCCCGGATCTCGAGCACCGGAGGCGTGCCGGTTCCTCCTGTCCCTCTAGGTGTGGCGCGCCGGATGGCCATCACGAACCACTACTACTTCGAGCTCACGCTAGAGCAGCGGAGGAATCCCAGATGACATCCCGACTATTTCCCTACTTGGGAAGCCTTCTTCGTGGATCGGCGTGAGAGGGCGCTCGCCAGGCGCGAGGAGGATGGCCCACCTCCTCCGAACTTCAACGAGGCCGGCCGTCGGCTATGGTGGCACGGTCGGACTCTCCAGAGCGTCATGGCCTATGACACTGCCGCCGACTCTAACCCCCGTCTGCGCTACCCTCAAGTCCAGCCCACGCGTACTCAGCCTTCAAGGTTCAATTACGGCGACCGGAGCAGTGATGACGGGCGAAGGCGAGTACGATTCTGATGGCGATTATTACAGGTGTAGGCAGGAGCATGACTGAATCACTCCAACATTCCGAAACAAGTTTGGCCGATTGTTACTTAATCTGGCCATGTATCTTAATATTCAGTTCTTTTATGTATCTTAATTTTCAGTCGTGCTTTATGTAACTTACTATTAGTTGCATTCTGTATTTTAATTCCAGTTCTATCTCCTTCACAAAATGACCTATCTCATTCGAGGTTTCTTGGCTTTCGCGTCAAATGACCAATGTTATGGCTAGAATCAAGGCATAGTTTGTGATAATATGGCCATATTGTGCATACATGTGCATCATGGCATGGCAAACAATGTTACAAGAGGAAGTTTTCCTTTTTATCGCACCAAAAAGGCATTTTCTATTTTCCGAGCATAAAAAACGGACGGTTTTGTGAAGCAACCACCAAATGGCTAATTCAAAAAACCACCAACACATTTTACAAAAAAATACTAGACCACCTTATATGGACAATGTACCAACAGGGGGTTCTGAAACCTTTCCGTCCACCTCTGGTGAAAAAGACAAATTCCTTCCGAATCGGTAGGAAGTGGGTCAGGTATGAACTACAGGTACATGATACGATGCTCATGATTTTTTACAAAAATCATTTTTAGGTTCACAATATGATATTTTATCAAAAATCCAATGCAAGTTGAGCGAGGTTTGGCCCCGAGCTAAGAATCTTCATGCCCGTTGTTCGACAAAGTTTGACGATAGTTTAAAACGGGGATAAAAAAATAAAAAAAGATCGAAACAGTGCGAAACCTTCGCGTGGTGTTATATTATGTGACATAGTTAGAAGGAAAAAATCTCAAACTTGGTATATTGATTATGTCTCAAAAAAACCTTCACAAAATGACCTATCTCATTCGAGGTTTCTTGGCTTTCGGGTCAAATGACCAATGTTATGGCTAAAATCAAGGCATAGTTTGTGATAATATGGCCATATTGTGCATACATGTGCATCATGGCATGGCAAACAATGTTGCAAGAGGAAGTTTTCCTTTTATCGCACCAAAAAGGCATTTTCCATTTTCCGAGCATAAAAACGGACGGTTTTGTGAAGCAACCACCAAATGGCTAACTCAAAAAACCACCAACACATTTTACAAAAATACTAGACCACCTTATATGGACAATGTACCAACAAGGGGATCTGAAACCTTTCCGTCCACCTCTGGTGAAAAAGACAAATTCCTGCTGAATCGGTTGGAAGTGGGTCAGATATGAACTACAGGTACATGATACGATGCTCATGATTTTTTACAAAAATCATTTTTAGGTTCACAATATGATATTTTATCCAATGCAAGTTGAGCGAGGCTTGGTCAGATTCAAGTGTATACAAAAGATGCGGCATTTAAATATCCAATCAATTCAAAAATGTTAATACAAAAGATGCGGCATTAAAATATGATTTGCTCTAATAAAATAGGGTTAGATTCCTTTTTAGATGCTTAATATTTTTTATGTTCAAAGTTTTAGGATTTGACAATTTATTTTTGTTTGAATTGAATAATCAAAATTTATATGTAAGTGTTTTAATCATTTTGAAAAATTTCATCTAAAGTAAATATAAAATGTTTTTACATGAATGGATAGATATTATTTTTCTGAAAATTATGATATATTATTCATATTTTTCTGAGTTGAAATGAAAAAGATATGAATTTTCTAAATTCATATCCAATTTTTTGAATTAACAATGCCCTTTAATGCATGAAATAAATGCCCTTTAACACGGTTCTAGCCACTGGTGTTAAAGAAGGCGCATTATTTTGTTACAGACTTCTTTAACACGGTTCGTGGCTGGAAACCGTGTTAAAGAAATGTATGTAACTTAATCATCGCGCTTTAACACTGATTCAGCCCCGAACCGGTGTTAAAGGGGGGTATTAAATGCGTGCCTCCCCTTCCTTTCTTCCTCCCAGAGCCAGATCGAACCCGCCACGCAAAGAAAAACAGAGAGCAGAGCCGCCGGCGCCGTCCAGCCCGCTTAACACCGCCATCGCCACCGCCACGCCACACGCGGCGCCAGCCGCATGACGGCGGCGGTGCCTACAAGAACCCCACCGTCGTGCTCGTGGTGAGCTAGCAGACCTCCTGGTCTCCTCTGTTTCCTCCCTTTTGCGTTGCTGTCCCGATGAGCACCTTGCACGTACATGGAGCCGGCGGTGTGGAGCTCGTGCGGTGGCGCCCGACAGTTTTCAGTGGCGGCGACGCGTGCGGTCCTTGGTGTCTGGGCGGCGGGCGACGCCAGAGTAGTGGGGGATGGCCCAGGCCTAGGCGCGATATGGGGACGTCCTCCCCTCTCGGCTGCGGGGGCGGCCTAGGTGGGGTGCGAGCTCCGGTGGTGGCCATGGGGTGCGAGCTCACGCGTTATGCCAGCGATGTCGGGGTGTATGCATGGTCCTTGTCGGGTTGCAGGTATGTCCGCTGGCAACGACGGCACGGCGTCCCTCTCTTCGGCGATG
This sequence comes from Avena insularis, assembly GCA_023614405.1. Lineage (NCBI taxonomy): Eukaryota > Viridiplantae > Streptophyta > Magnoliopsida > Poales > Poaceae > Avena > Avena insularis. Next base: position 394,232,657 of record CM042695.1, read on the forward strand.
CGATGTGTCATTGGTCGTCGGAGTGGTGGCTAGAGTTCGCGGATGTCGGTGGCGGCCTTAGAAGGTGGACTGCGCGGGCAGCTCTTTGGCGAGCGTCATGGCTTCTCCCCTCGGTCTGGGGCCTATCTTGGGGACAACGGGCGGGGCAGAAGACGGGGAAAACCCTTTACCATAGGTCTCTAGGGCTGCCGATGGTGCTACCTTCTTCGTCACAGGGCTCCGGGTGAAAACCCTTTACCATAGGTCTCGTTGGTCGTTACCCTCTTGGGGGCGTCGTTGTGGAGCTCTGACTCATCCTGATCTTGGCTCATTGACTTCGGTGGCAAGTTTAGGTTCTCCGCGGTTTTTCTTGCTTATTTTGATCTGCTTTATAAAAGGGATATCCCCTCCACATTGTATCTAATCTGCCAAGTTGTTTGTCGTCGCTGCCATCGCTCCGATGACCATACTGAGGCGGCGCCGCCACTATAATGCTTGCCTCGGCCTCCTCTTTCGAACAACGCCCGTTTTAGGTAGGCCGCATCACGCTACCTCGCGCGCCCTAGGTCGCTCTCTCCTTGACCGCCGCCTCGACCCACTATAGCTAGCCACTCTCATATGCATCCGGGATTTCTCTGAATTAGGGTTTGGACCCCTCGGAACTCGTTTAAAATGATTAAGCATCCTTAGGGTTTTAATTTCATTTGTGTATTTATTTGTGTATTTTTGTATGAATAATATGTATATTTGTGTATGAATCCAAGTCCACTTGAATGTTTACTCTCTTACTCTAGATAATATTATTGTTTTAGAAACTATGGATGCACTTAGTAGAAACCTTGAAGAAGAAGAAATAATGGAGAACATTATTGATGAGGACACCTCACAATATCTGAACTTGGAGGGACATGATGACAGCTCAAGTAGTCATGGAGAAGATGAAGACTCCGGTGAACGCAATTTAGTGATTACAAAGTCCGGCGAGGTATATGCATTGATTAAGCCTCTGCTGACTTCCACCAACAATCTTCTTCTACATGTATTAATTAACGCTTCTTTCTTCTTTTAGCCCTCTGGATCGACCAGCCAGCAACCATCTTCTTCTACGAAAAAGAGCAAGCGAGGCGCGAGCCATCGGTTGAAAGATCGTGCAAAGTTCACGATCGAAGTAGTCCATGTTGATGGCAGGCCGATGGAGCCCAAGAAGGCCGCAGACAAATTTGTACGTCACGCTGGAGTTCTTGTTAGGGACAAAATCCCAATCATAATTGAATATTGGAATAAGCCAAAGAAGGGTGACGGTACCTTTGTCGATGAAAGATCCAAAGAAACGCTTTGGAATTTGTTGTTGGTAAATTTTACCCTTCCGCCAGAGGAGGATGAAAACAACCCGGTTATAAAGGAAAATGTCAAAGAGTGGACTCTAAAGAAGATGACTGACGCTTTCCGCAACTGGAAGACAAAATTGAACAAATTTGTCAAAACTCGCGAGACTCCAAATTTTGAAGACGCATATTATGCGAAGATAAGACCTCACTGGCCCGAATTTGTGACATATAAAAAAGGTGCTATAGCTAAAAAGAGGTCAGAAACCAATACGCTAAATGCCCAGAAGAAGGAATATCACCAGAGGACGGGGTTAGGTGGCTACATATCTAGAGGCCTAAGTGGGAGGAAGCTGAGAAGGCCCTGCGCGCTAGAGGGATCACACCCTAGACAGATGGGTGGGACCTACGTGCAAAGACTTGGTTCTACGGAATTGGGGCAAGGTTGGATCCAGAAACAGGATTTTGTATCTTCCCAACCCTCCTTGCCAAACCCATCACTGAACTCATCACGGCATACAAGGAAACAGCCGCCAGGACCTTCCATCCCGACAGAGAGAATGACCAGCTCATACGCGCCATCGGTAAAAAAGAACACCCTGGACATGCACGAGGCACAGGGGGTATGACGTGGAAGGATGGGTTTGCCGAGTGGAGCGACTCTTACAGATGGCGCGGCAGAAAAGAAAAAGAGCGTACAGAGCGGATGACACAGATAGAACATGCACTTGTGGCGCTGCAGGCGCAAGTGAATGCCTATGAAACCATCAAGCTACGGCCCATCTCAGCGGCACGAAGAGCCTGCATTGGAAGCCGCGGCCGGACTCTGCGGAAGCGGCGTGGCTTCCACGGAGAACGTGCACCCACGCTTGAAATGGCGGGTCCTCGATACCCGTGGATGAGATCACGGAGGCGAACACGTTGAGCTGCATGTGAGATTAATGGGCTTATCCATTAAGGTGGCTGTCGGCTATGCCTTACCTCCGTAGCTGGTGGAACTTACCCTTTGTCGACCGATTCAGATGGCTATGCTATTGTCGGGGTGGATGAGGTGTTGAAGGAATATGAGGAAGCACAGCTTGACCATACTACGGTGAAGGGAAACTCAACTCAAATTTGCAGTGAAAACAACCATTCTTTGGAAGAAGGAACACATCGTGCTTCCAAATTGGAGGCCTGGCACCCCGCCTCCTCCGTGGCGTCGGCGATCTGAGCCTCTTTAGCTATCTCTCTGCGGCAGCCATCTCCGGCGCTCCGCCATCTCTGCTGCGACAGCCATCTCCGACCGCAGCCATCTCCGCAGCCAGCCATCTCCTGCCGTCGACCATCTCCGGTGCTTCAGCCAACTCCTCGGCGAAGCGGAAGAGCACTGCCACGAAGAGCATCACTAGCCACACAAAGAAATCCACGTGAAACCGTCGCCAAAGAGTTCAAAAACTACGTCCTGCAGCCTTCCGCCAAGCCATTGCGGTTTTTACGTGGAATCGCGGACGAGGAGACCAATAGGATCTCGGAAGAAGAGGTCAAGAAATTCTTTGCACCTAGACAGGCCGAGCCAAAGGAGAAAATAGATCCGGCGGTGGTGGAGAAGTTTTACAAAAATCTTTTGAAACCTGAAAGCCCACTTGTGCCGGACTACGAGCACTAGATTTTGAAGGCGGATGCAAGGCGCCGTAGGGAGACTGAAAGTAGCAGTCGTGCGGCACCCCAGAAAACAGTTCCCATGCTCGGAGAGCAGGAAAACCAATCATGCGCCCCGCTCCAAGTGTTCGACACACGGGACGCTCCTCCCGTAAATGATTACGAGGCAGAGCTATAAAGAAAGGCCAATGAGATGGGGATGACTTACATTGCATACTTGAACATCATGGGAGACAATTTGCCCAAAGGCGATGCCAACTCCATACAGCCATGGAAGTATGGGAAGAATCTCGTCAAGAAAGAGGAGCTCAAGAATCTACCAACAAAGATGCGAAAATTGCACAAGTGGTACCTTGATTTCTGCAAGACGAGAAAGGAAGAATGGATCACGGCGCATATAAGAAATCAGATTTTGTTGTGCGGAGATGACGCGATCACCTTCAACATTCAAGACTTGCATTTTCTATTCAATCAGAAGGAACTCGACAAAGCTGCCATCAGCCTTTATTATGTGTAAGTACTATTTCTTTAATTTCTCTCTCATCTCATTCAATTCATTAATTGCATGTATATATATATGCTCACCATATATTTATATATATACTATTATGCAGGAAAAAGGTTATGGAATGCATGAAAGGAGGCCCTTTTGACATTGGGTTCGTTGACCCAAATAGAGTTCATGAACAACTGGTAAGAGACAAACCCGGGAAAACAGAAGATTTCTTGCTAAGGTCTTTACTGAGACAACAAACCAAAAGGAAAATACTATTGCCTTACAACTTCTCGTGAGTACTGTTACCCTCTCTTATACACATTCTGTTTCGGCTTACTCGATGTTAAGTTTAACTGATGATGAGTTATGCATGCGTAGGTTCCACTTTATTCTGCTAGTCATTCAACCTGACTCAGGAAAAGTCCTTGTCATGGACTCGTTACGAAAAGAAAAAGAGCTATGGGCAGACTTTAGAGAGATGCTCCAGAGGTAATTTCAATCATATTATCGCACTAGATCGGCAACTTTCGTGACAACAAGTAATTAATTACTCCTTTATCCATTTTCTTTGCCGGACAGGGTTTGGAAAAGGTTCACGGGCAGGGCCGTGGGTGAATGGTCAGAAGAACTAAAATTTGTAGACCAAAATGTAAGTAATACTAGCCAGCTAGGTCTGCGTATCTCTTTGATTCTGCTTCCAATTCCATTATATCATGCTTTATTGATTATTATTTTGATTGAACTCTCTATTCTCGTAAAGTGCGCGCATCAGGGACCCGACAATAACTTATGTGGATACTATGTTTGCGAGTTCATTCGCAACACGATATGTGCGACGGGCCAAGCCGCACTAGAACAACTTAGAGTAAGTAAACAAAGTACACAACATTATTTTATTACCATCAATTGTGTTGAGTTTTATTCTTATATATATATATTGACCCCATTCTTCATATATATTCAGATCGAACGGATGCGGGACCAACTCCTACCAGTTGACCGCATACGAGCCATTCAAGAGGAATTGGCGGGGTTCATACTTGATGAGGTCGTCACGCCTGGCGGAGAACTCTTTAGATATCCAACAAAATGAACGTTGTATATATGCTTGAACGTGTTTGTCTTGTACTTGATGCTTCAACGTTTACGGAGAATACCACACAATGACGATGTTTGTGTATAATAATAGTTGCTTAATTATTCATGTACTCGTATGTACCGATGACGATGTATGTGTATACCGCTCCCGATCAATTCCCCCTCCCGCAGAAATACGCCCAGAACGAGGCAGAGCCAGAACTCTGCCGCGGCAGAGATTTAGGCCGTTTTCCTGCCGCAAATCCAGTTTTTCATGCAAGAACTAAACACATTGAGATAGACTATCATTTTGTTCGAGAAAGAGTTGCCAACAAAATGCTTGAGATCAAGTTCATATCTAGTCAAGATCAAGTTGCAGATGGTTTCACAAAAGCCTTGGCAGTCAAAAATTTAAATGAGTTTAAACGTAATCTCAACCTTTCAGAAGGTTGTGATTAAGGGGGGATGGTAGATTTTATGTCATATTTCTTGTACACAATTATGAAGTAGTACTCCAAGTTGTTATGCTATCCTCTAGAAGATTACGCTGTTTGCTTTATCTCTTTAGATGTAACAAACATTGATTCTATCCTCCCTGTAAACGCCACGCGTGAGGCTCTTTCACGCTTATATTACTACTTATCTTCTGGATCACCCGGTGGATAGCCTCTTTGGTCCCTCGTCCGGAGATAAGGCCACTGCAGGAGAAGTGGCCACGCTTATATTACTACTTATCCTCTTTCACGCTGGGCACTTTATCTGAAGACGCTTTGGTGCGATCGGCCACTGCAGGAGATCAAGGCCGGTCCCAGCAGGTTCGAGTTTTCAGCCCTACTTTAATGGCAAAGCTGGCGCGGTGGATTCGGCCCCGGTCTTGTTCTCTTCGGAGCGATGCGATGGCTGTTTCTGTAATTATGTATCCTAGCCGTCGCATGGCAAAGGCGCGGTGGATTAGGCCCCGGTCTTGTTAACTCCATGGCGAGAGAGACAATCTAGTGGTAGTGTGTGTGTGGTTATATTATCTCCCAGCTGGGTTCCTTCTCTCAAAATGATAAAAAATATACTTTGCGGTTTTGTTTCACCTTGCCCCATGTCCTCACGCCTTGGACAGAAACGGAGGACGGCGGCGCTCCCGCTCGCCTCACGCCCGCACCCCTCCCGTTCTGGTTGGAGGAGGAAGCTCGCCCGGCGCCCCCACGCCCCCACGCCCCCGCGCCCTGCCAGCGCCCCCTCTCGCTCCCATCTCGGTTTTGGCAGTGATGTTTGCATCGGGAAGAAAGGAGAGGGAAGAAGAGGAGAGAAAAAAAGAGAGGAAAAAAGACTTATTGACATGTGGGTCCCACAATTTGGCAATTGCTATTATAGGAAGACTAGCAAAATAGATCTTTGTTTGGATTGCTAAACCATCTCTCTTTTCTTCCTATACTTTATTTTTAGCAATCCAAGGCTACTGCCGGTACGGAGAGATGGTATATTGCAAACCCACCCGTACCAATACCCGTCACAGCCGGCGGCTGCAGCTTATTGACTCGTTTTCTCCTTTTTTTCATACTCCTCTTTAAACCTTCATCCCTTATACCTTCTTGAATCGTAGCATGTATGACCGAAATCTAGTATTTTCATCACACCTTTAGGAATTTTAAAGAGAAAGAGATAGGATGAAACTAGGCACGCTCGTTAGAGTTCTTCATTTGGATAATGTTGGAATTTTTTCCTAAATAGATCCAGCCCATCTATTATATGTCAATAAATTTTTTAAATCTTAGAGGTCCATTTAGCCCATTCATGTAAGGCAAGAGCTGGAACAAAAGTTTAATCCCACGTTGCTAGTTGAGTGCAAGTTAGACCAGCTTATAAGGGGAGCTCTTTCACCACTTATACGAGCTTGAGAAGAGAAGCCATATACACGCGCGCTCCTCCTCCTCCTCGCTCGCCATGTCTCGTCACAACGTGGGTTGCAGGAATATCGCCGAGCCGAGCCTTATTTGCCAGACATTAATGGTATATTAACAGTTGTACCAGAAGCTGAAACGTTTTGCTCGAGTGGATTTTTAATACGAGAGAGGAAATGAATAGGAACTAAGTGGAGGCTGTCCCGTTGGCTGCCGCATGTTCGCTTCAACTTTTGTCTTTTTGTTTTATCCCATGTGCATCCTGTCTGCCTTTCCTCTGTGCCTATAAGAGAGAGGTCGCGTCTCCTCTCAGATATATCGTTGCACATCCCTTTGCACCTCCAGTTCCAGAGCACTACGCTACCTAGTCTTCCCCATCCCGTCTTGCGGCGTGCACCACGAGCCGGGACAGTAGGTCTCTGAGACCCCGCTGCTTTGATTCATGTATGGGAGAAGGGCGATAAGATTTTTGGGGAACTCTATTGGCGCGACTACTGGCTTTATCACGGACTCCTTCACGGTAGCAATAGCGTCGACGTCGGCCTCGCTCCACTCGTCAGAAGTTGGCCTATACTTTGTAGAATTTGGATCAACATATAACAATTTCTATTATTCTATTTTATGTTTTATCTAGCGTTTATTATGGCTAATTCTCTTAGTAAATTGCTCTTTTATTCAACACATAATTCGATATCCTAGGGACAATAAGCTATTACACGGGTAGCTTGTTGCTTTCTTCTCGACCTTCTCCAGTTCTCCTCCATTTGTTTCCACTCAAGATTTATTTAACCGTTTGTAGTTTTTTATACATGAGAAATCACTATAGGCAGCAGCAGATCAGCAGGCACGTTTCTTTCACATCCATAAGCTGGGTCGTTGTCCATTCCTCCCTGACCTTGTGATGTGTCATCGTTCTCCTCACGAATCCTGCGGTTGCCAGTTAGTAAATCACTCCATAATTAGCCACAATATAGCGCATTTGAGATAACGTTTCATACTCCCCCCGCGGGTCGTCTCAAACTAGGTGTCAGAAATTTGTCTAAATTTAGATATATCTATATAGTAAATAATAATATATAGATTTATCTAAATTTTAAGAAATTCATGTCATCTATTTTAAGACCAAGGGAGTATTAAATTATTTCTGAGTTAATAAAATGAATTGCATCTCGCCCGCGCGTACGTACGTAGTAGTACTGGTACCCGGCGACGGGGGAATGTGATGATGTTGAACTGCCTGCTGCTGCTGTAACAGGAGTAGATGTGCGTTGACAAAGAGCAGGAGGACGCAGTAAGAGTCGATGACGTCCTGCATGTCCCGCAGCTGCGTCGCCATCCTCCCGCCGCTCCGGACACGGTGCCAGAGGGTGCTCGCATTGTAGGACTCGACGAGGCCCGCCGCGTCGGCGAGCGCCTCGCCCATCTCCGAGCACAGCAGGGCGGCCGTCGTCGGCGACTGCAGCAGCGCGAGGAGCCTGCGGTGGCACCGCTCGAGCCTGGCGCACTCCCGCTTATTGCTGTGGTGGACGCGCAGGAGGGTGGTGAGCAGGACGACGAGCATGGCGGCGTGCAGGCCGGACATCTGCGCCAGGTTCGCGGCCTTGGCCAGCACGTCCCACGCCGCTGCCGTCATTCCCATTACTGACCACCCGGTCGATAGCTTCTTTGGTCCCTCTCGTCCGGCCCTGTGAAAGAATAGGCGTGCGTACGGAGGAGTTTATAGTTTATGCCGCAGAAAGCCGGCAGATCGACACTCGGAGAGTCCACAAGACGCCTTGGAACGATCGGCGACTGCATGGCCGGTACAGTTTTCGCAACTACTTTAATGGCAACAAGGGCGCGGTGGAAAGAGGGCAGGAGGGTAGTATGTACTACTACTCCAAAACGATAAAAAATAATATACTTCGGGGTTTTGTTTGTAACGTTGGTGTAGTATATACTGATATATATAGTAAAACAGAGGGAGTACACACCGGCCAGTTATTAAAACGCAGTCACTAACGCCAATTGCTGGCCATCTTGGTATTGCTGCTTTGACCCTCCGGCAGATGGAGTAGTCATGGACAAACTGGTCCCAACCTCTCCTGAGCGACTGTGTGCCACCAGTCCTCATCAAGTCGATGCCTTGCTCCTCCTGCTGCCAGAAATCATGAGTGTCACTTTGCTCTCCAGCTGGGGAACTTGGCAGCGTATACTTCTACGAGAAAAATTATCGCTGTCATGGCCTCTCGCCTTTTCCGTATGCTCTCGCCTTTTTCGTATGCCTAACGGCTCGGAACACGGAAAAAATTCTTTGCCATGTGGCACCTAGTAAGCACACGGCAAAGATCAGCAACACGACAGAATACACGGAAAACACACGGGAAAGAAATAAACACGTCAATGTGCTACGGCGTGAACACGACAAAGTCTAGAAGGACACACGACATAGAATTTATCACGGCAAAGAGGTGGGACCCGTGGCACCTGCTGGCGAGGGGCTGACGACGGAAGGCTCTTGCCGTGTGCCGTCTCCGTCAGGCACACGACAAAGATGAGCATTTTCCATGTGTATTTTCACTACAGGAAAACTCGAAGGCGCCGACGGCCGGCAGGCAACGCCGACGACCAAATGTCAGGGCCATCGGCGTAGCTGCCTTCCCCGGCCAGCCGCCTAGCCAGGCCGTCGGCGTAGGGAGGGCCGTCGGCCTAGACGCATTTGCCGAGGGTAACCCTTGGCATAGCTCGGCCATCGGCGTAGAGGAGAGGGTTGTGTCGGCGGTGGCCCTCGACGTACTACCCGTCCTCGGCGTAGCCCGATTCTCTTCTGACGGAAACATCGTTTGGTAGCAAACATGACGGTGCCGTCAGCCCGTCCGTATCTAAATTTTAGTTGGGCTGGGCTGGGCGTTTGGTAGCAAGGCTGTGCCGACGGCCAGGTCGTCGGCGTAGGCCTTCAGATTAGTTTTTCCAATTAATTTTAGTCATATATTTTATACTAATTTATTTATTACTTCCAATAATTTAATATTGATATATTTTGTACTCCGATTGTACACATTTGTATTGTCCGAATAGCAGTCTCCATCGTCGTGATTCTCATCACTTGAAAATGACCACGTGATTGCGGGAATCCCACAAAAAGTTGTGTGTTGCCCTAAAATACTTGAACAAGTGGGGTGAAGAAGGTCACACCGGGGAGCTGTACATTGCATCTATGGACCTTCCACCATACTTGGACACGTATACTAGGTCCATGTGCAACTTCTAGTGGGATTCCGGAGCTCCGGCGGTCCTTTTCCAGCGAAACCCTAGGAAGTGGCCCCCGCCGGGTCTACCCCTATAGCTTTCTTTGTACAAGGTTCCAACAATGTGCTTTTTTGTTGGTTTAGCTTTGTTTAGGTCATATCTACATGGAAAATAAAGGTTGGGACCTTATAGCACATTCTAGCCCCCGGTATACCCACAGTGGGACTGTTGGCCCTACACGTCCAGGAATCCACTAAGTGTTATCGCACGCATATGAAGAAGGTCACACCGGGGATCTGGACATTGCATCCATGGAACTTCCACCACACTTAGACACATATACTAGGTCCACGTGCAAGTTCTAGTGGGATTCCGGAGCTCCGCGGTCCTTTTCCAGCAAAACCCTAGGAAGTGGCCCCCGCTAGGTCTACCCCTATAGCTTTCTTTGTACGAGGTTCCAACAATGTGCTTTTTGTTGGTTTAGCTTTGTTTAGGTCATATCTACATGAAAAACAAAGGTTGGGACCTTATAGCACATTCTAGCCCCCTGGTATACCCGCATCGGGACTGTTACCCCAACACGTCCAGGAATCTACTAAGTGTTATCGCACACACGTGAAGAAGGTCACACCGGGGAGCTAGACATTGCATCCATGGAACTTCCACCACACTTGGACACATATACTAGGTCCACGTGCAAGTTCTAGTGGGATTTCGGAGCTCTGGCGGTCCTTTTCCAGCGAAACCCTAGGAAGTGTCCCTCGCTAGGTCTACCCATATAGCTTTCTTTGTACAAGGTTCCAACAATGTGTTATTTTGTTGGTTTAGCTTTATTTAGGTCATATCTACATGGAAAACAAAGGTTTGGACCTTATAGCACATTCTAGCCCTCGGTATACCCGCAACCAGACTGTTACCCATACACGTCTAGGAATCTACTAAGCGTTATCGAACACATGTGAAGAAGGTCACACCGGGGAGCTAGACAATTGTAACGCCCCCGAATCGGGTCTATGCAGATCTCAGCATTTCCCGCCAAAACCCGCATAGAAGCGATTCAAAGACGCCCACCAGACACTTTCGTGTGGGTGGGATTTGAATGCAAGTAGTTACATCACATTAGTTTACAACAGAGTCCACAAGAACTTATATATACAACAACGACTCAACGAGTCAAGAATACAAAAGGTACAATACGAAGATACAACTCAAGAAGAAAGCAAAATAGTATACGAGTACGTACAAGATCCAAATGGGACTAAGAGCCCTGAAGAATAACCAAGGGGTGTCCAACCCTGCCCAGGCCAAGCCGGAAGGGTAACCTTGCTAACGTCGTCAATCACATACCTGTCAAGCCGAAAGGGTGCCGGCGAAGGGCGAAAGAAAAACAGAAAGAGAGCGGTCAGTACTAAGGCCAGTACACGGAGAGACTAGAATTCGGCGGTCCTCGCCTACATAGGTATGGTGGGCTCAGCGGCAGCAAAGCTTGCACTATCTAACTTATAGAGACACACTACAACTTCGGCTATTAGAGCGAGATAAGAGGGCACTATACGATAGCATAATGTAACACCAAACATAACCCATCCGAAGATTTCCCCCTCGAAGACCAGTCGAGGAAGTCCCCTTGCGGAACACACACGGTGGCAATTTTAGTTAATCAGTTATTTGGTTGATAAGGCTAATTACTAATCATATTATTAGAGACAAATCATTAATGTCGTTATCTATGATCAGGACACTGTACTCCTGAGGCGTCCATAACCGTGGACACACGGCTTCTCGAAAAGATTTACCCTGCAGGGGTGCACTACTATACCCAAACGCATGCTCAACCCTTCAGGCAACATATAACGCGTGCCTTCCGAATCTCACAACAAGAACTGTCCCATAACTACGCGCATATCCAGAGGCATCACCTACTGTGTTGATCCAACCAAGAGGTATGACGATTCTCGAGGGAGGCACAGCGTTTGAGTCTACGGCCGGGCGATGATCGGAAGATAACTTGTAGAGCTCCATCCCGATTTTATGCAATGCAAGTCATGGCAGTCCACCAAAATATCAAGTCCGAAGACATATCAACTCACCCATGTCCGAGGACATATTATGCGTATGCACCAAATGGAGAACCAATTTTGTAACCCTCTGGATATACGAATAGCGCCGGTAGTTGAGGGGAGGATCCCAGAGGCCTCCACGTTTGGTTAGCGCGATCAACTCAGAACTGGTATCGTAGAACGAACGGGTCCTAGGTCGGCTCAAGCAGTTCCCAAAGGTGGTCCCTGCCGGGGCCTTATCATTAGGTGAAACCATAACCATATCCATAATCTTAACCAACATCACCATATTAATTATCTTATCACCAACAATATCCAAGTAACGTGTTTCACCTGTATGAGGGCGATACTAAGCATGCCTACGACTCGCAATGACAAGCTAGCTAGACAAACAAGGCAATAGGACAACCAAGGCAATATAGTGGAGCAGGTAATTAAAAGGAACGATACTATAGCATCGACAATAAGGATAGCAATAGATCAATTGGAAGAAGTAAAGACTAGAAATGCAAAATAGGTAGAAGGGGGAGAATGCTCGCCTGTGAGACAAAGTCAGGAAACCGGAGGCTTGTCGTATCTCACATCGACACATCGTCCTATCCGATGAAGAAGCAAACACTAGAAAGAGTAACCGATGTAATATTTAATAATACGGCGAAAGATCCGGCATGTTTATGATGTGATGTATGGCATGGCAATATGCGGCCTAACTTAGCAATATTAAGCAGAATCGGGATTCCGATATTTATTATTAGATTCAAGTTATTTAACTACCATACATATTAAATGTTGAATTAACAAGGCAAAGCATGGCATCGGTTCGCTACATAAATTTAAATGGAGCCAATATTAGACTAGATTCGCCCGCATATGGGCTCCATATTAATTATTAGATGAATCGACAAAATACCCCCAAACAATTAAATATGTATGCGAGCATGAAGGATTAATATGCAACAAGTTATGTTATATATATTATAACAAAGTAGGGGTCTCAGATAGGGGTCGCACATTTTGGTTCGGAACCGGAGGTTTCGACGGGAGGAGAGGACGATGGAGAGCGGCGGTTGCCGGAGGATGGATGGGTGGCGCTCGACGGGGAGGGGGCGGCGCGGAGCTCGCTGGCGAGAGGAGAACCAGGCGGCGGCGGGCAGAGGATCGTGGGAGGAAGGGGTCACGAGCAGTTCTTCGAGGGGAATCGAGGGGCATGTGCGTGCGGTGGTTGTGTGGGCCTGGTGTGCGTGCGTGCGTTTCCTGGTGTGGGTCGTGTCTGATGGTTGTGTGTGTGTGTGTGTTGGGTGTGGTGTGTGCGTGGTGGGTCTGTGCGTGTGTTCGGGTATGTGTGACCGCGTGAGTGCAGCGGCGGGTGTGTGACGAGGTTTGGTAGATTAGGGTTTGGGTGAAAATAAGGGGATGGACTATTTATCTAGTCTAAAGTAGACTAGATGAAGATAGTGTTGGGCCAAAATTTTAGATGGGTTTTTAGCCTAATTTTATTTATAAAACTAGAAAAGCTTTTGCCGCGAGAAATATTATTTGTTTTAATTTTAAAATAAGAACGAGAGACGGGTTTAATAAAACCACATGGATAATTGGTAAAACGAAATATGGTTTGATAAAATAATTTTACGGATGAAATATGCATGATGATGTCATGATGATGCACAAAATAAAATAACAATCAATTTTATTTTGTAATATTTTCCGGGGCATTACAACAATCCATCCATGGACCTTCCACCACACTTGGACACATATACTAGGTCTATGTGCAAGTTCTAGTGGGATTCCGGAGCTCCGGCGGTCCTTTTCCAACGAAACCCTAGGAAGTGGCCCCCGCCAGGTCTACCACTATAGTTTTCTTTGTATGAGGTTCCACCAATGTGATTTTTTGTTGGTTTTGCTTTGTTTAGGTCATATCTACATGGAAAACAAAGGTTTGGATCTTATAGCACAATCTAGCCCCCCGGTATACCCGCAGCAGGACTGTTACCCCTACACATCCGGGAATCTACTAAGTGTTATCGCACGCATGTGAAGAAGGTCACACTGGGGAGATAGACATTGCATCCATGGAGCTTCCACCAAACTTGAACACATATACTAGGTCCACGTGCAAGTTCTAGTGGGATTCCGGAGCTCCGGCGATCCTTTTCCAGTGAAACCCTAGGAAGTGGCCCCCGCCAGGTCTACCCCTATAGCTTTCTTTGTACGAGGTTCCAACAATGTGCTTTTTGTTGGTTTAGCTTTGTTTAGGTCATATCTACGTGGAAAACAAATGTTGGGACCTTATAGCACATTCTAGCCCCCCGGTATACCCGCAGCGGGACTGTTACCCCTACACGTCTAGGAATCTACTAAGTGTTATCGCACGCATGTGAAGAAGGTCACACCGGAGAGTTGGACATTGCATCCATGGAACTTCCACCACACTTGGACACATATACTAGGTCCACGTGCAACTTCTAGTGGGATTCCGGAGCTCCGGCGGTCCTTTTCCAGCGAAACCCTAGGAAGTGGCCCCCTCCAGGTCTACCCCTATAGCTTTCTTTGTACGAGGTTCCAACAATGTGCTTTTTTTGGTTTAGCTTTGTTTATTTCATATCTACATGGAAAACAAAGGTTGGGACCTTATAGCACATTCTAACCCCCCGGTATACCTGCAGTGGGACTGTTTCCCCTACACGTCCAGGAATCTACTAAGTGTTATCGCACGCATGTGAAGAAGGTCACACCGGGGAGCTGGACATTGCATCCATGGAACTTCCACCACACTTGGACACATATACTAGGTCCACGTTCAAGTTCTAGTGGGATTCCGGAGCTCCGGTGGTCTTTTTCCAGCGAAACCCTAGGAAGTGGCCCCCACCAGGTCTACCCCTACAACTTTATTTACGAGGTTCCAACAATGTGCTTTTTTGTTGGTTTAGCTTTGTTTAGGTCATTGATACGTCAGAAATGTATCGATAATTTTTGATGCTCCATGCTTGTTTAGTATCAACTTTGCTTTGCTTTGTCTACACTTTGAGGTGTTTTTATATCTTTTCTGGAACTAACCTATTAATAAGTTGCCACAGTGCCAGTTGCCTGTTTTCTTTTGTTTTTGGTTCCAGAAAGGCAGAAAATCAATATTCTCGGAATTGGACGGGACAAAAGCCAAAGTCAATATTTTACCGTGAGGGACACGAATCCAGTATACGAGATGGATACACGAACCAGGGCAGCCAAACCCCCCTAGGCACGGTCAGGGGTGGGCCCGCGCCTAGGCAGGGTGTGTCCCCCTTGGTCGCTTCCCGGCCTTGCCTCTTCGCCTATAAGAAGCCCTCGATTATTTGCATTTGCTTCTTATTGATTCCTTTGCCAAACTAAACCATAACAGAAGATTTTTGAAAAAATCGGTTTCTACCTGCTGGTCTGTTTTGACATATTTCTGCCATTATTTGCATTTGCTTCTTATTGATTCCTTTTTGAGTTCTCTTTTGGGGAATTGAGATTTTTGAAGGAGTTACTACAGTAGCTTGTGTTTTTAGTGAATTTTTTTGTTGTTCCAAAGCTTTGCTAGAGGTCTAATATCTTTTGAATAAACTAATGTTGCTAATAAAGATTGTGTGAAGTTTTGTATGAAGGAAAATTTTCAGGTGTAGAGAGAGAATGATGTAATGAGATGAAGAATGGACAAAATCTCAAGCTTGGGGATGCCAACATGGTGTCACCCAAAGAAATATCCAAGAGGTACAAGTGTTAAAGCTTGGGGATGCCCAAGGCATCCCCTTCTTCATCAATAAAAAGCTCATGTCTGTCTAGACACTTTGTTTTTATTGTTTCATGCGATGTTGTGTTGTTCTTGGAGCGTCTTAGTTTTCCTTTGTTTTGCTTAGCTTTGTTTAGTTTGCTTGAATAAAGTAGTTTGGACCGCCCGTTCTCGCTGTGTTGTTACAAATAAGTTGCTTGGTGTTGGAAAGGAGTAGGAAGTTCCTGCTTGAAAGTGCGAGAGGAGCTTGCATTGACTGTGACTTAGACTTTAGCATGACATGCTAGGTGTTGTTTTGACCTTATGCTTAGTGATTATTTCTGTAGCATGTCTTGTTCCAAACAATTGGGATTGTGATACGTCGGAAACGTATCTACAATTTTTGATGTTCCATGCTTGTTTAGTATCTACTTTGCTTTGCTTTTTCTACACTTTGAGGTGTTTTTATATCTTTTCTGGAACTAACCTATTAACAAGTTGCCATAATGCCAGTTGCCTGTTTTCTTCTGTTTTTGGTTCCAGAAAGGCAGAAATCAATATTCTCAGAATTGGACGGGACAAAAGCCAAAGTCAATATCTTTCCGTGGGGAACACGAAGTCCAGAGGAGAGACGGAGGAGGGCCTCGAGGGGGCCACACCCCCTGGTTGTGCGGGTGGGCCCACCCCGCGCCTAGGGAGGGTGCAGCCGCCTCGGGCACCCCCTCGGTCTCCCTCTTCGCCTATGAGAAGCCCCCGATGCAGAAACCCTAAGTACCCAATCAATATTCCATGAAACCTTCTGTAGCCGCTGCCACCGTCGTCCCTAGATCAGGGGATCTGAAGTTCTTCTCGGCACCCTGCCGGAGGGGAGATCATCTCGGAGGCCTTCTCTTCGGTATGATGCGTGAGTAGTTCCACCTTGGACTATGGGTCCATGTAGTAGCTAGATGGTTGTATCTCCTCCTTTGTGCTTTCATGTATAGATCTTGTGAGCTCGAGTTCATGATCAAGATCTAATCTATTTGTAATCATGCATGTTGTGTTTACGGGGATCCGATGGATATTGAGATTATTATGTTGGATTGGTTAATGGTTTTGTCTTTATGATTCTATCATGTCTGTGTTATTTGTGATCTTGCATGCTCTCCGTTGTTAGTAGATATCTTGGCCGAGTAGTTGCTAGTGACTCCAAGAGGGGGTATTTATGCTCGATAGTGGGTTCATGCCTCTAGTTTCCAAGGGAAGTGACAGAAATCTCTTCGGTTGTAGATGTGCTGTTGCCACTAGGGAGAAAACAACGGTCTCTTGTTCATGGAACATGTGGACTGTTTACCTTACACACTTTGCTTAAAGTAGTTGTCTGTTGCTTGCAACTTAATACTAGAGGGGGTTCAGATGATAACCTGAAGGTGGACTTCTAGTCATAGATGCAGTTGGATGGCAGCCTATGTATCTTGTTGTATTGCCCAATCAAATCTCATAGGATCTTTCTGACTAGTATTGCATTGTTATGCCTTGCTCAGTTCCTGTCAATTGCCCTGCTGTAATTTGTTTACCCTTAATGCCATGTTGTTTATCTAAGGAGAGCACCTCTAGTGATCTATGGACCCCGGTCCAATCTTTACCATTGATACATCTTCCACTGTTACTTGTTTACTTGCTGGAAACCATTACCTTTCACACCATACATTTAATCCTTTGTTACAGCAACCGGTGACATTGACAACCTCACCGTTAGTTGGGGCAAAGTCTTGAGTTTGTGTTGTGCAGGTCTCCGCGTTGCTAGCAACACCTGTGTGATGTTTCCTTCCTCCTACTGGTTCGATAACCTCGGTTTCTTACTGAGGGAAGACTTGCTGCTGTGCTGCTTCACACCTTGCTCTTGGGGTTCCCAACATGCTCCATGTCAACCGTACTAGCCATCACAAGTTTTTATGGCGCCGTTGCCGGGGAGGCTAAGGACGTCTTCACAAGGGGACCCCTTCACTTCCTCTCTCTTTACTTTGTTTTTAGTTTGCTTTGTTTCTTTTTCTTGGTTTTGTTTGCCTCTTTTCAAAAAACCTAAAGAAATTAGTCTAGCTTGCTTTGCTTGCTTTATTCAAAAACACAAAAAATTAGTTCCTGCTCTAGCTGCTGCTATTTTTGGCTTGCCCACCTTTGCCAAAATGAACTCTGCTGAGAACACCAAGTTGTATGACTTCACTAGCACCAACAACAATGATTTCCTAAGCACTCCTATTGCTCCACCTGCTCCTGATGCTACCTTTTATGAAATTAAGCCTGCTTTGTTGAATCTTGTGATGAGAGACCAATTTTCTGGTGCTAGTTCTGATGATCCTGCTGCCCATATCAATAGCTTTATTGAACTTTGTGAGATGCGAAAGTATAAGGATGTAGATGGAGACATTATTAAGCTCAAGCTTTTTCCTTTCTCCTTGAGAGGAAAAGCTAAAGAATGGTTGCTTTCTTTGCCTAAAAATAGTATCGACTCTTGGACTAAGTGCAAAGATGCTTTTATTGGAAAGTACTATCCTCCTGCTAAGATTATATCTATGAGAAGTGACATTATGAAATTTAAACAACTTGATAATGAACATGTTTCTCAAGCTTGGGAAGGAATGAAATCTTTGGTTAAGAATTTGTCCCACTCATGGACTCACTGCTTGGGTGATTATCCAGACTTTTTATGCAGGTTTGAACTTCTCCTCAAGAAACCTGTTGGATTCAGGTGCTGGAGGTACCTTTATGAGCATCACTTTGGGTGCTGCAACTAGACTGCTTGATAATATGATGGTTAACTACTCTAAATGGCACAGTAAGAGAGCTGCACATGGTAAGAAGGTAAATTCTGTTGAGGAAACTTCCTCTTTGAGTGATAAGATTGATGTTATTATGGCTATGCTTGTTAATGGGAAAGCTCCTTTAGATCCTAATAGTGTTCCCTTAGCCTCTTTGGTTGCTCAAGAAGAGCAAGTTGATGTGAACTTCATTAGAAACAACAATTTTGGCAACAATACTTATGGCAATTATAGGCCTTATCCTCCTAGTGGAAATGTTTATCATGGTAGATCTGGAATGCCTAGTGAAGAAAGGATTCTAGAAGTAAAGAGATCCACTAAGAATTTTATGCAGATGCAATTTGAGAAAAATAATATTTTCACTAAAACTATGGAGGAACAATCTATTATCTTGAAAAACATTAGTCATCAGCTTGAGAATCTGAATAGAGAAATTCCTAGTTTATAGTCAAAAAATTTGAGTGCTGAGAAAAATATATCCTCTTTGTCTAAAGCTCAGTCCTCCTTGATTAATAAAATGGCTGCTAAACCTGAAACCATGGAAAATACCTTTGCTACTGCTCATGCCATTCAAATTACTATTGATGAAAATGTTAGGCTGTTAGCTCAAGTTCATGCTAGGTGGGAAAGGGAAGCTGAAATTGATAGAAACAATAGTGTGTGCACCATCACCACTAAACTACAAGTAGTCCATGTTCCTCCTCCTACTATGCCTAAGCCTACTGATCCTACTACTAGTGATGCTAAGTTTGATTTTGATATTGATGGTTGCAATATTTATGAAGTGATTATGTTTCCTACAAAAGCTTGCTAGAAGTCCTGATGCTAGTGATATGCATGTTGCTTTCACCAAACACATTACAGATGCTCTTGTTAAGATTAAGGAAGAGAAGTTAAAACACAAAGCTTATATTCCTAGGAAATTAGAAGATAGTTGGTAACCCATTATTAATATGCAAGTGAATGACTTTGATCTCAAAGCTTCATGTGATCTTGGTTCTAGTGTCTCTATTATGCCTAGGAAGATTTATGAAATGCTTGATTTGCCACCTTTGGAAGATTGTTATTTAGATGTCCCACTTACTGATAATAAGAAGAAACTCATGGGGAGTATTAATGATGTTCTTATTATGGTTAACAATGCTTATGTCCCTGTGGATTTCTATGTTTTGGATGTTGAATACAATGCTTCTTGTCCTATTACTTTGGGAAGATATTTTCTTAGAACAGTTGGTGCCATCATTGATATGGAAGAAGGCACCATTAAATATCATTTTCCATTCAAGAAAGGTATTGAACACTTCTCTATGAGGAGAGAGAAGTTTTTTTTGCTCCTCCTTTGAAAGCAAGGTTTGATGTTAATGCTTCATCATTTCAGAATACTTGATTCTTCTTGCTTCTTGTGCCTAACTTAAAGGCGTTAAAGAAAAGTACTTGTTGGAAGATAACCAAAGAGTTTTCTTGAGACTTGGAAGTTATTACTTCAGTAATGACCTCTCCTTATCCTTTTTGTTTGCTTTTTGTGCCAAAATGACCTCTAATGAGAGGGAAGTAAGATTTGGGGAGTTGTTGTCCCGAAATAGATTTCCGTCTTCTACCATAAAAATTCGTGAGGAGTCTCTGTAACTCGGTTTGAGCTCAAAATTTACAAATATATCCCCCAGTATGTTAGCTAACTTTCGTTAATTCAACACTTTTTGATTTGAGCAACAGAAGATGTTCGAAAAAATCGGTTTCTACCTGCTGGGCCATACCATATCACAAAACACTCCCTGCAAGAACAAGTTAGACGCCTCTACTTTGTTGTTGCATGTTTTACGTGGCTTATGGGAGTAACAAGCTAAGAACGATTCTTACCTACGGAAAGCCACAACGGTGATATTATGGTTGCCAACATCTGGTATAAATCCCATGACAACTATAGTGAGAGAAACTGGCATCCACCAGCCGCATGTATGGAACAAGCCACACATCAAGTGTGGAGCCGGTATCGCGAACGAGGTCGCGTAAAGTTGGCCTGGACCGCTTCGATCTCACTATCCCGCGTCATAAGAAGTACACAACAAGAGGCTTGCGACAGAAAACATCAACGCCCGCAACAAGCATGTTGCGTTCTACTCGTGAAACACATCTACGCATAGATCTAGCTCTGATACCACTGAAGGGTTTCGCAGCATAGTAAATCAAAAAAATTCTACGGATGCGAACGGGAAAGCCAATATCTAATCTAGGAGATGCAATCAATGAGAGGGATAGATGAGATCTTCATACCCTTGAAGAAATCGCACTGCAGAAACGTTCAACAAAACGTGGTTGGTGTAGTCGTACTCGCCGTCTCCTCCTCGTGATCCGATCCGATCCTACGCCGCAAGTGGCGGCGCCTCCGAGAGATGCACACGTACGGTGCCGCGACGTCTCCTCCTTCCTCGGTCCAGCAAGTGGGGTGGAGAGATAGATTGGATCTGCAGCACGACGGCGTGGTGCTATGGTGGAGAGTTTCTGCAGCAGGGCTTCGCCTACACGCAGTCGGGAGAGAGAGACAGAGAGAGAGAGAGAGAGAGAGGTAGGGCAGCAGCTGGAGGCTAGGGTTTGGGGTGAGGGGAGGGTGCGCCCCCTGCCCACCTTATATAGGGGGATGGCCGGCCCCCTTTCCCCCTCCTCCAAGCCCTAGGGTGGCGGCCCCAAGGATGGAGTGGGGGCAAGTCTCCCTCCCTTCTAGAATGTTTCCTAGGTTTCCCCTAGGGTTTTGGCCGGCTGGGCCTATGGGGCCTTGTGCCCCTGGCCCAAAGCGTCCAGGGCACTCCCTCGTAGGCCCACGCACCCCTTCGACAAGTGGGGCCACGTTGGTCCCACTCCGGAAGCTTCTAGAACCTTCCGGTACAATACCGAACACTCCGAAACGATTCTGAAATCCAAAAACTGCTTTCCATTATATGAATCTTATTCTCCGGACCATTCCGGAACCTCTCGTGATGTCCTGGATCTCATCCGAGACTCCGAACAAAAACTCATAAACCAATTATCCATTCTATCCTAGCGTCGAGGCACGTTAAGTGTGTGACCCAACGGGTTCGAGAATATGCAGACATGTTCTTCTATCAATAATCAACAGCGGGATCTGGAAACCCATATTGACTCCCACATATTCATCGATGATCATATCGGATGAACCACGATGCCAGGATTCAATTAATCCCATATATATTCCCTTCGTCACGCGATATTTACTTGCCCGAGATTCGATCGTCGGTATCGGCATACCTAGTTCAATCTCGTTCAAGGCAAGTACTTTACTCATTCCGTAATCCGATATTGTTTTGTGATTAACTCCTTAACCACGTGATTGCAAGCGGTATTGATATCGATTACTGAGTGGGCCCGAAGTACATCTCTCCGACTTGGGAGGGACAAATCCCATCTCGATACATACAACCCAACAAGTACTTTCCGATTACCTGAGAGACACCTTTATGATCACCCTCACATAGGATGACGTTTGATGAACTCAAAGCTTTCTTCCGATACTAGGGAGTTGCATTATCTCATGGTCCGAGGAATACAATATTTGACATAAGAAAAAGCTTCGCAAAGATGAACACGATGACACGATCTAATTGCTCTGCTTGATTTGGGTCTGTCCACCATATCATTCTCCTAATGACATGATCTCATTATTAATCAACAACTCATGTCTATGGTTAGGAAACCTTAACCATCATTAATCAATGAGCTAGTCCATAGAGGCGTACTAGGGACACGGTGTTGTTCATAAACCACACAAGTATCAAAGTTTCTGCTTAATACAATTCTAGTATGGAATATAAACTTTATCATGAACAAGAATTATAACAATAACATCTTTATTATTGCTTCTAGGGCATAATGCCAACAGTCTCCCACTTGCACTAGAGTCAATAATTTAGTTTACATCTGGCAACAATCTAACACCCATGGCATTAAGGTGCTCATTATGTTTTGCTCGTGGAAGAGGTTTAGTCAACGGATCTGCGACATTCAGATCCATATGTACTTTGCTAATCTTCAGATCTCCATGTGTTATATAATCTCGAATTATATGAAACCAGCGGTTGATGTGCTTGGTCTTTGGATGATATCTTGGTTCCTTAGCCAGTGCTATGGCGCCAGTGTTTTCACACAATATCTCCAGTGGGTACAAGGCACTTGGAACCACAGCAAGCTCAGTGATGAAGTTCCTGATCCAAACTCCTTCACTTGACGCTTCTGTAGCAGCCATGTATTCCGATTTCATCAGATCCCGCGATCACGCTTTGCTTGCAGCTTCTCCAGCTCACAGCTCCTCCATTCAAAATATAAACGTATCCTGTCTGAGATTTAGAATCATCCGGGTCGGTGTCGAAACTAGCGTCGACGTAACCTTTTACGACGAGCTGCTCATCACCTCCATAGACCAAGAACATTTCTTTAGTCCTATTTAAATATTTAGGATGTTCTTTATAGCTGTCCAATGTTCCACTCCTGAATTACTTTGGTATCTGCTCGTCAAACTAAGAGCATTGGACACATCCGGTCTAGTACACAGCATGGCATACATGATAGAACCTATGGCCGGGGCATATGGCACTTTGCTTATGGTTTCTCTATCGCCATCAGAATGGACACTGAGCCTTGCTCAATATCTTACCTGACAACATGGGCACTGAACCTTTCTTTGCCTTATCCATTCTAAACCTTTTCAGAACTTTGTCTAGATATGTACTTTGGCTTAAATCTATTAGGTGTCTTTGTCTATCTCTATAGATTTTGATGCCTAATATATAAGCAACTTCTCCTAGGTCTTTCATTGAAAAATATTTATTCAAATAACTCTTCACATCGTTAAGCATACCAATGTGATTTCCAATAATCAATATGTCATCCACATATAGTACTAGAAATGTCACTGAGCTCCCACTCACTTTCTTGTAGATACAAGCTTCGTAGCAATTTGGAACAAATCCAAAGCTCTTGATCACTTGATCAAAACGAAGGTTCCAACTCCGAGATGCTTGCTTCAGTCCATAAATGGAACGCTGAAGTTTGCACACCTTATCAGCATCCTTAGGATCGACAAAACCTTCGGGCTGCATCATATACAACTCTTCATCAATGTTGCCATTGAGAAACGCAGTCTTGACATCCATCTGCCATATTTCATAATCATGAAACGCAGCAATTGCTAATAGAATCCGAATGGACTTAAACATCGCTACGGGAGAGAAAGTCTCATCATAGTCAACACCTTGAACTTGCCGAAACCCTTTTGCGACAAGCCGTGCTTTATAGACAGTAACATTACCATCCGCGTCTGACGAGGTTTAATCTCGTCAATGCCCATTGTTATGGACTTGGGTTTTGGAGAAGATGGGGATGCTGGAGATCGTGGCACGGTTAAGCATAAGCAACAGGGACACGAGATTTACCCAAGTTCAGGCCCCTGGAGGGAAAACCCTACTCCTGCTTGTCTGCTCTTTTATTACGGCGGAACCGAAGGTTACAGGGTGCGCAGATTCGATCTGGCGTGGAGGTGTGTATGTCGTGTGTAATCGTCGTCCTCCTCGTTGGACCCTCCTAGCCTTTATATATGAGGAGGCTAGGTCTCGGGTGCTAATACGAGTAGGTTACAAGTTGTATTCAAGCTCTAGTCTTGCTCTCCAAGGATCCGAAGGCGTCATGGGCCTTGGTCACCCGAAAATCTTGATGGGCCAGCGTATGTCTGCCGTGAGCCTTCCTTGGGCTGGACTAGGTATGCTGAAGTTATGTACCCGTAGGGTATAACCATGTCAAGAGTCTCGAGTGATCAACAATCGAGATTCGGCCGAGGACTCTTCAATCCTTCGGTGTAACTCGTATTTCAAGAGAATGTAGGGATTGTTGATACGCAGCGACTCTCCCGACGGATCGGTCGCTTAATCGTCTTAGGACAAAACAACACGATCTTCTTCAGTTCGAGTCCCTCAACTCAAATCGAACATATGGCGTAATTCGACTCGGTCGCGAGGACTTAGTGAGTGGAATTCCAGTGAATTTAATTGTTGTACCCTACGCGTCTGTCGGATTTTTCATCGCACCCGGCACGGATTCATACTAGCAGCGTAGCACAAAAGTGCGTTGCCAGGCCATCAGATGATATCTGTAGGTCTTATCTTTGCGTCGCAGACGCAGCATCCGAATGTTTATCACCGCGGAGGTGTTTCGGGTGGCCAAGGAGGTTTGTTGCTCACTCAGCATTTTGTTGGGGCAGAGTTGCCAGAAAGTTTTTGCGTGCTGATCCGGAAGATCGCAGTCGAAGATTTCATAGGGTGCGCGACCAGCGCTCCCTATGGGAGTAGCCTCCGAGTGTCTGTTCGAGTCGTAGACTCGAGCGGAGACTTTTAGTGCAAGCATTGCTCAGTTGTTTAGTCCGTAGGACTCAAAAAATTTCGGATGCTTAAATCCTTCCTCCCTATGGGAGTAGCCCCCGAGTCCGTAGTGGAGTCGCAGACTCGACGTAGGACTCAGAGAAGTGCTTTGTCTTCATTTGTCTTTCGGGTGCGCGGCCAGCACTCCTGATAGGAGTAGCCCCCGAGTATTTAGTCGAATTGTAGATTCGAGTGAGTACTCGTAGCTGTGTAGCTGAAGTTGGTGCTAGTATAGCTTTTGATGACGTCAGTGCTGACGATCGATGACCTAAGCGTCTGCTACGCCAGAGATGACTTGACTGGACGAAACGTGGGTCCCACTTTTTGACTTTGAATTGACCGGTCACGCGCGGCGTGGAGATGATTACGGCGTCTCCTCGATTTCCGCGCGTAGTGGACGGCGTGGTGGAGACGGTTTGTTGTGATGCTGACACGTGTACGGCCAGATCTACCGTTGTCGTTAGGTCTTCTCGATGGACGGCCAGCGTGCGTCGTCTCCGCTGTTATAATCCGTGGTGAAATCGTGATTTGTTTTTCACCGCAGCAGTTCTTGTGTTTCACTGCCTCCTTGTGCTCGAGCGATTCTTGCTTCGCACTGAGATTTCCTTCCACATTTCCGTCGTCCTTGGTACGTTTTCGTCGCTGGCGCCACCGTAGCGTGATGGGGAAATCAAAGAAGTCCTCCTCTGCAGTTGGGACCAGCGCCGCCGGAGGAAAGAAGGGCGCCGCCGCTGCTCGCATCACTGATGGTGGTGGGCGCGCATCGAGACGCGGAGAGCGATCTCGCAAGGCGCGCGATGAGCCTCGATTCCGCAAGACACGACGGCCGTTAGAGTCCCCGGCAATGAGGTAATCCCCCGTCCCCCATCTGGGTACCGGGTTATGTTCCTCGCCTTCGTTTTGCGTGGGTTTTCGTATCCAGTCCATGACTTCCTTCGTGGACTGCTCTTCTTCTATGGGGTTCAACTCCATCATTTGTCTCCCAATTCTCTTCTCCATATTGCGTGCTTTATCACACTTTGCGAGTGTTGGCTTGGCATTGAGCCACACTTTGGCCTTTTCCGAAAGCTTTATTCCGTGAAGAGGCAGTCTGGTTCGGATGGTGTGTATCCCATTGGGGGGTTCATCATCTCCCTCAGTCCCAATGTGCAATTCTTTTCCTTTTCCATGTCCGAATCTGTCCAAGATCGGAGGAAATGGTTTTACATCCGTGACTCACGCATCGCTGGGCAACATTTTGGTCTCGATCCTATTGACCCCTCCCAGTTGATTGAGAAGAAAAGATCCTGAAAACCAAATCTTGGATGGTGAGGTGGCGAGGTAGAGGCCCCAGTCACGGGTGGAGGAGCTCCAATTGATTCCTGAGAAGGAGGTGAACGGTGTTGACATCATCCGGACGTTTCTTGAGCGTCGGGTGCAGCCTCTCTAAGCGAGGGCGCATCCGATGTTTCTTTACTCTGGGCGCCGTGATCCGACGAGGGTTTCGAGTGAGAAAATCTCCGAGGTGGAACTTGACAAAGCTCTTCGCGTGCTGTTGAAGTTCAAGGCCGACGAGAAAATCCCGGGGAAGTCGTTGGCTCCTCCCTTTTCTTCGGCGTTGGCTGTGCCAGAGGTGTAGACTTATGCACATAGTGCTCCCCTTTTGTTGTTGGGTGTTTATTTGTGTCCTTTGTTTGCTAACAAAGTTTCTTCTCATCTTGTAGAGCTTCAAAGTGCCGGGCATGGCACCACCATTGCCCGAGAGGTATCCGAATTCCCCGGATAATGAAGTGGTGGATTCTGTGTCCGAGCTACCGTCAGCGCGATCCCCAGCGGAGGATGCCGACGAGTCGAGTGAGGACCATTCGCGCAAGCGAGCACGGAGCTCAAGCGAGTCTTCGGATGCTTCAACTCCTCCGACTCCCAGGAATCCTCTGGGCCTTGAGCGTCATGATGATGTTCATGGAGGTTCTTCCTCTCCCCTTCCTGCCATTCCTGTGCGGGCTGTTGCACCGCACCCGCCAGCAAAGCGGAAGAAGGAAGAAAAGAAGGAGGAGAAGAAGGAAGAAAAGAAGGAGGAGAAGAGGGCCCGAAGGGCTTCTCCTATCTTCGACCTGAGCGCGTTGGGCTCGTAAGTTGTTCTTGTTGTACTGTTGTCTTTTGTTCCCTTGTTATTTTTGCGCCTGTGTTGATTGATTCGTATGCAGGCAATCCTCCGACGGCTCTAGTGATGGAGCGCGCGAGATGATGGGGGAGTCGAACATTGCGTCGCCTCCTCCTCAGACAGTGGCGACTTCGGGTGGCGCCGTTCCGGATCCTCCTGTGCAGGAGAGGCTGGTGGTTGCGCCTCAGAATTTCGCAGGCGGGCCTGCGGGTTCGCCTTCAGAGCACGTAAGTCCGTCTGCTTCATGTCACGGGAGGAGCCCCCAAGCGTCTTCGTGTGCTGATGTTGTTTTTGCTGCTTTGTTTTGGGCGCAGCCCCCAAGTCCTGTGCTTAATGCTATTGCCTTTTTCTGCAGCCTTTTGTCCAAGAGGCCAAGCGGCTAGTGGAGGAACGCCTAGCGCTGGAGGCGAAACTGCGGTAGCTTCAAGGTATTCGTCTGCCTTGTAGTATTCTCTTGCTTATGCTGGTCCTGTTCTTTGACGCTTGCTTGTTGTAAATGCAGAGGAGCATAATGACTCTCTCCGTGAGGTCGATGCTCTGAAGAAGAGCCTTGGCCAATCGGAGCTGAGGGCCGAAACTGCTGCTGAGGCGAGAAAGCGCCTTGAGCTAGAGCTGACGAAGGCAGCCGAAGCGAAAGAGCGTCTGCAGCAAGAGGCTGCAGATCGTGAGGAACAACCGCCACCGCTATGCGGCCGCCGTGAAAAAGGGGTGGCGGAGAAGCTCATGGCTGCTGCCAAGGCTATTTCGGGTGAGCGTTAGCTTTTGTACTTGCTCCTTTTTTCTGCGGATCGTCTTCTATGTTGCCTTTCTTCATGTTTTCTTCTTTTTTGTCTCAGATGCCGCAGGCATCGAGTTTGACCGTGGTGCTCTGGAGAACGGGAGTGCTCTAAATGATGCCACTGTAGCGGTCGAAGACCGCTGCAGCACCGTCGTCAACTCCCTTGCCAAGGCGAAAGAGGTTCTTGGTCGCTTCTACCAGGAGCTCTTCCCGAAGGGCGCATCCCTTGAAGATGTGGGTGCTCTGGCAGAGGCTCTGTCAGCTGAAGCGCCTGCAGCGTACAAGCGCAAGCAGAAGGGCATCGGCGCGTCGGGACGCTGGCGATGGCCATGGCGGCTGGGGCGGAGCTGGACCTGCCCTAGATTACTTCTCGGATGCCTACAGCTGCGGATGGATCCGAGGTAGCCTTCGCCGCCTACTCCGCTCGCTGCAAACGATATGGGCCCAAGCTCATTGACTTGTTGTCTGAGTACGCACTGCGGCAGCAGGGTGAGGCCAAAGCTAGGCAGTCTGGTTCAGAGGCGACTCAGTGTCCTCCGCCGTAGGCGTAGTAGACGTAGGGTAGCTTGTAGTCTATCTTTGCTGTAAATATCTTTTGTAGTACCATCCTTGTGCCACGTAGTGGCCTTATATACTTGAATGAATTTCTCCGAGCTGTGCTCTATCCTTGGCTGAATGTCTGTGTGCCTTCTTTTTTCTTCTGCTATAGGTTCCTTCGGGTGCTGACCCGGTGGACACATCGTCCGAAAGGCCCGTGCGAGCGTCATTGGATGATTCCTCGCAGCTCGCTTTTCTTCGGGATCGCGTGCGCAGCTTGGAGAGAGATTTGCTTGGGTTACGCGATCGCGCTGACGTTTGGAAGTCCAAAGCAGACCGTGGTGCAGCCAGAGAGGAGTATTTGATGGCGGAGCTGGGTCGGCTGTCCGAGCAGCTGCAATGTAAATCCATCCTTCTTTCGAGCTGTAGCTCAGTTCTTCGGGTGAGTCTGCTGGCCTTACTCTTGCGTTGTGCGGTTGGTGCAGGTGCCAATCTTGCTCCGAGGGAAGAAAAGGAGCGTATTGCTGTTCGAGTCAATTGCTTGACTCAACAGGACATGGAGGCCGGCGGCTTCTTCTGGATGGATCGTGACCGCGCCATAGTTCTGGCGACTGTGCAGGATCGTGTCTACCAGGTTTCGCGGGTGCTCCGCCAGGTGCAGACATCGCTTTCCTCGGTGCTGCACGTCATGTTTCCGTTGGATGGCGTGCCAACGACCCTTGCAGGTCTTCTGACGAAGTTTCGGAGTGCCAGCAATGTCAAGGAGCTGGTGCGGCAGCAGCTCGTGGCAGGGGTGAAGGCTGCCTTGTCTCTTGTGAGGGTGCATCGCCCTGATGTAGATTTGGCTGTGGCGATCGGGCCACCTCGACCAGATGGTGGTGAGTGGAATATGCGTCCGCATTACGCGCTGTAAGGCAAGATGTCGAACAGATTGTAGATTTGTTTGAGCAGCGT
Organism: Avena insularis; assembly: GCA_023614405.1. Lineage (NCBI taxonomy): Eukaryota > Viridiplantae > Streptophyta > Magnoliopsida > Poales > Poaceae > Avena > Avena insularis. The sequence continues at coordinate 394,261,714 of CM042695.1, forward strand.
GCTCAGGTTATTCTTCAGAATAGGTAGTACCTGAAAATAAACAGATAGATGTAAAATTTGTATATTGCGGCTGGGCGTGTATGTGCCCTTTGTTGTAAAGGTTCGCTTGTTAGCGAGCACGCAGTGCTTTGATGTAGTACGTGCCCTTTTCGTTTGCCTGACGTGGTCAGCTACTCAGGTGTACACGTGTTGTCCTCAGTCGATGAAATCGTGAGGTGGGGGGAGCCCCCGAGTGCATTTGTAGCAAGTAATAAAGTTGCAGAGAAATAGTCAACCGAAGGTTGGGAGCGAGACACTTAGCTTTATTTGTAGCGTAATGGAGGAGGTACATGGTTCGGCTGAGTAGCCTTGGCTGTAAGCCTTATTGAAGGTAAAAAGGGGGTACATTGCTATGGGTAGAATCATCGCAGGTGCGAGATGTTCCATGGGTTGGAGTATGCGACTCCAGACTCCACGTGCTTGAGGCGATAGGCGCCACCTGGGATGACTTCGGTGATGACATAGGGTCCTTCCCATGGCGAATCGAGTTTGTTTGGTCGCTTTTGCTTGAGTCGCAAGACGAGGTCTCCTTCGACGAAGGACCTTGGGCGCAGCCGGCGGCTGTGATAGTTGCGGAGACTTTGCTGGTACACCGCGGATCTAGCTGCTGCTATATCCCGTGCTTCGTCGAGTGTGTCGACGGCATCTTCGAGTGCAGCCGTGGATTCGGCTTCGTTGTAAGCGACGACTCGTGGAGCCTGGTGGCGATTTCTGGTAGCACGGCCTCAGCTCCGTGCACCATGAAGAATGGTGTGTAGCCGGTGGAGTTGTTTGGCGTAGTACGTAAGCTCCATAGGACAGACGGTAGCTCTTTCGTCCAGTTTCCAGCTTTATGCTCGAGTGAGCTCATGAGGCGCTTCTTGATGCCAGCGCCGATTAGGCCGTTGGCCTTTTCCACTTGCCCGTTTGTTTGCGGGTGCGCCACTGAGGCATATGTGATATTGATCCCGAGGCCTTCGCAGAAGTCCTGGAATTCTTCGGAGATGAAGTTCGATCCGTTGTCGGTGATGATGCTGTGCGGTACGCCAAATCTGTAGACAATGGATTCGAAGAATTTGACGGCGGTTTTGCCCTTTTGGTTGGTGACTGGCATGGCTTCGATCCACTTGGTGAATTTGTCGACTGCGACCAGGAGGAAAACGTGTCCTCCCTTCGAGGATTTTGGCAGTTTGCCGATCAAGTCGAGGCCCCATTGGGCAAAAGGCCAGGCTATGGGTATGGGTCGAAGTTCGGACCCCGGTGCGTGCGGTTTGTCGGCGAACCGTTGGCACCCGTTGCATCTTCAGACGATGTCCTTCACGTCGCTCATGTCCGTTGGCCAGTAGAATCCTGCTCGCAGAGCTTTGGCGACGAGGGAGCGGCTACCTGCGTGGTGGCCGCAGATGCCCTCGTGGATATCTTGGAGTATGGCTTTGCCGTCGTTGATGGTGACGCACCGTTGTAGTACGCCCGTGATGCTGCGTTTGTACAGCTCGCCGTTGATGATGGTGAAGGCTTTTGACTGACGAGATACGCGTCGGGCGTCTGTCGGGCTGTCTGGCAGTTCTCCATTTATCAGGAACTAGAGGTATGGACGTGTCCAAGTTTCTTCGACTGCCATGACCTGCATCAGGTTGATCATGGCGACTTCGGTATCCAACTTTTCGGGCCCTTCATGACCTTCGGGTAGCGTAGCCCCCAAGTGTTCTGCTTCTTCGGGTGATCCCTTGGGGAATTTCCGCTTGATGGATGGCACGCAGATCTGCTCGAGGAACACACCTGGTGGTACCGTTGCACAAGTGGAGCCGATGTTGGCGAGTTTATCGGCCTCCTCGTTGCTCTCTCTGCCGACATGCCGAAGTTCGCAGCCGTCGAATTCTCCTTCGAGTGTGTTGTATAGCGTGCGGTACGCGATCATGTTTTCGCAAAGCGCCGCACTCATTCATCGTCTGCTGACGACAAGGTTGGAGTCACCGTAGATGACCAGCGCTGCGCGCATATTTTGCCATCTTCATGCCATGGATGAGGGCTTCAGATTCGCCTCGTTGTTGGAGGCTCAATTTCATCCGAAGGACGATTTCATCTTGTCACCTTATGGGAGGTCAAGATGACTCCTGCCCTTCGCCCGCTTGGCTTGGAGCCGCTAAAATGCATTGTCTAGGATGCGACATGTGGGTGTCGCAGCATTTGTAGCTCCATCCAAGGCACCAGAAGTCCGGAAGGACTTGAGATTTGATTATGTCGCTTCCGTAGATGATGTCCAGGGTGATAGTTCAATGCCCCAGGGCCACGCCGCTCCGTGGCCTCTGGGTTATTCAGGATGCTGTTTAGGGGTGCCTCGTTGACGACCATCACCTGATGTTCCTGGAAGTAGTGGCTCAGTCGTCGAGTCGTCATGAATACGCCGTAGGCCAGCTTCTGGTAGTGCGGGTACCGCTGTTTTGTTGGAGTGAGAACCTCGCTGAGGTAGTAAATTGGGCGTTGTACCCCGTGGGTCTTGCCTTCTTCGGGTCGTTCGACTACGAGCGTCTTGACCACCACCGGTGTGTGGCTGCTATGTACAAGAGGGGCTCGCGTTTTTGGCGTGACCAAACTGGCGAGGTGGAGAGGAGCCGCTGAGGCTTTCAATCGTCGTTGGCTTCGTGTCCACTCGAACTTGTCGCTTTGGCGCAGAACCGGTAAAATGGTAGGGCCTTCTCGCCCATGCGGCTGATGAACCTGCTTAGTGCCGCTACTCGCCCTGCGAGCTGCTGAACGCCCTTGAGGTTTTTCGGCTTCTCCATTGTCATGATAGATTTGATTTTCTTCGGGTTCGCTTCGATCCCTCGTTGAGAGATGAAGTACCCGAGCAGCTGTCCGGAGGGGACGCCGAAGGCGCACTTTTCTGGATTGAGCTTGATCCTGTAGCGACCAAGTTTGTCGAACGTCTCGCGGAGATCGTTGATAAGTGTTCTTGCCTCCTTGGTTTTTATGACTATGTCGTCGACATAGACTTGGACGTTGCGACCGATCTGGTCCTTGAGACAGGCCTGCATGCATCGCTGGTACGTGGCACCCGCGTTCTTTAGCCCGAAAGGCATTATGTTGTAGCAGTATACTCGAATGGTGTAATGAACGCCGCTTTTCTTGATCTTCGACCTTGAGTCGAATCTGGTTATAGCTTGAGTAGGCGCCGAGGAAGGAGAGTTTCTCACAACCCGCAATAATCGATGATCTGGTCGATCCGAGGAGGGAAGTGGTCCTTAGGGCGTGTTTATTTAGTGACGTGAAGTCCACGCACATCCGCAGGATGTCCGTGTCCTTATTCGGGACCATCACCGTGTTTGCCACCCACTCGCTTCCTTGATTTCCCGGATGAAGTCTGCCTGCGAGTAACTGTTGATCTCCTTGCCGATAGCTTCGCTCGTGGTTCCGGTCTTGGATGGACTGCTGACCGCTTGGTATGCAGGAAGACATTGAGTGCGTGTTTCAATTCCTAGGAACTCGCATGTCCGCAGGACACCAGCGAAGATTTCAGCGCCACGGAGGAATTTGACGAGCGCGCTTTCCTATGCGGTGCTGAGGTCGTTGGCGATCAGCACCGCTTGGAGGCATCCGTTGGATGGACCTGCACTTTTTGGTGTTGATGGTGGAGTCGAAAGACATGTCAGGTGCGTTTCGCTTGGACTGGGGTAGCCCATTGTGCGCCATCATGGAGCCTTACAAGCTCGTCTTGCATGCCGAAAGACCGGAGATTTTGTTGAAATCCCGTCGCATTGGTCCGATCGGGTGAAGCTCCGTGGATCGTGATGACGCCTTGGTCCCGGCATCTTGAGTAGGAGGTATGCGAGTGTGGGACGGCCAGAATCTTGCGAATGCTACACGCCCCAGATGGCGTGGTATTGCGACGGCCACCACCACTTCAATTCTAGGCGCTCGCCGAAAGTTGTCCGGCTCAAGATGACGTTGAGCCCTATTTTGCCTGGGGGAAAGATGCCCTTCCTCGACAATGCCGTGGAACGTTATGTCTGATTGTTCCAGGCTGCATTGCGGGATCCGCATAGCTGCGAGAGTGCTTGCGAACATTAGGTTGATGCCGCTGCCGCCGTCCATGAAGACGCGACTCATCTCGAAGCCTCCGATCTGCGCCCAAAGACTGGGCAGCATGACTGGGCGAGGATCCGCAAGGGTGATCCGCGCGAGTGAATGTGATGCAGACTCGATCCGCCGAGGTACTCGAGGATTGCAGCGGAGTTGCCACGGCCATGTTGATTTGTCGGGTGATTTTCTTCGCACTCGTTGGTTGGGCGCCCTTACGGATCATATTTAGTGCTCCTTTGGTGGGGGTATGCGACCCCGGCGTTGTTTTGCGCTAGTGCAACTGGTTGATGTGGGCCTCCAATAGGCGGCGGTGGAGGAGCTCCGTGTGCTATTTCACCTGGCGCGAGTGCGTTTCCGAACGCAGGAATTGGAGCTTGTTGCCTCATCTGCACCATGCTTTCGCTGAGTTTCTGGAACTCACGGCAGTCCTTGAGCATGTGGCTAGATTTCTTTTTGCCATCTTGTTTGTCGATGTAGAAGTGGATGGTGCATGGACCCGAAAGTTTGTCGAGTGCTGAGGGTCCGTTATCACGGTCGCGGCGTTGCACGCAGCGTTGGTCGTCCGTTGTCGCGGAAGTTTTCGCTGCGTATCCTCCGCCATTGCGTTGTTGTCGTTACGGGCGTCGGCGTGGCCGCGACTATGTCGGGTCCGTCGTGGTCCTCGTGACGCGCGATCTCCTCTTGCTTGCGGCGTCTTCGCCGTCAGTCGTCCTCTTCATCTGATTGCGCTTGGGATGCAATCTTCACCGCTCGCCTGTTGGCGATTCCATGAGCTGGTCGAGTGTCTTGGGCTTTACACGTCCAAGTTTCTCCTTGAAGTCTGGGCGTTTGACGCCGTCCCTGAAGGCGTCGATGGCCCGCTCTTCGGAGATGTGTGCTATGGAGTTCTTGGTCGTAGACCAGCGTAGTATGTACGAGCGAATAGATTCACCCGCTCTCTGAGTACAGGCTCGCAACTCTTCGATTGAGGCAGGCCTCTTGCTGGTGCCTTTGAAATTGCGGATGAAGCTATGTTTAGCTCCTCCCAGCTTCGGATGGATCCCGATGATAGGCTGCTAAGTTGACCATTCGCTACCTTTGTCACCGCAGCTGAAGGCATTGCATGGCGGTTTCTTTGTTGCCTCCGTGAAGCTTAACGGATGATGATGGTCACGAGCCAGACTTTGGATCTTGCGTGCCGTTGAATTTCGGAGTATCCGGCGAAGCTTGAAGTTGCGGCATCTGTGTTTGCCGGACGGATCTGCTGAAGCATCGAGCCCCGCAGAGTTCTCCTTCGCTCTTCATCCATCTTGGATTCGACGAGCATGCGCGCTGGCGCGTGCTTTGTCGATCTTGGCGCTGTAAGCCTGTCTCGCGCCGTGGTCGTGCTTATGGCGGTGCGAGCTCTTCTTTCTTCGAGGAAGATCGTGTTCTTCATCTTCGGATGAGGGTGGGGCTCCGGTCGCGCCTGGCCGGAGCTTTCTTCTTCGGCTCCGTAGGAGCGTCTTCGTGGAGCGCAGCTCCGATTAGTCCTAGTCCGGTGAGTGTGGACCTATGCATGGCCCTTTTCGAATCTCCCTCCGGAGGTGGGTGAGCCGCGAGATACGCAGTGGCTGCCATGGTCGCAGCTTGTGGTGTCTTCGGGGTGATGTTGCCGTCGGCGTCCATATCCATGAACGATGTGTGGAGAGTTCGGGTCACGTCACGCCGCTCCTTCGGGTCCATTTTTTCCACCCGAGAGTAGTGCTTGTTTCCCTGGTTTCCGTTTGTGCTAGAGCCGGGTCCCATGGAGAGCGCAGCTTCGTCACAAGACCGGACTCGTGAGGCTGCCTTCTTGCGCTTGTCGAGCGTCTCACGCATCTTGACTTGCTTCTTGTGCTCCTCGAGGAGGTAGTGGTATGCCATGAGTAGATCACGGGGAGTCCAGAGGTAGGACTATTTCGCTTGACAATGGCGTGTTTCCGCCCATCCTTCTTTGCTAAGTTGGATGAGGTGGCCTCTGTTCCCTGTTTTCGCCGCTTCGCCCCACGGGTTGGGGTTGGGCGGCGGGTTAGGCCTCGTCGGTTTGATGATCGCGCATGTAGCGCTCGCAGATTGGTTGGCTGTCGTCGCAGCTTTCGGATCCGGAACCGTAGGTCCTTCATCCGAAGGTGGATCGCACAGATCGGAGTTGCAGCCGCTGCCGAAAAAACTCATCTGTTGATGGTGACGTCGAAGACAGGTGTGGAGCCCACGAAGCGGCCTGATTGACGGCACGGCACCCGCCCGGAGGCGGAGGTGCCGCTTGTCCCACACGGAAGCGAAGCTCGAACAAGATTTCGAGTCCGTCGCCTACGGGCTCGAAATCCTTCATGGTATCCGGCGAGTGGGCGGTGAAGTCGAAAGCGCCAAAGAGGAGGTGATTCTCCGTCGCCGCGGAGTCGTAGATCGATCGGGTCGGAACCGTCACGACCGCACAATCAGCAGCCCCAATTCCCACAGACGGCGCCAATTGACGAGGTTTAATCTCGTCAATGCCCATTGTTATGGACTTGGGTTTTGGAGAAGATGGGGATGCTGGAGATCGTGGCACGGTTAATGCAAGCAAACCAGGGGACACGAGATTTACCCAGGTTCAGGCCCCCGGAGGGAAAACCCTACTCCTGCTTGTCTGCTCTTTTATTACGGCGGAACCGAAGGTTACAGGGTGCGCAGATTCGATCTAGCGTGGAGGTGTGTATGTCGTGTGTAATCGTTGTCCTCCTTGTTGGACCCTCCTAGCCTTTATATATGAGGAGGCTAGGTCTCGGGTGCTAATACGAGTAGGTTACAAGTTGTATTCAAGCTCTAGTCTTGCTCTCCAAGGATCCGAAGGCGTCATGGGCCTTGGTCACCCGAAAATCTTGATGGGCCAGCGTATGTCTGCCGTGGGCCTTCCTTGGGCTGGACCTGGTATGCTGAAGTTATGTACCCGTAGGGTATAACCATGTCAGCGTCCGTTTTCTTCTTGAAAATCCATTTGCACTCAACGGCCTTACGGTCTCTAGGAGGGTCCAACAAAGTCCATACTTAGTTTTCGCTCATGGATCCCAATTCGGATTTCATGGCCTCTAGCCATTTCTCAGAGTCTAGGCTCATCATTTCTTCCTCATAGTTCGCAGGTTCACTGTTGTCTACCAACAAGACAGTTAAGACAGGGTTGCCGTACCATTCAGGAGTGGCACGCGACCTTGTCGACCTGCGACTTTCAGCAGTAGCATCGTTCGAAGTTTCATGATCCTCGTCCTTAGCTTCCTCTCTTGTTGGTGCAAACGGCACTGGAACAATTTCAGGTGCTGCGCTACTCTCCAACTCGAGAGAAGGTTCAATAACCTCGTCTAGCTCTACCTTCCTCCCACTCACTTCTTTCGAGAGAAACTGCTTCTCAAGAAAGGATCCATTCTTTGCGACAAACACTTTGCCTTCGGATCTGTGGTAGAAGGTATACCCAATCGTTTCCTTAGGGTATCCTATGAAGACGCATTTCTCCGCTTTGGGTTCGAGCTTGTCCGGCATCAACTTCTTGACGTAAGCTTCGCATCCCCAAACTTTAAGAAACGACAACTTAGGTTTAGCACCAAACCACAGTTCATACGGTGTCGTCTCAACGGATTTAGATGGTGCCCTATTTAAAGTGAATGCAGCGGTTTCTAATGCATAACCCCAAAATGATAACGGCAAATCTGTAAGAGACATCATCGATCGCACCATATCAATAGAGTTCGATTCCGGCGTTCAGACACACCATTGCGCTGTGGTGTTCCGGGTGGCGGGAGTTGCGAAACGATTCCGCTTGCTTTAAGATGCGTGAGAAAATCATAACTCAAATATTCACCTCCATGATCGGATCGTAGAAATTTAATTTTCCTGTTACGATGGTTTTCCACTTTGTTCTGAAATTCTTTGAACTTTTCAAACGTTTCAGATTTATGTTTCATTAAATAGATATACCCATATCTACTTAAGTCATCGGTAAAAGTGAGAAAATAGCGATATCCACCGCGCGTCGAAACACTCATTGGTCCGCATACATCGGTATGTATGATTTCCAACAAGTTCGTTGCTCGCTCCATTATTCTGGAGAACGGGGTTTTGATCATCTTGTCCATGAGGCACGGCTCGCACGTGTCAAATGATTCAAAATCAAGAGACTCCAAAAGTCCATCAGAATGGAGTTTCTTCATGCGTTTTACACCAATATGACCTAGACGGCAGTGCCACAAATAAGTCGAATTATCACTATCTACTTTGCATCTCTTAGCCTCAATGTTATGGATGTGTGTTTCATTGCTTTCGAGATTCAGAAGAAATAAACCATTCATAGCAGGTGCATGACCATAAAAGATGTTACTCATATAAATAGAACAACCATTATTCTCCGATTTAATGAATAACCGTCTTGCAATAAACACGATCCAGATATAATGTTCATGCTCAACGTAGGCACATAATAACACTTATTAAAGTTTAAAACTAATCCCGAAGGTAAAACTAAGGAGAGCGTGCCGACGGCCATCACATCAACTCTTGATCCGTTGCCAACGCGCATCGTCACCTCATCCCTTGCTAGCCGCCGTCTATTCCATAGCTCCTGTTTCAAGTTACAAATATTAGCAAATGAACCAGTATCAAATACCCAGACACTACAACGAGCGCTAGTAAGGTAAACATCAATAACATGTATATCAAATATACCTTTAATGGTGCCAGCCTTCTTGTCCGCTAAGTACTTCGGACAGTTGCGCTTCCAGTGACCCTTGTCCTTGCAATAGAAGCACTTAGTGTCCGGCTTAGGTCCAGACTTGAGCTTCTTCTCGGCAGGGGCAACGCGCTTGCCGCTGCCTTTCTTGAAGGACTTCTTTGCACCCTTACCTTTCTTGAAGCTAGGGGTCTTGTTGACCATCAACACATGATTATCTTTCTTGATATCCACCTCCGCAGCTTTCATCTTAGCGAAGAGCTCAGTGATCGTATCAGTGGAACCAATCTGATTGTGAGTAACTACAAAACCTTTGTAGCTATGAGGGAGTGATTGCAGAACTCTGTCAATCTTGAGCTCTTCTGGAATCTTGCAGTCCAGTTGCTCAAGACGTTGAGTGTAGCCCGACATCTTAATGACGTGCTCACTAACGGAACTCCCTTCCTCCATCTTGCAGTTAAAGAACTTCTCAGAGATCTCATATCTCTCAGAACGGGCCTGAGTCTGAAACATGGTTTTCAGTTCCTCAAGTATCTCAAAGGGCCCGGCGAACTCCTCAAAACGATTTTGAAGGTCCGATTCTATAGCAAACAACATGGTACTCTTAATCACTCCATAATCATCTTTGCGCGATTGATAAACAGCTTTTTCATGAGTCAGCGCATCTATAGCAGGGGCGTCACCTAGCGCTTTCTCAAGGACATAGTCCTTTTGTCCGCCAGCGAGAATGATTCTCAGATTGCGGAACCAGTTGGTGAAGTTAGAACCATTGTTCTTAAGCTTTTCTTTCTCAGCAAAAACGTTGAAGTTGGACTTAGCCATTTGATCTACAAAATTTGCAAGTACAATTTAGACTATGTTCATGATAACTAGTTCAACTTAATCAAATTACTAGATGAACTCCCACTAAATTCAACATCCCTCAAGTTGTTTAGTGAACACGATCCAAATTCACCACACCTAATCCGATCTTTACGAGAAGAGATGTGGTTTCAATGGTGGACAACAAAGTGTCGATCATATCATTCATATGACTTATGCTTAACCTTTCGGTTCGTGTGTTCCGAGGCCATGTATGTACATGCTAGTCTCGTCAAGTCAAACCCAAGTATTTCCGCGTGTGCAAAACTGGCTTGCACCCGTTGAATGTGAACGTAGAGTTTATAGCACCCGATCATCACGAGGTGCTTGAACACGACGAACTTTCGCAACGGTGCATACATAGGGAGAACACAATTTTATCTTGATCTTTAAGTGAGGAATCATCTTATAATGCTACCGTCGCGATCTAAGCATAATAAGATACATAAAAGGATAAACATCACATGCATATAATTTTATGTGACATAGTATAGCCAATCTTCGCGCAATGATCTCCATCTTGTGCGCGCCCGCATGATCTCTATCACTCCACCATGATTGCCTCCACCACGAATAGCAACTACAACTATTGCTAACTTCTTAGCGATAAGGTGAAGCTATTACATGGCGTATAAGAAGTTGACACACATGTCATACACAATTATAAAGACAACCATATGGCTCCTGCCGGTTGTGAACTCATCGACATGCAAGTCGTGAAATATTACAAAACATGATCATTGCATACACATCACATCTTGGGCCATACCATATCACAAAACACTCCCTGCAAGAACAAGTTAGACGCCTCTACTTTGTTGTTGCATGTTTTACGTGGCTTATGGGAGTAACAAGCTAAGAACGATTCTTACCTACGGAAAGCCACAACGATGATATTATGGTTGCCAACATCCGGTGTAAATCCCATGACAACTATAGTGAGAGAAACTAGCATCCACCAGCCGCATGTATGGAACAAGCCACACGTCAAGTGCGGAGCCGGTCTCGCGAACGAGGTCGCGTAAAGTTGGCCTGGACCGCTTCGATCTCACTATCCCGCGTCATAAGAAGTACACAACAAGAGGATTGTAATAGAAAACATCAACGCCCGCAACAAGCATGTTGCGTTCTACTCGTGAAACACATCTACGCATAGATCTAGCTCTGATACCACTGAAGGGTTTCGCAGCATAGTAAATCAAAAAAATTCTATGGATGCGAATGGGAAAGCCAAGATATAATCTAGGAGATACAATCAACGAGAGGGATAAATGAGATCTCCATACCCTTGAAGAAATCGCACAGCAGAAACGTTCAACAGAACGTGGTTGGTGTACTCGTACTCGCCGTCTCCTCCTCGCGATCCGATCCGATCCTACGCCACAAGTGGCAGCGTCTCCGAGAGATGCACACGTACGGTGCCGCGACGTCTCCTCCTTCCTCGGTCCAACAAGTGGGGTAGAGAGATAGATTGGATCTGCAGCACGACGGCGTGGTGCTATGGTGGAGAGTTTTTGCAGCAGGGCTTCGCCTACACGCAGTCGGGAGAGAGAGAGAGGTAGGGCAGCAGCTGGAGGCTAGGGTTTGGGGTGAGGGGAGGGTGCGCCCCTTGCCCACCTTATATAGGGGGCTGGCCGGCCCCCTTGCCCCCTCCTCCAAACCCTAGGGCGGCGGCCCCAAGGGTGGAGTGGGGGGCAAGTCTCCCCCCTTCTAGAAGGTTTCCTAGGGTTTCCCCTAGGGTTTTGGCCGGCTGGGCCTATGGGGCCTTGTGCCCCTGGCCCAAAGCGTCCAGGGCACTCCCTCGTAGGCCCACGCACCCCTCCGACAAGTGGGGCCACGTTGGTCCCACTCCGGAAGCTTCTAGAACCTTCCTACATAATATCAACACTCAAACGATTCCGAAATCCTAAAACTGCTTTCCATTATATGAATCTTATTCTCCGGACCATTCTGGAACCTCTCATGATGTCCTGGATCTCATCCGAGACCAACAAAAACTCATAAACCAATTATCCATTCTATCCTAGCCGAGGCACGTTATGTGTAACCCTACGGGTTCGAGAATATGCGCATATGATCTTCTATCAATAATCAACAGCGGATCCGAAACCCATATTGACTCCCACATATTCATCGATGATCATATCGGATGAACCACGATGCCAGGATTCAATTAATCCCATATATATTCCCTTTGTCACGCGATATTTTACTTGCCCGAGATTCGATCGTCGGTATCGGCATACCTAGTTTAATCTCGTTCAAGGCAAGTACTTTACTCGTTCCGTAATCCGATATCACTTTGTGATTAACTCCTTAACCACGTGCTTGCAAGCTGTGTTGATATCGATTACCGAGTGGGCCCGAAGTATATCTCTCCGACTCGGGAGGGACAAATCCCATCTTGATACATACAATCCAACAAGTACTTTCCGATCACCTGAGAGACACCTTTATGATCACCCTCACATAGGATGACGTTTGATGACCTCAAAGCTTTCTTCCGATACTAGGGAGTTGTATTATCTCATGGTCCAAGGAATACAATATTTGACATAAGAAAAAGCTTCGCAAAGATGAACACGATGACACGATCTAATTGCTCTGCTTGATTTGGGTTTGTCCACCATATCATTCTCCTAATGACATGATCTCATTATTAATCGACAACTCATGTCTATGGTTAGGAAACCTTAACCATCATTAATCAATGAGCTAGTCCATAGAGGCGTACTAGGGACACGGTGTTGTTCATAAACCACACAAGTATCAAAGTTTCCGCTTAATACAATTCTAGCATGGAATATAAACTTTATCATGAACAAGAATTATAACAATAACATCTTTATTATTGCTTCTAGGGCATAATTCCAACAGTCTCCCACTTGCACTAGAGTCAATAATCTAGTTTACATCTGGCAACAATCTAACACCCATGGCATTAAGGTGCTGATCATGTTTTGCTCGTGGAAGAGGTTTAGTCAACGGATCTGCGACATTCAGATTCGTATGTACTTTGCTAATCTTCAGATCTCCATCTGTTATATAATCTCGAATTATATGAAACCGGCGGTTGATGTGCTTGGTCTTTGGATGATATCTTGGTTCCTTAGCCAGTGCTATGGCGCCAGTGTTGTCACACAATATCTCCAGTGGGTCTAAGGCACTTGGAACCACACCAAGCTCAGTGATGAAGTTCCTGATCCAAACTCCTTCACTTGACGCTTCTGCAGCAGCCATGTATTCCGATTCTACTGTAGATCCCGCGATCACGCTTTGCTTGCAGCTTCTCCAGCTCATAGCTCCTCCATTCAAAATATAAATGTATCCTGTCTGAGATTTAGAATCATCCGGGTCGGTGTCAAAACTAGCGTCGACGTAACCTTTTACGGCGAGCTGCTCATCACCTCCATAGACCAAGAACATTTCTTTAGTCCTATTTAAATACTTTAGGATGTTCTTTACGGCTGTCCAGTGTTCCACTCCTGGATCACTTTGGTATCTGCTCGTCAAACTAAGAGCATTGGACACATCCGGTCTAGTACACAGCATGGCATACATGATAGAACTTATGGCCGAGGCATATGGCACTTTGCTCATGGTTTTTCTATCGTTTACCGTAGCTGGACACTGAGCCTTGCTCAATATCTTACCTGACAACATGGGCACTGAACCTTTCTTTGCCTTATCCATTCTAAACCTTTTCAGAACTTTGTCTAGATATGTACTTTGGCTTAAAGCTATTAGGCGTCTTTGTCTATCTCTATAGATTTTGATGCCTAATATATAAGTAGCTTCTCCTTGGTCTTTCATTGAAAAACATTTATTCAAATAACTCTTCACATCGTTAAGCATACCAATGTTATTTCCAATAATCAATATGTCATCCACATATAGTACTAGAAATGTCACTGAGCTCCCACTCACTTTCTTGTAGATACAAGCTTCGTAGCAATTTGGAACAAATCCAAAGCTCTTGATCACTTGATCAAAACGAAGGTTCCAACTCCGAGATGCTTGCTTCAGTCCATAAATGGAACGCTGATGGTATGGAGCCGGCGGAGGAGGTGGAAGCTCTCAGGGTGATGTTGGCACATGGTGATGTTTCTTCGGAGCCGGCGGAGGCATGCGCTTCTGATGGTATGGAGCTCGCCAAAGCTCACGATTTGGTTTCGTTTGACATGTCTAAGCAGAAGTCGTCTGTGGTTTAGGAAGAGTAACTCTACGACCGCCTCTCTCCTCGTGGCCCGTTGCTGCAGCCTATTGAGATGGGCTTCATTGAGGCCTTGGCGGTGGCCACGGCGCCCTCGCCACCGCCGTTTCCCACCTTTGTGGGCAGCAGGGTGTTGGTGCATAACTTCGAGGCTCTTTTTGCAAGAGAGCTTTGCGGGTTGCTTGCTAGTTTAGAGGCGGCGAGCCCAGGTTATGGCAAGACCATTGATTGCGTCTTGGCAGGAAAGGCTTCGGAGGACTTAATCAAAAAGTGGAGATGTCAATCAAAAAGTTTTATGTGAGAGGCAGAAGAAGAAAGAGGGGTGTAGCAAGGAAAGATCCAACCTATAATTGATCGTTCGAGCTTCTTTTGGTTCGTCCGTTAGGTGGGCTTTTTTTGCGGTGTCGTGTGCTCCATGTTTCGTTGGTTTGCGGTTGTAGTAGATTGTGTGTTCTTGTTGGTTCTTGAGGTTGTGTTATTTAGATGTGTCTTTGTTGTGGGTTGGTGTTGGTTGTAACGATTTTTTCCTAGTTTTTCGTTAATTAACTGCGCAATTCTCTTCTTTTAATTAATAGATTGAGGCAAATCTTCTGTCCCCGTTTCAAAAAAAAAACTAAGCACGCTAGTCATACTTCTTCATTTGGATAATTCTACAACCAAGGGACAATAAGCTACTACATGGGTAGCTTTGTTGCTTTCTTCTCAACCTTCTCCTCCATTTGTTTCCACTCAAGGATTACTTAACCGTTTGCAGTTTTTTATACATGGGAAATCACTCCAGGCAGCAGATCGGCAGGCACGTTTCTTTCACATCCATTAGCTGGGTCGTAGTCCATTCTTCCCTGACTTTGTGATGTGTCACCATTCTCCGCAGGAACCCTGCGGTTGCCACTTAGTAAATCACTCCATAATTAGCCAATAAATATAGCGCATTCGAGTTATACTAGTAGTACTCATCAACAAGTAATGTTTCATATAATCCCTTCGAGATACATTTGAATCTAGATAAACTCAAGTTATTTATTTTAGAACGGAAAGAGTATTAATAAAATGTATTGCATCTCGCACGCGTACGTACGTAGCAGTACTACTAGTACTATCTGACGACGGGGGGATGCGATGATGTTGAACTGCCTGCTGCTGCTGTAACAGGAGGAGATGTGCGTTGACGAAGAGCAGGAGTAGGCAGTAGGAGTCGATGACGTCCTGCATGTCCCGCAGCTGCGTCGCCATCCTCCCGCCGCTTCGGACGCGGTGCCAGAGGGTGCTCTCCTTGTAGGACTCGAGGAGGCCCGCCGCGTCGCCGAGCGCCTCGCCGAAGGGATCGCCCATCTCCGCCGTCGGCCACTGCAGCAGCGCGTGGAGCCTGCGGTGGCACCGCTCGAGCCTGGCGCACTCCCGCTTATTGCTGTGGTGGACGCGCAGGAGGGCTGTGAGCACGACGACGAGCATGGCGGCGTGCAGGCCGGATATCTGTGCCAGGTTCGCGGCCTTGGCCAGCACGTCCCACGCCGCTGCCGCCATCCCCATGACTTGTCTTGCCGATCACCCGGTCGATAGGTTCCCTAGTCCGGGCCTTGTTGAAGAACACGGCGCGCACGCAGGATTTTATTTCGATGGATGACACTCGAGAGTTGGAAGGCACTTCGGTACACTCGAGAGGGGACAAATAGCTAGGAAGGAGTCAGGAGGGCTCCTTTTTATTTCGATTAGCACAGGTTCAAACAGAAAGAAAGAGTCAAAGCTGTTTTGCGGTTTTGTTTGTAACGATTTTTTTTACATGTTTTGTTTGTAACGTTGGTGTGTACTCCCTCCGTTTTAAAATATAAAATGTTTAGTTTTATAAAAGAAATGTATCTAGACTACTTTTAGTGCGTAGGTTCGGAGTGAAGTATATATGTTTCTAATTTGGCCCATCGGCGCTCCAACTTTCTCAATCCGAGCGGTAGCTGCTTCCCAGAGTCCCGTTTGGCATTGGGTTGCATCGTACCCATCTCTTTTTGTCCAGATCGTTGCCGTCGCACTCAGGTGCTTCAAGCTGCGGGGCTGCACGTCATCATCGTCTATCTGCTAAAATATGTCGGTCGTACTCCCGCTACTATTGCATTAAGCCAAAGGTATTCTTTTAAACAACAGAGGTGGATTACCAAATACAACCCGCACTTGAACTTATTTCTCTGGCCTTTCGGGTTCCAAACAGCATGTATTTTTTTTCTTCCTTCTACATACAAATCTAGACAAGTCTGTAACATCTTTCACTATGGGAAAAATTGCCGTTACCGTAAAGACAACACTTTGTCGTGTGCCAATTGCCAAAGGGTCCGAAACACGGCAAAGAAGGTTGTTGTCGTGTGTCCCCGAGAAAGCACACGCCAAAGATTAGCAGCACGACAGATTTCTAGAAAAGAACACGGTAAAAAAATATACATGGCAAAAACCGACAGAGGAACACGGAAAAAATAACACAGTCGGCAAAGTTGACAGCGGCACACGGCATAGGTGTCGTCACGATAACAAGATGGGACCCGCGACCCCACAGGTCCACTTGATTGGATGGAGCGAACGGCTGCAGACGGTGGCCTCTTTGCCGTGTTCCCTCGCCGTCAGCTACAGGGCAACGATGGCTTTGCCGTGTGTATTCCGTGTTATCTACGGCAAAGTTCTGTTTCTTTTTTTCCTTTTATCACATTAATATTAAGAAAATCAATAAAAAATTATTCTAATTTAAAAAAATATAAATAATATATCAAAATTTGCAGAAAAATAAGATCTATCTATCTACACTCAAATGTTAGATATTTATATTGAATAAGTATCTTCATGATCGCTGTTTTGACCATAGTTTAAAACGGACAAAAAATTCAAAAACTATCAAAACATTGTGAAACCTTCGTGTGATGTCATATTATGTGACATAGTTGGAAGAAAAATATCAAATTTGGTATATTGATTATATATTAAAAAATCTTCACAAAATGACCTATCTCATTCGAGGTTTTCTGACTTTTGGGTCAAATGACCAATGTTATGGCTACAATCAAGACATAGTTTGTGATAATATGGCCATATTATATATGCCTGTGCATCATGGGATGACGAATAATGTTGTAGGAGGAAGTTTTCCTTTTCGTTGCACCAAAATGCCATTTTCTATTTTCCGAGCGCAAAAAACAGCGGGTTTTGTTAAGCAACCACCAAATGGATAATTTAAAATGTTACCACCCCATTTTTTAAAAAAATACTATACCACGTTATATGGACAATTTCCCAACAGAGGGATCTCAAAACTTTCTGTCCACCCCTAGTGAAAAAGACAAATTCCTGCCGAATCGGCAGGAAGTGAGTCAGATATGGACTACAGATACATGATCTGATGCTCATGATTTATTACAAAAATCATTTTTAGGTTCACAACATGATATTTCATCAGAGATCTAATGAAATTTAAGCGATCTGATGCAACAGTGATACCTTCGATCCAGATTACGGATGTAGTATAGCTCCTTTTCCCTAGTAGACCTAGGTCATCGAAACCTCAGAAAGCAGAAAGTATAGTAAAGTTACTTTGACGGACCTTCGGGAGTTTTAGAATTTTTTGTGTGTTTTACCGGACCAAGAGTTTGCGATATTTTGTTGTTGTCGATGATGGAGAGAGAGGGCCTAGGGCTTTCGGGTTCACCTGTGGCCGTGCAAAACATCTGATGGGAATAAAAGATAATAATAAAGTATGCATGTAATTGTTAGAGCAAGATAATTATATGTGGGCAGTTCATCCATAATTACTATTGCCTCCGTAACCGCTTATAGTAATAACCTACTAGTCTCATCCATAGAAGAAAGGGAACTAATGATATGCATAGTTATGTCATCGTTAATCCCAAGTAAATCCCTCACATACATCCGTACTACCTTTTATGTCACTATGGTTTCCATCCTACAGATTAGTCATTACTCACACTCCCTATACCTGGATCAATCCTTGGGTACCTGACAAGTCCTTAGATTGAGGCAAGAGAGGGTACAATAATCATCATGTCATACAAACTAATACATGATCCCATCTATGATAAATAACATGCACAAACTACATTGCTAGGCCGAAGCCCTTAGCCCAAGGAGAATTACTCACACATAGAGATGAAATCAACAATCATAAACATTGTAATGGAAATCATGAGATTACTAGTAGTAGTCTTACAATGTCGTCAATTGGAGATATGATGACTCCTTGTTGACATGGAGAACTTCGTCGGGAAACCCCAAGAGCAAGGTGTGAAGCAGCACAACAGAAAGTCTTCCCTCAGTAATAAACCAAGGTTATCGAAATAGTAGGAGGAAGGAAACGTCTCAAAGGTGTTGCAAGCAACGTGGAAACCTGCATAACAAAACTCAAGACTTTGCCCCAATGACCAGTGAGGTTGTCAATTTCACCGGTTGCTGTAACAAAGGATTAATGGTATGGTGTGGAAGGTAATAGTGGTTTCTAGAAAGTAAACAGTGACAGTGGAAGATGTATCAATGGTCAAGATTGGACTGGGGTCCATAGTTCACTAGAGGTGCTCTCCTTAGATAAACAAATATGGCATGCTGGGTAAACAAATTACAGCAGGGCAATTGACAGGACTAAGCAAGGCATAACAATGCAATAATAGACATAAAGATCCTATGAGATTCGATTGGGCAATACAACAATATACATAGACCGTCATCCAACTGCATACCTGCGTCCTCAACAGCAGAGCCTCCAAATTGATTTTGTTGAACCAAACTTAAATAGTGGGGCTTAATTTCATAGTCCTGAGCAGTAATTGCTGGTTAGGTAATAGGAGTATGCAAATAATCATTGTTGGGAGTTGCAAACTCCCCAAGCTTATTTTCAGCCATATTTCCAATGTTTTTGGGTTTACTTAAATAAAAACCTTATGATAGTAAAAACAAGAATTTAAAGACTATTTTTTTTGGTTTTTCAAACAAAGACTGAAAGCAAACTAACAAAATTAAAAACAATAATTAAAACTACCAAGGTTCCTACTAACCTTACCAGGGTAGCTATTGCTTCCCCGACAATGGCGCTAGAAAAAGGGTTGATACCTTCGATCCGGATTACGGATGTAGTATAGATCCTTTTCCCTAGTAGACCTAGGTTATCGAATCCTCGGGAAGCAGAAAGCGTAGTAAAATTACTTGAATGGACCTTCTGGAGTTTTAGATTTTTTTTTGTGTTTTACCGGACCAAGATTTTGTGATCTTTGTTGTTGTCGATGATGGAGAGGGAGAGCCTGGGGCTTTCGGTTTCACCTATAGCTGTGCAAAACATCTGATATGAATAAAAGATAATAATAAAGTATGCATGTAATTGTTAGAGCAAGATAATTATATGTGGACAATGCATCCATAATTGCTATTGGCTCCACAACCGCTTATAGCAATAACCTATTAGTCTCATCCATAGAAAAAAGAGAACTAATGACATGCATAGTGATGTCACCATTAATCCAAAGTAAATCCCTCACATATAGCCGTACTACCCTTTCTGTCACTGGGGTTCCCATCCTGCACAAACTACATGGCTCGGCCGAAGCCCTTAGCCCAAGGAGAATTACTCACACATAGAGATGAAATCAATAATCATAAACAATGTAATGGGAATCATGAGATTAATAGTAATAGTCTTATAATGTCGCCAATTGGAGATGATATCTACTATTACAAGTGGTGGAATATGTCTATGGTGGTGGAGAAGGGTTTGGAGATTAGATCTAGATTTATCCCTCCGGTGTTGTAGTTTCTGATGGGTGGGTGTCGTCAGGGGCGCTCCGAGAGAGTTTTCTCGTCTCCTGAGGCCTCTTTATATAGGGGTCCCTTCACGAAAGTTGTTCTGTTTGACCTAGCGGTGTTGGTGAAAACTATATGGCCAGAACTATACGACCGGAATTTTATTTCTGACATATAGTTGGTCGTTAAAGCTTCTGCCTCCTTTCCATGACTCCTGGTTTCTTTGACCTGTTGAGAATCTCGTATCTTTGACTTTAATGTTGTGATTCCCATCATCAACCGTGATTATCTGCGGAGGGAAAAATAGAAAGACAAGATTGCATACTCCTTTGATCATTAGGAATTAGTGGCAGGACTTAGAGAGAAATTTCATCAAAAGTATGAATAATATCTAGTTTAAATATGGACGTGGATGGCTATATTTCACAGTCATCAACCGGCCGCCTCACTACCTCGTGGATGATGTCAGAGAGATGACACAATATGAGCTACGTCAGCCAATGAACAACCTGTCCTTCAAGGTGGCGATCGGCACTGCTTTACCCTGTCTACCTGGAGCACTCCAGCATTCACTTACGATTCCACCTGGCTATGCTCGTGTCTCAGTGGATGACCTAGTGGAGGATTTTGCGGACCTAGAGATTGACATCGCTACACCTGAAGGCCTTAGGAAACTAGGAGATGTCAAACGCCACATCATTCTATGGAAGAAGAAGTACGTCAAGTTTCTAGGCTCGGCGCCAAGGCCACTGACTCCGAGAAATCCAAGTCTACCCCACCCCAATGATCGTCAACCTCCAATACCGCCCCTTGACGTGAGGTATGTCG
The DNA here is from genome assembly GCA_023614405.1 of Avena insularis. Taxonomy (NCBI): domain Eukaryota; kingdom Viridiplantae; phylum Streptophyta; class Magnoliopsida; order Poales; family Poaceae; genus Avena; species Avena insularis. The sequence continues at coordinate 394,282,185 of CM042695.1, forward strand.
ATTGCTGCAGCGCGAGTACATCAACTCGATATCCGCCTCCACCTTCGTGCAATACTCGATCTCCGCCTCCACCTATGCCATCGCTGAAAAAAATGGAAGGTCACCGCTCCCCCGCGCCCCACTCATAATAAAGGTAGTACGGCGAAGATAGTCGATATCCCGCTGGCTCTTCCCAAGAGACCTTATGACAAGAATGATGAGGAAAACGCAGTGGATGTGGCTCTCTACACTAAGGCTTTTTTGCACCCAAAAAACCTGAGCCAAAGCCGGTATTTGATGAAAAAACCAAAAAGAGTGCGCTAAGTCCTTTATTGAGCAACCATCCCAAATATCGATAAATCCGCCATCAGACTGCCATCAGACTATAATCGCGAAATTATTAAGCAAGCAAAGTAGAACAAAAAACAAGTGCAAAAAGTGGGAAACAAATTGCCTAGTTCGGACAACAGAAGATTCAATAGGTCCCTCCGCTCATAGTGATTTCATATATCGACAAGGCCTGGACCCCAGAGCCAAGACTGCTGCTAGACTAGTTGGCATCACTATAGGCAGGCCAAAGCAAATGCTACCGCAGCAGGTATGTCTCTTGGTCAATATTTAGGGTATGAAGATACGCCAATGGTGTTAGATAGCACGGAAGTATGTCAAAGGGAAGCCTCTATTTAGTCATGAGGAGCTCACACGTCTATCATCATATATGCGAAATCTGCACAAATGATATACTGTGCAAACAAAAAAAACAGCATTTAAAAGAATGGTTTTTGGTGGACGTTAGAAACGAGCATCACTTTAAAGATTACTCGATACAGATTCAAATGACTGAACTGATTCAGTTATACAATCAGCGCGCCCTCGAAAAATCTATCTCAGTTGCTATTGTCTGTAAGTGATTTATTTCTGTAACTAAGTCTCTAGCTCGGCTCGTTTATTGCATGACTATATATCCTTTTGTTATATTATGCAGAATCAAGATGCTTAAATTCAAAAGGCTTAATAAATATGATATTGGGTTCATTGACCCATATATCGCTAAAGAATATATGTTACACAATCACCCCAAGGACGTGGAGGAAGACCTGTGCAAATTTTTAATCGAGCATAATTACGTTAAATAAATACTATTTCCTTACAACTTCAAGTGAGTGTTTCTATCTTGTACACATTCTTTTTTTGCTTACTCGATGTCAAGTGTAATTGATGAGTTATACATGTTAGCTTATGTAGATGTCCGCGGGTTCCACTGGATTCTGCTAAACATTCAAGTTTACAAGTCTCTAGTTGAAGTCCACGACTCATTAAGTTGGGACCAAGAGAAGTGGAGCGACATGAAAGAAATGCTCCGGAAGTAATTTTAGTCATTATCGCATTATATCGGCCTCTTTCGTTTATTTCCTGATATGAAGTAATTAATAACTCTTTTATTTATTTTCTTTGCCGAGCAGGTGTTGGGCACGGTTCAAAAAGAAAATAGACGGTCATTCAATGATGGGCTAACTTATAAAATGGTGAAGGGTCTATAGCAGCCACCGGGGACTCATTTATGTGGATTCTATGTCTGCGAATATATTCGCGAGTTGACCAGTGAGCGAAGAGTTGATTCAAGTTATATTCATAGTTTGCGGGAGAATCTCGAGCCAGAATAGCGCATACGAGCAATTTAAGAGGAATTGATGGGATTTCTGATAAGGGTGATTCTTGATGAAAGGGGAGAACATTATGTGAAGGACGAGGAACTCAATATAAATTAGTGATCTCCATGTAATTGATATGATATATCATCAATGACCATGTAATTTCAAAACATTTCTTTCATTTTGATATGACCAAATATTGTATATGTATGCTCGCAGGGGATCGAATATTAATTATATATGCATCAATGTGTATTGTGTATGTAGTAGCGTAGAATAAGTATACGGAAACATGTTTAAAATTTTAATGAAACACAAATTGAAAAAGGAACGGAATGGAAAAAACAAAATAAATAGGAAAAAACAGAATCTTGTCATGATAGAGAAACACATGAATCTCTGCTGCGGCAGGAACTCGTTTAGTCTCAGGTGGTGTTACGACCCGTAACTAGAGGTCCTCCGCCCCCGCCAAGCTCCCAGTGCCACATGGTGGCCTCTAGTTTCTGGTTCCTAGCAAACTAGAACTAGATATAGAGGCCTCTTGTCTCGAATCGACAGTTCCGGGTGCCAAATCGGGACTAGAGCCAGTTTGGGACCAGAACTAGAGGCCCGTACTTCTTCATTTGGATAATTCTACATCCAAGGGACAATAAGCTACACGGGTAACTTTGTTGCTTTCTTCTCAACCTTCTCCTCCATTTGTTTCCACTCAAGTACTTACTTATCTGTTTGTATTTTTTTATACATGAGAAATCACTATAGGCAGCAGCAGATCAGCAGGCACGTTTCTTTCAGATCCAGAAGCCTGGTCGTAATCCATTCCTCCCTGACTTTGTGACGTGTCATCGTTCTGCTCATCAGGAATCCTGTGCTTGCCAGTTAGTAAATCACTCCATAATTATATAGCGCATTTGAGTGAGATACATCAACAGGTAATGTTTTCATATTAAAAAAATGAATTGCATATCACGCGCGTACGTACGTACGTAGTACTACTGCTAGTATCCGGCGACGGGGGAATGCGATGATGTTGAACTGCCTGTTGCTGCGACAGCAGAAGGTGCGCGTTGACGAAGAGCAGAAGGAGGCAGTAGGAGTCGATGACGTCCTGCATGTCCCGCAGCTGCGTCGCCATCCTCCCGCCGGTCCGGACGAGGTGCCAGAGGGTGCTCGCATTGTAGGACTCGACGAGGCCCGCCGCGTCGGCGAGCGCCTCGCCCATCTCCGAGCACAGCAGGGCGGCCGTCGTCGGCGACTGCAGCAGCGCGAGGAGCCTTCGGTGGCACCTCTCGAGCCTGGCGCACTCCCTCTTATTGCTGTGGTGGATACGCAGGAGGGTGGTGAGCAGGACGACGAGCATGGCGGCGTGCAGGCCGGATATCTGTGCCAGGTTCGCGGCCTTGGCCAGCACATCCCACGCCATAGCTGCCGCCTGTTAGATTTTATGTCATATTTCTTGTACACAATTATGGAGTAGTACTCCAAGTTGTTATGCTATCCTCTAGAAGATTACGCTATTTGTTTTATCTTTTTAGATGTAATAAACCTTGATTCTATCCTCCCTGTAAACGCCACGCGTGAGGCTCTTTCACGCTTATATTAACACGAAGCCGGTACTCCGAAAGGAGGTATCGTTCCCTGCCAATACCGAGTAGATCAATATGGTATCAGAGCTTTCCTTTTCCATGACCTAGCTGCCAGAAAACAATCCCACGACAAACTCCCGATCTGCAGCCGCCGCTGCCCCTTGCTGCCGCCGCTGCCTCTCGAGAAACACAACCTCTACGACCCCAACACAAGCCTCGACAAAAAACCAAAACCAAGATCCGTACGACCCTAACAAAAAGCCTCGCCAAAAACCCCAAAACCAAGATCCATGTCTCCCTGGTGGTCATGACGTCCTTGTCCTCTTCATCGACAGCGATCTCCACCGCGCTCGGATACCCCCCCCCCCCTCCGTCAAGCTGACCCGGGCCAACTTCCTTCTTTGGAAGACCCTGGTCTATCCTCCCCTCTGCGGTGCTCAGGTCCTCGGCCTCCTCGATGGGACTGACGCCGCGCCGGAGAAGAAGCTGGAGGTTGAAGATGAAAATCAGAAGAAAACCATAATCCCCAACCCTGCCTATTCGGTATGGCTCTCGAGGGATCAGACGGTGCTCGGGTTCCTCGTGAACTCGTTGTCGCCGGAAATCATCCCCCACGTTGTCGGCCTTGCCACATCTGCTGAGGTGTGGTCTGTCCTCACCAAGATGTTCTCCTCCCACTCTCGCACGAAGATCAATCATCTGAGAGGGGCGCTGAACAACACCAAGAAAAACGAGTTGACTGCCGCGCAGTTCTTCGCCACAATGAAGGGCTTCAGCTCCGAGCTCGCTGCTGCGGGCAAAGTCGTTGAAGAAGACGAGATGGTGGGCTACATCCTCAATGGCCTCGACGCACGCTACAACGACCTCGTCTCCTCCGTCAACGGCAACCCTGGTACCACTCTAGATGATCTTTTTAATCAAGTTTGTGCTCACGATCTTCGCCGAGAAATGCTGTCAGAAACAGGCCAACACAACAGCTTCACCTCCTCCGCCAACCTCGCCGCTCGCCCTCCTCGCGACACCAGTCGTGACTCACATCCTCGTGGTGATCACGGTCGCTCACCCGACCATGGTGACCGCATGTCACGTGGTGATCATGGTGGTGGAGACCGTCGTGACGGCGGTTGGAGGCGCCGCGATGATAACGGCCGTGATGGGCGCCGTGATTGGCGCCGCGATGATGGACGCGATGCACGCCGTGATGATGGTGGACGCCGCCGCGATGACGGTGGCCGACGCCGTGATGATGGAGGACGGAGGGATGATGGAGGGCGTCACCGGCCGTTCCCCCACACCCTTCGTTGACGTGACGTGTCAAATCTGCAAGATACATGGTCACCCCGCCAACGAATGTTGGTGGCGTTATCAAGATCGCCATGACTCTGATGATGATGGAGATACAAAGGGTGCGCATGTGGCATCCTATGGCGTCGACACCAACTGGTATCCTGACTCGGGTGCCACTCATCATGTCATGTCAGAGTTGAGTAAACTCACTACACATGACAAGTACAATGGACGAGATCGCGTCCACACAGCCAACGGCAACGGTATGCAAATAAGTCATATTGGTCATTCAACACTATGCACCCCCAACAGTTCTTTACATCTCAATGATATTCTTCATGTTCCTAGTGCTTCCAAGAACCTTTTGTCTGTTCATAAACTTACACTTGATAACAATGTGTTTCTTGAGTTTCACCCACAATTCTTTTTGATCAAGGATCAGGCTACAAGGAAGATTCTGCATAAGGGACCATGCCATGGTGGTCTCTACCCGCTAGTGCCTTCTCCTACTGGGTCTCACAAGCAAGCCTTCGTCACAATAAAGCCGTCGTCCTCTACATGGCATCGTCGTTTAGGACACCCTTCATCTTTTATTGTTCAACAAGTACTTAGGAAAAATAATATCTCCTACTCTCCTGAAATAAATCCATACATTTGTGATCCTTGTCAACTAGCTAAGAGCCATCAACTGCCATATCCTGTCTCTACTAGTGTTTCCACTGTTCCCTTGAAACAAGTTTTCTCTAATGTATGGGGACCAGCACCTGTGTCTGCTGGCAAACATTCATATTATGTAAGATTTATTGATGATTTTAGCAAATTCACTTGGATTTATTTGCTCAAAAAACGTTTCGATGTTTATCAAGTATTTCTCAATTTCCAGCAACTAGTTGAAAGAAAATTTGCTAGGAAAATTATTACCATGCAAACTGATTGGGGAAGTGAGTATGAAAAGATAAATGGCTTCTTCCAAAAGATTGGAATCACTCATCATGTCTCGTGTCCTCATGCTCATCAGCAAAATGGCTCTATTGAAAGAAAACATCGTCACATTGTTGAAGTAGGTCTTGCTTTACTTGCTAATGCATCTATGCCCCTCAAGTTCTGGGATGAAGCTTTCCTCACTGCCACTTTTCTCATCAACCTTCTCCCTAGAAAGGTAATCAATCATGACACCCCAGTAGAACGTCTCCTTCACACTAAACCAAACTATGAGTCTCTTAGAGTTTTTGGTTGTGCTTGCTGGCCAAACCTTCGCCCCTACAACAAAAGAAAACTTGCTTTTTTTTTGAGAAGAAGAAAACTTGCTTTTCGTTCCACTCGATGCGTTTTCTTGGGCTATAGTCCTCGTCATAAAGGTGTTAAGTGCTTAGAGGTATCAACCGGTCGTGTTTACATCTCTAGGGATGTTGTGTTCGATGAAAATATTTTTCCTTTTTCAGAACTCCATCCAAACGCCGGTTCTCGCCTCCGGAATGATATTCTTCTTTTACCACAATATACTTCACATAATGGGGATGCATTAGTTAATGACTATATGACTTCTCCTATTATACCGATTGTTACTAATGAAGACACTGCAGAAAATAATGGTGGAGCAGGTACTCATGTGGACCAACAAGAAACAGCAGAAAATCTAAGGAAAAACAATACAGAAACAAGGCAAAACACTGTTTTTGCCCGCCAAACAGTGCTGCCCCCGATGAAGATCCGATCCGGTGTGATCCCGAGAATCCTCTGCCACGCCTGGTCTCGTACGTGGACCCACTGCCTCGGGGCATGGGCGTACCGCGTCCCGGTCTCCACCTGCCACGCGCCTGCATCGGTCCAGCTCGTGGACTCCTCCTCGGTCGCGCTCTTCATCCACCCCCCGTCGATCACGTCACGACAGCCCAACCGCGTCAGGCTCGCCAGGCTCGCGCGCCTCGGGGCGTGGGCGGACCCCGCCTCGGTCGCGCCCCCCATCCACCCCGCGTCGACCACGTCACGACCGCCCAGCCGCGTCAGGCTCACCAGGCTCGCGTCGCGAGCGATCCCTTTCGCGGACCCCGCCTGGGTCACGATCACGAACCCCACCTGGGTCGCGGACTCCGCCTGGGACACGATCGCGGACACCACCTCGGATGCGCTCAGAGACTCCACCTCGATGCTCGCCCGTGACATCCTCCCGATTGCCATCGCCATCGGAAGATTCGTCTCGCCACGACAACAACTTGGAGTCCCCCTATACGGATGACACTCTCCGTACGGACTCTGTTTCCTCTCCGTCTCCAGCTGCTGACAGCGATAGCAACCATGATATTGGGGCCAGCATGTCACCAACTCCTCCATTGCCTCAACATGAACCAAGAACAAGGTTGCAAAAAGGTATAAGAAAGCCCAAAATATATACTGACGGTACAGTTCTATACAGTTTATTCACATCTACAGGCGAACCTCGTACATTGTTGGAAGCTCTTGAGGATGACAGGTGGCGAAAAGCAATGGAAGAAGAGTATAATGCTCTAATACAAAATAAAACATGGCATCTTGTTCCTCCGCATTTTACAAAAAATCTTATTGACTGTAAATGGGTGTATCGTATCAAGAAACATGCAGATGGTACAATTGACAGATACAAGGCACGCTTGATTGCAAAAGGCTTCAAGCAAAGATATGGCATCAACTATGAGGATACCTTCAGTCTCGTTGTCAAGGCAGCAACTATCAGAATCGTTCTGTCTATTGCTGTTTCCAGGGGCTGGAGTCTGCGGCAGCTAGATGTCAAGAACGCGTTTTTGCATGGCGTTCTGGAAGAGGAGGTCTACATGAAACAACCCCCAGGTTTTGAGTCTTCCGCTACTCCGCATTATATTTGTAAACTTGACAAAGCTCTTTATGGACTCAAGCAAGCTCCTCGAGCATGGTATTCCAGGCTTAGCACCAAGCTGCAACAACTTGGTTTTACTCCCTCCAAGGTAGATACTTCACTCTTTCTTTACAATAAAAATAATGTCATGATATTTGTTCTAATCTATGTTGATGATATCATAGTCACTAGTTCATCAAATCAGGCTATCACTGCTCTTCTTGCTTTCTCAATAAAGATTTTGCACTCAAGGACTTGGGAGATCTGCACTTCTTCTTGGGTATTAAGGTAAAGAAAACTCAGAATGGCTTACTTCTTACCCAGAAAAAATATGCTATGGATCTGTTAAAGAAAGTGGGTATGACAAAGTGCACACCCTCCCCCACACCCTTGTCTTCCACTGAGAAATTGTCTTTAACTGAGGGAACTATCCTTGGTCCTGATGATAGTACACAATACAGAAGCATTGTAGGTGCCTTACAGTACTTGACGCTCACAGGGCCTGATATTTCTTTCTCAGTAAATAAAATTTGTCAATATCTTCATGCTCCAACAACTTCTCATTGGACAGCTGCAAAAAGAATTCTAAGATATGTTCAGGGTACTATACATGTTGGTCTTACTTTCCAAAGGTCTTCATCTAGTTTGTTGAGTGTGTTCTCATATGCAGATTGGACAGGCTGTTTAGATGATAGAAGATCCACTGGAGGTTTTGCTATATTTATTGGACCAAATTTGGTATCATGGAGTGCAAGAAAACAGGCCACGGTGTCAAGGTCTAGTACAGAGGCTGAATACAAAGCATTAGCAAATGCTACGGCAGAATTAATATGGGTTGAAGCTTTGCTTGGTGAACTTGGTGTTCCTCTGAAGGTAAAACCCTGTTTATGGTGTGATAATTTAGGAGCTACATATTTATCAGCAAATCCAGTTTTTCATGTAAGAACTAAACACATTGAGATAGACTATCATTTTGTTCGAGAAAGAGTTGCCAACAAAATGCTTGAGATCAAGTTCATATCTAGTCAAGATCAAGTTGCAGATGGTTTCACAAAAGCCTTGGCAGTCAAAAATTTAAATGAGTTTAAACTCAACCTTTCAGAAGGTTGTGATTAAGGGAGGCTGGTAGATTTTATGTCATATTTCTTGTACACAATTATGAAGTAGTACTCCAAGTTGTTATGCTATCCTCTAGAAGATTACGCTGTTTGCTTTATCTCTTTAGATGTAACAAACCTTGATTCTATCCTCCCTGTAAACGCCACGCGTGAGGCTCTTTCACGCTTATATTACTACTTATCTTCTGGATCACCCGGTGGATAGCCTCTTTGGTCCCTCGTCCGGAGATCAAGGCCACTGCAGGGGAAGTGGCCACGCTTATATTACTACTTATCCTCTTTCACGCTGGGCACTTTATCTGAAGACGCTTTGGTGCGATCGGCCACTGCAGGAGATCAAGGCCGGTCCCAGCAGGTTCGAGTTTTCAGCCCTACTTTAATGGCAAAGCTGGCGCGGTGGATTCGGCCCCGGTCTTGTTCTCTTCGGAGCGATGCGATGGCTGTTTCTGTAATTATGTATCCTAGCCGTCGCATGGCAAAGGCGCGGTGGATTAGGCCCCGGTCTTGTTAACTCCATGGCGAGAGAGACAATCTAGTGGTAGTGTGTGTGTGTGTGTGGTTATATTATCTCCCAGCTGGGTTCCTTCTCTCAAAATGATAAAAAATATACTTTGCGGTTTTGTTTCACCTTGCCCCATGTCCTCACGCCTTGGACAGAAACGGAGGACGGCGGCGCTCCCGCTCGCCTCACGCCCGCACCCCTCCCCCTGCCCGCGCCCCTCCCGTTCTGGTTGGAGGAGGAAGCTCGCCCGGCGCCCCCACGCCCCCACGCCCCTACGCCCTGCCAGCGCCCCCTCTCGCTCCCATCTCGGTTTTGGCAGTGATGTTTGCATCGGGAAGAAAGGAGAGGGAAGAAGAGGAGAGAAAAAAAGAGAGGAAAAAAGACTTATTGACATGTGGGTCCCACAATTTGGCAATTGCTATTATAGGAAGACTAGCAAAGTAGATCTTTGTTTGGATTGCTAAACCATCTCTCTTCTCTTCCTATACTTTATTTTTAGCAATCCAAGGCTACTGCCGGTACGGAGAGATGGTATATTGCAAACCCACCCGTACCAATACCCGTCACAGCCGGCGGCTGCAGCTTATTGACTCGTTTTCTCCTTTTTTTCATACTCCTCTTTAAACCTTCATCCCTTATACCTTCTTGAATCGTAGCATGTATGACCGAAATCTAGTATTTTCATCACACCTTTAGGAATTTTAAAGAGAAAGAGATAGGATGAAACTAGGCACGCTCGTTAGAGTTCTTCATTTGGATAACGTTGGAATTTTTTCCTAAATAGATCCAGCCCATCTATTATATGTCAATAAATTTTTTAAATCTTAGAGGTCCATTTAGCCCATTCATGTAAGGCAAGAGCTGGAACAAAAGTTTAATCCCATGTTGCTAGTTGAGTGCAAGTTAGACCAACTTATAAGGGGAGCTTTTTCACCACTTATACGAGCTTGAGAAGAGAAGCCATATACACGCACGCTCCTCCTCCTCCTCGCTCGCCATGTCTCGTCACAACGTGGGTTGCAGGAATATCGCCGAGCCGAGCCTTATTTGCCAAACATGAATGGTATATGAACAGTTGTACCAGAAGCTGAAACGTTTTGCTCGAGTGGATTTTTAATACGAGAGAGGAAATGAATAGGAACTAAGTGGAGGCTGTCCCGTTGGCTGCCGCATGTTCGCTTCAACTTTTGTCTCTTTGTTTTATCCCATGTGCATCATGTCTGCCTTCCCTCTGTGCCTATAAGAGAGAGGTCGCGTCTCCTCTCAGATATATCGTCGCACATCCCTTTGCACCTCCAGTTCCAGAGCACTACGCTACCTAGTCTTCCTCATCCCGTCTTGCGGCGTGCACCACGAGCCGGGACAGTAGGTCTCTGAGACCCCGCTGCTTTGATTCATGTACGGGAGAAGGGCGATAAGATTTTTGGGGAACTCTATTGGCGCGACTACTGGCTTTATCACGGACTCCTTCACGAGTAGCAATAGCGTCGACGTCTTCCTCAATGAGAACTTCTTCCCCGGCATCAGCAACCTCTTCATTGACGAGATGGCTGATGACGGTACCAACGCGAACACTGGCGGTTCCTTTTTTTTGCGGTTGCGATGTACATCCTCTTTCTCAACCTTGTTCTGATCGTATCTTAAGTTTTATGTCTTGCAATTTGTTTGGTTATCTGCATTAATCTGTATTCGCTATTTCATATGATTAATCTAATTTCTATTATTCTATTCATGTTTTATCTAGCGTTTATTATGGTTAATTCTCTTAGTAAATTGCTCTTTTATTCAACACATAATTCTACATTCAAGGGACAATAAGCTACTACATGGGTAGCTTGTTGCTTTCTTGTCAATCTTCCCCTCCATTTATTTCCACTCAAGACTACTTAACCGTTTGTAGTTTTTTATACATGGGAAATCACTATAGGCAGCAGCAGATCAGCAGGCACGTTTCTTTCACATCCTGTAGCTGGGTCGTAGTCCATTATTCCTCCCTGACTTTGTGATGTGTCATCATTCTCCTCTGGAATCCTGCGGTTGGCAGTTAGTAAATCACTCCATATAATTAGCCAATATAGCGCATTATTTGAGTGGGACACATCAACAGCTAATGTTTCATACTGTACTAAATTTGTTAAGAAAATGAATTGCGTACGTACGTAGTACTACTAGTATCTGACGACGGAGTGCGATGATGATGTTGAACTGCCTGTTGCTGTGACAGCAGAAGGTGCGCGTTGACGAAGAGCAGGAGGACGCAGTAGGAGTCGATGACGTCCTGCATGTCCCGCAGCTGCGTCGCCATCCTCCCGCCGCTCCGGACGCGGTGCCAGAGGGTGCTCGCATTGTAGGACTCGACGAGGCCCGCCGCGTCGCCGAGCGCCTTGCCCATCTCCGAGCACAGCAGGGCGGCCGTCGTCGGCGACTGCAGCAGCGCGAGGAGCCTGCGGTGTCGCCGCTCGAGCCTGGCGCATTCCCTCTTATTGCTGTGGTAGATGCGCAGGAGGGTGGTGAGCACGGCGACGAGCATGGCGGCGTGCAGGCCGGACATCTGCGCCAGGTTCGCGGCCTTGGCCAGCACGTCCCACGCCGCTGCCGCCATCCCCATGACTTGTCGATCACCCGGTGGATAGCTTCTTTGGTCCGCGCGCGTACGGGGGATTTTATAGTTTATGCCGCAGAAAGCCGGCAGATTGACACTGCACGCTGGGCACTCTGAATCGAGAAATGGTCCAAAAAAAAACTCTGAATACGCTTTGGTGCCAACGGCCCAGGTTCCAGGTTCAAGCTAGCTTTCACCCCGGCCTACTTTAATGATAAAGCAGGCGCGGTGGATTCGGCCCCGGTCTTGTTAACTCCATGGTGAGAGAGACAATCTAGTGCGTTAATTATACCCCGGGCTGGGGTTCCTTCTCTCAAAATGATAAAAAATATACTTTGGGGTTTTGTTTGTAACGATTGGTGTTATAGACAGACAGTATAGTATGTGTTGGGCATCCGCTCTCTATCTTTCTCTTCGGAGCGATGCGATGCGATGGTTAACGCATTAAGCCCCGCGATGGGTGTTGCATTGCATCGCCAACCGATAATGCTAGACTTATGGATGGAATTGTTACGGACTGACGTGGCGACCGATCGTGAAACCGTGTAAGAAAAAATCGGAACCACCGCAGCTACAAACCACCTCATGTCCGTAAAGAAATTTTGTAGGTGTAGCATTACTCATCGCCACCCCTTTGTCCAGATCCTAGCCGTCGCACTCACTCTGGGTCAAGCTGCGGTGCCAGAAAAATGATTTTTTTTGCTGCGTATGTACTGCTGTTGTGCATGCGACTGCTGCTGCTGCTGTTGCACACCACCACCATATATATCCCCTCCAGCGACGGCTAAGAAGACGCAGCAATCCTTCTCGTCGAAGGCAGCCGGCATACGGTTGCTGATCGACGACAGTTGGCTCCGTGGTGAAGGCGATGATGCGTGCCCATAATCTCGACAATAAAGCTAGTACTAAAACACCAACATAATCCTTTTTTATCCTTTTCTAATAGTACAACCATGGCTTCTAATTTAAACAATGCTGGTATTAGCCTATAGGTAGTAGTGAAAAGGATACTTTATTTTCAACTAAGTGATATATAAGATTGAACAAAATTTTCGACAAGTCAAATTTTGGAAAATTTGAACTACACCTTCATGATTGGGACCTCATTTTTTTTACATCATATTAAGGTGATCAAGATGATGTTTTATCATGGATGTGTTGCTAGGTCAACATGATTCATCGATATGAAGTGACGGTCTTCGTCGCGGTTTTGACCTAACTTTGACTGGAGCACTAGAAATTCAAAAAAAAATAGTAAAACCATCACCGTGTGTCTTAGTTTGTGTCATAGTACGCACAAAAATTATGAAACTAGGATTATGTTGAATAATTCGGAAGATTCTTTTTACAAACTTGAATAAGTGGGAGGTTTATGGCTTACTACCTAAATTAGCTAGGCATGCAGTAGCTATGTCCATGGCAAACTTTTTCTGATTGATCTCAAATTTGGCAGGGATGTGTGTCTTGGCATGACACACATTTTGTTTTGCTTTTGGAGGTTCTTACAAATTATGAAAAAAAACATTTTTCAATTTAAGATGGCAAATTCAACTAGTTTTTGTGAAGGAAACACAAAAGATGCAATATGGATAAGTGTCTAGAAACAACATGGTGGAGTAGATGGTGTTATTTGGTGCATATATAAATGACCACTTGTCAAATTTTCTCCAAGTGTCTAGAAACATGTTTAGCTTGTAGAGCTGAATGGTTTGGCAGTATTTACTTTAGAGATTATGTTTCGGATAAGTGTCTAGAAACAACGTGAAAGTGATATGCAAGATTGAACCAAATTTTCTCCAAGTCAAATTTTTGTTCAATCCTTGTCTTCGGTGATATTTCGTCGTGTTAATCGTTTGTGTAATAACTCAGCACATGTGTTAGCTTGTAGAGCTGAATGGTTTGGCAGTATTTACTTTAGAGATTATGTTTCGGATTGCATCGTGACAAACTTTGTTTCGGTATTATTTGATCAATAAAGCGCTGAATTCTCTCTCAAAACAAACTTTGTTTTGGTGTTGGTAGGAAGGTTATTTGATCATCGTAAGATCGGCTACACATCGACGGATGATTTCCAGTTTCCTAGTTTAAAACCTGGCCCCTTCCGGTCTGCCTAGTGGCTACTTAGGTGCCTGTGCAGCTGTGCTTGGCGCTTCAAGATTACAGGTGCATTCGCGTGCGGATTCTGCCCAGTCTGCCTGCCCTGCCCAGAGCATGGCTGCCCACCTCCAGGCGTTCCTGCGCGCGAAGCTCAGGTGCCGCCTGGCCGTGCACGCCCACGCTCACCTCACCCCGTGCAGCAGGCCTCCTCCTTCACCTCATCATCATGCCAACGTCTTCATGCACTCCCCACTCGCCGTGCCGGCACGGGGACTCGCGGCGAGAGCGAGCAGGAAGAAGAAGGACGCCGCTACAGTCAGACCGCTCTCGACGCCAGATGCCAGAGCCGCTAGAGACAGGAAGGTCGAGGACGCGCCGGCGGCGAAGAAGAAGGAGGCCAGGATCGTCACGGCCACCAAGAAGGGCGCGGCGGTGCTCGCACTAGTGGAAACGAGGCCTTTGGTTGAGCCTGAAAATGGGCTTTAACACCGGTTCTTCTACGAGCCGATGTTAAAGGGGGGGCCATACCAGCGTGGCCCGTGCAGCAAAAAGGATCCCCCCTTTAACACCGGTTCGTGCCGGTTCAAGCCACGAACCGGTGTTAAAGGGGGGGCTATATAACACACCACAACCCACACCCCTCTCTTCCATTTTTTTACTCTCTCATTTTGGAGCCTAGCAAGAGGGTGAGAGGTGTGCTAGTTTGTTTTTTTTCCTATGCACAAGAGATGTTCGGTGAAATGCCCGAGAGCTCAAAATAAGTTTTCTCGTTGCTCTTTCCTTCTCGGTCGATGTCGGCAACTATCCTTTCATGTGTCATTGATGTACTATATATATAAATGGTCATTTCCCTATTAATTTTTGATATATACTATATATTAATGCAGATGAACCGGCAATGGATGTACGGTGACCGACGCACTTCCGAGTACATTACGGGCCTCCAAAATTTCATCGTTGTGGCTAATGCAAACCATGGTCACAATGGTTTTATGTGTTGTCTGTGTGTTCACTGTCAGAACAAGAAAGACTACTCAAATACTAGAACCATTCACGCCCACCTGCTTCGATCTGGTTTCATGCCCAGCTATAATTGTTGGACCAAGCATGGAGAAAAATGGGTTGTGATGGAAGACAACGAAGAAGAAGAGTATGATGACAACTATCATAATATGTATCCTGAATATGATGATACTACAACGGGGGTAGATAATGAAGATCAAGAGGCAGCAGATGGGCCCACTGATGACGATCTTGGTCGGGCCATTACTGATGCAAAGGAAGAATGTAAAACTGAAAAGGAGAAGGAGAAGCTGGAGCAGATGTTAAAGGATCACAAAACATTGTTGTACCCAACTTGCGAAGATGGCCATAAAAAGCTAGGTACCACACTGGATTTGCTGCAATGGAAGGCAGAGAACGGTGTGACTGACAGCACATTTTCAAAGTTGTTGGTAAAAATGAAGAATCTTCTTCCAAGAAATAATGAGTTGCCCGATGGTACATACCAAGCAAAGAAGGTTGTCTGCCCTCTAGAATTAGACGTGCAGAAGATACATGCCTGCATTAATGACTGCATCCTCTACCGCGGTGAGAAGTACGATAATTTGGATGCATGCCCGTATGCATTGCACTGCGGTATAAGATCAGACGAGACGATCCTGGCGATGTTGAGGACGAGGCCCCTAGGAAGAAGGTTCCTGCCAAGGTTATGTGGTATGCTCCTATAATACCACGGTTAAAACGTCTCTTCAGAAATAAAGAGCATGCCAAGTTGTTGCGATGGCACATGGAAGACCGTAATAAAGACGCGATGTTGAGACACCCCGCTGATGGGTCACAGTGGAGAAAAGTCGAGCGAGAGTACCCGGACTTCGCACGTGACGCAAGGAACTTAAGGTTTGGTCTAAGTACAGATGGCATGAATCCTTTTGGTGAGCAGAGCTGCAGTCACAGCACCTGGCCTGTGACTCTATGTATCTATAACCTTCCTCCTTGTTTGTGTATGAAGAGGAAGTTCATTATGATGCCAGTGCTCATCCAAGGCCCGAGGCAACCCGGCAACGACATTGATGTGTATCTAAGGCCATTAGTTGAAGAACATTTACAGCTATGGGCCAAACCAGGTGTACGTATATGGGATGAGCACAAAGGGGAGCCATTTGACCTACGAGCATTGCTTTTCGTAACCATCAATGATTGGCCTGCTCTTAGTAACATTTCAGGACAGACAAACAAGGGATACAATGCATACACACACTGTTTAGATGAGACTGAAAGTGTATATTTGGATAAATGTAAGAAGGTTGTGTACCTAGGGTATCGTCGATTTCTTCCGAACCTGCATCCAGTAAGAAAAGAAGGCAAGCATTTCAAACATCTGGCAGAACCCCGGAGGAAGCCTGTCCTCCGTACCGGTGAGGAGGTATTTGGTATGGTCAAGGACCTAGAAGTAATCTTTGGAAAAGGTCCTGGCAGTCTATCTGTTCCGAATGATGATGCCGGGCACGCGCCCATGTGGAAGAAGCAATCTATATTTTAGGACCTACCCTATTGGAAAGTCTTAGAGGTCCGCTCTTCAATCGACGTGATGCACGTGACGAAGAATGTTTGCGTGAACCTGCTAGGCTTCCTAGGAGTGTATGGGAAGACAAAAGATACACCGGAAGTACCGCAGGACCAGCAACGTCTGAAAGACCCTGAAGAGCCTATGCATCCTGAGAACGAGAAGGGTAAACGATGCCACTTAACTCCTGCCAGCTACGCTCTTACCAAAGCAGAGAAGGAAATCTTTTTTGAATGCCTGAGTAGTATCAAGGTCCCGTCTGGCTTCTCGTCGAATATAAATAGAATAATAAATATGGCAGAGAAAAAATTCCAAAACCTGAAGTCTCATGACTGCCACGTGATTATGACAAAATTGCTTCCGATTGCATTGAGGGGGATTCTACCTGAAAATGTTCGAGTACCCATTGTGAAGCTATGTGCATTCCTCAATGCAATATCTCAGAAGGTAATCGATCCAGAAAGCCTACCAGGGTTATAGACAGATGTGGCCCAATGTCTTGTCAGCTTTGAGTTGGTGTTCCCACCATCCTTCTTCAATATTATGATGCATCTCCTGGTTCACCTAGTAGAAGAGATTGCCATTCTCGGTCCTATATTTCTACACAATATGTTCCCCTTTGAGAGGTACATGGGAGTCTTAAAGAAATATGTTCATAACCGTTCTAGGCTAGAAGGAAGCATCTCCAAGGGCTATGTAACAGAGGAGGTCATTGAGTTCTGTGTTGATTTTATTCCTGACCTTAAGGCGATTGGTGTTCCAGAATCACGACATGAGGGGAGACTGTGTGGAAAAGGCACCCTAGGATGTAAAGCAATGATATGTAGGGACGGGCATTCTCTCAATCAAGCACACTACACGGTTTTGCAAAGATCTATCTTGGTTGCCCTGTATATCAATGAACACAAGAATTTAATACACCTCAAACACCCGGGACAGTCTGATGAATGGATTATAAGTGAACACATGACGAGTTTTGGCGGCTGGCTGCAAAGACTTCTCACGAATAACACCACTGTTGGGGATCAGTTGTACTTGTTGGCCAGGACACCATCTTCGACTGTATGTACTTTCCAAGGGTACGATATAAATGGGAATACATTTTACACGATAGGCCAAGATAAAAAGAGCACTAACCAAAATAGTGGTGTCCGCTTCGATGCAGCAGGAGACAATGGGCAAAAGACCACGTATTATGGGTTCATAGAGAAGATATGGGAACTTGACTATGGACCTAATTTTAAGGTCCCCTTGTTTCGATACAAATGGGTCAAGCTAATAGGAGAGGGGTTGAGATAGACAAAAAGTACGGAATGACAACAGTGGATCTCAACAATCTTATGAAGGTAGACAAGAACTTAGACGAACCATGCGTCTTAGCCAATGATGTGGCTCAGGTTTTCTATGTGAAGGACATGTCTACCAAACCGAAAAAAATAAAAAATAAGCAAACAGATACATCACACGATGAGCCAAAACGTCACATAGTTCTTTCAGGGAAAAGAAACATCGTGGGAGTGGAGGACAAGACATACATGTCAGAAGATTATAATAAGTTTGATGAAATTTCGCCCTTTAGAGTGAAGACTGACCCAACCATCCTGTTAAATGGTGCTGATACTCCATGTCGACGCGATCGTAAGCTTGACTATATGTATTAATTGAGCCATTTTTGGCACACATATGTATCTCAACATGGAAATCAATGTCATATTTCTTCTGTTAACAGTATATGTATTAAATGAGCCATTTTTCTTCCTGCCATTTTTCTTCCCGCCATTTTTTCCCGCCATTTTTCTTTCCGCCATTTTTCTTCCCACCAGTTCTTCCCTCCAGCCATTTCTCACTATATATATATGTAGGGTTGGCCTCCATTGTCATTGCACATCTCTAGACTCATATCTGCAACCTCATCACTCTTTCCCATGGCTTCCACCGTAGCACTAACCCCCAGGGAGGCGGAGGCGCTTAATCTCGAACTACCCCACCGCCCAAGACTCGTGTCCCCGTCGGCTGGATGCTGAGCTCCGGAGTCGTGCCGGTTCCTCCTGTCCCGCTAGGTGTGGCGCGCCGGATGGCCATCACGAACCACTACTACTTCAAGCTCACGCCGGAGCAGCGGAGGAATCCCAGATGGCATCCCGACTATTTCCCTACTTGGGAAGCCTTCTTCGTGGATCGGCATGAGAGGGAGCTTGCCAGGCACGAGGAGGACGGCCCACCTCCTCCGAACTTCAACGAGGCCGGCCATCGGCTATGGTGGCGCGGTCGGACTCTCCAGAGCGTCATGTCCTATGACACCGCCGCCGACTCTAACCCCCGTCTGCGCTACCCTCAAGTCAAGCCCACGCGTACTCAGCCTTCAAGGTTCAATTACGGCGACCCCGACGACGACAGCGATGACAAATGACGGCGATGCAGACGACTACAGTGGCGAGTATTACAGGTGTAGGCAGGAGCATGACTGAATCACTCCAACATTCCGAAACAAGTTCGGCCGATTGTTACTTAATCTGGCCATGTATCTTAATTTTCAGATCTTTTATGTATCTTAATTTTCAGTCGTGCTTTATGTAACTTACTTTTAGTTGCATTCTGTATTTTAATTCTAGTTCTATCTCCTTCACAAAATGACCTATCTCATTTGAAGTTTCTTGGCTTTCGGGTCAAATGACCAATGTTATGGCTAGAATCAAGGCATAGTTTGTGATAGTGTGGCAATATTGTGCATACATGTGCATCATGGCATGGCAAACAATGTTGCAAGAGGAAGTTTTCCTTTTTATCGCACCAAAAAGGCATTTTCCATTTTCCGAGCATAAAAACGGACGGTTTTGTGAAGCAACCACCAGATGGCTAATTCAAAAAACCACCACCACATTTTACAAAAATACTAGACCACCTTATATGGACGATGTACCTGTTGGAGATATGCCCTAGAGGCAATAATAAATGTAGTTATTATTATATCTTTGTGTTTATGATAAATGTTTATATTCATGCTATAATAGTATTAACAAGGAAACATTGATACTTGTGTGATTTGTAAACTTAATTTGAAGTCCCTAGTAAAGCCTCTATATAATACTAGCTTGTTGGTTAATAGATGATTGTGGTTTCCCTATCATGAACATTGAGATGTTATTAACAACAAGATCATATTGTTAGGAGAATGATATGATGGACATACTCCTATAGATAAGCGTAGCATAAAGATCAAGTCATTTTAATAGTTCAATTGCTATATGCTTTCTGATACATAGTAATCTAATTCCTTCGACCATGAGATCATGCATATCACCTTTACCGGATGGATGCTTTGATGACATCAAACACCACATCAGAATCGGGTGGCTATAAAGATGGCATTGAGTGTTGGAAAGTATTGGTTGAAACACATGGATCAAGAGTGGGATTTGTCCATCCATATGACGGATAGATATACTCTGGGCCCTCTCGGTGAAATGTCATCCAATTAGCTTGCAAGCATGTGACTGGCTCACAAGGGATCACATATCACGGGAACGAGAAAAGAGTACTTATCGATAACGAGGTTGAACTAGGTATGCAGAGATACCGACGATCATAACCTCGGATAAGTAAACTATCGTGAGACAAAGGGAAATTGATATCGTATGTAAGTGGTTCATTCGATCGCAAAGTAATCGTAGAAATATGTAGAGCCATATGAATTTCCAGATTCCTCTATTGGTTATTGTTGAGAAGTGTCTCGATCATGTCTGCGCATAATTCACGAACCGTAGGGAGACACATAAGGATTGACGTTGTTTTGAGTAGTTATGGAATGATGAGAAAGAGACTGAATGTTGTTGAGTCCGGATGGGATCCGGGATATCACGAGGAGATCCGGAATGGTCCAGGAGAATAAGATTCATATAAGGAAAGTCCGTTTGAGTTGGGGAATGATTAGGTGTTTTCATCGGGAATGTTCTAGAATGTTCTGGAATGTCCGGCACTCCGGAGGGGAAGGGTACATGAATGTGTTGTATCAAGTTGGTATGATTGCATCATGTACTAAGTGTCATCGCTGAACCAAATAAAGGATTAATTCAAATCCTAGTTTGAAAAGTCAAACAGCTAGTTTGAAAAGTCAAACGGCTAAATTTGGAAAGAGGAAAAGAGGAGGAGTGGGAAACCGAGTTGGGGAGGAGTTCCCTCCTCCAACCGGCGGCGCCCACCCAAGCCGAGTTGGGGAGGGACTCCCTTCCCTCCCCTTGGTCGGCCGGCCCCTCCACCTATATAAGGAGGGGCAGGGCTCCCTCCTAGTACACACAAGTCCCTTGCCCCGAAAACCCTAACCCTAGCCGCCGCCGCCCTCCAAGCCACCGCCGCCTAGGGATCTCCTTGCCGCCGACTTGGGCACCTCCAAGCCCTAGCCGCCGGCCCTAGCACCTCTTCCTCGGCGTGTCTGAACCCTAGAACACCGAAGGACTCTCTCATACTCCACCATACTCGCTTCGGCTTAAGGCGAAGCCCTGCGAGATCTCCCCTCTACTTCCGGTACCACGCCGTGTCTTTGGAATCGCGAGGAGAGTGCTACAACCTCCATTTTCTTTGGAACAAGGGAGAGGAAGGTCTTCGTCAGTACGAGCGTGTGACCGACTACGGGAGCGCTTTAACGCAGCTCTGGAAGGATCGTCTACGCGATCTTGAGATCGGAAAGAGTACGACTACATCACCCACGAGAATCCGCTCTCGTTAAACACTTTGGAATCTTCGAGGGTGAGTTATTCTATCGACTCGTTGCTACAATCTAGTAGATAGATCTTGGCTTGTTTGTTTGTATGCGGTAGAAATTTTTTGTTTTCCATGCTACGAAACCCTACAGTGGTATCAGAGCCGTGTCTATATGTAGATCTGTTGCACGAGTAGAACACAATGGTCATTGTGGGCGTTGATGCTTTTATTGTCGATTGCTTCTTGTGTACTTTGCATCTTGCGGGATGTTGGGATGAAGCGGCCCAGGCTAACCTTACATGACATCGTTCATGAGACTTGCTCCACGCTTGACATGCAACTTGTATTGCATAAGTGGCTTTGCGGGTGCCTGTTTCTCCTAGCATAGTTAAGATCCAATTTACAACGGGTGATTAACAATACTAGTATCAATGTTGTGGTTCATGTTCGTAAGTTAGAACGACACTTATTGAAAGCCCCAAACCACGTAAAACATGCAAAGAAAGTAGAGGCGTCTAACTTTGTTTTGCAGGGGTGTGCTGTGATGTGATATGGCCATGATTGTGATTATATTTGATGTATGCAATGTTCCTTATTGTAAGTTGGCAACCGGCAGGAGCCATATGGTTGTCTTTAATTTCTGTTACGACCCGCGTGTCTATTCAAAGTAGTTGTAATAGTTGAAGTCGGTGGACGACAACCATGGAGAAGCGTCATTGACCTTGATGCAATGCCGGTGATGATGGAGATCATGTTCGTGCTAGAAGATGGAGATCGGAAGCACAAAGAAGAAAGGCCATATCATATCACATATTTTGAATTGCATGTGATGTTAATCCTTTATGCGTCTTGTATTGCTCATGAGCAGCGGTAGCATTATAAGATGATCCCTCATGCACATAAATTTCAAGTCATAAAGTGTTCACCCTTAGTTAGCACCGTTGCTAAAGCTTGTTGTTTCGAAGCACCACGTGATGATCGGGTGTGTTAGATTCTGCAAGTGCATACAACGTGAGCAAGCAAGATTTGCTCATGCGGAAACTAAGGTTTGATCTTAACGAGCCTAGCATGTACAGACATGGTCTCGGAACACGGATCACCAAAAGGTAAAGCATGAATCATATAGTAGATATGATGAACATGTCGATTGTTCACCATTGAAACTATATCAACTCTCGTGATGATCGGTGTTGATGTGGTGGATTTGGTTCGTGTGATCACTAAAACAATGTGAGGGATATTGTTTTGAGTGGGAGTTCACCTAGATTAATTTTATTATTAATTTGAACTCAATTTGTCATAAACTTAGTCTAAACTATTGCAAATATGTTGTAGATCAATGGCAGCCCCTACCATCAATTTTAATGCGTTCCTAGAGAAAGAAAAGTTGAAAAACAATGGAAGCAACTTCGCGGATTGGTTCCGCAATTTGAGGATTATCCTCACAGCTGGTAATTGACCTATGTGCTGGATGCAATCATTGGGTGACCCACCGGTGATCTTGCCGATGAAGTAAAGAATGTTTACCTCACTCGGAAGACTCAAGTACTCCACGATTCGATGTGCTATCTTGTATGGTTTAGAATCGAGCTTGAAAAGGTTTGAGAATTCAGACCCATATATTGTCGAGGATCTCAAATTGATCTTTGAGACTCATGCGGCAATTGAAAGCTATGAGGCTTCGAAAAGTTCTTTAACCGCAAGATGGAAGAGGGCAGCTCTGGTCGGTGAGCATGTGCTTAAGATGTGCGGCGCATAAACAAACTTCAAAGCTTGGGTATAGTGATTCCCAATGCTTTGGGGATTTACGTGTCCTCCAATCATCGCACCAAGTTACAAGAACTTTGTGATGAACTACAACATGCAAAACATGAACAAGACGCGTTGCGAACTCTTTGCCATGTTGAAATCTGCGAAGTGGAGATCAAGAAAGAGCACCAAGTGTTGTTGGTCAATAAGACCACCAAATTCAAGAAAGGCAAGTCTAAGCGAAGGACACTTCAAGAAGGGTGGTAAGAAAGTTACCACACCGCGAAGAAAACCAAGGCTGGACCTAAGCACGATACTAAGTGCTTTTCTTGCAAGGGAGAAGGTCACCGAAGCGGAATTGCCCAAAGTACTTGGCGGATTTGAAGAACAAAGAACATCAAGAAGAAAGGTATATCTGATATACATGTTATTGATGTGTATCTCACTAGTACCGTAGTAGTGCTGGTATTTGATCTGGTTCGGTTGCTCATATTTGTAACTCGAAACAGTGCTGCAGAATAAGCGGAAGCTAGCGAAGAACGAGGTGACGATGCGCGTTGAAGCGGATCAAAGGTTGATGTGATCGCGTCGACGCTACCCCTTCATCTACCATCGGGATTAGTTTTATACTTAAATAATTGTTATTTGGTGCTGCGTTAAGCATGAACATTATATCGGGATCTTGTTTATTGCGAGGCGGTTACTTGTTTAAGTCCGAGAATAATGGTTGTTCGATTTATATGAGTAATATGTTTTATGCACATGCACCTTTGATAGATGGTCTATTCTTATTGAATCTCGATAGTGGAAATACACATATTAATAACATTGAGGCTAAGCGTTTGAAATCGGCGATAACTCGACCTATATGTGGCAATCGTCGTCTTGGTCACATTGGAGTGAAGCGTATGAAGAAACTCCATTCGATGGACTTTTGAATCACTTGATTTGAATCACTTGATAGATGCGAAGCATGTCGATGGGTAAACCGACTAAGACTCCATTTTACGGTATGATGGAGCGAGCTACGGACTTGTTGGAAATCATACATACCGATGTGTGTGGTCCAATGAGTGTAGCATCGATGTGGTTATCGTTATGTTCTTACCTTCACGGATGACTTGAGTAGATATGGGTATATCTATTTCATGAAACATAAGTCCGAAACTTTCGAGAAGTTTAAGGAATTTCAAAGTGAGGTAGAGAATCAACGTAACAAGAAGATTAAATTTCTACGCTCGATCGTGGAGGTGAATATCTAAATTCTGAGTTTGGCGACCATTTGAAGAAATGCGGAATACTTTCGCGGTTGACACTTGGGAACACCACAGCGTAATGGTGTGTCCGAACGTCGTAATCGAACTCTCTTAGATATGGTTCGTTCTATGATGTCACTTACAGATTTACCGCTATTATTTTGGGGTTATGCATTAGAAACAGCCGCATTCACTTTAAATAGGGCACCGTCTAAATCCGTTGAAACGACACCGTATGAATTATGGTTTGGGAAGAAACCTAGATTGTCGTTCCTTAAAGTTTGGGGGTGCGAAGCCTATGTAAAGAAGTTACCACCGGACAAGCTTGAACCCAAAGCGGAAAAATGCGTCTTCATAGGATACCCGAAGGAAACTATTGGGTATACCTTCTATCATAGATCCTAAGGCAAAATCTCCGTTGCCAAGAATGGATCCTTTCTAGAGAAGGAATTTCTCTTGAAAGAAGTGACTGGAAGGAAAGTAGAACTTGATGAGGTTGTTGAACCTTCTCTCGAAATTGCGAGTAGCGCAGCACCGGAAGAAGTTCCTGTGGTGCCTGCACCAATAAGAGAGGAAGCTAATGATGATGATCATGAAACTTTGGTTGAAGTTGCTCTGAGCCTCGCAGTCAACGAGAACTGTACCACTCCAGTTGGTATGATCCGTTATGAGTGTCATGTTGGTGGACAACACGATGACCACGAGACATATGAGGAAGCGATGATGAGCCCAGATTCCAATAAATGGCAAGAAGCCATGAAATCCGAGATTGGATCCATGTACGAAAACCAAGTATGGACTTTGGTGGACTTACCAGATGGCCGGAAGGCTGTCAAGAACAAATGGATCTTCAAGAAGAAAACAGATGCTGATGGTAATGTTACTGTCTATAAAGCTCGACTTGTCTCAAAAGGGTTTCGACAAATTCAAGGAGTTGACTACGATGAGACTTTCTCACCAGTAGCAAAGTTAAAGTCTGTGAGGATTATGTTAGCAATCGCTGCATATTATGATTATGAGATATGGAAGATGGATGTCAAAACAGCATTTCTCAATGGAGACATTGATGAAGAGTTGTATATGATGCAACCCAAAGGTTTTGTCGATCCTAAAGATGCTAACAAGGTATGCAAACTTCAACGGTCCATCTATGGATTGAAGCAAGCATCCCGAAGTTGGAATCAACATTTTGATAAGGTGATCAAAAGTTTTGGTTTTATACAAACTTATGGAGAAGCTTGTATTTACAAGAAAGTGAGTGGGAGCTCTGTAGCATTCTTAATACTATATGTAGATGACATATTGTTGATTGGGAATAATGTAGACCTTCTTAATAGTGTCAAAGAATATTTGAATAATAGTTTTTCAATGAAGGATCTTGGCGAAGCAGCTTACATATTAGGCATAAAGATTTATAGAGATAGATCGAAACGCCAAATATCATTGTCACAAAGTACATATTTGGACAAAGTTCTAAAGAAGTTTGGAATGGAAGATAGCAAGAAAGGGTTCTTGCCCATGTTGCCCAATATGACCTTGAGTAAAACTCAAAGTCCGACATCAGCAGAAGATAGAGAAAGGATGAGTAAGATTCCCTATGCCTCAGCCATAGGATCTCTAATGTATGCCATGCTATGTACTAGACCCGACATTGTATATGCTGTTAGTTTAACTAGCAGATATCAAAGTGATCCAGGAGTGGATCATTGGAATGATCAAAAACATCCTTAAGTACTTGAGAAAAACTAAGGATATGGTTCTTTCTTATGGAGGTGATGAACAACTCGTTGTTAATGGTTACACCGATGCTAGTTGGAACACCGATCCGGATGATTCTAAATCACAATCTGGATCGTATTTATTTTGAATGGTGCAGTTAGCTGGAGGAGTGCAAAGCAAAGCGTTGTGGCGAGATCTTCAACTGAATCGGAATACATGGTTGCTTGGAGGCTTCACAAGAAGCGATATGGATGAAAGAGTTCATTACTGAGCTGGGTGTGGTTCCTAGTGCGCTGGACCCAATGTCTATCTCTTGTGATAACATGGGCCATAGCCAATGCGCAAGAACCAAGGTCACACAATTTGAAGCACATCAAGCTACGTTTTCACGCTATTCGAGAACATATCCAAGATGGGGATATAAAGATTTGCAAAGTACACACAGATCTGAATGTGGCGGATCCATTGACTAAACCTCTCCCGAGGGCAAAACATGACCAGCACCAAACTTCCATGGGTGTTCGGTATATTACCATGTAATCTAGATTAGATGACTCTAGTGCAAGTGGGAGACTGTTGGAGATATGCCCTAGAGGCAATAATAAATGTAGTTATTATTATACCTTTGTGTTTATGATAAATGTTTACATTCATGCTATAATAGTATTAACAAGGAAACATTGATACTTGTGTGATTTGTAAACTTAATTTGAAGTCCCTAGTAAAGCCTCTATATAATAATAGCTTGTTGGTTAATAGATGATTGTGGTTTCCCTATCATGAACATTGAGATGTTATTAACAACAAGATCATATCATTAGGAGAATGATATGATGGACATACTCCTATAGATAAGCGTAGCATAAAGATCAAGTCATTTTAATAGTTCAATTGCTATATGCTTTCTGATACATAGTAATCTAATTCCTTCGACCATGAGATCATGCATATCACCTTTACCGGATGGATGCTTTGATGAAATCAAACACCACACCGTAACTGGGTGGCTATAAAGATGGCATTGAGTGTTCGGAAAGTATTGGTTGAAACACATGGATCAAGAGTGGGATTTGTCCATCCATATGACGGATAGATATACTCTGGGCCCTCTCGGTGAAATGTCATCCAATTAGCTTGCAAGCATGTGACTGGCTCACAAGGGATCACATATCATGGGAACGAGAAAAGAGTACTTATCGGTAACGAGGTTGAACTAGGTATGCAGAGATACCGACGATCATAACCTCGGATAAGTAAACTATCGTGAGACAAAGGGAAATTGATATCATATGTAAGTGGTTCATTCGATCGCAAAGTAATCGTAGAAATATGTGGGAGCCATATGAATTTCCAGATTCCTCTATTGGTTATTGTTCGGAGAAGTGTCTCGATCATATGCGCATAATTCACGAACCGTAGGGAGACACACTTAAGGATTCGACGTTGTTTTGAGTAGTTATGGAATGATGAGAAAGAGACCGAATGTTGTTCGGAGTCCCGGATGGGATCCGGGATATCACGAGGAGATCCGGAATGGTCCGGAGAATAAGATTCATATAAGGAAAGTCCCGTTTCGGAGTTGGGGAATGGTTTCGGTGTTTTCATCGGGAATGTTCTAGAATGTTCCGGAATGTCCGGTACTCCGGAGGGGAAGGGTACATGAATGTGTTATATCAAGTTGGTATGATTGCATCATGTACTAAGTGTCATCGCTGAACCAAATAAAGGATTAATTCAAATCCTAGTTTGAAAAGTCAAACAGCTAGTTTGGAAAGTCAAACGGCTAAATTTGGAAAGAGGAAAAGAGGAGGAGTGGGAAAGCAGGTTGGGGAGGAGTTCCCTCCTCCAACCGGCGGCGCCCACCCAAGCCGAGTTGGGGAGGGACTCCCCTCCCTCCCCTTGGCCGGCCGGCCCCTCCACCTATATAAGGAGGGGCAGGGCTCCCTCCTAGTACACACAAGTCCCTTGCCCCGAAAACCCTAACCCTAGCCGCCGCCGCCCTCCAAGCCACCGCCGCCTAGGGATCTCCTTGCCGCCGACTTGGGCACCTCCAAGCCCTAGCCGCCGGCCCTAGCACCTCTTCCTCGGCGTGTCTAAACCCTAGAACACCGAAGGACTCTCTCATACTCCACCATACTCGCTCCGGCTAAAGGCGAAGCCCTGCGAGATCTCCCCTCTACTTCCGGTACCACGCCGTTGTCTCTTGGGAATCACGAGAGTGCTACAACCTCCGCATTTTCTTTGGAACAAGGAGAGGAAGGTCTTCGAAAATCGAACGATGTGACCGATTACGGAGGCGCTGCCGGAGCATAGCGCGGAAGGATCGTCTACGCGATCTTGATATCGGAAAGAGTACGACTACATCACCCACGAGAATCCGCTCTCGTTAAACACTTTGGAATCTTCGAGGGTGAGTTATTCTATCGACTCGTTGCTACAATCTAGTAGATAGATCTTGGCTTGTTTGTTTGTATGCGGTAGAAATTTTTTGTTTTCCATGCTACGAAACCCTACATTACCAACAGGGGGATCTGAAACCTTTCCGTCCACCTCTCGTGAAAAAGACAAATTCCTGCCGAATCGGTAGGAAGTGGGTCAGATATGAACTACAGGTACATGATACGATGCTCATGATTTTTTACAAAAATCATTTTTAGGTTCACAATATGCTATTTTATCAAAAATCCAATGCAAGTTGAGCGAGGCTTGGCCCCGAGTTAAGAATCTTCATGCCCGTTGTTCGACAAAGTTTGACAATAGTTTAAAACGGGGATAAAAAATTAAAAAAAGATCGAAACAGTGCGAAACCTTCGCGTGGTGTTATATTATGTGACATAGTTAGAAGGAAAAATCTCAAACTTGGTATATTGATTATGTCTCAAAAAAATTCACAAAATGACCTATCTCATTCGAGGTTTTTTGGCTTTCGGGTCAAATGACCAATGTTATGGCTAGAATCAAGGCATAGTTTGTAATATTGTGGCCATATTGTGCATACATGTGCATCATGGCATGGCAAACAATGTTGCAAGAGGAAGTTTTCCTTTTTATCGCACCAAAAAGGCATTTTCCATTTTCCGAGCATAAAAACGGACGGTTTGTGAAGCAACCACCAAATGGCTAATTCAAAAAGCCACCACCACATTTTACAAAAATACTAGACCACCTTATATGGACAATGTACCAACAGGGGGATCTGAAACCTTTCCGTCCACCTCTGGTGAAAAAGACAAATTCCTGCCGAATCGGTAGGAAGTGGGTCAGATATGAACTACAGGTACATGATACGATGCTCATGATTTTTTACAAAAATCATTTTTAGGTTCACAATATGCTATTTTATCAAAAATCCAATGCAAGTTGAGCGAGGCTTGGCCCTGAGCTAAGAATCTTCATGCCCATTGTTCGACAAAGTTTGACGATAATTTAAAACGGGGATAAAAACTAAAAAAAGATCAAACAGTACGAAACCTTCGCGTGGTGTTATATTATGTGACATAGTTAGAAGGGAAAGTCTCAAACTTGGTATATTGATTATGTCTCAAAAAAACCTTCACAAAATGACCTATCTCATTCGAGGTTTCTTGGCTTTCGGGTCAGATGACCAATGTTATGGCTAGAATCAAGGGATAGTTTGTGATAATGTGGCCATATTGTGCATACCTGTGCATCATGGCATGACAAACAATGTTGCAAGAGGAAGTTTTCCTTTTGATCGCACCAAAAAGGCATTTTCCATTTTTCGAGCATAAAAAACTGACGGTTTTGTGAAGCAACCACCAAATGGCTAATTCAAAAAACCACCACCACATTTTACAAAAATACTAGACCAGCTTATATGGACAATGTACCAACAGGGGGATCTGAAACCTTTCCGTCCATCTCTGGTGAAAAAGACAAATTCCAGCCGAATCGGTAGGAAGTGGGTCAGATATGAACTACAGGTACATGATACGATGCTCATGATTTTTTACAAAAATCATTTTTAGGTTCACAATATGCTATTTTATAAAAAATCTAATGCAAGTTGAGTGAGGCTTGTCCCCGAGCTAAGAATCTTCATGCCCGTTGTTCGACAAAGTTTGACGATAGTTTAAAACGGGGATAAAAAATTAAAAAAAGATCGAAACAGTGCGAAACCTTCGCGTGGTGTTATATTATGTGACATAGTTAGAAGGAAAAATCTCAAACTTGGTATATTGATTATGTCTCAAAAAAACCTTCACAAAATGACCTATCTCATTCGAGGTTTCTTGGCTTTCGGGTCAAATGACCAATGTTATGGCTAGAATCAAGGCATAGTTTGTGATAATATGGCCATATTATGCATACATGTGAATCATGTCATGGCAAACAATGTTGCAAGAGGAAATTTTCCTTTTTGTCGCACCAAAAAGGCATTTTCCATTTTCCGAGCATAAAAAACGGACGGTTTTGTGAAGCAACTACCAAATGGATAATTCAAAAAACCACCACCACATTTTACAAAAATACTAGACCACCTTATATGAACAATGTACCAACAGGGGGATCTGAAACCTTTCCGTCCACCTCTAGTGAAAAAGACAAATTCCTGTCGAATCGGTAGGAAGTGGGTCAGATATGAACTATAGGTACATGATACGATGCTCATGATTTTTTACAAAAATCATTTTTAGGTTCACAATATGCTATTTTATCAAAAATCCAATGCAAGTTGAGCGAGACATGGCCCCGAGCTAAGAATCTTCATGCCCGTTGTTCGACAAAGTTTGACGATAGTTTAAAACGGGGATAAAAAATTAAAAAAAGATTGAAACAGCGCGAAACCTTCGCGTGGTGTTATATTATGTGACATAGTTAGAAGGAAAAATCTTAAACTTGGTATATTGATTATATCTCAAAAAAACCTTCACAAAATGACCTATCTCATTCGAGGTTTCTTGGCTTTCGGGTCAAATGACCAATGTTATGGCTAGAATCAAGGCATAGTTTGTGATAATGTGGTCATATTGTGCATACATGTGCATCATGGCATGGCAAACAATGTTGCAAGAGGAAGTTTTCCTTTTTGTCGCACCAAAAAGGCATTTTCCATTTTCGAGCATAAAAAACGGACGGTTTTGTGAAGCAACCACCAAATGGCTAATTCAAAAAACCACCACCACATTTTACAAAAATACTAAACCACCTTATATGGACAATGTACCAACAGGGGGATCTGAAACCTTTCCGTCCACCTCTGGTAAAAAAGACAAATTCTTGCCGAATCGGTAGGAAGTGGGTCAGATATGAACTACAGGTACATGATATGATGCTCATGATTTTAAAAAAAAATCATTTTTAGGTTCACAATATGCTATTTTATCAAAAAATCCAATGCAAGTTGAGTGAGGCTTGGCCCCGAGCTAAGAATCTTCATGCCCGTTGTTCGACAAAGTTTGACGATAGTTTAAAACAGGGATAAAAAATTAAAAAAAGATCGGGTTAGATTCCTTTTTAGATGCTTAATATTTCTTATGTTCAACCTTTTAGGGTTTGTATATTTTATTTTTGTTTGAATTGAATAAACAAAATTTATATGTAAGTGTTTTAATTATTTTGAAAATTTTCATCTAAAGTAAATATAAAATGTTTTTATATGAATGGATAGATATTATTTTTCTGAAAATTATAATATATTATTCATATTTTTCTGAGTTGAAATGAAAAAGATATGAATTTTCTAAATTTTTATACTATTTTTTGAGTTAAAAATGCCCCCACCGCTTTAATGCATGAAATAAATGCCCCCCTTTAACACCGGTTCCAGCCACGAACCAGTGTTAAAGGGGGGGGCACATTTATTTTGTTTCGCGCCCGCACCCCCCTTTAACACCGGTTTGTACCACGAACCGGTGTTAAAGGGGGGGTGCAGGCGCGAAACGAATTCCCCCCTTTAACACCGGTTCGTGCCACGAACCGGTGTTAAAGGGGGGCATTTATAACGCGCGCCTTTCTCTCTTCCTTCTTCCCCCCAGCAAGATCGAAAATCGCGCGCGCAGAGGAAGCAGAGGAGAGCCACGCCGTCGCCGTTCTGCCGTCGCCGTCCAGCCCTCGCCGTCGCCATCCCACGGGAGCGCCGTCGCCCCCCTCGCCGCGCGCGAGCCGTCACCGTACGTCTGTCACCGTGTCCACGCCCTCGTCGTCCAGCCGTACGTCGCCGTCGCCCTCGCCCTCGCCGTCGCCTTCACCGTACGTATGATCCACGCCCTATCCGCCCCTCCCCCCTCGAACTCACGCCGAGCAGGGTGCGTGTTGGTGCATGCACCGGCGGCGCGCACCTGCCCCGCGGGCGGGCGCCCTGCCACCCCCACTGCCCACGGTGGACAAGGTCACTATTTTTTGGTTAAAAATACAACAATGTCACTATTTTTTGGTTAAAAATATTTTATAGTCATTGACTTATGTTTTTTTAGAAATACACATGTAAAAATTATGGTCAAATTGTTGCGTGGAATAGTTCATGTTTAAAGACTGATAAAGAATGTTCTATATCTTAGCTTAAAGAAATTAAGTAGAGGAAGAAGATATCCATAGATTAAAATGAGGAATATTTTTGTAGTTGTCCAATCTTTAATGATGATAATTATGTTCTATTTTGTAGTTGTATTGCATACTGTAACTCCCAATGGTGAATTTTGTATAGAAGGTGTACAATTTACCCTGTAATAATTTGTTTAGCTCAGCAGATTGATATCTCGAAGATTGACTTAACTAAATATATGTTTACCTAATATGAATTTTGTTGCTGCCTTATTGATGCCAAAATATAGATGGACCAATTACTTATGGGTGGGAGCTTATACTTGCAGCTTGGCTGATCATGCTTCTCGGAGAGAGTTTATAATTGTTCGCAAGCAAATTTCGTATCATTGGTGAGCTGCTATATATGGTCCTGGAATTGATAGACCTATTACGATCGTCGCGGGGTCGTATGTTTCCAAACCGAAGGGGTACCGGCGAATCACAAATAAAATACCACTGGGCCAAAATTTGCAAATAAAATACCATTGAATTCATTAGAACAAGTGGCATATGTGTATGTATATTTGTATGTGTGTATGTATATATGTATATTGTATTGTATGTGTATTGTATATGCATGTGTATATTTTGTGCCACGCCGACGACCACCGCCACCATTATGCCGTCGACCCTGACCTCCTCTGTCCTCGCTGAGCCCACGTCGTGCTGGTTCGAACGCACACCCCCACACATCCCGGCCCCGCTCTCGCCCTAGCGCCGCCACCTCTCGTTGTCAATATAGCATTATAATAACCATGCTATGTTAATCAACTTTTATGACAAGTTAATTAGAAGAAGTAAATGTACCCTCTCATATGAATCCGGGGTTTCTCCGAATTAGGGTTTGGAATGACCAAGCATGTATTAGGGTTACATTTCAATACTTTTAACCTGTCATATCATCATCTTTGCTTGAGCATTTCAATAGATGTATTACTGATATTTGTGTGATCATATTTTGTTTTAGAAACTATGGATCCACTCAGTAGAAACCTTGAAGATGAAGAAATAATGGAAAACATGATCCACGAGGACACCTCACAATATCTGAACTTGGAGGGACATGATGACAGCTCAAGTAGTCATGGAGAAGATGACGACTCCGGTGAACGCACTTTAGTGATTACAAAGTCTGTCGAGGTATATGCATGGATTAAGCCTCTGCTGACTTGCACCGATTGATTTGTATATATGTAAATGTATTAATTAACGCTTCTTTCTTCTTTTAGCCCTCTGGATCGACCAGCCAGCAACAATCTTCTTCTACGAATAAGAGAAAGCGAGGCGCGAGCCATCAGTTGAAAGATCGTGCAAAGTTCACGATCGAAGCAGTCCGTGTTGATGGCAGGCCGATGGAGCCCAAGAAGGCCGCAGACAAATTTGTACGTCAGGCTGGAGTTCTTATTAGGGACCAAATCCCAATCATAATTGAATATTGGAATAAGCCAAAGAAGGGCGACGGTACCTTTTTTCGATGAAAGATCCAAAGAAACACTTTGGAATTCGTTGTTGGTAAATTTCATCCTTCCGCCAGAGGAGGATGAAAACAAACCGGTTATAAAGGAAAAGGTCAAAGAGTGGACTCTAAAGAAGATGGCTGACGCTTTCCGCAACTGGAAGACAAAATTGAACAAATTTGTCAAAGCTCGCGAGACTCCAGATTTCGAAGACGCATATTATGCGAAGATAAGACCTCACTGGCGCGAATTTGTGGCATACAAGGAAGGTGCTATAGCTACAAAGAGATCAGAAACCAATACGCTAAATGCCCAGAAGAAGGAATATCACTAGAGGACAGGGTCAGGTGGCTACATATCTTAGAGGCATAAGTGGGAGGAAGCTGAGAAGGCCCTGCGCGATAGAGAGATCACACCCCAGACACATGGGTGGGACTTACGTGCAAAGACTTAGTTCTACGGAATCGGGGCAAGGTTGGACCCAGAAACAGGATCATGTATCTTCCCAACCCTCCTTGCCAAACCCGTCACTGAACTCATCACGGCATACGAGGAAACAGCTGCCAGGACCTTCCATCCCGACAGAGAGAATGACCAGCTCACACGCGCCATCGGTAAAAAAGAACACCCTGGACATGCACGAGGCACAGGGGGTATGACGTGGAAGGATGGGTTTGCCGAGTGGGGCGACTCTTACAGATGGCGCGGCAGAAAAGAAAAAGAGTGTACAGAGCGGATAACACAGATAGAACATGCACTTGTGGCGCTGCAGGCGCAAGTGAATGCACAAAAGAGCCAGCAAGCTACCGGCCCATCTCAGCAGCACGAAGAGCCTGCATTGGAAGCTGCCAGTGACCTGAAAAGCAAAGGTGTGGCTTCCACGGAGAACATGCAGCCCACACTTGAAATGGCGGGTCCTCGATACCCCGTGGATGAGATCACGGAGAGCGAACACGCTGTTCTGCATGTGAGATTAATGGGCTTATCCATTAAGGTGGCTGTCGGCTATGCCTTACCTCCTGTAGCTGGTGGAACTTACCACTGCCGACTGATTCCAGATGGCTATGCTATTGTCGGGGTGGATGAGGTTGTGAAGGAATATGAGGAAGCACAGCTTGACCATGCTACAGGTGAAGGGGAAACTCAACTCAAATTTGAAGTGAAAACAACCATTCTTTGGAAGAAGGAACACATCGTGCTTCCAAATTGGAGGCCACTGGCACCCCCGCCGTCTCCGTAGCGTCGTGATCTGAGCCGCCTCACCGTCTCAAGTCATCGAATACTCCCCTGTCAGATCCGGCGCTTCAGCCATCTCTCTGCTGCAGCCATCTCCGCGCTTCAGCCATCTCCTGCGCTGCAGCCATCTCTCAAGGCCAGGCGACCATCTCCTGCCCGTCAGCCATCTCCGGCGCTTCAGCCATCTCCTCAGTGTAAGCGGAAGAGCAAAGCCATGAAGAGCATCACTAGCACTGTCACGAAGAAATCCGCAGGAAACCGTACGCCAAAGAGTTCAAGAAACTACGTCCCGCAGCCTTCCGCCAAGCCATTGCCGGTTTTACCGTGGAATCGCAGCGACGAGGAGACCAATAGGATCTCGGAAGAAGAGGTCAAGAAATTCTTTGCACCTAGACAGGCCGAGTCAAAGGAGAAAATAGATCCGGCGGTGGTGGAGAAGTTTTACAATAATCTTTTGAAACCTGAAACCCCACTTGTGCCGGACTATGAGCGCCAGATTTTGAAGGGGGATGCAAGGCGTCGTAGGGAGACTGAAAGTAGCAGTCGTGCGGCACCCCATAAAATAGTTCCCATGCTCGGAGAGCAGGAAAACCAATCATGCGCCCCGCTCCAAGTGTTCGACACACGGGACGCTCCTCCCGTAAATGATTACGAGGCAGGGCTACAAAGAAAGGCCAATGAGATGGGGATGACTTACATTGCATACTTGAACATCATGGGAGACAACTTGCCCAAAGGCGATGCCAACCCCGTACAGCCATGGAAGTATGGGAAGAATCTCGTCAAGAAAGAGAAGCTCAAGAATCTACCAACAAAGATGCGAAGATTGCACAAGTGGTACCTTGATTTCTGCAAGACGAGAAAGGAAGAATGGATCACGACGCATATAAGAGATCAGATTTTCTTGTGCGGAGACGACGCGATCACCTTCAACATTCAAGACTTGCATTTTATATTCAATCAGAAGGAACTCGACAAAGCTGCCATCAGCCTTTATTGTGTGTAAGTACTATTTCTTTAATTTCTATCACATCTCATTCAATTCATTAATTGCATGTATATATATGCTCACCATATATTTATATATATATACTATTATGCAGGAAAAAGGTTATGGAATGCATGAAAGGAGGCTCTTTTGATATTGGGTTCGTTGACCCAAATAGAGTTCATGAACAAGTGGTAAGAGACAAACCTGGGCAAACAGAAGATTTCTTGCTAAGGTCTTTACTGAGACAACAAACCAAAAGGGAAATACTATTGCCTTACAACTTCTCATGAGTACTGTTACCCTCTCTTGTACACATTCTGTTTTGGCTTACTCGATGTTAAGTTTAACTGATGATGAGTTATGCGTGCGTAGGTTCCACTTTATTCTGCTAGTCATTCAACCTGACTCAGGAAAAGTCCTTGTCGTGGACTCGTTACGAAAAGAAAAAGAGCTATAGGCAGACTTTAGAGAGATGCTCCAGAGGTAATTTCAATCATATTATCGCACTAGATCGGCAACTTTCGTGACAACAAGTAATTAATTACTCCTTTATCCATTTTCTTTGCCGGACAGGGTTTGTAAAAGGTTCACGGGCAGGGCCGTGGGTGAATGGTCAGAAGAACTAAAATTTGTAGACCAAAATGTAAGTAATACTAGCTAGCTAGGTCTGCGTATCTCTTTGATTCTGCGTCCAATTCCATTATATCATGCTTTATTGATTATTATTTTGATTGAATTCTCTATTCTCGTAAAGTGCGCTCATCAGGGACCCGGCAATAACTTATGTGGGTACTATGTTTGCGAGTTCATTCACAACACGATATGTGCGACGGGTCAAGCCGCACTAGAACAACTTAGAGTAAGTAAACAAAGTACACAACATTATTTTATTACCATCAATTGTGTTGAGTTTTATTCTTATATATATATTGACCCCATTCTTCATATATATTCAGATCGAACGGATGCGGGACCAACTCCTACCATTTGACCGCATACGATCCATTCAAGAGGAATTGGCGGGGTTCATACTTGATGAGGTCGTCACG
This sequence comes from Avena insularis, assembly GCA_023614405.1. Classification (NCBI taxonomy): domain Eukaryota; kingdom Viridiplantae; phylum Streptophyta; class Magnoliopsida; order Poales; family Poaceae; genus Avena; species Avena insularis. The sequence goes on from CM042695.1 coordinate 394,319,123, forward strand.
CCTGGCGGAGAACTCTTTAGATATCCACCAAAATGAACGTTGTATATATGCTTGAACGTGTTTGTCTTGTACTTGATGCTTCAACGTTTACGAAGAATACTACACAATGACGATGTTTGTGTATAATAATAGTTGCTTAATTATTCATGTACTCGTATGTAGCGATGACGATGTATGTGTATACCGCTCCCGATCGATTCCCCCCCCCCTTCCCGTCCCCGCCGCGCCGCAGAAATACGCCCAGAACGGGGCAGGGGCAGAACTCTGGCGCGACAGAGATTTAGACCGTTTTTCTGCCGCGGCATAGATTTATCTCTTTTTCCTGCCACGGCACAGAACCTTTAACACCGGTTCGTGTTACGAACCGGTGTTAAAGGGGGGGCCTGAGCGCTGCGGCAGCCCCACGTGCGCCACCCTTTAACACCGGTTCGTATAATAACCGATGTTAAAGGGGGGCTCTAACACCGAAACCTCAACAGCGGTTCTACAACCGCTGTTAGAGGGCCTTATGAACCGGTGTTAAAGGCCCCAGTCTGCACTAGTGTCGACCCGCACATCCCCGACCACATGAAGAAGTCCTGGCATGTCCTCCAGGCGGTGTGTGTTACAGCGTGTCCATGGGTCTAGCGAAAAAGTCCGACGGGTGTCTAACCAAACGAAACCTCTTCACCGTTTAGACATAGTCTAGCACAACTTATGGGATCTAATGACACCACACTTTCTCAGCCAAACTCCTCTACTCCAGCGACATGTGTCAAATACTAGAATGAAAATAATGTTTTATTTAGCTGGACCTTGTGTCTAGTACTAGACACACTCCAGAGAATCTTTTTCTTAGCCACCCTCTCTTCACCGGTTAGACACATGTCTAATCTTTCTTAAACCTAGTATTTTCACAACGCTGCGCTTGCTCTTACCGTCTCTACCCGCGCCTGCGCGAACAGGACATTCTAGAGGATTTGACCTACATTATCTCGTTGGAGTGGGGTTTTTCTAAGCACCGTGACACTACACCCCCAAATCTTTTAGAGATTTTGTGTGAACCTAAAATTTGAATAAAAAAAGTTTTATTGGGAGAAACAAAAAAAATTGATGTATGTGCTGCTTCCGTGTCCCACCTTTCCTTAAAACTCACAAAACTAAAATCAAATAAATTCGCTACCACTTGTTTTTGTATGGGCCACATCCCCTATGAAATATTTTTTATGACACATAGTATAATCTTGTACTAGACACAATCTTTTTTCGTAGATTTTTTGTTGCTGTGATTTAGAATCCAAAACAAAAAAAAATCAAAAGTTAGTGGGGGTATAAGGAGTCATGTTGCTCAATCACAACTTTCTCATCTCATTGCAGGATGATGAGATCTACGACGCCACCTTGAACCAGACGTTCGGAGCTAACAACAACAAGTTCTTCATCATCCAAGCTTTAGGTCTGTTTGTCCTCCCGCAGTTGCAGAGGTTCATGTGTTCAGTTTAGTAGTGGTTGGTAATTGGTGCCTGTCAATAATTGTAGAATCCGATGATGGTACAAGCTTCAAGGTGTACTGGAGATACAGGCGAGTAGGCTCACGGGGCCGCACTGAGCTCATGGGTCCCATGCCACGACATGAAGCGATCAGCCTATTCAAATTTAAGTTTGAGGACAAGACTAATAATGAGTGGTCCGATCGCAAGAGCTTCAGGTGTCTCGCTTGAAATGGACTATGGCAAGGAAAAGGTAAGATTTTGCCTTTTGTTTTCATTAGTGACTACTTTAGAAGTTAGTTAGCGCCTTTCTGTGTTTTAATTAATGCTTTGGTCATGTAATTTGTTTCAAGATAAGGCACAGAAGAAAGACTCTATTGCGAATCAGATAAAAGAGACAAAGCTTGAAACTCGAACCGCACGTTTCATATCCGTCATCTGCGATACTAGCATGATGAAGCAGCAGATGATGGAAATTGGTAACTTGCTTGATTGCCAGTGCTCTTTGAACTAATTTGAGCATCATAATGTTAATCTATTTACAGTGTACACATGGACTTTGTGAACCTTTTAAATAAAGTTCATTTGGAAAACCAAAAAATACCAAAAACAAACTTACAAATTTAGATGTTTGAGTGCTTTGTGCACCTGTAATTTGTGTTTTTTAGCAGATTCCTGTTGATTATTCATGTTATCATGTAGTATTTGATTTACTAATTCCCACATCTTGCGCCTAACCAGGTTATAATGCTGATAAACTTCCTCTTGGAAAGATAAGCAAATCTACAATACGTAAGGTGAGTTAGTTTGATGTTTCTCTATAGAGAATCATAAATTTAATGTGAATAATGTGGACTTCCTTATCGATCAAATTAGAAAAGCAGTTACATAAGATTGCATTTTAACGTGTACTTTCAAGTAAGTCACTTAAATATGCTATGCACCCTAAAAAAAAATTGGGTGTATGTTCAGTGTTGCATGAAGTAAGAGCTTCATATCAAGGTCTCAGCTTCATATTCCATTCATCCTATCTTTTCTCCCTTTTGATGTCGACATTTTCAATTTTCCATAGGGTTATGATGTCTTGAAGAGGATCTCTAATGCCATTTCGAGAGCTGAAAGGATACAGCTAGAGCAATTGACTGGGTGAGTCCATGATTTTCTTTTATTTTCCTGCAAGAATGAGCAGCCTGATGCCTGGTTTTGCATATTATTGCGCATCTTCTTATTTTTTATATCACCAGCCATTTGTTGCCTTGTGAATCCTAGTAGTTTAGCATTATATCACTTCACATTTTTGTAGTTTGTGGTAGGTTATGGAATCATGATTTCTTTAACGAAATCTAGTTAATATTCGAGGACTTAAATGTTGAATTGAAAATAAACAATGGGCTTCATTTTTTTTATGAAATGATTTGGTCATCAAGATTGCCATGATTGATTATAGTTACCTGCCATGAATTTCCATGAAACATCTGCATCTGTTTCTGAGAATTGATGAATAATGATTTGGTCATCAAGATTGCCATGATTGATTATAGTTTTTGCACAATGGCATCCACCATCAGTACTACAATTGTACATTCTGACCTTTGAACATTGTTTATACTTACCGAGATATTCAGGCATTACTCGTGGTTTTAGGGAATTCTACACTGTGATTCCTCATGACATTGGTTTTAAAAAGATGCGTAAGTTTCAAAAATTCTGCTTAATTCACCATACAGTCGGGATCTTCTAACAAGTTTATCTGATAGGTGAATTTATCATCGACACTCCTGAGAAGCTATAAGCTAAGCTTGAAATGGTAATAGGCTACTATCTTTTTCTTTATTCTAGCATTGATCTATTATGAAATATTGTATCACGATGAGAATAATGGCTATTTTCAAGGATGTTTAGAGCATTCATTCTTCCAAAGAGATTCATATCCAGAGCCTTCTTTGGCCGTCTCCAATGAAAGAAACGTTGATGTCATTCTTCTCAAAGTTTGAAATGCATTTTAACTGAACATTCAAAAAAATCTGAGAAACTTCAGATCCATATATCGTGTGGTAATTTCACATTCGCATCTAATGTTACCACCTGTCTTGCTTTTTTCGAAGGTTGAAGCCCTTGGTGAGATTGAGATTGAGATTGAGATTGTGACGAAGCTTCTGGAGGATGATTTGACTGATCAGGTAAGACATTGGTAAAAAAAATGTTGTGACAAAAATGAAACTCTGGATTTATAAGTTATTTTCATTGCGATCTAGGATGATCCATTGTATGCTCGATACAAGCAGCTTCGTTGTGACTTTACACCTCTGGAAGTTGATTCAGAAGAATACTCCATGGTAATAATTCTATCAAGAATCTATGTACACGAATACACGATAATGTGTTGATGTTTCATGTTGGTAAACATGAAACATGATTTATTTTCTTTACTGTTCTAGAATTTCTCTTCCTAGAGGCGCCGTATTCAGAATAGGGGCATAATCATGTTCCATGTATGAACATTTCTACTGTGCAGATAAAAACATATTTGACGAATACACATGGCAAGAACCACTCGGGTTATAGCGTCGACATAGTGCAAATATTCAAGGTGACAAGACATGGTGAAACAGAACGGTTTCAGAAGGTCAGTGGATCTTCCTAATCAGCTATGTATAGGTATTCCCAGGATAACTTCTGCAATGAATTATAAAACGACTAATTCTAAAGTGTTTCATAGTTTATTGGCATGGGAAATAGGATGCTTTTATGGCTTGGTTCTCGGTTGACCAACTGGACTGGAATATTTTCCAAAGGTAATTGTTGCTATCTACTATTGTTATCGCTTTCTGTTAAGACGTAAGATGCATAGAAGATAATTTCACCAAGCCTCCTTCATTTATAATTTATAAATTACGACCTACCATTTGGTCTTCCTGGATTTGTCAGGAGTATGAATATTACCTCTGTCAGTATGTAAGATAGTTTTAATTAACACTAAATCTTTCTACCAGGTTTGCGAACCACTCCTCCTGAAGCGCCAAATAACGGCTACATGTTTGGCAACATGTTCTCCAAGAGTGCAAACTACTGTTGTTTTTCAGAAGCATCTAATAAATCTGGAGTGCTGCTTCTGTGCGAGGTATGTTCGTCACGGTACCTATGCATGACATGTACTAGTCTTAGTTCGTGTGTGTCTTTCTTCGTCGATGATATCGTATATCGGGTTGTTTTTCATACTTATTTTGGGGTTTCTCAGGTTGCACTCGGCGACATGAACGAGCTAACACATGGTGATGTCTGTGCTAATAACCTGCCCAAGGGAAAACTAAGGTCGGTTGCTGATGCAAGTCCTTTCAGTAGAACTCCTACACACACTTGTTGATTCAAAAGTAACTCTATACCATGTAGTACTTGCTAACAATGCAACAATGGGTACCCATATCATTGCGAAACTATCTTGGTGCAGCACGAAAGGGCTTGGGAAGATGGCACCGGACATGGCCAAGTCCAAGATCATCGACGATGGCGTGGCGTGGTTGTTCCGCTTGGGGAACCTAAAAAGGCGTCTCCCCAGGGAAAGGTATGTTCCAAAAATCCAACCTATGGCTAGCTAGCGGCCCGGGTACATACGCAAGAACTGTGATTAAACTAGATACACCACCTTGTCTCTGGTGTTGCAGGGCGTCCTGAACTACAGCGAGTACATAGTCTACAACATGGACCAGATCAGGATGCGGTATATATGTCCTCCATGTTTCCTTCAACACCAAGAAATGACAGACGGTCTCGTGCGAAGGCGAAGCAATGCTGGGATCCTGAAATGTGGAATCCAAATTTCCGTAGAGAATTTCGGCAAACATTCTTCGAATCGAATGCGCAAGGAAATACAGTCTACCCTGTCTTCCTCCTTAGCTCTGAATTTTAAGATAAGTCTCACCTGTTGGACACATTTAGTTCCGCTCAGTTAGGTTGTTACCAGATGGTTGCGGATTGTGCCCTGGCTTAGTCATAGCTCCTCTAGCACGATGCTCAGATCATGGGATGGCACGGTCAGTAGTGGAGCACGTTGCTCAGACACGATTTCCATTTTCGTATGAATAAAAGGAAGAGCAAGAAAAGCTGCAGATGGTTAACTCAGCACAAAGACTCTGAGTTTCTCTCTCTCATTCTCCCGTTTGAGATTTTGATTCTTAGGGAAACAGAAAAAACCTGAGTTTTGTCAACATAGGATTAGACCGAAGCATTAGGTAAAGAGATCAAATTGTTATCTTGTTTCTCCGCGATATACTTGTATCATTTGTACTACCCATAGTCAACCTTGAGCAGTGATTTAGTATCCAAGGTTTTCACTTCTTTTAGTCCTTTTTTACCCCTAGCAACTGAAAACTGCATGCATTCAGACTCAAAGTACAAATATACAGAAATGGCCCGGAATAACCAACTATGTCATGATATATTCTTAAATGTAGTATCACAGCATGGTAGCATTGTCAAAACTGCTGCAGCTTAAGAATAAACCTTCCATGGTATACAACAGCAACGCACTATATTCTCGCTAAATGATCCGCAAAACGGCAACCACAGGGCACGGGTACTACTCCAGACGCTACTGACCTGGAAGCGGGTCTTCCGCTTTCCACAGGTACCACATCGGTATTTTTCTGGTTTGCTCCTTTTTCCTCAAGAGTCAATCCTTGCCTTTATGGTTCTATACAAATATACAGTAGAACAGTTCTCAGAGTGAAGACATTTACAAGAACAAATAGCACATATAGATTGACTAGGTACAAGGGGCACACACACACACGCATACCTGTATATCCTAAAAGTAACGACATACTCATCCGACCGCCTTGGCTTCACCGAAGTGTGATGGCCAAATCTTCCAACCGCTCCAGCTGCATCTTGCAAAAAAAGCAAAATAAAAAAAATATCCGATACTACAGTCATTGTGTATACTGGCTTTTGGTTATGCTTCAAACCTAAGGGCTTGTTTGGATACGGTTCAGAATTTGTTTTCCGTGAGCCAAGGTAACTGTCTAACAAACTAAAACCCCGTTTGGTTAGAGCATCTAAAACGTGATTATCTAAAACAGGGTTTCCACAAAACTAGGAAATCACGTGCTGGGAAAAACGACTAATAGCAGTTTTTGCTAAAACGCGCTTGATATATACTAATCCGTCCGTTCCTCAACAACCTTGTGTTACAAGGCCAAACAAAGTTTTCTCATAGCTAATTCTTAACCGAAAAGTAAGTAAAACCGGTTTTCCTAAAAATCAGCCCCAAACCCCATTTTATTAAAATTAATCCTTAATCTCCACTATCCAAACAACCACTACATGTGTCAATTTGAGTTGTTCTTTATATGAGATGCCAAGGTCAGATGACGTGTTTATGTTTGTAGAGCATGAATATTGCAAGCTCACAATTCATGGCATCATGCACTGAAATTTGGTTCTCGACTCTCTGTGACAGAACTTGCTGTCCATGAATTTTGCATACTGTAATCATATATTTCGGAACTAAAACCCCAGCTATAAGAAATTCTAATGGTACCTAGTGCTGTAAATACACTCTAAAATCTCACTAAACATGGGCTTCTTTTAGCGTACTGATTTTATGAAAACCTGGCTATAAGAAATGCTAATGATACCTCTTTCTACAGTTGAAATGTACTGACTTCTATGAAACAAACCAATGAACGTGGTAATTGCACCACAAAGGGCAATTTGGTCCTTCACATTCCAAATATCCATATATTTAGTTGAACAACTGTAAATTCAGACGGTACTGCTTATCTGCACTCTAACACCATGATTCTGAACGCTTGATTTACTGCCAAGTAGTACTAAAACGTAGCATTTGTCATTTCCATCAGCCAAAATGCAAAAGACTCAATTGACCTTATGCCCTTCACGCCTTGCCTCCCCTTTTACAGTTCCACTCTACGGTGATGGCGGTGAGCCCCTGTCACTCCGAGACCGCATACCTAAGAGTATGGAACAGCACCTATTGTGTTGCTCAACTGAAGCCACCGGGACTCAGGGCCATGGCCATCGTCACACAGTGTTGCATGATGTCAAATTCGCTGCCACCACCTCCGTTTGCCCGGAGTTTGGGGATGCAGCCGCAGTTACTCTGCCAAGATCAAACTATGGCCAGATGGTGCCAGGTGTGCTTTTCCGCTTCTCGCAAGAAGAGTTTCTTTTTGTTTCAGGCCTGTACCTTCCAAATTTAGCGATGCAAATATGGCTTCTGGTTCATGCTATGACATCGCTCTGGAATTTCAAAGTAAAAGTAGCATCCAACACACCAAGCCACCAATATTAAGATGTAATATATTCTAGGTAAAAACGACACCTATGGCTTCCATTTAGCATATCTAGTCAAGCTAATGTGGTATCTCGGTAGATAAGATAATTATTTCTTCTCACCTTCCATTTAGCATATCTAGTCAAGCTAATGTGGTATCTTGGTAGATAAAATAATTATTTCTTCTCACAATGACAGTATACAACTAGCTGATAGGTTCTTAATGAGGACCATGTGAGAAAAGAAAGGCTCTAGTCACCAATGTTCCAGAGCTAAGCATTGCAGAAATAATTGCTAAGCGAGAACCAAAATAAGGGCAGACTTGTCTTGGTAAAGCTCAAATCAGGCCTGCAGAATCATCTAGATGGAATTTGATATGAATAAACAACCAATGCTCAAGAATACAGTGCCAGGCTACTCCAAAAAGAAAAAGGAAAAAACACATGGTGAAGTGGTAATTACTAAACAAAACAAGTTAACAGCTAAAAAAGGAAGTCGACATGCCATGCTAACATCAAGGTAAAAAAATGTAACCTTAGGTTCCATTCCAAGATATATGAGACACTGAGACTAGAGAAAATATCATTTAGCTTGTCCTCAAGCCAATTAGAGAAAATATCTACAATTTGTTACTATGTTTCATTGTTAAGCCAAATATAAAGAGGACACTGAGGTATTAATCAAGCAAGAAAATTGAAGGATTAATATGTTGGCGAATAATTATAAAAATCTAGAAGCGGCAATGTCTTACCAGAACGTTGTGCAACAATTGACCACAAAAAGTAACCAGATTGTTAGGTCTTCTTGGCAGCCCAATCATACCTAGGAGAGGGAATGCAAATACTAAGAGGAGAGCTCAACTAGATTATCAACCATACTTTAAATTCAAAGCCATTGGTACATGGTTATCCAGCATATGCTATGGGAAAATATGTACGCTGATAGTTGTTCTCAAGCCTCTAATTATGAAAATCCACTATTCCAATTACTTATATAAAATTCACATACAACATGACTAACCTTAGCGCAAAAGCAACTAACTGTCCAGGAAGAAGGATATCGCCAAAGCCTATGAGGTTGTATCTGCCCCATGGGTCAAACATCTGTTGTATCTTTAACAGCATGGGAACACCATCTTCATCAGTCGTATCACCACGTGCAACCTGCAGGCACAGCACATATGTAACTGGCATGTCTATGATGCAGAAAAAACACAATACCACAATCATCATTTCTACATACCACAATCATCACACTCTCATGAAACAACATCTTGGTTATAAAAACCCAGGAAGATATCATACAAGAAGTAACAACTGAGAAGAACAGAGCCCACCTAACAATTACAAACAAATGAAGAACTGGCATCAGAGTACTTTACTGCACGGGAATCACAAAACAAGAGGCAGAAAGAATTACCTTAGGATTAGGTATCATCAAAATTTAAATTACAGGAACAATCAGTGCAACGCCCTGAAGGAACAAGTATGATGTCAATCAGCGGAGAAAAATCCAAATGAAGGGTGTACAGGAAAGAATCTGCACTTACAAGAACATCTTTCCCAATTCATGCATAGGGCATGTGGCAATAGACAGCCCATAAAACAGTTGGACAAACTGCCAATGTAATGTATGAAACGGCTCCAAAAAATGGCACTTTGACAAATGATCATGCGGCAGATTTAAACATCTGAAAGATACCACGATTTCAGGTCAGTACTGTCTTTTTCCTTCTTTTTTTCTTGTTTAAGCCATAGCTGTAAAACCACATATGAAAGGAACAGCCAAGGCATACCTACATTCTGTTGTGCATCTTAACCCAGAGAAAATGCAAATGTATCCTGTAAAGCCACAAATGTTCCTTGACAATAAAGCCACCAAGCACGTTTGTAGACCCTGAATAAACAAGAAAAGGGTTATATGTCATCAGCTTAAGTAATGGGCAAGCAAATATACCAAAAAGGTGGTACTACGAATCCTACCTCCCTAAAAGACTAGTCCACAACAGATGCCATTTTTTCATCTTCTCACTATTTAGCCAAATAAATGCAGCTAATTCAAATAGCAAACCTTGCCCATCAACACAAGATTGTCATTGCTCACTGTGTGCTAGATTTTGCAGCTCAAAAAGATCCAATCTTCTACTGTCTGCAAAGTGTATATAAACATATACATAGTAAGAGCATTACAGATAAAAACTTTAAGCAATAAACACGTGAATGAATAACATAATCATATTTTCATCACATAATCAAGTGGAAGAAAAATACTTAATTCCAGATCTTCCAGTAAAGTCATGACTTACAAAATACATTACCTTGCCGTTGACGTGATTTCAGTGGACATAACTGCAGGAAAATCATATATATGGCTGATCCCGCCTATGCCTCAAGGTTTTCTGGTTCAAGACAGAAAATGTCAGTACATCTGGTTTTATTCCCCTATCTACCATTTCTTGATATAAATCTTGCGCCTTCGCTATTTCTCCCTGGCTGCAATATCCATTTATAAGAGCCGTGTATGCATAAAGATTAGGAGCAAGTCCTTTCTGCAACATTTCATCAAATAGTCCCCGGGCTTCCTCTAAATAATCTGCTTTACACTGGCCATCAATCAATACAGTGTAACAGGGTACATCAGGTTCAATTTCCATTTCTTTCATAGAGTTGAGCAACTGGTTCTGCTTTGCTCTAAGAAGAAAGCTCCTTCTCTCCTTACTAATGCCCTGCCAGCATCTCTGCAGGTCCTCTTTTAGGTGACCATCTAGTAGCACTGTATATGCAACTACGTCAGGCTTAATACCTAAACTTGTCATCTGAACTAATAATGTGCAAGCTTCTTGCATCTGACCAGCCTTGCAGTAACCATTCATTAGTACAGTGTATACAATGACATCAGCAGAAACTCCTTGCTGAACCATATCATGGAACCATAAACGAGCATTGTGCATATCTCCTTTCTGACAATAAGCTGATATGAGCTTGCTATATGAAATTAGATCAGGAACAACATTCTTTTCTAACATGATGCTACAAACAGTTGAAGCTCCCTGGGCATTTCCATCCCTACAAAGGTCATTTATCAACTTCGAAAGTGAGAAACGATCCACAAGTTTTCCTTGCTTAGCAACCCTGAGAAAAAGCACGTAAGCATGATCACTCCACCCTGAATTTAAATAGCCACAAACCATTGAACTGTACAGTACTTCAATGCGATCAATTCCTCTCTCTTCTACTATATTAAATAACACCTCCGCTTCACTAAGGTTGCCTCTTCGACAAAACCCATCGATTGCTATACCATAAGTAAGTGAATTAGGCTCTAACCCTTGATCCTGCATGTGCTCTAGAAGGTCAAACACCTCCGTAACAAGACCACTCTTGCCAAATCCACTAGCCAGAATGTTATATGTAACCACATCTGGCTTTACATTGTCCTTCAGCATCACTTCAAACACTTGCCGTGCATTTGGTATATCTCCCTTGGAGCAATAACCCTTGATCAGGCATGTATAGTGGATTCTGTCAGGTGTCAGACCCTCGGTCTTCATTTCTGTCAGTAGCTTAACCGCGTCATCCATGTTCCCAAGCTTGCAATAAGCATCCATAGCAATGTTATACAGAACCCCATCTAGATGGAGTCCTGAATCTCTAAATTTCTGGAAATGCTCTGTAACATGAGATGTCATGCCTACCTTTGTAAAGCATTGTAGAAGATAACTCACAATGTGGCGGTTTGTTGCAAAACCATGGGATACCATCGCTTGATAATGATCCAACACCTTAAGTATGTTGCCGTCTTTGCTGTAACTCCGGATAAGATAGCTATAACCATATATATCTGGGGCGAATCCTAGTCTGATTTTGTTCTCCAAGAGCTTTTCAACCTCCTCAAGTCGCATTTCCTTGCATAGCCCATCCATTACCTTGTTATAAGCCATGGCCTCAACCTGAAGCCCATCCCTGATGATCTCTTGCAGAACAGCATATGCTAAATTGATCTTTCCGCAGTCACACAGACCAGTTATAAATGATGAGTATCCATTTATATCTGGTTCCACTCCTGAATCAATCATCTCAACCCACACTTCAAATGCTTTGTCTGCCTTCTTTTCCTGAAAAAGAGACCTAGTGATAATGCCCAATGCATGAGCATCTAGAGTCAACCCAAGGAACTTCATCTGATCATAAGCTGACACAACAATCTCCGAGTCACTGCTCTCAGCTGCAAATTTGAGAAGTTCGCTGCAAGCCCAAACTCCTGGGACGACTCCAAGTTTACAGAGCTCACCAAACAGCCTTACTGTATCCTGTACATCATAGCAAGTGATGTATGCCGTGACTAAGCAATTGGTCGCAGACACGAGCGAATCTGGAGAAGTGCATGTTCTCTTGAGATGATCCATGAGCGGCAGGATTTCAGGAGCGCGGCCATAGGTCGGCGGCGAGATGATCTCGCGGAACAGGGAGAACAGCATCCTTGACTGGCCTGAACTGGACAGAGTGTCGATGATCTCCGCGTAGGTAGACAGGTCGTGGCTGAAGCCGACGCTCTCGGTGTCTTTGAAGTAAGCCAACGCAACATCGGGCCTCCTCTTGAGGCACTGAAGGTTCTGGATGACTCTGGCAGGGGTGAGAGTACAGCTTCTTTTCTGGACAAATTCACTACGAGAAAGGCTTGTTTTCTGGACAGATTCACTAGGAGCACAGCTTCTTCTTTTCTTGACAGTTTCAGCAGGAGCACCGCTTGCTTTCTGGACAGTTTCACTAGCGCAGCTGGGCCTCTCGTCGCCGCTGGAGGAGTAATCTTGATGCGGCGAAGCAGCAGCGAGCACAGAGAAGCGGCAGAGGGAGGATGATTCGGCGGGTGAAGCCCTGGTGGTGTGCCTGCAACACTCGGGGACGCATTTGCGGTGCTGCAGCCGCCGCAGGAGCATGGGAGACGCGATTTAGGGGCGGGGATCTAGACGGCGCGCATCCGGAGGTGGATTTAGCTAGGAGACTCGCTGGATGGAAACCAACCTTGGACCGTTCACCGAAACTCGACCGCCGCCGGAGACAGCGGAAGGGGGCAGAGAGGTCACAGCAGGGACGCACGCGATTGGCCGAGGAGGAAGGACGGGAACGGCGGTGGAGGTGGCGGCATAAGAGGCGGCGCGAGCGGGAGTGTTTCGGTGGTGTGGGGGAGGGGGGCTTGAGGCGGCCGGCGGCCGGCGGCGCGCAGCTGTAGGGGGACGGTGGACTAGGGCTTATGAGAGATTTTGTCAGTGCTAAAACCTGCCCACGAGAGAACTGAAGTCCTTTCGATCAAATTTGGTTTATTCACTCGAATGTTTTCCTTATCTTTTTAAAAACCGGCCTCTGCATCTCTGGCTCTGCATCTTACATACACGAAAATCATTTTTATTAAATATAAAAAAAATACAATAGTAAAACCAAAACATCTTATAAATAATCAATAAACATCAATTATTTACCGGATGTGATAAAAAACACCTACGAGTTAGTTGATATAATCCGCAACAAACACTTTGAGGGCTTGTTCGTTTAACCCCACCAAGTCATGGATTGGCCTGGATTAAGATGGATCCCGGTTTTCCAACCTAGTGATGTGTTTTTTTCTAGCCCAAGAAACTTGTTGTCTTCGGTTACACCCGGACTCAAAATTTAGCTCAGTGCATCCCGTCCGTCAGCACTGACTTCTCCTGGAGAAGAATTATCCCTACTTCACGTTTGGATAAATTTCCACTACAACAGATCGCGAGCTAGCGAACAGTTCATGCAGCGATTGGGGTGGCCCTCATGGGTTGTGTGGCATAGCGATGGAATAACCGAACAGTTTTGATGTATAGAACTGGTTAGGGGGATGGGTTTAAAAGGGGTAAGTTGGGATCGGGTGAAAGAAGGGATGCACCGAATCCCTGCCTGGATTTGGTCCACGTCTGGATTCGTTCCCAAGGAAACGAACGGGGCCTGAGCAAGTATAGACTTGAACCGAAGATGTTGTGCCCAAGGTCAGAGAGAATCGTCACACATAATGTATTTAATAAGGAGATGACACAAGTTTGTCTTCGCTCGGTTCGACCGGTAAAGACCGCAATCTGTGTGTTTTAACCTTCAAACGCCCCACCATGTGTTTTATACACTTGTTATTCGCCAAGTCCCCCAATGCAATGACAGAGCTTTTGGACCTGCCCTCCGCGGCTTGTGTGCATTCTTTTTATGGCAATACAACACCTAGGTTGGTGTGCCCATGAATCCATCGAAAGGATCTCGGTTGTCCCTCATGGCATCACCCTCTGGCCTCTACTTTGACAAAAAAGGTGTTGTGTCGCGAGAGGTGGAGGGCATCACCCCCTCCCCATTTGACGAAAAGTGGATGCTTTGTCATGAGAAGTGGAGGAGAGATGATTTTGGTATGTATGTGCATGATCTAGAGGAGTTCCGGTGATCTTGAGGCAGCTATTTTCGAATGACACATAGGTGGATCCGTCAAGAGTGATAGGTGGATCCACTCTTGCATGACTCATCTCAAAGATGGTCATTGGACACTACTTCATATGCGATGTGAAAACCTACGTTCTATCCTTGCTCAAGACCTGACAACATCAAACTTGCACCGTTTCCTTATTGAAAACGTTGTCTATGTGCCAATAAACTGGTCTTGATTGGTTGGGTCTGACATGGCTTTGTTATGCTGGACTCGGCGATGCTGGCGCAAGTGTGTACTCCATTTCCATGAAAGAATATCGACTTTGATATGTCTTTCTATACTACTAGTATTCTTTCATGGTTCTTTCATTGTTATCCCTTAACATATATCCCTGATGCAGATTGGGAGGCATTAACTTTGTCTCCGAAAACCAAGTGATGTGATACGTCATACGTCCATATTTATCAGACTATCAACCGTGCGGGCCAATGAACATGCACATGGCAATTGTCTCCACAATAAGGTGAACTCGTTCCTCTCCATGTGTGTCTTTGATACCCCGTTGGATGGATTGCTACTTTATGCAAACACGCTATGTGTCCCGAGGTATGATCCCCAAGAGTTGCACCGTGTGGAACAAGATGTCAAAATGAAGCCATGCAAAGAAACTTGCTTCACCGCTACTACCAGCGCTTCAACAAAGCATGAACAACATTCAGAACACCTGCGCTAATTTACCAGAACTTGGCCGGAACAAGCCCGGTACTACCATCAACGCATCACCACCTCTGGAAGAAGATCTGACTGGTACCACCACCCATGCCATGAAAAGCTCAAATGATAGCCTGAACGGTGCTACCGCCGTTTGACCGGTACTACCAAGCGCAGGACTGTGAGCCCAGGTTGGCCTTTGGCCATGTAAACTTATCCACAACTTACGCCTTCACCTTAATAATATAAATAGAACCCTCCTAGCTCAAATCTAGGTTTAAAATTAAATTGAATTGTATTGGCTTAGCCTTCACTTTCAATAGGGGAACCTCTCTGTAAATCTACATCTTTGAGTTGTACAAGACCCCACCTTGTGATTTGTATCTTTGCTATTGTGCACTCTATTGCCTTTGATCTCTCCCATTGGATCTCTATCAATTGCAATATCTTCACAATAGCATTCTATCCAATTGCATGGTGATTTTTTCACCGTGGATCTCTACCTAGCGCTCTCTTCCATGTGGATTCTATTGATTGGTGATTCTCTTCCATATAGAAAATCAGAAGTGTGTGTGTGCATGAGTTTGTATCTTACTTTTCACTCTTCGTGTCTGTTGGGTTCATCACCAATGTCACCTCCTCTCAACTACCCCTCCAAATCCCTGAAGATTAGGCCACCCCACAAGGTTAACACTCACCACAAAGTTTGTTTCGAGATTTACTAGTGTCTGCAAGCTTAGTGTGATAGTGTATGCTCTTTTAACCTCTTGTTTATGACAAAGATAGCATGGTGTACTGAATACATTCTTCGTCTTTTTTTCCGGTACACAACATTACTGCATGCATAATGGATACAGGTCATGCAAACTTGCACAAATACATGCAAACATGAAACATTGATAGAATTCTCACTATATATCCTCATAAAGGTTAGCATTGTTAAAACTGCTGCAGGCTAAGAACATCTCTCTACGCTATACAAAGGCATCATAATCCAGGAAACTCTCAACCATAACATTCTCGCTGCTTCTGATGAGCTACAACTAAACGACCGATAAAGAACATGCCACTCAGAAGCGGGTCTTGCGCTTCCGCCCCGTGTATTTCATGTCGGCAGGCACATCGCGTCCTCTTCTCCTCATCTGCTCCTTTTTCCTCCGGAGCCAATCCTTGGCTCGGCCGTTCTTCCTGTTGTTCAACTTCCGCCTCTTATTTGACCGGGTTCGTCCATACGTGCCGACTTGCATTGGAGAAATATATGTTTTCATGTATAGTCGGTAGAACAACATGGGTTCATCGCAAGGTAGCACAACCTAATGATCAGGGAATTTAAATTTGAGAACATAACATGAGAGTATGGAGTTGATTCTTGAGCAAGCACAACCAGTTGATTCTTGAGCAAGCACATCTCGTACCAACAGTTTTAACAATAAGAAGTTTGAACAGGAATATTACAGACTGGTAGGAAGATCACCACAAAAACAAATAGTAACATTTCCTGGACATAAGAGAGTAATGGCCTATGTGTTCATGTAACAATATTTATTGAGAAGACTACATAGCAATTGGAGTACATGAATCTGACTTGATTAAGAGGCCATACATTATGATACTTGTAAAGAAGGTTTTGAATCCTGTTTTTCATGGCAGGGTTCGAGCTATTGCTATGTCAGCTATCGTTAGCTATCACTGAACTTATTTACGGTAGAGTTTTTAAATAAAACAAATAAAGCTATTAAATACGGGCCTAACAAAAAATCACAATAAAGAAACATTAGAAGACCATATAATTTAAAAGTACTAAAAAATGTCTATAGCACCATTTCAGATCTCGAACCACCTTTCCACTCACATAGGCAACATGTCCACCGAGCCAGTCATATAGTAATGATGACTTGAAAACTGGAAACTATTCTTCTGCACGGTCGCTAGAGATAGAGTTATCGTGCTCTCAGTGATACTTGGTAATAGCATGTCCTCATCGGACGAGGAAGATGAAATCACTGCTTCATCCTCATCTAGAATGAGCTTAGTCCTTTTGGGTTGCCTACTCCTCGTAACCCTTTTCCTCTTGCGCGTACCAAGTGCAGATCCATGATGCTCAGGCTCAGGATTCATTGCTTGGGCCTGGATTTGTTTGTCTCTTGTAGTTTCGCAAAGTTGATCATTATCATCATCCTCAAGAACATCAACAAATGGTATCCCAATGGGGATTTTCTTCTGTTCCAGTTTAGAGTTGAACTTGATAAAACTAAGGTAGGTTAAAAAAACTTGACAGTGGCCGTAGCTAGGATAGTGGTATACCGTGCCTTAGGTTAGATTTACAAAAACGCTATATCACAGCCTATTCAAAACCTTACTTGTAAAGAAGCTTAAGACTACAAAAACATCATGGAATAAAGCAGCAGACAAGGGATAGAGATTAAGAGCAGTAAATAAGTTCAAAATGTATAAAACCGGAAATTTTTCTTGTTAAGAGTGAGCTTACTGCTGGGTCATCATTGCTCCCATCGTCGTCGTCATCATCATCATCACTGCTGCACATCTCACCATCTTGACCTTTCGCCTTCGGAAGAGATGTATGAACAGAAGGTGAACAACAAGTGAAGACAAGGTAGGATTTCTTTGCTTTCGAACTGTCAGAGGAAAGGCATCCTCATAAGTCTAAAACAGATACGAAATTCGTCAGACTGTTCATACACCATGGCTGCGATGCAATGAAATTCTTACCTATGAGGCCAATCAACAACCACTCCACCAGCAAAGCCAGCTTTCATGGCAAAAGACACGAGCATTTCAGTTTGCTCCACATTATCAGCATAAAATTGTAGAACGACTCTTGCTCCCCTTGCTAAGCACCTATATAGTGATCCGAAGAAAGCCCTGAAAATTACACACACATCAAGGCCAAAAAATGGTTGCAGATAACCCAAGAGATATGCTACAAACAAACTTCACATACTTTAACCGCAATCTTGGTTCATGAGAAGACTTGTCAGCATTGCATAACCACTGGACACATAGTCAACAAAGAGCAGTTTGAACCAATTAGAAATGAAATAAACATGCTAAGTTCGTTGCGGAAAAAAAATCTTGAAAGATCACCTGAACTGCTGAAATACTAATTGCATCATCAAAAACTCCTGGGCGCAGGCCTAAGCCCTGGAAGATGAGTTATTATAAACACATAGTAGCACAACATGTGGTTACACAACTGTGAAGACATTGATACAGTTGTAAAAAAGCAAAGATTGGAAATCATGGTAAATTCTTATAATATCCATAAAATTTGGGTTCAGCATGCGCAATACCACCCGACAACCAGGTTTAGGTTCTTTGGATTCATTCTCCTATTTCTCCACTGTACTCAAGGTTTAAAGGCCCGTCTACTTTTATGGTGTCGATCAGGTTTGATTTTGGGATCATGTTAAACACAAGTCATGCACATTATTATCATCACTACCAAGGATGTATTCTATGCTGTTGGTTAAACTAGTCCACTGATGTAAGCAGGACCATTATTATTTGTAATGGACAAGTTCATGAATGAACGAAAGGGTGCTGCCCATTACCTAACAATAAGGATGTCTTCTCTCTAAGACTTAAAACACATAAACAGCTCAACTGTAATAACAAGAAGAATCGCGTAAGACACTCATGTCCCCACGAGCTTACGTGTTAATACCCAAACATGACATCCAGAACTAAAATTTTCTCAACTGATCCAACAATGGCAACGCATATTTACCTCGCCCATGTCCGCGAGCAGGAGGTCACCATCTGTTTCCCGCTCTAGAGCAACGTCTGCGAGGGGAAAATAAAACTGAAGCTCCCAAGCAGAAACTAAATTGATACAGGACAAAAGTCCATAAGAGCAAGGAACAAGGCATGCGGAGTTCCTCACCAAGCATGGACTCTGAAATATCACAGCCAATCCAGTGGTGCCCGTGCTCCGTCAACGTCTCGCCGCTAAGTCCAGACCCGCAGCCTGTGATCGCCATACTACAGTTTCAACGACAGGATTCTCCATAGTAGGGAAACATAATCTTAGCCATGGCAACACATAATCTGGTGCCCTGTGCTACATCAACGAACGCGACATTGGGCTGTAAGTGAAGTAAGATGACCGATGTCGAGGAGCATCTTGGGGACGCCATCGTTGGGGAGGGCGAGCATCTCCAGCGCCCTCTCGGAGATCTTCGCCTGAGAAGAAAGAGGAAGAAGAAAATTCGGGTCAGCTTCCACCGTGTGCCGACCGAGACGAGACGAGACGAGACGAGAGGCGCTCCGCTTGCTCGCTTTGCTTGCCTGGATTTCGATGATACGGGAGGAGGTCGTGTACTTTCGCGCCTCCGACTATTGTAGAATATCTCCGGCGGCGCCTGCACCTCCGGCCGCGGCATCTCGCCTCCTCTCTTCTCGGCTTCTCCCTTCCCCGCCGCCGAGCTCGTTCGTGTCGTGTGCTCCTGCGCCGCGGCTTCTGGCAGGGTTTTTCTCGGGTCATTATGGGCTTCAGATGGGCCATGGGCTCTAAGCCCGGATACAAAAACATTTCGATGGGTTCTCCAGCCCGCTGCCCACGTAACAAACCCTAGTAGGCTCTATAAAGTCTCTCACCGGTCTATGGCTCTCTCCCATCAGCAGAAGCACCCGCCGCCGCCTGCACACGCGCGCTCTCCGTCCGCTCCTCGCCGCCGATCCACGCAGCAGTCGGCATGGGTAACCACCTCCTCCTCCTCTTCTCCTAGTCCTCCACTCGCGTAGCTCTCGTTCTCGGTTCTGACGTGATCGTGCGGTCATTCAGGTAAGGTCCACGGGTCGTTGGCTCGCGCCGGGAAGGTCCGGGGCCAGACGCCCAAGGTGGCGAAGCAGGACAAGAAGAAGCAGCCGAGGGGGCGCGCCCACAAGCGCATCCAGTACAACCGCCGCTTCGTCACCGCCGTCGTCGGCTTCGGCAAGAAGCGCGGCCCCAACTCGTCGGAGAAGTAGATCTAGACCCGCCCCATGGCAGGCCTCCTTCTTGATCGATTACCCCAACCTTTTTTTGTTCCTTAGTCAGTATGCATGTTTTCCAGTGCTGACGATGACCCATGTTAAGACCTAATTAGAGATCTGTATTTGCTGTGATGCTGGTAATGGAATATGATCTGTATGCATTGCGTAGTCTATCATTACATGATTATTGTTATATGCCTCTGTATTAGGTTGGGTATTTGATAGAGTACTTGGTTTCAGGATTGTTTCTGCATTTCTAGCTTTAGTAAATCAAACCAAGTTGGTCTGCCTGGTGGTTGCTCATGTTATTTACTGGTTTTAGTAATGTGATATTTTCTGTTCGATTAGTTCCATTTTTCTGATGATGGCAGTGACGACTTGGTAATATTCAAGCTCAACAGACCAAATCACAGGTCGTCTCTTCTGAGATTGATCTGTATGCCGAGTATCCCGCTGAACTGAGCCATCACCCTTCTTTTTTTCTCTTGTGTTTATGTTTTTTTGCTTTGTTCTGTTCCATTGTTTTTTGAAAATTTGGTATCGTTTGTTTTGGAGGAGGCTGTTGCGATGAGGACAAACAAGCCCCCTCTTCTGAAACCATTGAGGACATCGCTGGCAGAATCGAACCAAATAACTATTGCCACCACTGAGTAACAAATGTCCCCTCCTATGATCCAGCTTAATGTTGTTTTACCTTTTCTTTCTTTTCACCCTTTTATGCCTGTTCTGATCCAGCTAAAAGACAATTTGATTTTATTTACTTGTCTAGACATCACTCCTTGGTTACTGTTTTTTATGAAAAAAAATCCTGTATCAGATGATGAAACCTTAAACAATCTTAGGACACCTTCTGACACAGTGCTTTTATCCTGTGAATGAGAAGTCTCTTATATTCTGATGATACTTTTCGTTTGCACTGTTCTCATTGCGTGTGCTATCTATTGTGTCAGTATTATTTCTGCCATTTGATCGATGGTTTAAATGTTACAATTATTTAAAGCTGAGTTGACCCATGATGATTAGCTACTTGTTGGAATTACCGTCAGATTACCTTATGACGATTTTTTTGCGGCTTTCTGAGGTTAATCCCTGTCACTGGTTAGCGTAATGCACTGCTATCACTGTAATATGGTCTGGTTGTATTAGCTATAAATATCATTTGCTTAAATCACTTGCAAATGTTCGTTCTCTGATTGTGAAATTGTGTTGGGTCTTTGAAGCATGCTTCTTGATATTGATTGCTCTTATTTTTTCGTCTACGATTGTAGCTATACATTAGCCTAATTTTGGCCTGATAGTCCTTCTCTGGTAGCTACAAGCATTGCCATAGGATCTATGATTGGGCCTAGAATTAGGTTTTCACATATTGATAGGAACCTGAGACCACATGTCAATTGGTCCACAGAGCCGATTATTGTGATCAAATTGCCTCTTGTCATGCAAATGTAATTTAGTTGTAGTTGATGTGCTTCAGGGAAAATATGGCGATGATGATAAATGTAAGGCTTGTTTCTCAAAACATTCGCAGTTGCCGCCTAAGAGCTTTCGTCTTGCCAGGCTTGAGAGCTAATGCTGCTAATTCCTTCCTTGGATGTCTGAGCCTGTTTATTTTCCCTAGTTAATATTGTCTGTTCTAAATTAAATTTGGCACCCTTCATAGTTCTTTAAATCTGCTTTTGCATTGCAAATGATGATGAAATCAAGGCTTGTTTCTCAAAACATTCGCAGTTGCCGCCTAAGAGCTTTCGCCCTGCCAGGCTTGAGAGCTAATGCTGCTAGATCCTTCCTTGGATGTCTGATGCAATGCTAGACATAGATAATTGTTCTTCCATTTGGTCTTCCTTCAGTGAATGTTAATGTATGCCCAGTGATGATTAGATTAAGGCTTGTTTCTCAAAACATTCGCAGTTGCCGCCTAAGAGTTTTCGCCCAGCCAGGCTTGAGAGCTAATGCTGTTAGATCCTTCCTTGGATGTCTGAGGGCATATTTGAGCTCACTGAACATTTTGCTCGGTGTTGTTTTCACAAACCTACTTTCTCCCCCTTTTTGTGGTCTTCAACTTTATTGTGTTACTCATTTGTTTATTTTGGAGTTATTCATTTGTTTATTTTCGAGTTTTTCATTTGTTTATTTTGGAGTTTTTCATCTGTTTATTTTGGACTGTAATTTGGATGGACAATGATGAAAAACATATATAAAACACACCATCTTTCGGGACTGATTGGTGCACTCAGTATGCCATGCTGTCAAATCTGCAATTCTGAGATCCATTTATACCTGATCACCTCTAAATTCAAGGTTTTTATTTCCGTGTTACCTAGTTCTTTTGGTGTTGATTTGTTCATGCTTGTCCGGTGATGAAAAACTTATTTACAATACCATCTTTCGGGACTGATAGGTCACATAGTGACCATGCTGTCATTCTGCAATTCTGAGGCAAAATTGAACATCTTTTCATGTATGTTTGACCAATTGGCTAGAGGTCACCATTATTTTTGTTCTTCCTTTGGTCTTTGATTTTGCTTATTTTTTCTCTTTATTGTGGATTGTATATCTCCTGGACAATGATGAAAAACACAAACAAAACACACCATCTTTCGGGACTGATTGGATTATTCCATGTGCCATGCTGTCAAATCTGCAATTCTGATGTCCTGCCCATACTGGTTTCCTCAATGGAAGTTCTGCCTGTTCTGTGATTTTAATTTTTTTCTTCAATGTTTTAGTTCCATTTTTGTGTCCCTTGTTCATGCTTGTCCAGTGATGAAAAAACCTTCTAATCATACCATCTTTCGGGACTGATCAGTCACATAGTGACTATGCTGTCATTCTGCAATTCTGAGGACATTGAACATTTTTTGATGGTCTGTTATTGTTTATTCTTAAGTATTTGTTAGCTATCTTAACTTTGAGTAACATCTTTGGGTAGCATGTGCTTGGATAAACAATATCCCCTGATGTCATAGAATTGTCTAATGAATATGTGTTTTAGTGTATTGAAATATAAGTTCTGAATTACCATCTTGTGTTACTGATTTGCGTATTGGCCGTGCTGTCACTTTGAAAAATCCTGAGGTCTTATTGTAAGCATCTGTTTTTTTTGGTTCACTCTTGTTACTCTGGATATGTTTCTTCTCTATGTTTGGTTTTATACACTTCTGAGAGCCATCATTTCTTTTTCTTCCTTTTCTATGTTTATTCCTTCTGTTGATTGAAGGATATGAGAAACCATTCATTGCTGCGAAATCTGCCATTGGCCTCTGATTTTTCAGAAGTGAGTTTGTAATGGATACGATTGTGTGTCCAAATTGTTCATCTACGGTCCCTGTGATATGAAAGTTCAGAAGTGGTTTGTGAGACTGCTTATATGGTTTTCTGTGATGTTACAATTGTGTGTCGAATTGACATGTTTTTGTGCAGACTGTGATACTCTACCTGTGTGCATTGTTGTGTTTATAACACCATAATTTCTTAAGTGTCTTCCTTTGTGCATTGTTGCTCTTGTGCCTTTTTGGCCTGTCCTCTGCTAGGGCTCGGTTGTTGTTGCTGGCCTGCCAATGTGTTAACCCTTGTTGGTGATACTCGAGTAGGGTTGGTGTGCTTGCTGCGAGGCACGTCCATGAAGACGACTAGGGGTGGAGTGCTTCTTCCATGGGGGATTTGCTGGTGGCCAGCCACTTGTTCCTTGATCTCAATAACGCGGGGCCACTCATTTGTAGATGGCTTTTCACCACTGCAAAAGAAAAGCAATATAATAATAAAATAAGGAGGCCTCCAAAACAGTGAGATGCAAGCTTCGACATGTGGTCTACACATAATGAACTGGTGTTTGTTGAAAATAAAGGAAGTAGAATAGAAATTACTTTCTGCAGTGTATCTCATAAATAAATCATGTATTAATAGCATAAAATTAGGTGATGAAACAAGCTGAATTGTTTACTCCTATAAACACGTGGCAGTGCAGCATCTGGAGTTATCTTGCACTGTATCGTAGTTTCAGGAATTGAGCCATTTACATAATATGGTTTTTCTGCATCCACATTTTCATGGTGGGATTTCGCTATCAAATCTCCTTTTGGTTCTAATATTGTATCCATAATTGAAACTGAAACTGATTTGTTTATGAGTGATTCTAACTTGTACCCAAAATTGTCTTGTGGGATCGCAAATCAGAATGAATTTGGAATTTCAGTGCAGCAGCCTTGTCTTTAGCTATTGGAGAACTTTCTGACTTCAAGTCTGCTGCACTGAAATACCAATTAAATTCTGATCTGTGATACTCACAAGAGAATTTTGAGGCTGGTTAGAATCGTTCATGTAGAAATTAGTTTCAATTATTGATCTAGTTTTAGAACCAAAGGGAGATGTGATAGTCAAATTCCCTCCTGAAAAGGTTGATGCTGAAAATCAGAAAGTGTAAATGGCTCGATTCCTGAACTATGGTCATGGTGTTGTCCATGCTGCTGGTGATGATGATCTGCCTGAACACAATCGTGTTAGCGTCTCAAACTCAGCCTCCAATGCGACGACGTGTTTCTCTTTTGCAATATCAAGCGTATGGCACTGAACCTGTTGCTGCCCAGCCCTGGAACGGTGATGGTGACGAGTTTGCAAGTATGCATGCCACCGGTCCGTGCAGCGCCCTCTGACCTACGGGCACCTGCTGCGGCATTCCTGCTATGGCGTACCGTACAACATTGGTTACTGCAGTGGCTCTTGGAACCAGGGGCTGATGGTGTGGAATCTGTGGTAATGTTGTGCAATCTGCAAGTGTCTGATTGAAGGGTTGTCGGCCTCTAGTCGACCCAGTTCATGTTGATGTCAGTTATCATGAAAATAGAGAGAAAATTAGTTTCATTGCTGGTTGTATATATGTTTGTGTTGTATCAGTACCTTGTGCACCTGGTTACGCTTCTGGTTTCCCAGGGACTGAATTGTATGCAACTGCAAATTAGCCTCACTTGGCTGCTGCAAGAAGGTGAATGCTGAAATAGCTTCACGTATGTTTGATTCGTGCTGGTTTTCTGGCTGAATCGTTATGTTTACCATCGATCGCAACGTTACGTGTGCATCAATTCTTGGCCGTCTGAATTTATTGAAAATAGGGTCACCTAAATTACTCATTACTGTACCTATACCCTTCTTAGTTCTCCAACTTCTAATCAATTGTTAGTTTGTATCTATCTGGAGGGTACTGGAAGGTTATAGTGATTCAAATTAGGTATCTGATGCTGATGAGATAAAGGTCACGAGTGGATATGTGTTTACACTTGGTGGTGATACTGATTTCTTGGAAGTCTTGCAAGCAGACCATCTTAACGAGGTCAACTATGGAAGCAGAACTCACGGCATTAGACACGACCATTGTTGAAGCAGGGTGGCTTCGTTAACTCTTGATGAACTTACCTGTGGTTAAAAAACCTATACCCGAAATTCCAATAAACTGTGATTATTAAGGTGAACAGTTCTAAGGATAATATGAAGTCCTCAAGACATGTGAAGAGGAGACTAAAATCTATCAGGAAAATGAGAAACTCCAGAGTTATTGCATTGGATTATATCCAAACATCTAAGAACCTGGCAGATCCCTTCACAAAGGGACTATCACGCAATGTGATAGAAAATGCATCGAAGGAGATGGGTATGAGACCTCACACTATGAGTTTTTCATAGTGGCAAACCAATCTATGTGATCGGAGATCCCGTGAATTAGAATTGGGAGACAAGCTGTTGGTAGACTGAGAGGAAAGTATCCCTACTTTGATGAACATCACTCCGTAAAGATGCAATACTTTTCTATTCTGCACGGCAGGTTGATTTTTGTCTTAATGTGTTCGTTTAATCTTAAGCAGAGATGTTGTCCTGCAGAACATCTTTCGAAGAACACAGCTATATGAGTCTGACTATCAAACGTCGCAGTCTATGAGAGTTGGGTACTCTCTAATAAACTCATGAAAGGCCATGGAGTATGACGCATAAGCTCCACCCGCGGGGAAGTCCCACGATAGCCCAGTATCGGTCAAGGCTTCGTGTGAAGCTAGGTTGCAGCAAACTTGCAGTTCAAGGCATAGTCCACTGTACAAGTCGCAACCTAGTATATCATAGAATTCTAGGTGGAAGTTCAACTTAACAGCCTCTATTGTAGTACCAGTATATAAATAGTGTTTTGGAACCAAAAAAAAATTACATGTGCCTCTGGGATCTAGTGGGGGAATGTTGGAATTTTGGCCTAAATAGCCCAACCCATTTTCCATCCCAATAATTCCTGAAAATCCTAGAGACCCATGTGGCCCATTTATGCATGACAAGAGGTAGGACAAATGTTTTGTCCATATTGCTAGTTGAATGAGGTTTGCACCGGCTTATAAGGATGCTCTCCTACCACTTGGTAAAAAGATGAGAAGGAGAAGGAGAGAGTCGCACATGCGTGCTCCTCCTCCACCTCGTCACAACACGTGCGCGCCGTGGGTTGCGGGAATCTCGCCGAGCCGAGTTCTTTTTTGCCACGCATGACTGGTATATGAATGGGTGCGCAAAATTTGAACAGTCTGCACTAATGGGTTTTAAATACGAACTCAGTGGAGGTTTAATTCAAACTCAGTGGAGGCTGTTTGGCTTCGGTCGCTGCCTGTTCGTTTCCTCTTCCGACGCCTTTGCTCGCTGCTTCACCTGCGTTTATAAGAGCGGAAGGTCGCTCCTTTCCTCAGACACACTATCGGAACCACCGCCTCCAAGTTCTAGAGCACTGAGCTGCCACCAGTTCTTCCCCATCCCGTCTTGCGACGTGCACCGCGAGCCGGGATAGTAGGCCTCCGGAACCCCGCCTCTTCGAGTCCTGTACGGGAGAAGGGCAATAAGGTTTTTGGGAAGCTCTATCGGCGCGACTACTGGCTTGATCACGAACTCCTTCACCGACGCCGATGACATCTTCCCCAACGACGACTTCTTCCCCGTCATCGAGAACCTCTTCCTCGACGACATGGGTGACAACTCTAACGCCGACGCACTGCTATATGCTTTCTTTATTCATCTTGTTCAGATTACTTCGATCTCTTTGCAACTCTCTGCACACTTTCTGTCAAATTACTTGGCTAGTTTAATTTCGATCATTCTAGTCATGTTTTACCTGCTGTTTATTTCGTATAAATCACTTGGTAAATTGCTCATATTTCCAACAGTTATCTCATAAACCGCATGCCTACTCATGTCGCTACACAAGGATACACTTCTCAAAATCCAATCAAACTATAATTTTCTTCATAACACGCGGCCATGTAGGTAAGTTTCTACACATCCACAGGAAAATAATGCAAAACGCATGAAACGTTTTTGCTACATAGATCAGACATGCGAGATTCAGTCACTTAAGTGCATCCAATGGCTTCAGGCGGCTCATAACTTGCAAATATCAGTATGCTGATTCCTAGAACTTGCTTTTTTTTTCAATGAAAGCTTTTTTTGACAATTTTCTCAATGAAAGCTATATTTCCTATGTTTATCTTTTTTTTTCATGTTCCTATGTTTATCAATATGCAATATAAATCTTAAAAAAAAATCTAGATCGGGCCAGGCCGGGCCAGAGAACCACTCGACATGGAGAACGGGTCCAACTGCGGGCCCGAGCAGAGCAACAGCCTAGTCCCATGCTGCCCACGCGCTGCCTCCTCCTTCTTCCCCAGACGAACCAATCCGGTCAAAATCCAACGAAGCCCGACCAGCGACCAGAGCAGCAGGCGACTGATTCCTCTCGCCTTCCCTCCACGCACTCCCTCGATCCCGTATCGACGAAGCCATGGTGAGCTCTGCCCGCGTCCGCTCTGCCGCGATTCCCTATCCGTAATCTCAATTCCGCGCGGATCTGGCTGGCTGTTCCGATCCTAATTTTGCTCTGATCTGGCTGACCCGATTTCTTCTTCTTCTGATGTTAAAATCTGCAAGGTCTGCGTGGGGTGCCTGATCCCGCTGTTCCTGATCCCCTTCGTCAACGCGCTCCCGTATCTCTTCGACCTCCTCCTCGTACGTCCCCCTGCCCTTCCTCTAGGTTTTGCATGTTGTTCTACCTACCTACTGGCTGGGTGGTGTCGAATTGAGTTAGCTGGTCTCTGCCCTGCACTTGTAATTTGTTTGTTCAGCACTTGTGGGATATGGCACGAATCAAACTAGTCATGCGTTGTTAGGGTAGAAGCCTTCTTGAAATCCTGGTTTGTACTCATGATCTGGTTATAATCTAACTGTATCTTCCTCTGATTTGGATGTGAGATACATAAGACTGGTAGTCAGATAAGGGAATTGCCCTTGCCCAAGTTAGACCATGTCCCTGAATCATGTGACAGCAGAAAACTACCATAGGTTTACAGACTCAAATGGAATGGGATGCTGTGCCAACGGGCATAGAGGGGTAATCTGATTCCCGAGATTGCTTAATGCATAGTGTTCGTTCAGGGTATGCTGGATTGCAGTTGCGCCATCCTTAGGCCGACAGGAGGTGTATCACGGCAGTAAATGGAAAGATCTTACTCCTTTTGGTAGCAATGCTGGAGTTACATGTTCCCTTGATTTCACCATTCTTGAATAATCAACATTTCTGTCGTTAGAGTTTTGTTGATTTTTTTTTCTCGCAAGTAGTGTTCATGCTGCTGTTATTGTTAAGTGGGTATTCTTGCAACTGTTTGTTACTTGTACTGTGAAAAGACATTTATCCGTGGTTTGAATGCCATTGCAGAGCAAGGTCTATCGCATGCTTGGATGGGAATACAGGAAACCTGAGAGAGTCCCAGCGGCTTGCCCGTTCAATCCTGCAGCAAAGAAGACTGAGGTAAGCCTTCCTTCTGATGTGTCTTATGCTCGTGTAAAATCCAGATTCCTGATTATCGTTTCGTCTCCAGATTATGCAAGACATTGCACTCTCTCATATTTTGTTTTGCTTGGTATATAGCCAGACACCTAGCTAATTTGCTTGATACATCATACCAAAGCCAATCGATAATGCACATTCTTTCGCTCTTCCAAAGCCAATAGACAATGCGCAGCAGACCACTTGTCTGATCAGCAATTTGATTTGGCTTCAGCCTCTGAGACGCTTATACATTTACACCGCTCTTCTGTTTGCAGGG
This sequence comes from Avena insularis, assembly GCA_023614405.1. Classification (NCBI taxonomy): domain Eukaryota; kingdom Viridiplantae; phylum Streptophyta; class Magnoliopsida; order Poales; family Poaceae; genus Avena; species Avena insularis. Next base: position 394,348,138 of record CM042695.1, read on the forward strand.
TGAGACAGGTGAATCAAAACCTCTAGTGAACCCCCATGCTGCAAGCGAATCAAAACCTCTACTGGAACCCCAGGTTGCTGGAGCGGAAGGGAAGAAAGATGATTAACACGTGTACCTAGTCACTCAATCCGTGTGTTGCGATCCAACGGAATATCTCACTTATTTGTATGTGTGATCGCATCGTCATAACTGTAAGAAATAATTGCTGTAACAATGTATATTTGCGACAATGAATTGCTGAATGTTCCCACGGTTCTCTTTCTAACGCAAAGTACTGCTGTTCTTCATGTGTTCTGTTGTGTGCCCTTGCCTAATGATGGTGGTATAGCGTTTGTTTCAAATTGCAGAAGAATTGCAACTTAGAATGATTCAGACAGGTGTTCATGTCCAAAACACAAATGTATGTCCAACCTGACGGCAACTGCCTGTCACACACATATCTGCTGTTACAGGAGAGACAGTTCAGCGCGTAAGTGATGTGATCACTTGACATACTCCAGGACGGCATAGAAAGGGTCGAGGTAGAGCGCCCTGAACCCGGTGAAGCCGGCGGTGAGTCCGAGCTGCCGGAACTCCTCCTCGGACCGCTCCCTCCCCTGGGTCCGGTAGGTGGTCATGACGAAGATGTCGTTCTCCAGCAGCGCCCTCGTCCTCGTGCTGGTGTCGGTCGTCTCCGGCACCACCGGCTCGCACGCGATGAGCTTCCCGCCCTGCGGCAGCGCCTCGTGGCAGTTCTTGAGGATCGCCGTGCACTCGTCGTTGGTCCACGTCGTCAGAACCCACTGGAGGAAGAGGAGGAAATGGTGAATGTTATGCTCTTGGGTTCAGTGGGGGGTTCAGCTGTGCAGTGACTGCACACATACCTTCATGAATATGGCGTCTCCGGTGGGGATGGACTTGAACATGTCACCCCCAACATGCCTTACTCCTGTGAAACAAAAACCATTTGCAAGAATCTCCATTGTTAGTAAGAAGTACCATATGTCATAAATAAAAACCAACCTCTTCACAAAAATAAAATAGAATAACAACCAACAAAAATTGCGCCAAACATTTTTGCAGGGACAAAAGTGGGAATGAAAATCCTCGAGAAGTGGAGCTGCCTCCTGTCACAAACACTCCCAACTATCATTGGACAGGAAAAAAATTCTGAAGGAGAGATGGTAAGAGAAGCATTGTTTGGCCAAAGTTCCACTGAAACCTCATTGTCCGACTCGTCTACTGCTGATGTCGATGCCGAAAACTACAGCTAGTACTTATATCTTGTTTTGCGTGGTACTGGTAAATCTATGGGTGATCATGCGCCTCCTTTTCCTCTCGTGACCGACATGTGCCATGCCTACTTTTGTTGGCTGGTGGCTAGGCACTGTTCTTGGGATCGATCTCAGATCGTGTAGCATTGTCACTGTCAGTCGTTGGAACGTGTAGTACTGTACTGTACGTGCCAATTAGTTTGTTTGGTTCAACAACCGGCCGGATCAGAAATATCCTATGAGCAATTTATGGATGGAGCGGTGGTGGAACAGAGGTAGGGGATCGATGGTCTCACCGGCGATGGGGGGCGCGGCGGCGACGACGTCGGGGAGGTCGAAGTTGACGCCCTCCCGGATGGTGCCGACCCTCCTCATGATCATCTCGAGGCAGGCTCCGGAGCTGCCCCCGACGTCCACCAGCGTGGCCACGCCATCGAACCCGCCGCCGTAGCCGTCCAGCAGGGCCTCCATGAAGGGCTCCGAGACCCCCGTCATCGCCCTGAGCATCACCTCGTTCGCCTCCCGGTCCTGCCCGTAGTATGCGTACGCGGGCACGCCGCCGTGGGCGCGCGCGAAGGGCTCGGGTCCCGCCGGGTCGAGCACGGCGTCGCGGAGGCGCGGCCAGGCGAGCACCAGCGCGTCCTGGTGGTGCTGGAGGACGTAGTCGGCGTACGAGGCGCCCGAGGGCCCCGTGGGCACCAGGGTGCGGCCCACGGCGGTCAGCGCGTACCGCCGGGCGGCGCCGGGGGCGGCGGTGTGCTCGGAGAAGACCCCGCGGGAGGCGAGCAGGCGGAGGAGCCGCTCGAGGACGGAGGGGTCCGGGTGGCCGGGCGGGAGGAGGTCGGCCGCGGGGAGCGGCGCGTTGGCGCCGCCCGCCCAGATGGCGGCCGGCACGCCGAGGCGGATGACGGCCGTGAGGGCCATGGGCACGGAGATCATGTTGGCCAGCTCCATCATCGCGAGACGAGCCTCCGCCGGGGAGAGGTCGTCGGCGGCGGCGGAGGTGGGATCGGTTGCCGGCGACGACATTTTCAGTGAGGTGGACTGGTGGACTGAGCGGGCGAGAGAGGTGAGACGACGCGTGCCCCGTGTGGTGCGCGAGTTATCTAATAATCTATCGGCTTTATAGGTACTATAAGTCTGATGTGCGTGGGGAAATGACATGTGGGGCTACGAGTTGTGAGGGACCACATGGCAGCCTGTACTGGGTTTATACTATGTAAGTGAGGATGGTTGGGGACATTTGCTCATCGTGCACGCGTGGCAACACATCATCTCATGTAGACGACAAATCGGATCTGCTTATTTTTCTCTTTAACAAGTTCTCTCGAGATCGCTTCGTTTCATTTTTTTATGTAACCGAAAATCGAATCTTGTTAATCTTGTCTTAAAAAAACGTCTCGAGATCCCTTCGTTTCATTTTTTTTATGTAACAGACAAATCAGATCTGGTTATTTTTTCTCTTAACAAATCCTCGTTCCATTTATTTTGTTTTGAGACAGCAACGGTGGGGATTACATATCACATGACACGGTTGTGGAGATGAAGAAAATAAAGGGCATATTGAGCAATTTGGATGTATCTTAAAATAGATGTATATATATTTATCTAAATTTAGAAAAACCTACGACATCTATTTTAAGACAGAAATAGTATTATACACGACGATATAAACCAAAATCAAGAAAAACATACTCTCTCCTGTCTATATAAGTTTATCTAGATTTAAATGTATCTAGTAGTTAAGTTATATCTAAACAAAGTTGAGACCATTAATATGGACCGAAGAGAGTAAATAAATATCTTTTGGCTTATAGCCAAAAGACCCAAATACATTTTGGTTTTAGCTTATAAAGACATAAAGGCACCATTAACAAGTTTAACCATACACACAAACACTTACATTTGTAAATAAAAAAAATTAAGAATATGTTATGAAAAAGACGTATCGGTTTCATAGAAGGAAGGCTAAATAGTCAGTTTACAACACGATGTGACATAGACGCCAAAAGCGCGCAACTCCACGCTGTGTAGCAGGCGCGCTAAAATAGCGCGGCGCCAAAATTTGCCCCGCGCGCGCTGAAAACACCTCCAGCGGGCGCGGGAAAATAGCGCGCGCGCTAAAATTTGCCACGCGCGGGGCTCTGCGCTATCCTGTGCGCCATATATCGCGCGCCGAATACAACGCGCGCTATCCACGCCACGCGCGCTCTTCTTCTTCCTCCCGCGCTCTCCGCCGCCACGCGCGCTCTCCGCCGCCATGCCGTCCCGCAGCTCCGCCCCGCTGGCCCGGCTTCAAGGCGGCGCGAGAACGGGACGTTCTACGCGGAGCTCCGCGCCGGCGGCTCGCGCTTCGCGTTTCGGACGCACGAGAGGCCGCCAGGTGGTGCCTCGGCCGGCCCCGGCGCGATATGAATTTTCCGGAGACGGAGAGCTTCGAGGAGGCTCAGTTCCTCGCGCTGGACCCGCCCCTCGTCATGGCGGAGGATCGACGCCGCAACCGCGACCTTCAACGGCGCTTCGCCGTCACCGAGGGGGACGAGCGCGCCATGGTGGAGTGGTGCCGGCGCTTCCCGCAGGACGTCATCAACGAGCGCAACTTCTCCGCGCAGAGGAAGGCGGAGCGGAGGTCCGAAGGCCTTGTACCGGCCGCGCCAGTTCATCAACGACCAGTTCGAGATCGAGCAGACTATCCCGGACAATGATCCACGCTTGGTGGATTTGGTTTTGTCGGAGGTGTCCGACGACACGGGCGTCCGACGAGGAGTAGAGGAGTAGTTTTTAATATTTGTCTAGTTTAATTTCTGTTTGTCTAGTTTAATTTGTGTTCGTCTGAAATAATTTTAATGTATTTTCTAGATCTTTGTTTCTGCGATTCGTGTGACAAACTTGTTTGCGCGCTCTAAAATAGAGCCTCTGCTATGGGGCGCGCAAAAATGGCGCAGCGTTTAGCTGGGCGCCTATTTTAAGAACGCCGAACGCTGCAGCTGCCGCAAAAACGCGCCCTCTAAAATAGAGCCTCTGCTGGAGATGCTCTCAAGGATGTCACTCACACGCCAGCCAAACTACTCGTGGCATCTCCATATATCTACCTACCCTAGGCAGTCTCGAAAGAGACCCGCCATCCGCCAAAGGATAGCCTCAGAAGGATCTTCCTGAGGACCTTGGCGCAGAGAGTAGGGCTCCCTCAAACACCACATCATTCCTGTGGCGCCACAAACAAAACAAATAGAAGATATTATTTTCCAAAGATCTCGCTCTCGCCTTTTTCCCACCTCGCCGTTCCTGTAGCCAACTCACAAACCGTGTGTCTGAATCTGGCAACCAGGGTAACTTTCCCCACCAACCTAGACAAGCCGCCCGTATGTCTGAAGAAAGGAAACAACCCATCAGAAGATGGTCAATCGTCTCGCCACATTGGTCGCAGAGTAGGCAAGCCATCAGGTGTTGCAAACCATGGCAACTAAGCTTATCAACTGTCCAACATCTGGTTCTGACTACTAGCCAAAGCGATACTTTGTAGCTGGAGAGGGCGCGGGAGCGCCAGATTTGCACCGCTCTGGCCACACAAACATGGCTTTATAACAGGACCGAGTATAGTAAGAGTTGCTTGGGTCCCAATTCTACTTGATGACATCACATGTACCCTTAGTCAGCGTGACCACAACCTCAAGGAGCTCCCTGATTGCTACTGCGCTGAGGTCTAGCGATAGGTCATGCAACCATCTACCCGTGAAGCCTTCATGTACCCAATGTGTCGGCTTAGCCTGATTTGGAACCATTGCGAAGAGGTTTGGTGCAACGTCACTGATCCAACCACACAGAAGCCAACTATTTGTCCAAAGGAAAGTGGTTGCCTCTCACCAAGGACCGACGAAGTCACCGCGTCAAGGAGTTGTTTAGCAGTTGCAGGGACTTGGATTTTGAGTTCTTTCCATGGCTTAGAGTCATCAACCCGTTTGAGCCACAACCATATGGCCCTCGGCGCTAGGTTCATGAGGCACATATTTGGGATGACTCTCGGCCGTCCAACTCTCTTTGGGCATGCAGACTCTATCCCATGCCACTAGGCAGTGGCCTCCGTGCACGTCCTTCCTCCCCTTCCACAGGAAACCTCGAATAATCTTCTCAATCGTGATCGAGGAATGTCATGGCAAAGATGGAGATAGCCGAGAGAGTAGATTTGACTAGCTCTAGACGGCCTCCACTGTTGAGCATAGATGCTCTACACCGTGGCAACTTGTTGGCCACACTATCCACCAGGTACTAAAACCTAGTTCTTTTGGCAGCTTAAAAAATAAGCTGCCCCCTCCCCAGCTTCTCTCATAAGCCGCTCGACTTATTAGTTAGGGCTTTCAAAATAATCATCTCGTAACTAATTGAGAAGCTTCGACTAATAAGTTATGTGGCTTATGAGAGAAGCTGAGGAGGAGGTAGCTTATTTTTTAAGCTGCCAAAAGAACTGGGCCTAAGTCGTTGGCTTTCTCAAGGGAAGGGGCAAACCAAGATATCTAGGCGAAAAGGGGGGCAACAGTGTACCCCAATTCCTGAATTACTCAGAGCATTGGATCAAGTTAGCGGAACACTTGTCAAGGTTGGATCAAGGTTGGTCCACCAGATGCATCACGGAAGTCTTCAATGATCGCGGATATTACTCATAGGTCAGTCGACGAAGGCCTCAGAAAGGTGACCACATCATCCGTGTAGAATGAGGTGTGGTGGCGGAAGCCTGAAGCAGCAAGTCATCTGTAGCCTTCTCAAGCATCAGATGCACCACCTCCATAATCAAGATGAATAACTACATGGAGAATGCAAGTCCCCTTGCCCAAGTCCACGCTTATCCCTGGGGAACCGTTCATGAGAATATGCGTGCAGAGGCAATGGAGATTAAGCAAGCAACCGCTCTCCAAACCACATCTGTAATTTTCCGCTGCTGCCACTCCGATAGAATAAATCGAGGGTAAGATTCAGCAAGCCTACTGGCTAATTCCCCATTCTAAAGAGCTACTAGATCAGCATGAATGGACCAAAATTGAGAACACCAGAAACAGCTCAATATCCTCTGATCAAAACTGAAGAAAACGAGAGCCTTACTCAATGGCCACAAAGAACTCTGCCGGATCTAAGCCAGAACCACACACAGAGACACAGTAACCAGTCATCAGACTCAGAGTATGCACAGAGAACGAAAGAAACCCAACAGTGCACTTAAAACGACCAGCAAATGGTCGAAAGCCAGTAAGCCACAATTTTGTTTTGCCCAATTTCCGCCATCAACGTTTTATACAGTTGTGCCTCTTAAACTTAACCCAGGACCAAACCAAAAAAAAAAATGTGTCAGATGTATAGTCAATCGTTGTATAATCCTGGTACAAGTCAATTGGACCACCAGGAACAAATGTGTTTGTGCCGCAGCAAGGCCATCCTACGCAGGCGGCGACGACGGCAGTTCCTCGCCACGGGCCAGCACGCAGTCCTCCAGGAAGCCGGTCAGCTGGGAGGTGTAGAGCTCCGGATTGCTCCGGTAGTGGTCGACGTGAGGCGACGACACGAAGTCGCACGACCTCACCTCGCACCCCGCTTTCCGTTGGCTCTCCACAAACGACTCCACTGACTTTGCCGGGATAACCCGATCGGCAGAGCTGTATATATACAGCTGAGGGCAGTTCGGCTGCTTGGAGGACAGAAGCTCCATAACACCAGACAGCCTCCTGCAAAAAGACAAGATGTTGATTAACTCAACCATTTAGTGATGCACTGCAACTATGCCATTATTACACTATTTTCTATAATAGGCAGTTTCTTTTTTTAATCAAAAAATTACAGTTATATCATGCGACATGGCAAATTATAATGGATGATGAAGGACAGAAGTACACAGTCACCAATAACATGATAAAGCTTGGTTAACCGAACCATGTCATAGTTTGCTGCACTTACAATAGATTCTATGGCATTATTATGCAATTTCTATAATAGGCATTCAACTACATTTTGTTCCCTTTAGTCAGTTACATGAGCAATGACATGATGAGGGAGCACCGATGTAATCAAACAATGTGCCCTTGTACGAGTTAGATGTTGAAAAGGTGCAGGAATTTGGACAGGTCCACATGGCTGAAAATGCTAATGATTTCTTTATATGTGGATGAGATGCATACCTATTTATGGCTGGATAGTTCAGAACAACATCGAAGAACTTCTCCAATGCGGAGAGTAGGACAGCCTCGGTAACTGCTGGCTTATTATCAGTGTGAGACTCCACAACCACAGCATCAGATCTTCTGTTGTTTGGTTCTGTTCCTTTCGTTGCTATGCTGTGTTTTTTCATGATAGCAGCCGAGAAACCCAAAGCCCAAACCTGAGCTCAAAAACAGAACACACAAACTACATTAGTTTGCTCCCGGAAAATGTCAGAGGAACAGATTAGTAAATAACAGAATATGTTAATTGTGAAGGAAAAAATAAACGATCAGACATTTGTTTGACATATAGAAGACAAGATTTGGACAGTAGTACAAGAACCACCTAATTCTGCACTAGGTAAAATTTTTTTACCTGAGAATCAGGGACAGCGACAGGCGCTGAATCGACTATGGAGCCCTTAATTTTCTCCACCGCTGAAGGATCCTGCCGCTGCAAGTTCTCCAGTATCACACCATAGCTACAGGATTAACACAAAACCAGGAATAAGCTAGAAACCCCAAGCTTGCAGTTATTAATTCTCGCTGCATCAAATTCAAAACAAACTGCACATACCAAAGCCAGCCGGTGTTACTGAACGTGTGGAAAACTATCTTCTTCCCGTCCTCCTCCCTGACCCAATCGGCGAGATGTTCCGAGAGCATCTCCACGTTCCTCTCAGCCTTCCCTCTGACATTATAGCTGACGATGTCTGACATGGGGAGCGTGAACGTCACGACGTGGTACCCCCTGGAGGTGTACCAGTCGGCGTATCTCTTGAGGTGCTTCTGCTTCGAGCCCAGCCAGCCGAGCAACACCACCACCGTCTGGGACTTATCGCCGGACGAGGCGCCACCGCACGCCCCAGGAGCCGGCAGGTGCCAGCGGTACAGAACATCTTCTGACGAGGAGGAGGAGGAGGAAGGGACCGCAGCCGCTGGCACTTCGGGTCCTGGGACCTTGGCGAACCTCGCATACTGGTAGATTGTGTTGATGACTGGCAAGGACGCGACGGGCGCCTTCGCCAGACCAAAGGCCTGGTGGTTCCCCCGCAAGAACTGGAGGCCGTGCAGGGGCAAAACTGAAGGTGCTGAAGACTCTGGTTTGCTGGCTGGAAGGGGCTTGACCACTTCCGCATTGTCGGCGAGTCTATGGAGGAATAACTTGTCCGGCAACTCGATGGAGGAGACCGCGGCGAAGGCGGCCACAGCCATGGCGGAGAGCGGCCGGTGGAGGGGCCCTGAGAAGGAAGCCATGTAGCTGCTGAATAATCAGGATCTGCCAATGAGGAGCTGGTGCCTGGTGCTTATATCAAAGTCCTCCCCTGCCCTGAGTCATGAGAAGAAGAACCAGGAACACGAGAGTTAGCTCACACGCGGTTCAACTGCGAATTCAAACTGTGAAAAAAGCATGAGAAAACATGTGTGCCACGACATTTGTGTGCCCCAATTGGCACAAGGAACCTAGACCGCAGACCATGTGAGGCCCTACACGTCTTTGTCAGGGTCAACAGCTCAACAAACATACATATACATATTGTAAGGACAAAAAGATTGGGAAGTTTTGTGCTGTTTACCTCGTCCAACCGATCTCCTGGCTGAGTTGGAGGCGGGCTGGGCTGGCTGCCAAAGTTGAATTGACAGCCGAGCCCTGTGGACGGCAGCAGCTGCAAGGGCAAATACAGTTTGTCAACAACGGCAGATATACAATTTAGAATTACATGACGAAGAAATCAAATACTACTAAGTTGTAATAGAATTGACCGGTAATTTTCGTGGGGTACCACGAAAAAGAGAAAATCATTGGAGACTGTTTTTTTTAACAAAAGAAATTGGGAAATTGGGAGGACGGTGGGGGGGGGGGGGGGGGGGGGTTGGAGCGTGATTGGCGACGACAGCGATGTGCCTACGCAATCTGCTGCTTGCCGGGTCGGGGGAAAAGAACAGGAGAGGGGAGGAAAGAAACACGCTTTCGCCTTTTTCTTGCTCCGCCATTGCGGGAGAAGTCGCGGGGGATAATCAGGAAGAAATCATCATCCTGAATTTGTTCCAGGAAAGCTGGAAGAAGATGGGGATGGGAGGGAGATGACTGCTGTTTCCCACGGGAATTAGTGCAGGGAAAGGAAATCGCGAGATTGCAGAGCGTCGCGTGGCTGAACCAATCGGGAAATCTGGAGAGAGGACGGAGGGGGGAAGAAGAATGGATCCACGGAGCAAGAACGCGAACCAGACGAGGATGGGGGAGAGAGAGAGGTGCGTACCAGGCAAGGAGAGGAATCTCTGTTTGGGGGAATCCGGCGCGGTTGTCTCCTCCTGTATACAGAGCAATCCGGGAGGCGGGGGGAGCTAAATATAGGGGGAGGCGGCCAATTTTGAAGTCCGAGCCGGAGATGGAACTGAGAATCGAATCGAGGGTGGGGGCGACGGCGACGGCGCCGTCCCGACCTGACCTGACCTGACCCGCACCCGCCCTCTCCTCTCCGAGTCTCGGGTCCGCGGTCCAACTTGGAGGGAGCCTTTTTTCTCCTCCCGGACTCTCTCTCTCTCTCTCTCTCTCTCTCTCTCTCTCCCTCTCTCTCCGATGGGTATAGTCCAATATCCTAGGAATATTCCTCCTCACCTCATGTTTTTATTTATTATTACAATGTTACAATTGTTTTAGAGAAAAAACTAATTGCCCAAAATGTAATGTGCTAATTCCTATAAATATGGAGAGTCAATATTCACGCCACCCCCAGACACACGCTCATGATATCACGGATGAGAAACATCTTATATTTAGGAACAAAGTTAGAAGTGCTACAAAAGATCAGTTATTTTTTTGCGGGATACAAAAGATTACTCTTGCGGTATCATCTTCGCATAAGTGACATCATTTCGCCCGACATCATGTGAGGAAAATATGTAATTCTCGATAGCAAAGTCGAAGGGGGGGGGGGGGAGGGTATTGGTACTTTCGCTTGCATGGTTTGTGACGTCGTGAGAGCACATGTTATCTAGTGACATGGCATATGATGAAATATAAAACATTTTTACATTTTTTCATGTTTTTTTATGTTGTGGTGCAACACGACACTTTACGAGCATCTCTACCAACTCCACACCGGGGCCTCCCAAGATTGCAGCCAACATGTGAAACCCTAAAATCCTACATGCACTACCACTCCACCCCTGCTCGAAGGGAGGCTAGCATGGGCGTCGGAATCACAATCCATCTCGGCATTAAGGATGGCAATGAGCAGGGTAGAGCAATACCCTACCCATACCCATGTAGTCAATGGGTACAAAAGCTTATCCATACCCGTACCGGCGGGTATAAAACTTTACCCACACCCATACCCGACGGTTACACGTACCCATTGGGTACCCGGCGGGTATATCCAATAGTACACAAGTTATTTCAAATTTTACTTTCATCAATAGCATATTTGAAAAAACACAATAATCTCTACTTACTAATAGTAGACAAGTACATAAAGTATCAAATTAAAGTTTAGAAGTCGTAATCTCATACTCGTACCTAGGCTTCTCGGACGCATAGAGTGAAACTCTATAGATAAGTTTGACATGTCAGTTTAAATGAACAGGATATAGGTATATCCATGGATACGAGTCTTTACTCAGGGGCGGAGGCTAACGCGCTCACCCTGATGCACGGGACACATGGTCCAAAAATATTTTTAGCTACACTTGACATGTCAAATCGGCAGAGGCATCAGGGCGGGAGAGAGGTCGTGCATCAGGGACTGGCCCAATACGTCGAGCGCTGCTCGCGTCCCGCACATGAAGCGGCCAACCATAGTTTTCATCGATCAATTCAAGTCAGCTCTAGTCAGGTCCCGTCCCGTCCCGTGCGGTTGTTTGAAAAAAACAAAATAGTACATACGTATGCAAAGACCTGCCCACGTACGCCTTATTGCTGGCCTGATTGATTCGATCGATCCGGAAAATAAGACAATACGGAAACCGGCGACGCCTCGTCAAACAGTCGCAACTCGCACGCCTCAGGCTATTCCCGACGCTCGGACGCGGCAAGCGTGCAGCTCGGCGTCTCGCGAGCTCTTCCGATCAGCCGATCTCTTCTATCTTAATTTTTCTCTTTCTGCCTAGTCTCTGTTTCCACGGCGGTATGTAGGCCTTCGTTAATCTAGAACTCTGCAGATTCAACTTTTACCTTAAATTCTCCAAATCTCTTTCAAGTCTGACGCCATGTATTTAATTGTTAAATCCAGGTGTATTATAGACATGTTTGTTCTCAAAAGAAAAGCCCCATCACAAGATGAAGACATGAATTGGAAAGAAGAGATTCAATATGACCTGGGGAAGAGAAAATTGATAGAACATTATCATCCGAATTTGAAAAAAGTGGTAAGAAGAAAATACTTGGTTAATGGACCTTCCCAACCAAGAGAATTTAATTTTCCGTATTCAAAGTTTGGGGTAAAAAGCAGAAGGTTCAATCCTGATTGGTTTGATGAGTTCGGAAGCTGGTTTGAATATAGTGAAGAGAAGGACAAAGCATATTGTTTTTGTTATTTCTTTGTTTAGGGACCGTGGCAGCAAGAAGGAAGCTGGATATGAGGCATTTGTTCTGAATGGTTGGGATATCTGGAACGTGAAGGCAAGGCTAAAAGATCATGTTGGTAATGTGGATAGTGTCCACAATCAAGCAATGAAAAAATGTATTGATTTGCTAAAGAGAGACCAACACATTGATGTTGCTATTAACATTCAAAGTGAAGCAGCCAAGAAGGCTTATTTTACTCGACTGAATGCCTCAATTGACATATATAGCTAGGTTGTTGCTCAAGCAAGGATTACCTTTTCGAGTGGTTAAGTATTTCATGGCTTTGAAGAATCGATTGTACTAAAACATAAGAAGGTAATATGAAAACTTTATCTACTTTAGCACTGTAATTATGGTCATTCAATTATTCCACTTGACAACTAGACCTACTTTTTGTTTTGCGGCTTTTTGAGCCTTCGTGCTTGACGACATATTTTGCAATTCGAAAATGCAAGACATCTTTTGCAAGTAACTTTTTCTTTTGTTGCATCCTTATGTAAAGAATTTTGATATTTTTATTACGTGATTCTCTGTACTGTACACCATCTCTTATTACGTCATATTATTTATTTCAAAGATATAAACCATGCATTTATATAGTACACTGTTGTTCGGAAATTTTATGCATCAGGGTGTGACTCGAGCTCCAGCTCCGCCCCAGTCTATACTTGTGCCCGTACCCGTGACTTAACGAATATGGTATGAGTATTACCCATGGGTATAAAAATGAGTCTATACCCTAACCATGGGGATACGATACCGCGGGTACCCATACCCATAGGTAAAATTGGTCAGCTTACTCGGCATTCTACATGCATGCATGCCCACTTGTAAGCTAAATACAAGTCCATGTACCCCCACCCGCAACCTCTCTATACCCTCTCTCCTCATTTTCTCTCTCCCATCGCCTTTCACTCCGTGGGCACACAGAGCAGGCCTGTCGGAGGGGACATGTGGGAGGTCGTCGTGGCCTAGCTAACGACGGATAGAGCTCGTGGCCCAGCCGCCAGTGGACGGGACCTCCTGGAGGAGGAGCTCCTCACTGTTGCGTTTGCCCCTTTGCTTCATTTGGAGTTGTGGTCGGAGCTAGGAGCGGCGGTGGACGGCCGCAATGAGCAGCGATGGGGATCCACGTACGGGTGGCTTGCATGCATATTGCGGGATATCGTCTGACATATTCAAGCGCACGCCTTTGCCTCAACGTCCGAGGTGCATGCCGCGGCCGAGGAGTGCCTACCACTACCAGTACCAGAGTAGCGGGAGTAGCCACGCAGTCACGTCCGCTGCTCGTCTATCTGAAGCTCCAAGAGGCGGTGGGCCACATGGAGCCAGCTGGAGGCATGAGCTGGAGCACGGACTACTGCAAGCTCCACGTCCACGTCCGTGGGGTTTGCGTCTCTGTTCTTCACCATCGTTGAATTTCCCTTAAAACCGGTGACACTTTTGCCTCTTTATTCATCTCTGACTTTGTACAAATTGATTAAATCTTGTCTCGCGAGTTTAGGGGCGCTCCCCATAGTATTGTCCCGGTACTCTTGTCGGAGAGTCAGGCAAATTATGAAGGGTGACGATGGAGATGCCCTTAGCTAGGTCTTCTAGACCCATTCGATGACTTCCCGTCTGCAACCAACAACATCAGGCCAGCTTAGGGAGAAGCGGCAACGGTGACACACCTTCAACACGGTCTGAAGGTCGAAGACGAAAGGCATCTCGAGAATTTTATTATAATTTTCGTTTTTCTTATATTGTTTTGTACTGTTGTATGTTTCTTCTATTGTTAGGATCCTCTTCGCAAAAAAAAAAAAAACGAGGGAGGGCAGTCCCAAGTCCAATGAGGCAGATAGCCGAGCTTCCAGTATTTTTTTCTAGCACGTGTTACACGTGAGGTTGCGTGGACACAGTGTGCGTGAGCTTTACGACGACTCAAGATAGCGTCTCTATCTTTTCGCAACGGGTGTAGATGCGGAGGAATTTAATTGTGCCATCGGACATTCCATGCACGATGCGAACAAACACGTACAGTAGTAGAAAAAATAGCTCAGGAATATGCCACGATTAGTTCTCTTGGAAAGCTTCTCTTATTCTTGGTGTTTTTCTTGATTTGTTGGCACATGGCCGAGCCAGGATTACTGTTCGTGGCTCAGTTCAATTTGAAATTTACAAATAAACCCCCTAAGAGTCAAGACATCTCAATATTCCCCGTCTCCTACCTCCGTCTTCCCCGCAGTACAGCACCGCGGCTCGATCCGGCAGTCCTCTGCAGCCCCGCCGCCGCAAAGAACGCTTCCGGGCTCGACCCCCTTCGACCCCCAACTCACCGCCTCCTGGCTCCAAGCCGCCCGCCGCCCCGAGCACCTCTCCCACCACGGCGCCGGTCGCGCCTCCGACTGTCTGGCCTCAACCTCGCGCGGCGGCCGCCCCTGCTCAACCTCTCGTCGTCGGCACCTTTGCGCCTCCCTCAAGTCCCTCAGCGCGGGCCTCATCTCCGTCCGCGACCGGAAATTACGGCGAGCTCATATCTCCGGACTGCCTGGCCTCAACCTCACCGGCGTCGCTCCGGAATCCTATCTCCGCCATCCTCGCCCAGCCCCGTGTGGCCGGAGAAGAATCGATCGCCCGTCCTCCCGCTCCAGTGACCGCAGCAGAATCAGTGCGGACCGTCTCCCTGCTGCCTCACCGGAGCAGAATCGGCAGAGCTAGCTTGCGCGGCTGCTGTCACTTGTCGGCGCACAACTATATCACCATCCCTCCGCTGCTCCGCTCTACTCCAGCTGCGGCGGCTCCAGCTACCGTTGCTCCCGAGAAGTCGCTGGTGAAGAAAGGCTGCAAGGCTGCAGAGGATTATGCATGCTTCACTGGAACTGAATATGAAAAATTGAACATCGAGTGAACATCCAACGCACATGAAAATTTGGATATCAAGATCATTAACTTCACTTTACTACTCCAAGCACGGTGTAGTCCTGTATCTATTTATATCTGGACACTTTATGGCATTTGAAGATACGGTATCTCTCTCAAGAATACATGAATATAAACTTAACCATCGAGTTAACTGTCAAGAATACATGAATATAAACTTAACCATCGAGTTAACTGTCAAGAATACATGAATATAAACTTAAGCGGCTCTGTTAATCTCTATCAAGTAGTACATATGACCAGTGAAAATGACAGTACAAAAGTTGAAAGTTGACAGTATAAAAGACCCAATATCAACCAAATGTCACCAGAACATGCACTAGAATCTACAGAGCAATCTAAATTGCATATTCCTGGAGCAAAAGATAAGAGTACTTACACTGCATACTTGCAACCTGGAGTAGATAATTTCTTTAAAAAAGATTCGGCACCAACAATGTTTATCCCATCTTTTGGTTCAGCACCAACAATGTTTTTACCATCTGTTTGTTCAGCACCAACATTTTAGGATTCTAATAAACACATGAAAGGGTAAAATTCAATTTTAGGCCTCTCATCGTCAGATACATCATCAGAATTAGCTTTGTTCAGTCTAACATCTGTACCTAGCAACTTACTTGGCTTCTTGTACTGGATATGACTATACAAGGCCATCGGCAGTGGATTTCCAGGTGATCTCCGGGATCATCGAGGACTCTGGGGAGGCTTCTGGTCTCCGTACCAACCTCGACAAATGCTCGGCCAACCTGATTAGGTGCTCGGCTCAGGACAGAGACCTGGTGGAGCGGGAGTTGCTACCTGGCCCTCTTTGCCGGGCGGACTTCTATGGCAGGGGCCCTTCAGATCTGGCGCTCCCGAGCCCCTGCTAGTTGCAAGGTGACCCTTTGGTTAGCCGTGAGAAACAGGTGTTGGACCGTCGATCGGCTTAGCCGGCGTGGCCTCCAACATCCGGCGGCCTGCCCCTTCTGCGACCAGTGTGGAGAGACCATCGATCATCTTTTCATGGGTTGCGTCCTGGCCCGCGAGGTTTGGGCAGCCTGCCTAGGCTGGTGGAACAAGAGACACTGGATGCCGGAGCATGATTCCAAGTTTGTTGCTTGGCTCCAAGATAAGCGGGGCGGCAAGGGCCGCGAGCGCGATCTCTGGACAGGAATCGCTTTGGTTTGCTGGACGCTATGGCGCCACCGGAACGACGTGGTTTTCGAAGGGGCCGCTCCCTCTCCTAGAGAGGTCATCCGTAAGACCACCACGGAGGCAGACATCTGGAGGACTGCTCGGCTTTTCCGCGACTGTCTAGGACAGGTAGATAGGTGGAGATGCCGCGAGTAGTTGTTTAGGTTGTGTGTGTGCCGTATTTGTGATGGCGCGGAGTTGCATCCCTGGCGTCTGTGCCACGGTGCGTTGTAAAACTTGGCCGCTTGGCCCTTCTTTTAAGAAAACGATACGTCTCCCAGAACGTATCCTTGAAAAACAAAACTTATTAATGTTCCATAATTGTAACCAATATCAAAATTATTCTCTGCTACCTGATGTAAACTGACATTCTTGAGAGTGAGTAAAATGACAGTGTGCAAACTTACAGACTGTATTCTGAACAAACTTGTAGACAGTTCAGTTTATAAGGATGTGCAATTTACTCCTAATATGCATAATTAACTCTTGATTCAGATAGTCTGATAGAACATGAACTGTCTTTGTAGTGTTGTTCGGCTCAACTCAGTGTAATTTGAATTCCTCTATTTGTGTGTTCGTTGCAGACACTTCCTATCACTGATATGCAATGATTATCATATGTGAATTATTGAGTCGCTGAATCTTTCACACGTTTTAGAAGGGACAACGACAGTACTACCTCTAGCAACATGATAATGAATGAATATTGTTGGATAATCTTCCATTTCTCTTGCAGCCGAGACATGAAATTAATCGGTTAAGAAGTATAATCTGCTCCACATTTAACTATGGAGTAGCAGAACTTTGCTCAAGTGAAACTAGCGGTTGAGCCTCTTAACCCAAGTGAGGAGGAGGAGGGACTTACCGAGGAAATTGAAGTGGGTACCGGCATCGATCTCCGGTAGAATACATCCATGGCGGCGACAGTGCCGTAGTCGGGGACCTCGGAGTCTCCCGGTGATGGGGGACATCCAGGAGCGGAACCTCGGCCCGGTTGATGCCGCGGACGAGTAGAGAATCCCACACTGTTGTCCTCGAGCCGGAGAGGTGCAGGATGGGCACAACAATGATGGGAAAACGGCGCTGCTACGTATCCGCCGCCATCGTCCCCATCTCCAACTAAAGAATTGATTTTTAGGCGGTTGAGATGGGGGAGGAAGAAGAGGGTTCCGGGCGCTAGGAGATGGGGGAAGAATCGATCTTTAGGCGCATAGAGACGGCAGGCGCTGGTCGACGGCAGTGGTCGACATCGTCGCCGGTGGGCGAGGCCGGACCGTGTGCGCCGCTTGGGAATGGGCGGATCTGGGGAGGAAGAAGATGGAGTGCGGGTTCAGGTGGAAATATTTTGAGGGGGCTTTTTGCAAAAGTGTGGTCGCAAACGTTAATTCAGGCCGGAGGAGTAAGATTTTATTAGAATCGAACTGTACAATGTTTGACCAAATAGTTTGATACAACTACAAACTTATACGGTGTCAACTCTTCGGAGTTGGTTTGTCGGCGACTTCCCGGCTGCCATGGAGCTGGCTCCGGTATCCAAGGTTTGCGGAGCAGAGGCAGTGGCGCGCCACCGACACATCTCGGTCTCCAGCGAGGTCGGGATCTAGGTGGAGAAGAAGAAGGGCCTTTGTGTTATTTTTCTTTTCATGTGGATCTCTCTGTAAGAGCAAGTCGTGTTTAATATATAAGTCTTTCACTCGCAAAAATATTATTAGAATTGTCTTAAAATATATTTTCATAATATATAATATTTTATATCACACATATTCATATTATTTTGTATATTTATGGTTAAATTTTGCAAAGTTTGACTTGCACGCAAAATTATGCGCAATATAATATGAGATAGAATGAGTACAAAGCAAATTAGAATATACATAATTCATCTAAAAGTCTTTTTTTGCTTAGAAGACAGTGGCAGTGGTGTGGGATTCCGTCCACACCATGTTTGGTGCTTAGAACCGTTACAATGTTCATCACATCCGTCATCAGCTGCAAACGACAAGGAAGGAAGATATGTCGGCCGCGACATACATGCACACGATGAAGAGCTTTGCTGATGCCATGGACACCGCCAGCGTTCCCATCACCAATGACGAGCTTGTCGATCACATAATCACCAACCTAGGCTCCGGTTCTAAGTCCATCGCTAGTGCCCTCACTGTCGGTAACGTTTCAGTTACGTATGCCCATTTTTACTTTCATGTACTCTCCTTCGAGGCGCTTTAGGTACAGCGGGCCAATACTGTGGCGTGGTCCTCCTCTGCCAACGCAACATCTCGTCCTGGTGGTTTCTGCGGTAGCAGCGGTGCCCCTTGGTAGCCGCGTGCCTGGTGGAGGACCCCCAGATGGTAGCTACCAACCTAGATATGGCGGGGCCAATGGAGGCCTCCCCAATGTTGGCTAGTACAACGCTAGCGGGAGCGGGTATGTTCAGAACTCGTGCGGCTATGGATAGCCCTACGGCTAGCCCGCCGGTGGTGGCAATGGCCACCCCAACTACGACGGCAATGGCGGTGGAAACCGCCAGAATGGAGGCAATGGCCTCCGCCATCAACGTCCTCAGTGCCAAATATGCGGCTACTTGGAGAAAATTGCGTCTAAATGTCGGAACCGCTTCAACCCTGACTTCGTACGTGCCTACAACCAATGCTCTAGAAACTCCGCCTCGACGAGCTCCCATGCCCCTCCACCCTAGATCATGGATACTAGAGCTATGGATCATCTGACGAATGGCGGGACCGATCAAGTTCAAGTGTGCAACAGTGCAAGTTTGTCTATTGCATACATTGGCCATTCCTCTTTAGCCGGTTCACAATTAAAACTGAATAATATCCTTCACACCCCGCGCATTAGCCAACATCTCCTCTAAGTCTATCGCCTTGTTTGTGATAATGATGTTTTTGTTGAGTTTCACTGTCATTTTTTCTATGTTAAGGACAAGGCCACACGGAGAATTCTACTTCATGGTAGAAGTCATGGAGGACTCTTCCCCATCCTGTTTAGTCATGCGTCGTTGTCGTCCTGTCATGCTCTTTCTGGTCATGTTTGAGGGCATGGCCAAAAACTCGTCGTTCTCGTGTTTTATGGCCATTTTCATGAGCTATTGCCCACAATTTTGGGGTTTCGAGGGCCATTTATGACGACTGTAAGACCCGATATGTGTTTGAACTTTATGACCACAAATTTGTATTTTTCGTGCTTTCTAGTTGTTTTCATGAGCTATTGCCCACTTTTTGGGTTTCAAGGGGCATTTATAACGACCGTAAGACCAGATACATGTTTAAAACTTATGGCCACACACTCATTTTTTCGAGCTTTATGGCTGTTTTTATGAGCCATTGCCCAAAGTTTTGGGGTTTTAGCACGATTTACAATGACCCTAAGACCTGATACATGTTTAAGGGCATGAACGAAAACTCGTTGTTTTCGTGTTTTATGGTCGTTTTCATGAGCTATTGCCCATAATTTTGTGGTTCCAAGAGCCATTTATAAATACAATTTGCCCCAATAAATGTTTGAAATTTATGACCAAAAACTCGTCGTTTTAGCATTTTATTGCCGTTTTCATGAGCTACTACCCACAGTTTTAGGGGTTTCAGGGCGATTTACAATGACCCTAAGACATGCTACATGTTTGACGGAATAACCAAAAACTCGTCGTTTTTACGTTTTTATGGCCGTTTTCATGACCTATTGCCCACATTTTGGGGGGGGGGGGTTAGGGCGATTTAGAACGAGCGTGATACCCAATACATGTTTGAGGGAATGACCAAAAACTCATCATTTTCACGTTTTATGGATGTTTTCATGAGCTATTGCCCATAGTTTTGGGGTTTCAGGATGATTTACAACGATTGTAGTACTCGATACATGTTTGAGGGCATGACCAAAAACTTATCTTTTTCGTGTGTTTTCGTCGTTTTCATGATCTATTGCACATAGTTTTGGGGTTCCAAGGGCCATTTATAATGATCATAAGACCCGATAAATGTTTGAACTTTATGACCACAAACACATTTTTTTCCGGGATTTATGACCTTTTTTATGAGCTGTTGCCCACAGTTTTAGGGGTTTCTGGAAGATTTACAACGGCCCTAAGACCAGATACATGTTTGATGGCATGACCAAAAATCGAACTTTCGTGTTTTATGGCCGTTTCATTAGCTATTGCCCACACTTTTGGGTTTCCAAGGGACATTTATAACAAACATAAGCCCCGATAAATGTTTGAAATTTATGACCACAAACTCGTTTTTTCGTGATTTTTGGCCGTTTTTATGAGTTATTGGCCACAGTTTTGGGTTCTAATGGCCATATAAAACAACCGTAAGATCCGATACATGTTTGAAACTTATGACCACAAACTCGTATTTTTCGTTCTTTATGGCCATTTTCTTGAGCTATTTCCCACAGTTTTGGGGTTCCAAAGGCCATTTATAAAGACCATAAAACCAGATACATGTTTCACCTTTATGACCACAAACTCGTATTTTTCGTGCATTCTCGCCATTTTCAAGAGCTATTGTCCCACCTTTTTGGGTTTCAAGGGCCATTTATAACGATTGTAAGAACAGATACATGTTTGAACTTATGACCAGAAACTCGTGTTTCCGTTCTTTATGGCCGTTTACATGAACTATTGCCCACAGTTTTGGGGGTCTCGGGGTGATTTACAATGGCCCTAATACCCGATACATGTTTGAGGGCAAAGACAAAAAACTTGTCGTTTTCATAAGCTGTTGCCCATAGTTTTGGGGTTCCAACGACCATTTATAACGAACGTAAGCCCTGATAAATGTTTGAAATTTATGACCACAAACTCGTTTTTTCGTGCTTTATGACCGTTTTCATGAGCTATTGCCCATAGTTTTCAGGGGTTTCAGGGTGATTTACATTGGTCCTAAGACTTGGTACATGTTTGAGGGCATATGACCAAAACCTCGCCATTTTTGCATTTTATGGCCGTTTTTATGAGCTATTGTCCATAGTTTGGGGATTCCAGTAGGCATTTATAACAAACGTAAGCCCCGATAAAGGTTTGAAATTTATGACCACAAACTCGTTTTTTCCTGCTTTATGGCCGTTTTCATGACCTATTGCCCACAATTTTAGGGGTTTCAGCATGATTTATAATGACCCTAAGACCCGATACATGTTTGAGGGAATGACCAAAAACTTGTCGTTTTGGCGTTTTATGGGCATTTTCATGAGCTATTGCCCACAATTTTAGGGTTTCAAGGCGATTTACAAGCGTAATACCCGATACATCCTAAACGGAATGACCAAAAACTTGTCATTTTCGTATTTTATGGCTATTTTCATGAGCTATTGCCCATAGTTTTGGGGTTTCAGGACGATTTACAATGACCGTAATACCCGGTACAAATTTGAGGGCAAGACCAAAACTTGTCGTTTCGTGTTTTATGGATGTTTTCATTAGCTATTGCTCACAGTTTTGGGTTCCAAGGGCCATTTATATGAACGTAAGCCCCGATAAATGTTTGAAATTTATGACCATAGACTCATTTTTTCGTGCTTCTTGGTCGTTTTCATGAGTTATTGCCCACGGTTTTGGGGGTTTCAAGGCGATTAACAACGAGTCTAAGATCCAATACATGTTTGAGGGCATGGCCAAAAATTGTCGTTTTCGTGTTTTATGGCCATTTTTATTAGCTATTGCCCATAATTTTCGGGTTCCATGGGCCATTTATAACGAACGTAAGCCCCGATAAATGTTTGAAACTTACGACCACAGACTCTTTTTTCGTGCTTTCTGGCCGTTTTTATGAGTTATTGATCATAGTTTTGGGGGTTTTAGGGCAATTTACAACGATCCTAAGACCCGATACATGTTTGAGGGCATGACCAAAAACTCGCCGTTTTCGTGTTTTATGGCTATTTTCTTGAGCTACTGTCCAAATTTTGGGGTTCCGAGGGCCATTTATAACGATCTAAGACCCGATACATGTTTGAACTTTATGACCACAAACTCATATTTTTCGTGCTTTCTGGACGTTTCCAAGAGCTATTCCTCACCTTTTTGGGTTCCAAGGGCCATTTATAACGACCATAAGACCCGATACATGTTTGAGGGATTGACCAAAAACTCGCCGTTTTCATAAGCTATTGCCCATAGTTTTGGGGTTTGACGGTGAATTACAACAAGCATATTACCTGATACATGTTTGAGGGAATGACCAAAAAATTGCCATTTTTGTGTTTTATGGCTGCTTTTATGAGCTAGTGCCCACATTTTTAGGGTTTAAGGGCGATTTACAACAAGCGCGTATACCCGATACATGTTTGAGGGCATGACCAAAAACTTGTCGTGTTTTTTTTTGTCAGTTTTCATGACCTATTGCCAATAGTTTTGGGGTTCCAAGGGCCATTTATTACGACCATAAGACCCGATACATGTTTGAACTTTAGGACCACAAACTTGTTTTTTTCGTGCTGTATGGCCGTTTTCATGAGTTATTGCCGACGGTTTTGGGGGTTTCGGGGCGTTTTACAACGGCCCTAATACCCGATATGTAGGGTTCGCAGCATAGAAAACAAAAAGTTTCCTACGATGTGAACTATATACCAAGATCTATCTACTAGATACAAACAACGGGCGGATGTATATCCGTAGAGAACATACCCTTGAAGACCGACAAAGCTTAACGAGTTCAACTCGTGGTTGATGTAGACGATCTCTTGCCGATCTCAAGATCGAGAGGAAGTCCTAGCGTCGGAAATCAGCATGATCCGTGTTTCAAGCACACGCTCGAGGCACCGAGCAACCTCCACCTCCTCGCTCCAGCGATGATGCGAAGCACAACTCTTTCTTGCCGAATAGTCACGGGAACATGTATCTCGCTAGTCCGAGACCATGGGGATAAATTCTAGAGGGAGAGAGATCCTTCACGAGGAGGTGTGAGAGACAAGTGAGGAGGGGATCCTTTTATAGGAGGAGGGGGGACCCCAAAGGGTGGCTGCATGGGCCCCTTGCCCTCCCTCTTCATGTGGGTGGACACTCCACTCACAAATCTCCTTTAAATTCCTCCACTCAAAGTCCTCAAATTCCCATTAAATTTCCACCAAATTTAATGCAAACTCTCATTAAATAAAACTCTTTTATTTTATTCAGAATTTTGTCAATTACTTTAATGACAAACATTCACAAATAACCTTGCTAGAATTCTATTTCACATGCATAACCACTTTATGCAATTTCACCCAAAACCTGCTTTGATTCTAGTGAAATAAATTCTCGCTTGTTCATTCTTTCGGCATGAAACATTTGCTCCAATTGGATGTCGGTGTCTCTTAAGTGTGTCACCCTACGGTTCGTGAATAATGCGGACATGATCGAGACCCCTCGGATCAATAATCGAAGCGGATCTGGAGACCCATATCGACTCCCACACATTCAACGATGACTTTCTTGTGATCGTAACCTTTTACGCGTATCTTAATCCCTTTGTTTCACGATATATTACATGTCCGAGATTCGATCATCGGTATCTCCATACCTAGTTTGATCTCGCTATCGACATGCACTCTTTTCTCGCTGATATAACATTCTAGTGATCAAATCACTTGCTTGCAAGCTAATCAATGTGATATCACCGAGAGGGCCCAGAGTATATCTATCCGTCATCGGGATGAACAAATTCCACTCTCGATCCACGAGCCTCAACATAACACTTTATTAGTTCTGAATCCATCTTTATAATCACCCTGTTACGGTGTGATGTTTGATGTTATCAAGAAACTCTTCCGGTGTTAGTGATTGACATGATCTCATGGTCTAAGGATTAGGATCACTTCGTAAGTTGTTATAGCAATATAAACTCAATGACTTTGATCGTAATGCTATACTTCGGATGAATGTTCATCACACCATTACACTAATGTTGTGATCCCGTTATTAACATCCAAAGGTCCATGATCAGGAAACCTTGATCATCTTGTTAATCAACGAGCTAGTTTATGAGAGAGGCATAACTAGAAACTTTCTGTTTGTTTATTAAACACACATGTATTAACGTTTCCGTATTAATACAATTATAGCATGCAAAATAAACATCTATCATATACTTGGAATACACATAATAAACACTTTATTATTGCCTCTCAGGGCATATTCCCTTCACGATACATGTTGAAGGCATTGACCAAAAACTCGTCGTTTTCGTGTTTTATGGTCTTTTTCATGAGCTATTGCTCATAGTTTTGTGGTTCCAAGGGCCATTTATAACAAACATAACCCCCGATAAATGTTTGAAATTTATGACCACAAACTCGTTTTTTCGTTCTTTACGACCGTTTTCATGATCTATTGCCCATAGTTTTGGGGGTTTCAGGGCGATTTACAATGACCCTAAGACCCGATACATGTTTGAGGGCATGACTAAAACCTCGCCATTTTTGCGTTTTATGGCCGTTTTCATGAGTTATTTCCCACAATATTGGGGTTCCAATGGCCATTTATAACGAACGTAAGACACGATAAATGTTTGAAATTAATGACCACAAACTCTTTATTTCGTGCTTTATGGCCGATTTCATGACCTATTGCTCACAGTTTTAGGGGTTTTAGCGCGATTTACAATAACCCTAAGACCAGATACATGTTTGAGGGAATGACCAAAAACTCGTCGTTTTTGCGTTTTATGGCCGTTTTTATGAGCTATTTCTCACAGTTTTGGGGTTTCAAGGCGATTTACAAAAAGCTTAATACCTGATACATGTTTGACGGAATGACCAAAACCTCATCATTTTCGTGTTTTATGGCTATTTTCATGAGATATTGCCCACAATTTTGGGGTTTCAAGATGATTTATAATGACCGTAATAACCGATACATGTTTGAGGGCATGACCAAAAATCGCCGTTTTCATGTTTTATGGACGTTTTCATTAGCTATTGCCCATAGTTTTGGGGTTCCAAGGGCCATTTATAACGAAAGAAAGCCCCAAAAATGTTTGAAAGTGATGACCATAGGCTCGTTCTTTCTTGCTTCCTGGTCATTTACATGAGTTATTGCCCACGTTTTTGGGGGTTTTAAGGCGATTAACAACGAGCCTAAGACCCAATACATGATTGAGGGCATGACCCAAAATCATTGTTTTCGTGTTTTATGGATGTTTTCATTAGCTATTGCCCATAATTTTGGGGTTCCAAGGGCCATTTATAACGAACGTAAGCCCCGATAAATGTTTGAAACTTATGACCACAAACTCATTTTTTCGTGCTTTATGGCCATTTTCATGAGCTATTGCCCACAGTTTTGGGGGTTTCAGGGGCGATTTAAAACGACCCTAAGACCCGATACATGTTTTATGGCATGACCAAAAACTCGTCGTTTTCGTATTTTATGGCCGTTTTCTTGAGCTATTTCCCACAGTTTTGGGGTTTCGAGGGCCATTTATAACGACCGTAAGACCCGATACATGTTTGAAATTTATGACCACAAACTCGTAATTTTCGTGCTTTCTAGACGTTTTCAAGAGCTATTGGCCACCTTTTTTGGGTTCCTAGGGCAGTTTATAACGACCATAAGACCCGATACATGTTTGAAACTTATGACCACAAACTTGTTTTTTCGTGCTTTATGGCTGTTTCATGAGCTATTGCCCACACTTTTGGGGGTTTCGGGGCGATTTACAACGACCCAAAGAACCAATACATGTTTGAGGGCATGACCAAAAATCTTCGTTTTCGTGTTTTATGGCCGTTTTCATTAGATATTGCCCATAATTATGAGGTTCCAAGGGCCATTTATAATGAACGTAAGCCCTAATAAATGTTTGAAATTTATAACCACAGACTCGTTTTTCGTGCTTTTGGGCTATTTTCATGAGTTATTGATCATAGTTTTGGGGGTTTCAGGGAAATTTACAACGACCCTAAGACCCAATACATGTTTGAGGGCATGACCAAAAAATCATCGTTTTCGTGTTTTATGGCCGTTTTCTTGAGGTATTGCCCACAGTTTTGGGGGTTCCGGGGCGATTTACAATGACCCTAAGACCCGATACATGTTTGACGGCATGACCAAAAAACTCGCCCTTTTCGTGTTTTATGATCGTTTTCGCGAGCTATTGCCCATAGTTTTTCGGTTCCAAGGGCCATTTATAAGGAACGTAATCCCCAATAAATGTTCGAAATTTATGAGCACAAACTCATTTTTTCGTGCTATATGACTGTTTTCATGAGCTATTGCCCATAGTTTTAGGGGTTTCAGGGAGATTTACATGTTTGAGGGCAAGACTACAACATCGCCATTTTTATGTTTTATGGCCGGTTTTATGAGCTATTGCCAACAGTTTTGGCGGTCCAACAACCATTTATAACAAACGTAAGCCCCGATAAATGTTTGAAATTTTTGACCACAGAATCGTTTTTTCGTGCTTTATGGCCGATTTCATGACCTATTGCCCACAGTTTTAGGGGTTTCAAGGACGTTTTAAAACGACCCTAAGACCCGATACATGTTTGAGGGAATGACCAAAAACTCGTCGTTTTGGCGTTTTATGGCCATTTTCATGAGCTACTGCCCACAGTTTAGGGGTTTCAGGGCGATTTACAACAAGCGTAATACCTGATACATGTTTGAGGGAATGACCAAAATCTTGCCATTTTCGTGCTTATGGCTGTTTTTATGAGCTACTGCCCATAATTTTGGGGTTTAAGGGCAATTTACAACAAGCGTGAATACCCGATACATGTTTGAGGGCATGACCAAAAACTTGTCATTTTTGGTTTTGTTTGGCAGTTTTCATGAGCTATTGCCAACAGTTTTAGGGTTCCAAGGGCCATTTATAACGACCGTAAGACCCGATACATGTTTGAACTTTATGACCACAAATTTCTTTTTTTCGTGCTTTATGGCCATTTTTATGAGTTATTGCCCACGGTTTTGGGGGTTTCAGGGCGTTTTACAATGACCCTATGACCCGATACATGTTTAAGGGCATGCCGAAAAACTTATCCTTTTTGTGTTTGATGGTTGTTTTCATGAGCTATTGCCCACATTTTTGAGGTTCCAAGGGTCATTTATAACGAACATAACCAGGATAAATGTTTGAAATTTATGACCACAAACTTGTTTTTTCGTGCTTTATGACCGTTTTCATGAGCTATTGCCCATAGTTTTGGGGTTTTTAGGGGGATTTACAATGACCCTAAGACCTGATACAAGTTTGAGGGTATGACTAAAACCTCACCATTTTTGCGTTTTATGGCCGTTTTCATAAGCTATTGTCCACAGTTTTGGCGTTCCAACAACCATTTATAACAAACATAAGCCCCGATAAATGTTTGAAATTTATGACCACAAACTCGTTTTTTCGTGCTTTTTGGCCATTTTCATGAGCTATTTCCCAAAGTTTCAGGGGTTTCAGGGTGATTTACAATGACCCTAAGACCCGATACATGTTTGAGGGAATGCCCAAACACTCGCCGTTTTCATGAGATATTGCCCATAGTTTTGGGGTTTCAGGGTGACTTACAACAAGCGTAATACCCTATACATGTTTGACGTAATGACCAAAAACTTGCCATATTCATATTTTATGGCAGTTTTCATGAGCTACTGCCCACAGTTTTGGGATTTAATGGCGATTTACAACAAGCGCGAATACCCGATACATGTTTGAAGGCATGACCAAAAACTTGTCGTGTTTTTTTGTCAGTTTTCATGACCTATTGCCAACAGTTTTGGGGTTCCAAGGGACATTTATAATGACCGTATGACCCGATACATGTTTGAACTTTATGACCGCAAATTCGTTTTTTCGTGCTTTATGGCCGTTTTCATGAGTTATTGCCCACAGTTTTGGGGGTTCAGTGCGTTTTACAACGACCCTAAAACCCGATACATGTTTAAGGGCATGACCAAAAACTCGTCGTTTTCGTGTTTTCTGGTCGTTATCATAAGCTATAGCCCACAGTTTTGGGGTTCCAAGGGCAATTTATAACGAACATAACCCCCGATAAATGTTTGAAATTTATGACCACAAACTTGTTTTTTTCGTGCTTCATGACCATTTTTATGAGCTATTGCCTATAGTTTTGGGGTTTTTAGGGCGATTTACAATGACCCTAAGACCCGATACAAGTTTGAGGGCATGACTAAAACCTCTCCATTTTTGCGTTTTATGGCCGTTTTCATGAGCTATTGCCCACAGTTTTGGCGTTCCAACAACCATTTATAACAAATGTTAGCCCCGATAAATGTTTGAAATTTAAGACCATTTTTTCATGCTTTATGGCCTATTTCATGACCTATTGCCCACAGTTTTATGTGTTTCAACGTGACTTACAACGGCCCTAAGACCCGATACATGTTTGAGGGAATAACCAAAAACTCGTCGTTTTGGCGATTTATGGCCGTTTTCATGACCTATTGCCCATAGTTTTGGCGTTCCAAGGGCCATTTATAACGAACGTAAGCCCCGATAAATGTTTAAAATTTATGACCATAGGCTCGTTTTTTCGTGCTTCTTGGTCGTTTTCATGAGTAATTGCCCATGGTTTTGGGGGGTTTCAAGGCGATTAACAACGAGCCTAAGACCTAATACATGTTTGAGGGAATGATCGAAAATTATCGTTTTCGTGTTTTATGGCTATTTTCATTACCTATTGCCCATAATTTTGGGGTTTCAATGGCCATTTATAACGAACGAAAGCCCTGATAAATGTTTGAAATTTATGCCCATAGGCTCGTTTTTTCGTGCTTCTTGGTTATTTTCATGAGTTGTTGCACACGGTTTTGGGGGTTTCAAGACGATTTACAACGGGACTAAGACCTAATACATGTTTGAGGGCATGACCCAAAATTGTCATTTTCGTGTTTTATGACCGTTTTCATTAGCTATTGCCCATAATTTTGGGGTCCCGAGAGCTATTTATAATGACCGTAACACCCCATACATGTTTGAAATTTATGACCACAAACTCGTATTTTTCGTGCTTTCTGGACGTTTTCAAGAGCTATTGCCCACCTTTTTGGGTTGCAAGGGCCGTTTATAACGACCATAAGACACGATACATCTTTGAAACTTATGACCACAAACTCGTTTTTTCGTGCTTTATGTCTGTTTTCATGAGCGATTTACTTATGACCACAAACTTATGGCGTTTACACTTTTGGGGGTTTCGGGGCGATTTACAACGACCCTAAAACCCGATACATGTTTGAGGGCATGACTAAAAGCTCGCCGTTTCCATGTTTTATGGTCGTTTTCATGAGGTATTGCCCATACTTTTGGGGTTCCAAGGGTCATTTATAACGAACGCAAGCCCCGATAAATGTTTGAAATTTATGACCACAAACTCGTTTTTTCGTGCTTTTTGGCTATTTTCATGAGCTATTGCCCACAGTTTTAGGGGTTTTAGGGTGATTTACAACGACCCTAAGACCCGATATATGTTTGAGGTAATGACCAAAAACTCGCCATTTTCATGTTTTATGGTCGTTTTCATGAGCTATTGCCCATAGTTTTGGGGTTTCACGGTGATATACAACAAACGTAATACCTGATACATGTTTGAAGGAATGACCAAAAACTTGCCATTTTCGTGTTTTATGGCTGTTTTCAGGAGCTATTGCCCACAATTTGAGGTTTAAGGGGGGATTTACATCAAGCGTAATGCCCGATACATGCTTAATGGCATGACCTAAAATTGTCGTTTCGTGTTTTATGGAGGCTTTCATTAGCTATTGCCCATAGTTTTGGGGTTCCAAGGGCCATTTATAATGAACGTAAGCCCCGATAAATGTTTGAAATTTATGACCATAGATTCATTTTTTTGTGCTTCTTGGTCGTTTTCATGAGTTATTGCCCATGGTTTTTGGCGGTTTCAAGGCGATTAACAACGAGCTAAGACCCAATACATGTTTGAGGGCATGCCCAATAATCGTCGTTTTCCTGTTTTATGGCCGTTTTCATTAGCTATTGTCCATAATTATGGGGTTCCAAGGGCCATTTATAATGAACGTAAGCCCTGATAAATTTTTGAAATATATAACCACAGACTCGTATTTCGTGCTTTTTGGCTATTTTCATGAGTTATTGTTCATAGTTTTGGGGGTTTAAGGGCAATTTACAACGACCCTAAGACCCGATACAAGTTTGAGGGCATGACCAAAAACTCGTCGTTTTCGTATTTTATGGACGCTTTCTTGAGCTATTGCCCATAGTTTTGAGGTGCCGAGAGCTATTTATAATGACCGTAAGACCCGATTCATGTTTGAGATTTATGACCACAAACTCGTATTTTTCGTGCTTTCAAGACGTTTTCAAGAGCTATTGCCCACCTTTTTGGGTTGCAAGGGCCGTTTATAACGACCATAAGACACGATATATGTTTGAAACTTATGACCACAAAATCGTTTTTTCGTGCTTAATGGCTGTTTTCATGAGCTATTGCCCACACTTTTGGGGCTTTCGGGGCGATTTACAACGACCCTAAGACCCGATACATGTTTGAGGGCATGACCAAAAACTCGCCGTTTTCGTGTTTTATGGTTGTTTTCGTGAGCTATTGACCATAGTTTTGGGGTTCCAAGGTCCATTTATAACGAACGTAAGCCCCGATAAATGTTTGAAATTTTTTACCACAAACTCGTTTTTTCGTGGTTTTTTGCCATTTTCATGAGTTATTGCCCAAAGTTTTAGGGGTGTTAGGGTGATTTACAACGACCCTAAGACTCGATACATGTTTGAGGGAATGACCAAATACTCGCCGTTTTCATGAGCTATTGCCCATAATTTTGGGTTTTCATGGCGATTTACAACAAGTGTAATACCTGATACATGTTTGAGGGAATGACCAAAAACTTGCCATTTTCGTGTTTTATGGCTGTTTTTATGAGCCACAACCCACAGTTTTGGGGTTTAAGGGCGTTTTACAACAAGCGCGAACACCCGATACATGTTTGAGGGCATGACCAAAAACTTGTTGTTTTTGTTTTTCTGGCAGTTTTCATGAGCTATTGCCAATAGTTTTGGGGTTCCAAGGGCCAGTTATAACGACCGTAAGACCCGATAAATGTTTAAAATTTCTGACCACAAACTTGTTTTTTTCGTGCTTTATGACCGTTTTCATGAGCTATTGCCCATACTTTTGGAGGGTTTAGGGCGAGTTACAATGACCCTAAGATACGATACAAGTTTGAGGGCATGACTAAAACCACGCCATTTTTTGCGTTTTATGGCCGTTTTCACGAGATATTGCCCACAGTTTTGGCATTCCAACAACCATTTATAACAAACGTAAGCCCCGATAAATGTTTGAAATTTATGACCATAAACTCCTTTTGTGCTTTATGGCCGATTTCATGACCTATTTCCCGGGGTTCAGCGCGATTTACAACGAGCCTAAGACCCTATACATGTTTGAGGGAATGCCCAAAAACTCGTCGTTTTGGCGTTTTATGGCTGTTTTTATGAGCTATTGCCCACAGTTTTGGGGTTCCAAGGGCTATTTATAACGAACATAAGCCCCGATAAATGTTTGAAATTTATGACCACAAACTAGTTTTTTCATTCTTTTTGGCCATTTTCATGAGCTATTCCCCAAAGTTTTAGGCCATTTTGTGTTTTATGGCCATTTTCATGAGCTATTGCTCAAAGTTTTGGCGTTCCAACAACCATTTATAACAAACGTAAGCCCCGATAAATGTTTGAAATTTATGACCACAAACTCGTTTTTTCGTGCTTTATGGCCGATTTCATGACCTATTGCCCACAGTTTTAGGGGTTTCAGCGCGACTTACAACGTCCCTAAGACATGATACATGTTTGAGGGAATAAAAAAAAACTCATCGTTTTGGCATTTTATGGCCGTTTTCATGACCTATTGCCCACAATTTTGGGGTTCGATAGGCCATTTGTAACGAACATAAGCCCCGATAAATGTTTGAAATGTATGACCATAGGCTCGTTTTTCGTGCTTTTTGGTCGTTTTCATGAGTAATTGGCCATGATTTTTGGGGGTTTCAAGGCGATTAACAACAAGCCTAAGACCTAATACATATTTGAGGGCATGACCCAAAATCGTCGTTTTGGTGTTTTATGGCCGGTTTCATTAGCTATTGCCCATCATTTTGGGGTTCCAAGGGCCATTCATAACGAACGTAAGCCCCGTTGAATGTTTGAAATTTATGACCATAAGCTCGTTTTTTCGTGCTTCTTGGTCATTATCATGAGTTATTGACCACAATTTTTGGGGATTTCAAGGTGATTAACAACGAGCATAAGACGTAATACATGTTTGAGGGAATGACCCCAAATCGTCATTTTCGTGTTTTATGGCCGTTTTCATTAGCTATTGCCCATAATTTTGGGATTCCGAGAGCTATTTATAATGACCGTAAGACCCGATACATTTTTGGAATTTATGACCACAAAATCGTATTTTTCGTGCTTTCTGGACGTTTTCAAGAGCTATTGCCCACCTTTTTGGGTTACAAGGGCCGTTTATTACGACCATAAGACATGATACATGTTTGAAACTTGTGACCACAAACTTGTTTTTCGTGCTTTATGGTTGTTTTCATGAGCTATTGCCCACACTTTTGGGGGTTTCAGGGCGATTTACAACGACCCTAAGACCCGATACGTGTTTGAGGGCATGACCAAAAACTCGTCGTTTTCGTGTTTTATGGTCGTTTTCGTGCGGTATTGCCCATACTTTTGGGGTTTCAAGGGCCATTTATAACGAACGTAAGCCACGATAAATGTATGAAATTTATGGCCACAAACTCATTTTTTCGTGCTTTTTCGCTATTTTCATGAACTATTGCCCACAGTTTTAGGGGTTTTAGGGTGATTTACAACGACCCTAAGACCTGATACATGTTTGAGGGAATGACCAAAAAATCGCCGTTGTCGTGTTTTATGGTCGTTTTCATGAGCTATTGCCCACAGTTTTGGGGTTTCAGGGCGATTTACAAAAAGTGTAATAGCTGATACATGTTTGAGGGAATGACCAAAAACTCGCCATTTTCATGTTTTATGGCTGTTTTCAGGAGCTATTGCCCACAATTTTCGGGTTTAAGGGGGATTTACAACAAGTGTAATACCCGATACATGTTTGAGGGCATGACAAAAAAACTCACCGTTTTCGTGTTTTATTGTCGTTTTCGTGATCTATTGCCCATAATTTTGGGGTTCCAAGGGCCATTTATAACGAACGTAAGACCCGATAAATGTTTCAAATTTATGACCATAGACTCGTTTTTTCGTGCTTCTTGGCCCTTGCAATTAACAACGAGCCTAAGACCGAATACATGTTTGAGGGCATGATCAAAAATCTTCGTTTTCGTGTTTTATGGCAGTTTTCATTAGCTATTTCCCATAAATATGGGGGTATAAGGGTCATTTATGATGAATGTAAGACCTGCTAAATTTCTGAAATTTATAACCACGGACTCGTTTTCATACTTTTTGGCCGTTTCATGAGTTATTGATCATAGTTTTGGGGGTTTTAGGGAAATTTACAATGACCCTAAGACCCGATACATGTTTGAGGGCATGACCAAAAACTTGTCATTTTCTTGAGCTATTGCCCACAGTTTAGAGGTTCCGAGAGCTATTTATAACGACCATAAGACCCGATACAATTTTGAAGTTTATGACCACAAACTCGTATTTCTCGTGCTTTCTGGATGTTTTCAAGAGCTATTGGCCACCTTATTGGGTTGCAAGGGCCCTTTATAACGACCATAAGACATGATACATGTTTAAAACTTATGACCAAAAACTCGTTTTTTCGTGCTTTATGGCTGTTTTCATGAGCTATTGCCCACACTTTTGGGGGTTTCGGGCGATTTACAAAGACCCTAAGAACCGATACATGTTAGAGGGCATGACCAAAATCTCGCCCTTTTGTGTTTTATGGTCGTTTTCGTGAGCCATTTCCCATATTTTTGGGGTTCCAAGGGCCATTAATAACGAACGTAAGCCCCGATAAATGTTTGAAATTTATGACCACAAACTAGTTTTTTCGTGCATTTTGGCCATTTTCATGAGCTATTCCCCAAAGTTTTAGGGGTTTCAGGGTGATTTACAACGACCCTAAGACCCGATACATGTTTGAGGGAATGCCCAAAAACTTGCCGTTTTCATGAGCTATTGCCCACAGTTTTGGGGTTTCAGGGTGATTTACAACAAGCGTAATACCCGATACATGTTTGCGGGAATGACCAAAAACTTTCCATATTCGGGTTTTATGGCTGTTTTTATAAGCTACTGCCCATAGTTTTGGGATTAATGGCGATTTAGAACAAGCGCGGATACCCGATACATGTTTGAGGGCATGACCAAAAACTTGTTGTTTTTGTTTTTTTGGCAGTTTTTATGAGCTATTGCAAACAGTTTTGGGGACCAAAGTGCCATTTATAATGACCGTATGACCCGATACATGTTTGAACTTTATGACCGCAAATTCATTTTTTTCATGCTTTATGGCCGTTTTCATGAGTTTTTGCCCACAGTTTTGGGGGTTTCAGGGCGTTTTACAACGACCCTAAAACCCGATACATGTTTAAGGGCATTACCAAAAAATCGTCATTTTCGTGTTTTATGGTCGTTTTCATGAGCTATTGCCCACATTTTTAGAGTTCCAAGGGCCATTTATAACGAACTTAACCCCCGATAAATGTTTGAAATTTATGACGACAAACTTGTTTTTTTCGTGCTTCATGACCGTTTTCATGAGCTATTGCCCAGAGTTTTGGGGGTTTTAGGGCGATTTACAATGACCCTAAGACCCGATACAAGTTTGAGGGCATGACTAAAACCTTGCCATTTTTGCGTTTTATGTCCGTTTTCATGAGCTATTGCCCACAGTTTTGGCGTTCCAACAACCATTTATAACAAACGTAAGCCCCGATAAATGTTTGAAATTTATGACCACAAACTCATTTTTTTCGTGCTTTATGGCCCATTTCATGACCTATTTCCCACGGTTTTAGGGGTTTCAGCGCGACTTACAACGGCCCTAAGACCCGATACATGTTTGACGGAATAACCAAAAACTCATCGTTTTGGCATTTTATGGCCGATTTCATGACCTATTGCCTACAGTTTTGGGGTTCCAAGGGCCTTTTATAACGAACGTAAGCCCCGATAAATATTTGAAATTTATGACCATAGGCTCGTTTTTTCGTGCTTCTTGGTCATTTTCATGAGTAATTGCCCATGGTTTTGGGGGATTTCAAGGCGCTTAACAACGAGCCTAAGACCTAATACAAGTTTGAGGGAATGACCCAAAATCGTTGTTTTCGTGTTTTATGGCCATTTTCATTAGCTATGGCCCATAATTTTGGGGTTCCAATGGCCATTTATAACGAACGTAAGCCCCGATAAATGTTTGAAATTTATGACCATAGGCTCGTTTTTTCGTGCTTCTTGGTCATTTTATGAGTTATTGCCCACGGTTTTGGGGGGTTTCAAGACGATTAACAACGGGCCTAAGACCTAATACATGTTTGAGGGCATGACCCAAAATTGTCATTTTCGTTTTTTTTTGGCCGTTTTCATTAGCTATTCCCCATAATT
Organism: Avena insularis; assembly: GCA_023614405.1. Classification (NCBI taxonomy): domain Eukaryota; kingdom Viridiplantae; phylum Streptophyta; class Magnoliopsida; order Poales; family Poaceae; genus Avena; species Avena insularis. The sequence goes on from CM042695.1 coordinate 394,383,794, forward strand.
TTGGGGTTCCGAGAGCCATTTATAACGACCGTAAGATCCGATACATGTTTGAAATTTATGATCGCAAACTCGTGTTTTTCGTGCTTTCTAGACGTTTTCAAGAGCTATTGCCCACCTTTTTGGGTTGCAAGGGCCGTTTATAACGACCATAAGACACGATACATGTTTGAAACTTATGACCACAAACTCGTTTTTTGTGCTTTATGGCTGTTTTCATGAGCTATTGCCCACACTTTTGGGGGTTTCGAGCGATTTACAATGACCGTAAGACCCGATACATGTTTGAGGGCATGACTAAAAACTTGCCGTTTTCATGTTTTATGGCCGTTTTCGTGAGGTATTGCCCATACTTTAGGGGTTCCAAGGGCCATTTATAGAGAACGTAAGCCCCGATAAATGTTTGAAATTTATGACCACAAACTCGTTTTTTCGTGCTTTATGGCTATTTTCATGAGCTATTGCCCACAGTTTTAGGGGTTTTAGGGTGATTTACAACGACCCTAAGACCCGATATATGTTTTAGGGAATGACCAAAAACTTGCCATTTTCGTGTTTTATGGTCGTTTTCGTGAGCTATTGCCCATAGTTTTGGGGTTTCAGGGCGATTTACAACAAGCATAATACCTAATACATGTTTGAGGGAATGACCAAAAACTCGCCATTTTCGTGTTTTATGGCTGTTTTCAGGAGCTATTGACCACAATTTTGAGGTTTAAGGGGGGATTTACAACAAGCGTAATGTGCGATACATATTTGACGACATGACCTAAAATTGTCATTTTTGTGTGTTATGGACGCTTTCATTAGCTATTGCCCATAGTTTTGGGGTTCCAAGGGCCATTTATAATGAACGTAAGCCTCAATAAATGTTTAAAATTTATAACCATAGACTCGTTTTTTCGTGCTTCTTGATCGTTTTCATGAGTTATTGCCCATGGTTTTTGGCGCTTTCAAGACGATTAACAACGAGCCTAAGACCCAATACATGTTTGAGGGCATGCCCAAAAATCGCCGTTATCATGTTTTATAGCCGTTTTCATTAGCTATTGCACATAATTATGGGGTTCCAAGGGCCATTTATAACGAACGTAATCCCTGATACATTTTTGAAATTTATAACCACAGACTCGTTTTACGTGCTTTTTGGCTGTTTTCATGAGTAAGATCATAGTTTTGGGGGTTTTAGGGCAATTTACAATGACCCTAAGACCCGATACAAGTTTGAGGGCATGACCAAAAACTCGTCGTTTTCGTGTTTTATGGCCGCTTTCTTGAGCTATTGCCCATAGTTTTGAAGTTCCGAGAGCTATTTATAACTACCGTAAGACCCGATACATGTTTGAAATTTATGACCACAAACTCGTATTTTTCGTGCTTTCTAGACGTTTTCAAGAGCTATTGCCCATTTTTTTTGGGTTACAAGGGCCGTTTATAACGACCATAAGACACGATATATGTTTGAAACTTATGAACACAAACTCATTTTTTCGTGCTTTATGGTTGTTTTCATGAACTATTGCGCACACTTTTGGGGGTTTCGGGGCGATTTACAATGACCCTAAGATCCGATACATGCTTGAGGGCATGACCAAAAGCTCGCCGTTTTCATGAGCTATTGCCCACAGTTTTCGGGTTTCAGGGCGATTTACAACAAGTGTAATACCTGATACATGTTTGAGGCAATGACCAAAAACTTGCCATTTTCGTGTTTTATGGCTGTTTTTATGAGCCACTGCCCACAGTTTTGGGGTTTAAGGGCATTTTACAACAAGCGCGAATACCCGATACATGTTTGAGGGCATGACCAAAAACTTGTCGTTTTTGTTTTTTTAGCAGTATTCATGAGCTATGGCCAACATTTTGGGGTTCCAAGGGCCATTTATAACGACCGTAAGACCCAATAAATGTTTGAAATTTATGACCACAAACTTGTTTTTTTCGTGCTTTATGACCGTTTTCACGAGCTATGGCCCTTAGTTTTGTGGGGTTTAGGGCGATTTACAATGACCCTAAAACCCGATACAAGTTTGAGGGTGTGACTAAAACCATGCTATTTTTGTGTTTTATGGCTGTTTTCATCAGCTATTGCCCACAGTTTAGCGTTCCAACAACCATTTATAACAAACGTAAGCCCCGATAAATGTTTGAAATTTATGACCACAAACTCGTTTTTTCGTGCTTTATGGCCGATTTCATGAGCTATTGCCCACCGTTTTAGGTGTTTCAGCGTGACTTACAACGGCCCTAATACCCAATACATGTTTAAGGGAAGAACAAAAAACTCGTCGTTTTGGCGTTTTATGGCCGTTTTCATGACCAATTGCCCAAAGTTTTGGGGTTCCAAGGGCCATTCATAACGAACGTAAACCCCGATAAAAGTTTACAATTTATGACCATAGGCTCGTTTTTTCGTGTTTCTTGGTCGTTTTCATGAGTAATTGCCTATGGTTTTGGGGGGTTTCAAGGCGATTAACAACGAGCCTAAGACCTAATACATGTTTGAGGGAATGATCCAAAATCGTCGTTTTCGTGTTTTATGACCATTTTCATTACCTATTGCCCACAGTTTTGGTGTTTCAGGGCGATTTACAAAAAGCATAATAGCTGATACATGTTTGAGGGAATGACGAAAAACTCGCCATTTTCATGTTTTATAGCTGTTTTCAGGAGCTATTGCCCATAATTTTATGGTTTAAGGGGGATTTACAACAAGCGTAATACCCGATACATGTTTGAGGGCATGACAAAAACTCACCATTTTCGTGTTTTATTGTCGTTTTCGTGATCTATTGCCCATAATTTTGGGGTTTCAAGGGCCATTTATAATGAACGTAAGACCCGATAAATGTTTGAAATTTATGACCATAGACTCGTTTTTTCGTGCTTCTTGGTCGTTTTCATGAGCTATTGCCCATGGTTTTTGGTGGTTTCAAGGCAATTAACAACGAGCCTAAGACCGAATACATGTTTGAGGGCATGATAAAAAATCTTCGTTTTCGTGTTTTATGGCAGTTTTCATTAGCTATTTCCCATAATTATGGGGTTATAAGGTTCATTTATGACGCACATAAGACCTGCTAAATTTCTGAAATTTATAACCACAAACTCGTTTTTGTACTTTTTGGCTATTTTCATGTGTTATTGATCATAGTTTTGGGGGTTTTAGGGAAATTTACAATGACCCTAAGACCCGATACATGTTTGAGGGCATGACCAAAAAGTCGTCGTTTTCTTGAGCTATTGCCCACAGTTTTGAGGTTCCGAGAGCTATTTATAACGACCGTAAGACTCTATACAATTTTGAAATTTATGACCACAAACTCTTATTTTTCATGCTTTCTGGACGTTTTCAAGAGCTATTGGCCACCTTTTTGGGTTGCAAGGGCCGTTTATAACGACCATAAGACACGATATATGTTTGAAACTTATGACCACAAACTCGTTTTTTCGTACTTAATTGCTGTTTTCATGAGCTATTGCCCACACTTTTGGGGGTTTCGGGGCGATTTACAACGACCCTAAGACCCGATATATGTTTGAGGGCATGACCAAAAACTCGCCGTTTCCGTGTTTTATGGTCGTTTTCGTGAGCTATTGCCCATAGTTTTGCGATCCCAAGGTCCATTTATAACGAACGTAAGCCGCGATAAATGTTTGAAATTTATGACCACAAACTCGTTTTTTCGTGCTTTTTTGCCATTTTCATGAGCTATTGCCCAAAGTTTTAGGGGTGTTAGGGTGATTTACAACGACCCTAAGACTCGATACATGTTTCAGGGAATGACCAAAAACTCGCCGTTTTCATGAGCTATTGCCCACAGTTTTGGGGTTTCACGGCGATTTACAACAAGTGTAATACCTAATACATGTTTGAGGGAATGACCAAAAACTTGCCATTTTCGTGTTTTATGGCTGTTTTTATGAGCCATAGCCCACAGTTTTGGGGTTTAAAAGCGTTTTACAACAAGCGCGAATACCCGATACATGTTTGAGGGCATGACCAAAAACTTGTTTTTGTTTTTTTTTGGCAGTTTTCATGAGCTATTGCCAATAGTTTTGGGGTTCCAAGGGCCAGTTATAACGACTGTAAGACCCTATAAATGTTTGAAATTTATGACCACAAACTTGTTTTTTTCGTGCTTTATGACCGTTTTCATGAGCTATTGCCCATACTTTTGGGGGGTTTAGGGCGATTTATAATGACCCTAAGACCCGATACAAGTTAGAGGGCATGACTAAAACCACGCAATTTTTTGCGTTTTATGGCCGTTTTCACGAGATATTGCCCACAGTTTTGGCATTCCAACAACCATTTATAACAAACGTAAGCCCCGATAAATGTTTGAAATTTATGACCACAAACTCGTTTTTTCGTGCTTTATGGCCGATTTCATGACCTATTGCCCGGGGTTTCAGCGCGATTTACAACGACCCTAAGACCCGTTACATGTTTGAGGGAATGCCCAAAAACTCGTCGTTTTGGCGTTTTATGGCCGTTTTCATGAGCTATTGCCCACAGTTTTGGGGTTCCAAAGGACGAACGTAAGCCCTGATAAATGTTTGAAATTTATGACCACAAACTCGTTTTTCGTGCTTTTTGGCCATTTTCATGAGATATTTCCCAAAGTTTTAGGGGTTTCAAAAGATTTTCAATGACCCTAAGACCCGATACATGTTTGAGGGAATGCCCAAAAACTTGCCGTTTTCATGAGCTAGTGCCCACAATTTTGGGGTTTCAGGGTGATTTACAACAAACGTAATACCTGATACATGTTTGAGGGAATGACTAAAAACTTGCCATATTCGTGTTTTATGGCCGTTTTTATGAGCTACTGCCCACAGTTTTGGGATTTAATGGCGATTTACAACAAGAGCGAATACCCGATACATGTTTGAGGGCATGACCAAGAACTTGTTGTTTTTGTTTTTTTGGCAGTTTTCATGAGCTATTGCCAACAGTTTTGGGTATCAAAGGGCCATTCATAATGACCGTATGACCCGATACATGTTTGAACTTTATGACCGCAAATTCGTTTTTTCCTGCTTTATGGCCGTTTTCATAAGTTATTGCCCACAATTTTGGGGGTTTTAGGGCGTTTTACAACGACCCTAAAACCCGATACATGTTTAAGGGCATGACCAAAAACTTGTCGTTTTCGTGTTTTATCGTCGTTTTCATGAGCTATTGCCCACAGTTTTGGGGTTCCACGGGCCATTTATAATGAACATAACCCCCGATAAATGTTTGAAATTTATGACCACAAACTTGTTATTTTCGTGCTTCATGACCGTTTTCATGAGCTATTGCCCATAGTTTTGGGGGTTTTAGGGCGATTTACAATGACCCTAAGACTCGATACAAGATTGAGGGCATGACTAAAACCTCGCCATTTTTGTGTTTTATGGCCATTTTCATGAGCTATTGCCCACAGTTTTGGCGTTCCAACAACCATTTATAAGAAACGTAAGCCCCGATAAATGTTTGAAATTTATGACCATAAACTCGTTTTTTCGTGCTTGATGGGCGATTTCATGACCTATTGCCAACAGTTTTAGGGGTTTCAGCGCGACTTACAACGTCCCTAAGACACGATACATGTTTGAGGGAATAACCAAAAACTCATCGTTTTGGCGTTTTATGGCCGTTTTCATGACCTATTTCCCATAGTTTTGGGGTTCGATAGGCCATTTGTAACGAACAAAAGCCCCGATAAATGTTTGAAATTATGACCATAGGCTCGTTTTTCGTGCTTCTTGGTCGTTTTCATGAGTAATTGCCCCTGATTTTTGCGGGTTTCAAGGCAATTAACAATGAGCCTAAGACCTAATACATATTTGAGGGCATGACCCAAAATCATCGTTTTGGTGTTTTATGGCCGGTTTCATTAGCTATTGCCCATAATTTTGGGGTTCCAAGGGCCATTCATAACGAATGTAAGCTCCGTTAAATGTTTGAAATTTATGACCATAGGCTCGTTTTTTCGTGCTTCTTGGTCATTATCATGAGTTATTGACCACGATTTTTGGGGATTTCAAGGTGATTAACAACGAGCATAAGACGTAATACATGTTTGAGGGCATGACCCAAAATCGTCATTTTCGTGTTTTGTTGCCGTTTTCATTAGCTATTGCCCATAATTTTGGAGTTCCGAGAGCTATTTATAACGACCGTAAGACCCGATATATTTTTGAAATTTATGACCACAAAATCGTATTTTTCGTGCTTTCTGGACGTTTTGAAGAGCTATTGCCCATCTTTATGGGTTGCAAGGGCCGTTTATTACGACCATAAGACATGATACATGTTTGAAACTTATGACCACGAACTTGTTTTTCGTGCTTTATGGTTGTTTTCATGAGCTATTGCCCACACTTTTGGGGGTTTCAGGGCGATTTACAACGACCCTAAGACCCGATACGTGTTTGAGGGCATTGACCAAAAAACTTGCCGTTTTCGTGTTTTATGGTCGTTTTCGTGAGGTATTGCCCATACTTTTGGGGTTCCAAGGGCCATTTATAGCGAACGTAAGCCACGATAAATGTATGAAATTTATGGCCACAAACTCATTTTTTCATGCTTTTTGGCTATTTTCATGAGCTATTGCCCATAGTTTTAGGGGTTTTAGGGTGATTTACAACGACCCTAAGACCCGATACATGTTTTAGAGAATGACCAAAAACTCGCCGTTGTCGTGTTTTATGGTCGTTTTCATGAGCTATTGCCCACAGTTTTGGGGTTTCAGGGCGATTTACAAAAAGCATAGTACCTGATACATGTTTGAGGGAATGACCAAAAACTCGCCATTTTCATGTTTTATGGCTGTTTTCAGGAGCTATTGCCCACAATTTTATGTTTAAGGGGGATTTACAACAAGCGTAATACCCGATACATGTTTAAGGGCATGACAAAAAACTCACCGTTTTCGTGTTTTATTGTCGTTTTCGTGATCTATTGCCCATAATTTTGGGGTTCCAAGGGCCATTTATAACGAACGTAAGACCCGATAAATGTTTGAAATTTATGAACATAGACTCATATTTTCGTGCTTCTTGGTCGTTTTCATGAGGTATTGCCCATGGTTTTTGGTGGTTTCAAGGTAATTAACAACGAGCCTAAGACCGAATACATGTTTGAGAGCGTGATAAAAAATCTTTGTTTTCATGTTTTATGGCAGTTTTCATTAGCTATTTCTCATAATTATGGGGTTATAAGGGTCATTTATGATGAACGTAAGACCTGCTAAATTTCTGAAATTTATAACCACGGACTCATTTTCATACTTTTTGGCTGTTTTCATGAGTTATTGATCTTAGTTTTGGGGGTTTTAGGGAAATTTACAATGACCCTAAGACCCGATACATGTTTGAGGGAATGACCAAAAACTCATCGTTTTCTTGAGCTATTGCCCATAATTTAGAGGTCCCGAGAGCTATTTATAACGACCGTAAGACCCGATACAATTTTGAAATTTATGACCACAAACTCGTATTTTTCATGCTTTCTGGACGTTTTCAAGAGCTATTGGCCCCCTTTTTGGGTTGCAAGGGCCCTTTATAACGACCATAAGACACGATACATGTTTAAAACTTATGACCAAAAACTCATTTTTTCGTGCTTTATGGCTGTTTTCATGAGCTATTGCCCACACTTTTGGGGGTTTCGGGCGATTTACAACGACCCTAAGAACCGATACATGTTACAGGGCATGACCAAAATCTCACCTTTTTGTGTTTTATGTTCGTTTTCGTGAGCTATTGCCCATAGTTTTGGGGGTTCCAAGGGCCATTTATAACAAACGTAAGCCCCGATAAATGTTTAAAATTTATGACCACAAACTAGTTTTTTCGTGCTTTTTGGCCATTTTCATGAGCTATTTCCCAAAGTTTTAGGGGTTTGAGGGTGATTTACAATGACTCTAAGACCCGATACATGTTTGAGGGAATGCCCAAACACTTGCCGTTTTCATGAGCTATGGCTGTTTTTATAAGCTACTGCCCCCAGTTTTGGGATTTAATGGCGATTTACAACAAGCACGAATACCCGATACATGTTTGAGGGAATAACCAAAAACTCATCGTTTTGGCGTTTTATGGCCGTTTTCATGACCTATTGCATACAATTTTGGGGTTCCAAGGGCCATTTATAACGAACGCAAGCCCCAATAAATGTTTGAAATTTATGAACATAGGCTCATTTTTTCGTGCTTCTTGGTCATTTTCATGAGTAATTGCCCATGGTTTTGGGGGGTTTCAAGGCGATTAACAACGAGCCTAAGACCTAATACATGTTTGAGGGAATGATCCAAAATCATCGTTTTCGTGTTTTATGGCCATTTTCATTAGCTATTGCCCATAATTTTGGGGTTCCAATAGCCATTTATAACGAACGTAAGCCCCGATAAATGTTTGAATTTGATGACCATAGGCTCATTTTTTCGCGCTTCTTGGTAATGTCATGAGTTATTGCCCACGGTTTTTGGGGGTTTCAAGACGATTAACAACGGGCCTAAGACCTAATACATGTTTGATGGCATGCCCCAAAATTGTCATTTTCGTGTTTTTTTTGGCCGTTTTCATTAGCTATTGCCCATAATTTTGGGGTTCCGAGAGATATTTATAACGACCGTAAGACCCGATACATGTTTGAAATTTATGACCACAAACTCGTATTATTCGTGCTTTCTAGACGTTTTCAAGAGCTATTGCCCACCTTTTCGGGTTGCAAGGGCCGTTTATAACGACCATAAGACACGATACATGTTTGAAACTTATGACCACAAACTCATTTTTTCGTGCTTTAAGGCTGTTTTCATGAGCTATTGCCCACACTTTTGGGGGTTTCGGGAGATTTACAACGACCCTAAGACTCGATACACGTTGGAGGGCATGACTAAAAACTCGCCGTTTTCATGTTTTATGACCGTTTTCGTGAGGTATTGCCCATACTTTAGGGGTTCCAAGGGCCATTTATAGCGAACTTAAGCCCCGATAAATGTTTGAGATTTATGACCACAAACTCGTTTTTTCGTGCTTTATGGATATTTTTATGAGCTATTGCCCATAGTTTTAGGGGTTTTAGGGTGATTTACAATGACCCTAGGACCCGATATATGTTTTAGGGAATGACCAAAAACTTGCCATTTTCGTGTTTTATGGTCGTTTTCATGAGCTATTGCCCATAGTTTTGGGGTTTCAGGGCGATTTACAACAAGCATAATACCTGATACATGTTTGAGGGAATGACCAAAAACTCGCAATTTTCGTGTTTTATGGCTGTTTTCAGGAGCTATTGCCCACAATTTGAGGTTTAAGGGGGGATTTACAACAAGCGTAATGCCCGATACATGCTTAATGGCATGACCTAAAATTGTCGTTTTCGTGTTTTATGGAGGCTTTCATTAGCTATTGCCCATAGTTTTGGGGTTCCAAGCGCCATTTATAATGAACGTGAGCCCCGATAAATGTTTGAAATTTATGACCATAGACTCGTTTTTTCGTGCTTCTTGGTCGTTTTCATGAGTTATTGCCCATGGTTTTTGGCGGTTTCAAGGCGATTAACAACGAGCTAAGACCCAATACATGTTTGAGGGCATGCCCAATAATCGTCGTTTTCCTGTTTTATGGCCGGTTTCATTAGCTATTGCCCATAATTATGGGGTTCCAAGGGCCATTTATAATGAACGTAAGCCCTGATAAATTTTTGAAATTTATAACAACAGACTCGATTTTCGTGCTTTTTGGCTGTTTTGATGAGTTATTGATCATAGGTTTGGGGGTTTCAGGGAAATTTACAACGACCCTGAGACCCGATACAAGTTTGAGGGCATGACCAAAAACTCGTCGTTTTCGTGTTTTATGACCACTTTCTTGAGCTATTGCCCATAGTTTTGAAGTTCCGAGAGCTATTTATAACGACCGTAAGACCCGATACATGTTTGAAATTTATGACCACAAACTCGTATTTTTCGTGCTTTCTAGACGCTTTCAAGAGCTATTGCCCACTTTTTTTTGGGTTGCAAGGGACGTTTATAACGACCATAAGACACGATATATGTTTGAAACTTATGACCACAAACTCGTTTTTTCGTGCTTTATGGTTGTTTTCATGAACTATTTCCCACACTTTTGGGGGTTTCGGGGCGATTTACAACGACCCTAAGACCCGATACATGCTTGAGGGCATGACCAAAAACTCGCTGTTTTCGTGTTTTATGGTCGTTTTCGTGAGCTTTTGCGCATAGTTTTGGGGTTCCAAGGGCCATTTATAACGAACGTAGGCCCCGATAAATGTTTGAAATTTATGACCACAAACTCTTTTTTTCGTGCTTTTTAGCCATTTTCATGAGCTATTGCCCAAAGTTTTAGGGGTTTCAGGGTGATTTACAACAAGTGTAATACCTGATACATGTTTGAGGGAATGACCAAAAACTTGCCATTTTCGTGTTTTATGGCCGTTTTTATGAGCCACTGCCCACAGTTTTGGGGTTTAAGGGCGTTTTACAACAAGCGCGAATACCCGATACATGTTTGAGGGCATGACCAAAAACTTGCCGTTTTTGTTTTTGTGGTAGTATTCATGAGCTATTGCCAACATTTTGGGGTTCCAAGGGCCATTTATAACGACCGTAAGACCCGATAAGTGTTTGAAATTTATGACCACAAACTTGTTTTTTTCGTGCTTTATGACCGTTTTCATAAGCTATTGCCCATAGTTTTGGGGGGTTTAGGGCGATTTACAATGACCCTAATGAAGGGGTTCGTAGCATGTAAAACAAAAAATTTCTATCGCATGAATAAACACAAGCCAAGATCTATCTACTAGATTGCAGCAACGAGTCGATAGAGTACTAACCCTCGAAGATCCAAAGCGGTTAACGAGAGTAGATTCTCGTGGATGATGTAGTCGTACACTTCTGATCTCAAGATCGCGTAGACGACCCTTCCGGCGTTGCGTTCCGGCAGCACTCCCGCAGTCGGTCACACGTTCGGTACTCGATGAAGACCTTCCTCTCTGTTGTTCCAGCAGGCAGCGGAGGTTGTAGCACTCTCCTCGTGATTTCGGCAGCACGACGACGTGGTGTCGAAAGTAGAGGGGAGATCTCGCAGGGCTTCGCCTTAAGCCGGAGCGAGTATGGTGGAGTAAGAGAGGGCCTTGGCGATCTATGGAATAGAGGGCACCAAGGAGGGGTGGTGTAGCCGGTGGCTAGGGCTTGGGGAAGCCCTAACTCGACGACTTGGAGGAGCCCTAGGCGGCGGCTGCACTTGGGTGGAGGCGCCAGAAGCTAGGGTTTTGGGTGTGAGGGGTAGGGGCGCCATACCCCTTCTTATATAGGTGGGAGGGAGGCGGTTGGGAGGAGGGAGTCCTCCTCCAACTCCTCCTCCTTAGCCGGCAGGTGGAGGGAGTAGGACTTCCTCCCTAAGTAGGTTTCCTACTCTCCCTCCACCAAGCAAACTTCAGATTTGACTTTTCAAATTGGCGTTTGACTGTCAAACTTGGATTTGATTTCTCTCATCACATTGCCCAGGCAAGTGACCTAGTACATGATGCAACCATTCCACATTGTCATGACACATCCATGTACCCTTCCCCTCCGGAGTGCCGGACCTTCTAGACCCTTCTAGAACATTCCTGGTGAAAACACCGGAAACATTTCCGAACTCCAAAACAGGACTTTCCTTATGTGAATCTTATTCTCCAGACCATTCCGGATCTCCTCGTGATATCCTGAATCCCATCCGAGTCTCTGAACAACATTCAGTCTCTTACTCATCATTCCATAACTAATCAACAACATCGAATCCTTAAGTGTGTCTCCCTACGGTTCGTGAATTATGCGGACATGATCGAGACACTTCTCCAATCAATAACCAATAGAGGAATCTGGAAATTCATATGGCTCCCACATATTTCTACGATTACTTTGCGATCGAATGAACCATTTACATACGATACCAATTTCCCTTTGTCTCATGATAGTTTACTTATCCGAGGTTTTGATCGTCGGTATCTCTGCATACCTAGTTCAACCTCGTTACTGATAAGTACTCTCTTCTCGTTCCCGCGGTATGTGATCCCTTCTGAGCCAGTCACATGCTTGCAAGCTAATTGGATGACATTCCACCGAGAGGGCCCAGAGTATATCTATCCGTCATATGGATGGACAAATCCCACTCTTGATCCATGTGCCTCAACCCATACTTTCCGAACACTCAATGCCACCTTTATAGCCACCCAGTTACGGTGTGGTATTTGATGTCATCAAAGCATCCTTCTGGTGATGGTGATTAACATGATCTCATGGTCGAAGGAATTAGGTTACTATGTATCAGAAAGCATATATCAAATGAACTATATTAAATGACTTGATCTTTATGCTACGCTTAACTATAGGAGTATGTCCATCACATCATTCTCCTAATGATATGACCATGTTGTTAATAACAACTTCTATGTTCATGATCAGGAAACCATGATCATATATTAACCAACAAGCTAGTTTAACAAGAGGCTTTACTAGGGACTCTTTTATGTTTACAGATCACACAAGTATTAATGTTTCCGATTAATACAATTATAGCATGGTATGTAAACATTTATCATAAGCATGAAGATATGATAACAACCACTTTATTATTGCCTCTTGGGCATATCTCCAACAGTCTCCCACTTGCACTAGAGTCAATAATCTAGTTTCAAACCTTTGTGTATTCAACACCTATGGTTTTCCGGTGTTGTATGTACACGATTGCTAGTGGTCAACTGATCTCCGGATCTGACACTTCCAGGTCCGTGTGTAATTTCATGTCTTTGCGTCTCTACGCATCACTCATTCTCTAATGAGATGACTTTGTATAAATTTGGTCCTTTGGTGAGACCTTTAGTTCTTTGGGGTTAAAACATGTTGATTATATTGTCATACAATATATCTTCATAGTATTATCCCGATGTGAACTACACCTAGTTTGATAACAAACTACTTGACACAAATGCCCTCTTTAGCTGCTATTATAGCAGTCATATACTTAGCCTTTTGTTGTAGTATTTGTCACAATGTCTTAACTTTGGAACTCATCCAAATTCATTATGGAACTCACTTTCCATCATATTGTGCCACCCTTAGTTTAGATTGAGATAAACTTAATTTGTACTTTGTGACAAAAATAGTATCAATGTAGCACTTTTACAATGAACTAACCATCTATTTGTCACTTCTACAAAATAATATACTCTTAGTTCTTCCAAAAGATCATAAGAATATCCTTACTATCGTCCAATGATCATCTTATGAATCATTCTGGTATATGCTCATAACATTTAGAGCATAGGACATATCTGGATCTGTACATATCACAGTATGATTGATATAAATACTCTTTGTGATTTCATACATCAAGTATCAATCTATACTTGAATCTTTGTTCCACTTACCAAGTGTCAATACACTTGAATATATCATCAATATTGAACTCATTCAATCCTTTCTGTGTGACAAGAACCTTTCTTGTAGTTTCTATATTGAACTCATTCAATACATCATCTATGTACTTTCGGCACAACCATATTAGCGTCTATTGATGCCAAATATTTGGGTTTTGCCTAAGTCTTTCATCGGGATGAAATTATTAATATGTGTTAATAAAAGATACATCATTTCCAATCAACAATATGTCTTCCACATAATGTATTAGAAACATGTCTTAGCGCTCCCACTTAATTTCTTGCAAATGCAAGCATCTTCATTGTCTCCGATGAAATTAAACTCTTTTAACAGTTTCATCATAGTGAAGATTCCAACTCCGCGATGCTTACTTCAACCATTGTAGTTTGCATATGTTTTTAGCATCCTTTGAATTAACAAAACCCTTTGGACCGTGTTATGCACACGTCGTCGGTAACAATTCTATTAAAAGAACTTGTTTTGTTTATTCTACTACCACATAACAAAATTATATATAGTGGTTGCTACATTAATCCGTCTAGACTAAATATCGCTATGAAAGATAAAATCTTGTCATATACAACCTTTGAACATTGTTGTGAACTCTTTCCCAACATGTCGACTATTTCATAGATGTGAAACATCCATGTCTATTTCTTTATAGATCCAAACACGACTGTAAGGTCTTACACCTTTATCGAGGGTCCTTCAAGTTCAAAGCTTGATTTCTCGTTTATGGAACTATCACGGATTTTATGGCTTTAAGTCATTTTACGGAGTCAGGGCCCATCATCGCTTCTTTGCATGTAGTCCGTTCATTATTCTCAAATAATGATTCAACTCTCAAATCTTGGTATTTGATTGTTTACCCGACCTACTTAGTTCAATAGAAACTTTGACCTTCGTAACCACAACCTTTGAGGCACGTGAGCCATGAGCATTGTTGCTGCCTCCGGAACACTTTTCGGCGCTGCGCAACTTCGCACATATAGCTAAGGTTCTTTCAACCTTATCAAAGTTCTATTGTCCTCCCACTTATCTTTTCACGAAAAATTCCTTCTCAAAGAAACTTGACGTTCTAAGTGACAAACACTTTTGTCTCCGATGTTATGGAGGAATACTTAACAGTTATTCGAAATAACATACAAAGACAGGTTCATCGGACTTTGGTTGCAAACATCTTTCTTATGCATAGGATACCAATGTTTTAGAAAGGACAACTTGGGTTTAATCCCAAACCATAACTTTATATGGTGTCATTCAATGGATTATGATGGAGCTCTTTTTAGTGGAAAACGGTAGTCTCTAAAGCTTTTAATCTTTAAAATATAATGGCAGTTTTATGAATTACACCTTTGATCTTACCATGTCAAACAAGGTTTAATTACATATCTCGAACGCTCCATACTCTTATGGTGTTTCGGGAAATGCAAATCCACGGAACGATTCCTTAAATCTTAGGTATTATGCTAAACTTGTAACTCAAATATCTTCCTTTATGATCTTATCATAAACTATTTATATTCTTTTTACAATGATTTTGCACTTCATCTTGAAAGTCTTTGAACTTTTTAAATGTTTCATACTTCATCCTTATTAAGTAAATATTCATATATTCACTCAAATTTTCGGAGAAAGCATATGAAGTTGAAATCCATCGCTCTTGACTACACATAATGGACTTCATACAACAATATGTACAAGTTCCAATAAGCTAGTCATTCGTTCCCTTTTGGCCTATGAACGAAGTTTTAATTATCTCTAGGAAAGTTTCACAAGTGTCATTTGATCAAAAATCAAAAGACTCCAAAATTCCATCCACATGGAGTTTCTTCATGTTTTCTTTCCAATATAATTTAAACGGCGATGTCACTTCCTAAGTGATCTTTCAATCAATTTGTCTTTTAACATTTTTAGCACTTGTTTTATGGATGTGATTTCTCCAACGAGATTTCTAAATCATCCATCTTTTATGGATTACGGCAATTATTTGAACAACCCTTTTGTTCTCATAACACCTGATAAAACAAATCTTAAAGGCAATCTTTGATGTTTAACGAGCAACACAATAACACTTTATTTGTTCTCAATGAACATAATCACATATTCTTTTGCTAGTTACTTAGGCCATTGTAGTTCATGAATTCTGTTGTTTCGTATGACGATTTATACCAACAAATTTAGTATTCAATACTTAAGAACCACGTTATTTAACAAGCAATGAATACAACCATAGCTCGTATATCCTCTATATACCTAAACTGAACAATTCTAGTTTTTTCTTTTCTGCCATATATTTATAAGATTCTCTTTCATTATTTTCTTTTTCTGTTTGAAAGAATCTATCAACATCAATAGTGGAGCCATATATATGACACATAGTCCAAAGCGTGTATAGTTAAATACCAATGTCTTTGGACTTGCACTTTGAAGTAGATCACCATCATCAAATGTTTGGTGTTCTTTCAAATTCCTTTATTTAGTAATCTCTTGGTGTAGTAAACATTTTACCTACACCAAATATTCACCATTATCATGGAATTATTCATGATCAAGCTACTTTAGCTTATAACAGAATCGCGAGTATAATGTTGCTCTCCAAAACCTTTTGAAGGATTAGGACAACTAGTGTCTCCAACCTTTTGTAAATTCTCATCAAATATGAGAACATAAACTTTGCCATATTATAATCTATCATGTTTTAACCAAAACATCATTTCAGATATCACAATATCTTCCATACATGATGGTTTCTGAAACAACTCTTTCAACTCCTAGATTACCTTGATATTGAAACTATCTTTCGAATATCAAGAATCATGGAGATAAACATGATACTCATATACTAACACTGGAATTGTTACTCTTGTTTTAATACCAACAATTAAACTTCACGGAGTAATCGAAACTTACTAAAAGTTTGCAATGGGACTTTTAAACTTTAGATTAACACTTCAAAACAATATGATACCAGTTCGTAAAGTAACTAACCAAAATTCTATAGTTCTATCATATCAATTATAACTAAGCGCAAGGTGGTAAACGGATGTCAATGACTACAACAACTATGCAAATTCACTTCGATTTAATTTATCATAAATACTGTTCAACTTTTAATCATATTGCTGTTGAACTCCCACTCAAAACAATATCCCTCACATTGTTTTAGTGATCACACGAACCAAATTACCACATCAAAACCGATCATCACGAGAGTTGATGTAGCTTCAATGGCGAACAATCAACATGTTCATCATATCTACTATATGACTCATGCTTTACCTTTCGGTGATCCATGTTCCGAGACCATGTCTGTACATGCTAGGCTCGTCAAGATCAAACCTTAGCTTCCGCATGAGAAAATCTGGCTTGCTCACATTGTATACACTCGCAGAATCTAACACACCCGATCATCACGTGATGCTTCGAAACAACGAGCTTTAGCAACGGTGCTTACTAAGGATGAACACTTTAAAACTTGAAATTGTGTGCTTGAGGGATCATCTTATAATGCTACCGTCGTGAACTAAGCAATACAAGATGCATAAAAGGATTAACATCACATGCAATTCATAATATGTGATATGATATGGCCTTTCTTCTTGTGCTTCCGATCTCCATCTTCAAGCACGAACATGATCTCCATCATCACCGGTGTGGCGTCAAGGTCAATGGCGTCGTTTCATGGTTGTCATCCATCAGCATCAACTATTACAACTATTTTGAATAGACACGCAGGTCTTGACGGAATTAAAAGACAACCATATGTCTCCTGCCGGTTGCCAACTTACAATAAGGAACATTGCATACATCATATATAATCACAATCATAGCCATATCACATCACAGCACACCCCTGCAAAACAAAGTTAGACTCCTCTAATTTTCTTTGCATGTTTTACATGGTTTGGGGTTTTCAATAAGTGTCGTTATAACTTACGAACAAGAACCACAACGTTGATACTAGTATTGTCAATCACCCGCTGTAAATTGAATCTTAACTATGTTGGGAGAAACAGGCACCCGCAAAGCCACTTATGCAATACAAGTTGCATGTCAAGCATGGAGCAAGTCTCATGAACAATGTCATGTAAGGTTAGCCCGGGCCGCTTCATCCCACCGTCCCGCAAGATGCAAAGTACACAAGAAGCAATCGACAACAAAAGCATCAACTCCCACAATGACCATTGTTTTCTACTCGTGCAACAGATCTACATATATACACGACTCTGATACCACTGAAGGGGTTCGTAGCATGGAAAACAAAAAATTTCTATCACATGAACACACACAAGCCAAGATCTATCTACTAGATTGCAGCAACGAGTCGATAGAGTACTAACCCTCAAAGATCCAAAGCGGTTAACGCGAGCAGATTCTCGTGGATGATGTAGTCGTACACTTCCGATCTCAAGATCGCGTAGAAGATCCTTCCGGCGCTGCGTTCCGGTAGCACTCCCGCAGTCGGTCACACATTCGGTACTCGATGAAGACATTCCTCTCCCTTGTTCCAGCAGGCAGCGGAGGTTGTAGCACTCTCCTCGTGGTTTCGGCAGCACGACAGCGTGGTGTCGAAAGTAGAGGGGAGATCTTGCAGGGCTTTGCCTTAAGCCGGAGCGAGTATGGTGGAGTAAGAGAGGGCCTTGGCGATCTAAGAAATAGAGGGCACCAAGGGGGGGTGGTGTAGCCGGCGTCTAGGGCTTGGGGAAGCCCTAACTCGGCGACTTGGAGGAGCCCTAGGCGGCGGCTGCACTTGGGTGGAGGCGCCAGGAGCTAGGGTTTTGGGTGTGAGGGGTAGGGGCGCCCTACCCCTCCTTATATAGGTGGGAGGGAGGAGGTTGGGAGGAGGGAGTCCTCCTCCAACTCCTCCTTGGCCGGCCGGTGGAGGGAGTAGGACTTCCTCCCTAAGTAGGTTTCCTACTCTCCCTCCACCAAGCAAACTTCAGATTTGACTTTTCAAATTGGCGTTTGACTTTCAAACTTGGATTTGATTTCTCTCATCATATTGCCCAGACAAGTGACCTAGTACATGATGCAACCAGTCCACATTGTCATGACACATCCATGTACCCTTCCCCTCCGGAGTGCCGGACCTTCCAGAACCTTCTAGAACATTCCTGGTGAAAACACCGGAATCATTTCCGAACTCGGAAACAGGACTTTCCTTATATGAATCTTATTCTACGGACCATTCCGGATCTCCTCGTGATATACTGGATCCCATCCGAGACTCCGATAAAACATTCGGTCTCTTACTCATCATTCCATAACTACTCAACAACATCGAATCCTTAAGTGTGTCTCCCTACGGTTCGTGAATTATGCGGACATGATCGAGACACTTCTCCAATCAATAACCAATAGAGGAATCTGGAAATTCATATGGATCCCACATATTTCTACGATTACTTTGCGATCGAATGAACCATTTACATACGATACCAATTTCCCTTTGTCTCACGATAGTTTACTTATCCGAGGTTTTGATCGTCGGTATCTCTGCATACCTAGTTCAACCTCGTTACTGATAAGTAACTCTCTTCGTGTTCCCGCGGTATGTGATCCCTTGTGAGCCAGTCACATGCTTGCAAGCTAATTGGATGACATTCCACCGAGAGGGCCCAGAGTATATCTATCCGTCATATGGATGGACAAATCCCACTCTTGATCCATGTGCCTCAACCCATACTTTCCGAACACTCAATGCCACCTTTATAGCCATCCAGTTACGGTGTGGTGTTTGATGTCATCAAAGCATCCTTCCGGTGATGGTGATTAACATGATCTCATGGTCGAAGGAATTAGGTTACTATGTATCAGAAAGCATATAGCAAATGAACTATATTAAATGACTTGATCTTTATGCTACGCTTAAGTATAGGAGTATGTCCATCACATCATTCTCCTAATGATATGACCATGTTGTTAATAACAACTTCTATGTTCATGATCAGGAAACCATGATCATATATTAACCAACACGCTAGTTTAACCAGAGGCTTTACTAGGTACTCTTTTATGTTTACAAATCACACAAGTATTAATGTTTCCGATTAATACAATTATAGCATGGTATGTAAACATTTATCATAAGCATGAAGATATGATAACAACCACTTTATTCTTGCCTCTTGGGCATATCTCCAAGACCTAATACCCGATACAAGTTTGAGGGCATGACTGAAACCACGCCATTTTGTGTTTGATGGCCGTTTTCACGAGATATTGCCCACAGTTTTGGCATTCCAACAACCATTTATAACAAACGTAAGCCCCGATAAATGTTTGAAATTTATGACCACAAACTCGTTTATTCGTGCTTTACGGCCGATTTCATGACCTATTGCCCGGGGTTTCAACACGATTTACAACAACTCTAAGACCCGATACATGTTTGAGGGAATGCCCCAAAACTCGTCGTTTTTGCGTTTTATGGCCGTCTGCATGAGCTATTGCCTAGAGTTTTGGGGTTCCAAGGGCTATTTATAACGAACGTAAGCCCCGGTAAATGTTTGAAATTTATGACCACAAACTCGTTTTTCGTGCTTTTTGGCCATTTTCATGAGCTATTTCCCAAAGTTTTAGGGGTTTCAGGGTGATTTACAATGACCCTAAGACTCGATACATGTTTCAGGTAATGCCCAAAAACTTGCCGTTTTCATGAGCTATTGCCCACAATTTTTGGGTTTCAGGGTGATTTACAACGAGCGTAATACCTGATACATGTTTGAGGGAATGACTAAAAACTTGCCATATTCGTGTTTTATGGCCTTTTTATCAGCTACTGCCCACAGTTTTGGGATTTAATCACGATTTACAACAAGCGCGAATACCCGATACATGTTTGAGGGCATGACCAAAAACTTGTTTTTATTTTTTTGGCAGTTTTCATGAGCTATTGCCAACAGTTTTGGGGATCAAAATGCCATTTATAATGACTGTATGACCCGATACATATTTGAACTTTATGACCGCAAATTCGTTTTTTCATGCTTTATGGCCGTTTTCATGAGTTATTGCCCACAGTTTTGGGAGTTTCAGGGCGATTTACAACGACCCTAAGACCCGATACATGTTTAAGGGCATGACCAAAAACTCGTCGTTTTCGTGTTTTGTGGTCGTTTTCATGAGCTATTGCCCACAGTTTTGGGGTTCCATGGGCCATTTATAATGAACATAACCCCCGATAAATGTTTGAAATTTATGACCACAAACTTGTTTTTTTCGTGCTTCATGACCGTTTTCATGAGCTATTGCCCATAGTTTTGGGGTTTTAGGGCGATTTACAATGACCCTAAGGCTCGATACAAGTTTGAGGGCATGACTGAAACCTCGCCATTTTTGTGTTTTATGGCTGTTTTCATGAGCTATTGCCCACAGTTTTGGTGTTCCAACAACCATTTATAACAAACATAAGCCCCGATAAGTGTTTGAAATTTATGACCACAAACTCGTTTTTTCGTGCTTTATGGCCGATTTCATGATCTATTGCCCACAATTTTAGGGGTTTCAGCGCGACTTACAACGTCCCTAAGACACGATACATGTTGAGGTTATAACCAAAAACTCGTCGTTTTGGCGTTTTGTGGCCGTTTTTATGACCTATTGCCCACAATTTTGGGGTTCGATAGGCCATTTGTAACGAACATAAGCCCCGATAAATGTTTGAAATTTATGACCATAGGCTCGTTTTTCGTGCTTCTTGGTCGTTTTCATGAGTAATTGCCCACGATTTTTGGGGGTTTCAAGGCGATTAACAACGAGCCTAATACCTAATACATATTTGAGGGCATGACCCAAAATCGTCGTTTTGGTGTTTTATGGCCGGTTTCATTAACTATTGCCCATAATTTTGGGGTTCCAAGGGCCATTCATTACGAACGTAAGCCCCGTTAAATGTTTCAAATTTATGACCATAGGCTCGTTTTTTCGTGCTTCTTGGTCATTATCATGAGTTATTGACCACGGTTTTTGGGGATTTCAAGGTGATTAACAATGAGCATAAGACGTAATACATGTTTGAGGGCATGACCCAAAATCGTCATTTTCGTGTTTTATGGCCGTTTTCATTAGCTATTGCCCATAATTTTGGGGTTCCGAGAGCTATTTATAACGACCATAAGACCCGATACATTTTTGAAATTTATGACCACAAAATCGTATTTTTTCGTGCTTTCTTAATGTTTTCAAGAGCTATTTCCCACCTTTTTGGGTTGCAAGGGCCGTTTATTACGACCATAAGACATGATACATTTTTGAAACTTATGACCGCAAACTTGTTTTTCGTGCTTTATGGTTGTTTTCATGAGCTATTGCCCACACTTTTGGGGTTTTCAGGGTGATTTACAACGACCCTAAGACCCGATACGTGTTTGAGGGCATGACCAAAAACTCGCCGTTTTCGTGTTTTATGGTCATTTTCGTGAGGTATTGCCCATACTTTTGGGGTTCCAAGGGCCATTTATAACGAACGTAAGCCACGATAAATGTATGAAATTTATGGCCACAAACTCATTTTTTCATGCTTTTTGGTTATTTTCATGAGCTATTGCGCACAGTTTTAGAGGTTTTAGGGTGATTTACAACGACCCTAAGACCCGATACATGTTTGAGGGAATGACCAAAAACTTGCCGTTGTCGTGTTTTATGGTCGTTTTCATGAGCTATTGCCCACAGTTTTGGGGTTTCTGGACGATTTACAAAAAGCGTAATAGCTGATACATGTTTGAGGGAATGATCAAAAACTCGCCATTTTCATGTTTTATGGCTGTTTTCAGGAGCTATGGGGTGGCCTCCTCAGGCACACCCTCGGCCTCCCTCTTCGCCTATAAGTAGCCCCTTGACTTAAAAACTCAGGGGGTTCGATGTTTTTCCAGAAAGAGTTCCGCTGCCCCGCCACCACTAGAAACCGCGATTCGTAACTAGAAACTCGGTTCTGGCGCCCTGCCGGGACGGGGAATTTGGAGAGGATCATCGCCATCATCATCACCAACGCCTCTCCATCAACCATCATGTTCCCCCATCCATGAGTGAGTAATCCCCCACTATAGGCTATGGGGATGGTAGGGATTGGATGAGTTCTATTATGTAATCGAATAAGATTGTTAGGGCATGGTGCCTAGTATCTCTATTAGTTCTATTTGATATTGTTGCAACTTGTTGTGCTTAATGCTTGTCACTAGGGCCCGAGTGCCATGATCTCAAATCTGAACTTATTTTCGATTCATGATGATAGTATTATTTGTGGTCTTATCTCCAAGTTGTGTACACATATTATTATCCGGAACCAAAGGCCCCGAAGTGACAGAAATTGGGACAACCTGAGGGGATGGTTGTAGTATGAGGATCACATGTGTTCATGGAGTGTTAATGCTTTGCTCCGGTGCTCTATTAAAAGGAATGCCTTAATTACCAGTAGATTCCCTTGAGGCCCCACCGCAACGGGCTGACAGGATAAAAGATGTTATGCAAGTTCTCATTAGGAGCATGTATGACTATATATGGGACACATGCCTAGGATTGTTTAGTACTTGGATGCTTTATCTTATTTATCTACAATTGCCCTAGATCTTGAAGTTACATGAATAGACTTGTCCATGCAACGCCCGTCCATCCATCCCTATGCCTACCGCACTCATATCCTACTGTTTGCTACTATTGTTACTACTGACTTTGTTTTACTGCTACTGTTACTTTGCTATTGCTACTTCAAAACTGTTGCTACTGATAAACTACTGTGAGCAAAAACTATTTTCAGGTGCAGCTGAATTGACAACTCAGTTGTTAAGGCTTATAAGTATTCTTTGGCTCCCCGTATGTCGAATCAATAAATTGGGTTATACTACCCTCGAATACTGTTGTGATTCCCTATACTTGTGGGTCATCAGACACGACAACGTATCAAAGCACTGTGGGCAACATAAGATATTTGGTGCATACCCGAGCGGACTTGGCATATTTATTCGGGATCGTCAGTCGTTCATGGAGAACCCCACGACCGAACACATGAGCTTCGTAAAGCAAGTTTTGCGCTATGTGAAAGGCACTATCAATAATGGTTGCACGTGTTTATTCAGACAGCGACATGGCAGGTGATGTTGATGATCGAATGAGCACACCGGGCATGGTATTACACCTAGTTCCCATCTTATTAGCTGGAATTCCATAAGAAAAAGGTCGTGGCACTGTCTTCGGTTGAGGTCGAGTACATAGCGGCGAGCACTACCGCTCGTCAAGGTGCTTATCTTGCAAAGAAGGAGTTGCATAAGGTGTCAGTAAAGATCGAAAACCAAACTGCACTCTCATTGTTTAAAAACCCGATTCATCACGAGAGGAGCAAGCACATAGAAAACCGATTCCACTACATGCCGAAGCACATTGAGGAGGGAATGATCGAGGTTGTGAACACCAACAATCAGCTTGCCAACATTCTTACCAAGTCCCTGGGAAGACATGAGTTCATCGAGATGAGGAAAAGTCAAAGTGCAATAAGTGAAGCAAGGCAACCAGGTTAAGGAGGTGAATGTTGATGTTAACATGGTTGTTGCGGTCCGTGTTGGAGCAGGTATACGATCAAAATATGAGTCCTAGTAGAAGTAGGATTCGTAGACCTATTCTAATATCCAAGTCCCTCAGTGAACGTGTATAAAACAACCAATAGGGCTGACCTTTAACAACGATATACATGCATATGGCAATCCAAAATCATGAACCAATAGGGCTGAACTTTAACAACGATATACATGCATATGGCAATCCAAAATCATTTTCCGTCTGTATATTTCCGTCCAGTTCACACAGTTCATCCAGAGCTAACTAGTTAGCTCCATCCAGCAACAACCTAAACGTTAGAAACCAACAATATCCAGATTTTTTGAACTTTTTTCATAGTGAAGTTTGATTTTTTTATGTGAATTTGAAATGTTTTTCCTATGATAATGAGTTTATTTTTTATAAATAAGAACAAATATCATTTCTGAAGATGAACATAATTTGTTGCACACGGAAAATTATGTATGAAGACGGATCATCTTTTCGACACTACAGGAATAGGAAGCTAGGCCGAGGGCTGGGAGCTATGCCGACGGCCAAACGTCGGAGCCGTTAGCGTAGCCATCGTCCAGTCCAGCTTCTCTCCACGGCCGTCGGCGTAGAATTGTCCTCGGCGTATCCTATGCTATGCTGATGGCTGCCCTCGGCGTAGCCTACGCCGACGGCTGTTCTCGGCGTAGCTATTTTTCCTTTTATCTTATTAAACTTTGAAAAATCATAACTAAATCATTCTAATTCGTAAAAATACAAATAATATATCAAAATTTGCAGAAAAATAAGATCTATCTATCAACAATCAAATATTACATATTTATAAAAAAATTAAGTGAAACATAAAACATTATATATAGTTTAAAACGGGCATAAGAAATTCAAAAACGATCGAAACAATGTGAAACCTTCGCGTGGTATCATATTATATGACATAGTTACAAGGAAAAATATCAAACTTGGTATATTGATTATGTCTGAAAAAACCATCACAAAATGACCTATCTCATTCGAGATTTCTTGGCTTTCAGGCCAAATGATCAATGTTATGGCTAGAATTAAAGGCATAGTTTGTGATAATGTGCCCATATTGTGTATACATGTGAATCATGGGATAGCGAACAATGTTGCAGGAGGAAGTTTTCCTTTTCGTCACACCAAAAAGCCATTTTTCATTTTTCGAGCACAAAAACGGAAGGTTTTGTAAAGCAACCACCAAATGGCTAATTTAAAATACTACCACCACATTTTACAAAAATACTAGCCCACCTTATGTGGACAATGTCCCAACAGGGGATCCGAAACCTTTCTGTCCACCCCTGGTGAAAAAGATAAATTCCTGCCGAATCGGCGGGAAGTGTGTCAGATATGAACTAGAGGTACATGATCTGATACTCATGTTTTTTACAAAAATCATTTTTATATTCACGATATTCTATTTAATCAAAGATCCAATGCAAGTTTAGCGAGGCGCGGCCCCGGTCTAAGAATCTTCATGCCCGCCGTTCGACAAAGTTTGACGATAGTTTAAAACGAGCATAAAAAATTCAAAAACGATCGAAACAATGCGAAACCTTCGCGTGGTGTCATATTATGTGACATAGTTACAAGAAAAAATATCAAACTTGGTATATTGATTATGTCTGAAAAAAACCTTCACAAAATGACCTATCTCATTCGAGGTTTCTTGGCTTCGGGTCAAATGACCAATATTATGGCTACAATCAAGGCATAGTTTGTGATAATATGCTCATATTGTGCATAGATGTGTATCATGGGATGGCGAACAATGTTGTAGGAGGAAGTTTTCCTTTTCATCGTACCAAAAAGCCATTTATCATTTCCTGAGCACAAAAAATAAACGATTTTGTGAAGCGACCACCAAATGGCTAATTCAAAATACTACCACCACATTTTACAAAAATACTAAACCACCTTATATGAACAATGTCCCAACAGGGAGATCCGAAACCTTTCCGTCCACCCGTGGTGAAAAAGATAAATTCCTACCGAATCGGCAGGAAGTGGGTTAGATATGAACAACATGTACATGATCCGATGCTCATGTGTTTTTACAAAAGTCATTTTAGGTTCACAATATGCTATTTTATCAAAGATCCAATGCAAGTTTAGCGAGGCTCAGCCCCGAGCTAAAAATCTTTATGCCCACCATTCGACAAAGTTTGATGATAGTTTAAAGCGGGCATAAAAAAAATTTAAAAACGATCGAAGCAATGCGAAACCTTTGCGTGGTATCATATTATGTGACATAGTAACAAGTAAAAATATCAAACTTGGTATATTAATTATGTCTGAAAAAACCTTCACAAATTGACCTATCTCATTCGAGGTTTCTTGGCTTTCGGGTCAAATGACCAATGTTATGGCTACAATTAAGGCATAGTTTGTGATAATGTGTCCATATTATGCATACATGTGCATCATAGGATGGCGACCAATGTTGCAGGATGAAGTTTTCCTTTTCGTTGCACCAAAAAGCCATTTTTTATTTTCCGAGCACAAAAAACGGACGATTTTGTGAAGCAACCACCAAATGACTAATTCAAAATGCTACCACCATATTTTACAAAAATACTAGACCACCTTATATGGACAATGTACCAACAGGGTATCTAAAACCTATCCGTCCACCCCTGGTGGAAAAGATAAATTCTGCTGAATCGGTAGGAAGTAGGTCAGATATGAACTACAGGTACATGATCCGGTGCTCATGTTTTTTTTAAAAAATCATTTTTAGGTTCATAATATGCTATTTTATCAAAGATCCAATGCAAATTTTTATTTTTGTCGCACCAAAAAGCCATTTTTCATTTTCCGAGCGCAAAAAAGAGGGATTTTTCGAAGCAACCACCAAATAGCTAATTCAAAAACGGGGAGTTTGTGATTAGTTCATATGGATCTCATATTTAGATTGCTTTTATTTTTGTGATCAATTTAGACATATTATTTATCAAATTCCGATTTCCGGATTTAAAGATATTAATTATTCCATATTAAATAGAAAAATACAAAAAAGTAAAATTATTATATTTTTATGTGAATTCAATAGTATTTTTATTTGAATCACTAATACTTTTACTTATTCATTGTTGTTTACTTAAATAAGTGTTTTGTTTCAAAAAATAAAAACATGTGACATAATGATATAAGAGTTAATATGATTGATATCATAGTATTGATAACTAGGTACAAATTGCTTTGCGGAAACTGATTCAGAAAGAACTGAGAAGTTAAGCGTGCTGGAGCTGGAGTAGTGCTAGGATCGGTGACCGAGCCGGAAGTTTATTAAAGACTGCAATTTGATTAAAGATTAAATGTAATTAGTGTTAAAAATGTTCCGGGTAAGAGATTAACGATTTAAACAAGTCAAAGATTTTAAAACGTTGAGAAAAAAATGAAAATTTTCTTTTAGATTTTTTACAACCTACCGTTATTATGCCGACGGGGCTATGCCGAGGGCAAGGCTGTCGGCGTAGCATACGCCGATGGCTAGAACTACGCCGACAGGCAAAAATGCCTTCGCCGAGGGAGACCTTTGCCGAGGAGGCTACGCCGAGAGCAGCCGTCGGCGTAGAATACACCGAGGGCATTTTGGCCTACGCCGATGGCTTCCGTTCCTTTAGTGCGAAGAAGAGTTTTTTTTGTTAAACAATAGAACGTTTTGTAAACGGAGAAAGATGGAAAGAAAGGCCCAAATTACGTTTTGTTGGGCCGTTGTTTGCATACATACATCTTGACCTGGAGATTTATTAGCAGCCTGTACGTTCACGATCTAGTCTCGGGATCGCCTACATCTGGAATTGTGGATCCCTAGCTTGTACCCCGTCGAGACCGCCGGTAGCTGCCCTCGCATATGGTATGGAACCTGCTGCTAGTGCTGACAGGGAGGAGGAACTCGCTGGAGCTAGCGCCGAGAAGAAGGTCGGCGATGGCCCGAAGGCTCTGGTGACTGCTTGCTGCGTCTGCATGGAGCCGTGGTCAACCTCCGAGGACGACGCACACCGTATGTGGTAAGTGCTCCACCATATATATACACAACCGATAGATAGATCGATAGATAGATAGATTCTCTTAATGATATATCGATGATACTATCCATGCAGTTGCATCGCTTACTGCGGGCATGTG
Organism: Avena insularis; assembly: GCA_023614405.1. Lineage (NCBI taxonomy): Eukaryota > Viridiplantae > Streptophyta > Magnoliopsida > Poales > Poaceae > Avena > Avena insularis. The sequence goes on from CM042695.1 coordinate 394,411,924, forward strand.
TACGGCAGATCGTGCTTGGAGACCATACTCCGCCCCTGCCAAGGCAGACGAGCTAAGGTAATTACTCATATATATTTTCTCGTCCGTCTGGAAAAGGATGTTTAATTTTTTAAAAGATGGATGTATTTATATATTAAATAGTGTTTGTAATTCAGCAAATCTACGATATCCTTTTCAGTACGGAGAAAATAGATTTAACCAGCTTGGCTACTTAATTATTTGCATGTTATTAATTGACATTTTGATCTACTCAGTGCCCGCAGTGCACCAAAAAATTCGAGCGTAGGCAAGTCATCGATCTCTACGTGACGGAATATCCTTGGGACGACTGCTGGCATAGTAAGGTCTGGTTTCTTTTCACCTCCAACATATATCAACGATGCAACAAGTCAGCATATATCTCGTTAGTAGCTGGATTTGTTGGACCAATCTATGTTGACATGCACTACAAGTCAGCATATATAGAGATGGACTGTGGTGATTCTCTTTTTCCTTCTATTAAAACAACAAAGTAACCAGCTAGTGGGAGCGGCGCCTTGTTTATGTGTGTGTCCGCCTCGCCACCTGTTTGGCGTTGGTCTTGGTTTTCAGTGCCTCTTGCAATGTGTGTGTTGGTTTATGGTGAACTTGTTTCCGTTGGCTTGTACTGGATTTTGCATGGATGTTGCTTTATTTAAAAAACTGGACGTATGCCTGTTTCGGATGAAACAACAAAGTAAGCAGCTAGCTTGTAGAGGTGATTGCACTCGTGCAAAATCTGATTGTCGATTTGTTGCACCTATTATATATCTTGGTTATATATACTTCCTCCTTCACGGTTTGCAGGACGTTCTACAAAAATCTCACGTACCTAGGCGTGCACGTATTGACTGAAAATTAGGCCTATTAGTGAGCGGTTAACGCGCATGCATTGGTGGGAGGCTCTTGCATGCATAGAAAAGTGGGAGGAAAGGTGTCATATTAATTAACAATTAATTCTTATGCGCCTAAAAACGTTGCAGTTTTGAAAAAACCCAAATTTGATTAGACGCCCTGCAAACCGTGAAGGAGGTAGTAGTACTATTTCGTCATCAATGCTGATAGGAGTAATGTTTTCACTCATGCTTTATTTGCCTTTTCCACAGATTAAGATCTTTGTCGAGGTCCTTAAAGGCAAGACCATCACTCTAGACGTCGGGATTTTAGACACAGTTGACAGTGTGAAAGCAAAGATTCATGAAAAGGAGGGTGTCCCTATACACCTCCAGCGTCTCAGATTCTCCGCTCACGGTCTGCAGGATGGACACACCTTAGGTGAATACAACATCCAAGAGGGTTCTACCCTTCTTCTCATATTGCAGCTGCAGATTCTAGTGGAGACCCTTCTTCCAGCTGGTAAAACTATCCCTCTCAAGGTCTATTCGTACTATACGATCGAGCATGTCAAGAGAGAGATGTGTCTGGAGAAGCACGAGCATCATGACGTTTATATGTTTGACGGGAAGCATCTACACGGCAGCGTTTCATTGGCTGATTATGGCATCGAGGAAGGATCTACTCTGGTACGGGCCAAACCATGTGTCGAAGAAAAGATGAAAATATTTCTTATCGAAACGTTTACAGGCAAGACCATCACTCTCGAGGTTGCAACCGTAGATACCACTATCGGCGATGTTAAGGAGAAGATTCAAGATCAAGAACATTTTCCCAAAGACCAACAGTGCCTCATCTTTGCCAATAAACAGTTGGAAGACGTCGGCACCCTGGCGGATCACAACATCCACAAGGAGTCCACCCTTCTCCTTGTAGTTAGCCACCCATGTATGCAAGGTAAAATGACCATCTATATCAGGACGCTGTGGAACAAAACCTACACTCTTGAAGTTGAGAACAATGATACCGTCTATGATGTCATGGTGATGCTCCAAGGTAAGACGTCCATTTTCCCACATGACCAGCGCTTCATCTTTCAAGGCAAGCAGCTGGGACTCGACCGTACCTTGGAAGACTACGAGGTCAAGATGTATTCCACCTTCCATCTCGTGCTCAGAATTGGATAATAAGTAGGTGCCACTTTGTTCTTTTCAGCATGATTGGTTTCTTCATCACGGTCATTCCTCTAGACTATAGGTCTATGGTATACTAGTTGATACCCCGCGCGTTGCAGCGGACATTAGAGATGAGTTTCATGTACTCTGAAAATGGTATGAACAGTATGTGAAAATAATGTTCATTTGCATGTACTGTAATGAAGTGCAAGCATATAATTATTTACATGGGCTATGGTTGTTTGTAAAATAGCCCAAAGGCCTCAAAATAAAATAAGTTAAATATATTTGAAGTTAAAAAGGCATGTGCATCATTAATAGAACAACCATTTTGAAATTGAAGTAACCTGCAAGTATGAAAAGGAAAGACGGAAGTACGAAATAGGAAAGGAAGATGCATGAAGCTTTTTATAGATACACAATGAGAATCCACACCAATTAATAAAAGACATGTATTATTATGTATCCTTCACGTCAGGAACAATGACACATACGTAAATAAAAATATCATAGGGTTTCTCACACGTAGAAGAAGAATGCAAGACATTCCACGGAAATACAGCATATTCGGAAATGCAGCAGTTCGAGACCTTTAGTCATCAGGACATGTCCGGGGGTCTTTAACATCTACCACTGGCTTTTCATCATCCTGACCTTTATTCATTTGAACATGCCCTGGTATCTGCAGTATCAATACATGTTATATTTCAAAGTGAAAGTCATCTGAAATTTTAAATCGTAGGATTAATTTTAGGTGATTAGATGTATGATCTGTAAAGGGTTGCATGAACGTAGCAAATTCCCATGGAAGCGCCAGGGCAGGCAGGTTTGCACCAGGCACCGGTGGAAACGGGGCTATAGGTCCCGGTTGGTACGGGGCTTTAGTCCCGGTTGCCCAACCGGGACGGGGCAATCGGGACTAAAGTCCTAACCTTTAGTCCCGTTTGCCCTACCAACCGGGACAAAAGGGTGCACACGTGGCAGCGGCAGAGGGCGAGGGGGGTGGGGCATCGAACCGGGACTAATAACCTTCTGCCGCGGCAGAGATTTGGCTCATTTCTCTGCCGCGGCAGAGAATTCATTTTGGCACACTATGTTGCCGCGGCAGCATTTTCGCCACTTTTTGTGCCGCGGCAGAGAATTCATTTAGGTTGTTTTATTGTTTATTTAGTGATTTGCACTTATCAATGAAGGAACATTATATTATATCATGAATATCATGACAATATTACATTGAATACACGGATCGAGTTCATGCACTACATACAAAAGTTGCTATTCGATGCTACCGGCCAATTCCTTCAAAGTTGCTATTTTTACAATCCCTATTGTCTATACACAGCCGAATAGTATTCTCTTTTTGGGTCTAGGACTTCTGCATCCAAGAATCCCGCCAATTCCTCCTGAATTGCTCGTACGCGATTCTTTGGCAGAAGACTGTCCCGTAGACGTTCGATCTGATTTAAAAAAGGAGTCAGCCTATATGAATGAAACTAAACACAATTTGATTGTAATTAAAAACTATAGAAATTGTTTACGTACGTGGAGTTGCTCTAAATTTCTGCCCTTCTCATCGCACGTCTGCCGGATGAACTCGCAAACATAGTATCCACATAGATTGTTACCTGGTCCCTGCGTCAGACACTTTGCGAGAACAGAGTTCAATCAAAATAATAATCAAGCATGATAATAACTGTATCAAAACTAGAATCAAAGAGATGCGCGGATATAGCTAGTGGTGCTTACATTTAGTGGTTGAAATGTAAGCTCCTCTTTCCAAACACCCCTAGCCTTGTTGGTGAACCGTTTCCAAGCGCTGCCCGACGTAGAAAACGAATAAAATAAGTTATTAAGTACTTGATATCATAAAATTCACGAACGTTGCCAATATAGTGTCGTAATGATTAGAATTACCGCTGGAGAAGTATCTGCATGTCCTTTCACGTCTCAAGGGGTTTATGTTTCGAGTCCATGACTAGTACACGCCCTTTGTCAAGTTGAATGATTAACAGAATATAGTGGAAGCTGCAAATGCATAACTAATTAATTATATACTTAACATCGAGTAAGCGAAATAGAAAGTGTATACAAGACAATAACACTCACTCGAAGTTGTAAGGAAATAGTATTTCTCTTTTGGTTTCTTGAAACCTTAACGCGTGTACTATATTATCCTCCGTATCCTGGGGGCTTATTTTGAGATTAGCTTCATGAACCCAATATGGGTCAATGAAGCCAATGTCATAGATTTGTCGTCTGCTGCATTCGAGAATCTTCATTCTGCATATTACAGTACTATTATATACATGCAATAAACAAAATAATATAGCTAGAGACTAAATTAATTATAGAATTAGTACTTACAGACAATAGGCACTGATGATCGATTTGTCCAAGGCGTCTTGATTGAATAATTGAAATAGTTCATCAAATTCAATGGATATCATGTCATCCTTTTCTTTCCCATGATGCTTTTTGGTAACCCTCCGCACTATCCAGTTAGCCCCGGCTCTTGTGGCATGCATGTACCAGTTATGCAATCTTCGCATTTTTGTTGGAAGATTGTTTACCTCCTCAGGTTTGACGAGAGGTTTGTCGTACTGGTATTTGTATGCTACTTCACTCACGGGGAAGAACTCTAACTGGGATAAGTACTAGGCAATACTCATACCTTGAGCAGCGGCAGCTTCTCCGTATTGTGCAACTACCTCTGGATCATACTGCTCTTCGGCCCCATATTTGCTCGACGCCACATTGGTTTGGGAAATCACCTTGAGAGGGGCGCAAGTCTGTTTTGCTTGTTCTCCGAGCTGGGCAACAGATTTCTCGCTTTTATCAGTACTGCTCTTCGAGGCTTTTTGTGCCGCATGTGACTTGAGAATAGAACGCTCATAGTCTGATGACAGCTTTGGCTCGGGTTGATGAAGAGTCTTTAGCATTTTCAACACTTTGGCCTTTTCTTCTTTGGTGCTGGGGAACTCTGGCTCTTTCGGCCGCCTCAGCTTAGCGAAAAACGCTGTCGTTTCCGCATCAACGATCGCCGCATGATCTCCTCTTGATACAGTCATAAGCTCTCTTGGGAGGAACCTTTGGTACTTTTGGAAGAGGCTCTTGTTTACGTTTCGCGATCGCTTACCACGGCCTTACGATGGCGATGACGCTTACGCTTTTTATCTGGCGGCGATGGCTCCTTGGCGATGGCTGCGCTGGAGATTGGTGGCGGCGTGGCGGGTGGCGGCGAAGCGGCTGCCGGCGGCGACGACCTCGCTGGAGCGGGTGAGGCGGCGCGAAGATAGCCTTGGCGTGTGATTTGGAAGCAAGATACATTCCTTGCCATAGAATGGTGACGTTTTGCGTCTCCCGGTCTGATCCACATCCCCTTCACTGCAGGTAGTGAAGATCCAAAACTTCAAAGGTGGGCATGATTTCATCCACCCGACAACAGCGTAGCCCTCGAGCAGACGGACGGTGGTAAGTTGGTGTGGGTCCAATTGGTAAGGCATAGCCGACTGCCACCTTCATTGATATATTCACAACTTTGACATGTAGCTCGCAGTGTGTCATCTCTGTGATATCATCCACTGGGTATCCAACAGGATCCATCGTCGGTGCACCATCGTCATCACCCGGGACCTCGGTGGAAGCCACACTGCTTTTTCGATTATTCGATAGGCCGGTAGCATCGAATGCAGTGTGCTGCTGAGATGGGCCGGTAGTACTTTGCTCTTTAAGTGCGTTAATTTCATCTTGTTGTTGCTTTAATCGTTCTTCAATTAAACGCATTCGCTCTTTCTGACTATCTGCTTCAACTTCCGCCCTGTCCTTTCTCCTCTGACGGCTTCTATCAGAAAATTTCTTCCTCTCTTCGGGAAACCCAGTCCTCCATGGTTGGGAGCCTCTTGTGCCTCGTGTTCGTCCATCATGTTCCTTATTTCCAAGGGCGAGTGTGAGCTCATCATTCTCTCTATCGGGAATGAAGTCCCCATCTTTAACAGCCTTTACTGCTTTTCTCATCCTCTCGATTGGCAAGGGGTCTTCTTTATATCGTATGTTATATATATACCTCCCTTCCGAGTCCAATGTGCCCCCATGCCCGTAAAACCAATTCCTTCCACGTTCTACCCAATCGTCTGTCTCTGGGGTGATCTTTTTAGCACGCAGTTCATTCTCAAGTTTCTCCCACTTAGGAATGCCAGCTCTGTAGCCACCTTGCCCCATAGTATGGTGATACTTCTTGTTAGCAGCATTCAGCTTATTCGTTGCAGACATTTTCTTAGCTTTTTCTGATGTCTTGTATTCCACAAACTCAACCCAGAATGGTTTTATCTTCTCAAACTGAATATTCTTGAAATCGGGAGTCTTCTCTTTCACGACATAGTCAAGGTGCAATCTTTTCTTCCAGTTGGTGAAACACTAGGCCATCTTCTTCAAAGCCCACTCCCTGACCTTAGACTCCATGGCTCTCCCATGTTGTAAGGCGTCCTCAACTGGATCCTCCGCATTTGGATCCAGCTCTATCTTCGGTAGTTTGAAATTAACCATGAGCCTCTTCCACAGTAAATCTTTGGCGTGGTTAGGGACAAATAAACATGTTCCCTCTTCATCCACATCGAGGCCTATTCAATTTCTAATGGTGATCGGGATTAAGTAACTAACGATTACTCCGCATTGTGCCACAAATTTGTTTGTGACAACCGAGCCGTCGGTTTGCCGTCTTCAGCGACATCTTCGATCTGAACCTCTCATGGTCTTGCAACTTTTGGTTGGGCCTCGCTCTTTTTTTGAGATTCCTTGATCCGGAGGGCTAAAAGAAGAAAGATCGTCGTTACTATTTCTATATAGATAGCAGATGATTAATTAATGAATTAATTATATTACATGCACCTACTTGGGCGATGCGTCTTCTCGATTACACAAGGCATCGCCTTCTCCCTCGCGGAAGGCAACACCTTCAACCTCAAACAAGTCGTCTATTCCGGTAAAAAGAGGATCACCCTCACCGGAGTTGTTTAGAAACGTTGATACGTCTAAATTTTCTTCCCCACGGATCACACCTTGGATCAACTCTTCCTTTTCTTCCTCTCTGACGTGTGGGTCCATATTTTCTGCATAGGTGGAAAAACGAATAAGTCAAAGCGGCTAAAGGAGAAAGTTAGGTACGGTGTTGTGAGATATAAACCCTAATTCAGAGAAACCCTAATATATACATACACGATAATAAAAATGAAGTGAAACCCTAAACCCTAAACCTAGCTACAAAAAGGAAACCGTGTAGTAGATAGGCACATCGTCGAACCCACATGCACCTAAGGGGTATTAATGATTCCTTATCTAAGATAGGGCTTTTAAGTTGCTTGACAATGTGAATCGGTGCAGGGCTACCCAGTGGTTGACCAGTGGGGTCGGAGACCAATAATACCAAACTAATTAATAAACCTAATAATACCTAACTAATAATAAACCTAGTAATGCAAACACCAAAAAGGAAGGTAAACAATCAACACATGGCATCGATGCAATGCTCAAACAAGTATGATGATATGACAAGTTAATTTGCATTGGAATGTAACCCTAATACATGCTCGACGATTTAATCGGGGTTCCGAGGGGTGAAAACCCTAACTCGGGGAAACTCCGGAACATATGAGAGGGGTGCATTTGTTCTTCTAATTATACTTGTCATTTAAGTTGTTGAACAATGCATGATTATAGGTTAAATAGATAGGTTTCATTTTTCTGAACAATTTGATATATTATTTGTATTTTTCTGACTTATAAACAATAAGTTATTGATTTTACAATATTAAATCATTTTCTGGAATTAAAAAAAGGAAAATAGTTTTTACACTGGGGAGACCCCTAGCCAGTGAGACTGACAGAAGGGCCCCAGTGCCAACTCAGCCTCCACGCATACAGATCATTTTTATACCACATAGAGCCTACTGAGAGGTGGTGATGGGCCCAGGCCACATCACCGCCACCTTGAAACAGGTGACGAGTGGCGTCGGCCTGACGTCACGCTGGCGGTGAGCTCGAGCAGCGGCGGACAGCGATCGCGCAGATCACGAGGAGAAAGAGTGGCGCGCGCTCCTTGTTGGTCACCGGAGCGTCGCCTCCGTCGAGCTCGAGCAGCGGCGTCGTCGGGAACACGCGGGGAGAATAGTACAGGAGGAGAGGGAGAGAAAGAAGAACACCGTGAGGATCAGCAGCTCACGGGAACAGCAGGTGGTGGCGAGGGCGGCGAGCTTCGGGAGACGCGGAATCAGCGGAGATAGATGGCGGACGGACTTCAATCGAGCGATTGAGGTCACGCGAGGAAAAATGGCAGAGTGCGCGTGGGCGGAGCGGCGGTGGTGGCGGAGCGGAGCGGCGGTGGCGAGCTCGGCAGCCCTACCGGCGTCGAAGCGGTTGTCTTAGCGTCGGTGAAGCAGAGAAGTGAGATGGGGAAGGGAAGAAGAAGAGGAGGGGCGTCAGTTATAACCAAAGGACCTTTAGTCCCGGTTGGTGGCCCCAACCGGGACTAAAGGGTTATACGTCCCGGTTGGAGCCACCAACCGGGACGTATACTCCAATATTTTCAGCAGACCAAGGGTTTGCCGAGGTCTTTAGTCGGTTGGTGGCTAACGGGACATATTGTTTTTCAAATTTTTCAGCTATTTTCTCTGTTCCCCAACCGCGCCAGCATCCGGTAGATGGGGACACCTGACAGCGACGGGGTAGTTCGGCGAAGCGCCTCCGCCTACCTGGGAGTTAGTGCTACGGTGGAAGCCATGGGAAAGAGTGATGAGGTTGCAGATATGAGTCTAGAGATGTGCAATGACAATGGAGGCCAACCCTATATATATAGTGAAGAACTGGCGGGAAGAACTGGAGGGAAGAACTGGCGGGAAAAAATGGCGGGAAGAAAAATGACGGGAAAAATAGCATGTCGACATTGTGTCGTGCGGCGTGTACCTTGTCCCGGATGGTGTCACCAACCGGGACTAAAGATGAACCTTTAGTCCCGGTTGGAGACACCAACCGGGACAAAACACGAGTCAGCACTAATAATAGGGGTGAGTGTTGGAAAATGGAAAAGGGCTTTTCCGTGTGACAAAAAGGAAAACTTCCTCCTGCAACATTGTTCTCCATACCAATGTCCACACACATGCATAATATGGGCACAACATCACAAACTATGCCGTGATTCAGCACATAACATCGGTCATTTGGACCGAAAGCCATGAAACCTCGAACATGATAGGTCATTTTGTGAAGGTTTTTTCGAAACATGATCGAACCGGTGTGCATGAAGATAGGGGACGAGCATCGTTAAAACTTGCATTGGATCTCTAAAGAAACCACATATTGCGAGTCTAAAAATGATTTTTTCAAAAAATCACGGGCGATAGATCATGTACCTGTAGTACAAACCGGACCCACTTCCTACCGATTCGGCAGACATTTGTCCTTTTTACCCGGGATGGACGAAAAGGTTTGAGATGTCCCTGTTGGGAGATAGTCCATGTAAGGTGGTCTAGTATTTTAGGAAAATGGGACGGTAGCATTCTGAAATGGCATTTTGGTGGTTACTTCACAAAATGACCCGTTTTTTGCGCTAGGAAAATGGAAAAGGGCTTTTCCGTGCGACAAAAAGGAAAACTTCCTCATGAAACATTGTTCTCCATACCAATGTCCACACACATGCATAATATGGGCACAACATCACAAACTATGCCGTGATTCAGCACATAACATCGGTCATTTGGACCGAAAGCCATGAAACCTCGAACATGATAGGTCATTTTGTGAAGGTTTTTTCGAAACATGATCAATATACCAAGTCTGGTATTTTTCCTTTCAACTATGTAACATAATATGACACCACGCGAAGGATTTTCATTGTTCGGATTTTTTTTGAATTTATTATGCCCGTTTTGAATTATCTGAATTTCTAACTATGGTCGAACCGGTGTGCATGAAGATAGGGGACGAGCATCGTTAGAACTTGCATTGGATCGCTAAAGAAACCACATATTGCGAGTCTAAAAATGATTTTTTTAAAAAATCACGGGCGATAGATCATGTACCTATAGTACAAACTGGACCCACTTCCTGCCGATTCAGCAGACATTTGTCCTTTTTACCCGGGATGGACGAAAAGGTTTGAGATGTACCTGTTGGGAGATAGTCCATGTAAGGTGGTCTAGTATTTTAGGAAAATGGGACGGTAGCATTCTGAAACGGCATTTTGGTGGTTACTTCACAAAACGACCCGTTTTTTGCGCTAGGAAAATGGAAAAGGGCTTTTCCGTGCAACAAAAAGGAAAACTTCCTCCTGAAACATTGTTCTCCATACCAATGTCCACACACATGCATAATATGGGCACAACATTATGTCGACATTATGTCGTGCGGCGTGTACCTTGTCCCGGATGGTGTCACCAACCGGGACTAAAGATCAACCTGTAGTCCCGGTTGGAGACACCAACCGGGACAAAACACGAGTCAACACTAATGATAGGGGTGAGTGTCGACATTATTTCGTATGTGTCGACACTATGCCGAGCTGCTTGTACTATAAATAGGCATCCTGCAGTCCGATCCTCCACCCGATTTGAGGCATCTCCAAGATGGTTTTCGAGAAGGACACCATGCGGCCAGTTTGGGGAGATGCCGACGGAGCCTGTCCTCGGCATCTCCGAGAAACTAGTCATAGAGGCACTCTAATATGTGAAATTAGTTAGCTCAGGCGTATTGATCTAGTTAGAGAAGTTACAAGCTGCAAGATGGTTTTGAGAGCCGGGACACCACTGCTGGGTTTCAGAAGATGCCGACGGAGCCCAGTCCTCCGGCATCTCCGAGAAACTGGTCATAGAGGCACTCCCTAATATGTGAAATTAGTTAGCTCCGAGGCGTATTGATCTAGTTAGAGAAGTTACAAGCTGCAAGATGGTTTTCGAGAGCAGGGACACCACTACGACCAGTTTCAGGGAGATGCTGTCGGATCCTAGTCCTCCGGCATCTCCAAGAAACTGGTCATAGAGGCACTCCCTAATATGTGACCGCGCGCGTTTGGAGATCAGATCTTAATGGTAAGTACGAATCGGGACAACTTCTTCATAGTCGGTCCAGCCACAAAACGGACTAACACTCAAGACATTTATTAATATTAAAAACGAGACTACAAAACCGGGACTAAAGGCCCCAAACCATGAAAGATATCCTTGGTCAAGCCACAAACCGCGAAAGACATGAACTAGAGTTACATAATATGAGCATGAACTTCTTGGCATATGTCCTTCCTTATGATCGCTTCAGACGTAACCATGGAGCATCTTCTTTACTTAACGGAATGCTTGGGTCAGTTTTCACTGTGAAGGGCGGAACTTCATCAAACTTATTATAATCTTCTGACATGTCTGTCTTGTCCTCGATTCCCACGATATTTCTTTTCCCTGAAAGAACTATGTGACGCTTTGTCTCATCATATGATGTATTCGTTTGCATATTTTTTCTTTTTTGATGCGGAGGACATGTCCTTCACATAGAAAACCTGAGACACATCATTGGCTAGGACGAATGGTTCATCTCTATAACCAAGATTGTTGAGATACCTTTGTTGTCATTCCGCACAACTGGTCTATCTTTACCCCTTCCCCATTCAGGTTGACCCATTTGCAGCGAAACAAAGGGACCTTAAAAGAGACTCCATAGTCTAGTTCCCATATCTCCTCTATGTAACCATAATATGTGTCCTTTTGTCCATTCTCGTCTATTGCATCAAAGCGGACACCACTATTTTGGTTGGTGCTCTTTTTATCTTGGGCGATCGTGTAGAATTTATTTCCATTTATTTCGTACCCTTGGAAATTCAATACAGTAGAAGATGGTGACGCGGCCAACAAGTATAGCTGATCTCCAACAGTGGTGTCATTCAAGAGATGTGTCTGCATCCAACCACCGAAAGACTTCATGTGTTCATCTATAATCCATGATTCAGGCTTCCCCGGGTTTTTGGAGCATACAATATTCTTGTGTTCCTCGATATCTGGAGCCAAGGTGGAATTATGTAGAACTGTGTAGTGTGCTTTAGTGAAAGAATCCCCGTCCCTACATATCATTGCTTTGTTTCCTAGCGTGCCTTTTCCACTTCGTCTTCCCTCATGCCGCGAGTCAGAAACACCAATCGAAAAACTCAATGACCTCCTCTGTTCCATATCCCTTGGAGATGCTTCCTTCTGGTCTAGCACGGTTATGAACATATTTCTTTAAGACTCCCATGAACCTCTCAAAGGGGAACATATTGTGCAGAAATACCGGACCGAGAATGGCAATCTCTTCCACTAGATGAACCAGGAGATGCGTCATAATATTGAAGAAGGATGGTGGGAACACCAATTCAAAACTAACAAGACATTGTACCACATCCTTCTGTAACCTTGGCAGAATATCTGGATTGATTACCTTCTGAGATATTGCATTGAGGAATGCACAGCTTCACAATGGGTACTCGAACATTTTCGGTAGAAGCCCCTCAATGCAATCGGAAGCAATCAAGGCGTCATAATCACGTGACAGTCATGAGACTTCAGGTTTTGGAACTTTTTCTCTGCCATATTTATTATCCCCTTTATATTAGATGAGAAGCCCGAAGTCACCTTGATACTGTAAAGGACTTCAAAAAAGATTTCCTTCTCTGCTTTGGTAAGAGCATAGCTGGCACGACTTAAGTGACGCCCTTTATCCGTCTTGTTATATGTATGCATGTTCTTTGGGTCTTTCATAATTTGTTGGTCCTCCGTGCTTGTGTGTATCTTTTGTCTTCCCATACACGAGGAATCCTAGCAGGTTCACGCAAAGATTCTTCGTCACGTGCATCACGTCGATTGAAGAGCGGACACGCAGGACTTTCCAATATGGCAGCTCCCAAAATATAGATTTCTTCTTCCACATGGGTGCGTGTCCTGTAGCGACGTCATTCGGAACTGATTGACCGCCGGGACCCTTTCCAAAGATTACTTCTATGTCCTTGACCATACCAAATACATCATCACCGCAGGAGTTCAGGCTTCTTACGGTGATCGCCTCACCTTTGAAATGCTTGCCTTTCTTTCTTACGGATGATTGGTCGGAAGAAATCGTCGATTCGCCAGTACACAACCTTCTTGCATTTATGCAAATATGTACCTTCAGTCTTATCTAAACAGTGGGTGCATGCCTTATATCCCTTGTTTGTCTGTCCTGAAAGGTTACTAAGAGCAGGCCAATCATTGATGGTTACGAATAATAACCCTCGTAGATCAAATGGCTCCTGTTTGTTCTCATCGCACGCACGTACACCTGGTTTGTCCCACAATTGTAAGAGTTCTTCAACTAATGGCCTAAGGTACACATCAATGTCGTTGCCCGGTTGCTTCGGGCCTTGGATGAGCACTGGCATCATAATGAACTTACGCTTCATGCACAACCAAGAAGGCAGGTTGTAGATGCATAGAGTCACGGGCCAGGTGTTGTGACTGCAACTCTGCTCCCCAAAAGGATTCATGCCATCCGTACTTAGACCAAACCATAAGTTCCTTGCGTCACCTGCAAAGTCTGGGAAGTCTCTCTCGATTTTTCTCCACTGTGACCCATCGCCAGGGTGTCTCAACTTCCGTCTTTCTTACGGTCTTCTTTGTGCCATCGCAACAACTTTGGCATGCTCTTTGTTTCGAACATGCGTTTCAACCTTGGTATTATAGGAGCATACCACATAACCTTAGCAGGAACCCTCTTAGGAGGGGCTCTCCCTCAACATCACGAGGGTCATCTCGTCGATCTTATACCGTAACGCATTGTATACCGGCATTTATCTAAATTCTCATACTCCTTATCATGTAGAGGATGCGATCATTAATGCATGCATGTATCTTTTGCACATCTAATCCCGGAGGATGAGAGTCTTATTTGCTTCAGAGGTACTCTCGGAAGTTCGTTATGTTTTGGAAACTTGGCTTCATTATTTTCAGCATCTTTTCAAATGAGGAGTCGGTTAGACCACACTCGCCTTCCATCGCAACAATTCCAAAGGTGGTACCGAGCTTTGTGCCGCCATCTTCACAATTTGGGTACAACAATTTCTTGTGATCTTCTAACATGCCCTCTAACTTCAACTTCTCATTTTCTGTTGATAGTCTCGCTTTGCATCGAAATGACCCTACCAAGTTCATCGGTGGCTCATCCGATGCCCGTTCTTCACCTCTTTCCTCTCCATTGTCTTCCATTGCGGTATCCTTGTATTCAGGAAACATATGATGATAGTTGTTATCATCATCTTCTTCTTCACCATCTTCCATCATAACCCCTCTTTCCCCGTGCTTGGTCCAGCAATTATAGTTGGGCATGAAACCTTTCATAATCAGGTGGCAGCGAATGATTTTCGAGGAAGAGTACTCCTTGTTGTTCCGACATTAAACACATGGACAACGTATAAAACCATTCTCTTTGTTTGTCGTAGCCACATCGATAAATTTATCCACGCCTTTCATATACTGCCACGCTACGGTCACCGACATCCATTCCGACCATTCATCGCATCATATAAGTAAGTTTATCAAAAAACAGGACATCATAAATAGTGAAATAACCAATTCACATCGACACATGAATTGTATCAATGACAGAGAAAAGATAAGATTGCTAACCTCGATCGAGGGAAATTAAGAGGAGAAAGCTCAAGTGCGTCTCGGACACCTTCTATATTTTTGTTCTATAAGAAATTCAACGGGATTATTCACTCAAACATTTCATCAAACACCTTCAATGCATGCATAGAAGAGAAAAAACTAGCACACCCCTCACACCTTCCACCAAGAGAAAAAATAGAGTGGAGGCAGAGGAGAAAGGCGTGCATTTATAGAGGCGGAGAATCGTCCCGGTTGAAGCCAACAACCGGGACTAAAGGTGTGTGCCACGCCACGTGGCTGTGGCCAAACCTTTAGTCCCGTTGGTGGCTCAACCGACGATGCTCTACCAACCGGGACGCATGCCCCCTGGCCCCGTGCCCGCTCGAACCGGGACGCGTGCCAGCATTAGTCCCGGTTGGTGGCGCAACCGGGACTAATGCTCTGAGGGTTCGCGAACGGATGACCCTTTTTCCAGTAGTGAGGAGACGATCCAAACATGCTAGATACTCCCTCCGTCCCAAAATAAAATAGATAAAATAGATGTCTTAGGTTTTTCAGAATTTGGATGAATGTATATACTAAATAATGTCTAGATTCATCCAAATTTTGACAAATTTGAGACATCTATTTTGGGACGGAGGGAGTATAATAAATAGAAATGTTGCAGATACGTTACCAGGTGGAGATTTACCTATTTCCGAGGTCGCTGAGAAGATCGTTCAAGAGGCTGGATCTTCAAAGGCTGTATGAGGTGAGCAAGTCAGCATTTTGTTTGCAAGTATGGAAGTTAGGATTGGTGTAGAAGAATTAACTACCTTGTGTTTTTGTCGTTTGTTTACACTTCTGTTAGTACTATCCAGTATGGTGTTGCTGCTCCTGATGAGAATGCAACAATTTACCATTTTTTTTGAAAACTTAGAATTGTGGTGCGATAATAAATAGAGAGCAGATGGTATACCTTTCATCATTGCCATCAACATCCTTACCGAAATGTAGTTGGCTTTTTTGTATTTGAGATGATGACATAAGGGCAATCAGATTGTTTGTCCAAATTTTTATCTGGGAGAATACTTGAAGATTCTACATGTGGTGTAGTAAAACCTGAACTGGAGCTACGTAAAAAAAGAAATTTCAGTAGGCAAAGAACATAATTTTGAACCAGAAAAGGAGAAATTGTAGATGTCAAACCTTTGAGAAGGATTTGTGTTGGTGGGATATAGGAGGGCTAATATATTTTTGTTTGGTGAGTCCTGAAAATGTGAGTTTGTTAGGATAAACGACAACATGTTGTGTCAGTATAAAATAAGCATAGTGGCCTGACCTGTGGGGCTGACAATGTTGTATTTAAGTTTTGATTTTCAACTGAACTCTTTTTCAGTACTTTTTCGGTAGAGTATTATGAACTAACCTTAGCGTGTATTTGCTAGTCTATGTCTACTTTGAGACTCAGCTCTAATAGATGGGTCTCTCTAAGGTAGTATAACAGGTGATGATGGGCGCCGTCGATGGCCGCTTCGGCCGCGTGGTACTCCACATTGGGGTGTAAAATGTGAAGAACTTTCCCCTGTATCCATGATGATATATATTGTAGAGAGAACTAATGGAAAAATGGCCAGAGGACACCTAATTATAGGTGAGCATGCCATTTTTTATGAGCTGTTGCCCACAGTTTTAGGGGTTTCTGGAAGATTTACAACGGCCCTTAGACCAGACACATGTTTGATGGCATGACCAAAAATCGTCGCATTCGTGTTTTATGGCCGTTTCATTAGCTATTGCCCACACTTTTGGGTTTTCAAGGGCCATTTATAACGAAACGTAATCCTGATAAATGTTTGAAATTTATGACCACAAACTTGTTTTTTCGTGCTTTCTGGCCGTTTTTATGAGTTATTGGCCACCGTTTTGGGTTCTAATGGCCATTTAAAACAACCGTAAGACCCAATATATGTTTGAAACTTATGACCACAAACTCGTATTTTTTGTTCTTTATGGCCGTTTTCTTGAGCTATTGCCCACAGTTTTGGGGTTCCAAAGGCCATTTATAAAGACCATAAAACCAGATACATGTTTCACCTTTATGACCACAAACTCGTATTTTTCGTGCATTCTCGCCATTTTCAAGAGCTATTGTCCCACCTTTTTGGGTTTCAAGGGCCATTTATAACGATTGTAAGAACCGATACATGTTTGAACTTATGACCAGAAACTCGTGTTTCCGTTCTTTATGGCTGTTTTCATGAACTATTGCCCACAGTTTTGGGGGTCTCGGGGTGATTTACAATGACCCTAATACCCGATACATGTTTGAGGGCAAAGACCAAAAACTTGTCGTTTTCATAAGCTATTGCCCATAGTTTTGGGGTTCCAACGGCCATTTATAACGAACGTAAGCCCCGATAAATGTTTGAAATTTATGACCACAAACTCGTTTTTTCGTGCTTTGTGACCGTTTTCATGAGCTATTGCCCATAGTTTTCGGGGGTTTCAGGGTGATTTACAATGGTCCTAAGACTTGGTACATGTTTGAGGGCATATGACCAAAACCTCGCCATTTTTGCATTTTATGGCCGTTTTTATGAGCTATTGCCCATAGTTTGGGGGTTCGAACAGGCATTTATAACAAACGTAAGCCCCGATAAAGGTTTGAAATTTATGACCACAAACTCGTTTTTTCTTGCTTTATAGCCGTTTTCATGACCTATTGCCCACAATTTTAGGGGTTTCAGCATGATTTATAATGACCCTAAGACCCGATACATGTTTGAGTGAATGACCAAAAAACTTATCGTTTTGGTATTTTATGGGCATTTTCATGAGCTATTGCCCACAATTTTGGGGTTTCAAGGCGATTTACAAGCGTAATACCCGATACATCTTAAATGGAATGACCAAAAACTCGTCATTTTCGTATTTTATGGCTGTTTTCATGAGCTATTGCCCATAGTTTTGGGGTTTCAGGACGATTTACAATGACCGTAATACCCGGTACAAATTTGAGGGCAAGACCAAAACTTGTCGTTTTCGTGTTTTATGGATGTTTTCATTAGCTATTGCTCACAGTTTTGGGTTCCAAGGGCCATTTATATGAACGTAAGCCTCGATAAATGTTTGAAATTTATGACCATAGACTCGTTTTTTCGCGCTTCTTGGTCGTTTTCATGAGTTATTGCCCACGGTTTTGGGGGTTTCAAGGCGATTAACAACAAGTCTAAGATCCAATACATGTTTGAGGGCATGGCCAAAAATTGTCGTTTTCGTGTTTTATGGCCATTTTCATTAGCTATTGCCCATAATTTTCGGGTTCCATGGGCCATTTATAACGAACGTAAGTCCCGATAAATGTTTGAAACTTATGACCACAGACTCTTTTTTCGTGCCTTCTGGCCGTTTTTATGAGTTATTGATCATAGTTTTGGGGGGTTTAGGGCAATTTACAACGACCCTAAGACCCGATACATGTTTGAGGGCATGGCCAAAAACTCGTCGTTTTCGTGTTTTATGGCCATTTTCTTGAGCTATTGCCCAAATTTTGGGGTTCTGAGGGCCATTTATAACGATCGTAAGACCCGATACATGTTTGAACTTTATGACCACAAACTCATATTTTTCGTGCTTTTTGGACGTTTCCAAGAGCTATTGCTCACTTTTTTGGGTTCCAAGGGCCATTTATAACGACCATAAGACCCGATACATGTTTGAAACTTATTTACACAAACTTGTTTTTTTCGTGTTTTATGGCTGTTTTCATGAGCTATTTCCCACACTTTTGGGGTTTCGGGGCGATTTACAACGACCCTAAGACCCGATACATGTTTGAGGGCATGACCAAAAACTCACCGTCTTCGTATTTTATGGTCATTTTCGAGAGCTATTGCCCATAGTTTTGGCGTTCCAAGGGCCATTTATAACGAACGAAATCCCTAATAAATGTTTGAAATTTATGACCACAAACTCGTTTTTTCATGCTTTATGGCCATTTTTATGAGCTATTGCCCAAAGTTTTAGAGGTTTTAGGGCGATTTATAACGACCCTAAGACCCGATACATGTTTTAGGGAATGACCAAAAACTCGCCGTTTTCATGAGCTATTGCCCGTAGTTTTGGGGTTTGACGGTGAATTACAACAAGCGTATTACCTGATACATGTTTGAGGGAATGACCAAAAACTTGCCATTTTCGTGTTTTATGGCTGCTTTCATGAGCTAGTGCCCACAGTTTTGGAGTTTAAGGGCAATTTACAACAAGCGCGTATACCCGATACATGTTTGAGGGCATGACCAAAAACTTGTCGTGTTTGTTTTTTTGTCAGTTTTCTGGACCTATTGCCAACAGTTTTGGGGTTCCAAGGGCCATTTATTACGACCATAAGACCCGATACATGTTTGAACTTTATGACCACAAACTTGTTTTATTCGTGCTGTATGGCCGTTTTCATGAGTTATTACTGACGGTTTTGGGGGTTTCAGGGCGTTTTACAATGGCCCTAATACCCGATACATGTTGAAGGTATTGACCAAAAACTCGTCGTTTTCGTGTTTTATGGTCTTTTTCATGAGCTATTGCCCATAGTTTTGTGGTTCCAAGGGCCATTTATAACGAACATAACCCCCGATAAATGTTTAAAATTTATGACCACAAACTCATTTTTCGTGCTTTATGACCGTTTTCATGATCTATTGCCCATAGTTTTGGGGGTTTCAGGGCGATTTACAATGACCCTAAGACCCGATACATGTTTGAAGGCATAACTAAAACCTCGCCATTTTTGCGTTTTATGGCCGTTTTCATGAGCTATTTCCCACAATATTGGGGTTCCAATGGCCATTTATAACGAACGTAAGCCACGATAAATGTTTGAAATTCATGACCACAAACTCTTTATTTCGTGCTTTATGGCCGATTTCATGACCTATTGCTCACAGTTTTAAGGGTTTTAGCGCGATTTACAACAACCCTAAGACCAGATACATGTTTGAGGGAATGACCAAAAACTCATCGTTTTTGCGTTTTATGGCCGTTTTTATGAGCTATTTCTCATAGTTTTGGGGTTTCAAGGTGATTTACAACAAGCGTAATACCTGATACATGTTTGATGGAATGACCAAAAACTCATCATTTTCGTGTTTTATGGCTTTTTTCAGGAGGTATTGCCAACAATTTTGGGGTTTCAGGATGATTTATAATGACCGTAATAACCGATACATGTTTGAGGGCATGACCAAACATCGTCGTTTTCATGTTTTATGGACGTTTTCATTAGCTATTGCCCATAGTTTTCGGGTTCCAAGGGCCATTTATAACGAACGAAAGCCCCAAAAAATGTTTGAAAGTTATGACCATATGCTCATTTTTTCGTGCTTCCTGGTCATTTACATGAGTTATTGCCCACGATTTTGGGGGGGTTTTAAGGCGATTAACAACGAGCCTAAGACCCAATACATGTTTGAGGGCATGACCCAAAATCATTATTTTCGTGTTTTATGGATGTTTTCATTAGCTATTGCCCATAATTTTGGGGTTCCAAGGGCCATTTATAACGAACGTAAGCCCCGATAAATGTTTGAAACTTATGACCACAAACTCATTTTTTCGTGCTTTATGGCCATTTTCATGAGCTATTGCCCATAGTTTTAGGGGTTTCAGGGGCGATTTACAACGACCCTAAGACCCGATACATGTTTTAGGGCATGACCAAAAACTCGCCGTTTTCGTGTTTTATGGCCGTTTTCTTGAGCTATTGCCCACAGTTTTGGGGTTCCGAGGGCCATTTATAACGAACGTAAGCCCCGATACATGTTCGAAACTTATGACCACAAACTTGTTTTTTCATGCTTTATGGCTGTTTTCATGAGCTATTGCCCACACTTTTGGGGGTTTCAGGGCGATTTACAATGACCCAAAGAACCAATACATGTTTGAGGGCATGACCAAAAATCTTCGTTTTCGTGTTTTATGGCCGTTTTCATTAGATATTGCCCATAATTATGGGGTTCCAAGGGCCATTTATAACGAATGTAAGCCCTAATAAATGTTTGAAATTTATAACCACAGAATCGTTTTTCGTGCTTTTGGGCTATTTTCATGAGTTATTGATCATAGTTTTGGGGGTTTCAGAGAAATTTACAACGACCCTAAGACCCGATACATGTTTGAGGGCATGACCAAAAACTCGTCGTTTTCGTGTTTTATGGCCGTTTTCTTGAGGTATTGCCCACAGTTTTGGGGTTTCGAGAGCTATTTATAACGACCATAAGATCCGATACATGTTTGAATTTTATGACCACAAATCGTATTTTTCGTGCTTTTTGGACGTTTTCAAGAGCTATTTCCCACCTTTTTGGGTTGCAAGGGCCGTTTATAACGACAATAAGACACGATAAATGTTTGAAACTTATGACCACAAACTCGTTTTTTTGAGCTTTATGGTTGTTTTCGTGAGCTATTGCCCATACTTTTGGGGGTTCCGGGGCGATTTTAAATGACCCTAAGACCCGATACATGTTTGAGGGCCTGACCAAAAAACTCGCCATTTTCGTGTTTTATGATCGTTTTCGTGAGCTATTGCCCATAGTTTTTCGGTTCCAAGGGCCATTTATAAGGAACGTAATCCCCGATAAATGTTCGAAATTTATGAGCACAAACTCATTTTTTCGTGCTTTTTGACTGTTTTCATGAGATATTGCCCATAGTTTTGGGGGTTTCAGGGAGATTTACATGTTTGAGGGCAGGACTAAAACATAGCCATTTTTATGTTTTATGGCCGGTTTCATGAGCTATTGCCAACAGTTTTGGCGGTCCAACAGCCATTTATAACAAACGGAAGCCCCGATAAATGTTTGAATTTTTTGACCACAAAATCATTTTTTCGTGCTTTATGGCCGATTTCATGACCCACAGTTTTAGGGGTTTCAACGACGTTTTAAAACGACCCTAAGACCCGATACATGTTTGAGAGAATGACCAAAAACTCGTCGTTTTGGCGTTTTATGTTCGTTTTCATGAGCTACTGCCCCCAGTTTTGGGGTTTCAGGGTGATTTACAACAAGCGTAATACCTGATACATGTTTGAGGGAATGACCAAAATCTTGCCATTTTCGTGTTTTATGGCTGTTTTTATGAGCTACTGCCCGCAATTTAGGGGTTTAAGGGCAATTTACAACAAGCGCGAATACCCGATACATGTTTGAGGGCATGACCAAAAACTTGTCATTTTTGGTTTTGTTTGGCAGTTTTCATGAGCTATTGCCAACAGTTTTGGGGTTCCAAGGGCCATTTATAACAACCGTAAGACCCGATACATGTTTGAACTTTATGACCACAAATTTCTTTTTTTCGTGCTTTATGGCCATTTTATGAGTTATTGCCCACGGTTTTGGGGGTTTCAGGGCGTTTTGCAATGACCCTAAGACCCGATACATGTTTAAGGGCATGCCGAAAAACTCGTCGTTTTTGTGTTTGATGGTTGTTTTCATGAGCTATTACCCACAGTTTCGGGGTTCCAGGGGTCATTTATATCGAACATAACCCGGATAAATGTTTGAAATTTATGACCACAAACTTGTTTTTTGTCCTTTATGACCGTTTTCATGAGCTATTGCTCATAGTTTTGGGGGTTTTAGGGGGATTTACAATGACCCTAAGACCTGATACAAGTTTGAGGGTATGACTAAAACCACACCATTTTTGCGTTTTATGGCCGTTTTCATGAGCCATTGTCCACAGTTTTGGCGTTCCAACAACCATTTTTAACAAACGTAAGCCCCGATAAATGTTTAAAATTTATGACCACAAACTCGTTTTTTCTTGCTTTTTGGCCATTTTCATGAGCTATTTCCCAAAGTTTTAGGGGTTTCACGGTGATTTACAATGACCCTAAGACCCGATACATGTTTGAGGGAATGCCCAAACACTTGCCGTTTTCATGAGCTATTGCCCACAGTTTTGGGGTTTCAGGGTGACTTACAACAAGCGTAATACCCTATACATGTTTGAGGGAATGACCAAAAACTTGCCATATTCGTTTTTTATGGCTGTTTTCATGAGCTACTGCCCACAATTTTGGGGTTTAAGGGCAATTTACAACAATTGCGAATACCTGATACATGTTTGAAGGCATGACCAAAAACTTGTCGTTTTTGTTTTTTTGGCAGTTTTCATGAGCCATTGCCAATAGTTTTTGGGATTAAAAGGCCATTTATAATGACCGTATGAACCGATACATGTTTGAACTTTATGACCGCAAATTCGTTTTTTCGTGCTTTATGGCCGTTTTCATGAGTTATTGCCCACAGTTTTGGGGGTTCAGTGCGTTTTACAACGACCCTAAAACCCGATACATGTTTAAGGGCATGACCAAAAACTCGTTGTTTTCGTGTTTTATGGTCATTTTCATAAGCTATTGCCCACAGTTTTGGGGTTCCAAGGGACATTTATAACGAACATAACCCCCGATAAATGTTTGAAATTTATGACCACAAACTTGTTTTTTTTGTGCTTCATGACCATTTTCATGAGCTATTGCCCATAGTTTTGGGGGTTTTAGGGTGATTTACAATGACCCTAAGACCCGATACAAGTTTGAGAGCATGACTAAAACCTCGCCATTTGTTGCGTTTTATGGACGTTTTCATGAGCTATTGCCCACAGTTTTGGCGTTCCAACAACCATTTAAAACAAACGTAAGCCCCGATAAATGTTTGAAATTTAAGACCACAAACTCGTTTTTTTGTGCTTTATGGCCGATTTCATGACCTATTGCCCACATTTTTAGGTGTTTCAGCGTGACTTACAACGACCCTAAGACCCGCCACATGTTTAAGGTTATAACCAAAAACTCGTCGTTTTGGCGTTTTATGGCCGTTTTCGTGACCTATTGCCCATAGTTTTGGGGTTCCAAGGGCCATTTATAACCAACGTAAGCCCCGATAAATGTTTAAAATTTATGACCATAGGCTCGTTTTTTTGTGCTTCTTGGTCGATTTCATGAGTAATTGCCCATGGTTTTGGGGGGTTTCAAGGCAATTAACAACGAGCCTAAGACCTAATACATGCTTGAGGGAATGATCCAAAATCGGCGTTTTCGTGTTTTATGGCCATTTTCATTACCTATTGCCCATAATTTTGGGGTTTCAATGGTCATTTATAACGAACGAAAGCCCCGATAAATGTTTGAAATTGATGACCATAGGCTCGTTTTTTCGTGCTTCTTGGTTATTTTTATGAGTTATTGCCCACGGTTTTGGGGGTTTCAAGACGATTTACAACGGGACTAAGACCTAATACATGTTTGAGGGCATGACCCAAAATTGTCGTTTTCGTGTTTTATGGCCGTTTTCATTAGCTATTGCCCATAATTTTGGGGTTCCGAGAGCTATTTATAATGACCGTAAGACCCGATACATGTTTGAAATTTATGACCACAAACTCGTATTTTTCGTGCTTTCTGGACATTTTCAAGAGCTATTGCCCACCTTTTTGGGTTGCAAGGGCCGTTTATAACGACCATAAGACACGATACATGTTTGAAACTTATGACCACAAACTCGTTTTTTCATGCTTTATGGCTATTTTCATGAGCGATTTACTTATGACCACAAACTTATGGCGATTTACACTTTTGGGGGTTTCGGGGCGATTTACAACGACCCTAAAACCCGATACATGTTTGAGGGCATGACTAAAAGCTCGCCGTTTCCATGTTTTATGGTCGTTTTCGTGAGGTATTGCCCATACTTTTGGGGTTCCAAGGGTCATTTATAACGAACGCAAGCCCCGATAAATGTTTGAAACCTATGACCACAAACTCGTTTTTTCGTGCTTTTTGGCTATTTTCATGAGCTATTGCCCACAGTTTTAGGGGTTTTAGGTGTAGGGTTTGCAGCATAGAAAACAAAAAATTTCCTACGATGTGAACTATATACCAAGATCTATCTACTAGATACAAACAACGGGCGGATGTATATCCGTAGAGAACATACCCTTGAAGACCAACAAAGCTTAACGAGTTCAACTCGTGGTTGATGTAGACGATCTCTTGCCGATCTCAAGATCGAGAGGAAGTCCTAGCGCCGCAAATCAGCAGCGCATCCGTGCTCGCACACACGTTCGAGGCACCGAGCAACCTCCGCCTCCTCGCTCCAGCGATGCAGCGGAAGCACAACTCTTTCTCGCTAGTCCGAGACCATGGGGGATAAATTCTAGAGGGGGAGAGAGATCCTTCACAGGAGGTGTGAGAGACAAGTGAGGAGGGGGGCTCCTTTTATAGGAGGAGGGGGGGAACCCCAAGGGGTGGCTGCATGGGGCTGCCCCTTTCCCTCCCTCTTCATGTGGTGGACTCTCCACTCACAAATCTCCTTTAAATTCCCTCCACTCAAAAGTCCACTCAAATTCCCATTAAATTTCCACCAAATTTAATGCAAACTCTCATTAAATAAAACTCTTTTATTTTATTCAGAATTTTGTCAATTACTTTAATGACAAACATTCACAAATAACCCCTTGCTAGAATTCTATTTCACATGCATAACCACTTTATGCAATTTCACCCGAAAACCTGTTTCGGTATCTAGTGAAATAAATTCCTGCGCTTGTTCATTCTTTCGGCATGAAACATTTGCTCCAATTGGATGTCGGTGTCTCTTAAGTGTGTCACCCTATGGTTCGTGAATAATGCGGACATGATCGAGACCCCTCGGATCAATAATCGAAGCGGATCTGAGACCCATCGACTCCCACACATTCAACGATGACTTTCTTGTGATCGTCGGAACCTTTTACGCTAGTATCTTAATCCCTTTGTTTCACGATATATTACATGTCCGAGATTCGATCATCGGTATCTCCATACCTAGTTTGATCTCGTTACCGACATGCACTCTTTTCTCGTTCCTGTGATATAACATTCTAGTGATCAAATCACTTGCTTGCAAGCTAATCAATGTGATATCACCGAGAGGGCCCAGAGTATATCTATCCGTCATCGGGATGAACAAATTCCACTCTCGATCCATGAGCGTCAACATAACACTTTATTAGTTCTGAATCCATCTTTATAATCACCACATACGGTGTGACGTTTGATGTTATCAAGAAACTCTTTCGGTGTTAGTGATTGACATGATCTCATGGTCTAAGGATTAGGATCACTTCGTAAGTTGTTATAGCAATATAAACTCAATGACTTTGATCGTAATGCTATACTTCGGATGAATGTTGGGCCATTTATAGCGAACTTAAGCCCCGATAAATGTTTGAGATTTATGACCACAAACTCGTATTTTTCGTGCTTTCAAGACGTTTTCAAGAGCTATTGCCCACCTTTTTGGGTTGCAAGGGCCGTTTATAACGACCATAAGACACGATATATGTTTGAAACTTATGACCACAAAATCGTTTTTTCGTGCTTAATGGCTGTTTTCATGAGCTATTGCCCACACTTTTGGGGCTTTCGGGGCGATTTACAACGACCCTAAGACCCGATACATGTTTGAGGGCATGAGCAAAAACTCGCTGTTTTCGTGTTTTATGGTCGTCTTCGTGAGCTATTGCCCATAGTTTTGGGGTCCCAAGGTCCATTTATAACGAACATAAGCCCCGATAAATGTTTGAAATTTATGACCACAAACTCGTTTTTTCGTGCTTTTTTGCCATTTTCATGAGCTATTGCCCAAAGTTTTAGGGGTGTTAGGGTGATTTACAACGACCCTAAGACTCGATACATGTTTGAGGGAATGACCAAAAACTCGCCGTTTTCATGAGCTATTGCCCACAGTTTTGGGGTTTCAGGGCGATTTACAACAAGTATAATACCTGATACATGTTTGACGGAATGACCAAAAACTTGCCATTTTCATGTTTTATGACTGTTTTTATGAGCCACAGCCCACAGTTTTGGGGTTTAGGGGCATTTTACAACAAGAACACCCGATACATGTTTGAGGGCATGACCAAAAACTTGTTATTTTTGTTTTTTTTGGCAGTTTTCATGAGCTATTGTCAACATTTTGGGGTTCCAAGGGCCAGTTATAACGACCGTAAGACCCAATAAATGTTTGAAATTTATGACCACAAACTTGTTTTTTCGTGCTTTATGACCTTTTTCATGAGCTATTGCCCTTAGTTTTGTGGGGTTTAGGGCGATTTACAATGACCCTAAAACCCGATACAAGTTTGAGGGTGTGACTAAAACCACACTATTTTTGTGTTTTATGGCCGTTTCATGAGCTATTGCCCACAGTTTTGGCGTTCCAACAACCATTTATAACAAACGTAATCCCCGATAAATGTTTGAAATTTATGACCACAAACTCGTTTTTTCGTGCTTTATGGCCGATTTCATGACCTATTGCCCGGGGTTTCAGCGTGATTTACAACGACCCTAAGACCCGATACATGTTTGAGGGAATGCCCAAAAACTCGCCATTTTGGCGTTTTATGGCCGTTTTCATGAGCTATTGCCCACAGTTTTGGGGTTCCAAGGGCTATTTATAACGAATGTAAGCCCCGATAAATGTTTGAAATTTATGACCACAAACTAGTTTTTTCGTGCTTTTTGGCCATTTTCATGAGCTATTCCCCAAAGTTTTAGGCCATTTTGTGTTTTATGGCCATTTTCATGAGCTATTGCCTACAGTTTTGGCGTTCCAATAACCATTTATAACAAATGTAAGCCCCGATAAATGTTTGAAATTTATGACCACAAACTCGTTTTTTCGTTTTTTATGGCCGATTTCATGACCTATTGCCCACAGTTTTAGGGGTTTCAGCGCGACTTACAACATCCCTAAGACACGATACATGTTTGAGGGAATAACCAAAAACTCTTCGTTTTGGCGTTTAATGGCCGTTTTCATGACCTATTGCCCACAGTTTTGGGGTTCGATAGGCCATTTGTAACGAACATAAGCCCCGATAAATGTTTGAAATTTATGACCATAGGCTCGTTTTTCGTGCTCCTTGGTCGTTTTCATGAGTAATTGCCCACAATTTTGGGGGTTTCAAGGCGATTAACAACGAGCCTAAGACCTAATACATATTTGAGGGCATGACCCAAAATCGTCGTTTTGGTGTTTTATGGCCGGTTTCATTAGCTATTGCCCATAATTTTGGGGTTCCAAGGGCCATTCATAACGAACGTAAGCCCCATTAAATGTTTGAAATTTATGATCCTAGGCTTGTTTTTTCGTGCTTCTTGGTCATTATCATGAGTTATTGACCACAGTTTTTCGGGATTTTATGGTGATTAACAACGAGCATAAGACGTAATACATGTTTGAGGGCATGACCCAAAATCGTCATTTTCGTGTTTTATGGCCGTTTTCATTAGCTATTGCCCATAATTTTGGGGTTCCGAGAGCTATTTATAACGAACGTAAGACCCGATACATTTTTGAAATTTATTACCACAAAATCGTACTTTTTGTGCTTTCTGGACGTTTTCAAGAGCTATTTCCCACCTTTTTGGGTTGCAAGGGTCGTTTATTACGACCATAAGACATGATACATGTTTGAAACTTATGATCACCAACTTGTTTTTCGTGCTTTATGGTTGTTTTCATGAGCTATTGCCCACAGTTTTAGGGGTTTTAGGGTGATTTACAACGACCCTAAGACCCGATATGTGTTTGAGGGCATGACCAAAAACTCGCCGTTTTCGTGTTTTATGGTCGTTTTCATGAGGTATTGCCCATACTTTTGGGGTTCCAAGGGCCATTTACAAAAAGCGTAATAGCTGATACATGTTTGAGGGAATGACCAAAAACTCGCCATTTTCATGTTTTATGGCTGTTTTCAGGAGCTATTGCCCACAATTTTATGGTTTAAGGGGGATTTACAACAAGCGTAATACCCGATACATGTTTGAGGGCATGATAAAAAACTCACCGTTTTCTTGTTTTATTGTCGTTTTCGTGATCTATTGCCCATAATTTTGGGGTTCCAAGGGCCATTTATAATGAACGTAAGACCCGATAAATATTTGAAATTTATGACCATAGACTCGTTTTTTCGTGCTTCGTTAACAACGAGCCTAAGACCGAATACATGTTTGAGGGGATTATCAAAAATCTTTGTTTTCGTGTTTTATGGCAGTTTTCATTAGCTATTTCCCACAATTTTTGGGTTTCGAGGGCCATTTATGACGACTGTAAGACCCGATACGTGTTTGAACTTTATGACCACAAATTTGTATTTTTCGTGCTTTCTAGTTGTTTTCATGAGCTATTGCCCACTTTTTGGGTTCCAAGGGGCATTTATAACGACCGTAAGACCAGATACATGTTTGAAACTTATGGCCACACACTCATTTTTGTCGAGTTTTATGGCTGTTTTTATGAGCTATTGCCCAAAGTTTTGGGGTTTTAGCGTGATTTACAATGCCCCTAAGACCCGATACATGTTTAAGGGCATGACCAAAAACTCGTTGTTTTCGTGTTTTATGGTCGTTTTCATGAGCTAATGCCCATAATTTTGTGGTTCCAAGAGCCATTTATAAATACAATAAGCCCCGATAAATGTTTGAAATTTATGACCAAAAACTCGTCGTTTTAGCATTTTATTGCCGTTTTCATGAGCTACTGCCCACAGTTTTAGGGGTTTCAGGGCGATTTACAATGACCCTAAGACATGCTACATGTTTGACAGAATAACCAAAAACTCGTCGTTTTTTACATTTTTATGGCCGGTTTCATGAGCTATTACCCACATTTTGGGGGGTTTTAGGGCGATTTAGAACGAGCGTAATACCCAATACATGTTCGAGGGAATGACCAAAAACTCATAATTTTCACGTTTTATGGATGTTTTCATGAGCTATTGCCCATAGTTTGGGGGTTTCAGGAAGATTTACAATGATTATAGTACTCGATACATGTTTGAGGGCATGACCAAAAACTTTCTTTTCCTGTGTTTTCGTCGTTTTCATGATCTATTGCACATAGTTTTGGGGTTCCAAGGGCCATTTATAATGATCATAAGACCCGATAAATGTTTGAGCTTTATGACCACAAACACATTATTTCCAGGCTTTATGACCTTTTTTATGAGCTGTTGCCCACAGGTTTAGGTGTTTCTGGAAGATTTACAATGTCCCTAAGACCAGATACATGTTTGATGGCATGACCAAAAATCGTCGCGTTCGTGTTTTATGGCCGTTTCATTAGCTATTGCCCACACTTTTGGGTTTCCAAGGGCCATTTATAAGAACGTAAGCCCCGATAAATGTTTGAAATTTATGACCACAAACCCGTTTTTTCGTGCTTTCTGGCCGTTTTTATGAGTTATTGGCCACAGTTTTGGGTTCTAATGGCCATTTAAAACAACTGTAAGACCCGATACATGTTTGAAACTTATGACCACAAACTTGTATTTTTCGTTCTTTACGGCCGTTTTCTTGAGCTATTGCCCATAGTTTTGGGGTTCCAAAGGCCATTTATAAAGACCATAAAACCAGATACATGTTTCACCTTTATGACCACAAACTCGTATTTTTCGTGCATTCTCGCCATTTTCAAGAGCTATTGTCCCACCTTTTTGGATTTCAAGGGCCATTTATAACGATTTTAAGAACCGATAAATGTTTGAACTTATGACCAGAAACTCGTGTGTCCGTTCTTTATGGCTGTTTTCATGAACTATTGCCCACAGTTTTGGGGGTCTCGGGGTGATTTACAATGACCTTAATACCCGATACATGTTTGAGGGCAAAGACCAAAAACTTGTCGTTTTCATAAGCTATTGCCCATAGTTTTGGGGTTCCAACGACCATTTATAACGAACGTAAGCCCCGATAAATGTTTGAAATTTATGACCACAAACTCGTTTTTTCGTGCGTTGCGACCGTTTTCATGAGATATTGCCCATAGTTTTCGGGGGTTTCAGGGTGATTTACAATGGTCCTAAGACTTGGTACATGTTTGAGGGCATATGACCAAAACCTCGCCATTTTTGCATTTTATGGCCGTTTTTATGAGCTATTGCCCATAGTTTGGGGGTTCCAACAGGCATTTATAACAAACATAAGCCTCAATAAAAGTTTGAAATTTATGACCACAAACTCGTTTTTTCTTGCTTTATGGCCGTTTTCATGACCTATTGTCCACAATTTTAGGGGTTTCAGCATGATTTATAATGACCCTAAGACCCGATACATGTTTGAGGGAATGACCAAAAACTCGTCGTTTTCTTGAGCTATTGCCCACAGTTTAGAGGTTCCGAGAGCTATTTATAACGACCGTAAGACCTGGTACAATTTTGAAATTTCCGACCACAAACTCGTATTTCTTGTACTTTCTAGACGATTTCAAGAGCTATGGGCCACCTTTTTGGGTTGCAAGGGCCCTTTATAACGACCATAAGACACGATACATGTTTAAAACTTATGACCAAAAACTTGTTTTTTCGTGCTTTATGGCTGTTTTCATGATCTATTGCCCACACTTTTGGCGGTTTCGGGCGATTTACAATGACCCTAAGAACCGATATATGTTAGAGGGCATGAACAAAATCTCGCCTTTTTGTGTTTTATGGTCGTTTTCGTGAGCTATTGCCCATAGTTTTGGGGTTCCAAGGGCCATTTATAACCAACGTCATCCCCGATAAATGTTTGAAATTTATGACCACAAACTCGTTTTTTCGTGCTTTTTGGCCATTTTCATGAGCTATTTCCTAAAGTTTTAGGGGTTTCAGGCTGATTTACAATGACCCTAAGACCCGATACATGTTTGAGGGAATGCCCAAAAACTTGCCGTTTTCATGAGCTATTGCCCACAGTTTTGGGGTTTCAGGGTGATTTACAACAAGCGTAATACCCGATAAATGTTTGCGGGAAGGACCAAAAACTTTCCATATTCGGGTTTTATGGCTGTTTTTATAAGCTACTGCCCACAGTTTTGAGATTAATGGCGACTTACAACAAGCGCGAATACCCGATACATGTTTGAGGGCATGACTAAAAACTTGTTGTTTTTGTTCTTTTGGCAGTTTTCCTGAGCTATTGCAAACAGTTTTGCGGACCAAAGTGCCATTTATAATGACCGTATGACCCGATACATGTTTGAACTTTATGACCGCAAATTCGTTTTTTTCATGCTTTATGGCCGTTTTCATGAGTTATTGCCCACAGTTTTGGGGGTTTCGGGGCGTTTTACTACGACCCTAAGACCCGATACATGTTTAAGGGCATGACAAAAAAATCGTCGTTTTCGTGTTTTATGGTCTTTTTCATGAGCTATTGCCCACATTTTTGGTGTTCGAAGGGCCATTTATAACGAACATAAGGCCCGATAAATGTTTGAAATTCATGACGACAAACTTGTTTTTTTGATGCTTCATGACTGTTTTCATGAGCTATTGCCCAGAGTTTTGAGGGTTTTAGGGCGATTTACAATGACCCTAAAACCCGATACAAGTTTAAGGGTGTGACTAAAACCACACTATTTTTGTGTTTTATGGCCGTTTCATGAGCTATTGCCCACAGTTTTGGCGTTCCAACAACCATTTATAACAAACGTAATCCCCGATAAATGTTTGAAATTTATGACCACAAACTCGTTTTTTCGTGCTTTATGGCCGATTTCATGACCTATTGCCCACAGTTTTAGGTGTTTCAGCGTGACTTACAACGGCCATAACACCCGATACATGTTTGAGGGAATAACCAAAAACTCATCGTTTTGGATTTTATGGCAGTTTTCATGACCTATTGCCCACAGTTTTGGGGTTCCAAGGGCCATTTATAACGAACGTAAGCCCTGATAAAAGTTTAAAATTTATGACCATAGGCTCATTTTTTCGTGCTCCTTGGTCGTTTTCATGAGTAATTGCCCATGGTTTTGGGGGGTTTCAAGGCGATTAACAACGAGCCTAAGACCTAATACATGTTTGAGGGAATGACCCAAAATCATCGTTTTCGTGTTTTATGGCCATTTTCATTAGCTATTACCCATAATTTTGGGGTTCCAATGCCCATTGATAACGAACGTAAGCCCCGATAAATGTTTGAAATTTATGACCATAGGCTCGTTTTTTCGTGATTCTTGGTCATTTTATGAGTTATTGCCAATAGTTTTTGGGGGTTTCAGAACGATTAACAATGGGCCTAAGACCTAATACATGTTTGAGGGCATGACCCAAAATTGTCATTTTCGTGTTTTTTGGCCGTTTTCATTAGCTATTGCCCATAATTTTGGGGTTCCGAGAGCTATTTATAACGACCGTAAGACCCGATACATGTTTGAAATTTATGACCACAAATTCGTATTTTTCGTGCTTTCTAGACGTTTTCAAGAGCTATTGCCCACCTTTTTGGGTTGCAAGGGCCGTTTATAACGACCATAAGACACGATACATGTTTGAAACTTAAGAGCACAAACTCGTTTTTTCGTGCTTTAAGGCTGTTTTCATGAGCTATTCCCACACTTTTGGGGGTTTCGGGCGATTTACAACGACCCTAAGACCCGATACATGTTTGAGGGCATGACTAAAAACTTGCCGTTTTCATGTTTTATGGCCGTTTTCGTGAGGTATTGCCCATACTTTAGGGGTTCCAAGGGCCATTTATAGCGAACGTAAGCCCCGATAAATGTTTGAAATTTATGACCACAAACTCGTTTTTTCGTGCTTTATGGCTATTTTCATGAGATATTGCCCATAGTTTTAGGGGTTTTAGGGTGATTTACAACAACCCTAAGACCCGATATATGTTTTAGGGAATGAGCAAAAACTTGCCATTTTTGTGTTTTATGGTCATTTTCGTGAGCTATTGCCCATAGTTTTGGGGTTTCAGGGCGATTTACAACAAGCATAATACCTAATACATGTTTGTGGGAATGACCAAAAAATCGCCATTTTCGTGTTTTATGGCTGTTTTCAAGAGCTATTGCCCACAATTTTGAGGTTTAAGGGGGGATTTTCAACAAGCGTAATGTGCGATACATGTTTGACGACATGACCTAAAATTGTCGTTTTCGTGTTTTATGGACGCTTTCATTAGCTATTGCCCACAGTTTTGGGGTTCTAAGGGCCATTTATAATGAACGTAAGCCCCGATAAATGTTTGAAATTTATAACCATAGACTCATTTTTTCGTGCTTCTTGGTCGTTTTCATGAGTTATTGCCCATGGTTTTTGGCGCTTTCAAGGCGATTAACAACGAGCCTAAGACCCAATACATGTTTGAGGTCATGCCCAAAAATCGTCGTTTTTGTGTTTTATAGCCGTTTTCATTAGCTATTGCCCATAATTATGGGGTTCTAAGGGCCATCTATAACGAACATAAGCCCTAATACATTTTTGAAATTTATAACCACAGACTCGTTTTTCGTGCTTTTTGGCTGTTTTCATGAGTTATTGATCATAGTTTTGGGGGTTTCAGGGCAATTTACAACGACCCTAAGACCCGATACAAGATTGAGGGCATGACCAAAAACTCGTCGTTTCGTGTTTTATGGCCGCTTTCTTGAGCTATTGCCCATAGTTTTGAAGTTCCGAGAGCTATTTATAACGACCGTAAGACCCGATACATGTTTGAAATTTATGACCACAAACTCGTATTTTTCGTGCTTTCTAGACGTTTTCAAGAGCTATTGCCCACTTTTTTTGGGTTACAAGGGCCGTTTATAACGACCATAAGACACGATATATGTTTGAAACTTATGACCACAAACTCGTCTTTTCGTGCTTTATGGCTGTTTTCATGAACTATTGCCCACACTTTTAGGGGTTTCGAGGCGATTTACAACGACCCTAAGACCCGATACATGCTTGAGGGCATGACCAAAAAATCGCCGTTTTCGTGTTTTATGGTCGTTTTCGTGAGCTATTCCCCATAGTTTTGGGGTTCCAAGGGCCATTTATAACGAACGCAAGCCCCGATAAATGTTTGAAATTTATGACCACAAACTCTTTTTTTCGTGCTTTTTGGCCATTTTCAGGAGCTATTGCCCAAAGTTTTAGGGGTTTCAGGGTGATTTACAACGACCCTAAGAGTTGATACATGTTTAAGGGAATGACCAAAAGCTCGCCGTTTTCATGAGCTATTGCCCACAATTTTGGGGTTTCAGGGCGATTTACAACAAGTATAATACCTGATACATGTTTGAGGGAATGACCAAAAACTTGCCATTTTCATGTTTTATGGCTGTTTTTATGAGCCACTGCCCACAGTTTTGGGGTTTAAGGGCGTTTTACAACAAGCGAGAATACCCGATACATGTTTGAAGGCATGACCAAAAACTTGTCGTTTTTGTTTTTTTAGCAGTATTCATGAGCTATTGTCAACATTTTGGGGTTCCAAGGGCCATTTATAACGACCGTAAGACCCAATAAATGTTTGAAATTTATGACCACAAACTTGTTTTTTCGTGCTTTATGACCTTTTTCATGAGCTATTGCCCTTAGTTTTGTGGGGTTTAGGGCGATTTACAATGACCCTAAAACCCGATACAAGTTTGAGGCTGTGACTAAAACCACACTATTTTTGTGTTTTATGGCCGTTTCATGAGCTATTGCCCACAGTTTTGGCGTTCCAACAACCATTTATAACAAACGTAATCCCCGATAAATGTTTGAAATTTATGACCACAAACTCGTTTTTTCGTGCTTTATGGCCGATTTCATGACCTATTGCCCACAGTTTTAGGTGTTTCAGCGTGACTTACAACGGCCATAACACCCGATACATGTTTGAGGGAATAACCAAAAACTCATCGTTTTGGCATTTTATGGCAGTTTTCATGACCTATTGCCCACAGTTTTGGGGTTCCAAGGGCCATTGATAACGAACGTAAGCCCTGATAAAAGTTTAAAATTTATGACCATAGGCTCATTTTTTCGTGCTCGTTGGTCGTTTTCATGAGTAATTGCCCATGGTTTTGGGGGGTTTCAAGGCGATTAACAACGATCCTAAGACCTAATACATGTTTGAGGGAATGATCCAAAATCGTCGTTTTCGTGTTTTATGGCCATTTTCATTAGCTATTGCCCATAATTTTGGGGTTTCAATGGCCATTTATAACGAACGAAAGCCCCGATAAATGTTTGAAATTTATGACCATAGGCTCGATTTTTCGTGCTTCTTGGTTATTTTCATGAGTTATTGCCCACGGTTTTTGGGGGTTTCAAGACGATTTACAACGGGCCTAAGACCTAATACATGTTTGAGGGCATGACCCAAAATTGTCGTTTTCGTGTTTTATGGCCGTTTTCATTAGCTATTGCCCATAATTTTGGGGTTCCGAGAGCTATTTATAACGACCATAAGACCCGATACATTTTTGAAATTTATGACCACAAAATCGTACTTTTTGTGCTTTCTGGACGTTTTCAAGAGCTATTGCCCACCTTTTTGGGGTGCAAGGGCCGTTTATTATGACCATAAGACATTATACATGTTTGAAACTTATGACAACAAACTTGTTTTTCGTGCTTTATGGATGTTTTCATGAGCTATTTCCCCACACTTCTGGGGGTTTTAGGGCAATTTACAACGACCCTAAGACCCGATACGTGTTTGAGGGCTTGACCAAAAACTCGCCGTTTTCGTGGTTTAGGTCATTTTCGTGAGGTATTGCCCATACTTTTGGGGTTCCAAGGGCCATTTATAACGAACGTAACCACGATAAATGTATGAAATTTATAGCCGCAAACTCATTTTTTCGTGCTTTTTGGCTATTTTCATGAGCTATTGCCCATAGTTTTAGAGGTTTTAGGGTGATTTACAACGACCCTAAGACCCGATACATGTTTGAGTGAATGACCAAAAACTCGTCGTTGTCGTGTTTTATGGTCGTTTTCATGAGCTATTGCCCATAGTTTTGGGGTTTCAGGATGATTTACAAAAAGCGTAATAGCTGATACATGTTTGAGGGAATGACCAAAAACTCGCCAGTTTCATGTTTTATGGCTGTTTTCAGGAGCTATTGCCCACAATTTTATGGTTTAAGGGGAATTTACAACAAGCGTAATACCCAATACATGTTTGAGGGCATGAAAAAAACTCACAGTTTTCGTGTTTTATTGTCATTTTCGTGATCCGTTGCCCATAATTTTGGGGTTCCAAGGGCCATTTATAACGAACATAAGACCCGATAAATGTTTGAAATTTATGACCATAGACTCGTTTTTTCGTGCTTCTTGGTCGTTTTCATGAGCTATTGCCCATGTTTTTGGTGGTTACAAGGCAATTAACAACGAGCCTAAGACCGAATACATGTTTGAGGGCATCATAAAAAATCTTCGTTTTTGTGTTTTATGGTAGTTTTCATTAGCTATTTCCCATAATTATGGGGTTATAAGGTTCATTTATGACGAACGTAAGACCAGCTAAATTTCTGAAATTTATAACCACAGACTCGTTTTCGTACTTTGTGGCTATTTTCATGAGTTATTGATCATAGTATTGGGGGTTTTAGGGAAATTTACAATGACCCTAAGACCCGATACATGTTTGAGGGCATGACCAAAAACTCGTCGTTTTCTTGAGCTATTGCCCACAGTTTAGAGGTTCCAAGAGCTATTTATAACGACCGTAAGACTCGATACAATTTTGAAATTTATAACCACAAACTCGTATTATTCGTGCTTTCTGGACGTTTTCAAGAGCTATTGGCCACCTTTTTGGGTTGCCAGGGCCGTTTATAACGACCATTTTCATGAGCTATTGCCCATAGTTTTGGGGGTTTCAGGGTTATTTACAACAAGCGTAATACCTGATACATGTTTGAGGGAATGACCATTTAAAACAACTGTAAGACCCGATACATGTTTGAAACTTATGACCACAAACTCGTATTTTTTGTTCTTTATGGCCGTTTTCTTGAGCTATTGCCCACAGTTTTGGGGTTCCAAAGGCAATTAATAAAGACCATAAAACCAGATACATGTTTCACCTTTATGACCACAAACTCGTATTTTTCGTGCATTCTCGCCATTTTCAAGAGCTATTGTCCCACCTTTTTGGGTTTCAAGGGCCATTTATAACGATTGTAAGAACCGATACATGTTTGAACTTATGACCAGAAACTCGTGTTTCCGTTCTTTATGGCTGTTTTCATGAACTATTGCCCATAGTTTTGGGGTTCTCGGGGTGATTTATAATGACCCTAATACCCGATACATGTTTGAGGGCAAAGACCAAAAACTTGTCGTTCTCATAAGCTATTGCCCATAGTTTTGAGGTTCCAACGGCCATTTATAACGAACGTAAGCCCCGATAAATGTTTGAAATTTATGACCACAAACTCGTTTTTCGTGCTTTGTGACCGTTTTCATGAGCTATTGCCCATAGTTTTCGGGGGTTTCAGGGTGATTTACAATGGTACTAAGACTTGGTACATGTTTGAGGGCATAAGACCAAAACCTCGCCATTTTTGCATTTTATGGCCGTTTTTATGAGCTATTGCCCATAGTTTGGGGGTTCCAACAGGCATTTATAACAAACGTAAGACCCGATAAAGGTTTGCAATTTATGACCACAAACTCGTTTTTTCTTGCTTTATGGCCGTTTTCATGACCTATTGCCCACAATTTTAGGGGTTTCGGCATGATTTATAATGACCCTAAGACCCGATACATGTTTGAGGGAATGACCAAAAACTTGTCGTTTTGGCGTTTTATGGCCATTTTCATGAGCTATTGCCCACAATTTTGGGGTTTCAAGGCGATTTACAAGCATAATACCCGATACATCTTAAATGGAATGACCAAAAACTCGTCATTTTTGTATTTTATGGCTGTTTTCATGAGCTATTGCCCATAGTTTTGGGGTTTCATGACGATTTATAATGACCGTAATACCCAGTACAAATCTGAGGGCAAGACCAAAACTTGTCGTTTTCGTGTTTTATGGATGTTTTCATTAGCTATTGCTCACAGTTTTGGGTTCTAAGGGCCATTTTTATGAACGTAAGCCCCGATAAATGTTTGAAATTTATGACCATAGACTCGTTTTTTCCTGCTTCTTGGTCGTTTTCATGAGATATTGCCCACGGTTTTGGGGGTTTCAAGGCGATTAACAAAGAGTCTAAGATCCAATACAAGTTTGAGGGCATGGCCAAAAATTGTCGTTTTCGTGTTTTATGGCCATTTTCATTAGCTATTGCCCATAATTTTCGGGTTCCCTGGGCTATTTATAACGAATGTAAGCCCCGATAAATGTTTGAAACTTATGACCACAGACTCTTTTTTCGTGCTTTCTGGCCGTTTTTATGAGTTATTGATCATAGTTTTGGGGGTTTTAGGGAAATTTACAACGACACAAAGACCCAATACATGTTTGAGGGCATGACCAAAAACTCGCCGTTTTCGTGTTTTATGGCCATTTTCTTGAGCTATTGCCCAAATTTTGGGGTTCCGAGGGCCATTTATAAATCGTAAGACCCGATACATGTTTGAACTTTATGACCACAAACTCATATTTTTCGTGCTTTCTAGACATTTCCAAGAGCTATTGCTCACCTTTTGGGGTTCCAAGGGCCATTTATAACGACCATAAGACCCGATACATGTTTGAAACTTATGACCACAAACTTGTTTTTTCGTGCTTTATGGCTGTTTTCATGAGCTATTGCCCACACTTTTGGGGTTTCGGGGCCATTTACAACGACCCTAAGACCCGATACATGTTTGAGGGCATGACCAAAAACTCATCGTCTTCGTATTTTATGGTCATTTTCGAGAGCTATTGCCCATAGTTTTGGCGTTCCAAGGGCCATTTATAACAAACGAAAGCCCTAATAAATGTTTGAAATTTCTGACCAGAAACTCGTTTTTTCATGCTTTATGGCCATTTTCATGAGCTATTGCCCAATGTTTTAGAGGTTTTAGGGCGATTTATAACGACCCTAAGACCCGATACATGTTTGAGGGAATAACCAAAAACTCGCCGTTTTCATGTGCTATTGCCCATAGTTTTGGGGTTTGACGGCGAATTACAACAAGCGTATTGCCTGCTACATGTTTGAGGGAATGACCTAAAACTTGCTATTTTCGTGTTTTATGGCTGCTTTCATGAGCTAGTGCCCACAGTTTTGGGGTTTAAGGGCGATTTACAACAAGCGCGTATACCCGATACATTTTTGAGGGCATGACCAAAAACTTGTCGTGTTTGTTTTTTGTCAGTTTTCATGACCTATTGCCAACAGTTTTGGGGTTCCAAGGGCCATTTACTACGACCATAAGACCCGATACATGTTTGAACTTTATAACCACAAACTTGTTTGTTTTCGTGCTTTATGACCGTTTTCATAAAGTTATTGCCGACGGTTTTGGGGGTTTCAGGGCGTTTTACAACGACCCTAATACCCGATACATGTTAAAGGCATTGACAGAAAACTCGTCGTTTTCGTGTTTTATGGTCTTTTTCAGGAGCTATTGCCCATAGTTTTGTGGTTCCTAGGGCCATTTATAACGAACATAACTCCCGATAAATGTTTGAAATTTATGACCACAAACTCGTTTTTTCGTGCTATGAGAGAGCCCTCGACGATATAGGGTTTAGACACGCCGAGGAAGAGGTGCTAGGGCGGCGGCTAGAGTTTGGGGCTTGCCCAAGTCGGCGCCAAAGGGAGCCTTAGGAGGTGGCGGCACCAAATTAGGGTTTAGAGGAGAGGATCTTGTGTGTCTTGGCCCTGCCCCTCCCTTTATAGGTGGGAGGTGCGGCCAAGGGGAGGGGAGTCCCTCCCCAACTCGGCTTCGAGGTGGGCCGCCGGTTGCAGGAGGGAACTCCTCCCCAACTCGGTTTCAAACTTCCTCCTCCTCTTTCCAAAAAACTGCCGTTTGACTTTTCAAACTAGCCGTTTGACTTTTCAAACTAGCCGTTTGACTTTTCAAACTAGGATTTGAATAAACCCTATATTTTGGACAGCGAAGACACCTAGTACATAATGCAATCATACCAACTTGATATAACACTTTCATGTACCCCTTCCCCTCCAGAGTGCTGGACATTCCGGAACCTTCTAGAACATTCCCGATGAAAACATCGGAATCATTCCCCAACTCCGAAACGGGACTTTCCTTATATGAATCTTATTCTCCGGACCATTCCGGATCTCCTCGTGATATCCCGGATCCCATCCGAGACTCCGAACAACATTCGATCTCTTTCTCATTCATTCCATAACTACTCAACAACATCGAATCCTTAAGTGTGTCTCCCTACGGTTCGTGAATTATGCGAACATGATCGAGACTCTTCTCCGATCAATAACCAATAGAGGAATCTGGAAATTCATATGGCTCCCACATATTTCTACGATTACTTTGCGATCGAATGAACCACTTACATATGATACCAATTTCCCTTTGTCTCACGATAGTTTACTTATCCGAGGTTTGATCGCGGTATCTCGCATACCTAGTTCAACCTCGCATCGATAAGTACTCTTTTCTTGTTCCCGTGGTATGTGATCCCTTGTGAGCCAGTCACATGCTTGCAAGCTAATTGGATGACATTCCACCGAGAGGGCCCAGAGTATATCTATCCGTCATATGGATGGACAAATCCCATTCTTGATCCATGTGCCTCAACACATACTTTCCGAACACTCAATGCCACCTTTATAGCCACCCGATTCGGTGTGGTGTTTGATGTCATCAAAGCATCCTTCCGGTGATGGTGATTAGCATGATCTCATGGTCGAAGGAATTAGGTTACTATGTATCAGAAAGCTTATAGCAAATGAACTATATTAAATGACTTGATCTTTATGCTACGCTTAACTATAGGAGTATGTCCATCACATCATTCTCCTAATGATATGACCCTGTTGTTAATAACATCTTTATGTTCATGATCAGGAAACCATGATCATATATTAACCAACAAGCTAGTTTAACAAGAGGCTTTACTAGGGACTCTTTTATGTTTACAAATCACACAAGTATTAATGTTTCCGGTTAATACAATTATAGCATGGTATGTAAACATTTATCATAAGTATGAAGATATGATAATAACCACTTTATTATTGCCTCTTGGGCATATCTCCAACAGTCTCCCACTTGCACTAGAGTCAATAATCTAGTTTCAAACCTTTGTGTATTCAACACCTATGGCTTTCCGGTGTTATATGTACACGTTCGCTAGTGGTCAACTGATCTCCGGATCTGACACTTCCAGGTCCGTGTGTAATTGCATGTATTTGCGTCTTTACGCATCACTCATTCTCTAATGAGATGGCTTTGTATAAATTTGGTCCTTTGGTGAGACCTTTAGTTCTTTGGGGTTAAAACATGTTGATAATATTGTCGTACAATATATCTTCATAGTATTATCCCGCTGTGAACTACACCTAGTTTGATAACAAACTACTTGACACAAATGCCCTCTTTTGTTGCTAAAATAGCAGTCATACACTTAGCCTTTTGTTGTAGTATCTGTCACAATGTCGTTAACTTTGGAACTCATCCAAATCCATTATGGAACTTACTTTCCATTATATTGTGCCACCCTTAGCTTAGATCGAGATAAACTTAATTTGTA
This sequence comes from Avena insularis, assembly GCA_023614405.1. Taxonomy (NCBI): domain Eukaryota; kingdom Viridiplantae; phylum Streptophyta; class Magnoliopsida; order Poales; family Poaceae; genus Avena; species Avena insularis. The sequence goes on from CM042695.1 coordinate 394,454,079, forward strand.
CTTTGTGACAAAACTAGTATCAATGTAGTACTTTTACAATGAACTAACCATCTATTTGTCACTTCTACAAATAATATACTCTTAGTTCTTCCAAAAGATTATAAGTATATCCTTACTATCGTCCAATGATCATCTTATGAATCATTCTGGTATATGCTTATAACATTTAGAGCATAGGACATATCTGGATTTGTACATATCACAGTATGATTGATATAAATACTCTTTGTGATTTCATACATTAAGTATCAATCTATACTTGAATCTTTGTTTCACTTACCAAGTGTCAATACACTTGAATATATCAATATTGAACACATTCAATCCTTTCTGTGCGACAAGAACCTTTCTTGTAGTTTCTATATTGAACTCATTCAATATCTCATCTATGTACTTCTGGCACAACCATATTAGCGTCTATTCATGCCAAATATTTGGGTTTTGCCTAAGTCTTTCATCGAGATGAAATTCTTATCGTGTGTTAATAAAAGATACATTATTTCCAATCAACAATATGTCTTGCACATAATGTATTAGAAACATGTCTTAGCGCTCCCACTTAATTTCTTACAAATGCAAGCATCTTCATCATCTCTGATGAATTTAAACTCTTTTAACATTTTCATCATAGTGAAGATTCCAACTCCGCGATGCTTACTTCAACCATTGAAGTTTGCATATGCTTTTAGCATCCTTAGAATTAACAAAACCCCTATGGACCATGTTATTCACATGTCCTAGGTAACAATTCTATTAGAAGAACTTGTTTTGTTTATTCAACTACCATATAACAAAATTATATGTAGTGGTTGCTACACTAATCCGTCTAGACTAAATATCACTATGAAAGATCAAATCTTATCATAGTCAACCTTTGAACATTGTTGTGAACTTTTTCCCAACATGTCGACTATTTCATAGATGTAAAACATCCATGTCTATTTCTTTATAGATCCAAACACGACTGTAAGGTCTTACACCTTTCTCGAGGGTCCTTCAAGTTCAAAACTTGATTTCTCGTGTATGGAACTATCACGGATTATATGGCTTCAAGCCATTTGACGGAGTCAGGGCTCATCATCGCTTCTTTGCATGTAGTCGGATCATTATTGTCAAATAATGATTTAACTCTCAAATCTTAGTATTTGATTGTTTACCCGACCTACTTGTTTCAATAGGAACTTAGATCTCCGTGACCACAACCTTTGAGGTACATGAGCCATGAGCATTGTTGCTACCTCCGGAACACTTTTCGGCGCTGCGCAACTTTGCACATATAGCTAAGGTTCTTTTAACCTTATCAAAGTTCTATTGTCCTCCCACTTAACTTTTCACGAAAAATTCCTTCTCAAAGAAACTTGACGTTCTAAGCAACAAACACTTTTGTCTCCGGTGTTTATGGAGGAATACTTAACAGTTATACAAAGACAGGTTCATCCTACTTTGGTTGCACACATCTTTCTTATTCATAGCATACCAATGTTTTAAGAAAGGACTACTTGGGTTTTATCCCAAACCATAACTTTATATGGTGTCATTTCAATGGATTATGATGAAGCTCTTTTCAGTGGAAAAACGGTAGTCTCTAAAGCTTTTAATCTTTAAATTATAATGGCAATTTTATGAATTATACCTTAGATATTACCATGTCAAACAAGGTTTAATTACATACCTCGAATGCTCCATACTCTTATGGTGTTTCGGGAAATGCAAATCCACGGAACGATTCCATAAATCTTAGGTATTATGCTAAACTTTGTAACTCAAATATCTTCCTTTATGATCTTTATCATAAACTGTTTATATTCTTGTTACAATGATTTTGCACTTCATCTTGAAAGTCTTTGAACTTTTCAAATGTTTCATACTTCATCCTTATTAAGTAAATATTCATATATTCACTCAAATTTTCGGAGAAAGCATATGAAGTTGAAATCCATCGCTCTTGACTACACATTATGGACTTCGTAGAACAATATGTACAAGTTCCAATAAGCTAGTCATTCGTTCCCTTTTGGCCTATGAACGAAGTTTTAATTATTTCTAGGAAAGTTTCACAAGCGTCATTTGATCAAAAATCAAAAGACTCTAAAATTCCATCCACATGGAGTTTCTTCATGTTTTCTTTCAATATAATTTAAACGGCGATGTCACTTCCTAAGTGATCTTTCAATCAATTTGTCTTTCGACATCTTTAGCACTAGTTTTATGGATGTGATTTCTCCAACGAGATTTGCGAATCATCCATCTTTTATGGATTACGGCAATTATTTGAACAACCCTTTTGTTCTCATAATACCTGATAAAACAAATCTTGAAGGCAAGCTTTGACGTTTAACGAGCAACACAATAACCTTTTATTTGTTCTCGATGAACATCATCACATATTCTTTTGCTAGTTACTTAGGCCATTGTAGTTCATGAATTGTGTTGTTTCGTATGACGATTCACACCAACAAATTCAGTATCATATACTTAAGAACCACATTGTTTAATAAGCAAATAATATAGCCATAACATGTATATCATCTATATACTTAAACTGAACAATTCTAGTCTTTTCTTTTCTGCCATATATTTATGAGATTTTCTTTCAGTATTTCCTTTTCTGTTTGAAAGAATCTATCAACATCAATAGTGGAGTCATACATATGACACATAGTCCAAAGCGTGTATAGTTAAATACCAATGTCTTTGGATTTGCACTTTGAAGTAGATCACCATCATCAAATGTTTGGTGTTCTTTCAAATTCCTTTCTTTAGTAATCTCTTGGTGTAGTAAACATTTTACCTACATCAAACATTCACCCTTATCATGGAATCGTCCATGATCAAGCTACTTTTAGCTTATAACGATGAATTACGAGTATAATGTCGCTATCCAAAACCTTTTGGAGGATTAGGACAACTAGTGTCTCCAACCTTTTGCAAATTCTCATCAAATATGAGAACATGACTTTTGCCATATTATACTCTATCATGTTTCAACCAAAACTTCGTTTCAGATATCACAATATCTTCCACACATCATGGTTTCTGAAACAACTCTTTCAGATCCTAGATAACCTTGATATTCAGATAATCCTTTGAATATCAAGAATCATGGAGACAAACATGATACTCATACACTAACACTTGGAATTGTCACTCTCGTTTTAATACCAATTATTAAACTTCATGGAGTGACCGCAACTTACTGAAAGTTTGCAATAGGACTTTTAAACTTTAGATTAACACTTCAAAACAATACGATACCAGTTCGTAAAGTAACTAACCAGAATTCTATAGTTCTATCATCTCAATTAAAACTAAGCGCAAGGTGGTAAACGGATGCCAATGACTACAAAAATTATGCAAATTCACTTTGAGTTAATTTACGATAAATAGTGTTCAACTTTTAATCATATTGCTGTTAAACTCCCACTCAAAACAATATCCCTCACATTGTTTTAGTGATCACACGAACCAAATCCACCATATCAAAACCGATCATCACGAGAGTTGATATGGCTTCAATGACGAACAATCAACATGTTCATCATATCTACTATATGACTCATGCTTTACCTTTCGGTGATCCGTGTTCCGAGACCATGTCTGTACATGCTAGGCTCGTCAAGATCAACCTTAGCTTCCGCATGAGCAAATCTGGCTTGCCCACGTTGTATACACTTGCGGAATCTAACACACCCGATCATCACGTGGTGCTTCGAAACAACAAGCTTTAGCAACGGTGCTAACTAAGGGTGAACACTTTATGACTTGAAATTCATGTGCATGAGGGATCATCTTATAATGCTACCGTCGTCTACTAAGCAATACAAGATGCATAAAGGATTAACATCACATGCAATTCATAATATGTGATATGATATGGCCTTTCTTCTTTGTGCTTCCGATCTCCATCTTCTAGCACGAACATGATCTCCATCATCACCGACATTGCATCAAGGTCAATGATGCTTCTCCATGGTTGTCGTCCACCGGCTTCAACTATTACAACTACTTTGAATAGACACGCGGGTCTTAACAGAAATTAAAGACAACCATATGGCTCCTGCCGGTTGCCGACTTACAATAAGGAACATTGCATACATCATATATAATCACAATCATGGCCATATCACATCACTGCACACCCCTGCAAAACAAAGTTAGACGCCTCTACTTTCTTTGCATATTTTACGTGGTTTGGGGCTTTCAATAAGTGTCGTTCTAACTTACGAACAAGAACCACAACATTGATACTAGTATTGTTAATCACCCGTTGTAAATTGGATCTTAACTATGCTAGGAGAAACAGACACCCGCAAAGCCACTTATGCAATACAAGATGCATGTCAAGCGTGGAGCAAGTCTCATGAACGATGTCATGTAAGGTTAGCCCGGGCCACTTCATCCCAACATACCGCAAGATGCAAAGTACACAAGAAGCAATCGACAATAAAAGCATCAACGCCCACAATGACCATTGTGTTCTACTCGTGCAAACAGATCTACATATAGACACGGCTCTGATACCACTGTAGGGGTTCGTAGCATGGAAAACAAAAAAATTCTACCGCATGCACACAAACAATCCAAGATCTATCTACTAGATTGTAGCAATGAGTCGATAGAGGAACTTACCCTCGAAGATTCCAAAGCGGTTAACGAGAGCAGATTCTCGTGGGTGATGTAGTTGTACACTTGTCGATCTCAAGATCGCGTAGACGATCCTTCCGGCGCTGCGTTCCGGCAGCGCTCCCAGCCGATCACACGTTCGATTTTCGACGAAGACCTTCCTCTCCTTGTTCCAGCAGCGGAGGTTGTAGCACTCCTCGTGATTCCGAAGACGACGGGCGTGGTACCGGAAGTAGAGGGGAGATCTCGCAGGGCTTCGCCTTAAGCCGGAGCGAGTATGGTGGACTATGAGAGAGCCCTCGACGATCTAGGGTTTAGACACGCCGAGGAAGAGGTGCTAGGGCGGCGGCTAGAGTTTGGGGCTTGCCCAAGTCGGCGCCAAGGGGAGCCCTAGGAGGTGGCGGCAGCTGCAGGAGGTGGCGGCACCAAATTAGGGTTTAGAGGAGAGGATCTTGTGTGTCTTGGCCCTGCCCCTCCCTTTATAGGTGGGAGGTGCGGCCAAGGGGAGGGGAGTCCCTCCCCAACTCGGCTTGGAGGTGGGCCGCCGGTTGGAGGAGGGAACTCCTCCCCAACTCGGTTTCAAACTTCCTCCTCCTCTTTCCAAAAAACTGTCGTTTGACTTTTCAAACTAGCCGTTTGACTTTTCAAACTAGGATTTGAATAAACCCTATATTTTGGACAGCGAAGACACCTAGTACATAATGCAATCATACCAACTTGATATAACACTTTCATGTACCCCTTCCCCTCCGGAGTGCCGGACATTCCGGAACCTTCTAGAACATTCCCGATGAAAACACCGGAATCATTCCCCAACTCCGAAACGGGACCTTCCTTATATGAATCTTATTCTCCGGACCATTCTGGATCTCCACGTGATATCCCGGATCCCATCCGAGACTCCGAACAACATTCGGTCTCTTTCTCATTCATTCCATAACTACTCAACAACATCGAATCCTTAAGTGTGTCTCCCTACGGTTCGTGAATTATGCGAACATGATCGAGACTCTTCTCCGATCAATAACCAATAGAGGAATCTGGAAATTCATATGGCTCCCACATATTTCTACGATTACTTTGCGATCGAATGAACCACTTACATATGATACCAATTTCCCTTTGTCTCACGATAGTTTACTTATTCGAGGTTTTGATCGTCGGTATCTCTGCATACCTAGTTCAACCTCGTTACCGATAAGTACTCTTTTCTCGTTCCCGTGGTATGTGATCCCTTGTGAGCCAGTCACATGCTTGCAAGCTAATTGGATGACATTCCACCGAGAGGGCCCAGAGTATATCTATCCGTCATATGGATGGACAAATCCCATTCTTGATCCATGTGCCTCAACACATACTTTCCGAACACTCAATGCCACCTTTATAGCCACCCAGTTACGGTGTGGTGTTTGATGTCATCAAAGCATCCTTCCGGTGATGGTGATTAGCATGATCTCATGGTCGAAGGAATTAGGTTACTATGTATCAGAAAGCTTATAGCAAATGAACTATATTAAATGACTTGATCTTTATGCTACGCTTAACTATAGGAGTATGTCCATCACATCATTCTCCTAATGATATGACCCTGTTGTTAATAACATCTCTATGTTCATGATCAGGAAACCATGATCATATATTAACCAACAAGCTAGTTTAACAAGAGGCTTTACTAGGGACTCTTTTATGTTTACAAATCACACAAGTATTAATGTTTCCGGTTAATACAATTATAGCATGGTATGTAAACATTTATCATAAGTATGAAGATATGATAATAACCACTTTATTATTGCCTCTTGGGCATATCTCCAACACTTTATGGCCATTTTCATGAGATATTGCCCACAGTTTTACGAGTTTCAGGGGCGATTTACAACGACCCTAAGACCCGATACATGTGTTAGGGCATGACCAAAAACTCGTCGTTTTCGTGTTTTATGGCCGTTTTCTTGAGCTATTGCCCACAGTTTTGGGGTTCCGAGGGCCATTTATAATGACCGTAAGATCCGATACATGTTTGAAATTTATAACCACAAACTCGTAATTTTCGTGCTTTCTAGACGTTTTCAAGAGCTATTGGCCACCTTTTTTGGGTTCCTAGGGCAGTTTATAACGACCATAAGACCCGATACATGTTCGAAACTTATGACCACAAACTTGTTTTTTTGTGTTGTATGGCTGTTTTCATGAGCTATTGCCCGCACTTTTGGGGGTTTCGGGGAGATTTACAACGACCTAAAGAACCAATAAATGTTTGAGGGCATGACCAAAAATCTTCGTTTTCGTGTTTTATGGCCGTTTTCATTAGATATTGCCCATAATTATGGGGTTCCAAGGGCCATTTGTAACGAACATAAGCCCTAATAAATGTTTGAAATTTATAACCACAGACTCGTTTTTCGTGCTTTTTGGCTATTTCATGAGTTATTGATCATAGTTTTGGGGGTTTCAGGGAAATTTACAACGACCCTAAGACCCGATACATGTTTGAGGGCATGACCAAAAACTCGTCGTTTTCGTGTTTTATGGCCGTTTTCTTGAGGTATTGCCCACAGTTTTGGGGTTTCGAGAGCTATTTATAACGACCGTAAGATCCGATACATGTTTGAAATTTATGACCACAAACTCGTGTTTTCGTGCTTTTTGGAAGTTTTCAAGAGCTATTTCCCACCTTTTTGGGTTGCAAGGGCCGTTTATAACGACAATAAGACACGATAAATGTTTGAAACTTATGACCACAAACTCGTTTTTTCGAGCTTTATGGTTGTTTTCATGAGCTATTGCCCACACTTTTGGGGGTTCCGGGGCGATTTTAAATGACCCTAAGACCCAATACATGTTTGAGGGCATGACCAAAAAACTTGCCATTTTCGTGTTTTATGATCGTTTTCGCGAGCTATTGGCCATAGTTTTTCGGTTCCAAGGGCCATTTGTAAGGAACGTAATCCCCGATAAATGTTCGAAATTTATGAGCACAAACTCATTTTTTCGTGCTTTATGACTGTTTTCATGAGCTATTGCCCAAAGTTTTAGGGGTTTCAGGGAGATTTACATGTTTGAGGGCAAGACTAAAACATCGCCATTTTTATGTTTTATGGCCGGTTTCATGAGCTATTGCCAATAGTTTTGGGCGCCCAACAGCCATTTATAACAAACGTAAGCCCCGATAAATGTTTGAAATTTTTGACCATAGAATCGTTTTTTCGTGCTTTATGGCCGATTTCATGACCTATTGCCCACAGTTTTAGGGGTTTCAACGACGTTTTAAAATGACCCTAAGACCCGATACATGTTTGAGGGAATGACCAAAAACTCGTCGTTTTGGCGTTTTATGGCCGTTTTCATGAGCTACTGCCCATAGTTTTGGGGTTTCAGGGCGATTTACAACAAGCGTAATACCTGATACATGTTTGAGGGAAAGACCAAAATCTTGCCATTTTCATGTTTTATGGCTGTTTTTATGAGCTACTGCCCACAATTTTGGGGTTTAAGGGCGATTTACAAGAAGCGCGAATACTCGATACATGTTTGAGGGCATGACCAAAAACTTGTCATTTTTGGTTTTGTTTGGCAGTTTTCATGAGCTATTGCCAACAGTTTTGGGGTTCCAAGGGCCATTTATAACGACCGTAAGACCTGATACATGTTTGAGGGAATGACCAAAAACTTGCTATTTTCGTATTTTATGGCTGCTTTCATGAGCTAGTGCCCACAGTTTTGGGGTTTAAGGGCGATTTACAACAAGTGCGTATACCCGATACATTTTTGAGGGCATGACCAAAAACTTGCCGTGTTTGTTTTTTGTCAGTTTTCATCACCTATTGCCAACAGTTTTGGTGTTCCAAGGGCCATTTATTACGACCATAAGACCCGATACATATTTGAACTTTATGACCACAAACTTGTTTGTTTTCATGCTTTATGACCGTTTTCATGAATTATTGCCGACGGTTTTGGGGGTTTCAGGGCGTTTTACAACAGCCCTAATACCCGATACATGTTGAAGGCATTGACAGAAAACTCGTCGTTTTCGTGTTTTATGGTCTTTTTCAGGAGCTATTGCCCATAGTTTTGTGGTTCCAAGGGCCATTTATAACGAACATAACCCCCGATAAATGTTTGAAATTTATGACCACAAACTCGTTTTTTTGTGCTTTTGACCGTTTTCATGATCTATTGCCCATAGTTTTGGGGGGGTTCAGGGCGATTTACAATGACCCTAAGACCCGATACATGTTAGAGGGCATGACTACAACCTCGCCATTTTTGCGTTTTATGGCCGTTTTCATGAGCTATTTCCCACAATATTGGGGTTCCAATGGACATTTATAACGAACGTAAGCCACGATAAATGTTTGAAATTCATGACCATAAACTCTTTATTTCGTGCTTTATGGCCGATTTCATGACCTATTGCTCACAGTTCTAGGGGTTTTAGTGTGATTTACAATAACCCTAAAACCAGATACATGTTTGAGAGAATGACCAAAAACTCGTCGTTTTTGCGTTTTATGGCCGTTTTGATGAGCTATTTCCCACAGTTTTGGGATTTCAAGGCGATTTACAACAAGCGTAATACCTGATACATGTTTGACGGAATGACCAAAAACTCATCATTTTCGTGTTTTATGGCTATTTTCATGAGGTATTGCCCAGAATTTTGGGGTTTCAGGATGATTTATAATGACCATAATAACCGATACATGTTTGAGGGCATGACCAAAAATCGTCGTTTTCATGTTTTATGGATGTTTTCATTAGCTATTGCCCACAGTTTTTGGGGGTTCAGTGCGTTTTACAACGACCCTAAAACCCGATACATGTTTAAGGGCATGACCAAAAGCTCGTTGTTTTCGTGTTTTATGGTCGTTTTCATAAGCTATTGCCCACAGTTTTGGGGTCCCAAGGGCCATTTATAACGAACATAACCCCCGATAAATGTTTGAAATTTATGACCACAAACTTGTTTTTTTCGTGCTTCATGAGTTATTGACCATAGTTTTGGGGGTTTTAGGGCGATTTACAATGACCCTGAGACCCGATACAAGTTTGAGGGCATGACTAAAACCTCGCCATTTGTTGCGTTTTATGGACGTTTTCATGAGCTATTGCCCATAGTTTTGGCGTTCCAACAACCATTTATAACAAACGTAAGCCCCGATAAATGTTTGAAATTTAAGACCACAAACTCGTTTTTTCGTGCTTTATGCCCGATTTCATGACCTATTGCCCATAGTTTTAGGTGTTTCAGCGTGACTTACAACGACCCTAAGACCCGCCACATGTTTAAGGTTATAACTAAAAACTCGTCGTTTTGGCGTTTTATGGCCGTTTTCATGACCTATTGCCCATAGTTTTGGGGTTCCAAGGGCCATTTATAACGAACGTAAGCCCCGATAAATGTTTAAAATTTATGACCATAGGCTCATTTTTTTGTGCTTCTTGGTCGTTTTCATGAGTAATTGCCCATGGTTTTGGGGGGTTTCAAGGCGATTAACAACGAGCCTAAGACCTAATACATGCTTGAGGGAATGATCCAAAATCGGCGTTTTCGTGTTTTATGGCCATTTTCATTACCTATTGCCCATAATTTTGGGGTTTCAATGGTCATTTATAACGAACGAAAGCCCCGATAAATGTTTGAAATTGATGGCCATAGGCTCGTTTTTTCGTGCTTCTTGGTTATTTTCATGAGTTATTGCCCACGGTTTTTGGGGGTTTCAAGACGATTTACAACGGGACTAAGACCTAATAAATGTTTGAGGGCATGACCCAAAATTGTCATTTTCGTGTTTTATGGACGTTTTCATTAGCTATTGCCAATAATTTTGGGGTTCCGAGAGCTATTTATAATGACCGTAAGACCCGATACATGTTTGAAATTTATGACCACAAACTCGTATTTTTCGTGCTTTCTGGACATTTTCAAGACCTATTGCCCACCTTTTTGGGTTGCAAGGGCCGTTTATAACGACCATAAGACACGATACATGTTTGAAACTTATGACCACAAACTCGTTTTTTCGTGCTTTATGGCTGTTTTCATGAGCGATTTACTTATGACCACAAACTTCTGGCGATTTACAACGACCCTAAAACCCGATACATGTTTAAGGGCATGACTAAAAGCTCGCCGTTTCCATGTTTTATGGTCGTTTTTGTTAGGTATTGCCCATACTTTTGGGGTTCCAAGGGTCATTTGTGACGAACGCAAGCCCCGATAAATGTTTGAAATTTATGACCACAAACTCGTTTTTTCGTGCTTTTTGGCTATTTTCATGAGCTATTGCTCACAGTTTTAGGGGTTTTAGGGTGATTTACAACGACCCTAAGACCCGATATATGTTTGAGGTAATGACCAAAAACTCGCCATTTTCGTGTTTTATGGTTTTTCATGAGCTATTGCCCATAGTTTTGGGGTTTCACGGTGATTTACAACAAACGTAATACCTGATACATGTTTGAGGGAATGACCAAAAACTCGCCATTTTCGTGTTTTATGGCTGTTTTCAGGAGCTATTGCCCACAATTTTGAGGTTTAAGGGGGGATTTACAACAAGTGTAATGCCCGATACATGCTTAATGGCATGACCTAAAATTGTTGTTTCCGTGTTTTATGGGGGCTTTCATTAGCTATTGCCCATAGTTTTGGGGTTCCAAGGGCCATTTATAACGAACGTAAGCCCCGATAAATGTTTGAAATTTATGACCATAGACTCGTTTTTTCATGCTTCTTGGTCGTTTTCATGAGTTATTGCCCATGGTTTTTGGCGGTTTCAAGGCGATTAACAACGAGCTAAGACCCGATACATGTTTGAGGGCATGCCCAATAATCGTCGTTTTCCTGTTTTATGGCCGTTTTCATTAGCTATTGCCCATAATAATGGGGTTCCAAGGGCCATTTATGACGAACGTAAGCCCTGATAAATTTTTGAAATTTATAACCACAAACTCGTATTTCGTGCTTTTTGGCTATTTTCATGAGTTATTGATCATAGTTTTGGGGGTTTCAGGGCAATTTACAACGACCCTAAGACCCGATACAAGTTTGAAGGCATGACCAAAAACTCGTCGTTTTCGTATTTTATGGCCGCTTTCTTGAGCTATTGCCCATAGTTTTGAGGTGCCGAGAGCTATTTATAACGACCGTAAGACCCGATACATGTTTGAAATTTATGACCACAAACTCATATTTTTCGTGCTTTCTAGACGTTTTCAAGAGCTATTACCCACCTTTTTGGATTGCAAGGGCCGTTTATAACGACCATAAGACACGATATATGTTTGAAACTTATGACCACAAACTCGTTTTTTCGTGCTTAATGGTTGTTTTCATGAGCTATTCCCCACACTTTTGGGGGTTTCGGTTCGATTTACAATGACCCTTAGACCCGATACATGTCTGAGGGCATGACCAAAAACTCGCCGTTTCCGTGTTTTATGGTCATTTTCGTGAGCTATTGCCCATAGTTTTAGGGTCCCAAGGTCCATTTATAACAAACGTAAGCCCCGATAAATGTTTGAAATTTATGACCACAAACTCGTTTTTTCGTGCTTTTTTGCCATTTTCATGAGCTATTGCCCAAAGTTTTAGGGGTGTTAGGGTGATTTACAACGACCCTAAGACTCGATACATGTTTGAGGGAATGACCAAAAACTTGCCATTTTCATGAGCTATTGCCCACAGTTTTGCGGTTTCAGGGCGATTTACAACAAGTGTAATACCTGATATATGTTTGAGGGAATGACCAAAAACTTGCCATTTTCAGGGCGAGACAAAGACTGGGTCAAACTGGCTGACTAGGATGAGGGTGACATTGCCATGACGTCATTCTAGCTTGATCCTCTCAGATCGATGATGGATCGGTGATTTGGTGCGTGCGCGGGGCTGCGGTTAGGGGTTAGGGGTTAGGTTCGTTGGAAAGAGGATATCTCGAGGGACCTATTGGTGGTGGCGCCGCCCTATTTTGGTCACCGGAGGACAACGGGCGACGATCTCATACGGCGGTGCTTGCGGGTGATCATGGTGGCATGGATTTAGGAAGCAAACAAAGCATCTACGTATGCGAGGAGACTCGGTGACTCACCAGGAACGCGATGGTGTGGTTGATAAGGCGAGGCAAGGTCGGAGACGACGGTGAGGTCGACGAATAGCACCGGGAACCGAGGGTGCGATTGGGTTGATTCACGCCTCCTCCGCTAGCGCAAGTTGGGGAAAACGAATGAGAGGAGCACGGCGGTCTCCACCATGGTCTTATCTGGCCGAGGTGAGCACGGAATCGTCGGCACTGGCTCAACCCGAGCTAGGGTTCCGGTGAAGAAGAATAACTCGAGAGAGAGAAGATTTCAGAGGGGGTAAATGGGGATGAGGATGAACGGGGACGTTGCCGTGGCCTCCTTATCCTCTCCTGGCGACGGCGGCGTGAATCTTGACGCACTAACGGCGGCGGACGGCCTCGGCATCACCATCGAGCTGCTTCCAGCTGGAGGAAGACGACGACGACGGTTTAGTAGAAAAACCCCTGGCATTTCTTTCCTCTCAACCCGCGATCCTTCTTTGGTCCCACATGTCAGTCACAGAAGAGAACGAGATGGGCTAGCTGCTGGGCTTTTGTGGGCTGCACATGGGCGACAGGTAAGAAGAGAAAGAAATGGGCCACGACGAGGAAATGTTTTTTTATTTGCTTTACCTTATTCTATTTTCTGTTTTTCTTTTCAGATTTGTATTTAATCTATAATTTTAACTTTTCTTATCAAAGTTTATTTGCTGATTATTTGTAGCAACAATTAATATTGATTGAGATTTATTTTGTATATCTTAATGATAAATGTTTTTCTTTTTATATCATTCTTTATTTTCTTGATGTAAATTCCTTGTTTACTATTTTTGTAAAAAAACTTTGTTATTGCTTATCTTCCTAAGAATCAACCAAGGTTTTTATTAATTGATATTTACTTATTTGTTTATAAAACTTAATTATAGTTAGTTATTGGTTTGGAGGAAATTTATATATATATTGATCCTATACCATTTTTTTATGCATGAAATACAAAGGAAATTAATATGGTTAAGATTACTTCCATTGATTTAGAAAATGGCAATGTATATATTCTATTAAGATTAACATAGATGTTAGGGTTTGAATTGTAAGTGCTTAGCCAAGGGTTTAGGGTTCTTATTTTACTTCTATTCTTTTGTTAATGTGAGTAAAGATTTAATAACTAACCATATTGTTTTATGTTTGTGATCTTTGATGACATCACCTTTTAAAATAGAAAGTTATATCTAAAATGTTTTATAGAAAAGAATTGATAACTCCTAAGCACATATAATTATGATAATTGGAATTGACAGAGATGTGCTTATGTGATTTGCTATAGGAAAATATTCCTATAAAGTGATATAGATATAAGATGAGGAATTCATAACATGGAATGGATATTATACTTGGTTTGAGATTTAAAGTTGGGTGTTTACCAAGAATTCCCACCTTCCATAATTCATAGTTCTGGAATTCTAATTAAGGAATTCCTTTCCTAGATATACTACTTTTTCCTCTCATCATGGTTAACATGACAAGCTTTACTTCACAAGAATATTCTTATTCACCTTTTATTCTTCTGAACTCATTGATGAATCCAATGAGTTTGACACTAAAGCATTTCATGATCTTCATCTATCCAGATTTGGTTATATCAACTACTCTTCTGCTGATAACCTTCAATCCAACAAGTAGCTATTTCTAGCTCCATTCCTATATTAACTTTAATTTAATCATACTATCTTCCATTTACTTTACTCTAATGATTCATACTCCAACCTCACATTATATTAATGTGGCTTGTAATGACTACTCTAGGATAACTTATCTATACTAGGGTTTCAATCATTTTCTACCCACCAATAACACTTATACTTGATATAAGTATTAAATCTTGGTGAGCAAGGCATGATCATTATAATCATTTAATCATTTATAGCTTAGGTTTCCAATTGGCTAATCAATACTTTATCAATACAACCTTACAATTGTATTGAAATTATCTTCTCAATATCTCTAATTGGATTAAGGCTGTTATTCATGGACTATGCCCACTTGGTCTAATAGAATTACTACTGGTAACTATCTTCAGGGTTCATCCTAGTAATCTTCTTTACTACCACCTATCTTATTTCAAATAACTCTTCTATTCATCCAGGAGTGGGTTTAACTCCATCAATTATCACAATGATTTTATTCTTCTTCAATCACTCCCATCCTATAGATGATATCTAAAACTAGCATTACTATTACCTCTTCTTAGTTGTTTCTTTATAGGCACTTAAGTGAATGCTATAATATGATCAAGAGTTGATAGATTAAGAATTTGTGAATCAATAGTTGATTACTCAACATTCATGAACAACAAATATTAAGATAGGGTTCCATAAGGATTGATATGGAAAGAAGGGTATATGGTGAATAATCTTGACTTGGTTTCTTTCCTACTCAAACTCACTAAAGATTTAAGGTTAGGTATTACCCTGATACTCATAGTAAGAATAGATAAGAATTAAATAGGTCAGGATTAGTCATTACATTCTTATTACTTAAGTTGTAATCTTAACTTGGCATTTATGAGTTGTTGTGATGAATATTATGATATGATCCCTTAAGGATCAGATATTAATCATTTAAGCAATGAATTATGAGTAATATTTTATTATATTTGATCTACCCTTGGATCAAATCATGTTTACCCAAAATAAGGTTTTAGCAAAGGTCATATTGAAACTTATCACAGTCAACTTGATGATCTACTTCAATTCCATCAAGTTGAGAGAAGCTTCAATCACTTTGACAAGTACTTATTTAAAAGCGCGAAAATTATTCGGATTTTCTATGCATGAATGTAATGCACACACCTGGGTTCTGCTTATTCCTAAGCTCTAATGCTGGGATGTTACAGTCTCTCCCCCTTAAAATAAACTTCATCCTCGAAGTTCGTAAACTCTCACATTTCGGAGTAAGGAACTAGCTTGTAGTGGTTGCTACATTTCTCCACTCCATGATGACCTTAAATGGAATTAATTGTAGTATTCTGTATCCAGATTAGGTATCCTAATCCAACTCTTTTTATTTAATTATTGAGCTTTCTTACAGTATTATATATGGTCTATGAAGTCTCACTAAAACAGGGTTCCAAATTTTATTAGACAATACTTGTGATCAAAAGACTAATCTTTGATGTGTCATTATATGAGTTGTACTGGCACTCCTTCCAGGATTGGATTTGAACTCATTTAGTCCATACCCCTTGGATTTTCTTATTCTCTACACATGCCCAATTGGATGTTCTTTACTACCTCTTAGGGATCACTTAAGAGTGGTTTCTTCTAGAATTAGTCGGTTAGGTTTATCCTTTTTATCACCTTCAAGCTTATACCTTTTTAGGCTTTAGATAATCTTTCATTATCACCTATAGTACCTTTTCAACTTTCATTCATAATGTCTACTCCCCCCCCCTTAGGGTTTACTAATAGTCTACATTGTATAAATAGCATTTATTGGCTTTATAACTAGAATGTTGGTCTTTGTTCAGTTTATACTTTACCTAATTAGGGTCTAATGAAAGATTGTACGGGGTATCCACACAGTTGTGGATCTCCGAAGCAAATCTTTCAGCATTATATGTCGTACTAATTATTGGACATTTTTGTTGGAATAAGTCTGACTTTGCGAAGCATTTTGAAAGATGATCGCTTAAGTTTTTATACTTACTTAGGTCTTCCTTAACTTAGGCCAAATTTTATGCTCTTTACGCAGCCATTAAGATGATCTGGTTAACTATGTTAACCACACCGGCTGCGAACAAGATACCAACTATGGATCAAAATGCCGACTATGGATTAAATACCAACGGCGGATCATTCTAGGTGGTAGGTATTACCTTACAGTTTCCGACCTACTACTGGCATTCTCTCTGAATTGTCAGAGCTTGAATACCATTTTGGTTCCAAACCTTCTTATTTACACTTATTCATGATACTTCCATGAACTTGGTACAACTATTTTATTAACTTCTTAGCAACTTACCTACTTTGAATGAGCTTTAAGTTTATTACTTCTTGTTGCTCCATACATCTTCTACACTAAACTTTCTTCTAAAGCTGGCTAGAAATGATCTATGCTTGATCTATCCTCCAAATCATGTTAATACTCCTTATATTTTGCTTCATCCTTTATGTAAGTCTTCGTCTTGATCTTTGAAACTTGTCACTCCCTTACACGAATTCCCGTTCCTATCTAGGTCTATGACATCAAGTAATAACTGGGTGTTACATCATGCATTTGCACACCCAATTAAACTTCATGTACATATCTAGGCAATCAAGAAGATTCAAGAAAATCCAAGAGTCGATAAACAACAAAACATATACCATGTATTATACATAGGTTTTAAATAATTTACAAATGTACTAGATTTTTCAACGGTTTGCTCCACACCTATTTACACAACTATCTTACAAGAACTTCTTATTCTTGTGAGTATATCCTCACTTATTTCGGCAAATCTTTCAAACTACAATACGCATTACCCTCTATGTACATTATTCAAGCACTCATCCCTTGGGATGTCGTTCCTTTCTTACTTTCATCTTCCTCTAGTGCTTCCTGGAGTTCCGTCCATGATGACGTGAAGTCCAACGACTGCCTTCTGGAGCGTAAGAGCATCCAGGAGGTGTGTATTCTTGATTAGAAGTATCGAGACTGAGATTAGTCATTTAAAAATGACTAGAGTTGGCATAATCTTCTACCGAATATCCCTGGTGTTCTGGCAACGCTTCCTCAAAGTAAGTTGGATCCTTAGCATTTTCTTGGATCCAGTCGTACATATTGGTATAGTAGCTATCGGAATACTCTTCTAAGTTGATTGGGTTAGTATCACCCCCATATGGTCCATAAGGCTCCCTATGGTTATAGTTGGTCTCTTCTCCGATACCTGCATCACAAGGTATAGGATTTCCTATGGTTCCACCTTGAGATTCTACTCCCCATCCATACTTGTTTGGCTCAGGGTTAGTTGGAATAACTCCATTCCATTCCTGCTGTTCGGAGTTGTACTTGGTCCATAGATCTTCAGGTGACTGGGTTTTAGTTTGGTAGTAGGCATAATTTTCCGAGTTTGGATCATCAAACTCAGTTTCCTCATACACTTCTCCTGAAGGTATGTATTTGGGATGCCTAGCTTCTTTATCTAACTTCTTCCTACGAGCCATTGCTTTATCAGGATCAGTAAAATCCTCAATGGCCGTATCCAGCTCCTGAACTAAAACTTGGTGAGTGTTATGATAAGTGTTTAGTAAGGACCGATAACGATCCATATACTCTACAGCTAGAGTAGGTTCAGTTTGGACTAAAGTAGAGCGATTTAACTCATGCTCTGGGTTTGCGGTTTCATGGGGTATAATGGTGTGAGTACTACCTTTTAGAGCTTGGGATTTTTGTTCTCGGATCATGGTTATGGCTGCTGCTACGGCAATCTGATATGCAGATGCCATGCACCTTGCTTCTCCTGATGGCATTTCTCCCTTAAGTCCTAACTTCTTGGGTAACATGATCATGACACGGTATTTGGCTAATACCTGCCCATCATAGTAACTGTAAATCTTGACCAAAAGTCTCGATTCACATTCCAAACTCCATAGAAGTTGTCGGGGATTATCCGTCCAATCCCCTCCGTAGTCATTCAACGTCCTGTTCATCACTTGAACATTCCGGGGTGGATATCGAGGTGCCATGTGGAACTGTAGATAAGAAATTATTATCAGTCACATAGGGTTAAAACTCTTGGGTAATGATCGGAATTGCAATCATACTAAAGAATTATTGCACTAGCAACATGACAAGATTATTCTCAAGTGAATATCCCTCATATCACTAGAGAACTCTTTATTCTTACAGTATAAGTCCTACAGGTTCTACCCATTTACTAGGTTTCCAACCTAGCTAAGGTCAAAGCATATGCTTCGATACCAATTCTGGTGACCCATCATACCACAACATGATGTAGTATACTATAGTCGTTGACATAACACCAATGAAACATCGTTCACTAGTATTACATCCCTCAGAATGGCACAACAGAAACACAGCGGGTCCAATACATGGCTAAAGGTTACAACTCACTCTTTACATAAGATCTAGAGAACACTCTAGGGTAAGAGAGAGAAAGAACTTCTTACAAAGAATAATCAAAGATAAACAATGCAAAGACTATTATACTATTAAGAGTAGAATTTTAACTAAGGGGTTGGCATTGCTGCTATTGCAACGCACTACAAAAATAGGTTATTTGGCTAGGGATTACATTCCTATCTAATCGGTAACTTCGTCTTCACTTGAGTTGAGGTATTTGTTGACTTCCTTGTCTCTGAAGAACTTTAGCTTTGAATGATGATACCTGGAGCATAACTTGGTGTAGACGTCGTCTTTATGGCTTCAGAATCTAGCAAGGGTTAAGAAGATACTTTGAGTACGAGCGTACTCAGCAAGTTCACTAGAAAAGGAGTGTTTGATGCACTATAACTACAGCCACGAACCGTAGGTCGTAGGCAATGCAAGTTTTCGTAAACATTTCTTCAAAGGTTGCTTTTATTCTGAAAAACTATGTCCGTCAGCCTTTACGGGTTTACCAGAACTTGCATGGAGTTCCTTTCCCACAGCGTTCGCAACTCCTTCCCGGAACAGGGAGTAACAAGTTATAGTTCTTACACTCTACAGAGGTGCATTACTTTACCCATGAGAGATCAACTCTTTGTTGCACAACCGGGCAGCTTATTCCCATTCAATATTCCATGATGTGGGGCCCAGAAGATGATCCAAGCTAATCACTGCCCCCTTCGCAACCTCGCATGCCTCCTTGGTATACACCATGCCCACATATTGGATTACAGCAATGGTTTGTACAAATCGTTAGATGCCAGAACTATCGTGGGACGTTGAGGGTTCCCACCCATATGTTGCATATCCTTTACAAATTACCAATTAATATGCACACTCCAAGGATAACAGCCACGACCTGCACATCCGGCTTCATGCGAGAGGAAGAAGATACAGCTGACTTCTCCGTCCCATTCCAAATCTCATGGTTAACGCGTAATATACAGCGCAATAATCACTGGCGACATTGGTTGTTAAGTCCTAGATAATATGTTCCTTTACCACCGGAACTTTTATAGTAAGTTATTACCTCATGGTAATAACCTATAATCACATTATTATGAAAATAGTGTTTTCAGACCTTTTTCAAATGCAGGTGATGTCCACATTGGATTTGTAAAATACTTTACAGAAAATAACCAACGGACATGAGCAAGTGTGGACTTGCCTTTTGTGATTGCAAGATTATGCACTCACGGTCTTCAAGATAATATAAGATCCAATATCTAAAATCAGCATCATTGGTCCGGTAAGGACTAATGTTTAAAGAAGCAATATGCTCTTATGCATAAGTAATGTGATGCACTTTATAAACACGAATCCCGGGGATAACGTTGTTCTAGGGTTTTGGATACTAGAAATGATGTTTTGGAAATGTGTTGGACTTTTGGATGAGTTTTATACTTGTGCTTCTTATTAAGGCTTGTGAGTGTGTGTGAAACACTCATATAATTATAATATCATAAAACTTAATTATAGTTAGTTATTGGTTTGGAGGTAATTTTTATATATATTAATCATATACCATTTTTTATGCATGAAATACAAAGGAAATTAATATGGTTAAGATTACTTCCATTTATTTATAAAATGGAAATGTATATATTCTATTAAGATTAACATAGAGGTTAGGGTTTGAATTGTAAGTGCTTACCCAAGGGTTTAGGGTTCTTATTTTACTTCTATTCTTTTGTTTATGTGAGTAAAGATTTAATAACTAAGCATATTGTTTTCTGTTTGTGATCTTTGATGACATCACCTTTTAAAATAGAAAGTTATATCTAAAATGTTTTATAAAAAAGAATTGATAACTCCTAAGCACATATAATTATGACAATTGGAATTGATAGAGATGTGCTTATGTGATTTGCTATAGGAAAATATTCCTATAAAGTGATATAGATATAAGATGAGGAATTCATAACATGGAATGGATATTATACTTGGTTTGAGATTTAAAGTTGGGTGTTTACCAAGAATTCCCACCTTCCATAATTCATAATTCTTGACTTCTAATTAAGGAATTCCTTTCCTAGATATACTACTTTTTCCTATCTATCATCATGGTTAACATGATGAGCTTTACTTCACAAGAATATTCTTATTCACCTTTTATTCTTCTGAACTCATTGATGAATCCAATGAGTTTGACACTAAAGCATTTCATGATCTTCATCTATCCATATTTGGTTATATCAACTACTCTTCTGCTGATAACCTTCAATCCAACAAGTAGCTATTTCTAGCTCCATTCCTATATTAACTTTAATTTAATCATACTACCCTACATTTACTTTACTCTAATGATTCATACTCCAACCTCACATTATATTAATGTGGCTTGTAATGACTACTATAGGATAACTTATCTATACAAGGGTTTCAATCATTTTCTACCCACCAATATCACTTATACTTGATATAAGTATTAAATCTTGGTGAGTAAGGCATGATCATTATAATCTTTTAATCATTTATAGCTTAGGTTTCCAATTGGCTAATCAAGACTTTATCAATACAACCTTACAATTGTATTGAAATTATCTTCTCAATATCTATAATTGGATTAAGGCTGTTATTCATGGACTATGCCCACTTGGTCTAATAGAATTACTACTGGTAACTATCTTCAGGGTTCATCCTAGTAATCTTCTTTACTACCACCTATATCTTTTTTTCAAATAACTCTTCTATTCATCTAGAAGTGGGTTTAACTCCATCAATTATCACATTAATTTTATTCTTCTTCAATCACTCCCATCCTATAGATGATATCTAAAACTAGCATTACTATTACCTCTTCTTAGTTGTTTCTTTATAGGCACTTAAGTGAATGCTATAATATGGTCAAGAGTTGATAGATTAAGAATTTGTGAATCAATAGTTGATTACTCAACATTGATGAACAACAAATATTAAGATAGGGTTCCATAAGGATTGATATGGAAAGAAGGATATATGGTGAATGATCTTGACTTGGTTTCTTTCCTACTCAAACTCACTAAATATTTAAGGTTAGGTATTAAATAGGTCAGGATTAGTCATTACATTCTTATTTACTTAAGTTGTAATCTTAACTTGGCATTTATGAGTTATTGTGATGAATATTATGATATGATCCCTTAAGGATCAGATATTAATCATTTAAGCAATGAATTATGAGTATTTTATTATATTTGATCTACCCTTGGATCAAATCATGTTTACCCAAAATAAGGTTTTACCAAAGGTCATATTGAAACTTATCACAGTCAATTTGATGATCTACTTCAATTCCATCAAGTTGAGAGAAGCTTCAATCACTTTGACAAGTACTTTATTTAAAAGAGCGAAAATTATTCGGATTTTCTATGCATGAATGCAATGCACACACACCTGGGTTCTGCTTATTTCTAAGCTCTAATGCTGGGATGTTACACATCGGCTCTTGATAAGTCCAAATTGCATCAGCATTCTATATCATAATTTACCTCTATTCGTTGATGTATGTCTTATTATGAGGTATTACTTATGTCTTTTCATCTGTTTATGCATGTTGGATGATTCTTGGAGGATGAACTGTCGGAGTCTGGATTCTGATGGAAAAAATAGGTGTTTTGATGCAATTTCGCGAAGATCCAAAAAATACCATAAAAATAAGGGAAAAATATATTTTCCCAGAAGACATAGGAAGCCAGAAGGGGAGGCGAAGAAGGGCCATAGGGGGGCCACACCCACCTAGGCACGGGTTCCCCCTGGGCCGCGCCTAGGGAAGGTGTGGCCCACCTGCCCGGCCTCCGACTCTGCCCTCTCACCTATATCTTCCTTATGAAACCCTAACACCGGGGAGCGACCACAGATAGATTTCCGCCGCCTCTGCGGGGCGGAAAACACCAAGAGAGAAAGATCTCTCGGGCAGACAGATTTCTGCCGGGAAATACCTTCCCGGAAAGGGGAGATCATCACCATCAACACCGTCATCAAGCTAGGATTCATCGGGATCATCATCATCATCCACACCATCATCTCCACCAGCACCATCATCACCACTCCATCTCGTTGTAACAATCGTGTTGGATATTGATTTAGTTCTTAGGGGAAACTTTCTCAGTGTTGATTACTATTGTAGTTGATGCTTGTGAGTGGAACCATTGGATTATTGTTTATGTTCATATTGTTATCCATTATCATATCATCTTTGATCTTGATCCATATGATGTATCGTGAGTAGTTCGTTTAGTCCTTGAGGACATGGGAGAAGTCATGTTGTTAGTAGTGGATTTGTGTTGAGTTATTATTCAATGTTTTAGTATTTAAGTTGTGGTGCTATTCTTCTAGTGGTGTCATGTGAATGTCTACTACATGATACTTCACCATTTATGGGCCTAGGGGAAAGCATTGTGTATTTGGCTACTAATTGTGTGTATATGGCTACATGATACTTCTAGTGTTGCTTTGTTTCCAATATGGATAACCCACTTGGTTTTCTATTTGGGAAAACTACTACCATTGTTAGGGTAGTAGATGAACCACCACCTGTTGAGATAGATCCTTTTAAGATACCTACAAGTATTGTTGATCGTGTTATGGATAACTATTATTTAGGGGATGGAACTGTCCATCCTAGTGATCACTTGCTTTTTATCCATGAATTATGCGGGTTGTTTAAGTGTGCAGGTATCACAAAATGAATAGGTGAAGAAGAAGTTACTCTCCATATCCTTGAAAGGGAGAGATGAAGAATGGTATAATTTGCTGAAGAATGGACAATCCATGGAATGGGAGGAGATGGCATCTCTCTTTTATTCTAAATTTTATCCTCCTAGTGAGATTCATAAGGACATAAATCTGATATATAACTTTTGGCCTCGTGATGGAGAGAGTACAGCTCAAGCTTGGGGGAGATTGAAGTTACTAACGCTTAAATGTACTATTCATGAACTCCCTAACAATATTATCATCAATAACTTTTATGCTAGGCTTTCTCTTCATGGTAAATATTTACTAGATGCTTCTTGTGTGGGATCATTCACACGTATGAAGGAAAAAAGCTAAATGGGATCTACTAGACCATATTCAAGAGAACACTGAAGCTTGGGGGAATGACAAAGGAAGAAAGTCAGGTATAAACTATGATTATGAATGCACTAAATCTTTTATGGGAACTGATGACTTTCTTGATATTAGTAATGAGTTTTGTCTTGACTCCCAAAGTATTGCCAACTGTTTTAAGGCCTTTTCCTCTTACATATAAATTCCCAAGAAGTGGAATAAGTACCATGCGCCTTATAAATATGTTGTTAGTCAGGTTCCTGTTAGAAGCACTGAAGTTTGTACTATTGATCATACTGTGCCTGAACCTTATGTTGATAAAATACCTTTCCCAGCTAAGGTGAAGGAGTATTCTATGATGATTAGTGCGAATAACAAAAGCACTAATAAAACTGTGGAGCCTGATGAGCAAATGAATAATGAACATGTGGTAGCTATTGTGAAAGACACGGTCACTAGAAATAGAGAGGATGAGCACATTGTCTTCTGTGAAGACGCTTCTAATATTATCTCTCATCCTAGTAAAGCTAGAAAAGCTAGTGTTCCTGTGCTTTCTGTTAAAATTGGTGATCATTGCTATTAAGGCTTGTGAGTGTGTGGAAAACAACATGTATTTATACAACAACAAAATACACAGTATGGAATGCTACTCAAGGTTGCTTACATCTTAATTGTTTATCTTCGAGTTTTACTTTACAAGTAATGTCATTTATAAAGAATTTAAGTATTAACAATCTTATTATACAAGTGTAGTATAAAGTAATGTGATTGTGATTAGTTGTCATCTGTTTTCTGAAGTGGCAAAAAGAATAACATTTGAAGAAAAGATTTCCTTACTAAGGTTTAACCAATATTTGTGGTTCATCAGATGTGGTTGATGTTGTTTGTGCTTGCTTGAATAGTTTGGACTTGAGATGCTTTACAATTTAATTATAACAGACCAAAGTTAACTATAAAGTATATAATAAAGTTTTTAGCATTATACTTAAGGTCTGGTAGACTAAAGTTAACTTTAAAACATAGATGTACTTAGGGTGTATTACTTATGCTAATTGTATCTTATTCACTTTAAATTGTTTCCTTAGAGTTATTTAAGAATGGTATTACTTTTATT
Source organism: Avena insularis (assembly GCA_023614405.1). Lineage (NCBI taxonomy): Eukaryota > Viridiplantae > Streptophyta > Magnoliopsida > Poales > Poaceae > Avena > Avena insularis. The sequence continues at coordinate 394,479,054 of CM042695.1, forward strand.
TGGTAGTGGTTTCTTTACATTATAATTGTATAAATGGATTTACCTTCCTATAAGGGGGTGGTTAATGTTGGTGAATAAGTAAACAATATTATTTGTTACTTATGAACTCACTTGTAGTGTTTTGATTTGTTTATAAACTTGTCATTAAAGTAAAGGAATAGGTTTTATTTCATTACAATTATTTTTGGAGATTTCATATTAAATAAGAATCCTTTTATAAAATAATCTATACTTATGGTTGAAGGATAATTCAATAAAATTGCATTTAAATTGTGTTGAACCATTTTGACTTCATATTATCAATATTGAAGACTAATACTATTTATTAGATCTAACTTGGCAATTTTAGGAATATTAACAAATTTTATTTACCTTTATATGTATGATTGTAACATCCCTAAATTCATATTCCAAAACTCATTCATATCATCCTTGCATTCATCATCATATAGGGCTTTTCTCAAAGTCATTTTAGAAACAGGAGCAATTGTGGCTCATTATTTTTGAAAACCCTAGCCCTTGTGCTACTTGCTATTGAGAAGGATGTTGTTATTCATTCAGGATGATTTGAATTCAAACTTAAGTGGTCTCAAAAACTTAAGCAAAGTCTCAAAGCAAATTATGAATTAAAACAAATTCTATGCCTATTATCACATCTCATAAAGGCATGGTTTTAATTTATTTTTCAAAAGACCCAAGTGTTCAGAAGTGTTCAGATGTGTTTAACACTTATTTAAGAGCAAGATTTACTGTACAAAAGTCTTGTAAAACTTTGGATTCAAACAGATTTGAATTTGGGTTTGAAAACCATATTTAGAAAAGCAATCAGAAAAAGAAAAGGAATAAAGAGGAAAAAAATAAGACAACCAGCTAATCAGGCCAGCCCAATTGATGGCGCCTAGCCCAGCGAATCGTTTTCTTTACCCACTCGCACTCCACCAGCTCACCGATGAAGGACCCACTTTTCCCTCTAGCTGACAACCGCCCACTCGAGCATCGTCTCCACCCCCGACCAGTTCATCCCCAAATCAGCGTCCGTTTCTGTTTGATTCGCGCTTCAATTCGTATCAATGCCCGAGTAATTCTCGCTCACGACCAGGCTATTTAAACCCCCTCTATCCCCTCTCCCTTCTCCCCCAACTCCCAAGCCCAGAGCGCCCCCAGGCTGCACGCATTGCTCTCTGCAAACCCGCCGTCTCCGACGAGCCGCAGCGGCGATTCCGGCCAACTCAGACCACCCCTCTGCCTCTACTTCACGCGAGTGGACTCTTCTTGACCTCACGCATCTCCTAGCACTCCTGGTTTGCCCGCGGGTGACCCAGAACGTCGGCTACATAAGCGTCGACGCCGCCACCGGCTTCAACTCCGCGAGCTCCAGCCAGTAAGTCCAGACCGCCCCGAACCTTGTCTTTCACACACGCGTTTACTCCGTGACCTTCTGCATCTGACCACACCCCCGTTTGCCTCCTAGTGATCTACAACGTCGCCTTCGACCTCGAACGGAACCACCTGTCGCCAGACTCAACTCCGACGAGGAATCATCGCCGTGTCAAGACGCCTTCGCAAAACCGACGCTACCTTGAGCTTCAGCCTCTTGCGAATCTGGTATGGCCCTTCTCCCTCGCGGACGACACTGAACGCTAAGCGCGCCAGAGACCGAAGGCCCGCTCGACGCCGCCAGGCCGCCAGGACATGGTCGCTTGCTCGCGCGCCGTTGGATCTTGATCCAAGCGTTAGGATATATTCAGTAATCGGCGAAGAGGTACGCGAACTGGAGCATGCGATCTATTTAGATCCTTGGGCTGCAGAGCTCGATCCGGTGCGAACCGGTACGCGCCAGTCACAACGCGACGCGTGGCTAGGAAAAGATCTAAAAATAGATTTCAAATCAGAATTTGATCCAATTTTCAAAGGCTTATAACTTTTGAATTCCACGTTGGAATTTTGCAAACTTTATACCGATGGATTCAAGAAATCAAGGCCTTTCTGTTTATGCAAAGTGTTTAACAAATAGTAACCATTAGAATGACTTTATTTGTAGAAACATGTTTAAGGCTATTTTGAGTATGGATTTAGTTTAGTAATTTGTTTTAGGGATAAATAAGTTTAGTTGGCAAACTTGTGACTTGTTAAGTTTCTGTAAACATGCACATGCTTGGTAGAGTTTTCAAAATCACCACTTAGCAAAATCTTGCATGCATGCATTCATATTATTTTTGTTTGTATATAATTGTGCGTAATTGTGTGCTACAAATTTTTGTGTAGATTTTGCTAGTGACTGTGATTGTGAGGAGTGCTACTCTCCACATTTCCAAGGCAAGTGATATTTTCATGAATATTTCCTTCCCATATTTTGTATTAGCATTAGATATTTTGCTAAGTCTTGCATGCTACTTTTGCCAAATGCTAAGTTGGGAAATCCTAAGTAGTGTAGAATTGTAGAATTGCTAGGGAATTTTCCTAAGTTAAGTTACTATGCCAAGCTTAGCCTAGCTAGTAGAAAACAAGGGTTGGTAAAGAATGTACATGCTATGGGAAATAATTCTAAGTCCTTTGGGGCTCATGCTTTTCTTAATAAAACAACTAAGTCAATGAACTTCCTGGGTGGAATGGGACTTGAATGGTGGTTTTTGGTTGAGTGGTTACATAAGGCCATGGACTTGGCTTGTGTATCTCACTTGTGGTATGCCACCCAGGTACAAAGGGATTTGGAGGCCAAGTGTTGAGAAAGCTTACAGTGCAACCACTTGGCAAAATGGGCTCTGCCTTGATCATATAGGTAGCTAGAACTTAGTCTTTTGGACAGTTGGTGGTAGAAGGGATTGTTAGGTTGGGCAACGTCCATTTGACTAAGGAAGGCTTCAAAGGTCCTGTCTTGGGAAACCAAGTCTGGTGGGGAAAGTGCACAACCTCTGCAGATGGAAAATCTAAGTACTTAGCCAGGTCCATGGCAATGGACAACTTGAGCATCAAGACATGGAAGCTACAAGAATCTCATCACTCCAACTTCTAAATAAAACTTGTGGGTGAACAAGGGTGAAGGACCCCAATGTCTATTGGTGGTTTCTTGGGGAAGTTTTGATAAAGAAAAACTTAGTAATTTCAACTAATAGGTAAAACCTATTTTCAAGCAAAGCAAGCCAAGCTACACTTAGCCAAAATGCATATAGTAATATAGTCCACTAAAAATATACTAAGGTATCACTTGCCAATACTATTCCAAAGTATTGACCCTCTGTGGCTGTAACTTGTGATGTTGCAGGTTACTCCGATGATGAATAGGAGTCATGAGTCTACACTCAACATGCTTGCCTGTGGCACATGAAGATGAAGACTTATGTTTATTTACTTATTCCTTAAACTCTTGTATTAGGCCTGTGGCCCTGAGTTGTAAAAGACTATGTTTTATCTCTGGAACGAATGTAATAAACGACCTTTGTATCTGTGTACTTCATCTTAAACTGTGGATGCTAGCATTGATCCAGGGACTAGCATTGCAATCACAGGGATCCTTTCCTTTATAAAGGAGGGGTCTAACAGATGGTATCAGAGCACTGTGTTGCCTGTAGGATTATGACCCTAGGATTGGAAAACCACTAAGGAAAAATTTTCAACTACTTCTACACTTGTCTATTCTTCTCGTAAAACTTTTCTAATCTTCTCATTCTCATCTCCATTTGTAGATGAACTCCATCAACGAAGCCGTGAAGAAAGGGCCACTCATGACCATGACCTTGGAGTGTGAAACTGAGTTTCCCAAAATTCTCAAGGACCTCATGGTGACAATGGAAGCACATGGGGCAGCTGTTTACAAAGGCTTTCCAGTGATGGATGAAGGAGTGGAGTATTGGTGGGTGCAACTTCACTTGTACAAAAACAAGGAAGACAACCACAAAGAAATAGGATTCTGCATGTATACCAACACTGTGATGCACACCACATTCTTTGAGTTAGCCAGAGAAGCAGCTTGGAGGACTATCAAAGAACTTAGTGCTAGAGTCAAGTGCAGGATGCTCAATCTCCAAAAAGACTTAGAGAAAGAGAAGGAACTTACCCAAGAGTTGGAAGCCACCAACCAAGAATTAAGGGGAGATATTATAGACTTAGTGATGGAATCGTGTGAACAAGATAGGTGGATTGCCTCTAGGAACATTGTGTTAGCCACCAGATCCAGTGAGATAGGATTGTGAGCACACTTCGTTAGTTGGACCACCACTTATCACCTTATTTTCCAAAATGATACCTTAAATAAGTTGGACCTTGATTGATGTAATGGATTCATGTATGCATGACTTGTGTGATTTTGTGATTCCAAGGATGTGTATGTGATGTTGTCTTTATTTATCTTAAATTGTGTTGTTCTAACTTTTTCAATCTTATAAATAGATGCCTATTACCATCAGCACCGTTGAGGAGTTCCAGGGTACCCGTTTTGGTCCCCGTATCGTTGAGCTTACCACTTTGCTCGATCTCCCTCTTCCCACCATCACGGTGTACCCACTCACCAAGTTCGAGAGGAAGGACCTCTGGGGCTTCAAGGTGAACCAGCCCGGACGCCAGACAGAGCCCACTACAGAGGCCATCGTCTTCAAGTTGATGCACGACGACAGGGAGAGAGGCATGGAGGTAGTCATGCAGGACCTGATAGGACGTCTGTTAGGCCGTCACTCCCGACAGGTTAGGGGCACTCACTTTCACGTCTTCGGAAGACGTGATGTTGATGGAGAGTCCATCGACTTTGAGGACGACTCGAGGGACGCGGCAGAGCCGATACGTCTCTATCTCCAGGACTTAGAGTCTCTCATCAGGCACGTGGACACGGACAGGACGAACGTCATGCTCAGCAATGACGATCTCCAGGTGCAGCTACGCGAGAAGGACAAGCTTTTCGCACAGCAGGACGAGATGGTCAAGGAAATGGAGACGAAGTTCGAAGCCCAGGACCGTAAGTTCAAGAGTTAGGAGAAACGCGTCCAGGATAGGAACAAGAAGATCCGGGACATGACCGAGGAACTGAAGTCCAAGGATTTCGAGCTAGAGCAGCAGCAGATGGTTATTGAGAGGCTTCGCTCCCAGAAGAGGGCTCTCAAGGCCAAGGTCGATTCCTTGACCACTACGATTGAGGAGAACAAGACCGCGATGGAGAACGCAGGTCTTACCTTCGTCGAGGAGGAGATTGATGCTGATGAGTAGACTTGACTACTCGTTTATCTTTCATATTCGTACTTGTTATTGTGAACTTATTATTGGACCATCCGACATGTGGATGGCTTGCCACTTGTGTGATTTACTTCATGAACTTATTATGTGGTTGTTGAACTTTTATTCTTATGGTGCTTGCTATGTGTTTGTTTGTGATGTAATGTGCATAAATCATCTATGGGTATCTCATTCTTATCTCTATTTGAACAAACCACAGATGCCTCCCCGTCGCGCAAACCCCAACCCCAACAACATCACTCCAGAAATGCAACAGATGATGAATGCTCAAACACAGCTTATGCAGATGATGAAAACATTCATCCAAAACCAGAATAACAACAACCCCAATAACAACAATAACAATAACAACAACAACAACAACCCTCCGGGTTTTGATATGCTCACCAGATTTCTGCGATTGAGGCCAGCAAAGTTTTCGGGGACAACTAATCCCATGGTGGCCAATGACTGGCTATGTTCTGTGAACAAGGACTTAGTGACCGTGGGCTGCACGGATGCTGAAAAGGTCAGGTTCGCAGCACATTTGTTGGAAGGACCAGTCGCCACATGGTGGGTCAACTTCCAAATCACCACTCCTTTAGATGAGGTGACTTGGGCTATCTTTGAAGATGGCTTTCAAGATCGCTCATATCTCATCGGAATGATGAGCCTAAAAGAAAGAGTTTCACAACTTGAAGTAGCCACCACATGGCTGAATATATAGAAGAGTTCAACAATCTGGCGCGCTATGCACCGGATGAGGTTGACACAGATGCCAAAAGAAAGGAAAAGTTTCTGGAAGGCTTGAATGATGAGCTGAATCTGCAGCTGTCTGTGGCATATGTTCCAACTTATTAGTCTTTGTGTGACAAGGCTGCTATTTTGGAGAGTAAAATGAAGCAAGTCGAGAGTAGGAAGAGGAAACACTCCGACAAGCACAGCTCTGGATCGTCCCACAAACGATCTCACCATGATGACAGTGGCAGCTCAGGATCCCATAAGCATGGGAAATTCAACAAGCACCATAACCACAACCGTCATGACAACAAGCATCATCGCAGTCATGACAATGATAAGTACAAGAACCACAAGAGTGGACATAAGAGCCACCACAGCGGAAGTGGAAGTGGAAGTCAGCCTGCAAAAAGGGACATCAGTCAGGTTGAATGCTTCAAATGCAAGAAGCTGGGGCATTATGCTAATGAGTGCCCTGAAAAGAAAGTTGAAGGACCTAACAAGCCAAATCCTTTTCAGAAAGGACAGGTTAACCACATCGATGTGGAGGAGGTCTATGAGGAGCCTGATGCCGTTGCTGGTAAGTTCAGACTCAATTCAATTTCAGCATTTGTACTCTTTGATACCGGTGCATCTCATTCATTCATATCAAAAGCATTTGTTGAAAGAAATGAACTACCGGTAGAAACCATTGGGTGTCCTATAAGAGTAAGTTCTCCGGGTGGAGAAATGATAGTAAACTCAGGATGTCATGACTTAGTCATAGAATTTGGAAAACATAGGTTTCCAGTGAACCTAATAATCCTGAATTCCCAAGGATTGGATGTGATTTTGGGAATGGATTGGATGGCTAAGTATGAGGGAGTACTAGATTGTGCCAATCGTACAGTTACACTCACAACCCCAGAAGGAAAAAGAATAAAATTTAGGTCAAACTTTGAATCCAAAGGAAGTAAGCTGAATTCTCTTAAGGGGGTTAGCATGGATAGTGTACCAGTTGTATGTGAGTATCCGGATGTGTTTCCGGAAGAGTTGCCAGGGATGCCACCAGATAGAGATGTGGAATTTCTGATAGATTTGGTACTAGGTTCTTGACCAATAGCAAAGAGACCATACAAAATGTCAGTTGATGAACTGAAGGAGCTCAAGAAGCAATTAGGAGAACAGTTGCAGAAAGGATTTATTCAACCAAGTTCTTCATCTTGGGGAGCTCCAGTTTTATTCGTAGAGAAGAAGGATAGAACACAAAGATTATGCATTGACTACCATTCTCTCAACGAGGTAACCATCAAGAACAAATATCCTTTGCCAAGAATCAACGACTTGTTTGATCAGCTAGAAGGAGCATGTGTGTTCTCGAAGATTGATCTTCGGTCAGGCTATTTTCAACTCAAGATAAGAGAGCAAGACATACCTAAAACAGCATTCACCACAAGGTATGGATTGTATGAGTACACTGTAATGCCTTTTGGTTTAACCAACGCTCCAGCATACTTCATGAATATGATGAACAAGGTGTTCATGGAATTTCTTGACAAGTTTGTTGTCGTTTTCATCGATGATATCTTAGTCTACTCTAAGAGCAAGGAAGAACATGAAAGACACTTACGCTTGATACTTGAGAAACTGAGGGAGCATAAACTTTATGCCAAATTCAGCAAGTGTGAGTTTTGGTTAGAGCAAGTTGGTTTTCTTGGTCATGTTATGACAAAGGATGGTGTGGCAGTTGATCCTGCTAAAGTTTTAGCTGTGACTGAATGGGAATCTCCTAAGAACGTAAAAGAAGTTCGCAGTTTCCTTGGTTTAGCAGGTTACTACAGAAGGTTCATTGAGAATTTCTCAAAGGTTGCTAAGCCAATGACTGAATTGTTAAAGAAGGACAAGAAATTTGCTTGGTCTGAAGGTTGTGAAGTCAGCTTCCAAGAATTGAAGAAGAGACTTGTAACAAGACCTACTATGCGCCAGATTTGGAAAAGGATTTCCAAGTATATTGTGATGCGTCTCATCAAGGTTTGGGTGCCGTACTTATGCAAGACGGTAAAGTCGTAGCCTATGCCTCGAGACAACTCAAAACTCATGAAGTAAACTATCCTACTCATGATTTGGAGTTAGCCTCTGTCGTCCATGCACTCAAAACATGGAGACACTACCTTTTGGGAAAGCGTTGTGAAGTGTTCACCGATCGCAAGAGTTTGAAGTATATCTTCACCCAGAAGGAAATCAATATGAGACAATGGAGATGGCTAGAACTTATCAAAGATTACGACTTAAGTTTGCAGTACCATCCCGGTAAAGCAAATGTAGTAGCAGATGCTCTAAGTCGTAAGACGTTTGTGAATGGCCTTACCAATGGTGAATTGCCAGATGACTTGTGTAAGCAATTCAAAGAACTCAGATTGGAGATTGTACCAGAAGGTCATCTTATGACTTTGGATGTTCAACCCACTCTGTTGGATAAGATTAAAGAAGCCCAGAAGACGGATAAAGAAATCGAAGAGATTAAGGAAAGGATTAGCCAAGGGAAAGCTAAAAGTTTCCATATTGACGAACAAGGTACTTTATGGCACGGGAAACGCATTTGTGTTCCACAAGACACAGAGTTGCGGAAACTGATTTTATAGGAAGCCCACAACTCTCCGTATTCTATTCACCCAGGAAACACCAAGATGTACATGGATATGAAAGAAAGATTTTGGTGGAACAATCTAAAAAGGGACATCGCCGAGCATATTGCTTTGTGTGATGTGTGTAGCAGAGTAAAAGCGGAGCATCAGAAACCAGAAGGTTTGCTTCAACCACTACCTATTCCTGAATGGAAGTGGGAAAATATTGGTATGGATTTCATTACCGGATTACCAAGGACCAGGTCAGGGTATGATTCTATATGGGTAGTAGTGGATCACCTAACTAAAGTGGCTCATTTTATACCCGTGAAGACAACTTATACAAGTGCCAAGTTAGCCAAAATTTACATGAACAGAATTGTGTGCCTTCACGGTGTGCCTAAGAGTATTGTGTCAGATAGAGGAACTCAGTTTACTTCTCACTTTTGGAGACAGCTTCATGAATCTTTGGGAACGAGGTTGGAATTCAGTACTGCCTTTCATCCTCAAACTGATGGACAAACGGAAAGGACTAACCAAATTCTTGAAGACATGTTGAGGGCATGTGCCCTAGACTATGGAGAAAGTTGGGATGAAAGTCTGCCTTACGCAGAGTTCTCTTACAATAACAGTTACCAATCTAGCATTGGGATTGCACCATTTGAGTTTCTCTACGGAAGGAAGTGTACCACCCCATTGCTATGGAATGGTGTGGGAGAGAGAAGTTTGTTTGGACCGGATCTTATCTAAGATGTAGAGGAGAAAGTCAAATTGGTTAAGGACAGGTTGAAGATAGCACAGTCCCGACAGAAAAGCTATGCGGATTCTAAGCGTAGGGAAGTCACCTACGAAGTTGGGGATAGAGCTTATCTTAGAGTATCACCACTTCGTGGGGTGAAAAGATTTGGAGTCAAAGGAAAGTTGGCACCAAGATATGTTGGACCATTCAAGATTCTAAGTCGCAAGGGAGAAGTTGCATATGAAGTTGAATTGCCAGAGTCTCTGTCAGCTGTCCATAATGTGTTTCATGTGAGTCAGCTCAAGAAATGTCACCCAGAAATGGAAGAATCTTCTTTGAAGGATACCATACCCTTGGAAGAAGTCCAACTAGAAAGTGACCTCACCTATGAAGAAAAGCCTGTCAAGATTCTTGAGACTGCAGAAAGAGTCACAAGGACAAAAACTATCAAGTTTTGCAAAGTGCAATGGAATCATCATTCCGAAGAGGAAGCAACATGGGAAAGAGAAGATGATCTTCGGAAAGACCACCCTCACCTATTTGCTAGCCAATCCGAATCTCGAGGGCGAGATTCATCTTAAGGGGGTTAGATTTGTAACATCCCTAAATTCATATTCCAAAACTCATTCATATCATCCTTGCATTCATCATCATATAGGGCTTTTCTCAAAATCATTTCAGAAACAGGAGCAATTGTGGCTCGTTATTTTTGAAAACCCTAGCCCTTGTGCTACTTGCTATTGAGAAGGATGTTGTTATTCATTCAGGATGATTTGAATTCAAACTTAAGTGGTCTCAAAAACTTAAGCAAAGTCTCAAAGCAAATTATGAATTAAAACAAATTCTATGCCTATTATCACATCTCATAAAGGCATGGTTTTAATTTATTTTTCAAAAGACCCAAGTGTTCAGAAGTGTTCAGATGTGTTTAACACTTATTTAAGAGCAAGATTTATTGTACAAAAGTCTTGTAAAACTTTGGATTCAAACAGATTTGAATTTGGGTTTGAAAACCATATTTAGAAAAGCAATCAGAAAAAGAAAAGGAATAAAGAGGAAAAAAATAAGACAACCAGCTAATCAGGCCGACCCAGCCCAATTCGGCCCAGACTAGCCCAGTAGCGCACAGCCCCGCGAATCGTTTTCTTTACCCACTCTCGCACCCACCAGCTCACTGACAGAAGGGACCCACTCCCTTTTCCCTCTATCGCTGACAACCGCGGCCCACTCGAGCACCGTCGTTCCACCCCCCCCCCCCCCCCACGACCAGTTCATCCCCAAATCAGCGCGGCCGTTTCCTGTTTGATTCGCGGCTTCAATTCGTATCAATGCCCGAGTAATTCTCGCTCACGACCAGGCTATTTAAACCCCCTCTATCCCCTCTCCCTTCTCCCCCAACTCCCAAGCCCAGAGCGCCCCCAGGCTGCACGCATTGCTCTCTGCAAACCCGCCGTCTCCGACGAGCCGCAGCGGCGATTCCGGCCAACTCAGACCACCCCTCTGCCTCTACTTCACGCGAGTGGACTCTGCTTGACCTCACGCATCTCCTAGCACTCCTGGTTTGCCCGCGGGAGACCCAGAACGTCGGCTACGCAAACGTCTAACCGCCACCGCCTCCAGCTTCAACTCCGGCGAGCTCCAGCGGTAAGTCCAGACCGCCCCGAACCTTGTCTTTCACACACGCGTTTACTCCGTGACCTTCTGCATCTGACCACACCCCCGTTTGCCTCCTAGTGATCTACAACGTCGCCTTCGACCTCGAACGGAACCACCTGTCGCCAGACTCAACTCCGACGAGGAATCATCGCCGTGTCGGCCAAGACGCCTTCGCAAACCGACGCTACCTTGAGCTTCACCTCTTGCGAATCTGGTATGGCCCTTCTCCCTCGCGACGACCTGAACGCTAAGCGCCAGCCAGGCCGGCGCTCATTGGCTCGACGCCTTGCGCCAGGACATGGTCGCTTGTTTCGCGCGTTGCTGGATCTTGATCCAAGCGTTAGGATAGATTCAGATGTCGGCGAAGAGTGCGTGATGCGGAGCGTCGACCTATTTAGATCCTGCGGCCAGAGCTCGATCCGGTCTTGAACTGCACGCGCCGATCACAATGACGGCGTGGCTAGGAAAAGATCTAAAAATAGATTTCAAATCAAAATTTGATCCAATTTTCAAATGCTTATAACTTTTGAATTCCACGTTGGAATTTTGCAAACTTTATACCGATGGATTCAGGAAATCAAGGCCTTTCTGTTTATGCAAAGTGTTTAACAAATAGTAACCATTAGAATGACTTTATTTGTAGAAACATGTTTAAGGCTATTTTGAGTATGGATTTAGTTTAGTAATTTGTTTTAGGGATAAATAAGTTTAGTTGGCAAACTTGTGACTTGTTAAGTTTCTGTAAACATGCACATGCTTGGTAGAGTTTTCAAAATCACCACTTAGCAAAATCTTGCATGCATGCATTCATATTATTTTTGTTTGTATATAATTGTGTGTAATTGTGTGCTACAAATTTTTGTGTAGATTTTGCTAGTGACGGTGATTGTGAGGAGTGCTACTCTCCACATTTCCAAGGCAAGTGATATTTTCATGAATATTTCCTTCCCATATTTTGTATTAGCATTAGATATTTTGCTAAGTCTTGCATGCTACTTTTGCCAAATGCTAAGTTGGGAAATCCTAAGTAGTGTAGAATTGTAGAATTGCTAGGGAATTTTCCTAAGTTAAGTTACTATGCCAAGCTTAGCCTAGCTAGTAGAAAACAAGGGTTGGTAAAGAATGTACATGCTATGGGAAATAATTCTAAGTCCTTTGGGACTCATGCTTTTCTTAATAAAACAACTAAGTCAATGAACTTCCTGGGTGGAATGGGACTTGAATGGTGGTTTTTGGTTGAGTGGTTACACAAGGCCATGGACTTGGCTTGTGTATCTCACTTGTGGTATGCCACCCAGGTACAAAGGGATTTGGAGGCCAAGTGTTGAGAAAGCTTACAGTGCAACCACTTGGCAAAATGGGCTCTGCCTTGATCATATAGGTAGCTAGAACTTAGTCTTTTGGACAGTTGGTGGTAGAAGGGATTGTTAGGTTGGAACGCGTCCATTTGACTAAGGGAAGGCTTCTGAAAGGTCCTGTCTTGGGAAACCAAGTCTGGTGGGGAAAGTGCACAACCTCTGCAGATGGAAAATCTAAGTACTTAGCCAGGTCCATGGCAATGGACAACTTGAGCATCAAGACATGGAAGCTACAAGAATCTCATCACTCCAACTTCTAAATAAAACTTGTGGGTGGACAAGGGTGAAGGACCCCAATGTCTATTGGTGGTTTCTTGGGGAAGTTTTGATAAAGAAAAACTTAGTAATTTCAACTAATAGGTAAAACCTATTTTCAAGCAAAGCAAGCCAAGCTACACTTAGCCAAAATGCATATAGTAATATAGTCCACTAAAAATATACTAAGGTATCACTTGCCAATACTATTCCAAAGTATTGACCCTCTGTGGCTATAACTTGTGATGTTGCAGGTTACTCCGATGATGAATAGGAGTCATGAGTCTACACTCAACATGCTTGCCTGTGGCACAGGAAGATGAAGACTTATGTTTATTTACTTATTCCTTAAACTCTTGTATTAGGCATGTGCCCCTGAGTTGTAAAAGACTATGTTTTATCTCTGGAACGAATGTAATAAACGACCTTTGTATCTGTGTACTTCATCTTAAACTGTGGATGCTAGCATTGATCCAGGGACTAGCATTGCAATCACAGGGATCCTTTCCTTTATAAAGGCGGGGTCTAACAATGATCAATTAAGGAAATGGGTTTAAATTCAAGTTATTAAAGTGTTTAACTTTTTATTTAACTCAAAAGTGGAATATCACATTTTTAACATATAGTTATTATTTTTGTGATCATTTTGGTATATTACATTTATTTTTATGATATATAAATAATAAGATATGATTTTAATAAGGTTTATTACTTTATAAATACTTAATAATTAATAAATATTTAATTAAGTGGAATAATAATGTATAATTATAATTTTAAAGTATAATTCTTATTTTTCTAAGATTTTTAGTATTATATTTATTTTTTAACATTTATTAATATTAAGATATGATTTATCAAAGTTTTATTACTTATAAAACTTTTATTAAATTATATTTATTTAAATAATCATCATAATAAAATTTGATAATAGTTTTAAGTTGTGGATTTTATTTTCTAAAAAATTTCATATATTAAACATATTTTTCTGAATTATAAAACAAAAGTTATTACTTAAACAAGTTTTAATTCCTTTATTACATTTCAGGAAATACTTATATTTGAATTAACATTGTTTTATCTATTTCATACACATAAATACTTTTTATACCGAAGCTAACCTAGACTAGGTCACTAACTAGTGGGGCCTTTGCCATGTCACCTTTATTGTTTTTATTTATTTTCAAAACAGGTACTAGCTTTTTACACCGCATACCCACTCAACCACAGTCTCTGACTATTGGGCCCTAGGCCACATCATGCGTCTACGTGGATTGTTTGACTCGGGTTGACCCCGCGTTGGCTGCCTGCTGACATCAGCGTGAGGTCACGCTGACATGAGCAATGGAGCTCTCTCCAGGTGGTGGAGAGGGCCAGCGTTAGGGTGCGCGCTTGCTTGCGGTTCTAGGGTAGTTAGACGCAGAAGGCAACGGCGTTTCGAACTACGGTCGCGCCGCCCGCAAATGGTCACCGGAGCACAGTGTGCGACGATGGCCAGCAGCGGTGTTTGGCGGCGAGTGCGGGGATGGCGATACAAAGCGGAGGAAACCACGTGGGGGGTACTGGAAGAATCAGTGACTCACCATGAAGCTCGCAGAGGTGTCGGTGAGTGGAGGCGAGCTCAGAATTAACGGCGAACGACAGTGATTGGCGGCAGTAGTGATGTATCAATTGATCTGATAGAGGGGTCTTCGGCTTCCATGGCTTGTCTAGGAGAACGAGGAACACGAGGTGAGTCCCACGGCACCCTTAGGGAGGACAGGGGGCTCGGGATCGACGGTGATATGCAGCTCCAGCGAACTCGGTTTTCGGTTAGAGGGGAATTTAGGGAGGAAGGATGAGGATAAGGATCTCCGGCGCGTCTGGGGTCTACTTATAGGCAACGAACAATGGCGGCGCGGATCTTGGCGTCAGCAGGCATCGCGACGACGGCGAACGGCAGAGCTGGAGCCAGCGAGCTGCTTCCCGGCGTGGTCCTTCTGGCGAGAGGAGGAAGAAAGGGGAAAAAGAAATTAAGGGGTACTGGGCCGGTCTTAGGCTGCGTGGGCTGTGGCGAAGTGAGTGGAAGAAAGAAGAGTTGCTGCTGGGCAGTAGACAAGTAGTAGAGAAAATGGGCTGACGCCTGGTTTCGTTTTTCTTTTTAATTACACATTTTTATTTCTGTTTTCTTTTGCTAGCTTTGTATTTATTCATTTGTTTTAACTTTCTAGGAATTTCTTATTTAGAAAATTGTAAGTTTATGGGAATATACTTAAGATTCTGATATTAATACTATTTTTATAATAATATATTTTATTGATTTACCTTTTTATATACTTTTATATTCATAATCATATGAAGGTTATTGTATCAAATATAATAAGTATAAATTAGGGTCTTAGGTTTTAGTATTTATTTAGGATCTTATAATTTTGATGTCTTGATTCTTATTGATTTATAATATTAAAGAAACTTTTATATATCTTGATCCTTTATTGTTATTTAATATATAAAGTTTTGAGAACTTTAATATGGTTAATATTATTCTCATCGATTTAGGGAATAGTAATTCTATATTTTATTACAACTAACATATGAGTTAAAGTTTGAATTGAAAATGCTTTACCATCAATTCTTAGAAGATTTAATATTCTCATATTTCCTTTATTGATGTGAATAAAGATTAATGGCTAAGACAGATTGTTTTTATGTTTGTGATCATGAATGATATCACCATTTAACTTAAAATAGTGGAATTGTTTTCTAAGCTAACTTATGAGAAAGAATTGATAAAGACAGTTCCTAAGCACCAATAATAATGATGATTGAAAATGACAAAGATGTGCTTAAGTGATTTGTTGTAGGAAATTATTCCTATCAACCATTGTGGAAACAAAATGATTGATCCAACAGATGGGATGGATGTTAAGCTTGATTATAGATTTAGGGTTTAGTGTTTACCAAGAATTCCTATCTTCCATACTTCATAATCCTGGACTTCTAATTAAGGAATTCCTTTCCTAGATGTACTACTTCTTTATATACATCATCATGTGTTAACATGATGAGCTTTACTTCACCAGAATATCCTTATCCATATTTTATTCTTCTAAATCCACTTGTAAATCCATAAGCTTGACACTAAAGATTTTCCTAATCTTCTCATATCCATACTTGGTTAAATCAACTACTCTTCTAATAATAATCTCCAACCCAACAAGTGGTTACTTCTAACTCCACTCATACCTTTCCTTAGTCATCCACCTTAATAATACTCCATTATCTTTTACTAGGGTTCAATCATGTTTTATCCACCAATGTCACTTATACTAGATATAAGCATTCAATATTGATGAATAAGGCATGATCATTATAATATTTTGATCCTTTATGGTTCAGGTTTCCAGTTGTCTAAACAAGGCTTCATCAATACAACATTACAGTTGTATTATAATTATCTTCTGTTTATCTCTATTGGATTAAGAGATATAATTCATTGACTATACCTACTTGATCCAATAGGACTACTCCCGATAACTATCTTCAGACTGCATCCTTGTAATCTTCTTTTCTATCATATGATTGGGTAATATAAATCATTCTTCTATTTATTTAGGAGGGTTTTAACTCCATCAATTATCATAATGATTTCATTCTCTCCAAACTCTTCCATCCTATAGATTATATTCATAACTAGCATCACTATTTACCTCTTCTGACTTCTTTCTTTATAAGCCTTAAGTAAATTCTATAATAAGGACAAGAGTTAATAGGTCAAGGATTGATAAATGAAGAATTGGTGAATCAATAGTTGATTACTCAACATTGATTAACAACAGATATTCAGATAAGATTCATTAGAGATGATAAATATTGATATGGAAAGAAAGATATATGGTGAATGATCTTGACTTGGTTTCTTTCCTACTCAATCTCACCAAAGAGTTAAGGATAGGTATTACCATGAGATTCATGGTATAAGTAAATGAGATTAAGATTTAGTTGTTACATTCCTATTACTTAATTTATATTTATAACTTGGTATTCATGGGTTGTGTAATGAATACTGGGATAATCCATTAAGTAATGTATTAGGGTTTAACTTTTATTACATTTGATCTACCCTTAGATCAAATCTCCCTTACCCAAAATAAGGTTTTAGCAAAGGTCATATTGAAACTTATCGCTGTCAACTTGATGATCTACTTCAATTCCATCAATTTAAGAGAAGCTTCAATCACTTTGACAAGTTTTTATTTAAAAGCGCGAAAATTATTCGGATTTTCTATGCATGAATGCAATGCACACATCTGTGTTCAGATTATTTCTAAGCTCTAATGCTGGGATGTTACAGACTCTCCCCCTTAAAATAAACTCCGTCCTCGAAGTTCGCATACTCTCCCGTTTCGGAGTAAGGAATTATCTTGCAATGATTACGATATGTCTCAACTCCATGGTAACCTCCATGGGAATAATTGTAATACCCCATATCCAGATCTTTTCCTTAAATTCTGAGCGTACTTGGCAATCTACAACTGGTTGTCTCCAATACTCCAAAGTTTCTTTTATTATCCTTCTTTAGGGATATGTCCTTATTAAAAACTCCTTAATTTGGGGTCTCTTCTTAGTTCCTTATCCTGATTAGGTATCCTAATCCAACTTCTTTTATTTAACCATCGAACTTTCTTACTATACTATGCAAAACCTGGGAAGTCTCACTAAAACAGGTTTTAAATTTTATTATTAAATAGTGTGGTCAAAATACTAATCTTTGATTTATCATTGTAAGAGTTGTACTGGCAATTCTTCCAAATGTTGGTTTTGAACACATTTAGTCCAAACCCATTGGAATTTCTTGTTCCTCTACACATGTCAAATTGGATATGTTTTATTCCCCTATTAAAGGGGCACTTTAAAGTTGTTTCTTTTAGAATTAGTCTGTTAGGATTAATCTTTTATCACCTTCAAGCTTTTACCTTATTAAGCTTTGGATAATCATTTGTTATTCCTTAAGTATTTATTTAATTTTTATTTAATGTTTACTATCCCCCTTAGGGTTTACTAATAGCCTTCAAACTATCTATTTAGTATTTATTGGCTTTATAATTAGAATATTGGTCTCTATCCATCTTATACTCTACCGAGTTAAAGTTTGATGAAAGATTGTACGGTGTATCCACACAATTGTGGATCTCCGAAGTGAATTTTTCAGCATTATTTGTCTTACTTACTATTGGGACACTTTCGATTTGATAGGTCAATTTTCGCGAAGAATCTCGAAAGATGATCGCTTAAAATTTTATACTCCTTTAGGTCTTGCTTGGCTTGGACCAAATTTTATGCTCTTTATGCAACCATTAAGATGATCTGGTTAACTATGTCAACCATCACCGGCTGCGGACAAGATACCAACTGTGGATCAAATACCAGTTGCGGATCATCCTATGTTGTAGGTATTACCCTACGGCTTCCGACATACTTCTAGCATTCTCTCTGAATTGTCAGAGCTTGAATACCACTTTAGTTCCAAAACTTCTTCTTTGTACTTATTCATGATACTACCATGAACTAGTACAATTACTCCATTAACTTCTTAGCAACTTACCTACTTTAAATGAACTTTAAGTTCATTACTTCTTGTTGCTCCATACATCTTCTACACTAATCTTCCTTCTTATTGCTGATTAGTAATGATCTGAGCTTGATCCATCCTTCAAATTGCGTTGATACTCCTTATATTTGGCTTTACCCTTCAAGTAAGTCTTCATATTGGTCTTCGGAACTCGTCACTCCCTTACACGAATTCTCATTCCTATCTAGGTCTATAACATCAAGTAGTAACTGGATGTTGCAACATGAATTTGCACATCAAGTCAAACTTCATATTCAGATCTAGTCAATCAAGAAGATCCAAGAAAAACTAATAAATCCAAATGTGGTACATATAACACACAATATTCTAAGCCCGGAATATAGTAGTTGAGTATAGTATCTCTAAAATTCAGGCTTAGTTGTGTAGTATATGACACCTTCTCGTATAGGTTTTCATTGTGATACTTAGCACATAGGGTCAAACTATTCTTTGTTTCTTAATTTACCCAAATTGCTCAATTGCAATAGGATAATCTTAAGCAAAGTGGTCTCAATTTGGTTTTGACTAAACTTTTGTCTCGCCTTTGGAATGACTAGCTATAACCCTCCTTTCTTTGTTAGTAAATTAACCTCTCATGATCACTCCAAATGACTAATCACCATGCTGCTTCCAAGTTTGCACCATAGCCCCCATCTTCTCCACCGCGCCTCCCATCCAAGCCGCTGCAAACGCCGCTCGGGCGAACGCCACCGCTGGCCTCTTGGATCCACTGGCACCGCACCTTGGTGTCCACCCCCTGGTGCAAAGAGGATCGACGGGGCCGGGCCGCGCACATCGTCTGCCGCCTTTGGCAGCTTAGGGTGGTCACCACCACCGGTGTGGGCGGCGGCAGAAACCGTCGAGGGAGCAACAACGTCGGCTTGCTAGGGTTTGGAGGGGGCGCCCCAGGGTCGCCTCGCATGAGCGACCCAGGAGACTTTCTAGAGCGTCCGATCTGGGTGCACGGACTTATTAGACAATATCTATCTATGGTAGTACCACTAGCAAACCTCTTATCATTAAATATAGTGAGACATCAGCTTTTTTGCATGTATGAAATGCATAATACCACATATAATACCAACACTATTGATTAGCCTAAAGCTGAACGAATACGAATTCAAAGTTGTATTTTTTATAGCATGTAAACCACGCTTTGTTGACCAAAATCATGGTCAAAGTTGTATGTCGAAAATCATGTGCATGGTGTATTTGTGAAGGGGCGAAAAACACGTGGCTGAAGACTGAGAAGGTTACGATCAAGATGGCAGTTTTACCTATGGAGGCGGGTACCCGCTAAGAACCAAGGATGGGGAACAAATAGCCTCCATGGGGCTAGCGGGGTGGGTACCCGATAGGGTGGCGGGGCGGGGATGGGGGGCAGATTCCGTCCATGGGGACTCTATGGATACCTGGGACCGGACAAACATTCAATATTAGGTGAAAAAACTATAAGGTCGCAACCCACACTCCACCCATCGTTCCCCTCGACCTACCGTTCCAGCCGCCGCGAGCACGCGACTCTCTCTTTCCCAAATCCGCTAGCCCACCTCCATCCGGCCGCTAGCAGACCAGCACACCTCCGTCCAGGAGTCCCTCCTCACCGACGCCGCTGCAGATCAGGTCATCACCGCCGCGCCTCCATCCGGCCGCCAGCACACCTCCATCCGACAGTCCCTCCTCACCGGCGCTGCCACGAGGCCATCGTTGGCGCCGCCCCGCATTAGGTCATCACCGGCGCCGCCCCGTCTCCACATCTGCTAGCTTGGGCGTCGGTGGGAGGTCCCCGTGGAGACCCCGACGGGGGCCGGGTACCTGATGTTGGCGGGGACGGGGGGTGTTTCTCCCCCGATAAGCTAGCGGGGCCTAGCGGGGATGGGTACTCGCGGGGATCGGGGCGGGTACGGTATAGTCATCCCCGGCAATCCCCGGCCCCGTTGCCATCTTGAGGTTACGACCAACATGAGAAGGGCAATGTTATCACTCGTTCCAAATTACGAAGGGTTTGACATCTTTCACAATTTAATTTTGACCACTACTTTGACCAAGAACACAAGAGTTAGCGTGCATCTTGTATACTCCCTCGTTTCTAAAATGACCATGAGTTTTAGCTTTGGTCAAAGTCAAGTTGTAAAGTTTGACTAAGTTAATTTCAAATTGCAAAGCTGTACTTAAAATGATTAATATGTCCAAGTTCCAGAACTCAAATGTATATCCAACATCACATGAACTTTGACAGTCACATATGACCTTAATCATCTGTTAAGGAGAAAGACTTGAGTGAAGAAGTCAAAGATCACTTCATGTACTCGAGGACCGCAAGGAAAGGGTCCAGGTAGAAGGCCTTGAAGCCAGTGAAGCCGGCGGTGAGGCCGAGCTGCCGGAACTCCTCCTCGGATCGTGCCCTCCCCTGGGTTCGATAGTTGGCCATGATGAAGATGTCGTGCCCCAGCAGCGCCCTCGTCCTCGTGCTCATGTCGATCGTCTCCGGCACCACCGGCTCGCATGCGATGAGATTCCCGCCTTCCGGTAGTGCCTTGTAGCAGTTCTTGAGGATCGTCGTGCACTCATCGTTGGTCCATATTATGAGAATCCACTAGGGGACGAAAAGAAAATTGTGATCAAGTTTTGCTTGACTTTCGACAATAATATGCGACGAAATTTTAATTCCAGATAATTCATAGCATACATACTTTAATGAAGATGGCGTCACCGGAGGGGATGGACTTAATCATGTCTCCACCAACATGACTTACTCCTGCATTTTTTTAAATTTGCAAGCGTCTCCATTGTTAGGAGTAAGAAATACTCCATCTCTCTATTTATATGGCACATGCTCTCTATGTGATTTTAACTTTGACTATCAATTTGATCACTAACACATAAATCATATAAACTATCCTTGTACGACCACCCCGATAAAACTTACTTTGATGGAAATAACAAATACGCCAACTTAATATAGACCGTTACACTAGTTTTGTTTCATGATTTCTATGCAAACAAATAAGACTTTGTTTGCTAGATGGGAAAAATTATAAACCTTTCATTTTGACAATGTTTATCTTTAATTTGTTTTTGCCTTCTTTCACGTTATTTTTAATGTCTACATATCGTTATATTTTATGATTCTTTACATTTCTATACTTGCACATTGTTAGAAATGTACAACTATCTCATCGAATAAAGTGCAATCAAATTTTTGTTTATTACATTTGTTTTATCTGGTCATTTATTTAGGTTGCACTTTTCCTCATGCCATAGTTGCATCTTTTGGAAATGTGCAGCTATCTCATTCAGAACAATGCAACCAGGGTTCTATACATAGTTTTTCATTTATTATTCTTGCCATATTTATGTTGTACCTTTTTCATTACAACGTAGTTGCACTTTTTAGAAATGTGTAGCGACCTTATGGGGAAAAGTGCAATCGGGCTTCTATACGTGTTTTTTCTAACTTTATTGACTCGTTATTTATAGTTTCACTTTTCACCGTATCATAGTTACATTTTACAATAAATGTAGAACTAACTCATCGAGAAAAATGGAACCCAGTGTGCTTTATGTTCTTTTCCACAAATTAAAATACTAATGATCTCCCACAGGTTTTGGAATATCTGCACTGTTTGTCTTTTGTGGACCTAGGCACAGGCGGACCTTCCCACGGGCGAACCTAGGCGGTCCCCCCCCCCCCCCCCCCTCACCCCAACTCCCCCGAGCAAAAAAATATTTTTGTTTAGTACCCTTGATATATTCAGTTTATAAGGCCCAATTGCCCCTTCTCGTTCCCTATCTCTCGTCTCTAACAGCTGCCGTTAGCGGTGGCGACTAGACGGTGTGTTGCCGTGGGCGTGACCGGCCGCTGGTGGCGCTAGCGCCAGGTGCCGGAGACGAGTCGTCTTGGTCGCGAGCCGAAGCGTTGAGCAGACTCGCAGTCGCAGCATCGCCGGCATCTTGAATTCTTTATCTGTCGTCCCATGCAATTACAAGCTGGAGCTAGCTCTCCATTCGTCCGGCAAGCGAACCTCTATAATTTTTTAGGCCCAAACACTCAATTCTAGTTCTTGTCTCGATTCTTCATCTTAGAATCGGTCTTCATCTTAGAATCGGTAAAAAATGCTACTCCCTCCGTGAGATGTCTAGATTAGTTAAAATTTAGATATTCCCTCCGACCAATATTAGTTGACTTAGATTTATCTAGATATCAATGTATCTAGTTAAATTTTAGTGCTAGATATACCCGTATTGAGATAAATTTGAGTCAAGTAATATGGGTCGGAGGGAGTACTATTTAATACTCACTCTGATCCAAATTAATAGTTTTAGATTGTCTAAACTTAGATGTATCTAATCATGTTTAGTGCTAAATACATTCGAATCTAGATAAATTTGAGACCATTAATTTAGATCGGAGGGACTATATAGATTTATCCAAATAGACGAAGATATTCTTCTGCATTTCACCAGCGCAAAGAGATGAAGATACTAATTGTCGGATGAGTCCAATGAAAATTCATGGTATTTCTTCTGTTTTAAACTACCTTATGCAAATATTGATCTTATAACCGTATTTTGTGGACAAGATCAATTTTAATATATAAGTTTATGAAAATGCTACAGAATCTAACTTATAGCTATCATTTGATTTGGTTTTCAAAAACAAATTAACATGTTATTTTGTAACTTCGCCCCTCCAGGGATTTGCTGTAAGGTCCGCCATCACCTAGGCTTAGTCCCATGGGTATATCCATATACTAATCATTTAAACAGACATGTGGACCTTAGTTGTGTAGGTCCAACCTAGTCAACCGAGCAGCCCAATAGAGCAAGTTCCGAGAAGTATGTGATTTCTAAATTTTGATAATTTTCATAAGCTCATCTTCCTGCTATTGAGTTAAGATAATTGTATTTTTTTATTATACGTGTGCTATCATGAATATAAAATAAATAACTTGTATATAATTTGATCTACCTGCCATGTATCCAATAGGTACGGGTACCTAATGGATATGGGGTATGAGTGAAGTTCCATACTCATAGACCATGGGTACGGATATGTAGAAGTTTCTACCAATTGACTATACGAATACCAGCATGGTATTGCTTACTGCCTATAACCTACCCATTGTCATCCTCAAGCGGCCTTTGCTTCCCTCGTACAACCTAAGTACCGAACAACGAATCGTACTGTCCAACGGAGGTAGCACGACGGGACCTTGCGCTCATGCTTAGGATTGAGTGCAATAAACAAATCACTACAGATAAAACGTCGACTGAGATTCACGCAAAAAAAAATGAGTCGGAAGAGGAATAATCTCACCATAAAATTTGTGTCATACTATATGTACTTCGTGCTCTTACGAATTTAAATTACAAGTTTGCAAAAAATGTCCCTAACGTTTCATTTAGCACCACGTACATATGGACAAAATGGTACCGAAATGCCTAGGACTGGAGTTGCTTTGTCTGACTAGCCAGAACAATCACAGTGAAGTCTGAACAGGTTATTTTTCTGAAGCCAAGATTTTTTTTTTTGGAAAAGAGTATATATTAATATCACAACGACACCAATTACACCCAGCCTCTGCAACGCATGCCCTATCGGCTCTACGGATGCACACAACTCAGAAAAAAGAAAGAGAAATTATAAAAAAGAAAAATCCCGCTACAGAGAACTAATCCTCAAAGAAACGACAGTGACACCATCAGAACAACACCAGTAGTCCTCCACTCCAATAACAACGCCTTCAAGAAGGAAACAGTGCCCAAGCGCCGTCGTTGCCCGACCAAAGGTCATAGGTTTTCACCCTGGAGAAAGTCCTTACTCACAAAACAATGCCTTCAACAAGGTCATTGCCAGGCACAACCAGCTAAGGCCAGACCTTGGATTTTTACCCTGTAAGATAAGACTGGGGACTCCCCTGTGTTGTCTTTCCGCACCAAC
Source organism: Avena insularis (assembly GCA_023614405.1). NCBI lineage: Eukaryota > Viridiplantae > Streptophyta > Magnoliopsida > Poales > Poaceae > Avena > Avena insularis. Next base: position 394,503,157 of record CM042695.1, read on the forward strand.
AGTCGCTGCAATGAGTCCCAGATCACGCAGCCAGATCTCCGTCGCCACAAGAACAAAAATCACCATCGCTACCCTCAAATTTCCGCTTTCCTGACATTCTCCGCATCTGACATCACCATGGCTCAAAGCATGGCACTTGGTGGGAACAAACAACAGAGCTTCGCAACGCTCCCGCTGAAACCAAACGGCCAGAAAAACAAGGTGCGCGCGACCGAATACCTTCCGATCCAGCAATCTCCAGGCATGAAACGCCCATGGGAGTTTGCCGGCAGAGCCTTCCAGAACCCGCCTCTCTAGACCAGATCAAGGAGGGCAGACATCAAGCAGATCTTCGTCTTCGTGCGAAAGAAATCAAAGGACCACCTCCTTTATTAGATCCGACACGGCGATCCCCACACCGTCGGCCGGTTTCCGGAGAACGGATCGAGCAGGCAATTAGGGTTAGAGAACCGATCTAGGTCTTCCAGCGGAATCCCATCACCGGCACCTCCTCCACCAGATCGCCACACAAGGAACCGCTCCACCACGACCAAGGGACGCGCCAGTCCTCACTTCAGCCTCCGCCGCCGCCCAGCAGCTCGCCCGCCTCGGCCTTCCGCCCCAGCCACCTTCAGCTAGGCCCGCCGCCATCATGCATGGATCTCGTCTTCAAGGGCGGTGAAGCCAAGATAGCAGGAAAACCATGTTTTGACCATAAAACAGTGCTCTGATCTCATTCCCAAACTCACCTATTTGTGATATTGATGCAGAAAATTAAAAGTTATATATTTTCCTTTTGTGTGATAGTGATGAATCTATTGGACTTTCATCTCGTGACTCACGTGTGATTTGGTTGTTTATAGCGAGGTTTTGTTCTCTCAATCTCACCTGCGTGGCAAGGACGGCGCCAAAGGTATTCCCTGGTATTCAAGTGAATACCAATGATTTTTCTAACACAAGGCAAAAGAGCTATGATTTTAGTAAAATAAAGATATTTTTTATAAAATAAATACCAAGTTAGCCAAATGAATGCCAGGTTGCAAATTCCTGAAGCCGTCACTGCTGCGTGGCATTGTCATCGCTAGTTGTTGTACTACATATCAATTTTAGTTCAAACCTCTTTTTCATTGATAATAGTGGTTTCTTCCAATTAGTCTAACTAATCAATGCCCTACAAAATTTGCTTCCCTAGGAGCGCCCTGTTCAAACCCAATTTTTACAAACTAAATAGTTAAATGATACTACTATCAATCACCAATTGTTGTTTCTTTAACCCCCGGTGATCGGAAATATCCTATGGGGTAGGGTACGACATCGATTTGCTCGGTTAGATTTTTATAGTTCATAGCCCGTTTATTTTGTGGACTACGACATATTACAAAGTTTTGGAAAATCGAAAGGCTCATTTGATTCATATAGCTAGTGAAGGAAAAACGAAGGTGTAAGCCTATCAATAATCATGCGCATTATTAACAAGTTATTTCGTGGACTACTTTTGGATTGGAGAGAAGCACACCCCATATCCCCGAGGAGACCGAACAAGTTAGTGCTAAATTTTTTTAAATAATACATTTTTTTAATTCTATTTCACAAATAATACACGAATTGGAAATTTTGTAAATCTAACGGACCATCTTCTTTCAAAAGACGACGAGAGCTAGTCTTTATTTAAAAAGACGACGGCGTCCGTCTTTAATTGAAAAGACGACCGAAAGCAGTTCTTTGTTTGAAAAGACGATTTATGCCGTCGTCTTTCGAAATGACGACGGAGAGAGAAATATGACAAGCAAAAAAGCCGCACATGCAGCGAGGGGAAAGCGTATGGGCGCTGCTGCTGCTTTTGGTGCTGGGGCCTGCCAGACCGGTCGGAGTCCAGGGGCGGTCACGGGCGCCGATAGATAGCTTCTCTCTTGCCCATGCACCTGTCATGCCTCTCCCAATGCACGTCTCTTGACACGAAATCATAGACAAATAGGTGATTTTTGGCCGGACGAATCGTGTTTTTGGCCTGGGTACGCCCAGTCGCCCACTCGCGTACCCAGGCCGCGTTCCCAGGTTCGGCTAAATTCACTTAAACTCGGCGAATATAGGCGGATTTCATTAAATTAGGCAATGGAAACATAGTACATCGGTTTAACTAGGAAAGGACGCCGCCGTGGTCGCCGCCGGACGCCGCAACTACAGGCCGAGGCGGGGGTTGTTACCGGCCTCGATGTGCGCCATGACTCGTAGAGTCCGCCACGAACGCTCCTGTGTCCGGTAAGCCATATTGTTACGTGGCGGCGGCGAGCCCGGCGGTCCGTCGTGTCGGACGAGTTCCTCGAGGCGCCTGTCGGTGAAAAACTGCCTCCAGAAGTCCAAGTTGCCCTGATCCTCGAGATCTGGGTCTTCCATGGCAGCGATAGCGGCCTGGATCTCTCCGGCGAGGTCTGGGTCTTCCATGGCGGCGATAGTCGCCTGGATCTCTCCGGCGAGGTCCTGCCCGTCAGGCACCGGCGGAACAGGGATCCCGCCGGCGCTGAGTGTCCAGCCTCGGGGGAGGCGAGTGTCCGGCGGGGCGAGCGCGCCTCCGAAGAGCCGAGCTTCCAGCGACAGCGTGCGGCGGCCGGCCATGGCTTCTCGGCGGAGTTGGCGAGTAAGCAAGGTGCGAATGTCCGAAGTTCGCCGGAGTTATGGTGGTGTGAGGAACTGTGAAGAGAGACGGCGAGATGTACGGCTTTTTATAGGCCAGAAAAATGGCGGGAGGGTGTAGCGACGAGGGTGGCAAAAGTGGAAACGGCGGGAACTTAGTGATTGTCGGTCCGTCGCGGGAGCCGAGGCGGCGACGGTGGCGCCATAAATCGGCGACGCGTGATCGACGCGACGGGCAGTTATTGCCCGGCGGTCGCCGCGTGGTTCCGAGGATGACGACGACTCGGCTTCCATCACTGACTCGGCGGGTCCACGCGCCGCTTTGATTTTTTTCGCCGATATCGCTGAGTCCGGCGTCCCCAGGGCGTACCCGGAAACCTGGGTTCGGCCTGGGTAGTCCGGACCAAAAATGGTCGAAATCCGGTCGAAAATAAGTCCTTGGGTACGCGACTAGGCCGATTTTCGGCGTCCGGACCAAAATTCGGCATCCGGATCGGCCTCCTGGGTAGGCGAGTGGAGATGCTCTTAGCTCATGGCCCAATGCAAAGCACTAATGCCTAGAATCTGCTTGGTGTGCTACATCGTGCGGACGAGGTTGCTTGTCTACAGCTTTCCTACACCACAATCGATCCAAAACTAAGTAAATACAGTTTATGTTAGACACGACACTTAAGGTACACGCGTTGGAAGATCGGTATCTAAAAGCCCACCATGCAGCAAGATACGGCAGCTAGAGACGATCAAATTGTGATCGGCCTCATCTCCCCCTCCCTGCGTCTTTTCTCTCCATCCAGCCTCGTGGACGCAGCAGAGCACGGTGCTACTATTAGACAGCTAGGGTCGTCTTTTCAAAAGACGATGTTATCCGTCGTCTTTTCAAATAAAAAATAGCTCGCTCGTCGTCTTCTTAAATAAAGACCAGTTTTCGTCGTCTTTTGAAAAGAAAATGATCCGTTAGATTTGCAAAAATTTTATTTTGTGTATTATTTATAAAATTGAATAAAAAATATATATTATTAAAAAAATAGGCAAGTTAGTACTACGTCGTCGTCTGGGCCACTATACGAAGACAATGATAAACGACACTATTGCAATACCGTGTGGCCCATGTTTGTAATCTTCTGTAAGCATATACTTTCTAAATAAAGTAAAGAGCCCATGTGTTCGGTTGTGGCCTTTCCGGCCAAGATATGTATTTGGTCCCAAAAATAAGTGAATTTAGTTTGTCTAGATTTAAATATATTTTCATATACTCTTTTCGACCCATCACTGGTGGAAACGGCCCTATTAGTCCCGGTTGATAAGGGGCTTTAGTCCCGGTTGCCCAACAGGGACGGGGCAATCGGGACTAAAGCCCTAACCTTTAGTTCCGGTTGCCCCACCAACCGGGACAAAAGGATGCACACGTGGCAGCGACAGAGGGCGAGGGTAACCTTCTGCCGCGGCAGAGATTTGGCCCATTTCTCTGTCGCGGCAGAGAATTCATTTTGGCACATTTTGTTGCCGCGGCAACATTTTCGCCACTTTTTGTGCCGCGGCAGAGAATTTATTTAGGTTGTTTTATTGTTTATTTAGTGTTTTGCACTCATCAACGAAGGAACCGTTATATTACACAAGATCATCATGACAATATTACATTCAATACACGGATCGAGTTCATGCACTACATACAAAAGTTGCTATTTTTACAATCCCTATTGTCTATACACAGCCGAATAGTATTCCCCTTTTGGGTTTAGGACTTCTGCATCCAAGAATCCCGCCAATTCCTCCTGAATTGCTCGTACGCGATCCTTTGGCAGAAGACCGTCCCGTAGACGTTCGATCTGATATTTAAAAAAGGAGTCAGTCTATATGAATGAAACTAAACACAATTTGATTGTAATTAAAAATTATAGAGATTGTTTACGTACGTCGAGTTGCTCTAAATTTCTGCCCTTCTTATCGCACGTCTGCCGGATGAACTCGCAAACATAGTATCCACATAGATTGTTACCTGGTCCCTGCGTCAGGCACTCTATGAGAACAGAGTTCAATCAAAATATTAATCAAGCATGATAATAATTGTATCAAAACTAGAATCAAAGAGATGCGCGGATATAGCTAGTGGTGCTTACATCTAGTGGTTGAAATATAAGCTCCTCTTTCCAAAAAACCCTAGCCTTGTTGGTGAACCGTTTCCAACGCTGCCTGGCGAAGAAAACGAATAAACCTAATGCACCTAAGGGGATTTAATGATTCCTTATCTAAAATAGGGCTTTTCAGTTGCTTGACAATGTGAATCGGGTCTGGGGCTACCCACAGTGACTGACCAGTGGGGCCGAAGACCAATAATACCAAACTAATTAATAAACCTAAAAATACCTAACTAATAATAAACCTAATAATCAGAACACCGAAAAGAAAGGGAAACAATCAACACATGTCATCGATGCAATGCTCAAGCAAGTATGATGATCTGACAAGTTAATTTGCATTGGAATGTAACCCTAAGACATGCTCGACGATTTAATCGGGGTTCCGAGGGGTGAAAACCCTAACTCGGGGAAACTCCGGAACATATGAGAGGGGTGCATTTGTTCTTCTAATTATACTTGTCATTTAAGTTGTTGAACAATGCATGATTATAGGTTAAATAGATAGGTTTCATTTTTCTGAACAATTTTGATATATTATTTGTATTTTTCTAACTTATAAACAATAAGTTATTGATTTTACAATATTAAATCATTTTCTGGAATTAAAAACAAAAAAGCAAATAGTTGATTTTACAATATTAAATCATTTTCTAATGATAATGGTTTGAATAAATTAACTATAAAAAAGCATTATACACTGAAGAATTATTTTTCAATACAAAACTAAATGCATCATTGTACTCCAACGGACAAAACTATTTTAGTAAATTTTATCATGCATATTGCTGGAACTCATGTACTCCATCCGCCCCGAATTACTCAACACAAATTTGGCTAGATTCGTATGTATGTAGACACGTTTTAGGGTAGAGATACATGTGAATCTAAACAAATCTGCGACATCTCATTCGGAACCGAGGGAGTATTAATTTTGATGTCTCTAAATGTGATGGCTAAATAATAGTCAAAATGCGGGACCTTGTACATGTGAGCTAACATTTTGTATACGTAATCCTGCCAAGAATATTAAAATCCAAAGATTATATACTTCCCCGGGATATTTTGCAAGTGTATCGAGAAATAACTGAAAAAAAAGAAAAACAGAGAAATTAAAAGTAGAGCTCACAAACAGTGAGCTTCCCGACGATGGGGGCGACGTGGAGGTGGCGGGGACGGCGGCGGCGGGCTTGTGAGGCAGTGTGGGCGGCCTTGGCCGAGACCGGCAGCGTGGGCGACACTGGCGAGACGGCGTGGGAGGCGATGGCGGCCGAGATAGGCAGCGGAGCTCCTCTCCAGCGTGGCGCAGGGACGGGCGGCGGCGGTTCGTGACGCTGCTACGGCGGCTTGACAACGACGGCGACAGCGTTCGGGGGATCGGGGCGGCGGCGTCTCCCTGCTATATATGTGCGGCGTGTCGGGTTGCAGAGAAGTGAGATGGGGAAGAAAAAGAAGAACAAGCGTGCAAGTTATAAAGGAAGGGCCTTTTGTCCCGGTTGGTGGCTCCAACCGGGACTAAAGGGTCATACGTCCCGGTTGAAGCCACCAACCGGGATGTATACTCCAATTTTTTCAGCAGACCAAGGGTTGGCGCGCACAGGGTCTTTAGTCCCGGTTGGTGGCTCCAACCGGGACATATGACCCTGTTTTCATAAAATTTCAGGAATTATCTCTTTTTTCCCGCCTTATTTTTTATTTTGCGGTTTAAATTTGTAATGTTTTTTAAATGATAATTACTTTGGAATTTAGAAAAACTTTAAACATAAAAAGTGTTTGAATTTGAATAACTAATTCGAAACCATTTTCTATTTTTAAAAATAATTAATGTAACCATTTAAACTATGAACCATTTAAAATTAAAAATGAATTAACTTATATTTTTTGAATATTAATTTGGAATTTAGAAAAACTTTAAACATAAAAAGTGTTTGGATTTGAATAACTAATTCAAAACCATTTTCTATTTTTAAAAATTAATAATGTAACCATTTAAAATTAAAAATTAATTAACTTGTATTTTTTGAATATTACTTTGGAATTTAGAAAAACTTTAAACATAAAAAGCGTTTGAATTTGAATAATAATCAAAACCATTTTATATTTTTAAAAATAATTAATGTAACCATTTAAACTATGAACCGTTTAAAATTTAAAATGAATTAACTTATATTTTTTGAATATTAATTTGGAATTTAGAAAAACTTTAAACATAAAAAGTGTTTGGATTTGAATAAATAATTCAAAACCATTTTCTGTTTTAAAAATAATTAATGTAACCATTTAAAATATGAACCATTTACAATTAAAAATGAATTAACTTATATATTTTTAATATTAATTTGGAATTTAGAAAAACTTTAAACATAAAAAGTGTTTAGGTTTGAATAAGTAATTCAAAACCATTTTCTATTTTTAATTTGGATTTGAATTAACTTATATTTTTTATATATTAATGGGCGGAAAAAAAGAACAGAAAATAATGGGCGGAAAGAAAATTTGATTAGGATAGAACTGGAATTAAATTACATAACGCAACTAACACAAAGTTACATAGAAGAACTGAAAATTAAGATACATGGCCAGATTAAGCCACAAGCGGCCGAACTTGTTTTGCAACGTTGGAATGATTGATCATGCTACGCTTACACTGTAATACTGCCACTTGTAGTCGTCATACTCGCCGTGGCCGTCATTGTCGTCGTAAATAGTTGAACCTTGAAGGCTGAGTACGAGTGGGATGGACTTGAGGGTAGCGCAGGCGGGGCTAGAGTCGACGTCTGTGTCGTAGGCCATGACGCTCTGGAGAGTCCGGCCGCGCCACCACAGCCGACGGTCGTCCTCGTTGAAGTTCGGAGGAGGTGGGCCATCCTCCTCGTGCCTGGTGAGCGCCCTCTCACGCCGATCCACGAAGAAGGCTTCCCAAGTCGGGAAATAGTCGGGATGCCATCTGGGATTCCTCCGCTGCTCCAGCGTGAGCTCGAAGTAGTAGTGGTTCGTGATGGCCATCCGACGCGCCACACCTAGAGGGACAGGAGGAACCGGCACGCCTCCGGCGCTCATCATCCAGCCTACGGGGACATAGTAGCCCGGCGGCGAGGGTAGTTCGGGCAAAGCTCTCCGCCTCCACAGGAGTTAGTGCTACGGTGGAAGTCATGGGAAAGAGTGATGAGGTTGCGAGATATGAGTCTAGAGATGTGCAATGACAAGGAGGCCAACCCTACATATATATATAGTGAGAAATGGCAGGAAGATAAGCGGAGGGAAGAATCAAGGGAAGAACCGCCGGAAAAATCAAGGAAGAAATGGCGGGAAGAATCAAGGGAAAAATGGCGGGAGGATTTTTTTGAAAATGGAAAAGGGCTTTTCCGTGCGACAAAAAGGAAAACTTCCTCCTGCAACATTGTTCTCCATACCAATGTCCACACACATGCATAATATGGGCACAACATCATAAACTATGCCGTGATTCAGCACATAACATCGGTCATTTGGAGCGAAAGCCCTGAAACCTCGAACATGATAGGTCATTTTGTGAAGGTTTTTTCGAAACATGATCAATATACCAAGTCTGGTATTTTTCCTTTCAACTATGTAACATAATATGACACCACGCGAAGGATTTTCATTGTTCGGATTTTTTTTGAATTTATTATGCCCATTTTGAATTATCTGAATTTCTAACTATGATCGAACCGGTGTGCATGAAGATAGGGGACGAGCATCATTAGAACTTGCATTGGATCTCTGAAGAAACCACATATTGCGAGTCTAAAAATGATGTTTTCAAAAAATCACGGGAGATAGATCATGTACCTGTAGTACAAACCGGACCCACTTCCTGCCGATTCGGCAGACATTTGTCCTTTTTACCCGGGATGGACGAAAAGGTTTGAGATGTCCCGGTTGGGAGATAGTCCATGTAAGGTGGTCTAGTATTTTAGGAAAATGGGACGGTAGCATTCTGAAACGGCATTTTGGTGGTTACTTCACAAAACGACCCGTTTCTGCGCTCTGAAAATGGAAAAGGGCTTTTCCGTGCGACAAAAAGGAAAACTTCCTCCTGCAACATTGTTCTCCATACCAATGTCCATACACATGCATAATATGGACACAACATCACAAACTATGCCGTGATTCAGCACATAACATCGGTCATTTGGACCGAAAGCCATAAAACCTCGAACATGATAGGTCATTTTGTGAAGGTTTTTTCGAAACATGATCAATATACCAAGTCTGGTATTTTTCCTTTCAACTATGTAACATAATATACACCACGCGAAGTATTTTCATTGTTCGGATTTTTTTTAAATTTATTATGCCCATTTTGAATTATCTGAATTTCTAACTATGGTCGAACCGGTGTGCATGAAGATAGGGGACGAGCATCGTTAGAACTTGCATTGGATCTCCGAAGAAACCACATATTGCGAGTCTAAAAATGATTTTTTTCAAAAAATCACGGGCGATAGATCATGTATCTGTAGTACAAACCGGACCCACTTCCTGCCGATTCGGCAGACATTTGTCCTTTTTACCCGGGATGGACGAAAAGGTTTGAGATGTCCCGGTTGGGAGATAGTCCATATAAGGTGGTCTAGTATTTTAGGAAAATGGTACGGTAGCATTCTGAAACGGCATTTTGGTGGTTACTTCACAAAACAACCCGTTTTTTGCGCTCGGAAAATGGAAAAGGGCTTTTCCGTGCGACAAAAAGGAAAACTTCCTCCTACAACATTGTTCTCCATACCAATGTACACACACATGCATAATATGGGCACAATATCACAAACTATGCCATGATTCAGCACATAACATCGGTCATTTGGACCTAAAGCCTTGAAACCTCGAACATCATAGGTCATTTTGTGAAGGTTTTTTCGAAACATGATCAATATACCAAGTCTGGTATTTTTACTTTCAACTATGTAACATAATATGACACCACGCGAAGGATTTTCATTGTTTGGATTTTTTTGAATTTATTATGCCCGTTTTGAATTATCTGAATTTCTAACTATGGTCGAACCGGTGTGCATGAAGATAGGGGACGAGCATCGTTAGAACTTGCATTGGATCTCTATGGTGTGCATGAAGATAGGCTGGACCAGGCAGCACTAATGATAGGGGTAAGTGTCGATATTATGTCGTGCGGCGTGTACCTTGTCCCGGATGGTGTCACCAACCGGGACTAAAGATCAACCTGTAGTCCCGGTTGGAGACATCAACCGGGACAAAACACGAGTCAGCACTAATGATTGGGTGAGTGTCGACATTATTTCGTAAGTGTCGACACTATGCCGAGCTGCTTGTACTATAAATAGGCATCCTTGCGAGTCCAGTCCTTCAGCCAGTTTGAGGCATCTCCAAGATGGTTTTCGAGAGCAGGGACACCACTACGGCGATTTGAGGAGATGCCGGAGCCCGATCCTCGGCATCTCCGAAAGCTGGTCATAGAGGCACTCCTAATATGTGAAATTAGTTAGCTCGAGGCGTATTGATCTAATTCTGAAGTTACAAGCTGCAAGATGGTTTTCGAGAGCAGGACACCACTACGGCCAGTTTGAGGAGATGCCGGGCCAGTCCTCCGACATCTCCGAGAAATCTGGTCATAGAGGCACTCCCTAATATGTGAAATTAGTTAGCTCAGGCGTATTGATCTAGTTAGAGAAGTTACAAGCTGCAAGATGGTTTTCGAGGCGGGGACACCACTACGACCAGTTTCGGGAGATGCCACGGATCGATCCTCCGGCATCTCCAAGAAACTGGTCATAGAGGCACTCCTAATATGTGATGCTGCGTTTGGAGATCAGATCTTAATGGTAAGTACGAATCGGGACAACTTCTTCATAGTCGGTCCAGCCACAAACGGGACTAACACTCAAGACATTTATTAATATTAAAAGCGAGACTACAAAACCGGGACTAAAGGCCACAAACCATGAAAAGATATCCTTGGTCAAGCCACAAGCTGCGAAAGACATGAACTAGAGTTACATAATATGAGCATGAACTTCTTGGCATATATCCTTCCTTATGATCGCTTGGGCGTAACCATGGAGCATCTTCTTTACTTAACGGAATGCTTGGTGGGTTTTCACCGTGAAGGGCGGAATTTCATCAAACTTATTATAATCTTGACATATGTCTTGTCCTCGATTCCCACGATGTTTCTTTTCCTGAAAGAACTATGTGACGCTTTGGCTCATTATATGATGTATTCGTTTGCATATTTTTTCTTTTTTTGATGCGGAGGACATGTCCTTCACATAGAAAACCTGAGACACATCATTGGCTAGGACGAATGGTTCATCTCTATAACCAAGATTGTTGAGATCCACTGTTGTCATTCCGTATAACTGGTCTATCTTTACCCCTTCCTAATTCAGGTTGACCCATTTGCAGCGAAACAAAGGGACCTTAAAAGAGACTCCATAGTCTAGTTCCCATATCTCCTCTATGTAACCATAATATGTTTCCTTTTGTCCATTCTCGTCTATTGCATCAAAGCGGACACCACTATTTTGATTGGTGCTCTTTTTATCTTGGGCGATCGTTTAGAATGTATTCCCATTTATTTCGTATCCTTGGAAATTTAATACAGTATAAGATGGTGACGCGGCCAACAAGTATAGCTGATCTCCAACGGTGGTGTCATTCAAGAGATGTGTCCGCATCCAACCACCGAAAGACTTCATGTGTTCATCTGTAATCCATGATTCTGAAGGGAATATGCCCTGAGAGACAATAATAAAGTGTTTATTATGTGTATTCCAAGTATATGATAGATGTTTATTTTGCATGCTATAATTGTATTAATACGGAAACGTTAATACATGTGTGTTTAATAAACAAACAGAAAGTTCCTAGTTATGCCTCTCTCATAAACTAGCTCGTTGATTAACAAGATGATCAAGGTTTCCTGATCATGGACATTGGATGTTGTTAATAACGGGATCACAACATTAGTGTAATGGTGTGATGAACATTCATCCGAAGTATAGCATTACGATCAAAGTCAATGAGTTTATATTGCTATAACAACTTACGAAGTGATCCTAATCCTTAGACCATGAGATCATGTCAATCACTAACACCGGAAGAGTTTCTTGATAACATCAAACGTCACACCGTAACAGGGTGATTATAAAGATGGATTCAGAACTAATAAAGTGTTATGTTGAGGCTCATGGATCGAGAGTGGAATTTGTTCATCCTGATGGCGGATAGATATACTCTGGGCCCTCTCGGTGATATCACATTGATTAGCTTGCAAGCAAGTGATTTGATCACTAGAATGTTATATCACGAACGAGAAAAGAGTGCATGTCGATGCGAGATCAAACTAGGTATGGAGATACCGATGATCGAATCTCGGACATGTAATATATCTTGAAACAAAGGGATTAAGATACTAGCGTAAAAGGCTCGACGATCACAAGAAAGTCATCGTTGAATGTGTGGAGTCGATATGGGTCTCGGATCCTTACGATTATTGATCGAGGGGTCTCGATCATGTCCGCATTATTCACGAACCGTGGGTGACACACTTAAGAGACACGACATCCAATTGGAGCAAATGTTTCATGCGAAATAATGAACAAGCGCGAATTTATTTCACTAGATACCGAAACAGGTTTTGGTGAAATTGCATAAAGTGGTTATGCATGTGAAATAGAATTCTAGCAAGGGGTTATTTGTGAATGTTTGTCATTAAAGTAATTGACAAAATTCTGAATAAAATAAAAGAGTTTTATTTAATGAGAGTTTGCATTAAATTTGGTGGAAATTTAATGGGAATTTGAGTGGACTTTTGAGTGGAGGGATTTTAAAGGGCATTTTGTGAGTGGAGTGTCCACCCACATGAATGAAGGAGGGGAGGGGGCATCCCCCCATGGACGGCGGCCACCCCTTGGGTGCCCCCCTCCTCCTGTAAAAGGAGCCCCCCTCCTCACTTGTCTCACACACCTCCTCGTGAAGGATCTCTCTCCCCCTCTAGAATTTATTCCCCATGGTCTCGGACTAGCGAGATACATGTTCCCGGTGGCTATTCGGCAAGAAAGAGTTGTGCTTCCGCTGCATCGCTGGAGCGAGGAGGCGGAGGTTGCTCGGTGCCTCGAACGTGTGTGCGAGCACGGATGCGTTGCTGATTTGCGGCGCTAGGACTTCCTCTCGATCTTGAGATCGGCAAGAGATCGTCTACATCAACCACGAGTTGAACTCGTTAAGCTTTGTCGGTCTTCAAAGGTATGTTCTCTACGGATATACATCCGCCCGTTGTTTGTATCTAGTAGATAGATCTTCGTATATAGTTCACATCGTAGGAAAATTTTTGTTTTCTATGCTGCGAACCCTACAGTGGTATCAGAGCCGGATCTATGCGTAGATACTTTACACGAGTAGTACACATATGAGTATGTGGGCGATGATGATCATGTTGTTGCTCCTTTGTTGTAATTTTGGATATTGGTGGCATAGTGGGATGAAGCGGCCCGGACAAACTTTACATGTCCTCGCACATGAGACCTGTTCCACGCTTGACATGCAACTAGTTTGCATAAGTGGCTAGCGGGTGTCTGTCTCTCCTACTATAGTCAATATCTATTTTGCAAGCGAGTTGTCAACAATTTGATTATCCTCGTTGTGGTTCATGTTCGTAGGTAAGAACGGTTCTATCTCGAAAGCCCTAAGCCACGTAAAACTTGCAATGGATAAATTAGAGGCGTCTAGTTTAGATTGTTGCTGGGCTAGTGTTATGATATGGTAGTGTTGTAAGTAGAAGTATGAGATGATACTCTTACAACACACATAGCGTGTAAAATCCATAGACCTTGGATTTACACATATAGGTATGATAGTGATCATACCACGATGCACATGATAGAGATCATCTGCGGGAACCATATAATTTCACTAATAAACATATGATGTTTGATAGCATCTTATATTGCTTGTTTAGCGCTTTGTTAGCATAATAAGATGATCCCTCATTTAAATATCAAGATAAGAATGTGTTCTTCCTTTAGTATGCACCGATTATGTTTTCGTCGCTCCAAGACATCACGTGATGATCGGGTGTTCTTGGATCCACGACCATATTTCGGGTGTAAAAGCGATTACACGCGAATACTAAGGTTCTAACTTGGCGAGCCTAGCATGTACAGACATGGCCTCGGAACACGGACCGAAAGGTTAAGCATGAGTCATATAGTTGATATGATGCCCATTTGATGCTCGCCTTTGAAGCTATACCGACTCACGTGATGATCGGACTTGGTGTAGTGGATTTGGTTCATGTAATCACCAAAAAGGCACGAGGGATGTCGTTTTTGAGTGGGAGTTCATTCGTAATATAGATTAGTTGAACTCAATCTAACATACACTTAGTCTAAACTTTACAAATTCTGTTGTAGATGGCACCACCTGCTTTTAATTTCAATGTGTCCATGGAGAAAGAGAAACTAGCAACGAACGGTAGCAACTTTACCGAATGGGCCATGAATTTGAGGATTCTCCTCTCTGCTGCACAAAAGCAATATGTGATAGAAGCGCCGTTAGGCCCCCCACCTTTTGATGATGCCCCTGACGAGGAGAAGAATGTCTATCAGACTCGTCAGGAGGACCACAACTTAGTTCATTGCGGCATATTGTATGGGCTAGAGCCGGAACTTCGAAAGCGTTTCGAAAACGGCAATGCATTTGATACAATGGGTGAGTTGAAAATGATTTTCGACACACATGTTGCTGTAGAGAGCTACAACGCTTCAGAAAAGTTCTTTAGCTGCATGATGGAAGAGCACAGCTCTGTTAGTGAGCATGTACTCAAGATGTCGGGTTACGCCGATAAGCTTGTGTCCTTGGGAATATCGATTCCCATTGACTTAGGCATCCATCGTGTTCTGCAGTCTCTGCCACCTAGCTATAAGAGCTTCGTGATGAACTATAATATGCAAGGCATGAAGAAGTCTCTCCCCGAGCTTCTGTCAATGCTTAAAACTGCAGAAGTGGAGATCAAAAAGGAACATCAAGTGTTGATGATCAATAGGAACACTGGTTTCAAGAAAGACAAGAAGGGAAAACAGAAGGGAAGTAAGGGCGGCAAGCCTGTTGCCGCGCCTAAAAAGAAACCCCGAGTTGGACCTAAGTCGATTCGAGTGCTACTATTGTAAGGGGGCATCCCTGGGCCAATCGCCCCAAGTATCTGGCAGACAAGAAGGCCGGCAAGGCAAACAAAGGTATATATGATATACATGTTATTGATGTGTACTTGACTAGTGCTCGCAGTAGCACATGGGTATTTGATACCGGTTCAGTTGCTAATATTTGTAACTCGAATCAAGGGTTGCGGAACAAGCGACCGCTAGCAAGGGGTGAGGTCAAGATGCGTGTCGGCAATGGATCAAGCGTTGATGTGATTGTCGTCGGAACGCTGCCTCTCCACTTGCCATCGGGATTAGTTATAAACTTGAATAAATGTTATCTGGTGCCTGCACTGAGCATGAACATTGTATCTGGATCGTGTTTGATGCGAAGTGGTTATTCATTTAAATCCGAGAACAATGGTTGTTCCATTTATATGAATGAAATCTTTTATGGTCATGCACCGATGATGAATGGTTTATTTCTATTAGATCTCGATGATAATGTTACACATATTCATAATGTTGATGTAAAAGGATTAAACTTAATGATGATATATCCATATATGTGGCCTTGCCGTCTAGGTCATATTGGCGTTAAGCATGAAGAAGCTCCATTCGGATGGACTTTTGGAATCACTTGATTATGAATCATTTGATACATGTGAGCCATGCCTTATGGGCAAGATGACTAGAAACGCCGTTTTCGGTTCAATGGAGCAGGCGACGATTTATTGGAAATCATACATTCGATGTATGTGGTCCAATGAGTGTGTCGGCGCGAGGTGGATATCGTTATTTTGTTACTTTCACGGATGATTTGAGTAGATACGGTTATATCTACTTGATGAAACACAAGTCTGAAACCTTTGAAAAGTTCAAGGAATTTCAGAATGAAGTGGAAAATCATCGTAATAGAAAGATCAAATTTCTACGGTCCGAACGTGGAGGTGAGTATCTAAATTCTGAGTTTAGCACTCACATGAAAGAGTGTGGAATTGTTTCACAACTCACACTGCCGGAACACCACAATGAAATGGTGTGTGAACGTCGTAATCGTACTTTATTAGATATGGTTCGATCTATGATGTCTCGACGGACTTGCCGTTGTCATTTTGGGGTTATGCACTAGAAAGCTGCTGCATTCACTTTAAATCGGGCACCATCTAAATCCGTTGAAAAGACACCGTATGAATTGTGGTTTGGAAACAAACCTAAGCTGTCATTTCTTAAAGTTTGGGGATGCGATGTTTATGTGAAGAAACTTCAACCGGATAAACTCGAACCCAAAGCGGAAAATCGTCTTCATAGGATACCCTAAAGAAACTATTGGGTATTCCTTCTATCAGATCCGAGGGCAAGGTTTTTGTTGCCAGAATGGATCCTTTCTAGAAAGAGTTTCATGAAAGGTGTGAGTAGTCGGAAGGTAGAACTTCGAAGAGGTTGTGGAACCTTCTCTTCAAAGTATGGCGAGTAGCCTTGGCGCGGAAGTTGTTCGGAGTTGGCTCCACTGTTGAAGAGGAACTAATGATAATGATCATGAAACTCCAAAGAGAGTACTAGAACCTCGCGGTCAAACAGACGCGTGCAGCTCCCAGCTGTCTGGAAATCTGTCATGAATTTCATGGTTGATGAAAATGATGACCTGCGGTATGAAGAAGCGATGATGAGCCAGATTCCAACAAATGGTTAGAAGCCATGAAATCGAGATGGAATCCATGTATGAAAATCAAGTTTGGAACTTGGTGGAATTACCTCACACCGAAAGGCCGTGGAGAACAAATGGATTTTCAAAGGAAAACGATCTTGATGGTAATGTGACCGTCTATAAAGCTCGACTTGTCGCAAAGGGGTTTCGACAAATTCAAGGAGTTGACTACGATGAGACTTTCTCTCCGTAGCGATGCTAAAGTCGATTAGGATTATGTTAGCAATTGCTGCATATTTCGATTATGAGATATGGCAGATGGATGTCAAAACCGCGTTTCTCAATGGTAATATTGAAGAAGAGTTGTATATGATACAACCAAAGGGTTTTGTCGATCCTAAGGATGCTAACAAGGTGTGCAAGCTTCAGCGATCCATCTATGGATTGAAGCAAGCATCACGAAGTTGGAATCTCCGCTTTGATGAGGTGATCAAAGAGTTTGGATTTGTCCAAACTTATGGAGAAGCTTGTATTTACAAGAAAGTGAGTGGGAGCAATGTGGCATTTCTGATATTATATGTGGATGACATATTATTGATCGGAAATGATATAGATCTTTAAACAGTGTTAAAAGTTATCTAAACAGCAAATTTTCAATGAAGGACCTAGGTGAGCGTCATACATATTAGGCATAAAGATCTATAGAGATAGATCTAGGCGCCTAATAAATTCATAAAAGTACATACCTTGATAAGATTTTAAAGAAGTTTAAAATGGACGGAAGTAAGAAGGGGTTCTTACCTATGTTGCAAGGCAAGACATTGAGTAAGACTCAAAGTCCGGCTTCGACGGAAGAAAGAGAGATAATGGACAAAGTCCCCTATGCTTCAGCCATAGGCTCTATAATGTATGCCATGCTATGTACAAGACGGATGTGGCACATGCTATTAGTTTGACTAGTAGGTACCAATCGGATCCAGTTGAACACTTTGGATAGCGGTCAAGAATATCCTTAAGTACTTACGAAGAACTAAGGATATGTTTCTTGTATCTGAGGTGAAGAAGAGCTCGTCGCTAAGTGTTATGTCGGCGCTAGCTTTGACACGATCCGGATGACTCTAAGTCTCAATCCGGATCGTATTTCTCATGAATGGCGGAGCGGTTAGTTGGAGGAGCTCCAAACAACCTGTGGTAGCGGGATCAACAACGAGGCGAATATGTTCTTTGCTTGAGCGGCTCAGGAAGCAATTTGGATGAAGGAGTTCATATCCGAACTAGGAGTGGTGGCAAACGCGTTGGACCCAATGGTGATCTATTGTGACAACAATGGTGCCATTGCCAATGCCAAAGGGCCAAGGTCTCACAAGCATTCCAAGCATATTAGCGCGGTTTCACTCCATCCATGAGCATGTCAAGGATGGAGATATAAAGATTTGTAAAGTACA
Source organism: Avena insularis (assembly GCA_023614405.1). NCBI lineage: Eukaryota > Viridiplantae > Streptophyta > Magnoliopsida > Poales > Poaceae > Avena > Avena insularis. The sequence continues at coordinate 394,521,134 of CM042695.1, forward strand.
TACGGATCTCAATGTAGCAGATCCATTGACTAAAACTCTCCCTAGAGCAAAACATGATCAACACGTAACTCAATGGGTGTTAGATTTATCACTATGTAACTAGATTATTGTCTCTAGTGCAAGTGGGAGATGAAGGAATATGCCACGAGAGGCAATAATAAAGTGTTTATTATGTGTATTCCAAGTATATGATAGATGTTTATTTTGCATGCTATAATTGTATTAATACGAAGCGTTAATACATGTGTGTTTAATAAACAAGCAGAAAGTTCCTAGTTATGCCTCTCTCATAAACTAGCTCGTTGATTAACAAGATGATCAAGGTTTCGATCATGGACATTGGATGTTGTTAATAACGGGATCACAACATTAGTGTAATGGTGTGATGAACATTCATCCAAGTATAGCATTACGATCAAAGTCATTGAGTTTATATTGCTATAACAACTTACGTGATCCTAATCCTTAGACCATGAGATCATGTCAATCACTAACAGGAAGAGTTTCTTGATAACATCAAGCGTCACACCGTAACAGGTGATTATAAAGATGGATTCAGAACTAATAAAGTGTTATGTTGAGGCTCATGGATCGAGAGTGGAATTTGTTCATCCCGATGACGGATAGATATACTCTGGCCCTCTCGGTGATATCATATTGATTAGCTTGCAAGCAAGTGATTTGATCACTAGAATGTTATATCACAGAACGAGAAAAGAGTGCATGTCGATAACGAGATCAAACTAGGTATGGAGATACGATGATCGAATCTCGGACATGTAATATATCGTGAAACAAAGGGATTAAGATACTAGCGTAAAGGTTGGCGATCACAAGAAAGTCATCGTTGAATGTGTGAAGTCGATATGAGTCTCGGATCCCGCTTCGATTATTGATCCGAGAGGGTCTCGATCATGTCCGCATTATTCACGAACCGTAGGGTGACACACTTAAGAGACACCGACATCCAATTGGAGCAAATGTTTCATGCGAAATAATGAACAAGCGCAGAATTTATTTCACTAGATACGAAACAGGTTTTGGGTGAAATTGCATAAAGTGGTTATGCATGTGAAATAGAATTCTAGCAAGGTTATTTGTGAATGTTTGTCATTAAAGTAATTGACAAAATTCTGAATAAAATAAAGAGTTTTATTTAATGAGTTTGCATTAAATTTGGTGGAAATTTAATGGGAATTTGAGTGGACTTTTGAGTGGAGGATTTTAAAGGGCATTTTGTGAGTGGAGTGTCCACCCACATGAATGAAGGAGGGGAGGGGGCAGCCCCATGGCCGGCGGCCACCCCCTTGGGTGCCCCCCTCCTCCTATAAAAGGAGCCCCCTCCTCACTTGTCTCACACCTCCTCGTGAAGGATCTCTCTCCCCCTCTAGAATTTATTCCCATGGTCTTGGACTAGCGAGATACATGTTCCGGTGGCTATTCGGCAAGAAAGAGTTGTGCTTCCGCTGCATCGCTGGGCGAGAGGCGGAGGTTGCTCGGTGCCTCGAGCGTGTGTCGAAACGGATCTTGATTTGGGCGCTAGGACTTCCTCTCGATCTTGAGATCGGCAAGAGATCGTCTACATCAACCACGAGTTGAACTTGTTAAGCTTTGTCGGTCTTCAAGGGTATGCTCTCTACGGATATACATCCGCCCGTTGTTTGTATCTAGTAGATAGATCTTGGTATATAGTTCACATCGTAGGAAAATTTTTGTTTTCTATCCTGCGAACCCTACAGATTCAGGCTTCCCCGGGTTTTTGGAGCGTACAATATTCTTGTGTTCCTCGATATACGGAGCTGCCAAGGTGGAATTATGTAGAACTGTGTAGTGTGCTTTAGTGAAAGAATCCCCGTCCCTACATATCATTGCTTTCTTTCCCAGCGTGCCTTTTCAACTTAGTCTTCCCTCATGTCATGAGTCGAAACACCAATCGGCTTAAGGTCAGGAATAAAGTCAACACAAAACTCAATGACCTCCTCTGTTCCATATCCCTTGGAGATGCTTCCTTCTGGTCTAGCACGGTTATGAACATATTTCTTTAAGACTCCCATGAACCTCTCAAATGGGAATATATTGTGCAGAAATACCGGACCGAGAATGGCAATCTCTTCCACTAGGTGAACCAGGAGATGCGTCATAATACTGAAGAAGGATGGTGGGAACACCAATTCAAAACTAACAATACATTGTACCACATCCTTTTGTAACCTTGGCAGAATATCTGGATTGATTACCTTCTGAGATATTGCATTGAGGAATGCACACAGCTTCACAATGGGTACTCGAACATTTTCCGGTAGAAGCCCCCTCAATGCAATCGGAAGCAACTGCGTCATAATCACGTGACAGTCATGAGACTTCAGGTTTTGGAACTTTTTCTCTGCCATATTTATTATCCCCTTTATATTAGATGAGAAGCCTGACGGCACCTTGATACTGTAAAGGACTTCAACAAAGATTTCCTTCTCTTCTTTGGTAAGAGCATAGCCGGCACGACTTAAGTGACGCCCTTTATCCGTCTTGTTATGTGTATGCATGTTCTTTGGGTCTTTCATAATTTGTTGGTCCTCCCGTGCTTCTGGTGTATCTTTTGTCTTCCCATACACGCCTAGGAATCCTAGCAGGTTCACGCAAAGATTCTTCGTCACGTGCATCACGTCGATTGAAGCGGACAGGACTTTCCAATATGGCAGCTCCCAAAATATAGATTTCTTCTTCCACATGGGTGCGTGTCCTGTAGCGACGTCGTTCGGAACTGATTGACCGCCGGGACCCTTTTCAAAGATTACTTCTATGTCCTTGACCATTCCAAATACATCATCACCAGCAGGGAGTTCAGGATTCTTCCGGTGATCTGCCTCACCTTTGAAATGCTTGCCTTTTTTTTCTTACGCAATGATTGGTCAGAAGAAATCGTCGATTCGCCAGGTACACAACCTTCTTGCATTTATGCAAATATGTATATTCAGTCTTATCTAAACAGTGTGTGCATGCCTTATATCCCTTGTTTGTCTGTCCTGAAAGGTTACTAAGAGTAGGCCAATCATTGATGGTTACGAATAACAACCCTCGTAGATCAAATGGCTCCTGTTTGTTCTCATCCCACACACGTACACCTGGTTTGCCCCACAACTGTAAGAGTTCTTCAACTAATGGCCTAAGGTACACATCAATGTCGTTGCCCGGTTGCTTCGGGCCTTGGATGAGCACTGGCATCATAATGAACTTACGCTTCATGCACAACCAATGAGGCAGATTGTAGATACATAGAGTCACGGGCCAGGTGCTGTGACTGTAGCTCTGCTCCCCAAAAGGATTCATGTCATCCGTACTTAGACCAAACCATAAGTTCCTTGCGTCACCTGCAAAGTCTAGGAAGTCTCTCTCGATTTTTCTCCACTGTGACCCATCAGCAGGGTGTCTCAACTTCCCGTCTTTCTTACGGTCTTCTTTGTGCCATCGCAACAACCTGGCATGCTCTTTGTTTCTGAACATGCGTTTCAACCTTGGTATTATAGGAGCATACCACATAACCCTAGCAGGAACCCTCTTCCGGAGGGGCTCTCCCTCAACATCACCAGTGTCATCTCGTCTGATCTTATACCGCAACGCATTGCATACCGGGCATTTATCTAAATTCTCATACTCCTTATCATGTAGAGGATGCGATCATTAATGCATCCATGTATCTTTTGCACATCTAATCCCGGAAGGGATGAGAGTCTTCTTTGCTTCAGAGGTACTCTCGGGAAGTTCGTTATGTTTTCAAAACTTGGCTTCATTATTTTCAGCATCTTTTCAAATGAGGAGTCGGTTAGACCACACTCGCCTTCCATCGCAACAATTCCAAAGGTGGTACCGAGCTTTGTGCTGCCATCTTCACAATTTGGGTACAACAATTTCTTGTGATCTTCTAACATGCCCTCTAACTTCAACTTCTTATTTTCTGTTTCACAGTCTCGCTTTGCATCAGAAATGACCCTACCAAGTTCATCAGCCGGCTCATCTGATGCCCGTTCTTCACCTCTTTCCTCTCCATTGTCTTCCATTGCAGTATCACTGTATTCAGGAAACATATGATGATAGTTGTTATCATCATCTTCTTCACCATCTTCCATCATAACCCCTCTTTCCCCGTGCTTGGTCCAGCAATTATAGTTGAGCATGAAACCTTTCATAATCAGGTGGCCGCGAATGATTTTCGAGGAAGAGTACTCCTTGTTGTTCCGATATTGAACACATGGACAATGTATAAAACCATTCTCTTTGTTTGCCGTAGCCACATCGATAATTTATCCATGCCTTTTATATACCCGGCTACGAGCCGGTCACCGTATATCCATTCCCGACCGTTCATCTGCATCATATAAGTAAGTTTATCAAAAAACAGAACATCATAAATAGTGAAATGACCAATTCACATCGACAAATGCATTGTATCAATGACAGAGAAAAGATAAGATTGCTAACCTCGATCGAGGGAAATAAAGAGGAGAAAGCTCAAGTGCGTCTCGGACACCTTTTATATTTTTGTTCTATGAAAAATTGAACGGGATTATTCACTCAAACATTTCATCAAACACCTTCAATGCATGCATAGGAGAGAAAAAACTAGCACACCCCACACCTTCCACCAAGAGAAAAAACAGAGTGGAGGCAGAGGGGGCTGGGGCGTTGCATTTATAGAGGGCGGGAGCATACATCCCGGTTGGAGCCACCAACCGGGACTAAAGGTGTGTGCCACGCCACGTGGCTGTGGCCAAACCTTTAGTCCCGATTGGTGGCTCCAACCGGGACGTATGCCCCCTTACCAACCGGGACGCATGCCTCCTGGTCCCGTGTCCTTCGAATCGCAGGAACAAGATTAGTCCGGTTGGTGGCGCAACCGGGACTAATGCTCTGAGAGGACGCGAATGGATGGCCTGTTTTCTACTAGTGCATATTAATTGACTTAAATTTGTTAAAATTTGGATGAACATATATACTAAATAGTGTCTAGATTCAGAATTTAGACAAATTTAAGTCAATTAATATGAATCAGAAGGAATACTAAAATATGTCTAGATACATATGAATTGTCACTTATTTTGGGACCCTTATTTACGCCAGTAATTGATCCTCATCTATACACAAATTATTAACTAGTTATGTTCTTCGTTAGTAGTGGCTTGCTAGTGTATTTGTGGCGTTGATTACTTTAGTATTTAAACGTATTATCCTAATTAAGATTGCTTATTAGTATTCCAATGGTCTCACCGTCTATGGGCGGCGCGGCGGCAACGACGCTGGGCAGATCGAAGTTGACGCCCTCCTTGATGGTGGTGACCCGGCGCATGATCATCTCGAGGCAGAGGCAGGAGCTGCCTCCGACGTCCACCAGCGTCTCCACCCCCTCGAACCCGCCGACGTAGCCGTCGAGCAGCATCTCCATGAACGGCTTGGACACACCCGTCATCGCCCCCATCATCAGCTCTGTCGCCTCCCTGCATGTGCCTCCATTAATCCATCGATCGAGCTCGTCGCTCGCTGCCACGGGACGTAAGGGGAAGCGAAGGAACAATGCAGAACGGCGATTCTACCGTGCACGGTATATAACGTGCACGGCCCCACCCCCTCTCTCTCCTCTGTTTTATTGATTTTGTGTCAGACTAATCCCTTTTCTTCCATATTGTTGTATAATTTAAAACGCTTATAGATTTTGAACCATAAGTCTAATTTAAAAACCGTTTGTACTTTTGAGATTCTAATAAAAAGAGCTTCAAAACAAGACTAATATTAAATATATTCTAATAATATTTGTAAATTGACTTTTTAAACTTAATAAAATAATAAAAAATTGTACGAAATATGGTGGTTTTTTATTGTTAAAACAGACTGTTTCTTTGTGTTTCAAAGATTCGTAAATCATAGTTAAAAAATAATTGCCAAATTCCTTCGTGTTCAAACAAAAAAATATTGTAAGGAAAAAAACAATAACACAATCTATTTCATTCAGAATCATGACACTTTATTGTGTTTCAAAATTTAAGTTTTCAATTTTATTAATTTTAGGCTTATTTAAAAGATTTAATCGAAATAAATATACAGGTTCAAACAGATTTTTTATTTGATAATTATTGCAATATTGGATTTGAGTCCAAAGCCTAACGGAAACACACGATGCTTGCGCGAGCGCAATTCGAAGACACAGTATTTTATATCTCATTTTATAGCGGTTTATTATGCATCATCATGTTTGAATATGTTTCAACATACTTCAGACTAGTATTAGAACTATTCAATAAATTTATCAATTAGAAAAATCATTTAATTTTTGTATTTTCTTTAATGTTATTTCAATGGGTTTCATAATCCATCATGACATTTCGTTGTGTCTCAAAATCGAAATTTGATTTTTTTTAAAGTAAATCTTAATTGGGCTTGTTTAAAAGATATCGTCAAAAGAACTACACGTGTTTAAATAAATTTTTAGTCTAATATTTATTTTGATACATGTAGCCATTTCAATTCAAACACTAGAAATCACTCTGCAGAATAAGGTCGCAATGAATAGCAAGATTCTTACATGTGTGTCAGATCATGTAATATAAAATATAGATAAGCTGTGAACACACAGTGGTAGAGACAGTGCCAGGTACCAATCTCAAATGAAATGGACGGATAGCACATGTACGCTATCTCCGTGCACGCTAGAAAGACAATTCTGAGTAACAATGGTGGTGGTGTTATATATATACGTACTGGCCGTAGTATGCGTATGCGGAGACGCCGTTGTGGACGCGGGCGAAGGCCTCGGGGCCGGCGGGGTCGAGCACGGCGTCGCGCAGGCGCGGCCACGCGTGCACCAGCTCGTCCTGGTGGTGCTGCAGCACGTAGTCGGCGTACGACGCGCCGGATGATGCGCCGGTTGCGGGCACCAGGGTACGGCCCACGGCGGTGAGCGCGTACCGCCGCGTCCCGCCGCCGCCGTCGGTGGCGGCATGCTCGGAGAAGACGCTGTGGGAGGTGAGGAGGCGGAGGAGCCGCTCGAGGACGGAGGGGTCCGGGTGGCCTGCGGGGAGGAGGGCGGCGGCCGGGAGGGGCGCGTTGGCGCCGCCAGCCCAGATGGCGGGCGGCACGCCGAGGCGGATGACGGCCGTGAGGGCCATGGGCACGGAGATCATGTTGGCCAGCTCCATCATCGCGAGACGGGCCTCCGCTGGGGAGAGCTCTGCCACGGCGGCGGTGGGCTCGGCTGCCGGCGACGGCATTTTCGTGGGGTGGTGGAGTGAGGAAGACGCGACGTGCCCAGCCGTGTGGTATACTGGTACGGTATATATCGGCTTAGCATGCTGTCTAGTAGGGCATGCCATGTCGGCCCTCGTGTGACGCTTGGACCACGTACGTGACAGCACGGAACACGTGCATGATGCATGCTGCATGCATGGGGTGTGGATAACATTGCGTGTAGATCCAATCAGACATAGACGACGAAAATGTTGAGGATATCATGCTAACAGTAACAGCCTTGCCACGCTGTCGATCGGTGTCCTCTCTAGAGTCATCTAGAGAGATCCGCATGGTACTCCCTCCGTTTTAAAATATAAGATGTTTTAGCTTTTTGAAGCAAATGTATCTAGGCTATTTTTGGTGTAAAGGTTCACTTAGATTTGAAATGAATCTAGATACTAAAATAAGTCTAGATACATTTTATTCACAAAACTAAAACATCTTATATTTTGAAACGGAGGGAGTACAAGCCAAGACGGGCCACGCGGCTAATCCAAAAGTGGGACAAATACAGGAGATACGGTGATAGGCCCTCGACGACGACGATGGCGCAGTCAGCTGGGGGCCCCTCTCATGGCGCTGGTCCGGTGGCCAAAGAGTGGCGCCTTTGGTGGCCAAAGAGTGGCGCCTTATTGCAACTCTAACAGTACAAATGTTTGCACTCGCGATTTAGGTTTTTAAACCCGTCAGTGGAGAAAGATGTCTATAAATTCAACTCTTAAATCATGATTTAAATTGAAATTTATATTAACCGAGGGAAGATTGTGCGCGCGATCGTCATCCAGTACATATATATTGCAAAATTACATTAAAAAATAGTAGTAGGAGAGCTCACGGACGCCGTCGCGTCCTAGTATGTCCAAAATGCGAGCTCCTAGTCGGCGGCGAGCTCTAAGTCGCCGCCTGCCGTCGGCGGCGAGCTCCTAGTCGTCGAGGACGATCACGTCGACGTTCATGTCATCGATGGATGTCAGTCCGACCTCCTCCTCCTCGCCGCGGATGGCGGCGACCGCCTCCTCGATCTCCTCCTGCTTCTTGGAGAGATCGATGGCGGCGGCGAGCTCCTCCTCCTCGCGCCGCTTCTTGGAGGGCCGCAGCGAGCGCTGCGCGGACAACCGCCTCCTCCTCCTCATCTCCGCGGCGCGGGCGGGAAGACGCGATGGACGAGCCCACGGAGGAAGATGACCGGCATGGTGCGCGCAAGCAGCGTAGGGGCCGAGAAGGTCATCCCGATTCGTCCCCACGCAGCACTTCTTGGCCCCGACGGAGCGAATGCGGCGCCGCTCCTCGTCGTCGCCGGCACGGTGCGCGCGCCGACGGCGTAGGGGGCCAGAGAAGCTGGGGGGTCATCCCCCAGTTCGTCCAGTGCCTGCAGGCACGCTTCTTGGCCCCGACGGAGCGAATGCGGCGCCGCTCCTCGTCGCCAGACGGCGCGCGTTAACGGTGTAGAGGCCATAGAAGCCGTGGGTCATCCCCGTTTCAATGCTCGAGGCACGCTTCTTGGCCGCGAGGGAGCACATGCGGCGCCGCCTCTTCGCCGCCCGATGCGGTGCGTCGATGGCGTAGGGGCGGAGAAGCCGGGGGCATCCCCGTCCAAAGGCTGCAGCACGCTTCTTGGCCCCGACGGAGCGAATGCAGCGCCGCTCCTCGCTGCGGCGATGGTGCGCGCCGACGGCGAGGCGTAGAGGCCGGGGGTCATCCCCGGTTTCGAGCGTTCGACGCGACGCTTCTTGGCCCCGACGAAGCGAATGCGGCGCCGCTCCTCGTCGTCGCCGGGACGGCAGCGTCGACGACGAGGTGGCAGAAGCCGGGGTCATCCCCGCCGTCCAAAGCCTACAGCACGCTTCTTGGCCCTGACGGAGCGAATGCGGCACCGCTCCTCGTCGTTGCCGGCATGGTGCGCCGACGCGTCGTAGGGCGAGAGAAGCCGGGGTCATCCCCGGTTCGTCCGATGCTCGCAGCGCTTCTTGGCCCCGACAGAGCGAATGCGGCGTCGCTCCTTATCGTCGCCGCCGCCGGGTGGGCGACGGCCACTCCCTCCTCCTCCTTCCCCTCTTCCCAGCACGGCTGCCGCCGAGTCCGCAACTCCCTCTCTTGCTTGCCATCTCTCTCGCGCGCGGAAATGGGAGGAATTTCTCGCCGGAGTACGCGCGGAAATGCGGCGGCTAGGGTTTGCGGCGAAGGGACACGGGTTCTGACCCGTCTCCGCTCGTCCGACCGGTAGAAATAGGGGCTGCAACGGGTCTTTCATAGGCCCCGCAAATTTCGTTTACGGGCCGGACCGTTTACATGCGCTGTTAGCTTGACGGACCGGCCACCAACTGTAGCGACCTCGGATCAAGTAAGATCCTAAGTCCCTGTGATTAACATGCTAGTCCCTGGATCAATAGCTAGCACTCACAGTCGATAAAATATCATGTAAAACACAAGTATTTATTACATGAATCGAATAATCCAGAGTTTACATTATTACAACAGAAGCGATATAAATACAACTTGGAGTCCCATCAATGCCACAGGCAGGTTGAGTGAAGACCCGCGATCCTAGCGCACCTTTCAACGATCTCCAAAATTCTGCACATGAAACGTGCAGCCAACAAGTTGGGTCAATACTTTGAATGTATTGGCAAATTACACCAAGGAAAGAAAGGACTATCTCTACATGCAAGGCTAGTTTAGGCTGTAGAGTTCATTTGCTCAAAGCTAGTTTTCTTAAGTAGTGAGAAGAAGAGAAGATTTTTCCCTACTTTGCAAACATTTGCTTAGGTAAATTAAGGTGAGAGGCACACGAGTGCAATGATTTTCAAAATAAAACTAAGTTTTCTTCTGGGCAGAATGGTTGTCGGGACAACGAGTGAGATTTTGGTGGAGGACGGCCGCCCAGGAATCAAAGAAGTCTGCCATGTTTCAGAATTCAGAAGCTTCCAGTGCAACCACAATACATTATGGGCTCTGTCTTGGCCTAGTACTTAGTGGGAAACCTCACCTGGGTACCAACATTTGGAGGTTCTTGGCACGGTTGGATCCGGAAGGTAGAGGGGCTACTAAGGGAAAGCCTCGCCATGGTCTTGTCTGTTAAAGGACTTGATCGTGGATTGTGGGTAAAGTGCACAAACTCTCGAGGGTATTGCAATCTGATCGATCAGCCGTGTTCACAGATGTAACAACAATGAGCGTCTGAAGGATGGAGCCTCTGAAGGATCTTCCTCTCTCTTTTCTAAAACAAAACTTTGAAACCCCATGGCGTGCGTAATATCGCCAATGGGTGGGATTTTGGGAACTTGGTGTGTAATATCCAAGTCTCACTCGTGGGCGGCCGTCCTCCACCAAAATCTCACTCGTTGTCCCGACAACCATTCTGCCCAGAAGAAAACTTAGTTTTATTTTGAAAATCATCTCACTCGTGTGCCTCTCGGCCTTAATTTACCTAAGCAAATGTTTGCAAAGTAGGGAAAAATCTTCTCTTCTTCTCACTACTTAAGAAAACTAGCTTTGAGCAAATGAACTCTACAGCCTAAACTAGCCTTGCATGTAGAGATAGTCCTTTCTTTCCTTGGTGTAATTTGCCAATACATTCAAAGTATTGACCCAACTTGTTGGCTGCACGTTTCATGTGCAGAATTTTGGAGATCGTTGAAAGGTGCGCTAGGATCGCGGGTCTTCACTCAACCTGCCTGTGGCATTGATGGGACTCCAAGTTGTATTTATATCGCTTCTGTTGTAATAATGTAAACTCTGGATTATTCGATTCATGTAATAAAGACTTGTGTTTTACATGATATTTCATCGACTGTGAGTGCTAGCTATTGATCCAGGGACTAGCATGTTAATCACAGGAACTTAGGATCTTACTTGATCCGAGGTCGCTACACCAACCCGTGTATTCGCCAGAAATTTAAGAGCACCGGTGTTTTAAGGGTGCTGTTAGACTTGCTCTTAGCCCGGATCGTGAGGGGTCATCCGACCCATGCGGGGTTTGGGTTATTCCCTGCAGGCGTGCAGCACTTCATGACCGGGACCCCATCTGCAGGTGTTGGGGTTGCCTCCTGGAATCTGGGTTGGACTCCTTTGGTAGGTTAGTTAAACTTTTTTTTTTCGAAAAAATTGTGTAGGTTAGTTAAACTTTACTTAGGTAGCCTTCGTTCCTTGCCATGTGCGGGATACATGGAGGCGCACGCGTAAGTCAATATGAAACTTTGCCGTCTTATATATCATGGACAAGCCTCCGATCAGCATCCTTAATAAAGTATGGGCAGCCCTACGCGTCTCCCCCGGGATTCGTGTTTTTTATCCTCCGGGTCCCCAACCAACCACGTGTCCTCTTTTTGGATCAAAAATCTCGTTTTTGTTACAGAAAGTTCCGTTTTTGCTACAACTAGTTCCACTTTTGCTACAATGTAGCAGAAAACGGTTCGGCTTAAAAAATAGAAAATTAGTCTGGACCTCGCCGGAGACCGTGTAGCAAAAACTTCGCGCCATTGTAGCAAACTCACAAAACGTATGTAGAAAAACAAATATCATATTGTAGCAAATCCGACCTCGTCAAACACCTCGCCGGAGACATTATAGCAAACCCCAATACACACTTGTAGCACCGCCGCCGGCCGCACGTAGCAAAACTCGACGCCGTAGGTAGCAGCAGCGGTGATAGTAGGTAGCAGCGCCCCTAACCCCATGTAGCAAACCTTGATGCCGTTGGTAGCACCGTCAGCACCAGTAGGTAGCAGTGTTGTTAACCCCATGTAGCAAACCTCCATATCCTAGGTAGCAAACCTCCATATCATAGAGTAGCGAGCCTTCTAAACTATGGTAGCACCATCGGACACCATCAATAGCAACTTTGTTCACCGTCCCAATGTTTCCAACCCCTTCACCTACAACATGTACGACGAGCGAGTGCACCTTGTCGAAGGAAGGCTGGAGGAGGGGGGACGTCGGGAGTGACAGCTGCTGGGAAGATGAATGACGGGTGGCGAGGCAGAGTGCCGGTGAGCAGGCCATGGTGACGCTGCCATGGCTGTGGGCAGTGGAACAAACTGTGGTGCGTGGAGAGCTTGGGGAGGCAAAGACACGTGGGAAAGCGCCGGCCAGCGGGATCGAAGAACAGATCGTAAGGCGCAGCAGGCGCCATGGGAGAAAGAGGGACAAAGGGAGCAGAGGTCTGATGAGGTAAACCGGCGATGGGGCGGAGAAAGTGGGCCGTGGGAAGAGCTAATCTGAAGAGGGAAGAGGCGGGCGTGACGGGCAGGGGTTCGTGGCACGCGCGCTCAACCACGCCTGAACATTGACTTGCCATGGGGATTTTTCGTTGGGATGGATTAGGAGAGATATGACATGAAACGGGCCCACCACGTGGTATGCGAGAAAGTCCAAGCGACGGAGCGAGCGAACCGGGGGATCGGAACACGCAATCCCTCGGGGAAACTGTATCGTTTTCCATAAAGTATTGGTCGATTTCCGAGATGTGTAGGTTGATCTTCTGTGCTAAACTTTAAGTCTTGAAATTTGTATGGGTTTCCTTCTTTAGTCCCTTCAAGTTGAATTCCACCCGGGAGACGCCATTTTAAGTCTTTCGAGTTGAATTTAACTCTAGAGATCTATTTTCTTCAAGCTCCTTTTGGCCGGTCCTTCGAGGGCAAAAATCACTGTTTTGACCTAATTAACGTTTGATCTCACAAATTGACCTAATTTTTCGAAGATATCCTGATTTGACCTGTTTTCATGGCGCTACGGAACGCCATGGTCGCCAGACTGGCGCCCTCAAAAAGCGCCATGATACCATGACGCTTTCTAAGAAAGCGCCATGGCCTCGTCCGACGTGGCGGCCGCCGTGGCACAGGCGGGCCCGTTTTAATGTTTGGCGCTTTCCGTGGGGGCGCCATGCTACTAGGCATGACGCTTTTGCGGAAAGCGCCATGGTCCTATACCTAGAAAACGGCTCGGGCGCCCTCCCAGGCCATACCTCTTCATTTCTCCCAGCTCTCCTCTCTCTCTCTCGCCCCAAGTTCTTCCCCTACTCGAATCCCTTCGAATCGGTTGCTTTTCTCCGTGGATTTGGACTTCCCCTTGCTTCAAGAGGTAATCTCCCCCTAACCCCTTGGTTTTGTCCAAATAGATTTGTGAAATTTGGTTCTATGTTGGTAAAGAATGTAGAACCCTAACCCTAACAATAACCCTAGCTATATCTTGGCTTGATGTTGTTGCTTCTAGTTATTAGATTGGTAGTTTATGGCTAGGATTTGTATGTTAGAATTAGCAAAGTGGCATGACTTGTTTTAGTTGGTAGCTACGGTTGGTGGTGGTAATATAGTTGTCTTTGAAGCGTAATGGTTGGTGTCATTATTTTTTAGATGGCAAGAATCGTTAATGTTCATCATGTGGACAAGGCCGCATTCTTGAAAGGCACACCGAAAGTGTGACCGGAGGAGGTAGTCATGGTGTTTGGCACAAGTCCTACATATGCCGAGGTTGTGGAAAGAGTGAGGAATGATTTGAAATGGATGGAACCTAGTGATGTGTATGAGTTGGTTGGAAGGTATAACGCCGGGTTTGGCCATCACAATAGATTGAAGATAATGCCTATCAACTCCGAGTTGAATTGGAGTGCGTATAAGGAGATGGTGGAGGAATCCAAAGATAAGTCACTCGAGATATTTGCCACAAGAAAGGTTGTGGCTCGGTTGCACATTGACTTGAACCGGCATGCTTCCATGAGCCCGGCTCGAGGTGAGCCACAGGTGTATGACACAACAATGAGCCAACCTCCATTGAGCCCGGTTCACGTAGAGCCAACCTACGACGATACAACAACGAGGCAACCTTCCATGAGCCCTTTTCGCAATGACAACTATGAAGCACCTCAAATGGAGGATGATGACTTTGAGGGTGATGAGGTTGGATATGGGCTTCGTGACAATGAAGTAGGAGATGTGGAGGCAAATTGCCATGAGGAGGACATGGACGCCATGCTTCCATGGCGCTTTGAGCCAACTCTAGCGCGCTGGGACACAGTGACCGCGCGCGCTCGAAGGAAAACTGGACCACGAAAACTGCTAAGTCAGGCGCATGGCGCCCCCGCCAAAAGCGCCATCCCAGGAAGCATGGCGTTTTCGTGGAGGGTGCCATGCTCAGTTGCATGGCGTTTTCCTGGAGGGCGCCATGCTTCCTAGGACATTCAGTTTTTAGCACATTCAACAGATACAAACATCAACATTCAGTTTTTAGCACATTCAAACAGATACAATCAACAGATACAGAACATCAACATCAACAGATCAAGTTTTTAGCACATTCAACAGATACAAACATCAACATCACCAGATCAAGTTTTCCTCACAACAACAGATTCAAACATCAACAAGCATCCAGTTTTTTAGCACATCAACACACCAACAAGTTCAAAACGACGACACCAAACAACAAGTTTAACTTATAAGTTCATAATGACCACAAGCACTAGTTCAAGCTACGAGTTCACTTTCTCCCTTTCCCCCTTTTGGCCACTCGATCCTCATTCGCCTTGCTCCATCCCTCCTACCTCCTAACCCTCCGTGGAGGATCGAAGTCTTCCCCCTCATCCTCCTCCTCACGGCGTGACACATGTGCCCGACGCTTGTTCTCCCATTCACTTGGCGTGTATGGATTCCTCGGTAGCCTCCTCCTCCTCACCCTGCTGACTAGATCTGAGGCGTCGTGTAATTGAGACATGCCTATCTCCTCCTGTTCATCCTCGTCCTCACCATCTTCCTCCTCATCCTCATCATGGCCAGTTTCCTCCTCCTCGTACTCGCCCTCTTCCTCCTGTTCATCTTGTGCATCATCTTCTAGGCTGGAAGACCTAACTGGCGATGTGGCATCGACGGTGCGGCAACCAAGCAAGACACCTAATCCACGACCCCAACGCTTGGTACGCTATGATATTGACGAATATGTTAGAACATTTCAACACCCATAAAAATACAATACAACTAGGAACGGTATGAACACATACCTCCACAAATGCTCGAAGGGCCGACTCAGACTCCTTGCCAGGAGGATGTTTAAGTGCTTCCTCAGCCTCCACGTGTTTCGAGATCTCCTCGCGCTAGCAAAAGAACAAAAAGTCAATTTTATGTCGCTATTATCGCATATACGTACTCCCCTGACAATGCTTACCACAAAGCGGACAACCCCCGCTGAATTTTCACCCCTGCCGCCTCGGACAAGTCTGTTGTACTCTAGCTGGCTCAGATCATCAAAAGCAGGATAAGGATCCTCCACTATGTCATGAGATGCAAACAAAGCCGACTGCAGGTACAAACGAGACACCTTCCCAAGCCACACAAGGTACCGATTGAACGCTGCAAAGATCATGCGGCGCCAGATGAGAGACCGATTCGGTTTTCGATCTCCTCAATCCTTGCATAGAACTTCTGAACATACTTGTGATGATATGCAGCCCAATCTTTTCCCTCTTCTGCTTGATCTTGTCCAATCTACAATCAAATTCATCGACTTAGCAAGTATCATGAGACGCCCAAGAAAATTAGATACTGGGTGTATAAGGATCACTCACCCGTGAAGAGCTATGCTAGTGTCCTTGTATGGCGGCGGGGTCTCCTGAAATAATCCAAATTGCCTCATCACCCGTTGTGGAAGGTGGAACTCAACAGAGACACAAATCAACGGGCACGAATCCTCCGTAGATGTGCTTCTTGCATACATTTGCGATTCAAGTCCGCTCGAACCAAGCACCTGCATCCACATTCCTCTAGTTCAGATGGCTCCCATTCCACCGAGCGAGGAACACAATATTAGCATGTCGACTCAAGTATGTATGGTGGAAAAGATGAGTTCTTGAGAATAATCAAATTATTACCTTCTCCGGGGTTAGCAAGTCGATTTGGTTAGTGTAACGCAAGTAGCATTCCTCAGATTCACCGTGGAATACTTCGGTATTATCCCACAAGTACGCCCATGTAGGACCGCGGAGACGGCTATTGCCATGATCATCCCACCGTTTTTCTTTCATCGAATGGGTCGATTAACCGGTATGCAACCAGGACCATATGGTCAGAGCACCATAGGTCCACCAATACTTGCTCCTTTTCCAGTTCTACAACACGCCTCGTCAAATGCACATACAACAAGCATACATAAGTATGTCGATCAAGCATATGTACTACTACCATGCAATATATATAGTTTATTACCCGTCGATACAAGTAAGCAAGTGTCGCGAACCCCACCGTGCATATAGCCCCATTCCAAAATAGAGTGAGCCACATGAATGAAGCATTCCTTCCCGTGCCATCCGAGAAAAGTGTCCTACTAATGGCATACCATAAGTATGCACGGGCATACATCCGGATCACCTCCTCATCGGGCCCCTCGGGGCACTTGCTGAAATTTTGTATCCATTTGTAAGTAGCACCGCAGACATCTTCTCTTGCGTACGCCTTACCAATTAAGCCAATCATCACTTCACGCCACTTACCTGAATCTGAGCTCATACACACAGGCTGTCCTTTGATGGGAAGCGCAAAAATCATGGAGACGTCCTGCAGAGTGACCGTCATCTCACCACAAGGGAGGTGGAAACTGTGTGTCTCCGGTCTCCATCTATCAACAAGCTGCCAGGATCAAACAAGGGTTCATATGCGTTTAACGCGAGACAAGCTGGATGAAAGGGAGAAGTCCAGTCCGCTCAACATATGGAGTGTAGCGCTCATCATATGGCATCTTCTTGCTATGCACCTCCTTGGACCTTAGGTGCAACCACTTGAAGACATGCTTATTCTCCGCAATGTACCGCCCACGGTGCCGTTGATCATAATGCCCATGCAAAATAGATTGTCCTTCCATCCTACAAGTGGTTGCAAAAATCCAAGTAAATACACCATCCACCACAATATGCATATATGAATACATATATGACTACATTCATGAATACACCATGCATTCCATATCAACAATAGCCCAACAATTGCCATATATGCCAACAATAGCCCAACAATAGTCCATATATTAATTCATTCATTCCATATCATCTACACAAATCACAATATGAACACACCATTCAACTAAGCTACTAACCCTAACTAAGCATTTCATATCATCTACACACCATTCCATATCTTTGTATTCATATGCCCATATGTACATGTCAAATATAAACTACTAACCCTAACTAAGCAATGTCAATGATTTACTAACTAACTTTAACAAACTATCATTCTACCACACTAGTTTCTTCAAACAAATTACATATTGCACAAAATACATGCATCATTTCACAAGAACTAGGGTTAGGAGGAAGAGGACCATGTGATGATTTCAACCAATAAAACAAGCAAAATGGAAGGGGAATACCTCAAGTGGGGGGAGAGGAAGAAATTCCACCAGAAATCAGTTCAGATAAGAGGGGGGGCATGTGGATTTGAGGGGATTAGGGAGGAGCCGCTGTCTGTCTGCTGGGGAGGGTTTGGCGCAGGGGTATGGCGCCGAGGGAGGGTGGAGGCGCTGAGCCGTTTTCTAGGTATAGGACCATGGCGCTTTCCGCAAAAGCGTCATGCCTAGTAGCATGGCGCCCTCACGGAAAGCGCCAAACATTAAAACGGGCCCGCCTGTGCCACGGCGGCCGCCACGTCGGACGAGGCCATGGCGCTTTCTTAGAAAGCGTCATGGTATCATGGCGCTTTTGCGGAGGGCGCCGTGCTGCTGACCATGGCGCCTTCTGGTAAAGCGCCATGAAAACAGGTCAAATCTGGATATCTTCGAAAAAGTAGGTCAATTTGTGAGATCAAACGTTAATTAGGTCAAAACAGTGATTTTTGCCTCCTTCGAGTTGTTTACCCGAGAAAGCATGGCCTCCTCCCATAAATTTTCACTAGGTCGGGCCTTGGAGCAATTCGGGGTTGGGCAGGGAGGGCCCGGATGTGTAGGTTGATCTTCCGTGCAGCCAGATATGGACAGGGAGGGCCCGGATATAGGCCCGTAGGACCTGGAACCAAGTCCACCCATTCTTGATTTATTTCCAATCGTTGTGTTAAATCTTGTTGATTCTACATGCAAATTCTTACTTTAGCTCCTGAATCTTGTATGGATATTTGTGTTGGCATCCAGTAATTGTATGGATATTTGTGTTGGGATCCACTACTCGGAAATACTCCCTCTGTTTTAAAATATAAGTAAGATATTTTAGCTTTGTGAAAAAAGTGTATCTAAAACTCCTTTTAGTATGTAGGTTCGTGTAGATTTGGAGTAAACATACGCACTAAAAGTGGTATAGAGACACTCTCTTTATAAAACTAAAACATCTTATATTTTAAAGTGAATTCCACTTTTTACCCTCTACTTGTGTATTTGTGACATTAATTACCCTATGTAGTGAAAATTCAACTAAATTACCATGTTTGGAAACTTTCAACCCTAGTTTTCTGATGCATATCTATTGGGCAAGGTGTGAGGTGACGACTGAACTTCGAAATTATCGAGATGACAATAAATAATAGAACATTTGGTGCAGAAAAGGGTAGATATGATCGACGACGACGTTCTTCGATCTTGACATATTTTGTGGCGGCACATCGTCCTAACATGTCAGTCTTATCCAAGAACAAGTGTTGAATGCTAAAACGGGACAAAATCATGTTTAGAATTTTCTTAAATAGAACATTCGAGTACAACTTCTACTAAATGGGGTAATTAGTGTCTCAAATGCACAAATAGAAAGTGGAATTCACTCTATATTTTAAAACGGAGGGAGTACTTGTATGGATTGTTGTGTGAATTGGATCCGGTTCTTCTATGGATCTTTACTAAAGCTTGCATTGCATGTAGTACCTTTCAAGTTACTTCCAAATTTCTTGTATTAATGTTTGTACACTGAAACTGTGTTAAATCCTGTGAGGATTTTATATGAATATGTGCATTATATATATATATATCAAAAGAATGCAGAGCTCGATCTGCATATATGTATACTTCGTGCCGTGATGGTCAGGCCAAGCCACGAGACATCTCTATTCGGGGATCTTGTCGCCGTTGGCATACGTATAGAACACTGTGTGGCGTCTAACACAGATACGTCGATGTAGTGTCACTCGATCATGCGCGTCGCGTGAGCTTAATCGGTGGAAGGAAGCACTCGGCTACATACATGCCTGCACGTACGTACGTCTACGCTCTCGTCTGCTCACTCTACCCACCCACGCAGGCACAGGATCAGCCAGCTACCATGCTCCCGTTCACCGCCGCCCCGCTGGACCACGGCCCGGACGCCGACGCAGCAGCGGGCGGCAGGGGCCACCGCGCGCGCGACACGGCCTCCTCGCCGCAGTTCCTCGCGTTCGTCCTCCTCCTCGCGGCGCTCTTCCTCGTCTGCCTCTGCTCCGCCGCCGCGCGCCGCCTCTGCTCCCGCTTCTCCAGTACCCGCCCTTCCCCGCCGCATCCTCGCCGGTGCCGGGGCGCCGGGACGACGGCCGTGGACCCGGCGGAGGTGGCGGGGTCCCTCCCGGTGCACGCCCACGCCGGCGCGGAGGGAGACGTGTGCGCGGTGTGCCTGGGCGAGCTGCGGGCGGAGGAGCAGGTCAAGGCCATCCCGGCGTGCGGCCACGTCTTCCACCCGCCCTGCATCGACCGCTGGCTCCTCGCCCCCGCCGGCCGCGCCTCCTGCCCGCTCTGCCGCCGGCCCGCCGCCGCTCTCAAGCCAGCTGCGCCCGCGGCTTGACACGTGCGGGACGCGCGGCAGCAGCCCAGCTCGCCCAGCTGAACCACTCAACCAACGGCACCTGCACGTGCAGAGCCACATTTTAGTAGTACTAGTCCAAAAAAAAGTGCACTTCTTCCGACAGTGCATCTAGAAGGTCTTTCTTCTGTATTTCTTTTTCCTTTCAGCTGTTGTTTGCTGATTGTGTCACTTTTGCTACTTTTTTTAACCATACACCCCATGATCAAACTTACGGTGCAACCAATTTTCACTACACTGACTGCAGTGCATTTGGCCAGAGATAAGCCACAGATAAACAGAACTATGTGATAAACAGATCATACATGAACAAAACGATCCTATTCAGCAGATGATCCTTGAACACTGAACTGGCTGAGGTGAATTTGCATAAGAGTAATAAATCACTGAAAACAAACAGATCAAACACGAGCAAGTCAAGGAGTTGGATCATGTTAAGGATCTATATCATTGAGAGTATCTCTTGTGTTCTGTCTGTCGGGGACACATAAATACAGCGAAAGAACTTTTACATTGGGCTGGGTAATCTCTCCTTTTTTCACCCCATCCTACTACCCACGCTGTAAAACTCTTTCAGCAATCAATAACACAACGCACGCACGCACACACGCGCCGCCCTTTGCTGCCCAACAGCAAGGCAACAAGATATATATCTGTAGACCTACCGATACACAAGAAGAAGAGTAACAAAGGGGAAAGTGAAAAAAACAGCATCAGTAATAAGAAGCGGAGCTATGTTCTTCCTTTCTTTCTTTTTCCCCATTTTTCTCAATCACCTTCCTGCACCAAAACTTCGGTTGCCATCGCTTATTCTCCCTGTTGGAGTATAACTTACAACACCGCGTACGCCCGGACCACCTCCACGATCGGCGCACGGCACAGCGGGCATTTGCCGCCGCTCCGCACCAGCTCGTTCGCGCACTTTGAGCAGGTGCACATGTGCCCACATCTGCCAGCATCACACCAAAGTGGTTTGAATGTCAGACCAGAGTAGTTCGGTTTGCATATCAGATATGTCTAGCTACTTATAGCAATGCAAGAGTGCTTACCTGTAAAGCAGAGAATCGATTTGTGTATCGCAGCATACGCAGCAGGTTCCTTTCTTCACTTGATCCCATCTTGTTCCATCCTCTACTGGATAAATGGCGTGCCCTGAAAAACGAAGGGAAACCAATTAGTTGAGTGCAATGACAATTGCCGCAAGCAGAATCATGTGTTGGAACAGGAAACACGACCAGAACCTGAAAATCTGCAACTAGGCAAACATAGCACAAAAAGAATATATACTTCTATAAGAGGAAACAGCATTATTATGATGACATGAATTTTCTAATGTTTGGAATGTGGATGCAACCTTCAGGTCCCGCACATCGATTCAAGGCTGCTGACACTTCTTGTCTCACAGAACGCTGCAATTCCAGTTGCATGTCCATGCACGCCTCCAGCATCCTCTGCATGCTGGTCATCCCTTGTTGAAGTTTACCCATGTCAGCTTTCAAACCATTAATAGCATCCCATTCCTGCAAGAATACAGAGCCAAAATGAGTTGCCCAAGATAGAACTTCTAATCAACAGAACAGACAACTATTCAAGCAAAACAAGAAAGCATCCCATTACTCACAAGTCATGGGATCAAAAGGAAATATTATTCAAGCAAATGGACCAAAATATCCTTTTCAGGAGACATGGCATCGCAATACTCATGAGACATGGCATGATATAAACATACTTTTCACGAAGAACACTTGTGGAAAAACTATATGCATAGCTGGAGAAACATTTTCATAACACATGGTCAAACCAAAACAATATATTTCCATTTATACTAGAGACTATTAGGTGAGAAAGTAACGTACGTGATGCAGTATCCTGTGTCTACCGCTCCAGTTGTTAAGGCGAGATTCTCTGGTCCACATTGGCGGACGCGGTGGCAAAGGTGGTCGAGGGATAACAAGGGTTGGTCTGTTGACAGGACCTTGGAATTGCCGATTTTCAGCATTCCTTACTTGTCCCTGGTTTTCATTTGGTGCATTTGCAGAGGGCACAGCTGTGTCGAGGTTCCAGTTGAGGGGTGCATGACCACGACGTTGAACATATGACCTTATTAATTGCTCCAAACTGTCACCAAAACCATTACTAAGAAGATTGGATACACTTCGCCTGGCATTCAAATTTGAAATAGGTTAAGAACTAAAAGGAGATAAAGAATCAACAAAGAAGGAAACTTCAAGGAAATTGTGGACATGAAGTAAACATACCTGTTAAGTAATTCCCTCAGTTCCATGCTGTAAACATTGTCATCATCAGGTGGAATGAATCTGTTTTCAGTTCTAGGAATGGGACCTGTGTCAAGTGCAGAATCATGGAAGTCATCTTGCCAGTTTTCCTCGGTACCATGAGATTCGTCATCGTGCCACTGATCATGCTCATCTTGGAGATTTTCATTCTCCCTATCATCATCCTCCGCAATTTCACTGTGTTCCTCTGCATTATCTTCCCAATTTCTGTCAGCATTTTCTGCAGCTTCATCAGGCCACCTATCAAGCCTGACATCCAAAGATGGCTGCCAAAATACTGCGTCACGTTCTGCCTCATCTTGCATCCCATTATCAATTTGAGATACTTGCATATCAACTATGCCATCTGATGTTGTAGTCGGTAACTCCACCTCAGCAACATCTACAGTATCCTCCTGTAAACCCCCATTTTGGAGCACAGTTTCAGCCACATCCTCACTACCAGTAAAGTCCCTGGTGTCAGCCCCCTGTTCAGTTTCATCATTACCGAGCAACGCAACATTTTCCGCAACAGGAGCTTCAGACTGGCTAACATCTTGGCTACTTACAGCAGTCTCTGATCTGAAAGAAACACGTTCAACCACATACATTAGCTAAAAATATTATAATCTCTAAATGTAGTTATTACATAAGACCCAAAGAAAACAAGGACAAAAGACAAGTGATAGGGGATGCCAATTGCATGAACAGCTGATTGATGATATTGCCACTACTCTGAATAACAGGAACATTTTAGCAACACAAGGTCACTAGAACAGCACTGTAGATAAAACATAAAGAGCAGGCACGGTACCAGCAAATAGTTGGTGTCACAAGCATAACTACTAGAAGGAAACATGTAGCAGGTGGATTCAGTTCGGGATCCTATCTTCCATAGTTCCACTGTGTATGATAGTCAATATCATCAATACATTTCACGGTACCATCTAGGACCAATTTGGTTGGTGGACAGTCTTTAACGTGTAGAGCAAGAATGACTTGTGGCAGGGACCAGCATAATTAGCACTTAGCAGCACTGGCACCTGGAAACCTTACCTGTAAATTCCCCATGAGGGAAAATGCTAATTGGTTCATCTAGTTTCAGTTTAGTCCTTGAGATTACAGTAATTTTTAATGCTCTAGATGATAAAAAAAAAAATTGTTCAACAATACTACGAGACTATGCATGAATCACATGATTTAACAATGCTGGCCTGCTAAAGTTCATAGGAACACCCATCCTATAAGCTTCTAGAGAATCTCTATTGTGATGAAATGGTTTGATAATTTTACAAAAATGATGTTCAGTAAATCAGATAAGAGCTAAATTTGTATCATTGTAATTATTTTACAACTTCTATGGTTAGCAAGTACTTGCTAGTAACAACCTAGAGCAGGATATCCATATTTACTGCTAACAGATGTGATGGTGAATTGTTTCTTCCTCCCACCTGATTGGCATTACTAGCAGCCGATACTCAAAAACCTAAAAGAGGCACTAAACTCTAAAGCCTCCAAGACAACTGAACACTTGCTTGTAGGGCTCTAAGGATTAACCCAATCCATTAAAATGAGGTAAAGCTGTAGCCCAATACTCCGTGCATACAATGGAATCATGGAACAGGCACTTAACCTCAAGAGCATGAATTTATGTGTAATTTGTGATGTATTTAATACATCCCAAGCTACATATATCCAAATTGTTTGGCCCAGATAAAATTTAACATGAGTGCCCAACAGTTGGTTTGCCAAGGAAAACTACCATAGCAAAATGTTTTGAGTGTTTATTCACATTTGTTATCCAGTAAAGTATGTTAAATGCAGGGATAATGTTCCTATCGGAGATTGCAGATGTGATGTTTTTAAAATATGATACAACGTGTGATAGGAAGAACAACAGGTCATCTTCCAGACCTAGACACATGCACAGAATATTTCTACACTTTTTTGCAGTAGAAAACTCTAAATTAGGGTGAATAAGATATATTTATCAATGGCGCATTCAATAATGTAGGCCGTATGCCCATATGGTCATATGGATACCGATTGCTGACATCTACGTATCACTGCAGCTCAGGACAACAAGTAGTGATGACTGATGTGTCAAATAAGCAATGTGCCAGTAGCTGAACAACTATACCATACTATAATACTGAGACAACCAAGAACACTAAGGGACCACAGACACACATTAGGTTGCGCGTGTGGGGCATATGCTACATACTAGAAGAGAGTGGCAAGTAGCAACCCACACATTAGGTTGCGCGTGTGGGGCATATGCTACATACTAGAAGAGAGTGGCAAGTAGCAACCTGTATCTCTTCGAAACCTTATACTGAAGTGTGTTCTCAGAACTTTTTTGTCAGTTGTAACACGATAGTGTAAAAGAGTTCCGTTGCACTAAAAGGTTACACTGGGTAACACCGAACATGTTTGCATTCATGTGCGAGATGGCAATCAAAATATAGCTACTATTACAGCTGTAAGTTGCGATTGCAATGCCTGGTTACCTCAAATTAGACACACGATGGCTCTGCCTCAACTGCCCAAGCTCCCTGGCTGCCACAGATGGTTGCCGTTCCTCCTCGACCGGGAGCACAGCGTTCCTCAAGAACCTTCCCCTAAGCAATCCCTGCAAAATCAACACGCGTTTCTCAGACTGGCACGCTCGACATTGCAGATAACTGATTTCTGTCGAGCAATACAATCGGGCTCTCACCTGAATGCGGCTACGGCTGCGCTGGGGGAACTGTGATACAATGTGGTACCCTGATAGCCCCTGCAGCTCGCGCTGGCGCTCCCGGGACATCCGGGTGATGACATCCGTGCGCGCCTGCCGGCCACGGAGCCGTGGAGGCTCTGGTCGCCTCTCCCTGTCAGGAGCAGCAGCAGCAGCAGCGCCGGCTGTCTCGTCCCTGCGCGAGGCCACACGGCTGTCGCGTGGCTGGCTGGCCATCTGCACCCACTCCCTGACGAGCCTGACCCTCTGGCGCTCCGTCTCACCGAGCCACTCCCCCGTGGCCGTGGCTGCGGCGGCCGTGGGGCTATCGGTGGACGTGGTGAGGCGGCGGGCGATCTGGCGCACCCGCTCGCGGTGCCTGTCGGGGGTGTCCGGGGAGCGCTCGCGGTTGTCGGCGTCGGCGCGACGGTGCTCGAGCTCGCGCCACATCTGGAGGAGCGAGGACGGCGCGGCAGGCGAGGGCGCCTGCGGCCGCGGCGGGGGCGGCGCGGTGGGCGAGGAGAGGAGGAAGGCCGAGGGGTCGAGGGTGGAGACCGGGTGGAGCCGCGTGAGCGCGAGGAGCTCAGCCTCGCGGTTCCGGCGCTCCACCTCCCGCTCCATGGAGGAGAGCACCTCCTCGGCCTGGCGGGCGACCCAGCGGCTGAGCAGCCGCGACTCCCGCCGCCGCCGCCGCGACGACTCCGCCTCCTCGTCGTGCGCCCCGTGCCCGGCCCCGCCTCCTCCTCCCCCTCCTCCTCCCCCGCCGGCCTCCGCGACGGAGCAGGACGAGGAGGACGACGGCGGCGGGGAGTAGCATCCCCCGAGGTGGTCGCAAACGAGGTCCTCCAGGTCCCGGCGGAAGTCCGCCGCCGCGGCGCCCATCCGGTGGTGGTAGTCCTCCATGCCTGCTCCTCCTCCACCTAAATGCTAACCCTAACCCTACAACAAAAGCAAAACTAGCTCGGATTGATTGGAGAAAAAAATAAAAATCGGGGCGCGCGCGCTAATGCGGCGGCATGGGAGGCGGATTGGGGATTGGGACGTGACTGCTGCGCGCGCGATCGCGACGCATTCGCGGGCGATTGGCGAGGTTGATTTTGGGGGTGGGGCGGGGCGGGGGGGAGGAAGGTGAGGGGGGGAAATGGATTGGATGGTGAGGAAGAGACGCAAGTCGCGGGGAGAAAGGAGGGGGAGAAGAACAAGGAAGAAGAAGAAGCGGCGATTTATTTTTGGATCTTTTTTATTTCTTACCTCTATCTTCCTTTTTTTTCTGCTTTTGTTTTTTTGGTGGAGAAGACGGAGACGAAGGCGAGCGAACGGAGGGCGAAAGGTGTCGCTATTTTTGATACGGCCACACACGCTGCCCGCACCAGCTACCCTCCTGCTATTTGCACCACTTTGTGTGTGTGTGGCCTTGGCTTTGGCTTACGAATTCCGAAGGGTGGGGTTGTGTGTAGCCTAGGGTTTATATTTATACCGGCGGCGACGGGGTTTACATGCCAATAGATTGGGATCTGTAACCCTAGATACGCTGACGGATACGATACGATCTTGGTCTTCGTGAGACGATGTGATACAGAACATGACAGTTGTATACGTATCAATGTACCATTACGAGTACACATATCATGACAGCTACGAGCGTATATTCACTAACCTAGCGCTTGAATTTCGCCAGGGTGCCGAGGGCCTAATGATTTGCCACTGAATTGATTATGCAGCGTCAATGCGGTAAAGATCGTGCCAGCTCATCCGTATATTCGGAGATTCACTAGGCCGCAATTTCCATGTTGGTATTGCCATTCCTAATTTCCATTCATTTTTCGAATATTGACTCCGCCGCGTGGTATGAGCTGCCATACAGGTCACGACAGCTTTGTCTCGTATTTTCTCCTCGTGTATCACATGCTACCCCAGCTCATTCCATATATTCGGTAATTAACCCGCGCACAAATTCCTCGTGGGTATTTCTCCCCTTCGTAAATTCCGTTGACTTTTGAATATCTACTCCATGCGGTATTAGCTACACTACGTGTCAGGGCGGCTCGACGGTATGTTTTCCGTGTAGCATCGGTCGCGTCACAGATCGTGATAGTTCCACGATAGTTCCCTTTTGTACCTCATCGAAGTCGCGCACGGAGCGTTCTACTTGTTCATAGACGGTAAGAACTTATAGGTTAGTCCCATATAAACTGTTCGCTAAGATGCATCGCAAAACCCTAAGATGTTCTATCCTACGGGAAGCAAGTATGCAAAAAAAAACTTGAGGCCAAATGGCCAGCATCAATATCCTTGGTAAGTAGGGTTTGGTAGACGATGGCATTGGATCGTGCTAGCATCATACTACGAAGAATACTACCGGGAGATTTACCCTAAAATATGTACTCCCTTTGTTTTATAATATTGTTTTAGCTTTTGTGAAAATGAATGTCTCTAGACGACTTTCATTGCGTGATTCACTCCAAACCTATACACATCAAAAATATTTGTTTTAGAAAAACTAAAACATCTTATATTTTATAAAATCAGAGTAGATAATATGAATTTTAACTTGGTATGTTGGGGCCAAAATGTGGTACGGATCACCACGAAATGCTGAGATGCTGTACCGGCAAAACCAAAAATGCTGAGATGATGAGATATACTACTCCCTCCGTTCTAGAATAGATGTCTCAGATTTGTTAAAATTTAAATGAATCTAGACACTATTTAGTATATTGATTTATCTAAATTTTGATAAATCTAAGACATCTATTTTGGGACTGAGGGAGTATATGTTACTACAACCTGCCGCGTCTGTGGAAGCGGAAGAATTTGAAATTTTTGGACAAGGGACTCCCGGGCCCGCTCCTCAGCGGCTGGGCAGGCGCAGGCTGATCTCCAACAGTTTTGGCTGGCTGCCTTTGGGTTCATCTCCTTTCCCTCCTAAAAAAACCGGATAGCGAGCGGGGTGCGGCCACCTAACGGAACGGTGTGGGGTGGGGTACGTCAAAGCTTTCTTCCTGACGTCACATCAGCCGGTGGGCCCGCGGCGACACGTGGGATTTGTCTCTAGATATCTCCCTGGTCCGTGCTGCCGCTGCGGATTCATCGCGAAAATCTATCTAGCACCGGACAGAAAAGCTATCGACGAAGACGAACTAAATTAAACCCGATTATATATTTATTAAAAAAAAGAAAAAGGGGATCCTTTTTCCTCACTTTTAACGAAAAAATGCGCTGCTCATGTTAGAGCGCGAGTTCTTTTTTTTTTTTCCTTTCTTTGCACACAATCGTTTTTGGAGTGGGTTGAAATGGTCATTTTCGATCAGCTGAGGTGCAGCCATACCAATACCATACCATATCATTCCAAAGTTGGTTGTACAAGGAACTCTCTTTTGTACTACGTAGACAGTGTAAAGCATGTCGTACGTCCCCTGCGTACCACGTAGACAGGACGTAGTTGTCGACATGAACAGCTAACGGCGACGAGTCCTGCAAACCACGGCAACGCCAACTTGTTGTTGTATACAGGTTGAGTACCGTACGTACTTATGAAACAATCATCACGTGACACGAGACGTCCAACCGTATCGAGATTCGAGACCAGAGCGGGGTATGTAGCCATCCAAACTAATCATGCCTACACCCAAATGCATCCAAATTGTCGATTACGAGTTTTCTGGTATATATAAGGCACCCTTAAGATCATCAACCCACGCCGCTTGCTAATCCCATCGTATCCGCACCCTTGCGATTCTCCGTGATGGATAAAGACACTTTTGTTAATCCTATAACTTTCGCATCGATGGTGTATCCCAGCATCTGCATACTCAAGCTAAAAACGAGCATGTAGTAAAAAAAAAGTCAAAATGCCAAGTCATGCATGATCATGATTAAGCCTAAGATAGATGGTGGGTGGCTAATCCAAAAGATACGCCGCTATATATCGATGATGTGGGGGTAAAGACATCGTTGGCCACCCACGACATCACTAAACCTGCAAAGGAGATAATTTTTTACAACTAATAAAATCATACCGAGTATCATTTCTATTTAGTCATAGCAATCGTATCAAAGCTACCGCTTTAACTCGAACATGGAATCCACCGGCGCGTAGATTTCATCGGAGTTTGTCGTTTCCTTGCGACAATTTTGACTAAATTAATGCCAAGCGCTCTTGAAGGGCATACCATGGCGTGGGGAGACTCAAGTAATACTTGCACATTACGTGAGAGTGTTGTTAGGACCCCTCTGTTGACTAGTGGAGGCTGCTTGGTTTGGTCTCACCTCGCCTACGGGAGGAGGTCACACCTAGCTTATAAGGGAGAGATTCATTCCTCCTTTCAGTTCAGACTTTTGGGATGGAGTGGGCTCTCTTCTTATTGTTGGGTTGTGAGCGCATGAACGTCCAAACCATAGGCCGAGTACTGGGCTGACCAAGTGGACGCTAACATCTCGTATTAGAGTCAGCATCGCCATGCCTTCCTGAGGGGCTTCTCAGGGGGATGGGATGTTAGGACCCCTCTATTGACTAGTGGAGGCTGCTTGGTTTAGTCTCACCTCACCTTCAGGAGGAGGCCACACCCAGCTTATAAGGGAGAGACTCCTTCCTCCTTTCGGTCTGGGCTTTTGGGACAGCTTATAAGGGAGAGACTCCTTCCTCCTTTCAGTCTGGGCTTTTGGGATGGAGTGGCTCTCTTCTTATTGTTGGGTTGTGAACGCATGAACGTCAAGAACGTAGGCCGAGTACTGGGATGACCAAGTGGATGCTAACATCTGGTATCAGAGCCAGCATCGCCATGCCTTTCCTAGGGGGCTTCTCAAGGGGATGGGATGTTAGGACCCCTTTGTTGACTAGTAGAAGTTGCTTGGTTTAGTCTCACCTCGCCTATGGGAGGAGGCCACACCCAGCTTATAAGGGAGAGATTCCTTCCTCCTTTCAGTCCGAGCTTTTGGGATGGAGTGGGCTCTCTTCTTATTGTGTTAGAACCCCTCTGTTGACTAGTGAAGGTTGCTTGGTTTAGTCTCACCTCGTCTGCCGGAGGAGGCCACACCCCCCTTATAAGGGAGAGATTCCTTCCTCCTTTCATTCCGGCATTTTGGGATGGAGTGGGCTCTCTTCTTATTGTTGGGCTGTGAGCGCATGAACGTCCAGAACGTAGGCCGAGTACTGGGCTGACCAAGTGGACGCTAACATCTGGTATCAGATCTATTATTAACATGCCTTCCTGAGGGGCTTCTTAGGGGGATGGGATGTGAGGACCCCTCTGTTGACCGGTGGAGGATGCTTGGTTTAGTCCCACCTCGCCTATGGGAGGAGGCCACACACAGCTTATAAGGGAGAGATTCTTTCCTCCTTTCAGTCCGGGCTTTTGGGATGGAGTGGGCTCTCTTCTTATTGTTGGGTTGTGAGCGCATGAATGTCCAGAATGTAGGCCGGGTACTGGGCTGACCAAGTGGACGCTAACATCTGGTATCAGAGTCAGCATCGCCATGCCTTCCTGAGGGGATTCTCAGGGGGATGGGATGTTAGGACCCCTCTGTTGACTAGTGGAGGCTGCTTGGTTTAGTCTCACCTCGCCAACGGGAGGAGGCCACACCCAGCTTATAAGGGAGAGATTCCTTCCTCCTTTCAGTCCGGGCTTTTGGGATGGAGTGGGCTCTCTTCTTATTGTTGGGATGTGAGCACATGAACGTCCAGAACATAGGCCGAGTACTGGGCAGACCAAGTGGACGCTAACATTTGGTATCAGAGTCAGCATCGCCATGCCTTCCTGAGGGGCTTCTCAGGGGGATGGGATATTAGGACCCCTCTGTTGACTAGTGGAGGCTGCTTGGTTTAGTCTCACCTCGCCTACGGGAGGAGGCCACACACAGCTAATAAGGGAGAGATTCCTTCCTCCTTTCAGTCCGGGCTTTTGGGATGGAGTGGGCTCTCTTCTTATTATTGGGATGTGAGCGCATGAACGTCCAGAACATAGGCCAAGTACTGGGCTGACCAAGTGGACGCTAACATCTGCTATTAGATCTAGCATCGCCATGCCTTCCTGAGGGGCTTCTTAGTGAGATGGGATGTGAGGACCCCTCTGTTGACCGGTGGAGGATGCTTGGTTTAGTCCTACCTCGCCTACGGGAGGAGGCCACACATAGCTTATAAGGGAGAGATTCCTTCCTCCTTTTCGGTCCTATGGTGACCCAGCATACCACTGCATGATGTAGTACACTATAATCATTGACATAACACCAATGAATCACCGTTCACTAGTATTACATCCCTCGGAGTGGTACAACAGAAACACAACAGGTCCAAGACATGACTATAGTTTACAACTCAACTATTTACACAAGATCCAGAGAACACTCTAGGTTAAAGAGAGAGAAAGAAACTTCTTACAAAGAATAATCAGGAATAAACAACTCAAAAACTATCATACTATTAAGACTAGTATCTTAACTAATGGTCTGGCATTGCCGCTATTGCAATACACTATAGAAATAGGTTCTATGGCTAGATATTATATTCCTATCTAATCAGAAATTTCTTCTTCACTTGAATTGATGAATATGTTGACTTTCTTGACTTCATTGAAGAGCTTTTAGCTTTTGATGATAATTCCTGGAGCATAACTTAATGTAGACGTTGGCTTGCTGGCTTCAGAATCTAGCAAGGGTTAAGAAGATACATTGAGTATGAGCGTACTCAGCAAGTTTACTAGAAAAGGAGTGTTTGATGCACTATATCTATAGCCACAGACCATAGGTCGTAGGCAATGCAAGTTTTTGTAAACATTTCTTCAAAGGTTGCTTTTATTCTGAAAAGCTATGTTCGTCAGCCTTCACGGGTTTACCAGAACTTTCATGGAGTTACTTTTCCGCTGTGTTCGCAACTCCTTACCGAAACAGGGAGTAACAAGTTACAGTTTTTACACTCTGCAGAGGTGTGTTACTTTACCCATGAGAGATCTTAGCTTTGTTGCACATCCGGGCCGCGAACCCGTTCACACTTCCTTGGTGTGAGGCCCAGACTAAGACCCAAGCCAATCACTGCCTTCTTCGCGACCCCGCATGTCTCCTTGGTGTACGCCAACCCACCTATTGAATTACGGCAATTGGCAGTACAGATCGTTCAGATGTCGGAACTATCGTGGGACGTTGAGGGCTCCCACCCATATGCTTCATATCCTCTATGAATTACCATATAATATGTACGCTACGAGTGATAACAGCCACGACCCGCACATCCGTATCCATGCGAGAGGGAAAAGATACAGCTGACTTCTCCGTCCCATTCCAAATCTCATGGTCAACGCGTAATATACGGCGCAAGAATCACCGGCGACATTGGTTGTTAAGTCCTAGATAATATGTTCCTTTACCACCAGAACTCTTATAGTAGGTTATTACCTCATGGTAAATAACATATAATCATATTATTATGAAAATAGTGTTTTCTGACCTTTTTCAAATGCAGGTGATGATAATACTGGATTTGTAAAATACTTTATAAAAAATAATCAAAGGTCATGAGCAAGTGTGAACTTGCCTTTTGTGATTGCAAGATTATGCACTCACGGTCTTCAAGACAATATAAGATCTAATATCTGAAATCAGCATCATTGGTCTGGTAAGGACTAATTTTTAAAGAAGAAATATGCTATTATGCATAAGTAATGTAATGCAATTTCGTAAACTCGAATCCCGGGGATAACGTTGATCTAGGGTTTGGAAACTGGAAATGGTTTCTTTAGAATGTGTTGTTCTTTGAGATAAGTTTCATACTTGTGCTTCTTATTAAGGCTTGTGAGTGTGTGATTGATTAGTTTGAACTTAAGATGCTTTATGTCTTAATTGGAATAGACCAAAGTTAATTATAAAAACATAAGTAGTTTATTAGACATAATGTTTATAAGCCTTGAGACTAAAGTTAACTTTAAAAGGGTAAATAAACTTAAGATGTAATTTGTTTTAATTATTCTTAAGTTTTGGATTTATGATAAGTAGGATTAAAGTGTGGGATTATTCACTTTACTTTCAAGTGACTGATTAGATTAAATTTATTTTCCTATTATGAAAATAACATGCAACTTTCAAAGAAAGTATAATTTGGAGGGTGTTGTTAAGGTGTTAGTTTTCAAGTCATGCTAATTATGATTTGGATGTTAAGATCATTCCCTCCTCATATAAGTGAATGATATATAAAATCATCTTAAAGATTGTGGTTTTGAATTTTGGTTTAGGGTTTAAAAGAGTATTATAAAGTTAATGATTTATGCTTCGGTTTTATTATAAATCTTAGTTATGGTTTAGAACTTTAGTAATTAGATTTTAAGGTTTTGATATTTCTAAAGAAATATAATTATTTCTTATTTAAGAAATGTTTTTAAAGAATTTTCAAAATAGATAATAGACAAGGATTTATTACATTAAAATATTAAAAACCTTTCTAATATTAGATTTAATAATTTTCTAGTGTAATATATATTATATTTTTTAAGACTTTAAAAATGATTTTTATTCATTTTTAAGTATTATTCTTAAGTTTATAAAATTCCATCAAGGATTAAATGTCTTTGAATATTTACTTCATATTTTATTTATAAAAAATTAGGCTAGTATTTTTATAAAATAGTATATTTATTTTTATACACAAAAATGATTTTTATTCATTTTTAGAATTTTTCCTTATTTTATGAAAATTTACTTAGGATTTAATGGTGTTAATATTTATTTTAAACAAATAAAGTTATATTTTTTTGGTAGATCTTATTTTTATGATGATTTAAATATTTCTATGATTTTTATATAATTATTTAGAGCTTTAATTGTCAAAATGCATTTTGGTAATTTTTATTTTATTCTTTAATTTTCTATTTTACTGAAATCTGGCCTATTTGTGTTGTGCACATGGGCCGATTCGGCCCAACTAAACTGGGCTTGGGGTCATCTTGACCCCCGATCCACTCTCTCTCTCTCACCCAACACACGCAAGCACGCTTCCGCCCCCTTCCCTCGCATTCCACATGCCGCCATCGCCATGCTTGCCGCCTGCCTCACCGGCCATCGTCGGCACCTCCCAGCACCGCTAGGCCTCTCCCCTCCTTCGATTTCTCCTCCGCTGTGGTGCCTAGCACCCTCGCGCACTCACCCTGGGAGAACCCCTAGCTCGCCGCCTTGTAGACCTTTTCGGCCATTGCCGGCGGCTCTCAACTTTGTCGCTGGCCGGCGTTGTCCCACTGGACAATCCTCCAAGGTTCCCCTCACCACGACGCCCATGACCCTGACCACCATCTGCTACTGCTGCTATGGCTGACCGTAGCCTCCCTCACCTTGGTGAGGTGGTCGGCAACAACTTCCCCCTCCTCCTACATTGACTACAGTGAGGTATGTCTCAAATTTCCCCTTTAGTTTAGGCTCATGTTCATGGATACACCTCAATTAATTGATTTAGTTAGTCCTATTGGTCTTGTAGCTGATGTATTGTTGGTTATTGAGGTTTTAATTAGACCTAGATTTGATTTAGTGGTTGATATGTGTTTTGGTATGGATGTTATGCATCAATAATTTGCAATAGATCATTTTGGAATGGTGTACTTACTACAGTTTATTTTGGTTAGTCTATTCGTGATGTTGTATGATTTAGCCATTATAATTTAACTAGTCTAGGAATTAAAACTGTGGCCTAGTTCCTTATAAATGAACTCTAGTGCTAAGTATAGAGCTAGGTTTATCCCAAGCACATTCTTTTTGAAAATGTTTGATGATCTACTGATATGTGATGTGATATGCTTCAGTTGGGAAAGTTGTATTTTCCATGGCCTGTGATGAGTTTACAGATGTTTACTTGAATTTAATTTAAACAAAGTTCCTCTCTGAACCAATGGTTCACTTCTAGGCTTATGGAATTCAGTGATAGGATCCTGAACACCTTGTACTACTACACTTTTGTGTACATACATGCTTAACTAAACTCTTTCTTCAATGACTCAGATTGTGTTTCTTTTCTGAATATGTCCTATATTAGTTGTGAACATATGATAGTAATGTAAAGGTTCTAGTTAGTCTCTAATTGTTGTGCTGATGGAGGTAGATGCTCCTATTTGTTATAACTGAATGATGTAATGCTTCAGGTAATTTGCTTAGCATCTATGCTACTTGGTTTGGATGATCATTGACTATCTCATCATATGCTTAAAATATCTTGGACAGATTGTGTTTTCAAATGTAAAGTGTGCTTGTTGTTCATTTTTTTTAAAATCTGTAGGTGGCATGCTTAAAGAATATAAACTCTTTTTTGATTTGGAACATATGGTATTTGTGTTGTACATCAGCGTTGTTCTTCACATTTCGTATGATTGTCCTCCTTTTTGTGTGATTAGGGTGTGAGCTCCTGGTTACACCAGGGATCACTAGCTCGACTGGTCGATCAAGCTCCCATCTCTGCTTAGCTTACTATTTTTCTCTATAAACTGACAAGAACGTGTATCATGCTTGATGGCTTGGCCTATGATGCAAGAGCCTGAGGCTTTCTTTTTAATAAGAACAGAT
Source organism: Avena insularis (assembly GCA_023614405.1). Classification (NCBI taxonomy): domain Eukaryota; kingdom Viridiplantae; phylum Streptophyta; class Magnoliopsida; order Poales; family Poaceae; genus Avena; species Avena insularis. The sequence goes on from CM042695.1 coordinate 394,556,655, forward strand.
TTTGTGCTTGATCTCAAGGCCTGGCCTATGATGCAAGAGTCTGAGGCTTTCTTTTAAATAAGAACAGATTTGGTACTTGATGTTTAGTGTTAAACAACTTAGTGGCTTCTACTGTTATTGAATATGTTGTTGTGGTGCCTCCCATGTGGAGTGTGCACAACAGTAGATTCAAACAGTATGATCTGCTGCTATTTGTCCCTGCCAAGGATGCAAAGGATGAGGCACAACTCTAGTTAAGGACAGTTATTGTGCTATGGTTTTCATTTCTTGATGATGATGTTGCATAGCACCTCTATGCGGGACTAAGAGAAATCCTCTCCTTTCTATACTTTATTACTTCCTCTTCTTGCCCGTTTATCTAAAACAGACAAGAACAAATATAACATGCACTATATTTTCTAAAGCTCTTATTTTCTTCCTACCTTGAGCTGCCTGAAGCTTGTTCTAGTAATGGATCTTGATCAGTTGGTGTTGAATCTTCTGGTAAACCTTCTCCTCCCTGCTCATGTCCTCCTTCTGGTGCTCCTGGATGGCTTCCCCAAGCAACCAGGGTATTGGTGATGTGGTTGTGGTGCATTGGAAAGGTTTTAGTGCTGAAACTTGTGCTATGGAATTGTGGACATGGACTGGTTGGATGTGGAATGGTATAGTCTTGCTAGCTACGGCTGTGCTTTTTCTCTATGTGGTGCTCTCTTTTGGTGTTGACAGCACAGAGCTATGCATGTGTTGTGTAAGCTGCTAGCTTGTTGGACCTTGTCCTGGTGTAGGTTTCAGTGCTGAGATCTTTTCCATGTTGATCAGCTCGACTGACTTGACCTTATCCTAAGATAAGCTTTATTTTTGATGTTGCCAAGTGGAATATTAATTCTATGCTAATGATGCTCAATGCTGAAGCCTAAATTTGATAAGGACAGATCCTATGTGGCCCCTTTACCCCATACTCAATGATGGGATTAGCATAGCAACACTATGCCAGACTGAGAGTAGCATTCACCCAAACAATTCTCTTTATTTTATTCTTTTTCTTTTGTTTTGTTATCTTTTGTGCTAATTTGTAGGGACAAAGGAATAGGAAGAAAAGAAGATACCAGAGATGAATAGGAAATTGAGTTTAGAAATAGTTTTAGGTTTTCACTTTATTCTTTTGTAATTTACCCTTTTATTTATTTATTTTGGTGAGGTGGAAAGCATTGTAATTTTAATATAATTGTAATAAAGAAATTCTTTTTATTCTTAGTACTTGTAATTTTCTTTATCCATTTTGTAAACTTTGGATTATTCTAATTGTAACAAAGTAAATGCTTTATTTTATTTCATTTATAAATTGTACTAGTTACTAATTGTTGTACCTCTTATACACTTGTATTATTAAATATTATTTAATATTTATTGTTTTTGAAATAATAATTCCAAATTATTGTATAATTCAAATGTATTGTGAATATGATGATATCTATTTGTTTATTCAAGAATTTAGCATTTCAATTCTATTGTTAATTCTTTTCAATTTACTTTTGAATTCAAATAAAGTATTTGAATATTCAACTCAAATTGTTTTCCCTCAAACATGAACATTCAGTAGAGGTCATGTCGAAATCCGTCGCACTTGATCTATTGTTTCCTTTAGAACAAGCGAGACCTCGATCCCTCTATAGGTCTTTTTGTTTTGCGCGAAAATTCTCCGGATTTTTTTATGCATGAATGCAATGCACACACGTGTCCTGTCTATTTTTAGCTGCTAAATCCTGGGATATTACAAGTCCGGACTTTTGGGATGGAGTGGGCTCTCTTCTTATTGTTGGGATGTGAGTGCATGAACGTCCAGAACATAGGCCGAGTACTGGGCTGACCAAGTGGACGCTAACATCTGGTATCAGAGTCAGCATCGTCATGCCTTCCTGAGGGGCTTCTTAGGGGGATGGGATGCTAGGACCCCTCTGTTGACTAGTGGAGGCTGCTTGGTTTAGTCTCACCTCGCCTACGGGAGGAGGCCACACCCAGCTTATAAGGGAGAGATTCCTTCCTCCTTTCAGTCGCACTTGAATAAGAGCAATAGTAATAGTAACTGTAACAGTAAATAGTAGGATTCGAGTGTCGTAGGGATAGGGATGGATGGACGGGCGTTGCATGGACGAGTCTAAACATGTAACTTCAATATCTAAGGCATTGCAGATAAATAAGAATAAGCATCCAAGTACTAAACAATCTTAGGCATGTGCTCCATATATAGTCATACGTGCTCGCAATGAGAACTTGCACAACATCTTCTGTCCAGCTAGCCCGTTGCAGCGGGGCCTCAAGGGAACTACTAGCAATTAAGGTGCTTATTTTAATAGAGCACCGGAGCAAAGCATTAACACTCCGTGAACACATGTAATCCTCACATCACAGCCATCTCCTCCGGTTGTTCCAATTTCTGTCACTTCGGGGCCTTTGGATCCGTACAATGATATATGTACACAACTTGCAGATAAGATCACAAACAATACTATCATAATGATTCAACAATAAGTTCAGATCTGAGATCATGGCACTTGGGCCCTAGTGACAAGCATTAAGCACAACAAGCTGCAACAAAGTCAAATAGCACTAATAGAGATACTAGGCACTATGCCCTAACAATCTTATTTGATTACATGATAAAACTCATCCAATCCCTATCATCCCCATAGCCTACTACGGGGGATTACTCATTCATGGATGAGGGAAACATTGATTGTTGATGGAGAGGCGTTGGTGATGACGATGGCGATGATCCTCTCCAAATTTCCCGTCCCGACAGGGTGCCAGAACGGAGTTTCTGGATCCGAATCACGGCTTCTGGTGGTGGCGACGCAGCGGAACTCTTTCTGGAAAAACGTCAAACCCCCCTAAGTTTTTAGGTCAGAAGGCGTCTTATAGGCGAAGAGGGAGGCCGAGGGGGTGCCTGAGGTGGCTGCACCCCCTAGGCATGGCTAGGCCTGGCCCGCGTCTGGCAGGGGTGTGGTGTAGGGGTTCGTAGCATGGAAAACAAAAAATTTCTATCGCATACAAACAAACAAGCCAAGATCTATCTACTAGATTGCAGCAACGAGTCGATGGAATAACTCACCCTCGAAGATTCCAAAGTGTTTAACGAGAGCAGATTCTCGTGGGTGATGTAGTCGTACTCTTTCCGATCTCAAGATCACGTAGACGATCCTTCAGCAAAAGCGCGTTTCCAGCAGCGCCTCCGCAATCGGTCACACGCTCGGTACTGACGTAAGACCTTCCTCTCCTTGTTCCAAAGCAGGCCGGAGGTTGTAGCACTCTCAAGGATTCCCAAAGACAACGGCGTGGTACCTAAGTAGAGGGAGATCCCAGGCTTCGCCTTAAGCCAAGTAGTATGGTGGAGCTTATGAGAGAGGCTATTAGTGGTCTAGTAATTAGACACACCAATTAGGAGGCTCTAAACCAATTAGAAGGCTCTAAACCGAAATAGCTCTAAACCGGGGTTTAGGTCTAGGGTTTAGTTTAGAGGATAGGAACTTGTGTGTGCTAGGAGGAGCCCCCCTCCTTATATAGGTGGAGGGCTGGCCAGCCAAGGGAGGAGTGAGTCCTCCCCAACTCGGCCTTGAGGTGGGCGCCGGCTTGGGGAGAGGAGGGAATCCTCCCAACTCGGTTCCACTTCTCCTCCTCTTTCCACTTTCCAAAACTTGCCGTTTGACTTTCAAACTAGCCGTTTGACTTTTCAATTTAGGATTTAAATAAACCCTTTATTTTGGACAGCGAGAACACTTAGTACATGATGCAATCATTCAAACTTACAATGACACATTCATGTACCCTTCCCCCTCCGGAGTGCCGGACATTCCGGGACCTTCTAGAATGTTCCCGATGGAAACACCGGAACCATTCCCCAACTCCGAAACGGAACTTTCCTTATATGAATCTTATTCTCCGGACCATTCCGGATCACCTCGTGATATCCCGGATCCCATCCGAGACTCCGAACAATATTCGGTCTCTTTCTCATAATACCATAACTACTCAAACAACGTCGAATCCTTAAGTGTGTCTCCCTACGGTTCGTGAATTATGCGGACATGATCGAGACACTTCTCCGAACAATAACCAATAGAGGAATCTGGAAATTCATATGGCTCCCACATATTTCTACGATTACTTTGCGATCGAATGAACCACTTACATACGATACCAATTTCCCTTTGTCTCACGATATGTTACTTATCCGAGGTTATGATCGTCGGTATCTCTGCATACCTAGTTCATCCTCGTTACCGATAAGAACTCTTTTCTCGTTCCCGTGATATGTGATCCCTTGTGACCCAGTCACATGCTTGCAAGCTAATTGGATGACATTTCACCGAAAGGGCCCAGAGAATATCTATCCGTCATATGGATGGACAAATCCCACTCTTGATCCATGTGTTTCAACCAATACTTTCCGAACACTCAATGCCACTTTTATAGCCACCCTGTTACGGTGTGGTGTTTGATGACATCAAAGCATCCATCCGGTAAAGGTGATATGCATGATCTCATGGTCGAAGGAATTAGGTTACTATGTATCAGAAAGCATATAGCAATTGAACTATTGAAATGACTTGATCTTTATGCTACGCTTATCTATAGGAGTATGTCCATCACATCATTCTCCTAACGATATGATCTTGTTGTTGATAACATCTCAATGTTCATGATATGGAAACCACAATCATCAATCAACCAACAAGCTAGTGAAGTATAGAGGCTATACTAGGGACTTCAAATTAAGTTTACAAATCACACAGGTATTAATGGTTTCCTTGTTAATACTATTATAGCATGAATGTAAACATTTATCATAAGTATGAAGATATGATAATAACCTACTTTATTATTGCCTCTTGGGCATATCTCCAACAGTCTCCCACTTGCACTAGAGTCAATAATCTAGTTTCAAACCTTTGTGTATTCAACACCTATGGCTTTCCGGTGTTGTATGTACACGATTGCTAGTGGTCAACTGATCTCCGGATCTGACACTTCCAGGTCCGTGTGTAATTGCATGTCTTTGCGTCTTTACGCATCACTCATTCTCTAATGAGATGGCTTTGTATAAATTTGGTCTTTCGGTGCGACCTTTAGTTCTTTGGGGTTAAAACATGTTGATAATATTGTCGTACAATATATCTTCATAGTATTATCCTCCGTGAACTACACCTAGTTTGATAACAAACTACTTGACACAAATGCCCTCTTTGTCGCTACAATAGCGCCATATACTTAGCCTTTGTTGTAGTATCTGTCACAATGTCTTAACTTTGGAACTCATCCAAATCCATTATGGAACTCACTTTCCATTATATTGTGCCACCCTTAGTTTAGATTGAGATAAACTAAATTTGTACTTTGTGACAAAACTAGTATCAATGTAGTACTTTTACAACGAACTAACCATCTATTTGTCACTTCTACAAATAATATACTCTTAGTTCTTCCAAAAGATCATAAGAATATCCTTACTATCGTCCAATGATCATCTTATGAATCATTCTGGTATATGCTCATAATATTTATAGCATAGGACATATCTGGATTTGTACATATCACAGTATGATTGATATAAATACTCTTTGTGATTTCATACATCAAGTATCAATCTATACTTGAATCTTTGTTTCACATACTAAGTGCCAATACACTTGAATATATCATCAACATTGAACTCTTTCAATCCTTTCTGTGCAACAAGAACCTTTCTTGTAGTTTATATATTGAATTCATTCAATATCTCGTCTATGTACTTCTGGCACAACCATATCAGCGTCTATTGATGCCAAATATTTGGGTTTTGCCTAAGTCTTTCATCGGGATGAAATTCTTAATATGTGTTAATAAAAGATACATTATTTCCAATCAACAATATGTCTTCCACATAATGTATTAGAAACATGTCTTAGCGCTCCCACTTAATTTCTTGCAAATGCAAGCATCTTCATTGTCTCCGATGAAATTAAACTCTTTTAACAGTTTCATCATAGTGAAGATTCCAACTCCGCTATGCTTACTTCAACCATTGAAGTTTGCATATGCTTTTAGCATCCTTTGAAATTAACAAAACCCTTTGGACCGTGTCATGCACACATCCTAGGTAACCATTCTATTAGAAGAACTTGTTTTGTTTATTCTACTACCACATAACAAATTATATGTAGTGGTTGCTACATTAATCCGTCTAGACTAAAAATCGCTATGAAAGATCAAATCTTGTCATATACAACCTTTGAACATTGTTGTGAACTCTTTCCCAACATGTCGACTATTTCATAGATGTGAAACATCCATGTCTACTTCTTTATAGATCCAAACACAACGCAAGGTCTTACACCTTTTCGAGGGTCCTTCAAGTTCAAAACTTGATTTCGGTATGGAACTATCACGGATTATATGGCTTCAAGCCATTTGACGAGTCAGGCCCATCATCGCTTCTTTGCATGTAGTAGGTTCATTATTCTCAAATAATGATTCAACCCTCAAATCTTGGTATTTGATTGTTCATCCGACCTACTTGTTTCAATAGAAACTTAGACCTCCGTGACCACCACCTTTGAGGCACGTGAGCCATGAGCATTATTCTCGCCTCCGAACACTTTTCGGTGCTGCGCCACTCTGCACATATATCTAAGGTTCCTTTAACCTTATCAAAGTTCTATCGTCCTCCCACTTAACTTTTCACGAAAAATTCCTTCTCAAAGAAACTTGACGTTCTAAGCGACAAACACTTTTGTCTCCGGTGTTTATGGAGGAATACTTAACATTTATACAAAGACAGGTTCATCCGACTTTGGTTGCACACACCTTTCTTATGCATAGCATACCAATGTTTAAGAAAGGACTACTTGGGTTTTATCCCAAACCATAACCTTATATGGTATCATTTCAGCGGATTATGATGGAGCTCTTTTTAGTGGAAAACGGTAGTCTCTAAAGCTTTTAATCTTTAAAATATAATAGCAGTTTTATGAATTATACCTTCGATCTTACCATGTCAAACAAGGTTCAATTACATATCTCGAACGCTCCATACTCTTATGGTGTTTCGGGAAATGCAAATCCACGGAACTATTCCATAAATCTTAGGTATTATGCTAAACTTGTAACTTAAATATCTTCCTTTATGATCTTATCATAAACTATTCATATTCTTGTTACAATGATTTTGCACTTCATCTTGAAAGTCTTTGAACTTTTCAAGTGTTTCATACTTTATCCTTATTAAGTAAATATTCATATATTCACTCAAATTTTCGGAGAAAGCATATGAAGTTGAAATTCATCGCTCTTGACTACACATAATGGACTTTGTACAACAATATGTACAAGTTCAAATAAGCTAGTCATTCGTTCCCTTTTGGCCTATGAACGAAGTTTTAATTATCTCTAGGAAAGTTTCACAAACGTCATTTGATCAAAATCAAAAGACTCCAAAATTCCATCCACATGGAGTTTCTTCATGTTTTCTTTCCAATATAATTTAAACGGCGATGTCACTTCCTAAGTGATCTTTCAATCAATTTTAGCACTAGTTTTATGGATGTGATTTCTCCAACGAGATTTGTGAATCATCCATCTTTTATGGATTACGGCAATTATTTGAACAACCCTTTTGTTCTCATAATACCTGATAAAACAAATCCTGAAGGCAAGCTTTGATGTTTAACGAGCAACACAATAACCCTTTATTTGTTTTCGATGAACATCATCACATATTCTTTTGCTAGTTACTTAGGCCATTGTAGTTCATGAATTATGTTGTTTCGTATGACGATTCACACCAACAAATTCAGTATCAAATACTTAAGAACCACATTGTTTAATAAGCAAAGAATATAGCCATAACACGTATATCATCTATATACTTAAACTGAACAATTCTAGTCTTTTCTTTTCGCCATATACTTATGAGATTCTCTTTCAAGATTTCCTTTCTCGCTTGAAAGAATCTATCAACATCAATAGTGGAGTCATACATATGACACATAGTCCAAAGCGTGTATAGTTAAATACCAATGTCTTTGGACTTGCACTTTGAAGTAGATCACCATTATCAAATGTTTGGTGTTCTTTCAAATTCCTTTCTTTAGTTAACTCTTGCAGTAAACATTTTACCTACATCAAATATTCACCTTCATCATGGATTTATCCATGATCAAGCTACTTTAGCTTATAACGGAATCGTGAGTATAATGTTGCTCTCAAAACCTTTTGGAAGATTAGGACAACTAGTGTCTCCAACCTTTTGCAAATTCTCATCAAATATGAGAACATGACTTTTGCCATATTATACTCTATCATGTTGTAACCAAAACTTCATTTCAGATATCACAATATCTTCCACACATCATGGTTTCTGAAACAACTCTTTCAGATCCTAGATAACCTTGATATTAAGACAATCCTTTGAATATCAAGAATCATGGAGACAAACATGATACTCAAACACTAACACTTGGAATTTTCACTCTTGTTTTAATACTAATTATTAAACTTTATGGAGTAACCGGAAATTACTGAAAGTTTGCAATAGGACTTTTAAACTTTAGATTAACACTTCAAAACAATACGATACCAGTTAAGAAAGCAACTAACCAGAATTCTATAGTTCTATCATCTCAATTATAACTAAGCGCAAGGTGGTAAACGGATGCCAATGACTACAACAACTATGCACATACACTTTGATTTAATTTATGATAAATTGAGTTCTAATTAATAATTAAATTAATCCAGGTGAACTCCCACTCAAAACAATATCCCTCACATTGTTTTAGTGATCACACGAACCAAATCCACCACATCAAAACCGATCATCACGAGTTGATATAGCTTTAATGGCGAACAATCAACATGTTCATCATATCTACTATATGACTCATGCTCTACCTTTCGCAATCCGTGTTCACGAGGCCATGTGCATACATGCTAGGCTCGTCAAGATCAAACCTTAGCTACCGATAAGCAAATCTGGCTTGCTTACGTTGTATTCACCGCATGAATCAAAGACACCCGATCATCACGTGGTGCTTCAAGCGACAAGCTTTGGCAACGGTGCATACTAAGGGTGAACACTTTAGAACTTGAAATTTATGTGCATGAGGGATCATCTTATAATGCTACCGTCGTCTACTAAGCAATACAAGATGCATAAAGGATTAACATCACATGCAATTCATAATATGTGATATGATATGGCCTTTCTTCTTTGTGCTTCCGATCTCCATCTTCAAGCACTTAACATGATCTCCATCATCACCGCATAGCATCAAGGTCAATGACGCTTCTTCATGGTTGTCGCCCACCAGCTTCAACTATTACAACTATTTTGAATAGACACGCAGGTCTTAACAGAAATTAAAGACAACCATATGGCTTCGCGGTTGCCAACTTACAATAAGGAACATTGCATACATCAAATATAATCACAATCATGGCCATATCACATCATTTTACACCCCGCAAAACAAAGTTAGACGCCTCTACTTTCTTTGCATTTTTACGTGGTTTGGGGCTTTCCATAAGTGTCGCTCTAACTTACGAACAAGAACCACAACATTGATACTAGCATTGTTGATCACCCGTTGTAAATTGGATCTTGACTATGCTAGGAGAAACAGCACCATAAAAGCCACTTATGCAATACAAGTTGCATGTCAAGCGTGGAGCAAGTCTCATGAACGATGTCATGTAAGGTCCCGGCCGCTTCATCCCAACATACCGCTAGATGCAAAGTACACAAAAGCAATCGACAATAAAGCATCAATGCCCACAATGACCATTGTTCTACTCGGCAACAGATCTACATATAGACACGGCTCGATAATCGTAGGGGTTCAGAGCATGGAAAACAAAAATTTCTATCGATACAAACAAACAAGCCAAGATCTATCTACTAGATTGCAGCAACGAGTCGATGGAATAACTCACCCTCGAAGATTCCAAAGTGTTTAACGAGAGCAGATTCTCGTGGGTGATGTAGTCGCATTTCTTTCCGATCTCAAGATCGCAGAGACGATCCTTCCAGCCACGTTCCCAGCAGCGCCCCCAATCGGTCACATCGCTCGGTACTTCGATGAAGACCTTCCTCTCCCTTGTTCCAAAGAAAATGGAGGTTGTAGCACTCTCTCGCGATTCGCAAAGACAACGGCGTGGTACCGAAGTAGAGGGAGATCCCAGGCTTCGCTTAAGCCTGCGAGTATGGTGGAGCTTATGAGAGAGGCTATTAGTGGTCTAGTAATTAGACACACCAATTAGGAGGCTCTAAACCAATTAGAAGGCTCTAAACCGAAATAGCTCTAAACCGGGGTTTAGGTCTAGGGTTTAGTTTAGAGGATAGGAACTTGTGTGTGCTAGGAGGAGCCCCGCCTCCTTATATAGGTGGGAGGGCTGGCGCCAAGGGGAGGAGTGGAGTCCTCCCCAACTCGGCCTTGAGGTGGGCGCCCGGGGGAGGAGGAATCCTCCCCAACTCGGTTTCCACTTCTCCTCCTCTTTCCACTTTCCAAAACTTGCTTGACTTTCAAACTAGCCGCTTGACTTTTCAATTTAGGATTTAAATAAACCCTTTATTTTGGACAGAGAACACTTAGTACATGATGCAATCATTCAAACTTACAATGACACATTCATGTACCCTTCCTCCAGTGCGGACATTCCGGACCTTCTAGAATGTTCCCGATGGAAACACGGAACCATTCCCCAACTCAAACGGAACTTTCCTTATATGAATCTTATTCTCGACCATTCCGGATCACCTCGTGATATCCCGGATCCCATCCGAGACTCAACAATATTCGGTCTCTTTCTCATAATACCATAACTACTCAAACAACGTCAATCCTTATGTGTCTCTCACGGTTCGTGAATTATGCGGACATGATCGAGACATTCCGAACAATAACCAATAGAGGAATCTGGAAATTCATATGGCTCTACATATTTCTACGATTACTGCGATCGAATGAACCACTTACATACGATACCAATTTCCCTTTGTCTCACGATATGTTACTTATCCGAGGTTATGATCGCCGGTATCTCTCGCATACCTAGTTCATCCTCGTTCGATAAGAACTCTTTTCTCGCTCTCGTGATATGTGATCCCTTGTGACCCAGTCACATGCTTGCAAGCTAATTGGATGACATTTCACCGAAAGGGCCCAGAGAATATCTATCCGTCATATGGATGGACAAATCCCACTCTTGATCCATGTGTTTCAACCAATACTTTCCGAACACTCAATGCCACTTTTATAGCCACCCTGTTACGGTGTGGTGTTTGATGACATCAAAGCATCCATCCGGTAAAGGTGATATGCATGATCTCATGGTCGAAGGAATTAGGTTACTATGTATCAGAAAGCATATAGCAATTGAACTATTGAAATGACTTGATCTTTATGCTACGCTTATCTATAGGAGTATGTCCATCACATCATTCTCCTAACGATATGATCTTGTTGTTGATAACATCTCAATGTTCATGATATGGAAACCACAATCATCAATCAACCAACAAGCTAGTGAAGTATAGAGGCTATACTAGGGACTTCAAATTAAGTTTACAAATCACACAGGTATTAATGGTTTCCTTGTTAATACTATTATAGCATGAATGTAAACATTTATCATAAGTATGAAGATATGATAATAACCTACTTTATTATTGCCTCTTGGGCATATCTCCAACATGTGGGCCCACCAGGCCTCCACTCCGTCTCGTACTCTGGCTCCGTGCATCTTCTGGTGAAATAAGATTTTTGGCATATTTTCCGGGATTTTTCCTGGTAGTTGATTTTCTGCACAAAAACTAGACACCAAGGCAATTCTGATAAAAATAGTGTCGGTCCGTATTAGTTGTATCCAAATCACACAAGTTTAGAGGAGAAACAATAGCAAAAAGTGTTTGGGAAAGTAGATATGTTTTGGACGTATCAACTCTCTTCTTATTGTTGGGCTGTGAGCGCATGAACGTCCAGAACGTAGGCCGACTACTGGGCTGACCAAGTGGACGCTAACATCTGGTATCAGAGTCAGCATCGCCATGCCTTCCCGAGGGGCTTCTCAGGGGGATGGGATGTTAGGATCCCTCTGCTGACTAGTGGAGGATGCTTGGTTTAGTCTCACCTCACCTACGGAAGGAGGCCACACCCATCTTATAAGGGCAAGATTCCTTCCTCCTTTCAGTCCGAGCTTTTGGGATGGAGTGGGCTCTCTTCTTATTGTTGGACTGTGAGCGCATGAACGTCCAAAATGTAGGCCGGGTACTAGGCTGACCAAGTAGACTCTAACATGTGGTATCAGAGCCAGCATCACCATGCCTTTCTGAGGGGCTTCTTAAGGATGGATGAGGACTAGTGGAAGCGCTTGTTTTAGTCTTACTCGATGGGAGGAGGCCATACCCAGCTTATAAGGGAGAGATTCCTTCCTCCTTTCAGATGGGCTTTTGGGATGGAGTGGGATCTCCTCTTATTGTTGGGTTGTGAGCGCATGGCGTGTAGAAACGTAGGGTGACCACTCAAGGGCTAACATTTGGTATCAGAGTCAGCATCGTCATGCCTTCCTGAGGGGCTTCTCAAGGGGATGGGATGTTAGGAAGCCCCTGAGGTCCTCACATCCCATCACCCGGAGAAGCTCCTCAGGAAGGCATGGCGATGCTGGCTCTGATACCAGATGTTAGCATCCACTTGGTCAGCCTAGTACTTGGCCTACGTTTTGGACGTTCATGCGCTCACAGCCCAACAATAAGAAGATATCCCATTCCATCCCAAAAGTCCGGACTGAAAGAAGGAAGGAATCTCTCCCTTATAAGCTGGGTGTGGCCTCCTCCCATAGGCGAGATGAGACTAAACCAAGCAGCCTCCACTAGTCAACAGAGGGGTCCTAACAAATGTCCGTAGCACCTCGGTGATAGTATTTGTGACAAGGAAATGTGATAAATAGATGGTTGTTGGTCTCGAAGAGTGGTGTTACATAGACACCATTTGTCCTCTGAGAACAATCTGTGTGCCATGCTTAGTAACAAATTATCCAAAGCACAGTAAATATCTATTCGCAGGGAATCGATCTACTAGCAAATGTGAATCTACCCATTTCTAAGAAATTAACCTATGAGTGACCGTCAGAATCAACATACTTCTCTTTAGCAGGTTTTGACGGACATCATCCTCCTTAAGATGATATAAGTGTTGGAGATATTCCCTAGAGGCAATAATAAATGTAGTTATTATTATATCTTTGTGTTTATGATAAATGTTTACATTCATGCTATAATACTATTGACCAGAAACATTAATACTTGTGTGATTTCTAAACTAAATTAGAGTCCCTAGTAAAGCCTCTTCATAATACTAGCTTGTTGATTAATATATGTTCATGGTTTCTTGATCATGAACATTTGAGATGTTGTTAATAACAAGGTCATATCATTAGGAGAATGGTATGATGGACATACTCCTATAGATAAGCGTAGCATAAAGATCAAGTCATTTTATTAGTTCAATTGCTATAAGCTTTCTGATACATAGTAACCTAATTCATTCGACCATGAGATCATGCTAATCACCATCACCGGAAGAATGCTTTGATGACATCAAACACCACACCGTAACTGGATGGCTATAAAGGTAGCATTGAGTGTTTGGAAAGTATGGGTTGAGGAACATGGATCAAGAGTGGGATTTGTCCATCCATATGACGGATAGATATACTTTGGGCCCTCTCGGTGGAATGTCATCCAATTGGCTTGCAAGCATGTGACTGGCTCACAAGGGATCACATACCACGGGAACGAGAAAAGAGTACTTATCAGTAACGATGTTGAACTAGGTATGCAGAGATACCGGCGATCAAAACCTCGGATAAGTAAACTATTGTGAGACAAAGGGAAATTGGTATCGTATGTAAGTGGTTCATTCGATCGCAAAGTAATTATAGAAATATGTGGGAGCCATATGAATTTCCAGATTCCTCTATTGGTTATTGATCGGAGAAGTGTGTCGATCATGTCCGCGTAATTCACGAACCGTAGGGAGACACACTTAAGGATTCGATGTTGTTGAGTAGTTATGGAATGATGAGTAAGAGACCGAATGTTGTTCGGAGTCTCGGATGGGATCCGGGATATCACGAGGAGATCCGGAATGGTCCGGAAAATAAGATTTATATAAGGAAAGTCCTGTTTCGGAGTTGGGGAATAATTCCGGTGTTTTCACCAAGAATGTTCTAGAAGGGTCCGGAAGGTCCGGCACTCCGGAGGGGAAGGGTACATGAATGTGTCATAACAATATGTAATGGTTGCATCATGTAGTAGGTCACTTGGCTGGGCAAAATAAAGGAAGAAATCAAATCCTAGTTTGAAAGTCAAACGCCAATTTGAAAAAGTTAAACGGCAAGTTTGCTTGGTGGAGGGAGAGTAGGAAACCTACTTGGGGAGGAGTTCCTCTCCTTCCACCCGCGTGGCCAAGGAGGCCGACTTGGGGGAGAACTCCCTCCTCCCAAGCTGCGCCCTCCCACCTATATAAGGAGGGGCAGGGTTGCCCCTCTTCGACACACCTCAAACCCTAGCTCCTGCGCGCCTCCACCTCCAAGTGCAGCCGCTGTCGCCTAGGGTTTCCCCTCCAACTCGGCGACTTGGGGCTTCCCCAAGCCCCATTTGCCGGCCACACCCTCTCCTCGGTGCCCTCTAAACCCTAGATCACCAAGGGCCTCTCTCATAGTCCACCATACTCGCTCCGGCTTAAGGCGAAGCCCTGCGAGATCTCCCCTCTACTTCCAGTACCACGCCGTCAGGCTTTTAATCGCGAGGAGAGTGCTACAACCTCCGGCCGCTTGCTGGAACAAGGGATAGGAAGGTCTTCATCGAGTAATTAACATGTGACCGATCATGGAAGCGCCGTTTAACGCAGCCTTGGGAAGGATCGCTTACGCGATCTTGAGATCGGCAAGAGTACGACTACATCACCCATGAGAATCGCCTCGTTAACCGCTGGAATCTTCAAGGGTGAGTTCCTCTATCGACTGCTGTTACAATCTAGTAGATAGATCTTGGCTTGTTTGTTTGCATGCGGTAGAAATTTTTTGTTTTCCATGCTACGAACCCTACAAAGGGTATCGAGCCGTGTCTATATGTAGATCTCAGACGAGTAGAACACAATGGTCATTGTGGGCGGTGGTGCTTTTATTATCAATTGCTTTTTGTGTACTTTGCATCTTGCGGTATGATGGGATGAAGCGGCCCGGGCTAACCTTACATGACATCGTTCATGAGACTTGCTCCACGCTCAACATGCAACTTGAATTGCATAAGTGGCTTTGCGGATGTCTGTCTCTCTCATTATAGTATATATCCAATTTACAACGGGCACTTGATAGTTCAAACATCAACGTTGTGGTTCTTGTTCGTAAGTTAGATCGACACTTATTGAAAGCCCCAAACCACGTAAAATATGCAAAGAAAATTAGAGGCGTCTAACTTTGTTTTGCAGGGGTGTGCTGTGATGTGATATGGCCATGATTGTGATTATATTTGATGTATGCAATGTCCCTTATTGTAAGTTGGCAACCGGCAGGAGCCATATGGTTGTCTTTAAATTCTGTTAAGACCCACGTGTCTATTCAAAGTAGTTGTAATAGTTGAAGCTGGTGGATGACAACCATGAAACGGTGCCATTGACCTTGACGCTATAACGGTGATGATGGAGATCATGTTCGTGCTTGAAGATGGAGATCGGGAGCACAGGAAGAAAGGCCATATCATATCACATATTATGAATTCCATGTGATGTTAATCCTTTATGCATCTTGTATTGCTTAGTTAACGACGGTAGCATTATAAGATGATCCCTCATGCACACAAATTTCAAGTTCCAAAGTGTTCATCCTTAGTAAGCACCGTTGCTAAAGCTCGTTGTTTTGAAGCACCACGTGATGATCGGGTGTGTTAGATTCTGCGGGTGTATACAACGTGAGCAAGCCAGATTTGCTCATGCGGAAGCTAAGGTTTGATCTTAATGAGCCTAGCATGTATAGACATGGTCTCGGGACATGGATCACCGAAAGGTAAAGCATGAGTCATATAGTAGATATGATGAACATGTTGATTGTTCGCCATTGAAGCTACATCAACTCTCGTGATGATCGGTTTTGATGTGGTGGATTTGGTTTGTGTGATCACTAAAAAAATGTGAGGGATATTGTTTTGAGTGGGAGTTCACCTAGATTAATTTAACTATTAATTAGAACTCAATTTGTCATAAACTTAGTCTAAACTATTGCAAATATGTTGTAGATCAATGGCGGCCCCTACCATCAATTTTAATGCGTTCCTAGAGAAAGAAAAGTTGAAAAACAATGGAAGCAACTTCGCGGATTGGTTCCGCAATTTGAGGATTGTCCTCAATGCTGGTAATTTGACCTATGTGCTGGATGCACCATTGGTGACCCGCAGCATGCTACCGATGAAGTAAAGAATGTTTACCTCACTCGGAAGAATCAGTACTCCACAGTTCAGTGTGCTATATTGTATGGTTTGGAATCAGAGCTTCAGAAAAGGTTTGAGAACCAAGACCCATATGATATTGTCCGTGAACTCAAAATTATTTTTGAGACTCACGCGGCAGTTGAGAGTTATGAGACTTCTGAAAAGTTCTTTAACTGCAAGATGGAAGAGGGCAGCTCCGTCAGTGAGCATGTGCTTAAGATGTCTGGACACGCAAACAAACTCCAAAGTTTGGGTATAGTGATTCCTAATGCTTTGGGGATTTACCTTGTCCTCCAATCACTGCCACCAAGTTACAAGAACTTTGTGATGAACTACAATATGCAAAGCATGAACAAGACGTTGCCAGAAGTCTTCTCCATGTTGAAATCTGCAGAAGTGGAGATCAAGAAAGAGCATCAAGTGTTGTTGGTCAACAAGACCACCAAATTCAATAAAGGCAGGTCTAAGCAAAAGGGAAACTTCAAGAAGGGTGGTAAGAAAGTTACCGCACCGACGAAGAAGACCAGGGCTGGGCCAAAGCCTGATACTGAGTGCTTTTACTGCAAGGGAGAAGGTCACTGGAAGCGGAATTGCCCAAAGTACTTGGCGGATTTGAAGAACGGCAACATCAATAAGAAAGGTATATCCGATATACATGTTATTGATGTGTATCTCACTAGTACTCGTAGTAGTGCCTAGGTATTTGATACTGGTTCGATTGCTCATATTTGTAACTTGAAACATGTACTGTAGAATAAACGGAAGCTAGCGAAGAACAAGGTGACGATGCACGTTGGAAATGGATCAAAGGTTGATGTGATCGCGGTCGGCACGCTACCTCTTCATCTACCATCGGGATTAGTTTTATACTTAGATAATTGTTATTTGGTGCCTGTGTTGAGCATGAACATTATATCTAGATCATGTTTGTTGCGAGACGGCTACTTGTTTAAGTCCGAGAATAATGGTTGTTCGATTTATATGAGTAATATGTTTTATGCACATGCACCTTTGATAGATGGTCTATTCTTATTGAATCTCGATAGTGGAAATACACATATTAATAACATTTAAGCTAAATGTTTGAAATTAAGCGATAACTCGACCTATATGTGGCAATGTCGTCTTGGTCATATTGGAGTGAAGCGTATGAAGAAACTCCATTCCGATGGACTTCTTGAATCACTTGATTTTGAATCACTTGAAAGATGCGAAGCATGTCTGATGGGTAAAATGACTAAGACTCCATTTTCTGGGATGATGGAGCGAGCTACAGACTTACTGGAAATCATACATACCGATGTGTGTGGACCAATGAGTGTAGCATCGCACGGTGGTTATCGTTATGTTCTTACCTTACAGATGACTTGAGTAGATATGGGTATATCTATTTCATGAAACATAAATCCGAAACTTTCGAGAAGTTTAAGGAATTTCAAAGTGAGGTAGAGAATCAACATAACAAGAAGATTAAATTTCTTCGTTCTGATCGTGGAGGTGAATATCTAAGTTACAAGTTTGGCGAGCATTTAAAGAAATGCGTAATACTTTCACAATTGACACCGTCGGGAACACCACAGCGTAATGGTGTGTCCGAACGTCGTAATCGAACTCTCTTAGATATGGTTCGTTCTATGATGTCACTTACAGATTTACCGCTATCATTTTGGGGTTATGCATTAGAAACAGCCGCATTCACTTTAAATAGGGAACCATCTAAATCCGTTGAAACGACATCGTATGAATTATGTTTGGGAAGAAACCTAAGTTGTCTTTCCTAAAAGTTTGGGGTTGCGAAGCTTATGTAAAGAAGTTACAGTCGGACAAGCTTGAACCCAAAGCAGAAAAATGCGTCTTCATAGGATACCCGAAGGAAACTATTGGGTATACCTTCTATCATCGATCCGAAGGCAAAATCTTCGTTGCTAAGAATGGATCCTTTCTAGAGAAGGAATTTATCTCGAAAGAAGTGATTGGAAGGAAAGTAGAACTCGACGAGGTTGTTGAACCTTCTCTCGAACTTGCGAGTAGCACAACACCGGAAGTAGTTCCTGTGGCGCCTACACCAATAAGAGAGGAAGCTAATGATGATGATCATGAAACTTCGGTTGAAGTTGCTACAGAACCTCGCAGGACAACGAGAACTCGTACCACTCCTGATTGGTATGATCCCGTTATGAGTGTCATGTTGGTGGACAACATCGATGACCCTGCGACATATGAGGAAGCGATGATGAGCCCAGATTCCAATAAATGGCAAGATGCATGAAATCTGAGATTGGATCCATGTATGAAAACCAAGTATGGACATTGGTGGACTTACCGGATGGCCGGAAGGCTATCGAGAACAAATGGATTTTCAAGAAGAAAACAGATGCTGATGGTAATGTTAGTGTCTATAAAGCTTGACTTGTCGCAAAAGGGTTTCGACAAATTCAAGGAGTTGACTACGATGAGACTTTCTCACCAGTAACGAAGCTAAAGTTTGTGAGGATTATGTTAGCAATCGCTGCATATTACGATTATGAGATATGGCAGATGGATGTCAAAACGACGTTCCTCAATGGAGACATTGATGAAGAGTTGTATATGATGCAACCCAAAGGTTTTGTCGATCCTAAAGATGCTAACAAGGTATGCAAACTTCAATGGTCCATATATGGATTGAAGCAAGCATCCCGAAGTTGGAATCAACGTTTTGATAAGGTAATCAAAAGTTTTGGTTTTATACAAACTTATGGAGAAGCTTGTATTTACAATAAAGTGAGTGGGAGCTCTGTAGCATTCTTAATACTATATGTAGATGACATATTGTTGATTGGGAATGATGTAGACATTCTTAATAGTGTCAAAGAATATTTGAATAATAGTTTTTCAATGAAAGATCTTGGCGAAGCAGCTTACATATTAGGCATAAAGATTTATAGAGATAGATCGAGACGCCTAATATCATTATCACAAAGTACATATTTGGACAAAGTTCTAAAGAGGTTTGGAAAGGAAGATAGCAAGAAAGGGTTCTTGCCCATGTTGCCCAATACGACCTTGAGTAAAACTCAAAGTCCAGCAACGACAGAAGATAGAGAAAGGATGAGTAAGATTCCCTATGCCTCAGCCATAGGATCTCTAATGTATGCCATGCTATGTACTAGACCCGACATTGCATATGCTGTTAGTTTGACTAGCAGATATCAAAGTGATCCAGGAGTGGATCATTGACTGATCAAAAACATCCTTAAGTACTTGAGAAGAAATAAGGATATGGTTCTTTCTTATGGAGGTGATGAACAACTCGTTGTTAATGGTTACACCGATGCTAGTTGGAACACCGATCCGGATGATTCTAAATCTCAATCTGGATACGTATTTATTTTGAATGGTGCAACAGTTAGCTGGAGGAGTGCAAAGCAAAGCGTTGTGGCGAGATCTTCAACTGAATCGGAATACATAGCTGCTTCGGAGGCTTCACAAGAAGCGATATGGATGAAGGAGTTCATTACAGAGCTCGATGTGGTTCCAAGTGCGCTGGACCCAATGTCTATCTACTGTGATAACATGGGCGCCATAGCCAATGCGCAAGAACCAAGGTCACACAAGAAGCTGAAGCACATCAAGCTACGTTTTCACGCTATTCGAGAACATGTCCAAGATGGTTACATAAAGATTTGCAAAGTACACACGGATCTGAATGTGGCGGATCCGTTGACTAAACCTCTCCCGAGGGCAAAACATGACCAGCACCAAACCGCCATGGGTGTTCGGTATATTACCATGTAATCTAGATGAGTTGACTCTAGTGCAAGTGGGAGACTGTTGGAGATATGCCCTAGAGGCAATAATAAATGTAGTTATTATTATATCTTTGTGTTTATGATAAATGTTTATATTCATGCTATAATAGTATTGACCAGAAACATTAATACTTGTGTGATTTGTAAACTAAATTAGAGTCCATAGTAAAGCCTCTTCATAATACTAGCTTGTTGATTAATAGATGATCATGGTTTCTTGATCATGAACATTTGAGATGTTGTTCATAACAAGGTCATATCATTAGGAGAATGGTATGATGGACATACTCCTATAGATAAGCGTAGCATAAAGATCAAGTCATTTTATTAGTTCAATTGATACATAGTAACCTAATTCCTTCGACCATGAGATCATGCTAATCACCATCACCGGAAGAATGCTTTGATGACATCAAACACCACACCGTAACTGGATGGCTATAAAGGTGGCATTGAGTGTTTGGAAAGTATGGGTTGAGGAACATGGATCAAGAGTGGGATTTGTCCATCCATATGACGGATAGATATACTCTGGGCCCTCTCGGTGGAATGTCATCCAATTGGCTTGCAAGCATGTGACTGGCTCACAAGGGATCACATACCACGAGAACGAGAAAAGAGTACTTATCAGTAACGAGGTTGAACTAGGTATGCAGAGATACCGACGATCAAAACCTCGGATAAGTAAACTATCGTGAGACAAAGGAAAATTGGTATCGTATGTAAGTGGTTCATTCGATCGCAAAGTAATCGTAGAAATATGTGGGAGCCATATGAATTTCCAGATTCCTCTATTGGTTATTGATCGGATAAGTGTCTCGATCATGTCCGCGTAATTCACGAACCGTAGGGAGACACACTTAAGGATTCGATGTTGTTGAGTAGTTATGGAATGATGAGTAAGAGACCGAATATTGTTCGGAGTCTCGGATGGGATCCGGGATATCACGAGGAGATCCGGAATGGTCCGGAGAATAAGATTTATATAAGGAAAGTCCTGTTTCGGAGTTGGGGAATGATTCCGGTGTTTTCACCAGGAATGTTCTAGAAGGGTCTGGAAGGTCCGACACTCCGGAGGGGAAGGGTACATGAATGTGTCATAACAATATGTAATAGTTGCATCATGTACTAGGTCACTTGGCTAGGCAAAATAAAGGAAGAAATCAAATCCTAGTTTGAAAGTCAAACGCCAATTTGAAAAAGTCAAACGACAAGTTTGCTTGGTGGAGGGAGAGTAGGAAACCTACTTGGGGAGGAGTTCCTCTCCCTCCACCCGCTGGCCAAGGAGGCCGACTTGGGGTAGGACTCCCTCCTCCCAATCCGTGCCCTCCCACCTATATAAGGAGGGGCAGGGCTGCCCCTCTTCGACACACCTCAAACCCTAGCTCCGGCGCGCCTCCACCTCCAAGTGCAGCCGCCGCTGCCGCCTATGGTTTCCCCTCCAACTCGGCGACTTGGGTCTTCCCCAAGCCCTAGCCGTCGGACACACCCTCTCCTTGGTGCCCTCTAAACCCTAGATCACCAAGGGCCTCTCTCATAGTCCACCATACTCGCTCCGGCTTAAGCCCTCGCGAGATCTCCTCTACTGGTACCACGCCAAGGTCTTCTAATCGCGAGGAGAGTGCTACAACCTCCGCTGCTGGCTGCAACAAGGGAGAGGAAGGTCTTCATCGAGTACCGAACGTGTGACCGATCACAAAGCGCTGCCGAACGCAGCGGTTTAAGGATCGTCTACGCGATCTTGAGATCGGCAAGAGTACGACTACATCACCCACGAGAATCTGCTCTCGTTAACCGCTTTGGAATCTTCGAGGGTGAGTTCCTCTATCGACTCGTTGCTACAATCTAGTAGATAGATCTTGACTTGTTTGTTTGCATGCGGTATAATTTTTTTGTTTTCCATGCTACGAACCCCTACAATAAGGAGTAATGTGTTTTGAAGAATGTGTCAAAACTTGTCCTCTCGGAACCTAATCTTCGAGTCATGCTATAAGGAGGAATGTGTTTTGAAGAATGTGTCAAAATCTTGAATGAGGTCCGTCAAAACATTCCTCGTAAACCTTGAATGTGTTTTTAACTTGAAAAAAAATCTTAAGGAGCTTAATTGGAATGTGTTTTTAACTTGAAAAAACCTTGAATGCCAAGACCACTCTGATCTTTGAGACAACCATTCACGTTCTACAATATTTTTTTTGCATCGTTGCATTGCCAAAGTAACTTGGATCGGAAGTAATCTAGAAGAATGAAATAATATACAATACCATATTATTTATTTATGAATTTATAAGAACCAGCCTTCCACTGATACATAGGAGTTTTACTTTCCACCTTCTCGGCCGATTTTCAAGGCGTTCCTCAACTTAGTTCCACTAGGCATATGAGAGTTTTCAAAAATGAATTGGAATTTCGAAATACCTAATTCAAAACTAATCTTGTGTGCAACCCAATAATTCAACGTACTAATATTGGTTGCATAACAGAGCGATTCACTATATGAAAATTATTTTTAAGATCTAAAAGTTGATCAAACCCTAAAATAATTAGCTCGAGACTTTTAGGGCATGTTTGATTCAAAAGATTTCCAAAAGAATTCTATAGGATTCCTATCCATAGGATTTTTTCTAATAGGGTGTGTTTGTTTCAAAGGAATAAATCCTTCAAAATTCCTATGCATGGCTTTCCTACACTACAATCCTATAGGATTTCTAACAAGAGGTGAGACCTCTTGGAAAAATTCATTTGTGTCTATGACAACTATGACATGTACCTAAACCTAATAAAATTTCCTGCATTTTTTCTACGGTGCAATCAAACAACTTATCTTACCCATTCCTGCATTTTTTATTCCTATAGAATTCTAAGTATCATGCCATTATATTCCTACACTTTTCCTATTCCTATGTCTTACAGATCCTTTGAATCAAACAAGCCCTTAGCCTCTTTGAGATCGTGTTCCCTAAAGAGAACTGCTACATCCATCAAGCAGGTGTACCACTGCTGCCTATAATTCGACCGTTATTTTTCGCACACTCAATCATTATGACCAACATATCTCCTTAGCACCACCATCGTCCCTCCCACCCCCAACTCTGTTAGTAAAAGAATATTTCATAAACCCTAATGTTTTATGTGTTAGATAACAATATCAAGGATTATTTAATGTGTGTTGAAATGTTGCAGTTCTCTCTAAGGATAAAAGGAAAAGGAATATGCCTTTGGGGGGCGGATAATCCGTCCCACCCTTTTCCCTGATAGGCGCAAGCCCTAGAAGGGGGCGGAGTTTCGGCCGGATTTTCCGGCCACGCCAGATAATCCGCCCCTCATGCTCGTTGCCAAGGCGCAAGCCCCAGAGGGGGGCGGAGTTTCGGCCGGACTTTCCGGCCACGCCGGATAATCCGCCCCCCAAGGTATTCATCAAGTTCTTCAGGCACCATCCCCAGAGAGGGGGCGGATCTTCTCCTCGGAGTATCCACCCTGGGGACGGAGTTTCCCCCGGGGCGGATAGTCCGCCCCTAGTGGGGGCGGATAATCCGCCCCCAAACTTGTTCAACGGCCAGATATGAGCAGGGGGTATTTAAGCCAGCCTTCCCCCTCCTACCAGATCTCTTGGTTCATTCGAAAATGTCAAGATCTGATCTGCAACCTTCATCCAAGAGAGCTCCACCTAGATCCACCCAAAGGCCCCGTCCCTTGGGAAATCGAAGGAGGAGAACTCGATCTTCATCAACTGCAATCAAGCGCTTCATCTTCTCTCCATTCATTCGGAGAATCACTGATCTAGTATTTCTTGCAAATACCTAGATCATTGTTTTGTTTATATTGATAAACCTTGTTCTTGTGATAGCTTGTTGTCATCTCGGGAGCCCCCAATTCAGTTGTGGGTGTGTACCCCGGTAGCGTTGTAAAGGCACCGGTTCCCGCCTCGAAGGTAACAATAGTGGAGAAGGTGGATCAGGCCTCTCGTGGCGAGATCCATCGGAGAATAGGGTGAGGCCTATTGTGGCGTGGTGGTCTTAGAACCGCCCACCCCTCCAACGCAGATGTACTTCCCTTAACAAGGAAGAAACTGCGGTAAAACAAATCCCTGTGTCTCCGCGTGCTCCACTACGGTTCCCTCGCTCCTCTCTTTACGTGCTTAGTAGCTAGGTTTGCATATAGGGAAATTCTCGTAGTTACATATCTAGAGAATTTACTTCATGTCAAGCCTAAAATTTGAAAAAGAACTAAAAATTGGGTAGCACCTATTCAACCCCCCCCTAGCTGCCCATACGATCCATTTCAGTTAGGAAGTGGAACCTCGACCCTATTGAAGAGGACTCACCGGGGATGATCACCGCGGCGCAAGGCCGGTTGCCTCCCCAGCTCCCCTACCGTCGCCATCGAGAAACTCACCCTCGTAGAGTCAACATTATAGCTTAATTAACATAATGGATTGTAGGTCCATTAGAGTGATTGCAACATGTTCGTTTGGCTCGTAGCTCAAAGTATTTCATGACTAATATGTGGTGTCCTCTACAAAAGAGAATGGATTTGCAGCACTCGGAGTGCTACCGCTCCCGTTTTTTGAAGAAAAAATCGTACTTTCGAGTTTCAAAAAAGCACAAAAAAAGGTGAATATGTACACATGCCCTAGATAGTATTGCGAAGTTTTGGTAGAAATTAATGTGTATTTTGAGCTACATGGGAAAATCTAGCTATATATAGGACTAAAAAGCTCATTTTCTTGTGAGAAATTTGTCATTATAGCCTAAAATATAATGCATTTCCCCAAAATATCTACCAGTGTCTTAGAAATGTGTATATGGGTGTTTCTTCTTATTTTGCAGACTTTTTTAGTATCCCAAGAATGTGTTTTTAATTAGATGATTAGACTAGTCATAGTGAGAGTATCATAACTAGTATCATGCATGTCATGTTGGCAAAATTTTGATGTGACATAATAATTAATAAAAAAAGATAGAGTTTGAGTATCATAGGTAAATACCATGTCATAACACGTAAAACTAGAAATCCTAATGGCAAGTAAATCTTGTACACATATTTACATAAAAATTCTATAAATCGATAAATATACTACTATTATGATACAACCACATGATACAGTGCACTATAAAAATAGTAACATATATGCATAATATTAGTAATATGATACTCTTACTATAACCAGCCTTATGAATGACAGTTTATGGTGTTAGAGTACTTAGAGAAATGCGAATAATGGTTGTTCCTGCTGTAACAGTGTCCTTCTCCGATCCGTGATAACATCAATAAGTAATACTCGAATAATAACCATTTTTTCCACGTTGCAAATCGTGAGAGGTCGATAAATCCTGATCGTCTGTCGCGGCACAAGTTATTGCGGTCGCGCCGTGTGTTGTCCTGTTGTGATCAAACAGGCCGTACAGGTCGTCCCGTGTCATCATAATCCCCCTACATGTAGGCGTCACCGTCGCCCAGATCCTCCCACTGCAGATACAGCCCTAGTTTTAAAACTTAATCTTGATTAGTTAGCATCAAATCCCTTTAGTAGCTTGTATGGAGCAGAACCCACCGACAGCGTACACAGTGGTAGTATAATTTTGGGTATAATGTATTCGGCTCTCGTTTTCGTAGAATCGGTTTGCGTTTTCTTTATTGTAGAATGCGCGTGAAGGAATGATGTGCACCTATCCACTCTAATGATAAGCATCTTCAGCTAGTACTTATTTTAACATGATAATACGGAATCATGTCACTAGATATTCTACTTCCTCGGTCTTAAAATATATCTTAGATTTTTAAAATTTAAATAAATCTATATACTAAATAGTGTTTGATTCATCCAAATTTTAATAACTTTGAGACATCTTCACGCCGCTGTTTCCGTTTGGTGTTGTCAGGTTAGGTCTCCTTTTCTTCTCTTTTAACATGTTTACTCCTCTATCGGATAGCTAACATGGATACTAGTCTGTAGCTAAGACAGTAATAACAGTTAAAACATAGAAACTAGGACAAGATTCATCGTCGCTGCAGGAATTCGTACTTGTCTTCGTCTCCGGCTTTTCTGTGGTAAAATTCCCCCTCTCTTCTCCAAATATGGATCTAAAATCTCCACTTTTCTTCCCCAATTGCCCCTCCATCTTTCCATCATTGGTGTTCTTATTATTTTTCGCTTCACATAGCCGTCCAATTCCTGTTCTTGGCCGATCGCAGCAGTCCAATTTCCCCTCCCATCTTCCCATCTCTCTGATGCCTCTTTTCTTTCTTTATGCAACTAGCCGACCGAATCTTCCAAGCCTTGGTCGTCGTTCACTAGCTCCCAGTCATGACCCTAAGCTTAGCTCCAACGCCCACGGAAGCTCAAAGTCTCGTGTCTCACGAGCGTGTAGCTCCTAGTAGTGTACTTGTCCGCAGGGTCGTCTTCGTCTCCGATGGTGGTGGAGGTCGAGGCAGCGGGCAGGGGCGGGGATGGGGACCGGCGGGAGCTCATAATCGTCTACGGAGAATAGCAAACGAGGGCATCGACAACCAAGGAAGATGTTGCAGAGACGGTCGACAATTAGGATCGTCAAAGGAAACGGTAGTAACAGAGCTAACGTTTTGACCTAACGTTAACGGCCAGGACTGGTATTTGCATAATTTTGGTAAAATTCAGTGACACATCCCTAATTTTGGCAAGATTTAGGGACACGGTCATAAAAGACCCTAATGATAATAATACTAATTGTTAGCAGAAAATAGATTTTGTGCTAGCAGCAATCGGCAGTATGAGGAAACACTAGTTTATGTGCCTAGAAAGAAAGTCCAACAATAAAGCTCTTCCTCCTCTTCCCATGGAAGATCCGGTTAAAAAAGGTGGCACCAAAAGACACTTGCTCATCTCTCCTTGCTCCCCAAACAAAACAATCATGGGCACCAATGGAAAGCAGCCTAACCAGTCATGGATCTAAAATCTCCACTTCTCTTTGCATCGTTGTTGGTCGATCGCAGCAGTCTAATTTCCCCTCTCGTATTTCCATCTCTCCGATGCCTCTTTTCTTTCTTTGTGCAGCTAGCCAACCGAATCTTCCAAGCCTTGGTCGTCGTTTGCCAGCTCCCAGTCGCCACCCTAAACTTAGCTCCAACGCCCGCGGAATCTCAAAGTCTCGTGTCTTACGAGCGTGTAGCTCCTAGTCGTGTACCCGTATGTGGGGTCGTCTTCATCTCCGGTGGCGGTGGAGGCCGAGGCGGCAGGCGGGGGCGGGGATGGGGGCCGGCGGGAGCTCATACTCGTCTGCGGAGAATAGCAAACGATGACATTGACAATTAGGGAAGATGTTGTAGAGACGGGTGGCAATTCGGGTCAAAGGAAACGGTAGTAACAGAGCTAACGTTTTGACCTAACGCTAACGGCCAGCACTGGTATCTGCATAATTTTGACAAAATTCAGTGACACATCCCTAATTTCGGCAAGATTTAGGGACACGGTCATAAAAAAAAACCTAATAATAATAGCAAATGTCATTAGAAATAGAGTTTGTGGTAGCAGCAATCAGCAGTATGAGGAACCACTGGTTTATGTGCCTAGAAAGAAAGTCCAACAAGAAAGCTCCTCTTCCCATGAAAGATCCAATCAAAAAGGGGTGGCACCAAGAGACACTTGCTCAGCTCTCCTTGCTCCCCAAACAAAACAAATCATGGGCACGAACGGAAAGCGGCCTAACCAGTCATGGAGTATCTCTTTTGTCTTCCTGAGAAGGAAAATAAATACGTATATAAAAGCGACGTCTAATAGTACGTGTTCTCTGACCATAATGCCCTCTCCGGCGTTTCTTCAACAAAGTGGAATGATGGTCTGGACCTTTATTGCGATAGATGTATATCTATGAAAAGCGCCGCTGGATATGCACCTCGCTTGGCAAGTGGCAGGATGATGACAAGGGTGCTATACCCTTCCAGCCAGTTAATCACCATCCGTACTGTGTACTACTAATACTAGTACTAGCTAGCTAGAATATATTTGACTTGGGATATTATTATTGTTAGTTGTAAATAAAAATGTGTTGGAAACTTCGTTGTGTTCTTCCGTGCATACAGAGTATACCTGAAATAAATAAAAATGGAGATATAATTTGGTGGCCAAAAGAAAGAGCGCTAATTATATTACTAAATTAAATTAATAAATAAAAAACTAATACTCCTCGGTATCAAAATAAGTGATTTGAGTTTCTCTAGATTCGCATGTATCTACATACTAAACTTGTATAAATATATGAAAATTTAAATCACTTATTTCTGGAGTGGGGAGGTACGTATAAAGTCAATGGAGTGTAGAGGAATAAAGTGGGGGAGTTTCCCTTCACAGCCAAGTGATAACGCCCGTAAACCAGGCATGCATTGCGTGTTTATTCGTGAACAGTGGTGAACAGTGACGCTGCATCCGATCCGATCAAGGTTACACCTGCAAGTAAGCGCGCACCTTTAATGCGATTACTCATTATTTTTAAATTATGCTCGATCAATCAGTTGATACTTTCCCGTAAGGCTGGTCCTAATGGTAGTATCATGCATATAATACTAGTGTATGATACAATCATCATAGTGCATGGTATCATGTCGTAGTATCATATTAGTACTATATTTAATAATTTGTAGAATCTCAATACAAAACTGTGTACAAGATTTATTTGTATGAGAATTTTCTAGTTTTACGTGTTATGATACGGTATCTACCTATGATACTCTAACCATCTCTTTCTTCATTAATTGTTGTGCCATATCAGATTTTTGTCAACATACACACTACTCAATACTTCCACTAGAACCTGCCTAAGAGCTGCGTAAATCTCAAAGTGGTCTCTTGGAGGTACTAATCAATCTAGTACATACACACTACTCCCTCCGGTTTAACGAATAAGGCGCATTTGTTTTGCGTGTTTCTCTTTAACTAAAAATTACTAAAAATATATAGAATATTATTGTTATAAAATTAGCATCATTAGAAAGTGTTTGTAATATGAATCCAACTATATTAATTCTCTTAATTATATGCAATATAATCTAGATTTTGATGTTTAATTTTTTTTTGGTCAAAGTTTGCCTTAGAATCCGTGTGGGACTTATTCATTGAAACGGAGGTACTAGTCTAGAGGCATGCCATGATCGAATCCATGACAGCATAATGGTCGATTTGATTTTGATTTGATGGAGGAAAGTGATTAAGGGGGTGTGCGAAATGATGGGAGGTGTGCATGCATGCATACGCAGCGATCATACTACTACTAAGCTTTTCTTGGAGATTATTTAGAATGATGGGAGCAGGAGGACAAAGCATGTGCCCTGTGCAACCACAAGAGACAATTTGCGAGCTAGAGGACGGACAACTGCGAGACACAGAGATTTGCGCGTGGAGAAACTGTCGTCTTCTTTTGCGGTTGATCCATAATGTCGAAAATATGGCTCGTGTTGGACACAAATTATGACTCTTAGTACTAGTACCAGTTGAGTCCGACGGTCTGTTTTTGAAGCGAGTCCAAGGGTTCAGTCAGACGGTCTATTCAAGCATTTTGGTTCACATTGCGAAATAATGCTACGTTACAAAGTCGACTAAAACTTATATATGTTCGGGTTACTATTTTTAATTTGAATTTAAAAGGATGGTGCGGGCACGTCACACTCCGCCGCAAATTACGACAGTCACTCTCCTGTGTGGCGGAGCTAGGAAATATTCGTAAGGTGTGTCACTCTCTCAAAAAAAATTGACATCACATATAATACAAAATCTTACCGGAAAGAACCACAATATTAAGGCCGCCAATATGTTTGAAAGTTAGCAAAAGTAGCAATACAAATAGTTGGGAAGATTAAATAGTCTTACACGAACCCAATGTTACATGGCTACGGAATTTGCACTCTACTTTTACGCCTTCATGTCGCCATTAAAAGAACCAACTATATCATCCTCCTTTACTTCCAAGAATAGCTCCTGCTCAATAAACATCACCCGGCAATACTTCAAGAGGTCATCACCCATGCTGATTTTTAATTTATTCTTCACTAGGCTCATTGCAGAAAAGACTCTCTCAGCACTCGTCGTAGCAACCGGTAAGATCAATACCAACTCGAGAAGTAAGTACACCAAATCATAAAGCACATGTTTTTTGTGTTTCAATGAGCTTAATAGAGAGCTCACCAAGAGTTTGTAGGCCTTTGAACCTTACCATCTTTCCTCATATCATCAATAAAGGTGTGGAGTTGGAATTCAAGCCTTACCAAATCCGTGTTTGATATGTGCTTGGGATAAAATTGGGCAAGCCTCATTACCTTGCGTGCATCATAAGAAGCAAATGAATTGACCTCGTCGTAGCAACCGGTAAGATCAATACCAACTCGAGAAGTAAGTACACCAAATCATAAATCACATGTTTTTTGTGTTTCAACGAGCTTAATAGAGAGCTCACCAAGAGTTTGTAGGCTTTTGAACCTTACCATCTTTCCTCATATCATCAATAAAGGTGTGGAGTTGGAATTCAAGCCTTACCAAATCCGTGTTTGATATGTGCTTGGGATAAAATTGGGCAAGCCTCATTACCTTGCGTGCATCATAAGAAGCAAATGAATTGACGGGATTCAATGATGACATGCAAACAAGCAACTCCATATTAACCTATCAAACCTTGGAGAACTTGGAGAGGGTGGTAGACTAATGCACTCGCAAGATATTTCATCTAGGACAGGGTTCTTCATCACCCACAAGCCTAAGGTGTCAGGTAGGGTCTTATCAAAATTTCGCCACTTGTTAGTTTTGTGATTTCTAGTTTAAAAATTGATGAAATTTTGAACTAGTAAATACAAAGTGAACTAGAAGTGGATTTTGGCGGGATCCAACTTGCTCTACAGAGACCCAATCTAAGTAAGTAGATTTCGACGATGCCCAACCAGCGACTTCTTTTGTAGGGGCCTCGGGTGTGGTTAGCAAGATGCATACGCATAACGTGGCTAAACTCTTCTTTTTTAAAATTGTGTTGGACTAAACTCATTTGGCCAATGTGTAGTTCATCTTTTACCACATACTCCCTCCTGATTACCAAGATGCATACTTTTTTATTTTTACTTTGATCATCACTAATTAAACCGATAATACAGGTGTCACTTGATAAAATAAATTGTACCATTAAAAAAATAATTCAAATGCGAATATAAGGGTATATATTTTGTGACATATAATAATCCATGTATTGCTGGTCAAAATTAGATCTTGAAAACGCAGATCATATTTTTTTTATTTTTTTTGAGAATCACGCAGATCATATTATGGATGTCTTGTTGGGCACCCGGAGTGGCTAGTCCAAGCTTGTGGGCTGATTGTGAGATTATACAGGCCTCCGTCACACAGTCAGAGCAGATGCTGGTTGGCTCCTCTTACAAAAGATGCTAGTGGGCCTTTTCTCAACGGAGAACCGAACATATATTCGGTCTGCTTCATTCTTACCATTTTTTTCTCTGAAAGTTTTATTCTATTTCTCAACAAGTATTGTGTACAATTTCGTTTCCATATAAAGTCTATTTCTCAAAAAGTATTGTGTACAATTTCGTTTCCAACTAAAGAAAAGGAGAAACTATTTTTCACTTACGTACATACATTTGGAGACGCGACTAAGAAAAGGTTACCAGGAGCATATATATATATACCCAGGGTAAAGAAGCAAACCCGCCAAAAACACAAAAAGCTAAAAGCGTCATCAAAAGAAAGATACCGACTCTTTTACACGTCCCATCATGTCCTTTTTGCATGCAATTCTTATGAAATTTTTGAAAAGGAATACACTCTTTCCACGACAAAGATAAATTCAGTACTCTGAAAGGGCAACCACTCTTCACAACTACAGACGCAAAACATGCACTCTTCGCTTGAAAATCTACAGCATGTAACGATGCAATCCAATCCGAATATGTCGGTACGCCTGAAACGTTTCCCTTTTCACAACATGACAGATACATACATGTAACATGCTCCTGAATAGCGTGCTGGTCGTTCAAGAAAACGGCACTCCAGTTCCCATCCTTTGAGAGCACGCTATAGCTCCATTGCCTCCGTATCTGCAATGCACCCACCAGCTCCATCTCGGGGCCGCCACAACTCTTTCCCGGCTACAGCTCCTCCGCCTTGCTCCAGCAGAACCTTCTTCATCCCTTCATTACAATCTAACGTCTTGGAGCTAGATTTTCTGTGATGGTAAAGCATGGTCGTCAAAAGCAAAGAAAAGGAATATACATGTACCATCTGTTCTAACTAATATGTCTCCAGGTGTTAACGGATGATAAAAGGCACAGGGTAAGGTCAGATTACAACATACCGTTTGGAATCAAGATATGAATCACCACAGGAGAAGATAGCATATTGGCTGAATTTCTGCGAAATGAAGGACTTGCAGTAACATCCAGATAAGTATCTGAATACAGGAAGAAGAACAAATAAGCATACATGCACACATAGACAACTCATGGAAAGAGCTACTACATCATTTCAGAGTATGGATTTCCATATTCAAAACTAAAGAGTAGACTCCATATTCAGAATTAAAAGGTGGAATTCACATTCACAGTCAAAAGGAATGTACCTTGTATATTTGCCAGAGCAGATAGCAAATAAGCCAGCAAGGTGTAGCCATCTCTACAAAGTCAGGAAGATCCTGCAGAGGTATTGCCCAGAGTAGGAGTAAAGTTATGCAAGAAACAATTATCCATAATTAAGCATTAGATGGACAAAAGCATGAATAAGTTATGCAAGAAAGAATGGTCTATAATAAGCATTAGACAGACAAAGCATGTGAGTAAGTTATGCAAGAAACAGTGATCTATAATTAAGCATTAGACGAACAAAGCGTGTGAAGAAGTTACACAAGAAAGAATAAGATCGACAACAAAACATTACATAGACAAAAACATCAAGAGATTCAGGCATGACATGAAAATAACTGAAGCATGCCGACAGCCAAAGGAAACACCAAAAACAGAGACGAAAGTAATGGAGTGCCATGAAAGGAAAAAATTAATGATGGCTAAAAACATAACTGAACATGATGTCACTCTGTCATGACGTAAAAATACAGACAAAGCTCAATAAGAACCAGCTGGTAAGTGAAACAACACAGAGCAGAAAGAAACAAAAGCCTTTTTGAGGAAAAGCATTGATTTTCTTTTGGCACCATCTGCCACTTAGCAGTCATAAATGATGCCCAGTATATGCAGCTGAGGATATACATAAGTCTGCAGCCCGCAGATGTTCAACCATCTCCGCCAAACTGCGACGATTTTAGCATAACCGACTATAAGTTAGATGACTGTTAGAAACAGAATATGAAGCTATAGACCTATAGTCTATACAACAAAGGGAGAAAGATGGGGTCTACTCTGGTGTCAGTTATCTCTGAACAAACAACAACATCAATCCGCTAAGCTGACTTAACTACTCTCCGGTAATACATACAAGCCGTCGTTGCATATGAGACCATGTGGAATGCTTGAATCCCAGATCTTCATATGTCGCTTCAGTACAAGGCATAGATATCAACTCGGCGTACAAGCTCGCTGCACGTGCACCACGTTTGTCAAGTGCGCAGAGATCTAACATTCACTGGTCTCAAAAGGCCCATTGCTACGATGATGATGGCGGTGATATCAAGTTCAATACAAGGATGAATGTGCCAATCTGGTTCATGGTCTTCCACAAAGTCAACCTGATAATCTGAGTTACAGGCAACATGGTGGTTTTTCCCCCAAGGCTTATGAAACATTGTCTGGTTCTTTTAGGTCACACGGAGCCAATGCCTGCTGAGCAACAGCATAGTCTGGAAAGAGAATTTAGCTTCCCCACATGTAACAGCTTCCTGGATATGCACATGTTATGATTTGGGAGCTGGAGCCAGATGCCAATGCCTCTCGACCAACTTGTCCACAAAGGATTGAATCTGCATTATTTGCGATATACTCAGGGTTAAAGAACAAGATTCGGCAGTTAAAATAAACATATATTATACAGAAAATACTATAATGAAAGAACAGAATCGTAATCTGTCACTGAATTTGATAGAAAGCCGGAAATCAGAGTCTGAAAAAACTTTGCTATGAAGTAATCTTGTACCTTAGTTTTCCTTCTAAAATCAAGAAATTCATGAGAGGTCATCAGCTTCTCTCCTTCGGTGCATGCATCCATAATCTGTTGAGACCAGAACAAGCATATGCGAGTCAGTACTATCACTCACATTACAAGATCTAATGCACCATGCAGCATGTCTGAATAAATAGCAAAAGGCTAATGGAAATAAGCCTAACAAAAGAGAGCAACACAAATGGTATTACAAGGAAAAAAACAGTTCAATATATATCAACACCCCTAACATTACAACCGGAGTATGACGAGGTAATAATTATTCAAGTTGATATTTCAAATACTACTAGTTCAAGATGGGTGTGCATGATACCTTCGTGACAGCTTTCCGCATCATTGTCTTGTACGCCTCCCTGTCGATCTTTTTACTCTTGTACAGTGGCATCAGCAGTGTGCCTATGAAATTTATAAGCCCCTGTTTTATATGTTCAACACCTCGCAATTGTCCTTCGGATGCAGGTTTGCTTTCTGCAACCTGCGAGGCAGAACTTTTACATGTCTGCTTTTGGCTACTTGAATCTTCTTCTTCAGGTATGCGTATCCGACTGTAGAATTCTTTATCTGCTTCCATTGCTTGTGCTTGCCACCTCTCAATGGCTAAAGGATCTTTGACACCATCAATGCAGATTGTATCTGTATCAACCCATGCCCTAGTAAACCGACTATCTACAGCTCCACTATCTACAGAATTATCCCTTATATTGATTAGGCAGGTTTTCTCGTTTGAATAGCTCCTCTGTGTGCAGTCATCAACTGTCATTTTCGAGCTGTCAACATCAGGACAATTGGCCTGCTCCGCTGATGAGTTCTTAGTTTTTCCATTCCTGGAATCAATCTCTGATATGCATTCAAGTCTCCCAAGGTTGTCACTTATCACTTTCTTTCTTGTATCAGATTCATCCAAATGATGATCACGCCTTGCAAAAGTACGAAATGATGGTATCTTAGGGAGTTCCCTAGGCACACTTATCACTGCATCAACAGATGCATATGCCTGCACAATATGAGAAGTATAAACAATATGTACAGCAACCAATAAAATATCAGATGGCATTCCATGTATACTGGTATTCTTGTGGTTTTTAATATATTTGAATGCTATTTTGCAACCTCATATTTTTATAGATCAACATGCATACCTTTGTCAATTGATATTCTTGGCTGATTTTATTTAGAAGTTAAAATTTATAAACCGACTAAAGAAACTGTTACAAACGAACCTGTGCAGCTGCTATGGCAGCAGCTCGAGCAGCCTCAGCAGCAGCAAATGCAGCAGCTTCTTCCTCGGACAAGACGATGTCATGATCTGCCTTGGGTTCGAGATCATGATGCTGCTTCTCAGAACGAATTGAGTTGCCATCAGACCTTGTGGCCATTATGCTTCCTAATTTCAAGGCCTTGTTATCTGGCTTCTTGCTAGTTCTGTGCGGTGAATGGCTCTCAGCAGATCTTACACGCTGTGCACTTGCTTCATTTGACACATGCAATGTAGGCATTCCTGATTGTAGACCCTTACTTCTAGTCTTGTTTGATTCAACTGATGGCATTCGGCGCAGCAATTTGAGTCCACCGTTGCTAGCCTTTTCTTTACGGAAAACTTCTATCCACATACTGACCAACTGGCGAGCTATAGCACGTATATCTCGACTTGTATGCACACAAACCTTTTCTTTTACGGTCCTCCCAATACCTGTACGAAATTCAGATTGAAGAGAATTAGGTAGGCTGTAAAAACAGAGTTTGGGCAAATCATCCTTGCATTATTACTATAATATAACAGTACATAAATAAGCTCTATTCTCATTGGTGTGAACATTTGCTCCCTATGCTTTAACTATTAGCTAAGGTGGTGCGTAAACAGAAACTATTGGGTAACAAATCCCTCTCATTAAACAAGCGCAGCTTGAGCTTCTCACTCTTGCAAAGGAGCAACGAGAAAGAAAACACAAACACACACAAAGGAATTTTCTAACAAATAGTAAAGGGATACAGGACACATACCAGACAAGCGAACAGCTAGAAGATCAGTCGAAACAAGCATAAGCAAGCGCACACAATGCCGCAATAGTTGAGTCGCATTTTTTCCCAGCGAATCCTGCCAGAATTAGAATGCAGAAGCCAAAGGCTTGAATGTAAGAGAAGCTACCTTATCCTATTATGGATACAAAGTTTACCAGAGAACAAACTTACAAGTATCCAAGAGTTTAGTTTAGTTAGTCCTTCTTTAGACCCAGCAAATGATTTAAGAGCATTTGGAGGAAGCTTCAGTAGCTCCTTAGCCAAATGTAGGCGCCCTGATGTAGTTTGTGCACTGAAGAACATTTCTTGCAGTAAAGATTCCTTGCTAACTACTGCATATGATGCATCAGACGAATTTTTGCATAGAGCAGTTGAAAGTTCATGTGCTTCAAGTTTGTTCGACATATCTCTCATTTCATTTCTTTCACTATCTGACTGCATTTGGCATGTTTTTAGAGCTTCCACCTCAGCAACATAATCCTTGCCACTGTGTACCAAATCAATAATACGAATTGCTTCTCGAAGACCACTTAAAATTGCACCACCAACAGTATCTGGGTGCTCTTTGCATGTTGCTTCCCCAGCAAAAAATAAGCAGTTTGCAACTGGCCGTCCCAGAATGTCATAATCTTGTCCTGATGCTCCTACTGCAACATAAGAGTAAGCACCTCTGCTATAAGGATCAAGGCCCCAGTTTGTGACAACTGATGCGACTGGATCTGGTATAGCAGCATCTGTAAAGAGCTTACGGAGAACGACCATGGCACTACTAACATGAGCATCAGAACTGATACTTTGTCCATCTATAGCAGCTTTCCCAACAAGTAGAGATATTAGAACTGGTGCCCCAACTGTCTTTTTGAGATTCCAAAACATAAAGCATTGTCCCCTTAAATCAGTTTCTTCTGCAGTTGCACCAAAATAATCCATATCGTCATCCCAAAAGACCTCAGGAAACTCCATTACTATTTTATTTAGAACACCAAATCCAAGCCTGTCAATGGAAGACATTTTCCAGTCTGGCAAGGAAGGAGAAAATTTGATTGCATTTGCTTTCAAACAACCAAGAGGAACAGTAATCAACACAGCATCTCCCACAAATTCACCTCCGTTTGAAGTGGAAACTTTCACAGTTTTGCCATCAATACCCCTAGCATCTGACTCCTCAGACCTGTAAATTACTTCAGTTACCACATGGTTTAACTGGACATCAAGTCCTTCTGCAAGGCTCTCAAGGACAGTGCCATAACCACCTTTAATCATACAATGAGGTCCTCCGAACCCTCCATACACATCATCCTGGTTCCAATATGGAAGAGAGACAGAGTTAAGCATTGCAGCACAACCATACTCCAAATGTGCAAAGTGCCAGTTCATAACTCTTCTTTCAATAGGGCTGAGAACATCTATCTTATCGTCCTTCCCACAACGAGCTATCTCCTTTTCTGTTGAAGCACTTCCAGATATGTCTAAGCCTCCTGCATTGGATATACTTAATAACTGATTATCATGTCCCATAGAAGGAATAGCATGAGCTCCACGTTTCTTCCTAAGAGCATATTCCAGCCCATCCTCAAGGGATAAACCCATTGCACTTTCACCATTTTGTGCAAAAAGTTGTTCCATTTCATCAACAAGACCATTGTATTCAGATTGCATATCATTGTCCAAATCATCAGGAACCTTGTTGCCAGTTACAACATCATAGAGAGGGCAAGCACTATTCAGTAAGGTCAGTTCAAGACCAAGCTGAGAACAAATCAAAGAGGATGGATCGGCCCTTCTTTCAGTTGCTATATCAGCCTCCACACCTGTAATAATGCTGGCACCCAAATCGACAGGAACTGAAAGCGATGTACGATCTGTATAAACACGACCACCAATCCTATCGCGCGCTTCAAGAACAGTAACAGCAAATCCCTGACGCCGCAAATGGCGTGCCGCAGTTAAACCTGCTGGGCCAGCTCCCACAATGATTATCCTTTTGCAATACCCGCCAGATTCAACTCTTTGATTTACTTCACAGTTGTTTTGAGAATGTTCTATGATAGCTGCTTCTGGTTGATGGAGACTGGGGCCTTCAGTGTTTCCAACTGAACTAAAATGGATGGATGGTAGTGATGCATCTCTACCTTCAGTTGATACATCAAGATTCTTTTCTTCAAATGCATGTTCTTTGGACTGTAAGTGAGGTATCAGCTCTTGGGCATCACAGTGAGTGTCAGGGACATTATTTTCCTTTGATTCTTCTGTCAGTGGTCCAAAAGTACCATAATCATGATCTTTATTCTGAAAAGATACAGAATCAATGCCACCTTGAACGCTGACTGGCTTCATTTCACATAATTCATTTAGCTTGGCTACTTCAACAACTTCAGAACAAGGAGTCCCATGACCCTTCGACACCTTGGCTGATGCAATTCCAGTATTTATGTAACCCTATGAATTAACGAAATATCGAGTGTTAGCATTTAGCCAGTTTTGGCATCTAACATAGCACATAACAGCTAAAAACAACAGTCTGTAATGAGGAAAAAAGGTTATACAAGCTGCATGAAGGTAAATGGAAAGAATAAAATGTTGAATATATTCAATAGCTTATCCAGCAAGTCTTCAAGGCGGTACGACATCCCTACTGAATCGGAATTACGCATCACTTGGTAAGTAATAAAGCGGATGTCACAGAGTATGCGATGCAACTTACATTCTGATCTAAGAAAAGATACACATCCCGCATAAGTGTTTGACGTGGCAAATCATCTTTCAAGGGAACATTAGAAAGACCACAATCTGCAAGATCCAATAGATGTTTGATGTCCTTGTTCCAGCAACTTAAGATCATGTTCCTGGAGCGAATACAGAAATTGCCAATGAAACTCATGGTACAAGGTAAATCACACAAAGCATGGTGCAAATAAGCTACCATCATAGAAAGAAACTAGGGAATGTAGTAAACATTAGAGGACAAGAAAAGGAATTAAACATACCTGCACTCCAGGTAGTCCTGAAGGCCACCCTTGCGTTTTAGCACGTCCTTGAACTTTATCTTTTCAATTGGAGAAACCGCCTCCGCCATCAGGCCAGCACTTACTGCAGCAACACCTCCATTCTCGACAACTTCCAATGCTTTGATTTTATCTTTTGATTTGACGGACTTATCTGCAA
Source organism: Avena insularis (assembly GCA_023614405.1). NCBI lineage: Eukaryota > Viridiplantae > Streptophyta > Magnoliopsida > Poales > Poaceae > Avena > Avena insularis. Next base: position 394,596,256 of record CM042695.1, read on the forward strand.
ATCCAGCTGAGGGATTCGAGAATAGCCCCTGCTCTTGCATTAGAGTCTCCCAATCAACATCCCCCTCATACGCCATGTCACCATGTTTACGTTTTTTAGCACATCGTGTTGCACGTTTCACCTTTGATGCATTCTGCATGCCCTCAAAATCGGATGGTGCTGCCACATCAACAATATCTATTTCTTTTGCAGATGCTGCCATGTTACGAGAGGGAAGTGAATTCTTGGCGACACGGGACCCACGAACTGCAAAAGCAGCTGGCTGATCTAGGTTTTCTTCTGTTAGCACAGCTGCATTTGGTTTGATATTACCATATTTAAGGTCGCCTGTACAACCTGCCTTTTTGGCCAGAGTGGAATTAGACTGTGCAGTGGTAGATCTTGCCAAAAGAATTTTATTTTTGCGTCGCTGCTTCGACGACACGTCACTTTCTACTATCTCAACTGGTTCATCACTAGTAACAGCCGAAGGCAACTCCTTTCGTCTAACAGGTTTTTTGGGGCCTTCTTTTGGTTTTGGACCAGTTTTCCTTTTGATGGTTGGTACCAGTGACTTATCTTGAGAACAATCAGCATCAGCATTTCTATCCTCTGCTAATGTTTCGGAACATGTCTGTGCATCAGAAATACCATCAGCAGATGCATTTGCTGCACTGTGAGGTGCTATTTCAGCATGTGCTCCTGCTGAGCAAGGATTTAAGCCCAGGAAATTACTAGCCTTAGCTGAAACTTCAACGTGATGACTTGCTCCATCAGAAGAGTTCCTAGATCCGTCCTCCACTACTCTACTTGTTTCCACATCTTGTAAAAGTGTTTCTCCCAATGATACGCAACACAAGCCATCATCCGCAGCCGGCTCTTCTTTCTGGACAGACTTCCTTTCCAGATCAGGTGATGACTCAGAAGCTAACTCTCCGAAAGCTTGATTAGCGCCAACCCTAGAGCGCCTATCAGAATGACTAGCCTTTGGCTTCGCCTTTGACCTCCTGAGCAGTCGATCACTGACCATTGCGCTTGCAGAATTTTCCGCAGCGATCCTCATTTCTTCCTTGGTGCGACGCCTTCGCCTTTTCTTTCCCACGGCAGGCGTATCCGAAGCCAGACCAGATCTGCTGTCGAGAGCTTCCTCAAGATGTGAATCAGCAACTTCAACACCTTCTTCTTCCTTCTTATGTGAATCAGAAACTTCAACACCTTCTTCTTCTTCCTTATTAGAGACTTGCTGCCGGGATTTCCGACCAGGTTTCCTAAAGAGCACAGACAGGGAGTCCTCTAACCCTAAATCACCCGAACCTTTCAAGCCATCCTCCCCTGGAACCACATTCACACCCTCCAGATTGCTGTCCTCGTCGGCGACACCCTCGCCCATATCATCATCACCGCCGTGCAGATCTTCCTGGCGGGCGGCCAGCACCTCGCCGCCCTCAGCACCTTCTCCTGCCACCGCCGCGACGCCATCGCCCTCCTCCTTGCCCTTCTTCTGCCTCTTCAACTTCTTCCTTATATTAGCCAAGGTGTCTTCCATCTGACCTGACGCCCACCCGCCACGCCCCCGCCCGCCTGCGCGCCAGCTAGGGTTTGGGCTTCCAGGACAGGGTGGGGCAGGGGAGGATCCCAGGGAGAAAGGATGTCGACGGGCTGGAGCTCACCTGCGCCGGCGTCCGGAGAAGAGGGAGGCGGGGGGCGGGCGGATCTCGCGGACGGGGTAGGCGAGCTCGCCGCGCCGGGGAGGGCCGCCGGCGAAACGAGGTGGTGGTGGTGGCGTTTTGGGTTTTATGGCACGACGGTGTATAGTGAATTGTTTATCTGAAAAAAATAGGCTTTGCTGAAATAGCAGCGCTATATAGCGACGGCACGGCTATGATCTATTTGCAACCCCCTTCCTGTTTTGCAAGAAGTGATCACGGCCGTCCAAACCCCACACTAATGGCTGGATTAGACCTATCATCCTTCTTCGTCTTCTTCCCGACGACAAAGGGGTGAAGCCATGAAGTCCTCCAGCTAGGAGATGGAGGAGGGGTGAAGGTTGGATGGTGCCTAGCCCTAGAGTCATGTGCTTGTTAGAGTTGTCGGCGAGGGAGATGATTTTGGTCCTACCTCTCCTGTGTCATATTCGAAATGTTCCGATGTTGTGGGGCCTCCATGCATCCCTCGCTTTAAAGGCGGGAAAGACGGTTTATATGTATAACCGTCAAACTACAAGACTCCTCATATCCTTTACCGCCAAATTACAAACATATTGATTTATAGTATTCTAATCAATAAGCTTAATTAATAATTATAAGCTATATTTAACTAGCTCGTAATGGAAAATTAAGCCAAACTTTAAGTGGACATCCTCGGTAAAAAAGGATATCTGACATACCTATAGAACACGCAAGTCCCCCATTTGGTCCAACCTGGCATGTTTCCTCCATTTGTGGGGTTGAATGTCGAGGCTCACTCTCTCCGTAGACATGTACGGGGGAATGAAAATACTGCCATGGAGAAATTCACGAGTATTTTATGACATAATCATGTACAATTTATTATACTTTCATATAGAACTTTGTTATTCTTACCCCGGTCAGGGATTAAGTGACCTTATGTGAGAGTGTAAAAGAATGTCACCTTATGTGATGGCATACACACATATTAAGCACGTATGTGTTCGTTTTCTAGTTGTCCTTCGGAATTTTGTGTTGGTTTTTTGTAGTTAGGGATACATAATGTATGAATGTGTTTTATAACTCGCCTGTGAAGTTTTTGATTCATAATGTATGTATGAGTTCTTTTCACGAGATAACCACACATTACATTCTTTGTGATGGAGTAAAGCCTACAAAAGCTAACTCCTCATTCAAACGTGCTAGAGCAAAAATTGGCCATGTCGTGTGGCTCATTGAAGTTTAGGGACCCCCCCCCCTCTTATGTCTCCCTCATCAAACATAACATTATGGTCACAATGACAGAAGTATGTGTTGGAATTATGCCCTAGAGGCAATAATAAAGATGTTATTATTATAATTCTTGTTCATGATAAAGTTTATATTCCATGCTAGAATTGTATTAAGCGGAAACTTTAATACTTGTGTGGTTTGTGAACAACACCGTGTCCCTAGTACGCCTCTATGGACTAGCTCATTGATCAATGATGGTTAAGGTTTCCTAACCATAGATATGAGTTGTCAATTGATAATGAGATCATATCATTGGAGAATGATATGGTGGATAGACCCAAACTAAGCGAAGCAATTAGATCGTGTCATTGTGTTCATCTTTGCGAAGCTTTTCCTATGTCAAATATTGTATTCCTTAGACCATGAGATAATACAACTCCCTGGTATCGGAAGAAAGCTTTGAGGTCATCAAACGTTATCCTATGAGAGGGTGATCATAAAGGTGTCTCTCAGGTGATCGGAAAGTACCTGTTGGGTTGTATATATTGAGATGGGATCTGTCCCTCCCAAGTCGGAGAGATATACTTTGGGCCCACTCGGTAATCGATATCAACATCGCTTGCAAGCATGTGGTTAAGGAGTTAATCACAAAGTGATATCGGATTACGGAACGAGTAAAGTACTTCGTGAACGAGATTGAACTAGGTATGACTTTGCAGACGATCGAATCTGGCAAGTAAAATATCGCGAGAAGGGAATATATATATGGGATTGATTGAATCCTGGCATCGTGGTTCATCCGATATGATCATCGGCGAATGTGGAGTCAATATGGGTTTCGCACCCGCTGTTGATTATTGATAGAAGATCATGTCTGCATATTCTCGAACCCGCAGGGTCACACACTTAACGTGTCTCGACGCTAGGATAGATTGGATAATTGGTTTATGAGTTTTTGTTCGGAGTATCGGATGGGATCCGGGATATAACGAGAGGTTCCGAAATGGTACGGAGAATAAGATTCATATAAGGCAGTGCAGTTTTTGGAGTTCGGAATTGTTCCGGGTTAATCGGTATTGTACCGGAAGCTTCTAGAACCTTCCGGAAGGGGGCCAACGTGGTCCCACCTTCCGGGAGGGGGCATGGGCCTATGAGGGAGTGTCCTGGCCGCATTGGGCCAGGGGCACAAGGCCCCATAGGGCCCAACCGATTCTAGATAGATTTAACTCGTTTAAATCTAGGGATAGAATTTCTAGATAAGGGGAGAGTTTAAATCGTTTAAACTGGAGATAGGCTTGGAGTAGGGGCTAGGGCTGGCCGCCGCCACCCCCTCTATATATAGAGGGCTGGTGCGCCCCCTCCCCCCTACACACACCTCCCTCCAAGCCCTAGTAGCCCTGCTGTCTTCCTCTCTCCCTCCCGATCGCTTGTGGCGAAGCCTCACGTAAATTCTCCACCATATACACCGCCGTCGTGCTGTAGATCCAATCTATCTCTCCACCATACTTGCTGGTCTGAGGAAGGAGGAGACGTCGAGGTGCCGCACGTGTGCATCTCACGGAGGCACCGCCACTTGTGGTGCTAGATCGGATCGGATCGCGAGGAGGAGAAGCGAGTACGACTACATCACCCACGTTCCGTAACGCTCACCGTCGGTAATCTTCAAGGGTATGAATATCTAATCCAATCTCTCTCGTTGTTTGCATCTCCTATATTAGATCTTGGCTTTCCTCTCGCTCAGAGAAAATTTTGATTTACTATGCCGCGAATCCTTCTGGTATCGAGCTAGATCTATACGTAGATGTGTTTCACGAGTAGAACGCAACATGGTTGTTGCGGACGTTGATGTTTTCTGTTGCAAGTCTATTGTTTGTGTTCTTCTTATGGCACGGGATAGTGAGATTGAAGCGGTCCAGGCCAACCTTACGCGACGTCGTTCGCGAGACCGGCTCCGCACTTGACGTGTGGCTTGTACCACACATGCGGCTGGTGGATGTCAGTTTATCTCACTATAGTTATCATGGGATTAACACCGGAGTTTGGCAACCATAATATCACCGTTGTGGCTTTCCGTAGGTAAGAATCGTTCTTAGCATCTACTCCCATAAGCCACGTAAAACATGCAACAACAAAGTAGAGGCGTCTAACTTGTTTTTGCAGGAGTGTTTTCGTGATATGGTATGGCCCAAGATGTGATGTGTATAATGTATGCGATGATCATGTTTTGTAATGTTTCACGACTTGCATGTCGATGAGTACACAACCGGCAGGAGCCATATGGTTGTCTTTATAATTGTGTATGACCTGCGAGTCAACTTCTTATACGCCATGTAATAGCTTTACTTTATCGCTAAGTAGTTAGCAATAGTTGTAGTTGATATTCGTGGTGGAGGCAATCATGGTGGAGGGATGGAGATCATGCCGGCACGCACAAGATGGAGATCATTGCGCGAAGATTGGCTATACCATGTCACATAAAGTTATATGCATGTGATGTTTATCCTTTTATGTATCTTATTATGCTTAGATCGCGACGATAGCATTATAAGATGATTCCTCACTTAAAGATCAAGATAAAACTGTGTTCTCCCCAAGTATGCACCGTTGCGAAAGTTCGTCGTGTCCAAGCATCACGTGATGATCGGGTGCTATAGACTCTACGCTCACATACAACGGGTGCAAGCCAGTTTTGCACACGCGGAAATACTTGGGTCTAGCTTGACGAGCCTAGCATGTACAGACATGGCCTCGGAACACAAGAACCGAAAGGTTAAGCATGAGTCATATGAATGATATGATCGACACTTCGTTGTCCACCATTGAAACCACATCTCTTCTCGTGAAGATCGGATTAGGTGTGGTGAATTTGGATCATGTTCACTAAACAACTTGAGGGATGTTGAATTTAGTGGGAGTTCATCTAGTAATTTGATTAAGTTGAACTATTTATCATGAACATAGTCTAAATTGTACTTGCAAATACTGTAGATCCAATGGCCAAGTCCAACTTCAACTTTAACGTTTTTGCTGAGAAAGAAAAGCTTAAGAACAATGGGTCTAACTTCACCAATTGGTTCCGCAATTTGAGAATCATTCTCTCTCAAGGCCAAAAGGACTATGTCCTTGAGAATGCATTAGGTGACGCCTCTATCGCCATCGCGCCGGGCTGATGAGAAAGCTGTCTATCACAAGCAAAGATGATTATGGTGTGATTAAGAGCACCATGTTGTTTGCTATGGAATCGGACCTTCAAAATCGTTTTGAAGACTATCCCGCCCTTTGAGATTCTCGAGGAGCCGAAAACCATGTTTTAGACTCAGGCCCGCTCGAGAGATATGAGATCTCCGAGAAGTTCTTTAATCGCAAGATGGAGGAAGGGAGTTCCGTTAGTGAGCACGCCATTAAGATGTCGGGCTACACTCAACGCCTTGAGCAACGGATCGCAAGATTCCAGAGGAGCTCAAGATTGTGGTTCTCGCAATCACTCCTCCCAGCTACAAAAGTTTTGTAGTGACTCATAATCAGATTGGTTCCATCGATCACCGAGCTCTTCGCAAAGCTGAAGGCTGCGGAGGTGGACATCAAAAAGGATAATCATGTGTTGATGGTCAACAAGCCCTCCTTTAAGAAAGGTAAAGGTGCAAAGAAGCCCTTCAAGAAAGGAGGCGGCAAACGCGTTGCCCCTGCTGAGAAGAAGCTCAAGTCTGTACCTAAGCCGTTAATCGAGTGCTTCTATTGCAAGGACAAGGGTCATGAAGGCATCGTCCAAGTACTTAGCGGACAAGAAGGCTGGCACCATTAAAGGTATATTTGATATACATGTTATTGATGTTTACCTTACTAGCGCTTGTTGTAGTGCTCGGGTATATGATAATCGGTTCGCTTGCTAATATTTGTAACTCAAACAGAGCTACGGAATAGACAATGGCTAGCAAGGGATGAGGTGACGATGCGCGTTGGCAATGGATCAAAAGTTGATGTGATGGCCGTCGGCACGCTCTCCTTAGTTTTACCTTCGGGATTAGTTTTAAACCTTAATAAATATTATTACGTGCCTGCGTTGAGCATGAACATCATATCTGGATCGTGTTTATTGCAACACGGTTATTCATTTAAATCGGAGAATAATGGTTGTTCTATTTATATGAATAACATCTTTTATGGTCATGCACCTGTTGTGAATGGTTTATTTCTTCTGAATCTCGAAAGCGATGAAACGCACATCCAAAACATTGAGGCTAAGAGATGCAAAGTAGATAGTGATAATCCAACTTATTTGTGGCACTGCCGTCTAGGTCATATTGGTGTAAAACGCATGAAGAAACTCTATTCTGATGGACTTTTGGAGTCTCTTGATTTTGAATCATTTGACACGTGCGAGCCGTGCCTCATGGGCAAGATGATCAAAACCCCGTTCTCCGGAATAATGGAGCGAGCAACGGACTTATTGGAAATCATACATACCGATGTATGCGGACCAATTAGTGTTTCGACTCGCGGTGGATATCGCTATTTTCTCACTTTTACTGATGACTTAAGTAGATATGGGTATATCTATTTAATGAAACATAAATCTGAAATGTTTGAAAAGTTCAAAAAACTTCAGAACAAAGTGGAAAACCATCGTAACAGGAAAATTAAATTTCTACGATCCGACCGTGGTGGTGAATATTTGAGTTATGATTTTCTCACGCATCTCAAAGCAAGCGGAATCGTTTCGCAACTCACGCCACCCGGAACACCACAGCGCAATGGTGTGTCTGAACGCCGGAATCGAACCCTATTAGATATGGTCCGATCGATGATGTCTCTTACTGATTTGCCGTTATCATTTTGGGGTTATGCATTAGAAACCGCTGCATTCACTTTAAATAGGGCTCCATCTAAATCCGTTGAGACGACACCGTATGAACTGTGGTTTGGTGCTAAACCTAAGTTGTCGTTTCTTAAAGTTTGGGGATGCGAAGCTTACGTCAAGAAGTTGATGCCGGACAAGCTCGAACCCAAAGCGGAGAAATGCGTCTTCATAGGATACCCTAAGGAAACTATTGGGTATACCTTCTATCACGTAACCAAGGCAAAGTGTTTGTCGTGAAGAACGGTTCCTTTCTTGAGAAGGAGTTTCTCTCGAAAGAAGTGAGTGGGAGGAAAGTAGAGCTAGACGAGGTTATTGAACCTTCTCTTGAATTGGAGAGTAGCGCAGACCTGAAATTGTTCCAAAGGTCACCGCACCAACAATAGAGGAAGCTAATGACAAGGATCATGAAGCTCGGACGATGTGCCATCGAACGTCGCAGTCGACAAGGTCGCGTGCCCCTCCGAGTGGTACGGCAACCTGCCTTATTTGTCTTGTTAGTAGAAGACAGTGAACCTACGAACTATGAGGAAGCGATGATGAGCCCAGACTCTGAGAAATGGCTAGAAGCCATGAAATCCGAATTGGGATCCATGAGCGAAAACCAAGTATGGACTTTGGTGGACCCTCCTAGCGACCGAAAGGCCGTTGAGTGGAAATGGATCTTCAAAAGGAAAACGGACGCGGATGGTAATGTTACCGTCTATAAAGCACGGCTTGTTGCGAAAGGTTTTCGACAAGTTCAAGGTGTTGACTACGATGAGACTTTCTCTCCCGTAGCGATGTTTAAGTCCATTCGGATTTTATTAGCAATTGCTGCGTTTCATGATTATGAAATATGGCAAATGGATGTCAAGACTGCTTTCCTCAATGGCAACATTGATGAAGAGTTGTATATGATGCAACCCGAAGGTTTTGTCGATCCTAAGGATGCTAATAAAGTATGCAAACTTCAGCGTTCTATTTATGGACTGAAGCAAGCATCTCGGAGTTGGAACCTTCGTTTTGATCAAGTGATCAAGAGCTTTGGATTTGTTCCAAATTGCTACGAAGCTTGCATCTACAAGAAAGTGAGTGGGAGCTCGGTGACGTTTCTGGTACTATATGTGGATGACATATTGATTATTGGAAATGACATCAACATGCTTAACGATGTGAAGAGTTATTTGAACAAGTATTTTTCAATGAAAGACCTAGGTGAAGCTGCTTATATATTGGCCATCAAAATCTATAGAGATAGACAAAGACGCCTGATAGCTTTAAGCCAGAGTACATACCTAGACAAAGTTCTGAAAAGATTCAGAATGGATAAGGCATTGAAAGGTTCAGTGCCTATGTTGTCAGGTAAGATATTGAGCAAGGCTCAGTGTCCAGCTACGGTAAATGATAGGGAAGCTATGAGCAAAGTGCCTTATGCCGCGGCCATAGGTTCCATCATGTATGCCATGCTGTGTACTAGACCGGATGTGTCCAATGCTCTTAGTTTGACGAGCAGATATCAAAGTGATCCAGGAGTGGAACAATGGACAGCCGTGAAGAACATCCTAAGGTACCTAAATAGGACTAAAGAAATGTTCTTAGTCTATGGGGGTGATGAACAACTCATCGTAAAAGGTTACGTCGATGCTAGTTTCGACACCGACAAGGATGATTGTAAATCTCAGACAGGATACGTGTATATTTTGAATGGAGGAGTCAGAGTGGAGAAGTCGCAAGCAAAGCGTGATCGCGGGATCTACAGAGAAGCGGAATACATGGCTGCCGCAGAGCGCCAAGTGAAGGAGTTTGGATCGAAACTTCATCATCGAGCTTGGCGTGGTTCCAAGTGCATTGGACCCATTGGAGATATTGTGTGACAACAGGCGCCATAGCACTCGCTAAGGAACCAAGATATCATCCAAAGACCAAGCATATCAACTGCAAGTTTCATATAATCCGAGATTATATAGCGAGATGGAGATCAAGATCAGCAAAGTACATACAGATCCGAATGTCGCAGATCCATTGACTAAACCTCTTCCACGTGTAAAATATGATCAAAGACCTCAATGCCATGGGTGTGAGATTGTTGCCAAATGTAAACTAGATTATTGACTCTAGTGCAAGTGGGAGACTATTGGAATTATGCCCTAGAGGCAATAATAAAGATGTTATTATTATAATTCTTGTTCATGATAAAGTTTATATTCCATGCTAGAATTGTATTAAGCGGAAACTTTAATACTTGTGTGGTTTGTGAACAACACCGTGTCCCTAGTACGCCTCTATGGACTAGCTCATTGATCAATGATGGTTAAGGTTTCCTAACCATAGACATGAGTTGTCAATTGATAATGAGATCATATCATTGGAGAATGATATGGTGGATAGACCCAAACTAAGCGAAGCAATTAGATCGTGTCATTGTGTTCATCTTTGCGAAGCTTTTCCTATGTCAAATATTGTATTCCTTAGACCATGAGATAATACAACTCCCTGGTATCGGAAGAAAGCTTTGAGGTCATCAAACGTCATCCTATGAGAGGGTGATCATAAAGGTGTCTCTCAGGTGATCGGAAAGTACCTGTTGGGTTGTATGTATTGAGATGGGATTTGTCCCTCCCAAGTCGGAGAGATATACTTTGGGCCCACTCGTGTCGATATCAACACCGCTTGCAAGCATGTGGTTAAGGAGTTAATCACAAAGTGATATCGGATTACGGAACAGTAAAGTACTTGCCGTGAACGAGATTGAACTAGGTATGACATGCAAACGATCGAATCTCGGGCAAGTAAAATATCGCGAGACGAAGGAATATATATATGGGATTGATTGAATCCTGGCATCGTGGTTCATCCGATATGATCATCGATGAATGTGTGGGAGTCAATATGGGTTTCCGGACCCACTGTTGATTATTGATAGAAGATCATGTGCGCATATTCTCGAACCCGAGGTCACACACTTAACGTGTCTTCGACGCTAGGATAGATTGGATAATTGGTTTATGAGTTTTTATTCGAGTCTCGGATGGGATCCGGGATATCACGAGAGGTTCGGAATGGTCCGAGAATAAGATTCATATAAAAGGTGCAGTTTTGGAGTTGAATTGTTCCGGTTAATCGGTATTGTACCGAAGCTTCTAGAACCTTCGGAAGGGGGCCAACGTGGTCCCACCTTCGGGGGGGGCATGGGCCTATGAGGGAGTGTCCTGGCGCATTGGGCCAGGGCACAAGCCCCATAGGGCCCAGCCGATTCTAGATAGATTTAACTCGTTTAAATCTAGGATAGAATTTCTAGATAAGGAGAGTTTAAATCGTTTAAACTGGAGATAGGCTTGGAGGAGGGCTAGGCTGGCGCCGCCACCCTCTATATATAGAGGGCTGGTGCGCCCCCCTACACACACCTCCTCCAAGCCCTAGTAGCCTGCGCCTTCCTCTCTCCCTCCCGGACTGTTTGTAGGCAAGCCTGCCGCAAATTCTCCACCATATACACCGCACCGTCGCGTTCTAGATCCAATCTATCTCTCCACCATACTTGCTGGTCCGAGGAAGGAGGAGACGTCGAGGTGCCGCACATGTGCATCTCATGGAGGCACCGCCACTTGTGGTGCTAGATCGGATCGGAACGCGAGGAGGAGAAGCGAGTACGACTACATCACCCACGTTCCGACGAACGTTCCGCTGTGCGAATCTTCAAGGGTATGAAGATCTAATCCAATCTCTCTCGTTGTTTGCATCTCCTAGATTAGATCTTGGCTTTCCCTCTGTTCGCTTCCGTAGAAAATTTTGATTTACTATGCTGCGAATCCCTTCAGTATGCACATCTTATCAAAGTTTAGTGACCTTCGATAGGTCTTCATCATCAAACATAGTATTGTGGTCCAAATAGCGGGAGGATCACAAATATGCACCTTTGTAAAGTTATAGGTAGAATGAGCCATAGAGATGGACAATGCAAGTTAGGAAGACATAATCAATCTGTTACTTTGTTGATTATATAGCACACAAATGCATGTAGATATTTGAAAAGGGATAAATGGCAGAGGTTTATTATGTACCAACTATAAGATACATGAAAAATTAGTAGGGAGGGGAGGGGTAGTCAGGGGTGGATATATTGTAAATTTACAAAGAAGAACTAAAACCAACAACCAAAAGTTGAGCCATAGTTGGACAGATGGATACAAAATCGTGTTTTCTTTATAAACTTTCCAACCACAACATGAATCCAAACAGTTGTCTCTACTACACCTTTTTCGAGACCCTCCGTTGTAAATGCTATATCAACTACTGAAAGAAAGACAGACATCTGCTAGCAATTTATACGGAACAAGCTGTATGTCGAGCGTGGAACCAGTCTCACGTACGGATACACGTAAGGTTGGTGTAAGCCGCTTCCTCAAACAATTCTGCGATGTAAACAAGTACACGTTAAAGGGTAACAACTAGAGGATCAATGCCCGCACAAGGCTGTACAGCATTACTACGCATAGATCGGCTCTGATACCACTGTTGGGATTCCGGTGTAGAAAACAAAAAAAATCTGCGTTGGAACACCCTAATTGCCCAAGATCTATCTAGGAATAATGTCGTAACGGCCGAGGTTTCGGATACATACCCTTGTAGTCCGAAAGCGATTAACGTTCTGAGGGGGACGTGGTTGATGTAGTCGTCCTCGTAGCCGACCTCAAGGTCGTGAAGCTCCTCGCAAGTCACCCTTGCTCCATCATCATGCAGCAGTCTGGCTCACGACATCCAAGGTGCCCCAAGTGTGGCCCCTCATGGTTTCATACACATATGATGTACGATGATGACCCCTGGCTCCTCGATCCCTGCCAGGAGTGCAGAAATAGATCTCCGGCTTGGAATCTCCGCAGCGCAACGACGTGCTGCTAGCGCGTCATCTCTTGTGTGAGTAGTCCTATCATGGGACCATACTAGCGCAAGAAGACAACTAGAGAGAGAGAGAGAGGAGAGGGAGGGAGGAGGCGCATAGAGGAGGAAGGAGAGATCCCAACTCGTGGCCTTCGTGTATCATCCTCCAAAGGGGAGGGCTCTTTATATAGGGGATGGGGGCAGGCTTGCCCCTCCCCCAAGGAACCTAGCGGCAGCCAAGGGAAGGAGGGAGCAGCCCTAGGCGCCCCAAGCCCTAACCCTAGGGTTTCCCTAGGCACATGGGCCCTTAGGGCCCATCTAGGAGGCCTTCCCCCTTGAGGTTTCCCTCATGTGCCCTTTTTCCCTAGAAAGTTTGGCCCATCAGTGGAATACCCTTTCAAATTAGATTTTAATATTATATTTAATATTAATTAATATATAAATACATGTTACAAAATCCGATTTGACCGAAACACCTTTCGGTTCCCTTTCGATTTTCTCCAAACGTCTACGGAACTTTCCGGAACGATTCCAGTTCTCTCACGGAACTTTTCTAGACTCCTTTTCTTTCTCCGAACAATTTCGGATCTCTCTCCGAGGAACAATTATGACTTTCTCTTTCTCTACTATGATTCCAACTTACAGAGGATCTCTAGCTCATCGTACCCTTAAGTGTATTTCCCCACGACTCAGTAATAACACATACATGATCTCCATCAATGATCAATAGCGGGGCCGGGATGCCCATATTGATCCCTGTACATTCCACGATGACAATGTCGTTTAAAACCTAAACGTTGAATCTTATTCCTTTTGTCTCTACGATACTTGTATTATACGAGGCTTGATCAGCGACATCTCCATGTCGGGTTCAACCTCATTACCGACAATAGCTTATTTATTTGATCCAATAAGTGATATCTCCGTGACCTAGTCACACGCTGCGCAGCTTATGTATATAACTCATTCGGGTGGGCCTAGAGTATCTTCCATCACGCGGATGGACAAATCTCACTCTTGACGCATATGCCTCTACCTCTCCCTCCGAATACCTAAACACATCGTTATGATCACCGTTCCACCGAGTGACGTTAGATGCTATTAAAGTATTCTCGGGTAACATTGATTAAACATGGTCTCATGGTCTAAGTAACAAGTCACTACGTTTTATAATCATCGTAATCTGAACTTCGTGACATGATCATGTTATGATGCTTAGATAGGGTATGTTCGCCATCTCATTCTCCAATGAGATGACTCCATTATCAATTGGGGCCAAGGCATCAACATGATCGGAAAACCTTGATCATCCGTTGACCAATGAACCAATGACTTGAGTTTCACTGGAAACTCCTGGGTGTTTATATATCACACGTGCATTGACGTTTCCAATCAATACCGTTATAGCATGATAAAAAATTTAATCATAAACTTTATGAAATATGATAATAATCCGTATTATTATTTGTCTCTAGGGTATATTTCCTTCACCTTTCCTCCTCCTGAACAACTTTAGGGGTTAGCTTAGGAAGAGTCTCTAAAGCAGTAAATTTAAATTTTGAAAATTTTACATGCTCTAATTTTTGAATTGGACAAAACAATTAACATGAAAAATGTGCAATTTTTAATTATTGATCTAGCAGTGAAAACCTCATTCCATTCTAATCTTTGAAACTCTAAAATTACACATTTCAATTTTTAGTAACTTTTTGCCTAATCAAAATTTGCGTAAAATTAAGATTCCCTCTGTTTCTAGAGCATGAAATCCCTCTCTACTTCAACATTGAGATAAACTAACAATGAGAGATGAAAGGATGAAATGCTAACCTTTTAAAACCATAGATTTAGGGGTTGTCACCAAATCTTGAAAAATCTTGGAGAAAAAATGGGTACGAACTCGACTTGCTTGGAGGAAAAATGGCCATAGACTCAATCACGGACTAAGCCGAATTATATAGAGACCAGATAGTCCCGGTTGGTATTATGAACCAGGACTAGTGATTTACCTCTAGTCCCGGACCGTGATACCAACCGAGACTACAGGGTCCCGTACGTGTGGTTGGCTGGCACGAGCCCTCTAGTTCCGGGCCGTAACACGAATCGGGACTAGAGGTCTGGCACGACCCAGAACTAGGGCTTTTTCGGGCTCCTAGTTGTTGGAGTCGGGACAAACCGGGACTAGTGCCCGGCCCATAACAAAGAGATAATTCCTTATTTGACACTACTTGAAAATATGATTCCCTATTTGACACTCGAAAAGTTTTTCTTCTTTATTTGACATCTGGTCTAATTTTTTTTGCCTTATATAACACTTTAGTTCATTTGGAGCACCAATGGTGTTAGACAGAGACACAAAAAGACGTTTTTGCCCCTGGTGAAAAAAAAACCTCTACACACTAGTACATTTTCTCTCTAGAATGTGACTGCCTAGGGTGCCATCAGGATCGCTTCAGCGGCAAATTGAATCGCTCCAGACCCAGCGCTGACACAACAGAGGGAATGTGTTGCCTGCGAGTGTACAAAAGTGTACCCAGGTGTGTAATCTTGTGAAGTACTAAGTTGAACCAAGCAATGTCCAGAAAGAAACAAGAGCCATGGTACATGCGTCTAGCAATACAAATCTAGTCGCTCTAAAAAAAGCAATCCAAATCTAGTTGAGCGATTTTTGTGTTTACACGTTACACAAAGCGTATTAATTGGAAAGTATTCAACACGCTAGGCCTGATAGATCGGGCCAATTCCAACACAAGCCGGTACACAACCTGGTAGGAGGTGGATCGGACCAGCAACTATACCGCGACAAGTAACTCAAAAAAAAAAAAAAAAATACAGTGACAAGTCCTGAGTGTGACCGTACGTGTCGTCCAACAAGGCGGTGCACGTCACAAGGAAGCTGTTGAGATGCTGCAGTGCACCGGTACGCTTTGGATTGGTTTTTTTTTCCTTTGAGGAAACTCCGGATTGGTTTTTCTTGGTGTTGGACACGTTAGGTCTTACGGGAGGGTATCTTGGTCCACCCATAAAAAAACTAACGGAACAGTGTAACAGAATAAACGGTGGTGTCATATAAGACAAAAAGTTTAGACCAAGTGTCAAATAAGGAAGAAAAACTTTTTAAGTGTCAAATAGGGAATTATATTTCTAAAGAGTGTCAAATAAGGAATTCTCTCTATAACAAACTAGGACTATAGCTAGAGTCTGCTCCGAAACGAAGCCTTGTTTTCTACTAGTGATTGTATGTCGGAAAAAAATGTAACTGTTGTACTCCTAATTGGAACGTGCTTTTCAGAGTTGCTGAAAAAAATATAACGTGTTGGTCCACCACGTTGTAATCAGTTGTCACATAAATCTCATGATTATGATTTAAAGTTATATATATATTTTTTAATCTAATGGTTAAAAAAGTTCTAGTAATAGGAATTAATCGTGGTATCTCCAAACAACTCCTTATATTGGCTTTATATATTTCCTCCGACCCATATTAGTTGACTTGGATTTGTTAAAATTTAGATAAACCTATATACTAAATAGTGTCTGGATTCATCCAAATCTAAACAAATTTGAGTCAACTAATATGGATCGGAGAAAGTAGTATATATAATTTTTCTACCTCTCAAAATATATATGTCTCAAATTTTTGAGATGTAGGGAAGTAGATAGATGGATTTGACGCAAATGGCAAACCTTAAACTCGCTTTATGGATCGATTTGGTTTTATCTGCTTATATATAAAGTGGACGGAAGCCCAGCTTCTATCGGTAGCAGATTATGGCCTCGTCATGAGATAAGTCTGGCCTGCTCTTGCCCTTGGGCTAAAATCAACCTGCCGTAGGTGGTCGGCATCTCCTATCACAAGCCCACCGGGCTGTTATCACCAGTTCGCAGCATAATTTTTTTCTACACTATACAAGTCCTCCTTATTAATCTTCTTTTATCGACAATCCATGTCGACCCAAACACGGGATTAAATTTTGTGTGTGTGTGGAAAGGCATAAGTCCATATAATATCTGAAACCAGCCCTTGCAAGAACATCATTAGTACAAAAAAAAATGAAACACAAATCTATGTCGGCGCCGAAGTTGTGTATGTCGGCGCCAAGTCGTAGCAGCTGGGAGGCATGCCAGAGAGGTCGGCGCCATTTGATATGACGTCGAAAGTTAAATGACGCCGACCCAGAGGTCAGATTCCGAATTAGTTTCGAAAAGGGATCAGATTCCATTAAAGTTACGAGATTTGGGCAGATTTGATAAAAAATACGAAAATGCCAGCAACCATAATCTCAAAAGATCGACATCTCGAAGAAGGTAGTACCGAGAGGGCCAAGTGGTAATCCCAACTTTAGCCAGACAGGGATGGAGGATAAATCGTTAGCTGCTTCTAGAACTATCTTCTATTTTGTATTGAGAAAAGCTGTTTTAGATGTGATGTGCAGCAGTGGCATGTACTTGAATAGTTGCCTTTTGTACACAAGCTGGAGGAGTGCCTCTAAATTAAGAAAAAGCACAAGAGGATATACAATGGCACTACGTGCTGCTAGCACACTCTAGGCAGCTTGGCTCGAGTGGAGCAGGCGCATGCGGCTCGATCGTCCGACGGCGACCTCCCACCAACTATTACTGCTTATCAACAGTGGTAGTAAACAATCATCAAATGATCATCCACCAAGGCGTACTATTTCATGTCGACAAAAAATTCAGCTCAATGAACTTTGGCTTTAAGACTTGGAAGCAGCTAGCTCGTGCTCCACCGAGAACTCCTTACATCTTGGCCGACTGACGTCACCCATGTTTTTTTTTTACAAAAATGAAGATTTAGTTGCACCCAGTATGCAATTGAATTTATGCGTACCATAGTGCAACTGATAATTTTTTTGTTACAACCATGGGTGCAACTATTTTTTAAAAGTGTAAGAAAGCAAGAGAGAGGAGTTGGTGTGCGACTCACGCACCGATTCAGTGTGTATTCATCTCAGTTAGTGTACAAGCTATCTCATCTAGGAATAATCTAACCAGAGGCGCCGCGCGGGGTGGAAGTTGTGCGGCGGGTGACGTCAGGTGACGCAGGAGACGAAATCATGCACAGAACGCGACGGACCGCGACGCGCCGTTTCTTCTCTCCCTTGTCGTGGTCTACGTGGCACAGAACGGCGCGCGCTCTCTCCGTGATCGTGGCCTACGTGGCACAGAAGGTGGGACCAACCGAACGTGGGACCGACCTGTCTGTGACAGCGTGATTGAATTTTGGGGGTGTGCCGTATAGAAATTTATTCAGGTCCTTTTTTGTCTGTGAGAGCGGTCTGCACAGTTGGGGAGGCGAATCCTTCGCCGCTCGTCGCTCGCTCGCTCGCTGCTCGCCGCCGGCGACCGACAGATCCGTGCAACCCTTCCGGTGGTGAGTTCATCCCGCATCCTTTTTACCAGAATCGCCCGATGTGCTCGCTTCGCGCCGCCGCGGATGCGCTCATTCCTCGCTGGCCGATGCGCTCGACAGGCTGGAGGCGCCACACGGCAGCTTCACATTACCGCGATGCGCTTTGGTACCACCGATTCGCCGCGCCGATGTGCTCTGCTACCACGGGAGGCGCCGCCGCGGATGCGCTCTGTTCCTCGCGCCGCCGATGCGCTCTGAGCCCGCGGGAGGCGCCGCGCCGGTGCGCCCTGCTACCACCGCGCGCGATGCGCTTTGCTACCACCGATTCGCCGCGCCGATGCGCTCTACTACCACGGGAGGCGCCGCCGCCGATGTTCGTAGTTGGGTGGCGTTTTTGTGACATGTGGGGAAGGGGGTAGCTCGTCGTTGTGTTTCCGCCGCTCTCCCTGACTAATCCCCCTCTCCCTCACCAATCTCCTCCCCCTCTCCATAACTACCAGTATATGGTTGGGGTGACGGTTTTTGTTAGTTTGCTAGTTTTTGAGTGGATGGTTCTGGTTTTGATGTGACGGATTTTGCTAGTTTGCTAGTTTTTGAGAGGATGGTTCTGGTTGTGATCTGTAATATTGCATTTTAGATGGTCGATTTGTGTGGGTGGTTCTTCATTTTTGTTTCCGATTAGTTTTTGAGTGCTAGGTTTTCATTTTGTTTTGGTGGGTGCAAGTAGTATGCAAGAGATACATCATTTAGTTTTGATTGCAGGAAACAACATCATTTAGTTCTTGTGTTTTGAATGGATCAAAAGTGTAAAGTGCAAGTGTAAATGGGTAAGCCAAGTGGTAGAGGGGATTCAATTCATATGCAATAGCCATAAGGAGTTTTTTGGGGGTTGAAATTAGTGTGTAGGTAGCAAGTGGTTGAGGATTTGTGTGGTTGTTTTTTATCAAGTATGAATTATTTCTATTTTTTCATCAAGTATGAATAATCTGGTAGTCATTTTTAAAATAAAATGGTAGTTATGTTGTATAAAATCTAGTAGTTTTATAAGGAAAGCTATGTTGAATAAGATCCTAGTTGTTCATATATAATCTGGTAGTCCTTCAACGATAAACTGGTAGTTGTATACACATATTCTGGTAGTTGTTTTATAAGCTCCTAGTTGTTTTATATATAATCCGGTAGTTAATTAAAATTAATCTGGTAGTTGTGTGTATTTAATCTGGTAGTTCTTTTTGTCTATAATCTGGTAATAATGTGTTTTGTAAGTAACCTGATTTTGGATGTCATTCTTTTTAGTTAGTAGAGATTTGTATTTAATATGGTAGTTCAACTATGATGAATTTGTTAGGCTCTCCTACATAATCTGGTAGTTATACAATCTCAAAGTTTTTTGTATATAATCTGGTAGCTTTTTTTTTCTAGATAACCTGGATGGTATGGCTCGGAGAAAGGAAAAACAAAGGGATGCTATGATTGCTCGGCATGGAAAAGTTGCAAGAAAGAAGCGTATTGTAAGTTGGATGTGTTGTAATATTAATTTATTTTCTAAAGCTATTTTTTATTATATTGGTATCTGCATTTAGTATAGGAAAAATTTACTAAGATGCACGGCATGTAATACTATGTCATTTTTTATCTTGAAAACCTGGTAACTATGGCAAATTAACATGATAGTTGTGTACTAAATTAGCTTGGTAGTTGCATTTGAAAATCTGGTAATTGATCTTAAATTAGCCTGGTAGTTATGTGAAAGTAATCTGATAGCTGCATTTAAAAATTATGGTAGCTATGTCAAAGTAATCTGATAGCTGCATTTAAATAACCTTTTTTCTTTTGTTGATAGGTTTTCGCTGGAGAAAAGAACATGGCCTCGCCGGCACCTATCTTAAAGTTGTACACGAGTTTAACTGACGATCAACGCAATGCCATAGTATCCATGGGGCATGGTAGTTTCCTTGATATCAGGTATGAGCAGTTGCACAATCCTGTCATTTACTGGTTTGCACAATGTTACGATCCGGCTAGGCGATCTTTTGTAATCCCTCGCCGTGGAGTGATCCCTTTGATAGAGGAGTCTGTCCATGATATGATTGAGCTGCCATGTGGACAGTTGGCTGTCAAATACTATGTAGATTATGATTTGGAAGCTGAGATTGCAGCAAGGCTTTTTCCTGGTGAAAGTAGTAGGCCAAAAGTTTCTGAAATTGGCAAGAAGATAGCTGAGTACAAGGAGGCAGATGAAACATTTAGAGAGCTTTGGATGTTGTTCATTACATCGACAGTTGTTGCTCCTACTACTGATACTAGAATGAGTAACAAATGTTATCCAATGCTGGTACGTCACAATTTGTTACATTTTTTACAGCTCCATTTAAATTCCTTTTGAGTTTTATAGATCTCTATATACATGTTCCTATTTTTTTAATCTTGTGATCTAATGTTTTTATTTAGGGAGATGTAGGGCAAGCTCAAGAAATGAATATGTGCAAGTTTATTACTGATGAACTACACAAGCACCTATCCAACAAAAAATACACAAAAGGGTGTTTGTTGTATTGCATGGTGAGAGTTTCTATTCATATACAGCAGCCTTTTTTACTTTTTACCTGGCATCCTATAGTAATTTTTATGGTAGTCATGTGTTTTTTTCCTGGCAGCCAAGGCAATTTTATCTGGTAGCCTCATAGCTTGTTACTTATTTACCTGGCATCCTACTGTAATTTTGTGGCAGGCATATGTTTTTTGTGGTAGTCAAGTCAATTTTATCTGGTAGCCAGATAGCCGTATCACTTTTTTACTTGGCATCATAGTGTAATTTTTTTGTGGCAGCCATGTTTTTATTTGTTTAAGGCAAGCCAATTTTTATCTGGTAGCCACATAACGTTATGATTTTTTTTGTCAAATTTGCAGTTGCGATACTTTTCTGCTATCGATACCGATGATATGGATCTTGGGTTTGAGCATTCACATTTTACTATTAATTGATGGACTAAAGATGCAATCGATGTACTTGGTGAAATGGATGCGCAGGAGTTTGATTCAACTGTTTTTGGATGCATGAAGGTTAGGAATTCTTGTGTTTTGCCTTTTCTTTGTTCCTTTTTTGTGCCTCTTTTACATGTTTCTGTTTTTTTATTTGTTTATGTAACATCACCGCCTCCACATTTTTTTGCAGCTAAGGGACGAATTCAAAGATGATTTTGCTAGGGAAATAGGTCTTCTGGGGGGGGGGGGGCAGATGGTTTTGATGCTTGGATGAATCTTAATATTCATGCTACATGCAAGGAGAAGGTGCTGATATTTTTATATTACGTACTAGTTAATTAAATTCATGGTATGAAACTTTTTTTGTTGTCTAACTTAGTACCTTTTTTGCAGCAAAAGATCAAAGCTTTCAATCTCATGCAAACTTTTGCATCTGGGCTTAATAATCTTTTGAGCAACCTTATTCAAGGTTTGACCGAGTCAGATGAAACAAAAGAAAATGAGGAAGCTGCACATGTTGATGCTCAAGAGCCAAATGTAGATGAAGAAAATGATTCTTCTTCATCAGATTCAGATGAGGAAAATGAGAGAAATGAAGATGATGCAGAACCTAGTCACCGTGCAAGCACTAGAATCATTTCTCAAGCATTCGGAACACCAAACAAATCCAAATCAGTGGCTAGTACAAGTGCATCTCCTCCTGCTATGAACTTTCAAATCAAGGTTCCATCATTTAGTGACACTGGTGCTTCCGACGGGAGTGAAGGACATGCTTATTTTCTGCCGATTCCCCGATGGATTGCACCCAACAAGCTGAACAAGAAATAAAGGGAGATGCAGCATGTCTTGTAGCAAGGCTAAGTGCCATGAAAGAGCAGCCACTTAAACCAAAAGCCAGTGAATTGGACATGCATAACAAGATCAAGTGTTTAGTTGCAGAAGAGCTCAGGATCCCTATCAACAAGTGTTCTGAAGCAGGAGATCCCATTGGCACAGATAATTCAACAACTAAAATTGAAGAGAATGTTTTGAAGAATCCAAAAAGGAGGTAAGATAGTCCAGCTGTTTATGCTGGCAACCTAGTGTAAATTCCATGGCAGTTATATCTAAGTAATCTGGCAATTTTGTCTTCTTAAATCTAAGTATGTCTTCTATGTTTGTTGAAACCTGCTACTCAATTACTACTTATATGATAATTGTTCAGAATGAATATGACAGTTAAACCTTCTGTTACTTTTCTGGCAGCAACCTGATAAGCCAATGTATTTTTTATGGCAGTAGCAAGTATTTAATATGGCAATTAAATATTTTTTTCCTTTTTGCTGCAAGTCCATGTTTATAAAAACCTGGTAGTCAAGTTATTTTTACATGATAGTTGTTCATAATTAATCTGGCAATTAAACCTTGTTTTTACTTTTTTTATACTACAACGCTGATTTAAAGAAGGTTCACGAGCAGTCTGAGGGTAGCAATAAAGCACAAAATTCTCATGTATCTGAGAGTGTGAATACCAATAAAAGGTGTGGTTTTTTTGACTCTTATGGGATTTTTTGCAATCAACTTTTTTTCCCTTATAGTATGTAAGATATATAGTTTTTTTGTCTAACATCCCTTTTCGCTTTTTTTTGCTTTTTTTGCCTGTAGGAAACAGCGTAGTTTGTCAAGCAACACACCTTCAAGGAAATCTCCTAGGCTTGCTCAGATTCAAAATACGAAGAACCCCAGTACTGATCATGTTATTGATGCCAAGTGCAAGTCTACTAGCTTATCTCCAACCATCGAGGATGGGAAGAGTTCAAATTCAGCTTTTGTGGTGTCACCTATAGTTATCAACAATCAAAAAGATACCACTGCTGCGAGGATCCGTGATGGGAAGTCAATGAACACTGCTATCCCAATTTCCCCTGCTGCCACAAAGATGTCATCAGCTAGCAATCCTGCAACACTTTCTGTTGGCAGCCAAAAAACCAATTCAGGCGATGGAAAAAACAAGGCCAATGCAATCCAGATATCACCAACTGTTGACAACTTGAAATCAAAAACAGCTATAGCAAGTGAGAACTTGTGCAGAACCATGGTGGTTTCACCGGTAGCACAAGGTACATTCCCTAGAGGTTGGAGCAGCTATTACAGGCCATGGAAGTTGTCCCCTTTAGTTGGTACTCAATTGGGAATTCCTGGTTTTCTTAGTGGGCAACCAGTTGCAGTACCACCAAAAATTCAAGAACTTGTTAGAGGTTTGTCTGAATCAGTAACAAAGCAAGGAGTGTTGCCTAGGGATGATGAAACACATGCAAGCACAACAGAAGGTACTTCTAGGAAAATGAAATATATGGATGCAGGAGGTCCATCTACTATTTCAAACAGAGATAACCGTGTGGGAATGTTTACACCTCCACGTTTCAACTTGGGGTTTAGTTCACAAGAAGATTCCGGTAATCAAGAAGATTTCGGTAATGATTCTCCAATGGATTGCACAATCTCTACCAAGGAACATTCGATGCCCGTATTTGCTCAAGATGTTGCTCCAATATCTTGGGCAAACCCACAAGGTAACATCTTTTGGTAGTATGATAATAAACATGCATGGTCTTTGTATAAAGCAAATATTATGCTAATATCGATTAATATAAACCTTTGTAATTTTGTTTTTTCTCTCAAAATTTTGCATCTGATAACTATGTGTTCAAAACATGGTAGTTATCACCTTTCGGTAAAACATAGGAATAAATTTTAATCATCTGGTAACCTAGTTTAAATCATCTAGAAGCCAATATTATTTAATTAGGTAGCCGCATTTTTTGCCATAATTTGTGTGCTATGATCAAGTTTTTTTACATGCAAGCAAAGTGTATATAGGATAACTGTTTTTGATAATTTGTTTGTTGATGTACACAGAAGTAGCAAGCAAACCTGTTGAAAAAACATGCACTGAATCTGATTTTGAAGAATTCAAGCTGTCAAAGGAGCTAGAAGATTACATACTCAATAAAACTGATTTCCTTAGTGAGGAAGGTGCGACAGAGCTTAATAAGTATGAGGATTATTGTAAAGCATTCTCGAAAAGGAGGAGAGAGTTGATAAAAGCTGCATTTCGCAAGCACCATGGATGGTACCAGATTCAAAGCATAACACCAAAGGTGCAAGCTCACAAAGTGAGGGTAAAAATCGTCCTGCTTCACGGTGTCTCATTTTGATAACTTGATCAAAGTCAATTCAGACCAGGAGAATGTATACCAGAAGATAATGTTGAGCAGCAAACATACAAGGCCAAGTCAATCCAACTTGAAAAGGTAAACATAATATATGTTTTCTAGTAGTTGTTTTTATATATTCTGGTAGTTGTTCTTATATATTCTGGTAGTTGTTCTTATATAATCTGGTAGTTCAAATATATATGGCAGTTATTTTTTGTCACAGTTGTTCAAATATATACGGTAATTGTTCAAATATAATTAGGTAGTTTTGTTCACATTTATCTGGTAGCTATTGCACTAAAGGGAAAATCTAATGGTAACTGCCACACGTTGTACGGAACCCGAGCCGTCATTCTGCACACACTCTAGAAAAATTATGTGGTGCCCCGGGTTAGCACTTCAATCCACTAAACACATTTTTAAGGTGGTAGCTGTTCAAACTTAATCTGGTAGTTGTTCCTCTTTTGTTGTGGTAACTTTTCATTTTTAATCTGGTAGTTGTTGTTTTTTTATCTTTGTAACATGATGACTGTTCATGCTTAATTGTTTTCATTCCTTCTTTTTTAAACCAGGTACCAGATTATAAAATACACAGACAGCTGGGTTGTAACAGGTGACTTGGCTGATTCTATACACGTTAGAGGTGAATTGTCAAATCACTGCATGGAAGTTGGTATTGAGTACCTGCGCCGTACAAACAAAGTTGAGGGCAAGATGATAATGCCATATCAGCTCTCCACTTTTTTGATTCTTGGATGCTTCGGAAGAAGGTTGTTGTTTCTTATTTCAAAAGAAGATCGACATTCTCAAAGGTAATGAAACAGGTTAGCATCTACTCTGAAATTAGTAGCAAGCTTTTAATTACCATATTAGCAGTGCTAAGTTGCCTGTTTTCATCAGGTTAATTGCCATATTACCAATGTTAAGTTGCCTGTTTTAATTCAGAGAAGTTGCCTGTTTAATTCACATTAGTTACCTGTTTTTCTCTTGTCTATTTTTCGTCTGCATTTCTTTCCTTCCTTGAAGAGGTTAGCAGAGGAACTAAGGAAGGCAATCACTGGTATTGCTTGTCTATGAACTTTCAAGCTGAAAGGTTTGAAGCACTTGACTCCATGCGTGGCGAAGGTAGTGAAAGTCTCACTAAACATGCAAATGCTCTAATCAGTAAGATCAAGGCTTTATGGCAAATTCATTATGCCACCTCAAAGGTCCAAATACAGGATTGGGAACTTACGATTTTCAATGTGCCAGTGTAGAAAAATATGTATGTCAACTTTTCCTCTGTCTTTTTTATTTCCAGATTAGGATTTCTGAATTTTTTATGTTGTAGTTTCTGTTTCCAGATAATATTGATGTGTTCTTTGTTTTTCACCTTTTGTAGTTTCAATTGTGGTTTTCATGTGCTGTACAACATCGAGTATTGGGATGGGCAGAACATCCCACAAATTGGCAAAGGTGATGCTTATAAATTGAGGAGGATTATACCATACAAGTGGATCACTGCTGATTTCAATGAGGAAAAGGACAACTGGAGGGAAAATTTGAACAACAATGTCATTCGGTAAAACTACAATTCTCCATACACCATGCATTCGCAATGTCTTTTACAACATGAAACAACAACATACATTCGCAATGTCTTTTACAACATGAAACAACAACAAAATGTAGAACATTACTAATTGTTTATGTGGTAATGCAGAGGGCTTTTTTTATTTCTGGTTTGGTAGCTGCGATCTTTCTGGGCATGTTCTTAAATCATGTTCCGTCGAGCCACATTGTTTTCATACACGAAGTTCCTTCCTGCCAATGTTCAGTGCATTCTCGAATGCATACTTTCTCTTTCTTCCTTTTGTGTTTGATTTGCGGGGATCACGTATGTCAACATGAAATGTTTCCGAAGATGCTGCAGTGGTTGGAGGTATTACTGGGTCTGAACTTGTGGAGTTAGGACTGTTAGTTGCCCTAGGACCATATGTGTGTGTTGATGACTTTGGAGCAGCCTTCTTGCGTTTGGCTGGATGTGTTTCTGGCCCAGACTTTTGATGTTGTTCATCCATACTTGTTGTAGTTGCATCTTGCTGATTTCTCTGGGTTGTAGTATGTTGTGAAGAATTTGTTGGGAGGGCAGAATTAGCAGCAGCTTTTTTTGCTCTTTTCTCCGTCTCTCTCTTTAGTGTAGCCAAATCCTTCTTCATATTTTTTAGATGCATCCATATTATCTTCTTCCCATCATCTGTTTGATTTCCATATAGTGCCATGCTTTCGAACTCATTGCACATTGTTGCCAGTGACATCTTCTTCCTTGACTCCTCCGGCAGCTCCGTTGGTTTGCCTGGTGTTTCTTCCACTAAATTCTCCTCTGCGCTCCAAGTCCACCTTTTAAGAATGTATGCCGGTGGCATCACTGTCAATCCTATATAGAACATGGTCTTCATGTGGAAAAGCAAAAATAGTAGGGTAGCATAGTTAGTATGTTTCTGAAAAACATAATATGTGAAAACTAAATAAATTTTTAACTATGTTCATTTTAATCTGACAGTTTTTTCATATGATTTTGCAAGCTACTATATTTTTTAAAACCTGGCAATCTTTTATTTTCCTAACAGGTAACTAGCAATAGTTATTCTGGAAACTGACAACAAGTTTTTAATTTACCTTTAGAATGTGACAGCAGACTATGCCATCCCTCTCAAATTTGCAGCATTGACATTTGTACTCACTATTTTCATGGTCTGCATAAACTTGGTAGTTTCTGTTGTGGTATGTGGGCACAAACTTTATGATGCATTCAAGTGTGTAAATACGGTCAGCAGTCTGTACTATATTGTAGGACATTGTGTATAACATTTCTTTCTGAAAACGGTTGTATATGCCACGCATGTACACTGTTGACAAGTGATGTTCAATTGGGTGCCAGCACCATGTCTTAGCTGTAGTTAGGGATGAGTCTGCTTCTTCTTTGTTTTGTGCTTTCATTATCTTTTTTTGGATAACAGCATATTGCTGAACAAACTCGAGGACTGAGTTTGAAGGACTAATGTATTGTTCTAGCACTGCATTAAACCCTTCACTCCGTTGGGTTGTCTGCATGAATGGGTAAAAGGAGTGCATAAAGTATGCAGGGACCCAGTAACTTCTTTTCTCATACAGTGCCAGAAACTTAGTATGTCCTTGCAAGCCAAACTTTTGTATCATGTCATTCCACCTCTCTTCAAATTCCTCTGGTGACAGGCTGCAATTTAGGCAATCATTGATCACTTCTCGTAGGCCAGGAATCCTTGCAACTAATGGCCCAATCTCTTCTGTTGCCTTGTCAACTATATGCCAACGGCAGTTCCTATGCCTAGTGTTTGGAAACTTGTTATCTATTGCTGACCTCATTCCAAAATCCTGATCTGTAATTATATTTTTTTGGAGCTACACCATCCATGGCAATTAGAAAAGTTTCAAATAGCCAGTCAAAACTAGAACTGAGCTCATTCCTTAAGAACCCACATCCAAGCTGGATAGATTGCCCATGATTTTTTATGCCTATAAATGGAGCAAAAGGCATCTTATACTGGTTTGTACAGTATGTTGTATCAAAAGATATGCAATCATTGAAGTATTTGTATGCTCTTCTAGCAGCTCCATCTACCCAAAATAAGTTCTCAACCTTGTTTTCATCATCAAGCGTGAATTTGTAATAAAAATCATTATCTCGCTGCTTCATTTTATCAAAGTAAGTAAATGTATCTTGCATATCTGTGTACTTGTTCTCAGCTCGAATTGAAGCTCTGAAGTTTGCCATGTCTTTTGGTGTATACGGAACTCCTTCAAGCGACTCATAGAGTGTAGCCATAACTTGCATCATCCTACTTGTTTCCATATTCACCGAATGAAGAACTTTGATGAAATCTTGGTCCTCCTGCGGGATTTCTCTATGTGACCGTAGGAATCCTGTTAGTGACCATTTATTAATCAGCGGGTGATTGTGCTGATCACAAAACTCCGTCACAACCCAGCTGCCATCCCTAAACTTGATCATCAGTCGAGCTTGGCAGTTAGTTCTTGTGTTTGTACTCCTATTCCTCTCCGGCACAGCAGGCTTAGGATTTTGAGTGTCTTCATGTTCTTTTTTCTGGTGACCTGCCTTGTGACAAACAAGTGCTGCCCTTATGTATCCTCCAATTACTTCTGACTTCTTCCTGTAGTTGTACCTAATGCCAAATCCCTTCCTACGCGCATACATCTTGTAGTGCCTTTCAACTTCCTCCAATGTATCGAACCGCATGTGTGTAGTTGGCGGCTGGGGTGTAGAAATGACTTCTGGGATGCCATCATTACCACTGTTTTGTTCTGCCGGAGGTGTGTGAGCGATGCTTGGTGGTAGACTCATGTCGTGGCCAAGAATTCGAGCTTAACCACCCCTAGAAAGTGTTTCTTCATTGTTTGCACCAAAAAGTATGATATCTGCATATTTTTTTCACATTAGTATGAAGCACAATAGAATTCTAATGTAGAAAGCTAATTTTGGTAAAACAATCTGGTAGTTATGCATGCATAACCTAGTAATCAGTCCATAAACAATCTGGTAATTCTGATAGTTCTACATGTACAAAGCTAATTTTGGTAGTTATGCATGTATAACCTGGTAATCAGTTCATAAACAATCTGGCATTTCTGTTTTTTTCTAGCTTTTTGTCTGAATAATCTGCTAATCATTTCATAAGTAATCTGGCAGTTCTGTATGTATAACCAGGCAATCATTTGATAAATATTCTGACAGTTTTTGAATTTCCATCTTTGTTTTTAATAACCTGGTAATCATTTCATAAATAATCTGGAAGTTCTGCATGTATAACCTGGCAATCATTTTGATAAATATTCTAGCAGTTTTTTGAATTTCTGTCTCTGTTTTAATAACCTGGTAATCATTTTATAAATAATCTGGCAGTTCTGAATGTATAACCTGGCAATCATTTGATAAATAATCTGGCAGTTTTCATTTTATTTATGAGTTTTTACTATTCTATGTCAACCACATATATACCTTCATTATTCAGTGCTGCAGTCAATGACACATCACCATTAGACCCATCCATCGCTAACATCTGATCTATATCCATGTTTTTTCTTCTATGTACCTGCAAAGTGAATTGTTTTTGAATTTAGTCAAATTCATAATGCTTACTCTTTTTTTAATGTAGGAAAGACAAGTGAATTTTCAACATGGATGCAACATTTAAGTAGATACAAGGTTGAAGTTTATCATTCACATGGAAGCATATGCAATTTTCTATGTGCAAAGGTTGAAGTTTATCATTCACATGGTTACAACACAAGCATGGGAATATTTCTGTCATGATATCCCTAGGATCTGTTTGGATACATGTTATCCTTATTTCTTTTGCAGTTTGTTAAACTACTATTAGTACCCTCTTTCTTGGACATGTATCTTGTTTGTTTGCTGATATGAAAACTTCTGTGAGAGAATCCATCTTCATATTTTTCTACCTGTTCTTGTTCTATGTGTGTTTTATGCAATAGAGGTGAAATTTATGGAATTAAGGAACAGAGGGGATGGGGAGAAGGGATGGGGAGAGGGGATGAAACCTGTTCCTTTACTCCATTAGTTTTTTCTGTAGGCAGAGGAATTTTTTTGCTCGTCCATGGCTTCAGATCTGGTTCTGTATTCTTGAGGGAGAAGAAGGTTGGAGGTGGCCGATGGGAGTGGTTGGAAAGGACAATGCAAAGGACAAGAGATGGGGGAGACCGGGAGAGGAGGATGGGTTTTAGTGGTTGGCAGTGTGGGTTGGCAGTACAACTGTCCTAGGCTGGCCCAGGAGTCAGTTGTCATGGGTAGGCGTAGATGTTGTGCATGTTGCTGTCCTGTCCTGTTCTTTTTTTCACGTGAACTGACAACCGCCGCGCGAGATTGGAGTTGTGCGGCGCCGCGCCTTAGCACAGTCCATCTATCTATTTATCTATCTATCTATCTATCTATCTATCTATCTATCTATCTATCTATCTTCTCTATACTATAATTTGTCTTAAGGTGGTTTTCGTTGCGCCCAATTTTCGTCCGTCGTGGGCTGGCTCGTGTTTAGTCCTTTTTTTCCTACGTCAAGCTCTCCCGATCGGATTCGTTTGTTCGGCTCCGTATGTCAACCGGACTATTTCCCGGTAGGAAGCGCCGGTTTAGTAGTCCATCGCGAAAATCCTGCATCTGGACTCGACACCCCTGGGTTCTGGCGCCCCACGCAACAGCTAGCAAGCGAGCATGGAGAACGACGGGTCTGAGGTGGCGGCTGGCCGGACTCAGAGGAGCAGCTGCGGCGTGGATTCCGTCCTGTGTGGAGGACAACGTCGATGAGGATGGAGCCTGTCGGGGAGGCAACCGGCGGCATGGCACATAGGCGGCTCCAACCCCGACGCTGCTCCTCGCAGGATGGTGATGCCCATTGCGGTGGCCCTCGGCCTGGCTCAACGAGGTCTCAGCCCCATGTGAGATAACCTGCTCTTCAGCACCATATATGGATGGGTGCTTTCCGGCAGGTCATACTGTGGATATTGGATGGCCTGGTGTAGTTCGATCACAGTAAATGTCCTTGGGGAGAGAAGTGTGAGCTGCGGAAGATGGGAAAATGAATGAATTCGTGCTCATGTGGATTGAGGCGTGTCCCTAGGGATGGGTGATGGCTGTTGTTTGGAAGCTTTACATGTGGAAGCTAAGGCAAGAACTCAGAAGTGTTCTTTTCGTGTTCTTAAATTTGTGAGGGTTAATTAATATGGTCATTTACTAAGCCTTGAGTATGTAGACAAGTCGAGTAGGACTGAAGGAGATGAAAACTTAGTTTGAAACATTTTTTAAATTTTTTTAACAAATAATATGTCCCTAGGAAAACTAATTTTTTGTTGTCGAATTTGTAATGGCCTAAGAATATAAAATATTTTTCTGTTGTCGAATTCATAACATTCTAAAAATATTTAATATTTTCATTATATGACAATGTAAAATTACAGCTTCCACCAATAAAAGGTGGATAGAATATGTGAGATCCGAAAAAATTCTTCCGATCTAAAACATACTTGGTCATCTATAATTTGGAATGTTGTTCGAAAACATTGGTCTAACACATTTTCTATGAATTACACGTGCATTAGAATTTAGGAAAAAAATTCTTATCGGTTAATTTTGTTTCAAAAATAGCCAAGGTTCAATCATGTATTTTTCCCCATCAAACCATAGGTTTTGTGACCAGATAAATTTCTAATCCATCTTTATCTCTTCAAATTTATCCACTCATCACAACGCATAGACATTTAGCTAGATGTAGAGGGGTTCGTCTTGACCTCGAGCAAGATGGGGCAGCATAGTTGTCCGACCCAGCTCCAGAACCTTCATGGCGGTGCTCTTGGCATGGGTCAAGGATTTTCGACGACCGCCAATCTTGAGATTCATATTGGGGAAAGTGCACTTCCGGTTCATCATTTTGGGGAGTATTTATGTTAATTGTTTTCCTGAGATGCATGGCACACTTGCTGATTTGATTCTTTATAAAAAGGAAAAAGGACGTTCCGCTAGAGTCACTGGTGTAGGTCTGGCTGGGTCCACCTTAAGAATCGATGAATGCTTTCAGACGTAACAATTCAAATTCCACATGAAGAAAACAATGCAATACAAAACTGAAGAAAACAATGCATTACACACACATTTTGAATGACCATGAAGAAGAAATATATTCAGAAAGATCAAAACACAACCATGATTTTACCAAGCACAAGCGCTACCTTCAGAAGTCTCAAATACTGATAACATCACCTATTCACCTTCAAAGTTCAAAACATGGACGTTTGGGTTTCAAAGCTTGAGATTACCTAGCTCCTATATAATGATCCTGGCAGGGCGAAGAACTCGGTTGGGCACCTCGAGGTCGTTATACTTGGGGCCAGAGATGGCATCAGCCATATGATCGAGGGTGTGTTCACACCTTCCGCCTCCAAGAAGATCTTATACTTCAGATTGTATTGTCTTTGGAACAGATGTGAGACTTGACTCAATATATGCTTGCTATTGGCAGTTCGCTACTATATTGGTAGTACTACTTAAGTGTTTTGGATAGAAGTCTCTAGATTGTTATTAATTATATGCTGGCGTACCGGTACGTCTTCATCTATCAAAGAGTCTGCAAGAGAGGTCGAAAGCATGGCATCGAGAGAGCTTCATGGTGAAGGGAGGAAGAACGCCGTCAGGTGCTCGCGGTAGTGTCATCATAATAGAACGGGCACTACATAGGGAAATCACGAGGAACAAACTTGACATCCAGAAATCACATAGAGATGTTCATGGCTGTTGATGGATACCTCAAATGGAGTTTTGGACTTTTTAAAATTTTAAAAGACCATAGCAACGCACGAGTAAAATGACGCGCAGACAAAAAATACTGACCACGGGGTGCGTATTTTTAAAATGAAATGGACTAGTATATAGAGAAGTATAGGGAGATGAGGGAGAAGATAACGCACGCACGCACTCTCTACTAACAGAATTTGTTAGGATCCTATGTACTCGGTCGCACGATTGCATGCAATGATAAGGATCGTGGACTCACTTATAGGCGTCAGTCTAACACCCCCGCGGTGTCATCGGGAGGTTCGCAGACGGTGAGACTAGAACGAAACTCGATGAAGGAAGCAGTAGGTAGCCCTTTTGTGAATATGTCGGCGAACTTTGAGGTCGTCGGTACATGGAGTATACAGACTTCACCAACTTGTACTTTGTCGCGGGCGAAGTGGATGTCGACTTCAATGTGTTTGGTACGCTGGTGCTGCACAGGATTAACAGACAAGTACACAATAAAACATTATCGCAATACACAACAATAGACCTGTTAAGTGGACGATGAAGCTCGTGCATAAGATTCCGAACCCAGCAACTTTCAGCAACCACATGAGGGACGACACGGTATTCCGCTTCAGCACTCGACCTGGACACGGTTAGTTGGCGTTTGGAGGTCCATGAAATTAGATTGTCACCGAGGTAGACACAAAAACCAGAGGTTGAACGACGGGTATCGGGGCAGCCAGCCCAATCCGCATCAGAGTAGGCAACGAGATCGGTGGTAGAGGATGGAACGATAGTAGTACCGAGAGACAATGTGCCCTGCATGTAGCGTAGAATGCGTTTTACCAGGTTGAGATGAGAAGAGCGAGGAGTGTGCATGAACAGACAGGCTTGTTGCACGGCGTAAGAGATTTCGGGTCTAGTCAGGGTCAGATACTGCAGAGCGCCGGTGAGACTACGGTAATGTGTTGGGTTATCGAGGAGATCACCGTCGGTGAGGGATAATTTGGCGCCAGAGTCAATGGGGGTTGGGATTACGATCAGGCATCCTGACGCTGAATTATTTCGATGCATCTTGGCGTTGAGACAGATGAAGGCCAGCAGATGACCGCGTGACAGCGATTCCAAGAAAATGACTGAGAGGACCGAGACCTGTCATCGAAAATTCAGAGGCGAGTGTGGAGATAATTTTGTGAAGAAAAAGATCAGAGGAGGCTGTGAGCACGATATCATCGACATATAACAGAAGGTAGGCGATGTCAGTGTTTGAGCGAAAGATAAAAAGTGATGAGTCAGATTTAGAGGATAGGAAGCCGATAGAGTGAAGGAAAGTGGCGAAACGGGTGAACCATGCGCGTGGAGCTTGTTTTAGGCCGTACAGGGATTTCTGAAGCAAGCAAACATGGTCAGGATGAGGCGGATCCTCGAATCCCTTCGGTTGTTGGCAGAAGACTGTTTCAGAAATATGCCCGTGTAGGAAAGCGTTCTTCACGTCTAGTTGATGTATGTGCCATTGAGAGGAAACAACGAGAGAGAGAATGAGGCGAATGGTGCTTGGACAGGGGAAAAAGTTTCGTCGTAATCGATGCCATGCTCCTGCGAAAACCCACGCACGACCCATCTGGCCTTGTAGCGAGCGAGAGTTCCGTCAGAGTGAAACTTGTGTCTGAAAACCCACTTTCCTGACACAACATTGGCACCAGGATGCTTTGGAACGAGGCGCCAAGTTGAGTTTTCCAAAAGGGCAGAGAATTCGGCGCGCATAGCAGTGGACCAGTTTGGATCGGATAGGGCAATACGATAGGTTGCGGGAACATGAGATAGAGGTGTGGTGGCGGAGAGGCTGAAGAGCTTGCGAGGTTTAAAGATGCCAGCCTTGGCACGGGTGCGCATGGCGTGAGTGGGTGGCTGGGCTGGACGAGTCTCGTGTGCAGGTGGAGGAGGCGAGGGTGGAGTGATCGGGGAAGCGATCGGTGGGATGTTAGCAGAGGGGCCAGAGGCTTGGCGTGGGTTGGGACAGCTAGAGAGAGAGAGAGAGCTGCTAGAGCTGGAGCTAAAGGGAGGGAGGTT
This sequence comes from Avena insularis, assembly GCA_023614405.1. Lineage (NCBI taxonomy): Eukaryota > Viridiplantae > Streptophyta > Magnoliopsida > Poales > Poaceae > Avena > Avena insularis. Next base: position 394,630,799 of record CM042695.1, read on the forward strand.
AGGGTTTGGAGGAGGGCAGCTGGCCGGGGAGCTACTGGTTGGTGCAGAAGCGGTAGGAGCCTGGGGCGGAGAAGATGGGACATGAGATCCAGGAGGGTGGCTGCAAGGGAGGGAAGGAGAAATGCCAAGGGGTGCGCAGGGGTAGATGTAAGGCTCGTCTGGGGGAGGATGGTCGAAGTGGTAGTCTTTAGGGTTGGGCTCGAGAGATGTAGCAAAGGGAAAAAATGTCCTCGTCGAAGGTGACGTGCCGAGAGGTGTAGACGCGGCCGGTGGCGCGGTCAAGACACCGATACCCTTTGTGTTCGGGAGCGTACCCGATGAACACGCAAGGAAGAGATCGGGGGGAGAGTTTGTGTGTGGGGGGGCGGGGGCGGTGACAGTCGTGTTGGGAAAGCATAAGCAGCCGTAGACGTGGAGGTGAGTGTAAGAGGGAGGCCGAGAAAACATGGTTTCATGAGGGGTGCGTAGATCGAGGGGTTTAGTTGGCCGGAGGTTTAGGAGGTGGGTGGCGCTATGCAGGGCCTCAGCCTAGTAATCCGGCAGCATGGACGCTTGGATGAGAAGCGTGCGGAGCACGTCATTGACAGTGCGAATTGCACGCTCGGCTTTCCCGTTTTGAGCCGATGTGTAAGGGCAGGAGAAGCGAAGGATGGTTCCGTAAGGGGCAAAAAGGGATCTGTTGGAAACATTGTCAAATTCCTTCCCATTATCGCATTGAACGGAGCCGATGTTTGTGTGAAAATGTGCGTGAAAGTTGGATAGGGTGGAGTGAACATCAGATTTGAGACGTAATGGAAAGGTCCAGATGTAATGGAAGAAATCATCAATAATCACTAAATAATATTTGAAGTTGGAAAGACTACATAATGGAGTAGTCCATAAATCACAATGAATCAATTGGGAAGCAGCGGAAGATTTGCTAAGGGAAGGGGAAAAAGGTAATCGTGTATGTTTGCCTAACTGACAAGCAGAACACGTGCCTACAGATTTATTACAGCTCATGATCTTGTTGAAGGCCGAGGAGACGCCGGGGTGGCCGAGCCTGCGATGCCAGCGGTCGGAGGAGAGCTTGGTGGCGAGGGCGAGTTGTGCGGTGGGTGGCGCCGGTGTGTAGAGGGGATAGAGATCCCCCTTACTGTTGCATCGAAGGATGAGCGCGCAAGTTTGAAGGTCCTTCACAGAGACACCGAGAGGATCAAATTCCATAGAGATATTGTTATCGGTTGTAAAACGATGAACAGATAAAAGGTTTTGAATAATGCCAGGAGTGACTAGGACGTTGCGGAGATAGAGAGGCCGAGAGGGGGAAGAAAGGGAAGTGTGGCCGAGGTGGGTGGGAGGAATATGGTCTCCATTGCCAACAATAACCGGTGCAAAATTACTAACAGGTCGAGTGTGAGAGAGGATACCTGCTTGGTTCGTGGAGAGGTGCGCCGAGGCGCCGGAGTCAGTGATCCAATGCCCGGAGCCACCATGCATCGACAGGTCACTGAGTGCGCCGATCAATGCGGACTGCTCGAACGCGTTGGAGGTGGAGGACTGGGCGTGGGAGTCGCCGAGCCACGGTGGCGGTGTTTGGCCGAAGGCCTGACCGTGGCCAGGGATGAGCATCTGCTGAGGTGGTTGGGATGAGCATGTGCTCTGATACCATGTAAGAAATAAGAGAGAGAAGTTGGTGTGCGACTCACGCACGGATTCAGTGTGTATTCATCTCAGTTAGTGTACAAGCTATATATAGAGAAGTACGGGGAGATGAGGGAGAAGATAACGCACGCACTCTCTACTAACAGAATTTGTTAGGATCCTATGTACTCGGTCGCACGTTGCATGCACCATGCAATGATAAGGATTGTGGACTCAGTTACAGGCGTCGGTCTACCAAAAAGTAAGCATCGCGAGGGATGAAGCTCGGCAAAAGAAATGCAAATGGTGTCTCCGGGCACCCCACTAAACGGGAAAGGCACCTATGGCCATTTTCTGCGCCGCCGGCAAAAAGCCAGGTCCGTCGGCGTAGGCGGATGGGCTCGGCAGCCGGACGATGCGACCGTCGACCCAGCTTTATCGTCGGCGTAGGGCAGGAAGCGCCGAGACGAGCACCGTCGGTGTAGGCCAAGATAGGCCCAACGGTTGTCGTCGGCGTAGACCGCCACAGGCCCAGGTTACCAACCTGTCTGATGGGCGCGCGACAACGTTAGGACACGAGGCTACGCCAACGGCATTGACGTCGGTCTAGCTAGGGCTACGCCGATGGTAGTGCCGCCGGCCCCGTGTATTCCGACTTGGAAACAAGGAAATTTCACATGACACAACTCAACAAACGCCTACTCCCTCCGTTTCAAAATATAAAATATTTTAGTTTTGTGAAGCAAATGTATCTAGACTACTACTTTTAGTACGTAAGTTCACTTATGTTTAGAATGAATCTACACACTAAAATAAGTCTAGATACATTTTCTTTATAAACCTAGAACATCTTATATTTTAAAGCAGAGAGAGTACAGTAAATAACACCGAAAACGAATTCCAAGAGGACACAATCACACAAAAAATTGATGTTTTTAAAACTCGAGGTCGGTATAGCATCACATGGCCGCTGCGCCCCTATAAACGGCGAAACACATGGATCATAATTGGCGTTGCATATTATTCCGCTTGTCCCATATATATCTGCTCCCACCGAACCCTATCACTGTTTACTATCAGCCTCCTAACCCTAGCTAGCTAACCCTATCTTCATAGTATAGTAGTACTAGACATGCAGCCATGACACGCTTGCACATTGCATTCCGCGCCGTTAGGTACGTGTGCAACAGAAGTCTGACTAGCTGGCTAGCTAGGCATGGAGTAATAGAATACTACGCAATAGAATATGTTAGCTGGATAACGTATTCATCGATGATCTGCTAGCGACTCATGTCATGATATATTATCATGTTATTATCTGGAGTATATGGTATTCGGCAGCCAGTTAGTTAGTCTGAGCAGTGATCGGCTCTCTAGTCAAGATGTACACGTCGCACTAGTTAGCTAGATAGCTTCCACAAAACAAAACTGTACATATAATTCATTGCATTATCAAAGTTAAAGATGAGTGAACACCTAGCCAAGGATAACTATACTTTCAAGAACGATCCACGATCATATATATTATTCTCATGTGTGTAGGAGCGCCTGCCTCCACACGAATATCGTTAACTCGATCGTAGCTTCTTCTTAATGTACATTTTACATGCACGCACCCATATGTTTGATTTCGTACGGTACAATACAAAAGGGAAGAAGGGAAATACTAACAAGTACAAGTACTGAAACTCGCAGATGATTCTGGACAGCCGCAATGGAAGACACGCACACGGCGATGAACAGGACGGTAGATAATTTACAGCGCCAGAAATGATCCACGTACGCACGCACGCACAAGCATCTTGATGAATTAATGGGTACTTTGTCTTACTGATGAACAGCAAAGATTCCCATGGTTGGCTGACTAGTCGCGGCTCTTGAAGGGGATCGCCCTGATCACCACCACGTGGTAGATCGCCGCCAGCGCCGCGCCGATGAACGGGCCTACCCAGAAGATCCACTGCATGCACGCCAAAGAGATCGATCATCAAGCTTATTACTTAATTAGTCGCTCGATCGTACTTATCAAGCTTAATTCTCACTAGTCACCAAGTGATTCAGGCCGTAGCACACGATGGAGTAAGTGATTGATGGTTCTTACGTGGTCGTCCCAGGACTGCTTCTTGTTGTAGATGATGGCGGCGCCGAGCGACCTCGCCGGGTTGATGCCGGTCCCGGTGATGGGGATCGTCGCCAGGTGCACCAGGAACACGGCGAACCCGATCGGAAGCGGGGCCAGGATCTGCACCCCATACATAACCACCAGTTCATCAGTCAACCACATCTCCAAAACTCAGCCCTGCGCGCACGACGGTGGCCGGCCGGCGAACTAGACAACGACGACACTTACCGGGACGTGGGAGTCTCTGGCGCTGCGCTTGGCGTCGGTGGCCGAGAACACGGTGTACACCAGCACGAACGTGCCGACGATCTCCGCGCCGAGCCCGTCCCCCTTGGTGTACCCCGGCGCGACGGAGTTTGCGCCGCCGCCGTTGCCCATGTACAGGGTGGTCTGGAACCCCTTCACCACGCCGGCGCCGCAGATGGCTCCCAGACACTGCATGACCATGTAGAACACGGCCCTGGTCAAGGACAGCTTCCTGGCCAGGAACAGCCCGAAGGTGACCGCGGGGTTGATGTGGCCGCCGGAGATGCCGGCGGTGCAGTAGACGAGCACGAAGATCATGCCCCCGAAGCTCCACGCGATGCCCTGGATGCCCACCGTGCCGCACTTGGAGCCGGACGGGTTGCCCACTACGCCCATCACGGTGAGGACCGAGATGTAGAGGAAGAGGAAGGTGGCCAGGAACTCGGCGATGCCGGCGCGGTAGAAGGACCAGGAGGTGAGCTCCGACGCCTCGAATAGCGGCGCCGGAGGGGGTTCCTTGTAGTCCTTGTCGTCGCCGCCCTGTGCCGCCGTGCCGATCGGCTGGCGCTCCGAGTAGCGGTTGGCGCCCAGGCGCACGTCCTCCTCCTTGCCCTCCATTAGAGACTTGCTTGAGCTTCTTGTGTTGGTTCAGAGGAAATTGCTGAGTGGGAGAGATGAGGAAAGGGGAGTGGGTCTGGAGTGGTTCTTATAGTGGGCAATCATAAATCATGCCTTTGCTCTGCTCTGCTCTGCATGGTGTGTCTACGATAGAGTGTGTGGTGAATGGTGACAACCTCCCTTTCCATCTTTATTTTTTGCTGCCACTTCTTGATTAGTGGATGATGATGATGGTGATGATGATGATAATAGAGGTGTTTGTTTTGTTGATTAGTGGCCTAGTGATAGCAATGTTAGCTAGTTATCTTGATTAATTATTTGTTTGTGGTTTATGAAAACTTGAAAATGTTTGTGGTTTGTTTAGTCTTGGCATGTCACCCTCACCTGTCATGGGGTGGCAGACCTTGTGGTATTGCATGGCTTGGTCGGCGCTTGTTAATTTGCAAATAGTACTACAAGTTTTGGACTGATGATAGGATATGCTTCATTAGGGCTGCGCTTAATTTATTTGCTAAACATGGTTAATGGATGGTTTTGTATTATGAGGTTAGAAAGTGGTGCCCTTTTTGTTCAACTAGCTAGTAGTTGTTAGACACGGACAGAGTGGCCAGTCCCGGAGCTCGTCTAGCTAGCTGTCTGTCTGGAGCATCTTTTATCCTTCCATGGATCAATCATGGCCACAAATCAGCCACCGATCCAAGACAAATTCGAAACAGATAGAACGTGAATGGATCTGTTCCGGAATTTTCTTTAGCAAAGTATGGAATGGGACGTACTAATAATCGGGTGAGTAACAAGTAACGAATCATCATGTTACGTGATGTGACTGGATGTTGATGATGATGGAATCCAGGCGCATTAGGTGGGTGACAAGGACGACCGAACAGGCACGTCCTTCGTGAGACTCGGCGGGAGTGCTACGATCGAGCCACAACCACTCAGCACCATGGCGATGTGTGGGATCAAACTGAAGAAACACGAGGTACAAGGCGAGAAGGAAAAAGAGGCCGGAGAGCGACAGGGGGAGGGGGACGGCAGCCGCAGCTTCATCGCTGGCCACACTACCGCACCGCCACCCCCTCCCCTCCAACTCCAACCTCATCTCACCTGCACACACAAACAAATCCGACCTCACTTGGACACAAAAAATACAGTAAGTATTTCCTCGAGACAGTTACACCACTCTAGACATGCATGGCATGGCATGGCTTCACCTCGAATAGGGGAAAACAAAAACATTGCATGCATATATGGGTAGGATAGATTGCGAGAATTCTCTCTGTATTTGTATTGATAGATACAGGGTTTATATATAGCCGTACATGAGAGTTACACAATTACAACAGAAACATAGATCATGTCGTGATAGGGAGCACGTGAGTGTGATCATCTCGCACAGGGATCGCTTGCCGTAGGAACCGGTCATGTATGGTTGTGGACTAGCCGGTGGACTCACTAGAGGAAATGGGCCAAGCACCGACGGCTCGGTCTATTCTTCACTCGCCATTTTTTATTTTTAATACTTGCAGTCAATTCACTTAAGACAAAGTGACACCTTGGATGCGACAGGAATGTCGCATAAAAACATTTACCGAAACTTCTTATTGGGATCGATATAAAAACTGAAATTAATACTTCTACGAAAACGTGCTCTAACGAACCTGTGCACTTGTAGGCAATCATCAGTGTCCAGCGGCCAAGGCCTTGCCCTTTGGGGCAGCTAGCCCCACATGGGCCTTCCCCTTCAAGGTTTGGCCCATTAAGGTGGGCTGCCCCCAAAAATTAAATTTAAATTAGATTTTCTTTATTAATTCCATTAGTTAATAACAAATGCATATATAATTAATTCCCTATAATCAAACACTCTTTTTGACCATTCTAAACAATCTTCGGTATCTCATGGAACACTTCTGGCTTTCTCTCTCTTTTTCTTCTGGTGATCCCGATTTCAAAACCATCTCTAAGCGTCATAGAACTCTTAAGTGTGTTACCCTATTATTCAAGAACATCACACACATAATCGAGACACCTCTCTTATCAATGATCATCGGTGGGAACTGGATACCCATAATGACCTTGGTGCATTCCATGATATTAATATCATTTGGACCATAAATACCGAGTCCAATACCAAGATCTGATCATCATTATCACTATACCTTGTTCAATCTCGTTACTGACAAGTGTTGCTTAACTCATTACCGTGATATTTCATCCCCATGACCTAGTCATACGCCGCAACTTTATGGATGTAATCTCATTGAGTGGGCCCAGTATATCTTCCTGTCACACGGGAGAACAAATCCCGATCGTAAGAAAAAAATCAATAGCACAGATAAAGCAAAATCAAAGCAGCTGGGTCTAGGCAGTGAGGAAGGTGAGTTGGATGCCTCATGTCAAATGAGACTTTCTCCTCGCCAAATTGAAGCATGATGAAAGGATCGTATGGGCACCTAGAGGGAGGGTGGTGAATAGGTGTACTTCAAATTTTCTTCTTTTTCAATTTGGGGTTTGACAAGAAAGGTAAATTCTCTAGATTATGCAACTAAGGTGAATTTACCTATATGTCAAACAAGTAACAACTAACACAACACTAAGCAAGAACAAGTAAGTAAAGTGCGGTAAAGGATAGAAGTAACCAAAGTGGTGGACACGGAGACACAAGGATTTGTTTCCCGTAGTTCCTTCCTTTTGAGGGGAAGTACGTCTACGTTTGGAGAGAGGGTGGTTCAAACCACCAACGCCACGAGAGGCCTCCCTTGTTCTCCGATGAACCTCACCCCAAGGGGATCGATTCACCTTCCACTATATCGGCAACCTTCGAGGTGGAAGCCGGCACCTTTACAACAAGTTCGGGGCACACATCCAAAACTTAATTGGAGGCTCCCAAATACAAGCAAGCTGTCAAGACAATCAAAGACAAGCTTGTAAGAACCAAATAAAAGCTAGGGTTTCCAATGAAACACTAGAGCATGGGGGCCCTTAAGTGAATGAGGGGGAAATGAAGATCTCTCTTGGTGAAGCTGTAGATCAAGGCCTCCTCCTTCGATTCTCTAAAGATCAATGACTTTGGATGGTTGGATGAAGAGATCTTCTAGATTTGGTGGCTCTAATGGAGTTTGTGTTCTTGAGCAGGTCGAGCAGCTGGAGGAAGGGGATAAGGGTCCCTATTTATAAGCAGCCCCTCCACGAACCGTTTTCTGACCGTTGGAGAAAATCCAGACTGGAGACTCATTGCATGCATGGAGATTCGGTCCATCTCGGTCAGCCTCCGGACCACCCTTCCCGATTAACTGTGCAGTGCATCACGAGCCAAGTGGGCCGGAGACTCCGGTCCTCCAGCACCGGAGACTCCGGTCTGAGCCCACACCGGAGATTCCGGAGGAGCCTCTAGACCTTGCTCCGCACCCCTATACAGAATGTCCCAGCCAGATTCCTGAAGCCACCACCGGGGATTCCTGCGGAGATTCCAGACCATACTGGAGACTCTGGTCTAGCCTGTGGATAGTGACAGTGATAAAGTGTGAGGGTACTTTTCACTTATCATAATAGCAACCTGTGGACAATGACAAACTGTAAAATGATCTACTTGTTAACAAACACCAAAAGTGATTATGACAATAAATGTACTTTCAATCTCCCCCTTTTTGATGTTCGATGACAACAAGTGATTTTGCATGGAATAAATTGTATGAAGCTCCCCCTGACTATGTGCAATAATGTAAACAAGAAATTATGCGAGATATATGATATCACAGATAAAGCAAGCACATAATCCACACATGAGTTACAATAATAGATGCACACGCACATAGTCACACACATAAGTGGCAAATAACACAGAGAAGTTCAAATAGCAAATCAAAGCAAATAACAGCGAATCCAAAGCCCAAGCCCATGCAAATCGATGACAATGTCTTCTCCCCCTTTGGCATCGAAACACCGAAAAAGGGAAAAGACCTAAGCTAGCGCCCTAGCAACTCAGTAGTCCTCATCATCCTCGTCATCCTCGTCCTCATCCTGATCCTCACCATCCTCATCAAAGTCATCATCATCAGGGACTGCAGGCCCTTTGCCGTGAGGGCGAGAAGAGGAGGTACCTTGGTACCCGTATCCAGAGGTGACATCATCAAAGGTCTTCCAGTCCACCAGGCTATCCTGTTGGGCATTCCATGCCCCAAACGAGAGTGTGTGGTCTGACTCTGTGGATTGCTGAGCACCATGCTCATCATTGTACTCACCCTCTCCTTCCTCATCATCCCCTTCACCTTGTTCCTTAATCTCCTTGAGGAGCTTCTCAATGCGATGATTGCTTTGGTAGGAGGCATGTTTTTGCTTACGGATGTCTACATTCATGCAACAAAGGGTCCTCTCCCAGAAAGTGGACTTCTTGACCCGCTCATGTACATAGTCCCGAGTCATGGAAGGCATAGGTGCATTGGAGGCATTCTTCCTCCAAACTCTAGGTGGAGAGGGGGCCCTCTCAGTCTCTATCTCCTCCTCATCATTGCCATAGCGACGCCTAGGAGCAGGCCCCATACGCCCCTTCTGCTGCAGTGAAACCAATGTGTGCTTAGTGAGATGTGGTGCCATGCCAAGTGGGGAATCATGCTCCTTGGAGTTGATGAGCCTCATAACCAAAGGTGCATATGGATGAGACTTCTTGAAAAGAATAGCATGGAACATCTCAAAAATGAAATCCATCACATCAATAGGATCAGCATCTGCCTCTGGGCCAGCATTGTAGATCCGGTGGGTATGATAAAGAAGGTTGACTAGCCCACCCCTAATAGCCTCGTCATTCCTAGCACTTGGTGTGATGGTATGACGGAATATCCTCAACATCAGGTTGTAGAGAGGATTGAGTCCCTTGGACCCCCTACAACACCCTCGCTGCCATACAGATGTGCAAGCTTCATCTTGTTCTCACCAAGAGCCGCAGAGTGCATGCATAGCCCAACTGGAGTGGATACGCCATGAAAGGTCTCAAAGATGACATTGGCAAAGTCATGGAATGTAGCTATGAAGCGGGTGGTGCCAGACATCCAAGTCATGGTCCTGTCTTGATCAGATCCAAACACTACAGTGGCGTAGAACTACTGCACAAAGTAGATATTGTAGTCTTCATGAAGTTCCATCAAGTTAAATAGTCCCAGCTTCTCACAGATCCATAGAGCATCATTGAAGTAGGGGCTGAGCCTCATCTGCTCAACACTCATGAACTTCTGAGGACATACATGTGATTTGGTGAGCACACCATACACATTCCTCATGAACACAACCTGCTCCTTCCTCTAGAAACGAGGATCCTCGCTGGTACGAGGCAGCCCATAAAAATCAGTCTTTCTTAGCTCACGAAACTTCTCCTTTGACATTTTGGCCAAAGTCTGAAGATTTTCATATTTGTCCTTCTTGGCTCGGTCCTCTCGTTCAGTCCTTTTATGTTCCCTCCTCAAATAGGCTGCATCACGTGCTTGTTGTCTCATGTTGGAAGGAGGCACGACAAACTAACCCTGGGCTTCATCATAGCGAGGAGTGCCCCTTTGTGACTTGGCCTTGGTGCGACGAGGACGGCTAGAACCATCACCTGTGAACACCAGTGAGGGAGATAACATGGAGATGAGTATATATGTCCCAAAAGATGCAGTACTAGAGATTTGATGCATTTCTAAACTATTTTGATTCACCATACACTAGAGTCTCCGGTCCTGTGGACCGGAGTCTCCGGCCCTACGGCCGGAATCTCTGGTGGGGAGGCTCGGGCATGAAATGGGAAGGTGCTGGTGAGGGTGAATCTAGTAGATCGGGCAATGCAACAAGGCTAAAGTACTAGAGTGCATGCCAACAAGTGATTCCAATGGACAAATCAACACCAATCCTCAAAACACATCTAGAGATGAACCCTAGAAGAAAAAGAGGAGGAGAGGTACCAGATCTGTCCATGGGATCGATTCCTCTGGTGGGAATGACCCAATGGAGGAGAGGATAAGGTTGGCCGGTGGCACGACGGATCCCGGGGGCTTCTTGACCTCCGGGGAGGAGTTTTGGAAGAGGAGGCGATGGGTTAGAAGGAGGGGAACGGGGGTGAGAATGAGGAACTATTGTTTCAGTTCACCCCGTCCCCTTCCTATAAGTGGCAGAAACTGTCTAGACCGGAGACTCCGGTCTACACCAGAGACTCCGGCCTACACCGGAGACTCCGACACAGGTGCACCGGAGACTCCGGTCCTCCTCGACCAAAAGCTCCAGGTTAGGTGTTTAAGGACATATATGAGAGATACATAGTTTTGAGGACAATGTATAGGCTTGGGTTGAGATATCAATCTGTGAAAAATCAATAAGAGCCATAGGAATTCACAAAGATGTTCAAGAAAGCTCCAAAACGTCATGGACCAACAAATGACAAACATGAGTAAGCACCAACCTCTCGAGTGTGAGAGGGCGATGGTCTAGGCCACCATATTTGAGTATACTCGGCTTGGCACCACGAAGATATATCTTGGGTCCATTACCGAAACTCATCATTTAAGCTCACATATCACAAAATGATATTAAGAGGAATGATTTTGATTGCTTTGGGCATAATGGAGGGAGAGATAGTCCAATAAATTAGAATCGCACTCCCCCTATATCCATGCCTACACCTAAACCAAATAAGAGTCAAGACATAAGCGAGAATGCAAGGTGATCAAGTCAAGCTCCTTGAATCTATGATATTTAGTTCATTCCTCAAATAGCAAAACCTTGCTTCATCAAGTGGCTTCGTGAAGATGTCGACAAGTTGATCTTTGGTCGACACATATAATAAATCAATATCACCTCGAGCAACATGATCCCTAATGAAGTGATGACGAATCTCAATATGCTTTGTCCTTGTGTGATCCACCGGGTTGTAGGCAATCTTGATGGCACTTTCATTGTCACATAGAAGAGGCACTTTGTCACAAAGGACACCGTATTACTTTAAAGTTTGCCGCATCCATAGCAATTGGGTGTAAGCACTAGCAACTGCCACATACTCGGCTTCAGCGGTGGAAAGAGATATACAATTTTGCTTTTTAGATGACCAACATACCAAGGACCTACCAAGGAATTGGCAAGCCCCGGATGTTGATTTTCTATCATCCTTATCACCAGCCCAATTCGAATCCGTGTATCCACAAAGAGCAAATGTTGACCCTCGAGGATACTGATACGTTGGAAATGTATCTATAATTTTTATGCTCCATGCTTGTTTAGTATCTACTTTGCTTTGCTTGTCCACACTTTGAGGTGCTTTTTACATGTTTTCTGGTACTAACCTACTAACAAGTTGCAACAGTGCCACATGCCTGTTTTCTGCTGTTTTTGGTTTCAGAAAAGTTAGTAAAGAAATATTCTCGAAATTGGGCGGGACAAAGGACAAAGTCAATTACTTTCTGTGGGGAACAAGAAGTCCAGAGGAGAGCCCGAGGGGCCGTCCAGAGGGGCAAGACCCACCCCAGGCGCGGGTGATCCCCAACCCGCGCCTGGCTAGGGTTTAGTCGCCCTGGCGGCCGCCTCGGTCTCCCCCTTCGCCTATAAGAAGCCCCCGATGCAGAAACCCTGGGCACCCGATCAGAAATCCACGAAACCGTCTGTAGCCGCCGCCACCATCGTCCCTAGATTGGGGGATCTGAAGTTCTTCCCGGCACCCTACCGGAGGGGAGATCATCCCGGAGGCCTTCTCTCCGGTATGATGCGTGAGTAGTTCCACCTTGGACTATGGGTCCATGTAGTAACTAGATGGTTGTATCTCCTCCTTTGTGCTTTCAGGTATAGATCTTGTGATCTCCGTTCATGATCAAGATCTAATCTATTTGTAATCATGCATGTTGTGTTTGCAGAGATCCGATGGATATTGAGATTATTATGTTGGTTTGATTAATGGTTTTTTCTTTATGATTCTATCATGTCTGTGTTGTTTGTGATCTTGCATGCTCTTCGTTGTTAGTAGCTATCTTGGCCAAGTAGTTGCTAGTGACTCCAAGAGGGGGTATTTATGCTCGATAGTGGGTTCATGCCTCTAGTTTCCAAGGGAAGTGACAAAAATCTCTTCGGTTGTAGATGTGCTGTTGCTACTAGGGAGAAAACAATGGTCTCTTGTTCATGGAACATGTGGACTGTTTACCTTACACACTTTGCTTAAAGCGGTTATGCATTGCTTGCAACTTAATACTGGAGGGGGTTCGGATGATAACCTGAAGGTGGACTTCTAGTCATAGATGCAGTTGGATGGCGGTCTATGTATCTTATTGTATTGCCCAATCAACCTCATAGGATCTTTCTGACTAGTAATTGCATTGTTATCCTTGCTCGGTTCCTGTCAATTGCCCCGCTGTAATTTGTTTACCCTTTATGCCATGTTGTTTATTTAAGGAGAGCACCTCTAGTGAACTATGGACCCCAGTCCAATCTTTACCATTGAACTATTTACCATTTTAGTCATTTTACCCATCAGACATGCCTCGCATCTTTCAAGTGATTCAAAATCAAGTGATTCAAGAAGTCCATCGGAATGGAGTTTCTTCATACGCTTCACTCCAATGTGACCAAGGCAGCGATGCCACATATAAATTGAGAGTTATCGCTTGATTTCAATCGTTTAGCTTCAATGTTATTAATATGTGTATTTCTACTATCGAGATTCAACAAGAATAGACCATCTATCAAAGGTGCATGTGCATAAAACATATTACTCATATAAATCGAACAACCATTATTCTCGGATTTAAACAAGTAACCGTCTCACAATAAACAAGATCCCGATATAATGTTCATGCTCAACGCAGGCACCAAATAACAATTATTTAAGTATAAAACTAATCCTGATGGTAGATGAAGAGGTAGCGTGCCGACCGCGATCACATCAACCTTTGATCCGTTTCCTACGCGCATCGTCACCTTGTTCTTCACTAGCTTCCGTTTATTCTGCAGCTCCTGTTTCGAGTTACAAATATGAGCAACCGAACCAGTATCAAATACCCAGGCACTACTACGAATACTAGTGAGATACACATCAATAACATGTATATCAGATATACCTTTCTTCTTGATGTTGCCGTTCTTCAAATCCGCCAAGTACTTTGGGCAATTCCGCTTCAAGGACCTTCTCCTTGCGGTAAAAGCACTCGAGATCGGGCTTGGGTCGATCTTGGTCCTCTTAAAGCGTGGGAGCTTTCTTACCACCCTTCTTGAAGTGTCCCTTTTGCTTAGACTTGCCTTTCTTGAATTTGGTGGTCTTATTGACCATCAACACTTGGTGCTCTTTCTTGATCTCCACTTCTGCATATTTTAACATAGCAAATAGTTCTGGCAACTCTTTGTTCATGTTCTGCATGTTGTAGTTCATCACAAAGTTCTTGTAACTTGGTGGTAGTGATTGGAGGATCGGTAAACCCCAAAGTATTAGGAATCACTATACCCAAGCTTTGAAGTTTATTCGTGCCCGGACATTTTAAGCACATGCTCACCGACGGACTGCCCTCTTCCATCTTGCGGTTAAAGAACTTTTCAGAAGCTTCATAACTTTCAATTGCCGCATGAGTCTCAAAGATTAATTTGAGATCCTCGACAATATCATATGGATCGACTCTTCAAATCTTTTACGAGCTCGATTCTAAACCATACAAGATAGCACACTGAACTATGGAGTCTTGATTCTTAGGCGAGGTAAACATTCTTTACTTCATCGGTAGCATCACCGCAGTGGTCACCTAGCGGTGCATCCAAAGACATAGGTCAAATTACCTGTGAGGACAATCCTCAAATTACGGAACCAATCCGCGAAGTTGCTTCCATTGTTTTTCAACTTTTCTTTCTCTAGGAGCGCATTAAAATTGATGGTAGGGGCTGCCATTGATCTACAACATATTTGCAATAGTTTAGACTAAGTTTATGACAAATTGAGTTCAAATTAATTAATGAAATTAAACTAGGTGAACTCCCTCAAAACAACATCCCTCACATTGTTTTAGTGATCACCAACCAAATCCACTACATCAACACGATCATCACGAGTTGATATAGTTTTAATGGCGAACAATCATCATGTTCATCATATCTACTATATGATTCATGCTTTACCTTTCGGCGATCCGTGTTCACGAGGCCATGTCCGTACATGCTAGGCTCGTCAAGATCAAACCTTAGCTACCGCATAAGCAAATCTGGCTTGCTTACGTTGTATTCACCCGCGGAATCAAAGACACCCGATCATCACGTGGTGCTTGAGCAGCAAGCTTTGGCAACGGTGCATACTAAGGGTGAACACTTTAGAACTTGAAATTTATGTGCATGAGGATCATCTTATAATGCTACCGTCGTCTACTAAGCAATACAAGATGCATAAAGGATTAACATCACATGCAATTCATAATATGTGATATGATATGGCCTTTCTTCTTTGTGCTTCGATCTCCATCTTCAAGCGAACATGATCTCCATCATCACGGCATAGCATCAAGGTCAATGACGCTTCTTCATGGTTGTCGCCCACCAGCTTCAACTATTACAACTATTTTGAATAGACACGCAGGTCTTAACGAAATTAAAGACAACCATATGGCTCTGCGGTTGCCAACTTACAATAAGGAACATTGCATACATCAAATATAATCACAATCATGGCCATATCACATCATCGCACACCCCGCAAAACAAAGTTAGACGCTTCTACTTTCTTTGCATATTTTACGTGGTTTGGGGCTTTCCATAAGTGTCGTTCTAACCTACGAACAAGAACCACAACATTGATACTAGCATTGTTGATTACCGTTGTAAATTGGATCTTTACTATGCTAGGAGAAACAGGCACCATAAAGCCACTTATGCAATACAAGTTGCATGTCAAGCGTGGAGCAAGTCTCATGAACGATGTCATGTAAGGTTAGCCGCCGCTTCATCCCAACATACCGCAAGATGCAAAGTACACAAAAAGCAATCTACAATAAAGCATCAACGCCCACAATGACCATTGTGTTCTACTCGTCTGCAGATCTACATATAGACACGGCTCGATACCCTTTGTAGGGGTTCGTAGCATGGAAAACAAAATTTTCTATCGCATACAAACAAACAAGCCAAGATCTATCTACTAGATTGTAGCAACGAGTCGATGGAATAACTCACCCTCGAAGATTCCAAAGTGTTTAACGAGAGCGATTCTCGTGGGTGATGTAGTCGTACTCTTTCCGATCTCAAGATCGCGTGAGCGATCCTTCCAGCGCACGTTCAGCAGCGCTCCATGATCGGTCACGTTCGGTACTCGACGAAGACCTTCCTCTCCCTTGTTCCAAAGGCCGGAGGTTGTAGCACTCTCCTCGCGATTCCGGCTGACAACGCGTGGTGCAGGAAGTAGAGGGGAAATCCCTTGAGGCTTCGCCTTAAGCAGTGCGGTATAGTGGAGCTTATGAGAGAGGCTATTAGTGGTCTATTAATTAGACACACCAATTAGAAGGCTCTAAACCAATTAGAAGGCTCTAAACCGAAATAGCTCTAAACCGGGGTTTAGGTCTAGGGTTTAGTTTAGAGGATAGGAACTTGTGTGTGTGGGAGGGAGCCCTGCCTCCTTATATAGGTGGAGGGCCGGCCAGGGAGGAGAGTCCCTCCCAAGTCGGCAGTGGGCGCCGCCAAGGGAGGAACCCTCCTCCAATTCGGCCTCCACCAATCCTCCTCTCTTCCACTTCCCAAAATTGCCGTTTGACTTTCAAACTAGCCGTTTGACTTTTCAATTTAGGATTTAAATAAACCCTTTATTTTGGACAGCAAGAACACCTAGTACATGATGCAATCATTCCAACTTACAATGACACATTCATGTACCCTTCCCGAAGTCTGGGACATTCGGGACCTTCTAGAATGTTCGATGAAAACAAGGAACCATTCCCCAACTCGAAATGGGACTTTCCTTATATGAATCTTATTCTCGGACCATTCCGGATCTCCTCGTGATATCCGGATCCCATCCGAGACTCAACAACATTCGGTCTCTTTCTCATAATACCATAACTACTCAAACAACGTCGAATCCTTAAGTGTGTCTCCCTACGGTTCGTGAATTATGCGGACATGATCGAGACACTTCTCCGAACAATAACCAATAGAGGAATCTGGAAATTCATATGGCTCCCACATATTTCTACGATTACTTTGCGATCGAATGAACCACTTACATACGATACCAATTTCCCTTTGTCTCACGATATGTTACTTATCCGAGGTTATGATCGTCGGTATCTCTGCATACCTAGTTCAACCTCGTTACTGATAAGTACTCTTTTCTCGTTCCGTGATATGTGATCCCTTGTGACCAAGTCACATGCTTGCAAGCTAATTGGATGACATTTCACCGAGAGGGCCCAGAGTATATCTATCCGTCATATGGATGGACAAATCCCACTCTTGATCCATGTGTTTCAACCAATACTTTCCGAACACTCAATGCCACCTTTATAGCCACCCAGTTACGGTGTGGTGTTTGATGTCATCAAAGCATCCATCCGGTAAAGGTGATATGCATGATCTCATGGTCGAAGGAATTAGGTTACTATGTATCAGAAAGCATATAGCAATTGAACTATTGAAATGACTTGATCTTTATGCTACGCTTGTCTATAGGAGTATGTCCACCATATCATTCTCCTAACGATATGATCTTGTTGTTGATAACATCTCAATGTTCATGATAGGAAACCACAATCATCAATCAACCAACAAGCTAGTGAAGTATAGAGGCTATACTAGGGACTTCAAATTAAGTTTACAAATCACACAAGTATTAATGGTTTCCTTGTTAATACTATTATAGCATGAATGTAAACATTTATCATAAACACAAAGATATATAATAATAACTACATTTATTATTGCCTCTAGGGCATATCTCCAACAGTCTCCCACTTGCACTAGAGTCATCTAATCTAGATTACATGGTAATATACCGAACACCCATGGCAGTTTGGTGTTGGTCATGTTTTGCCCTCGGGAGAGGTTTAGTCAACGGATCCGCCATATTCAGATCTGTGTGTACTTTGCAAATCTTTATATCCCCATCCTGGATATGTTCTCGAATAGCGTGGAAGCAGCTTGATATGCTTGACTTCTTGTGTGACCTTGGTTCTTGCGCATTGGCTATGGCGCCCATGTTATCACGATAGATAGACATTGGGTCCAGCACTTGGAACCACACCCAGCTCTGTAATGAACTCTTTCATCCATATTGCTTCTTGTGAAGCCTCCAAGCGACCATGTATTCGATTAGGTTGAAGATCTCGCCACAACGCTTTGCTTTGCACTCCTCCACTAAGCTTTGCACCATTCAAAATAAATCATTATCCAGTTGTGATTTAGAATCATCCGGATCGGTGTTCCAACTAGCATCGGTGTAACCATTAACAACGAGCTCATCACCTCCATAAGAAAGAACCATATCCTTAGTTCTTCTCAAGTACTTAAGGATGTTTTGATCATTGTCCAATGATCCACTCTGGATCACTTTGATATCTGCTAGTTAAACTAACGACATATGCAATGTCGGGTCTAGTACATAGCATGGCATACATTAGAGATCCTATGGCTGATGCATAGGGAGTCTTACTCATCCTTTCTCTATCTTACGCGATGTCGGACTTTGAGTTTTACTCAAGGTATTGAGCAACATGGGCAAGAACCCTTTCTTGCTATCTTCCATTCCAAACCTCTTTAGAACTTTGTCCAAATATGTATTTTGTGACAATGATATTTGGCGTTCGATCTATCTCTATAAATCTTTATGCCTAATATGTAAGCTTAGCCAAGATCCTTCATTGAAAAACTATTATTCAAATATTCCTTTGACACTATTAAGAAGTTCTACATCATTCCCAATCAACAATATGTCATCCACATACGTATTAAGAACGCTCTGAGCTCCCACTCACTTTCTTGTAAATACAAGCTTCTCCATAAGTTTGTATAAAACCAAAACTTTGATTACCTTATCAAAGCGTTGATTCCAACTTCGGGATGCTTGCTTCAATCCATAGATGGACCGTTGAAGCTTGCATACCTTGTTAACATCTTTAGGATCGACAAAACCTTTGGGTTGCATCATATACAACTCTTCATCAATGTCTCCATTGAGGAATGCTGTTTTGACATCCATCGCCATATCTCATAATCATAATATGCAGCGATTGCTAACATAATCCTCACAGATTTTAGCTTCTCTTTGGTGAGAAAGTCTCATAGTCAACTCCTTGAATTTGTCGAAACCCTTTTGCGACAAGTCGAGCTTTATAGACGATAACATTACCATCGACATCATTTTCTTCTTGAAAATCCATTTGTTCTCGACCTTTCGGCCATCGGTAAGTCCACCAAAGTCCATACTTGGTTTTCGTACATGGATCCAATCTCGGATTTCATGGCTTCTTGCCATTTATTGGAATCTGGGCTCATCATCGCTTCCTCATATGTCTCGGGGTCATCGGTGTTGTCCACCACCATGACAGTCATAACGGAATCATACCAATGCAGGTGGTACGAGTTCTCGTTGACCTCCGAGGCTCTAGTAACTTCAACCAAGTTTCATGATCACCATCATTAGCTTCCTCTCTTATTGGTGCGAGCACCACAGGAACTTCTTCCGGTGCTGCGCTACTACAATTCGAGAGAAGGTTCGACAACCTCGTCGAGTTCTACTTTCCTTCAGTCACTTCTTTCAAGAGAAATTCCTTCTCTAGAAAGGATCCATTCTTAACCTTGAAGATTTTGCCTTGGATCTATGATAGAAGGTATACCCAATAGTTTCCTTCGGGTATCCTATGAAGACGCATTTTTCCACTTTGGGTTCAAGCTTGTCCGGTGTAACTTCTTTACATAGGCGCATCCCCAAACTTTAAGGAGCGACAATTTAGGTTTCTTCCCAAACCATAATTCATATGGTGTCGTTTCAACGGATTTAGGCGGTGCCCTATTTAAAGTGAATGCGGCTGTTTCTAATGCATAACCCCAAAATGATAGCGGTAAATCTGTAAGTGACATCATAGAACGAACCATATCTAAGAGAGTTCGATTCTGACGTTCGGACACACCATTCTGTTGTGGTGTTCCCGGCGGTGTCAAGCTGAAAGTATTCCACATTTCTTCAAATGCTGCCAAACTTCGTAACTTAGATATTCACCTCCACGATCGAGCGTAGAAATTTAATCTTCTTGTTACGTTGATTCTCTACCTCACTTTGAAACTCCTTAAACTTCTCGAAAGTTTGGACTTATGTTTCATGAAATAGATATACCCATATCTACTCAAGTCATCCGTGAAGGTAAGAACATAACGATAACCATCCAGCGATGCTACACTCATTGGACCACACACATCGGTATGTATGATTTCCAATAAGTCGTAGCTCGCTCCATTATACTGAAAATGGAGTTTTAGTCATTTTACCCATCGGACATGCCTCGCATCTTTCAAGTGATTCAAAATCAAGTGATTCAAGAAGTCCATCGAATGGAGTTTCTTCATACGCTTCACTCCAATGTGACCAAGGCAGCGATGCCACATATAGGTCGAGTTATCGCTTGATTTCAATCGTTTAGCTTCAATGTTATTAATATGTGTATTTCTACTATCGAGATTCAACAAGAATAGACCATCTATCAAAGGTGCATGTGCATAAAACATATTACTCATATAAATCGAACAACCATTATTCTCGGTTTAAACAAGTAACCGTCTACAATAAACAAGATCCCGATATAATGTTCATGCTCAACGCAGCACCAAATAACAATTATTTAAGTATAAAACTAATCCGATGGTAGATGAAGAGGTAGCGTGCGAGCGATCACATCAACCTTTGATCCGTTTCCTACGCGCGCCGTCACCTTGTTCTTCACTAGCTTCCGTTTATTCTGCGGCTCTGTTTCGAGTTACAAATATGAGCAACGAACCGTATCAAATACCCGAGCACTACTACGAATACTAGTGAGATACACATCAATAACATGTATATCAGATATACCTTTCTTCTTGATGTTGCCGTTCTTCAAATCCGCCAAGTACTTTGGGCAATTCCGCTTCGGTGACCTTCTCCCTTGCGGTAAAGCACTTTCGATGTCGGGCTTGGGTCGATCTTGGTCCTCTTCGTCGGCGTGGCAGCTTTCTTACCACCCTTCTTGAAGTGTCCTTTGCTTAGACTTGCCTTTCTTGAATTTGGTGGTCTTATTGACCATCAACACTTGGTGCTCTTTCTTGATCTCCACTTACGCATATTTTAACATAGCAAATAGTTACGGCAACTCTTTGTTCATGTTACGCATGTTGTAGTTCATCACAAAGTTCTTGTAACTTGGTGGTAGTGATTGGAGGATCGGTAAACCCCAAAGTATTAGGAATCACTATACCCAAGCTTTGAAGTTTATTCGTGCCCGGACATTTTAAGCACATGCTCCTTGCGAACTGCCCTCTTCCATCTTGCGGTTAAAGAACTTTTGAAGCTTCATAACTTTCAATTGCATGAGTCTCAAAGATTAATTTGAGATCCTCGACAATATCATATGGATCTGACTCTTCAAATCTTTTACGAGCTCGATTCTAAACCATACAAGATAGCACACTTGAACTATGGAGTCTTGATTCTTAGGCGAGGTAAACATTCTTTACTTCATCGGTAGCATCAGCTGCAGGTGGGTCACCTAGCGGTGCATCCGACATAGGTCAAATTACCGGTGAGGACAATCCTCAAATTGCGGAACCAATCCATGAAGTTGCTTCCATTGTTTTTCAACTTTTCTTTCTCTAGGAGCGCATTAAAATTGATGGTAGGGCGCCATTGATCTACAACATATTTGCAATAGTTTAGACTAAGTTTATGACAAATTGAGTTCAAATTAATTAATGAAATTAAACTAGGTGAACTCCACTCAAAACAACATCCCTCACATTGTTTTAGTGATCACGAACCAAATCCACTACATCAACATCGATCATCACGAGAGTTGATATAGTTTTAATGGCGAACAATCATCATGTTCATCATATCTACTATATGATTCATGCTTTACCTTTCGGCGATCCGTGTTCCTGAGGCCATGTATGTACATGCTAGGCTCGTCAAGATCAAACCTTAGCTTCCGCATAAGCAAATCTGGCTTGCTTACGTTGTATTCACCGCGGAATCAAAGACACCCGATCATCACGTGGTGCTTGAGCAGCAAGCTTTGTAGCAGTGCATACTAAGGGTGAACACTTTAGAACTTGAAATTTAGGTGCATGAGGGATCATCTTATAATGCTACCGTCGTCTACTAAGCAATACAAGATGCATAAAGGATTAACATCACATGCAATTCATAATATGTGATATGATATGGCCTTTCTTCTTTGTGCTTCCGATCTCCATCTTCAAGCACGAACATGATCTCCATCATCAACGGCATAGCATCAAGGTCAATGGCCTTCTTCATGGTTGTCGTCCACCAGCTTCAACTATTACAACTATTTTGAATGAACCGCGGGTCTTAACAGAAATTAAAGACAACCATATGGCTCCGGATTGCCAACTTACAATAAGGAACATTGCATACATCAAATATAATCACAATCATGGCCATATCACATCACTTGCACCTGCAAAACAAAGTTAGGCCTTCTACTTTCTTTGCATATTTTACGTGGTTTGGGGCTTTCCATAAGTGTCGTTCTAACCTACGAACAAGAACCACAACATTGATACTAGCATTGTTGATTACCCGTTGTAAATTGGATCTTTACTATGCTAGGAGAAAGCAGGCACCCATAAAGCCACTTATGCAATCGAGTTGCATGTCAAGCGTGGAGCAAGTCTCATGAGCGATGTCATGTAAGGTTAGCCGGGCCGCTTCATCCCAACATACCGCAAGATGCAAAGTACACAAAAAGCAATCTACAATAAAAGCATCAACGCCACAATGACCATTGTGTTCTACTCGTCTGCAGATCTACATATAGACACGGCTCGATACCCTTTGTAGGGGTTCGTAGCATGGAAAACAAAAATTTCTATCGCATACAAACAAACAAGCCAAGATCTATCTACTAGATTGTAGCGAGTCGATGGAATAACTCACCTCGAAGATTCCAAAGTGTTTAGCGAGAGCAGATTCTCGTGGGTGATGTAGTAAATACTCTTTCCGATCTCAAGATCGCGTGAGCGATCCTTCGGTATACGTTCAGCAGCGCTCCCTTGATCGGTCACTGCGTTCGGATTTTCGGCGAAGACCTTCCTCTCCCTTGTTCCATGAGGCGGAGGTTGTAGCACTCTCCTCGCGATTCCGGCTGACTGGCGTGGTGCAGGAAGTAGAGGAAATCATGAGGCTTCGCCTTAAGCCGGTGCGAGTATGGTGGAGCTTATGAGAGAGGCTATTAGTGGTCTAGTAATTAGACACACCAATTAGAAGGCTCTAAACCAATTAGAAGGCTCTAAACCGAAATAGCTCTAAACCGGGGTTTAGGTCTAGGGTTTAGTTTAGAGGATAGGAACTTGTGTATAGAGGAGGGAGCCCTGCCCCTCCTTATATAGGTGGGAGGGCGGCCAGGGAGAGTCCCTCCCAAGTCGGCTTGGTGGGCGCCGGCCAAGGGAGAACCCTCCTCCTCGGCCTCCACCAATCCTCCTCTTCCCTTCCCAAAATTGCGTTTGACTTTCAAACTAGCCGTTTGACTTTTCAATTTAGGATTTTAAATAAACCCTTTATTTTGGACAGCAAGAACACCTAGTACATGATGCAATCATTCCAACTTACAATGACACATTCATGTACCCTTCCCCAGTGCTGCGGACATTAGGACCTTCTAGAATGTTCCGATGAAAACAGGAACCATTCCCCAACTCCGAAATGGGACTTTCCTTATATGAATCTTATTCTCCGGACCATTCCGGATCTCCTCGTGATATCCGGATCCCATCCGAGACTCGAACAACATTCGGTCTCTTTCTCATAATACCATAACTACTCAAACAACGTCGAATCCTTAAGTGTGTCTCCCTACGGTTCGTGAATTATGCGGACATGATCGAGACACTTCTCCGAACAATAACCAATAGAGGAATCTGGAAATTCATATGGCTCCCACATATTTCTACGATTACTGTGCGATCGAATGAACCACTGACATACGATACCAATTTCCCTTTGTCTCACGATATGTTACTTATCCGAGGTTATGATCGTCGGTATCTCGCATACCTAGTTCAACCTCGTTCTTGATAAGTACTCTTTCTCGTTCCGTGATATGATCCCTTGTGACCAAGTCACATGCTTGCAAGCTAATTGGATGACATTTCACCGAGAGGGCCCAGAGTATATCTATCCGTCATATGGATGGACAAATCCCACTCTTGATCCATGTGTTTCAACCAATACTTTCCGAACACTCAATGCCACCTTTATAGCCACCCTGTTACGGTGTGGTGTTTGATGACATCAAAGCATCCATCCAGTAAAGGTGATATGCATGATCTCATGGTCGAAGGAATTAGGTTACTATGTATCAGAAAGCATATAGCAATTGAACTATTGAAATGACTTGATCTTTATGCTACGCTTGTCTATAGGAGTATGTCCACCATATCATTCTCCTAACGATATGATCTTGTTGTTAATAACATCTCAATGTTCATGATAGGGAAACCACAATCATCAATCAACCAACAAGCTAGTGAAGTATAGAGGCTATACTAGGGACTTCAAATTAAGTTTACAAATCACACAAGTATTAATGGTTTCCTTGTTAATACTATTATAGCATGAATGTAAACATTTATCATAAACACAAAGATATATAATAATAACTACATTTATTATTGCCTCTAGGGCATATCTCCAACAAAAACTTGCTGCTGTGCTGCTTCACACCTTGCTCTTGGGGTTTCCCGACGAAGCGCTCCCATTTGGACTAGCACTGCATCAAGCTTTTTCTGGCGCCGTTGTCGGGGAGGCTAAGGACGTCTTCACTAGGGGAGTCCTTCACTTCCTTTCTCTTTACTTTGTTTTTAGTTTGCTTTGTTTCTTTTGCTTGGTTTTGTTTGCCTCTTTCCAAAAAAACCAAAAAAATAGTCTAGTTTGGTTTGCTTGCTTTATTCAAAAAAACCAAAAAAATTAGTTCCTGCTCTAGTTGCCACCTTGCTCTTGCTCGCCATGTTGCTCCCAAAGTTCACCCTGAAAGATCTTGCAATAGGTAGTGGCTCCATAATTGGGAAAGATAATATTGAAGAATTCTTTAATTATGTTAGCAAGCATGAGGGTATTGAGGATAAATCTATAGCAGAGCTTGCTCCTAATTATGAGATTGCTGCAGCTTCTCTAGTTCATATGTTGGAGGCTAGGTTTGTTAGCCTTAACCCCTTCATACAATTCTTGTTCCTAAAACTAAAAGAAGAGAAGAATGTTGAAAAAAGGGAATTCATCCTTGAAACTTTATCAAAAGAATTCCATGATGTTACTAGGGAAGCCAAAAAGGTTTTGAACGTTTCAATATGCTAGGTTCAAGTGTATATGTTGTGGGTATTTCTGATAAAACTAAGCCTAGAGAGGAATTCAATATACCCATACCCTTTAAGCTTGTTGGAATGCATGAAGCCTTTGAAAAGAACTTTGATTGGATTGCTCCTGAAAATATTTTTGATGAAGGTAGTAGAACAAAGAGAGATGAGAAAGGATCCTCCAAAACCCAAGATACCTTTCACAGTTGAAGATTTAGCAAGATTTGATATTAATGCTTCCTCATTTGAAAATACTTGATTCTTCTTGCTTCTTGTGCCTAACTTAAAGGCGTTAAAGAAAAGTACTTGTTGGGAGATAACCCAAGAGTTTCCTTGAGTCTTGGAAGTTATTACTTCTGTAATAACCTCTCCTTTTCCTTTTTGTTTGCTTTTTGTGCCAAGAATGACCTCTAATGAGAGGGAAGTAAGATTTGGGGAGTTGCTGTCCCGAAACAGATTTCTGTCCTCCACCAAAAACATTCGTGAGGAGGCTCTATAACTCGGATTGAGATCAGAATTTACGAATAAATCACCCAGTATGTTATATAACTTTCATTAGTTTAACAATTTTTTATTTGAGCAATAGAAGATGTTCGAAAAAATCGGTTTCTACCTGCTGGTTTGTTTTGACAGATTTCTGCCATTATTTGCATTTGCTTCTTATTGATTCCTTTTTGAGTTCTCTTCAGGTAAATTGAGCTTTTTGAAGGAGTTACCACAGTAGCTTGTGTTTTTAGTGAAAAGCCTTGATGTTCCAAAGCTTTGCCAGTGGTCTAATATCTTTTGAATACACTAATGTTGCTAATGAAGATTGTGTGAAGGAAAAATTTCAGGTGTAGAGAGAGAATGATGCAATGAGATGAAGAATGGACAAAAGCTCAAGCTTGGGGATGCCACCATGGTGTCACCCCAAGAAATATCCAAGAGGTACAAGCGTCAAAGCTTGGGGATGCCCAAGGCATCCCCTTCTTCATCAATAAAAAGCTCAGGTCTGTCTAGACACTTCGTTTTTATTGTTTCATGCACAGTTGTGTTGTTCTTGGAGTGTCTTAGTTTTCATTTGCTTTGCTTAGGTTGTTTAGTTTGCTTGAATAAAAGTAGTTTGTACCCCCGTTCTCGCTGTGTTGTTTTGCAAATAAGGTTGCTTGGTGTTTGGAAAGGAGTAGTAAGTTCTTGCTTGAAGTGCAAGAGGAGCTTGCATTGACTGTGACTTAGACTTTAGCATTACATGATAGGTGTTGTTTTAGCATTATGCTTAGTGATTATTGTTGTAGCATGTCTTGTTCCAAACAATTGGGATTGCTTAGTATGCCTTGAAGAAATTATGTGTTGTTTTAGCATGCAAAAGCATAATATTGTGGTATTCTCCTTTGATATTTTGCTTGGGTTGACTTGGCACATGATTACACCATGTTATGACTCTCACCGGTCACCATTAGCCTCTATGATCATTTAGTCCTTGACTTGTAGTACCACTCTTTGCTTTGATTAGTTTGCTTTGTTGCACTGCATGATTTTGGCCATTATTGCTCTCTTAGTTGGTTGCTCCCAGTCTTTTGCTAGCCTCCACTTGTATGAGTAAGTTCTACTCATGATTCCAACTCCCAAGAAACCAAGTTATTCCAAAGTGTCCACTATAAATTCCTATGCATGGTGTGTTACACCATTCCAAGTATATTCTTGTTTTCAACTATCTTCCAATTAAAAAACTATTTTGTTATATGAAAACTTAGTGATTAAAGCCCTCACGAACTTGATGGCACACTTTATTCTTCGCCCCTAATAAAGTTCAACCATTGTGACAACTTTGTTGTATATGCTTGCACTTATAAGTTGGAATTAGCGAGCGTCTTGTCACGGAACCGATCTGGCGATGCGCGAGCAAGATCTGGCGTCTGGCGTGCGATCCATGTGCTGTAAGCGAGATCGAGAGAGTCGGCGTGTGATGATGGGCGGGCGAGCTGGCTGGCCCGGCGGATAAGCAAGCGAGGAGAAAGGCCTTGGGCGAACGCGAGGTGATCTGGACCGCGGCCCCGAGCCTGCGGCAGTAAAGTAGGCTGGCCGAGCGGTGGGCGACCCAGGTGGGCAGCAGGGGAGAGGAAGGAGGATGAATCGAGGCGGCCCATCGTACTTGCCCGGTGCAATGAGTACCGGACGACCCAGAAAATATCCTTTTCTTTTTCAAACCGAATAACAGCAAATATTCAAACCGCGATAACTTTTGATTGGTAGATCCGATTGACCCGATTCCAATTGCGTTGGAAAATATTGGTTATCACCAAGTGAGAATGTATCATGTATTATAATGTGAGATACCTCATTTGGTGAGAAACCGAAAAAACGCCAAGATCAAAATCGCAACAAGATACAGACGGAAGATCCGATTTTGATGAACAAGAGCTTGTTATGGAGATTACCACAAGCTCTATATCCTCACATGGATAAGACCAAATAACAACCAAATACGATGATGCAAGTATGCAAAGGTTTGAGCTCTCTCCGAACGATATGATCGAGTTACTCATTCAAGAGCCCCTCTTGATAGTACGGTTATCTATCCTAAACCCGGTGTCCTACTAACAACATGAGACCGGCAAAAGGGAAAACCTATCAAGATTATACCTTTGCCTTGAGCATTCCACTTGAGATCGATGTAGACGAACTTGACCTTCTCAAGATGGAACGCCTTTCTTGATTCCTCATCATCGATCCATGATCACCGAGGATGGCTAGCATCAAACATGAGATCTTCTATAGATGGCGCATTTTGAGCTTGCACAACACATCTTCTTCTCATTTCATCGACCTTGAAGCCAACACATGCTCCAAGCGATGCCAATGGACAATTCCTAAAAGTACAACTTAATACACACATTAGTCCATAAAAATTGTCATTAATTACCAAAACCACACATGGGGGCCCACATGTTCTTTCATCCATGAAACAGTCTGTATTCGCTGCCATAATCGTCCCTAGATTAGGGGGGATATGAAGCTCTTCCCGACACCCTGACCGAGGGGAGAGATCATCCTGGAGGCCTTCTTCATCACCATGCCAGCCTCCGGTATGATGCGTGAGTAATTCACCCTTGGACTATGGGTCCATACAGTAGCTAGATGGTTGTTTCTCCTCCTTTGTGCTATCATGTTTAGATCTTGTGAGCTCCGTTCATGATCAAGATCATCTATTTGTAATCATATATGTTGTGTTTGCGGGGATCCGATGGATATTGAGATACTATGTCAGATTGATTATCGATTCTATCATGTCCGTGTTATTTGTGATCTTGCATGCTCTCCGTTGCTAGTAGCTATCTTGGCCAAGTAGATGCTTGTGACTCCAAGAGGGATTATTTATGCTCGATAGTGGGTTCATGCCTCTAGTAATCTGGGGAAGTGATAGGAATCTCTAAGATTGTAGATGTGTTGTTGCTACTAGGAAGAAAACAACAATCTTTTGTTCATGAAACAAATGTATTGTTTACTTTACACACATTGATTAATGCAATTATCCGTTGCTTGCAACTTAATACTGGAGGGGGTTCGGATGATAACCTGAAGGTGGATTATTAGTCATAGATGTAGTTGGATTACGGTCTATGTATATTGTTGTAATGTACAATCAAATCTCATAGGAGTCATGATGTCTAGTATTTGCATTGTTATGCTTGCTTAATCTATCAATTGCCCCGCTGTAATTTGTTCACCCAGCATGTTATATATCTTAAGGAGAACACTTCTAGTGAACTGTGGACCCTGGTCCAATATTTATCATTGATACATCAACCACTGTTACTGTTTACTTTCTACAAGCAACTATTATCTTCTATACTATTTGTTTAATCCTTTGTTTTTAGCAAACCGGTGAGATTGACAACCTCACTGTAAGTTGGGGCAAAGTTTTGAGTTTGTGTTGTGCAGGTTCCAAGTTGTTAGCAACACCTTGGAGTTGTTTCCTTAATCCTACTGGTTCGATAACCTTGGTTTCATAACTGAGGGGAAACTTACTGTTGTGCTCATCATACCTTCCTCTTGGGGTTTCCCAACGAAGCTCTACAGTGATCTGAGCCATCAGCGGGCGCGCGTGGTGGGGGTCCGCAATGGGCATGAAGACCATTACCAACATATCTTTGTGGTTTGATACTCTTACTTCAAAACTATTTGCATATAACTTGTGCACTTGCATGCATTAGAGATCAATTAGCAATAGAAATCACTAATGGCAAAGGCCCTAGTGCAAGGAGGGGCCTTTACAACTCATAGATATGATATATAGAGGTTCTTGTTCCCACTTGGGAGAGTGGCACATGCCTAATCTTTATCTCAATCTTAGCCTAAGGTTTACATGAGAGGATGGGGCATATAATACACACCCACATAGGGGTAATTTAGGCATAACAAGTATAATTCAGTTTATACATGTGCTCAAGCCCGAAGATTCTTTGTGTAGGCAGCCCACTTAGACTAGAGACTCCGGTGTCGATGAGGATATATCTCCAATAATCATTGGTTCGAGGCTGGCCACTTAGCCCGTAGACTATGAGG
Source organism: Avena insularis (assembly GCA_023614405.1). NCBI lineage: Eukaryota > Viridiplantae > Streptophyta > Magnoliopsida > Poales > Poaceae > Avena > Avena insularis. Next base: position 394,660,473 of record CM042695.1, read on the forward strand.
TTGTTGTGCCGAAGACTCCAGTCAGGGTTAGGCTAGAGGGACGAAGACTCCAGTCTTTTTTGAGGGAAGCTGGAGACTCCGGATTAGATTATGTAGATTCTCCCTTCTTGTTTCCTTTGTACACATCCATGTCCACTTGTCGCATTCTTCGAGGCACCCATCTGAGTACACAAATAATACGAGAACAAATTAGAAAGCCGTCAAAGGGGAATCAAAGTCACTAGAGGATAGAAGGGAATTCACCATATCATTGAGGGATTTGGCTCGTGCACATGTGTTATGGGTCCACTTGGGGGACTTTGTTGTATTTCCATAGATGTGGACGTTTCACATCAACATGGCTCTCCAATTGTACATGGGCAAACTGAATAAGAAAGGTGGAAAGTAAGGCAAGTTTGCACCATTGTGGGATTTTTTTGAACATGATGAGAAATGGAAGAATCGATTCTCCAACGAAATCCTAGACAAGAAGAATCCTATAGGTTGAAGATGGTTTTTGGTTGACGATGAAGGCTGAAGTAGCCCCACTGCTCTATCCTTAGTTAATAGAAAGAAGTCCGATGTGAGGAAGAAATAAAATGAGAAGAGGGCAAAGAGAGGAGATGGTGTCGGCTATAAAGAGTCTATGGACATCATGATTGCTATTAGGAAGGACATCAATTGCTTCTCAAAGGAATGACTTGCAAAAAAATACCAAATAAATGGGGGAGAGGAGGCATGCCGAGGAGAGGAGAATCATAAGCAATGAGAGGAGGGTAACAGAGCACGGAGAATATGGCCGAGATGGAGGAGAGGAAGTTAGAAAATAGATAATAGCTCCGGATGGAGAATGAGCAAAGGACCATATTCACGGACCCAAATGGTCTAGATGATAAGTCTTGAGCGTATTTTGAGCTTTGCCATGATCAAATCTGGGAGTCAAGTTCGTGGGGGAGAGGGGGGCAATGGAGGCATTGGTGGCATAGGAGGGAATGTTGATGATGCCAATGGATACATTGGTAGTATTTGAGAGCTATATGCATTGATCATATTCATGTTCTACGTAATTTGTTGAACTTTTGTTTTATGTTAATGATGCACTTTGCTTGTGTCTCTAGTTTTCAAGTTAAATTTGAATTTGAAATATTGTGAATAGTTAATGCTCATATTTATGTGTGGCATGATAGCAAATTATTTTAGTTATCATGTGTAGAAATTTAGATTGAATTTGATGATATATGCAATGTGTATGAGAGAAACAGAAGAGAAAAAAATGCTCAAAATATGTATCCAATTTTGGGTAAGCTGCGAATTCATATTCTTTCTGGCTATCCAAAAATACCTTCGCTCTACCTAAAACTGGTTTTGCATAGCTAAATTGTGCCAACTCTCCTGAAGACGCTCTAAGTAAATTTCACCGTATAGGCCTTACTCATAGAGGTTCGAGCCTTGGCTACCAACACAAGATGTACACATAAAGTACTCGTAGGTCATGGCAGGAGCACAACTGAACCTACAAAGTAGCAATCCAGACGGAGGTGCAACCCAAGTAAATTACTCAAGGTGCACCATCGCCATTTGGCTGGTTTAGATTAATTCCACACACACATACACCATAGCGATCCTTGGCATGGAGGATTTCTCTGTTGGCTTCTTCTCACACATTGCTCTAGAAACTATTTGTAGCACCCAAACACATGTATATTTGGTCTTGTCGGATACGATGGCATATCCAAAAACCGTGGTGTTAGGATGATTGTTCAAACCTACAAATGATATGAATGACATACCATATCGATTTATTTTATACGTACTGTCGAACACCTCCACGTCTCCATAGTCCTGATAGTCCTGGCGTGGTTGTAAATTGCACTAGAACATACTTTTCAACCGTCCTTTCTTATCTAGTTGGTAGTCGGAAAAGAAATCAAGGGAAACTGCCTTCCTACTCTTCATAATGCCAATGTCAGTGTTAACATCACCTTTCTCAACCAGCTACCTCTTATCCATGCAACACAGATTGTAGAGATCCCGCTGGGTGAAGCCTATGTACCCGTACTTGCCACTTATGCTGATGAAGTTTTTCATATTTTGGCACTCTCTCATCCCAACTTCTCCCAATGGCATAAAATCACCACACTGATAAGGCTTGACCTTTCTATGAGAGCGTAGAAAAGCGACTTCGTTGGGTCTAGCTAGAAGATGGTTTGTGATGGTCTTCAAAACTCGCAACATACCAAAGACTAGTGGGTTGGTTTAACTTGATGATGAGATGCGCCTTACAACTGCAGCGAGACTCAGGGCATTCCCTACGACTGCGACCTTCCATGTAAAAACCACTTGCTTTCACGTTACCTGCTCTAGAACATAAATGCCGCATGTAGGGTATTACTCCCAAACCACTTTTTCCTCGCTTCACTTTGTCCTTCCTAATGCTGAAACCGTGCTCTTTCGTGTACTTGTACAAATTGAATATCACATCTTTACAAACAAATATCATCTCTTTTATCATCCAGTATTTATCGTGGTTATCTTCCCATGCTCATAGACCTTTTAGGATTCCCCTGATTGCTTTTTCTCATGCTCATCACCTATTGTGACCTACAAAATATATAAGTCATGTAAGTTAGCATCTACTTGATTGTATTTATGGCTAGCAATACAGACACTATTAACGTACCTCACTCATGGCATCTGATGTCGACTCCCCGAGATCTTGTGATTCTTCCGTATCCTCATCATCCATAAGATGTATGCTCTTTCAATTCTTGTCATATACAAAATCATACATCACTCATACTTTTCGAGAACGATTCTTTTGGATCGTCCTCCTCATTTTCACTTCTGATGTTGACCTACACATATTTAAACAAAGAAATATAAGTTTCCATGCTCATTGTTACCATAAAAATGTTCAAAATTCATGTGACTCAGTAAAAAAACATCGGCTATGTTTCAATCAAAGGGTTCGTCCTCCAGATGTTGATTTTCATGGGATGAACTAGCTCCATCATCCGTACCATCAACTCTAGCATTTCCATTATCACGGTCAATCCAACTAGCCACAGAGTCCTCCATATGTTCAAACACTACAGATCAACAGAAGTAACATAATCGGTGCATCAGAATTAACCAATAAAATTCCTCAATTATGACATCAAAACACCAATGTTGCATGTGATACTATGGCTGACTCAGTTAGTGTAGAAGTTGCCTCGATCAGCTAACCGTAACCTCTCTCCCTGGTACCTCTCATAAGTACTTTCGTAGACCTCATGACCTAATGCGAAATGAAAATCAAAATAATATGCACATAGATATTGATTTTAAATCTAAAACAGGAAACCCAAGCCGCCTCTAATCCTAAAACATAAATCATATGCCGCCTTGGGAACAAAGGTGCGAAGAGAGGGTGTTCCAGGGGCAACGACTCACAATTTCTAGGCGTTCGTGGAGAGACTGCACACGTGTGGAAGATCTTCAGCGATGATCTGGAAGGCCGCCCTAGGATCGATCAAGATCTAGACGAGGAGGCTGACAGATGCAAGGACGATTTGAATGCCTCGATCAAGATACGGAGGGATTCACACGGTGGTCGCCCTTGGTTTTATGGAGAAGGCACCGATATGGCCAGGAGTGGAGGTGGCTGCCTTATCAGGTGGCTGGTACTGCTGATGGCGATCGCCGATGGTGTGCATGGAAATGGCAGGGACGAGTGGGACCATGCAAATGGATGCCCCATACCTAGAGGTGGGATCCACATTGTAGGCTATACATTCAGATACCGTATACGAATACCTACATACAGTGGCAAACCTTGGAGGAAAATCAGGGAGATGCCAAGATGCTGCTTAAATCACTTAATAGCAATAATTATTACTATTTCTCAATAGATTAGTCTTAGCAACACTACTAGTTAGAAACATTGCACCAATCTTGGGTTAGGGAGTGGGGGGGGGGGCATGGCCCAGTTTGGCCTCCATAAAGGTCCGCCGTAGCCTTCAGTATATACGGGGGAATGGAATGGATATGGGCTTTGGTGGGCCTAACCAGTACAAAGACCCACAAACCCTTGGCGTTTATAATCTTTCGAGGCCAGGGGAGCATTGAAGCACGTCTTAATTTTGCCAACTCTCTTAAAAAAGGCTCTAAGAAAATTTCACCGTATAGGCCTATATACTCAGAGAGGTTCAAGCCATGGCTATCAAGACAAGATGTACACATAAAGTACCCGTAAGTCATGGCAGGAGCACAACTCAACCTACAACAAGCAGGAACACAGTAGCAATCCAGACGGAGGTGCAACCCTAGTAACTTACACAAGGTGCACCATCGCCATCTTGCTGGTTTAGATTAACCTCCACGCGCGCGCGCACACACACCATAGCGATCCTTGAGATAATATACACACAACACGCATGATGCTAGCTTGATGCAAAGGTTCCCATGGTCGACTGGTCGGTTGACTAGTCGCGGCTCTTGAAGGGGATCGCCCTGATCACCACCACGTGGTAGATGGCCGCCAGCGCCGCGCCGGTGAACGGGCCAACCCAGAAGATCCACTGCACGCCAACGAAATCAAAAGAGATTATTAGTCGCTCGCTCGCTAGCTCCTAATCATCAAGCTTAATTATTCTCACCAAGCACAAAGTAATTATTCAGGTGGTTAAATATTTGTAAATTCTCTTGTGGACTTGTTCTTACGTGGTCATCCCATGACTGCTTCTTGTTGTAGATGATGGCGGCGCCGAGCGACCTCGCCGGGTTGATGCCGGTGCCGGTGATGGGGATCGTCGCCAGGTGTACCAGGAACACGGCGAACCCGATCGGAAGCGGCGCCAGGATCTGCACCCATGCATCATTGGTTTATCAATCAAATCATCCATGGGAGAACTAACAAAGAGATACCCTGTTTGCACGGTACGGTGGCCGGCGCCGGTGAAGAACGGAGGACAGTACTTACGGGGACGTGGGAGTCTCTGGCGCTGCGCTTGGCGTCGGTGGCGGAGAACACGGTGTAGACCAGCACGAACGTGCCGACGATCTCCGCACCGAGCCCGTCCCCCTTGGTGTACCCTGGCGCGACGGAGTTGGCGCCGCCGCCGTTGCCCATGTACAAGGTCGTCTGGAACCCCTTCACCACGCCGGCGCCGCAGATCGCGCCCAGGCACTGCATCACCATGTAGAACACGGCCCTGGTGAGCGACAGCTTGCGGGCCAGGAACAGCCCAAACGTCACGGCCGGGTTGATGTGGCCGCCGGAGATGCCGGCGGTGCAGTACACCAGCACGAAGATCATGCCCCCGAAGCTCCAGGCGATGCCCTGGATGCCCACCGTGGCGCACTTGGACCCGGACGGGTTGCCCACGACTCCCATCACCGTCAGCACGCTGATGTAGAGGAAGAGGAAGGTGGCCAGGAACTCGGCGATGCCGGCGCGGTAGAAGGACCATGAGCTGAGCTCGGATGCCTCGAAGAGGGGCGCCGGCGGAGGCTCCTTGTAGTCCTTGTCGTCGCCGCCCTGCGCCGCCGTGCCGATCGGCTGGCGCTCCGAGTAGCGGTTCGCGCCCAGGCGCACGTCCTCCTCCTTGCCCTCCATTGCTGACGCTCGAGCTTGAGCTTAGCTTGGTCGATCAGTCGTCGAGAGGAGGAGATGGGTGAGTCTGAGAGAGATGAGGAAAGGGAGTGGGTCTGGAGCGGTTCTTATAGAGGTGGGCAATCATGGCCGCCCTCTGCTCTGCTCTGCTCTGCATGGTGTGTGTGTGATACTGTGATGACTAGTGATAATCTTTTTTTCCTTGGTTTATGTTTTGCTGCCACTTCTTGATTAGTGGATGATGATGATCATGGAGTGTGAGTGTTCGGTTTGTTGATTAGTGACCTAGCTAGTGATAGAACTGTTTTTAGCTAGCTCTCTAAACTAACAATATGGAAATGTCTTGTGGCTAGTTTACTCTTGGCATGTCACATCACCCTGTCATGGTGTGGCAGAACCTTGTGGTACTGAATGAGTTAGTCGGCTCTTGTTAATTCGCAGGGCGATAGGATATACTTAATTATAAGTCTGCCCTTAATCTATTTCCAGAGAATGGTACGTTTGTTGACATAGGATTAGTAGGGTTTTGTATGATTGATTCTGTAGATGATTTTGTGTATTACGAGGGCAGGGCAGAAAGTGGTGGTGGCCTTTTTGTTCTACTAGCTAGCACTAGTTGGTTAGACGCGGACAGAGCGGTCAGTTCGGGAGGCGGTGTAGCTATCTAGCTGTCCCGAGCATCTTCATCTGTGTCCCTTGGATGATCCACCAGCCAATCGATCATCAGTCGGCACAAAACCAGCAACCCCCTCGAAGACAAATTCGGTACTCTCTCCGACCCATATTAATTGACTTGAGCTCGACTGGTTTCGGTAGTAGCTCTAGCTCCTACACTACAATCTACATCGATCGTGGATTCCTCCGGATATGTTTGGTCAACAGAATTAGTTTGGAAGCAAAGGTTAAAGAGAAAGGATTTATGTTGGATCTGTTTCCGGATTTCTCTTTACGAAAGCAAAAGAATGGTGAAGGCGACATACTATTAGGCCTTGTTTGGTACTAGAGTATTTGCGGAGATTAGAGGGAATAATCCGCACTGAACCCCAAATCCTCACTTGCTACAAATAGTATGTTTGGTTCTAGAGTATTTGACTGATTCAATCCCCCCTAATCCCCACTAATCCTCAAGTTCTAATGTATTTTTCTTCAAATCCAATACACTACTCCTACCTAGTGGATTGGTGGGGATTGGAATTTTGTGGGAATTAGAGAAGTTTGGGTGTAAATGGGGGTTTCACCCAATCCCCTTGGAAATTATCCCCTCTAATTTCTACTAAGACACTAGTACCAAACAAGGCCCTGGGGGAGGGGAGTAAGTGGCAAGCAAGAGCACGCACAGGAGCACATGATGATGATGGAATCCAGGCGCACTAGCTAGCTGACAAGGACGACCAAACACCCTTCGCGTTCAGAGACAGAGAGCTAGCCACAACCACTCGCCACTCACTCACCATGTCAATGCGTGATATCAATTAAACAGAAAAAAAAAACACGATCGAGATACAACAACGCGAGAAGAGCATGGAAGAAAAGCGACAGGGAGAGGGACGGCGGCCGCAGCTCCATCGCTGGCCACACAGCCCACCGCCACAGCCACCCCCTTCCAACTCCAACTACGACCTCACCTGCACAAATGGAATATTTTTCTCATCCAGAAAAACTTGCGCCGCTCCAAACTCCCACATGGCTACAGAAAGAAGATATACTTCCTCCGGCTTAAAAAAGATGTCTTAAGTTTGTTTAAATTTAAATGTATCTACATGCTAAATAGTGTCTAGATATGTTTAAGTGTAGATAAACTTGAGACATCCTTTTTTAGGACGGAGGAAGTAGAACAAAACAAGAAAAACCGCATGCATGCTTCTGTAGGAGTAATGTACATAAAGAAAAACAATACTCCTCCTTAAAATCAGTTTGATGGGGCAAAAACATTTTCTTCTCCGTCGATCGTCGTCTTATCTGCCGGCGTTCGTGGTGGTAGTCTGTCAACGACGATGGCGACGCATGGCCCATACGCATCGGTGCATCGGCCATGACAAGGCTGGATGAATGCTCGGGCAAACGCCTGTGACTCACGGAACGAATGCTTTTTTTCTTCTTCCATGCGTTTCAAACGGTTGCGCGATGAGCGCGCGCCCATCACCCGTGCGTCGCCTGCACCGGCAAAACCGGTAGCCTCCTGCCACGTGTCCATTGCCCGGTCAGACTACGCCATGCATGATGCCTAGTACATTTTTTTTGCCTATTTCTATAGTATATCCTGATGTGGATATGCACATGTTGTTATTAGTTGATGTTACTATTTTGAGGTATATGTATTTTTAGTCCCACAACTTGCACGATAGTGCAGATTAGTCCCACGTCTTGCAAATAGTGTAAAACTAGTCCCACAACTTGCATAGCTGGGACAAATTAGTCCAATTTCATTAAATTTTGTCTTTTTTTACCAAATTTGGTCGGGACGGACGGTTTTGTAGAAAACCCCTCAGACTATGGCTAATCGCACTTAAACGAAAACCTAACACGTGGTGTTTTAACTTTTTTGAAAAGACCCCTATACCTGCTAAGTGCGTGTAATAACCTAGCGTTCTTGATCATAAGAAGAATCCTTCCGCGGAGTATTGGTATGCACTGAGTTTTCCTAGAAGATGTAGTTTGCACGTGAGTTTGAATCCCGCTTGCACCTCTTTTATTAATTCATATTTCTTCATCTACGGACAAGTGGAAACCATATGTAAGACAGCACACATGTCGAATATGCCCGTGAAAAATATATAGGGGTCTTTTTATAAAAAATAAAATGCACGTGTCAAGTTTGGTTTTAGTGCGGTTAGCCATAGTCTGAGGGGTTTTCTGCAAAAGTGTCCGTCCAGTCAAATTAGGTCCAAAAACATGAAATTCGGTGAAATTGGACTAATTAGTCCTAGTTATGCAAGTTGTAGGACTAGTTTTACGCTATTTGCAAGATGTGGGACTAATCTGCTCCTATCATACAAGTTGTGGGACCAAAAGTGTATATACCTCTACTATTTTCATAGTACAAAGTAATATCTGTATGGTGTCCTGTAAAGACTAATTAATTAAGTTGTAGACTTATATGGTCTTAGTATGTGTGATGTTATGGTAACTAACTAAGTTACTATCTCTCCCTTTCTTTATTAATTAACATGCCATGTCACTAATTTGCTTATTTGACATTGCATATACATGCATATTACTAGCTAAATTACTCTCACTATGACTAGCCTAAATTGAGCGGTGTCACATCAGCAAGCATGTGCCGGAGAAAGTCTATGCATGTGCCCAGCACAATGTAAGTGATACTAGGCTATTTGTTATCGATTTTTGCAGGTGCTAGATCGCCGTTAATCTCTCTAGTAGGAGTTAAATAAATATGCAATGCAATGCAATGGTAGTGTGATATGCGGTAGTTGTTGAAACAGATTTGTTCATATTAAATATATTTGTAGGATGCCATAAATTGTGGCTTTGTATCTTGAGTTGATCCTGAGTGGCATGCAACACACTGCAAAATATACTACCTATTTAGTAGGGCATGTACAAAAAATTACTAGTACTAGCAAAATATATTACTCCTTCCGTTTTAAAATAGATGTCTTAAATTTGTTAAAATTTAGCTGAATCTAGACACTATTTAGTAGATTCGTCCAAAATTTAAAAAACCTAAGACATGGGCGGAGGAAGTACCTATTTAGTAAGGATTTTCACAAGACATTTTTTTTTCTTTCTTACGCATGACTCAAATAATGACAGTGTCCTACGAAACTTGGTGTGCGCATGTAGGATGCCCAGATGTACACGCCAAATTCTTTATCGGACTTTTTTGACATTCAAAAATATTTCTTCCGGTGGCAGGAGGATATGTCCCCACATGCCAAAGTAAATTTCTCTACAGGCTAAAAGCAAAAGGAAGAAAAAAAAAGGGGCAATACAGTAACTAAATTTATTGACCGCACATCCTCACTCCAAAGTCTATCAATGGTCAGATCATAAGAAGCTTCCACACACCATAGTGGCGGATTGTACTAACTAATAATTTCCGTTGTTGTTTGTTTGCTATATGTGAGCTGACTTTGACCAAAAAAGTTCGAACCAAAAATCTTAAACCGGTTTTGTACACCAAAATCCGTTTTCTACTTGGAAAAAAGCTAAAACGATTTTTTCAAAAAGAATTAATCCTTTGGTTCCAAAAAAAGGCAATTGACGCTCTTTGAATTTTTTTACTTGTGAAATAAAGTCCACAGGCTTGAGTCCGAACAGTCCAGTTAGAATTTTCTAAAGTCAAAATAGCAAATACATGTCGTATAGGCTCTCAAGGTCATGGCTTAGCACAATGTCCAGAGTGAGTAGTGGATATTGCAAGAACAGCAGAGGCAACGTTGTATTTTCCGATGACGCCTATCACAGCCCTCCTCGACTTCTGCTCCCATATCGACACTCTCAACGTGGTCAACAGCCACTCACCAACAAGTTTGTGCAACTAATCAAGGCAGAGCTTAAAAAAGATAAAGATCTTGCAAAAAATTATGCTGTTTAAGTTAAGATGCTCGTATCATCCCGGAATACATAACTGGAAACCCTACGCCCCGGCCACATTCTATGCGACAACAAGGATATATATATACACTACTACTCGCACTACTGGCAATAGATGTTCAAACTAGACACTACTGCAAGTTTACAACCAGGAACTAAAGTTACATAGCAGACCATTTTGTTACAATACCGTGATCAATAGAAACTTTATATCAGCAGAAGGTTCAAGGTCAGCTTGTTTCTTATGACGAGTTCACGGCAGAAGCCGCGTCTTTGGGGGGATGTTGCGCGTGTGTGCAGACTCTCGGAGGTTGTCCTTTTGTCCAGAGGTTTCTGAGCTCGCCTCGTTTCTTGCCAAGTGATATAAAGGTGCCTGTGGTCGATACGGTGGTTCGTTTAACAGTTCAGAATTATTTCAATCCATGAAACTTATCGACAGCCACGGAAACGTGTTCCTTACCGAGCGTGAAAGGAACAATGTAGAGAAGAGCTGGTTGCCCGTGACCATCCATAAGATTCAAGGCGACATACGTGATCAGAAGACCTAAAGAGGGCAAAAAAATACATAAAGTCAAAATTTCAGATGGATAAAACACCAAAATATTGCCAGAACTTCTACAGAACTGTTCGTATCAACATATAGAATATCAACAGAATCCCTTCTGAAGCACCACAGTAAGGGAGCCATCGCTTGATTTCAATTCATTGGAAACAGATATCAGAGCACAGAAGAATAGTCACAACTCACAAGTATCTATGACTTGTGAAACTTTTGCTTCAGGATTGTTTGAGTCAGGTTATTCCATATCAAATAGGACGTGATAATTAAGGATGGATTGGCAAATAATTCTAAATTCTAGAAGCGGCAATGTCTTACCAGAACCGTACGCAACCATTGACCACAAAAAGTAACCAGATTGCAAGGTCTTCTTGGCAGCCCAATCATACCTAAGAGAGGGAAGACAAATACTAAGTGGAGAGATCAACTTCAAGCATACTGTAAGCTCAAAGCAAATGGTACACAGGTATCCAGCACATGCTATTGGAAAATATGCATGCTGATAGTTGTTCTCCAGCCTATTTCAATAAAATTCATATACAGCATGCCTAACCTTAGCGCAAAAGCAACCAATAGTCCAGGAAGAAGGATATCACCAAAGCCTATGATGCTGTATCCACCCCATGGGTCAAACATCCGTGGGATCTTTAACAGCATGGGAACACCATCTTCATCAGTCTTATCACCACGTGCAACCTGCAGGCATGACACATCCTTAACAAGCATGTCTATGGAGCAGAAAAAACACAATAACACAATCGTCATTTGTACATACCACAATCATAACACTCTCATGAAACAACATCTTGGATATAAAAACCCAGAAGATGTCATACAAGAAGGAACAGCCAAGAAGAACAGACCCCACCTGAGAATTATGAGCAAATGAAGAATTAGGATCAAAGAACTTCACTGCATGGAAAGCACGAAACAAGAGGCATAAAGAATTACCTTAAGATTAGGTATCCTCACAATTTGTATTACAGTAACAATCAGTGCAATACCCTGAAGGAACAAACATGATATTAGTCAACAGAGAATAATTCAAATGAAGGGTATACAAGAAAAAATATGCACTTACAAGAACATCTTGCCCAATCCATGCATAGGGCATCCGGCGATAAACAGCCCATAAAACAGCAAAGACAATGCAAAATGGACAAACTGCCAATGTAAGGTATGAAACAGCTCCAAAAAATGGCACTTTTACAAATGATCCTGCAGCAGGTTTAAACCATCTGAAAGATGGCACGATTGCAGGTCAGTACTGTCTGTTTCCTTTCTTCTTTCTTTAAGCCATGACTGTAAAACCACATATGAAAGGAACAACCAAGACATCTACATTGTGCATCTTAACCCAGAGAAAATGTAAATGTATCTTGTAGAGCCACACATGTACCTTGACAATAAAGCCACCAAGCATGTTTGCAAACCCTGAATAAACAGAAAAAACAAAATATCACATCAGCTTACGAAATGGACAAAGAAATATACCAAAACTGCTGGTACTATGAATATACCCAACAAAGTCAAGATTTATTCACTCCGCAGTTGTACTAGGTACAGTGTGCAGCTTGGTCATTAAACAGCAGACATAAGTTCATTTTTCATTTTGGATAACTTCTTATATGTGTGCAATAAACAGGTCAAATTAGAAAGGAAGTGCTTCAATGCTCTCCAGGGAAGAACAAAAATATATATCTTAACCAGATTTAAGGGCCTAATTAAACGTTTTTGCATTACTTCATGATTTGTGCAATTTGGTTTTGTGCGAGGGTAAACACAATTTTATTTTACTTACTAAGCAAAAAATCTCAAAATTAAGGCAAATACACATATAAAAGAAAGTATAATTAAAATAAAGATGGCATCATACGCACCTCTACACCACCAATGCAAAATATAACCACCAGAAGCTCCACAAACCAGTGAGACATCAGTTTGTAAAGCATTACCAGAAAGAGTGAGGCAACCACAATGAACAGCATTGCGGACGTCATGGTGATATCTACCATACCACTAGAACCTCCAGTCTGAATGTTTAATGAGCTTTCATGCCCATCCTATAGGAATAATGTGCCTGTTAGTTTTTTCTGTTCGAAAATCCAAAACAATGAATCATGTAAGCTTGGTTCAGAACCTTTAGAAGCTTCTCTTGTTCAATAACTGCCTCTCGAGCACTCCATGCTGACCAGTATGATGCGCCTAGAATTGTACCAACAGCCATGAGCCATAGAAACACCTCTGCCGTATCAACTAGGGGTCGGTCTGGAGAGTATAACTGTACTGAAACTGAGAAAATTGAAAGAGAGAAAAATACATATAAGCAATGTTGTTGTTAAAGGAAATCCCAAATACAGAAATCAACAGAAATAACATAGAAGTTGGGCAACCCTTATTTCTTTTTAACTGAAATACACCCTTTGTATTCACAGGACACTGCACGAAATTTGAGAGAATGGAAGACCTAAAGAGATTTACCTTTTCCAAGTGCGAGAAGACCCTGTAAAATGGTGCCTGCATCTTTTGGCAGAAGAACTGCAGGTATATTTATATGTAATTCCGTTTCATTTTGATCACAAACCATCTTGTATAGCTCTGCAAGCATATATATGCTTTTTGTTAACGCCAAGTACATAGGCCGAATGAGATGCCATGAGTGAAAAGTGTGCTCTAGAGCTCTTCTATAGACACAAACATGTACACAGCTGAATGTGTCCGTGCAACTCTAAAAAACAAATGTCCAATAAAATAATCAAAGGCTTGAGTACGTATAATGGTAGACAAACATTCTAATAAAATAATCAAAAGGCTTGAGTAAGTATAATGGTAGACAAACATTCTAGTGGTAGATTAAGGTATATAGCAGACAACTTATTTTCCTGATACCGTTCCTCATATCCCAACATCTCCATCTTCTAATCAAATACTACTTAAGAAAGGTCACAGATGGAAAACATTGAGTCTTATGAGAAAACTGATGTAGGCATACCGTGGAGATTATTCATGATTATAATAGCAGAAGCACCAGCCGCTTCGGCATTCTTAGCTTTTGTGGTGAACTTACAGTCTCCTCTTTGCACTAACAAAACTTCTCCAGCAACCTAGATAAAGAAATAACCAATCACTATATAAGGATGTGGGATACAATCGAAAAATCGCAAACAGCTAGATCATGGTTTCCAGAAAGGTAACCTTTTCTTTGAGAGGGGCACAACAATCAAAAGGGTCTGCTAATAATAGACCTGTACGGTTCGCATGCTTTTCCTTTGACTCTATTATGGGGCCAAACCGAGCACCAACACCAACAAACTCATCTGTCTCTCTGCTGCTGACCCAGGTTTGCACTTTTACCTAATGACAAGGTGAGGAAACAAAATGTAACTAAATAATTAAGTAAGAGATGACAAAGTAGCTGCAAGAGACGAAGGCATTTCTATGCACAAAGTATCAAATAATAGCACTATGCCACAAAACCTAAACTAGCAAAGTGATGATAAAAGTTTCAATTGTAAATTTGTAATGTCCTTAAGCTGTGGTCTTACATCCCCCTAGTTGCTTGCTTAACACTAACAGACCAATAGTCACCTCCATCATGGTAAGTGACAATCAAACAGGCAATGTGAGCCATATCTATTAGCTAAAAATAATGGAGCTCAGAGTTGGTAACAAAAGACATGGTGGCACTCATGATAACAAGTTTATGACCACTGATTCGTTAACAAGGGAAGTGTGAGTAGACAGATCGATAAACAATCTGTTCGAGTGGATTATGTGCACAGCAGTGTATCAACAACTAATTGGGCGAAGTGAACAAATTTCCTATGGACCAAAATCATGAGGTCTTAGCATTCTACCCTCGCTATGACAAGTCGGATCATCTTCATACCATCAGCCAGCATATCCAGAAAATATCCTCGATAGGGGAATTCTGGCAGCTAATAGACTAGTTCGATCAACTCAAGAGAAAGCTAGATTGTACTCATCGAGCAACTAACACATTGTGCAATACAAGAGTCACAATCCCCTGCATTAAAATACTCCAAGCTTCCAATTACTAAACCCGCCATTTCTCAGAGTTACATCCGCGTTTAAGCCTCTGAAAGAACATATATTGTACTCCAGATCGTCACAAGGCATAAGTAACCAACGATAGCCCCTAATCAGATGGCACAGCCAACAGGCTAGTCGAAGCATCTCCTCAGCCTGCAGCATGTAGTGCCGAGACCGAAGGCTCCACTGCAAGCAGATCACACTCTCTGCAGCCGGCTGGCCATACCCAGTACCGCGATCAACCTAACTCCACGAAGCACGTTTCATCGCCCAACCCCCTAAACCACGGATCAAGCAACCACACTAACCCAGAGGCTCCCACCTCTGAACCGGCAGCTTGAAGCCCAAGCTTAATCGGAAGCATCTGCCAGAACCGGAACTCTCGCACGCCGGCTTGGAACCGAGAAATCCAGACAGCTTAACCCTTGGTCGTAGTGATCGACACGAGTGAGATGGTAGTGCACTCGCTGCGGCCCCTAATCCAAGAGCACCAATAAAACGATACTCCAAGCAGCTCCTCTGCTTATAGTACCGAAACCGAAGCCTCTACTCCAAGCAGAGCTGGACAGACTCTAAGCAGTACCGCGATCGATGAAATTCAAGGCAGCAAGCTTCGTCGGCCAACTCCCCAAATCCACCGGATCAAGCAACCGCACTAACCCGGAGGCTCCCAATTGAGGAACCGCCGGGTCGAAGCCCTAGCTTAATCGGAAGCTTCGGCCCTAATTGGAACGGAACTCTCGCGCCCCAGCTCGGAACCGGAACTCGCACTCACAGCGATCCGCGCGAAATGAAGGAGCAGAGGGGAGGGGGAAACGGCACGGCACATACGAGCATGAAGTCGTTGGAGCAGCCGGGGATCTTGGGGGCGTCGTCGTCCTGGTGGACGATGTCGCCGCCGAAGGCCACCCCCACGAGCGCAGCCGACACCAGCAGCAGAGCCGCCGCCACCGCCGGCGACACGGCGCCCATCACCGCCGGCGCGCGCTTCCGCTCTGGATCGAAAGTAAGCGGCCACGCGGGGGACAGCACCACGCGGTGGTACGATTAGTTCGGCGTGATCGCCGAACGCCGACGGATGACGAGTCAGTCGCGGGAGAGGTTGGAGAAATGGAAGTGGGGATAGATCTGCCGGTGACGTCACGCGGGCGGAGGCTTCAACGGCAACGGCAACTGAGCAGAGAGGTTGGCAGTGGGGCCCGCCTGTCGGTGCTACTCATGGTTGCTGGTTTTAGAAAGTGGTGCTAGCTATATTTTTTTTTCATTTTGGAACATTCGATGCTTTAGTAGTATTAGCAAGATGATCACAAGGCTCGAGCATTACAGTATGAGTTACAAATCGAAGAACAAAGAAAAAGGTTACAATTACATACGAGCACCTGGTCAACTAGGTGAGGTATTGACCTCCACGTGTCACATAGTACACCATGGACTGGCACAACGACACCCGCCAGGGTGTCGCCTAGCGATCTTCCGCATCAGGTCCTCATCGCCGACAACCGAGTAATCTTGCTTCAAACATGTTGTCGTTGTCTTGTCGAAGACAAAAGAAGAAAAAGAACCTCCAAACTAGAAGGAATAAGGGAGCATTGAGACCAGCATAAGGGTCACGCCATATGGTACGATTGTTCGGCGTGATCGATCGATGGATAATGAATCAGTCAAAGAGAGGTTGGATAGAAGATGAGATAGATCTTGGCGCAGCCGACACCAGCAATAGAGCCGCCGCCACCGTCGGTGACCCGACGCCCATCACCGTTGGCCCTCGCTTTTGCTTTGGATCAAAAGGAAGCAGGCACACGGGGGACAACGCCACACGGTGGTACGATTAGTTTGGCGTGATCGCCGAACGCCGACGGATGACGAATCAGTCGCGGGAGATGTTGGAGAAATGGAAGTAGGGGGATAGATCTGCCTGTGACGTCAGGCGAGCAAAGGCTTCAACAACATCGGAAACTGAGTTGTGAGGTAGGCAGTGTGGACCGCATGTCGGTTCTAGTCTTAGTCGCTGGTTATAGCTAGTGGGATTATCGATCTTGTCACGTCAGATCCATTCCATGACTACCTAGCACGAGAAATGATTATCTACCGTGCATCGCGCATGGCTTCGCTATGTTCCATTGCATGTGAATCTGATGTTGATTTTAAAAAGCTGATGAAATTATACAGCATAGACCGTAAAGTAAAAAATAGGATGAAATCAACGGCGGAAACATGCACATTGCATACCTGCATACTTTATTTTTGGGTTAACCGTGAGATTTATTACTTAGACAACATAGTTATTACAATCATTCGCAACCAACAGCGACACACATGCTAGTGCTCCATCACGCGACACTCGACACGAATTATTCTTTCCTACCTGGTAGCTTGCACCCTTGTAGCTTAGATGGACGTTTAATTAGAGCATGGTCCTAATTTAACATTGATCGGTAGGAGTTGTGGGCATATGAGAAGGAAGAGGTGGAGGGCGGGTTGTTGAAGTGGCAAAGCCATAGGGTCATCGGATCCAGGGCAAAGCCTATCTGTTGTTTGGTCAATGCAAATTTGCATGCCCAGAGAAATGTCATTAGCCAACTACAATACACATTGTTCTTCAATAGAGATACACCCGTCGAGCCCGGGCAGGCGCCTGGTGTCGCCGGGAGGTAGCTCCCCTACTTGGCGGTTGTAATATTGGATGCACACTAGGATGGAGAAAAGCAAAAGACTAACCACATAAGTAAGTGCAGAAGGCTGAGGCGCATGTGGGTGTGGTGCATATTTTGTTTATGTATTTGACATCGTTTGCAGCGAGCATCTAAATGTGCGAAAGTATGCATAATGTAAAGAAAGTCATTTTTTAACAATGAGAGAGTTCTTGCAGAATCAATTAACTCCGGACAGAGTGAGACAGGACCCCTACCAGGCGATCTAGGGTTCCTTTGCCACCCCCTCTTGTCGTCAGGCAAATCTCGGGGGAGAGGAGGATGGAAGTGGCGGGGCATCCCTTCATCGTGATTTGGAGACGTGGCTCCGACGACGGATCTCAAGCTGGTGCCTCGGTTTGGCCCGTGCGTGGCCATGGCATCGATGCACAACGAGGTGGCCTCCTACGCTATAGACTGTCTACTTCAGTGGTGCGACATGATATAGACGCTAGTATCAACGTTCTCGTAGCAGCTTCTTGGCGGCAGGTGTATTCCTAAAGTGCGTCTCCCAGCAACAAGGTATTAATATCCTTCATGAGATCCATCTCGGAGATTGCGGGCATCACGCCGCTCGCTGGTTATTGGCCGCAAAAGCCTCCCGGCAAGGATTCTACTGGTTGACCGCGAAGGCGGACGCCGACAAGCTGGTTGAGACATGTATTGGGTGTCAATACTATGCACGACAACCACATGTACCAACTGAAGAATTGCGAACTATACCAATAACTTGGCCATTCGCAGTCTTGGGGCTTGACATGGTTGGGCCGGTGCAGACGGCACCTTGTGGGTTTATGTATCTGCTTGTAACAATTGATAAATTCACAAAATAGATAAAAGCTAAACCCATTAGAAAGCTTGATGGGGTAACAGCCCTTAGGTTTGTCTAGAATCTAGTGGTGAGATTTGGTCTTCCACATAACATCATCACCGATAATGGCAGCAATTTGTCACTCGGAGAAGTAGGGACTTACTGTCACGAGAAAGGCATCCACCTTGACTTAGCATCTGTGGCACATCCACAATCTAACGGTTAAGTTGAACGGGCAAATGGACTGATTTTGCAGGTAATAAAGCCACGTCTAGAGGCACCTCTACATAGAGCTAGAGCCTGGGCGGAGGAATTACCATCTGTTCTGTGGAGTTTACGAACTATCCCCAACAGATCCACCGGCTACATCCCTTTCTTCATGGTATATGGAGCAGAAGCAGTTCTACCCTCCGACATCCTTCACAATTCACCAAGGGTTGTCGCCTACAACAAAGATGACGCTGAAGAATCCAGGCGCCTAGATGTGGACCTGCTCGAGGAAGAACACGTTCTGGAATGCTAGAAGTCTACCATCTACCAGCAGAAGCTATGAAGCTACCATAGGCGCCGCATTCGGCATCGCTCATTTAAAGAGGGGGATCTAGTGCTCCGACTTAAGCAGAAAAAGTCACACAAGTTATCCCCGTCATGCGAAGGATCGTTCATCATGAGCAAAGCGCTACTCAATGGTTTCTATTACCTCATTGACAATAATGAATTGGAGGATAGACCAAGTGAGGATCATAAGCATAAGCGACATGACCCGAATGATGACTACTCAGAGTTTGATCATCCATGGAACATAGCACATCTACGTTCTTTCTACACTTAGCGTATTTTACTATCTATTGTGTATATTCCATATGATCAATGAAATAAAGCTTTTGGTTCACTCATATGCCTGAGTTTTTTTTACCTTCTTTAGTGTTTATTTTCGGATCATATAAAACCCTTTATGCACAAGCTTTGCGTTCTAGATGGTGCCATTGGGTATCATTGCCTGAGCGCATTGTTCTGGCTGAGGGTTTTCCAACTCACGAAAAGTCAAGCATGAAAGCTGGAATAATAGATAAACCAGCACTTGCTTAAAAATATATGCAATGCATGCTAGAACTAGTTTTTAAGTAGCTGGAGGCTTGAAGACAAGTTTTACGCCTTAAACAGACATCATTGTTTTCCGCTATTACATTACCAAAAGAGATAAATATTACAAGTGTTTTTCATTCTTCTGGCGCATGGGACTTCCAGGCTGCGTCGTCAGCAACAGGCGGGCCATCTTGACCATCAACGAAGTTGGTGGTCTTCAGGGACTCAGAGGCGGCTTGGTCAGCATCAATCACCTCTAGGGGCACAAAGACGTCTGCTTTGACCAACTGGATGACCCTAGTATCGTAGCCAGCAAGCGAAGACCAGATTGCATCATTGTCGATTTTCTGGCCATCTTCGTCAATGTTAGGGATACCTGTGGTTACCCTGTCGATGTCGGTATCGTCATAATGAGCTTTGACCAAGGCCAAGGCCATCCTCGCGCCAACCCGGGTACATGAAGCTTTCCAGCTTACGATACGCTCGGGAGCTCGGCGGAGAATCTCCGAGTACTTCATTGTAGAATCAACCGCTTTGATGCTCATGTCAAGGGGCTTGGCAATTTCTTTGGCCTGGGCGATGGCATTATTGATAAACTTCCCTACGAGGATCATGCACTCTTTAGGAGGCGGAGCATTCTCATCCAAATCGGCTAGGCCTATGGGGGCTGCATTTCCGACAAAGAAACCGAGGGCATGAGTCCAATGAATCAATTCACAAAGTACCTGACTTACAGAAGATGAAGACGGAAGAAGCTTACCAAAGATGCTGCTCTCGGCTTCCTAGAGAACCTCTGCCATAGAGTCATGTTCCTTTCTGAGAGTCTTGTATGCCTTAAGGTTACGAGCATTTTGCTCTTCAGCAGCTTTGTTCTGTTCCTTGAGCATGACAATCTATTCCTTAAGGCAATTGATCTCCGTGTTGGCCGATTCCTCCATGGACACCAGTGCTTTCTCATGCATGTTTAGGGCCTCAGCTTTTTCCTTCTTCAAAATTTTGTTCTCGCTATCGAGCTCCTGAATATGCTTGGATTGCTCGAAAATGTCTTTGGCCTTGGTAATAGCTTCTGCAAGTCAGAGAAATAACAAGCCAGTGTGAGTAGTCGGATGATGAAGACACAAGATCAAGCTAAAAGGAATTTGAAAAATAAAACATACTCTTGATTTTGATGATTTGTTCCTTCAAGTAGGCGGTTTTACCCTTTTCTTCATCAAGATCCTTGCGCATCTTGTGAAACTTCTCATTGGCAGTGATCCTCCGGGCATTCTCATTTTGAAAAGATGAGAGATACTTAGTCTACTTGGAGCATCTAGCCGAAAGTTTTGGTTTCCGCCTAGATGCTCGGGGGCTACAGTATGAGTTTTTTTAACTCAAAGCTATGCTTAGTCTATCTTTAATCATCTAGTCAAAACTATTTTTGTTTCAACTAGAGGCTTGGGGCTACAGTATTGAAATCTACAAACACTACGTATGCTACTCTAAAATTATCTAGTCGGAATTATTCATTCAAACTACATACTTAGGGGCTATAGCACAAAGTTTCTTACTTAGTCACTCTTAGAGCACTCAGACCAAAAGACCTATTGTTTTCCATCTAAATCCTCAGAGGCTACAGTGGGATATTATGTGATAAATGCAAAGGCATAGAAAACTTACATGAGCAATAATATTGAGGTTATTGGCGGCCTCGGAGTACAGTTTGCCAAAGGCAATTGTGTTTAGCTGGAGGATCTCCGCCTGCTTCAGCAACTCCTCAAGGCCGCATGTCGGAGAAGTCGGCGCTACACCAGGATTCGAGACAGATGGCCTTGGAACAATTGTTGGGCTTATAAGCCTAGGGGCCTCCGCTTGTCTCGTAGTTGCCACGGATTCGCTTCCCATCGCCAGTTCCTTACCTTTCTCGGTGGCATACTTAGCCGGAGATTCAGCCACTTTGGAGGAGGTGCTTTCCTGCGTCGCCTGCTTGATAGGAACAAGGATCATCGCGGCAAAATCTAGGACCTCCTGCAAAGGAGTTTTTTCCACTTCCATGACGGAAGGTTGAGACGCTGCCATAGTTGGATATCTGATGGGTGCGGTAGATGGTTGGACGACAGGGGTAGGAGGAGCAATGGAGGGGGAAGCTTGGGTCAACATATCACTAATGTTTTTTGAAGCTCTAGCACTTTTGGAAGTCTTCTTCAAACTCAAATTGTCATTTTCCCTGAGACGTACAAAGCAAAGTATAAGTACAGGGATAAGCAAAGGAAACGACAAAGTTTGAGGAAAAGAAACTTACACGATCGTTGGCTCCTTGGTTAAAGGCATGCCAGCTGCCTTTCTTTTCTCCGCCTCCAGGGAGGCGGTGGATCTCTTGGAGACTCCACTCTCCATATTCTTCTTCTTGCCTCCGCCGGCAGCATTAGAGATGGAGCTATTAGCTTTCGAGCTAGTGGGACCTCGTCGTCGGACACGACCGTGACTTCCTTCATCTTGGGGTCATAGACTTGGGGAGCCATGTAGGCGTCCTCCAAATCCCCTAGCTATTAAGAGAATCCAAAGTGTTATACGGATGAATATGTGCAAGTTGGACGAACTGGGGTATATGTCGAAAACAATGTAAAGAAGTGAAAATTACCTTTGGGCACTTGTCGTCCTCGAACATGTCATAGGTGATGGCGAAGCCACACTTTTGGTCCTTCACCTTGATGGTGTCTTTGAGATGGAGCTTGATGGAGTCACTAGAAAAGTTATCCTCGGAAATCCGGAGGGTATCTTTTCTTTCCTTTGTGTATTGGCACATCAGCTTTGCGTGGTGCTGTAGAGGTTGGATCCTCCTTGCGAACGAGCACATGGCTAGGTCCAAGATGGTCAGAACCGTGTCTACGAGCCACTCAATCTGTCTTATGGCACGGGAGGCTTTGTTGTCAAAGGTAAGGAAGGCTTGTGACCTCCATGTGGTGGCTTCGGCGGCGGCCCCGTCAACAAAGTCTAGATACGACGCTTCTCGGCCAGCCAGAGGAATATCTGGGCCATAGAAGTACGACATTTGCTAGTTTTTGTAGGACTCGTGTCTGATACGTCCAAAATGTATCTACTTTCCCGAACACTTTTGCTATTTTTTCTCCTCTAAACTTGTGTGATTTGGATACAACTAACATGGACTGACGTTGTTTTCAGTAGAATTGCTTTGGTGTCTAGTTTTTGTGTAGAAAATCAACTTTCAGGAAAAATCCTGGAAAATATGCCAAAACTCCTATTTTACCAGAAGACTCACAGAGCCAAAAGACGAGACGGAGGAGGGCCACGAGGGGCCCACACCCCCTGGTCGTGCAGGGGTGTGCCACCTCGGGCACCCCCTCGGCCTTCCGCTTCACCTACATATAGCCTTCTAACCTAAAAACTCTGGGGTGGTTGACGTTTTTCCAAATAGAGTTCCGATGCGCTGCCACCACCAGAAACCGTGATTCGGAACCATAAACTCCGTTCTGGCACCCTGCCGGGACGGGGAATTGGAGGAGATTATCGCCATCATCATCACCGACGCCTCTCCATCAACCATCCATGTTTCCTCCATCCATGAGTGAGTAATCCCCCGCTGTAGTCTATGGGGATGGTAGGGATTGGATGAGATCTATCATGTAATCGAATAAGATTGTTAGGGCATGGTGCCTAGTATCTTTATTAGTGCTATTTGACTTTGTTGCAACTTGTTGTGCTTAATGCTTGTCACTAGGGCCCGAGTGTCATGATCTCAGATCTGAACATGTTATTGATTCATGATGATAGTATTGTTTGTGATCTTATCTACAAGTTGTTTAGACATATTACTGTCCGGAACCAAAGGCCTCGAAGTGACAGAAATTGGGACAACCGGAGGGAATGACTATGATATGAGGATCACATGTGTTCATGGAGTGTTAATGCTTTGCTCCGGTGCTCTATTAAAAGGAGTACCTTAATTGCTAGTAGATTTCCTTGAGGCCCCGCAATAGCAATTTGGCGGGACAAAGATGTGTAAGTTCTCATTCTTGCGTATGAATATATATATGGAACACATGCCTATGATTGTTTAGTACTTGGATGCTTTATCTTATTTATCTGCAAATGCCCTAGATCTTGAAGTTATATGAATAGGCTCGTCCATACAATGCCCGTCCATCCATCCCTATGCCTACCTCACTCATATCCTACTATTTGCTACTATTGTTACTATTGCTTTTGTTTCACTGCTGCTGTTACTTTGCTATTTATATTACAAAACTGTTGCTACTGATAAACTTCTATGAGCAAGACTATTTCCAGGTGCAGCTGAATTGACAACTCAGTTTTTAAGGATTATAAGTATTCTTTGGATCCCTTTGTGTCGAATCAATAAATTGGGTTATACTACCCTCGAAGACTGTTGTGATCCCCTATAATTCCGGGTCATCAGTGTCCCATGATGTCGGGGAGTCGCCGACTAGGCTGGATCTTGAAGCTGATGGTCCCACAGTTCCTGAGCTTCTCCTTGCTCACTCTGGCTTCCCTCTTGACGGTGAAAAAGTATACAAACAAATCTAACCTAGGTCTAATCCCTAGGTATCCCTCACACAGAGCCGCGTAGTTGCTAAGTGAAAGGATGCTATTGTGGGAAAGGTTCTGAGGTTGAACACGGAAGTGGCTAAGGACTTGGATGAAGAAGTCGGACAAAGGCAAGGAAATACCGTGCACTAGTTGGGCTTTGAGGTATACCTTTTCCCCGGCTTGGGGAGAAGGGATGACCTCGCCGACCGGCGCCTCCCGCAAAGCCAGACCCTCTGTCGCCGAAAGGTACCCCTTATTGATCATCTCCTTGATATCATTATAGGAGATGTCCGAGCCGCGCCACTCCCCTTTGTGCAAGTATGCCTCCTCCTCCAGTGGCTCAAGCATCGCTAAAACTTGGTCGCCGCCGATGGATTCGACCACCGCGGAATGCGGAACCACCACTCCCTCCGACGGGACATGAACTGTGTTAGAGGGATTCACCGTAGCCTCGCCAGACGCCGCCATGGAAGGGATCTTGCTGATGCTCGTCATTGAAGAGAAGGAGAGGTGGACTGAGAGCTAGGGAGGAGGCTAGGGTTTTCTGCGCGCGATGTGCTCGAGGAGATTTTGAGCTGGAGGAAGAAGACGAAGTGGGAAGCGAATGAGGGTAAACAAATTTGACCCCCGCAGTTAAAATATATAACCCCGATGTCAATATTCGTGCTAGAATATCCAACGGCCGACGCATGGACAACGCGGATATGGGCATGCATGGAGATTTTGCCACGTTCCCACCGTTGACGCTTGACGTTTCGAATTTCTCGCGCGGGAAAATCGCCATCATTATGTATGCTGCATATGTGAGTTACGAGGCGATGTTAGATATAGTCTGTGTCATCTTGCTGACATTTTCAGACGAACAATCCCATCTGAAGATTTCGACATGGACGGATCCTATCCGGCTACGAGAAGATAAGATGGAAGACTCAGTGATTCTCCGACTTGTGTATTAAAGACGGAGAATATTGCAGGGTTCTTTGGAGGACTACAAGATGTTGCTTGATGACTTGCCGGCATCACCTAGATGGAGTATTCAGACCGAAGAGGCAAGACGACGCAAGATCTCGGAGTCCTCCGGGGGCTACTGTTGGGGATATGCTATATGGGTATCACCATATAGCATGTCTTTGATCCGGATAACCCGAGTGGCCCATAGTCGGTAGCAGTTCCCATGGCCTGCTGGGCGGCCCAGTTAGATGGATCCAGAAGGGAGGCCCATGTCAGATGAAGGAAGGCTATGATGGAGTCACTGACATACTCGGAGCCATGGAGTGCAATACACATAGACCGATACCCGTGTAGGACTCTGTAACCTGTACGGCTAGGACTTTTCCTTGTAACCCTAGGATAAGCCGGACCTCTAGAAGCCTTTAGGGGCACGATAACATACATACCTCGCATAGTGAACCTATATCTGTAACTCGGCGTATTTCTATTATAGTGATTTATAGCAGGAGTAGGATTCTGCCACCGTTGTGGGATTTGAACCAGGGTAAGCTGTGTTACCTCGTACCCGCCAACTTGCCGCCTTCCCCCACATCTCTAAACACGCACTGTTAGGACCCCTCCATGGCATACTCGTCGATAATACCATGGCAATAAGTGCATGGTACCTGCTTGGTCAGGGTTTAGGGTTGTAGGGTTTAAGTTTTAGGTTTTAGGGAATTTTCAATAATGTTCAAGATTTATTCTTAGATTCATCGAATGGAATGACGTTAGCATAATTTAATAAAAGTATATCTCAAATGTTGATCTATAAGTCGATGATATATCTGCTTAGTCAGGATCATTTAGGGGTTTAGGGTTCAGAGAATTTTCAATAATGTTCAAGCTTTTTGCTTATATTCGTCGAATAGAATGGCGTTGCCCAATTTAATGTAATTATCTCAAATTTGATCTACAAGTGCATGATACTTGCTTGGTCAGGGTTTAGTGTTTAGGGTTTTATGGTTTTAAGAATTTTCAATAATGTTCAAGCCGCTTTTTATGCTTTTAATCGTGGAATAGAATTGTGTTAGTGTAATTTAATGAAAGTATCTCAAATTTGAATCTATAAGTGCATGGTACCTACTTGGTTAGAATTTAATTGTGGGTTGAGGGGTTTAAGGTTTAGGGTTTTAGTATTTATAGATTTAGGGTTTAGGGTTTAGGGGCTGTTTATTAGGGTTTAGTGTTTAAGAAATTTTCAATAATGTTTAAGATTTATGCTTATATTCATCGAATATAATGGCGTTTCCCAATTTAATGTAAGTATCTCATATTTGATCTACAAGTGCATGATACTTGCTTGGTCAGGGTTTAGGGGTTTAGGGTTTTATGGTTTCGAGAATTTTCAATAATGCTCAAGCCGCTTTTTCTTTTAATCGTGGAATATAATGGTGTTTCCATAATTTAATGAAAGTATCTAAAATTTGAATCTATAAGTGCATGGTACCTACATGGTTAGGGTTTAACTATGGGCTGAGGGGTTTAAGGTTTAGGGTTTAAGTATTTATAGATGTAGGGTTTAGAGGTTATTTATTAGGGTTTAGGGAATTTTTAATAATGTTCAAGCTTTATGCTTATATTCGTCGAATAGAATGGTGTAACCCAATTTAATATAAGTATCTCATATTTGATCTACAAGTGCATGATACTTGCTTGGTCAGGGTTTAGGGTTTAGTGTTTAGGATAGCAGGAAAAAACGAGAACTCAGTTTATACTTGAAGTAGTATTACATTTCCCCCCCCCCAAGGTATTGTAAATCATTGATAGTTGGGATCAAAGTACTCTAACATAAGCATGAAAGATATATTTCTAACAATAAGATATAGCAACTATGTTGCAACATGAAAGGCAACACAAACAAAAGATCATGAATAATGCTTTGAAAGACATTTGTTTGTTTCATATATAGAAAACATAGCAAGAGTGGTTTTCAGTTTGTCCTTCATGGAATAGAAAAACATAAATGCATATGACACCTTCAAAGTTCATAAGGGTAACTAGATACAAATAATTTAAGAACAAGCAATACCATAATTATGAATCAATCAACAAGTTTTGGGACAATGCACATTGAACTCAGAATGACAACTATGCTCTCTTAATTGTTGCATAAAAATATAAGATGGAGACTCAACAAAAAGTAAAAAATTAAGGCCCTTCGCAGAAGGAAGTAGGGATTTCAAGTTTCATAAAGTGCTTCCAAAAATTATGGTACTTACTATCTTTGAGCTCTCATTGCCCCTATCATAAGAATATTGAAGTGATTAAGGTTAATGTGAGGGAAAATATGAGTTATATGCTTGACAAATTATAAGTTGAAAATCTCATGCCCCTTGAGTACGAGTATCGTTCCTCATGCTACTCAACATTAGTCACAGGTAAGTTCTTGTCATTATAAGTATATGTGTATACCCCTTGCCCCATGACACAGGATCTATCCCATATCAAAATGACAAGGCAACAGACAATGAGCATCTCAGCGATCTTTTTATTTACCATGAGCATGGTTTTTTTTCTTTTCTTTTTTCAAAGATGCTTCATAGAATGCTCATTATGGTTATGCTGCAAGTTTCCACCATGATTAGGCATGGCTTAGGCTAGCTTTCCAAGCGTTTCTCTAACACATATACAAACTCCATGGACTTACAAGCTCCCCTTTTATTTCACACCGCTGATATCCATAAACAAAAGAACATGATATTAACTGAATAGATAAGTGCAATGTCGAAAGCGTGCCCCATGACAACATGGTTCTGCTAACTCCCAATTCATAATTTGCAAGCATATAAGCATCATAGATGGGCACAATAGTTCAAGTTTATTAAGCGCAAGAAAATAAAGTGTGCCATCAAGTTCGTGAGATCTTTAAACACTAATTTTCACATAACAAAATTTTAATTTGGAAGATAGATAAAAACATGAATATACTTGGAATGGTGTAACACACCATGCATAGGAGTTTATAGTGGACTCTTTGGAATAACTTGGTTTCTTGGGAGTTGGATGCACGAGTATAGCTTATACTCAGTACAAGTGGAGGCTAGCAAAAGACTGGGAGCAATCAACTAAGAGAGCAATAATGGCCATAATCATGCAGAGCGACAAAACATTATTAATCAAAGCATAAAGTGATATCACAAGTCAAAAAATAAATGATCATAGAGGATTAGGTGACTGGTTCATAGTCATAACATGGTGTAAGCATGTGCCAAGTCAACCCAAATAAAGCATCAAAGGAGAATACCACAATATTATGCTTTTCTATGCTAAAACAACACATGATTCTTTCATGGCACATTAAGCAATCTCAATTTTTTTGGAACAAGTCATGCTACAACAATAATCACTAAGCATAAGGTCAAAGCAACATCTATCTTGATATGATAAAGTCTAAGTCACAGTCAAAACAAGTTTCGTTTTGTACCACTATAAGCATGAAACATTCTACTCTTTTCCAACACCAATCAACTTAGTTGAAACAACTCACAAAGATAATAATCAATAAAGACCAGTGAGCTTGTTTCATAAATCTACAAAGAAGAACTAAAAAGTTCTAAGAAAAAAGCAGAAGAAAACTAAAGCTAAACGTAGTGCTAGCAAAAGTGAACATTCAAAGAATAATAAGAGTGAAAACTAGAGTGTTGTAGGCAATGAAGAACTAGGTGTGACTTCTCCAGAAATAGGTGTGTTGGGGTCCAATTAACTTATTGTATAAAACAAAAACAAAAACAAAGACGCTCCAAGAACAACACATAGCGCATGAAGCAATAAAAATATAGTATCTTCAAAGAAGACCTGAGGTTCTTTGTCGATGAAGAAGGGGATGCCTTGGGCATCCCCAAGCTTTAACGCTTGTACCTCTTGAATATTTCTTGGGGTGACGCGGGTGGCATTCCCAAGCTTGAGCTTTTGTACATACTTCATCTCATCACATCTTCTCCCCCTACACTTGAAAACTTCCTTCATACAAAACTTCACGCAATCTTTATTAGCAACATTAGTGTATGCAAGATAATAAACCTTTGGGTTTAGTTTCAACTAAAATAAATCATCCATTAAAACATAAGCTACTGTAGCAACTCCTTTTAAAATCTCAAGTGATCAAAGAAAACTCAAAAATAAACCGATTAAGAGGCAAATGCAAATAATGGTAGAAATCTGTCAAAACAGACCAGCAGGTAAAGACCGATTTTTTTTAAAATCTTAGGTTGCTCAAATTGAAAAGTGCAAAACTAACTAAACTTGGGTAAATACCATGGGCATGCACACAAAAATTTACAGATCAGTACGACATTCTGGGATTTTTCACGATTGTTATAGCGAAGCACAGAAATCTGTTTCGGTACAGCAACTTCCCCAAATCTTACTTCCCTCTCATTAGAGGCTATTCTTGGCACAAAAAACAAACAAAAAGGATAAGGGGAGGTTATTACAAAGTAAATAACTTCCAAGACTCAACAAAAGAAAAAAATTACTGAAATATAAATTGGGTTATCTCCCAAGAGTGCTTTTGTTTAACGCCTTTCAGCTAGGCATAGAAAGCAGGAATCAAGTATTTTTGAATGAAGAAGCATCAACGTCAAATTTATTATGTCTACATTTCTTACCTTTATTCTTACCTTTAGGGAATACATGATTTCTTGGTGGAGAAGTGAAATTCATAGTGCCTTCCCCACATCTATTATTGCTCCAAGGAGTTTTAGCAGGGATCTTCCAAGTGTAATTTTTCCTTTTCCTACACATTCAATAACAAGATAATTAGTAGATATCCCTAGGATTTTTGTAAACACTCCTTCAGCTATTCCAATGGGTAATATAGTGGCATTATTGGTAAGATATATTTCTTCTCCACCCTCAGAAAGTCCACAAAGATTCAGTGATTCATAAATATCTTTAGGCAGAACACATAACTCAGACATAATATCACAACGAGCATGAAAAGTTTCATCATTTATAGCAACTTTTACTGTAGGGAACCATTTTGATGGTTCAGAATTTATTGAAACATAATCATGATGCTCTTGAAGCATATTATAACATTCTTTTAAACAAGCTGTATTTGTCTCAAGAGTGTTTAATCTAGCATAAATGCTTGTAAAGGACGAATCAAATTTGCTAGGCAAGTTATATGTTGCAATCAATTTTTTATAGCATTAAAAGCTTCATCCCCATCACAATGGAGGAAATCTCCTCCTACTATGGCATCCAAAGTATATCTATAACAAAGAGCAAGACCAAAGTAGAAACTACTAAGAAGCAAGTCTAGAGTCATTTTAGGTTTAGTTTTTTCATAAGAATCGGAAATTCTAGACCAAGCTTCTTTGAAACTCTCTTCACTTCCTTGTTTGAAAGTGAAGATCATTTCCTTAGGTGACATAGTGATTGTAGCAACACTAGACATAAAAGCAACTTGAAGTAGGAACTATTTTTTTTGTATTTTTGATAAAAATAAGCAAACCAAACAAATCTAAAAAAACAAAGAAAAACAAAAACAAAGTAAAGAGATTGGTAGTGAGAGACTCCCCTTGTAGAAATCTTCTTTCTCCCTGGCAACGGTGACAGAAAAGCCTTTTGACGGGCAGGAAGAGATTGAAGTTGTCCTGTATCTCCCTAGAAACGGCACCAGAAAAGCTTGATGACGGATTGATGTAGAACCTATTGGGAACCCCAGAGCAAGGTATGATGAGCACAACAACAAGTTTTCCCTCAGTTGTGAAACCAAGGTTATCGAACCAGTAGGAGAAAGGAACAACTTCCGAAGGTGTTGCTAGCAACGTGTAACCTGCACAACACAACCAAAATACTTTGCCCCAACTTACAGTGAGGTTGTCAAGCTCACTGGTTTTGCTGAAAATAAAGGATTAAACATATAGTGCGGAAGATAGTAATTGCTTGAAAGTAAATAGTAAATAATAGATGGTATATCAATGGGAAGGAATGGACTAGGGTCCACAGTTCACTAGAGGTGTTCTCCATAACAAATTACAGTTGTGCAATTGACATATAGAGAATGCATAACAATGCATGTACATGACATGATGATCACTATGAGATTTACTTGGGCATTACAACATAATATACAGATCGTAATCCAACTGCATCTATGACTAATAATCCATCTCCAGGATATCATCCAAACAACCCTCAGGTATTAAGTTGCAAGCAACACATAATTGCATTAAGCAAAGTGTGTAAAGTAAACAATATAATTGCCCTTGGACAAAGGATTATTGTTTTATCCCTAGTAGCAACAACACATCTACAACCTTAGAGGTTTCTGTCACTCCCCCAGATTACTAGAGGCATGAACCTACTAACGAGCATAAATACTCCCTCTTAGAGTCACAAGCAAATACTTGGCCAAAGTAACCACTAGCAACGGCGAGCATGCAAGATCACAAATAACATAGACATGATAGAATCAATAATCAATCTTGACATAGTACTCAATATCCATCGGATCCCAATAAACCCAACATGTAGGATTACAAATAGATGATCTTGATCATGATAGGCAGCTCACAAGATCTAAACATGATTGCACAAAGAGGAGAAACAACCATCTAGCTACTGCTATGTACCCATAGTGCAAGGATGAATTACTCACACATCACTCAGAGGCTGGCATGGTGATAAAGAAGGCCTCCGGGATGATATCCCTCTTTGGCAGGGTGCCGGGAAGAGCTTCAGATCCCTCCCGATCTAGGGACGATGGTGGCACCGGCTACGGACTTTTTCATGGAATTCTGATCGGGTACTTAGGGTTTTCATCTCGGGGGGAATATATAGGCGAAGGGGCAAGGTCGGTGGAGGTCCAGGGGGCCACACCCTAGGGAGACGTGCCCCCTGACCATGCCTGGGCCAGGTGTGGCCGCCCTGGGGTGCGCCTCCCTCTGGCCTCTGGACTCCGTGTTCGCCTCTGAAAAATAGGAACTTCGTCTTTCGTTTTTTTCAATTCCGAGAATATTTCTTTACTAGCTTTTCTAAAACCAAAAACAGCAGAAAACATGAACTGGCACTGTGGCATCTTGTTAATAGGTTAGTTCCAGAAAATGCATAAAAAATGCCACAAAGTGTAGATAAAACATAAAGCAATTTTTGTAAAACAAGCATGTAGCGTAATAAATTATAAATACGTTTGCAACGTATCAGCTATATCTTGTCGGCTACCGCCATCCGGTGGTGGAGGTAGTTCCCTTCCGTGCACTGTTGTTTTGGCAACCCCTACCGTTTCTTCCTATTTGATGGTGTATCGACCCTACTTCGTGTGTCAAAGTGAGACGGCGATGGCGGATGCAAGTCCGGTGTGGCGTATGCTGGCGGGAGGCGAGCATGGTGGAGCTCTGTGAAAGTGTCTGGCTGTGTGGTTTTTTTGAGGGGTCAGGATAAATCCTTGTCTTCTTGACACTGACATGGTGACGCTTGCGAGTGCCACCGTCCTTCTTGAAGGGCTTCGGGTGTACCACTTTCCCACCTCCCGGAGCATACTGGAGGAACCCCTAGGACCTGTCCGGGCAGCAACATCGTCATCGTCGTCGTCCTTTTTGGAGGTGTAGCTTGGTGCGTGATGCTTCAGAGTGCTAGACTTGTGGTGGAACTTAGCTGGAGGATGCAATGGTCGCGGGTCCTCCCCGTTTTCGTCGAGGCGCCGTTATCGGCTTTGCTTTCTTTCCTTTTTCCTTTTTGGTTCTCTGTTTTTTCTTTTGGGTGTTGTGCTGTCTGGCCCAGCAACGATATCAAATGGTGACTATATTAATATAGATGGCGAATGCCTATTTCAAGCGAGATGTTTCTAGTTAACTATTTAGATTAGATGAATTTATATCTAGATAAAGTTGAGAATATTAATATGGACCGGATGAAGTATTGTTCAATGTTAATAAAATACCGAACTGAAACTAATAAGAAAAAACATGTGCTTAAAAGAAGGCATCTCATAGTCTTATCTTATCTTCCACATCACCGTCACACAACTTCCTGATCTTCGTATGGCTGGCAAATCACTGTGCAATTTGGGAGGACACGGCGGTAGCTCCGGGTCTCTTCCTCGCGCATCGCCACCGTTGGAGGAGGAGCTCCACCATCGCCCGGCCCGAACGTGCGTGCGCCACCTCACCTCCCTGCGTGGGCGAGGATGCCGTTCACTGTGGCGTAAGCGATGGAGGTCGGGCTTCGGCCTTGACAACACGCTGGCCTGGTGCTCCGCGCGCCCGCTCTGTGTCCTATCACACCCTCTATTCCAGTGTCCTCTGATAGCAACGACAGTGACGATAACGATGTCCGCTTAGCCAAGTTCGACTCGCTCGGGACCCTCGTCTCTGACGTGTGGGTTCGCGCAAAGCACCATGATGCGGCTTGGTGACTATAGAGCCTCGTTGGGAAACCCCAAGAGCAAGGTGTGATGAACACATCAACAATTTTCCCTCAGTTATGAAACCAAGGTTATTGAACCAGTAAGAGCAAGGAAACAACTCTAAGGTGTTTCTAACAACTTGGAACCTGCACAACACAAACTCAATATTTTGCCCCAACTTAAAGTAAGGTTATCAATCTCACTGGTTTGCTGAAAACAAGGGATTAAACGTATAGTGTTGAAGGTAATGATTGCTTGTAAAAAGTAAACAGTAACAATAGATGATATATCAATGATAAAGGTTGGACCGGGGTCCATAGTTCGCTAGAGGTGTTTTTCTTAAGATAGATAACATGCTGGGTGAACAAATTACAGCGGAGCAATTGACATGATTGAGAAAGCACAACAATGCAAATACTAGACATCATGATTCCTATGAGATTTGATTGGGCATTACAACAATATACATAGACCGTAATACAACTGCATCTATGACTAATAATCCACCTTCAGGTTATTATCCGAACCCCATCCAGTATTAAGTTGCAAGCAACGGATAATTGCATTAAGCAATGTGTGTAAAGTAAATAATACAATTGTTTCATGAACAAAATATTATTCTTTTCTCCCTAGTAGCAACAATACATCTACAACCTTAGATATTTCTGTCACTTCCCCAGATTACTAGAGGCATGAACCCACTATCGAGCATAAATACTACCGACCCATTGTCCATAATTTTGGGGTTTTAGGGCGATTTATGGTGACTTTAAGACCTGGTACATGTATGAGAGTTATCACCAAGCAGTCGTCGTTTTCATGTTTTATGGCTGTTGTCATGAGCTATTAACCATAGTTTTGGGGGTTCTGGGGCGATTTCCATGGCCTATAAGACCCGATACATATTTAATAAGATACCACAAAAAAACTTGTGATTTTCGCGTTTTATGGCTGTTTTCATGAGCTATGCCCACTGTTTTGGGGTTCTAGGGCGATTTACACCCACCAAAGACCCAATACATGTTTTACAATTATATCCAAAACACATTGTTTTCATGTTTGATGGTTGTTTTTATGAGTTATTGCCCACAGTTTGGGGTCAAGAGTGATTTACATGGCCTGTAAGACCCGATACATGTTTGTGATTTATGACCAAAAACTTGTCATTTTCGCGTTTGGTGGGCGTTTTCATGAGCTATTCCCCACAGTTTTGGGGTTCAATGGAGATTTGCATGGCACATAAGACCCGATACATGTTTGAGAGTTATCACCAAAAACTGATCGTTTTCACATTTTATGGTTGTTTTCATGACCTATTGTCCAACGACTGTAAGACCTGGTACGTGTATGAGAGTTACCACAAAGCACTCGTCATTTTCACGTTTTATGACCGTTTTTATGAGCTATTACCCACGGTTTTGGGGTTCTGGCGAGATTTACATGGCACAAAAGACCCGATACATGTTTAAGAGATATCACAAATAACTCGTCATTTTCTCGATTTTTGGCCATTTTCATGAGCTATTGCCCACTATTTTAGGGTTCCAGGGCGAGTTACACTGACCTAAGAGCTGATACATGGTTGAGAGTTATGACCAAAAACCCGTTGTTTTCGCGTTTTATGGACGTTTTCATGAGTTATTGCCCACAATTTTGGGGTTCTAAGACGATTTACAATGACCATAAGACCTGATACATGTTTGAGACTTATGACCAAAAACTCGTTGTTTTCGTGTTTTATGGCCGATTTCCCGACTTATTGGCCAAAGTTTTTGGGATCCACGTAAGACCCAATTCCTGTTTGAGAGATATGACCAAAAGCTCGTCGCTTTCGTATTTTATGGCCGTTTTCATGAACTATTCCCCACAATTTTAGGGTTCCATGGAGATTTGCATGGCCCATAAGACCCGATACATGTTTGAGAGTTTTCACCAAAAACTTATTGTTTTCACATTTTATGGCCATTTTCATGACCTATTGTCCATAGTTTTGGGGTTCTAGTTCAATTTACAACGACTGTAAGTCCCAGTGCATGTATGAGATTTACCACCAAGCACTCGTCGTTTTCTCATTGAATTGTCGTTTTCATGAGCAATTACCCACAGTTTTGGGGTTCTAGGGCGATTTCCATTGCCCGTAAGACCTAATACATGTTTAAAAGATATCACGAATAATTCATCAGTTTTGCATTTTATGGATGTTTTCATGAGATATAGCCCACAATTTTGGGGTTTCAGGGCGATATACACCTACCTAAGAACGGATACATGTTTCAGAGTTATGACCAAAAACTCATTGTTTTCACGTTTTATGGCTGTTTTTATGAGTTATTGCCCATAGTTTTCGATGTCTAGGGCGATTTAAAATGAATGTAAGACCTGGTAAATGTTTGAGACTTATGACCAAAAACTCATCGTTTTCATGTTTTATGGTCGTTTTCATGAGTTATTGGCCATAGTTTTGGAGTTCTAGGGCGATTTGCATGGCCCGTAAGACCTGATTCATGTTTGTGAGATATGACCAAAAACTCGTCGTTTTCGCATTGCATGGACGTTTTCATGAGCTATTCCCCACAGTTTTAGGGTTTCATGGAGATTTGCATGGTTCGTAAGATCCGATACAAGTTTGAGAGTTATCACCAAAAACTATTCGTTTTCATGTTTTATGGTTGTTTTCAAGACCTATTGTCCATGGTTTTGGGATTCTAGGGCGATTTACTACGATTTTAAGACCTGGTACATGTATGAGAGTTATCACCAAGCAGTCGTTGTTTTCACATTTTATGGCCGTTTTCATGAGCTATTATCCATAGTTTTGGGGTTTCAGGGCGATTTCCATGGCCCGTAAGAGCCGATACATATTTAAGAGATATCACAAAAAATCGTCATTTTCGTGTTTTATGGCCGATTTCATGAGCTATTGTCCACTTTTTTGGGGTTCTAGGGCGATTTACACTAACCTAGGACCCGATACATGTTTTAGAGTTATGACTAAAAACTCATCCTTTTCACGTTTAATGGCTGCTTTCATGAGTTATTGCCCACAATTTTGGGATTCCAGGGTGATTTCTAACGACCGAAAGACCTCATGCATGTTTGAGAGCTATGACCAAAAACTCATCGTTTTCATGTTTTATGGCCGTTTTCATGAGTTATTGGCCACAGTTTTGGGGTTCCAAGGAAATTTGCATGGCCCATAAGAACCGATACATGTTTGAGAGATATGACCAAAAACTCGCCGTTTTCGCATTTTTTAGCCGTTTTCATGAGCTATTCCCCACAGTTTTAGGGTTCCATGGACATTTGCATGGCCCGTAAGACCCAATACATGTTTGAGAGTTATCACCAAAAACATATCGTTTTCATGTTTTATGGCCGCTTTTATGACCCGTTGTCCATAATTTTGGGGTTCTAGGGCGATTAATGGTAACTTTAAGACCTGGTACATGTATGAGAGTTATCACCAAGCAGTCATCGTTTTCATGTTTTATGGCCGTTGTCGTGAGCTATTAACCATAGTTTCGGGGGTTCTAGGGCGATTTCCCTGGCCCGTAAGACCCGATACATATTTAAGAGATCCCACAAAAAAACTTGTGATTTTTACGTTTTATGGCCGTTTTCATGAGCTATGCCCACTGGTTTGGGGTTCTAGGGCGATTTACACCCACCAAAGACCCTATACATGTTTTCGAATTATGTCCAAAAACACATTGTTTTCACGTTTGATGGATGTTTCTATGAGTTATTGCCCACAGTTTGGGGTCCAAAGTGATTTGCATGGCCTGTAAGACCTGATATATGTTTGTGATTTATGATAAAAACTCGTCATTTTCGTGTTTGGTGGGCGTTTTAATGAGCTATTACCCACAGTTTTGGGGTTCCATCGTGATTTCCATGGCCCGTAAGACCTAATACATGTTTAAAAGATATCACAAATAATTCATTAGTTTTGCATTTGATGGACGTTTTCATGAGATATAGCCCACAAATTTGGGGTTTCAGGGCGATAGACACCACCTAAGAACCGATACACGTTTCAGAGTTATGACCAAAAACTCATTGTTTTCATGTTTTATGGCTGTTTTCATGAGTTATTGCCCACTGTTTTGGGGTTCTACGGCGATTTAAAATGAATGTAAGACCTGGTAAATGTTTGAGACATATGACCAAAAACTCATCGTTTTCATGTTTTATGGCCGTTTTCATGTGTTATTGGCCATAGTTTTGGAGTTCTAGGGCGATTTGCATGGCCGTAAAACCCGATTCATGTTTGTGAGATATAACCAAAAACTCGTCATTTTCGCATTTCATGGACATTTTCATGAGCTATTCCCCATAGTTTTGGGGTTCCATGGAGATTTGCATGGCCCGTAAGACCTGATACAAGTTTGGGAGTTATCAACAAAAACTATTCGTTTTCATGTTTTATGGCCGTTTTTAAGACCTATTGTCCATGGTTTTGGGGATCTAGGGCGATTTATGGTGATTTTAAGACCCACTACATGTATGAGAGTTATCACTAAGCAGTCGTCGTTTTCACGTTTTATGGCCGTTTTCATGAGCTATTATCCATAGTTTTGGGGTTCCAGGGCGATTTCCATGGCCCGTAAGAGCCGATACATATTTAAGAGATATCGCAAAAAAAACCGTCATTTTCGTGTTTTATGGTCGTTTTCATGAGCTATTGTCCACTTTTTGTGGGTTCTAGGGCGATTTACACCAACCTAGGACCCGATACATGTGGTAGAGTTATGACCAAAAAATCGTCCTTTTCACGTTTTATGGCCGTTTTCATGAGTTATTGCCCACAATTTTGGGATTCCAGGGAGATTTCTAACGACCGAAAGACCTCATGCATGTTTCAGAGATATGACCAGAAACTCGTCGTTTTCGTGTTTTATGGCCGTTTTCATGAGTTATTGTCCATGGTTTTGGGGTTCCAAGGCAATTTGCATGGCCCGTAAGACCCGATACATGTTTGAGATTTATGCCCAAAAACTCGTCGTTTCGTGTTTATGGCCATTTTGATGAGTTATTGCCCACAGTTTTTGGGTTCCTGTTGGATTTGTAAGGCCTGTAAGACCCGTTACATGTTTGAGATATATGACTAGAAACTCATAGTTTTCGCTTTTTATGGTCGTTTTCATGAGCTATTGCCCACTATTTTGGGGTTCCAAGGAGATTTACAACGACCTTAAGACCTAATACATGTTGGAGAGATATGGCCTAAAACTCGGAGTTTTCGCGTTTTATGGCTATTTTTATGAGCCATTGCCCATAGTTTTTGGGTTCTAGGCGGATTTGCATGCCTTGTAAGAACCCTTACATGTTTGAGAGATATGACCACAAACTCGTCGTTTTCTCTTTTTATGGCCGTTTTCATGATCTATTGCCCACAGTCTTGGGGTTCTAGTGAGATTTACAACGACCTTAAGACCCGATACATGTTTGAGAGTTATGACCAAAAACTCGTCGTTTTCATGTTTTATGTTCATTTTCACGAACTATTTCCCACATTTTTTGGGTTCTAGGAGGATTTACATGCTTGATAAGAACCCTTACATGTTTTAGAGATATGACCAGAAACTCGTCGTTTTCGCTTTTATGGCGGTTTTCATGAGCTATTGCCCATAGTTTTGGGCTCCTAGGGCGATTTACAACGACCTTAAGACCCGATACATGTTTGAGAGTTATGCCCCAAAACTCGTCATTTTCATGTTTATGGCCATTTTGATGAGTTATTGCCCATAGTTTTTGGGTTCCTGTTGGATTTGCAAGGCATGTAAGACCCGTTACATGTTTGAGATATGTGACTAGAAACTCTTAGTTTTCGCTTTTTATGGCCGTTTTCATGAGCTATTGCCCACTATTTTGGGGTTCCAAGGCGATTTACAACGACCTTAAGACCTAATACATGTTGGAGAGATATGACCTAAAACTCGCAGTTTTCGCGTTTTATGGCTATTTTTATGAGCTATTGCCCATAGTTTTTGGGTTCTAGGCGGATTTGCATGCCTCGTAAGAACCCTTACATGTTTGAGAGATGTGAGCACAAACTTGTCGTTTTCTCTTTTTATGGTCGTTTTCATGATCTATTGCCCACAGTCTTGGTGTTCTAGTGAGATTTACAACGACCTTAAGACCCGATACATGTTTGAGAGTTATGACCAAAAACTCGTCGTTTTCATGTTTTATGTTCATTTTCACGAACTATTTCCCACATTTTTTGGTTCTAGGAAGATTTACATGCCTGATAAGAACCCTTACATGTTTCAGAGATATGACCAAAAACTCTTCGTTTTCGCGTTTTATGGCAGTTTTCATGAGCTATTGCCCACAGTTTTTGGGTCCTAGGGCGATTTACAACGACCTTAAAACCCGATACATGTTTGAGAGTTATGACCAAAAACTCGCCGTTTTCGTGTTGATGGCCATTTTGATGAGCTATTGCCCATAGTTTTTGGGTTCCTGTTGGATTTGCAAGGCCTGTAAGACCCGTTGCATGTTTGAGATATGTGACTAGAAATTCGTAGTTTTCGCTTTTTATGGCCGTTTTCATGAGCTATTGCCCACTATTTTGGGGATCCAAGGCGATTTACAACGACCTTAAGACCTAATACATGTTGGAGAGATATCACCTAAAATTCACAGTTTTCGCGTTTTATGGCTATTTTTATGAGCTATTGCCCATAGTTTTTGGGTTCTAGGCGGATTTGCATGCCTCGTAAGAACCCTTACATGTTTGAGAGATATGACCACAAACTCATCGTTTTCTCTTTTTATGGCCGTTTTCATGATCTATTGCCCATAGTTTTGGGGTTCTAGTGACATTTACAATGACCTTAAGACCCGATACATGTTTGAGAGTTATGACCAAAAACTCGTCGTTTTCATGTTTTATATTCATTTTCACGAACTATTTCCCACATTATTTGGGTTCCAGGAGGATTTACATGCCTGATAAGAACCCTTACATGTTTCAGAGATATGACCAGAAACTCGTCGTTTTCGCGTTTTATGGCAGTTTTCATGAGCTATTGCCCATAGTTTTGGGGTTCTAGGTCGATTTACAATGACCATAAGACCCGATACATGTTTGAGAGTTATGCCCAAAAACTCGTTGTTTTCGTGTTTATGGCCATTTTGATGAGTTATTGCCCACAGTTTTTGGGTTCCTGTTGGATTTGCAAGGCCTGTAAGACCCATTACATGTTTGAGATATATGACTAGAAACTAATAATTTTTGCTTTTTATTGCCGTTTTCATGAGCTATTGCCCACTATTTTGGGGATCCAAGGCGATTTACAACGACCTTAAGACCTAATACATGTTGGAGAGATATGACCCAAAACTCGCAGTTTTCGCGTTTTATGGCAATTTTCATGAGCTATTTTGGGGTTCCAAGGCGATTTACAACGACCTTAAGACCTAATACATGTTTGAGAGTTATTACTAAAAACTCGTTGTTTTCATGTTTTATGTTCATTTTCACGAACTATTGCCCACATTTTTTGGGTTCCAGGAGGATTTACATGCCGGATAAGAACCCTTACATGTTTTAGAGATATGACCAGAAACTCGTCTTTTTCGCATTTTATGGAAGTTTTCATGAGCTATTGCCCACAGTTTTAGGGTTCTAGGGCGATTTACAACGACCTTAAGACCCGATACATGTTTGAGAGTTATGCCCAAAAACTCGTCGTTTTCGTGTTTATGGCCATATTGATGAGTTATTGCCCATAGTTTTTGGGTTCTTGTTGGATTTGCAAGGCCTATAAGACCCGTTACATGTTTGAGATATATGACTAAAATTTCGTAGTTTTCGTGTTTTATGGCCGTTTTCATGAGCTATTGCCCACTATTTTGGGGTTCCAAGGCGATTTACAACGATCTTAAGACCTAATACATGTTAGAGAGATATGACCCAAAAATCACAGTTTTCGTGTTTTATGGCTGTTTTAATGAGCTATTGCCCATAGTTTTTGGGTTCTAAGCGGATTTGCATGCCTCATAAGAACCCTTACATGTGTTAGTGATATGACTAGAAACTCGTCGTTTTTGCATTTAATGGCAGTTTTCATGAGCTATTGCCGATAGTTTTGGGGTTCTAGGACCCATTTACAACGACCTTAAAACCCGATACATGTTTGAGAGTTATGCCCAAAAAATCGTTGTTTTCGTGTTTATGGCTATTTTGATAAGTTATTGCCCACAGTTTTTGGGTTTCTATTGGATTTGCATGGCCTGTAAGACCCGATACATGTTTGAAATTTATGACCAAAAACTCGTCATTTTCGCGTTTGGTGGGCGTTTTTATGAGCTATTCCCCACAGTTTTTGGGTTCAATGGAGATTTGCATGGCACGTAAGACCCGATACATGTTTGAGAGTTATGACCAAAAACTGATCGTTTTCACGTTTTATGGCCGTTTTCATGACCTATTGTCTAACGACTGTAAGACCTGGTACATGTATGAGAGTTACCACAAAGCACTCGTCATTTTCACGTTTTATGACCGTTTTCATGAGCCATTACCAGTTACCCATAGTTTTGGGGTTCTTGGGTGATTTCCATGGCCCGTAAGACCTAATACATGTTTAAAAAATATCACGAATAATTTGTCAGTTTTGAATTTTATGGACGTTTTCATAAGATATAGCCCACAATTTTGGGGTTTCAGGGCGATATACACCTACCTAAGAACTGATACATGTTTCGGAGATATAACCAAAAACTCATTGTTTTCACGTCTTATGGCTGTTTTTATGAGTTATTGCCCACTGTTTTGGGGTTCCAGGGCGATTTAAAATGAACGTAAGACCAGGTAAATGTTTGAGATTTATGACCAAAAACTCGTTGTTTTCATGTTTTATGGCCGTTTTCATGAGTTATTGGCCATAGTTTTGGAGTTCTAGGGCGATCTGCATGGCCTGTAAGACCTGATTCATGTTTGTGAGAGATGACCGAAAACTCGTCGTTTTCGCATTTCATGGACGTTTTCATGAGCTATTCCCCACAGTTTTGGGGTTCCATGGAGATTTGCATGGCCCGTAAGACCTGATACAAGTTTGAGAGTTATCACCAAAAACTACTTCCTCTGTTTGGGATTATAAGTCCGACACGTATACCTAGATCGTTAATTTGATCAATAAAATATAAATTATATAGCATAAAAATTATACCATTAGAAAATATAGCATCTAAAGTTTCTAATGGTATAATTTTTTTTATTATTTTATTTATATTTTGTTGATCAAATTGGCAACCTAGTTAACCGTGCGGGACCTATAATCCCAAACGGAGAAAGTATTCGTTTTCACGTTTTATGGCCGTTTTCAAGACCTATTGTCCATGGTTTGGGGTTCTAGGGCGATTTTAAGACCCGTACATGTATGAGAGTTATCACCAAGCAGTTACCGTTTTCACGTTTTGTGGCCGTTTTCATGATCTATCCACAATTTTGGGGTTCCAGGGGCGATTTCCATGGCCCATAAGAGCCGATACATATTTAAGGGATATCGCAAAAAAAACTCGTCATTTTCGTGTTTTATGGCCGTTTTCATGAGCTATTGTCTAATTTTTTGGG
This sequence comes from Avena insularis, assembly GCA_023614405.1. Taxonomy (NCBI): domain Eukaryota; kingdom Viridiplantae; phylum Streptophyta; class Magnoliopsida; order Poales; family Poaceae; genus Avena; species Avena insularis. The sequence goes on from CM042695.1 coordinate 394,703,278, forward strand.
GTTCTAGGGCGATTTACACCAACTTAGGACCCGATACATGTTTTAGAGTTATGACCAAAAACTCGTCATTTTCACGTTTTATGGCCGTTTTTATGAGTTATTGCCCACAATTTTGGGATTCTAGGGCGATTTCTAACGACCGAAAGACCTCATGCATCTTTGAGAGTTATGACCAAAAACTCATCATTTTCGTGTTTTATGGCCGTTTTCATGAGTTATTGGCCATGGTTTTGGGGTTCCAACGCAATTTGCATGGCCCGTAAGAACCGATATATGTTTGAGAGATATGACCAAAAACTCATTTTTTTCGCGTTTTTAGCCATTTTCATGAGCTATTCCCCACAGTTTTAGGGTTCCATGGACATTGCATGGCCCGTAAGACCCAATACATGTTTGAGAGTTATCACCAAAAACATATCGTTTTCATGTTTTATGGCCATTTTCATGACCTATTGTCCATAATTTTGGAGTACTAGGGCGATTTATCGTGACTTTAAGACCTGGTACATGTATGAGAGTTATCCCCAAGCAGTCATCGTTTTCATGTTTTATGACCGTTGTCATGAGCTATTAACCAAAGTTTTGGGGGTTCCAGGGCAATTTCCATGGCCCGTAAGACCCGATACATATTTAAGAGATACCACAAAAAAACTTGTGATTTTCGTGTTTTATGGCCGTTTTCATGAGCTATGCCCACTGTTTTGGGGTTCTAGGGTAATTTACACCCACCAAAGACCCGATACATGTTTAAGCGTTATGTCCAAAAACACATTGTTTTCATGTTTGATGGCTGTTTTTATGAGTTATTGCCCACAGTTTGGGGTCTAGAGCGATTTGCTTGGCCAATAAGACCCGATACATGTTTGAGATTTATGACCAAAAATTCGTCATTTTCGCGTTTGGTGGGTGTTTTCATGAGCTATTCCCCACAGTTTTGGGGTTCAATGGAGATTTGCATGGCACGTAAGAGCCGATACATGTTTGAGAGTTATCACCAAAAACTTTTTCACATTTTATGGCCGTTTTCATGACCTATTGTCCAACGAGTGTAAGTCCTGGTACATGTATGAGAGTTACCACAAAGCACTCATGATTTTCACGTTTTATGACCGTTTTCATGAGCTATTACCCATGGTTTTGTGGTTTTGGCGGGATTACATGGCACAAAAGACCCGATACATGTTTAAGAGATATCACAAATAACTCGTCATTTTCTCGATTTATGGCTGTTTACATGAGCTATTGCCCCCTATTTTAGGGTTCCAGGGCGGGTTACACTGACCTAAGAGTTGATACATGGTTGAGAGTTATGACCAAAAACCCGTCGTTTTCACGTTTTATGGATGTTTTCATGAGTTATTGCCCACAATTTTGGGGTTCTAAGGCGATTTATAACGACCATAAGACCTGATACATGTTTGAGACTTATGACCAAAAACTCGTTGTTTTCGTGTTTTATGGCCGATTTCCTGACTTATTGGCCAAAGTTTTTGAGTTCCAGGGTAACTTGCATGGCCCGTAAGACCCGATTCATGTTTGAGCGATATGACCAAAAGCTCGTCGTTTTCGCATTTTATGGCCGTTTTCATGAACTATTCCCCACAATTTTAGGGTTCCATGGAGATATGCAGGGCCCATAAGACCCGATACATGTTTGAGAGTTATCACCAAAAACTTGTCGTTTTCACAATTTATGGCCATTTTCATGACCTATTGTCCATAGTTTTGGGGTTCTAATTCAATTTACAACGACTGTAAGACCCAGTGCATGTATGAGAGTTACCACCAAGCACCCGTCGTTTTCTCATTCTATTGTCGTTTTCATGAGCAATTACCCACAGTTTTGGGGTTCTAGGGCGATTTCCATGGCCCGTAAGACCTAATACATGTTTAAAATATATCACGAATAATTCATCAGTTTTGAATTTTATGGACGTTTTCATGAGATATAGCCCACAATTTTGGGGTTTCAGGGCGATATACACCTACCTACGAACCGATACATGTTTCAGAGTTATGACCAAAAACTCATCGTTTTCACGTCTTATGGTTGTTTTCATGAGTTATTGCCCACTGTTTTGGGGTTCCAGGGCGATTTAAAATGAACATAAGACCTGGTAAATGTTTGAGACTTATGATCAAAAACTCGTCGTTTTCATGTTTTATGGCCGTTTTCATGAGTTATTGGCCATAGTTTTGAAGTTCTAGGGTGATTTGCATGGCCCATAAGACCTGATTCATGTTTGTGAGATATGACAAAAAAACTCGTCGTTTTCGCATTTCATGGACGTTTTCATGAGCTATTCCCCACAGTTTTGGGGTTCCATGGAGATTTGCATGGCCCGTAAGACCCGATACAAGTTTGAGAGTTATCACCAAAAGCTATTCGTTTTCACGTTTTATGGCCGTTTTCAAGACCTATTGTCCATGGTTTTGGAGTTCTAGGGTGATTTACGATGATTTTAAGACCCGGTACATGTATGAGAGTTATTACCAAGCAGTCGTCGTTTTCACGTTTTATGGCTGTTTTCATAAGCTATTATCCACAGTTTTGGGGTTCCAGGGCGATTCCCATGGCCCGTAAGAGCCAATAAATATTTAAGAGATATCGCAAATAAACTCGTCATTTTCGCATTTTATGGCCGTTTTCATGAGCTATTGTCCATTTTTTGGGGGTTCTAGGGCGATTTACACTAACCTAGGACCCAATACATGTTTTAGAATTATGACCAAAAACTCGTCCTTTTCACGTTTTATGGCCGTTTTCATGAGTTATTGCCCACAATTTTGGGGTTCCAGGGCGATTTCTAACGACCAAAACACCTCATGCATGTTTGAGAGTTATGACCAAAAACTCATCATTTTCGTGTTTTATGGCCGTTTTCATGAGTTATTGGCCATGATTTTGGGGTTCCAATGTAATTTGCATGGCCCGTAAGAACCGATATATGTTCAAGAGATATGACCAAAAACTCGTCTTTTTCGCGTTTTTAGCCGTTTTCATGAGCTATTCCCCACAGTTTTAGGTTCCATGGACATTTGCATGGACCGTAAGACCCAATACATGTTTGAGAACTATCATCAAAAACATATCGTTTTCATGTTTTATGGCCATTTTCATGACTTATTGTCCATAATTTTGGAGTTCTAGGGCGATTTATGGTGACTTTAAGACCTGGTACATGTATGAGAGTTATCACCAAGCAGTCAACGTTTTCATGTTTTATGGCCATTGTCATGAGCTAATAACCACAGCTTTGGGGGTTCTAGGGCGATTTCCATGGCCCATAAGACCCGATGCATATTTAAGAGATACCATAAAAAATCTTGTGATTTTCGTGTTTTAAGGCCATTTTCATGAGCTATGCCCACTGTTTTGGGGTTCTAGGGCGATTTACACCCACCAAAGACCCGATACATGTTTTAGAGTTATGTCCAAAAACACATTGTTTTCACGTTTGATGGCTGTTTTTATGAGTTATTGCCCACAGTTTGGGGTCCAGGGCGATTTGCATGGCCTGTAAGACCCGATATATGTTTGAGATTTATGACCAAAAACTCGTCATTTTCGTGTTTGGTGGGCGTTTTCATGAGCTATTCCCCATAGTTTTGAGGTTCAATAGAGATTTGCATGGCACGTAAGACCCGACACATGTTTGAGAGTTATCACCAAAAACTAATCGTTTTCACGTTTTATGGACGTTTTCATGACCTATTGTCCAACGACTGTAAGACCTGGTACATGTATGAGAGTTACCACAAAGCTCTTGTAATTTTCATGTTTTATGACCGTTTTCATGAGCTATTACCCATGGTTTTGTGGTTCTGGCGGGATTTACATGGACAAAAGACCTGATACATGTTTAAGAGATATCATAAATAACTCATCATTTTCTCAATTTATGGCCGTTTTCATGAGCTATTGCCCACTGTTTTAGGGTTCCAGGGCGAGTTACACTAACCTAAGAGCTGATACATGGTTGAGAGTTATGACCAAAAACCCGTCGTTTTCGCGTTTTATGGACGTTTTCATGAGTTATTGCCCACAATTTTGGGGTTCTAAGGCGATTTATAATGACCATAAGTCCTGATACATGTTTGAGACTTATGACCAAAAACTCGTTGTTATCGTGTTTTATGGCCGATTTCCTGACTTATTGGCCAAAGTTTTTGGTTCCATGGCAACTTGCATGGCCCGTAAGAACCGATTCATGTTTGAGAGATATGACCAAAAGCTCGTCGTTTTCGCATTTTATGGCCGTTTTCATGAACTATTCCCCAAAATTTTAGGGTTCCATGGAGATTTGCATGGCCCATAAGACCCGATACATGTTTGAGAGTTATCACCAAAAACTTGTCGTTTTCACATTCTATGGCCATTTTCATGACCTGTTGTCCATAGTTTTGGGGTTCTAGTTCAATTTACAATGACTGTAAGACCCAGTGCATGTATGAGAGTTACCACCAAGCACTCGTTGTTTTCTCATTGTATTGTCGTTTTCATGAGCAATTACCCACAATTTTGGGGTTCTAGGGCGATTTCCATGGCCCGTAATACCTAATACATGTTTAAAAGATATCACGAATAATTCGTCAGTTTTGCATTTTATGACCGTTTTCATGAGATATAGCCCACAATTTTGGGGTTTCAAGGCGATATACACCTACCTAAGAACCGATACATGTTTCAGAGTTATGACCAAAAACTCATCGTTTTCACGTCTTATGGCTGTTTTCATTAGTTATTGCCCACTATTTTGGGGGTCCAAGGCGATTTAAAATGAACATAAGACCTGGTAAATATTTGAGACTTATGACCAAAAACTCATCGTTTTCATGTTTTATGGTCGTTTTCATGAGTTATTGGCCATAGTTTTGGAGTTCTAGGGCGATTTGCATGGCCCGTAAGACCTGATTCATATTTCTGAGATATGACCAAAAACTCGTCGTTTTCGCATTTCATGGAATTTTTCATGAGCTATTCCCCACAGTTTCGGGGTTCCATGGAGATTTGCATGGCCCGTAAGACCCGATACAAGTTTGAGAGTTATCACCAAAAACTATTCGTTTTCACGTTTTATGGCCGTTTTCAAGACCTATTGTCCATGGTTTTGGGGTGTAGGGCGATTTACGACGATTTTAAGACCCGGTACATGTATGAGACTTATCACCAAGCAGTCATCGTTTTCACGTTTTATGGCTGTTTTCATAAGCTATTATCCAATGTTTTGGGGTTCCAGGGCAATTCCCATGGCCCGTAAGAGCCGATACATATTTAAGAGATATCGCAAAAAAACTCGTCATTTTCGCATTTTATGGCCGTTTTCATGAGCTATTGTCCACTTTTTGGGGGTTCTAAGGCGATTTACACCAACCTAGGACCCGATACATGTTTTAGAGTTATGACCAAAAACTCGTCCTTTTCATGTTTTATGGCCGTTTTCATGAGTTATTGTCCACAATTTTGGGATTCTAGGGCGATTTCTAACGACCGAAAGACCTCATGCATGTTTGAGAGTTAGGACCAAAAACTCTTCGTTTTCGTGTTTTATGGCTGTTTTTATTAGTTATTGGCCACGATTTTGGGGTTCCAATGCAATTTGCATGGCCCGTAAGAACCGATACATGTTCGAGAGATATGACCAAAAACTCGTCTTTTTCGTGATTTTAGCCATTTTCAAGAGCTATTCCCCACAGTTTTAGTGTTCCATGGACATTTGCATGGCCCGTAAGACCAAATACATGTTTGAGAGTTATCACCAAAAACATATCATTTTCATGTTTTATGGCCGTTTTTATGACCTATTGTCCATAATTTTGGAGTTCTAGGGCGATTTATGGTTACTTTAAGACCTGGTACATGTATGAGAGTTATCACCAAGCTGTCGTCGTTTTCATGTTTTATGGCCGTTGTCATGAGCTATTAACCACAGTTTTGGGGGTTCTAGGGCGATTTCCATGGCCCGTAAGACCCGATACATATTTAAGAGATACCAAAAAAATCTTGTGATTTTCGTGTTTTATGGCCGTTTTCATGAGCTATGCCCACTGTTTTTGGGTTCTAGGGCGATTTACACCCACCAAAGACCCGATACATGTTTTAGAGTTATGTCAAAAAACACATTGTTTTCACGTTTGATGGCTGTTTTTATGAATTATTGCCCACAGTTTGGGTCCAGAGCGATTTGCATGGCCCATAAGACCCGATACATGGTTGAGAGTTATGACCAAAAACCCGTCGTTTTCGCATTTTATGGACGTTTTCATGAGTTATTGCCCACAATTTTGGGGTTCTAAGGAGATTTATAATGACCATAAGACCTGATACACGTTTGAGACTTATGACCAAAAACTCGTTGTTTTCGTGTTTTATGGCAGATTTCCTGAGTTATTGGCCAAAGTTTTTGGGTTCCATGGCAACTTGCATGGCCCGTAAGACCTGATTCATGTTTGAGAGATATGACCAAAAGGTCGTCATTTTTGCATTTTATAGCCGTTTTCATGAACTATTCCGCACAATTTTAGGGTTCCATGGAGGTTTGCATGGCCCATAAGACCCAATACATGTTTGAGAGTTATCACCAAAAACTTGTCGTTTTCACATTTTATGGCCATTTTCATGATCTATTGTCCATAGTTTCGGGGTTCTAGTTCAATTTACAACGACTGTAAGACCCAGTGCATGTATGAGAGTTACCACCACGCACTCGTCGTTTTCTCATTGTATTGTCATTTTCATGAGCAATTACCCACCGTTTTAGGGTTCCAGGGTGATTTCCATGGCCCGTAATAACTAATACATGTTTAAAAGATATCACGAATAATTCGTCAGTTTTGCATTTTATGGCCGTTTTCATGAGATATAGCCCACAATTTTGGGGTTTCAGGGCGATATACACCTACCTAAGAACCGATACATGTTTCAGAGTTATGACCAAAAACTCATCGGTTTCACGTCTTATGGCTGTTTTCATGAGTTATTGCCCACTGTTTTGGGGTTCCAGGGCGATTTAAAACGAACGTAAGATCTGGGAAATGTTTGAGGCTTATGACCAAAAACTCGTCGTTTTCATGTTTTATGGCCGTTTTCATGAGTTATTGGCCATAGTTTTGGAGTTCTAGGGCGATTTGCATGGCCCGTAAGACCTGATTCATGTTTGTGAGATATGACCAAAAACTCGTTATTTTCGCAGTTCATGGACATTTTCATGAGCTATTCCCCACAGTTTTGGGGTTCCATGGAGATTTGCATGGCCCGTAAGACCCGATACAAGTTTGAGAGTTATCACCAAAAACTTTTCTTTTTCACGTTTTATGGCCGTTTTGAAGACCTATTGTCCATGGTTTTGGGGTTCTAGGGCGATTTTAAGACCTGGTACTTGTATGAGAGTTATCACCAAGCAGTCGTCGTTTTCACGTTTTATGGTTGTTTTCGTAAGCTATTATCCACAGTTTTGGGGTTCCAGGGCGATTCCCATGGCCCGTAAGAGCCGATACATATTTAAAAGATATCACAAAAAAACTCGTCATTTTCGCGTTTTATGGCCGTTTTCATGAGCTATTGACCACTTTTTTGGGGTTCTAGGGAGATTTACACCAACCTAGGACCCGATACATGTTTTAGAGTTATGACAAAAAACTCGTCCTTTTCATGTTTTATGGCCGTTTTCATGAGTTATTGTCCACAATTTTGGGATTCTAGGGCGATTTCTAACGACCGAAAGACCTCATGCATGTTTGAGAGTTAGGACCAAAAACTCATCGTTTTCGTGTTTTATGGCCGTTTTTATTAGTTATTGGCCACGATTTTGGGGTTCCAATGCAATTTGCATGGCCCGTAAGAACCGATACATGTTCGAGAGATATGACCGAAAACTCGTCTTTTTCGCGATTTTAGCCATTTTCAAGAGCTATTCCCCACAGTTTTAGTGTTCCATGGACATTTGCATGGCCCGTAAGACCAAATACATGTTTGAGAGTTATCACCAAAAACATATCATTTTCATGTTTTATGGCCGTTTTTATGACCTATTGTCCATAATTTTGGAGTTCTAGGGCGATTTATGGTTACTTTAAGACCTGGTACATGTATGAGAGTTATCACCAAGCAGTCGTCGTTTTCATGTTTTATGGCCATTGTAATGAGCTATTAACCACAGTTTTGGGGTTTCTAGGGCGATTTCCATGGCCCGTAAGACCCGATACATATTTAAGAGATACCACAAAAACTTGTGATTTTCGTGTTTAATGGCCGTTTTCATGAGCTATGCCCACTGTTTTGGGGTTCTAGGACGATTTATACCCACCAAAGACCCGATACATGTTTTAGAATTATGTCCAAAAACACATTGTTTTCACGTTTGATGGCTGTTTTTATAAGTTATTTCCCGCAGTTTGGGGTCCAGAGCGATTTGCATGGCCCGTAAGACTCGATACATGTTTGAGATTTATGACCAAAAACTCGTCATTTTCGCGTTTGGTGGGCATTTTCATGAGCTATTCCCCACAGTTTTGGGGTTCAATGGAGATTTGCATGGCACATAAGACCCGATACATGTTTGAGAGTTATCACCAAAACCTGATCCTTTTCACGTTTTATGGCCGTTTTCATGACCTATTGTCCAACGAATGTAAGACCTGGTACATGTATGAGAGTTACCACAAATCACTCGTCATTTTCACGTTTTATGACCGTTTTCATGAGCTATTACCCACGGTTTTGGGGTTCTGGCGGGATTTACATGTCACAAAAGACCCGATACATGTTTAAGAGATATCACAAAGAACTCGTCATTTTCTCGATTTATGGCCGTTTTCATGAGCTATTGCCCACTGTTTTAGGGTTCCAGGGCGAGTTACACTGACTTAAGAGCTGATACATGGTTGAGAGTTATGACCAAAAACCCGTTGTTTTCACGTTTTATGGACGTTTTCATGAGTTATTGCCCACAATTTTGGGGTTCTAAGGCGATTTATAATGACCATAAGACCTGATACATGTTTGAGACTTATGGCCAAAAACTCGTTGTTTTCGTGTTTTATGGCCGATTTCCTGACTTATTGGCCAAAGTTTTTGGGTTCCAGGGCAACTTGCATTGCCCGTAAGACCCGATTCATGTTTGAGAGATATGACCAAAAGCTCGTCGTTTTCGCATTTTATGGCCGTTTTCATGAACTATTCCCCACAATTTTAGGGTTCCATGGAGATTTGCGTGACTCATAAGACCCGATATATGTTTGAGAGTTATCACAAAAAACTTGTCGTTTTCACATTTTATGGCCATTTTCATGACCTAGTGTCCACAGTTTTGGGGTTCTAGTTCAATTTACAATGACTGTAAGACCCAGTGCATGTATGAGAGTTACCACCAAGCACTCATCGTTTTCTCATTGTATTGTCGTTTTCATGAGCAATTACCCATAGTTTTGGGGTTTCAGGGCGATTTCCATGGCCCGTAAGACCTAATACATGTTTAAAATATATCACGAATAATTCGTCAGTTTTGAATTTTATGGACGTTTTCATGAGATATAGTCCACAATTTTGGGGTTTCAGGGCGATATACACCTACCTAAGAACCGATACATGTTTCAGAGTTATGACAAAAAACTTATCATTTTCACGTCTTATGGTTGTTTTCATGAGTTATTGCCCACTGTTTTGGGGTTCCAGGGCGATTTAAAATGAACGTAAGACCTAGTAAATGTTTGAGACTTATGACCAAAAACTCGTCGTTTTCATGTTTTATGGCCGTTTTCATGAGTTATTGGCCATAGTTTTGGAGTTCTAGGGCAATTTGCATGGCCCGTAAGAGCTGATTCATGTTTGTGAGATATGACCAAAAACTCGTCGTTTTCACATTTCATGGACGTTTTTATGAGCTATTCCCCACAGTTTTGGGGTTCCATGGAGATTTGCATGGCCCGTAAGACCCGATACAAGTTTAAGAGTTATCACCAAAAACTATTCATTTTCACGTTTTATGGCCGTTTTCAAGACCTATTGTCCATGGTTTTGGGGTTTTAGGGCGATTTACGGTGATTTTAAGACCCGGTACATGTATGAGAGTTATCACCAAGCAGTCGTCGTTTTCACGTTTTATGGGCCATTTTCATAAGCTATTATCCACAGTTTTGGGGTTCCAGTTTGAGGAGTTCTTATCCATATCATACAGAAGCTCATTCATGTCTCCAATGCACATTATAGGCATATTGGCATTATCGTATACAAAAGAAGCTACTTGGTTCCATATCTGATTAGTACTGCGGTGGTAGGGATCGCCATATATACAAACAAGACCAAGACGAAGATCTGTACTCCTAATAGTAACCGCAACTAAGATAATATGGTGATTGTAGTTGTGCACCATTACTTGTACTTCATCAGTCCACATCAGCCAAATCCCCCCCCCCCCCCCGAGCGTCTTCGAGAAGGCACTACAATACTATCACACATATTAAATCTAGCAACAAGATCGTATGAGTTAGTTTTAGAGGATTTGATTTCTGAGATAAATATTACCTGAGCCTTAGTAGAGTGGATCATCCTGGCAAGATGGCACATCTTAGAGCTGCCAAGGCTCTTGCCCATTCCTTGGCAGTTCCAGCTTAGGGCCCTCATGGCGCCTGTGGCGCCTTAGAGGCTGGCGTTAATGCCTCTTAATCCAAGTCCATGTTTCTGTCAACTTCTCCTTGGTGATTGTCCTGCATGCTATCTGATCTAGCTTCACTAGTATTGGCTCTAGATTGTACTTCACCTCCACCTTCTTCCTGGCCTCCTCCACTAGTATGACAAAAACCAACATCCGGAGCCACATAGTTGTCGTCAACCATCTGAGGAGGCGAGAAAGCCCCAGTGCGAGAATCTTCCGAGCCCATTGACCAAGCTGGTGACACCGGACGGAGAGGCCATGGGTCGTACTCTGCTGGTCCTTCTGAGCCGCTTCTTGCAGGCGATCTGCGAGGCGATGGAGTGTAGGGGAAAACCATGTGTCCCATGAGCGGGCTCCTGCCTCTGCGATGAGGCCCGCCACTCCCCATCTCCCTTTGCTTCTGGAAATTTCTTGCAGAGGAATAGCCATGTTGATTGAGATTAATCCCCACAGGAGATGGCATGTGAGCTCTACCTTGGGGGCTAGCTTGAACGTCCAATCCAGTAGGCCTACGGCGAGGAGATGGGATGATTCAATATTAATGCAGTCATATAGAACTAAAGCCATAGCTAGATTTCATTTTTCCTTTAGTTTAGCAAACTACCATTTTTTCCATTCAACTATTTTTCATAGCGTTAGAGCATCTCTAGCCGTAAATAGTTTAAAACCGTAAAAAACCGCCGTTTATCGGTGTCCCGGAAAAATCGTGCGCTGATTACTGCCCATAAACATCCCCGACCCAAAAAAGTTTTACGGGCCGCGCCAAATATCGTCCGCGGAACCGAGCATATCTGGTTTTCGTGGCCGAGCCGAGCGCCAACCCGCACCCCTCTTCTTTTTTGGCGCGAGGGAAGTTTCCTCCACCTACCACCCCCTTCCGCTTCGTCGTCGCCGTTGATCTACCTCCCCCGTCACACGGAATCGACGCCATGGAACCCGCACAGCTCCTGGCGGTAGCTGCTGAGGCTCTATGCCCGCAGCAGTCGTCCTCTGTCGCTCCGACAGTCCATGCGGGATCACCGGCCACCTCCGCGTCGGCCCTCAAGAAGAGGAAGCGCGCGTCCGGGCAGGCCGTCGCGCCGACCACCGCTCCCGTGACCGGCGGTGCTCACGCCACGTCTTTCTCTGCCCCGGCACCCGTCGCTCAGTGCAAGAAGTTGGTCGTGCCGCGGAAGAAGCCCAGCGTTCCAAAGAAGACGCAGCGGACGGCACCAAGAAGCAGCCATGCAACGCTCCTCCGCAGCATACCCCATCGTTGGCCGGAATCGCCTCACCGGAAACCCCCACGGTTGGCGAAGCTGTCTTTTGTTGTCGAAACAATGTTTACAGTTTTGTTTGCAGTTCACCCCGCCGAGCAGTCCCCGTAAAACCCGGAACCGCAAAACAGAATATTCGCAGTTCCGGGTTTACGGGGACTGCTCGGCTCCGTCTCCCGCGAAGCGATGAATCGCGGATTCAGCGTCTCGTACTTTGACCTTTATAATTTTTTATTTACGGGAACTGCTAGAGATGCTCTTACAACAATTTTGTTATAAAAAATGGAGCGTTTTATCTGAAAATTGTTATTTGCTTTGTGTCAGGTTCCCACTCTGTTATGGTAAATGTACTTGTTCCCGGTTCTTGCCGAGTCACATGTACACCCACCCAACAATTTATGTACACTTGTTCTTGATTCTCGGTGTATTGGACACCATTACTCAGGTGGAAAGACGGGTGAGGTGTGACCTCGATAAGTGTGATCGCAGACATCACTCTTGCTAGGATTACTAGAAGAGTTTCAACTATTTGGAGGAGGTTAGAAAATGTTCTATTTTATCTTATCGTATGTGAATAGGACTTTTACTACAGCATCAATTATTATGGATTATTTTAGAAACATGCAATGTTTGGTGTGACCTGGTTGATTAACATCGATTTTTTCCATCCCTTCCCGTAGCAACATGCAGACATTTAGCTAGTACAATGTAAAAGGACATGTTCTTACAGGCTCCGCCGGCTCACTAATAATAGGAAAATCTCCCGAACCATCTTCTGCACCTAAAATATCTAACTTAACAAACTTTCTTTTTCAAAATTCCACAAACCTATTAAGAATCATCAACGGCAGTACAAAACAATCTAAAAGTAATAAAAATTATAAATAAGTCATTTGACCACCTAGCGACGACTACAAACACAAGAAGGCCCGCCGTCGTCCTCGCCCCTCCATCACCGGAGGGGGACAAAGCTTGTCGTAGTAGAGCTTGTTATGAGGTAAACAAACGGGAGTCATCGTGCTAAAGTCACAATGAACCAACACATCAGAGCAGCAACCATCGTCAATGACGACAATCATAGATCGGAAGAGACTGACTTGAAATCACACCAATAAACACGAAAATGAATTGGATCCCAAGAGATTCGTCGGACAAACGACTCTACGCGAGCGGGTAGGACCTTATTCTGAGTCCAGGACGTAGTCATCGTATCAACATCCCAAAAAAGACACGAAAAAGCAGGCTAAACAAAGATCAAAAAACCAACGAGGGACCGTGATCCGCTACACCTTCAAGACTCTAGGGCCACCAAATACGGAACATACCGGCGACGGCGAACCCTAGATGGGTTTTAGCTAGCTTCTCTCCATGGCGGCAGCTACGTAACAGTTGATCTTTGATCAGGCTTTGAACCCATTCAGATCCTATAGCAAGACCATCGCAGCTTTACTTTGCCTTGATTTTGCTAGCAAGACCATCGCAAGAAGCCGGCACTCCCTCCTGAAGCTATCTCACTTTGTAAACTTGTCCGTGCATTGGGACTAGTTTTTGATAGAAATATTTTATATCAATAAAAGAAAAGGAACAGGTATAGATCTGATAGATATGGGTACCAATGGCCCCGTTTCTTAAAAAAAAATAGGATTCGAAACATCAAAAAATATATGAACGTAGCCAAATGATGTATTCCACAAACTGCAAAAATATTATTTTAAAATACTTTGTATTATGAGTTCACAAAAATGACAAATTTTTGAATGTGAGTATGCATATTTAGAAAGAAAGAAGCCCAAATAACCCCCCTTTGTATGGAGTTTGGGTCATTAACCCCCCTAACTATGAACTGGTTCATTTAACCCCCTAAGTATTTAAAACCGGGCAAATAACCCCCTTAGACGTTGATGGTTGTTTTGGTGGCGGTATTGGCTGAGGTGGACAGTGGTTTAAGCTATGGTGGATGGTTAGCTGCATGAAGTATGTCATGATCTCCTGCCGGTCTTGAACCGTCTCGTCCTGCATGTTCATACGTTCGTGAGCTTTTTAATACAAAAATCCTCATGTCCGATCTTTTACTCCTCTACGTGGCAGAACATGCATGTACATAGGTGTGTGCGTACCTGAAGGTGGTTGGAGATGATGAATCCGCCCTTGTCGCCGACATGTCATAGAGGAGCTTCTCCTTGGCGGGCAGTGCGAAGAACTCGCGGGACAGATGCTCCATCTCGGTGACGAGGTCGACCACCTGGAAGATACCCCACTCCTCGCACACCGCGGACACGTGGTCCCCGATCTTGGACGTGCGCGCGCCGACGTCGATGTCGCAGAGCGAGATCACCGACACCTCGTCGCTAAAGCGGTTGTGCGCCACCTTGGGCCGCTCGTCCTTGTCCCGCACGAAGGATGGCCGCGACGTGACCTCTCCCACGCCGCCGTCGATGGCAGGAATGGCGCTTTGCTCACCGGCGCCATCGATCTGATCGAGATCCTTGCTATATGGTGCGCGTGGGCATCTCGTATATACGTTGGACTTTTTGGTCTGGTTCATGAGGAACTGGATCGTCTGGTGTGGTTTCGGGCGTTCAGATTCCAGAGTCCCAATCGACGATTCGTTCATGCTCCTGGATGACTGAACATAAGCTAGCTCTAGCTGGACGTGGCCACATGCCCTAGCGTTGTGCACCTGATTCATTGCTTCCTAGTATTGAAACAAGCAGTTGTGCACCTGAGATCCTAAATCGATTGAGGCAGGCATGCTCCTAGGATTGAATCAAGCAGTTGTACACCTGATTCGTTGCTTCCTCTTTTTCTTCTGCTGATTGGGAGACAATTGAACTCCAGGATCGAGCCGAGCAGTCTCCAGACTCGCTACTGCTTTTTTTTCTTTCTGAAATCGATCTCTGAATCATGCAGCTCAATACTACGCACGGTTGGGCTGCCGAGTATGCCACCATCCGCCATGGCTTAAAACATTGTCCACCTTAGCCAATACCACCACCAAAACAGCTATCAACAACTAAGGGGGTTATTTGCCCGGTTTTGAATACTTAGGGGGGCTAAATGACCCGTTTCATATTTAAGGGGGGTTAGTGACCCAAACTCGATACATAGGGGGTTATGTGGACTACTTTCTATTTAGAAATCTATAAACTTTAGCTGACTTTTGTCATATTTTTGTACCCATAATACAAAGAATTCCGGGTTGTGATTTTGCATGTTTCTAGGATACAATATTAGCTATGACCATAATTAATTATCATGTTTTCTAAAACTTTTAAATATGTTTTTGTTTTTTTTACAAATGAAGAGAGCACTAGACTTCCCAGAGCCAAAGCCACTTCCTAGGAAAAATAAGAGGAGAGGAGAACCCAGCCTAACCCAGCCCAAGCCACCCCCAACTCTCCACCCAGCCGACCCAACCATCTAGTCATGGGAATCAGAGGCCGCCACGAGGCTTGGCCGCTCGGCGCTTAGGACGGCGAGCTTGCCATGGTCTACCGTGATCTCGGCATCGAACACGTATCTTAAATTCCTAAGTAAAGAATAATCACAATTCTTTATAAAACACTAAATTCTTTAAGTTTAGTTACTAAGTTTAAAATCCATAATCGTAATTCTACTTGTCAACATCCTAAAACTTGATAATGTTCTAAACACATTACACTTTAAGTTTTACTTCTAGTTTTATAGTTAACTTAGGTCCCAACAATCATAAAACATCTTATTTGAAGTTTATCCGTGTTTTCATAGTTAACTTTGGTCTGGAATATTTTTTTAAAACTCATTTTTATAGTTAACTTTGGTATAATTCAATTAAAACATAAAGCATCTCAAGTGCAAACCATTCGAGCAAACGCAAATGATATCGATCACATCCCTTTAACCATAAAGATTGTTTAAACCTTATCAAAGAAACCTTTTCTTCGAAGGTTTTTCTTTTTATCACTTCAAAATAATTCAATCGAAGGACTTTCACCATAGACACCAAATGGCAATTAATCTCAAACTTAGATTATTTTATTGCACCCTACTTTTATATCTTATATGTTAAGACTTAAATTTGTTATAAATATATAAGTGTTGCGAAGTAAATCAAAGATAAACCAAATCTTAAAAGAAATTATCTCGGTCCAATTCACTTTCAATATTGGGGAATTCACTTGGATAGTTTTATAGAATGCATAGCATTACTTATGCATAATGGTATATCTTTTTTAAACATTAATCCTTATCAGACCAATGATGTTGTTTTCAGATATTAGATCTTCTCTTGTCTTGAAGACCGTAAGTACATAATCTTGCAATCACAAAAGGCAATTTCACACTTGCTCATGTTCTTTGATTATTTTCTATCAAGTATTTGCAAATCAAATGTTGTCATCACCTGCATTTTAAAAGGGGTCAGAAAACACTACTTTTAATAATAATGTGAACTATTGGTTACTGATCCAGGATGATCAGCTAATCTATTAAGTCTGGCAGTTGGAATACCACTGCATAGAAATATATTATCTAGGACTTCACAACCAATATCGTCAGTGATTCTTGCGACGTATATTACGCATTAACCATGGGATTTGGAATGGAGCGGAGAAGTCAGTTGTATCTTCTTTCTTTCGCATGTAGCCGGATGCACAGACCGTGGTTGTTATCCTTGTAGCGTGATTTGTAATTCGTAGAGGATATGCAGCATATGGGGGAACCCTCAACGTCCCACGGTAGTTCTGGCATTTGAACTATGTGTACTACTTATTGCCGTAATTCGATATGTGGGCATGGCGTACACCAAGAAGACATGCGGGGTCACGGAGAGGGCAATGATTAGTTTGCATCATCTACTAGGCCCCACACCACGGAATTGTGGACGGGAATAAGCTTTCCGGTTGTGCAACAAGGATTTGATCTCTCATGGATAAAGCAACATACCTTTGCAGAGTGTAAAAACTATGACATGTTACTCCGTGTTTCGGGAAGGAGCTACAAACGCGGCAGGAAAGGAACTTCATAAAATTTCTGATAAACCTATGAATGCCGACGGACATAGTTTTTCAGAATAAAAGCAATCTTTAAAAAAATGTTTACGAAAATTTGCATAGCCTACGACCTACGGTCTGTGGCTGTAGCTAGTGCATCAAACAATCCTTTCTAGTAAACTTTTTGAGTATACTCGTACTTTGCGTTGATTTTGCTAGCAAGACCATCGCAAGAAGCCGGCACTCCCTCCTCAAGCTATCTCACTTTGTAAACTTGTCCGTGCGTTGGGACTAGTTTCTAATAAAAAATATTTTATATCAATAAAAGAAAAGGAACAAGTATAGATCTGATAGGTATGGGCACCAATGGCCCCGTTTCTTAAAAAAAGGATTCGGAACATCAAAAAATATAATAGTCTATTAGTAGCAATGCAATAGTAGCATGTGCAAACTAAATAGTTTAGATAATAGTCTATTAGTATGATAGTTATAAGTTGTTATTTCTCGATCGTATTTGTGAGAAGTTTTATTCTTTCTTCATAAACTAAAGTGTTCTCTGGATCTCTTGTAAAGAGTTGAGTTGTAACCTAGAGTTATGTCTTTGTCCTGCTATATTTTTGTTGTATTACTCTAAGAGATGTAATACTAGTGGAATAGTGTTTCATTAGTGTCAACATCAAATCATCCAGTGGTATGCTGGGTCACCGCAGTCGGCGACAGGCCTGACAATCTCAATGTGTTGATCCCTCTCAGAGATGGGTTTGCGGCATACAGCGGGCAACGACTTCTAGAGCATGTGCGTTTGGTGCATGTTGAGTGTCTACTGAACCGGTTGTGCCCCTTGCTCATCGATGGGTTTGCGGCATACAACGGGCAACGACTTCTAGAGCATGTGCGTTGGTACATATTGAGTGTCTGTTGAACGGGTTGTGTCCCTGCTCATCGATGGGCGGTTTGGTGAGGCATTCAGTTTTTAGTTTTTTTTTTAGGAAAACGGGTGTGCTTTATTGATCAACCAAATAAGGATTCAATACAAATTGTCTGTCGGATACACTCCGGCGACACACCACGCCATACTGAATTAGGAAACTGCTGACAAGATTGTGCTAAACAATGCGCTGCTACATTTTGCACTCTACTAACATGAGTTAGAGAACAGGAACTAAAAGAAGACAACAAAATCTTGATATACTCAATGATTGGCGCACAAGCAGACCTATCTCTGGAGGAGGATTGAGCTCGTTTAACCACCGAGAGACAGTCTGAAGCAATATGTAAATTATCAAGTCCTTCCTCCTGAGCAAAGATAAGGGCTCATCGCACTGCCAAAGGTTTGGCAGTATCGGGAAACAGCACATTGGAAAACAAGTCGCTACAAGCAGCAATACAGTCTCCCTTATAATCTCTGATAACCACTCCGGATCCCATACTGCAGGAAGACGCAAAGAGAGCCGCATCAACATTAACCAGAAGAGTGCCCGTTGGCGGAGGAACCCAGGAAACGGTAGGACTAGCGCCATGTCTAGGCGTAACGTCTGGACACATAACTCTATTCATGGACACCCCTTCGTTAGTCTAACGGGTGTAGCGAGCTGTCGCTAACATGGTGGTTTCGAGTTGATCTTTGTATTCTTCTTGTAAGTTGAATAATCTAATAAAAAGAGTTATGAGCATCTTTTTGATGTAGAGGCCAGCTCGTTTAAACATTCATTTGAAGAAAATAAGCGAACCAAACTTGTCGTGGTTGGGTGTCACCATGACTTGCCTGTTTCATGAAAGCGGACTACATATCGAGGTAGTAACATTTCTCTGCACACACCAGCGTCATGGATCCGTAGCTAATCAAACAAATTTGAAAATAAATGAATAAATTAAATCTGCTCTTCATTCTTCAACGATCTTTTTTTTGGGGTCCGCTACTCTCTCTACTATTTTGTCTTTGAGCATGAACTCTCAACGTGGATACTTACGAAACGAACATGCCTAGCCGAAGTCACGTCTGAGTGGAACCGGCCGCCGAGTGACGAGCTAGGCCGCCGGGTCTGACGCCACTACTAGACGGCGGCGCGGAGGGTGTGGACGTTTGGTCGGGGACGAGCTCGTCGTGGGGAGCTTCAGGCTGGTCCTCGGCGACGTGTCGTGGCCGCGTCCGCCCCGGCGCGCCGCTCGTCACGGCCTCCAGCACGCTCCGCGCCTCTTCCAGCAGCTCGGCGGCCGGGCGAGGCGGTACTCGGCCGTCGCTCACGGCGCAGCATTTCAGCCCGAGGATCGCCACCTCCTTGGCGCGCTCCGTCGGCCACCCACCCGCGCTCGCATCCGACACCTCGCTCCATGCCCTGCTCCGGCCGGCTGCGACCTCCCGCGCCGCTCTTTTCGCTCCGAACGCCGGCTTGCCGGTGACTAGCCGGAGCAGGAGCACGCCTAGCGCGTGCACGTCGCACTGCGGGGTAAGCTCCCCGTTCGCCAGGTACCGCGGGTCCACGTACGCCAGCGCTACCCTGCCGGCCTTCTTCGGCGCCGCGAGCCTGCTCGCGCCGAGGCCGGCGAGCTTGCTGGATGCGCAACGCTCGTCGTCAAACAGGATGTTGGCCGCCCGGACGTCGCCGTGCACCGTGGCCGTCGAGTGGAGGTAGGCCAGCGCGGAGCAGGTGCTGTACGCGACGCCGCACCGCGCGTGCCACGGCAGCGGCGATGTCTCGCCATCCAGGCGGTCTTCCAGGTTCCCGCCCGGCAGGAACTCGTGCACCAATGCGCCCGCCTCCGGGCACGCGCCGACGGGCGTGACGAGGCCGGGGTGCCTCGCCCTGGCCATGGCAGCCGCCGCGCGCGCGAATCGGGCCTTGTTCACGGCGACGTCCGGGGGGACGGTCTTCACGGCGACGCTCATGCCACGCAGGGTCCCTCTGTATACGCCGCCGCGCCCCCCGCCGATCCTGGCAGACTCGTCGAAACTGCCTGTGGCCTCCTCCAGCTCCGACAACCGGAACCGCAAGAAACCCGCGTCTTGACCACCCCCGCCCACCGCGTCCGCGGCCACGGATCCTTCCTCTGGCGCGGGTTCTTCACGCCCGGAGCAAGACTCCGACATCGGGACATCGAACTCGCCCATCGCGCGCTCGGAGCCGGCGACCTGCTGGAGCTCGAACTCGGCGCTGCGGCCGTCCTCCTCCTCTGTCTTCTCCGATATGGCGTCGAGCTCCCACCGGTCCTGCTGACGCCGGCGAGTCTCCTCGTGCAGCGCGTCATCCATCTCGGTGGCATCCTCCTGACACAGTGGAACGCGGGTGTTCATCATCCAAAAAATGCAGCATACATTCAGACTGACACGACGGATGATAGTTTATGGAACGTGCACGCACCGAGCCGTGGCGCGAAGGCGACGATGGCGGCTCTGGCTGAAAGGCGACTTCGGCCACTACTGCGGTTTCCGCAGCCGCTTCGTGCCCAGAAGAATCCTCGGTACTGTCGTCAGTGCCATTGTTGCTGCTTGGAGCCCAGCGGAGGGACGTCGGGTCGTGCGTAGCTAGCGGCTGGCCGCCGTCGTCATCGCCTTGCAGCGGCGAGGATATGGATGTGGAGTGGTCGGAAGAGCTGAGCCTGGGGCTCGTGCTAGCCGTGGACGGCTCCGCCCTGCTCTGCTCCTCGCTGACCTCCCTCTCCCTATGGCAATAATGTCCATCAGAAAAAATGAATAAAATGTGACACACCAAATCTGCTAAAAAAGCTACTCCCTCAAATCCATATTAGCTGACTTAAATTCATCTGGATACAATAAGAGCTCGTTTGAAGCCATCAATCCGTGGCAAGAATCGTGGTATGCAATCAAAATTCTATATAAAACGTGTTTGGCTGTCATAAAATTGGAACCGTCACTTTGATTGGAGATTCTAGGGAGTGGATATGTGAAATTCAATCGAGATCCCATATACAACTGTGTTTGGCTATCACAAAATTGGAATCGTCATTTCAATTAGAAATTCCGGAAAATCGATACGATATGTAAGTCAATTTGTTCCAAACTCAGTCATTTGTCTTAAAATCATTTAATTTCATAATTCCTTGCGGCAGCCAAGCATGTTATCAGATTGGAATTTCATCTACATAAATAAAGTGATGACAACAATGTTAATTTATTTTATTTATGCCAAATCAAATAAACTGATGCCTTCCAAACGAGCCCTAGCCATTTGCTAAAACCCATCCGATGATTTCTGCTACTGTGTGCGTGGCATCGTGCAGTTGACATGCTAGTCGTGTACATTTTTACAAGATCAACCATGTACTTATCGCATACCTGGTGCAGACGAGGTTTCCTTTGCAGACGAACCAGATACGGCAGCTGGGGCTGGCCTCCCGCTGCACTGTCACCGCCTTCTTAGACCTTGGCGTCCGCATCTTCCTGACATCCACGAAACCAAAAATTCATTAGTTACACATCGTCCATCGGCAATACCCAATTACCGTGGTTTTATTCTAGTAGCTACTAAAAAATTATTATTGGTCAAAGAGAGGTGTGGATGCCTTCTCGCTAAGCTTCTTCACAAGGTGGCTAAAAGGGGGTTTTCGCATCTCAAGCATGTTTATAATCCATATATTGTTAGAGTTGTAAATGTACTTCAGATTTGACACCCTCTCTTTAGAGCATCTCCACTAGCATTCCCAGGACGTCGATCCAGACGCCGAAATTAGGTTTGGACGCTAAAAATCGGTTCAGTCACGTTCTCAGAAACCTCTTTTCGTTCGGATTTGGATGAACTTTAGTCCGGACTTACCAGGCCATTCCCAGGATCCCGGGGACGCCCTGGGATCGCCGGACGGCAGGGCCAACTCTATCGGCAGACGGTCCATCCCCATCCTCTGCCTTGATCGGTGAAGAGCTCCCAGTGCCTCTGTCGCCATGACTTCGCCGACGGAGCTCCTCCACGCCGAGACATGTCCACGCCTCTAGATATGCTCGCTGTAGTCGCTGTCCATTTCGCCGTCCGAACTTCGCCGTAGCTCGGCTTCACTGCGAGCTCCCACCGCCACGTCGTAAATCGGTTTCGAGCGAGTTGCTATTAGTCTCATTGGAGACCTAACATGCAAAAGAACTCATACACCAATTCATTAAAAATCATAAAAAAATAGAAATAAAAACCATAAAAAATTCAAAACACATGAACTTAAAAAAACCATAGACCAAAAAATCGCAAAATAAAATGAATCCAAAAATTCGGAATCATGAACCAAATTTAAAAAAAAACATGATCCAACAAACCATTTTTTAAAAATAATAATAAAACATTACACAAAATAAAAAAGCAAAAAAATAGAAAACAAAGAAAAACAAAAAAACAGAAAGGAAAGAAAATAGCCCCTGGATGCCGTGTGCAGTGCGTCAAAACAAATCTGAATATTGTCCGCACTTGCACGCGCCAACTCCTGTTGGCCCACAAACAAAACAAGCCCAGAACGAAAAGCAAACAAAAACAGCATCAGCGTGCTGGACCAAAGCCTGTTTCACAAAAGCTACCCGAATCCTAAAGCAGAACCATCCAACGGCGTCGACCACGACTGAGAACAAACGTGTTCTCAGGCAACTGAGAACAAGCAATTCCGTTTAAGTATCGAGCCTAGCGCGGCCCCGACACCTTATGCGACCAACCAAACACCCTTTTTTGAAGCACTAGGCCTGTTTAGAGAGCCTATACAAGGAACCAAACCATCCTAGAAGATAAACCAGTCATGCATGTCCCACTGGTTCTAGCTGAAGTTTTTTTTTTTGAATTCTGGTATATATACAAGTCACATTGCATAGGCGATCCATCGGTCATGAACCTCTGAATTGACAACACTGTCAACACTCAGATTCTACCAAAAGCGATCCAGCTGAATCTATACATGCGAGCTCCATCCAGGACCATGAGTAGAAAGGGTTGGTGTACCTGTTGTAGGCCCGGTCGGCGGCGGCGCCCATGACTAGCTCGGCGACGCCATGGTCCTCGACGAGCTGGAGCAGACCCCCCGCCACGTCGTCCCCGACGACGACGACGACCTCGCACACGTGGACCTGGGCCGGCAAGGCATGAACGACGGCTCAGCGATGATGAAGATTTTGAAGAAGTTATTAGGGATTTTGGTGGCGCATACGTGAACGTATACGAACCCCTTGTCTCTTGCAGATGGCGACGAGGTCGTGGAGGGCCTTCTTGTCCTTGTCCTCCTCCATCCACCTGAACGCCACCACCTCCCGCTCGTCCAGCTGGCTCGCCGGCACCCATGCCCCCACTACAAACACAATAATGCCCGCAGGTCATCCTCTACCGTCCGTGCATACCCAAAGAGGCTAGGACCGCAATGAGCTTTTGTGTGCTAGCTTGAAGGAGAAACGAAGTAGATAGAGGTGGAGTATTCAAGCGTACGTACTCATGTTGATGAGGCGCGGCGGGCGGTGGACGTGGGCGAGCACCAGCACCAGGCGGCGGCCCTGGCTCCGGCTCCGGGGGAAGTTGGCCAGCACCCACCGCAGGTTCGCCTTCCACTCCCGCCCCGCGTCCTTCCCCACCGCGCAGTACACTTTCACCTCCTCCTCCTCCGCCGGCGGCCCAGCTCCGCCGTCTTCGTCGCCGTGGCCGGCGCCACCGCGGCGGTCAACGCTGCCTGCTGCCTCCTCCATACCGGTCCTTCCTTCCTTCCTTCCTTCGTCGCCTACCTAGAGCCACGGGAGGAGGCTATGTTTCCGGTCTTTGAGGAGAGCGACCGGTTAGGAAGACGGGAGGCAAGGACATGATCGATGGGAAGGGAAGGAGTTGGCCGACGTGACGCGGGGCCAACCCACTCTCTCTCTCTCTGCACGGCGGGCCCGCTGGGAGGGATGGATATTCCTGGCACCTTCTTCTCTCGTTGAAGCAAGACAGGTCGTCGTCGTCAGTTATCTATCATCACGGCCGGTGTGGCTTCTCGGTCTGTCCGACTGACTAAACCCTCCTCCTCGCATCCGATTTAGATTTGACCTCGCTCATGTCGCACTCCATTCCGTCCAAAATGTGCACCACACCAAAACCGTACGGAGCATACGCCACCACTATCATGTCGCGTCACATGCACACCTCGTTGACTATTCCCGCGCGCGATTTCCCGCGCTTCAGGCTGAATCGAAAGGGATATCCTACGAACCTATGTGAATATGCTTTCAACTTGCGTCATATACAATCCGCCGGTCAATCACACGATTTCTTAATAACATGTACTTACCCACATGATCGATACCACACACACACCGGTCTAGCTTTTCAAATCATATTGTTGCTCAATGATCGTCACACACGTTATTGGACGGAATCAAGCAGCACGGATTAGGATATCAGTATAAAGTATATCTATCTCTGCTAAGTAGTCTAAGCCGCAAACTAAACTAAACCTGGTTGCCAGGCCACGGGCAATAACAGGGAAACAAATGATATTGACTATGGGGGTAATATATAAGAGTACCAGGTAGCTCTCTGATGTCAGCGAGCGATGATCTGTCTCACTTGAGTTTCTTTTTTCTCTTACATGACCCTCACATCAGAAATGCTACAACTACGGACTGTTTCCTACAAAATTCTACCTACGCACCGACGTGGTGAAGGGGTGGAGCAGTTACTCACCTGAAAACACGGACTGGAAACTGATTTGAACCAATCTAGTGAGTACACATCATTCAGTAAGATCATTTTGTATGTAACAATATCCGTAGGTGTAGCATTTTTGCACGAGTAATGCTACACGTACGGAAAAGTTTTACGGAAACATCTTACGGACTCACGCCGTGGCTTAGCATGTAGGGGTGAAAAAACAAACCGCTCCGTTTTTCAAGGAAAGAATAAAAATTCAACCAACAAATTTCTTAAGCCAACCAGTTCCTAGGTGTAGGATTATTGTTTCTGCACACCCTCACATGGCCTTTATTTTGCGTCGATTCTCTAACGGATTGATCAAATAGTATACGGCCTGACCTGGTTTGTTTTTTACAAATTTACATATGGGATCGAGCGGATGGATATACACAGCTTTCACGGCACAGTGTTAATCTTGCATCCTCTCGAAAAGTGTACTTCAAAGTTTTTGCTCTAACACGGAAAGAAATTTTGACCAACTTATTTGGAAATAGTACTAGCGACATGTTGAAATCAATCTAGTGATACTAATTTATTATCACAAGTGTTCTACGAATTTTCAATAAAGTTAGTCAAAGTTTAACCTTTTTTTTTTGTTTTAGGACGAAGGATAGAAGTATGTCTCCAATTTTGTCGTGTAGGGCCCCATGAAGGTGTGTGCTAGCTCGTGTTTCGTCTGCGCAGGATAGAGTCTTACATGCATTTACGATCTAGACGACCACCCTCTCTTAAAACGATTCAATAGAAACTATAATCATTTTAAAATTATTCCTTGGTTTCGCTTTATTTGGATAACACATTTGTTTCAGTCCAAATAAATTGACATTACATGTTGCTCGGATAACACCATTAGTCAAAGTTTAACTTGTTTTTTAGGCCAGTACCAAACAGAGAGAGGGGCACTTTCGTGGCAGCGGCCAAAACCCATCTAGGGTTCCTTCCCTTCACAAGTGACGCCACCGGTCTATCCCGCATCCGGTGGCTTTAGGGGCTTGGAGGCGTGACGAACAGTGGCCCCTCGCTAGCGAAGGTCTCATGTTTTGCTTAGACTGTTTTCAGTACCTTCTTTGGGATGTTGAGGCGGTGGCTACGTCCTGAAAATAAGAATAACATCCTTCATGTCCTATCCTTGCTCCCGTGGTGCGTATAGCATTAGCGGAGGATGAGTGGAGTCGTGTGCACAGAGAATCTCTTGGAACCTGTCGTTTTTCATATTTGCTAGTGTGGTTTGAGGCCAGTCTCTTTCGATCTATATTTTTTATCTTCGGCGATTGTTTGCTCTGGTGCGCTGGTCCTTTGGAGACTTAGCATGGCGACTTCTCGTTTGTCTACTAAACAAGATATACTACGACAAGATTTGTCTGGCTCCGGTGATTGAGGGGCGACTACGGCGGCCTACGGCTCGTTCTAGTGTATGTAGTCTTAGCTAGGTGGTCCAATAGCCTATTTATAATTTTTATTACATTTAGGACTCTTTGTACTGTTGTTGATGATTATTAATAGATCGATGGAATTTCACGAAAAAAAAGTTTATCTTTCTTTTGTTTTTAGATAAAGGATAGAAGTATGTCTCCAATTTTGTCGACCTACAATAGAGTCTTACGTTTTCGAGCAGACTCTCTTTTCACGAACCAAGAGAAAGGTTCAACAAAAACTTTATTCGTGCTTTAGCTTTTTTTGGATAACACCATTTTTTAAATCCAAATAAATTGACACTATATATTGCTTGAAAATATTAAATATTGTAAAATACAAATGAATATGTCTATCTAAGGTTGCAATCGAGGCGGGTTTGCATGGACTCGGACGTTTCACTACTCCTGCTTCAATTCTATGCTATCTAAGAACTCGTTTCTCCCCTTAATTTGGTTTTGCGGGACGATATGTGGGCGCCGTATGCAACCCTATGATTGATAGTAAGTATCTTTTATTTTATAAATATAAGATGTAAACATCCATTTTTCGCATTCCGATGCTATTTCGATTAAAATCGAATGACTATATATTGATATGTACGAAAATATTGAAGACACAATGTTTGGCACATACAACTAAGGGTTCTTACCAGGCCGACCAATCCAAATTGTGGACTTTCAGCGAGTCAAAATAATACTAAGCTTCTATAATTTTTTATAATTTGTTTTTGCGCTTACAATCATAGCTAATATGTTGTACCAAATATTAAATTGGTTATTTAATATTACATTGATCCTTACAAAGGCATTTAATCCAAATTGTCTTAAATTTGAGAAAATGATAAAATACAAAATTGCATGTTTTCTCATAATAATTTGTGTCAATTGCATGATTAAAGTGCATATATCTTGATATGTATTCTTTCTTATCTTCGTACAGAGCATCATATGGTGAAAACTATCTTGATAGAGATTTATAGTTTATTGTTAGGTCTATTTGGGTAGAAAAATCTAGAGTGTATATGTTACTTAAGAGGATATTTTCACCCAATTTTAGTGTCATTAACATATAATAGTGGTTTTGGTAATCCATTAATGACGCTTTGTTTACTTGGTACTTTGTAATGAAGTAGAACTTTTCTAATACAGATATCCTTTTAGTGAAACACCTAAGGCATTCATTGTGGGTGATTAACGCATGCTTCTGATCAGATTGATTCGTTTCCACATGCCCGTAGGAGTGTTTTTTCTTTGGACTAAATTTGGATCATTTTTCTACATACTCGGCTAGACTCTTGACCGCAATAAATATTTTATAATTGAAATTTATTTTCAATATACATTGTTAGAATGTGTCGGGCATGAGCCTCTGCCCCTTGAAGCCCGAGGCGGTGGCTCATTTTGTCTAGCATATGGGTCCACCCCGCCTCTTCCATTAACATGGTTGCAAAAAGTCCCAAGGCAGTGGCTCATTTTGATCTTGCCGCCGATCTGGTCCTCGCGGCCTTGGAGTGCGGCAGTGCGGATTGCTGCTGGTTTGTGGTGGATGGTGGAGGATCCGGCCGCTTGATAGGCGGGGTGGCGTTGGCCCTGGATCCGGCGTTGAAGATGCTTGGAGGGCTCCTCCGACCGATGTTGCTTAGCAGCATGCTAGATCCAGTCTTATGGGGCTGGTGGTTATTGCGTCTCTTTAAAGCCTCGTGGCTAGGGGTTTCTTCAGTGCCAAAGTGTGGACCAGCTGCTATTGATCTTCTTCTTCTCCGGCGACGGCGAAGGATTTGGGTTCTTAGTAGTTGCGGCGTGGACGGTTTGTAGTTATCCAACCGTTTGTTTTCTTCTTGTTTTCTTTTGCTTGTATTGGTTTCATCCTTGTATTGTTACAGTTATAAATACAAGTAATGTATGCCTATGGGCGTACAAAGTCAAAAAAAAAACAGGGGAACCGCGTTTCATTTTTAGCTAAGAAATATGTAATTGAAATGGGATTGAAAGGACATGGGATGCCGTTTTTGTATTTTCTCACAACTACAATGATAAACACACGAAGTTTAAGAAAAATTAGTGTGTCTAATTCTCAGGAGAACTAAAATTAGTTTAATTCTTAGACAATTAATGTAATGCAATCTCAGTTGTAAACCCAATTGTAACTAGAACTACACTTGCAACTCACAGATGCACAAATCGCAATGCAAAAGCCGGTGAACTATGATCCAAACAAACAAGCTCTAACTTAATTCTCGGCAGATAGATTGAGAATTAGCGAAACCTTGCCTCCTGCAAAATGTGCGTGGCAAAAAAGAAGTGACGTTTCAATAATGGAACCGATCGAGTGAGGGCCTGGTGTGGCGCCACTCCTGGATGGCGGCGCGGAGGGCGTGGTTGGGCAGGAGCTCGTCGGTGGGGAGCTTGAGGTTGGTCATCGGCGACGTGTCGTGCCCGCTCCCCAGCCACTCCCTCATCGCCTCCGCCTCGTACGTGAACCCGTCGCCGGCGATCTGCGGGTCCCTCATCACCTCCTGCATGCAAAAGCACGCCTCATCAGCTCGCTATGATTTCAGAAATCCGTGTACCTGCTAATGACCGGTAAAACATGTAGCGTGGCAGTGCCAACCTTGAGGATCGGGCAGAGGAAGTAGGACGGCGCGCCACCGCCGCCGTCGGATGCTGTCGACGAGGAGGACAGCGATGACCACGTCCTCCCCGGCGCCGCGCTCGTCGCGGCCTCCAGCACGCCCCGCGCCTCCTCCAGCAGCTCCCCCGGGCTACGACGCGGTGGTCCTCCGGTTCCGGCCACGTCATCGCAGCATCTCAGCCCGAGGAGGGCCACCTCCGTGGCGCGCTCCATCGGCCACCCCCCGCCACCCGCGTCCACCACCTCATGCCACGCCCTGCTCCCGGCGTCGGCCTCCCTGGCCGCCTTCTTCGCCGCGAACGCAGGCATGCCCGTGACCAGCCGGAGCAGCACCACGCCCAGCGCGTGCACGTCGCACTCTGGCGTCGGCTCCTCCCCCGTCGCGAGCCACCGCGGGTCCACGTACTCCAGCGCCATGTCCCCGGCGCGCTTCGGCGCCGCGACAAGCCTACTCATGCCGAGCCCCGCGAGCTTGCTGGAGGAGCACCGCTCGTCCTCGAGCAGGATCTTCGCCGGCCGGACGTCGCCGTGCACCCTGCCCGTCGAGTGGAGGAACGCCAGCGCGGCGCACGTCCGGTACGCGACCCCACACCGCGCGTGCCACGGAAGCGGTGACGCCTCGTCTCCGAGACGGTCCTCTAGGCTCCCGCCCGGCATGAGCTCGTGCACCACGGCGCGCGACTCCGGGCACGCCCCGACGAGGGTGACGAGGCCAGGGTGCCTTGCCCTGGAGATGGCTTCCACCTCGCTCGCGAACCGCGCCTCGTCGACCGCGACGTCGGGGGATATGACCTTCACCGCCACGCTCATGCCGCGCAGCGTCGCTCTGTACACGCCAGCGCGGCCGTCGATCCTGGCAGACTCATCGAAACTGTCTGTCGCCTCCTCCAGCTCCGACAACCCGAGCCGCAGGAAACCCACGCCTTGACCACCATCCACTTGGAAGTCGAAGGGCATGGTTGCTGCAGGATGCTCACGCCGGCGTTCCAGCCGGAGCGCGTCGAGCACAATACACGACTCCGACATCGTGACGCCGAGCTCGCCCATGGCGCGCTCCGAGTCAGCGACCTGGAGCTCAAGCTCGGCGTTGCGCGCGTCCACCTCCCGTATCTTCTCGAGTATAGCTTCGAGCTCCCGCCTGTCCTGCTCCACCACGGCGCGCTCTCTCGCCAGCCGCTCCTCCATCTCCCTCCGGCGCCTCGCCTCGGCCTGCCACGAGCTCTCCGCGTCCCTCGCCTGCACGCAGCGATCAGAATCATCAGACGGAAATCCACCGAGCATTCTGACGCGTCCACTGAAACTAGAGCAGTAAAATCAGTACTACCATCCTGGACGCGTCGGCCAGGTCCCTGTCGGACTTCTGCCGGCGGCGCGTCTCCTCGTAGGCCTCCTGCCTCAGGCTCCTGGCCTCCATGACCGCGTCCCTGAGCCTCTCGCGCAACGCGCCGTCCATCTCGTCCGCGTCGTCCTGGCAAACGCGCACCGGTCACGCTCACACAATAACGCACGATCGTGCAGGAAAATATTACTCTAGTTGCTAACAGAAAAATCTCTGCGCTGCACGTACCACTGAGCCATCGTGCGAGGTCGTGGGCGGGTCTTGGTCGACACCCTGCAGCGACCGTGTGACTGCCGATGGCCCCCCTTCGGCCGCTGCCGCTTCGTGGCCGGAATCGTCGGCGCTGTCGCTGCCGTCCCTGCTCGGGGTCCGGCGGAGGAGCGACGCCATCGCCATCGTCGGCTCGCCGTCTCCACCGTGCAGCGAGGACTTGGACCTCGAGTGGTCGGAGGCGCTCGACCTCGGGCTGGTGCTCGCCGTGGACGGCTCCGCCCTGCTCGGCCCCTCGCTGGCCTCCCTGTGTCGTCAACAACGGCACAGCACCATCAGATTACTTAACAGGGAAACTCATTTGATTATATCTGCTACTCCTACTTTCTACAGTTAATCGACCGGCCTGATGTGAAAGCCCGAAGGAGATACTGCCGTCACTGAAAGAAAAATGTCACACTTTCAGAATGACAGCGGACAGTCCCAAGCGTGTGTGCATATAATATACCTGGTGCAGACGAGGTTCCCTTTGCAGACGAACCAGATCCTGCAGCCGGGGCTGGCCTCCCGGTGCACCGTCACCGCCTTCTTAGACCTCGGCGCGCGCATCTTCCTGAAACCAACAGTCCATTTCCATCACAATGCATCGATGATCGATCCATCTAGCTAGCTAGGAACTATCTTGCCTGCTGGTGTGAATTCAGAAGCAATGTGAACTCCAGGAAGGACCAGGAGAGGGTGGGTAGGTAGGGTACCTGGTGTATGCCCGGTCAGCGGCGGCGCCCATGACGAGGTCGGCGACGCCATGGTCCTCGACGAGCTGGAGCAGGCCCCTCGCCGCGTCGTGCCCCGAGACGACCACCTTGCGCGCCTGGACCTGATGAGCAACGCGATGGTTCGAGAGTTGGTGGTGGGGATCAAAATGAAGATCTCGTCGGATCGGATGAGTTGTTGTTGGTGCCAAGGAAGGAAGGAAAGAACTCACGAACTCACTAACCCGTTGACTATTGCAGATGTGGAGGAGATCGTCGAGGGCCCGGCTGGCCTTGTCCTCCTCCAGCTTCCTGTACGCGGCCACCTCGTGCTCCGCCAGATGGCTCACCGGGACCCACGCACCCACTGCAACGACTCATCCATCGTCAGTCCGTACGTAGTACGTGCACCCCCCACCCCAGGAAATGTCACACACACACGCGTACACACCTGCTAGTACTAGTAGTAATGGAGATTCCTCAAAAAAACACAAAAAAGTACAGCATGAAAAGGTACTAGTAGTAGTAACAAAAGTGATTTTCAGCAAGACATGGACCTTTTCATCAAGAAGAAATAATGCTAGGCGACAACGGCCATGGCCAGCTTCTCAAGAACAGAGTAAATCAACCGAAGAAGCAAGAACTGAACCATAGTTCTCCGATCGAGTTTTCATTTTTTTTTACTAGTACTAGTACTACTTTTACCGTAGCTACAGAGCCAGCTTCGACCTTAACATCGATCAGGCGAAGTACAATGTCAGATTAATATAAATAAGATAAATAAATAAATAAATAAGATGCAGTTATTTTGGGGGGTAGACGGATAGAGGTGGACGAGGTAAACGGACATACTCATGTTGATGAGGCGCGGCGGGCGGTGGACGTGGGCGAGCACCAGCACCAGGCGGCGGCCGTGGCTCCCGCTCCGGCTCCGGGGGAAGTTGGCCAGCACCCACCGCAGGTTCGCCTTCCACTCCTTCCCCGCATCCCTCCCCACCGCGCAGTACACCTCCGCCGCCGCAGCACCTCTATGATTCTGATCCTCCTCCTCCCCGCCGCCGCGCTCGTGGTCATCGTCCTCGTCGCGGCCAACGCCGCCTCCTCCTGCCTCCTCCTCCATGTATGTATGCGCAGCTCCTCCCCTGCTTAACTGATCACGAGACCTTCCAAATCTCCTTGATTGGGAGCGACAAGTTCGCGAACGAATTAAGCCAGCAGCTAGCGCGGAGGCTTGCGATCGAGTGCGACTGGCCGGAGTATTGCTCGTGGTTGGATGCAGCCCAATGAAGGAAGTAGGCAAGACACGGAGAGAACAGGGCCTTGTGCGGGGCCCACGCGGCCACGGTTTGGGAGGCTGGGATGCGGGCCCACGGGCAGGGATATTCCTGTCCGGTACCTTTTGGCTCGGGGGGCAGCTGGATCATGTCCGGTTTCGTTGACCCTGCCCCGTCCACGTCAGCTTCCCAAGCAGGTTCGTTTGACCTCATCTTGCGGTCATAAACTGCACACAAGCTAGACGCCCAACACATGCCCGTGATCAATGCACCTGCGTTCATGTGTGTTTTCTCTAAACATCGCATCCATTTGTTTGTTTCTTTTTTTACGAAATTTCACTAATCTATTAATAATCATTAACATCAGTATAAAGTGATTCAAAAGTAATAAAAAAATATAAAATGATCCAAATTTATATTATTTTGTATAATCTTGGTCAAACTTTCTATAGTTTGACTAGCACGCAAAATTATACGCAACCTAATATGGGATGGAGGGAGTATGATATTATACACACTCTCATCGTTAATTGCAATGTCACATCATACTTTTACTTACTTCGACCATCCCATAATATGCGCATAATTTTGTGTGCAAGCCAAACTTTACAAATTTTGATAAAAATATACAAAATAATATGAATATGTATGATATCAAATGCATATAATATAAATATATATATATATTATGCCTATTCTAATAATATTAATTTAAAATTGTATAGGTTTATATTTGTAACAAACTATATGGTCAAATATAGTAAAGTTTAATTTTGATAAAACCTTATATACAACCTAATTTGGGACGGAGGGAGTACATGGAAGGATGGCAAAAAATTACACGTCTAAAAACCTGTTGGAATAACAAGCCTATGATAGTGAATTAATTAATAGTAAGTGGCAATGTTGAGCTTACATGCCACTGTCAACGTTTCGTGCAAACCCCACGTTGACTATTTCGAAGCTTCATGCCGTACTAGGAATATCCTACGGACCTGTGTGAATATGCTTTGACTCACAGGATATACAATGCTATAGCAATTAAAGCTTGCTGCCAGTAGGACGTTTCTTAATGACACGTCTCCCTCCATGATGGATACATAGTATATACTACAAACAAGTTTTGAGGCAATGTAATTGGGTAGAAACTAAGAGAAATACATTTACTGGTCAAAATGATTCATCGATCATCTAGCTCGACGATTGAAACGTCAACTTGACCTATACAAAAGTTTAGTACATCCTCCCGGAGAAATAGAATTATGTTGTTTTATTTATAAAGCGGGACGAAGGCCTGGAAAAATAGAATTGTCGAAGTTATTAGCATTTCAAACTTTGGTCGAGGGAAGTGAAACTGTGAAAGCAGCAACATCATATTTGTCGTGGAAAATCATTTGCATGTCCATTCTGTATGGAAATCAGTTGTCAACTTAATCGAATGCAACAATTGTGCAGCTGGCAGCATAGATTGCTCGTCATCACTTGTTCAGGCCACATACATCGGACGGAGAATAAAATAAAAAATCATGGGACCAATAGGTAATACACCCTGATGTCAGCAATGACGTATCATCTCTTAGCGCCACGAACTGTACTGAGTTATTATTTTCCCCATGAACTAGCATGACCTGATTGATCGACCTGCATTTGTATATATTTCCATAACAACTCATGCAGCTTTGCATCGATCGGGTTTATTTAACAGAATAACCTACCGAACCTAGAATATTTTAGTACGTATAGGGTGCTATGATAGGGTGTTCGCTACTCGGGTCACAAGGCTACGAAAAGATATTTTGGAATAATTCACTCGCTCTCCATTGCGATTTGCGAAGGGGAGACAGGACTTGAACAACTTCATTGTTTTCACCCTTCTTACTCTTTTGGAGAATCCATGATCTATGGACAAAAGATTGAGCATTGAGTGTAATAAGCCTTTTGCATATTCAAATATGGAAAACGTCCCGTTTACGTCGGAGGTTGTGGCGCTTGCTACCTCCGGATCACGGGCCGTTGGTTTCTCCTTGATCGGACGCTTCTCGCTCTGCCACGTAGACACATACACGAGCTTGCTTACCCTCTCTCTCTCTCTCTCTCTCTCTCTCTCGCAGCATTTCGTCGCGCGACTCACAGACGCGAGGCGACCGCAGAGGCGTCGCTCCCCCGTAGACGGAGGCGACCATAGGGGTGAAGCCGGCGCTGCCACTGGAGACTGTTGGACCTGCGAACGGCGGCGCCGCCACGCGTCGATTCTCTGCGTAAGTTCCTCGATCCGCATCGCTTCCATCTCTGATTCTCCCTGAACATATCTGCGCCAATGAAACCCTAACTACTCGTCACGCGCTTCCTGAGCAGGGGAAAGAGAAGAAATCCACGGTGGGGGGATCATTTTGTCCATGGAGAAGCAAGTTCCTCGGGTCAGCGCCATGGGTGTAAGTTGTTTCCTCTCCTTCCAAGCCCTGCTCAGCCGGATTAGTTTTTTTTGCAGATTTCTCCAATTTTGTAGCAAGTTA
Source organism: Avena insularis (assembly GCA_023614405.1). Classification (NCBI taxonomy): domain Eukaryota; kingdom Viridiplantae; phylum Streptophyta; class Magnoliopsida; order Poales; family Poaceae; genus Avena; species Avena insularis. The sequence continues at coordinate 394,737,928 of CM042695.1, forward strand.
GTGTACATATGAATTCATGCTTTGTAGGTTGATGTGTTTTGCTGTGCGTGTTGTTAATCATTATTGTTGTTCTTACTGTGTTGTGCTTCCAATTTTGCTTCATTGCATTTTGTTTTTGTTTTATACATATATACCTAGTTTTTGTTAGTTTGCAGCATAAAATTGTTTGTTGCCATCCAGATGAAGATTTGCTTCCTATGTTACTGTTGTTTGCTTTTAGGCAGTGTGTAGTTTTATTCAGGAAGGATATGTTTTCATTTGATATTTATTGCTTAGGCAGTGCATAGTTTCTGTTAGGCTGTAGCAGTTTTTGGTTTGTTAGTTGTGCATATTAGGGATATGCTTCCTAGGCTGCTTTCTTGTTCTCACTTTTGTTAAATCTGGGAGTGGCGCTGCTTTTGTTTCTTAGTTCTGTTTTTGCTATAATTTTATAGTTTCTAACTATTGGTCCTTATGTATGTTTGCTGAGCATGAGCCATCTATGTGGACCTCAAAGGACCGTTTTGATGAGCAAAAGTATAAAATGGATGAATTTTTCTCTGCTCAGCGCGATCCTTTGTATTTTTGTATAACATGGATGAACTTTTATAGCCGAAGGGCTTCTTGTGCCCGTGAGAATTCCAAAGCATATAAATGTGCATACATATTGCATTTTAATCTGAGAAGAAATAACAAACACGCTACGCACATACACATACAAACTTTAGCTAATGATTAGAGGCACACATCTTCATGGTTGACGAAGCCCCTACAAGCGTCTCGCTTGGGCTTTGATGTATAGCGTGCTAAGTAGGACTATATCCGTCGCTAGGCACTAAACTATAGTTGGTTTTCATAATATGCATGTTTGTGATAGCAAACAATATTTTTTATCACGCTAAGGAAAAAAAATCAAGGTGACCTTCCAAAATGTTAGGGCCGATCAAATTTCAAAATAGCGGCTTTTGCCCTCGCTTCAAGATTTATGGCCAACCAAATTTTGAAATCAAAATGACGTGGAGCAAAAAAGTAGCCTTTTGCTGGAGTAGTAGAAATCATAACCTGGGTAGAGAAGTTTCATGATAACGATCAACATATTCTAGCCAAATCATTTTTATTGAAGAGACCACAGTGATCCAACTATATAGCTAGATATAAGTACCAAAGAGAATTAATTTTGTACTGAACGGGTAAGAGAGAGAGAGGAGAGAAAGAGGCGCTTGTGAGGTGGCCGCTAAAACCCATCTAGGGTTCATTCCATCTGTCGACAAAGCCACCGGTTTATCATGCCTCTGGCGGTCTTAGGGCCTTGAGGCATGGTGGAGCCCTTGCCGACGGGAGGTATCATGTTTTATTTAGACTATTTTTAGTGTCTTTTTCAATATGTTGAGACGGTCGCTACATCCTGGAGTCAGAATAAGATCCTCTGTGTCCTATCCTCGCTCTAGTGGCGTGTCTAGCATCGAAGGAGGGCGCGTGTAGTCGCCTGTCCGGCGGATCTCTTAGGATCCTGTCGTTTTTCGTATTAGTTGGTGTGATTTGAGGTTAGTCTTTTTTGTTATATATTTATCATCTTCGGCGATGGTTACTTCTCTAGTGCGCTGGCTTTTTGGGGTCTTAGCACGACGACTTCCCGTCTATCTACTATAACAAGCTCTACTTGACAAACTTTGTCCTGGTTCGGTGATAGATGGCGAGGACGGCGGCGCGTCTTCGGCTCGTCCTAATATATGTAGTCATCGCTAGGTGGCTCACTAACCTATTTATATTTTTATTATTTTTAGAACTATTTATACTACCATTGATGATCATTAATAGTGTTGAAATTTGAGATATTTGCATGTTGGGCGTTTGGTCCACAGTGAATGCAAAAATTGAAATTCTCTTTGGCCCATTGATGTTTGGTTGTGTAAGTGGAGCTAAAGTTTAGTCACACATAATTAGTTGTGAGAGATTTACACCACCTTATATCTAGGTTATTATATCACTTACTAAAGAGTGAGTAAAAGGGACGACTCTCACGCACTCCTTCGACGTTGCCTACCTCGTCATGACGCACGCGCCATTGGTTACGGGAATCTCGCCGAGCCAAACTCTTTTTTGCTGTTCGGAAAAATTAATCATGGATTAATTATGAGTCATTAACGAACGCGCTAATTAGTCAGATCTTTTGGATCATGGGCTATGTTGACTCGGATGTGGGTTGCGCCCCCGACCCCCTCTATATAAGGTGAGACGCTAACCCTACGCGGATACACCTTATCACATGCACCTTCTTCCAGTCCATTATGCCGCCGTATTCGTCTTCCCCATCCCATCTTGTGGCGTGCACTGCAGATCAGGATAGTATGCCTCCGGAACCTCACGTTCTCGTTAACCTGTACGGGTGATGGGGGAGAGGGGCGATGAGTTTTTCGGAGAGCGCTTAAGCGCGACTATTGGCAACCACGACGTCGTACAACGACGAGTTTTTCAATGACGACTTCTTTCCGGACACAAGTGACCCCTTCGGCAACCTCAATATGGACGGCAACGATGGTGCTGCCACTGCGGCTGGCTACACCGTACGTGACCCTAAACATTCTCTTTCAGATTTTGATAGAGTTTCTTGTCCTAGCGTTTGAAATAGATATAATCAGTTTATTCTGTTTAGATGCAATCTGTTCATCTATTATGTTAGTTTACCGGATCTGTTTAATTTTTAATTGTATGATCATGCTTTATCAATATTTATTCAGATTAAAACATATGAATATTTGTTTATATTTTCAACAAATAGATCGGTACAATTTCTCAAAAAAAATTACAATAGACAAGGTGCATGGATGGTTTTTTATCGAGAAGATGCTTTAAGACGATCCAGTGACCATGTCTGAACGGGTGGACCAATCAGTTGGGAGAAACGGGACGTCGTGGGCGTGTAAGCATACGATTGGCCTTCTCACGTGTTCACGTATCCTCTGATTACGCCTTCCGCTAGTCGTTAACGTATATCGCTGCGCACGGAGGATTTACGCAAAGGTAACCAAGGAACGACGACGAGTCCACCACTGCACTCGCCGCTCTGGCTGGCACTCGCTAATCACTTTCCGGTTTAAATCCCGCGAAGCCTCGTCGATCAGATCCAGCCAAGGAAGTCAGCCAATTCGTCCGAGGAATCCCCACCCGCCGACGCGGCGAAGCTTCCTTTCCCTCGCGGATTCCCCGTTCCCCCACCGCCCAGCCCGCGCGGCGATCTCGATTCGGCCGGCGCGGCCGCGGATCAGAGGTGCGGGGGAATGGGGCAGCAGGGGGAGGAGGAGGATGGCGCCGTCAGCGGCGTCGAGGAGCGGGCCGGCCTCGCGGCCGCGCCGTACGACCGCTGGGTCCTGCTCCGCCCCGCCGAGGGCTCCTCCCGTCCGCCCGCGCGCTACAAGGTGCGTCACGTCCTTCTGCCCCGCCTCGCTCGCGTCTGGACTCTGGTCTCTCCTGTTCCGATCCGCCCGCCAGTAACGAGATGTACTAGCTGTTAGTGCGTAGAGATTTTGCATTGTGCTCTTAAACTTAGCGCCCTGGAACATGTTCATCAAAATGTTCTGACAGAAGATACGCCAAGGAACATGATCATACAAATGATATGCTGTTCCGTCGTGCCGTGCGATTGCCTCTTACACCATGTCCTGTGTATTCTACGCTGACTGTTGAAGTGCTAATACATGGCAGCATGCCGCGGAAGTGGTTCAAGACAAGCTGTACGTGGTCGGGGGAAGCCGAAATGGCCGTTCTCTGTCAGCCGTTCAGGTTTGGCACCCGTGCACGATGACTGATCATGCCATTGCGCCTTCTTTACCCATGTGCTAACATTGGTAATTTCGGCAGGTTTTTGATTTTAAGACATCCAAGTGGTCAGTGCTAAATCCTAGCCGAGATCCGAACCAGCTGAATCCTGAAATTAATGCCGGAAACCAGCCATTTCCACCGATAGTTGGCCACAGCTTGGTAATGCTATCATTTTAAGCTCTTGTTAAACCTTTCGAGCGGAAGGGTGTCGTTTTCTATGCTGACTAGTGTTCTCACTCAGGTCAAGTGGAAGAATAATCTTCTGGTTGTAGCTGGAAACTCCAGAGCAGCAGCGTCGAATAAGGTTTCAGGTGCTTCTTTGGAATTCCCTTTTTTATTCAGTTCCATACTAAAACATGTAGCAGCAAAATGTTGGCTCACGGTTTGCTTAAACATACGTTGTAGGTTTTCATTGTGTTCTGCCTAAAAACATGACCACCTGTTTGTAAATACCTTTCCGCGCTCTTAATTAAATAAGTTCTACTGCCGGTTGCTAAAAAAAATGAAAATAATAATAGCTGAACTATCGGTTTATGGTTTTGCACTGCCACCAAAGACAGTGACATGTCTGTTTATGCCCCTAAATATTACTAGACGAAAATGCGCGGCTTGAAGCCGCGCCGCCGACAAACCATTGTGGCAGAGCAAGACTTGTTAAACATATGGTCAGTGGTTGTTTTATTTGTGCTTTCTATTTTAGTATTGGTAGAACATCATATGCAAATCACCCGGATGTACGTGACAATAAGTAAATTTTAATATACTGTTTTGTGTCGTTTCGACATGCAGATAATAGCTGGTTGGGTGCATCCTCTTGGGAGAAACAAACGGTTCAAAACAAAAACATCAAACTTAGCATGCATGATCGCTAAAGAAAGCAACATATACATAACTGTGTAAATGAGCAAAAGAAAAATCAACTACTCCCTCCGTTCACTAATACAGGAGTCAGTTTTACATCATGTGTTTACACAAACTGACAAATAATCATATTCCTACCAAAAATTATTCAAGCCTTTAGTTGTAGTTCTGAATTACTAATGATGCATTAGAGGTGATCAGAAAAATCCACTATGATGCTCCAAAATGTACTCGAGTGTGTTGATTTGATAGGAGCCGAGCACCTTGCAGCCTGCACACCACATCACTGTCAAATTGACATATGGAATATGTCATGTTATAGAAGCTAAACTGCACCGAGAAGGACCTACATGCAAAGGAACGTTATATGCAATATCTGTATATATATGCAGTTTTGGGTACAATCTCTACCATCGATAGCTGCTTAGCTCAATATGCTATTATAACCACCAAAAAGAAAGAATCTGAAGTTGGTATTTTATGTTGGAAAGGCATGTACAAAAAGAAAAATATAGATAATTATCATCTTGCATTCTTGCTTTCTGATTGTGCATTCCAGCACCAGAACGACCAATGTCTCTTTTGGCACTAATTTCAATGGGCCTCTCAATGTCGAGAGCATTGACTTTTTTCTCCAAAGAGACAACATGGCTATGTCCCTACGGTAACATGGGAATACAACTAAAACAACACCAATCAACATACATGATCTAAGACAACCTCAATAGCAGCAAATGTGGAAGGCACATAATCATGGAGCAAAATAATTTAGATCAAGGAAAATTCTAAGGCATATGACTGATCTCCATTTTTTGTTTGTTTCATAAACCAACCTCTACAACACTGGAATCATATCTTACTGGATTAATCATCGAGAATCGAAGGCAATATCCATGGCCTTAAGCCCTTGTGTGGCCTTCTCTTTAACTCTTTTTAGGTGCTCTTTTAATATGAACCCTTGCAGTGATTCACCTTCAACACATTTTTTTGAAATGAAGATAACCAGCCATTGCAAACACATCCAGTTTCATCTCACAAGAATGCATTTCTGACAACACTAATACTTCCCAGAAGCATTGTATGACAACTGTAATAAGATTTTATAGAGTTGACATGCTAACAATCTTTTTGCAAATATTAAACTTTAAAGATTTAGTGTACTCAATGAAGCATAAACCAAAAGTTAAGCACATGGATCAAACTATGGGTCTACTTAGTTTAATCTGGAATAATGTGTCATGTGAGTCTCATCACATGAGCAGATTCTGCAACGGAGTGACAATTTCTATCAGTGCCTGTATTTCCCACAAGACAACCAAGTTATGATATGGCAAACAGCTAGGAAAAAAATAAAATGAATATAACTTATAAAATACAATAAGTGGATATAAGCATGATAACTGCAGTAGTTAGTTTAATGTAGAATACGCTAACCTTTGGACTAAACGTTTGTTGTTCACCAACTTTTATACCTAGAAAATGGTGTTGACATGATAATGTATTATTGGGAAAGAAGAGCGTAAGATCAACTTTCAGGAGTTAGGATCAAGTAAGTAACTAAATACCTGCCATGCTAATTACCTGCTATATAAGTTCCAACCCTTCGCTAAGCACGGATGGCATTGTATGCATATAATTATTTATAAGTCGGGCTACCAGGAGAGAACTACATGATCTAGAGTCTAAACAACCATAATTTTCTCAGCTTATAGTGTGAGAAGAGAGACGTTGTATTCTATATCCTGGCTCATAAGGATAAAATAAAATGCATACCGCTGCACCAAACTGAATCACAACATCTAAAAAACCCGGAAGCCTCATCACCTCCAACCAGACCAAGGCACTAACGATTATCTAAAACTATACCAACACTTTTTAACCTTCATGTTCATGCTGCAGTATAATCTAGCAAAGTAGATCACAAAAAATGGTACATTGATGCAGTACATCCAGTGACTTACTACAGCAGTGCATCAACAAATCTCCACAAAACATGGGTGAAATTGTAGTGTGGTGCTTTCGGCTGGTTACAGGTCGGGATCCAAGCAGCAACAGCATGCCATCCATAGACATCACTACCGTCTATGCAGCTAGTTGACTGGCTCAACGCTCCCAGGTTGCAACGCGAGAAGGGGCGATGGGCTCCATGTGGGCGCCACATCCGGCACGACAACGTATCAGGAGTGGAGGAGTTGCCACGAGTGCAGGCGGAATCGTCTAGCAACCTCTCATCGGAGAGTAGGGAGCAACAGCGTGTGCTCAGCTGCAGGAGGCTCGTCGGATCTCTTCGGGTAGAGGAAGAATCGAAGAAGCAGATGGAGCGGCAGCTGTGGGCAAAAGGACAGACAGAGAGGGGTGCAAGGGGAAGAGATGGCGATGCTCTTGTATACAAACCAGGGGTAACCTCTAATACTGGACCCCACAGGCTAAAGATAGCACACATGGCGGCGAACCGGTCGTGTACATGGAGAGGCCACGACGTACAGTTTAGAAAATGGAGCTCCGTAATTGTTCATAAAAGATCGGAGTCATAGGTTACTCTATCGTGCACCACATATGAAATTCTAAATTTTTTGTAGATGTACATATATCTTCAAATAAAAAATGATGACATGTGTTTATCATAAGCTTTTAATCATCTGGTCCAGAGAGTTCATACTGAGATAAATTACACATTTTAAGCTTCATCGTAGCAAGTTAAATCTCTAGACCAAATCGATAGGAAATAAAATTTATGTAGAGAGAGTACCGAAGAGAGAATAAAAATCTCACAGAGAGATGAAATCATTATTTTAATCCAGGTCAAGAGCTAACCTCAAATAAACCGTCATTAATAAATAACACTCACATATCTAGTATCTGTAGATGATTTCTTGCACTAAATATGCCCACTTATACGTAGTTAGGTCATAAGTTTTATGCAACGTTTGATGGTCTTTAAATAGGAAAGTACTGTTACGTCTATAACAGCTACTCCCTCCGTCCTAAAACAGATGTCTCAGATTTGTCAAAATTTGGATGAATCTGGACACTATTTAGTATATAGGTTCATCCAAATTTTGACAAATCTAAGACATCTATTTTGAATATCCTAAGCAGATGCACACCTCTTACCATGTAACCATCATAATGCCCAGAAAGTACTGGCACACACCGTAAGACCCATGGACTGAATGGAAGCAACACCGCTGGCAATTGAAAGGTTAATTTATCAGGACATGAAGACATATACAGTAAAAAATTATATGGACTTAACTTAACATTAATGATTTTAGTTCTTAATTACTTATAGCTAGTTGCCAACCCATGCTCCACACATTCTATGAATTTTGAAAATACTGAGCAGTAACTAAATTTCACACTTTCTATAATGCTAACAGTTGCTCTTGCATCCAATTCCGGATAAGGAGGCTTTAATGTGACGCCGGTTGAAAATGCAGGTCTACCAAACTGATGACAAAAGCGTGCCCTTCAATCTGTAGGAGGAGCACAGATATTCTCATTAAACTCGATTGCGCTCTAATTTGATACCGCCAGGACAACTCATCCCAATGAAATAAAAACAACCAGAATTGTAAATCTCAAGGCAAGGCCACCTCTGACTGAATCTCGAAGTGTAACCACATCAGAACGAAGCAATTTCCAAAGAGCTGCAGTGCTAATCGACAATGATTGGCAGGAGAACCTTTACCTCTGACCTTGTTGCAGAAGGGGAAAGCCTGGCACTGGTAGAGCATGACGTTCTGCGGCAGCAGATCTGTGGGCAGCCGCTCCTTGGCCCGTACCTCGGCTGCCGCCGCCATTGTGAACATTAGGGAGAAGGAGACAGCGCCGGCGATCCAGCGCTGCAATGCCCGCGACGACGGCGCCGGCGGCAGGGGGTTCTTTCCCCAATGGCCGCCGCGGCGAGGGAGGCCGTGGCGCCGTGGAGCGCGCAGAGAGGAGGAGCGAGCGGGAGGCGAGGGTCTGTGCCGCGCGGAGAGACCTCATCAGAGCGGGCTAGGGTTTAGAGCGGCCGCCTTGTCGGCATCGGCAGGAAGGTGGGTGCCCTCGATTTAGGAGGACATGGGGTGATGGGGTCTCGTGGACTGTACCTGGACGGGGCTGGAAGATGCCTAAAAAACGTTGGGTTCGCAGCAGACCAAATGACGCGATGGCTTCTACTAATAAGATCGTACGGACGTAAATTGCGCGCGCGGGGATAGTCTCAGCAGTTGCGGAATTTAGCAAGCTTAAGCTATAAGATAATAACTTCCATTATCATAGATTTTTCGCAGATGAACTGATATGTGCACATACCTCAGTATTAAGATGGACTTCAACGTCGGTCCATATGTTTCTGGCAAAATTTCAGATTGAAAAATGAGTAGTACAGGGATGGGTCTCAATTACTGTCTGTGCATTTAGTGACTATTGACATTGACCTTGGTATCAACATGCCCCATTTCAACTTCACAAGTTACATCTTCCATGTTCACAAAATGTTACCTATTTCAAGCACATGCATAATTAACATAATGATATGTGCTTTAACATATTTTCCTCAATTTTTGGTGTGGTCTCCCAAACTTTACAAGTACGACTGAAACTGATTGTAAATAATTTTGCTGAATTCTGTGTGCAGTCTGGCTTATCGATGTGGAAACAAATAGCTGGTCTGCTGTTGATACATATGGAAAAGTTCCAGTAAGATTTTTTTGTCCTCTGTTTATACATTAATTTATTGGAGAGCATGCTGAATCCTCCCTCCATCAGATAGCTCGAAGTGGGCAATCTGTATCTCTAGTCGGTTCTAGGTTAATAATGTTTGGTGGAGAGGATAACAAGAGGAGGCTTCTGAGCGATCTACATGTACTTGACTTGGAGACAATGATCTGGGAAGAGGTTACAACAGAGTAAGAGTTTACTTATTAGTTATGCTAAACATTGCGATATGCATTTCTACTGGATGTCGAATTTATTGTGCTCCTTGCTATTGTGAAACAGGAAAGGTGGCCCAGCTCCTAGGTATGACCATTCGGCTGCTGTTTATGCTGACCATTATCTTCTAATCTTTGGCGGTTCTTCTCACTCCACATGCTTCAGTGATCTGTACTTACTTGACTTGCAAAGTGTAAGCACTGAGTACTCTTATGTATTATGCTGTACAAGTACACTTGTGCATTCAGTCACAGTGTCACATTCAATAAATACTCTAAGCCAAAGTGCTCGTATGTCTTGTGCTGTACTAATACACTTGTGCATTAAGTCGTTCTATGAAAGATTATCAAGTCTCCACATGCATTCATAGTTCTAGTTTGTAATAGGACTTGGAACTTCAGAATTATATCAAGTTAATAGCAACTGCAGCTTGCAGGAGTGAACTGTTCCTATCAAATGACTAGGTTCTAACTCCATTCCACTATCTCTAACAGTAACTAGTAGTCTAGTACACATCATAAGTGCATGCAGATATGCTTATCAAATTATGTTGTGCTCTACACAAAAGGGATACCTTGGCGGGCTTTTCCTCTTGAGCCAAGTTTAAAGCATGACTTTAGGACTCATCTGAAAGCTTATCGAGTTAGTGTTTAACTTCAACAGCTGGAGTGGTCTCAACCTGACACTCAAGGTGCACACGTAACTCCTAGGAGTGGCCATGCTGGTACAATGATTGATGAAAATTGGTACATAGTTGGTGGTGGAGATAATGCAAGCGGTAATGCCTGAACATACTATGATGTATTTACCGGTTTCTTAAATTCTATTTGCATGCTTATTAGTTATTTCAGCTTCAGTAACTAAGGAAATACACATGTTGTAGGTTCCCCTGATACAATTGTAATGAATGCTTCCAAATTTGTCTGGTCCGTGGTCACCAGTGTATCAGTTCGAGATCCACTTGCTTGTGAGGTAAGAACTAAGCAGTATTTGTACAATTGTGCTGGTTTGTTCAATCTTAAAGGATTCTCATACGAATTCATGTTCCAGAATCTTAATCATATCACATTCAATATTTGCATGTTTTTGAGAAAAAAATCATGTTCCAGAAGTAGATAACTAGGAATATGAAATGTGTTCGTATTACTTCTCCTTTTTTGCCGCCGGACCAGTTTACTTCATTTGTTTACATTGATTTGTAATAAATGTTAGGGTACTTAAATTCTAGGTGAAAAGATGTTCCATCTGAACTTAGAGAGAAGCAAATATAAATGTAACTTGTGTTACTTTCTGCTGCAATAATTTTAACAGTGACTTAAAATTCCACCATCCAATGCCTTTTAGAGGGCGACACAGAAAGATGTTATCAGTACACTCAATCAGTTTCCTGCCAAACAAGATGCATAGAGCTCGAGCTTTTTATAATACAGTGAATCCCTGACTTTCTGTCCAACATTATGTTACTCTTTTCCAGGGTCTCACACTTTGCTCGACAACAGTTGATGGTGAAAAGGTTCTAATTGCCTTTGGCGGCTACAATGGGAAATACAACAATGAGGTACCCCTTCCGACCCATATTAGTTGACTCAAGTTTGTCTAGATTTGGATGAATCTAGACACATTAAGTACTCCATCCGTTTCAAAATATAAGATGTTTTAGCTTTGTGAAGCAAATGTATATAGACTTCTTTTAGTATGTACGTTCACGTAGGTTTTGATTGAATCTAGACACTAAAAGAAGTCTAGATACATTTTCTTCACAAACCTAAAACATCTTATATTTTAAAACGGAGGGAGTATATAGGTTCATCCAAATTTTAACAAATCCAAGTCAACTAATATGGGTCGGAGGGAGTATTCACTTTGAACTATAGTATCATGTTCACAATGATCTTTTGTAGAATTGTTTCTTTAGATGTCAGGTGTCATGCTTATCTGAGCTTGTCCTTTATGTGTGGCGCCTCTAGTGCTTGACTTATATAATTATAACCGTTACTACTTACATTGATGGGGTGAAGTTGCATTCCCTCTAGTTTCCCTTTTTAGTGCTCTGTTTCCATTAGCAATATTATTCAATGTCTGAGGAAAATGATGACACTATGCAGGTCTTTGTGATGAAACCCAAGCCAAGAAATTTTATGCAACCTCGGCTTCTCCAATCTCCAGCTGCCGCTGCCGCTGCTGCTTCTGTGACAGCTGCCTATGCTGTAATAACTGCGACTGATGACAAAACTAAAGATATTGTTGCTACTGATGATCTAGATGTGAAGAGAGTTGAACCTGGAAGTTTTTCCAAACAAATTGTTGCTGAAATTGATGCACTTAATGGGGAGAAAGGAGAACTAGAGTCTCGACTGGCAGAAGTTCGTGCTGAAAACTCAAAGCTAAAGGATAAACTAGATATGGTAAAGTTGTCCTATGGTGAACTAACAGAGGTAAAACTTGTCTTCCCATTTGTTTCTTCGAGAGTGCAAACTTTCTCTCCATACCCAAAATGAAATTATTGATTCGCTACAATAAATTCCCACTGTTTTCTCTTTTTATTGTGAAGGAACTTAGATCAGTTGAAAATCAGCTAGCTTCTGAAGGTTCAAGATGCCAAAAACTGGAGGTTATGAACGTGCACACTGCAATTACTTACGAGCATGCATATTTTGAACTCTCCTTTTATGTTTTTGACAGTTTACCTCTTTCTTCTGTCTGATGAATTCAGTCCCAAATTGCTGCCGCACATAAAAGGTTGGAATCTGCTGATTCTTTGGAAAATGAACTGGAAGCATTGCAGCAACAAATATCTCAGGCAGAACAAACCATGACAACTTCTCAGAGGCGGAAATCTGGGGGCGTGTGGAAGTGGGTGGCAGGAAGTGCAGAGGTCTCCGACAATGAATAGTAAGTCTTATGTGCAACATGCTTGATGGTACAATGTCTGATGTGCTTGTGTTAGGATATGTTATCGGAGATTTCTGCTTATCATTTTGCACAACATTTAATTGGAGGTTGATGCGACCCCTGGGTTTCAAGGATACAATGCATGGTGATTGTGCTAGACCTTATTATGATATCATAGCAAATGTGCTTCTATGTAATTTAGAATGATATGTGAAATGAACACTAAAGCGCGGATATCTTACAAAAAATTGCATCTACTCCCTCTGTCCCAAAAATGGAGCGAGTACGTTTTTTATGAAAAGATAATCTGAAAAGTATCATTTCTGAACAGAATGTTACTTCACATATATCATATATGGAACCCATATTGGATTTGGACATTTATCTTAATCAATTGTTTCTGAAACAATTTCTTGTATGCTTACTGAACGAAAAAACACAAAAGATGCCAATTGAAATCCCCTGGACGTAAAAGAAATGTAAATGCATGATAAAGCTGCATTCTTTCTGATATACTAGTATCATATTATGCTGATATCTCCGGAGTAGAGGCCACACCTGCTCAATATTCCATATACTCCCTCCGTCCTGAAATAAGTGACTTGGGTTTGTCTAGATTTGCATGTATCTATGGGTTTGTCTAGATTTGCATGTATCTATACACTAAAATGCGTCTAGTTATACGAATTAGACAAAACCAAGTCACTTATTTCAGCACGGAGGGAGTATAATAACTCAATATTCTGTAGTTCAACATTTGAGGGTGTAACTCTTTAGGCATTGTATTGTATATGTCAGGTCTACCAAGACAAGCTTGATTTCCCTGAGCCTAGAGTGCATACAAGCTCTCGGTTCCTTTCACAATTTGCCATGTAGCTCAACATCTTACAGTACAACTTCTGAGAGCACTCATAACTCTTTATGCAGGTCCATCGAGACAAGCAGCCACCCAACAGCGAGACCCAAGTGAAGCTGCTACAGTTTTGAGACGGCCTGTTTGTCACTGACTACTGGGTGCCTCCTCAAGAACTTGCCCGCGATCGATTTTGTCAAAATATCTCCGATAACAGTCCTCTGGATCTTCTGAAGTGGCGCCACCTGGTAGAAATTTTCCATAGGCCAGTTTAGACAATTGCATAGTGAAAGAATGGCATCATACATACAAGTATACCGAAGATTGTACCGCATTGGGAATATAATTGGTTGGGATTATTAGCTTTTTTTTTTCATCATATAGCAATATACAAGTATGTTCATTGGTTGTGGTGACTGGAGGAAATACATTTGTTTATAGCGTAAATTTTACAGGAGATATATTATCAAGCCGTCTTCATTTCAGATGTCATCATGCTATTTGGATGTGATTCAATTTGTTCCAGTGCATGAGTGTAGTCTTACCACTTCGTTTGTCGCTGAAATTTGATCTGCCATTTTGCCCTTGTGCCTGAAAAGATGTAAACATGTGAAAATGGTGAAGCGATGTACTAATTCTCTGTGATTGTCCAATTGTGTGGCAATCTTAAGATGGAAAGATTTTAACTTGAAATATTTGAACATGTGAAGTGGACTCTTACTGTATGGCTAGAGGGCTTGCAGCTTCAGGCTGCACGAGCAGCAGAGCTCCCAGCTCTGCGGGAGCCACCTTTGCCTCCTCTAAAGACGTCTCCGTTCCCATCTCCGGCACGCTGGATATCTCCGTTAGGTCGACCCACGGCAGCCTCCAGCGGAGCGCCTGCCTGGCGTCCTCTGTAAGTGGTGCCGGCGTCACCACCGTCACCCTTCTCAGAGTGATGAGCTTCCCCTGTGGCGCCATGGGAGCAGCGAGCGCCGCGGCCATGTCGGGCGTGGCAACGACGTCAGTGGCGCTGTGTGAGGCCACCGCGTCTCGCAGATCGGCGGATGGCGGCAGGAGCACCGTGGTCACACCGGCAGCAGGAAGCCCAAGGGCGAGCAGTGGCAGCGCACCGTGGACGCCGACGCCCCACGCCGGGAGAGAGGCCAGGCAGACCTGGCCTTCGTCCAGCAAGCCTGCACCGGCTGCGGCCACGGCAGCGACGAGGTCGGCGTGCGTCATGGCCTCCGGCTTCTTGCCTCCCGACGAGTAGACGAGGATCGCTGCGTCCCACGCGCCAGGCCGGTCCGCCGCAAGGGCATCCAGCGCCGTTGGGTCGCCACCGTCCATGAGCTCCTCCGCGGAGACCACCCGAGGGTCCGGCGACCGGGACATGTGCAGCAGCGGCGCGGCCACGACGCCGGCGACCTTCTTCCCCATCTCCGGGCCCGCCACCACGATCGCCACGCCGGACGCGTGCGCCGCGGCGGCGATCTCGGCGGCCGTGGCGTCCGGGTGGGCGGTGACCACGACGCAGCCAGCCGCGAGGACGCCGAGGATCACCGGCGGGAGAAGGAGCGGGTCGTCGCTGGGCGAGAGGAGCACGAGGACGGCGTCGCCGCGGCGGAGGCCGAGCCCGAGGCGCAGCGCGGAGGCGAGCGAGAGCGCGGCGCGGCGAAGGGCCGCAAAGGAGAGCGCGCGGCCCGTGGCGGCGTCGAGGAACGCGGCGCGGTCGGAGTCCGCCGTGTCACGGTGCGGCAGGCGGGACAGCACGAACGCCGCCGCGTCGCCGGCGGACTCGAGGGTCTCGGCCTCCATGTCTCCCTCGCTCTGCTTGGGACTTGGGAGCATGTAACGCGCGAATGATCTCGTGAGTTTTAAAAGGCTGGTTGGGTTGGTTCGACATTTGGCGCGCGCGGACAAGGGGAAGGGGGAGCTTCGTGGAGTCCGGCGGGAGGTTTGTCCGGTGGCGTCGGCGACAAACGTACGCCATGGACCGGACCGGACGGCAGCCACGATGCCGTCCGTGCTCTCGCGCATGGCGCATGGCATCGCCAGGAGATATACCTTTGTAGATTCACCACCCTTCTGTCTCTTGTATACGTCTTTTACCTATGCATCCAAATTTGCATTGCATTTCATGTTCCTTTCGTATTTTAATTTCTTTCATTCATAATACAGTACTATCTTTTTACAAGAGAAACTTGATGTTGACCATCCTCTAACGGAGGACCTGTCCTGGGCACACGGCATTCTTGTGCAACTGGTGCACCTGACACTAAATATTCATGATAAATGATTTAAAAACTCTGAAAATAATTGTGTACGTTAACACATTATACATCCATTTACAGAACTTTAGTTATGGAATCAACTCGCAACTCACAAAAAAAAAGACAAATCATATTTCGAATAGTAGTTAATTCAAACTGGGCTATGAATCGATCCAGTTAACACAGTCACAAGTGAATATTTTATTTTTGGTTATCGACTTGTGAGTTGAATTTGTGTCTGAAATTTGGTGACATGTTAGATGAATCATATGTCTATGTACTAGATGTTACATATACTAGATGTGATTCAGTGTTTCATAGCTTTCCTAAGAGAAGCATTTTAAGAACCGATTTATTTCTTTTGAGAGACACGGTTGGTTTTTTTCTTGAGGGCATTGACTTGGGTTTTGCTGTTTTTGCTATACGCGTCCCCCGGGGATATTTGCCCCGGATCCCCTAGGTGGACAGCGCGACGTGTGTCTCTAAAAATAGCATTTCCTCCCGCTTTTGCTATAAATGACCCGATTTTGCTACATAATTCCCGTTTTTTACTACATGTAGCAAAAAACGGTTCGTCCCAAAAAATAGAAAAATAGACTGGACTTCGCCGGAGATTTCGCCGGCGACCTCGCCGGCGACCATGTAGCAAAAAAGTTGTGCTAATGTAGCATATCCGACTTCGCCGGAGGTTTTGTCAGTAGACCTCATCGGAGACCGTGTAGCAAAAACTTTATGCTTGTGTAGCAAAACCACAAAACGTATGTAGCAAATAAAATTTTCTATTGTAGCAAATCCGAAGACCTCGCCGGAGATTTTATAGCAAACCATACAGACTATTGTAGCAAAATAAAAAAACCTTTGTAGCAAAAGATTTTATAGCAAAAAACGACGCTGCACATAGCACCACCGGAGGTCCCGTAGCTCCACCGTCGGCCGCATATAGCAAAACCAACGCTCGCTTGTAGCACCGCCACCGACTGCATGTAGCACGCGTAGTCAACCTTGGAAGCGGCGGTGATAGCCAGGGGACTCCGGCAAAGGTGGGCGACGTGAGGGCGGCGACGATGTGAGCTGTTTGAACGGCGGCGGCACGATCCCCTGCGTCCACCCGGGGATAAAATCACGCGATCCCCTTGGGAATGAGTATCATTTTCCTTTTGCTATTTTTTTTTGAGGGTTTTTCCTTTTGCTATTGTATAGGAGCAGGAGACGCACATAGTTGATGGTCGTCCATAAGAATCTCCCAGTCCATATAAAGAACTAAAGCCCATACAAAGCCCGCCCCGTACGGCCCAAACCGAACCGAATCCGTTGGGTTGGAGAGTGGATTGGATAAGAGAGTGTGCGTGCGAGCAAGACACCAGAGCAGGAAAAACCACAACGCCACCGCCTCCGCCCTGCGCAATGGCGTCGCCGTCGTGTGCCTCCACGCTGCCCTGGACCGCCGCCTTCTCACCTTCCTCCGCGTCCGCCTCCTCCGCGCCCGCCTCCTCGCCGAGAGGCCTCCAGACGCGCCGCGCCCCGTCGCTGGTCATCGTCGCCCAGGGCAGGGTCAAGAAGTATCGCCAGGTCAGTCGGTCAGTCGGCTCCCGCATGTTTTTTCCTGCAGACATTCACCTCTTTAGACTGGAAGAACTGCCAATTGATTTCAGGACTAGTGGTGAAGCTTCACACACGCTTGAATTAGTCGTTCCTTGCTGGTGGCATTGTCAAAGTCTGTTAGAGGTGTATGCTGTTTTCTCCGTCAGTGAATTCTTCGATGTTCTAGCAGTTGGCTGATTGCGCAATGGTGTTAGGAGAGTATGCCTTTGCATGTGGCTGTTACGGCTGAGCAACCGACGAGCATCTTTGCCTGACTGAATGTGGCTCTATGTAGCTAGCATCACGTGCGTGGTTCTATATGCCATTTTCCTTCAGTTGATTGCTTGTATGCAGGTCATACTGATGGATGACATTGTGGAGGTGGGCGGGAAAAAGGGGGACACGATGAAGGTGCGGGCTGGCTTCTACCGCAACTTCCTCCTCCCCAAGGGCAAGGCTACGCTGCTCACCCCGGACGTGCTCAAGTAAAATTCCTGCCTTGCAATCGTTTGCCTGCCGTATCTACTACTATCTGCCATTCTTTATAGGTTATGCTTGTTCCAAATGATGTGCTAGCCCAAGAAAACTTGATCAATGTCTGATGTTTGTTCATGGCTGATACAAATTCCAATGTGCGTTTACTTATGCTGTGGCCCATTGCAATGCTTGCCGTTTAGTATCCTGGTCAATTTCTTTGTGCAGTGCTTGCTTTAAGGGCTAATAACCTCTTCTTTGAACATGAGACGTGTCGTGGTTTTGGCGTTAGTCAATTTCTTTGTGCAATGCTTGTTTTAAGGCCCGGTTAATAGCCTCTTATTTGCATAAAGAGATGTCTCTAGTCTTTCTTCTGGAATAATTTCTGAAGGCTGAGTTGGACTGTCTGGTTTTGATTGAGTACATGCACGTTGAAATAATAAATATAGACAGTGTTCAGTTTCAGTGAGCTAAGATCAATAAGTTTCTTTCCTCTGCTCCTCTTTGCAGGGAAATGCAACTGGAGCAGGAGAGAATAGATGCTGAAAAGCAGCGGGTAAGAAAAGAACTTTTTAACGCTCTTTAAGAAATTAAGTTCCACTCCAGTCCCAGTTTACGCTTAGTACTATTTTCATGTCTGAAAATGCAAGAACCACATACTATTAACCTCAGCTACATCCTTATTTTCTGGAGAGAAAAATAGTTACAGACTTGCAGCTTGACCCCAGTATCCTTAACTGTCTTAAAAACACCAAGTCTTGACTCTTGAGCATGCTGCAATCCTCTGAATCCTGTATTAATTGTTGGCATAAGCTCTCGAATGTTCATGCTTGGCTAGGTAAAAGAAGAGGCCCAACAACTCGCACGAGTCTTCGAAACCATCGGGGCATTCAAGGTGCCACGTAAAGGTGGAAAAGGAAACCAGATCTTCGGGAGGCAAGTCGTCCTATCCGAACACAATTCTCAATCTATCTTCCTTTCCCCCTCTGTTCACATCCTCTGACAAAAATTCTCTGTACCATCTGTCTGCAGCGTCACGTCGCAAGATCTCGTGGACATCATAAAGTCACAGCTTAACAGGTAGTAACTCATTTCGTGCTGGTACAACCAACAGCACCTCTGTTGTTATCATCATGGCTTTGCTTACGGGTAAACGAACCATTTCCGTTCAGGGACGTCGACAAGCGGCTGGTGGAGGTCCCGGACATCCGCGAGGTCGGGGAGTACGTCGCGGAGATCAAGCTCCACCCCGATGTCACCGCTAAGGTGCGGCTGACTGTGTATGCCAAGTGAGCCCTGCGGCTGCTGCGGGTGCAGGCCGGTCTCATCACACATGATGTATGTTCTGAAAATGCTGCAATGCTCTGATGCCGAGGAAGGGTTTCGGAATGATGTTTACGTTGTTGTATACTTTAGGATAACACTCTGGAAAGAGATCTTGGTCGTGAATATGTGAAAATCCTTTTTTGCTACTACTTCTGTTCCAGAGATTTCGCCGAGTTTTACAGTTGTTGTGGTGTTGTATAGTACTCCCTCCGTCCTAAAAAGGATGTCTCAAGTTTGTCTAAAATTGAATGTATCTAAACACTATTTAGTATATAGATACATCTAAATTTAAACAAATTTGAGACATCCTTTTTAGGACGGAGGGAGTACTTTTTTTTGGGGGGAGTGCTGTTGTCTACTTTAGGGGACCGTGGGAAGAAAATCTTGGTTCCTACCAAGTGAACATGTTAAATCCTTTTCGTACTTTTTTGCTGGTGAGATTGCTGGATTTGCTTGATCTTCATCCACTGGTCGACACTGTCCTTGTCATCATCCTACCTCTAAACCCAGCTCAGAATGTGTACTAGCTTTGACGAGATTCTCTGTGTCAATATGTCATTGTGTGGATGCTGTAAACTGCAGCTGTCTTGGATCAAGATAACTTATTTACTCTATTTATTTAATTGTTTTGCGTGGTGGCTATCCCTGTGGTTAATTTATAGTACAATATATATACTTGTGGTTATTGGCTGTCACGGCAGCACTGGTTACAGCCTGGGTGGCCGTCGTTCTCGCCGGCGGTGCGGTGGTTGCTTGGCCTATTCTGTGTTTCCCTTTTCTGCTACCGGCGGTGCCGTCCGACGGACCGATTCCACAGCGTTCTATTTCATTCACACGTGTGGATCCCCTCTGTCTTTCTGACAGTTGTTCTAAAAATGCTGACCTGGTTTGAAATGACAAGCTGATGGTACTACTCCATTTGGGTAGGCAGCGCAGAGATCAGCTGCCGGCCAGCCAAGTCGATTGGCATGCATGCGTAGGCAGCGGCAGGGGCATGACTAAGCTAGTATTTTAATTTAATTACTGGAGGAGGTAAGCTAGGTTACTACTAGTTAATTGTTTTGCTTAGTAGTAGTAGTAGTTGGTAACCCACCGACAGCACGTAGAATAATGAGTAGTTATCCATTCTTTTCACTTCACTCATTTCTATCCTCTCCGTTTTAAAATATAAAACGTTTTGGTAAGTTGCTTTATCTTGCTAAACCGTATATATTTCTCGTTGAAACGGCCTTTTGTCGTCCCGCTTTATAAATAAAGCCATGTGGCCGAATCAATACAGTGCGATGAAAGAACCTTCTTATAAAGCAAAACAAAAAAAATACAGGAGTCGTCACACCCGAAGAAGTACCAATACTACTAACTAGAGGTGTCACCACGCCTCCTTGTGCAACCACCGGACACCATCGCACCACACCCACCAAGTTGTCGCTAGAGAGGGCCGACTGACCTGTTGCTCCGGCTCGTGGAGCACTCATCCTGCTAGCTTAAAACGAGGATGAAGACTGGTGATAACTATGTCACGTGTAAAACATAGGAGGCCGTCGAGAACGCCAATGCCAACACCAAAAGTGCCTCGAGATAGGACCCACACTTGCCTACCGAAGCCCTAAAACGACGCCCCTAGGGGGTGATGACGCGAGCCATCATCATCGTTGAGACAGACATGGTCAACGGTTTTCACCCGGAGCCCGGATGTGGAGAAGGTAACCACAACGACGCCCCCAAGAGGTTTATGATACCTGAAAGCATCGCCGCCACTAGCGCTGAAGCATTGAGCTTCCGCATGGAATAACATTCAGAACATAACCAGATACCTCGGACTGCCTGATGTCACCAAGCCAGGCCTCTAGAGCGCAATATGGGAGTCGCATTTGCCGAAGCGCTGCCAACACGAGGATCCCCCGATGCTCCCTCCTCATCACCCTCATGGACAAAGAAAAAGAGCATCACCACCACCACGTCCCTCGCTAGAGATTCGCTCGCATAGTACACCTACCAAGGCTGCTGTCTCGGCATCTGCGATCCTACCTATGGAGCGTCAGACACTACCACAACAGTCTAAAGGTTCGTACATGGAGGGTCGGCGCCAGAAAGTCAGCCTCGGAGGCAGCGGTGCAGAGAGCATTGCGGACATGGCGCCTTTGTGTCGCTCGCAAGACGCATCTCGCAAAACCCTAACCAGGGTATGCTAGGCAGCCGCCAGGTCTAGGCCCGCCTGGCCTGGATTTGGTGATCGAGCCACGCCTAGTCCAGGTGGGCATGCTCTCAGCCTCACGGAGACGAGAACGGCCAAGGACGAACATGAAGGTCGGAGGCTGAAGTCCGTCCAACGTAGATCGGGCTGTAGGGTCCTAGATCTGGGCCACGACATGTTGTTGTCCTTTGCAGTTATGTGCCAATTGTATCCATTGTCACCACCGTCAGGCCGCGTCCCACCACCACCGCCAGGTCAAGATCTCACTGCCACCACTATGCACAGCTTCCTGCTAGAGCTGCCTTGTGCAGAGCCCCCAAGTGCTCGGGTAAGGGAGCCCCCCTCCCGTGCCAGCACCGCGCGGGCTTTGACCGGCGACGCTCGCTGGCAACGGCAAGGGAGGAGGGGAGGGGCTGGGCTGGGCTGGAGGAAAGGCATCACCGCCCCGGTCGCCCGCGCGGATGACACATTTTTTTCTCTCTCTACCAAATGTGACAGTAGGGCAGCCGCCGGCTCTACCTTGATTTTTTTGGGTAAACATTTCATATGCACACATGTTCTTTCTGGATAGCATGAGTGAGTGGTCTTATATATGTCGAAAACAGACTCTATAAAAAAGGTATGCTTCTTTTAGCAGCACCTACGAATCCACGATATATCTTCCTCTCAACAAGAAATTCTTCAGTTACTTTCTTGAAAAGTTCAGACTGGAAGAAATTGGTACTAGCAAGTTCTGTATAATGGTGGACGAAGCTCGAGATGAATCTAAAAAAGAGCAAATGGCATTGGTCCTCCGGTTTGTGGACAAGGAAGGATTCATAAAAGAACGTTTTCTTGATGTCATTCATGTCACTGACACTCTTGCGTTGACTCTCAAACAGGCAATCTGCACTGTCCTTGCAGACAATAATTTGAGTGTCCAAGATATCAGAGGACAAGGCTATGACGGAGCGAGTAACATGAGAGGTGAATGGAATGGACTCAAGGCTCTTATTCTAAACGAGTGTCCTTATGCTTATTATGTACATTGCATGGCACATCAATTGCAGTTGGCTCTTGTTGCGGCTTCAAGGGAGGTGCACGAGGTGCACAATTTTTTTCAGAATGCTATTCTCATCATAAATGTTGTCAGTGCTTCACCTAAGCGCAATGATCAGTTATTAGTAAAACATGCTGCAGAAATTGAAAGTGAAATTGAGTTGGGTGAGCTTGATACAGGAAAAGGTGCAAATCAAATAGGATCTTTACAGAGACCGGGGGATACTAGATGGAGCTCTCACTTCAAGTCCATTCAGAGTTTACATAAGATGTTTGGTGCTACCGTTGCAATACTACAGAGTGTAGCTACCGACCGTTCTGTGACACAGTATTCAAGAGGAGATGTTGTAGGTGCTCTAACAAAAATTATGTCCTTTGATTTTGTGTTCATTTTGCATCTAATGGAGAAAATCATGAAGATCACAGATGTGTTATGTCAAACACTCCAAAAAAAATCCATTGACATTTTAAATGCACTGGATTCGGTTTCCAACACAAAAATATCGCTTGGGAAGTTAAGAGAAGATGGTTGGAATTCTCTTCTTGAGGAGGTTCAGTCTTTTTGTTTGAAGCATGAGATTGAAGTCTGATTTGAATCGCAAGTAATATCCCTCTCCTTGCATATGTAAAATAGAGTACTATTTGTTATAATTACAAATCTCTAATATTAATAAATATACTGTAATTTTGTAGGTACGTTGATGTGAGGAAGTCTCGAAACAAGCATGATAATACGACAACATTACATCACTACAAAGCAGACGTGTTCAATGTTGCTATAGATCAATAATTGGTTGAGCTGAATGACCGCTTTGGTATTCAAAGCACAGAGCTCTTGACACTTTGTGCATCTTTGGATCCAAGACATGACTCTTTTGATATGTCAAAAATCTGAACGCTAGTTGAAAAAATTTACCCTGCAGATTTTTCTAGTCAAGAAAGAGCTCAACTCGAGTCTCAACTTCCCCATTTCCAATTGGATGTTTGCAACAATTTAGAGCTGAAATGTTTGTCTTTACTTGCTGATTTGACAGTTGGACTAGTTAAAATAGGTAAATCTACTACATACTCAATGATTGATAGATTGTTGCGGTTAGTCATAACTCTTCCGGTGTCAACGGTAACCACCGAGCGAGCTTTTTTGGCTATGAAGTTAATCAAGACACGTCTTCGGAATAGAATGGGAGATGATTTTTTTCGACATTATATGATAGTCTACATTGGGAAGGAAATAGCAGCAAAGATCAGTAGCGATGAGATTATCAATTTATTTGATACAGGTAGTCGTAGAGCTCACTTTAAGCTTATAGACATGTAATTTACTTTTATAATTCGCTGAACCTATATTTGAATATTTATACAGTTTGATATTAATACTTTTTAAATATTTATTAATATATAATTATTTTTATTTACTTTTGTGGTCGTCGAATTTTCGCCTCCCTCATGTTTAAATCCTGGCTCCGCCCCTGTTCCTCTGGTCACCATCTTCCGATTCTTTGGTTATGAAACCGATACCGTACCACAAGGGATGGAAAGCATTTGCGTAGCAAGCATTCTCCCGTGGCTAGCTAGCTAGATGCGAAGTTACGACCTAGCTTAGCTCTTGTTACATCGATGATTGATCGATCTACTCCGTCCTCCGTTTCATAATATAATAAGATGTTTTAACTTTGTAAAATGAGTATCTAAACCTCGCTCTTTTAACATAGGTTTACTTTTAATCACTTCTTTTATAAAGCTAAAACATCTTATATTATGAAACGAAAGGGAGTAGATTCTAATAATTAATTTGCATGCTAGGGGTGAAAAGGCAGTTAGCGGTTGCATCATATCAGTATTTAGCTCGATCTTGATAGGTACTCCCTCCGTTCCACAATATAAACCTTTTAGCAAGCTGTTTTAGTTTGCTAAAAAGACTTACATTGTGGAACGGAGATAATACATCGATGGGGTGATCTCGGCCGGAGTTGTACGTACGTGTGCGAGAGGGAGGGAGGGAGATACGACTAGAGCTAGGACCAGCGCGTCAGCCGCAACACGTACGTACGTGTGGTGCCCTCTCGTCCCACTACTAGAAAACTGTGGACGTACGTACGGTCCCGCTAATATGGCCAATCGCCGGCCGTGTCCGTGTGGTGTGGCACCAGGTGGAACTCCATGCTGCAGACTATATCAGGGCCCATGCATGGTACGTAGACCGGCCGCCGGTCGATTGATGACACGTGCTCAGCAGCTACGATCGATCAAGAATATAACTTATTTCCGACCGAAGAAAGAAAGCAGCAGGCACGAAAGGAACGGATGATCGTACTTACTACTACTAGATAATATCATTGCGAAATTGTGATGTTACTTCACCGGCGAGGCGAGGCGAGACAAGGCGACGACCATCATCTCTTCACCCCCTCCTCCTGGTCCAAATCCTGGCTCCGCCCCCTAGATGCGCGCATGTGTAAGCGTAGGTGCACGTGACAATAGTGTGCGCAATTGTCAGGTACGTAACATCTTTTCAAGGGGAAGCTCGCGATGATAATTCTTCATGCATGTCACGATCACATTCGCACAGCCGCCTTCTTACACGGTATTTCCTTCCGTTTCCATAGTGTAATCCTTTCTGCTGGCAGTTCAGTTATGGGATGGAGGGAGTAGCATTCATAAAACAAACGGTAGCGTGAAGGTGGTTGGGTCTATAGCTCCCTTGGCTGAGGGGAGTGGACGATGTCAAATCTAAATTCCAGATTCAGATCTCCACGGACGCGAATTCGTGTTCCTTTTTATTTCCATGCACAAGGTTGGTGCATACTATCTCCGTTTCAGAGCTTAAGGCGCACACGTTTTCCAAAGCAAAGTTTGATCAAAATAATTGAACAATAAAATCTTGATTATATTGTATATAATTAGTACCGTTGGATTCGTATTGAAAAATACTTTCTAGTGGTACTAGTTTTACACCAAAACTCTTTACGTATTTAGAGTAATTTTTGGTCAAAGAAAAAACACGCAAAACAAGGACGCCTTAATTCTTAATCAAAGAAAAAACACGCAAATCAAGAATAAGCATGGTGTGTATAATCAAGATTACAAGTCCCGATACTCACGCCTATAATCTGGTTGGTGCAAAAGGCTGAGAGTAGGAAAACTTTATATACTCCACCCAACGCTGCTATACGTACGACAAAACTTGTCCGATTTTCCTACGACGATTCAAACGAACCATCCATTCACACCCGTCGCATGCATGACCAGCATGACCAGCGTTGGATGTGTTGTAGTACAGAAATCGTACCCCATCAATCGTACGCATAGTAGTTTCGTACTCCACCCGTTCGTAAGTGAGTGTACTTCTAGCTCTCTGTGTCCTGAGTCAGTTTTTTTAATGTTTAACTAATTTTATGAAAAAATGTAGCAAAATTAATGAAACTAGAATAGTACCATTATATCACTTATAAAATGAAGTATGATACTATAACGACTTGATTTTATTATATATGTTTCTAATTTTTTAAACAAAGTCTGGTCAAATTTAAAAATATTTGACTTAGCATAAACCCAGATCGACGCATCATCCTGAGGCCAGGCGTCGAGCTGAACTATGAGACGCACGCTGGTCGGCCGGTGACGTGCTCGCTCATGTATATATGATCGACAAATTAAGAACTTTCCGACCGGAAAAAGGAAGGAGAAGGAACGGATGATCCATAAAGTGATAAAAGGCAGTACTGTACTAGCCGCATTGGGTTTATTATTGCTTGGCACGTACAACAACCAAAGTGCTAGCTCCACTTTTGCCGTTCTCGGTGGCAGATAGGACGACGCATGCATGTGTAGGGCTCCACTTTATCGCTTGGCAAGTGCAAGGCCAAACCTGGCGCTAAAGTTTTTTAAATAATACATTTTTTTATTCAATTTTATAAATAATATACGAAATTCAAAAATTGCAAATGTAACTGACCGTCGTCCGTTGAAAAGACGAAGGTGCTGGTTCGTCTTTCGAAAAAACGAAGGGGTGGTTCGTCCGTTCAAAAGACGAACGTACGTGTGAATAAACCTGCCCCAGTCACCACGTTCGTCTTTTGAACGGACGAACTACCGCTTTCGTCTTTTGAAAAGACGAACCACCACCTTCGTCTTTTCAATGGACGACGGTACGTTAGATTTGCATTTTTTGGATTTCGTGTATTATTTGTGAAATTGAATAAAAAAATGTATTATTTAAAAAAAAATTAGCAAACCTGGCAGTCCGGTCAGCCGCCGGTCCTACTATCTTGATTTTTTCGGAAACATTTCTTGTGAGTATGTTTTTCATTGCGTTAAAACCAGATTTTACATAAAAAATTATGCTTGTTTTAGTGAACAACATGTAAAACCGACTATTTCCCAACAGAAAACACGTGGACTTGCTATAGTAGAAATCCCAACTCTTTTAATTACTTCCTCCGACCCATATTAGTTGACTTAAATTTATATAGATATGAATTTATCTAACACTAAACGTGTCTAGATACATCCGTATCTGGATAAATTAGATCAATTAATATGGGCTAGAGAGAGTAGTTTTTAATTTAACAAAACCTAACTCTAATTAATCCTGACCATATATATGGCGCACCATCACCTTCCTGCCGGCTGCCGACCATGCATATATATGCACGCGCACGACCATGACATGCGCGTGATCGATAAGAAGAACCTTCCGTGCGAAAAAAGGACGAATGAAGAACAAACGAGTGCGTGATCATATCCATCTGAGTGAGAATTTTAGCTTGCCGAATTCGGGTTAGTATCTTTACACGTACTCCTTCCGCTTTAAGATATAAGATGTTTTAGCTTTGTGATGAAAAGAGCATATCTAATCCGCTTTTAATATGTAGGTTCACTTTGAATCTACACAAACCTAGATACTAAAAAGAGTCACGATACACTTCTAAAACATCTTAAACGGAGAAAGTACTACGTATCATAAGCAAAAGTGCTCCACCTTTGCTGTTTTCCGTGGCAGATATGGCTTACATGCACGCACGTCAAGGGGTGCGGGTGACAGCACTGGAACGCGCACTAGCCGGCCGGAGTACCGACCGAGTGGCCGTCATCATCCTTCTTTCCAGAGAAAGATAGCCACATATCTTGTCCCGCTATCAGGTAGCGTAACCTTTGTGAAAAACTAACAAACATCAAAAAAGACAGTGTGTGAATTATTAGCTAACACGTTCTCTCTCTGTCAAGTACCCCCCTTCAAGTTTATTTCGCAAAAACAAAAAATACCAGTCAAAACCCCCTTCGGGTTAAAACTCCTTTACCAAGAGAGTCCTCTTCCCGTAAGAGGCGGCGGCTAGGGTTAAAACCCTAACAACCGCCGCAATCTACGTCGTCCTCGTCGTCTATGTTTGGGAATCGACAGGTCCTTGTCCTCTCTGCTTGTCGCTCCGGCAACGAGAGGGGGTGGGGACCTCGGACCTGCGCTCGTTGTTGTAGAAGGTTCCTAAAGTTAGAGTTCGGTCAACCGGCATCGATGCTATGGTGGCTATGGCGGCGTTGAGCGGGACAAGAATAATGTATACTTGTCTCCTCTTCCACCTCGTCTGCGACGATCTTGCTGCTGGCGTTGAGGAGGACGGGGATTCGTCTGGTCACCGCTTCCATGGAGTGGTGGATCTTGTCCAATCTACATGTGTTTTAGGTTTGGTGTTACAAGTTTCAGATCAATTTAAGAGTTGAATGGCGACTGCTTCAGCTCTAGGGCGCAGGTCCTTAGGGAACATGCACCAAGACTTTCCGACTGTCATCAACAATGTCAGGCCGGCTCCGGTAAGGGAGCAGCGACAACGACGCGTCGGCGGCTCGCTCTGACGGCAGTAGTGGTCGTTAGGTGGTTCAAGGACCTCGATGTAATTTTTATTATGTTTGGGTGTTTTGTACTTTTTGTGAAGTCATGGAATAGATCTGGATCTTTCTTCGCAAAAAAACCCTTCAGGTTTATTTCGCTAAAACCTGACATTGACATTTCAAGTCTTCTGATTTCCTGGTTAGGGACCAAAAGATTTCTTCATCACAACCACTTTTTTTGGAAAAATTCGTATCAACCACTTAATTGCATTTGTGGAGCTAGCAAGCCTTCTCTCGTGGCTAGGTCACTACTAGGAAACCAACTGTAGATAGAAATATCTTTTGTGGCGTATATTTGTGATCATGCGTCATAGACAAATTTCAATGACGGATTTCATTCAATGCGTCACAGAAAACTTCACTATTCTGTACCGCATATAAGAGAACAATGCGCCACATAAATTTGGTGGGACCTGCTGATACGTTGAAAACGTATCTATTATTTTTGATGATTCATGCTTGTTTAGTATCTACTTTGCTTTGTCTATACTTTGTGGTGTTTTTATATTTTTTCTGGAATTAACCTATTAACAAGTTGCCACAAAGGTTACTGTTTTCTTACATTTTGGTTCGAAAAGCGGAGAAAATCAATATTCTCAGAATTGGATGGGACAAAAGCCAAAGTCAATAACTTTCCGTGGGGAACAAGAATCCAGAAGACGAGACGGAGACGCAAGCCAGGGCGGCCAGACCCCCCTTAGACGCGAGTGGGCCCTGCCCCGCGCCTGGGTAGGGTGTGGGGCCCCTGGCCGCCTCCCAGCCTTGCCTCTTCGCCTATAAGAAGCCCCCGATACAGAAACCCTAAGTACCCGATCAATATTCCACGAAACCTTCTGTAGCCGCCGCCACCATCGTCCCTAGATCAGGGGGGATCTAAAGTTCTTCCTGGCACCCTGGCGGAGGGGAGATCATCCCGGAGGCCTTCTCTCCGGTATGATGCGTGAGTAGTTCCACCTTGGACTATGGGTCCGTATAGTAGCTAGATGGTTGTATCTCCTCCTTTGTGCTTTCATGTATAGATCTTGTGAGCTCCGTTCATGATCAAGATCTAATCTTTTTGTAATCATGCATGTTGTGTTTGCGGGGATCCGATAGATATTGAGATTATTATGTTAGTTTGATTAATGGTTTTGTCTTTATGATTCTATCATGTCTGTGTTGTTTGTGATCTTACATGCTCTCCGTTGTTAGTAGCTATCTTGGCCAAGTAGTTGCTAGTGACTCCAAGAGGGGGTATTTATGCTCGATAGTGGGTTCATGCCTCTAGTTTCCAAGGGAAGTGACAGAAATCTCTTCGGTTGTAGATGTGTTGTTGCTACTAGGGATAAAACAACGGTGACATGGTTATACCCCGCGGGTATACGATCTCAGCATACCTGGTCCAGCCCAAGGGAGGCCCACGACAAATATACGCCGACCCATGAAGATTTTCGGGTGGCCAAGGCCCATGACGCCTTCGGATCCTTGGAGAGCAAGACTAGAGTAGATAGGAAATTCAAAGGGGTAAACCCTAGAACCTGTAACCGACTAGGTCTATGCCCGGGACCTGCCTGAGTCTATATAAAGGCTAGAAGGGCACGACCTAGATCTCTCGATTCGTACTTTCGCATACACACCTCCACGCCAGATCGCATCTACGCACCCCTGTAATCACCGGTTCCGCCGTAATCAAGAGCAGACAAGCAGAAGTAGGGTTTTCCCTCCGAGGGCCTGAACCTAGGTAAACCTCGTGTCCCCGTATTGCTTGTTTGCTAACCGTTCCGTGATCTCCAGCATCCCCATCTTCTCCAAAACCCAAGTCCATAACAATGGGCATTGACGAGATCGATCCTCGTCAATTGGCGCCGTCTGTGGGAGAGAGAGATTGTAAGAGAGATCTAGATCTGTAGATCTGTTGTGGTCTAGTATATCGGGGGTTTTCTCCTCGTTGGCCCCTCCTAGCCTTTATATATGGGGAGGCTAGGTCTCAGGTACCGATACGAGTAGGTCACAAGTTGTATTCAAACTCTAGTCTTGAGCTTTCCTTGTCTTCTGCGCTTGGGAGTCCGTGTCCATATGGGCTTCATAGAAGCCGAACCGTCATAGGCGTCATGGTCCCTGGTAGGTCGTCGAGTGGGCCTTCCGTCAGGCTGGACCAGGTATGCTAACATCGGGTACCCGTAGGGTATAACCATGTCAGTAGCCCCCGAGTGTTCAGTCGAATCGTAGATTCGGCTGAGGACTCTTCAATCTTTTGGGTGCAGCTATTTCTGTTTGCTAGAGAATGATTTGAGTGTGTAGGGATTGTTGATGCGTGTGCCTGACTCTCCCGACGGATCAGGGTCAGTTAGCTGTCTTAGGACAAAACAACACGATCTTCTTCAGATTCGAGTCCCTCGACTCGAATCCGGAACATATGCTGGTGTAATTCGACTCAGGCCGCGGAGGACTTACAGGAGTGGAATTCTAGTGAATTTAAATGATGTACCCAATGCGTCCGTCGGGATTTTTCATCGCGCCTGTTGGCACGGATTCTTACTAGCAGAGCGCAGTCGTGTGCGTTACTAGGCCATCAGATGATATCTGTAGGTCTTATCTTTGTGTCGCAGACACATCATCCGAATGTTTATCACCGCGGAGGTGTTTCGGGTGGCCAAGGAGGACGTTGCTCACTTAGCGTTAATTAGGGCAGAGTTGCCAAAAAGTTTTGCATGCTGATCCGAAGGATCGCACTCGAAGAATTCATAGGGTGTGCGACCAGCGCTCCCTATGGGAGTAGCCCCCGAGTGTCTGTTCGAGTGACTTTCTTGCTGTGATATCGTCGTAAGTCTTGCTGATAAATAGCTGACCTTGATAGTGCCAACTCCCTGGCTTCTTCTAGCAAATCGACATCGTCTTGCCAAGCTACCTCATTTACCTCGGCGGTTGTATATTGGGTTACTCTTGGCGAATCATGTATTATGTCGGCTGGAAGCACAGCTTCTGCTCCATATACCAGAAAAAATGGGGTATACCCTGTTGACCTATTTGGGGTAGTTCTGAGGCTCCATAGTACTGCTGGTAGTTCCTCGATCTAGCATCCTGCCGACCTTTGCAGAGGTTCGACGAGCCGGGGTTTTATTCCGGACAATACCAATCCATTAGATCTTTCCACTTGCCCATTGGATGCTGGGTGAGCAACCGAGGTGACATCTAATCTTATGTGTTTTTCTTGGCAGAATCTAGCAAAAGCCCCTTCAGCGAAGTTTGTGCCACTGTCTGTAATAACGCTATGTGGATAACCATATCTCAAGATAATATCTTTGGGAAATTTTACTGCTGTTGGTCCATCACATTTTTTTATCGGTTTTACTTCAATCCACTTTGTGAATTTATCCACCATGACTAAAATGTGGGTCATCCCGCCCCGGGCCGTCTTGAATGGTCCCACCATATCCAAGCACCGAACAGAAAATGGCCAAGTAATCTGTATCGTCTTTAATTCGTACGATGGCATATGTATCTTGCTGGCATATCTCTAGCAACCATTACATTTTTCTACTAATTCTTTGGCCTCTTTCAACACCGTTGTCCAATAAAATCCGTGCCTGAATGCTTTGGCCACTAAAGCTCTGGACGAGGCATGATGCCCGCATTCTCCTTGATGTATATCTAGGAGGATTTCCTGGCCCTCCGCCGAGTTAACACATCTTTGCAGCACGCTTGTGACGCTCCTTTTATACAACTCATTGTTTATGATTGTATAAGCTTTTGCTCTTCTCACTGTCTGTCTAGCCAGTACCTCATTACTCGGCAAAATTGCATCCTTAAGGAAGGAAAATATGGGTTGTGCCCATGTTGGCATGATTCTCTCTGGGATAATTTCACTATCTATTTCCATATTTTCCGCTGACATAACAGCCTCGGATTTTTTCATATCCATTCATGCGACGGCCGGGTTCGCTTTCGGAAACTCTAGGTTAAATTCTTTGTCAATTTCCATCGGCATACTATCTTCTCTTGATTTTGCCGGGATAAAAATGGATTCGGACTCTGGTGATGGTGCTATTGATGGTTTTCTCAGGTGCTCTAGGGCGATACCCGGGGGAATTGATTGCCTGGTTGATTCGAGTTTTGACAGCGTGTCTGCAGCGTCATTTTCTGCCCGAGGTATATGATGAAATTCACATCCATCGAAGTATCCACTGAGTTTCTGCACATGAAATCTATATAAGGCCATATTCGCATCTAGCGCGTCCCAATTGCCTGATACTTTCTCTACTACTAGATCTGAATATCCGTAGCATAGGATCCGACGTATCCCAATCTCTTTTGCCACCTTTAATCCATGGACGAGTGCTTCGTACTCGGCTACATAGTTTGACGCGGCAAAATATATTTGCAGCACATATTTTAGCTGATCTCTTTTTGGCGAGGTTAATACTATCCCTGCCCCCAAGTCATTTCTCAGCTTGGAGCCGTCAAAGTGCATTGTCCAATAATTTGGATCTGGTAATGGTGGCTCATATTGTACCTCGGCCCAATCCACAAAGAAGTCGGCCACTGCCTGAGATTTGATTGCATCTCTTCTATCGAATTGCGGAGCATAAGGTGACAATTCAATTGCCCATTTTGCTATTCGGCCGCTTGCATCTTTGTTGCTCAATAAGTCGGCTATGGGCGCTTCACAGATCACTTTGATCGGGTGTTCTTCGAAGTAATGTTTAAGTTTCTTCGCCGACATGTATACTCCATATTCCATCTTCTGGTAATGTGGGTAGTTTTGTTTCGAGGCTGATAGTACCTCGCTTAGGTAATATACCGGCCTTTGTACTGATTTATCATCTTCAATCCGTTCCACAACAATCACTGCACTTACCACTCTGTTTGTGGCGGCTATGTAAAGTAACATAGGCTCTTTTGACAATGGAGAGGCCAGGATTGGTGCTGTGACCAACATATTTTTCAGTTCATGAAATGCATTATCTGCTTGTGGTGTCCAAATGAATTTATGAGATTTTTTCATCAGTTGGTATAGTGGTAGTGCCTTCTCTCCCAGCCGACATACGAATCGGCTAAGCGAGGCCAAGCAACCCGTGAACTTCTGTACGTCATTTAGACATCTCGGCAATTCCATCCTTTCTACCGCTCTTATTTTAGTTGGATTGGCCTCTATACCTCGTCTGGATACGAGAAAACCGAGTAGTTTCCCGGCTGGTACACCGACGGTGCATTTTTCTGGGTTAAGCTTCATTCGGAACCTTCTCAAGTTCGCGAAAGTCTGTCGAATATCATCCAGTAGCGTTTTGCTCTCTTTGGTTTTGATAACCACGTCATCTACATATACTTGTACATTTTTCCCGATCTGGTCATGTAGACATTTTTGCATACATCTCTGGTACGTTGCGCCTGCGTTACGCATGCCGAATGACATGGTGCGATAGCAATAAGCCCCGTACGAGGTAATAAGCGCAGTCTTTATTTGATCAGCCGGATTTAACGGTATCTGGTGGAAACCAGAATACGCGTCTACAAATGATAACAACTCACTACCAGCGGTCGAATCAATGACTTGGTCTATCCTAGGTAAAGGAAAAGGATCTTTGGGACACGCCTTGTTCAGGTTCGTGTATCAATACACATTCGCCATACGACGACTACATTTGGATCGTCCTTTTTTTTCTACTAACACCGGATTTGATAGCCAATCCGGATAAAGCACTTCCATGATGAACCCGGCCGCAAGGAGCCGAGCTATCTCATCCCCTATTATTTTTCTCCTGTCTTCGGCGGAGAGGTTGCTTCACCGGCCTTGCTCCTGGCCTTACATGCAAAGAGTGCTCAGCCAACTACCTCGGCACACCTTGCAGGTCTTGAGTTGACCATGCAAAGATATCCCGATTCTCACGGAGGAAGTTGGTGAGCTCGCCTTCCTATTTGGCATCTAGGCCGGCACCAATGGTGATGGTGCGCTCTGGGAACTGCTCATCTATCTGCACCTTTTTCGTTTCTTTAGTTGGCTGGAAAGAAACACTTCCATGCGGGTTGGCCAATGCCGGCATATTCAGTTGTGCCGACTGAGCGAGAGCTGCTACCTCTTGAATCCTTCTTTTTTCTCTTGCGATCACCAATGACTCGGCCAGGTTTGATCCGGCCGAAGCACATTTCATTGACTTCCTGTAATCTCCTGCTACTGTTATCACTCCTTGTGGTCCGGGTAACTTCATTTTCAAGTAAGTTATGTAGCAGCTGCTCATGAATTTGGCCAATGTTGGCCGCCCGAGTAAAGCATGATAGCAACTCTCTAGATCCACCACCTCAAACTCCAAATTTTCTGCTCTGTAGTTATCCCTTGTGCCGAATAACAAATCTACTCGAACCTTCCCAATGGGTTCGCATGAAAGCCCCGACACAATTCCATGGAACGTGGTTCTCGTGGATTGCAGCACATTCTGCGATATTCCGAGTTTATGCATTGTATCTTTGTACATGATATTGACACTGCTCCCATTGTCAATGAGTACTTTTTGAAAATTTCACATTAATGCTGGGCCCGACAAATGTCGAATCTAGTACGAGTGCGTATGATCCCGGATTCGGCATTATTTTGGGATGATCCTTTATGCTCCAAGTTACTTCTTGATCTGACCAAGGCAGATATCTTGGTACTGCCGGCATAACTGCATTTACCTCCATATGCCGGCGCTGTACACTTTGCCTGTCTTGCTGTTCTGTTGTGAACACGCAATATGATTGATCATGTTCCCTGTAATCATTGCGTCCGTTATTTCCTGGGTTTGTTCTTCCATCCTGACCCTGATTTATCACTTGATGCACCGCATCTCTCCGGTCTGAGTTATCATACCTCGGGAGAGGAGGGGGTAACATTAACTGCTGTGCATGCCCCAGTTAACTGCGCCTGCTGTTGCTGATGTGCCTGATGTGCCTGATGAGAAGGTGGTTGCATGCCCGCCGGGTTCCCCATTGCGTTTTTCATCCAGGCGTATTGCCGAGTTGTATGATTAGCCGGCTTGGCTGGGTTTGGAGTGTGAAACTTACACGGTTGATCCAACATGGATTCAAACGTGTACTTCGGCCTCTCCTGCCATTTCTTCTTCTGTTCTGGTGTCCACTGTCTCTTCCCTTCATTCCTTGGTGTCCATTGCTGAGGACCATTCTTCTACCGTTGACTGTTTCCGTGACTCGGCTGATCTTGCGCTACCGCTGCCACCTGATTGGATGCATATCTGTAATCCGGTCTTTCCTCTCTTCTTCTACCCATGAACTCGTTGTGACATGGTTATACCCCGCGGGTATACGATCTCAGCATACCTGGTCCAGCCCAAGGGAGGCCCACGGGAAATATACGTCGGCCCATGAAGATTTTCGGGTGGCCAAGGCCCATGACGCCTTCGGATCCTTGGAGAGCAAGACTAGAGTAGATAGGAAATTCAAAGGGGTAAACCCTAGAACCTGTAACCGACTAGGTCTATGCCCGGGACCTGCCTGAGTCTATATAAAGGCTAGGAGGGCACGACCTAGATCTCTCGATTCGTACTTTCGCATACACACCTCCACGCCAGATCACATCTGCGTGTAGAGGTTCGTAGCATGGAAAACAAAAAAATTCTACCGCATGCAAACAAACAAGCCAAGATCTATCTACTAGATTGTAGCAACGAGTCGATAGAAGAACTCACCCTCGAAGATTCCAAAGTAGTTAACGAGAGCAGATTCTCGTGGCTGCTGTAGTCGTACTCTTTTCGATCTCAAGATCGCGTAGACGATCCTTCCGGTGCTGCGTTCCGGCAGCGCTCCTTGATCGGTCACCGTTGATTTTCGATGAAGACCTTCCTCTCCCTTGTTCCAGCGAAAATGAGGTTGTAGCACTCTCTCGCAATTCGGCGACCTGACAGCGTGGTACCGGAAGTAGAGGGGAGATCTCGCAGGGCTTCGCCTTAAGCCGGAGCGAGTATGGTGGACTATGAGAGAGGCCTTGGCGATCTAGGGTTTAGAGGCGCCAAGGGAGGAGGCTAGCCGGGGGCTAGGGTTAGGGTTGACCCCAACTCGGCGAGTTGGTGGTGCCCTAGGCGGCACGGCAGGTGATGGCCGTGGCTTGAGGCTAGGGTTTGGGTGGTGTTGGGTGTAGGGAAGAGGGGGCACCCTTGCCCCTTCTTTTATAGGTGGGAGGGAGGCACGGTTGGGAGGAGGGAGTCCTCCTACAACTCCTCCTACTTGGCCGGTGGGTGGAGAGAGTAGGACTTCCTCCCTAAGTAGGTTTCCTACTCTCCCTCCACCAAGCAAACTTGCCGTTTGACTTCTCAAATTGGCGTTTGACTTTCAAACTAGGATTTGAATTCTTCCTTTATTTTGCCCAGCCATGATACCTAGTACATGATGCAATCATTCCATATTGTTATGACACATTCATGTACCCTTCCCCTCCAGAGTGCCGGACCTTCCGGACCCTTCTAGAACATTCCCGATGAAAACACCAGAATCATTCCCCAACTCCGAAACATGACTTTCCTTATATGAATCTTATTCTCCGGACCATTCCGGATCTCCTCTTGATATCCCGGATCCCATCCAAGACTTCGAACAACATTCGGTCTCTTACTCATCATTCCATAACTACTCAACAACATCGAATCCTTAAGTGTGTCTCCCTACGGTTCGTGAATTATGCAGACATGACCGAGACACTTCTTTGATCAATAACCAATAGAGGAATCTGGAAATTCATATGGCTCCCACATATTTCTACGATTATTTTGCGATCGAATGAACCACTTACATACGATACCAATTTCCCTTTGTCTCACGATAGTTTACTTATCCGAGGTTTTGATCGTCGGTATCTCTGCATACCTAGTTCAACCTCGTTACCGATAAGTACTATTTTCTCGTTCCTGTGATATGTGATCCCTTGTGAGCCAGTCACATGCTTGCAAGCTAATTGGATGACATTCCACCGAGAGGGCCCAGAGTATATATATCTGTCATATGGATGGACAAATCCCACTCTTGATCCATGAGCCTCAACCCATACTTTCCGAACACTCAATGCCACCTTTATAGCCACCCAGTTACGGTGTGGTGTTTGATGTCATCAAAGCATCCTTCCGGTGATGGTGATTAACATGATCTCATGGTCGAAGGAATTAGGTTACTATGTATCAGAAAGCTTATAGCAAATGAACTATATTAAATGACTTGATCTTTATGCTACGCTTAACTATAGGAGTATGTCCATCACATCATTCTCCTAATGATATGACCCTGTGGTTAATAACATCTCTATGTTCATGATTAGGAAACCATGATCATATATTAACCAACAAGCTAGTTTAACAAGAGGCTTTACTAGGGACTCTTTTATGTTTACAAATCACACAAGTATTAATGTTTCCTGTTAATACAATTATAGCATGGTATGTAAACATTTATCATAAGTATGAAGATATGATGATAACCTACTTTATTATTGCCTCTTGGGCATATCTCCAATAGTCTCCCACTTGCACTAGAGTCAATAATCTAGTTTCAAACCTTTGTGTGTTCAACACCTATGGCTTTCCGGTGTTGTAAGTACACGATTGCTAGTGGTCAACTGATCTCCGGATCTGACACTTCCAGGTCCGTGTGTAATTGCATGTCTTTGCGTCTCTACGCATCACTCATTCTCTAATGAGATGGCTTTGTATAAATTTGGTCCTTAGGTGAGACCTTTAGTTCTTTGGGGTTAAAACAAGTTGATAATATTGTCGTACAATATATCTTCATAGTATTATCCCGCTGTGAACTACACCTAGTTTGATAACAAACTACTTGACACAAATGCCCTCTTTAGTTGCTATAATAGCAGTCATATACTCAGCCTTTTGTTGTAGTATCTGTCACAATGTCTTAACTTTGGAACTCATCCAAATCCATTATGGAACTTACTTTCCATTACATTGTGCCACCCTTAGTTCAGATTGAGATAAACTTAATTTGTACTTTGTGACAAAACTAGTATCAGTGTAGTACTTTTACAATGAACTAACCATCTATTTGCCACTTCTACAAAATAATATACTCTTAGTTCTTCTAAAATATCATAAGAATATCCTTACTATCATCACCAAAGGGGACAACAACGGCCATGTCATCCACCTTAGCAAAGAAGGATGGGCCCAGGCACGTGCCGCCGTGGCGGGCAGCACGGTCATGCCTGCAGACGCCTCACGGGACCTGCTAATGGCATACCATCTGCTCCTGATCGAGGAGCACAAGAAGCAGGTCAAGATGCAAGAGGTTCTCGACAAACGCAAGCAAGCAGTCTTGGAGTCCAGCGCGCGACGAGTTGCGCTCTCTGCCATGGGCATCGGCTCCAGCTCGAACGGCAACCACGGCAACAAGCACCGCTCCCGAACGGAGCACATGGACCCCAAAGAACGCCGTGAGGTGACCCGAACCCTCCACGCATCCTTCATGGAGATGGATGTCGATGGCAACATCATATCGTAGACACCGCAAGCTGCGATCATAGCAGCCACTGCATACCTCGCGGCCCACCCACCTCCGGAGGGGGACCCAAAGAGAGCCATGCACAAGTCCGCACTCACCGGACTCGGACTCGTCGGAGCTGCGCTCCATCAAGAAGCTCCTACGGAGCCGAAAAAGAAAGCTACGGTCAGGTTCAACCGCAGCCCCACTCCTTCATCCGAAGAAGAAGACCATGACCTTCCTCGAAGGCACAAGAGCTCGCGTCATCGCAGCCGCGATTACGACGCGAGCAGCGCTAACACGGCACAAAATCGACAAAGCGCGAGCCAAGCGCGCATGCTCATCGAATCCGAGATGGGCGAAGGCGAAGGAGAACTCTGCGGGCCCGGTGCTTGACCGATCATCCGCGGACATGGATGCCGAGAAATTTCAAGCTTCGCCGCATACTCGAAGTTCGGCACACAAGACCCCAAAGGCATGGCTCGGCGACCACATCATCCGTCAAGCTGCGGTGGAAACAAAGAAAGCGCCATGCAATGCCTTCGGTACGGTTGTGAGCGGCTGGATCTGGCTTAGCAGCCTATCCTCGGGATCCATCCGAAGCTAGGAGGAGCTGGCTTACGGTTTCATCCGAAACTTCAAAGGCACGAGAGGCCGCCTCGATCGAGGAGTTGCGAGCTGCACTCAACAAGCGGCGAATCCATTTGCTCGTACATACTACGCTGGTCCAACACCAAGAACTCCATGGCGCACATCTCGAAGAGAGGCCATCGCGCCTTCAAGGGCGGCGTCAGCGCCAGACTTCAAGGAGGAACTTCGAGCGTCAAGCCCAAGACACTTGACCACCTCATGGACATCGCCATGGGTGGGGACGGCGAAGATTCCGTCCACCGGGCGCACTTTCGGAGAAGAGGATGATTACGGCCAGCAGCGAAACGCCGTAACAAGAGAGACCAGCGTCTCTGACGATCGCGACGGACCCGACATGGTTATACCAGCGGGTATACGATCTCGACATACTGGTCCAGCCAAGAGGCCCACGGCAAATATACGTCGGCCCATGAAGATTTTCGGGTGGCCAAGGCCCATGACGCCTTCGGATCCTTGGAGAGCAAGACTAGAGTAGATAGGAAATTCAAAGGGGTAACCCTAGAACCTGTAACCGACTAGGTCTATGCCCGGGACCTGCCTGAGTCTATATAAAGGCTAGGAGGGCACGACCTAGATCTCTCGATTCATACTTTCGCATACACACCTCCACGCCAGATCGCATCTGCGCACCCCTGTAATCACCGGTTCCGTCGTAATCAAGAGCAGACAAGCAGGAGTAGGGTTTTCCCTCCGGGGGCCTGAACCTGGGTAAACCTCGTGTCCCCGTGTTGCTTGTTTGCTAACCGTTCCGCGATCTCCAGCATCCCCATCTTCTCCAAAACCCAAGTCCATAACAATGGGAATTGACGAGATCGATCCTCGTCAAACGGTCTCTTGTTCATGGAACATGTGGACTGTTTACCTTACACACTTTGCTTAAAGAAGTTGTCTGTTGCTTGCAACTTAATACTGGAGGGGGTTCGGATGATAAGCTGAAGGTGCACTTCTAGTCATAGATGCAGTTGGATGGCGGTCTATGTATCTTGTTGTATTGCCCAATCGAATCTCATAGGATCATGAATGTCTAGTATTGCATTTATTATGCATTGCTCAGTCCTGTCAATTACCTCGCTGTAATTTGTTTATTTATCATGACATGTTTGTTTATCTAAGGAGAACACCTCTAGTGAACTATGAACCCCGGTTCAATCTTTACCATTGATACATCTTTCACTGTTACTGTTTAATTGCTGCAAACCATCATCACATTTGACACCATATAGTTAATCCTTTGTTACAGCAACCGGTGAGATTGACAACCTCACTTTTAGTTGGGGCAAATTCTCGAGTTTGTGTTGTGCAGGTTTCCACGTTGTTTGCAACACCTTTGAGACGTTTCCTTCCTCCTACTGGTTCGATAACCTTGGTTTCTTACTGAGGAAAGACTTGCTGCTGTGCTGCATCACACCTTGCTCTTGGGGTTTTCCGACGAAGCGCTCCCACGTTGACAAAGAGCCAGCAACTAATCATACACTAGAAATTGTTATCGAGATATTTGTTAGGTAGTACACTTTAAGTATGTTTACCAAAAACATGTATGCACTATACATTTTACGCAATTGTAAAAAATTAATAATTTATGATGTTACAATATATAGTTAAAGTAAGCACAATGCATGTTTATTTAAAGAAATAAAGTAAAATTATTTAGCAACACTTTTATGTGGTTCACAATGCCAATTGAGCAATGAAAACGTATACTCATTTTTTTACCATGAAAAAGTATACTCATTAATATAGGATAGAAAAAATATACTTATTAAAGTATAAGAGTTCAGTATAAATTGTAATTACTTATGACCATAAAATTATCTTCGAACGTCTTGGGGGTCCATGCTTCACTATATAACCCCCCCTAAACGCATGGGGTCTTACTTGTTTCTAATGCCTGACTGATACACATAGTAAGGGGAAGTGTCCACTCCTCCTGCTCTTTGTGTGGCTCCATCGACCATCATACTGGGCGTACACATGTCATGCACGACATATCACCATCAAGACATTGATATTGTCATAAACTGCAGTCTGTTTACACTGGCCACGTTGTGTCAGTTAAATACATGACAAGTCCTCACCCTCCTAGAGAACCGGTAGATGTGTCTACGGATCTCATTAGTTCAATAAATTGCAAATGAAGCACGCATGTGCAATCCTGAGTCAAATTGTAAATAGGCCCTTATCCAAACAAAATCATAGTTAATCTCACTAGTAAGTATCGCGGTTGATTTCCCAAATGCAGTCAGTGTTTCACGTTGTATTTCTTATACGCTAGAGAGACTTGAATCGAACTGTTTTTAATGAAATCAAAATTAAAAAGTTAGAAAAAGTTACACTACAATAGTTCTTCCACCTGTTAAACTTGGATTAATATATTATGATTATGTAAAATTGTTTAAAATTATAATTATGACTAAATTTCACAATAGTATTAAAAACATAAAATTGGATGGTAAAAAAGAGGTAAAAATCCCTAATATACTGAATACATGTACTTTTAATTACATGATTTTTTTATAAAAAAGTTTGATTTTTTATCAAATCTTCGCCAAAAATCTAAAAAGTGCCAAAACTTCAAAACCCCTTGGATAAATGAGTGAAAACATTTCTATGTTACGCATTACAAGTACTTTGCATTATTGTAATTGTTTCATATTTTAAAATAATAGATTTCTAGCTAGTTTTGGCCAAAACTTAGAAAATGTGAATACTTACAAATGGTTCGGTTCCAGTATGGTCCAGTCTGCACTAATACAAACCGCTTCCTATGTCATGTTGAACATTAATGGTGTGCATGCATTGTCACTAATAGGGCCAAACCGATCAAATCACGAGATTTGAGCTCTTCCAAATAGGTTACCCTAGAAGTCATGGTTTTCTGGAAAACATATACTACTTTGGTCATGTTTTTAGGAATCCTAGCCTCAATATTTGCAGTTTTGTGAAATTTTACTCATATAAAAACTACGGGAAGTGAAAAAAATAGCAAGAGGTCATGAAGATAGCTAGGAAGGGGGTGTGAGGCACAAACAAATAACCTAGACCTATTAGATCTAGACATCGGAGATATATTAAGGTCAGAAGCTAGGATGGAAAGTTTTTGATTCGGATGGCTATAAGAATTCGAGTGAGGAAGAACTATTTTTGAGTTGAGTGATCCAGAGTGTTACTATGTACTCTATCTTGTAGTTTTTTCGCAGAAGGTA
The DNA here is from genome assembly GCA_023614405.1 of Avena insularis. Lineage (NCBI taxonomy): Eukaryota > Viridiplantae > Streptophyta > Magnoliopsida > Poales > Poaceae > Avena > Avena insularis. The sequence goes on from CM042695.1 coordinate 394,780,306, forward strand.
TTATTTTGTATGTTGTCACAATCTCCGACCATCACTTTTTATTACAATACATAAGAAATACAATATTTGTGAAAGCATTTTCCAAGATGAATTAACATGCATCATTCATGTGCACTGATTCAAAAAATTATAAATGTACTGGTGGTCAAAGGTTTAAGGTTTTAGCTTTGTTGTTTAGATGATAACTAATATAGACAGAGGAGGCACGCGGAATAAAACATGGACAAGTACCGATCAATTTCGAAAGGTACAGTGACAAAAGAGAAATGCTATGCAGCATACCTAATGCACTTATAGTGGAATATGTTCACCAGCTAGTATTGGCCTCATGGGTGCTAAAAAGTGCCCATAAAACGTATAAGGCACGGTTGATCGAGACAAACCCAAGCATACATCTATCTTCCAACTTTCTCTGAAAGTGCAGCGGACACTGTCTTTTCTATATAGAAACAATGGAAATATATTCGTCTTTCGTTTCTAAATACTATCCTACATGCGACTTTGGAAATATATTATTTCCTCGTGAAGCAATTTGAACCGGAAAGTATATGGGATCGATGCCTCCCGCATCTCCATTTCCAACAAGCCATTCGATTTGATTTGATCAATATAAGCATGGTGCTACCACAACCCTAAGTAAACTACACATGAAAATGTTAAAGTAGTGACCTATATGTAGCTAGAAGTAACGGGATAACAACAGAATTATTTAGTTGTTTATACACGCCTTATTTCATGCACGCACTTGTTTATGAACATTTGTTTCCATTTTGTTGATTGTGTGCGTGCATCACATATATTATATATATTTCTCCTGGGCCTGATGAATTTCGTTGGAACTTAAACGAGAATGGTTCTTTCTCTGTTAGTTCCTTATACAATGCTTTAGTCCAGCCAGTCATACTAGTTTTAGATAATAGGATGATCTGGAAGATGAAGATACCTCTAAAAAACAAAATCTTTGCTTGATATCTTCGTCGAGGGGTTATTCTTACTAAAGATAATCTTATTAAGCGGAATTGGTATGGGAATCCTATGTGTGTGTTTTGTCATCATAACGAGACAATCAAACATCTATTTTTTCAATGCAATCTCGCTAGATCTATATGGTCAGTGACCCAAGCAGCTTCAGGCTTGTATCCGCCACGTAGCATTGCCAACATTTTTGGGAATTGGTTACGGGGGATAGACCACAAGTATAAGTTACTTCTTCGGGTTGGAGCGATTGCCATTATATGGTCGCTATGGCTATGTAGGAATGATAAAGTTTTTAATGATAAAAATTGTTCTCTCATGCACGTTATTTACAGGTGTACCTCCACCCTACGGTCTTGGTCGGCACTGCAGCGGACTATCACGACCTTTTTATGGAGGTGTGCACGCGGATGGAGGATACGGCACGGGATTTGTTTACCCGACATGGATGGCAGCATAATCTACGGATAGGCCATCCTCCAACATCTTAGGCGTTTTTACACTTTCTCATTCTGATATGCAATACGCCTTTTAATTATTTTTGTTCGGATCTATGGACTGTAACGGCTGTGTGCATCCTAGCTATGCAGAGACCGGGTGTAATACTTAAACTTTTTTGAGTAATAAAGCACCCTTTATCGAAAAAAAAAATATTTCTCCTTTCTTGATCAATTCCCTTGGCAAGATGTAGTTTAACTAATTATCTAACCCCACTAACTAATTGATCAAATCATCGAGTAACTACCAAGTGTCATCTGTGGTTGTTAGCTAGTGTGGTGATTGTATATGCCAATCTCGCAAAAGATATCATTTGCACTAACTAGCTAATTGTTCAATAAGAGCTAGTGGCAATTGGCCAAGTGAGACTTTAAAGAGTCGATTGGAATTGATGGCATTGTCGTGATAGCCGATTTGCTAGAGTTAAGTAAACAATAACTTTGTCGGAAAACTTAAATCATATCTTTTTTATTTTTATGTTGTGTTCACATAACATCCATGTACATAATGTACTATGGCATGCAATTTTTCTAATTGCCGTCAAGCATGTTTGGGTTAGCAACTAATCCTAAGTAGTGTTAAACTAATGAAATAGCTAGGCAGATATTAAGAAGCTTTGGATGCTCCCAATTTTTTACCATGTTGGAACCTGGCTTTGGAATGAAACCTTAAACAAGTTAACATTTTCTCTAATAGAATTTTGTGTTTGTCATATTCTATGATCTAGAAAAGATTACAAAGTGTTTCGAAGACAAATGAACCTATGCAATTTTTATGAGGCCACTACAAATATTCTTAAGATTATAAACAACCAGAGTTCACAAACTTCTCAAACTACTCAACACTATTTTTGTGCACCGACGAAATCTAAATATTTACAAACAGAATGATGATGACTAGTAATATAACTAGCGTACCAACATGTTAGTCTAATTCGTTAAAAATTTAATCCCACACAAGAATATATGGTGAGAAGCATATGCTCATACTAGCAAAATATCTCCATCCAATGTGTCCACTTGTCCACAATATATTCAAATTTGAAGGTAGTCCTTAAGATGCCGATGTTATTTTTAATTTGCATCGTCTTTGTTTTGCCCTAGGTACAAAGCATAACTAATTTAGTGCATGGTGGTAGGAAGACCACAAGAACCAATACAAAGCTATATCGAGACGGATGAACAACCGATCCAAATTGTCCAGTTCCAAATTCCAATGGGATTGGTAGTGACAATGATGTGATGCATAGGTACCAGGAAATTTGTGCTGGCGCTAATTCTTTTATTGTTTGTCTTTTTTTCCTTTCTGCACTTCCCATTGCTTGAAAGAGATCTTTTATTTCTTTACTCTTGCTTGTTGATTTAAGATAATCTTTTCATAATTAGGCATGTGTGTCGTACGATAATTTTTGCTACCATGCCCAACTAAAACTACTCCTTCCGTGATTTCTATAGGCTTAGTTTGTGACTTTTCTTCGCAAGCATTGAGATAAAGGAGAAAACATACCCTTCCATGAGTGTGATATTCATCGGATGTTGGACCATGTCTTCTTAATCATGCATCTGTAGCCTAGTTAAGTTGATCATAAACCTGATCTCGCCTTAATCTAACCCTTATCGGGATGGAGATCAGTGCCATGATGTCGACCCTTGCTTGCATGACTAACCGGCTTGGTGCTTTATATATCCACATAGCATGGCATGTGGTCCCATGATTCTTTGTTTCTGTCCGCTGAAAGGATAGTTTGACTCATGTATGGGGCGCGGCAAGTTGACCCACCAGTAGGATGCATCAAACGGTACAGATTAACAAACATGGGATAGTGGAAAAATCAAGAAAATATTTTGAAAGGATAGTTTGACGAGAGGGAGTAGTTGTTATACTAATAAATATTTTGAAAGCTATTTTCAAGTTAAACTCACGAGTATGATTTGTAAGTGCTGATTCCACATGACATGATCAAAGAAAAGCCATAACTCCTGTCAGTTTCACAATCATAAAAAGATAAAGACACTACTCGATCGCGGTCAAAATCAGGAACACCCATCAATTCCAAAAGATGCATGAAAAAAGAGAAAGGTTACACATGTATATGGTGCGCGCTCCTCGGAATATGTACGCCTGCTACGTGCCATGTAGGTGCTGCAAAGCGTCCACCAAATGGTAAAGGTACGATCGATCGAGACAAACCCAAAGCACATACTAGTATCTATCTTCTACTATCTTTCTCCGAAAGTGCAGCGGATAGCGTCTTTTATCTATAATACAAAAAACGATATATATTCTCCTTCGGTTTCTAAATACTATCTTGATCTAGATATTATTCCTGGATGGAGCAACTTGAGGCGTAAACTAGATGGGATCAATACCTTGTGCATCTCCCTTTCCCACACCCGAATATTTCAATAGGTTAGGTGTACCTTAATTCCAAGAACTTGTTTATATATATGCACACTTGTTTATATATATATGCACACTTGTTTCCGTCTTGTGGAGTTTGCATGCAGCCACCTATATATATTAATCTTCGGTTCTCTCTAGCTGGCTTGCTCAATTCCTTTTGGGAAGATGTAGTTTAATTTATTTAAACCCATGATCCCTTGATCCAATCGATCGATTAACCACCAGGTGTGTCATCTGTGGTCGCTAGCTAGCTCTCTGTTGTGATTATCTTGCTTTATTGGCGGGAAAGCTCTGTTGTGATTGTATAGTCCAAGCTCGCAAAAGATACTCGTCTGCACAAATAGCCAGCAAGTGGCAGCTGGCCAACTGAGAAATTAACGATTGATCGGGATAGGTCGTTGTCACGATGTTGTTACTGAAGTTCCATCATAATTAGCCAAATATTATTGGTACTAATCATCTCAAGTTGTTTTCTACGTATGTAACATCCATATTGTAAAGCTTTAGGTAGCTGGTGTTCCATCCAGTTCCTTTAATTATAATAACGATTTGTGCTATAATGCTAAGCTAAATGAATCAGGCACAAAACACGTGTCCGCTAGTTTTTGATATTTTTGTTTGTTTGTCGTGAAGCATATCTTCGCAAATCATGCCGATTGCTAGTGCTATTTTACAACTCTGATAATCTGCTATATTTATCGTATTAGCAAATTGCACTCATAATCTAATCGGACGGCATAGGCCACAACAAGGCAAGGACAAATCGTAGCGCATGATAGTGTAATCGAGACAGACGAACAACCCATAAAAAATCGTCGAAATTCCAAACCTCGATGACTTGGTAATTGGTACCGGCGTGGATGAATGATTGATGCACGGTAACGCGCGCCAGATCTTCTTCTTCTTCTTCTTCTTCTTCTTCTTCTTCTATTTTTATGGTTGGCATTATCCAAAAGCGACCTTGTTTTCTTTATAATTTACCAGTGCTGAATCTGTCTTAATCATCGTGTATATTATTATTAGCAGTAGTAGTTAACTTGCTGATCCTAAGCTCGGTCTAACCTCCAATGTAACCACTCCGGCTGGCCAGTGATATACACACTACGATGTCGACACATGCTTGCAGCTGTGGCTTGGGAGATCAGCCCTTATGAGGGCGTTCGTTCAGACTCTGGCATGTGGGCCCGTCGGGTTATCTCTGAAGATGGGGTTTGACTCTTGAGGCTTGATGTGGGGGCGAGACAAGTTGACCGGCCTACTACCAATAGGATGCATCGAACGGGATAAACAAAATGGAAAAACTCAAACTAGAATGATATAATACAGGAGCGATAGATGGAGCTATGCATGATCCTATCGTAGTTTGATCGCACATCGCAAGAAGTACTAACGGTTGCATATTCTTACGAGGAGAAAAAAAATCATCGGAAGCACCGCCCGTCAACAAGATATAGGACGGGCGGCATCGATCCCATAAAACGGGCGGTAAAAATACGCAAAACAACTCACTCCTAAACATTTCCATTTTTACCGCCCGTCTTATGGGATCGATGCCTCCCGCCATCTCCATCTCCATCTCCATTTCCATTTCCAAACATGAAAAAAATTGTTCGTGGTCACGCGCCATTGATCCGTACGAGTACCTTGAGATGGGTGTTCAAAAGCACCTAGAAAGCCAACACGTGAATCCAATCCCCGTAGAGAACTGGTAGCGCCACTCCCGCCGCTACCAGAGATGATGATGTACAAGAACAACAAAATAATAACATGAATCCTACAATGAATAATGATACGAAATCAGAGACTTTGGATTTCAGAGGAGGTGTGGGAGGAGGGGGGGCGGAGAATCACTCCCTCTGTTCCATGGAAAGCTATCGCCGGTTTGAACTGTGTGTAGTTCGAACTTACGACGATTTTTGTGGAACGGAGGGAGTGAGTTGTTTTGCATGTTTTTACCGGTTTGTCAAATTCAGTCGTCTGGATTTTTTTTCTTTATTTATGGCCGAGTAAAGTAAATATTGTTATGTATCCGCGTTGAGATTCGCGCGCGCTGGTGGGAGGGAGTCAGCGAGCTTTCCCATGGCTCGGGCGGTGCCTGCAGACCGCCCCAGATGAGATCCTGACAGACAGAAGCTAGCGGACGGATCTCGCTCTGGAAAGATCCCCTCCCCTCCCACCACCCCAACCCCAACCCAACTAGTAGCATAAATCCACCGCTGATTTAGGCTGCTCATAGTGGAAGTAACATAAGTGGTAACATGCATGCCACCTAGGCAAAAAGAGTGATGTGGCAAGCAATTAATGAGGAAAGAGGCAAATGGAGTAACATATTATGTTACCATCACATCACACTTCTCAATACAAAGTGAGTCTACAAATTAATTAATGAAGCTTTCTATGTTACCACACATATGACACTTCCCACTATGGAGATAGTAACTTAGACTAGTAACAGCTCCCCACTATGACCAGCCTTATCGTTGTCCCGATCCCGTCACGAACTAATTAATTAATTAATCAGGAGGAGGCGAGTGTCAGTTTAATTAATTAATTAATTAATTACCGACGGGCGGCCTAAAAAGATCCAGCAGCAGCAGCAGCAGGAGTACTCCTCCTCCTACTTGACATTTCACACTCACGTCGTCCGTCATTCCGCTTCCAAGTTTTCCTTCCAACTCCACTCGCCTCGATCGATCAGCTCCTCTCCCTCTCCCTCCCCCTACCCCTACCCCTACGCGTCGTCGTCGTCGTCCTCGTCTTCCTCCTCCGCCGCCCCCGGATTCCCCACCCCGCATCTCCGTCGAGCGCGCGCGCGCCCCGCCCGGCCGAGGCTCTGCAACGAACGGCTCTTCGCCGCTACGGTACGGTACGGCACACACACCTCCCCGTTTACTTGCCCCGCGCCGTACGCCTCGATCCGCTTCCTCCTCCTCCTCCTCCTCCTCCTCCGCTCCGCGCCCTGGATTCGGACCTCTTCGTCGCGCTCGGCTCGCGGTAGTTAATCCCCCACCTATCTCCTATCCGCCTACGCCCATACTGTCCCGGCCTTCCCAGTTTAGCCGCCAGTCACTCTAGCGCGGCCAGTTACCCTGTGATTACTTCCTGCCGATGTCCGTTAGTTAGCCCTCCATCCGCGGGACGAATCGCGGCGCCGGGATTTTATTTCCCCCCGGCACGATTATACCCTATTTAATTCGGATAGCGTTTTGGTACGGATGTACTAGTAATACTATGATCCAACGATGGATTACTGGTGGTGGGCCTTACGGTCCTATCATCACTTCGCTCTGTTGTTGCTACCTCTCTTTTTTTTTTTTTTTTTTTTTTTTTGCCCATGATGATCTGAGTCGTCTGCGGTCCGATGGTTCCACCCCGGCTCGGCTCGATTAGCGTCCCGTCGGATCGCGTTTACTTCAGGATTCGAGGAACCAACCGCGGCTTCAGTTGATCTTCTCACTTGTTCAGTTGCTCTTCTCGGTCAATGTTTTTCGACAGATAGTGAGCGGACGGCCTCTCCGTCATCTTCCATGTCTCCGGTTTGCTGCGCAGTTTTCTCCCTCTGTGTCTACATATATTTTCTAACAATGCCTTCCTTGCCTTCTGCATCGCGGCCCGTCTTTAGTTTTTGTTTCTGCCGATGCGTTTGATCCGATTGCATTTATCCCATTCGGGATTTCGGGAATCGCGTTTGTCCCCAAGCTTTCCATTTGATGAGCATCTGCTGTAGTATTAAAATTTGGGACATGTGTGCTCTGCTGCACAGCTTTTTTTTGCTCAATTTCCTAATGGTTTAGTTTCACCCCCGGAGCCACGAAATGACGCACCTTAGTTTAGTTTCACCCCCACACGTTGCGTCTTACTGTTCCTTTCGCTGCACATATGTTGAAACCGGTTGCTCCCGTATGTACTACTGACTTATCTTGTCTCAACTTCTATGCAGATATTGCCTTGGATTTACCTTCCCTGCGGGGTATGAATGACACCCCCAGTGGCTCTCCGGAACGAGCCAGCACTGATCTCCCGTTCCGAAAGAGTCGATCTCTTCCGAGGCGCCAGCTGCAACATCGAGAGGGAGGTGCTGGCAACTCTGGCAAATGCCCAGGATCCGCATGCTTCAGACACCAACACCGGTTTCAGGGTTACAAACATCAGGCTCCCTAGCGGGGATAGCTATTCCGGTACATTGTTGGGGAGTACGCCGGAGGGCTCAGGACGGTATACCTGGTCAGATGGCTGTATTTACGATGGCGAGTGGAGGATGGGGATGAGGCACGGGCAAGGGAAGACGCTGTGGCCGTCCGGAGCCACCTATGAGGGCGAGTATGCAGGCGGATACATATATGGGGAAGGCACGTATACTGGGCAGGACAACATCGTCTACAAGGGACGGTGGAAGTTGAACCGCAAGCATGGTCTCGGGTGCCAGACGTATCCTAATGGAGACATGTTCCAAGGTTCTTGGATCCAGGGAGAGATACAAGGGCACGGAAAGTATACGTGGCAAAATGGGAACAGTTACACTGGCAATATGAAGAACGGCAAGATGTCTGGAAAGGGGACTTTTACTTGGAAGAACGGGGATTCATATGAAGGCAACTGGTTGGATGGCATGATGCATGGGTATGGTATCTATACCTGGGAGGATTGCGGGTACTACGTTGGAACCTGGACCAGGGGATTGAAGGATGGGAAAGGCACATTGTATCCAAGAGGATGCAGAGTTCCTGTCAATGATGAGATGTACATCAACAGTCTAAGGAACAGAGGTGTGCTTCCTGACCTGAGAAGGCAGAATCATGGTTCACGCATACTTCACTCTTCGTCGGTTGACATGGGGAACATGAAGATTGGCATGAACCGGGAATCTTCAGGTGCTTCATCCAGAAGGAACTCGGGTGAGCAGTCCCGCTCAAAGAACGTGTCCTTGGAAAGAAGGTGGAGTCTTGAGGTGGCTATAGAAAAATTCATCGGAAATGAAAATAGTGAAACCTCTGGTCTAGAAGGCTCTGAAAACATTGACGATTCCGAAATGCCTATGCTTGAAAGGGAATACATGCAAGGTGTTCTAATCAGCGAGGTAGTAATTGACAGGAGTTTTTCGGGCTCATCCAAGAAGACAAAGCGCCGCCAGAAGAAGATGGTGAGAGAAACAAAAAAACCTGGAGAGGCCATAATTAAGGGGCACAGAAGCTACGATCTAATGCTAAGTTTGCAGCTCGGGATCAGGTATGCACCCAATGTTGCTCCTGTCATTTGATGCACCCTTGATAAATAGCTCACTTTTCGTGGCAGTGTTTGATGTGGCGCTGTCTGCTAAAAGACAACGGCACAATTACAAGCCCCTCTAGTGGTCTACATCAATACATTTTAATGCAATTTAGTTCAGTCTAGCAAAATTTTTACCACAGGTCGTAAGCTTCTTACAAGTAACTGTGCAAGATTTAGCTGATGTGATAGCTGTTAGTGGTTACTTAGATCTCTAGGTTAGGCCAGGGACATTTGCACTTTGCAACAGTAGCTTTTGGTGCTTGCTTAGAACTGATGGGGCATGTGGATGTTATGAGAAATTGATAACATAGCATGATGTTAAAACATCTGGTATCCATAAGTATATACTCTATAATGTTCATTGTGCTATTATGCCTAGGTATACAGTTGGAAAGATAACACCCATTCAAAAACGTGAAGTTCGTGCTTCAGATTTTGGTCCAAGAGCAAGTTTCTGGATGAACTTTCCAAAAGAAGGATCACGACTTACTCCTTCACATCCTGCAGAAGATTTTAAATGGAAGGACTATTGTCCAATGGTTTTCAGGTTTGTTATATTGATTACTTGAATGCGTGTATATATGTCTGGGGTGGTCTTTTGGGTTTGTGCACTTACCTAACATAATTTTATTCATTTGGATTTCTAAACACCCTCATAATGTTATTCTGATCATTATTTTTTGAATTCATAATCCTCTTTCTGCTGCATTTGTCAAACTATAAAACAGTCCTTTCATTTATGTAGAAATTTGAGAGAGATGTTCAAGATCGATGCTGCAGATTATATGATCTCAATATGTGGAAATGCTGCACTTAGGGAACTATCTTCTCCTGGAAAGAGTGGAAGTGTATTCTTCCTATCACAAGACGATCGCTTCATGATTAAGACTCTCCGGAAATCTGAAGTGCAGGTTCCTTTTTCTATCTAGATTCAGATATCATATATAAGTTGTTCCAGGAAATTATGCATTCTACCTTGTTCAGTGATTTAATTATTTATATATCGTGCAGTGCTAGTGCAATTTGAATGTTTCATGACTGTATATGATCATGTAGGTTCTCTTACGAATGCTTCCAAAATATTATAATCATGTCCATACTTATGAGAACACCCTCATAACCAAGTTTTTTGGCCTGCACAGGGTAAAACCTTCTAGTGGTCAAAAGGTGATGATCATCAACTTGTCTGCACATCTCATTTTAGAATTGCCTTGTTCAGAGCTTTATTTGTGGAGTAACCATCCTTGTTTAATATGTGTGTATTTGCAGTTCCGTTTTGTTGTAATGGGAAATATGTTCTGCACAGAATTGAGGATCCACCGGAGATTTGATTTGAAAGGTTCATCCTTAGGCCGTTCCACTGACAAAATTGAAATTGATGAGAACACAACTCTGAAGGACTTGGATCTGAACTATTCTTTTTATCTTGAACCTTCCTGGCGAGAGGCTTTACTTAAGTGAGCATAGTTTCTCTTAAAATCGTCTTTACTTACTAAGATATGGTTTTGTGGCATAACTGCATTTCCATTCAATCATTGTTCATCTAGTATAGTGCTTGAATATAAAATATATTTTGCAATTAAGTGCATTATTACTTGTCGAAATATGTCATTCACTTGGTTACCAAAGATAGATATGATAAATATAGAAAATTATGAAGAAATCCTTGATGCAGTTAATGTCCAGTTCAGCCTATCTTGTGATCATTTTGAGGTTTCACTGCAATGTTTTATTATGTTTGCTTCTCTCCCTGAGGGCACTTTTGCAGTATGATCAAGTTTCACCTCATAATAGCGTTTCATGTCCATTGTTTTTCCCAGGCAGATAAAAATTGATAGCGAATTTCTGAAGTCACAGCGGATAATGGATTACAGTCTACTGCTTGGTGTCCATTACAGAGCTCCGCAGCACCTACGAACACGTGCATCGTATCGTCGAACCATGGCAGCAGAGAGATTAACTGTTCTTTCAGAAGAAGGTAAAGCACACCTTTACCGGGCGGTAAATGGATTTTTATCAGTATGTACTGTTTTTATGGGATTTATGTTTTGTTTTCCAAGTTCAGTGATCTTTGATTAAAGGTGTAAGGAACATTGCAACCGCTCATAGTACTAACTCATGTTCCCTAGAGTATCCGTACTACTTGCAAGTAGTATTTCCGTTGGTGGGTGTCATGGCGATAGTCATAGTACTAACTCATGTTCCCTAGAGTATCCGTACTACTTGCAAGTAGTATTTCCGTTGGTGGGTGTCATGGCGTCACTATCGGATGATAGCATGTGTTATATCTATTAATCGTATCAGTGGGTTCTGAATGAGAGTACTTTCAATTGGGCTATACATCTAGTTCATTATCCCATTCAACCCAGCCAAAATAGTCTAAAGTTCCTGTGAACTTGGTCTAATTTTCTGAAGATAGATATTGTTGAGTCGTTTTTAAAGTCTCTTATCTCCAAGGGATACATGCTAAGATGCACAAATTAGTCTGATAGTTGTTCTGTGATGTGATACGCGATGTTCCTTCTCTTTTTCCGTCATGTATTTACTCTTGGCAGTTCCATGTTCAATTCTTGTTATGATTGGGGAAACAAAATTGTTCATTGTCGACAATCTGTCTTGTATAGATGCCCAGGAGGATGATGCTTTTAACTACCCAGAAGGACTAGTTTTGGTTCAAAGAGGCAACGATGAGAACAGTGTGGTCGTTGGCCCTCACATAAGGGGAAGCCGATTGCGGTCATCAGCTGCTGGATTTGGGGAAGTAGATCTCCTGCTTCCAGGCACAGCGAGGTGAGGGTTCTTTTCTCCTTTTTGATCATTCCTGTAACACCCACGGCTCTGCAATTTCTCTGTCTCACAATGCCTGCTGCACGCATTTAACATTATCAACTGGGTGGTTCCCTTTGGCAGGGTACAGATTCAGCTCGGCGTGAACATGCCCGCGAGGGCGGAGCAGATCCCTAAGGAGGACGAGAGCAAGTCGTTCTACGAGGTGTACGACGTGGTGCTCTACCTGGGCATCATCGACATCCTGCAGGAGTACAACATCACCAAGAAGATCGAGCACGCCGTCAAGTCGATGCAGTACGACTCCGTCTCCATCTCCGCCGTTGACCCCGAGTTCTATTCGGAGCGCTTCCTCAAGTTCATCCAGACCGTCTTCCCCGAGAACTCGTAGCTCCTTCAGCGAACTGAGTATTCATTTACTCCGTCGACCTCCATCCCCAGCGGCTCCAACAGCATGCAATCTTCTGGGGGGTTGTCCAGGTAGAAAGCTCTCGCAACTTTTCATGTACCAGCTAGCTTCCAGCATAGGCAGTTTATCCTGGGGAATCAATGGTTGAGGAGAAAGGCGTTATGGAGCATGGAGAATGTATCACGGTGGAAGAAAAGCAGTTGTATCTTGGCACCAACGTTTTCGTCGTGGCAAAGGGGAATCAGTCGTGGAAGGCTGGAAGGTGCCGGGATAAATTCTTGATCTGCTTTAGTCCGTTTTCCTTTTTGAAAGCAGTATGCTGCTAGTTCTTGTTTAGGTACACGTATATATAAGAACTGTTCTCTTTATTTAAAGAAAAATGGGATCTCCAATTACTGCTACACTTCTCCCTTCTAGGAAATACTAAAGAGAGCTCACCTACAGCTATCACAACAAAGCCTCTTCCATGGATTCCATATTTTTTCTTTCTTAACAAACTGCTGGGACTTCATTCATTATTTATATAGGTTCAACACTAGGAGAAAACACCCAAGACAGTGGAACGTACATTCACACTTCCACGACACGAGAGCACGACAAAATGAGCAAACTATAGGACAGCCCTACGCGTCCCCCGGGGGATATGTGGTTTTATCCCCCGGGTCCTCAGCCAACCACGTGTCCTCTTTTTAGATTCAAAATCCTGTTTTTGCTACATTTGCCCCGCTTTTGCTATATTTGCCCCGTTTTTGCTACATTGTAGCAAAAAACGGTTTAGTCCAGAAAATAAAAAAACAGACTAGACCTCGCCGGAGATTTCGCCGGAGACCTCGCCGGCGACCGTGTAGCAAAAAAGTTGAGCTAATGTAGCAAACCCGATCTCACCGGAGACTCGCCGGAGGCTTTCGCCGGTAGACCTCACCGGAGACCGTGTAGCAAAAACGTTACGCTATTGTAGCAAAAATGCAAACCGGTGGTAGCAAAAAAGTTGTTCTAATGTAGCAGATCTGATCTCGCCGGAGATGACCTCGCCGGAGATCGTGTAGCAAAAACTCAAGGCTATGAGTTTGTAGCAAAATTAGCCCTCGCTTCGCCCAAGGTAGCAATATCATGCACTCATAGTAGCAACATCGCAGACCCAAGGTAGCAGAGCCGTATGTCATTGGTAGCAACGGTTTATACCCGGGATAGCAAAAGCCACCGGCCATGGGTAGCAACGTTGTCGGCCATGGGTAGCAACAGTGCCGACCTTCGGTAGCAAAATCTATCCTTCGTAGGTAGCATGCACATGATGCGCCATCTTGAATCGCCGGCGACCGTGTAGCAAAAATATTGTGCTAATGTAGCATATCTAACTTTGCCGGAGACTCGCCGGTAGACTTGCTGGAGACCGTGTAGCAAAAGCTACAAGTAAATAAAGAAAAATCTTAAAACAGTGAAAGCAAAAAAAAAATCCTACTGAATCAAAAAAAAGGAACGCCTCATGAAGCAAAGCTTTGCACCGCACATAGCAAGGACGTCCATGGTCGGTAGCAAAGCTTGGCGCTGCATCTAGCAAGGCCGGGCGCCGTCGGTAGCGAAGCCTAGCGCTGCAGGGAGCAACGCCGACCAGCACCGGGAGCAACGCTGTGAATGAAGCAGATCTGACCATGCAAGGAACCACGCCGCCTTGAAGCAGCGAGTACAGCCATGCAAGGAACCACGCCTTGAAGCATCGGAGTACCATGCAAGGAACCACGACGTCTTGAAGCAGCGGAGGCAGCCATGCAAGGGAACCACCAGCGAGCGCAGAGGACCGGCCATGGTGAATACTACAAGGAGGGATGGGAAAAGACAGAGGAAGAAGAAAGATAAGGCACGGTCGGTGGAGGTTGTGTCCATACGGGACACGTGTCGCTCGCGCGACCCGGGGGGACGCGACGACGCGATCCCCCGGGGGAACGGTATCATTTTCCCAAACTATAGCATCTAAATTTGATCTTATTTTGATCTGTGCATTCACACTGCAGAGTAGTCTTCATGTGTTATTTTTACATTTTTATAAAAATAAAATACTTCGCCCCTATGTATTTTTATAAAAAAAATTCTGATACCAGATCAAGGTCATCCAGTTAATGCATTATCCTGGCCAGGTTCTGCTCCAGCACCAGTTTAACTGCCTCCCACACGCCGCTGAAAAGGAATCCTTCGCATTACTGTAACAAGAGCATTGTGCTTGCAGGAAACTCCGTCATCTCCACTTAAAATAATGACAGCTGAAACACCCAGGCAATCATCCGCGCTTGCCTTAACCCAACCAGGTTCAATGACAATTGAACAGGCAGCAGAACAACATGATTCCCCAATATCATCTAGTCTAGTCTAGATCTATAAAGACATGTGAGACATTTCACCAATACTGCTCTCCAGAATAACATGATTCCCCAGTATCATCAAGTCCCAGAGAATACCGACGACTGCCATCTTCATTTGGCAGAAACATAGCACTAGAAAACCGTTACAAGCGCACCACACTGACTAAACAATCTTCAACTGTTACAAAAGCACTCAACGCCAGTGCTTAGAAACGGACACACAAAACAACAGAGATAAAATCACGGTCTATATTCAATGTTACATCGTTAGGGGCCCCAGGCCTCTACGCAACAACCAAATAAGAAGAATAGATTACAGGTCCTAAATGAAGCACAAGGTCTCAGGCACCAAATGGGTGCTTTCTCCACTTCCAAGAGTTTATTGCTACTATACCTTTTCACCAAGTCAGAATCGTATGCAAACTAAACACGTAAAAGAGAACCTTCTTGCGCTGTTCTTCCCTCGTCGTCATCAAGGGGGCACCATGTATTGTTCCACTATAAAACCAGAATAAAACAGCGCCTTAACTTACCTGCTGTAGATACAGGACCCTACTTTGAAACTCAATACGAGGATCATGGCCGAGACAAAGAAAAGGTACAGGCCGCCACGCAGCACTGAGGGCACGGTGTTCATCCGTGTGGCTGGCTCCTCGTCGAAGCCAATGGATTTTGTAGACACGCTGCTCTCCACCGTGAGAGAAAGGTGTAGACTGAAGTTTCCATTCTTCTGTAGGGGCCAGCGGTCAGAGCTACCAGTAATACTGAGACCACCAACTTGGACGAACCCTGCAGTGACACGAATCAAGCTAGGCTCGCTCATTGCGGCAACCGATTTTCCGGTGGTTGGCGGGAATTCTGAAGCCATTGCTGGCGGGGCTGGGTACGAGTGCAGCATGTTGGCAAGGCGCTTTCCAATACTATTGTCAATCTTATCATCCATTGGCACACCTGGAGCAAACCAAAATCACAGAATGTTATAAGCGAGTTCATCCAGTTTGTATTCACTGACTGCCTAATAGAATTTTGAAGTATGAAACTGCAGATCTTAAAACTGTACCTGAAAGAGCAGTGTCTGGATATAGATTCCCTTGGGAGCCAGATGAAGATGCGCCATTTTGAGCATTTGCATTTGAAGTCTTGGAGATCCCATCGAACATAAAATGGTCGAATTTTTCATCCTGAAAGAGTAGCACCACAGTGATCACCAGCAAAAGGTTCCTTAGCCTACACACATTTGTTTACAAAGTTTAAGTAACAGAAAAATGTACTTGTTATGAAGCGTACCTTTTGAGCAAAGTTCGACATGTCTGGAAGTTGAGAATCAGAGCCTCCAACTGGGCCCAAAAGATCCAAGTTGAAATCACCCTCTGGTGCATCGAAGAAAGCCATCAGATCATCTCCCACATCAAAGAGAGACTCGTCGTCAATTGGCTGGTAGATGAGGCCATTCACATTTAGATAATCGTCCTTTCTATCCTCCCATTTGTGATTGCTTGATGCATCATAGAACGCCATGTTGTCATCCACTTGCTGAGGACCTGGCAGACCATTGGTTTGCAAATACAAGTTCTGGTCATCTGGAGGACAAGCTTGCTGCTCTCCTGAATATGCATTGGTATCATTCCCTGGGTCAAAGAACTCATCAGCACTAAGAGTCCCGTTGGCCTGGTTTTGACTACCATAAGTTCTCAGAGGCCAATGTGCCTGATCACCATTTACAGGGTCACTCCAATGGATAGGCCCATCCTGACCTGCATATCCATCATCTTGACTTGGGTATCCAGACAAATCTGCAAGACTGAAGTGATCATCGATGGCATTCTGCTCCTCAGGCACACCTATATTTTCTAGACTGACATTTGGCAAAGGTTCCTGCAAGATCTCCTCGAGAGAAATAGCACTGTCACCATAGCTTCCCTCACCAGTCTCATTCAAACCATGATCTTGTAGATGAGCCAATTCTGGTGGGTTGAGCACTTCCTGGGTCTGAATGATGGAAAATAGTAACAAAGTAAGTATCTGTCAATTTAAACAGACAGTAGAAAATGCTTCACTGAGCAATGGATAGCTGATAAGAACAATTTTCACCTACCGCTAGAAAAATGTCAATAAAAAAATAGAAGAATTTGTAGTATGCATAGAATTTAAATAGTTGTCACTGCTGGCTTGAGTGAAGGTTGGGTTCAGCACCCAAGTGAAGAGGCATAAATGTTAAGTAGCTAATTAGCTCAACTATTATATTGTTAGTGTAGACAGATACAGCAACGTGTAAATTGTGATCTAGTTCTCAATTCTAGCTGCCTACCATCTCAAAATAGTTTGGATAATGTACGGGAACTTACTTGCACAAGCTCGTTAATTTTAGAAAATTCGTTGTCATGTACAGCATTTGATTCCGCACTAGCAGTGTCGGTGATCGCAGCCATTTCAGTGGATGTACCACTGGTAGGTGTGTTCTCAATGGCATCATCCTCATCTTCCCATTCCTCCTCCATGTATGGTGCACCATACTGTGCTCCATTCTGCGGTCCAGATCCTAGTTTCTGAAAGATTCTACACACCACATGCAGATCCTGCGCACCCAGAAAGGAAATAAACATCAGAATGTCAAAGGAATTCTGCATCTCGTTCTTTAACTAATTAACTGGGATAACTCACGGAAACATGAGGATAACAAGTACAAGGTTATATTTTCAAGAGCCAAAGAGAAAGAACATCACCTACCTATTTTGTGAGATAATGCCATTAAAGAGAACTCAATATTAAATGAGAGAAGCAATAACAAGCATGAAAAGCATCCAACAACAAAGAGGTAACAGCGAACTAGTTAAATTCAGAGATCATCTGCTTATCACCATATAAGACCACCTGTGCTATAGAAGTGGAACGAAAAAGGGTGCAAAATGGCATCCTTAAAATTCCATGGGGCCAGGAAATAATGTCCTTGATAGGTAGTGTCTCTCTTTCCTGATTACATAATTTGATATGTGCTGCTGAATGGTTTTCTATTTTGTTCTAGGTTGATCTTCTAAGTGTATAAGTTGGTGCACTGCATCCCCAGCTTTCTCGAGGGATATAGGGAAGGGTCTTCGCCTAGGATAAGATTCAGATTTCAGGAAATACACTTTGATTGGAGTGCTAGTTGCTGAATTTTTTTCCCATGCTCCTTATTTCATTGCACAATTGCATCCCCTGCTTTTCTCAAGGGATGGCGATTTAGGCCCCTAAGATTGAGATTTCAGGAAATACCGCTTCAGTTTTGAGCGATATTTGCTCCCATGGTAAGGCCTCGACCCTCACACACCACCTTGCAGAAGACAGCCAAAAAACACAACTACCTGGTCAAGAACTACTACAACTGTGGAGCTAGATACTAGTTTGCAAGTAGTATCAAACTACAACGACCCACTCCTGCAAGTACTCTATCAGGTCTATCCTCAGTACTAATGACCCTGAGACCATCAAATCGCCCTTCCTGGCCTACAGTACTGACTGGTGAAGCTCTAGCATAAGCAAGCACAACAAGCTCGGTAAGAAAAAAGAGATGGAGACCTGGGGCCCGTCGTTGTCGAGGAGTCGGTACTCGTGCATGACCCAGTTGGTGCGGTCCCCCTTGGGCGCTCTCCCGGCGTGGAAGACGAGCGTCTTCTTCATCCCGACGGCCTTGCCGCGGTGGTAGACCTCGCGGTCCTTGCCCGTGGTCTTCCAGTATCCGCGCGGCGTGGCTCGGTTGGTCCTGTTCCCTGGCCCGCCGCGGCCACCGGCGCCGGCCCCCGCCACCTTGCGGTCGAGGCGCGCGAAGAAGTACCACTGGGAGTCGCGGCTCCGGATGCGGGAGAGGGAGGGCAGGTCCCAGGGCTCGAGGCGGTACAGGTCCACCTCGGCGATCGCGTCGATCCGGAGGCGCCGGCCGAGCACGCGGCGGCGGAGGTAGTAGGAGACGAGCTCCTCGTCGGTGGGGTGGAAGCGGAATCCCGGGGCCAGCGGCACCTCCGCCGCCGACGCCGTGGCGGCGTGCGGCGCGGGTGAGTAGTCCGGCTGCGACGGGCTCATCGGGTGGGTGGGTCGATCTAGGGGTTCGGGGGCCTACGATCTGGGGGGATTGAGCATAATTTGGTGGGGAAATTCGGGGTTGGGTGGGTGGATTCGGCGGATTTGATGGATGGATCGATTGGGGTTGGTCGCTAGGGTTTTGATGAGAGGAGGAGGGGAAGGGGAGGAAGAAGGGGAAAAGTCGTGTTGGCGCGTGGTGGGAGGGAGGGTGGGCGGCGTGGAAGAAAAGAGGACCATTAAATCGTCCTCTCTCCCGATGGATCGATGGATCTACGTGTTCTCGAAGACTCCGCGACGGGTTTATCTCGGTGGAGCTGGAGCCCGTGCCCACCCATCGCACGCACAGGGACTGTACTACGTACTACGCAGTTAGGATTTGGACTCGCCGGAAGGATTAAAATTGAAGAAAATTGCACATAACACCAATGTTTAGGGACATTGTTGCACAAAACATAGAAACAAGACACTAGCTGCAGCAAACCTTATGTTTTGGTATAATCTGTTGCAACCAGCCCTAACAAAGGATTTAGAGGCTTATTAAAACATATGGCCCTGTATTTCTGTACAGTATACCACAATTATACGGTAAATTAATAAATGGACAACATATCACTAGAAAATATAGACTATGCACATCAAAATATTTGAGCATTATGTATATCATAGAGGGCATCAACATCCCACCATAGGTCAAATTAACTCCAATAAAACTTCATAGATAATAATTAAATACATCCTGGCACATACAAAATATGGAGCAATCAAGTGTGTCCGGGCAAATACAAAATATGAAGGAATCAAGTGCCTCCTTCTTCAACGCCAGGAAGCACCTGTCGCCCTCCACGATTAGACGGAGAACTGAACAAGGTAAGGTAGCGCATGTCGTCCTCCATGACCCGATTCTCGCCAAATTTACCCTTACAAGGCGGCTCATCTCCTGTCCCCGTCGTGCAGAGCTAGCTCCTAGCGAGAGCGACTCTGTTCGCCTCTGTTTCTTTGCGGAGAGTTCGTGTCTATCGAATCTTGTTGAACGGGTGGACTAGCAAGTTGAACTGGTGGACTAGCAAATAATCTGGGTGTACTCTACGTATGGTTATACGCGCATATTGTACAAACATATAGGGTCATATGTTAGTTATGTTTTTAAGCCTCTAAATCCTTAATTTGGGTTGGCTGCAACAGATTACACGAAAATATGGGGTTTATTGCAACTAGTATCTTGATTCTGTGTTTTGTGCAACAAGATAACCTTGATGTTATGTGCAATTTTCTCTTAAAATTGCGTTGTGTTTTGTATTTATTATTCAAAAAAATGTCGATTGTCTTACAGATCCATCAGATAATGTGAAACAAATTCAAATTCGGTAAATTTATTTGAGCATCTCAAGTTGCATCCCAAAACCGTCCCCAAAGACCTTGGGGCATGTGGCGGACACAACCACATTCTCAGTTGCACGTGCCCACAAACTGTTTTTGTCATGTGCGGTCCAATACACTGTCCGGAGGCCATCCCGGCTACATGGAGGATGCTTTAGGCGCGGTGGACGAGCGCTTTGGCGCCGAGGTGAGCTAGCCCTGTCATCCACACAGCAGCTGGTATGACCCTGACCCTCCCAAATTCATTTCATTTCTCCCTCTCGTCGTTTATTTTTCGACGCGGGCGCGTCGCCGTCGCACACACGCCTCCGTTTCCACCCTCCTCGCATCCATGGTGCCGAAGCCGGCTAGGACGGCGGCAAAGCCGTCGAACTTGCCCATTCGGGGGCGAGAAGGGCGATGAAAGTGGAAGTCCTTGTTTTCCAAGCAAGACAAGAAGATTGTGCTCGAGAAGGAGAGGGTAGTCGTGAAGAAAAAGAAATGGGGACTTCCTCATATTGACCTCTGACACGTCAAGGATGGACCTCAAGGTGCTAGCAGCGCACATGTACTGCCGCGACATGATCCCACAAGAAATTGCCACGACGAAGGTGGCGTCAGGGACACCGGTGGTGGCGACAGAAGCGGCGACGACATTAGGATCGGGATCGGCAGCGGCATCGGCGACGGGCGATCATGACACGAACGAGCATGATATTGTCGATCTGGAGGCGGAGCCGCAGGCAATGGCAATCAACAATATATTCTTTTAGTTCATTGGCACAGCGATACTGTTATTTGGGTCGGCGATCAATCACAGCGAAGATGTGGCCGTAACTATGAACGTATGGCATTTGAACATTATGGTTTATTTCTATTAAAAATCATCAAGAATTTAATGTTTGGTGACCGGCTTGAGACATGCAACTGGAACAGACATCCTCCAGATGACCGGTCTGGTGCTTTTGCTGAACCTCGTTTCGGGATGGCTATGTGTTGCCGCTGCATAGCTCCACATCTCTCTCATCTACCTCCACTTGGTGGTGTCAATCACCTCATAACATGGATAAACAAGGCATTTTGTATAGATCAAACCATTATATGCAACATAGAATATTTTTAAAGTACGACAAACCATAAAAGATCTAACACAACGGTAAATGCATAATAAGTATTATCTCATACCACAATATTCACCATAGAAATTACATAGATAGATCCATACTCATGCAAGGCAGATCATATGGACTTTAACAATGATAATACATAAAGAGATTAGATCAAGTTACCACCACAAACTATCATAGTCCATGGGTGAACTACTCCCCTCTCATCATGGGAAGTGATGAGGAGACGTTGGTGAAGGAGGAGAGGCGGCCGGAGGCGATTTCGGCAGTGTTTCCCCTCCAATCTTCCTCCGAACGGCGGCCTGTTGGCTCTCTATTACTTGGTTTTCGATCTCCGCCTTCGTCCGTCTCAAGAAATGCCGCCGGGGCTATATATAGAGGGTTTTAGGTCAAAACGAAGCGAATAACGGTGGAATCGACGATATCAAAGTTTCGACGGCTGAGATAGCACCTATGGTGTGTGATACGTCGGAAACGTATCTATAATTTTTGATGCTCCATGCTTGTTTAGTATCTACTTTGCTTTGCTTTGTCTACACTTTGAGGTGTTTTAATATCTTTTCTGGAACTAACCTATTACCAAGTTGCCAGAGTGTCAATTGCCTATTTTCTTCTGTTTTTGGTTCCAGAAAGGCAGAAAATCAATATTCTCGGAATTGGACGGGACAAAAGCCAAAGTCAATATTTTACCGTGGGCGACATGAAGCCAGAAGACGAGATGGAGCGGCGCCACAGGGCAGCCAGACCCCCGAGGCGCAGCTAGGGATGGCCCGTGCCTAGGTAGGGTGTGGCCTCCCTGGCAGCCCCCCTGCCTCGCCTCTTCGCCTATAAGAAGCCCCCGATGCAGAAACCCTAGGCACCCGATCAAAACTCCACGAAATCTTCTGTAGCCGCAGCCACCATCGTCCCTAGATCGGGGGATCTAAAGTTCTTCCCGGCACCCTGCCGGAGGGGAAATCATCCCGGAGACCTTCTTCTTCGGTATGAAGCGTGAGTAGTTCCACCTTGTACTATGGGTCCATGTAGTAGCTAGATGGTTGTATCTCCTCATTTGTGCTTTCATGTATAGATCTTGTGAGCTCCATTCATGATCAAGATCTAATCTATTTGTAATCATGCATGTTGTGTTTGCGGGGATCCGATGGATATTGAGATTACTATGTCAGATTGATTAATGGTTTTGTCTATTTGATACTATCATGTCTGTGTTGTTTGTGATCTTGCATGCTCTCCGTTGTTAGTAGCTATCTCGGCCAAGTAGTTGCCAGTGACTCCAAGAGAGGGTATTTATGCTCGATAGTAGGTTCATGCCTCTAGTTTCTAAGGGAAGTGATATAAATCTCTTCGGTTGTAGATGTGTTGTTGCCACTAGGAAGAAAACAATGGTCTCTTGTTCATGGAACAAGTGGATTGTTTACCTTACACACTTTGCTTAAAGTAGTTGTCTGTTGCTTGCAACTTAATACTAGAGGGGGTCGGATGATAACCTGAAGGTGGACTTATAGTCATAGATGCAGTTGGATGGCGGTCTATGTATATTGTTGTATTGTCAAATCGAATCTTATAGAATCTTTTTGTCTAGTATTGCATTGTTATGCCTTGCTCAGTTCCTGTCAATTGTCCTGCTATAATTTGTTTACCCTTCATGCCATGTTGTTTATCTAAGAGAGCACCTCTAGTGAACTATGGACCCCGGTCCAATCTTTACCATTGATACATCTTCCATTGTTATTGTTTACTTGTTGCAAACCATCCATCACCTTCGACACCATACAGTTAATCCTTTGTTACAGCAACCGGTGAGATGGACAACCTCACTGTTCGTTGGGGCAAAGTCTTGAGTTTGTGTTGTGCAGGTTTCCACGTTGCTTGCAACACTTGTGTGGCGTTTCCTTCCTCCTACTGGTTCGATAACCTCGGTTTCTTACCGAGAGAAAACTTGCTGTTGTGCTGCATCATACCTTGCTCTTGGGGTTTCCCGACGAAGCGCTGCACGTTGACGCAGCGCCATCAAGCTTTTTCTGGCGCCGTTGCCGGGGAGGCTAAGGACGTCTTCAAAAGGGGAGTCCTCCTCAACCTATCTCTTTACTTTGTTTTTGGTTTGCTTAGTTTCTTTTGCTTGGTTTTGTTTCCCTCTTTTATCAAAAACTTCAAAAAAAATAGTTTAGTTTGGTTTGCTTTCTCTTATCAAAAACACACACAAATTAGTTCATGCTCTAGTTGATGGTCTGTTATTGCCTTGCTTGGTCATGTTTTCTATCAATGGATGGTTTCTTTGAAACTAGTTCTTATTGGCAAGGTGGGTTCACGGAAGAAAAAAGTATTATTATAAGGAACACCCTTTGTCACAAAAAGGGAAACACTTATGGGAACAAATTGATAAGTTGAATACTATTGGTAGAGAGGTGTGCTCTACTTATAATGTTACTTATTGCTTTGATAAATCTTGTTGTTGTAGGAGGTATAAACACCTCCCTTTTCGGTGTGAGTATAATGATAATGTTACCATATCTTCTTATGTTAAGGGAAATTATGACTTTTATGATGTGGAACAAATTGAAGAATTCATTGCTTTCAAGGGTGCATTTGAACTTGCTAGTTTGCTTGAAAATACTGATGATGCACCTTATGAATATGAGGTTTATGAGATACTTAAATTCTGCTTTGATAATTACAAGGATGCAAATGGATATATTCTTAAATATTTTAATAGATGATTTCCACAAATGGAAGAGACTAATGCCTTGCAGGATCCTATGGAAGAAGAAATTGTTGAAACTGGAAGCTCATTAGATGAAAAAGAGGAGGAGAGTGATGAACAAAAGGAGGAAGAATGGATTATCTACCCATGCCTACCTTCTAATGAGAGTAACTCTTTATCCCTTGCATTATTTGATTGTCCCCCATGCTTACCAAATAAGGATGATTGTTATGTTCCTGTGGATCCTTTTGAAATATCTACTTTGGGTAAAACCTGTGAAGGTTTTAATCCCACTATTTTTGAGCTTGATAGAAATTTTGTGTTTGTAGATCATGAAAAGCATGCTTTATGTGATAGCTATATTGTTGATTTTATTCATGATGCTACTGAAAATTATTATGACAAAGTAAAGTATGGTTATAGAATTTTTCATGGTACTTAAACACCTCTCTATGCGCTAAAAGTTTTGAAGTTACTCTTATTTTATCTTCCTATGCTTGTCACTTTGTTCTTTGTGAATTTATTTGTGTACAAGATTCCTATGCATACGAAGTGGGTTATACTTAAATGTGTTTTGAATTTGCTTCTTGATGCTCTCTTTTGCTTCAATTTATATTTTTTATGTGAGCATCTTCTCAAGCTATCAAGCCTAACTTAAAAGCGTTAAAGAAAAGTACTTGTTGGGAGATAACCTAAGAGTTTTTATGAGTCTTGGAAGTTATTACTTCAGTAATGACCTCTCCTTATTGTTGGAGATATGCCCAAGAGGCAATAATAAAGTGGTTATTATCATATCTTCATATTTATGATAAATGTTTACATACCATGCTATAATTGTATTAACAGGAAACATTAATACTTGTGTGATTTGTAAACATAAAAGAGTCCCTAGTAAAGCCTCTTGTTAAACTAGCTTGTTGGTTAATATATGATCATGGTTTCCTGATCATGAACATAGAGATGTTATTAACAACAGGGTCATATCATTAGGAGAATGATGTGATGGACATACTCCTATAGATAAGCGTAGCATAAAGATCAAGTCATTTCAATAGTTCAATTGCTATATGCTTTCTGATACATAGTAACCTAATTCCTTCGACCATGAGATCATGCATATCACCTTTACCGGATGGATGCTTTGATGTCATCAAACACCACACCGTAACAGGGTGGCTATAAAAGTGGCATTGAGTGTTCGGAAAGTATTGGTTGAAACACATGGATCAAGAGTGGGATTTGTCCATCCATATGACGGATAGATATACTCTAGGCCCTCTCGGTGAAATGTCATCCAATTAGCTTGCAAGCATGTGACTGGCTCACAAGGGATCACATATCACGGGAACAAGAAAAGAGTACTTATCGGTAACGAGGTTGAACTAGGTATGCAGAGATACCGACAATCATAACCTCGGATAAGTAACATATCGTGAGACAAAGGGAAATTGGTATCGTATGTAAGTGGTTCATTCGATCGCAAAGTAATCGTAGAAATATGTGGGAGCCATATGAATTTCCAGATTCCTCTATTGGTTATTGTTCGGAGAAGTGTCTCGATCATGTCCGCATAATTCACGAACCGTAGGGAGACACACTTAAGGATTCGACGTTGTTTGAGTAGTTATGGTATTATGAGAAAGAGACCGAATGTTGTTCGGAGTCTCGGATGGGATCCGGGATATCACGAGGAGATCCGGAATGGTCCGGAGAATAAGATTCATATAAGGAAAGTCCGTTTAGGAGTTGGGGAATGGTTAGGTGTTTTCATCTGAATGTTCTAGAATGTTCCGGAATGTCCGGCACTCCGGGGGGGGAAGGGTACATGAATGTGTCATTGTAATTTGGAATGATTGCATCATGTACTAGGTGTTCTTGCTGTCCAAAATAAAGGGTTTATTTAAATCCTAAATTGAAAAGTCAAACGGCTAGTTTGAAAGTCAAACGGCAATTTTGGGAAGTGGGAAGAGAGGAGGATTGGTGGAGGCCGAATTGGAGGAGGTTCCTCCCTTGGCCGGCGCCCACCAAGCCGACTTGGGAGGACTCTCCTCCCTGGCCGGCCCTCCCACCTATATAAGGAGGGGCAGGGCTCCTCCTAGGACACACACAAGTTTCCACCTCTAGATCTCCGGTTTAGAGCCGTTTTGGTTTAGAGCTTCTAATTGCTTTAGCCAGGTTTAGAGCCTTCTAATTGGTTTAGAGCCTTCTAATTGGTGTGTCTAATTACTAGACCACTAATAGCCTCTCTCATAAGCTCCACCATACTCGCTTGGCTTAAGTGAAGCCTCAAGGATTTCCTCTACTTAGGTACCACGCTTGTCCAGGGAATCGCGAGGAGAGTGCTACAACCTCCGCTTTCTGGAACAAGGAGAGGAAGGTCTTCGTCGAGTAATTTAACGCGTGACCGATCGGAGCGCTGCCGAACGGGCGCTGGAAGGATCGTCTCACGCGATCTTGAGATCGGAAGAGTACGACTACATCACCCACGAGAATCTGCTCGTTAACCGCTTTGGAATCTTGAGGCGAGTTCCTCTATCGACTGCTACAATCTAGTAGATAGATCTTGGCTTGTTTGTTTGTATGCGATAGAAAATTTTTGTTTTCCATACTACGAACCCCTACAAAGGGTATCAGAGCCGTGTCTATATGTAGATCTGTTGCACGAGTAGAACACAATGGTCATTGTGGGCATTGATGCTTTTATTATCGATTACTTCTTGTGTACTTTGCATCTTGCGGTATGTTGGGATGAAGCGGCCCGGGCTAACCTTACATGACATCGTTCATGAGACCTGCTCCACGCTTGACATGCAACTTGTATTGCATAAGTGGCTTTGCGGGTGCCTGTTTCTCCCATCATAGTTAAGATTCAATTTACAACGGGTGATTGAAAATGCTAGTATCAATGTTGTGGTTCTTGTTCGTAAGTTAGAACGACACTTATTGAAAGCCCCAAACCACATAAAATATGCAAAGAAAGTAGAGGCGTCTAACTTTGTTTTGCGGTGGGTGCGATGATGTGATATGGCCATGATTGTGATTATATTTGATGTATGCAATGTTCCTTATTGTAAGTTGGCAACCTGCAGGAGCCATATGGTTGTCTTTAATTTTGTTAAGACCTGCGTGTCTATTCAAAGTAGTTGTAATAGTTGAAGCTGGTGGACGACAACCATGAAGAAGCGTCATTGACCTTGATGCTATGCCGGTGATGATGGAGATCATGTTCGTGCTTGAAGATGGAGATCGAAAGCACAAAGAAGAAAGGCCATATCATATCACATATTATGAATTGCCTGTGATGTTAATCCTTTATGCATCTTGTATTGCTTAGTAGACGACGGTAGCATTATAAGATGATCCCTCATGCACATAAATTTCAAGTTCTAAAGTGTTCACCCTTAGTATGCACCGTTGCCAAAGCTTGTCGCTCAAGCACCACGTGATGATCGGGTGTCTTTGATTCCGCGGGTGAATACAACGTAAGCAAGCCAGATTTGCTTATGCGGTAGCTAAGGTTTGATCTTGATGAGCCTAGCATGTACATACATGGCCTCAGGAACACGGATTACCGAAAGGTAGAGCATGAGTCATATAGTAGATATGATGAACATGTTGATTGTTCGCCATTGAAACTATATCAACTCTCGTGATGATCGGTTTTGATGTGGTGGATTTGGTTCATGTGATCACTAAAACAATGTGAGGGATGTTGTTTTAAGTGGGAGTTCACCTAGATTAATTTAATTATTAATTAGAACTCAATTTATCATAAACTAAAATCAAAGTGAATTTGCATAGTTGTTGTAGTCATTGGCATCCGTTTACCACCTTGCGCTTAGTTTTAATTGAGATGATAGAACTATAGAATTCTGGTTAGTTACTTTACGAACTGGTATCGTATTGTTTTGAAGTGTTAATCTAAAGTTTAAAAGTCCTATTGCAAACTTTCGAGAAGTTCAGGTTACTCCAAAGTTTAATAATTAGTATTAAAACAAGAGTGACAATTCCAAGTGTTAGTGTTTGAGTATCATGTTTGTCTCCATGATTCTTGATATTTAAAAAGATTCTCTTAATATCAAGGTTATCTAGGATCTGAAAGAGTTGTTTCAGAAACCATGATGTGTGGAAGATATTGTGATATCTAAAACAAAGTTTTGGTTGCAACATGATAAAGTATAATATGGCAAAGTTCATGTTCTCATATTTGGATGAGAATTTGCAAAAGGTTGGAGACACTAGTTGTCCTAATCTTCCAAAAGGTTTTGGAGAGCAACATTATACTCGCGATTCACCGTTACAAGCTAAAAGTAGCTAGATCATGGATAAGTCCATGATGAGGGTGAATATTTGATGTAGGTAAAATGTTTACTACACCAAGAGATTACTAAAGAAAGGAATTTGAAAGAACACAAAATATTTGATAATGGTGATCTACTTCAAAGTGCAAGTTCAAAGACATTGGTGTTTAACTATACACGCTTTGGACTATGTGTCATAAGTATGACTCCACTATTGATGTTGATAGATTCTTTCAAACAGAAAAGGAAATACTGAAAGAGAATCTCATAAGTATATGGCAGAAAAGAAAAGACTAGAATTGTTCAGTTTAAGTATATAGATGATATATGTGTTATGGCTATATTCTTTGCTTATTAAACAATGTGGTTCTTAAGTATTTGATACTGAATTTGTTGGTGTGAATCGTCATACAAAACAACACAATTCATGAACTACAATGGCCTAAGTAACTAGCAAAAGAATAGGTGATGATGTTCATCGAGAACAAATAAAAGGTTATTTTGTTGCTCGTTAAACATCAACGCTTGCCTTCAAGATTTGTTTTATCAGGTATTATGAGAACAAAAGGGTTGTTCAAATAATTGCCGTAATCCATAAAAGATGGATGATTCACAAATCTCGTTGGAGAAATCACATCCATAAAACTAGTGCTAAAATTGTCGAAAGACAAATTGATTGAAAGATCACTTAGGAAGTGACATCGCCGTTTAAATTATATTGGAAAGAAAACATGAAGAAACTCCATGTGGATGGAATTTTGGAGTCTTTTGATTTTGATCAAATGACGTTGTGAAACTTTCCTAGAGATAATTAAAACTTCGTTCATAGGCCAAAAGGAACGAAAGACTAGCTTATTGGAACTTGTGCATATTGTTGTATTTAACTCCATTATGTGTAGTCAAGAGCGATGGATTTCAACTTCATATGCTTTCTCCGAAAATTTGAGTGAATATATGAATATTTACTTAATAAGGATGAAGTATGAAATATTTGAAAAGTTCAAAAGACTTTCAAGATGAAATGCAAAATCATTGTAACAAGAATATAAATAGTTTATGATAAGATCATAAAGGAAGATATTTAAGTTACAAGTTTAGCATAATACCTAAGATTTAAGGAATCGGTCCGTGGATTTGCATTTCCCGAAACACCATAAGAGTATGGAGCGTTCGAGATATGTAATTGAACCTTGTTTAACATGGTAAGATCGAAGGTATAATTCATAAAACTGCTATTATATTTTAAAGATTAAAAGCTTTAGAGACTACCGTTTTCCACTAAAAGAGCTCCATCATAATCCGCTGAAATGACACCATATAAGGTTATGGTTTGGGATAAAACCCAAGTAGTCCTTTCTTAAACATTGGTGTGCTATGCATAAGAAAGATGTTTGCAACCAAAGTCGGATAAACCTGTCTTTGTATTACTGTTAAGTATTCCTCCATAAACACCAGAGACAAAAGTGTTTGTCGCTTAGAACGTCAAGTTTCTTTGAGAAGGAATTTTTCGTGAAAAGTTAAGTGGGAGGACAATAGAACGTTGATAAGGTTAAAAGAACCTTTGCTATATGTGCAAAAGTTAAGCAAAAGAAAAGTGTTAGGAGGCAAGCAATGCTCATGTCTCACGTGCCTCAAAGGTTGTGGTCACGAGGTCTAAGTTTCTATTGAAACAAGTAGGTCGGATGAACAATCAAATACCAAGATTTGAGGTTGAATCATTATTTGAGAATAATGAACCTACTACATGCAAAGAAGCGATGATGGGCCTGACTCGTCAAATGGCTTGAAGCCATATAATCCGTGATAGTTCCATACACGAGAAATCAAGTTTTGAACTTGAAGGACCCTCGAAAAAGGTGTAAGACCTTGCAGTTGTGTTTGGATCTATAAAGAAGTAGACATGGATGTTTGACATCTATGAAATAGTCGACATGTTGGGAAAGAATTCACAACAGTGTTCAAAGTTGACTATGACAAGATCTGATCTTTCATAGCGATATTTAGTCTAGACGGATTAATATAGCAACCACTACATATAATTTTGTAGTAGAATACACAAAACAAGTTCTTCTAATAGAATGGTTACCTAGGACGTGTGCATGACACGGTCCAAAGGGTTTTGTTAATTCAAAGGATGCTAAATGCATATGCAAACTTCAATGGTTGAAGTAAGCATAGCGGAGTTGGAATCTTCACTATGATGAAAGCTGTTAAAAGAGTTTAATTTCATGGAGACAATGAAGATGCTTGCATTTGCAAGAAATTAAGTGGGAGCGCTAAAACATATTTCTAAATACATTATGTGGAGGACATATTGTTGATTGGAAATGATGTATCTTTTATTAACACATATTAAGAATTTCATCCCGATGAAAGACTTAGGCAAAACCCAAATATTTGGCATCAATAGACGCTAATATGGTTGTGCCAGAAGTACATAGACAAGATATTGAATGAGTTCAATATAGAAACTACAAGAAAAGGTTCTTGTTGCACAGAAAGGATTGAAAGAGTTCAATATTGATGATATATTCAAGTGTATTGGCACTTGGTAAGTGAAACAAAGATTCAAGTATAGATTGATACTTGATGTATGAAATCACAAAGAGTATTTATATCAATCATCTTTGTGATATGTACAAATCCAGATATGTCCTATGCTATAAATATTATGAGCATATACCAGAATGATTCATAAGATGATCATTGGACGATAGTAAGGATATTCTTATGATCTTTTGGAAGAACTAAGAGTATATTATTTGTAGAAGTGACAAATAGATGGTTAGTTTATTGTAAAAGTACTACATTGATACTAGTTTTGTCACAAAGTACAAATTAAGTTTATCTCAATCTAAATTAAGGGTGGCACAATATAATGGAAAGTGAGTTCCATAATGGATTTGGATGAGTTCCAAAGTTAAGACATTGTGACAGATACTTCAACAAAAGGCTAAGTATATAACTGCTATTATAGCAGCAAAAGAGGGCATTTGTGTCAAGTAGTTTGTTATCAAACTAGGTGTAGTTCACAGCGGGATAATACTATGAAGATATATTGTGCGACAATATTATCAACATGTTTTAACCCCAAAGAACTAAAGGTCACACCAAAAGACCAAATCATACAAAGCCATCTCATTAGAGAATGAGTGATGCGAGAGGCATAAAGACATGCAATTACACACGGACACGGAAGTGTCGGATCCGGAGATCGATTAACCACTAGCAATCGTGTACATACAACACGAAAGCCATAGGTGTTGAAAACACAAAGGTTTGAAACTAGATTATTGACTCTAGTGCAAGTGGGAGACTGTTGGAGATATGCCCAAGAGGCAATAATAAAGTGGTTATTATCATATCTTCATATTTATGATAAATGTTTACATACCATGCTATAATTGTATTAACAGGAAACATTAATACTTGTGTGATTTGTAAACATAAAAGAGTCCCTAGTAAAGCCTCTTGTTAAACTAGCTTGTTGGTTAATATATGATCATGGTTTCCTGATCATGAACATAGAGATGTTATTAACAACAGGGTCATATCATTAGGAGAATGATGTGATGGACATACTCCTATAGATAAGCGTAGCATAAAGATCAAGTCATTTCAATAATTCAATTGCTATATGCTTTACGATACATAGTAACCTAATTCCTTCGACCATGAGATCATGCATATCACCTTTACCGGATGGATGCTTTGATGTCATCAAACACCACACCGTAACAGGGTGGCTATAAAAGTGGCATTGAGTGTTCGGAAAGTATTGGTTGAAACACATGGATCAAGAGTGGGATTTGTCCATCCATATGACGGATAGATATACTCTAGGCCCTCTCGGTGAAATGTCATCCAATTAGCTTGCAAGCATGTGACTCACAAGGGATCACATATCACGGAACGAGAAAAGAGTACTTATCGATGCGAGGTTGAACTAGGTATGCAGAGATAAACAATCATAACCTCGGATAAGTAACATATCGTGAGACAAAGGGAAATTGGTATCGTATGTAAGTGGTTCATTCGATCATAAAGTAATCGTAGAAATATGTGGAGCCATATGAATTTCCAGATTCCTCTATTGGTTATTGTTGAAGTGTCTCGATCATGTCCGCATAATTCACGAACCGTAGGGAGACACACTTAAGGATTGACGTTGTTTGAGTAGTTATGGTATTATGAGAAAGAGACGAATGTTGTTGGTCTCGGATGGGATCCGGGATATCACGAGGAGATCCGGAATGGTCGGAGAATAAGATTCATATAAGGAAAGTCCGTTTGAGTTGGGGAATGGTTAGGTGTTTTCATCGGGAATGTTCTAGAATGTTCCGGAATGTCCGGCACTCCGGGGGGGGGGGAAGGGTACATGAATGTGTCATTGTAATTTGGAATGATTGCATCATGTACTAGGTGTTCTTGCTGTCCAAAATAAAGGGTTTATTTAAATCCTAAATTGAAAAGTCAAACGGCTAGTTTGAAAGTCAAACGGCAATTTTGGGAAGTGGGAAGAGAGGAGGATTGGTGGAGGCCGGGTGGAGGGTTCCTCCTTGGCGGCGCCCACCAAGCCGACTTGGGAGGGACTCTCCTCCCTTGGCCGCCCTCCCACCTATATAAGGAGGCAGGGCTCCCTCCTAGGACACACAAGTTTCCACCTCTAGATCTCCGGTTTAGAGCCGTGTTGGTTTAGAGCTTCTAAGTGGTTTAGCCAGCGGTTTAGTGGCTTCGAATTGGTTTAGAGCCGTCTAATTGGTGTGTCTAATTACTAGACCCCGAATAGCCGATCTCATAAGCTCCACCATACTACTTACCGGCTTAAAGCCTGCAGGATTCCCTCTACTTAGGTACCACGCGTTGTCTTCTTAGGAATCGCGAGAGTGCTACAACCTCCATGCCTTCTGGAACAAGGAGAGGAAGGTCTTCGTCGAGTACGAACGTGTGACCGATTGCGGGGCGCTGCGAACGTGGCGCTGGAAGGATCGTCTCTGCGATCTTGAGATCGGAAGAATACGACTATCACCCGAGAATCTGCTCTCGTTAACCGCTTTGGAATCTTCGAGGGTGAGTTCCTCTATCGACTCGTTGCTACAATCTAGTAGATAGATCTTGGCTTGTTTGTTTGTATGCGATAGAAATGTTTTGTTTTCCATGCTACGAACCCCTACACTTATCCTTTTTGTTTGCTTTTTGTGCCAAGAATGACCTCTAATAAGAGGGAAGTAAGATTTGGGGTTGCTGTCCCGAAACAGATTTCTGTCCTCCACCATAAAATTCGTGAGGAGTCTCTATAAGTAGGATTGAGCTGAAAATTTACGAATAAATCCCCCAGTATGTTAGATAACTTTCGTTAGTTCAACACTTTTTGATTTGATCAACAGAAGATTTTCGAAAAAATCGGTTTCTACCTGCTGGTATGTTTTGATAGATTTTTGCCATTATTTGCATTTGCTTCTTATTGATTCCTTTTTGAGTTCTATTTTGGGGAATTGAGCTTTTTGAAGGAGTTTCTACAGTAACTTGTGTTTTTAGTGAAAAGTTTTGCTTTCCCAAAGCTAAACCCAAAGGTCTATTATCTTTTGAATACACTAATGTTGCTAATGAAGTTTGTGTGAAGTTTTGTATGAAGGAAAAAATTCAGATGTAGAGAGAGAATGATGTAATGAGATGAAGGATGGACAAAAGCTCAAGCTTGGGGATGCCACCCCGGTGTCACCCCAAGAAATATCCAAGAGGTACAAGCGTCAAAGCTTGGGGATGCCCAAGGCATCCCCTTCTTCATCAATAAAAAGTTCGGGTCTGTCTAGACACTTTGTTTTTATTGTTTCATGCACTATTGTGTTGTTCTTGGAGCGTCTTAGTTTTTTTTGTTTTGCTTAGTTTATTTAGTTTGCTTGAATAAAGTAGTTTGGACACTCGTTCTCGCTGTGTTGTTTCAAATAAGTTGATTGGTGTTGGAAAGGAGTATAAAGTTCCTGCTTGGAAGTGCAAGAGGATCTTGCATTGACCGTGACTTAGACTTTAGCATGACATGCTAGGTGTTGTTTTGACCTTATGCTTAGTGATTATTATTGTAGCATATCTTGTTCCAAACAATTGGGATTGCTTAGTATGCCTTGAAGGAATCATGCGTTGTTTTAGCATGCAAAATCATAGTATTGTGGTATTCTCCTTTGATGCTTTGTTTGGGTTAACTTGGAACATGCTCACACCATGTTATGACTATGAACAAGTGACCATAGCCTCTATGATCATTTAGTCCTTGACTTGTAGTACCACTCTATGCTTTGATTAGTAATGTTTTGTCGCTCTGCATGATTATGGGTAAGATTTTGCTAGCCTCCACTTGTATGAGTAAGCTCTACTCATGCTTCCAACTCCCAAGAAACCAAGTTATTCCAAAGTGTCCAAACTCCTATGCATGGTGTGTTACACCATTCCAAGTATATTCTTGTTTTCAGCTATCTTCCAATTAAAAAGTATTTTGTTATATGAAAACTTAGTGTTAAAGCCCTCACGAACTTGATGGCACACTTTATATTCTTTGCCCTAATAAACTTGAACCATTGTGTCGTTTATGTTGTATATGCTTGCACTTATACGTTGGAATTAGCAAAACCATGCTGTCATGGGGAACGTTTTCAATATTGCACTTGTACTTTGTACACAGTTGATATCATGCTCTTTTGTATATGGATGTCACCGGTGTGAAATAAAGAGAGAGCTTGTAAGTCCATGGAGTTATGTATTTTGTGTTAGAAAAACGCCCGAGCCGCTAGCCTAAGCCATGCCTAATCATGGTGGAAACTTGCAGCATCACCATAATGAGCTATTTATGAAGCATCCTCAATAAAAATCTATGCACATAGTAAATAAAAAGATCGCTGAGATTCTCATTGTCTGCTTGCCTTGTCATTTTGGTTATGGGATAGCTCCTGTACCATGTGCAAGGGGTACCCTATTGGCGGTTCTCTATGATACACATGTACTTACTATGACAAGAACTTACAGGTGACTGAAGTTGAGTAGCATGAGGTGTGACCCTCGTATTCAAGGGACATGAGATTGCCAACTTATACTTTGTCAAGCATTGATACGTCCAATTTGCATCACCATTCTATATCATAATTTGCCTCTATTCATTGATATATGTTTTATTATGAGGTGTTGTTTATGTCTTTTCCTCTATTTTTGCATGTTGGATTATTCTTGAAGGATGGACTGCCGAAGTCAGGTTTCTGATGGAAAAAGAGGTGTTTTGATGCAATTTCGCGAAGATCGGAAAAATACCAGAAAAATATTTGAAAATTATATTTTCCCAAAAGACGAAGGAAGCCAGAAGGGGAGGCGTAGCTGGGCCACAGGGGGCCCATACCCCCCTAGGCGTGAGTCCCCCCTAGGCCGCTCCTAGGGCAGGTGTGGCCCACCTGGCCGGCCTCCGACTCCGCCCTCTCGCCTATAACTTCCTCTCGGAACCCTAACACCAGGGGAGCGACCAGGAAAAGATTTTTGCCGCCTCTGCGGGGCGGAAAACACCGAGAGAGAAAGAGCTCTTCGGCAGACAGATTTCTGTCGGGGAAATTCCTTCTCGGAGAGGGGAGATCGTCGCCATCAACACCATCATCAAGCTAGGCTTCATCGGGATCATCATCATCCACACCATCATCTCCACCAGCACCATCATCACCACTTCATCCCGCTGTAACAATCGTATTGGATCTTGCATTAGTTCTTAGGAGAAACTTTCCCAGTGTTGATTACTATTGTAGTTGATGCTTGTGAGTGGAACCATTCGATTATTGTTTATGTTCAGATTGTTATTCATCACCATATCATCTTTGATCTTGACCCATATGATGTCTCGTGAGTAGTTCGTTTAGTTCTTGAGGACTTGGGAGAAGTCATGTTGTTAGTAGTGGATTTGTGTTGAGTTATTATTCATTGCTTTAGTATTTAAGTTGTGGTGCTATTATTCTAGTGGTTGATACGTCCAAAACGTATCTACTTTCTCGAACACTTTGCTATTGTTTTTCCTCTATACTTGTGTGATTTGGATACAACTAACACGGACTGACGCTGCTTTCAGCAGAATTACCTTTGTGTCTTGTTTTTGTGCAGAAAATGAACTATTAGGAAAAATCATGAAAAATATGTCAAAAAATATATTTCACCAGAAGATCCACGGAGCGAAGGAGACAGGGGAGGCTGGGGCAGACCCACACCCAGCGCGGCCCACTAACCCGTGCACAGGGAGGTTTAGCCACCCAGCCTCCTCGGCCTCCCTCGCGTCTATAAGTTGCCTTGACCTAAAAACAAGAGGGGTTCGATAGTTTTCAGAAGAGTTACGCTCCGCCACGCCACGAAACCAAGATTCGGATTGAAACTCCGTTCGGCACCTCGCCGACGGGAATTTGGAGAGGATCGTCATCACCAACGCATCTCCATCAACCATCGATGTTTCCCTCATCCATGAGTGAGTGATACCCCGCTGTAGGCTTGGGGATGGTAGGGATTGGATGAGTTCTATCATGTAATCGAATAAGATCTGTTAGGGGCATAGTGCCTAGTATCTCTATTAGTGCTATTTGACTTTGTTGCAACTTGTTGTGCTTAATGCTTGTCACCAGGGCCCGAGTGCCATGATCTCTGATCTGAACTTATTGAATCATTATGATAGTATTATTTGTGATATTATCTGCAAGTTGTGTACACATATCATTGTCCGGATCCAGAGGCCCCAAAGTGACAATAATTGGGACAACCGGAGGGGATGGCTATGGTGTGAGGATCACATGTGTTCACGGAGTGTTAATGCTTTGCTCCGGTGCTTTATTAAAAGGAGCACCTTAATTTCGATAGTTCTAGAGGCCTTCACGCCACGGGTTGGCTGGACAGAAGATGTTGTGCAAGTTCTCGTTGTGAGAACGTATGACTATATTTGGAGCACATGCCTAGGATTGTTTAGTACTTGGATGCTTGCTATTATTTATCTGCAATGCCCTAGACTTTGTAGTTACATGTTTAGACTTGTCCATGCAATGTCCGTCCATCCATCCCTATGCCTACTGCACTCGAATCCTCATCAATTCTTGTTACTAATGATGTTGTTTCATTCTTTATTCTTTTGTCTTCGTTGCTCTCATTGCTGCTACTACAAACTGTTGTTACTGATAAACTTCTATGAGCAAGAACTATTTCCAGGTGCAGCTGAACTGACAACTCAGTTGTTAAGGCTTGCAAGTATTCTTTGGCTCCCCTTGTGTCGAATCAATAAATTGGGTAATACTACCCGCGAAGACTGTTGCGATCCCCTATACTTGTGGGTCATCAGGGGTGTCATGTGAATGTCGACTACATGTTACTTCACCATTTATGGGCCTAGGGGAATGCATTGTGTATTTGTCTACTAATTGTGGGGTTGCCAGAGTGATAGAAACCTGACCCCCCGTTAGGACACAATTGCATAAGGGAGTGTAGGATCTCAGAGTTTAAGGCTGTGGTTAGGTTTATATCTTAATTACTTTCCTGTAGTTGCGGATGCTTGCAGGGGGTTTAATCACAAGTATGTATTAGTCCAAGTAAGGTCGGTACATTAGCACAGGTTCACCCACACAACACTTACAACACCAAACAAGAGTACTCAGCTATTTGAAGCGAAAGCACTTGACATAATTCCCATGTGTCCTCGAGAACGTTTGGTCCTTATAAGTATTCCCACCGGCTTGTCCTTTGCTAAGAAATAATTGGGCCACTTGCTACGTTTGTTCGTTGTCTTTATTACATGCACTTTGTTTTGTTGCCTTATAAAAAAAAACTAAAAATCCGTTTGCTAAGTATTTACAGAGATTTCCTGCTCCATACCACTAGTCAACACCTTCTGCTCCTCGTTGGGATCGACACTCCTATTTATCAAAAGTACTACGATACACCCCCTATACTTGTGGGTCATCAAGACTATTTTTTGGCGCCGTTGCCGGGGAGTGAAGCGCTATTGAAGAGTGGAACTGGTAAGGGAAACTTCTACTCTGAGTATTTCTTTTTGTTTCTGTTTGTTACTTTGTTTCCAATATGGATAACCCACTTGGTTTTCTGTTTGGAAAAACTACTACCACTGTTAGGTTAGTAGATAAACCACCACCTATTGAGATAGATCCTTTTAAGATACCTACAAGTATTGTTGATCATGTTATGGATAATTATTATTTAGGGGATGGAACTGTTCATCCTGGTGTCACTTGCTTTTTATCCATGAATTATGCGGGTTGTTTAAGTGTGCAGGTATCACAACTGAACAGGCGAAGAAGAAGTTACTCTCTATATCCTGGAAAGGGAGAGCTGAAGAATGGTATAAGATGCTGAAGAATGGACAATCCATGGAATGGGAGGAAATGACATCTCTCTTTTATTCTAGATTCTATCCTCCCAGTGAGATTCATAAGGATAGAAATCTGATATATAACTTTTGGCCTCGTTATGGAGAGAGTACAACTCAAGCTTGGGGGAGATTGAAGTTACTAATGCTTAAATGTCTTATTCATGAACTCCCTAACAATATTATTATCAATAACTTGTATGCTAGGCTTTCTTTTCATGATAAAGATTTACTAGATGCTTCCAGTGGTGGATCATTCACACGTATGAAGGAAGAAGCTAAATGGGATCTACTAGACCATATTCAAGAGAACACTGAAGCTCGGGAGAATGACAAAGGAGGAAAGTCAGGTATAAACTATGATTATGAATGCATAAAATCTTTTATGGGAACTGATGACTTCCGTGATATTAGCAATGAGTTTGGTCTTGATCCTCAAGTTCTTGCAAAATGTTTTAAGGTTTTTGCCTCTTATATTGAAATTCCCAAAAAAGAGTGGGACAAGTACCATGCTCCCTATAAATACATTGTTACCCATGTTCCTGCTAGCATAGAGGTTTGTACTATTGATCCTATTTTGCCTGAACCTTATGTTGAGAAAATACCTTTCCCAGCTAAGGTAAAGGAGTATTCTATGATGATTAGTGCAAACAACAAAAGTGCAAAGAAACTATAGAGCTCGATGAGCAATTGAATATTAAACCTGTGGTAGCCATTGTGAAAGACCCTGTCACTAGAAATATAGAGGATGAGCACATTGTCTTATGTGAAGACGCTTCTAATATTATCTCTCATCCTAGTAAGGCTAGAAAATCTAGTGTGTCGGTTATTTGCTTCTTGATGCTCTCTTTCACTCCAGATATATATCTCCTATGTGAGCATCTTTGAAACTTTCAAGCCTAACTTAAAGGCATTAAAGAAAAGTACTTGTTGGGAGATAACACAAGAGTTTGGTTGAGTCTTGGAAGTTATTACCTCTATAATAACTGCTCCTTGTCCTTTTTGTTTTGGTTTTTGTGTCAAGTTCAACTACTTTTGAGAAGTAGAGGAGTTGTGAAAAGTGGATGTCCTAGGACATATTTTTGTGCTATATTGTAAAAATTCGCGAGGGAGCTTAGTACTTCGTATGGAGCTGTATTTTTTCCGAGTTTGTTCTCCAGGTTGTTACCCAACTTTCATTAGTTTTGCACTTTTTGATTTGAGCAACAGAAGGTTTTCGAAAAAAAATCAATCTTTACCTGCTGGTCTGTTTTGACAGATTTCTGTCATCATTTGCATTTGCCTCTTAAAGAAGCCTTTGTTTTGATGGATTTCAGTTGAAGTGTGAACCTAAAGGTTTATTGTTTGTGCCTACACTAATTTTTCCATTGAAGTTTGTGTATTACCTTGTGAAGAAAGGAATTTCCAGGAGAAGGAGGAAAGGAATCTGCAGAGTTCGTCTTTGAATAGGTAAAAGTGGTGAAAACGGAAGGTTCGTGAAATCCTAATGTTTTTATATTTTTGATGTTTTTATTACATAAGAAAAGTTACGAGATAGAACAGAGGAGAAAACGGAGGCCGGGGTGGACAAACCCACCCTAGGCGCGGCCCCCAGATGGCCGCGCCTGGAGGGGGTGTGAGCACCCCGAGCTCCGTCTCCGCCTCGTTTTCGTATCAACACCTTCCTTATGCATTGAAACTTCGTAATATATAACCCCCGGATCCCTCGAGGTTCGTGCATCGTGTTCTCATCGTGTTTTCATTTTGATCTGTTTCTGTGAGAAAATCTTCTCAAGTTAGAGCACCATGGTCTCCGCCAACGACAAAGGCAAGAAGCCCGAGGAAGATGATCCTCAAAACCCCAAGGAGGAGGAGATTTTTGTTGGGGATGAAGAAGACATGGAGGAGGATAATCATCCGCACACCCGCGCTACCGTTGCAAGCATTGGAGTGGTGGCAAAACCTACCAAGTTTAGGAGGACAGCACGAATGTCTACAGGAGGGAAACCTCCA
The DNA here is from genome assembly GCA_023614405.1 of Avena insularis. Classification (NCBI taxonomy): domain Eukaryota; kingdom Viridiplantae; phylum Streptophyta; class Magnoliopsida; order Poales; family Poaceae; genus Avena; species Avena insularis. Next base: position 394,820,911 of record CM042695.1, read on the forward strand.
CGTCTTATGTGCAATCCAGGGTCATCTCCTCCACATACCAAGAGACCCTTCCATACTCTTATACATGAGCATCAATACCAACAGGTGCCCAAAGGGAACTTGCCTTCGATGTGGGATTTGCCTCGTTCTACCCATGCAGGGGAGGAACACACTAAGTAGGAAGAGTGGGGAAAGAATAACAAGGACTGGAATTCTCGGCCCGACATGATCATGAACCGCATTGAGCAAAATTCAGAGTTGATTCGTACTCTAACCTTTGAGATTGAGGATTTGAGGAAACTGATTGAGGAGCTTATCAAGAGAACACCACCACCACCGAAGGAGTAATGCGTCATCAGGTTTGGCATCCCTTGGCTTGTTCCAAGCTTGGGGGAGTGCCCCAGTATCACCATCATTATCTTTTGTCTTTTACCTTTTTAGTGGATTCATATCTTTGGTAGAGAAGTTATTTTATAGGTTGGTTTGCATGTGGAAGTATCTCTCCTTTAGTTGGTTATCTATGTATCCCTTGGTGTGAGTGCCTTTATGGAATATTAATGAGAAGTTTTATCTTTTACTTTTTGCACTTCTTATTTTAGTTTGCAATATCTATTATATGATTGATCTATTGATCAGTATTGGCATCACTTTGGGAGCATGAAGTAAATCTAAATTGGTTTTGGCAAACCGAGCTCTGGTCAGTAGCAACACTTTTTGAGGTTTGAAAGGAAAAGAGAAAAAACTTACAGGTATTTTGTATCATTTATTTTCTTTCTTGATTGACTCATAAGCTTAGTATTCTTTATTTAAGATCTTTTGTGTCTTTAAGGAAGATTGCATGTTTGGCTTTATCACTTGTAGGTTTGCTTGTTTCTTTCAACTCTTTTGCTTGCTACCCAGCCTTGCTAGCCAAAAACCTATTTTGAGAAGGCATACTTCTCATGCATCCAATCCCTTTGAACCAAAACCTATGCCATTTGTGTCCACTATATCTACCTATTAGCGTTATTGCTATTCCAAGCAAATTCTCAAGCTTCATATATCTTCGAATTAAAAACTATTTTGTTATGTGAAAACTAGTTAGTAAAGCTCTCATGAACTTGATGGCACACCTTATTTTCTTGCCCCTGATAGACTTGAACCATTGTGTCATCGAAGTTGTATATGCTTGCATCTATACATTGGAATTAGCATAACCGTGCTGTCACGGGGAACGCTTTCAATGTTGCACCTGTACGTTGTAGACAATTGATATCATGCTCTTTTGTTTGCGGATGTCAACGGTGTGAAATAAATAGGGAGCTCGTAAGTCCATGGAGTGATGTATGTGTGTTAGATAAACGCCTGGGCCGCTAGCCTAAGCCATGCCTAATCATGGTGGAAACTTGCAACATCACCACAATGAGCATTCTGTGAAGCATCCTCAATAAAAAGCTATGCATATAGTAAATAAAAAGATCACTAAGTTGCTCATTGTCTGCTTGCCTTGTCATTTTGGTTATGAGATAGCTCATGTACCATGTGCAAGGGGTACCTCATTGGCGGTTCTTTATGATACACATGCACTTACAATGACAAGAACTTACCGGTGACCAAAGTTGAGTAGCATGAGAAGCGACCCTCGTACTCAAGGGACATGAGATTGCCAACTTATATTTCGTCAAGCATATACTCCATCCTTGTTCACTTTAACCTTAATCATCTCAAGATGCCTATGATAGGGGCAATGAGGGCTCAAAGCTAGTAAGTAGCATAATATTTTGGAAGCTCTTTATGACTTGAAATCCCTGCTTCCCTCTATGAAGGGACCTTTCTACTATTTCTGAGTTGAGTCAGTAAACATACTTCCTCTCTATCTCTAGCAAGCATTTGAGTTGTTGTGTTTCAAGCATTCATATGGTGATTTATGCAATCATGTTCTTTATCTTCCTTGTTTGCACAAAACCCTTATCTATTGAGTATTACTTTGAAAGCCTTCATTTTGAAAAACCTTTTTGAGCAAAGAGTGCTCATGTTATAAAACTTCTACAAAAAGCTTCTTGTGAAACTGTTTGCCAGCTGTTCTCTGACCAAGACAAAGTTTGCCAATTCCAATTACATAGATAGATCCATACACATGCAAGGCAGATCATATGGATTTTAACAATGATAATACATAGAGAGATTAGATCAAGTTACCACCACAAACTATCATAGTACATGGGTGAACTACTCCCCTCTCATCATGGTAAGTGATGAGGATACGTTGGTGAAGGAGGAGAGGCGGCCGGACGCGATTTCGGCAGTGTTTCCCTCCAATCTTCCTCAGAGCGGCGGCCTGCTGGCTCTCTATTACTTGGTTTTCGATCTCCGCCTTCGTCCATCTCAAGAAATGCCGCCGGGGCTATATATAGAGGGTTTTAGGTCAAAACGAAGCGAATAACGGTGGAATCAACGATATCAAAGTTTCGACGGCTGAGATAGCACCTATGGCGTGTGATACATCGGAAACGTATCTATAATTTTTGATGCTCCATGCTTGTTTAGTATCTACTTTGCTTTGCACTTTGAGGTGTTTTTATATCTTTTCTGCAACTAACCTATTAACAAGTTGCCAGAGTGCCAATTGCCTATTTTCTTCTGTTTTTGGTTCCAGAAAGGCAGAAAATCAATATTCTCGGAATTGGACGGGACAAAAGCCAAAGTCAATATTTTACCGTGGGCGACACGAAGCCAGAAGACGAGATGGAGGGGCGCCACAGGGCAGCCAGACCCCTAAGGTGCGGCTAGGGATGGCCTGTGCCTAGGTAGGGTGTGGCCCCCCCTGGCGGCCCCCTGCCTCGCCTCTTCGCCTATAAGAAGCCCCCGGTGCAGAAACCCTAGGCACCCGATCAAAACTCCACGAAACCTTTTGTAGCCGCCGCCACCATCGTCCCTAGATCGGGGGGATCTGATTTTCTTCCCGGCACCCTGCCAGAGGGGAAATCATCCCGGAGGCCTTCTTCTCCGGTATGAAGCGTGAGTAGTTCCACCTTGGACTACGGGTCCATGTAGTAGCTAGATGGTTGTATCTCCTACTTTGTACTTTCATGTATAGATCTTATGAGCTCCGTTCGTGATCAAGATCTAATCTATTTGTAATCATGCATGTTGTGTTTGCGGGGATCCGATGTATATTGAGATTACTATGTCAGATTGATTAATGGTTTTGTCTATTTGATACTATCATGTTTGTGTTATTTGTGATCTTGCATGCTCTTCGTTGTTAGTAGCTATCTTGGCCAAGTAGTTGCTAGTGACTCCAAGAGGGGGTATTTATGCTTGATAGTGAGTTCATGCCTCTAGTTTCCAAGGGAAGTGACAGAAATCTCTTCGGTTGTAGACGTGTTGTTGCCACTAGGGAGAAAACACCGGTCTCTTGTTCATGGAACAAGTGGATTGTTTATCTTACACACTTTGCTTAAAGCAGTTGTCTGTTGCTTGTAAATTAATACTAGAGGGGGTTCGGATGATAACCTGAAGGTGGACTTCTAGTTATAGATGTAGTTGGATGGCGGTCTATGTATATTGTTGCATTGCCAAATCGATTCTTATAGGATCTTTTTGTCTAGTATTGCATTGTTATGCCTGGCTCAATTTCTGTCAATTGTTCTGCTGTAATTTGTTTACCCTTTATGCTATGTTGTTTATCTAAGGAGAGCACCTCTAGTGAACTATGGACCCCCGTCCAATCTTTACCATTGATACATCTTCCACTGTTATTGTTTACTTGTTGCAAACCATCTATCACCTTCCACACCATACATTTAATCCTTTGTTATAACAACCTGTGAGATTGACCACCTCACTGTTCGTTGGGGCAAAGTCTTGAGTTCGTGTTATGCAGGTTTCCACGTTGCTTTGCAACACTTGTGTGATTTTTTCTTCCTCCTACTGGTTCGATAACCTCGTTTTTTTACTGAGGGAAAACTTGTTGTTGTGCTGTATCATACCTTGCTCTTGGGGTTTCCCGACGAAGCGCTGCACGTTGACAGAGCACCATCAGCATGCCCTAAAGTAAATGAGATGCCATTTTTAGATGGGCCCTACTTTAGCTTGTTGGATTTGTATGGAAATTATCTAACATGTTCCGTTGACTTAGCTCCGTTTTGAGTTCCGTAGCTCCTAAAAAGTCAAAAAAATAATAAAAGGTTTGTCTGCTAGACAGAGTTAAAACCAAAAGAGAGGAGATTATTTAGAAATTTCCCAAAATCATTAAGAACATTGGTAATAACTACTAATATAATGTAAATATGCGGGAATTCATATTAATAAACTACAAAGTTCATGTATGCATTTTACATGCATCACCTGTCCAAGATCTAATCGTTGTTATCATCGTACCTAGTTCAATCTTGTTACCGACAAGCGTTGCTTAATTCGTTCCGTGATATTCTATACTTATGACTTAGTCATACGTTGCGCAACTTTATTGATGTAATATCATCGAATGGACCCGGCATATCTTCCCTTCATACGGGAGAATAAATCCCGATCTTGATACATACGTCTCAACCTATTTTTTCCAAAATACGTGAGATACACCTTTAGGATTAACCTATCACAGTGTGATGGTTGATTCAGTCAAGGCAACCTTAGGTGATAGTGATTAGATATGATCTCAAATAAGATAATTCGTTTTCTAATTATTGCAACGATGAACTTTATGACTTGAGCGTGTTGCATATAGTGGATACATGTACCCATCACATTATTCATCTAATGATATGATTTTATTGTCAATTAACATAAATATCCGTGACCAGAAAACCTTGATCATCATTTTACCAATAAACTAGTTGAATAGAGGCTATTAGGGACTGGTTTGTTTACATACGTCATGTGTACCAATATTTTCAATTACAAACTAATAAGATATGATAATGGACACATTTATTAGATGCCTCTATGGCATATCTCCAACAGAAACAAATACTTCACAACAAATATTTTTATAGTAAAACTTTGTCTCAAATAGAAGCTAAATCTATAGATTCTCCTTTTTGGAAGTGTCTAATATAATTAAAGGATATGTTTTTCAAATGGCTTTTTCAAAATGTGATGGTGCTTTTGGGAAGATGTATGTCGGATGATAGGTTAAGGATACAATACTCCCGGGGGATCACACGCTCGCGTCCCCCGGCTCCAATGCGAGACGTGTGTCCCTACGTGGCTGACTCAAAAGATGGCTCTGCCTTATCTTCTCGGCCTTTTCTGTGTCTCACTCGACCAGCAGTTACTTCTAGTACCTTTTTCTTCTTTCACAGAGAGAGGGAGCGTCATGAAATTTCCAGCCAGACTCACCTCCGCAGCCATGGCTATGACCGACCATCGCAACCGTTCCTATCTCCCCCGACGCCCTCTCCAACGGCAGCGTTGCAGGGGTCAGCCGGTTTGGCTGGGGGCCGTGAGGCAGCTCTGGCGGAGGATGTCGTTGAGCGGTACAGCAGCTCTGCTACGACGGCGCTGCTACTGCTACCACGTCATGGAGGCTCTGCTACCCTGCTACAACGACATGGAGGCTCTGCTACAATGGGGCTCTGCTACAACGGCACGGCAGCTCTGTTATCCAAACATGGCGGCGCTGCTACAGTGGCATGGTGGCTATGCTACAACGGCCGGTCGGCTCTGCTACAATGGGGCAGGGCGGCGCTGCTACCAGAGTCGAGCAGCTCTGCTACAACGGCAGGGTGGCTCTGCTACCCGAGTATGGCGGGGCGGCTACAATGGACCATTGACATGCCGCTACTGCATCAACCGGTTTCTCCGGCGCCGTCCGTGGCCCTCCCGTGGCTTGCGGAGGAGCAACGGCAGTCTGAAGCAATGGGGGGAGGCAGAGCGGCGAGGGATGCGCAACGCGAGGACGACTACTGCACCGGCCACGACGAGGGTTCTTCAGCGACGCCGCGATGGGTTCTTCGTCCAACGGAGCAGCGGCTCCGGCGTATACGGGTTGGGAGAGAGAGAGAGAGCGCAGCGTTGGAGCCTTGCGCGGCCGCCAGGAACGAGCGAGGATGCAGGAGCACGGAGCATTTTTCTGTTTTTATTGGGTTGATGTTTTAATCTAACAATCGGTATAGAATAAATCGAACGGTTCGGGAGGAGGGGGATCGGGACGCATAGCACTACCCATTAGTTAAGCCCCGCAAAACGATGAATCAATGCTACGTGTCGAGCACTTGCCCCTAGGATGGCGGTTGGTGGTTACGTGTCACAGTTGTCGCAAATGTAGTGTTCTTGCGTCAGTGCTACTAGCTGATTAGTACTCCCTCTGTTCGGGATTATAGATCCTATACGCATACCTAGATTGTTAATTTGACCAACAAAATATAACTTATATATCACAAAAGTTATACCATTAGAAAATATAACCTCTAAAGTTTCTAATGTATAATTTTTATATTATACTATTTATATTTTGTTGTTTAAATTGACAATCTAGTTATCCGCGCGGGACTTATATAATCCCAGAAGGAGGAAGTATTTCGTATCGTGACGACGAAACCCCATCGCCGCCGCCGCCACCACGAAGGGCGGGCACGCGCACGAGAGGTAACGAGGTCGCTGCTTGTCTCGAAGAAGCCGCCGTCGCAACTTCGGAGCTCGGACGGCGACCCGGAGGCCCTCCCGTTGAGCTAGTTTCTGAGAGCAGCGACCCGCAGTGCGAGGTGCAATCCGAGAGTTCGATCCAGTCTCGTCGTAGATTACAGAATGAGATCGAATCCATCTCGGTTTCAGTCTCCGGGCGGAACCCAAGCCGGGCGCTCGTCAGATTTCGGATTCTCGGGCCTCGCTCGGCAGAGAGAACCCTTGCTAATCCTAATCAAAGTTGCTCCTCCTTCAAAGCTTGAAGAGGCCTCTTTGGCCATGTAGACCTCTCGTCTCCGGCAACCGGCCGGCTGCCAGGTCGACGGCCAAACCACCCGTCTCGAGCATACAGGTCCGTCGTCAGTCCCTTGTCCTTTCTTTTCCTCTATAGATAGATATTTTGTTTGTTTGTTTGTTTGTTTGTTTGTTTGTTTGCAGAGAGAGTAGAAATTGTATTTCCGGCGCCTCCGGGACGTGCTGAATCAAAATGGCTTCCTTCATAATTTGTAAATCTTGTACGACACAGAATTACATATCTTTATGATTGTATATATAGAAACTGCATCTCAAAGGATATCGAAATAAATTGCTTCTTTGCGACTATTGTGAAGCCAACTCTTATTTTTATTTGTGTCCATGCATGCTAAATGCAGAAACTCAAGCGAGAGGATAGGCTCAGCACATTGCCTGATGACATTCTAGTCAACATTCTTTGACCGGCTCAAATGTCCGTGATGCCACAAGAACCAGCATCCTCTCTCTAGACGTAGGGTGGAATCATCTCTCGGCCGAGCTCTCTCGGCTGATATTAAGTGCTCGATCGGGACTTCCTGCACAAGGGCGTGTCAAACGACGACAACATGTCGGGTGATGACTTGCTTCGGCTGAATGCTGCTGCTGTTGAGGCGCGCGACAAAGAATATACTGGCACGCAGAAATTCTGGTGAACACACCATCCGATCCGCCTCCTGTCGACGACGACGTTCTACTTGAGGGACGATGTCCCCCATATCCATCGGACGGACATGCTGTTGGCACTGCCATGGCGACACACAAGATTGAGAAAGCCGAATTCAAAGTTTTGACAGAGAATTATTAATGAAGGCCAGCCGCATCAGTTCACCTCTTTGATGATATGTTGAACTATGGGGGCACGGTTAATTTGTGTCATTTTTCAACAGGTGTCCGGATGCATTTTCTGGTCTGGCACGACTCTCTACCTGGAGAATTTGAGATTTTCTGAATCCGACTTCGTCTCCAACACCCTCCTCACTTGCAAGAATTTAAAATATGCGACACTGAGAATGCGATAACACTCCAACTTGAGCACACACAACTCAGTGAGCTCAGTTTTGTGGATTGCTGCTTAATTTGGCAAAGTGGAACTCAAGTGGTGTGGTGGCTCCCAAGACTCATTTCGAACAAAATTCGCGCATTATATTGGATGTCTTACAAAGACATACCACTATCATTTGTTCATGTCCCATTGCTCGAGGCTGTGACCCTCATAAATGTTGCTCTTAGTTGGCACGCGGAATGGTGATCAAGTTGAGCACGTTACTTGTTGATACTAGTACTACTTCTGTACAAGATCTGCACTTGGGGTTTAAATGCGAAAAGGTAACCGGTGATATAATTGCTTTGTTCTGGCTTCACTTGGTTGTGTATACTCATCCTATCACATCATGTGTGTATTATTGATGCAGATTTGGGTTCAACCAGAGTGTCTCACAAAAAGGCTGGCACATGCGTTCTACCGACTAATAAGGATTTGTCAATCTAGATAGCATCCTTGAAGGGTACGTATGATCTCACATGGACAATGTTCATTCTGGTATGTTCGCACCTGAAGCTTGTTCTATTGCATTGCTTGCTGTTTGAGGTGCTCTCACTCGATCGGAGTACTGATGGCTGGCTGCGTCAAAATTAACCTGTTCCATTTACCTCTGTCCTATGGGTGAAATGCAGGTACTGGATCACCCCTGTGAAATGGAAATGAATAAGAAGAGAGGAGGTGGCGGGGCTCGTATAGCAAGAAGAAGGGCGTAGAGTGGGAATCACCAATTAGCATCAAATTTCAAGCACCACCATCTTACCAAGCTCATCATTTCCTGCTTTATTTGAGTCTTGCATGGTTAGTCATGTCATGAAAGCAGCGGTGAATCTAAAGGATGTCTACCTGTATGGCAGACTGGCATCTCTGAAGTGCCAACACCTGGAACATAGGCCGCCTACGTTTCCGCTGTCAAAGAAGCATAGGGTTTCAACGAGGAAGCTGATGACCCAGGGCATCGAGTCACGTGCCAGGATTTCGCTTCCCTAGCTATATATGCTGAAATGCCCGCTGATCATGCTGCAAGGATAATGTACTAATACTAGTGTTTCCGTTGAAAAGACTCTTGAAGGCTTGTCTCAGTAAGTTTGTTTAACAAAACGGTCCAGCCTGCATAATGTTGGTACTCTATGATGACTTGTGGCTGGTTTTCTTGTATGATTTTACATTTATAGCCGCAGCGCCTTGTATAATCAAAACCAGTTGTGGCAAATCGATTCATGAATGTGAGTATTGCTTATCCTGTTGGTACTGTTTTGGACCAAGTTTGTATAGTCATATTATGCAAGTTGTGGTACCGCATTCATGTTTTGCAAGTTATATGATTAATTTACACATAGCAAGCAAGTTATGACACTGCTAGTATACAACTCCTTATTTTATTTTTGTTTCGGATGCACATGTCATAATTAGTGATTCTTAATTAAAAGACATCAAATCCTCGTTAACATGATAAAGAGTGTGTTTTTATAAAAGTGGACCGAATTAGGCATATACAATGGTCTTTATCTTAGATCAACTCCAACAGCTTACCCATATATAGGTAAAAGGGCAAAAACTTTTTGGGTAAGAGGGGCAAAAAACTTGCTTCAACAGCTTACCGTGTGATCACCCATTTTTTGCCACCTTCTACCCATATATGGGTAGATGGATACAAAATTTGGGTAAGAGACAATCTTTATCCATATGTTGCCATGTCAGCACAAAATGCACGCGGGAGGATCCAACTGCCCCAGCGGAAGTTTCCGCTCGCTCCAGCCGCGCTGCCCTGTTCGCCGCTCGCCACCGTCGTGCCATGGCTGATTTTCCCTACCTTCCTCAAGCCCCTGCTGCCCTTCTCCCAGCCGTTCCCGACCGATTTCAGGCTACAACCGCCGCTCAACGATCCCCACTGCGGTGCCTCAATCTTTGCTGCCGGGCCTCTCTGCCGTGGCTCCTCCATCTCTAACACCCCTGCCAGGCCCCACCGAGGCGTTCCCGACCCTGATTTGGTCGCGGGTACAACCTAGCTGGCGCGCACGACCTGTCAGACAACAACGGGAAGCTCGTTGTCGCCCTCCCCTGACCTCGACAGACCTCCCCCGCATCCACGAGTATCTCACCGTCGCCTTGACCTCACCGCCCTCCCTCTTCCACGGCAAGCTTGTCAGCGCCCCGTCAGCCCACGACGGGGTCAAGTTTGAGGACCGGATTGCTTTTCATATTTTTTTAGGGTCCTAGGCATAAAAAAGAATTTCTATTATTTTGTGGCCGCAGTTGTCATTTGAGTAGCCAATTTTTGGATAAGCCGTTGGAGCTCAAAGTTTTTTGCCTACCAAACCTTCTTTCTCATCTTACCCAAAGACTTTTTTCTTATTCATATTTGGGTAAGCTGTTGGAGTTGCTCTTAGCGTTACTACGTAGGGTGATTTTTGAGTTAGAGGAGAGAAATAAAAAAAACGTTTGTCTTCTCTTAGCTCTTAGCAACGATATGTCTCACCACATATTAACGGATATAAGAAACATGTTGAGAGATGAGACTAAAAAAATAACTCATTATACATCATGTTTTATTGTTCTAACAAAAGTAAATGACATGTATAAGACCTTGTCAACCGTTATACATGCCCTTGGTCATTAGCGAGTAG